>CM075332.1:52534548-55113096 GCA_037788925.1 Mytilus galloprovincialis
GTTCTACTATTTGTCTGTTTGTCTTTTTTTTTTAGCTATGGCGTTGTCAGTTTATTTTTGATCTATGAGTTTGTCTGTTCCTCTGGTATTTTCCGCCCCTCTTTTAAACAGAAGCGATCTGTGAGATCAGTGAATAAATTTAATAAATTCGTGTTACTAAATCTTGCTTTACACATAAATATAAACAGAATGACATAAATATATTCCCAATATTGTCTTATAATGATTAAAAAACCATCGAATCGAAATAAAACTCAATATTTTTTTATTGAAGAACTTAGATAATTCTCTCTATTAGTTCTAGCTATTTGTAAAATAAACATCAATCATAGAATAAATCTCCTAGATAAACTTTGTAAATAAAGAACGAAATAAATCATACCCGAGTATACAGCTACAACTTATAATAGTAAAACTACATTCATCCGCCTCATTTTACTGGTGGCTATGAAGACTACACTTGATTAAAACATATTTTGTCCTCTCAGTACATACTGTACTGGAAACAATTTATACGGTACAAACTGACCTTTTGACCAGCTATGATGGTCCTATAAAATAGTACAAACAATTGTCAATGCCGTTTATGACTATTATTCATATATCATCTGATAAGCTCAATTTTGAAAAATTAAATTCAATAATTTCATTTGATAATCCAGTAGTTAATTTAAGCTCATATTAAAACTACAAATCAAACAAACATGTTTTAATCTCTACTTTGTTTGATAGTTTAGAATTTGAGGTTGAATTTTTAAAATATTTTTGAAAGGTACACTCAATGCAATCCATAGTTTTCCATTTCCTTTTTTAAAAACATTCGAGTATTAAAAATGTATATAAAATCCAAAAGAATGTAATATGCGTTATTTTACAAAACTAGGTGCATGCATCTTCATGTTTGTTTAGCATCCTTAAATTGAAATTATCTCCTCCACATGAGCAACTGACGCAAAAAGGTTTAATTCCTATTTAAACTGCATTCGACAAATGTTTTCAAATCTTACAATCTAGATGTGAGTACAAAAATATCCACATGAAAAAAGTACTTTAATTTCTAAAATGGAAATATGGTTCTCAAAATGTATCAAATAAAGCATACACGTTCTAGTCGTAAATGGTCATATTCATATTACAATCATTTAAAGAATCTGAAACTAAACAAAGAAATAAAAGTAAAAGATGAACTTTTATTTTTATATTTTAGCACTTGAACATCAAACTTCCTTGGACAGTGGTTTAATAGCAAAACATTAAAAACAGAGTTAAATTCATTGCAATGTTATGCATTTTATAACAATCACTTTGGCAAAACCATCCAATACATTACAATAATAATATCATGCATTTAATGCTTTAAATTACTATTACTTTGACAAAACAGTCCATTAAATTACAAATATAATTACATACATTTAATGCATTAAATTACAATTACTTTTGCAAAGGAATGCATTGAATTACACATTACATTAATTTTGTAAATTGTCACATTGACACTCCTGCCGTATCTTCTTATTTTCATATCTGAATACCCGTATATATACGTGCACATTTGATATAGTTACCAAATAAATGATATCCACGTGTGTATTAATAATACAACAGTTTAAAAAAAAAACGAAACAGAATATTTAACAAATTATTCCTTTATGTATTTTTTACGCGTTGTTGTCCCACCAGTGACATTGATGACCTCTTATGAACTATGCGTAGGATAAATTTCAATTTCTTTACAATTATATTAAAAGTGTGTGTCCGTCAGCTGTCGAAATAAAACAAAATATCAAGGTAAAATCTAAATATAAATACTAGGTTTTATCTAAATGTATTGTGTATTAACCGATAAATGTCATTTAGGCGAAGCAAGAATTTATAATTACTAATAAATATATAGTATGTTCTTGTGCAAATATCTGGAGGAATCAATATAGCCAGGTACAAAGGTATGTCTATTCATTTAAAATACTATTTTCTTCGGATCGTAATGTTTTATCTACAGAGTGTATTCTTTATTATTTTGACAGCAATGTATTTGTGCTTAAAACACGAAAGGTCAATTTCCCTGTATTATGAACTGACATTACACAATAAATTTTTTATAAAACTAAATTACATGCGTGTATAATTAAAAAAAAGATGATACGAGGATTTAGGGGGTATTTAAACTAGATCAGATCAGATTAAAAATAAACCAATAAAACACGAATACACTCATGTTCAACCCGACCACATTTAAACGATGTCTAACTCATGTTAAGAGTCTGTAATTAGCTGTCATTCAGGGATTGTCGCTGATGGCATTTTGTAAATGTTTCGTACATTATTTTGTTAATTGTTAGGCCGTTGCTTTTTTCGTTTGACTTGTTTCAAATTTCGTATCTTATGGACCTTTTAATGCTAAGTAAAAGCTATTCATTTTGTTCTTCATTGTTGCTGTCTGTCATGGTTAGGTGTGCTTTATTTCTTTAAATCCGCTTCTGATATTTTAATTGAAATTGATTGAATTGATATTTTATTTAAAGGACTTAATTGTTGTTAATCATGTTAATGGCAGCCCTACTATGTATAAAGTGAAGAAAAAAATACGAACTCCAAGGGAAATAGCAAAATCAAAAAAAGAATGCATAACAACTGTCATATTCATGAATTTTCACAGACACTGTTATTAAGTTAAGATCATCACATCAAAACATATGATGATGTATGCATAATCAGAAACATATCATGTACTATCAGGTTATTCAATCAATTTTGTATGGGATCTGTCTTTTGTCGAATTCTTTGTTTCAACATGTTAAATGTAGATTTGATTTTAAGAACAATAAAATATTTTGAATTGAAAACATGAACATTAAATTTCAGCAATGGTTTTCAGTACTAACATATCCATAGCTTTGATTGTTATCGTCATTACGTATGTACTATGGAGGATCAGAGCATTTACAATTAGATACAGACAGTGGAGAACAGCAACATTTGGTCAAAGTATTACAATTCTTGGTCCGCTTCACCCTATATGGGGCACTCTTCATTTGGTATGTACAACTATATTTATGGCGAAAGAAGACTAAAAATAAAGTTAAACAAATAATCACATTATAAGTATGAATAAAACGAGTTGCGGATTATATGCCAATGAGAAAGCAATCCATTAACATTTTTAAGCAAATACCTCTAAAAGTCATGATACCGTCTCAACAACTGGCAAGTGCAAATACCGATATTTCATGTTATAAATCACCAAGAGTGTGTTAAAGAGGATGTGACTCAGATACATAAATTATACCCCCTTCCCCCAAAAAAATCTTCCAATCACGTCTATCATCATATGTAATAATTAGATAAAAAAGAATGAAAGACAGACACGCTGTGTTAGTACTGTTTATTTACAACTGTTGTCACTGTGGACATTTATTGTCTTCAAATTTTATATTAAAAACATGAGAATATTCATTCACAAAGAAACCACTTTATTTGTGTTTTTCTTATTTAGTATCCTTACCCGGTTCTCATATCAAATTGATTTTAACCAGAAAGTCGAATTGGTTTTCGTAAATTTTTCACTGATTCAGGCTTTAATTAAAATTGTATTATTGTTTTAATATATTTGACTTGAGCTCTTACACTATGTGATTTAATTTTTTTTGGTTTGTAGGTTCACGATCTAGCTTCCTATTTCAAACTCCTTAAAAGTATAATTGAAAAGGAAAGACCTAAGGTTTATGTTGCTTGGAATATGTTTTTCTACCCGAGTTTTGGGGTCTGTCATCCGGATTCGGCGCAGATACTTTATAAGTCTTCAGCACCAAAGGCTCATGCCGTTGGAGGGGCATATAGATATCTGAGAGATTGGATAGGTAAGAATGCTGTCAAAGGGACCTACACATATTTAAGAGATTGGAAAGGCTGGATTTTGCTTTCGATTGGGCTTACATTTGTTTATGAGATTTTATAGTCAAGCTTATGCTGTTTGAAGGACTTACATGCATGGTATGATATGTGATAGGTGCACTCCATACCATCGACTATGTGTATATAATGAGGTAAACGAGAATACTTGGATAATTGATAATCATATGTGAATAGAAGTTTAAACTCAAAACCTTGGTAGCAAAGGCCAGCACTGTTTAAAGGACTTATACATTTTATGTATAAGATATTTAAAATTAAATGTAAAAAATCTATAGCAAAATGCTTTTTTCTTTTGCTTCGCGCTTTTTGATTAGTCACCTTTTCGTGTCTTCTCAAACATGCGTATAAATGCAGTGGCCAGTTTGTTTAAACATGATTCAAAGTTAACTTTGGTCTGATCTACTCCTCTAAGATAAAGTTAACTTGATCCAAAGTTAACTTTGGTCTGGTCTGCTCCTTCAAAATAAAGTTAACATGATCAAAAGTTAACTTGTAAACAGGACTGCTTTGGATTAATGAATAGTATATCAGTATTGACTTCCGATCAGTGGAAATCATGCGATTTGTTTTTATGTGAAAACAAATATCAATTATGCCACCAGTAAAATCTGTCAAATATAACGTTATGGTTAAATATTACCATTGTTGTTTTGTTTTTGTAAATAATTGTCATGCAATGACTAGTTTATCTGTTCGGAAAAAGGTAATATTTGGAAAAAAAACTCTCTGATATTTTATATTATGATATTTTATATTAAACCGTTTTCCTCTAAAGTCAATAAAACCAAATAATTATTTTATTCATAATTACAGTTAGTGTTAAGCAATTAAGAGTAATCTTTTATTGTACATTTAAATAGAAAATAATGGAAAATATATAATTAGAAAAAAAAATCTAGATTGATATTTTCTGTTTCCTTTGAATACTGCAATAATTAGATGCAGGATGTTATACTACATTATCATGATCAGATGACAATTGCGGGACGGGGAATGAAAGGCGACAAGGGTGGGGATTATGATGATGATGATTAAAGTACACAATCTCAAAATTAATTAAATCCAATCAGTATTTGATTTAATTTTACGAAAATAACATTTTATTTATCTAGGCGATGGTTTGTTGATATCTGATGGAAAGAAATGGGAACGGAATAGACGACTCTTGACCCCAGGCTTCCATTTTGAAATACTCAAACCATACGTTAAAGTATATAACAGTGTTACAGATGTATTTCTTGTAAGCATAGAGTTGAAATTTTTCGGCATGTTTGTTAAAAATGAACCTAAGAAAACAACACTGAAAGTCAAGTGATCAACATACTGGAGAATCTCATTGACAATTTTGAGGTAGAATTTCTGCGGTTGTCGGCATTCGTATTGGAACCAACTGTGCGCCGGTCCTGGACAACCTGTTCTTGTATTCATATGATAGTTTCACCTCCCCATTTCTATCTTCGATCAGAAGAATGACAAGTTTGAGCTTTCTTAAAAGCTGTCGACTGCTTCGCTCTATCCTATATTTGCATGTGGTTGTTGATTTTGTATTGGAAATGTGGTATATTTAGATATTGATTGATATGGATTTTATGTCTTATACATATACTATCATTTTTTGTATATAACTTGAGATGTACTTTTTTGAAATGATAAAGAGGCTGTACAGTGTTTATGGTTGACAAAGTTTTTTTTTGTGGAATGTGGTTTTCTAGTTCTTTCAGCTGGTCATTGACTTGGCATTTTGTTTGCTAGTTCTGTAAATAATCTATTTAGATATCTACGAATGTAAAGGTGTGTCGATTCAGAGTACCATAAATAAATGCAAACAATATGATAATCTTACTGATATCAATAAGCAATTAAAAACCAATCGTTCAGTAACAGATTGGCGGACTTTCCACATTCTTCCACATCAATTTTCTAAATTATTGATGAGAAGCTTCTTCCAGTTTACTCAAAGTTATTATTTGCGTCGAAGCATAGGTATTCTTCATACTGATTCAATAAATAATTTTTTCTATATATTAGGGAAATAAGGGACATAATTGCCAACTTCCGGTCATACTGATTCCAAAAACATTTGACTTATATATACTATTGCCTGTAATAACGGAGACATTAGGTACTAAGATTAATGTATATATATTTAAAAAAATAAAGTTTTATAGGTATTTCGTGAAACATGGCAACGTCTGCTTTACTGAAGGTCACTTCCGGTTTAAATTATTCAAGATCATGTCAACCAACAGTTTGCACAGGACCCTATGGCTTTATTCTTTCCCAAGTTGGAGTGATAATCAATTAACCTAGCTTCAAATATTTCATTTGAGGAACAATAATTCATATAAGATGTCAATATCAAGGATCTCGATCAGACATTTGATTTTTTTTAATTTGGAATGGACTTTTCAATGACGGCTGTAAAAATCGTGAATGTGTGACCTCAGTTTAAATCAAATAAAAAATGGCTACACTGTTACCGATAATAAATCGCAAACAAAAAAAATCTTACAACAATACCAATAAGACTACACAGAAAACTGTAGATAAAGAATTGAAGAGTAAGACAACATTAAAAACTGTATAGCCAGTCAAGGTCGTTAAAACAACTTCCATTTATTGATGTTTGTTAGAGCTACACTTAGCAAGTAAAATTCAATTTTAGAATACGAAAGTATCTTTACATTGACTTTCTTCTTTTGCATGATTTAATAGGAAAAATTGAAGGGTTATGCTAAAAGTGGCGAGGCAGTAGACATATTCCCGCGTGTAGCTTTAGCATCTTTAGACACTATATTAAGATGCGCCTTTTCATACCAAGGAAAGATACAAGATCAAGGGTGAGTATATAGTAAAGTAAAATATCACCCCCAAAAAGATAATCTTTAAACATCAGCCAAGATGCAAAACAAAGTTATGAAGCGAAAAAAGCATTTTTAAAAAAAATGGAAAATAAACTGGACATCTGCATTGGAAGCAATATAAACCGGCAAAAGGACGTATTTCCAAAAAACATTAATACCTAACACAATAACTTTACACTTTGCAATATAATAGTTTCGTTGTTTGAGTTCAATTTATGCTTTCGTACTTTTTGATAAAAATATTCGATAAACAACAAGTCTAGGATATTTTGGAATTCTTAGTTTCAGTATTGCTGTTACATTTTAATGTTTACAACAATAAAGACGCGGCAGTTTAATTTCTCTCAATGTTTATCGTTACAGATCAAAACATCCCTACGTAAATGCTGTGAATAGATTGTCATATTTAACTTTGTCCAGGTGCTTGTAAGTATTTCTTTAATGTATATAATATATTTATCCATCTATATATCCCAATACTATGGATTTAGTTACGTCCATAGATATATATATCCAACAACTGCAACAAGAGTATTTAAACGGTATTTCTTTACTCGAGACCGTTAAGCTTGATTGTGTAGAAATATCATAGAAGACGATTAATAGCGGTGATATCTATTTCTCTAATGATTTTGTTCCTTCTTTTTCAAAGATTGGAAGAAAGTTGTGTACTTTTTTATATTTGACATCATCAGGCATGGTCGTCTGCCATGACGTCACACTATCACTATAACAATTCTGAAGAAACCAAGAAAATTTAACGCCACAAATATATTTAGACCAATCATTTGCCAAGAACAGATTTTTCACTAGTGAGAACAAACATTTTTCTTACATCGGTCCGGAAATGTGAAAATATCGCAGAAATAAAAGAAACAATATTTTTAGATTAAAATAAAAATGGACGTTTATGGATACATTAATTTCATCAACGAAACAAGTCTACTTGAAAATTTGTTTTACTTCTATCTATACTCAAGATAATTCGGATCCCATGAAAGATGATGAATCAACAGACTTTGTTAAAACATATAGTTTGATTACTATAAAAAGTTACGTAGTTAGTTAATGGTCATCAGATATAATGATATATTATCAAAAATAGATTGCATTTTCTAAAATCAAGCTCAACGTTCTAATAGGTAAATTTGCCGACCGATACTTTTATATTGGCAATTGTACTGCAAAAGATCCACAAAGAGTAAGTCTACACATTCACGACAAAAAATTAAAGACGTTTTTTTGTCTTATTCCATCTGTATATATATAACGAATTGATTTTTACTTGAATAAGTACAAGTCACTGTGATTGAATGAAACCATTTAGTTGCAATCCATCTGTTTATTCAACTAAAGCGATTCCCAAACTTTCTTCTTTTAAATCAATGTTTGCACGGTGATCTGCAATTGTTTATATCTTCGTCATTTCAACTTTGGTAGGCACTTGTTTAATTTGTAACCATACCACATTTTTTGTTTGAATGAAACTACTCTTCAATAAATAAACTCATCATAGATACCAGGATTAAATTTTGTATTTTCGCCAGACACGCGTTTCGCCTTAAAAAAAACTCATCAGTGACGCTCCAATTCAATAAATTTAAAAAGTCCAAATAAAGAACGAAGTTGAAGGGCATTGGAAACCAAAATTCCTGAAAGTTTTGCTAAATCAAGCTAACGTAATCTATTCCTGAGGTAGAAAATCCTTAGTATTTCAAAAATTCAAAACGTTTGTAAACAGTTAAGTTATAAATATAATGCATTTCTAATCAACTTATAATTTAGTAGATGTTTTTACCAAATCCATAATTTACCAATTGTCTTAATTAATATCTACACAGTTGCAGTTTAAATCGTCTCAAGTTGTGCACTTGTCATTATAACATTGAAATTCTAATCATTATTTTTTAGAAAGCCTTGGTATCAAATTGATTTTATCTATCGATTTTCTAAAGAACGAAAAGAATTGAAACAGCTTTGTGATTATTCACACGAATTTTCAAATGGAATTATAAAAGAAAGAAAGCAAACTCTGGTTAGTGTTCAGATAAACGCTATATTAGTCATATATCATTGTAGTTCATTGTTTTAGCGAGAAAACGTACATCCATCACAAATTTCAAAAAGACGAAAAACAAAGAGACAAACAGTACGAAAAATTGATCTAAAATTACGATTGACCGATATGAACGAGTCCTTTACTTTGTCCAAAAGTTGTTATTGAGTTCATCACCACCTATGATCCAATAAATAAAAAAAGGTCGTTAGTTGCTAAATGTCTTAAACATGTATTCGACAGTCAACACCGAGTAGTAACAGTTTTAAATGAAAAAGTTAAAACATTTTATAATTGATTTACGTGTTATATTCAAATTCAAGTTCGTTTTAGAAATTTTCTGTTTCTGGCACTTAGAATGAAGCTATTTCAAAGAAACATACAATATAACTTTAAGGGGGTAGACCTTGGTACAGGGAGATAACTCTTTAAATCAGTTATGTGTTTGTAAAGGTCAAGTTTCCTCAATGAATTTTAAGCATTTACCTGAAACAGACTGAAAATAATCTATGTATCCAAGAAGCTTAGAACATATTTACGAAAATGGCTTACACAAACGTACTGATGATTTTAAGAGTTATTTCCCTTAACCTAGGTCTACCTCCTTAAATATATGTATGTACATATTATTGCAGTTTAGAGTATTCCATTGGTATCTTCCATATATTTTTTTGTTATATGGTTAGATACCTTATATGTAAATGACAATACCACTTAAATTATAAAATTGTCGAATAAAAGCGCTTTCTTATGTGATCACTACACACTAATTCAAATTTAAAGTCAAGTATGTATAAGTTATTGTGTACGTTGTGAATTATATAGCCGAACGGACATAAAAAAAAATAGCCAAATGCATTTAAGAACAACTTTGGCGATAGGTGGTTTCACATAAGTTTCTATATAACTTCTAATTTTTGTCTATTATTCACATTCTAGAAGAAAGAAGGCCAACCAACAAAGCGTCATCTTGATTTCCTTGATATACTTCTTACAGCCAAAGATGAAAATGGAATAGGACTTTCTGATGAAGATATCAGAGCGGAAGTCGATACTTTTATGTTTGAAGGTGAATGTCAAAAGATGATTTTTTTAAATATAAACTGGTAGAAAATGGAATACAAATGGGCCAATTGTAAATTAAAAAGCTGCAGAAATAATATAATGAGATGGTAATACCGAACAGATGACAATAATTAGAAAAGTATTTACTATAAAATCTAAATGTTAAGCAATGAAAACAAAACATAGTGAACTCATAATGCTGTGGAAAAATAGGCTATTTTGTAACACTTGTCAAATTACGCTGTTATGGTTTAATGGTGTCGTAAGTCTTTGGCTGTAGATAGTATGTCTAGATGAATACAGGTACTTAAAGAAAGTCATGCACTTGTTCTTTGCAGGTCATGATACCACTGCAGCTGCAATAAGCTGGTCTATATACTGCTTGGGGAAATATCCAGACGAGCAGGAAATAGTATATACAGAAATATCAGAGTTATTAGTAGATAAACAAGAGGTAACCTGGTACGTTAATTTGAAATTCTATAAGGTGGAGGATTCTATAGCAATAGAGAAAACAAACATATCATTAGTTATGAATTAGCGGATAGAGAGCACCACAACAGGTGCCACATGTAGAGCAGGATCTCTTATCCTTCTAAATCACCAGAATTTATTCTTATTCTTTAAGGTTCGTGTTGCTCTTTATTTATCTTTCATCCCTTTTTCTGATCGAACGAGTATACTAGTTTATAAGTTTTATTTTTATTTTCCAGAGTAGGACAATGTTTCTTATTTGTATAGCCATGCTGTTATTTGTACCTCTTTGACTTATGATTGCTATCTGAGGTTATTTTCATTATTAATTATCTATTATACTAGCTACATAGAATTATACTTTAAAACATGGCACGACATTTATGTAAAAAAATAATGCAGTACATGTCTTGCCATTACAAAAATGAATCATTACACCAAATGGGCTATTATGGAGATATTAAACATTGACACGTCAGAGTTGTCAAGATTTCTTTTATCCACAATACGCATTTAGATTTATTTAAGTAGAGTATATATGCATTTTGAAAGGCTGTTACATTGTGTTATCTTATTTTTATTTTATTTTTAAATAAACATGATGAAATATATATTGTGACAAATTATTATTCTTAAATGAAGATCTTTAAAGCCCTGCAGAAAATATGTTAAATAAAAAGCAATGTTAACGTTATAATGGACATCTGGCAGACAATTGACGCGTGGACGTCGTTATTGTGTAAAACTATGTGCCATACTTTGCATCAAAGGTGACCTTCTGTTGACCTTTAAATATTTTTTTTCAATCCAGGGAAAATCTGCAGGAGATGCCTCAGCTTACAGCTTTTGTAAAAGAATCTATGAGAATGTTCGCACCAGTACCGGGAACAGCCAGACTACTGACGTCACCTATGAAGTTTGGTGACATCATTGTACCAGCTGGTGTTCATATAGATATTAGTATTCACTCGATTCATCATCATCCAGATGTTTGGCCTGAACACGAGGTAGATATATTTTATTTTGACAGGCTTAAACGTGACACAAGAAACACGTTTTTTAGTTGCGTTATGTCAGTACAAATATAAACAAATCTTTATCCAAAAAATAAAATATGGTTATTCGGGAATTTGTTTTTCCAAAAATTGCATAATATATTAAAACGATGTATTTCAAGTGATCATCTATTAATGTATTAAACCTTGCATTCGTAAATTTTAGCCATGCCGATACTCACATAACTATCTGATATTTGTTGCAAGGCCGCCTTGTTTGTAAGAACATGTAAAGTCGATATTTGATATATAAACTATATAGTAATCTTTACTTCAGTAAAACGCCTATCTAAATACATTTTTCAAACTTGAGTATCATTCAAAAACTATTTTTTATTGGTCAAATAAGTTTGTTTCTTTTGAAAGAACTGTCATTGTGTTTATTGTCAAAACCAGATGTTGTGTTTTTGCAAAGAAATTATATGAAGCAATCACGAGAGTACATACGATATAAATTGGTATCAGCATTATTACTATTTGATATGTTTGATGCTTTATCACAGGTATTTAGACCTGAAAGATTTTTACAAGACGATATAACTGACAGACATCCTTACAGCTACATACCATTTGCTGCAGGATCAAGGTAAGGGAGATAGCACACGGCACGCGCCATGTTAAAAAATCTCATAAAACTCTTGTTATTGTTTTATTACAGTTATTGAAAGAACAAAAGGTGACAATGCTCAATGTATGACAATTCTAAAAAGAATCAAATCTGGCTATTTTCTGCTATTTCCGTTAAACTATTAAAATATTATCAAGTCTACGAACTAGAATAGCGAACTTCCTTTGGAGAAAAAAAAAGGTGTTTACAAAAGTGTTACAAATAGACAACGTCGTATGCATTGTAAATTCGATTGCGAGATAAGTATATATTTTTTTCGTAGGAGATGCAAAAAAGATATTGAAAAGTCTTTTTAATGCTTTGGCGCATCTTACAATTAAAGAAAATATACATTTTAGCAACTTATCAAATGAAAAACATAATGAAACTATATATTGCAGGAGTGATATGAATCAAATGATTATACAAATATGTTAGTGTTTTACAAACCTATGCAATAGTATAAACACATTGAACTGCTATCATCTTTATTCTAATATTCTTCATAATAAACGAAAGATAGATTGAAAAAATTTCAGCAAATTATAACTCTTCTAAGAGAGAAAAAATAGCTGACAACAAGTTTCCCAAAGTTTATATTATAATACCATGTGTTCACGAGCTGTTTAAAGTCAAGGTTATACCTTTATCGTATCTTTAGCGTAATGTTTGTATGCAAATTTAGTTCTGCGGTCGGATGGCTTTTATTTCAAATTCGTGTTGCTCAAAATTCAACATTATAAGTTATCTTTGATAAGTGATGATTGACTGTAAGTCGACATTTTGGTTTTTTCTATTTGAACTATGATTTCTGATCCCACTAGTTTTCGAATACTTTGGACTCGAGCATCACTGAAGTTAAATTGATGTCGAAATGCGCATCTGATGCAGAGAAATTGTACCGTTTATGTTATAATCGTTTATTTTTCTTCTTTATAGTATCTTTCTATCTTTGATTTATTTCTGTAGCTTGATAAAGTAATTAAGATGACATAAATGTATTGTTTTTTGTCCTAACATTTGTTCTATTTAACTATAGACGTAAAAAAATATTTTTGTCTTTAAATTTTATTCCTATTGCAGGAACTGTATTGGACAAAATTTTGCAATGAACGAAATAAAAGTTATTATCAGCAGATTAGTTCAGAGGTTTGTAGATGTAAATAGACAATGATATGGAATTGTTTTTGACAAACTTTTGTGGCATTATTATAATACGGAGTAAATAAATAAAAAAAACAACAACAAATTATATGTTTAAAATTTAGCAAAGATGTGTAAATGTCAGATAAAAAGAGTTATAAATATCAATTTGAATTATGTCGGAATGTAATTTATGAAATTTTAGTGATTACAATAACATGCAATGTGAAGCTATATACTGGTACACAGATGCATTTAATGTGCCACGTGATAAATGACTGATAATAATTTCATAAAATAAGACGAATAATAATTAACGAAACGTGGCCATTCACACATACCCCTTGAAATTAAGGATACTACTGATACTAGATGGACTGCTTTATACCTTGATCTTTTCTCAATATTGACACAGATGGAAGACTTCACATGAAAATCTATAACAAATGGGACGATTTCAACTTCCCAATTATCAATTACCTATTTCTCCGCAGTAACATACCCTCTGTCCCTTCGTATGGTGTTTACATATCTCAGTTGATACGTTATGCCCATGCATGTTCACACTATACGGACTTAATATACAGGGGTGTGCTCCTAACGCAGAAACTGCTCCAACACAGTTATGAGGAGGTCAGATTAAAAATGACACTCTGTAATTTTATAAACACCAACACGAATTGGTTGATCCATACGATGTGTCTTTGTCCAAACTAACTAAGGACATTTTTACCACGTGTTAGATTGTGGTTTGTCATTACGTCGTCTGATCTTTTAAGTACCGAACTTGACTTATTCCCGATTGTTACTGTTTTGCTGAGTGAGAATTCGCATTGCTATAAGCCGAGTCATGGTACTTTGCTATCGTTAATTCATGTATTTAGTTTTGATGATATATTTGTTATTCTCATCGGATTTTGTCAAATGTCTAATGGTTTGTAGTTGTAAATCTTATTTTTTTTTTCTGTTGTATTCGTATGTTATGGTATACTAAATTTATACGATGTATTTGGTTTACAGTTTGATTTAGAAGAAATACCGACGTATCTAGATAATACAATTAATTATCTGATTACTACCACAATATTATATTAATAAGTATTGTAAATTTCATTGTTATTAATACATTTTATATCAGAATTACAAACCTAATCTTGAATTCAATCTTTATTTTTGGGAAATTTTTAGAAATGCAAATGTGAAGTCACTATGTGCGTCAATCTCTAAGCCGTATTTGGCACTTTTGGTCCTCAATGCTCATCAACTTTGAACTTGTTTTGGCTTTCGAACTTTTTTATCTGAGCGTCACTGATGAGTCTTGTGTAGACGAAACGCGCGTCTGGCGAACAAAATTATAAGCCGGGTACCTTTTGAGAGATATTATTTGTGTGCTTCACTGTCCTGTATGTTCTCCCACTTATTTGTACTGTAGTCCTGTCATGTAATTTTGTCATTTTAATGTTATATTTAACATTGCAATATAAGCGGGAGGTTTGGCTAACCACAAAACCAGGTTCGACCAATCATTTTTTCTCAAAATGTCTGTACCATGTCAGGAAAATGGCCATTGTTATATTGTAGTTCGTTTCTGTGTGTGTTGCATTTTAGTGTTGTGTTTCTGTTGTGGCGTAGTTTTCCTCTTATATTTGATGTGTTTCCCTCAGTTTTAGTTTGTAACCCGGATTTGTTTCTTCTCAATCGATTTATGAATTTCGAAAAGCGGTATACTACTGTTGTCTTTATTTATATACTACTCTGCAAGGACTGTATAGTCAGGAAAGGTAGTTAAAAACTTCCATCGTCAACCTACTCTGCAAAGTAGCGGGTATATATACTGTTTGACCATCCGACCATCTGTCTTACTGTCATTTCTCATTGTTTCCAATTGCATAACTAAAAAATTCTATTGGATGACATCTTTTTTTTTGGTTTCCAAATTCTTAATCTAAAATTTGTATCGAATGATATCCTTGAAAAATATGGTCACATATATTTGGAGGAAGATTTCAACTAACATGACACATGTTGTGGCCAAGTTCAAAATAACTACAAAGAGACCAAGATAGCCTACAAAATCCAATTTTTTATGGAAATATTCTTTATAAAGCACAAAAAATGTCAGTATTCAACTCAGAAACTAACAAAACCTTTAAATAGACTTATTAAGAAAAGATATAGTTACGATACTGTTGTCAGGTCATTAAAGATTGCATATTTTGGCGTTAATATTGATTCACTTATAGGGTATTTGCATCGGAACTAAACACATTTATTAAAAAACCAGTTGTTGGCATGACACGGATTATGCTCTTCTCATATATGTTATGATGGTATGATACTAAACCCCTTACGGGAAGGATCGTGCCTGATATTCATATGATGAAATCATAATCTTTCAATCAGTTTAATTGAAGTCTGGAGTTTGCATGTCAGTTAACTGCTAGTAGTCTGTTGTTATTTATGTATTATTGTCATTTTGTTTATTTTCTTTGGTTATATCTTCTGACATCAGACTCGGACTTCTCTTGAACTGCATTTTAATGTGCGTATAGTTATGCGTTTACTTTTCTACATTGGCTAGAGGTATAGGGGAGGGTTGAGATCTCATAAACATGTTTAACCCCGCCGCATTTTTGCGCCTGTCCCAAGTCAGGAGCCTCTGGCCTTTGTTAGTCTTGTATTATTTTTATTTTAGTTTCTTGTGTACAATTTGGAGTTTAGTATGGCGTTCATTATCACTGAACTAGTATATATTTGTTAAGGGGCCAGCTGAAGGACGCCTCTGGGTGCGGGAATTTCTCGCTACATTGAAGACCTGTAGGTGACCTTCTGCTGTTGTCTTTTCTATGGTCGGGTTGTTGTCTCTTTGACACATTCTCCATTTCCATTTTCAATTTTACAAAAGTTGTTGTCGAATTCTTAATCACATGCTACGTAAGGACATACACCTTGACTAAGATGTTCTCAAGTTATAAGGGAAGAATCTATATTTCTTTTCCAGTTACAACGTCTAAGGACATTGTATTAAAGTGGTTTTAGAAGATTGTCATTACCGTTTCAAAAATATTCTTACTAATGTTTAATAGGACGACTTATATGAGCTCATCTTCTTTTCCTCTCCTTGCTGTTCAATTTGGTTGAAACCGATTTGTTCCGCATACTACCCAGTGATGTTGACGTTTCGTCGTTGAATAATAACTACTATAAAATTACGTACAATTCGAGTTGGAAGGTGGGCAGCAATATATGAATAAGTTGTAATTATTAATATGAACTATTTTTATCGCTCTTTCAGATATAAAGTATCACTAGTAGATGGTCATAACTATGATATAAATCCAGAACTGGTCATGAGGGCAACAAATGGAATCAAAGTAATATTGGAAAGTCGGTAAATGGAGAGGAGTGGCACATCGCAAAAAAGCTATTGGAATATTTTCACTGGAAATGAAATACCAAAACATAATTGTCTTTTAATCATCAGAGATACATTCACTACGTGAATGTATACAATACCAAAGTAATTTTAAACTAATTTACGAGAAATTATTATGTAATGTGTAAAAATGCAGCACTATTTGTTTTAAAATTTATCTTGGATACGATATTTTAGTTCTCATTTAGTAAGTCTGCCACATTTTTACTGGTGTTAGGTTATATATGAAGTGAAATACACCACAGGAGGAGAATATAGTTTGGAATTGTCTAACTCTCGTTTTTTTAATATGCTACAATTAGCTCGTTTTCAGCCAAAATGTTCTATTAATAACATATGATCATGATGATCATATTTAAAAACGGAAACTATGCATACAGATGGTCAATTTCTTAATTTGAACGTTACTAATATATAAAAATATTGCAATGGACAATATTTAACGGTTTGAAAATTGAGTCGATATAAGAACCCTACAAAACTTCAAAAATTCATTTTTCATTGAGAATTTGAATGCTACTAAATCAATCAGATGCACATGTATATTTGGGCGTGCATAAGGCTATTTCTATACGACGCAGGACAATGTCACAAATTCTAAGGACATGAAATATCAAAGAAATTGGACATCTGATACTGAGGTCAAATAAAAATTAAAAATAAATCATGAATCATTCAGAGCAGAAATGTTTATTAATTGTGGACAGATAAATGTCTTTTCTCTTGTCTCTGTTTTTGGTCCCCGCAGCTTCAAAACAAAGAGAAAAAAGTATTAACTAACGTGATAGTATTATCTTTTAAAAGATAAACGTCATTATTATTGCATGACAAAAATTTAGTAAAAGAAATCACCAAAGATTCCGGGTTGATTATTTGGTACGCAAATGTTCGTTTCTTCTACACAAGTCTGACTAGTGGCGTTCAATCAAAACAGTTTGAAAGTCAGATAAATACAAAGTTGACGAGCATAGATAAAAAAATATCCTCAAAGTTGCGCAAAAAGGTTAAGGTAATATATGCATGGGTTCCTGAGTAAATAAACCTAAGTATTTCGTCTTTTGTGACATTTTATAAACAGTAAATTTACAGGAAATGAGCATATTAATGAAATTGTATTCATAAAAAAATATTCTGACTACTGTTTTTAAGTCCCAACGATATAAATTCAATTATTTTCAATTTATAAACTTAACTCTTCATGTAAACTTTAATTCAGCAACACCCATACTGGTTTTTGCCTTTAGTTAGCAAAATAGGTACCCAGCTGGAACTCCCTGAGACCTTCTATCATAAGCTTGCGAGCTGTCTCGGTCTCAGGGTATGTGACAAAACCTTCATAAATAAGGATACGATAACTAGAAGTACTTTTTCTCATAATTTGCTCTCTTCCGGTTTTGGTTTCCTTCCACCATGAGACGGTTGGGGAAGGTAGACCTTCAAAGAAATAAGAAGAAGAGGACATTATTGTTGGATACTAGATGTTATATGTTATCAAAATGACTAAAGTGTGAATCTAAACATGGTAGTTTTAATAGGCGCCTGTCCGTTGTGTTTAAGATCATATACTGATTTCTTTTTGGTTTCTGTCTGAAAGACATATGTTAAAAATCTTGTGTCGGTTTCATAAGTTAATTTGTGCTGTGTGATTGCTGTCGTAACAATGTTTTTCAAAGAACAGTTTGTTTTATATAAATAAAATGACTTGTTGGTATACACAACACGACAATATGGTTCTTCGTCAATGAGACAGTAACCCGGTAAAATGTCAAGTAAATGGACCTTCATTCGCAGGGACTTAACCGTCCAGGAAATAAAAATATATTCAAAATTTACGTTCAGAGGCTATTTTTGTAATCATGGTAATATAATGTTTATCATTTATCTGTCAATTTTTTAATCATCAGTTTTGTCTTTACATTTGATACTCTTACTGTTATTACTTCAAGAATAATCGACATTGCTGCGGGGCCTCGGTGGCCGAGTGCTCTAAGTAGTTATACTGCTGTAATCACTGGACAGTCAAAACTAAGGTTGTGAGTTCGAACCCCGTTCGTGCGGGTGCATTCGACTCCAATCTTAATTGACTAGGATTGTCAGTTTTCCTATCGAAGGTTGGTTGTTTTCTGGGGACACTTCTGCTTCCCTTAACAATAAAAACTGATCGCCACGAAAACGCCTAAAAGTGGCGTTAAAACACAAACAATCAAGCAATCAATCGTAGTGGCTGGTCGTGTAAGTTAAGTACTTTCATAATTAATCTGGAATTTTCAAGTTGAAATAAAAAAAGTACAGGGCAAAAGGATTACCTGCTTTACAAAAGTGCAAATGAATCTTCCAGTCCTATGATATTGAAACTCATCAAATCACAAGGATTACTGTTCTTGTGATTAAAACTTTAATAATCTCACATTTGAATAAAATGACACACGTGATCTAGATATACCTCAGCGAGACGAATTCTAAGTAACAAGATAAACCAGTAAACAACATGTACTAGCAATCGTTAACAGTAAATTCATTGTAAACGTATTGAAAACATATCAGAACATTTATTGTTATGACGCAACTGTAGGAAAAATGCATATAAAAAACAATTCATTGCTGTTGTTTTAAGCTGCTTTCAGAACATTTAGCTATATCTCGGTGAAAGTGGTAAAGGAAGCCGTAGTTCATGGAGAGAACCTACGATTTTTAGTAAGAAAACTGACAATTCTTGTGAATGAAGATATGAGTCGAAAGCACCTGCCATGAGCGGGTTTAGTCATCACAATCACAGTATTGACAAGCTAGAGAGAGTTGTAAATGAGCTATTTAAACCATCTAAAACAAAAAACACGATGCAATGCTTTAATGCTTTCACTCACACGTACATTTTTAAATATCTTTGAAATAGGAATAGATTTAGAAAGCGTATCAACATTGTAAAATAAATAGCTTGGCTACCAAATTCTTTTTAATTAACCGAGACCCCCATTTCCACATTCACTTTTGCCCAATAATCGTTTAAATCTTCTGTAATTGTTATAACTTGTTCCGAAGTATACTTCATTTGGGGTGAGATGAAGTCCAATACCTTTACTTCTAATTCTGTACTTATCACTGGACCGCCTATACCATTGTCCGATTCACAAAAATAAAACTTACTATCAGCTTTGGTCACTGATGGCACATCCAACAATGGACCCTGAAATATACAGTTAAAATGTATCTGAAAGCAGGAATATGACAGTTGTTATCCATTCGTTTGATGTGTTTGAGCTTTTGATTTTGTCATTTGTATACAAATACTTTCCGTTTTAAATATTCATCGGAGTTCGGTAGTTTTGTTAATTTTACTCCTTAATTGACGCCTTCCGTGACTAAGTTGATTAAATTGTTTTTATCCAAGCGCTTGTCTTGCTCCTTATATTCTAGCTAGAAAGAGATATTTTTGATTTACTCATTTACAGCTACAAACATGACAAAATGTTTTTTTGTAGTTAAATATATTTCTGAATCGGTTTTTAGTTTTGAAATTTCAAAAGAAATATGTTTTTTCTGTACTGTTCATCTTTTTTTATATAAAATGCAACGACCGATGTAATAGTAAACATAGAAATGATGACTACGATGGCATATTTAATACACATTGTTTTTAAAACAGTTAATACTAGGCTTATTTGATACGCTTTTGTTTAATGTGGTTTTAAAAGACTTGTAAAAAGAAAAATCACAAAAATACTGAACTTCTAGGAAAATTCAAAACGAAAAGTCCTTAAGCAAATGGCAAATCAAAAGCTCAAACCCACCAAACGAATGATTATAACAACTGTCATATTCCTGACTTGGTACGTGTGTTTTCTTATGTAGAAAATGGTGGATTAAACCTGTTTTATAGCTAGCTAAACCTGTAACTTATATGACAGCCGCATCAAATTCAATTATATTGACAAAGACGTGTGAACAAAACATACAGACAATAGGTAAAATGTCAAATATATGGGTACATCAGTCAGACGCGTAGCTCCCTATACGCTAACACGCAGTTGCGTGCACATCGATTCGGCTACGCCCCTGTCAGTCAACATTGTGTTATATTCGAAATCACTATAAAACTGTTTTTTAATTGTCTGTATTGCCGATATAATAGAGACAATTTTCCCATCCTTGCGATTGAATATGTTAAAATAGAATATTAAAATAATGGTAGATTTAATAAAATGACATAACAGCCTTAATGATTCACATTTACAAATAACAGTTTATAGTTCTGATGCATCCAAAGAGATTTGCTGATTTATCATCAATGGTCCGTAAAGACAATCAGTAGCTGAACTATATATAATAACGAGGGAAATCAGAAAAAAACAGTTTAAAAGGCACTTGAAAATAGAACAGGTCAATATTGATGTAAAACTTTGACGATTTCAATATTGAGCGTAAATTCTGTCATAATAAAACACCTATAACGTCAACAAATAATTTTCTATGTCGTGGGTATTTGAAAGTTAAATAAAAAACAATCAAGTTCCTAAATGAACAGTTGTACCACTCACCTCTGATACGAAACTGTCATTTCCTTTCTTTTTCAATGCAACTTTTGGTTCTGGAACACCGGAAGCTACACATTGCACATGAAGCGCCAAACCCTCATTCAAAAATAGTCGTCTATCATAATTAAATGCGTATGTACGATCAACAATCAAATCTTCTATATCGGGCATAGCTGAAACAATATATATAAATTACGTTTTTTTTTTAGTAAAGTCTCCCTGAAGATTTTGCGTAAATAGTTAGAATTGATGGTAATGAGAACCATAAATATATTTCATTTTACTTCCTTCAAATTGTAAGTCTTTGTCAACGTATAATTTTTCATACCAACAGACGTTCCTCTCATCACTTTGTTTAAACCATGATGTACATTTTATAGCTTTCCTGTTGGAACAAATATTGATACCCCATAATTCGTCAGGAACAAATATTGTAATACTTTTCCCCAGTGGAAACAATATTTCAAAATAGATCTTCCATTTGAAATTCAAATCATAAAGGAATTTCTACTTAATGATATTTTCCCGATTCAACAACCTATTTTAAAAAGTAAATTACAAAACACAATAAACTATATGCTGGTCTCTACTCAATATCATCATGTGAATAGTGGATAATCTTACAGTGTTTATATTTCGAAATAATATACATGGAATGGTTAATCTAAAAAAAAAAGTTTACAAATATTTAAACATGTGTTACTAGTATACTTTAGATAGACAGACTTTGAAGAGCATTCCAGTGGATCATCATCTGTATTTTCACGAACCACAGATGTATATTGTCCTTCATAATGAGGAATGAAATTGTTGAATACAACAGTAACACTACAGTCTGATTCATACCGGACTGTATACCATAAATCTTCATTCAAGTCACCTGTGAAATCTAAGCATACATCTATATTACTAGTTTCATTATATGTACATGTTATTTGAACTATTTTGTATGTTTGTTTGTAGGTGTTTAACGCAACTTCCTGCAATCCTGGCTAAAATAATGCTCAATTTTGTTTGTTTGAGTAAACCAACTTTCAACAGGTAGTCAATTAAGGTCGGAGTGGAACACACATCGACACGAGTGTGGTTCGAACTCAAAACCTCAAGCGTTGACAGGCTAGTGATACAAACATTGCAAGTTTGTTTTAATATATAGTTATGACAGTTATACGAACCAAGTTAAGAATGTGAGAACTCAATGTGTAGAGAACTTAATGCCAAGTATGTTACTTTAAAGCGGAGGTTTAAACTCAAAAGCCCAAAAGTTAGAGATACAAAAATTTAGAATTGCTCGTACAGTTATAAAAGTCAATTAGAAGCAATTGAATCATGTGAGAACTTAATGTAAAGTTTATAAGTTTAAAGCTGAGTTTACATATCAAACAAGTGCACATGAAGGCTGAGTAAAAAGTATTTTTTGTTAATTTTTTGTAATATCCTTTTGGCTTGGCTCGGTACTTATGTGTCGCCAATGTGGTGTTGTGCTGTGGTCATTTTTGTTGTATTTTGTCATTCACTTTTGCGTATGTGCTTCGTCTTTATGCTGTTTCTTGTTTGTTTGTTGACATATATGTATATAGATATAAGAAGATGTGGTATGAATGACAATGAGACAACTCTCTATCCAAGTCCAAATAAGTTGAAAATAAACCATTATATGTGAAAGTATGGCATTTAACACGTAGACTTGGCTCATACCAAACAACAAGCTATAAAGGGCCCTAAAAATTACTAGTGTAAAACAATTCAAACAGGAAAATTCACGGTCTAATCAACATAAAAAACGAGAAACGAGAAACACTTATATGTTTGTTTTTATCATATTTCATGTGTTTATAGTGATAAAGATTATAACACAATGTTGACTGCTGTACCACTGTTTTTGACATTTTTATCTGTTATGTCTTTGTTTTGTTCACATTTTGTTGACAAGAAAATGGAACTGTCATACAAGTAAGAGAGCTTTAATTCACCATTTTCTATATAAGGAATTGCCTGTACCAAATTAGGAATATGAGTGTTGTTTGTCATTCGTTTGATGTATTTGAGCTTTTGATTTTTTCCATTTAATAAGGGACTTTCCGAAGCTTGGAGCTCGGTATTTTTCTTATTTTGCTTTTACTCGTAATTAAATAAATATTCGGTGGATTATTTAGTACTTAATTTAGTATCCAATCAATAAAAAAATTCAGAAGTGTTTTTGTGTGGATCGTGTTAACGTTGCTTATTTTTTATGTTTTGATAAAGGGTTTTGTGAACGCTTATCTGCTCAGATTTGGTTGCCATGTATTTGCCTGGAGTCTTTGAAAGATGATTTTGGGAACTACATTTGGCATCTTTTCTCCCTTTTAACGAAGACTTGCTATATCTTACATTCAACATATCCGCCGGCTGAAGAAATCATCGAAAGCCATAACTACAAGAAATTAGGTGTGGAAGAAATATTATAAAGATAAATTTGTATATGTTCATAGATTATATAGACTCATGAAAGAAAATCAGTTTGAAGTCGAAACATGAATCTACAATATTATTTGATATGAACTGATGAAGCCTTGTGTTTCTTTATTCTATATTGGCTACAGGTATGCGAGGATAGTTGAGATCTTACAAAACAAGTTTATACCCGCCACATTCTTGCGCCTGTTCCAAATCAGGAGCCTTTGGCCTTTGTTATTCTTGTATGTTTTTTTTTTAATTTTAGTTCATTTATGTTTTAGCGTTTAGTATGACGTCCATTTTCACTGACCTAGTACACATTTAAATTTAGGAGCCAGCTGCGACCTACCTCGGGGTGCAGGATTTTCTTGCTAGGCTGAAGACCCATTGCTGGCCTTGGGTTGATGTCTGCACTTTGGTCGGGTTGTTGTCTCTTTGACATATTACCAATTTCCATTCTCAATTTTAATAAAAATTGCTTTGTTTCAAAGGTCACTGATAAGTCTGTTCCTGAGATAACGCGCGTATGATGAATTTATCATAAGTCTGACATCTTTTTAAACTGTACTTCTAACTAATTTTCATATTGCACAAAAACTAGAGTGTTATATATATATATATATGTCGGGTTTGAATGAAATAATGATATGAGACTCAATATCGGACTTTAGAAAATTACGTTTAACAAAGAGCTATCAATCCTAATTGCATCCAATTATTATGATTAATGATCATATTGATCAATTTGATTGTATTGTGCGGTTTACATTTTTCCTAATGAGTTCAAAAAGACGCGAAAGATACCAAAGAAATGTTCATACTCATAAGTCGAAAACAAACTGATAATGCCATAACAAAACACGAATAACGACCAAAAAACATACAACAGTACACAAAACACATCTTTGAAAACAAAAAACTGAGAAAAACGAACCCCTACAAAAACCAGGTGTAATCTGAGGTGCTCCAGAAGAGCGAGCATATTCTGCTGAACATGTGGCATCAGTCGTGTTACTCATGTTAGTACGAACCTGGTGATAAGTAAAAATTCAGTGACCCCTGCTTATTACCGGGTTTGTTCTAATATAAGCAACACGACGGGTGCCAGATTTGGAGCAGATTGCCTCAAGTTTTAGGTAGGGTTAGTGTTGCTTGGTCTTTAGTTTTCTTTGTTTTGTTCTCTGTACTATTGTTTGTCTGTTTGACTTCATCTTTTTTTTACCACGGCGTTTTCAGCTTATTTTCGACTGATGAATGTCACCCTGGTATCTCTCGCCTCTCATTTGCATGAATGCTGCTGCAAACAGTATCAAAACCTTTTTTAATTCTCTTGGTATAATCTAGAGTGCCTTTTATCTAAACAGCGCGAATTATTGATGGCACTTTCTAGTTATCTGGTTTACTATATAATAAAACTAGCAATGGACTGCCAATTGGACTTTTCATCTAATCATAAACGATATGTTGAAATTTTGAATTCTATTTTCTATTTCATATTTCATGCTGATATATCTTTTAGGTTCCAACTAATAACTATAGTTACAAAGTTAGAGCCATTACAAATGCAAAGTCATTTCAAAACATTCAAATATCATTATCTTCAATCAATACAACTATGTATCATCTTATATCAAATCTTATATAATTATATTGAAGATATCACATATATATAAATAACGTAAATTTGAATTAACAGGCATATCTGATACCGAGCATGTTATGGAATGAAGAGTTGTTTAAAATAATGGATGACGACGGGCTACTTCTTCATATGATATTTCAACTGATGGTTCAGTGCCCTCAACTGAAATTGAAGATATCATATATATATGTGTGTTGCATATTACTTATATAAATATAGGTAAATCAGAAACAAACTTAACATCTGTTTCATATATTGAAACAATAAATGCGAATGGGTGTATATGTCATTCAAAGAAGTCCTATTCCTTTCAAAATTTTATTTCGAAATATTATCAATGGCGAGTTTATCAATGTTCATGACATCATTGTTACACCATATCAGCCCTGAAATGTCAGGATTATGATACTCTATTCTTTAAAACGAATTGTTCGTATATAACAGTACTCACGTTTTCCTCTTTTTTTTTACCATGAACAAAAATAGTACTTCTCCTCCATTTTAGTTAACCGTATTTGAATAAGCTGTTCGTATACGTATTTAATGCTTTTACTCTGTTCTGTAAGTGCACAGTCTTCTGTACTTCATTGCATGACTACTTCAACTTTGACCTATGTGGTTTGAGCTCTATCACTGGTGTATATATAATTTTGTGTTTAAGATAGAAATATGATCAAATTCGAAACCATTTTTGAAATCCGTTTGAATCTTGAGAACTTAGGCATTAATTATCACTTGCCTATATGAAGAATTCCCATCGTTGAAAATAAAAGTAAAATCATATTCAGTGCCTTCCCTTTACACTGTACGTAAACATGGGCCTTTATCAGATTAAAATAGTGTCCTTGTGCTTATTTCTTTTTATATATTTATACGGTTTTAAATTTAGCAAGTACTCATTTAAAATGATAATTATGTAATGATGGACAATTTACAAAATAAATTACAAATATACCACTTATCTACGCACGTAGTAGACTGATGCAGCCATCATAGTTTAATTTTCAGTAATGTTGATCATTATATTATAATAAGTAAAATTCACGAGTTTATTTTTTTTGTCAATCACGATTCACAGAAAATAAATTTCCATGATCACGGATCACGAAAATATAAATATAAAATAAATCTGTAGAAAAACGGATCCCGATAGCGAAAATGCGCCGATTACGAAGAACGAAAATAACCCATCAGGCCCCTCACCAATGGGTCTTCAACTCATGAAATAATTAAATGAACTAAAATAAGCTAGAAAACAAAACAAAACTAATAAAGACTAGAGGCATTTGACTTGGGACAGGTGCAAAAATGCGGCGGGGTTAAACTATTCTGTGAGATCAAGTGTATGTTTGCCGCATGCTGACCTATAGTTGTATACTTCCTTGTCATGTAGTCTTTTACTAGTTTCCAATAAGTTGTATCATTCATTGTCATTAGCAACCCCATAATTTAAATCTTGGATGCATCATCTTTTTATTAGTTGTCAGAAACTGTCAGTACTCTCAGATCTGTACTTAGTGTCGTTTTGTTGTGAGGATGCATGAGAAGCTCATACGTCCAATCATTTTAATTGCTAGATGTATTTTTGATTTGTATCTATTTTATGAGTTTAGCCATTTTTAACTGATTTATTTAGTTTGTTCTTATGTCATGCTGTTGTACCAGTATCCCAGGTTAGGAGGAGTGTTGGCGCCTTCAAACTAGTTTATTCTTGCTCCATTCTGTATGTGCCTAGCAAGAGTTAGAAGCATGTAATTTAGTTGTAGTCGTTTTGTTGCTGTATATTATATTTGTTTTTGTTCATAATTTTGCATATAAAATTTCGTTTAAATTGTTTTACATTTGTTTTTTTCGGGGTCCTTTATAGCTGACTATATATGCGGTGTGGATTTACTCATTGTTGTAGGCCACACAGAGAACTATAGTTGTTAAGGGAGTAACTTTTTAACTTCAAAAGGGAGAGTTGATGTTATGGCTTTATTTCGCGAACATTTTTTTTAAAATTTTTGACGCTATCAATCAAATTTTTTTTTTTCAAAATCTACAATTAAAAGGTATGGGTGAAATCTGGATTCAGATTATTTTTTCGTCACCTGCTTGATCATAATTTTCTCCTCATCAGATTTGGGGTCAGAACGGTTTTTTTTTCGAAAAAAGAAAACACCATGA
This sequence comes from Mytilus galloprovincialis, assembly GCA_037788925.1. Taxonomy (NCBI): domain Eukaryota; kingdom Metazoa; phylum Mollusca; class Bivalvia; order Mytilida; family Mytilidae; genus Mytilus; species Mytilus galloprovincialis. The sequence goes on from CM075332.1 coordinate 52,561,946, forward strand.
CCCCCACTCCCTTCAGGTAAAATGGTCGTTTCCTAATGTCTGTGTTATTTGGTTTCTTGTGGATAGTTGTCTAATTTGGAATCATACAACATCTTTGTATTTTAACATCACCTTTTTTTATATGGACTCGTTTTCAGGACCTAAATACCGATATTTTTCTCCTTTCAGATCGGTCTAATATGGCTTGCTAGTGTACCTTTCAAAGAAGGAATCACTTAACACGTCTCTTTCCTGATTTTCACAATAATAAATTTGAGTTTTCAGTGTCGTTTGAAATATATTCAGGTATCACATATTTGTGACGAAAGCCTTGGGTTTTGCTTATGCAATAACCACAGATTTGCCCCAGTCATTTCCTGCCCGGGGCAAATAACCCGTTATTGTGCCCTGTTGTGACGTCATATGCAGTTACGGTGACGGACGGAGAACGCCGATTAAAATTTTGGACAGCGAAATTTGTTAAAGAAATAAAGAACAATAAAATTAAAATGAGTATTAAAAGAAACACTGAAAAGACTATAGATTTGAACGATTGGGGAGCTTCGTAATTAGGAAAGAGGGGCGAAAGATACCAGAGGGATAATCAAACTCATAGATCAAAAATAAACTGACAACGCCATGGCTACAAAAGAAAAAAACAAATAGACAACAAACAATAGTATACAAAACATAACATAGAAAATAAAGACTAAGCAACATGATTCCCACCAAAAACTGGGGGTAATCTCGGGTTCTCCGGAAGGTAAGCAGATCCTGCTCCACATGTGGCACTCATCGTGTTGCTTATGTTATTACAAACTCCGGTAAAAAGTCTAATTCGGCATACCAATTTCGTCAAAAGGGAACGGGATTGTAGTAACGACATCAGGAATTTATCCGATATCGAATATTCCATAACAGTCAACCAATTTGTGACAACGACCGTGAAATTAACGAAGGGATGTTTTCAACTTCACTATTTGGAACTCTCGGTTTAATAGCTTCCTTGTAAGCAGCAACCCTCTATCAAGGAAATCATGATAGGGAATACAAGCCAGGGAATATCGTTTAAATTGGGAGACATATACTCCGTATGCAGGCGGTGCTGGAATGTTGCTACATAGAAATGGAGATTCTCAATTGGGTAGCTGAAATCATCTCTTTTGTCGTAAAGTTTTGTTTTCAACCGACCCTCATTGTCAATTTCTAGATATAAGGCAGACTTAAATGTATCTGTTGTATCCTTTATCTCTAGTTCGATGGGATAGATGCGTTCAACATAGTTACCAATTTTGGTAATATTTAGTGAGAGAACATCATTTATATAGCGACAATTAACGACATTGCGTTATTAGAAAGTTATCTTAGGGGAGGACAAAACATGTATGATCTTGCCAGACGGAATTAAAAATCTTTCTACTTTTTTAGCCTTTGTATAATATGTGATAAATTGATTGATTGATTGATTGATTGTTGGTGCTTTAACGGCACTTTTAAACGCCACATTAAGCTATTTAGGTGCGGCCAGTTTTATTGGTTGAGGAAGCTGGAGTGCCCGAAAAAACCACCGACCTTCGATAGGAAAACTGACAGTCCTAGTCAATTAAGTTTGGAGTCGAGTGCACCCGCACCAGCGGGATTCGAATTCACAACCTCAGTGTTGACCGGCTAGTGATTACAGTAGTAGAACTACTTAGACCACTTGGCCACCGAGGCCCCAATATGTGATATATAGATTATAGCATGTCCTTTCCATATCGACCCTGGTATCATCCCTCGACCCATATGGACCCTCGGCTAGCGCCTTCGGTTAATATAAGAGACTCGTGATACCAGGGTTGATATGGAAAAAGACATTTTTCAATTGATAAATTTTTGCATCCGTTTACAGTAATTGTTTTTTTCAGGTTTGCATATATATTAAGTGTTTTTTTTTAAAATAGCTTGATTTCTTTTAAAGATTTAATTGACAGTCCTTGGCAAATTATAGCTTTGCAGTGGGATATCCAGTGAACGAAAACAAAAGAAATTCACTCTTCTTGTGATAGAGTCGAGAAAGTCAATAATAAAACAATACCGGTGACGATACTGAGCAAAAGTTATTTCTAAATAATAATTATACATTTTAAAGAAATAATTTGTCAAAATGTGTTATTGGAAATATAAATGCAAATACAAGATGTTTTATGTTCAGTATTTATCGAGATATTTGCTTTGGAAGCTTGCGAACTGAAGTTTATAAACTGTCAATCTTGGTTGCATATTGAATTTTAAAAAAAAATAAAAAAAAACATGTATATTAAAAATCGTAAGATCTTTTGGGTAACCAATTTTCTGAGTGTTCCAAAAAGTCCCTAGCATGTAACAATTTCCCAAAGTATGGTTATTTCTTCACACCTCAGTTATCAAGCACATCGAAATGCTCTTTTAACATGCAAATTCAATAGATATTTATATTCTTTTCTTGAATATAAACATTTATATTATGTCAACGCAGGTTTAAAAATTAAAGATTACTATTATTATTAAATAGGTATCTATCTACTCTTTTGTAGACAACTTTGAGACAAGCATTTGCGGTCTTCTTGATCTATATTCACATTCAACGTTTTCCTGAGATTTTTGATTTTGCTTAGTAAACACACACTGAGAATTGAATATAACACATTGAGATCTAAAAACACTCATAAAGAATTAAAAATTAAACACTGAGATAAAACTCACACTGAGAATAAAAAATTACACACTGAGATAAAGCTCACACTGAGAATCAAAAATTACACACTGAGATAAAAAAAAAAACAAACCAAAAAAAAAACCACACGCACTGAAAATTGAAACTCCCATGCAAAGACACACTGATTAAATTTAACCGATAAACATACATTGAGATGAAATTAAAAATTTCACACTCAGTATTAAATATTACATAGTGAGATTTCCAAAATTTTATATTATTGGTCTGTTTACTCTTTTTATCATCGGATCAAACATTTGGTATACTTACCTCCCCTCCCCCTCCCCTCATAAAAGCTTTATTGTATGATAATGACCAAACTACTTTTGTTTTGAATAAAGGGAATTTCCATAGATAGTAAGACGTCTAAAACGCAGTTAAGAGGGTCTGGATAGTGTCCTTCATATCTTTTTTGGATATTTTCTATTCTTTATCTATTCTAACCCTTATTCCCTATTCTTTATGTTTGACCACGTCATTATTCTTTTTTTTTTGTTGTTGACCTATTTCAGTCATTTTTTTTTTTTATATTTTTGCTATTTATTCTCTAATTCTATTATTTATTTTTTAAGTTAGTAGATATTCTACCATTTGTATACTCTTGTGTGAAAATATAATCCAAGTTCTTGAGTGAACACACGAGAAGGGGGGGGGGGTCTTCCTATATAAAGGTATACAGACGTGCTGCTGGTATGAGTCCCTTTTTTTGGAATATCAAATAAATCAATTGGGTGCAATTTCACGGAGGTATTATATCAATGGGTAGAAATTTATATGTCAAGTGGTTATACATGTTCATCTTCCGTTTAGATGTCTGTAAAAACTGCGTTCTGATCTTTTTATCTCATAATATGATACACAGAACATATGTGGTTAACATATCATTTTGTTCTCTGAATAAAATATATCTATGCACCTTAACCTCACTTTCAGGTATAGAGATCCACAAGAACTTGCGGTCATCTGATGTTCAATACTTCAATCCTTTAATTACTGTATGTAAACAAGGGCATGTACTTTAATAGATAGGATTGGTGTCACCATGCTGTTAATATAATATACGAGTGTACAGATTACAAGTATTAAATCAGTTCCAATGCTAGTTATGTACCGGTGGATAACTTATAGAATGCATTTAACAACTTATCTACACACGAAATTGACATTTCAAATCGCCCTAAATATTCAGTAATTTTGATCATTACCTTATAATGAGTGTATACTTCCTGTACGACGAACTATAGTACTACGGTCACCAACTACGAACAGTCTTTTAACACAATTATACGTTAAGAACATTTTATTTCAAACACATTTTATTTTTACTAAATGGCCTCGAAATTGACAATTTTAAAGTTCAGCAATAATGATAATTACATTAATTTAAAAGATAGGTTTTTTTTTTGATAATTTTAAGGTTGGTAATTTCGCTACAGAACCGAGGTCGAGGTCGGATTAATTATACTAAGTACTATTATACAAATGATGAAATGTTTATATCCGTTATTTCCACAGTTTTCGAGACATTCGCAGTTACATCCTCATTTCAAGTTCATTTTTCAGAATGGTATAATATCAACATACGGTATGATTTCCTATACATTTCTGGAATATTATTCTTGGTCTGTAAATTTAAATTAAAAGAAGTATTTTGAGGGTAAACGTCAAATAGACAGCAATCTAATAATATGCTATGGAATTCTACTTTTTAAGGCGGTTTGTTATCATCTGATTCCATTTGGTTCTTTATATCGTTGGGTTGCTGTCTTTTTTATGTATACTCACACAGCCTATTAAAAAGGGGGAGAGACATATTATGATGTTTGATTTGAATATACAACTTGAACGCAGAGTTTGTTAGCAGGATTAAATACCATTCCAAAACACCATATATAGCCCCGTTTTGTGGAATTCTTGTTGTTGAAATACTGGGCTGTTGACTAGACTGTTGTGTGTCTTTTCAATTCATTTGTCATGTTATTGTCTGTTTGTCTGAGACTTATGGTTTTTGATTGTCCCCTTGGTAACCTTGACAAATTTTTATCAAAGTATTGAACGATGACAAAAATATACACATGGAAAAAAGTATTGCAACACCTTGATTTTTAAAAATTTTAACAATCAGCCTCTTTTTTTTATGGAATATAATAAAATATGTGTATAATATTATTGAAACATAGTTCACGATAAAATTGGCATTGAAACGAACAAAAAATGTTTTAAAAAAAAAAGATTTATATAACCACAATTTTAATAACAAAATGAAGTGTTTTTTGTACAAAAAAACGCATTTGACAAGTTTCACTGTAGTCGAACTTTACAATGTCAGACATTTCAAAATTAATCTTCAGATGACTGTTCACATCATGGTTGATCGTTATACGCCAAAGAATTAGTACTTTGTGCGCAGCCTCCATTCAAACGGATAACCGCATCTTAACGTCTTCTGATTCCTGCCATAAATCGACTAATTTGTTGCTAAGGTAGCAGTAACCATTTCTGATGAAGGGAATTGTTTATTTCATGTTGTGTTTGAACTGGGGTGTCCTTTCGCTCACTTTCCGCCCAATAGTGTCCCATATAAGCTTAATATGGTTCAAAGCCGGGCTACGATCGGGCCAAGGAAGATGAACCAAATTCCATTTGAACATTGGATCTTCCTCCACGATGCTAATTTCCAACTTTGGCGAGCTCTGCACTACATTGGATACGGAAAACTGTAAGTCTGCTCGTTAGCAAAGGTCTCCGAAATGGTATTATCGCACGGTAACCAGTAGCGATGAGTTGATCTCGAACAGTTCTTGTTAAAAGGCTCTTGTATGGCCACCACTCTCATTTTAGGATTGTCTTGTATGCAATGGGTTTCCTTCTGACCAATCTTCATTATGCTTGATTTTCTCTAGCAAATGGTATAGGGGGTCTTCATTATCTCGGAAGGTCTTTTACAGCGTTTATTGCCTGATTTTTATTCTCAAAAGGACTTTAGTGGAATGGTGATGACCAACAATGCGTGCAGTTGTTACAGCGACATCCCTGCTTCTCTTATGCTGATAATCTGCCATCTTGCTGCAGTTAAGAGTTGTCAAGGACCCATTATAAGGTGTCAATCACATAATTTTAAAAACTTGGTTATTTAAAGTGCTGAAAACAATGAGGATCAAAACATCTTTTTTGATGTTTACGGGTACAGTAGCTGCATGTGCAGATAAAAACTTATCGAGTCGATATGTATTGATTAAACTCAGGTGATACTTAAATAATGTTTAACTAGTTCTATTTTATCAAATTATATCACAAAAAAATAATGAGTGTTTTTTTTAATTCAATTTCAATTTGGTGTTGCAATACTTTTTTCCAGGTGTATATAAGTTAGAAATATGCTGACAACGCCATGGGTAAAAAAGAAAACGACAAACAGACAAATAGCAGTACACTAAAAACAACATAGAAAAAACAAACACGGGGGGGGGGGGGGGTGGTGATCTCAGGTGCTCCGGAATGCGTTGCAGATCTTGCTCGTAAGTGGCATCCGTCGTGTTGCTCCAGTACAAACCCGGTAGTAGAATATTTTACACAGGATATTATGCAGTCTCTGAATGTGCCATTCGTCCGATAACCATGATTTAGTATAGGCATGATCTGGTGAAAAATTTGTTGAAAAAAATCGACTCCACCTTTAATACAAATAAACAAAAAAGACAAAAAAGTACACAACACACTATATAGAAAATAAAGAATGAGCAACTCGAACTTATCACACACTCAAAGTGACCACAAGTTCTTCATGATTGGTAAATAGACTTTGATAGTGAGACAAGACATGTTGCTCATGGCTGATACACATTATCATGTTCTGAGTTAGTCTGAATAGTACTCGATAGTACTCGACCCCAATCTTAACAATACTCGACTGTACTTGACCCTTATCTTATTACAGCTAGGTTGACACTGCCGATCAGATCAACTCGATCAAGCCCGATCAAGACAAATTACGTGATCGGGAGACTAGTCTGAATCAATCGACAAGCATGCTCAGGGTAGTCTACCTTGCTCTTTATCGATCTGACTTTCTACTCGAGAGTTTTTGACATGTCAAAAACAATCGAGTAAGTATCGAGAAGCAATTCACTCGAGAAGAGATCGAGAATCGTCGAGTAACGGTCGAATTGATCGGGAAAGGATCGTGAAGAGATCGATTTTGGTCGGAATACAAAAAATTTACCGATCAGTACTCGATCATTTCGACCTTTGCTCGACTAATATCCGATCATTTCCAGATTAACTCGAACAATGCCCGATCGCTTCCAGATCACTGCGACTTCTATATTTATTTTATCCCAGACAAATTCGACCAATACCTGACCCCTTCGCGACCACATTCAACCACTCTTCGATCTCTACTCGGCCATACACGAGAACACATGACTGCTACACGATTCTCTAAAAGTGTGTGCAGATCTGATTAACTCTCGTAACTCTGCTTCCGCAAAAATGTATTGGCAAAATTTTTTAACTGTACAAACATTCCTCCATGTACAGTACGTGTCCACATGCATAACATAGAAAACTAAAAACTTAGCAACTCGTAACCCAACAAAACCTGGGAAGAACTCAGGTGTTCCGGGATGGAAGAAAATCCTGCAATTTTGGCACCGGCGGATTTTTAAAAATATGAAAGTAATTGTACAATAACATTCATTATTAGACTGCTGATGACTAAGTTATCATTCAAAGTTGGTTTATAAGAACATCAGGATTATATTTAACCTGTTATATGGACTAGTTTCTGTTTTGTCTGTCCGTATTTTCCGTTTGTCCAGAAATGGTTGTAGTATATAAAGAAAAGGAGACTAGTGTGGTACAATGGCCAATGAGACAGTTCGTCACAGAACACCAAATAACACAGAAATTTACCAAACTTTGGTTAGAAAGAAATGCACTCTTGATCTCTTGATAGATATATGTAAAGTTGTAAACAGTTTCAGAAAAGGTATCACTCTAGGGGATTGAAATTCTACTTTGGGTAAAATTTTGGGGAAATATGTGACATCTTTGCCCTCTTTTGCAATATTGTTTAGCAAATACATGCAGGTTGTTGCCATACAGCAAAAAGAAAAGAAATATCTTTAACCCTTTAACTACTGGATAGGATATCACATCTATGAAAAAATACTTATTACATAATTATGCACAATACATGACACAAACGGTATTTGTAAGATAGCAAGGACAAGGGGGTGGTAAAGTTTATGTATATTGCTGTCTATCATAAGTACTAATAAAATTGAGAATGGAAATGGGAAGACAAATCTCATTTTAGTGTGTCATTTCCAAAAAAAGAGCAATAAAACTACCATTACATATCAGTGTCCACTATGAGGAAGTTTTTATAAGCATTAGGTTCTTCTTTGTTGAGTTAGCGCAAGTCATGCATACTGCCCACAGAGTGGTCATCGTGTCAGCCACTGCCTCATCTAGATATCTCGGCGCCCGTTGCTGTCTACACCACCTTCTATGCACTCTTCAATGTTCCGTCATTACTATTAACCTGTCTGTCTGAGCTCTTATCACCTTGCTTACAAATCCAACTGCTTTATTTCTATGTAGATATTTCAAATGTATGATTTTACTCGGACCTTCTACTGAATATAACCAAAAAAACGAAGAAAGTGTCCAGCTAGCATATATAACATTATAAAAGGTCATTACGCAAGAACGGCCACCCAAATTCGCATTTGATCTGTGTTTTATGGTAATAAGCATTGCGTATACGGCGTTTTATTAAAACTTGTTTGAAGCAAAATAAAATTAGAGAACGGAAACTAATATTGTTGGGACGTACGTACGGACAAGGGTTACACTTAATGCCCTCTCCGAAGCGGAGGGGAATAAAAAATTCGGACGTTTTTATATTAAAATTGTGCATACTCGACCAATTACCGATTATCCCTACGACCCATATACGATCTGGTCGATCTGGTCTGGTCGAGATCAGGCTGAGATCGTGAGTAATATAATTGATTTGGTCTAGATAGTCGAGTAAAGATCGTATAAAGATCGTGAATTGATCGGAATTATGGAATAAGTATTCATTTTGTTGTCGGGATAAAGTCGTGATGGAGTCGTGAATGGTCGAGTTAAAGTCGTATAAAGTCGGATGGCCGTCGGGTAGAAGTCGTAAACAGGCTCGATCAAGAATTTGGTTGAGCTTGGTCGTTGAAATTTGGACAATCGGGATCATTGAGTTGATCTGATCGGCAGTGTGAACCTAGCTTTAGCCATTGAAAATACTTTGAACTAATTCTCGTCCAATACCGAAAAAGTCTTAACTCATTCTCGACCTGTACTTGACCAGTTCTTGACCTATGTTTTCAGATTGAACCATATTCGACCAAATGTCTAATCAATACACGACCAATGTGAATCATACTTGACCAAATAACCTCTTCTTGTTGTAATTTTAACTGTTTAATCTTTGTTTTAACTGATGTGACAATATTCTTAAGCTTGTTAAAAAAATATTTTACTTTATCTAATAACCACACATATTCTATGGATATTTATTGCTAAGGTGGCTCTTGTTTGTTTAAAAATATTAAATATAAACTCCATATGCTTCATTGTTACATACAATAGTTATATAACCATCCTTTTAACTGAGGTTATAACAGCCAACAAATTCTCTAAAGTTGTTTAACTTTATACCTTGAGAAACTATTTCGAAAAACTAAATAGGCATCCCTGATTATTATATGTCTAGTAAATAAAATAAATTGTTTCGAATGCCTGTGCTAGATTATCATTTTAAATGCCTCCCAAAATACGTAGGATATACTTAGGCTAACACTTTAATCTAAGCTTGTAATTATTAATTATAATGCAATCTTTATGTAACAACTTTTTTCATTGCCGTCAAATCCACAGTTGACCAGTCGTAACTAAGGAGGGACCCGCCATTTTGAATTCTTGGATCATCAAATGTTCGATTACTACAATATTATCTAAAATAAAACAACACCTACCTCGAATTCACCGTTTTAATGTGATTTTATCCAACTTTGAATCGTAGAGGTAACGTAATAACCTCCAGTTTGTAAGTTTTCATGTGTATGACGTCAAGTTTATCAATGACGTCTTTGCGGCAAAACTATTGATGAAGTTTCGCGGAATTTTTTCTGTATGTCAAATTTATACATTTTTTCAAGCTCTAACGTATTTTTTTTGTAATGCATTAGAATCGGAATAACAGTACTGTAGTTGACGAGTTGCCATCGTCAATTTTGATTTGACGGTGGCAACTCTTCAATTACAGTACTGTTATTCCTTAATTGTTCCTTATAAGAATTATGTCGGAACGTAATATCGTGAATTTTAATGACAATGAAAAAGCCCATGCAATATGAAAATGAATACTTAAAGTGCCACATAATAAATGAGTGACAATAACATCATGAACATAGAAGCTGATGTAATAAGACGAACAAATGTTAACGAGAAGTGGACGTTTATACATTTTGGGGCATTGACCGATATGAAATGCTTGAAATTGCTAATCAGTCGGAGAATAGATAATAACCCACTCTACGAAGAAGCGGGGGTATATACTGTTTGACCATCCGTCCGTCTGTCGGTCGAACCCTAATATTTGGGTAACCACATGCAAAAAAAAGAAGGAAAAAACTGAGCCCTCTTAGTGCGTAGCTAAATTTCAAAACATTGTCCAGAAACGGGTCAATTTCAGTAAAAAATACCAAAAACAGTAAATTGTTATTCAGTCTTGTATAAAAGCATGTTAATTCAAATATTGAAGAATTACCAAACATAAAGTATAGATGTTTATTTTTTTTTCCAAAAATAACGTTATTTATATGACATGACGTTACGTCATAATGATGATCACGTCACGTCCTAAGGAAGTTTCGCGCTATTAAATTAGTCAGGCACTTTGCAGTGTTTTGAAGAAAACGTTCAGTTTTTGCAAAACAGCACTATACTTTACAAAATTTCAAGTCAGATTTACTTATTTCGGTTGGTCATCTTAGATCAAATCAAATATTTCATTGGATAAAGCACATAAAAAAGGATGGCATTGCGTATTCCAAGTGTACTTCAACACACACGACATATATACAACATGACAAATAATGTAAATAAAACATAATGCAAAATAAGAGAAAATTTATTATATTCTGTATCTATAACTACAAGTCTTTTTTTTTTGTATAGACTAGTTCTTCCATTATTTATGGTAGATTAACTGAAACTAAGCATTGCTTTGAACTTTAAATTGTGGTTTTCTCATTGTTAATGATCGTATGATTACGCTGTAATTACAATGTACTTACATCCACTTCATTTGAACTTTGGTGGATAGTTGTCTTATTGCCAATCCTACCACATCTGACATCTCCATTTTTTATATTGAAATGCTTATCTCATATATTTACAAATTTGGTTGGCATCAACAATTTTATTTTGATTAATTAAATATGATACTGTAACAGATTTGATAACATTAACTTTAACCAATTTTTGAAAACTTAAACATAAATTCTCCCGAAGGTTTTTATATTGGGGACATTATAAAAGGAAATGCGCACAATATTCTGCGTTATCTCCGCAAAATTTACAGAAAACTTTCAGTTGCTAGTGCTTTATGTAAACTGTGTATCACCCCGTTTCAATAGCAAGTGATTGTGCACTTATTTTTTTATTCGTAAAGTAAGCTCTCATATTTTGGAATAACAAAGCATAGGTAAGCTTTTTGAAGTCAAACGATTAGCAAGTTTTACAAAACAATCTGAGATAAATGGTGCTGTGTTATTATGTTAACTATGTTCAAGTTGATATAATGTTATAAAGGATGTATGTGCCTAACATAAATATCGCCACACCTAAAAAACAAAACCATTTTATTGGATTAATATTTTGATATGAGCGTCACTGATGAGACTTATGTAGACGCAACGCGCTTCTGGCGTACTAAATTATAATCCTGGTACCTTTGATAGCTATATATACTATGACGCAAATTAGTTTTCAGCCTTAATTTCTTAAGAAAGACACATTTAAGATAAATGGTGTTTACACATGCACACTTTATATCCTTTTTTTTAATAGAAATGTTTAAAGATGCCAAAAATTTGTCAATGCTTTGAAATGTTTTGCTATGTATACTGTAAAATGTATCTGTCTCCGTAAATATCCTCCATCAGTGATACATTGTAATCGTCTTGTTCCCTTTTCTGTGTAGATGATGGTTGCATCAACGCTATAGTGTAATCACTTGAAAAATTTGTTGTGTTTACTACTGTTATTCTTTTCTATGTTATACTGATTTCAGTAGTTGTCGTTTGTTGGTGTGGTTCATAAGTGTTTCTCATTTCTCGTTCTTATATAGATTAGACCTTTGTTTTTTCCGTTTTTTTTTTACACTAGAATTGTTTGGGGCCCTTTATAGCTTGCTGTTCGGTGTCAGACAAGGCTCCGTGTTGAAGCATGTACTTTGACCTATCGTGGTTTACTTTTATATAAATTGTGACTCGGATGAATAGTTGTCTCATTGGCACTCATACAACATCTTCTTATATCTATTCATATCATATTTCATTTGTCATATTCATTATCATATCACATTGATGCTTGACGAATGACAAATCCAAATCAAACACACATTTTTACCTGGCGCATGCTTACTAATTACCATAAAATCCCTTCTTAACTGTAATGTCATTGCATACCTGTATTTTGCATTCAGGTGTTGTAACATGTGGATGGTGTGCGCTATTAGCTATATTTTTTTACATGTTTGTTTTTTCTGTTTCGTATTTTTTAGGTTCGGTTCTAATATTTTCGTTAATAACTGCTTAATTTCTGTGATTACTATTGTTCAATGGTATATTTATACTATTTGTAAACATCAATATGTATATATTAATTATAGAATGAATAATTAGAGGACCCTTCCGAATTTATATGCGTACTTCAATCTAATATTTACACATATTTAGAAAAGATATTAATGCATCTTTCGATTTTTACCCCCCCCCCCCCCAACTTATATAGCACGTGAAGTATACTAGATTTTTGTTTAAAGCATCGTATTCAGTATCAGCATGATAGGTCATTATATGAGTTTTAAAAATGTTTACTGGTCTCAAATTTTATCATCGTAAGGTGTTACTTCATTGAATAAATGTAAAGGAATTTCAAAATTTGCCGTTAAAAATGTGAAACTCTGGTCTTTTATTGGTATAAATACAGTTCCAATGTGGTGTAAGTTCGAGTCATCACAATCCACGCGTTATAAAATTATATATATAATAAGAACACTTGTTCTGAAAGGTTGAAAGGCAGGATACCAAAAACTATAACACAAAATAGTTTATTAAGTTAGACATAAGTTTTCAGCAGCAAATATTTCAAAAGGTAACAACACTCATCAAGCAAAAAATGACCGGAAGAAAAAATAGCTCATTATTTTGTTTACGTCCCAAGTCATGAGTCTGTAGTTCAGTGGTTGTCGTTGGATCATGTCTGTCAGATATGTTTTTCATAAACTGAATCGTTATAAATTATGCCGTTAGTTTTCATGTTAGTTTGACATATTTTCATGTCGGGGCCTTCTTTAGCTGACTTTACACTAAAGGCTTTTCTCATTATTTGGCTGATTCCTGCTTCTAACGGGTTTTCAATAACTCCATATCCCTTTTTGCACATAAACTAAAGTTTATAATAGCTAATAATGCATAAAAAACATTTAAATGTAGAATGCTATTTTATGCCAATTTTACAATTCGTGTCAGTAAATTAATTGTAGACTTATTCATTTATTAAATACCAAGGTAGACTTTTTCGTTGATTAATTAATTTGTTTTTAAAGGAGTAAGAAAACCAAGGCAAGCATCAAATACAAGACAGTATATGTGTCCCTCCAAATCTAAAAGAGTTAAGACATTTGTTTAAAATATTTATTTATTGTTCGGTACAAAAACTAAAACCAATTAGCAAATAGTTTTTGTTTTTGTTTTGCTTAATGATCATTTGTTGATGTTGGGTTCTTTTTCCCTTCTGTTTCATACTATGATTCTTTTTTTATCTTATCAATAACATCATAAAAATAGTTAATTTCATAGCGCTATCATATCATGCCGTCAAATCAATAACGACGTCGAATGACGTCAATTAATATATGACGTAATGATGACGTTTCATGAAAAAGATGGGTAAAAAGAAAACAACAAAAAAAAAATGACCACATGATGAATAAAATATATAAAATGTATACAATAATTGAAGCAAAGGTGGGTTTTTTTCAGAAATATTACGAAAGGGAAAAATATTTTTTTTTACACAAAGGACATATATGTCCTTCCCGCAGTAAGCCAGGGGAGGACACATATGTCCTTCCCGCAGTAAGAGGGTTAACTAAAATGAAATAAATTCAAACCGCCATTTTTAAAGAATTAGCTAGATAAGATTTAGAAAATATATGTATTACAAATTCATGTTTATTTCAAGTTTGAACATGTCAAAAATTGCAATGGACATGAAATATCAATGATATTAGACATAAGATACTTAAGTCAAATAAGAAGAAAAAGTCGAACTATGACAAATTATGAATCATTTATCAATATGATGAAATATCTATTCACTTTATTTAAATGTGGTCAGCTCAATAACCATACTCTTTATCTCTGTATTGTATACGTAGTCTCAGCAGCTACAAAAAAAGAAAGAAAAAGTATTAATAAATATGATAATACAATCTTTTAAAAGAAAACTTCGGCTTTATCTCATGACAAAAATTACTTTAAAAAAACCCAACAAAGATTCCAGATTTTATTATCTGGAACGCAGGGTGTGCGTTTTGTCTACATATGACTCACCAGTGGCGTTCGAATCAAAACAATAATAAGGTCAAATCGAATTTTTCATTTATACTTAATCTTACCGTTTATTGTAAAATTTAATTCGACAACACCAAGACTGTTTTCTGCCTTAGCAACATAGGTGCCTAGCTGAAACTGCGTAGGAGCTTCTATTATCAGTTTGTGATCTGTCTCGGTCTCAGGATACGAGAAAAAACCCTCCCAAATTAAAAAACGATGACTGGAGGTACTTTCTCTCGTAATCCGCTCTCTTCCGCTTTCAGTCTCCTTCCACCATGTGACGGTTGGGGGAGGTAGACCTACAAAGATATAAGATTAAGAGGACATTATTATTGGATACATATACTGATACTAGAGGTTATATGATATCTAAATGACATTAGTGTGAATCTTATAACAATGTGCATAATGATTTTGAATAGGTACCTATCTGTTGTTGAAGATCATAGTATGCTGATTACTAGATATCTTTGGGGTTTCTGTCGTATGGACGTATGCCCCACGTCTCCTTTCGGTTACAATAATTAATTTGAGCTGTTTTATTACTGTCGATGTTAACCAAATGGTCAATTTGATTAATAAATAAAATGGCTAGATGGTATACACAACAAGACATTCTGGTTCTTTGTCAATGAGACAGTAACCTGATACATTTAAAAGTCCAAGTAAACGGACGTTTATACTCAGGGTCTGAACCGTCCACGAAATAAAGGCATCTTAAACATTTATATTCAGAGGATAACTGTGTAATATAATGTTTATTATACATTCGTCAATTTTTTAACCATTGATTTATCTATATAACTTTACAAATAATCGTAACCATTTCGTTTCAACTAGTGGTTGTTTGTGTATGTACGTTCGTGATTTATTATCCTGAAATTTCCAACAAAGTTGAAATTAAATCATGTCGAACAAACAACCCCTGATTACCCTCCCCCTCCCCCACCAAAAAAAAGGAAAAGAAATTCGCCAACACACATGCCCAAATTGCATATAAAACTTTTTACTTTTTGAAACTCACCAAATTACCAGGCTTACTTTGTTTATGCGTAGAACTCAAATAACTTTAACTTTGAATAAAATGAAATGTGGAATATACCTTAGCAAAATGGAATCTAAACAACAAAATAAAACCAGAAAAACATTTAATCGTTTACTGTAAATTAATTGTAAGTTGATTGAGATCATTTTTGTATTACACAACTGTAAATATGCATCTCAAAAAAGAGGACTGATTGATTGTTTTTTGTTGTCTTACGCAACTTTCAGTTTCAGCATTCTTAGCTATATCTCGGCGGAATTGGTGGAAGAAGCCGGAGTTCCCGGAGAGAACCACCGACCTTTAGTAGGAAAACTGACATTCCTATTCAATTAAGATAGAAGTCAAAAACAGCTGTCCCAAGCTGAGTTCGAACTTACAACCTCAGTGTTGACAGTGCTTGAGTGTTTCATTTGTGGTTCATTATATACAATATTCTATAATTTAACTGACCATTAACCAAGACCTCCATTTTGGTACCCATTTCCATCCAGTAACGATTTAAATCTTCTGTAATTGTTATAACTGGTTCCGAAGTATACTTCATTTTTGGTGGGAAGAAGTCCAATACCTTAACTTCTAATTCTGTACTTTTCACTGGACCGCCTATACCATTATCAGCTTCACAAAAATAAAACCCACTATCAGCTTTGGTCACTGATGGCACATCCAACAATGGACCCTGAATCATACAGTTAAAAATTATCCTTAATTTCTGTCTTCCTTGATTGAGATAGTTAAAATGGTTTTATCTGAACGCTAGTCTTTGTATTGCTTCTTAGCTTGATAGGGGATTTATTTTGATTAACTCATTTACAGTTTCAAACACGACTAAGATATTTGTGTTTTAGTTAACTATATTTCTGAATCAATGTTGACTTTTGGATATGCACAAGAAAATATCTTTTTTCTGTATTTTTAATTATTTTGACAAAATAAAACGACCGATATAAGAGTAAACATAGACATGACACTAAATATTGCAAATATAGTATACTTAGCTTATATACAGTAACTACTAGTATTTGTTGATAAAATCTTGTTTGTGTAGTTTTTATACTTTTAACATTATTTTGGTAGTCTGTATTGCCGATACAATTGAAAATATATTGTTATCGAATCTGCGACGAAAATTGCGAAAGCGAGACATATCAATCCTACATCCATCTGGCATCATTAACATTTAGGTTAAGTGTGCGGTCAATTTTCTTTTATTATTAGACACCAATGACTATGCCAAACATTTATCTAATTTCAAGAATCTTGGACAGCATGATCAAAGGAGCCAAATTGTGAAACTATTTATTTTCTGTTTTCGATATATTTGACAGATCAATGGGATTAGTGTTTTTTCAATTAACTTGCATACGGTTTGTCACGTAATGTCGTTGTAATTCAACAGAAAAATAAATGAAGAAGAAATAAATTGTAAGTCCGTTAAAAAGGACCCGAAAATGGAAGAAGGTTTATTTTGATGTATAATTGATTGAATGCGATATTTTAATATTCACTTCGAGCGTATATACATGATATACTAACATAATACACAAAAAACCTATAAGGTGCGCAGATCATTTTTCATGGCATTGGGTAATTTGGGTATTTTGAAAGTAAAATAAAAACAATTTAGTGTCTATATGAACAGTTGCCATTCACCTCAATTACATAGTTGTCATTCCCTTTCTTTTTCCATTCAACTTTAGGTTCTGGAACACCAGAAGCCACACATTGCAACTGAAGTGCAGAACCATCATTCAAAAATAGTAGCCCATGACCATAATTAAATGTGTATGCATCATCATATATCAAATCCTGTATTTCGGGCATAGCTGCAAAATATATTAGTCACGTTTTTTTTTAAAATAAAGATTGTGCGTAAGTGGTTAGTTTTGACAGTAATGAGAACCAAAAATATATTTTGTTTTTACTTGTTTCAATATTTAAGCCTTTGTCAAATGTATAATTGTTTATCCAATCAGAAATTTTACCGAACCCGTAGATGTAGATATTTTAGTCTTAGATACCTGATTTTTTAATGTTATTAATGGCTTTGAATTAGCTTTCAGAAACTACGAGTACTCTGACATTCGTACTATGTTTTTCTTGTGTTATTGTTAGTATTGATCTCTGGAGTTAAGCCCTTTTCAATTGATTTGTATAGTTTGTTTTTGTGTCGTACTGTTACATTACTGTCCAAGGTTAGGGGGATTGTTTGGCAAACATGTTAAACCCGCGAAATTCTGTATTTGCCTGTTTCAAGTCAGGGTCTGTAATTCAATTGTTGTCGTTCGTTGCAGCAGCTGTATCTCATTTTATTCCGTTTATTGCTTTGTGCATGAGTCAGGTCGTTAGTATTTTCGTTTGATTTGATTTACATTTATCCCTCCTTACTATGCGGTATCGGTTTTGTTCATTTTGAAGGACGTATGGTGACTTATAGTTGCTAACCTTCTGCGTCATTTGAATTTTGGTGGAGGGTTGTCTCATTGCAATTGGTAATCAGACAAACTCTTCTTATTCTTATAATGAAATAAACATCTTCTATAACTGTCGGAAATGTTTTCTTTGTACCGTCTATCAATTTCCTTTAAAAAAAACCCCATTGTGCATCCATTGCGAATATCTTCTTTAAAAACATTAAATATATATCCTTTCATATTCGAAATAATATACATGAAAAGATCAATCCTTATTAATACTTCAATATTTCTTACAGATAGACAGACTTTGAAGACCATTCCAATGGATCATCATCTGTATTTTCACGAACCACACATGTATATTGTCCTTCATAATGAGGATTGAAACGGTTGAATACAACAGTGACACTACTATCTGAATCATACCGGACTGTATACCAGAAACGTCTATTTGATTCACCTGTGAAATCTAAGCATACATCATAATCACTAGTTTCATTATGTTTACATTTCATTCGAACTATTCTGTTTGGTTTTTTGTTCGTTGGTGTTTGACTCAACATTCGGCAATCTTGACTTAAATTGTGGTCAATTTTTGTTTGTTTGATTAAACCAACTTTCGACAGGAAGTCAATTAAGGTCGGAGTCTGTTATTTGTTTGTTTGAGTAAACAGGCTTTCGACAGGAAGTTAATTAAGATCGGAGTTGAAAAAACACGTCAACACGAGTGTGGTCGTATCTATGATGAGTTTATTTATCGAACTCACAACCTCAAAAGTTGACAGACTTTTGACCCCAAAATTGCAAGTTTGTTTTATATTGATGACAATCATTTCGAAAATTTTTAAAATGTGAGAACTCAATGTGTAGAGAACTTAATGTTAAGTTTGTATGTATAAAGCGGAGGTTGGAACTCACAACCCTAAGAGTTGACCTGCTAGTGATCTTGTTTCTTTTACAGTTATAAAAGTTAATTAGAAGCAATTTAAGCAATAATTACTCATGGGATGTGAAGAGAACTTAATGTGAAGTTGGTAAATATTAAGCGGAGTTTACACATCAATCAAGAGCGCATGAAGGCTGATAATCTTTTTGTCTATATTTGTTACATTTTTGGTGATACCGTTTTGGCGTGGCTTGGTACTTATGGATCTCGCCAATTTGTTGGGTTTTTTATTCTTGTCTTTCATTTCCACATATGTGTTTTGTTTATATGCCATTTTGTTTTTCGGTGTTTACATTTTTGTTTGTTTTTATAGTGATAAGGATTATAACACAATGATGACTGCTGTATCCCTATTTCCGACATTTTTACTTATATTGTATCTGTTTGTATTGTTCACACATTATTGTCAATATAATGGAATTGAAGCATTTGTTATACAAGTTAGAGATCTAGATAGCTAAAAAAACAGGGTTTAATTCCCCATGTTCTATATAAAAAATTGCCTGATGTTTGATGTATTTTCGAACATTGCATTTGACAATGGACTTGAGCTCACCTTGGATTTTTTTCTTTGTTAATTTACTTTTTATACTTGTAATTAAAATACTATTCGAATGGTTAGTTACTTAGTTAGCATCAAATAAATATACATTTTCATAACTGTTTTTGTGTGGATCGTCTTAACATTGCTTATTCTGTATGTATTGTTAAGTGTTTTGTGAACTGTTTGTCTGCCCAGGTTTTGTTGCCATGGATTGGACTGATGTCTTTTAATAATGATTTTCTCCCTTTTAACGAAGACTTGTTATATCTTACTTTCAACATATCCGCCGGCTGAAGAATTCATCGAAAGCCACAACTGCAAGAAATTAGGTGTGGAAGATATATAATAAAGACAAATGTTCATAGATTATATAGTTTCACCTATTAACAAATATCATTTTGAAGTCGAAACTTGAATCAGCAATATTATTTGATGAACTGATGAATAATTAAAGTTGCTTTATTTCAAATGTCACTGATTAGTCTGATGCTGACGATAGTGTTATATTTATGTCAGTTTAAAATGAAATAATGATATTAAACTCAATATCGGACTTTAGAAAGTTACATTTTACAAAGAGCTTTTTATCCCCGGGGGGGGGGGGGGGGGGGGGGTTACGTCCTATATTTTTAGTGGTTTGAGAGTGCCGCAAAACAGAGTCCCTTTTTCATGCCCTACTGGTTAGAACAGGGTCCCTTTTTCATGTCCTGCTGGTTAGAACAGGGTCGCTTTTCCATGCCTTGCTGGTGAGAACAGGTTCTTTTTTTAAACAAAAGTATTTGTCTAGTACAGGATCGCTTATTTAACTGTTGAAGATACAGTCTACAACCCGGGTCTAGAACAGCATCTATTTTATACGGTCTACAACAGGGTATACATTTTCTGAACGTGTCTAGAACAGGGTATGTTTTTCAATATTTCTGTTTAGAACAGGGTATGTTTTTCATTGTTTTCTGGTTAGAACAGGGTACGATTTGGCAAGTGCTGTCGGCACAGTTATACCCAAAAGGCTAGTCAGTAACCCCCCCCCCCCCCCCCGCATCATTATGATTTAAAAAAGATGCAAAAGATACCAAAGAAATATTCAAACTCATAAATCGAAAACAAACTGATAATGCCATAGCAAAAAACGAAAAGACGAACACCAGTACACATATGATATCTTTGAAAACAAAAGACTGAGAAAAACGAACACACCAGAAACTGTGTTTGACCTCAGGTGTACCGGAAGGGTAAGCAAATCCCTCCACATGCGGTACCTGTAGTGTTGCTCATGTTAGTTCAAACCCGGTAATACATCTAAATTGGTAGGTCACAAAAACCGGGGGTAATCTCAGGTGCTTCAGAAGAGTGAGTATACCTTACTGAACAATGTGGCATCAGTCGTGTTACTCATATAAGAACAAACCAGGTAATAATTATAATTCAGTATCCCTGCTTATAAACGGGTTTGTACTAACATACGAAACACGACGGGTGCCATGTGTAAAGCAGGTTCTGCTTATCCTTCTGGAACACATGAGATCACCCCCAATTTTTTGTTGGGTTCAAGTTGCTAAGTCTTTAGTGTTTTATGTTGTGTTTTGTGTACGATTGTTTGTCTGTTTGTTTTTTTTCTATTCTAATCACGGCGTTGTCAGTTAATGAATGTCGCTCTTGTTTCTCTCGCCTCTCCTTTTACATGAATATCGCTGCAAACAGTATGAAGACCTTTTTTTAATACTCCTGGTATAATAAAGTTCCTCTTTATTAGTAATATACGTGTTGTTCTCTAAATTATCAATTGCACTTTTAAGTTATCTTTTTTAATATATATAAAAAAAACACACCGATAAATGAACTTCCAATTGGACTTTTTATCTAATCATTCACGATATATTGAAATTTTGAATTCTATTGTCTATTTCATGTTTCATGTTATTATATCTTTTATGTTTAAACTAATTACCTTTTTACAAAGCGAGAGCCATTACAAACAAAATATCATTTTCAAACTGTAGGCTTCTTATTCAAAAATCAAGTATCATCCTATATCAATTCTTATAAATATATACCTAGACGTACATTGGAATTGACAGACATATAAGTTACCGAGCATGTTATGGAATAAAGAGTTGCTCTATTATATGGACGGGCTACTTCTTCATATGATATTTCAACTGCAGGTTCAGTGCCCTCAACTGAAATTGAAGATATCATCAATATAATATTCCTTTAATTAAATTTTTGGTATATAACATGTATAAAAGTCCTCACGTTTCCTTCTTTTTCTAACATGAAAGAAAAACGAGTACTTCTCTTCAATTTTAGTTTACCGTATTTGAATAAGCAGTTCGTATACTTCATGTGCGTATTAATTGCTTTAGATCTATACTGTAAGTGCACAGTCGCCTGTACTTCATTGCAATACTCCTCAAACTTTGACCTAAATGGTTTCAGCTATATCACTGTCTATATATACATTGTATATATAATTTTGTGTTTGAGATAGAAATATGATCAAATTCGTATTTTAGAAATCCGTTTGAATTTTGAGAACTTAAGTATTAATTTAAAATCACTTACCTGTATGAAGAGTTCCAATCGTTAAAAATAAAAGTAAAATCATATTCAGAGCCTTCCCTGATGGTTATCAGATTGAAATGGTGTCCCTGTACCGATTTTTTTTTTACATTTTTATACGATTTTACATTGAACAAAACATAATTTAAAATGCTAATTATATACTAATGGGTAATTTACAAAATGAATTTCAAATATACCACTTATCTACGCACGAAGTTGACAAATTTAACCAGCATAGTTTAATATCCTCAGTATTGATCATTGTTTTATAATGAGTGTATGATTTCCGTATGATTACCCAGAGTTGTATACTTCTTTGCCCTGTTGTTTCTTACTTGTGGGAAAGTTGTAGCATTGGCGATCACATAATTTTAGTTTTATATGCATGTTTGTTTTTTATTCATTGTTATTGGTTATGAACAAGCTGTCAGCAACTGCGAGTACTAGCAGATCTGTACAAATACATGATATATGCTGTACTTTGTATCATTTTGTTAAAGGATTTTTAAATGCCCTGTCATGTCCACTTTGCGGTTTTGCTAGATGTATTTATAATTTGTATCTATCTGATGAGTTAATCAACTGATTTTTGTAGTTTGTTTTTATGTTTTATTGTTACACCACTGTACAATGTTAAGGGGGTTGGCGCCTTCGAACTAGTCTAACTCATTGTTGAAGACTGTACGGAGACCTATAGTTGTTAATGTATGTGTCATTAGGTTTTTTGTATATTTGTTTCATACACATCTTCATATTTGTATATCCCATCTCCATATTCTTATACTGATTCGTTATAAGGACCTAAATATCGATATTTTTTTCCCTTCAGATCGGTATCATATGGCTTACTAGTAAACCTCTCACACTAAAAATACCTCAATGAGGAATTCCGAAACAAGATTATGTATCACTATTTTAAGTTTTCCTTGTCGTTTAAAAATATATTCATATAATTTTATCCCTTAATAGTAATTGTTTTTTTCTTTGTTTTTTTTTTAAAGTTCGCATATAATTATATACACAGCCTTGAAGTTTTCTTAGATTTAACTGATAGTTTAAGGCTTATTATAATTATGGGAAGCTGTTCTTATCAAACTATGTTTACGACATTTTGCGAAAGTTATACACACAGATAAAAAAGAAAACACTAAAGCACACACTGAGAAAGATAAATACACACTGAGATCTAAAAGATCTACACTGATAATTTAAATAGCATTGCATACTGATATTACAAATAGACACCTTCAGATTAGATTATAACCAGTGATATTTTAAAAGTTTTCTCTTTTTATTATCAGGTTCTAAATTTTGTTTCTTACTCAAAACAGAAAATTTAAAATCTTCATTGTATGATTAATGACCAAAATGGTTTTGTTTTGAAGAACGGTTATCTCGAATGCTATTAGGTCGTCTCAATCCCAGTAAATCTGATATTGATAGGGGACATTTATATCTTTTTTTTTTGTTTTTCTCTATTCTTTATTTATTCCAACCGTTATTCACTATTTTTTATATTTTATCACATTATTATTCTCTTCTCTGTTTTTTTTGCCTATTTTCCTCTATTCTTTATATTTTTGCCATTTTGTTTTGCACGTTTTGCATATTTTTCTTGTTTTGCAAACATCTTGAAGACTCTCAGTGTATTTCCACGCAGTTGTTTAACATCTCAACTGTCACCACCTTTGGGAATTTAGAGTTGTGCCAGTTCACATCGTAAATAACTATTTTTATTTTGGCATATCTTTGTAGTCTTTGCGCCGTGTTTGGAAATTTTAAAAATTGTTCCAGTGTTCGCTCAAATCGTATAAATTTCAAGATTTTGATAGAGTCTTAATTTGAATTGACATGATTCATTTGTCATCGTGCAATTACCGAGGAAGGATATCTGTTATCCGAAATATCTAACATATTGTTCGTTTTATTGTGTTTGTGGTGATGTTGTACCCTTTTAGACTTGTTATATATTATATTTTGTAGTGTACTGAATCGTTTTTATGATCCATCGCCCCGTAAGATTTATCGTTGACTATTTATTCAGTCATTTGATATATATATATATATTATATAAAAGAAGATGGGATATATATATTATATATATATACTAGTAATTAAAGTACTTGTGTCATATGTACCTACTTAGAACAACATTTAAACACTGTTACACGCTAAATAAAGGCAAAAGTAGTTTACCACTGTTCAATAGTCATAAATCTATTTAACTGAAACAAATCCAGTTTACAAACCAAAACTGAGGAAAAACATAAACACTGAAGATTTCATTTCACACACATTTTTTTTTTAAATAAACAGCCTCGAAATTGGCATTTAAAGTCATGAATAATGATATTTACATTTATTTAAAAGATAGCTGGTTAAGCTTTTTAATGATTTAAAGGATGGTAATTTTATTTCGCTAGAAAACCGAGGTCGAGGTCTGATCAATTATACTAATTGCAAATTCATTCGTTTAAACGGGCAGTGCATTAGCATGAAATTAATTTCTCCTTGGTGTTTCATCATATGTAGCATAGAGGGTGTTTGGTTTTCCCGCTTCAAAATTATTTTCGTGGTATTCTATTGCCTATATAATCATTCAGCACGACACCGTCAATCTGAATAGTCTAATTTTCTTGGTAAAATTTTACTTCTGATTAGAATTTAATCAGCCTTATATTTGAAGAGTTTTCTGTTTGATACTGATGTTTGAATTATTGAATTTATGTGTAGATATATGTATGAATAATGTTTATTTCATATTAGATAAAGAGCATCGGCGTTGTCGTGCCACTATCCACTTTTCAAATTCTTTGGTATTTTTTTATGGCCTTTTATGACATGTATATTCAGAGTGTTTATATTTACTTGGATATTTGGTACAAGTATTGGTTTTATGTCTTTATTGAATAGAGGTTTATACCAGGAGAACTTCTATGATACAAACGATGAAATGTTTATATAGATATAATAAGATGTGGTATGAGTGTCAATGTATCCTTTATTTTCACAGTTTACTGAGACGTTTGCAGATACATCGTCATTTTAAATTAATTTTTCAAAATGTTTTTATATCAACATATGATATGACTTCCTTGTATAGTTCTGGAATATTATGCTAGATGTGTATAAATAATTTAAAAACCATATTACGAAGGTAAACGTTAAATAGACAGCGGTCCGATAATATGATATAGACTTCTACTTTTTAATGAGACATTTTTACATCCATAGAGTCCATTCTTTATATCGTTGAGTTACTATCCTTTTTAATTAAGGCGACTCAGCCTCTTGTTTTCTTTTCAAAAGGTCAACATACGATTATCAACAATATAAAGATATGTATTCAAAAGGGAGAAAGATAGATAACAATAAGTGATTTGAATTTACAAATTGAATGTAGAGTTTGTTAACACATTTTGTTAACAGGATAACATACCTTTCAGAAACATTATATATAGCTCCCCCTTATAGAATTCGTGTTGCTAAATTTATGGGCTATCACTGAGATGTTTAGTTGGTTGTTTTGAGATTTCCGAATTCTTTTGTCAAGTCATTGTTTGTTTGTCTGAGACTTAAAGTATTTGATTGTCCTATTGGTAACCTTGACGACCTTTTTAAAAGTATAGAACGGTGATAAAAAAAAAACAAGTACAGCTCTATGTCCCTTGCAGTTCTATCACTTTAAATATCCGGATTCTGCATTCAATTATTTCAAAAAAAACAATCAATCATTATTTTAATAATAAGAAAAATCGACTCTACCTTGAAAACAATAAAGACAAACAAAATAAAAAAAAATACATGTAGAAAATAAAGCATAAGTACCTCGAACCTATCTCAAACTCAAAACGATGATACGTTCTCCATGATTGGTAAATATATCTTGCTAGTGGGACTTATCATAGCTGATAAGATTTAGTGAAATGTATCATGTCCATGTCCTCTGTGACATATATATTGCATCACAGTAAACCCAAGGTAAATGCATTGCCTATATTTTTGACGCTCCGTACCTTGACCTATAATGGTTTACTTTTATACATTGTTATTTAGTTGGAGAGTTGTCTCATTTGCACTCATACCACATCTTCCTATATCTATTCACCGAGATTCTACTTTCAATATAGAAAGCAGTTACATTACAATTTTAGAAAATTGTTTTACAAAACTGATAGAAAAATAAATTAAAGAAGTTCTTTTACAAATCTCTTACATATATTGTATCAAATCATATAACAGTAGAATATACTAGAACATGTTAAGACTAAAACATTTCATACCAAATACAAATGAACAATGTATCAATAAACACAATAAATGTTTTGGACGAAAATGAGCATAACGTTTGCTCAAAATCTTATATTTGCGTAACTAAAAAAGAAGGGACAATTGAACATTTCACTAAAAGGTTGTAAGGAGAGAAATATTTAAAAGTGTAAAAATCATTATTCCTTCAAGTGGTGTCACTCTTACGTTTAATGGAGTCATATAATTTACAGACTGAAATCGCTCTATCATATTGTTATATTTACACTGACTACCTTGGCGTATGGTATTCTTAATTGGAGAAACTTTTTTTAAATCAAGTGAACGACATATCTTAATAAATACCATAGGGTTAGCTTCAACGTCTAAAAACACATTCTTTAAATTAAATTGAAAGTTAAATTTTCTGAACAAATATAACAGCACAAAAATAATAACAGATTTACTTCATTAAAATGGAATTCATGTTAATTGTCAATAACATTTCTGTCCGCCATTTGTAAAGAAATATCTAAAATTTTCTTTTCTACATTGACTAGAGGTATTAGGGGGAGGGTTGAGATCTCATATACATACTTAACTCCGCCTCATTTTTGCGCCTGTCCCAAATCAGAAGCCTCTGGCCTTTGTTAGTCTTGTATTATTTTAATTTTAGTCTCTTTTGTACAATTTGGAAATAAGTATGGCGTTCATTATCACTGAACTAGTATATATTTGTTTAGGGACCAGCTGAGGGACGCCTCCGGGTGCGGGAATTTCTCGCTACATTGAAGACCTGTTGGTGACCTTCTGCTGGTGTTTTTTCTATGGTCGGGTTGTTGTCTCTTTGACACATTCCCCATTTCCATTCTCAATTTTAGATAAGATTTAGAAAATACATATTTTACAAATTCATGTTTATTTCGAGTTAAAACATGTTAAAAATTCCAATGCACTTGAAATATTAATGATATTAGACATAGGATACTAAAGTCGAATAAGAACAAAAAGTCAAACTATGGCAAATTATGAATAATTAATCAATGAATATGATTTTATTCAAATGTAGTAAGCTGATTGTCCATACTCTTTATCTCTGCGCTGTACTAAGCAGCTAAAAAAAAGAAAATAGTATTAACAAATATGATAATACAATCTATAAATAGACAAAAGTCTTTTTTTTATTTCATGACAAAAAGGAAATAAATACATAAAAAATTCCAAGTTGTATCAACTAGAATGTATGCAGTGCGTTTCGTCAACAAAAGACTCATTAGTGGCGTTTAAAATAAACAATCATGAACAATTGCTAGGTCAAATACAAATTTTTATTATTCTTCATCTTACTATTAATTGTGAAATTTAATTCAGCAACACCAAGACTGTTTTCTGCGCTAGCAACATAGGAGCCGACCTGATCCTCCCTGAGACCTTTGATTATCAGCTTGTGTTATATCTCTGTCTCAGGATAATAGACAAAACCATCATACATTTAGAAACGAAGATTAGATTGGCTATCTTTCATAATTATTGTTTAAGATCACACGCTGAACTTTAGAAATCTTAGGGATTTCTGGTTTATAGACGTATGCCCCACATCTCCTTTCGGTTATAATTTTGTGTTGTGTGTTTGCTGTCGTACCGATGTTTGCCAAATGACATATTTATATGGTATCCCCAAATTGTTTTTCTAGTTTTGTCAATGAGCTAGTAACTCGATCAGATTTCGAATTAACACATTTATACGCAAGGTCACATGACTCCACTACGTTTCAACTGCGTTGTCACTGCGCTCTTCGTTTGCTCATGTGTGTCCATGATTGAACTACAGTTAGATGTTGCATCCGGTTTTTATTTTATTCGGATTTAACTACGAAATTCTTAAGCATCTGCTTCTCTTTGTTTTTAACACGACTATACTAGGATTGCTAAAAGCATTTGCGAAATGTGTCGTGGACCTTCACGTCCTTACTACGACCTTATCATTGCCAACACTATATGTTGTACGACTTCTATTTGTTTCCATAACTTCTTGGGTCGTTGTGGAATCATGGCCCTACTATGGTGAGGCACGGGATCATGGCAACAAAATGAAACTATGAAATACAATAAATTGTCTATTCTAAATTAATTGTGTTGATTAGGAAAATTTCAGTATATTGATTAGTTATTACTAAACTGTCAGAAAAAAGCATCTACAAAAAAAAGGGGGGGGGGTGATTGTTGTTGTTGTAGATAAAGGCAACAGTAGTATACCGCTGTTCAAAAATCGTAAATCTATGTAAGTCACTTTCCAACACTCCTAACTGTATCTCGTTGGAGGTCATGGAAGAATCTCGAGTTTCTTGATAGAACCATTGATCTTCAGTAGGAGGGAAAGTGTCAATACTAGCCAATTAAGTTTTAAAAGGCTTGTGATACTAAAATATGAATTAGTAATCAAAGGTACCAGACTAATTATTTAATACGCCAAACGCGCGCTTCGTCTACATAAGACTCATCATTATTGACGCTCAGATGAAAATAGTTGGAAAGCAAAAGTATAAATTTGAAGAGCAGTGATGACCCAAAATTTTACTTGTGATTCATTATATCCAATGTAATATTAATTTATCATTAACCAAGACCTCCAATTCAGTAACCACTTGCATCCATACAAAGCTAAATTCTAGTGTTTTCGTTATAACTGGTTCTGATGTATACTTCATTTCTGGTTGGAAGAAGTCCAAAACCTTTACTTCTAATGTTTGCCAACTTATAATTGAATCGCCTATACCATTGTCAGCTGTACAAAAATTAAACCCACTATCAACATTGGTTATCGATGAGACATCCAACATTGGACCCTGAATCATACAATTAAGCATTTATTCTTGATATCAGTCATCTTTGATTGAGATGATTAAAACGTTTGTTTTTTTTTTATAAATTGATTTCTTGCTCCTTAGCTGGATAGGAGATGATTTTTAGATTAGTTTGTTTACATTGTCATGCACGACTGTATCTTACTTTATGTGCAATTAACATCTTCCTAGATCATGTGGATCGATGTTTTCTTTTGGAAGAGCACAGTAAATATTAATTAGTTTGAAATATGTTTCGTTGCATTGTGCTTTCCTTTAAAAATACAACGACCAATAGTAGAGTTAAAATTCAGATATAAAATCGCAAGCATTATTATGAAAACGTATCAGGCTGTGGTATATTGAAAATCGACGAATAGAAAAAATTTTAATAAGCTATTCGTTGATTTTCAATATACCGCAGCCTTATACGTTTTCATAATAATGCTTCAGATGATATATCTGAATTTTTAAAAGAGGCATCTGATATAACTGAATCTATTATATTCTAGGAATTCTCAATAAAATGTGGTGAAAATATGAAAAAACTGCAAAAGCATACTTAAACCGTTCATCTGTACAATATCAAATAGGAAAATAAATTACAAATTATTTCACAATTTGGCCTCTTTTATCATGCAGAAGTTGATGTCTAAGGTATTTTAATGCCATGAATAAATTGGTACAGCTTTGATGAAGCCAATGGATTGACAGATTTCCTTTTCGCACATTTCGGTCGTAAGTAGTAACATAAAAAAACTACGACTTAACCTAACGATTTTTCATGTCATTTTGTATTTTGAAAATAAAATTTAAAAAATCTAGTTTACAAATGAGCAGTTGGCGCTCACCTGAGCTATAAGGTTGTCATGCCCTTTCTTTTTCCATACATGTTTTGGTGTTGGTACACCAGTAACTGAACATTCCAAATGAAGCGCAGAACCATTATTCAAAAATAGTCGTCGATCATAATCCAACAAGTATGCACGATCAATGATATTTCATGTATCTGGGACATAGCTGCAAAAGTAAAAATCACGTCTGAAAATTAAATTTCTCTTCAAATTTTGCGTAAAAGGTTAGAATTAAATATATTATTAGAACTATAAATATATTTTTTTTTATTTTATTTAACATATTCAATTTGTAATTATGTGTTAAAATATGCTAATAATTGTTAAAATAATCCATCTCAATAGTAGTTGATCTGATAAGTTTCGTTTAAAATATTGTGATACTTTGTAGTAGCCTTTTCTTTTGGAACACATATTCATACTCTGTATTCCATCAGGTACAAATACTGTAATACTTTAAATGCAGATGTTATGCGATGGGTTTTTTTTCTCTCAATATAATGTCATTTTTATACTTTTGAAATATGATGTAGGCCTTGGCGAGTTATAAAATAAAACACAAAATAAAACATAGGTCACCGTGCTCGTTTTCGAGAAAATTGAGGCTGAAAATTTGGGATTTGTGCAGTTTTGTTGTAATAAAAAGGTAGGCAATGTTATAAAATTTTTGAAGCAAATATTCTTCGTCGTAAATTGTTAAGATCGCGTTCAATTTGAAGCTGTGATAAGTGAAAATAAGTAAATAATCGAATGACTATACAATTATTCAAGCCTTGCTTGACCTTTCGGACCAAATGCAAAAGTGCACGACGTCGCTGGCAGACTTTTTCGACGTTATCGCTGCAAATTACCGGCGACATTGTTCAGATGTATAAATATTTCTTGTAAAGAGCTACCTATAAATAGGTAATATTGTTTTCTGAAAAAAAAATCATATAAATCATAAATACATTTCTTTGTTTGTGGTCTAAGTGCGAAATATCTCAAGAAAAGTTATTACGGACTGTTGATAATTTTTACGGCTTTTAAAATAAAAGACACGGCAATTTAGATCTTGACATACAGGTACATGTACTGTACACGTTCGTGTATTAACATATGTATTAATTTATACCATATGTTGTGGTTTTTTTTGTTGTTTTTTTTTTTCGTTTTGTTTGGTGGATTGCCGTTTCATTACAATACTCCTTTAAATTCCTCTATTCACGTTTTAATCACTTTTTAGAATTTCAAATTAATTCATAAAATTAAACTTTTATTGGGGTCAATGATAACAATTGAATAAAATTGGGAGGCTCCTAAACAGTTCTAAAATTCACAGTTTTTATAGCTGACTATGCGGTATGGGCTTTTCTCATTGTTGAAGACCGAACGGTGACCTATAGTTGTTAATTTTTGTGTCATGTTTGTCTGTTGTGCAGAGTTACATCTCATTGGCGATTATACCACATCTTCTTTCTTGTTGTTGTCAGAAAACAAAACAAAATCTTATAAAGGAGAATCTTCAATATGCTAAAGGATGCTTTTGTCCAGACAGAGACACTATACCATAATTATTTCAATTTTTGATTTGGCAAAGACGGTTGAATTCAAAGCGAGAGGACTGGACATATTACCTATGCGTAATTTCATTGGATATTATAACTAATTTTTCACCACAGGGAAATGCATTGCGGGGTACATAAAATATTGCACGTTCATTCCTCTGTCTGTCCTTCCGGTCATTATGGTTAATTAGATATTTCAAGTGTACAATTCTTGTTTAATTTCTATTAAACTGATATCGTATGGACACGTTCAAAGATGAGTACATACCAACTATCCTTTAAAAGATACACCCCTGGTTTGGTTACTCAAAAAGTTCACCAAAAAGAATACAGATCGCTTGACCATCATGAAAAATACAACCATGACATTAAGATAATATGCTGCACCATGTTTACGAAGGATAGACGGAAGCCGGACATTTGTACCATAATACGTCCCCTCAAAATTTTTCCATGAAATATTTGCTACTGGACGTTAAGCAAGCAACAATTAATCAATTTATAGGATATAGTCTTGGTATTAAGCTGGCATTTAAGGTAGCGCCTTCCTCATATCAAAAATGATAATTGACATGCATTATATTAGTAACACCAAAAGGGTCAGTCATCTTGAGATTGTAAGTATACGATATTTTGTTGAAGATCTCACAGAAACAGTAATGTGTTTTATTTCTTATGGTTTTATTAGACTGTTATCCTGTCAGAGTCAAATGC
Organism: Mytilus galloprovincialis; assembly: GCA_037788925.1. NCBI lineage: Eukaryota > Metazoa > Mollusca > Bivalvia > Mytilida > Mytilidae > Mytilus > Mytilus galloprovincialis. Next base: position 52,594,279 of record CM075332.1, read on the forward strand.
ACTAATATTAATGATGTAAAAGTTAGATTCGAGAGAAACAGAAATTGGAGCATCGAAAAATCCAGATTACATTTCTCATTACGAAAAATTACACGCATTACGTCCCGAAAAGTGACGTTTTGCGGGAATTTAAACGCTTAACGTCGCGCCGAAAGTTAACTCCTTGACACTGTATCGGATGCCCTTAAGTGATAAAATCACAATACATAAATGCACGCAATAATTTCTAAATTTGCACTGGAAGCAATATTTGAAAATATATCTTTCATGGCTAGATAATTTTAGTTATTGCAGTTTTACACGGGAATTAAACTCTACATTAAAATCTCCGACAAAAGAGACGATTTTTTGTTCTCTATTGTTAATTTTCCTTTTAAAGATGGTGACGTTCCTTTGACACCATCTTACAGTGTTCATATTTCAACTCGTTTGCTTTGCCAGTGTCGTCTGTTGTGACATCTAGTTTTAAAAGAACGTAATCTATGTATTATAGGAATATGACAGTTCTTGTCAATTCGTTTTTGATGCATTTTGTTATTTGATTTTGCCATGTGATTATAGACTTTCCGAATTGATTTTCCTCTGAGTTCAGTATTTTTGTGATTTTACCTTTTACAGGTAAATTCACGGAAAAGATTTTTCTTACTTTTACTAAATGTTTTCTTGTTATCAGTAAATAAAAAGCAAAGTAAATATTATTCGTATATAGTATGCACACTTTCATGGATCTGTCGATTTCTGTATCTTGTTGATGACGTCCTTACCCTTAATCTATTGGATGTTGGATGTGTACTAGATAATTTAGTCTTAGATGCTTGTTTTTTCTATTACTTGTTATTGGCTTTGAACAAGCTGTCAGTAATTGCAAGTACTCTCAGATCTGATTTTCTTTGGTGATGTACACGTTCACGGTCACGTATAAACTTTGTTGATGGTTGAAGGTGGTATTAATTTCAGTGCCATTTGGTATCTTGTAGAGATTTGAAACATTAGCAATCATACCACATCTTCTTTTTATATATAAATAAGCACTCAGTGTGAGTTCTCTCAGATTTGCAATTGGTTACTCTTTTGTGGTATTATTAGTATCATTCTCAGGAGCAAAGCTTTTTCAATTGATTTTGCTAGCTTACTCCTATATACTATTATCACTCCACTGATCAAAGTTATGAGGAGTGTTTGACTAATGTTTACACACGCATTATTTTGCATACGCATGTCACGAGTCGAGTAGGTAATAAAGTGTGTGTTGCAGCCGCTGTACCTCATATTTGTTTCGTTTATTGTTTTGTGTATACATCAGGTCGATAGTAGTTTCGTTAGGATTCTTTTACAATAGGGGGATGAGGTTTGCTCGTTGATGAAGGAGATACACATACTTATAGTGGCAGAAAAAATGTCAAATCACAGACTAATAGTTGCATACTTTCTGTGCCGTTAATCTTTAATGGAAGGTTGGATGATTGTCAATCTTATTAGAAATTTCTTGTATTTGTATTAACAAAATAATCATTTATTAATGTCCTTAGTACTGTTTTTCTTTCTTCTGTCTTTCAACTCTATTTTAGTTTCCTTTAAAAAAACATGCAGCTGTTGCGGATATCTTTTGTTGAACACATTACAAATATACCATTACTTATTATAAATAATGTACAAGGAATGATTAATGCTAATTAATAGTTTAACATTTCTTACTTGTATACTTAAGATAGACAGACTTTTGAGACCATATCGATGGTCAATCATCTTCATATTCAATAACACATTGACATTGTCCTTCTAATTTAGGGTTAAAATGGTGGAATACAACACTTATACTATTTACACCACTGGGTCGATGCCACTGCTGGTGGACGTTTTGTCCCCGAGGGTATCACCAGCCCAGTAGTCAACACTTCGGTTTAGACATGAATATCACTAATATGGTCATTTTTATAAATTTCCTGTTTACAAAACTTTGAATTTTTCGAAAAACTAAGGATTTTCTTGTCCCAGGCATAGATTACCTTAGCCGTATTTGGCACAACTTTATGGAATTTTGGATCCTCAATGCTCTTCAACTTTGTACTTGTTTGGCTTTATAAATATTTTGATATGAGCGTCACTGATGAGTCTTATGTAGACGAAACGCGCGTCTGGTGTACTAAATTACAATCCTGGTACCTTTGATAATTATTTATACTATCGTTCGAATCAAACCGGACTGTATACCGGACATCCATATTCCAAATATAAAATAGTTGTCAGTATATTTTATTTCATTTGAGTAAACAAACTTTTAACAGGTATCAATTAAGGTCAAAGTTGAATACTAGTACACGTCGAAACGAATGTGGTTCTAACTCACCAATGTATATGTTGACTGCCTAGTGATTTAAAAATTGCAAGTTTATCTAACAGTTGTAACAATTATTTCGAAACAATATATTCAAGAGAGTCTCAATGTTTAGAGAACTTAATGTAAAGTTTCGAATCAAAAGAAATTTTCAGAACTGTTGTTGTGGATCGTATTAACGTTGCTAATTCTTTATGATATTAAAGTGTAAAGTGTTCTTTTTCTGCTCAGGTTTTGTTCACTTGAATAGGCCTGAAGTTTGTTACAAATTCATGTTTATTTCAACATGTCAAAAATTGCAAGGGACATGAAATATCAATGATATTAGACATAAGATACTTAAGTCAATAAGAAGAAAAAGTCGAACTATGGCAAATTATGAATCATTTATCAATATGAAGAGATATTTATTCACTTTATTTAAATGTGGTCAGTTCCATTACCATACTCTTTATCTCTGTATTGTATACGTAGTCTCAGTAGCTACAAAAAAAGAAAAAAAAGTATTAATAAATATGATAGTACAATCTTTTAAAAGAAAAACTTCGGCTTTATTTCATGACAAAAATTACTTAAAAAAAAACAACAAAGATTCCAGGTTTTATTATCTGGAACGCAGGATGATTCGTCTACATATGACTCACCAGTGGCGTTCGAATCAAAACAATAATAAGGTCAAATTGAATTTTTCATTTATACTTAATCTTACCATTTATTGTAAAATTTAATTCGGCAACACCAAGACTGTTTTCTGCCTTAGCAACATAGGTGCCTAGCCGAAACTGATTAGGAGCTTCTATTATCAGTCTGTGATCTGTCTCGGTCCCAGGATACGAGAAAAAACCATCATAAATTAAAAAACGATGAGTAGAAGTACTTTCTCTCATAATCCGCTGTCTTCCAATTTCAGTCTCCTTCCACCATGTGACGGTTGGGGGAGGTAGACCTACAAAGATATAAGATTAAGAGGACATTATTATTGGATACATATACTGATACTAGAGATTATATGATATCTAAATGACATTAGTGTGAATCTTATCACAATGTGCATAATGATTTTCAATAGACACCTATCTGTTGTTGAAGATCATACTCTGCTGATTACTAGATATCTTTGGAGTTTCTGTCGTATGGACGTATGCCCCACGTCTCCTTTCAGTTACAATAACTAATTTGAGCTGTTTTATTGCTGTCGATGTTTACCAAATGGTCAATTTGATTAATAAATAAAATGGCTAGATGGTATACACAACAAGACATTCTGGTTCTGTGTCAATAAGACAGTAACCTGATACATGTAAAAGTCCAAGTAAACGGACGTTTATACTCAGTGTCGGAACCGTCCACGAAATAAAGGCATCTTAAAAATTTATATTCAGAGGCTAACTGTGTAATATAATGTTTATTATACATTCGTCAATTTTTTAACCATTGATTTATCTATATAACTTTACAAATATTCGTAACCATTTCGTTTTAACTAGTGGTTGTTTGTGTATGTACGTTAATGATTTATCATGCTGAAATTTCCTACAAATTTGAAATGAAATCATGTTGAAAAAACAACCCCTGATTACGCCCTCCCCCTTCCCCCCCAAAAAAAGAGTAAAGAAATCCGCCAACCCACATGCCCAAATTGCATAAAACTTTTTACTTTTTGAAACTCATCAAATCACAAGGCTTACTATGTTTATACGTAGAACTCAAATAATTTTAACTTTTGAATAAAATGAAATGTGGAATATACCTTATCAAAATAGAATCTAAACAACAAAATAAAACCTAAAAAAAAACATTTAATCGTTTACTGTAAATTAATTGTAAGTTGATTGAGATCATTTTTGTATATTGATTGTTATTACGCAACTGTAAATATGCATCTCAAAAGAGAGGACTGATTGATTGTTTTTTTTGTTGTCTTACACAACTGTCAGTTTCAGCACTTTTAGCTATATCTCGGTGGAATTGGTGGAGGAAGCCGGAGTTCCCGGAGAGAACCACCGATCTTTAGAAGGAAAACTGACAATCCTATTCAATTAAGATAGGAGTCAAAAGCAGCTGTCACGAGCGGAGTTGAAACTTACAACCTCAGTATTGACAGGCTAGTGATTGATGAAGTACCTAGACCAGACGCCCCTCAGTGCTTGAGTGTTTCATTTGTGGTTTATTATATACTATATACTATTATTTAACTGACCATTTACCAAGATCTCCATTTTGGTACCCATTTCATTCCCCCAGTAACGGTTTAAATCTTCTGTAATTGTTATAACTGGTTCCGAAGTATACCTCATTTTTGGTGGGAAGAAGTCCAATACCTTTACTTCTAATTCTGTACTTTTCACTGGATCGCCTATACCATTATCAGCTTCACAAAAATAAAACCCACTATCAGCTTTGGTCACTGATGGCACATCCAACAATGGACCCTGAATTACAGTTAATAATTATCCTTAATTTCTGTCTTCCTTGATTGAGATAGTTAAAATGATTTTATCTGGACACTTATCTTTGTATTGCTTCTTAGCTTGATAGTGGGTTTATTTTGATTAACTCATTTACAGTTTTCAACACGACTAAATTATTTGTGTTTTAGTTAACTATATTTCTGAATCAATGTTGACTTTTGGATATGCACAAGAAAATATCTTTTTTCTGTATTTTTAATTATTTTGACAAAATAAAACGACCGATATAAGAGTAAACATAGACATGATACCAAATATTGCAAATATAGTATACTTAGCTTATATACAGTAAATACTAGTATTCGTTGATAAAATCTTGTTTGTGTAGTTTTTATACTTTTAACATTATTTTGGTAGTCTGTATTGCCGATACAATTGAAAATATATTGTTGTCGAATCTGCGAAGAAAATCGCGAAAGCGAGACATATCAATCCTACATCCATTTGGCATCATTAACATTTAGGTTAAGTGTGTGGTCAATTTTCTTTTATTATTAGACACCAATGACTATGCCAAACATTTATCTGATTTCAAGAATCTTGGACAGCATGATCAAAGGAGCCAAATTGTGAAACTATTTATTTTCTGTTTTCGATATATTTGACAGATCAATGGGATTAGTGTTTTTTCAATTAACTTGCATACGGTTTGTCACGTAATGTCGTTGTTGTTCAACAGAAAAATAAATGAAGAAGAAATAAATTGTAAGTCCGTTAAAAAGGACCCGAAAATGGAAGAAGGTTTATTTTGATGTATAATTGATTGAATGCGATATTTTAATATTCACTTCGAGCGTATATACATGATATACTAACATAATTCACAAAAAACCTATTATGTGCGCAAATAATTTTTCATGGCATTGGGTAATTTGGGTATTTTGAAAGTAAACTAAAAACAATTTAGTGTCTATATGAACAGTTGCCATTCACCTCAATTACATAGTTGTCATTCCCTTTCTTTTTCCATTCAACTTTAGGTTCTGGAACACCAGAAGCCACACATTGCAACTGAAGTGCCGAACCATCATTCAAAAATAGTAGCCTATGATCATAATTAAATGTGTATGCATCATCATATATCAAATCCTGTATTTCGGGCATAGCTGCAAAATATATTAGTCACGTCTTTTTAAAATTAAGATTGTGCGTAAGTGGTTAGTTTTGACAGTAATAAGAACCAAAGAATATTTTGTTTTTACTTGTTTCAATATTTAAGCCTTTGTCAAATGTATAATTGTTTATCCAATCAGAAATTTTACCGAACCCGTAGATGTAGATATTTTAGTCTTAGATACCTGATTTTTTAAAGTTATTAATAGCTTTGAATTAGCTTTCAGAAACTACGAGTACTCTCACATTCGTACTATGTTTCTCTTGTGTTATTGTTAGTATTGATCTCTGGAGTTAAGCCCTTTTCAATTGATTTGTATAGTTTGTTTTTGTGTCGTACTGTTACATCACTGTCCAAGGTTAGAGGGATTGTTTGGCAAACATGTTAAACCCGCCAAATTCTGTATTTGCCTGTTTCAAGTCAGGGTCTGTAATTCAATTCTTTTCGTTCGTTGCAGCAGCTGTATCTCATTTTATTCCGTTTATTGCTTTGTGCATGAGTCAGGTCGTTAGTATTTTCGTTTGATTTGATTTACATTTATCCCTCCTTACTATGCGGTATCGGTTTTGTTCATTTTGAAGGACGTATGGTGACTTATAGTTGCTAACCTTCTGCGTCATTTGAATTTTGGTGGAGGGTTGTCTCATTGCAATTGGTAATCAGACACACTCTTCTTATTCTTATAATGAAATAAACATCTTCTATAACTGTCGGAAATGTTTTCTTTGTACCGTCTATCAATTTCCTTTAAAAAAAAAACCATTGTGCATCCATTGCGAATATCTTCTTTAAAAACATTAAAAATCTTTCCTTTCATATTCGAAATTATATACACGAAAAGATCAATCCTTACTAATACTTCAATATTTCTTACTAGTATACTTTAGATAGACAGACTTTGAAGACCATTCCAATGGATTATCATCTGTATTTTCACGAACCATACATGTATATTGTCCTTCATAATGAGGAACGAAAGCGTTGAATACAACAGTGAGACTACTGTCTGAATCATACCGGACTGTAAACCAGAAACCTCCATTTGATTCATCTGTGAAATCTAAGCATACATCATAATTACTAGTTTCATTATGTTTACATTTCATTCGAACTATTCTGTTTGTTGTTTTTTGTTCGTTGGTGTTTGACTCAACATTCGGCAATCTTGACCTAAATTGTGGTCAATTTTTGTTTGTTTGACCTGTTAGTGATCTTGTTTGTATTACAGTTATAAAAGTTAATTAGAAGAAATTAAAGCAATAATTACACATGGGATGTGAAGAGAACTTAATGCGAAGTTGGTAAATATTAAGCGGAGTTTACACATCAATCAAGTGTGCATGAAGGCTGATAATCTTTTTGTCTATATTTGTTACATTTTTGGCAATACCGTTTTGGCGTGGCTTGGTACTTGCCAATTTGTGGTTTTTTTTTATAACACAATAATGACTGCTGTATCCCTATTTCCGACATTTTTACTTATATTGTATCTGTCTGTATTGTTCACTCATTATTGTCAATATAATGTAATTGAAGCATTTGTCATACAAGTTAGAGATCTAGATATCTAAAAAACAGGGTTTAATTCCCCATGTTCTATATAAAAAAAATGCCTGATGTTTGATGTGTTTTCTATCATTCCATTTGATAATAGACTAATGGAAGTTGAGCTCACCTTGGATTTTTTTCTTTGTTAATTTACTTTTTATACTTGTAATTAAAATAATATTCGAATATACATTTTCATAACTGTTTTTGTGTGGATCGTCTTAACGTTGCTTATTCTGTATGTATTGTTAAGTGTTTTGTGAACTGTTTGTCGGCCCAGCTTTTGTTGCCATGGATTTGACTGATATCTTTTAGTAATGATTTTTGACTTGGCTTCAATTCTTCCTTTTAATGAAGACTTGTTATATCTTACTTTCGACATATCCGCCGGCTGAAGAAATCATCGAAAGCCACAGCTGCAAGAAATTAGGTGTGGAAGATATATAATAAAGACAAATGTTCATAGATTATATAGTTTCACCTATTAACAAATATCCTTTTAAAGTCGAAACTTGAATCAACAATATTATTTGATATGAACTGATGAATAATTAAAATTGCTTTGTTTCAAATGTCACTGATTAGTCAGATGCTGACGTAACGCCCGTATGATGTACTTTTTTTATAAGTCTAGCATCTTTCAAATTATACTTCTAACCCTTTTTCATATTACACAAAAACTATAGTGTTATATTTATGTCAGTTTGAAATTAAATAATGATAATAAACTCAATATCGGACTTTAGAAAGTTACATTTTAAAAAGAGCTTTCTATCCCAATTGCGTCCAATTATTAAGATTGATTATCTTATCAATCAATTTCATTGTATTGTAATGTTTTATCATAATGATTTAAAAAAGATGCGAAAGATACCAAAGAAATATTCAAACTTTGAAAACAAAAGGCTGAGAAAAACGAACCCACCAGAAACTGTGTTTGACCTCAGGTGTGCCGGAAGGGTAAGGAAATCCTGCTCCACATGTGGCACCTGTCGTTTTGCTCATGTTAGTTCAAACCCGATAATAAGTCTAAATTGGTAGGTCACAAAACCCGGAAGTAACCTCAGGTGCTTCAGAAGAGCGAGTATACCTTGCTGAAAAATGTGGCATCAGTCGTGTTACTCATAAAAGAACAAACCAGGTAATATTTATAATTCAGTATCCCTGCTTATTACCGGGTTTGTACTAACATACGCAACACGACGGATGCCATGTGTGAAGCAGGTTCTGCTTATCCTTCTGGAACACCTGAGATCATCCCCAATTTTTTGTTGGGTTCAAGTTGCTTAGTCTTTAGTGTTTTATGTTGTGTTTTTTGTACGATTGATTGTCTGTTTTTTTTTCTATTCTAATCACGGTGTTGTCAGTTAATAAATGTCGCTCTTGTTTCTCCCGCCTCTCTTAGTAATATACGTGTTGTTCTCTAAACAGTGCGAATTATCAATGGCACTTTTGAGTTATCTTGTTTAATATAAAAAACACCGATAAATGAACTTCCAATTGGACTTTTTATTTAACTATTCACGATCTGTTGAAATTTTGAATTCTAGTTTCTATTTCATGTTTAATGTTATTATATCTTTTATGTTTCAACTAATTACCTTTTTACAAAGCGAGAGCCATTACAAACGAAGCATCATTTTAAAACTGTATGCTCCTTTTTCAAAAATCATGTAGCATCCTATATCAAATCTTATAAATATATACCCAGACGTACATTGGAATTGACAGGCATATGAGTTACCGAGCATGTTATGGAATAAAGAGTTTCTGTATATGGACGAGCGGCTACTTCTTCATATGATATTTCAACTGCAGGTTCAGTGCCTTCAACTGAAATTAAAAATATCATCAATATAATATTCCTTTAATTAAATTTTTGGTATATAACATGTATATAAAAGTCCTCACGTTTCTTTCTTTTTTTAGCATGAAAGAAAAACGAGTACTTCTCTTCAATTTTTGTTTGCCGTATTTGAATAAGCTGTTCGTATACGTCATGTGCGTATAATTGCTTTAGATCTATACTGTAAGTACACAGTCGTCTGTACTTCATTGTAATACTACTCAAACTTTGACCTAAGTGGTTTCAGCTCTATCACTGTCTATATATACATTGTATATACAATTTTGTGTTTGAGATAGAAATATGATCAAATTCGTATTTTAGAAATCCGGTTGAATTTTGAGAACTTAAGTATTAATTTAAAATCACTTACCTGTATGAAGAATTCCAATCGTTAAAAATAAAAGTAAAATCATATCCAGAGCCTTCCCTGTTGGTTATCAGATTGAAATGGTGTCCCTGTACCGATTTGTTTTACATTTTTATACGATTTGACATTGAACAAAACATAATTTAAAATGCTAATTATATACTAATGGGCAATTTACAAAACGAATTTCAAATATACCACTTATCTACGCACGAAGTTGACAGATTTAACCAGCATAGTTTAGTATCCTTAGTATTGATCATTATTTTATAATGAGTGTATGATTTCCGTATGATTACCTAGAGTTGTATACTTCTTTGCCCTGTTGTTTCTTACTTGTGGAAAAGTTGTAGCATTGGTGATCATATAATTTTAGTTTTATATGTATGTTGGTTTTTTATTCATTGTTATTGGCTATGAACCAGCTGTCAGCAACTGCGAGTACTAGCAGATCTGTACATATATGCTGTACTGTGTATCATTCTGTTGAAGGATTTTTAAATGCCCTGTCATGTCCACTTTGTGGTTTTGCTAGATGTATCTTTAATTTGTATCTATCTGATGAGTTAATCAACTGATTTTTGTAGTTTGTTTTTATGTTTTAATGTTACACCAATGTACAATGTTAAGGGGGTTGGCGTGTTAAACTTTTATTCCAACTTTATGTAGTTGTAGCTACAAACATATTTTATGCAACATCAATCAATATGTTACACTTTTCCTCAAATCTTGTATAGATTAAGCATTTCTATCTAAAATCTAATAGAACTTTTTAATGTATTAATTAGTGTTTTAAAGTTATATTCTAAGACAATTATATAATTTTAATTCAGTAACTGTATCAGTTTATTTTCACAAACTGATCCACGCTTATATAGATTGAATGTTTATTGTTGCTATTTTTAAACATTATATTACATGTATAAGATATACGACGCTAGATTAAAACTGACGTGGAAATGTAACACCCGGCCACCGAAAAATATGAATGAATGAATTTCATTTCTCATAAACTACAAATTACATAGTTACAGAGAATATATAAACAATTACATTAAATATTGAAGCACATGTGAACAATACAAACATAAACATTAAATTACAAACTAACCAGGAGGAGTGACCCTCACATTTATAATTTTTATAAATCTACAAAGTTTTTCAAGAACAATATAATTATTAGAGCTCATTAATTGTTGATATTTATAAATATTTGGACGAAGAGTACAATAGTATGGTAACAACCTCTTTCTTTCTTGGGTTAGAGCATTACATGACATAACATAATGATATTCATCACCTACGTTTCTATAATATTCCTTTAAAGAAATTTTTGGTATATGAAATGTATAAAAATCCTTACGTTTACCTCTTTTTCTAGCATGAAAGAAAAAAAAAACTAATACTTCTCCCCGACGTAATTCTACCGTTTTTAAATAAGCTGTTCGTATACGTCATGTGCTTATTAATTGTTTTTGATCTATACACAGTAAGTACAGAGTCATCTTTACTTCATTGTAATACTATTCTAACTTTGACATTAATGGTTTCAGCTTTATCACTGACGTAAATATAATTTTGTGTTTGAGATAGAAATATGATCAAGTTCGTATTTTAGAAATCAGTTTTAATGGTCAGAACTTAAGCATTAATTAAGAAATTACTTACCTATATGAAGAATTACAGTCGTTAGAAATAAAAGTAAAATCATATTCAGAGCCTTCCCTTTTCACTGTAAGTAAACGATATTGAAAGGGTGTCCCTGTACCTATTTCTATTTCATTTTATACGATTTGACATTGAACACGTGATAATTTAAAATGCTAATTATTAACTGATGGACAATTTACAAAATGAATTAAAAGCATACCACTTATCTACGCATAGAGTTGACAGATTTAACCATCATTGTTCAATATCCTTAATGTTGATCATTATTTTATAATGAGTGTATGATGACCTATACTTGTATACTTCTTTGTCCTGTTTTATCTAACTAGGGGAAAATTTGTATCATTGGTGATCACATATTTTTAGACGCATGATTTTTTTTGTTAATTGTTATTGGCTATGAACCAGCTGTCAGTAACTGTGAGTACTCGCAGATCTGTACATATGCTGTACTGTGTATCTTTTTGTTGTAGAGATTTTTAAGTATCCTATGAAGTTCATTTTGTGAGTTTACTAGATGTGTTTTAAACATGTATCTATCTGTATGACACAGTTAATCCCTGATCAACTGATTTTTGTAGTTTGTTGTTATGCTTTACTGTTACACCAATGTCAATGGTTAAGGGTGTTGGCGCCTTCGAACTAGTTTAACTCATTGTTGAAGGCTGTACGGACACCTATAATTGTTAATGTCTGTGTCATTTGGTGTTTGTGTATATTTGTTTCATACAACATCTTCATATTTTTATATGTCCTTATTCTTATACTGACTCGTTATAAGGACCTAAATATCGATTGTTTTTCTCCCTTTATATCGGTATCATATAGCTTACTAGTGAACCTATCACATTAAAAATACTTCTATGAGGAATTCCAAAACAGAGCTTTTTCACTATGTATCACTATACTCAAATTTTCCTTGTCATATACTTGAATCCCGTTATAATAATTGGGTTTTTTTCAAGTTCGCATATAATTATATACTCAGCCTTGAAGCTTTTTGGAAAAACAGCCTTAATTTTTTCTTAGTTTTCACTGATAGTTTTAGGCTTATTATAATTATGGTAAGCTGTTGTTGTCAAAACGACGTTTAAGCCATTTTGCAAAAATTATACACACTGAGATAAAAATCAATTTAGATTAAAAGACTTTACAGCAGACACTGAGAATGAAAAATACACACTTCATTTTAAACATCCTTTCAGTGCTTACTTATATTAGATTATAACAAATAATCAAACACCGAGAATTAAAAACTACACAGTGAGATTTAAAATTTTTTAAAACATTGGCCTTGTTTTCTCTTTTTAATATCGGGTCAAAAAATTTGTTTCTAAAATCGCCATTGTATGATTAATGACCTAACTGCTTTTGTTTTGAAGAAATGACATTTCCATTTATATTAAGTCGTCTGAACCATAGTAAAGCTGATCTTGATATGTGTCCTTACTATCATGTTTTAATTATTTGTCTCTATTATTTATTTATTCCAACCGTTATTCACTATTTTTTATATTTAATCACATGATTATTCTCTTCTCTGTTTTTTTTAAGTTTTGCATAATTTTCTTGTTTTGCAAACCTCTTGAAGACTCTCAGTTGAACGTTATTAATTTGTCCAATCGTGAGTTGCCATGCAAACATTTTATATGGAGGCAGAAATCATTTGAAAACTAGATGTTATTTGTGATATCTAAGAAGTAGATATGATATTACTGCCATTTTTTTATACCCCTGTGTACAAGTATGACTTTGTTGAAGGCTGCATGGTGACTTATAGTTGTTAATTTGTGTGTCGTTTTTGACCTTTGTGGATATTTGTTTCATTGCCAATCATACCCTATCTTCTTATATATATATAAGTGTCACAAGTTTTAACTATACAGTATAGTTAAAACTTGTGACACTTGAAGAAGGCCATTTGTTGAGCCGAAATATTTGTCAACACGATTTAATAACAACATTTTCGTATTATAACATCTTATATCAGTTGTGCAAATCTTTAGACTGATATAATTTTTTCCTTATCTGCATAGTATCGCCTATTCTAGACGATCCGGTACATAGTAAATTTGCTGGTTGGTCTTTTTTATAGACTTGTATATATATACAACTCGTCTAAACATCAACCCAACAATGTTAGAAATGTAAATTTGCTTTTGCATACATAGTAATCAAAGTACTAGTTTCATATGTTCCTACCTATAACAGTAGTTCAACACTGTTACATTCTTAATAAAGGCAATAGTAGTATACTGCTGTTCAATAGTCATCAAACGAATTAAATGAAACAATCTGGGTCACAAACCAGACCTGTGAAAAAACAGAAACACTGTACATTTTATTTCACACACATTTATTTTATAAATAAATAGCCTCAAAATTGGCAATTGTTAAGTCACCAAGGATGATAATTACATTTATTTAAAAGATGGGTGGTTAAACTTTTAATGATTGTAATTACTCAATTTTATTTCGCTAGAAAACCGAGGTCGAGGTCTGATCAATTATACTAGATATAATTTTATTCGTTTAAACGGGTAGTGTATTAGAATGAAATTATTTTCTCCTGAGTGATTTCATCATATGTAGCATAGAGAGCGTGATGTTTTCCAGCTTCAAAATTATTTTCGCAGTATCTTAATGCCTGTGTAATCATTCAGCACGACACCGTCAATCTGAACAGTCAAATTTTCTTGGTGAATTTTACTTTTGGTTAAAGTTCACTCAGCTTTTTATTTGAGAAGTTGTCTGTTTGATACTGACGTTTGAATTTTTTTGACACTTTTGGTAAATTTTTAAAAATAGCAATTTCATCGGATATATATAAGTTTGACAAACATTTGTTTTAATCATTGAGATTAATATTTCCTTAAGAATAGTAATATTGAGAACTAAAATGTTGAATAAGTCCAAGAGACAACATCCTGACCATAGAGCAGACACCAGCTCTATGTGTCTTCAAAGAGCGAGAAGAAATTCCAGCAACCGGAGGTGGGCCTTAGCGGGCCTCTTAATAAAACGTGTATTATCCAATGGTAATCGACGTCGTACATTACATTATTGAGGTCTGGAGCTGGCATGTCAGTAACTGCTAGTAGTTTGTTGTTATGTATGAATATTGTCATTTTGTTAATTTTCGTTCGTTACCTATTCTGACATCAGACTCGAACTTCTCTTGAACTGAATTCCACAGTGCGTATTTTTATGCAATTACTTATCTATATTGACAAGGGAGGAGGGTTGACATCTCAAACATGTTTGACCAAGTCGCAAATTTGTGCCTGTCCCTTGTCAGGAACCTCTGGCCTAAAAGTAAAACATATTCGGATCTTTCCCTTTTCACTGTACATAAACAAGGGCCTGTATCAGATTGAAATTGTGTCCCTCTACTGATTTCCTTTTACATATTTATACGATTTAACATTAAACGATCAAGTCAATATTCAAAATGGTAATTATATACTGATAGACGTATTATTATCATAATATAATAATAAATCATTATATCAAAATAATATTTGCCATATGATGACCAGTAGTTGTTTACTTCCTTGTCACGGGTCTCTATGAAGCAGATACATTCTTTTATTTGCAACCATATCCTTTTAGTCTTATTTGCACTTTTTTTTAAATTTGAACCAGATGTCAGCAAGTACTTGTACACTCAGATCTGTTGTTTGCATGCACAAGTACCCTCCTATGTCAAATATGTCTTTTTGCTAGATGTTTTTCTGCTTCGTATTTATCTGATGAGTTAAGCACTTTTCAACTGAAAGTTTTTACTTTTGTTTAAATATTTTTAAAACACTAACGTCTCAGGTAAGTTGAGGGTTGTTGCCTTCAAACTAATTAAATCCTGATGCATTCTGTAGGTGTCATTTCCGAGTTAGGAGATTGCCATTCGGTGGCAGTAGTGTTTTGCTGTAAATCGTTTATCGTTCATCATTTTGTACATAAGTCTGGCCGTTAGTTTTTTCATTTGATATATTTTTTTACATGTAGATATTATTTCTGGACTTTTATAGCTAACTTTGCGGTGTACGGTTTACTAATTATGGATTTTCGTACGAAACCGATAGTTTTGAATGCCTGTGTCATCTAACTCCTTATGCATAGTTTTTTCATTGCCAATCATACATCATCTTTTTTTTTTTGCTTCACATCTCTTCGTTTCGATATTGAATCATTATAAGAATCTGAAAAGCGATATATGTCTACCTGAAGATCACTTCGATTCGGGCTGTTTAAATCAAGCCTCTCAGTACTTATGTTTTTATATACCGCGATGGGACATATAAATAAACGATAGCAAGTAAAGTATCTGATTTTTATTTAACTAGGTTTTATATCATGGCTTACTAGTTATAACTATTGCAAGCCGTTCTTGTCAAAACTGTGTTTAAGCACATATTCTGCTCATACTGATTTAAAAGAAGACACACTGAGATTAGATTTAACCAAAAAACAAACACTGAGAATAAAAAATTACACATTTAGATTTCAAAAACGTTGGTTTATTTTCTTTATTTTTCATTGGGTCAAACATTTTTGGAACACTTGCTCAAAATAGAAGATATGCAAGCTTTATTATTAAACGAAACTGATAACCCCAAACTGTTTTTGTGTTGATGAAAGGACATCTCTATCGTCTCATTTGAAAACCCGTATTTTTTTGTGGGGTGCGTGTTGCTTATTCTTTAGTTTTCTATGTCGTGTCATGTGTACTATTGTTTGTCTTTTCATTTTTTGGCCATAGCGTTGTCAGTTGATTTTCGAATTATGAGTTTGACTGTCCCTCTGGTATCTTTTGTCCCTCTGGTATCTTTCTTCCCTCTGGTATCTTTCGTCCCTCTGGTATCTTTCGTCCCTTTTGGTATCTTTCGTCCCTCTTCCAGTTAAGAAGATCTAGGATGGGGTCATTCACCATATGTCACTACTCTTTGTTTTTTCTTACCATTAATCTTGATATATTTGATCATGTTATTATTCTCATGTTTTTCTCTGTCGTTTTTTCTCTATTTATGTATTTCCACATTTTGCGCCTTATTTCTCTATTCTACAAACCCCTTCAAAATAATCAATGTATTGTTCTTTTTCTAGTGGTTAGTAGATATGATTTTTTTTCTATCTAAGACATGTTATTTTAAAAAAAACCCAAGTATTTCAATAGTAAATACCCAGTCATTTATAATCCAAGTACTAGGGTCATCATCAAATATAGTCTTTTAACACTATTATGTTAAAACAATTATTTCACACACATTTTATTTTTACGAAATGTCCTTGAAATTGGCGTTTTTCAGGTTCAGCAATTATGATAATTATATCGATTTAAAAGACAACTGGCCAGGGATTAATTTTAATTTGAAGGTTTGTAATTATCCAATCTAATCTGCTAGTGAACCGAGGTTGGGTCAATTACACTAAGTACTATACATAATGATATGCTTAATGTGTCCCTTATTTTGACAGTTATCAAGGACATTTGCAGTTATATCGTCTTTTCAAGTTCATTTTTCAAATGGTTTATACCAACATATAATTAAAGGTAATTAAAGGTTGAGTGTGTTACCATAATAATTCAAAAACGAGACATGTAGACCTGTTTGCATGGGATTCGTGTTATTGAAATTGTTGGCTTACATTTCGGCTTTTAGTAGACTGTTATGTGTGTTTTCAATTTATTCGTCATGGTATTGTCTATTTGTCTGCAACATATTGTTAGTGCTTGGCCTTCAGTAAGTTATTAAACCACGAGTTCCATGTAGTTAAATTATAATCATTCCTTACCAAATGTAACGAACGCTACTAGTAGTTTGTTATGGAATATCTGATAATGTTGGATACTTATTTGATCGACACGATTGGTGCCACATATGGAGCAGGATCTGCTTCGCCTTCTGGAGCACCTGAGATAATCCACGGTTTTAGATGGGGTTCATGTTGCTATTCTTTCTTTGTTATGTTTTGTATACTTTCGTATGTCATATAATTGTTTGGTTTCGGTACCACGATTTCCCTCAAAAACATATATTTAACCCAAATCAAGCTGATAAATCCCGATGACAAGATTTTTATGGTGTTATGCTACTATTGTTTTTTTTTACTTTTAACAGTACTAAAGATTATTAATTAAAGATATTAACAAATATTATTATCGGGATATATCAAGTTATTTTTGGGATATAACGTGGTACCGTTTTTTTCTCTCCTTTACAATTTATCGAAGTTTATACTTGAGTTTGAAATCCATCAAACAAAATGTAACTTAATAAATGTAGCGAGTTCATTTTCAAGGCTTTTACATATATGATCAGTAGATAATGATATATGATCAGTAGATAATGATATATGATCAGTAGATAATGATATATGATCAGTAGATAATGATATATGATCAGTAGATAATGATATATGGTATGGAGCCAATGATAAAGCATGAAATAATTTAACAACTACATGTAACTATTAGGGAAAAGTTTTATAAATAAATTGGAACGCATAGATATTATCAAACGTATCATGACTCTGTTCCTTAACGTTTTTCTCGCGTGCTTCACTTGCTCAATTAGATTGTTAATCACTGTTACGATCTGGTAAATTTCGATAAGAAACTCGAAAGTTTATAAGTTTACGATCAACAATCACTGACTGACATTTTATTTGTATGCAAAACGTTATAGATTCGTAATAATGTAAAAAGAAGCGTGCAAAAAGCGACCAAAGCAGTCAACATTTACGCGCAATTTATTGGTTTTCAACGCAGCGAAAATATGATCACGTACCTGGAAGCGAGCCCTAAATAAAAGAAAACATACTATGCTAAAAAAGGTCAGAGGCTCCGGACAGGGGACAGGCGCAAAAAACGGCAGAGTAAAGTATGTTTCGTGACATCTCAACCCTTCCCTACGCCTTTAGCCAATAAAAAATAAAGAAATACATAGCAATATGCACCGTAAAACTTTGTTTAATAGAAGTTCGTGTCCGATGTCTGATCAAGCAACAAAAGAAGCTAAGCAAAATTAAAATGATACATTAATTGACAAAGGACTCCTAGCAGACTGTTATTGACAATGCTTACTCCAGACGTCGATTAAACTGATTGAAACATTATGTCTTCGTCATATAAACATAACTCGTATAATGCAAAAAACTGGTTTTAAAATAAATGCGTTAATTTAAGATTGTTATCTTCTGGTATTCTTAATCACTGACAGTAGTAATAATTATATTCACAATGGTGATTATTATAGATTTACCAATTTAATTAAATTGTTTATTTTGGGTTGATGTTCAGACGAGTTGTATATACATTATGTACACAGCCATGTATCACCATAATTCTGGTGATCCGATGGATAAATCTGTTGTAGAGTTGTCACTGACTCAGACGTACTTATAAATATAATTATTTTCTGTGACTGTATCTTGCATTAATTTGTAGGATCCTTTACTATAGATAATTGACCTGATCTGTAACAATAACATCTCCATGCCTTATATATCATGTACTGTAGTACTCCGCTAGATTAAAACTGACGAGGAAAGGTAACACACGGCCACCGAAAGCTTTATTATTGCGAAGCCCAGGTGGTTGTGTGGTTTAGTGGGATGGCTGCAGTGCAGGCGATTTGGTGTCACGATATATCAGTAGCATGGGTTCGAATCCCGGCGAGGAAAGAACAAAAAAATTGTGAAAGCAAATTTACAGATCTTACATTGTTGGGTTGATTTTTAGACGAGTTGTATATATATATATATATATATATATATAAGTAACAGTTCATAAAAGTGAACCATAATAGGTCAACATGTTTCATCTAAAAAACCACAAGTTTGTCAAAAAGTTGTGAAATATTATAGCTACAATGAGAACTACACTGTTGCCGATAATTGAAAAAGAAGGTTCAGGGAACATCAATATGCTTAATATTTTAAAGTAGTAACTCACTCCCTGGCTAAAATACAAATGTATGAAAAAAAAATCAAGGGACATTTCATTGGATATATATTTGTTTGACAAACACTAGTTTTGATCATTGAGAAGCTTAGTATTTCCTTATGAATAGTAAGATTGAGAACGGAACTGCGGATAAGGTCAACTTGAGAAACACCATCCCGACAATAGAGCAGACATCAGCAGAAGGCCAAAAATGCAGCGAGGAATCGTGCACCCGGAGATGGGCCTCCGCGTGCACTAGCTATGGAAAATGGACGATGTACATTGTATTAATGAACTAAAAAAAACATAGATTACTAACATTAAGGCCACTGGCTCATGACTTGGGACAGGCGAAAAACTGTTTTTGAGATCTCACACACAGCAATACGCAAAACAATTATTTTAAAGAAATCCGAGTCCGATTTTAAAATAGGTAACAAACGAACGGAATAAAACCGTTCAGCTCAGATTTACAGAGTTATCTCCCTGTAGTTTTTTATGTAACAGTGGTATTCATTGTCATACGATCTAAATGACATTCCTTTAAGATAATTGTTCATATATAACACTACTCACGTTTTCATCACTTTTTTCTGTGAAAAAAAACTTGTTATCCATATTCTCGATTTGATTTAGCTGATTGTATGCGTATTAATTGACTTAAAGTTTGTGCTTTTAATCTGTTATATAAATGCACAGTATTCTGTACTTCATTGTGTCTTCCTCTATCCTAGATTGGTTGAGCTCTATCGACAGTTATACGATATTGTGTTTGTGACAGAAATATTATCAAAGCCAATATGATATTCGTATCATCATTTTTGAAACCCATTTTAGATATTGAAAAAGATAATAATTAAAATAGTAATTACCTATATGAAAAACTCCTTTTGTTAAAAGTAAAAGTAAAAACATATTCAGATCTTTCCCTTTTCACTGTACATAAACAAGGTCCTGTATCAGATTGAAATTGTGTCTCTCTACTGATTTCTTTTTACATATTTATATGATTTTTACATTAAAGTTTAAACGATCAGACTATAAAGTCATTATTCAAAATGGTTATTACACACTGCTAGACGTATTATTATTATATTATCATTATATTATAATAATGTTTGTCATATGATGAACAGTAGTTGTATACTTCCTAGTCGTGTGTCTCTAACTAGCTGATAAATTTTATCATTTGCAACCACATCCTTTTAGTCTTATTTGCACTATCTCTTTTAGTAGTTTGTTTTACTTTGAACCAGGTGTCAACGAGTACTTGCACTCTCAGATCTGTTGTTTGGATGCACAGGTACCCTCCTATGTCAAATATATTTTTTTGCTAGATGTGTTTCTGCTTCGTATTTATCATATGAGTTAAGCACTTTTCAACTGAAAGTTTTTTCTTTTGTTGAATTAATGTCTCAGGTAATTTAAGGGTTGTCGCCTTTAAACAAATTAAATTTTGCTGCATTCTGTAGGTGTATTTCCAAGTTAGGAGCCTGTAATTCAGTGGTAGTAGTTTGTTACTGTAAATCGTTTTTGGTTCATTATTTTGTACATAAATCAGGCCGTTCGTATTGTCTTTTGTTATTTTTTACAGATGTTATTTCGGGGATTTTATAGCAGACTTTGCGGTGTTGGGTTTACTCATTATCGAATTCCGCAAGGAAACCTATTGTTTTCCATGTCTGTGTCATCTAATTACTTGTGGATAGTTGTTTAATTAGCAATCATACTTCAATTTCTTATTTTTACTTTACATCTTTTCATATTGAATCGTTATAAGGATCTTAATACCGATAATTTTTCCCTCCAGATCACTTTAATTAGGCTGTTTAAATCAAACCTCTCAGTACTTCTGTTTTCTAATACACTGCGTGGGAGCATATAAATAAACTATAGCAAGTGAAATATAAAAAAAGAAGATGTGGTATGATTACCAATGAGACAACTGTCCACAAGAAACCAAAATGAAAGGTTGTTTTTATCAGACTGGGTCTTATATATCATGGCTAACTAGTGATAACTATGGCAAGCCGTTCTTGTTAAAACTATGTTAAAGCAAATATTCAGGTCATACAGATATTTAAAATAAAGCACTGAGATTAAACTTAACCGATAAACAAACTCTAAGAATTAAAAATTACACATTGAGATTTCAAAACGTTACTTTACGGGTTTTACGAGTTTTTGAAAGCCGTACGATGATATGCAGTTGTTTACATCGCTATTATATATTTACAATTAAACATTGCGTCATTGGCAAGACATTTTCATATATAAATCATTTAATTCAGCCGGTAGTTTAATGAAAAAAGGGTGCGAACGGAATTAAGGGGCGAACGTGTATGATGAGAATGTGTGTTTGGGAGCGAACGCACCAGATACCGTCGTACATGTCAGTATTTATTTTGTCTTTTTCTAATGTTATGCTTAAATCGTGTATATTTATATGTCCTTTTAAACTTTTATGTGAAAAATGAAGAAAGCACTGTATATTTCTGACCGTACGTATTTCCTGTTTTGTAGAACGTTTTGCATCGCTTGTTTACATCATAAATTGTGCTTTCATACACACCCGCGTTCCAAGGTCGTCAAAGCTATTTTTGAGAAGACACCTAAAAGCGACCGTTTCACAGGCACTAGTCGTAAGAAACATGCGTTGAAATATGCGCCCTGTTAAAGGGCCGAGCCACCTTAAGCTTGTCGTTAACGATAGACATCAAGAACGAGGAAAGGGCAGTGGTCGTTGTTAGTATTAAGTTTATTTGAAGTAAGCTTAACAGAATAAACTTCTTTAGTATATATACTGAAGTCGCCATTATTAAGACCCTATATATCATCCAAATATCTAAAAGTATTGTTAAATTTATGTATCAGATGTTGTGTCGAAGGGTCTTTGCTGATTTTAGTTATAAATTGTAACTCATAACAATACAAAAAAAAAAACAGGTCGGCAATAAGTGGTGCACAGTTGATCTCCTTTGGAATGTCGATAACTTGAAAATTATATACCTCAAAAGGTAACAAAAATGTTATGATTAAAAATGCAATATAGTCTCAAAGCATCTCCATTTTACATAGTTCTTTTGTTTATTGCTACTAAAAACTGCCTAAAAGAGTGAAAATATGTTTTCGCGTTCTGACTCTTAAAATGCCCATTTAATTAGGTGTGTAAATTTCTCTTAATAAGAAAATGAGGCAAAGTGGTATATGAGTAGAAAAATCAAAAGTTTGAACAGATTCAAAATCACTAATATATGCATGCAATTTATCAAGTACTTCCAAAAAGTTTTTGTCACTCCAGAAGTAATCAATCCCACTATTTTCAAAAACCTTATTCGAACAATTTGTTATCAGGTTTTTTATTGTACCTAGTGTACTAGTAAGTAGAATATACAATGCATTAGTTGAAAAATGGCTTGAAGACGAAACAAAAATCTATATTTGAAAGTTGTTTTGTGTACATTTAGTTTCGGAAGCCAGTACATAGTTGAGACTGTCATTGTATTTGGTTCTGCTTGTAATGATGCTGAAACTTTGTTTGTTACAGATGTCGTTTACTGAAAATGGAGTCAGTTGGAATGATGGTAGATTCGTGATTTCCTTTTGCAGAACCTCAGTGTAATATTTACGTCGAACAATAATGATATTATTAGCAGCTTTATCAGCCGGGACAAACATACATTCCTTGACTAGTTCTTTTAGTTTATGTTTGATACGAGAAATAGGATTTTTATTGTTGTTGTTAAAAGTAAACTTTTCTTTAAAATGTTGTATACGTATATCAATGTTCATTACTGAATTATAAAAAAAGGTCCAAAGATTTTTTTGTTAGCTTTTTCACCTTTTATCCATTTCAAACAGTTAGTACGGACTGAGTTGTGGATGATGTTACGACACTCATTTCAATTAATAATTGACGGAGGACGATATGTAGGTCCTTTACTGAGTAATGATTTTAACTCTCGATCGCGAACGATGTTTAGGTCTCCTGCTATAACATTAGAAAAGGGGCCATTTATGTATTCGGAATACTGAAATTACATGACGTAGGTGTATTGTCACTAATACTTACATCTTTACATACTTGGCAATATTTGAACACATATTTTCAGGTAGATTTCTTATCAATAATACAAATAAGAGGGAGTTCATTATTATCAAAATATCCAGGAATTTGTTCTTTAACAGAATGGTCGTTAACAGTACCGGCAATATTTACCAAATCAAAACCTTTATTAACATACTTTATTTTAATAAAATGTTTTTATGATCTTCTTAGCATTACCAATACTGCGTTACATTTTAAAATATTAGTATCTGCCCTGGACACTGTTCCGATTGACCTGAAATGTTTAATGTAAGATGGTATGGGTTTATTAGTCGATTCGTGGTGAGAAGATCTCTCTAACTAAATTGTTTGTCATTAAATTGGTCCTCCGCTGTTTTGGAGAATTTTGCATCCCTTCATCTTTGTTTGAATAGTAAATAAACACAACAGAGATATATTGATCAACAGTTCCTTTGTTTTAGACCAATTGTTCTTCTGTTGTCAAACTTCATTTCTCATAAATCAGTGTACGTTTAGCACAGTAAATTTAACTGATATGTAAAAATGGGCTGTGAAAAAAATAAAAAGAATAAAAATCCAGTTAGGAAGACTACAACACATTGATATCAAATATCAACCTAAATACAATCTTTAATCAATCCTCGAATTAAGATAAATCCACAGTATATAAGACAGACTATTATATAGTATATTGTATATATTTATATATATATATATATCATATATGTTTGTACTTCGTCTTATTGTTTTATAAAAAGACCATAAACCCTCTTATTCATGGTATGGTATCAATATTTTTTTACCTATTGTCTGATATAGCGTACTTTATCTTTGGTGGAAGGCTGCTGGCATATCTTCAAGATCAGTTTGGTTAGTATGTCGCTAAGGAAGAACATTATCATGTAGTCACATTGATTAAAAAATATTTGATTTTATACGTCCAAATAAGTGTGAAATTTACGAGCTATGCCAGAAGAAATTAAATCATTACCGCCACCAAAATAATAATCATTTCACATTTCATAAAATAGAAAAAGAAAAAAATATATATATATAATCTCTAAATGCCTTTTAAAAAATATCCGGGTAATATAAATGCTAAACCACATAATTAGAATTGTCAAAATCTCTATACTTATAAATGTGCATTTGATTCAGTTGTTGTTGGTTGTTTGTCATAATACAATCTCATTTGGTTATCTTTCTGATGCTATAAAGAAATCAAATGAGTATAGTAAAATATTTTTATCAAGTATTTATGAATATATAACTTTACATTCTTGTTCTTTGAAAGCTTCTATTTATCCTGTTTTAGATGATCATGCGCATTATAAATCTCTGTGAGCGATATACCTCATTTTATAATTGCATATGTTCTAGTAAAAAAAATATGACAATATTTAAATGTGTTTTGTGTACATGAATTAGTTGTTAAAAAATTTCACATCTCCTTCCATTTTTTTCTCATATTATCATATCTGTTTTTTTTTTAATCTCATACCTTTTACATATAATATTTTGTCTTATGAAATTTACACTTCATCTCAAAATAGATATTTGATGATTTGATACTTTATGAGGTTAAAGGCTGTTTACTGAGAACAATTCTAAAATATATCATTAATGTACAACAGAACGAACCGATTTATCTGGTAGAGTTTCTTGCCCAAGTAGAGCTGTCAATTCTAGTAGCTGTTTCTGCAATAGATATATGATGAAAATATTTAATTATATATTTTTTTAATAACAGTCCCATTCTAGAATACCGACTATTTCAGGTTTTAATCAACTCAACTGTAACCATTTTTGATTGAATAAGTTATACAACATATACATTTAATTATATCAATTATTGTATTTTATATAATTTAATATACAAATGTAATAAGGCAACTGAGGTATGTTTTTTGATAATTATAGTCTGTAAGTGCTATAAATCAAACTTAAGCTTACACTTACACAAATTTAGGAACGCCTTTATTAGTCTAAAATGATTATTATCACATGCTGTTAATTCTTGAAAGTAAAAAACACTTTGAACTGTCTCACTTGTGATACTAGAACTTGATTGCACAATATTCAAACATTTTCATCAACCAACATCGAAACTGTGACGATCACAACAAAACTTTGTATTTAAACTTCAGACAGCAGGATGATTTAGTTAAATGCTGTATATGACTGTTTTGCTTTAAAAACTAGACAACGTTCTATGACCTAGAATCTGTTAAAGAACATAAGAGATAGAGATATTGAGGTAAATGAATCTAATAGTTCTGAAATCTGTGATGAACAATTTAGACTCATTTAAATCATCTTCGGCTGTAAAAAAAACAAAACCTCATAGGCGTTTTACATTACTGCTATCTGAGATAAATGTGTTCATTTTCCTCTGCGTAACTTATCAGACCCTTGTTTACTTACATAGGACTTTTTATGACAAATCGGGAAAAGTGCTAGTGAGATGCAGACTATTATGCAAAATAGGTGCAAGGTCTGTTGGGTGTTTTTTTTTTTTTTTTTTTTTAGCAATTTAGGCTCTAAGGCTGTCCCCATTGGGTTCCGAATAGGAAGGAGGACATGCAATATAGGCTAATTTATTCTTCATCATATCCCTTAAATATACCATTACATAATGTCTTTGATCCGCATAAATATCTAGTTGTTTACTCGAATAATTATGACTCTGTTGCGGTCATTAAACTTTACGGAATAAGACATTAACTTGAAATTCTGAAGTTCGATTGGCTTTGAGATTAATACCCATCTCATGGGCTATTTCTGTGAGATATATAGTAATCTGAGATTGGTGTTGTACATTACACTGACGATTTATATTTTAGAGAGAAGCTATATTCAATCATAATAAGTTTTTAGTTTTTCATTTGGAACTAATAGGGGCAGCAAATCCAATAAAACGTAAAACGAAGTGACATGATTATGATATGACGTCTTAACTACACGCCAACTTCTGTACATTGTTGCTTATTTAGTGAACAATTAACAAAACCATCATTTATGGAAACAGGCAGTACAGAGGAGTGTTATAGCTATTTCTACTGTAATATCATATTAACAATGATAAAGAAAAAATAATTCTTATGTAATCTGCTAAATTTAATGTCTAAGCGTATCAAATAAACCTACAGATTTATTTTTAATTATAATATTAAAGCAAATTGCAAACAGTACATACTTTATCATATATTTACCTCAATACTTATCATTTCTTGTGTTCTTTCTTGAAGTGCCTGACAAAATGAAATATTATAAATGCACACATTGATGTATTTGTACTGGCTATTTAAACATTTATCAAAGGTGTGAAGCTTACTCCTTTGCATGTACACACAACAATGTGGCTGTCAATTCAGTAACTAAGATATTTGTTAACATGAATTATATAAGGTCGTACAAAATCTATATAAGGCTTTTTATGACAACTGGAAGAAAGTCCAAAGAGTTTGGTTGATCTAAACACATTTTTATAAAAAATAATTATTCATAATCTGAGAAAGCTTGCATCGTTACTTTGTAATGTGTATGATATTCGATCATGATTTACTTGGTTGAGAGATATTCCACGATCTATTGAATACGACAAAAGTCGATTTATTTTGAATTAAATAATCACTATCTACTATGAATAATAAAAACTCAAAATTGAAATATTCATCGTATTTGATAAATTTCTTCAGATAATAGCCAAAATAACTGGACAATATGTATTTAAGATTACCAAAAACATGTGATCTCAATAATTGCAGAT
Source organism: Mytilus galloprovincialis (assembly GCA_037788925.1). Classification (NCBI taxonomy): domain Eukaryota; kingdom Metazoa; phylum Mollusca; class Bivalvia; order Mytilida; family Mytilidae; genus Mytilus; species Mytilus galloprovincialis. The sequence goes on from CM075332.1 coordinate 52,621,417, forward strand.
ATATCAGACATTAAAAAAACAAATCGTTGTCAGCTCCTTAATTATTTTTTTTAGAATTTGATGAATATTTGTACATGGATAGTTATGTATACATGTTTTTGTTAAGCGAAAAAATACATGTAAGTTTTATTTCAACATGTTCAAATTGCATTTCAAGAGAACGAAAGATACTACAGGGATATTCAAACTCAAAAATAAAATGACAATGCCATGGCTAAAAAAAGAGAAAGACAAATTCATTTAATTATATCTATAAAATGTTACTTTTTAGAAACACTTGATTAGCACTAGATTGAGTCGTTTCCTTAGGTGTTTCACATTTTAGCAAAAAGGCAGGTATGAACAAATCTGTGATTGAAACACGTTTGGATCGATTTAAAGAATTGCATTGGTTTAAAAATGACAGATGAAGATTTAGTTACTTGTATGATACAAATGCAAAATTTTGTGTCTAAAACGTACCATTTGTAAATGCACTATTTGTCCCTGCTTCATCTGGAATAAATATTGAGAATAGGTTATTTAAAATTTGTATTAGTTCACATAAAATACTGTTGACTAGGTTTTCCATCGAAATAGATAAATGATCGCATGATGTAGAACTTACCTGTTCCAACAATTTTTCTACTGATTTAGAAAAATAAAATCACAAAAAGAAAAAAAAACTACGAGGAATTGGAAAACCGAAAGTCCATAACCAATTGGCAATATCAAAACCTCAAAAACATCAGAATGGACAACATCTGTCATATTCCTGACTTGTACTGGCATTTTTGTTGTTTAGAAAAGGGTGGATGAAAACTGGTTTGATAGTTAGCTAAACCTCTCACATGTATGACAGTTGCAAACAATTCTTTTATAATGACAACGAGGTGCGAACAAAACAGACATAATAGGTAAAAATGTCAAAAAAGAGTACAGCAGTCAACATCTAGATATTATCCCAATTTCTATAAAAACAAACAAATATGTAAACAAAACGTTTACCATAACAGAATAACACAATGACGGGATATATAAGTACAGAGCAACGTCATATGTAACAAAGAAATACAAAAGACATTTAGACAAAGCATATTATCAAAAGGGAAAGATAAGATTACACAAATTATCATAAAACAATAATACAATGACGGGAAAAAAAAGTGACCTGACTTGTAGGAAAATAATGAGCCATACTAAAATGTAATATATATGTGTCCATAACTTGTAAGAAAAACTTATCAAGGTGTTTATTATAAGACAATTTATAAAAAGTTATTGCATATTATCTCATTAGTCAAACATAAGTGTCATGTAAATTCATGTAAAATCATTATAAAAAATACTTACAAGAACAGACCGTATTTACAATCGAACATTGAATATATATTCTCCTACTCGAACAAACTAACTGATTTAAAAAGAAAAAAAATGTTTACCTCTATGATAAGTTCTTGCTGTTTATTTTCCTATAATATATTAAAAATGAATGAGAACATTTGTTTTTAAATTCAATGGCGCATCACAATAAAAGCGTGTACAAGTTTCATGTGCAGTACGATATAGTTGTATAAAATCTTGTCACTTTCAAAAAGTTGATGAATCTGGTTAATATGATATATATCAAACGAATTTTGATTGATCATAATAATCTTTGAAAATAACATGATGAGAATATGAACTTTGCAGTTAAATATATTATAATTATAATTTAAACAGTATTATGCATTGTGTCCTAATCGCGATTTTTGAATCTGCATCGCTGATGATGTATGTCTGTAAAGAGACGGTTACCGTATAAATGAACATTTTCGCAATAGTTTTTGCAATCTCGAGATTCGTTTTGGTTGTTAAGTTACCTTGAAGAGCATTTTTAAAAGATTTAAAAGATTTAAAGATTAATGAACTACCCGTGTCTTGGTTTAGCGTTTTATTGTGTATGTGAAAAGGATATACATACATACTGTTGATGAAGTGCAAAAGTAAACATATTTACTGATAATACGTACACCTTGTAATTGTTCTATCTGTTTTTTCATATTTTCAATCGCGTCCATCAAACCTCGTACTCTCTACAAATTAAACGATACTGTTTACCAGTTTAAAAAGTTGAAATCACACAATATGAAATAAATGCAATCAAATTTAAAGTATTTGTAAAACCATAAACATGATATATATAGCCTATAGCTCCCTTCAATTGAAAAGTGCAATCATGTTGAATGGAAGAAAACTCGAAAACTCGTATTTTATAAACTAATTGAAACAAATAAAGAGAAGAAAACCAAACAACAAATACTGATGAAGTTGATATCTCTTGGTTATAGAGAAAACTGTCATAATGACATTTCTAAAATTCTGATGAAGCTAACTAAAATTATTTTTTTTCACAACAGACAGTTAATAAATGTAAATAAATAAGTTGGATATACGAAAGACTCTGATCGACGTCTGATCCTCAAATCGACGTACAAATCTCACGTAACAATAAAATAACAATCCAAAGTCCCTCTTATTGACTTCTTTTTATTGTTCTCAAATCGACGACCAATAGTTTGCCTCTCTAATCGACGTCCGTTTTATGGACTAGTCGCAGTGACATCACACTAAGAGGTGGGTTGAACTTAAAACTAAAGAAATGTTGAAAGATATATTAAGACCAATTTTAATACTTTCAACGATTAGCCGTACGTTGTTTTTCTATTGTAAAGACTTATACACTGTTAAACTGCCCTCTAGATGTCTTTCGATTATCTTTACCTTTAGTTTATTGTCCTATTGTCTTACAATGTAAACCAACATTTATTTGTTCATATGAACAACAAGGGAAAACGACAACCTAGGTTAAGAATATGACCGTCTTTCATCAAAGTAATAATATAAATGTACAAATAAAAGTAATATGATATCGGCGATTTTCTTACTGTTTTTTTTCTGATGATTGTCCTTTAATTTTGATATAAGTATAAGAAAACAGTATAGTTTGTGTAAGCAACTACACATAAGGATAAAACGATACAGATAATATAAAAAAGATTAATTTGAAAAATAAATGGTTCAGTGAACTTTATAGACATTATTTCTGTGATCGATAAGACGCAGTTTTTGTGATTCAAAACGTTACATTGGACGTCGATTAGAGGGTTGAAATAATGAACACTAATTTTAGAAATTGACGTCAGATTTGGACGTCGACTTGAGAAACGGACGTCGAGTAGAGATCGGACGTCGAACTACATCCATCCAATATATGTATAAAAAATTATATCAACTGCGATAACTTCAGTATGGTTAACAAAAATTTTCTTGCAATCCATAGAGATCTTTTTCAGACCATGTTCACAAACTTGAGAAGTCGGTATTTAGCTGTACAAAACGACAACAAAACTGCATTGTAAGAAAAACTATAGAATAGACTGGATTGACTGCAAGATAAGTTCTGAATTGTACTGAACTCACATGAAAAAATTGTCTGAAAAGTAACTTATACTCATGACATGACTGATAAAATGTATGATGTTAAGACCAACATGACTGTTAGGACTGATTTTTTTTTACTATTTGAAGCTGATCATATATTGTACTGTTGTAACGGCATTTTGAATCTAAAACTTTCACTGTAGTCTTGACCAGTATTTGATGAAGAATATGGAGTATACACTATTTAAGTCTGTCCTGTCCTAGGTAAAAGATTAATGCTAACAAGGAAGCCATCTAACCAACGTTGCAAGGTTGTGAAGTTAAAGCCATCATATTCAAAAGTATTGCATTTATCAGCACAATACGGTTCACCGTTATGTAATATCTATGTTTAAATGACAACGATGAATTCGGATTCTCGTTAACAAAACTCTGTCGTTATTTTCACGTTTCACTGAATTTGTACTTATAATGAGCGACAAGAATGATTTCCAGACTAGTGGAGCTAATATGCGTAAGCTTTATAGGGCACTCGATCACATTCGATTTTTTTCGTAAGATTTGTCTTGCTTAGTCGTCAGCCTTTTATGCAGGTACTAAAGGTTTGTTTTTCATGTCGTTGTCTTTCGTACTTTGTCATACGTTGTCAGTTTCATTTCAACCAATGAGCTTTAAATGTCCCCTTTGTAACTTCTCATTTGGATTGGGCAAATTCACCAGGAACTATTTCTTATTGGGCAAATTCACAAGGAACGAATTTAGAATGATAACTCCTAAATGTGTATTTCCATCTAATACCTACAACACTTAACTTTACATCTACAGCACCTTAATTATCATTTTGAGCGCTTGACTTTATTACTTCAGCTCTTACTTAACATATTCGGCTCTTCCGCGCTACACTTTACAGGTTCGTATCTTATTGACAATTGGCTATTTAGAATTTTATTTGACAGACAATCTCAACATTATTGAATATCACAACCGGCACCTGACAATCTCAACCTGACATACTTCATTGTACTTTATAACATTTTTAGCTTATCAAAATTATGATCTAAAGAAATAGCAAAAAACTGTTATCATACGATTATAATGACAAAGAATACCGATAAAATGTTGTATACGTTACGTAGTCACAAACTCACGCACTGAACTGTCTAAACTTACCTGCGGGAAAAAATCATTTCAATATCATTTCAAATCACAAAAGTCCGAGTAGTGAACGAAACATTCGGTTTTCTATCGCATGACAGTCTTATATTTAACAAAATATTTACAGATTGACAATTAATTAATGAAACTCTACCTACCTTATGTAAATGTTGGATATTTTGTACCAGAAAAGCTCATCAGAAAATGCCAGTTAATTTTTGTCTCGCTCTACCATATGATTGCTGATGGTTTACCAGGCGTGTTATAGATAAGTAACTATTATTTAACTTAATTTTACCTTATCTACTTGAACTATCCGTTGCAATAGATTTGTTTCTTTCCTTGGTTGGAATTCTTTCGGTCGCACACACTGATTCTTCAATAAAATCAAAGTTTTGAATCGTAAAAATTGTTAGTATGTATGTAAATAACATGAATAATAGACATGATATAGAATAAAATGCTTGGTTTCAATCAAAAAAAAATGAGATGCAAAGGATACCAAAGGCACATTCAAACTCATCAGCTTAAAATAAACTGACAATGCCATGGCTCAAAAAGACAAAGACAAGCAGACAGACAAAAGCACACAAAACAACTTAGAAAACCAAACACCACGTTCCCAAAAATGTTGGGGAGATATCTGGTGCTCCAAAAGGGTAAGCAGATCCTGCTCTACATGTTGCACCCGTCGTGTTGCTCTTGTAAGTTCAATATTGCTGATATATTTTATTTGGAAGGTCGCATTCCGGAGAAAAGGATTGAGATAGCTGTTACGACAATTGGAACATATCTGACTTAATCTGTCGTAATCTATAAAAATTATTCCATATTTATACAACATGTTTCAAACATAATAAATACACATCAAGCGTATGATCCAAAGTTAATACCGACACAGCAGACCAAAGCCAATTAACTAATAAACCCTCAATGCGTTGACCTTAATAGACCACTTGATAAGAGAATTACAGGCGTGAACAATGATAGAGATATACAAATAAATATAAATTAACCTTGACCGCAGATAATTGATAGCTTTTAATGACCGCTCTTATAAAAACGATCACAGACAATATACCATAATTACGAAAGTAGTTATTGTTGATATAAAGCCTGTAAACGTCCAGCAAGAAGTATTTCAAGATACCCAGTCTGTTATTGTCGAAGTACTGAAAAAATATAAAACATGATAAAATAATATTTTTATTATACAAATATTTGGGCTTAAGGACAACACTTTATGTTACAGAAAACTTCCTTGGCGTCAGTGAATAAAAAGCGATGAATGTAAACTAACTGACGTCAACATTATACTTAACTATCTGAGCAGTGTGCGCGGCACACTGTGTGAGTGCTTGAGGATATTTTTTCTCTAGTATCATGTAATTCACTCAGTTCTGTCATATTGTAAATCAAGAACAAAACAAATTACATGCTACCTGCAGTTGACACAAAACACACAGTATGTACATAAAATGATAGTGTGTTCTCAGATAATTAAGGATAATTTGCCGCTATAATACTGTGCCTGAGCTGGCCACATATCTTTGACAGCAATGCGTCACCATAGGGGTATTTGCATACACGTATGTATACGACTACCAGTCTACTTGTCTCAGAGTACTTTAGCAAGCCGTTCCCGAGCGGTATAGCCTTACTTGATTTTCCACGTGGTACCGCATAAGAGTAAATCTTTGTGATCATAGACCGACGTGAAATACAGCTGTTGAGCAATCAAGATTAGACTATTCCTCGTTAAGTTACGTAGGCACCCTAACTACTCAGAAATTTTTGGGGAAACGATATTATATTTGGCCAAAAAAATTTATCATAGCCCAAAACGAAATATGTAACGTTATGTTGCCTGCCCGAGTTACATATTGAGTAACCCCAAAATTTGAAGATGTTGTGCCTGATGAAACCTTGTGTCTTGTTAAAATTAAAGTTGTTTTACAGAAAAATTTAATGTCAATATAAAATTCCTTAACCACAATATTGAGATCAACGTGAGAAGAAAAGACACAAGGCTAGGATGGAGGACAAGTTACAAAGTATAACCGATTGTAATAAAAACGTTTTTTCTGCATTGTATCTTGTTATTTAATCTTTTCCAGCGCGGATTTAATGTCCAATTTAGAAGTTCTAATGTTACGTTTAAAACAATCTGATTTCCAACGTCCCAGTGTTTGTATCATGCTGTCCTCAATACCTTGAGAACTAGCACCTGTGGCCGCACCTGATCGAAAAGAATGTCCGCTATAATCCTTGTCACTATATCCTAATGCTATGAGTATTGTATTCAACTTGCTTATAAAATAGTTCCAGGAAAGTGGTTTCCGGTTTCTTCAACGAAAAACGAATCATTGTGCTTTGCGTTTAGGTTTAGTCTTACACTCATCAGCTGGGATAGCAATTTATACGGACAAACGACGTCCTCTATCTTGAACAAGGAAATTATAATACCTTGTCGGAATATATAAGTCTTTGTAGCTTTTAAATTTACAGTTACTTCGCATTCTGAAACGAAATTTATGTCAGAAATGCATAAATTTAAATCTGGATCAAACACAGTTCTACATGTAAACTCATTGCATCTCCGGAAACCATAAAATGCCAGAACACACGCTGTTTGAAATGTTAAATCCATATAATCATGATTGAAAAATCCACATTGCAAACAAGTTACTATTTCCTGTAAAATTCTAAACGTTATTGGTAACTTTTGTTGTAATAGCTTACTCTCAGATTTTTTAACTCCATTTAACACATTTTGCAAGCGTTGGTTTGTATGACCAAATTTATCACAAAGGGGATTCACATTTTCAAAATTAACTCCATGAAAACGAACTCCAGCGAGATATAATTTGATTGTTGAATATTTCAGTTTTAACACTGATTGGCAATGTGCCACAAAATAGATCAATAAATCTTCCGAAACGTTAGACATATTGAAGCTCCTTGAGTTGAATCCAGTGGTATGATCGCCACAAAATTGCATAAAACATTTATATCCTGTTGAATAAACATTGCGGGTATTTACATTGATACTTTTATTCCATAAGTAATAACATATTTAGCTTATTAAAATTATATTCGAAAGAAATAGCAAAAATAACTGTTATCATACGATTATAATGACAAAGAAAAATACTTATAAACTGCTACATACGATACGTTGTAATTTTGTCACAAACTCACTGAACTGTCTAAACTTACCTGCGAAAGAAAAGTCATTACAATGTCACATGTGTCGTTTCAAATCACAAAAGTCCGAACGAAACATTCGGTTTTCTATGGCATGACATTCTCCTATTTAACAAAATATTTCCAGATTGACCATACAATAAAGAAACTCTACCTACCCTATCTATATTTTGGATATTTTGTACTAGAAAAGCTCATCAGAAAATGCAAGTATATTTTTTTCTCGCTCTATCATATGGTAGAGATTTTATGGTTTATCAGGCGTGTTATAGATAAGTACCTATTATTTTACTTCACTTTTACCTTATCGTCTTGAACCATCCGTTGCAATATATACGTTTCTTCCCTTGGTTGGAATTCTTTCGGTCGCACACACTGATCCTTTAATAAAATCAAAGTTTTGAATCGTAAAAATTGTTAGTATGTATGTAAATAACATGAATAATAGACATGATATAGAATAAAATGCTTGGTTTCAATAAAAAAAAAATGAGATGCAAAGGATACCAAAGGGACATATAAACTCACCAGCTTAAAATAAACTGACAATGCCATGGCTCAAAATGACAAAGACAAGCAGACACACAACAGCACACAAAACAACTAATAAAACAAAACACCACGTTCCCAAAAATGTTGGGGAGATATCTGGTGCTCCAAAAGGGTAAGCAGATCCTGCATCACATGTTGCACCCGTCGTGTTGCTCTTGTAAGTTCAATAATGGTGATATGTTTTATTTGGTAGGTCGCATTCCGGAGAAAAGGATGGAGATAGCTGTTACGACAATTGGAACATATCTGACTTAATCTGTCGAAATCTATGAAAAATATTCCATATTTATACAACATGTTTCAAACATAATAAATACACATCAAGCGTATCATCCAAAGTTAATACCGACACAGCAGACCAAAGCCAATTAACTAATAAAACCTCAATGCGTTGACCTTAATAGACCACTTGATAAGAGAATTACAGGCGTGAACAATGATAGAGATATACAAATAAATATATCAAGCGTATGATCCAAAGTTAATACCGACACAGCAGACCAAAGCCAATTAACTAATAAAACCTCAATGTGTTGACCTTAATAAACCACTTGATAAGATAATTACAGGCGTGAACAATGATAGAAATATACAAATAAATATAAATTAACCTTGACCGCAGATAATTGATAGCTTTTAATGACCGCTCTTATAAGAACGATCACAGACAATATACCATAATTACGAAAGTAGTTATTGTTGATATAAAGCCTGTAAACGTCCAGCAAGAAGTATTTCAAGATACCCAGTCTGATATTGTTGAAGTTCTGAAAAAATATAAAACATGATATAATAATAATTTTATTATACAAATATTTGGGCTTATGGGCAACACTTTATGTTACAGAAAACTTCCTTGGCATCAGTGAATAAAAAGCGATGAATGTTAACTAACTGACGCCAACATTATACTTAACTATCCGAGCAGTGTGCGCGGCACACTGTGTGAGTGCTTGAGGATATTTTTTCTTTAGTATCATGTAATTCACTCAGTTCTGTCATATTGTAAATCAAGAACAAAACAAATTACATGCTACTTGCAGTTGACACAAAACACACAGTATGTACATAAAATGATAGTGTGTTCTCAGATAATTAAGGATAAGTTGCCGCTAAAATACTGTACCTGAGCTAGCCACATATCTTTGACAGAAATGCGTCACCATAGGGGTATTTGCATACACGTGTGTGTACGACTACCAGTCTACTTGTCTCAGAGTACTGTAGCAAGCCGTTCCAGAGCGGTATAGCCTTACTTGATTTTCCACGTGGTACCGCATAAGAGTAAATCTTTGTGGGCATAGACCGACGTGAAATACAGCTGTTGAGCAATCAAGATTAGACTATTCCTCGTTAAGTTACGTAGGCACCCTAACTACTTAGAAATTTTTGGAGAAACGATATTATATTTGGCCAAAATAAAATATCATAGCCCAAAAAGAAATATGTAACGTTATGTTGCCTGCCCGAGTTGCATATTGAGTAACCCCAAAATTTGAAGATGTTGTGCCTGATGAAGCCTTGTGTCTTGTTAAAATTAAAGTTGTTTTACAGAAAAATTTAATGTCAATATAAAATTCCTTAACCACAATATTGAGATCAACGTGAGAAGAAAAGACACAAGGCTAGGATGGAGGACAAGTTACAAAGTATAACCGATTGTAATAAAAACGTTTTTCTGCATTGTATCTTGTTATTTAATTTTTTCCAGAGCGGATTTAATATCCAATTTAGAGGTTCTAATGTAACGTTTAAAACAATATGATTTCTAACGTCCCAGTGTTTGTATCATGCTGTCCTCAATACCTTGAGAACTAGCACTTGTGACTGCACCTGATCGAAAAGAATGTCCGCTATAATCCTTGTCATTATATCCTAATGCTATGAGTATTGTTTTCAGCTTGCTTATAAAATAGTTCCGGGAAAGTGGTTTTCCGGTTTCTTCAACGAAAAACGAATCATTGTGCTTTGCGTTTAGGTTTAGTCTTACACTCATCAGATGGGATAGCAATTTATACGGACAAACGACGCCCTCTATTTTGAACAAGGAAATTATAATACCTTGTCGGAATATATAAGTCTTTGTAGCTTTTAAATTTACAGTTACTTCGCATTCTGAAACGAAATTTATGTCAGAAATGCATAAATTTGAATCTGGATCAAACACAGTTCTACATGTAAACTCATTGCATCTCCGGAAACCATAAAATGCCAGAACACACGCTGTTTGAAATGTTAAATCCATATAATCATGATTGAAAAATCCACATTGCAAACAAGATACTGTTTCCTGTAAAATTCTAAACGTTATTGGTAACTTTTGTCGTAATGGCTTACTCTCAGATTTTTTAACTCCATTTAACACATTTTGCAAGCGTTGGTATGTATGACCAAATTTATCACAAAGGGGATTCACATTTTCAAAATTAACTCCATGAAAACGAACTCCAGCGAGATATAATTTGATTGTTGAATATTTCAGTTTTAACACTGATTGGCAATGTGCCTCGAAATGGATCAATAAATCTTCCGAAACGTTAGACATATTGAAGCTCCTTGAGTTGAATCCAGTGATATGATCGCCACAAAATTGAATAAAACATTTATATCCTGTTGAATAAAAATTGCGGGTATTCACATTGATACTTTTATTCCATAAGTAATAACATATTTAGCTGATCAAAATTAAATTCGAAAGAAATAGCAAAAAAAACTATAGTGACAAAGAAGAATATTTATAAACTGCTACATACGTTACGTGAATTAGTTGTAATTTGTCACAAACTCACTGAACTGCATAAACTTACCTGCGAAAGAAAAGTCATTACAATGTCACATGTGTCGTTTCAAATCACAAAAGTCCGAACGAAACATTCGGTTTTCTATGGCATGACCTTCTCCTATTTAACAAAATATTTCCAGATTGACCATGCATTAAAGAAACTCTACCTACCCTATCTATATTTTGGACATTTTGTACTAGAAAAGCTCATCAGAAAATGCAAGTATATTTTTTTCTCGCTCTATCATATGGTAGAGATTTTATGGTTTATCAGGCGTGTTATAGATAAGTACCTATTATTTTAATTCACTCTTACCTTATCGTCTTGAACCATCCGTTGCAATATATACGTTTCTTCCCTTGGTTTGAATTCTTTCGGTCGCACACACTGATCCTTTAATAAAATCAAAGTTTTGAATCGTAAAAGTTGTTAGCATTTATGTTAATAACATGATTAATAGACATGATATGGAAAAAAATGCTTGGTTTCAATAAAAAAAAATGAGATGCAAAGGATACCAAGGGACATTCAAACTCATCAGCTGAAAATAAACTGACAATATCATGGCTCAAAATGACAAAGACAAGCAGACACACAACAGCACACAAAACAACTTAGAAAACAAAACATCACGTTCCCAAAAATGTTCGGGAGATATCTGGTGCTCCAAAAGGGTAAGCAGATCCTGCTCCACATGTTGCACCCGTCGTGTTGCTCTTGTAAGTTCAATACTGGGGATATGTTTTATTTGGAAGGTCACATTCCGGAGAAAAGGATGGAGATAGCTGTTACGACAATTGGAACATATCTGACTTAATCTGTCGTAATCTATGAAAAATATTCCATAATATGATAACGCCAACAACCATGATGGCGTCCGCAAAATTTACGAAGGAATGATTTCAACCTCACCACTTAAAACTCTTGTTCTGATACTTTCCTTGTGAGCAGCAAACCTTTATTAAGGTTTTAATTGTTTTAATATATCGAAATATAATATCTATGTTCGACGTCTATTAGTGTTTGTATGGTAAAGATACAATTCTTCAGCTGAAAGCCTTGATACTTCATTTCTTGTTTATTAGTATCTTATGCTTCTATGTATGTCACATTTCGCAGTAAAATTCAAATTGAGAATGGAAGTCGGGACTATGTCAAAGAGACATCTACACGACCAAAGGACAGAAAACAGCCAAAGGCCACAATTTGGTGTTCAACACAGCCAGAAAATTCCACACTCGAAGGCGGATTTCAACTGGCCTTAAACAAACATGTATAATATTTCATTAACTCAAAAGTTGATATAAAGCCTAGAAAACGAGATAGAATAGAATTTGACGTCTTACAAAAATCCGATACATGTAAATGAACTAAAATTAAAATATGAACACATACAAGACCAACAAAAACAACTTAATTCTGTGAAGTTATGTTGATCACATGACGTGAATTTCTCCTAAATGATGTATTTATTTGGTAGTTTCTATTTCTTTTCATAAAAGGTACGGTGTGTGCGTTGATAGGATTGATATAGGTCATTTTAAAATACATCTACTGGTGTTAAAACAAACAACATATTTACAAAAGATTGATCTCGAATGTTTAATCAACTTGACAGAAATCTAAATACCTCTTTAAATTTTTTTAAATATAATTCATAATTTATTTCTAACAGCAAGAACAATTATCTAGATTGTATTTAATTTCATGGTTTAGGAAAATCGGTTTGTCTTATGTTAAACGATATAGTTTGTTTAACTTCTTCAAAAGAATTATAAGTTAAAGTTATTTTTTATTTATAAAAGGGGGACGAAAGATACTAAAGGGACAGCCAAACTCATAAATCTAAAACAAACTGACAACGCCATGGCTACAAATGAAAAAGACAAACAGACAAACAATAGTACACATGACACAACATAGAAACCTAAATAAAAAACAATACGAACCCACCAAAAACATGAAAGGGAAGGGGATTGTAGTTACGACGTACGAAACATATCCGATATCATTTGTGAAATGGTTATTCCATAACGGTCAACCAACTCGTGATGGCGTCCGTAAAATTTACGAAGGGATGGAACTCTTGGTTTAATAGCTTCCTTGTAAGCAGCAACCCTCTATCAAGAAAATCATGATAAGAAATGCAAGCACGGGAATACCGTATCAATTGGGAGATATATACCCCGTATGCAGGTGCTGCTGAAATATTGCTACTTAGAAATGGAAAGTTCACAATTGGACAGCTGAAATCATCTCTTTTGTCGTAAAGTTTCTTGTAAAACAATTGTTTATATATATATAACCTGACTGTAAAATTGGATTTCGAGATTTGAAATTTTCCAAGATATTCTCCAGAACCAAATTGTATTTCTTATATTTATTAAATCACTTATTGATACATATATATAGTTTTGATTAATTTATTCCTGTTCTTCTGTTCTTATCGGGCTCGTTTCCTTTTTAGTTTTTACAGACTCTGTCTGTCGAACACACTGATCCTTAAATAAAAGAGTGACCAAATGCCTTATCAATTATATAATTGTTTAACCAATCTTGAAATAATGTTTTATAAATATAGGATGGTGTGGTATGAGTGCCATTGAAATTCTTTATCCAAGTCACAATTCATAAATGACCATTATAGGTAAAAGTATAATCTTCAATACGGAGCCTTGGCTCACACCGAACATAATCAAGTGCCTAAAAATTACTAGTGTAAAATCATTCAAACGGGAAACCCAACGGTTTTTTTCATATAAAAAACGGGAAACGAGAAAACAAGCATCATGATTTTTTAATTGACAACATATTTGTTACGTGTTTTTCAACAAACTTTCTGCATTCCCATGGGTAACAATTGTACCCTCTTCTTGCCGACCTGTTCCTTTATTCTTACATTTCTTAAGAGACTAACTTCAGGAAAAACTTTGTAGGAAGAAAGAAAAGAAGTTAGTAATATTTTTAACTTACTTTCTACTATCTAGACATGCTAGATGATGTTCCCTCACTAAATATTTCAAAATAAGGAGACTATGTTGAACGCATCTATCCAATCGAACTAGAGATAACGGAAACAACATATACAGTTAAGTATGCCTCATATCTTGACTTACATCTAGACATTGACAATGATGGGCGGTTAAACAAAACTTTACGACAAAAGGAAAAAGTACAGCTTCCTAGTTGTGAACTTTTCATTTCTATATACATGTAGCAACATTCCAGCAGCTGCTGCAGACATAGTACATATCTCCAAATTGAAACGATATTTCCAGGCTTGCATTTCCTATTAAGATTTCCTAAATAGAGAGTTGCTGCTCACACAACATTATAAAACCAAGAGTTCCAAATGGTGAAGTTTAAATTATCAGTTCGTAAATTTTACGGATGACATCACGAGTTTTTGACCGTTACGAAATATTCGTTTCTAACATACTATCAGATAAAGTATATTATACAGTTAATACAATCCCATTCCTATTCACGAATATGACCTGCGAACTAGACTAGTTATCGTGTCTTTAATAATATGAGCAAAACGACGGGTGCCACATTTGCAGCACGATCTGCTTACCTTTCCGGAGTATACCGTTTAGCGGGTTATTTTTGCGGGTTCACAATTTCGTGTTTAAGGGGCAACAACGTATACGAAAAAAATTTGCGGTTTTTAATTTGGCGGATTCTTAAATAAAATTTCAATTTTTTGAAGAATACTGAAATGGTTGCAGTTGAAAAGTTGACAAACACGGTTCTATTGTTATGATTAAATTATTTTTTTACCTGTATGCCGTTTTATCTTTTGACTATATTTCGATACAGTTAATCAATATAATACTGGTACATATGTATTTGTCCTTGTATAATAAATTTATGGAATGTACTAGCATGGCTAAGTTTTATATCCAGTTGACTTTAAACAAAGCAAATGCCACTCTTTGAATAATTTACATATGTTTCAATGAGCTTTAAAAACATATTTTTCCATTTTGTTTACCGTGTGTTTCCACTTTGATGTATTTTGTGCATACGCATAAATTCTGAAGAAGATATAATCAAACGAGGGATAAAGGGATAAAGAGATGATCTTTTAAAAGTAATTTTTATATCCGTCCCCGGCCACAGTTTATTGTGAACAAAATAAAATGGACAATAATTGTATCCAACAGAGGACGGGGAGTACACCTTTATATATACAGGCGCGTTTCAGTTGTCTGCTTTGTCTTGAAAATGTAAAAAGCATATATTTTTTCAGATTTAATAATTGAAATATATTTAGGCTACTGGTTGATATAATAGCCTAAAAAAATTCATAGTGCAGGTAAAAAAACATTATGAAGTAAGTGTACTAACGTAAAAATGAGTCATAATTACAGAGTAGTTGTGTTCGAATGACACTTTGTGTTTCTAAAACACGTAAAAGAGGAGCGGAAGATACCAGAGGGACATTCAAACTCATAGATCAAAAATAAACTTACAATGCCTTGGCAAAAAAAAAAAACATAAACAAACAGACAAATAATACCACAGAAGACACAACATAGAAAACTAAAAGTACTTGACGACAGACATCACAAGTGTAGCTTAAAAATGCATATTTAAAAAAAAGAGGGCATTACACTAAATTAAATGATGTTAAATTGTTATTGATACATTTGTAGTTTTAACATGCAATTGTCATGTTATAATCGTAATGACGCGATGTGTATAAACCTATCGGTTTTTGAGAGATGAATTGAAAGATTCATTGGCTTACATTTTCATAAAAAAAAAATTGGCCTAATCGGGAGAACGTTTTAACGAAGTAGGATCAAGACTGAGTAAAATAAGATGAATTAGAGGCATGTTTGCGTAAAAAAAAATTGAAAAATTTGAAATGTAATACTGCAGGAGATTTTGCTTCTGTGTGTATGGAACTGCATGTAAAATAAAATTAATAAGTACTTGGGAGAAATGTCGTTGTTTATAAGGAACTAAAAGACCTGTAACAATTTTGACTTTAATTTGATGGTTATTTGTCTTTTTATTTTACACTAAGGCGAACCTACCAGGGGTATAGAGCTAAAGATATACAATGTCTCGAAGAGGGTGACCTAGTAAAATAAAATGTCATTGATATGTATATATGCCGTAGTTCAATTCTTTATGTTTTGAAAACCATAAATTTTAAAACAAAAAATTTTACAGCGGATTAAGATGACGGATACTAGTAGTACATATAGAAATATATTTTATTTTCCAGAGACTGTGTTTAGAATTTACGATGAAACATAATATGTAATAAAGATACAACGAACAAGCGTAGATTCTTGAAAAAGAAAGCCGTTAGCCCATAGGGAAAAATGTTTGTCTTTCATAAATCAACGCTTATCAATTGTATCTATAATTAAACTATGTCTGTTGGTGTTTGTTTTCAAAATTAAAGACTACATATTGTATTACAACTTCATATAATATATTGATGATCTATCACAATCAGTTCAAAGACTAACTAATGCAGACAAATTTACATATAAACGTTCTTATCTAAAATATTTCCTATAAATACTCTCCCAACCAAGTGTTATAATATATATTAAATCATTGGTTGATAAACAAACATAGTTTTGATTTACTATTACCTTTCCTTCTTGACTTATTGAACTAGATGTTTTCCTTTCCCTCTCGCTTGTTTTTACAAACTCTTTCCGTCGCTCACGCCGATCCTTAAATATAAACAGTGATCATAAGTTTTAATAAATTATGATATTGTTTTAAAAAACAAATAATAATTATAATTTGAAATTTGAGAAAATGAATTGGAAAAGTGTGTTGTATTGTATGGATGTTAAGTAAAAAGCTGATCTTAATGTGTTTTGTAATAGTCGCCCTATGTTTGATAAGAGACAACCGTTGCCAGCTTAGTTTTAAATGTAGTGCACACCAAAACAAAATTTGAAAGTACAAGACAACCTCTATGGCTTTTTTGGATTTGTAAAGGTAATTCGTAACGGGTTCGAAACATTGTCCTAAGCTTGTAATAGTTTAGATAGAAATGTTTTTATGCAACAAAACAATTTTCTTGTACAGTTTTATGAAATCACGTGAATCATTTATACTATGAATACACCATGTACACGAACCACTTTTATTTTACATTGACAAGATACAATTATATCCTAGATTATTGTCCTGACAGTGTCGCGGTTTCAGGTTTAAAAGATCTAACAGGTTAGTTGCACAATTGTCGTTTGATAACATTCTATAAATAAAGGCAACAGTAGTATACCGCTGTTCGAAACTCATGAATCGATAGAAAAAAAAATCCGGATTACAAACTACATTTTAAAACTGAGGGAAACATTAAATATAAGAGAAGATCAACGACACAACATCAAAATGTAACACACACAGAAACCAACTAAACATTAGACAAAATCCGATGAGAATAACAAATAAAACATCAAACCTAAATACTAGTACATGAATTTGGGATAGAAAAGTACCGTGACACGTCTTATAGTAATGTGCATTCACACTCAAATATAAGAGGAAATAAACGACACAACATAAACACAACGTTAAAATGTAACACACACAGAGATGCACTATAATATAACAATGGCCATATTCCTGACTTGGTACAGGACATTTATATAAAACGAACACACAGTAGCTTAGCAATTAGTCATTTGGAAATAACAAAATGTTCCATTCATTCACCGAAAGATAGACTTTAGAAAGATTGGAAAAAAGCAACGATAATCATATTGTGCAAATCAATGACCACCTTTGAACATATATGACTATGGTTCAGGCACATATCCAGTTTACATTAAAGAAAACAAATGCAACTCGTTTTTAAGGAATGTAAAAAAAGTTGTTTATTTGAATGATTTACATCTGTTTTAATGAGCCTTAACATATTTTTACATTTTTTAAGCGTGTGTTTACATTGGGATATATATGTGCATTATAAAGTGTATCTTGGATGGAGAGTTGTCTCATTGGCACTCATGCAATATCTTCATATATAGAATTAAAAATGCTTATTTATTCAAAGTCACTGGACCATGTAATGAAAAATATCGTCCTCCTTTCAAATAAAAGTTGAAACAGTGTCATCAGGTCACAAAACGCTCTTCAACCATATTGTAAATATAAACAGAAAAATCAGAAAAATAATTCTCTTGATTCTCATTTGAATAAACGTATGATGTTGTGGATATTCGAAAATTGTTGTGGACATTTTGAAAATATTCCAGATTTAATGAAAGAGTTCATTATACGCCTCCAAACTTCAAGTACTTTCAAACGGTTTGTGTTTATACAAGTTGTCAACACATCCAACAATGTGGTGAATGTATGTCGTAAATACTACATAGACGTTCTTAAAATTGAAACTTTGAATTTCGCTACATTGAAGTCCGTGCGCTCAACAGAGAGTCTTATATAAAGCAAACTATGACGTCTTTAACACTAAAATCTATTGGATGTATAATATGTGCTGATTGATATTCAAGGCTTAGGTGCATGATATTTTATTAAGTTGTTATATATTAGCGCTGAACTAGCTGTCAGCAACTGTACTCCGTATTTTTTGTTGAAAAGATGTACCCATTCACGTAAATTCTGTGTGTTTGTTGGAATTAATTTTATTTGTATCCATTTGATGAGTTTTAAAGAACTAATTTTTATAATTTGTTTATTTTGTACTGTTACACCACTGTCTTATATTAGGAGAGGTTTGACGCCTTAAAACGAGTTAAATTCCGTTATATTCTGTATATGCCTATCCCACGTCAGGACCTTTTAATTCAGCTGTTATCGTTTATTGCTGTGTCACATAATTGTTTTTCGTTCATTATTTTCTATATAAGTAAGGCCTTTGTACTCTTTTTTAATGTCTTTTTATATTTGTCATGTCGTGGACTTTAACAGCTGACGCACGGTATTGACTTTGCTGATTGTTGAAATCTGTGCGGTGACCTATATTTGTTGCTTTTGTGGAGTGTTGTCTCATTGCCAACCATACTACATAAGAAACACTCAACGGTATTAGTACAGTCTCACATACGTTCACTAAGTATCCTTTTTCTTCAAATGTATTTTATTTCTTAACGCTTTTGCTGTTATAAATCGAATTTCAAGTAGATGGTATCCTAAACTGTTCAATTTAAAAACAAGAATTTGTTCCCCTTAAGGCTCTAGGAGCTGTTTGCAAATGCTCCTAAAATACGAATATATTCAATAACTTGTATATTTGGTGTATTCTATTTGAAACATACAAATTATCCATATATGTATGATGCTAGATCGGAGAAATTAGGAAACGTTTTTTTTTCATGTAATATGCAGCAATGATTTAAATTAAGTTACCAAGCAAATTTTAATTCACCTTTCCCCGATATAAACATCGAATGTAAATAGTAGGCCGCTTGTACATCTTTTAAACCATTGTATTTCCGAAAAGATATTTTTTCTTTATTTGAAGTTCACGTGTTTAGAGAAGACTGGTGTAAAAAAAAAAACTTTGATGTGAAAACTGGGTCTAATTAAGCCCATTGTCACCATGCTGAGATCTATGTGGAAACATTGGTGACATGAAAGATCTTAACTTTGTTTTTAAGAACATGATTTTGAAATATTATTTATCAACAGTAAGCAAAGATAATCATTTCTATAAATTTCAGTTATCTTCATAAATTGTAAGCGTATTTGCAGGAAAGTCCTAGTAGCAAATTATTATTTCAAGGTGGTATGGGTAGTATGGATGTGTTTCGCCATCTTGGATTATTAATATCAGAGAACCTTCAACAGAGGTCAAGATTTTCAATCCAATTAGCAAAATGTGATTAGGAAACTTTTTATTGAATTTTAATGTTTCCAAATTGGCAATTAAAGGGGAGGTTTCTCTGAAACTGTGAATTTTCTGAAGGAATCTCCAAGGAATTTTCCTATTTTGTATTTTAGCCGGAAAAACGCACGGGGACCCTATCTTTTCGTATTTAATTTTACAATTCTATCCTTTAGTTGAACTTCTAATCACATAATACTGTTTTATTTTGTAAAATCCATATAATATTTGTCATTTTGTCACAACCTGAAAATGCGCGTTGACCTATCATTTTTATAATATTTTTGAACGTTCTCAATAAACACTATAATTTGCCTAAAATTCTCTCAACATTTAGATTTAAATTATTTAAAAAGCTCGGCTTTAACATTAAATCTTAACTGTCTCGAGTGAAGAAATGTCGTAACACACTTGTTGCAGTGTGAAATCTATATATTTATCAAAGCACAGGAAGCAAAAAACAATTTTCTTAAATAATTCGAGACTCTTGAAACTCAGAGTATATCGCTTGCTTACATATTCGTATAAATTGATACACTGCAATACAAATATTTGTTTAGAATGGAAATAAAACGTTCATTTAGCAATAAAATTTCGACCTCTTTTTTTTACACTTTGTTTCTTAGGCAATGGTCACACCAAACTCCATGTACAGTAAACATGTTTACAATTAGTTTAATGCAATGGACACTGGTTTCACATTAAATTTGTTTATTTGTAATGGATCACTACATTTCTATCATTTCTATTTGTTTTAAATGGTATTTCTTCTCCAAGGAGTATTTGGCAAAAAGAAGGGGTTATGTTTTTTTGATTTTTAAGTGTTATTTAACGGATCTGAGATACTAGACAAACTATACAATTGACCTATAATGTTTTACTTTTGTAAATTGTTATTTGGATGGAGAGTTGTCTCATTGGCACACATACCACATCTTCCTATATCTTTTAACAATACATTTACCTCACACTTTTTAAGGTAATGCCTTTATGAGTGAATCGTTGTTTGAGTAAAGACCAGTGACAAATATTTCTGTGTTCGTCAAGTCGATTCGGGAAGACCTTTTCAAATGAACTATGTATTCGGCAATGGTGCTGCTTTGAGTCTTGATAAGGGGTTAATAAAGCTACGTTAAGTTTTTCTTTAAAGCAAATAAATATATCAAGTTTAGACAAACATTTCTGTAAATGAACATGATTAATAATTGTCTTAAATATCAATTTTATTCAAAAATCGTTTCTTCCTTAAATATACACGGTTAAACTTATGTCCTAAAAGTAATCATTGAGTTTAATCAATGGGAACGCAATTGTGTTTATTTTGAGTGTGAGTAACACTAAGACAACACCGAGTTTAGGTCAATGTGAACACGGCCTCAGCTGGATATGAACTCAATGTTGACGTATTTGTAAAGAAAAAATTGATGCAGATATTTTTTTTTTCATTTTCATCTACAAACTTTTCGCTTCTAACCAACAGGAATTAGCAACTATCATCGAAACATTGCATACACACCTACAAGAAAGGTGGAAGTTACCAAGAGTAGACTTAAAATTCATTAGTTGTGAGGACATATGAGTGTCAACAATTTTGAGGACTAAGCGTGATGATTTAAAAGGAATTGATCTGAATTTTAATGATCATGCTTCTTTGTTACGATTGAACTACGTTTTTCTCTCTTAACTAGTCTCAAAGAAAACAACAAAATGGGGACAATTTAATGTAACATCTTTCAAGGTGATAGAAGTTACTTGCATTTAACCCGTAAGTTTCATTCTAGGTGTTCTCTAAACAGTAGTGGACTCATTTTTAAATTCAATTCAATTCAATTAAATGATATTCATAATAGATACAACTGAAGATTTCAACAATCATTTGACGAAAACAAATTCTATTGGTATTTAAAATGCATAAAGGACACTAACTTCATCGTTGACTGTCTCAGTATTATAATGGTTGACATCGAGTTTATTGTCTGATTGGTTATTCTCGATCCAATAATTTTCATACAATCATTTTGGTTCCAACAGTGTATATAGATATAAGTTGGATATGAAAAGCAAATTGCAAGAGGCATGAAAAAAAATCGGAGTATGTTATATTTTTGCTGAAATATAGTCTGATCTTGATCTTATATGAGGCGTTATGTTTCAATAAGAATAATCTTCTTTGTGTAGTGCTGACACGAAATGTTAACAAATCTTTAAAAAATTGTCTGTTTATTAATTATAAAATTATAATCAAACTAAGGTTTGTTGTTCAAAAAATCACCTTCAGTTATTTATTCATTTTCAAATCAGTATTTTTCGTATGACTGCACGTGGAACAACTCTTTACCAAAAAGCAAATCTCACACAAGTTGTCCAAGGTATCAGACTTATAATTTGATATATCAGACGCGCGTTTCGTCTACATAAAACTTATCAGTGAGGCTCAGATCAAAATATTTAGAAAGCCTAACAAGTACAAACTAAAGTATTAGGTTACTGATGGCCTCATTTATGTACAAAAAATGAACAAAAAATAAACATGTACCACAGCAACAAACGACAACCACTGAATTACAGACCCCTGACTTGGAACAAAAGGAAGTACAGATCAAAGATATTCTTGAGATATTTTCTAGATATTTCTTATCGGTTAACAACCATTCACGAACAAAATAGATGAAACTAGTTTCATATAATATTCTCTGGTCTTATACTGTGAGTATTTTCAACAGAAACAAATTACTTGTGGACAATATCATTCACTTTGAAAAAGATCAATTGTGTATATTTCCCACTGTGAAGTGTGACATGTGTCAAATTGTTAAATTAGTTCTTTCAACATGTTTTAGAAATTCCTTATAAAGTATACGTAGTTTCACGATTCCACCTATATCCAATCATTACTGTTTCTCAACTTATACTGCAAATATGTTTATCTGACTTTGCGGTATTGGCTTCGGTCATTGTTGAAGACATGAGACTTACATTTCTTAATTTCTCTTTAATTTTGTTTCTTGTAAAGAGTTGTCTCATTGGCAATCATAACATATTGTCTTTTTGCAGTTATCATAGTACAAAGTTTGAAAATTTAGTAAGATTAAGCACTATCTAATTGTTATTAGTATAGGAGTAATCGACATATCTTATATAATAAAAACGAGCTTTAGTATAGTCATTCAGTAAAGTAAAATACTAATAGAATATCTGAAACGTCTATTTGGAGCTGGCACTTGAATAATAAAGGAATACTGTGGATTCATTCAATACCATTTTCTGTGAAATCTGTGGACACAGGTGAAACAATAATTCAAATGCTAAACGAATTCCCAATTGTTCTTAAGGTTAAATTTGTGCAACAACACGAAATTTATTAAAACTTTTCATTTCAAAGGCAGACATTTCCAACATTAAAGTTAGAATTACATGTCTTCCTTATTGTTCCAGATATAAAAACAGACAATATATTCTTACATGCGGTTAAAAAAACAATTTACTGAGTGAAGAACCTTTTTTTATATTAGAAGCTACAATGTTTTAATTGATAACGATGCACTAAACTTACTAAATTGATATAACTTCATTTATGTACAAGGAAGATCAAAATCATTCGAATATAATGCCGTGTAACAAATTAAAGATATTTTTTGTTCCTTCGATTTCTAACTCTTAATCTACATGATTTGATTCAGATAAGTTTTTCCTCTTCAGTACTACGCTTTTCTGATTCACATAAGTTCTCATTCACAGTTGGGTTGTTCGTTCTGGAATGAGGCGAAAAGTGCGAATTTAAACGACTAAAGTATGGTTGTTCTCCTAGAATGGAAAACAAATTATAAACGCGATATTCACAGTTTTGTATTCAGTCATTAAATCAACAATATGTGTTAATGCATGAATTATTTGTCGAATATACCATTATTTAATATTTTTGTTTTAAATGTTCGTCTAAATATATCTATAAATATCTAAACATGTTTGTGAACATTTTTAACTATCATAAATATGCAATTGCAAAACTTAAGTTGATAACATCAAGCAAACTTGTCTTAACGTCTTTGACTGGTTTTGCATTTTCATTAATGTTTTATAACTCCTCTTTCTCAAGCCTCTTTCTCAAAATCACAATCTGCGTGTTTATAAACGGAAGCTTATTTTTAAACTATATATTGTAAATATCTCCTCTTAACGTTTTTTCCTAAATGCATTACAGCAAAATATTATTAACACCTTACTAAAACCTGAGCAAATGTTTTGTTGTATCTGAGTATATGATATGGTAGAAATACTCAAACAAGGCACGGATCTGATTATGTATAATAAAAGATATCGTCAAACAAACCGCAACAATAATAATCTTCTGACGAAAAACATATTTGAAACAAGACATGTAGACCTAGATATAGGAAGATGTGGTGTGAGTGCCAATGAGACAACTCTCCATACAAATAACAATTTAAAAAGTAAACCATTATAGGTTAAAGTACGGCCTTCAACACGGAGCCTTGGCTCACACCGAACAACAAGCTATAAAGGGCCCCAAAATTACTAGTGTAAAACCATTCAAACGGGAAAACCAACGGTCTAATCTGTCTGCTTTAAAAGGGTTGTGAAAAAGTTTTTTTTTCTATTTAGTCGGTCCATTATTGAGCTTATCGTTATATTTATCAAACATGGACTTGTGACGAGGTCAATAAGTAATATTTTGGCCTGTTCAAATTATAGTGTCCGAGGACCAAGTCCGATTGTCAATATAATCTAACAGGTCCATACATGACGTAGTGACTGAGTGAAAGTCCTTAATTTCTATATAACATATGTAAGTAATGTATTAGGAAAACGGCGTTCAGTGTTCTTTCTGTGTATTTTCAAATTGTCATTTGCAGAAATTATAGCATGTTATTGAAAATATCAATATTTTTTAACAACTTCATTGATTGTTGCATTAGCTGTCTTGTATTACTTGCGTCTGCATTTAACCATAACATTCTTGAAATATCCAGTGAACAAATTTTTTTTGTTGCGCCGTTCCTTCTGTGGTTTTGTTGTGTGACGTCATGACGTCATAAATTTAAAAATAGCAAGACTTTTTATATTGACCACCAATAAACATTTAAATAGAAATACATATAGCGCCACTAAACGTAAAAGTAGAAACAAGGCTACTGATACGTCAAATAACATTTGAAACACGTGATCGTTATATCCAATGAAAACAATAAAATACTTCACCATATGTAATATTTTGTCTTATTTCTTATCTCAAAATGATAGTGTAAGGCTTTTTCAAACAAGTCCTTACTCGTTGTCTCAGAGCTGGTCATTAATACAGATCTAATACGTAAAAGGAGGTTAATACAGAATGTTTACTGGTCTTCATACAGGATTTTAACTTGTCCCCGACAATTGTTTATAAAAGCAATACGCTATTAAATCTCATATATTGGTATGTTTGGTTAGTACAATGTATTTCTAGGTGTCTGTTGACCACTTTAAGTATTACTCTGGGGCTATTTTTGTTGGACATTGAAAATGATGAAGCATTTTTGTTCATATTTAATACAGAATATTTACTGGTCTTAACACAGGATTTTAACTTGTCCCTGACATTTTTTTTATAAAAGCACTACGCTATTAAATCTCATATATTGGTATGTTTGGTAAGTATTTCGAGGTTCTGTTGACACCTTTGTTAATTTCTCTTGAGCTATTTTTGATGGACCTTGAAAATGATAGAGCATTTGTGTTCATATTTTAAAGGATTGCACAAACATCCACAAAAAAGGATGATATATGTCTAGATACGTATGACTATTTTTGCTGACGCTATTTAACACTAAGCTGTATACTGAATTGAGGGACCCAGTACAATAAGTTATCAACGGTATCAGGCTTATAATTTTGATACGCCAGACGCAGGTTTCGTCTGCACAAGACTCATCAGTGATGCTCAGATCAAAATTGTTAAACTGATGTTAATCCTACCAAGATATTTTAGTTGTAGTTATATTCTTGTTATTTTGCTTATTTATATATTTGTTTTTAATAAAATGAAATATATACATTATTCATTTATAAGCATTTGTTTTTACATGTACTCTGTGATTTAAGCAAAAATTAAGCATCCAAAGCATACAAAAATGCAGATTTCAAATAACAAAAATTTGTCAGACCCTAAAACTTCATAATCAAGGAAAGGATAAATTTCGCAATATGATAGAAACAAGAAGTAATTGTAACAGGATGCTGTTACGAAGTCTCCCAAACAAAGCTCTCATAACTCACCATTCCTATGGTCCCAGTATTCATTTGATTTGTTTAATTGTCCCATACAAATATATATATGGTTTAGGGGTGGGGATCTTGACCGTTTATAAGTTTTCAAACAAGAGGGGGTGGGGTGAACCCCTAGGGACTCCCTTTTTATTTCATTTCATTTGTTTTATTGTCCCCTACAAGAATATATATGGTTTCGGGGTGGGGATCTGGACCGTTTACAAGATGATAGCACATTCTCAAATTAAACGGGGTGGGGGTAACCCCCATATACTCTCCCTATATTTCATTTTATGTGTTTTATTGTTCCATATAAGAATATATATGGTTTAGGGGTGGGGATATGGACCGTTTGTAAGTTTTCAAACAAGACGGGATGGGGTGACCCCCTAGGGACTTCCCTTTCATTTCATTGTATTTGTTTTATTGTCCCCTACAAGAATATAAATGGTTTAGGGATGGGGATCTGGACCGGTTACAAGATAATAGCACATTCTCAAACTGAATGGAGTGGGGGTGACCCCCAGGGACTTCCTTTTAATTTCATTTCATTTGTTTTATTGTCCCTTACAAGAATATATATAGTTTAGGGTGGGGATCTGGACCGTTTACAAGATAATAGCACATTCTCAAATTGAACGGGGTGGGGGTAACCTCAATATACTCTCCCTATATTTCATTTTATGTGTTTCATTGTTCCATACAAGAATATATATGGTTTAGGGGTTGGGATATGGACCGTTTACAAGTTTTCAAACAAGACGGGTTGGGGTGACCCCCTAGAGACTTCCTTTTAATTTCATATGATTTGTTTTATTGTCCCTTACAAGAATATATATGGTTTCAGGGTGGGGATCTGGACCGTTTACAAGATAATATCACATTCTCAAATTGAACGGGGTGGGGTTGACTCAAAGGGACTTCCCTTTTTATCATTTAATTTGTTCTTTTGTCTCATTAATTAGGAATATATAGGGTTTAGGGGTGGGAATTTGCACAATGCACAAACGAAAGATTGATGGCTCACCTAGAACATTCTATCAATGAATGTGTTCGTAGATAGTAGATGTTTTTGTGTTCTGTTAATTTGTTCCTTTTAAAATTGTTATACGATGATGACTGATGTACCCATATTTTGACTATTTTATTTATTGTGTCTGTTTATTTAACGCATCAATGTAAATATAACGGAATTTGATGAGACTGTCATTAAAGTGAGAGGGTTAGCGCTATAGAACCAGGTTTAATCCACCATTTTCTAAATTTGAAAATGCCTGTACCAAGTCAGGAATATGACAGTTCTTGTCCATTCTTTTTTGATACGTTTTGTTATTTGATTTTGCCATGTGATTATGGACTTTCCGAATTGATTTTCCTCAAAGTTCAGTATTTTTGTGATTTTACTTTTTTCTATGAAATCCTCAGTAAATCTGACAAGCAGTTTTTGAGAAACGCTGCGGACAAGTTCATTTTTAAAGTGGCGGACAAAGAAAAAGAAAAAGAAAAAGAAGAAGAATAATAAAAATAATAAGAACTGAGCAAAAACAATGAGTCTCCAAACTTTGTTTTGGAGACTTAATAACCGACAAGAATCATCGCCAGAAATAGAGATAATCCTGATTATTTTTCAACAAAATGTCTAACCTATACATGAACATTCCTTTGTTTTTTAAATTTGAAAAGCGACACACTCAACGTTAACTTTACTGGTATTTTTCATGTATATTAAAATGTATATCTGGTTTAGGAGTCTTAAAGGGCACGATTAAGAATTTCCATGTTTGAAATCGTTTTTGTCAAGCTATGCAACATATACCTGTATACTGATTTTAAAAAGAAAAAAATAAGAATAACCGCTGTCATATTGGTACAGAACTTAATCTTCTGCAACATAGATAATTATATAAATACGGATATTTCTTAGAATTGAGGGTCATCCTTTAAAAGTTACGGTCATCATTTACAAATTACGGTCATCTTAAAAGCAGTTACGGTCAGCCTTGTTATGAATCGCTGATTCTGTTACGGTTAACTAATTAAATTGAACCTCAACAGATTTGAAATGTCTGTGCTGTCTGGTCTTAAGGAAATGTATCAATTTCATCATCGTTTTTAACATAGATAATTACCATTGTCAACATCATCAGACTGGAGTCCTACTTTTGGAATTGTATCATCATGGGAATGATTAGTTACATCATTGGTTTCAGATAAAATGTATTTTTGTTTCCAGGATTGGTGAAATATAGTATCTGGAATATTTTGAATGTAGAAATAAAAAACATATCCTAAATATTGACGTTTTTGCATATTCAAATGTTTGTTCATAGACATAAGTATATAAACAATTGTTATTTGTTACGTTTTAGAATGCTTATTTTGTAAACGTAACATTCAATAGTCCGTTGCGTCACTTAATTTTCTTATTCAATTTTGTCTTTGTACCAGATAAAAACATTGATTGAACTATTGAATGATATGATAAATTCAAATACCACAAGCTTGCAACTTAATCCATTAAATGATAAAATGAAAGATATTGCAATGAGTATATCAAATAGAGCTGAATTTTGTAGATAAACTTTTATTATCAGTTCATGGAGGGAGGAATATATTATACATTTTTCATTTTCATTCCATTTATAGACTTTTATCTTTTATCTAGATAGTCAATGACTCATTATATATGTCAATACCCGTCAAACCACACTTCTTATTTTGTAGTAACTGATCCTTAATCAAATTTCATATAAAGTTACACAATAAAAGAGCCAAGGAAAAAGGCGATGGTTCATTCTGTTAATAGATGTTTTCCAAAAGCAAAGTTGGAAATAGAATACGACATATGTCACCAAAATTGACATAGCACACCAAATATCAAAGCAGCGGAGAGTTAGTAGAACACAATTCAAGAGATTTAATATTAATTGATTTTTATCCAAAATAAGTTTGATTTAAAAGATTGGCTTTTTTATTGCAGGAATATATTCAAATGCGATGACATCTTTACCTGACGCCGTATAACAAGCAGCAGCCACTGAATGAGTTTCGTTGGAGCAAGCTCCTGAAATTAAAAAATAAGCTATTGTAGTCCTGTAATATTATGTTGTCATTTCTATGTTATATTTAACATTGCCATTAAAGTGCGAGGTTTGGCATGCCACAAAACCAGGTTCAACCCACCATTTTTTCCTTTAAAAATGTCCTGTACCAAGTCAGGAATATGGCCATTGTTATATTATAGTTCGTTTCTGTGTGTGTTACAATTTAACGTTGCGTCGTTTGTTTTCTCTTATTTTTGAGTGTAAATTGACATTGCGATAAGACGTGTCACGGTACTTGTCTATCCCAAATTCATGTATTTGGTTTTGATGTTATATTTGTTATTCTCGTGGGATTTTGACTGATGCTTGGTCCGTTTATGTGTGTGTTAGTTACATTGTAGTGTTGTGTCGTTGTTCTCCTCTTATATTTATGCGTTTCCGTCAGTTTTAGTTTGTTACCCCGATTTTGTTTTTTGTCCATGGATTTATGAGTTTGAACAGCGGTATACTACTGTTGCCTTTATCTACAATCATTAAATTGGATTATAAATTGAGTTTCCTGTAAACTTAATAATCTGAAATTCGTCTTAAACATAAAATAGTATAGATAAGTTCCTAATGAAGTTTATTTTCAACATCAAAAATCATTCCAAATACAAATTTACAAAACAATCTCACATGTTTTCAATATGCAGATATAAGAAACGTACCGATCTTTAAAATCAAACAACTAACCAAAGTAAACAAATGAAAAAATGTATTTTCCCGCGGTTCGTATAGTAAAGCTGGAAAATATTGTACTGTCGATAAATTTGCATAAGTATTCATAAGGCATGAAAAAATTAACCAATTAGAAGTCGAATTTTGTGTTATGATATATTGGTGTTTTTAAGCGCTTCACTTTCTAGACGTCGTTCAACAAACTAAGCTCCTTTTGATAATTGCTGATTGCAAATAATGTTGTTTTCTGTTTTTCTATTTATATTCGTATTTGCTTATTAAAAGTGTGGTCCTGCATTTTTATCCTGAGATAAGCTCTAGCATTGGCATCGGATACAGGTTTCCATTCATATCAAATAATGATGGTTGATTTTTCCTGGATGGACTTGACTATTTATGAAATGTAAAAATTCAGAAATATATAAAGCGAATACACAATTGATGAATTGATTTTTAATACATTGTATATGTTTAATATATTTTTAATGTGTACTGCTTGAAATTATTTTTGAGATACAAATTAAATACGGCGTTAATCACGTTAGACGGGCTGTCGGCGTATTTACATTTGTGATTTATTTATATTTAGCCATAGAGTATAGGTAATACTACAAGTATCCGTTTGGCCGTTTAACATTTAGGAGATTCAGATTCGTATAGGAAGCAATGGAAGGACCGTTACACCACAAATGTAGTAAATCAAGCTCCAAAACATTAAAAACCAAAGACTTGATTTGTCATAAACATTGATAAAACAATGAAAGAAAATCGAATAAAACCGACAAGAATCTAAGCCATTAATTGATATATTTAAGGCATGTGGAGTGAACAAAAATGAATTATGGAGGATTGAACATAACCGTTTGAATTCAGTTCGAAGTTGCAGGCATTGAGGACCAAAAGTATTTATAGGTTTTTCCAAATACAATTTATTCCTGTGGTACAAAATCCTTCCGTCTTTCAAACAATTAAAGTTTTCTAAATGGTAAATTAATAATCAAGAACATACAAATAATAATTCTTGTCAACATGAATGTTCTGACTACATGACTGGTAACTACACCGGGATAGACACAAACCTCAAACAGCAGCGCCAACGATATAGTGGTTGTTGATAAACTCAATAGATACCAGACTACGCTAATGCTAATAAAGTGATATCTTGAAAATGAAACACTGATATTCATTCGTGTTCCACGTTTCAATAACTTTCCTGTAAGAGCAACCCATATCAAGCTAAGCATAATACATGTGATACGAAATGTAATTTTTTCGAATATCTTATTAGCTATACATATATTTCTATATGAAAGAGGGGTGAAAGATACCAGAGGGACTGTCAAACTCATAGATCGCTAATAAACTGACAACGCCATGGCTAAAAATTAACAAAAATACTGACAAATAATAGTACACAAGAGACAACACAGAAAACTAAAGACTAAGCAAAACGAACCCACCAAAAACTGGGGGTGATTTCTGGTGCTCCGAAAGGGTAAGCAGATCCTGCACCACATTCCCTATATAAGAGTGCCGCCTAAATAAAGGTATCGCCGGGTTTATATTTACATGAGCAAAACCGCGACGAATTCAACGTGTAGAGCAGGATTCGCTTGAATTGCAAGATTACCTGAGATCACCCTATGTTTTTGGTGAGTTGTCTTTTTACTAACATTTTAGTTTTCTATAATTTGTTTGTGTACAGTAGTTTGTATTTTCGTTCTTTTTTTCTTTTACCGTAGCATTGTCGGTTTGTTTTTTATTATTATTAATTGAATATTCCTCTTGTTTGTCTCGCCTCTCCAACGATCGAACCATTGTTATTATGTTCTTTGTTGTATACTCTTTCTGACTGGCTCGAGTCCGCCATTTTATAGATAAACAACATTGCTAGAAACTTTGCTCTAAGTATCGTCGTGATCAAAGTGAAACGTAATTTGACTGATACAATAATAAACAAACAATAATAGTGTTAAATTGCTCAAGTCAGAAAGCACTAATAACCGGGTCATCTCCTTAATAAAAATTGATTGTTTTCAAAAATATTTTTGAATTATGAAATAGTTATTTATTGCCATGTGTTGTAGTTTGATATCATAAACGGAACACTATCTCTTAAAGGGATGATATTAAGAAATAAAAGAATGCCACCTATAATTTCTGCTAAGTGAAATTTGTATCGTTAATATTAAAACTGTAGTACATACAATGTATGTTTGAGACATGGTTTTGATTTTCACACCAGGTTATATGTAAAAATCCAGACATGTTACCGGATACGTTACTGTTCCGTTTGATTACCTGTAAAACAATAGTCATATCCATATTCGTTTTCTGCTGCAGTAGCGTATGGTACCTCAACCATATTGTTTATTTCACAATTCTGTCCACTGGACACGTTTTGTTCTTGTAGTAGAACGTTTTTGCAAACTGAAATTATTTAAGTATTCAAAAATTAAACTCAACACAATAATATTTATGAGTAGTTAACATGTAGAATTGTATATAACTCAGATAAGTACTATTCTGACATAAACTGAATTCTCTTGGAAGATATACAAAAAAGCACGAATTGTTTATAACATTTCCTCTCGCCTTAAGTCTCAAAACAAAACGCAAGCAGGAATAGAACAAGTATGTTTGCATATCATTTACTTTACATATAAGAAGATGTTGTATGAGTGCAAATTCTCAATTAAAGTCACTTTGATATTATGTCCTTACTTATTATCTTGAAGTATAATCATTATCTGGTTTAGGAGTCTCAAAGGGCACGATTAAGAATTTCCATGTTTGAAATCGTTTTTGTTAAGCTATGCAACATATACCTGTATACTGATTTTTGGAAAAAAAATTAAGAATAACCGCTGTCATATTGGAACAGAACTTAATCTTCTGCAACATAGATAAAAAAAATTAAATTGAACCTCAGCAGATTTGAAATGTCTGTGCTGTCTGGTTTTAAGGAAATGTATCAATTTCATCATCGTTCTTAACATAGATAATTACCATTGTCAACAGCATCAGACTGGAGTACTACTTTTGGAATTGTATCATAATGGGAATGATTAGTTACATCATTGGTTTCAGATAAAATGTATTCTTGTTCACAGGATTGGTGAAATATAGTATCTGAAATATTTTGAATGTGGAAATAAAAAAACATATATATCCTAAATATTGACGTTTTTGCATATTCAAATGTTTGTTCATAGACATAAGTATATAAACAATTGTTATTGGTTACGTTTTAGAATGCTTATTTTGTAAACGTAACATTCAATAGTTGAGTTGATTTGCCAATTGCGTCACTTAATTTTCTTATTCAATTTTGTCATTGTACCAGGAAAAAAACATTAATTGAACTATTGAATGATATGATAAATTCAATTACCACAAGCTTGCAACTTAATTCATTAAATCATAAAATGAAAGATATTGCAATGAGTATATCAAATAGAGCTGAATTTTGTAGATAAACTTTTATTATCAGTTCATGGAGGGAGGAATATATTATACAGTTTTCGTCTTCATTCCATTTATAGACTTTTATCTTTTATCTAGATAGTCAATGACTCATTATATATGTCAATACCCGTCAAACCACACTTCTTATTTTGTAGTAACTGATCCTTAATCAAATTTCATATAAAGTTACACAATAAAAGAGCCAAGGGAAAAGGCGAAGGTTCATTTTGTTAATAGATGTTTTCCAAAAGCAAAGTTGGAAATAGAATACGACATATGTCACCAAAATTGACATAGCACACCAAATATCAAAGCAGCGGAGAGTTGATAAAAAGCGATTCAAGTAAAACACTTGAGATTTAATAATTTATTTTTATCCGAAATAAGTTTGATTTAACAGCATGAACAGATTGGCTTTTTTTTATTGCAGGAATATTTAAATGCGATGACATCTTTAACTGAAGCCATATAAGAAGCAGCAGCAAATGAATAAGTTTCGTCGGAGCAAGCATCTGGAATTTAAAAATAAGCTACAATCATTAAATTGGATTATAAATTGAGTTTCCTGTAAACCTAATATTCTGAAATTCGTCTTAAACATAAAATAGTATAGATAAGTTCCTAATGAAGTTTTTTGCAGCAGCAACAATCATTCTAAATACAAAATTACAAAACAATCTCACATGTTTTCAATACGCAGATATAAGAACCGTACCGATCTTTAAAATCAAACAACTAACCAAAGTAAGCAAATGAAAAAAAATGTATCTTCCCGCGGTTCGTATAGTAAAGCTGGAAAATATTGCACTGTCGTTACATTTTCATATATATTGTAAGGCATGACAAAATTAACCAATCAGAAGTCGAATTTTGTGTTATGATACATTGGTGTTTTTAAGCGCGTCACTTTCTAGACGTCGTTCAACATACTAAGCTCCTATTGATAATTGCTGATTGCAAATAATGTTGTTTTTCTGTTTTTCTATTTATGTTCGTATTTGCTTATTAAAAGTGTGGTCCTGCACTTTTATCCTGAGATAAGCTCTAGCATTGGCATCGGATACAGGTTTCCATTCATATTCATATATAAATAATGATGGTTGATTTTTCCTAGATGGACTTGACTATTTATGAAATGTAAAAATTCAGAAGTATAAGCGAATACACAATTGATGAATTGATTTTTAATACGTTGTATATGTTTAATATATTTTTAATGTGTACTGCTTGAAATTATTTTTGAGATACAAATTAAATACGGCGTTAATCACGTTAGACGGGCTGTCAGCGTATTTACATTTGTGATTTATTTATATTTAGCCATGGAATATATATAGGTAATACTACAAGTATCCGTTTGGCCGTTTAACATTTAGGAGATTCAGATTCGTATAGGAAGCAATGGAAGGACCGTTACACCACAAATGTAGTAAATCAAGTTTCAAAACATTAAAAACCAAAGACTTGATTTGTCCTAAACATTGATAAAACAATGAAAGAAAATCGAATAAAACCGACAGGATTCTAAGCCATTAATTGATATATTTAAGGCCTGTGGAGTGAACAAAAATGAATTATGGAGGATTGAACATAACCGTTTGAATTCAGTTCGAAGTTGCAGGCATTGAGGACCAAAAGTATTTATAGGTTTTTCCAAATACAATTTATTCCTGTGGTACAAAATCCTTCCGTCTTTCAAACAATTAAAGTTTTCTAAATGGTAAATTAATAATCAAGAATATACAAATAATAATTCTTGTCAACATGAAACTATCAAACTCATAGATCGCTAATAAACTGACAACGCCATGGCTAAAAATTAACAAAAATACGGACAAATAATAGTACACAAGAGACAACACAGAAAACTAAAGACTAAGCAAAACGAACCCACCAAAAACTGGGGGTGATTTCTGGTGCTCCGAAAGGGTAAGCAGATCCTGCACCACATTCCCTATATAAGAGTGCCGCCTAAATAAAGGTATCGCCGGGTTTATATTTACATGAACAAAACTGCGACGAATTCAACGTGTAGAGCAGGATTCGCTTGAATTGCAGGATTACCTGAGATCACCCTATGTTTTTGGTGAGTTGTCTTTTTACTAACATTTAAGTTTTCTATAATTTGTTTTGTGTACAGTAGTTTGTATTTTCGTTCTTTTTTTCTTTTACCGTAGCATTGTCGGTTTGTTTTTTATCAATATTAATTGAATATTCCTCTTGTTTGTCTCGCCTCTCCAACGATCGAACCATTGTTATTATGTTCTTTGTTGTATACTCTTTCTGACTGGCTCGAGTCCGCCATTTTATAGATAAACAACATTGCTAGAAACTTTGCTCTAAGTATCGTCGTGATCAAAGTGAAACGTAATTTGACTGATACAATAATAAACAAACAATGATAGTGTTAAATTGCTCAAGTCAGAAAGCACTAATAACCGGGTCATCTCCTTAATAAAAATTGATTGTTTCCAAAAATATTTTTGAATTATGAAATAGTTATTTATTGCCATGTGTTGTAGTTTGATATCATAAACGGAACACTATCTCTTAAAGGGATGATATTAAGAAATAAAAGAATGCCACCTATAATTTCTGCTAAGTGAAATTTGTATCAATAATATTAAAACTGTAGTACATACAATGTATGTTTGAGACATGGTTTTGATTTTCACACCAGGTTATATGTAAAAATTCAGACATGTTACCGGATACGTTACGGTTCCGTTTGATTACCTGTAAAACAATAGTCATATCCATATTCGTTTTCTGCTGCAGTAGCGTATGGTACCTCAACCACATTGTTTATTTCACAATTCTGCCCACTGGACACGTTTTGTTCTTGTAGTAGAACGTTTTCGCAAACTGAAATTATTTTAGTATTCAAAAATTAAACTCAACACAATACTATTTATGAGTAGTTAACATGTAGAATTGTATATAACTCAGATAAGTACTATTCTGACATAAACTGAATTCTCTTGGAAGATAAACAAAAAAGCACGAATTGTTTATAACATTTCCTCTCGCCTTAAGTCTCAAAACAAAACGCAAGCAGGAATAGAACAAGTATGTTTGCATATCATTTACTTTACATATAAGAAGATGTTGTATGAGTGCAAATTCTCAATTAAAGTCACTTTGATATTATGTCCTTACTAATTATCTTGAAGTATAATGGTATTAAGAAAGATATGTTTTCATAAGATTACTTTTAAAGTGTTGGGTTGTTTTTAGTGTTTTAATTCATAAATAAATTTCAAACCAATTTACGTTACCGACATATTCAATTTGAAATTCATCTGACAATGTTGAATCTGCACTATGTGGTTCTTCAATTTCCTCGTAGGTGTTAAAATCAGAATAACTTGAAAAACTTGATTCTTGTATTTGGTATCCGTTACAATCTAAAACAAATATGAAATATAACTAACGTTCCTGACGGCTAAATTTGATATTTCGGCCTTCTTTTACTTTAGGGGTCCTAACCTTTATAGATCTGTACTAAACGATCCTTAACCCTTTGCCTAACCCTAACCCATACTTAACCCTAACACTAACCCTAACCATAAAACCTAACCCTAATCTAGAACATTTACTAACTTACCATAAAAATAAATGAACCCTACCTCTTAAGTATATGGACCCTTAAAGTAAAAGAAGGCTCATATTTCTAATATCCTGAGTAAAGTAAAAATATATAGTGTTTTGGTATAGATCCATTGTCTCTAAAAACATATTTATACTGTTACAATCTGTCTTTTTCAAAAATATAACATTCATGCATCGAATTGTATTTCATAAATATCTCGTTTTAGTTTGCAAAAAATCTGTCAATATAAGCTGAATATATTTTACGAAAGACAAATAGAGATTAACACCATTATTGAAACCACGTCTTATTATTTATTTACAATTGCAAACAAGTCATAGAATTTAAGACTACAATCATAAATGCTACAATTTTGAAAATATCATCAATGTAAAATTTGTCATTTTGAATTTTTCAGATATAGTCTGCATGTCATTGCATTAAAAACCTTATTTTGATATCAATTTATCTATCATATTTTTATTTTCAATGACTCACCCACAACGACAAGTCGAGGATTTAGTGGTAGTGCTTGTTGTTTTCTCTCTTTTTCTTTTAAAACACGACATATGTATGGTTCTTGACATTTGATTTCCTTTTGATTGCCTCAAAATATAGAAATAAATTTAGATAAATAACTCAAATTATTAAAGTTACTTATAAAAAACAAGAGCTGTTTTAACTATGCAGTGTGTTACTTCTAACGTTAAGGTTCGAGTTTAAAAAGGCGCTGATTCTAATATGACGTGCTTCTTTCGCTTTATGAATGCTCTAAATCCAATAAAAAAAAAATGAACATGCGTATATTGACTACTGAAGGATAATGAATTTTATTAAATTGGCATGCATTTAATATATTTCGTTTACTGAAAACACTTCCGAACTCATGAATGATGCACATATTGTTATTAATTCATGTATTATGACTGTAATGTGTTGCATTCCGAAATTGACATATTTGACCTAGATACGACAACCGTTCATGCTGGCTGTTCAAAAACTCCTACCTCTGAAAAATCACAGTGCCAGCTGTTTACTTCTGTACAAACACAAAGGGAGGTTCATGGGAGAGCCTACACAATCGTTTTAACCTTAAACACATCGGACATAGAAATTATCTTAATTGTCCTAATTAGAAATGGAAATAATTGATGCAAGCTATACATTATTGTAGTTTTAACATGGTTATGCATTATATTCGTGTTATTTAAGCCCTCACTATCGCTCGGGCATAAATAGACACGAATATAATGCCAACCCAAGTTAAAACTACAATAAGGTATAGCTTGCATCAATTATGTCTTAATTGAAATATTAGCTGAGTTATTCTAGTGTTTCATGAAAAATACAAAAGTATCTTCATTCAAGAACGCATAATAAAACATCA
This sequence comes from Mytilus galloprovincialis, assembly GCA_037788925.1. NCBI lineage: Eukaryota > Metazoa > Mollusca > Bivalvia > Mytilida > Mytilidae > Mytilus > Mytilus galloprovincialis. The sequence goes on from CM075332.1 coordinate 52,659,827, forward strand.
ATCGAAACAGCATAGAAACTCGGCCTGATTGAGATACATTCGGTCAGGCAAATTTCCTTCAAAAAAATCGTTTTGGTAATTTCACTGCCTGGCAATATACCAGTAATAATAGCCAACCCTGATTTTAGTATAACAATATATGTGTTGAAACTTTAAGGATGAAACTGTATGCCTTTTAAGAAGACCAGATTGCATGGCCTGAATTCAAGATCTTGACAAGTAACAGCATTTTAATCATTTCCTCTGACTATGGACATAACCTTGCCAGTTGTCGGATTTCAAATGTTTGGCTTTGAGCGTTCCTGATGAAGGTAAATCCAGAAAAGCGCTTCGGACGCAATAAATGATTAAACGTGTTGTTTTATATTTTTACATCACTGGGTCGATACCTCTGCTGGTGGACTATCAGTCCCCGAGGGTATCATCAGCTCAGTAGTCAGTGCTTCGGTACTGACATGATTAAACAAACTTTACTAAAATTGTCCGTTTATAAATTTTGAAATTATTATGAAACTAAGGTTTCAACTCCCTCAGGCAAAGTTGGCTTTAGATGAATTTGGCTATTTATTTTAGGTATTTTTAACATATAGCTCTTCAACGATTTTCGGTACTTATACATCTTCGGATTTCAAATGTTTGGCTTTGAGCGTTCCTGATGAAGGTAAATCCAGAAAAGCGCTTCGGACGCAATAAATGATTAAACGTGTTGTTTTATATTTTTACATCACTGGGTCGATACCTCTGCTGGTGGACTATCAGTCCCCGAGGGTATCATCAGCTCAGTAGTCAGTGCTTCGGTACTGACATGATTAAACAAACTTTACTAAAATTGTCCGTTTATAAATTTTGAAATTATTATGAAACTAAGGTTTCAACTCCCTCAGGCAAAGTTGGCTTTAGATGAATTTGGCTATTTATTTTAGGTATTTTTAACATATAGCTCTTCAACGATTTTCGGTACTTATACATCTTCGGATTTCAAATGTTTGGCTTTGAGCGTTCCTGATGAAGGTAAATCCAGAAAAGCGCTTCGGACGCAATAAATGATTAAACGTGTTGTTTTATATTTTTACATCACTGGGTCGATACCTCTGCTGGTGGACTATCAGTCCCCGAGGGTATCATCAGCTCAGTAGTCAGTGCTTCGGTACTGACATGATTAAACAAACTTTACTAAAATTGTCCGTTTATAAATTTTGAAATTATTATGAAACTAAGGTTTCAACTCCCTCAGGCAAAGTTGGCTTTAGATGAATTTGGCTATTTATTTTAGGTATTTTTAACATATAGCTCTTCAACGATTTTCGGTACTTATACATCTTCGGATTTCAAATGTTTGGCTTTGAGCGTTCCTGATGAAGGTAAATCCAGAAAAGCGCTTCGGACGCAATAAATGATTAAACGTGTTGTTTTATATTTTTTGTAACGAAATTAGTAATCACTGGGTTTTTTACACAGTTCTTTTGTACATACATGAGAATCGGAGTGAAGAAAAATAATGCTTTGCGAAGACGGTCCAACACGGATTCGATAAACACTTACACAGAAAAAGTTCATCGAAAAGATGTGTCTGCTTCTCAACTGAAAAGCGATATGCCTTTTATAAACTACTTTATGTTGACATAGGCGTTAGTACATTATTCAAACCATTGGTTTGAAGAGATTCATGACCCTAAAAATTCATATGTACAAGCTGCTGTGTATTATCCCAACGTTTACAATAACTGGCTGATTGATCTAAGAAGGAACAATGTAGAACTTGCAATAACAAGTTAACAGTATATAAACTGCAGAAATCTACATTTACGGAATTCATCTCAATCTTTTTTTACCAGTTTCGATAAAACTTGGCATGATCTAAGTTTAAAGATTTGTAAGACAGTTGACTAAGTTTCATGGTAATAATAAATCTATTTTCGACACTATGACCAATTTGATTGGAAATTTGTATTTTCATTTTTGACACTTCAGATGAACTATATTTGATCCTAAAGATTTGAATATTACAAAATGTGCCTTTTGAATACTTTAACATTTTATGTATTGTTATACAAAGAAACTGAACACTCATCTGGTGTATAGGATTTATAGCAATGATTCCAAAGCCAAATTTATATAAGCCTCTACACACGGATTTTGATTATTTTTTTACTTTTAAAGAAGAGACAAAACACTTACCACCTGAGGATTCAGAAGTTTCTGGATCTGAAATGTATTCAAATTTAATTAATTGACAGATAGAAACGCTGATGTATTTAATTAATTTCAAACATCAATGAATGTACAACATGAATGTAAAAAAAAAAAATTAGGCCTGCAAAATGTGTAAGGTTTATTTGTCAATATCCAAACATCAACAGAATCAAGTGTTGATGTACAGATATAAATCACACTATGCATTTGACATAACGTTTAGATTAAGGGTACGTATAAAACTTATTTAGCTTTAAATAACTGACAATTCAACCCACCTTTTCTAAAACCCTGAAACCAATAAACACAATAAAACACAATAGATAACAACCGAATGAAAATAAATTTGGTACATTCAGCCTTACCTTACCAATATTTTCCATTTCATTGTTCAAATATTTTCAGACTGTATATTAAGTTGTGACAAATGCTGAAACTAGTATATATAATTTCAAACAGAGATTCATGGAGGGAGGAATATATTATACAGTTTTCGTCTTCATTCCATTTATAGACTTTTATCTTTTATCTAGATAGTCAATGACTCATTATATATGTCAATACCCGTCAAACCACACTTCTTATTTTGTAGTAACTGATCCTTAATCAAATTTCATATAAAGTTACACAATAAAAGAGCCAAGGGAAAAGGCGAAGGTTTATTTTGTTAATAGATGTTTTCCAAAAGCAAAGTTGGAAATAGAATACGACATATGTCACCAAAATTGACATAGCACACCAAATATCAAAGCAGCGGAGAGTTGATAAAAAGCGATTCAAGTAAAACACTTGAGATTTGATAATTGATTTTTATCCGAAATAAGTTTGATTTAACAGCATGAACAGATTGGCTTTTTTTTATTGCAGGAATATTTAAATGCGATGACATCTTTAACTGAAGCCATATAACAAGCAGCAGCAAATGAATAAGTTTCGTCGGAGCAAGCATCTGGAATTTAAAAATAAGCTACAATCTTTAAATTGGATTATAAATTGAGATTCCTGTAAACTTAATATTCTGAAATTCGTCTTAAACATAAAATAGTATAGATAAGTTCCTAATGAAGTTTTTTGCAGCAGCAACAATCATTCTAAATACAAATTTACAAAACAATCTCACATGTTTTCAATACGCAGATATAAGAACCGTACCGATCTTTAAAATCAAACAACTAACCAAAGTAAGCAAATGAAAAAAAATGTATCTTCCCGCGGTTCGTATAATAAAGCTGGAAAATATTGCACTGTCGTTACATTTTCATATATATTGTAAGGCATGACAAAATTAACCAATCAGAAGTCGAATTTTGTGTTATGATACATTGGTGTTTTTAAGCGCGTCACTTTCTAGACGTCGTTCAACATACTAAGCTCCTATTGATAATTGCTGATTGCAAATAATGTTGTTTTTCTGTTTTTCTATTTATGTTCGTATTTGCTTATTAAAAGTGTGGTCCTGCATTGGCATCGGATACAGGTTTCCATTTATATTCATATATAAATAATGATGGTTGATTTTTCCTAGATGGACTTGACTATTTATGAAATGTAAAAATTCAGAAGTATAAGCGAATACACAATTGATGAATTGATTTTTAATACGTTGTATATGTTTAATATATTTTTAATGTGTACTGCTTGAAATAATTTTTGAGATACAAATTAAATAGGGCGTTAATCACGTTAGACGGGCTGTCAGCGTATTTACATTTGTGATTTATTTATATTTAGCCATGGAGTATATATAGGTAATACTACAAGTATCCGTTTGGCCGTTTAACATTTAGGAGATTCACATTCGTATAGGAAGCAATGGAAGGACCGTTACACCACAAATGTAGTAAATCAAGTTTCAAAACATTAAAAACCAAAGACTTGATTTGTCATAAACATTGATAAAACAATGAAAGAAAATCGAATAAAACCGACAGGATTCTAAGCCATTAATTGATATATTTAAGGCCTGTGGAGTGAACAAAAATGAATTATGGAGGATTGAACATAACCGTTTGAATTCAGTTCGAAGTTGCAGGCATTGAGGACCAAAAGTATTTATAGGTTTTTCCAAATACAATTTATTCCTGTGGTACAAAATCCTTCCGTCTTTCAAACAATTAAAGTTTTCTAAATGGTAAATTAATAATCAAGAACATACAAATAATAATTCTTGTCAACATGAATGTTCTGACTACATGACTGGTAACTACACCGGGATAGACACAAACCTCAAACAGCAGCGCCAACGATATAGTGGTTGTTGATAAACTCAATAGATACCAGACTATGCTAATGCTATTAAAGTGATATCTTGAAAATGAAACACTGATATTCATTCGTGTTCCACGTTTCAATAACTTTCCTGTGAGAGCAAACCATATCAAGATAAGCATAATACATGTGATACGAAATGTACTTTTTTGGAATATCTTTTTAGCTATACATATATTTCTATATGAAAGAGGGGTGAAAGATACCAGAGGGACTGTCAAACTCATAGATCGCTAATAAACTGACAACGCCATGGCTAAAAATTAACAAAAATACGGACAAATAATAGTACACAAGAGACAACACAGAAAACTAAAGACTAAGCAAAACGAACCCACCAAACAGCAGCGCCAACGATATAGTGGTTGTTGATAAACTCAATAGATACCAGACTATGCTAATGCTATTAAAGTGATATCTTGAAAATGAAACACTGATATTCATTCGTGTTCCACGTTTCAATAACTTTCCTGTGAGAGCAAACCATATCAAGATAAGCATAATACATGTGATACGAAATGTACTTTTTTGGAATATCTTTTTAGCTATACATATATTTCTATATGAAAGAGGGGTGAAAGATACCAGAGGGACTGTCAAACTCATAGATCGCTAATAAACTGACAACGCCATGGCTAAAAATTAACAAAAATACGGACAAATAATAGTACACAAGAGACAACACAGAAAACTAAAGACTAAGCAAAACGAACCCACCAAAAACTGGGGGTGATTTCTGGTGCTCCGAAAGGATAATCCTGCACCACATTCCCTATATAAGAGTGCCGCCTAAATAAAGGTAATGCCGGGTTTATATTTACATGAGCAAAACCGCGACGAATTCAACGTGTAGAGCAGGATTCGCTTGAATTGCAGGATTACCTGAGATCACCCTATGTTTTTGGTGAGTTGTCTTTTTACTAACATTTTAGTTTTCTATAATTTGTTTTGTGTACAGTAGTTTGTATTTTCGTTCTTTTTTTCTTTTACCGTAGCATTGTCGGTTTGTTTTTTATTATTATTAATTGAATATTCCTCTTGTTTGTCTCGCCTCTCCAACGATCGAACCATTGTTATTATGTTCTTTGTTGTATACTCTTTCTGACTGGCTCGAGTCCGCCATTTTATAGATAAACAACATTGCTAGAAACTTTGTTCTAAGTATCGTCGTGAGCAAAATGAAACGTAATTTGACTGATACAATAATAAACAAACAATAATAGTGTTAAATTGCTCAAGTCAGAAAGCACTAATAACCGGGTCATCTACTTAATAAAAACTGATTGTTTCCAAAAATATTTTTGAATTATGAAATAGTTATTTATTGCCATGTGTTGTAGTTTGATATCATAAACGGAACACTATCTCTTAAAGGGATGATATTAAGAAATAAAAGAATGACACCTATAATTTCTGCTTAGTGAAATTTGTATCGTTAATATTAAAACTGTAGTACATACAATGTATGTTTGAGACATGGTTTTGATTTTCACACCAGGTTATATGTAAAAATCCAGACATGTTAACGGATACGTTACTGTTCCGTTTGATTACCTGTAAAACAATAGTCATATCCATATTCGTTTTCTGCTGCAGGTACCTCAACCACATTGTTTATTTCACAATTCTGCCCACTGGACACGTTTTGTTCTTGTAGTAGAACGTTTTCGCAAACTGAAATTATTTTAGTATTCAAAAATTAAACTCAACACAATAATATTTATGAGTAGTGAACATGTTGAATTGTATATAACTCAGATAAGTACTATTCTGACATAAACTGAATTCTCTTGGAAGATATACAAAAAAGCACGAATTGTTTATAACATTTCCTCTCGCCTTAAGTCTCAAAACAAAACGCAAGCAGGAATAGAACAAGTATGTTTGCATATCATTTACTTTAGATATAAGATGATGTTGTATGAGTGCAGATTCTCAATTAAAGTCACTTTGATATTATGTCCTTACTAATTATCTTGAAGTATAATTATGGTATTAAGAAAGATATGTTTTCATAAGATTACTTTTAAAGTGTTGGGTTGTTTTTTAGTGTTTTAATTCATAAATAAATTTTTATTTAGGTGTTAAACTCAGAATAACTTGAAAAACTTGATTCTTGCTGTATTTGGTTTCCGCTACAATCTAAAACAAATATAAAATATAACTAACGTTCCTGACGACTAAATTTGATATTTCGGCCTTCTTTTACTTAAGGGGTCCGAACCTTTATAGATCTGTACTAAACTATCCTTAACCCATTGCCTAACCCTAACCCATACTTAACCCTAACACTAACCCTAACCATAAAACCTAAACCTAATCTAGAACATTTACTAACTTACCATAAAAATAAATGTACCCTACCTCTAAAGTATATGGACCCTTAAAGTAAAAGAAGGCCGATATTTCTAATATCCCGAGTAAAGTAAAAATATATAGTGTTTTGGTATAGATCCATTGTCTCTAAAAACATATTTATACTGTTACAATCTGTCTTTTTCAAAAATATAACATTCATGCATCGACTTGTATTTCATAAATATCTCGTTTTAGTTTGCAAAAAATCTGTCAATATAAGCTGAATATATTTTACGAAAGACAAATAGAGATTAACACCATTATTGAAACCACGTCTTATTATTTATTTACAATTGCAAACAAGTCATAGAATTTAAGACTACAATCATAAATGCTACAATTTTGAAAATATCATCAATGTAAAATTTGTCATTTTGAATTTTTCAGATATAGTCTGCATGTCATTGCATTAAAAACCTTATTTTGATATCAATTTATCTATCATATTTTTATTTTCAATGACTCACCCACAACGACAGGTCGAGGATTTAGTGGTAGTGCTTGTTGTTTTTTCTCTTTTTCTTTTAAAACACGACATATGTATGGTTCTTGACATTTGATTTCCTTTTGATTGCCTAAAAATATAGAAATAAATTTAGATAAATAACTCAAATTATTGAAGTTACTTATAAAAAACAAGAGCTGTTTTAACTATGCAGTGTGTTACTTCTAACGTTAAGGTTCGAGTTTAAAAAGGCGCTGATTCTAATATGACGTGCTTCTTTCGCTTTATGAATGCTCTAAATCCAATAAAAAAAAATTGAACATGCGTATATTGACTACTGAAGGATAATGAATTTTATTAAATTGGCATGCATTTAATATATTTCGTTTACTTAAAACACTTCCGAACTCATAAATGATGCACATGTTGTTATTAATTCATGTATTATGACTGTAATGTGTTGCATTCCGAAATTGACATATTTGACCTAGATACGACAACCGTTCATGCTGGCTGTTCAAAAACCCCTACCTCTGAAAAATCACAATGCCAGCTGTTTACTTTTGTACAAACACAAAGGGAGGTTCATGGAAGAGCCTACACAATTGTTTTACCCTTAAACACATCGGACATAGAAATTACCTTAATTGTCCTAATTAGAAATGGAAATAATTGATGCAAGCTATACATTATTGTAGTTTTAACATGGTTATGCATTATATTCGTGTTATTTAAGCCCTCGCTATCGCTCGGGCATCAATAGACACGAATATAATGCCAACCCAAGTTAAAACTACAATAGGGTATAGCTTGCATCAATTATTTCTTAATTGAAATATTAGCGGAGTTATTCTAGTGTTTCATGAAAAATACAAAAGTATCTTCATTCAAGAACGCATAATAAAACATCAATCGAAACAGCATAGAAACTCGGCCTGATTGAGATACATTCGGTCAGGCAAATTTCCTTCAAAAAAGTCGTTTTGGTAATTTCACTGCCTGGCAATATACCAGTAATAATAGCAAACCCTGATTTTAGTATAACAATATATGTGTTGAAACTTTAAGGATAAAACTGTATGCCTTTTAAGAAGACCAGATTATATGGCCTGAATTCAAGATCTTGACAAGTAACAGCATTTTAATCATTTCCTCTGACTATGGACATAACCTTGCCAGTTGTAACGAAATTAGTAATCACTGGTTTTTTTAAAGAATTTAGACTATAACCATGATAACTGATCATGGCAATGTGTATATCGAAAAATGTTATATTAATAGCATATTTTTTCATTTTTTTCATTCAAAAAGTCCGTAATTGTAGTTATATTTACTTCCTCTCTACGTACATGACGTACTGAGTATACATGTCTTTTGCATTATGAATGAAAAAGTCGGCGAAATGTCGGGTTTCAATGAAGTTAACATTTTTGTTTCATCCTTTATGGTCTTTTGTTTTTTTGTGCATGGACTCTCGCATGCACTAAAAAAACACGAGACCGGAGAATTAAATAAATGATTTTTTTGCTTCTATACATGCATCACCGCCATTCAAGTCCCAATCAGATCAATGTCTAGAATATGATACAATTGGTAAATTTAATATCTAATATACAAGACTGCAACAACAATTCACTAGTGTGACAGTAAATAATGATTGCAAATTTTACGGCATCTTCTTATAACACAGTTCTTTTGTACATAAATGAGAATCGGAGTGAAGAAAAATAATGCTTTGCGAAGCCGGTCCCACACGGATTCGATAATCACATGCACAGAAAAAGTGCATCGATATGATGTGTCTGCTTCTGAACTGAAAAGCGATAAGCCTTTTATAAACAGTTTTATGTTGATACAGGCGTTAGTACATTATTCAAAACCATTGGTTTGAAGTGATTCATGACCCTAAACAATCATATGTACAAACTGCTGTGTATTATCCCAACGCTGACAATAAATGGCTGATATCTCTAAGAAGGAACAATGTAGACATGGTTCCTTCTAAAATCAACAAGTTATCAGTATATAAACTTTAGAAATCTACATTTACGGAATTCATCTCACGAAAAATTGACCGATTTCGATAAAACTTAGCATGACCTAAGCTTAAAGGTTTATAACACAGTTGACTAAGTTTCATGGTAATAACATATCTATTCTCGACGCCATGACCAATTTGATTTGGAACTTTGGTTTTCATTTTTGACACTTCAGATGAACCATTTGATACTCTTAGCACTAAAACCATATTAATTCATTCTTTAACTCATATGTTCAAATCGAATATTCCAAAACTTCCAAGATATTTTTCTAAATGATGCCACCACGTCCCCAGACTCAGTTCATTTGTGTTTGTTTAGCCTTTCATGTATGAATGGTAATTTTCTACCTTTTTATCGACATCATTAAAACAAAATGGTTTTCAGTTAATTGTGTTATGATGGTATGATACTAAACCCCTAACGGGAAGGATTGTGCCTGATGTTCATATGATGAAATCATAATCTTTCAGTTAGTTTAATTGAAGTCTGGAGCTGGCATGTCAGTTAACTGCTAGTAGTCTGTTGTTATTTATGTATTATTGTCATTTTGTTTATTTTCTTTGGTTACATCTTCTGACATCAGACTCGGACTTCTCTTGAACTGAATTTTAATGTGCGTATTGTTATGCGTTTACTTTTCTACATTGGCTAGACGTATAGGGGGAGGGTTGAGAGCTCACAAACATGTTTAACCCCACCGCATTTTTGCGCCTGTCCCAAGTCAGGAGCCTCTGGCCTTTGTTAGTCTTGTATTATTTTAATTTTAGTTTCTTGTGTACAATTTGGAAATTAGTATGGCGTTCATTATCACTGAACTAGTATATATTTGTTTAAGGGCAAGTTGAAGGACGCCTCCGGGTGCGGGAATTTCTCGCTACATTGAAGACCTGTTGGTGACCTTCTGCTATTGTTTTTTTCTATGGTCGGGTTGTTGTCTCTTTGGCACATTCCCCATTTCCATTCTCAATTTTATTTAGTGGTTTCAAACATATACAGCTTACTTAATCTGTCTGCATCATTCTCACAGTCAAATGTAAACAACATAAATGCTTGATCACGATTTAATTTACTGCTTTGTTAAAACGCACTAATGACTTTCAATACATGAGTAAGAGTTGTCTCCCATAAACCAGGTCTACTGCTTTCAAGGTGTTGGTTTGTTTTTTTCATAGTTTTAATTCATAAATAAGTTTTTAAATCAATTTACGTTACCGACATGTTCCATTTGAAATTCATCTGACAATGTTGAATCTTCATTGTGTGGTTCTTCAATTTCCTCGTCGATTATAAACTCCGAATAACTTGACAAACTTGATTCTTGCTGTATTTGGCCTCCGCTAAAATCTAAAATTATATAATATGAAAATATATATGAAGTAAAACTAACATTCCTTATTGCTAATCTTTTTTAATTTCTATTGCCCCGTGTAAAGAAAAAAATATATATTGTTTCAATAAAGATCCATTGTCTATAAATAAAATATATATACTGTTACAATCTGTCATTTTTGAAAATACAACATTCATGGATGTATTGTTTTTTCTTTTTTATAAATATATCGGTTTCGTTCGCACAGTTTAGTCAATATAAGCTGACTATATCTAACACAAGACGAATAGAGATAAACACCATCAGAAAAAAACACGTCTTATTTTTTTAACTATAATTGCAAACACATTATAGAATTTAAGACTGCAATCATAAATGCTACAATTTGAACAAATATCGTGAATGTAAAATTTGGAATGTGGGATTTTTCAGATATAGTCTGCCTGTCATTGCATTAATAACCTCATGTTGATATCAATATATCTGTCATAGTTTTATTTTCAATGGCTTACCCACAACAACAGGTCGAGGATTTGGTGGTTGTGCTTGTTGTTTCTTCTCTTTTTCTTTTAAAACACGAGGTATGCATGGTTCTTGACATTTGATTTCCATTATGAAGCCTAAAAATATAAAAATAAATTAAGAAAATAACTCAAAGTATTGTAGTCCCTTATAAAACGCAAGAGTTGTTTTAACGATGCAGTGTGTTTAATCTAACTTTAAGGTTCGCGTGCAAAAAAGCGTTGATTGAAAGATTGGCTGAGTTATTCTAGTGTTTCATGGAAAATACAAAAGTATCTTCATTCAAGAAAACATAATAAAATATCAATCGAAACAGCATAGAAACCCGGCCTGGTTGAGATACATTCGGTCAGGCAAATTTCCTTCAAAATAGTCGTTTTGGTAATTTCACTGCCTGGTTATATACCAGTTATAATAGAGTACCCTGATTTTAGTATAACAATATATGTAAGGATTTAATATGTTGAAACTTTAAAGATGAATCTTTATGCCTTTTAAGAAGATCAGATTTTATGGCCTGAATTCAAGATCTTGACAAGTAACAGCATTTTTATTGATTTCCTCTGACTAAGGACATAACCTTGCCAGATGTAACGAAATTAGTTATCAATATCTTTTAAAAGAATTAAGACTATAACTGATCATGGCAATGTGTATATCGAAAAATGTTATATGAATAACATGTTGGTTTGTGTTTTCATTCTAAAAGTCCTTAAATTTTAGTTATATTTACTTCCTCTCTACGTACATGACGTACTGAGTATACATGTTTTATGTATTCTGATGAAAACAGTCGGCGGAATGTCGGGTTTCAATGAAGTTTACATTTTTATTTCGTCCTTTACGGTCTTTTTTGTGAGACGTGCATGCACTCAAAAATACAGGAGACCGGAGAATTGAAAAATTGAACCTTTCCATTCTAAACATGCATCACCGCCCTTCAAGTCCCAATCAGATCAATGTCTGGAATATGACACAATTGGTAAATTAAATATCTAATATATATGACTGCAAAAGCAATTCACTAGTGTGACAGTAAATAATAATTGCATAATTTACTGCATCGTCTTATAACACAGTTCTTTTGTATATAAATGAGAATCGAAGTGAATAAAAATAATGCTTTGCGAAGCCGGTCCCACACGGATTCGATAATCACATGCACAGAAAAAGTGCATCGATATGATGTGTCTGCTTCTGAACTGAAAAGCGATAAGCCTTTTATAAACAGTTTTATGTTGATACAGGCGTTAGTACATTATTCAAAACCATTGGTTTGAAGTGATTCATGACCCTAAACAATCATATGTACAAACTGCTGTGTATTATCCCAACGCTGACAATAAATGGCTGATATCTCTAAGAAGGAACAATGTAGACATGGTTCCTTCTAAAATCAACAAGTTATCAGTATATAAACTTTAGAAATCTACATTTACGGAATTCATCTCAAGAAAAATTGACCGATTTCGATAAAACTTAGCATGACCTAAGCTTAAAGGTTTATAAGACAGTTGACAAAGTTTCATGGTAATAGCATATCAATTCTCGACGCTATGACCAATTTGATTTGGAACTTTGGTTTTCATTTTTGACACTTCAGATGAACCATTTGATACTCAACATTTAAATATTACAACATTTGCCTTTTAAATACTTTAATATTTTATGTATTATGTATACATAGAAACTGAAGACTCATCTAGTGTATAGCTGTATAGGATTCATTGCAATGATCCAAAAGTTAAATTTATATGAGCCTGTGTACACGGATTGTGATTCTTTTTTTTTTTTTTTTAACTTTTAAAGAAGAGACCAAACGCTTACCTCCTGAGGATTCAGAGGATACTGGATCTGAAATGTATTCAAAATTAATTAATTGACAGATGGAAACAATGAGGTATTTAATTAATTTTTAACATCAATGAGTGTACAACGTGAATGTACAACAAAAACTAATTTAAGCCTTCAAAATGTGTAAGAATAATTTTGCAATATCCAAACATCATCAGAATCAAGTGTTGTTGTACAGATATAAATCACTCAATGCATTTGACATAACTTTTAGATTAAGGGTTCGTATAAAACTTCTTTAGCTCCAAATAACTGAATATTACAACCCACCTTTCAAAAACCCTGCAACAAATAAGGAATAAACAGAATAAAACACAATAGATAGCAACCGAATTAAAATAATTTTGATACATTCAGCCATAGAACCTTACCAATGTTTACCATTTCATTGTTCAAATATTTTCAGACTGTACATACCGGTAGTTGTGACAAATGCTGAAACTACTATATATCATTTCAAACAGAGATTCATTTGATAATGTGAAGTTTATGAATCCCGAACCATGTAGGAACTAAAAGGATAGAGGAATTACAAATATATTGGGAAAGTAAGTCTCTCGCGTCCTGACAGTTCTGTAAACAACTAGAAATCCAAATGAACATGCAAAAAATTGAGTCTTTCAGGCTTTACATCTTGTAACTGCATTTAGTGAGTTAAGTACATTTAACTTCAATACAAAGTCATCAAAACATTACCGCCAGTTTAAAGAATGAATCGCCATTACAAACTATACAATTGGACGAATTTAAATAAGATTGTGTTTCAGTATCGTTTGAAGAATCTAAATGAAATCGTATAAAATGTTATACAATTAACTAAACCATAACAAAACATGCAAAGATCCATATACAAAATAAATATTAGTTGAACCTAGTAGTTAAACTGTTTGTTAATGGCTTGAGAAAAATGATGTTACCAAACAACAACCGAGGAATCACATGAACAAAAATAAAGAGCAAACCCAATTTCGTCGGCATATTAAACATCTCTTGCTATGTATGCTTTACCCGCCATGCGAATAAAAATCTGTGCTTTTAATAATTTTCTATTCAATATATTGAGGAGAACAATTGTGTTCATTGTTGAAGGCCGTACGGTGACCTATAGTTGTTAATGTCTGTGTCATTTTTGTCTCTTGTGGAAAGTTTTCTCATTGGCAATCATACCAAATCTTCTTTTTTATAGAAAAGAATTGTTAAAAAAATATGACATACAGCAGTTAACAACACCCACTGAATAACAGGCTTCTGGCTTTGAACATTGTATTTTTATTCGTGGTTTTGTCTGTCTTTTGTAAACATTATTTGCCAACGTAACGATTCCATTTTAAAATTTGCTATATCTAGGAAATCTTTGTTCATATCTGTTTGCATCTTTCCATTTTTATCATTCCCGGAATATGCTGTTGGAACTGAAATATATGACTTATAATAATGTTACCCGTCAAAAAAATTCGAAACAATATTAAAGACAAATGCCTAATATGAAAAGGCGTAAAACATTGTTTTCATATAAAAAATAAATCGATCACCAAAAATCACTTTCGCAATGTTATACGATCGATTATATTTGGTGGAAAAAGAGGAAATACAAAATTGCACAAAGTCTAGTGTATCTTCAAAGATTTTCATTCAAGTACCTAAAATATAAAGTTTGTTTTTTTCAAATATTCCATAAAGCTTGAGCACTTCCAGAACCTTAACTATGATACATCAGCATAAATTCTCAGTTTATCTTATTCATATAGTTTCCCTCGCAGTCATTAAAACGCATAGGTCTTTGGTGGGTAGGATTCTAACGGTTTTTCTATCCTGTCGGAATACATAGGTTAGCATTAATTAAAACCCGAATGAGGTTTCTTGTGAACACTGCTTAAAACAGGTATTTAAATTGTTTGGTAAACGTACTGGTTCTATCGTTTTATCGTATTGCAAGACACCTTGAGATTTTTAAATGTAAAAATACAAATTAATAGAAACGAATATGAAGTTGGATGAGGGAAAAAAAGGGGGGGTACAGAATGTTAGCCAAATATAAAATCTAGAAATTCGGGGCATATAAATGCTGAAAATATGCCGCAAAGCTATGTGTTTTTACCTTTAAAAAATTAGAACTGCATATGAACTTCCCATTCTTTGATATACATTCGAATCGTCATAGTATAAGTAGCACAGTTTCAAACGTAAAAAGAGTTCCGATTGGAAATTGTATTGTCAATATTTACAGAAAAGACATCAAAAAGTATATATGTCACTGCTTACATTTTTTTCTACTTCAACGTGAAACATGTTTTAAAATAAAACAATTAATATCACAGATAGGCATCAAGGGCATCTAGCCCTTTCACAATCAGCCGTTACATTTTTTCATATAATTTTATATGGTTATTTTATGAACAAGATTTTAGTATATTTTTATCTTTACTTTTCTTTTATTCTTAACATAATATGACTAATGGGGAATAAGGTACCAATAAATATTCAAATATGTAAAAAAAAAATCTTAAAAATCTCCTCTTGTATTTCAAGGTTTAGTTCCGAATAAAACGTTGTATTAATCCAGTCGATTTGTGTAGATTTTTGACAAAATTGCTCAGATTGTGGTAAAAGCATGAAATTTGAAATAGTGGTAGTATATGTCATGGACAACATTTTAAGCTATGGACCCACTCTGAACGTCGAAATTTGCGGAAGAGGCGGCCATTTTAAAATGGTGGCCGTTTGATCTCTATAGATTAATAAAAAAAATTATGAAAATAATATGAGAGAAGGTATTGACATGAAACCTGGGTAATAGAATAACAGTGCTGATTCCAATTGTCTTGTTGAACAATTTTTTTTGAAATATTACCCATATTGAATGGCGGCCATTTTGAAAATCTTAGTTTTTTAAGCCAAAAAAGGTAGTCATTATTCGATGAAAATTTAAAAAAAAACCAATGTCGAACATATACAAATGTATTTGTTTGCGCTCTATAAACAGGACGAAGAGCGAGCCTATGAACCCCTCCCCCCCCCCCGAGTTATTCTTCTGTCTCGTTGAGGGTACAAATTACTTTATATTTTTCGACAATGTACATTTCTCTAATGTTCAAAAGTAATCGACATAGTTAAAACGCGACCACGAAGAAGATCATAAAATGAACTGTTACTCTAAAAGCAATATTCGTGCCACCGCTTGTTCAACATAGAATAACAGGATGATTTTATTTTACAAGTATAAATAAAGCAAAAAATATTTCTATACCTGTCATTTATAATAGTTGGCTGATTACAGGATAATTCGCTTTGTTGATATTGTTCATTTAAAACAACTTTCAAAAACCTTGATTGCAGACATAATGAATTTCATATCATACAAGTAATTAATGGTATAGGAACATCAACTGCTCAAATGTTCTCAATTGACGTTAACAATATCTAACAAAAATGAAATGTACATGATTTGTCAAACCTCACTCTGTCTATCATGTTCTATCACATTGTCCTCCACATTTACATAGAGTAGTACAACTTAATACTGCCTTTACACATTTCCATTTCCTTAGTAACCGTGTTCACTTTGACTTATCAGTTAAGCGCTTGCTACAGGAAGTTATTATAAAGTCATATGGTATATTCATCACAGATGACAAGGACTGTCATCTGAGGACTTCATATGTATTGATTTTTTGGTAGCCATTTTGAATGATGGCTATTTTGAAAACATGAATTTCCAATATAACATTACTCGCTAATCTTATTTATTCACACTGTTTGCATTCACACTTTTTTTTACTAATATGCATTGGATATTTATAAAATGGTCAGATAAGGCATGCACATGTTTACAAAATAAAGATATCAGTATAAGAATTTCTAACTGTTACTTACACGTTTGCCTAAGTAACTTTTTAAAACAGAAATTACGTATATATGATATAATTTATGACCGAACGGTGTTGTTGGAAAAGATCAAAATTGTAGATTTCTAAAACACTGGAGCTAGATATCAGAAGAACATAATGGGCGTTTAGACTAGAAGGAATGTGTGAAACGGCAAGAGAGGACATGTGAGGGTTTGCATGCAATGCCAAGCAGATCCAAACAGAACAGACATAGACATTTGAGCTGGCAATCACTCTTTTGATGCAGGCATACAACGATGTTGGGTCTTGAATTGGTTTTCCTTTAGCTCAATTTGAAACAGTTAAATGAGGGTTATGGAACTGCAGAAGCACTCCAGACCGCACAAATCCTGTCAAACAAATTTTCAGACCTCAAAATATTTCATCAGTAAAAGGGAAAACATACTTCTGATGTTGAAGATAATTTGCCAGTTGTAACTAGACACTGTTAAGTAATACTGAATCAACACAAACAATGACTGCAATGTATTTCTTTCTGTGGTGATGTATCTGAAGATCTCCATGATACTTCGAAATTTAAAAATCGACAAAAATGGGACATGACTGTGCGCCTGTACTACAAGACATATTTCCTTAGCCAAAGTTAGAGCTTGAGATGTCAAATTACCAGTATCCTGCTTGATGATTGATAAAACTTGACAACATAGCAAATAGGCAGAATAAAAGAAACAGAAAGAAAGCCAAGAATCTTTTAGTCTTGGAGTTGTGCTTGCCAAAATAATAAAATAGATTGACGGCACACGGTCTGGCAGAGGTATTGTACCAATCTCCAAGCTTGCAGATCACTAAATTGTACAATAAACGCCTGGAATAACTTGTAGTTATCATAAAAGGAAGGACTGATACAACGCATCTAACAAAATAGGAATGTAGCTAACAAAGGATATCTGCAAGCATACAAGCAAGATAAATTAGTTCTCTTGATTTTCAACAAAGGTATTCTTGAAGCTCTGAAACAGACCTTATAATTAAAGGGTATCACCATAGCCATAGCAGGCAAACTATATATACTTGATACTTAGAAAAGCTTTACAGGGACACTCAACAACAGCTATTAACACGAATCAGTTCACCAGACATAAGTTTCTTTAGTATGAATGATACAGGATGGCCAAACATCGAGACACAATCCAGTAATATCGATGAGTGGAAGACAACACTCACAATTTCTCAGCTATAATAGTTCAATTGTGCAACTCGTCATCGAGAGGATACAACTGCAACTTTTCAGTCCTCCGATAGAGAGTAAGATGTCTAAAAGATTGTGGAACGGATTCATTTTGAAAGCCTACAATGAATGTCCCTGTAAACCTTTCTATAGTAGCAAGCCGAACTCTTCAAACTATTCCAGTGACTTTGACTATGAAGAGGCCTTCCCCATCACGATGTTAACAATTTGTAAAAGACATGGCCTGTTTCAGAACTTCCCTAACATAGTCATCGAGAATCCAGAGAAAGACGCAACCTTTCATGTGTGCTTGCATATCATCTATGATAGCTATTATTTAATTTTCCATAAATGTTGTATTAATCATTCCTTCCATGACAACTAATATTCACTAAGGACGTTTACTGTACCATTTTTCCATATCATCAATTTCAAATATTAAAACAATATCTGTTCCAGACTGTGAGCCGTCACAGTTTTCTATTTTTTTGGCAAGCCCCGTTGCAATGGATAACAGATTCTTGACTTTCTTTCTGTGTCTCGAATTCTGTCTAATTGCCTTGTCGTGCAGTTTTAACAAACATTTAGCATGAGATCGGCTCCTGAAATATTGTAGATCTTGTAATCTTCAGCACTGAGTCTGGCTAACAGAGCAATGGTTAGTAGTTCAAGTGACAGTCACATACTCTATTGTCGATCACAATTGTTGATGCTTCATGATGATAGTCAGATACCTCATCACAAAGAAAGAAAGAAATATCTGCAATCATTGTTCTTGTTGATTCATCACAACTGTGGCTGGTTATTCTACTGTTTTTTTTTTCAATCCGTGACTCATTGTGTTTTTCCTGACTATATATATTAAGATTTGCTTTGACAGGATTAGTACCTTTTGTCTTGTGATTCTCCCATTGCATGGCCTTCATCAACGTGGATCAGTTGTATGCTTACAAATTGTCGGTTTATAAATTTTGAAATTATTATGAAACTAAGGTTTCAACTCCCTCAGGCAAAGTTGGCTTTAGATGAATTTGGCTATTTATTTTAGGTATTTTTGACATAAAGCTCTTCAACGATTTTCGGTACTTATACATCTTCGGATTTCAAATGTTTGGCTTTGAGCGTTCCTGATGAAGGTAAATCCAGAAAAGCGCTTCGGACGCAATAAATTATAAAACGTGTTGTTTTCCATTTTTTACAAAAAATGACTGATTACCAGCTCAAATGTCTATGTCTGCTCTTTTTGTATTTGCTTGGCATTGTAAATCATCACAAATTTTGAATAAGATATTTTCAGTCTCCCGGACGAGCCCCCAATTTCTGTTACGGCCGGAAATCGCCTTTAATTTTTGTAGCCAACAAAAGACACAAATCAATAATAAAATTTAACAATATTTATTATACAAAAGTTTACAAGAAGTATTACACAAATATTACTGTCAACTTAACTGTCAAAATATGAGTCCAATCTTTTATCTTTATCTGTATCCGGATATCTTTCGGAATCCAATCTGAATATTACGTTCACTACTAAGGTCACAATCCAGTATAATGTTGTTTGTAGAATAAAAGTGTCAATCCAAATGTTGTGAATGCTAATGTCTATCGATGTCTAAGTCCAAGTCCAAGAGTGAGAGTTTAACTTTAGTGTCTGTATATATATATTTGTCATGGAAGATTCTAAAACAGTCTATAATGGAACATCCTAGAAAGTTACAACAGAAGTTTCTAGTAAAATGTAGAAGTTTATATAACGAATCTTTTATTAGGATAATTCTGGAAAGTTCCAATCATTCTGTAATTGTTCCAGTGATTTCTAAACTGCACAGTTCTAAGATTATTCTGTAAACAACTATCAGGCCACACAACACAAATCAGGCCAACATAAATAAATACAATAATTACAATATCATAACACCTCCTCCCTTAAAAGAAGTTTTTGGCGTAACAAAAACTTATCATGAATAATATGAACAAAAATACATAGTATATACAAAGTGTTTTAATAAGCTCTAGATAAAGCATCTGCTATAACATTATCCTTACCCTTGATATGTTTTACAATTACATCATATTCCTGTAACAATAAACTCCACCTAGTCAACCTCTGATTCTTGTTTCTCATTTTATGTATGAAGGTGAGAGGATTATGATCAGTACAAACAAGAATAGGATATACAGTGGGATTCAAATATACATCAAAATGGTGAAGTGCTGACAACATTGCAAAACACTCTTTTTCAATAGTTGAATAATTTTTCTGATGTTTATCTAATTTCTTAGAAAAATATGATATAGGTTTCTCAACATTATCATCTGTCTCTTGATATAAAACAGCTCCAATTCCTACATCGCTTGCATCAACGGCAAGTTTAAATTGTTTTTCAAAGTCTGGAGTAATCAGAACTGGACTATTAATTAAAAGTGATTTGCTATTTTCAAAAGCGTTTTGACAATTTTCACTCCAGATAAATTTAGAATCTTTTCGTAAAAGATGAGTCAATGGTTGAACCACAGTAGCAAAATTTGAACAAAATTTTCTGTAAAATCCAATCATGCCTAAATATCTCATAAGTTGTTTTCTATTTGTAGGAGGAGGAAATTTGGAAATGGCTTCCACTTTAGCCATAATAGGTTTCACTTGACCTTGGCCAACTGTATGCCCTAAATAATCAACAGTGGCCTGACAAAATTCACTTTTACCAAGATTAATAGTCAAATTTGATTGTGACAATCTATCAAAAGTATCATACAAATGTGTTAAATGCTGTTCCCAGCTATCACTACATACAATTAGATCATCAATATAAGCATAACAACAGTTTAAATCTTTTATAACATTATTGATCATTCTTTGAAATGTAGCTGGTGCATTTTTCATGCCAAATGGCATTACAGTATATTGAAATAAGCCATCTGGTGTAACAAAAGCTGATATTTCACGAGCTCTCTGTGTCAGTGGAACTTGCCAATAACCTTTCAACAAATCAAATTTACTCACAAATGTTGCTTGACCAATCTTGTCAATACAATCGTCTATCCTTGGAATCGGATAGGAATCAGATTTTGAGACTGAATTTACTTTTCTGAAATCAGTCACGAAACGAAAGGTTTTATCTGGTTTTGGCACAAGGAGACAAGGAGAGCTGCATTCACTGTTACTCGGCTCAATAATATCATTGTCAAGCATATATTTAATTTCTTTTCTCATAGCTTCAAGTTTGAGTGGATTAAGCCGGTAAGGATGTTGCTTAATTGGAGAAGAATCTCCTACATCAACATCATGACAAACAGCAGTGGTTTTGTTTGGCACATCTGGAAAAAGATTTTTAAAAGAAAATACCAAAGTTTTAATTTCTTCTCTACGATCAAAAGACAGATGTGCAAGTTTTGAGTCTAAATTTGACAAAATTTCAGAATTTTTCAATCTAACTGTCTCTTCCATAGTTTTAAAACTAAAAGGTGGTTCAATTACATCTGGTTTGTCATGATTGTTCTCAAATTTAACTATGCCTAAAGTGGCAACTGGTTTACTCTCACATTCATTAGTACGCTCAAAGTATGGTTTTAACATATTAATATGACACACTCTATTTTGTTTGCGCCGACCTGGAGTTTTAACAATATAATTCAAATCATTGATTTTACTCTCCATTCTATAAGGACCACAATATTTAGCCTGTAAAGGATGTCCAGGAACTGGCAAAAATACAAGTACCCTATCACCAGGCTCAAAAACTCTGTTCCTGGCATCTTTATCATACCATATTTTCATCTTGTTCTGTACATTTTAAAAGTTTTTCTGAGCAATTTGACAAGCAGTATACAATTTTTCTTTAAATCTAGATACATAGTCTAAAAGATTCAGGTCAGTATGTTCAGTTAGCCACTTTTCCTTAATCAATTTTAACGGTCCCCTTACAGTATGGCCAAATACCAACTCAAAGGGACTAAATCCAAGGGATTCTTGAACAGCCTCTCGAACTGCAAAAAGTAGAAAGTGAACTCCATCATCCCAGTCTCTGTCAAATTGAAGACAAAAAGTTCTAATCATGTTCTTCAATGTTTGATGAAAACGTTCTAAGGCACCTTGAGATTCTGGATGGTACGCACTTGATCTATACTGAGCAATCCCTAACTGGTACACGACTTGCTGAAATAGACCTGACATGAAATTTGATCCCTGGTCGGACTGTATAGACTTAGGAAGTCCTACTAACGTGAAAAATTTGATAAGAGCTTTGACAATAGTATGTGTCTTGATATTTCTTAGCGGAATAGCCTCAGGAAAGCGTGTGGATGTACACATGATTGTCAATAAATACGCATTTCCAGTTTTGGTCTTTGGTAAAGGTCCAACGCAGTCAATTAGAACTCTGCTGAAAGGTTCGTCAAAGGCTGGAATAGGCAGAATTGGTGCTGGTGGTATTTTCTGGTTAGGCTTACCAACAACCTGGCATATATGGCATGATTTGCAGTATTCTGCGACATCATTTCGAAGTCTGGGCCAGTCGAAATGCTGCAAGATCTTAAGGCAAGTCTTCCTTATACCTAAGTGTCCAGCCAAGGGGGTGTCATGGGCAAGACCAATAATTTCTTGCCTATAAACTTTAGGCACCACCACTTGGTATACCACTCTCCATTCCT
The DNA here is from genome assembly GCA_037788925.1 of Mytilus galloprovincialis. Taxonomy (NCBI): domain Eukaryota; kingdom Metazoa; phylum Mollusca; class Bivalvia; order Mytilida; family Mytilidae; genus Mytilus; species Mytilus galloprovincialis. Next base: position 52,682,562 of record CM075332.1, read on the forward strand.
CCTCTGGGGTAGCATCAGGAGGCCTCCACTTCCTCATTAAAATGCCGTCCTGATGGTAATAGCATTCGGCCACTTTGTCTGCTTCCTCATGTGGTTGAGCCCGCTGGTTGAGCTGAAGAACCTCAGGGTCTTTATGTTGTTCTTCAAATAAATTCTTTCGGTCTAATGAATGGCTGTTTACGTTTGGCCATGGCATAATAACATTCTTGTTAACACTAGGTGGTCTTATTATGGCCTTTTCTGAGCTACCAGGACCTTCAATGTCAGCTAGGAAAGTGTCAGAAAGGTCCATGTAATCAAACTGGTCTTCTTGCAAATTCTCATCTTGTTGTTTTCTAGCCATCGCCCTAGTAACAACACAAGCTGGATACAATTCAGCATCATCTTCAGGTGATTTAACATCCACCACTGGTTCACTGGTAACAATTGGTTCAGCAACCACTTTGTTCCTAGCTAGATCATTTCCTAGCAATAATGTAACACCCTCTACATGGAGATTAGGACGAACACCTACAATAACTGGTCCAGTTATCAAATCTGACTTCAGATAAATACGATGGAGAGGAACATCTATACAACCTAACTCTACACCTTGTAACAAAACGGAGGCACCAACAGAAGTCTTCTCGGACAAAGGCAACACACCTTCTAACAATAAAGACTGAGAAGCTCCAGTGTCCCGTAAAATCTTAATAGGCTGAAGAGTGGTATCATCAACAATAGAAATAAACCCATCAGACATAAAAGGTTTATATTCCTCCATGTAATCACAAAAACTGGACTTAAAAGCCTGACTCGCAGGACATTCCAACGTACTGGTAATATAAGGTGTCGTACACGCACTGGACTTCGGCTTATTATCTCGTTCATTCTTCTCCTGGAGTCTGAAACAATCAGCCATCAGGTGACAATTCTTCTTACAATAAGCATAAATCAGTGACTTCTTCTCAAAAGTATCAAATTTTGGACTAGACATATTAAAACTGGACTGACTCTTATTCTGTGCAACAGGCTTACTATCAGTACGCTCAGTGCTTTGATTTTTGTAATTTCCACTTGAATTATTAACATTTTGACCCTTGAAACTTCTTTTATGTGAAAGGGTATAATTATCTGAAATTACAGCTGCATCATGTATTGTCCCAACAGTTTTGTCGTCTAAATGTGTTTTTAAGTCTAAATGAACACATTGTTTGAACTCTTCTAATAACATCAATTGTCTTAGGTCAAAATTAGTATCTGTTTTCTTTGAAGTAAGCCATTTATCAAATAGATCTTCTTTTTCCCGAGCAAATTCCACATAGGTTTGTGAATCAAACTTTTTATAAGATCTAAATTTCTGTCTATATGCTTCTGGTACTAGCTCATAAGCTTTCAAAACTTCCTGTTTCACCGTGTCATAATCGGAACTTTTTTCTGATGGAAGTGCAGAGTATATTTCAGCGGCCTTACCCTCCAAAACACTTTGTAGCATTGTAGTCCAATACAGCTTTGGCCAATTCAAATTACGAGCAATTTTCTCAAACTGTGGAAAATATTTATCGACTGTCTTTTCACAAAATCTGGGAACTAAACGTATATTTTTTGCTGCATCAAAATAATCTGATTTCGACTGGACTTTAGAGTTGCTTTCTTCTTTGACCATTTCAATTTTCAGATTTTCCATCTCTAGCCTTTCTCTCATTTCAAGTTCTTTTAATTTTAATTCATCTTCTTTTATTTTCTCCCTTTCCTTCATTTCCAGTTCTTTTAATTTAAATTCATCTTCTTTTTCTTTTCTCTCTATTTCCAACCTTTCCTTCATTTCCAGTTCTGCTTGTTTTAATTTAAATTCATGTTGTTTTAATTTAAGTTCATCTTCTTTTCTTATCTCCAGTTCTTTTAATTGGAGTTCATGTTCTAATTCAAGCTGTTTTAATTTAAAGGCATCAATATTTTCTACCTTAAGTTCAAGAGCCTCTTCACCTAAGATTTCTGTGTCAACTAATTTGTCTATAACCAAATTTTTTATAATTTGTTTTCTCATAGATACTTTAAAATCTAATTTCAGATGTTTAGCAAGCAACACTAATTCCTCTTTCTTTAAATTATCAAATTATAAATAGTAAAGATTGATTCGCAAATTTTGCAATACTGAAGGGGAAATTAGGTTTAAATACAAAAAATCGAAGATATCATGTTTAAAATTCTGTGTACTAATCACGCGTTAAGTCTACAAAGGTTAAACAGTGGCCATTGCGACGTTCAAATAAAAACAAGAATGTGTCCCCAGTATACGAATGCACTATCATTTTCTATGTTCAGTGGACCGTGAAGTTGGAGTAAACCCTCTAATTTGGCATTAAAATTAAAATGATCATATCATAGGGAACCTGTATACTAAGTTTGAAGTCGATTGGACTTCAACTTCATCAAAAACTACCTTGAAACATGTTCTTGGATTAATTTGCACTTCTCATAAGTGCAAATTGGAACCACACTTTTTTTTGTCGTAGAATCATCAAATTTGGCAATAATGTACCTCTGGGGATAAATAACGCAATACAAAAAAAAAATTGGTGTGGCTTGCCCGGTTCGGCAACTGGAGTGAAAATAGTGACAAAATCCTGTAGGATATTTTTTTCTCCCATAGGATTTTTAAAAATCCTACAGGATTTTGAGAAATCCTATAGGATAAAGTCATAATCCCATAGGATATTTTTTATATCCTACAGGATATTTAAATCCTAAGGGATTTATAATCCCTTAGGAGAATAAAAATATCCTATAGGATATAGTTTCGCCCTTAGGATTAAAAAAATCCCTTAGGAAAAATAAAAGCATTTCCTATAGGATATTTTTTATCCTGCAGGATATTAGTCTAATAAAATAATCCCATGGGATTAAAAATATCCGATAGGATTTATAAATATCCTAAGGGATTTCATAACAGAAAAAATATCCTGTGGGATAAAAAAGAATCCTAAGGGTAATAAATAAATCCTAAGGGTAATAAATAAATCCTAAGGGAGATTAAAAATCCTAAGGGAGATTAAAAATCCCATGGGAGATCAAAGCAACTCATAAGAGAGAAAAAAATCCTATAGGAGAAATAAATATCCTATAGGAGAAACAAATATCCTATGGGAGAATGAAATATCTTAGAGAAAAATCTATTTGTGAACTCAACCAAAGAACAGAGAATAGTTTTATATGTTTTTGTAGTAGGTAAGGATATTATTTTATTGGAGCAGACCAAATATTCCCAGATATTATTGTTTAAGAATTGTTAATTTTTCTACCAATGACACAAATTACCGATAAGTGTACTTCAAACATGGAGCTTGCATTGAGTTACTTCTACTTGTCCGTTTGTTATTTTATGTTTATTATTGCCATTTGCGTAGTTTCTTCTGTTACCTATTACTATATTTGACTCTGGCTTCTTTTAAATCGAGTTTTCTCTTGTTTAATGCATTGTGGTTGTTTATTCCTCATTTGCTAAAGGAAAAGGGGCCGGTTGAGATATCAAAAGTCATGAGTATACATCCATCGCCTGTCTCAAAGCAGAAACCTTTATCCTTTGGTAATCTCATGTGATTTTTTTCAATTTAAGTTCAAAAGTGCATTTTAGTGTTTAGTGTAGCAACCATTTCTCTGAACTATTATTCATTATTGTTTAGTGACCAAAAGAGGCCCGCCTCTATGTGCGGAATTTTCTTTCTGCATAGAGGACTCATAATTTTGAACTCATCAGGGTTCCTGTACTCAACCGACTTGTTGGGTACTGAGACATGACTGTGACACCATCTGAACAAAAACTGTGAATAAAATCAGAAGCAATTTTAAAACAACACATGGTGTTGGGGCTAAGAATACCACCAGCTTTTCATTGAAAGTAATGACAAGACAGAAACATGCGTCCAACGGGTATATCCAATACACTACAATTACTTAAACAACTTTGAAAATCGTACATAAGTGTTTTTTATTTTTTTATTTAGTATAGCTTGCTTTCCGTGAAGATATTTTTATTGTGGAGATGCCTGGATAGATTTGCCAGTAACCATACTTCTTCTATTGTGTCCTCAATATGCATGTAGTATTTGCAACTGAACATTTACATTAACTTTCACCAATAAATTCTTCAACAAAATTTGATAATAACTGAAATTTTATGGAACTAAACACTAGATGTAACTAAAGACAGTATTGTTCACCTAGGTCTATGTGCATCTCTGACAACAGACACATCAACACGTTAGGCTAGAATATCACGGTACGTCTAAACACTGCTAAGGACTCCTTAGTGCACTAAGGACTATACAATGCCACTAAGGACTAGAAGGAGTGCTGTTGTGTGTATTATTTTTACATATTATGTTAGAGATTGATATTTCATGCATAAATTTCAAATTTTATAGAAAAATAATCATAAATAAACAAGATATTCAACATTATTTAGGCACGTGCCCGTTTTTCTTTGATATGCCGAAAATCAATGAACCGTTTGACACGTGCCAAATGACAAAACAATTCATTAAACAATCATAATCTTTTTATTTTAGGTAATAAACAATTGTATCTAAAAAAATGTATGCTTAATATTTATAATTAAATGTGTTGTTCTTATGAAAAATGATTACAGAACAAATAATTTTGTTTTTGTTTTACTTCTTTCCCGACAAAGTTATTTGCCACAGGTGCACGACTTTGATGTGCGCCTACTAAATGACTAATAAGTTAGAGTGTGGTCAGCTTGTTATGTAAGAGATATGAAGACAAAATAAATATATATATTGATAAGTGTTTTGTTTTTATTTTAATTTCGACAAAGATGCGTGTATATATACAAATGGTTTCACTAAAACAATACGATGGAATTGAGAGAGAGAAAATTATGTGTCGTTCTTGGGGTTTATCCAAACCACTAGTTTTCAACCAGCTTGATATTTGTTTACAAAGGCTCCATACGGCACTTATTTGTTTGTATATTTCGACATTTTATTATTCTTCTAAAAGTAAAAGAAGTTAAATAAATCATTTCCCGATTTTAAGTCAGATTAAGTTTCATTTTCAAATATATAAAAGAGACAAATGTTTTAAAAATGTTCCACAGTTTTTAGTACAGTATTCACAAATTTTTTTTCAGTATGTGTAAATTTAGAGCTAAAGATATAATTCTGACAGAGAAAGAGAATGCTTCGTATGAATGCCTTGAAAATATGCCTTTACCACATGATGTGTAAATAATTATTTTTTGTAATGCAATATAATCAAAATATTTAAACCTAAATATATCACGCGAAAAAAAGAAAAAGCCGACAGAAATATTTTCAACTATAATTTCTTTAAATCTACTTTTCTTAAAGAAGAACAAGTATCACAGGCACTTGTCTCAGAAAAGGTATATAGGAATTTTTTTTCTGAGACAAATGCCTGTGGCAAGTATGTCAGGAGGAAATCCGATTTGTATTGTTTTTAACAAATTGTCTGCTTAACATATCGTACGAAATAATTTATGAAATAATGACTATGTGCTATGCGCTTTACTGCACTGTTGAAGGCCCGAAATATATTACTCAAATGGGTCATATATGAACTTAGTGTGTTGCATGTAGTAAAAATGCATTATCTTATTGGTTTCGTTTTGTCCAGTTATACATTTCTTAAAATGTCTTCATATATGAAAATAAATTTTGAACAGTGCACCATAAGAAACAAACTAAAGTGTTCCAGCTCCAAACCAGTCTATTGTTCAAACGCATGTACGTCGTCGCCTGTCACCACATTAAAGCACGCTTGCAAGAAAAAATAAACAGAATAGAGATACGGGTACAAAACACATTATAGATAATGTGTCCGACCACCTGAAAAATAAAATTGGTTCAAGACACAAAGAACGTTACGAAATATTAGATTAATTTTTCGGTACTACCGGGCTTATCACAGCCCAATAACAAGATGAATTTAATGAAAACGCAACAAGCATCTGCCGGTGATCCAAACTTCAACACGTACTTTAAAAAAAATATATATAAATGTGAATTAAATATCTATAAAAATTTGTATTTCAGTCACTTATTAATATGAACATCAAATGAAAATCCGACATTAGATATATTTCTCTGGTGACAAATTTATTATTTACAAGAAATATACACTTGAGAAAATACTTCTTCATTCAGATTTTTTTGTTAATAAAATTTCAACAACAATTCATTTATTAGTATCCAACTTTACCAAAAGGATTCCCGTGTAATCAATTAATATGTAATTTGACACGTGTCAAACGGTTCATGGATTTTCGGCATATCAAAGAAAAACAGGCACGTTTGTAAATAATGTTGAATATCTCCTTAATTTATTATTATGTTTCTATAAAATTTGAAATTTATGCATTAAATATCAATTTCTACCGTAATATGAAAAGAAATTGCATGTAACAGCTCTCCATCTAGTTCTTAGTGGCATGTTATCAGTCCTTAGCGCTAAGGACTCCTTAGCAGTGTTTAGACACACCCAGAATATCATTCGTAACTAAAACTTAAAAAAAAAATCATTATTGCTGATAATTTCAGAGATTAAAAGGACAAATCATTTTGCTTTTGTTTTATTTCTCTTCCTATAAATATTTTCGTGTGCATGGCTTTGATGGGCGCCAACTCTTAAATTAGAATATGGTGAGCTTGTTAAAATGTTTATACATGTATTAAAAAGTTTTATCAAGAAAATGTAATAGAAATGTCGACAATAACAAACTGAGATATTCTATGCTGAAAATAGATATAAATATAATAAGTGGTATGAGTGCTAATATTACAGTTGATTTGGCAATGGAGAAAAATGTTCGTATCCATCAAAAATTTTAAAACTTTACACACTCTGTGTTCTCTTTGATTTTTTTTTTTATAAAAACCTATCTCCATTTCCAAGTTGTGGTCCCTTACGCGGAATTTTGTTGAAATTTGAAGACTATTAAAAATTTAATAGGTCAAAGAATAGCCTTCAACATTTGAGGCTTTTTATAGCCAAGGCTGCGTTTAGTTTAAACATATTTTATTTAAAAATTGAATAGGTCAAAGAACAGCCTTCAACACGGATCCTTGGAAATTAGAAAATTTGCAATTAGAGGCCGCAAGAATAGTAACAGGTCTACTAATATTTACAAAACCTGAAACTTTATATTCTGAGGTTGCCTGGGAATCTCTTTTTGAAAGAATAAGGATGTAGTCGTAATTGCGTGTCGATATCTTGTCAATCGTACTGTTGTTTTATTCGACTAACTAACTTTATACGGAAAATTTTTGCATTTTTTTTTAAATTACCATGGTCTATTGTTTTTAAACTGTTAATATTGGAATTAAGTAAAGAGTCAAAGTTGAAATCATGAATAAGTGTTCCGTGAAAATTGTTTTCGAAAATATAATTTGTTCATAATTCTTTAAAGTAATAAACTTTTTTCAAATAAATTCTGATCTTCCCTCATCTGATCACCAGCATGGCTTAAGGCATTACTTCCAAAGGTATTGTAAGGGGTGTGAGGTGACACTTCCACGTATTCAAGCGATTTCCTGTCGGACTTGCAAGTTCATGCATCGTTTCACTTCTGCAGGTAATATTCAGTGTACACGGCCGATAACTTATAACTTTCCATTTTGAACTATCAGATGTATAATATACAACTCTGTCTTACTTGTCATAACTAAACTCATACGCTTGTTTATAAATAACATTTCTGGTGTAAAATAAAAATATAAATAATACCCAAAAAATAAGATTTGATGAAATTACAATCTATTTAAATATTTTTTCCAAGGTTGACTTTGGGAAAATGTAATATATACTCGATGTCAATAGTGAAGGACAGATTGGAACATACCAGAAATATTGATTTAAAAAAATGTACGCACTTGTCGATGATTCGTCTATACGACTGGGTAGAAAGTTACGGAACTATAGTGCAATTTAAAATATATACATGTATACATTAAACATAAGAAAAAAACATATATTTTGAATAAATTGGGGTAAAAGTTTTGTAAATAGACTAGTCCACGTATGCCAACAGTATGTAATCATCGAATGTCGATAGACTATTGTATACCAAAAGAAGAAGACGAAGAAGAAGAAGAGAACCAATTTGATTTAGATACAGGTCGATGTTTAACTTGCTTTGGTTCATCGAAGTTGTGGACATAGTAAAATCACAGATTTATATTGACGTTACGCACGGTATTGGTGCCACTTAGCGTTACACGACGTTCCTAATAAAACAACGATTTTGACGTTGTTCCAAAAAATGTACGCACTTGTCGACGATTCGTTTATACGACTGGGTAGAAAGTTACGGAACAAGACTGAAAAATACGGAACAAGACGGAACAAGACTGAAAGTTATGGAACAAGACGGAACGAGACTGAAAAAGTTTCAAACGTTGACCTAATATTTTACTCATGTGAAAATGCCGCTTAAAGTACAGAGAATTTCGATGTTGCTTCTTTATATGTTTTTATTTTTTTCAAGCGGGTGCAAATATAAATATATAAAAAAGATGTGGTATGATTGCCAATGAGACCACATTTCACAAGAGACCAAATTGTCACAAAAATAAACAACTATAGGTCACTGTACGGCCTTCAACAATGAGCAAAGTCCATACCGCATAGTCTGTTTTACAAGGCCCCGAAATGACAATGTAAAACAATTCAGTCGAGAAAACTAACTGCCTCATTCATGTTACAAAATGAACGAAAAAGTCTGTTTTGTATATTTTTTTACTTTTTTTTTTATCTTCGAAATGTTTTAAAACTTTCAAATGTGAGGCTCTTATTTTATCAACACTTTAATTCTTGGACTATTATACTAACGTTAATATAATAGTCCCAGAATTTTATTTTTTATTTTTCTTAAACAGTGACTTATATATTGTAGGCAAATAATTAAGAAAATTCAGGTTATCAAGGAATTTTCACATTTTGTACATAAATCAGGCCGTTAGTTTTCTCGTTTGAATTGTTTTTACATTTATCATTTCGTGTCTTTTATAAATGACTACAAGGTTAGGGTTTTGCTCATTGTTGATTGCATATAGAAATAAGATTGTTATGTATGCCACTGGACGAACACTAATTGTGAATATTTTGATGGGAAACTATTGAGTATCAAAGTTCCAAATTAATTTCGGGATTTATTTTCTTTCTCGATATTCAATAACAGAGAAAAAAAAATTGCTTGTCCGCTAAATAGGGATTTTCTTGTTAAACATCGTTAAAAAGATGTGTGTCTAAGGTGAACGCCACAAGAACCCTGTAATACTAGTACGAGAGTATAGCATGTAAACATTCCTTCTTAATGATATGGTTGTTTTGGAAATCTTTTCTTACAACTCATGTCGGCGCTAACATGTCCTTTAGTAGTTATTTTTTTTTTCCAAAAGTCCAATTTCACGTTTCCGCATTTTCGTGCATTACTTTTCCGAAATAAGTAGCGGCGTTTTTACGTTTCCGCAAATTGGTATTACTTTTCCAGAAAAAGAAATTACTATTCCGGAAAAAAATTAATTAAGGTATACCTGTTGATTGAATAATAAAAAATAAATATTTATTAAGTTAAAGGTCATCATAACAAAGTCTACAGTAGTACATATACATTCACCGTTTACTAGTTTTGTATTTTGGTCAAGAAAGAAGTCCATCTTTTCCTTTTCATATTTCTGAACGTTTTTTTTTTTAAAGTTAGAGTTATCATCTTTATGCAAAATTGAATGATTTCGTATACTAGTAGTATTACGTTTTCTGTGTCTCTTAGATTTTTTAAGAATACATTTTCGCATGCTTAAACATGATAAAGAAAGCACGTCAACTGTTGGACTCGTGAAAATATTTTTCAACTTTTTAAAGCTTCATCTGTGTGATCGAAATTGTCGAAAGATTCTTATGACAATTTTAATAAAAAGTGATGCAAGTACAAGGGACCAGACGATATGATATAATTGGTACTAGGGAATGAATTATAGAAGTAAACTATTTCAAAATAAATAATTCAATATTTTATATTAATAACATCTTTAAGAATTACAAAATTTAATATTTTATCGACACATGCCACGTTCAATATTGATTGCAAACTGTGTAATCGATTGAAATTCATGATCATTCAACCATGGACCGCTAATCACGCACGTGTGTACAAACAGTTTGACTATGAATATGTTTTTTCGGCGACTGTTTTTTCGTCATGTGTTTGGTATTTCAATTGGTTTATAAAACAAATTATGGATATCAAAGATAGGTCAATCGGGAAAAAAAAAATTCCATTTATCATAAAAAGCTTCACAAGTTCCAAGAAATGGTTTGACACGAAATAAAGATATGTATCTGCTTTTAAGCTATTCTATAAAATATATATATTATAACGTTACTTAAAACTGCGAAAAAAAAACTGAACCATTTGTCGATAAAAAACGGACGAACGAAATTGTAAAAAATATATATTATCTTTAAATTTTTTTAGTAAAATTGAGAATGGAAATGGGGAATGTGTCAAAGAGACAACAACCCGACCAAAATAAAAAAACACAACAGCAGAAGGTCACCAACAGGTCTTCAATGTAGCGAGAAATTCCCGCACCCGGAAGCGTCCTTCAGCTGGCCCCTAAACAAATATATACTAGTTCAGTGATAATGAACGCCATACTAATTTCCAAATTGTACACAAGAAACTAAAATTTAAATAATACAAGACTAACAAAGGCCAGAGGCTCCCGACTTGGGACAGGCGCAAAAAATGCGGCGGGGTTAAACATGTTTGTGAGATCTCAACCCTCCCCCTATACCTCTAACCAGTGTAGAAAAGTAAAAGCATAACAATACGCACATTAAAATTCAGTTCAAGTATATTTATTCTAGTTTATAAATCAAAGGTTGATCACCAGCAGTATGTGTGCCTTACTAGTTTATAATGTCGTGGACTGTGATGTATGCTGCCACCTTCGAGACGTATTTGCTAACGGTTCATTAAAAAAGAGGGTCAGGATGGGGTCGATGAATAGTGAATAATGGGTTAAAAGTGCCGAATAAAGGAAAATAAATAATGACTACAGAAACATAGAGAAAAAGATAAGGAATAGAGAATGACGAAGTGCTTATATATATAAAGAACACAGAAAAAGACTGAACAATTATAGAATTAAGGACCCCCGTACAGGTCCTCATACAATTGACACATCTTATTTTCACACCTAGCAGTTTCTTGGTATATACACATAGTGGTCAGCGTACATCTGCAATGTTCAATTAGGTGTGAAATTTTAATCTGGTAATTGAGATTAAATATAAAAGATGAATATACTGATTATTTCATTATAGTGTCGCACATTGGTCTTACAGTTAAAACAAAGATCGATAGCCAGCCTTCATAAAATTACGAGACACTAAATTTACAATAAAATTAATTAAAATATATACAATTATGAATTAGTTACAACAAGGATTTGTATAGTTACACACACATCTTTATCAATGAAATCCAGGATTTGTTTAGTAAATCTTTGATGAAATTAAAATAATATCCACATTTGATATAAGCAGAGACATATAATACATATGTATTATATGTCCCTGATATAAGTAACAAAATAAACGAATAAAATCTTTATTAAAATGCTAATATTCTGATGATGGATATTATAATAAAATTGTCAATTGAAATTATCTTTGCAAAAGAAAATAAAGGTATATAAACTTGGGATTTTATTTGAAACACATCACAGTAACCTTTATGTAAGAAACAAATATGCACAAAGAAAGACAAAAATAATACTGAAGATATATTGTTTGTAAATCATAATTTCATAAAAACTTTTTTCTTCTAATAAAAAAACTATTTATTGTACGAGCTAAAAACTTTTGTTTGTATTTACAGTTCATATGAGCAATACATCTTTTCTCTGTGTTCATTCTGTCAAAGTTAATATGTTCACGTGATGTTTTAAAAAGTTCATATCGGAAGTCTGTATATAAAAGACAGACCATTAAAACATGTATTTCGTTTTCCACACAGTTCGAACTACAAAATTTACAAAGTCTATCATTAAATGGTATCTGCGGTATGGAATATCGTTCCGTCTTAACGGCTAGCAAAGTTATGATTTCGCAGAAAAAAATATGAAGATGTTAAATAAAATTATTTAAACCTTTCTCACAGACTTTTTCCCAACGTGTACACTTTGATTACATTTTTGTGACTTTCGTCCTACTTATAAAAACATGTGCGACTTTTCCCTCAGCATACATGTAAATCATGGGATTCGTAGAAATACTACAAAGGACCTCCTTAGTGCACTAAGAACAAAATTGTACACTAATGACCTGATGGAAAGATACTATCACAACGGATATGGCATCTAGAAAAAGACTTTGTAAAAAATCATAAAATCAAATTTTATAATTATGTCATTTTTAATTAGAAAGTTATCTAATATTTTCTCGACACGTGCTTCAATCGGTTGATTGCCACCTTTAGTGTAATCAGTAGAAATTCATGTTCGCTCAACCCTGTCCCGTTTATAATCCGCTTGTATATACCGATTTTAACATGTATACGGTATTTCAAATTGTTCTCTTGGTTTTTTTCGTTTGTTTGTTTCTGCCGTGTTTATTCTGTCTGGTAAATTTTTTACTTCTAAGGTAATAGCGTCTTCTCAAATATTTTCAGTTTTTGGAAATGTTTATCCTTTTTTTTTTTATTTTAAAAATACAAATAATTGTAAACACTTCACGGAAAGGTGAGGTTTAATACTTGGTTGCTTAACGTCCAGTGGCCTATACTTCACTTTTTTTTCTGATGTCAGAAACCATGCCTCACTGCAAGGTTTTTAAAAGGATAGAACACAGGCAAATGCAAAAAGATTCTAATGACTATCTTTGCTGCCTAGGTCTCTATATAATGATTTATGTTTTATGGGATACTAAACTCCTGTTCTTCAAAAACAAATATATTCAGTTTAAGTGAGGTTTTAGTCTGATCTAACTTCTGATGTGATTTACTGAGAATGTTTCACTTATTTATAAGAGGCAGTACCAAACATGTTTATCTTTAACATGTGGTCAGGTTAAATACATATAGGGTTAAACACTTTCCTCGACATGTTTAGGAGAGGAACATATTTAGGGTACGAACTTGTTTACAAATGCATTACGAGTATAGATCACGGCCGACACTCGGCTAACCGAGAGATTGGTCGGTTAATCTATATTGAGTATGTGGCTATATGGGCGATTGGTCTGTTAATCGGGTTGGTTATACGTCTGTTAAGAGTAAAACGCTTAATTTTATGTTAAACTCTATTAAATATACAGATTTTTGGCATGTTATAAGAACCAAATCAAAAAAAGAAAAGTGTCTGACAAAATGATATCTATCATAGAACATTTTGCACTTGTAAAAACATTTCTTAGTGTGCGCAGTTTTCAGTAAAACTAAAAGGCGTCGCGCAAGTATGTAGTATTTATGCTTATACGCATAGCAATTTTTTTAATAAAAGGCGAAACAAACAAATTTAGATATCATTTAAAGGACAAAAAATAGTACTGTAGTTCTAAAAAATAAATTAACATTAGTAAATATTTCATAATTGTAAAATAACGTGATTAATACCACGTTTTAGTGAAAATTATGGGAATAAAGTCTGTTAATGGGTTGGACAATTGAAATTGTGTCAGTTAAGAGTTATTTAGCCACGACAATATTTTTGCTACCTTTATATTTTCCCCTTGAAAAATTTAAGAATGAGATGTTCCTGAGTAAACAAAAATGACAATACGGTGCCACAGTATCCTAGAAAGAGCATTTTTATTTTGACTTTCTTTGCATTTTATAGAAGGTTGTGTCACTTCATTATAGCGTGATATGGATTGGCCTCTGGAATATGCATGATTTTTTTATTGACGTTTTCAATCAGCCTTAATTTTTGTGTCTGTTCGACGTAGCACGTTCTCAATTCCGACTGAAAGTGTCTTTCTAATACAACACAGGGTACATACAACTTGTTCTCGTTTACATATGAACATGATATTTGTCACTGGACGTTAAACCCTAATTCGTCAGCATCATCCAATTGGTTCTTTTCTTCTATCACTAAATCTTGTGTTGTTTACAAATCACTCTAAAGAAGTAAACGGAAAGGAGCGAATGCAGCTACATTTGGTTATTTTAAGTTTCAATTCATTTTATTCCGTTTAGTTCCTTTCTACATAAGTGCAGAGGAGAACTACAGTTGTCTATGGTGGCCGGTGAAGTCCATTTCGAGTTTTCGCGATTTCGCCTTTCATATTCTATAGGGCGAAAAGGCGAAATCGCGAAGTCGAAAACGTTTTCGACTTTGCAATTTCGCCTTTTCCCCATATAGAATATGTTAGGCGAAAACGCTAAAGCGCTAAAACGCAAAATGCAAAATGGCATTAACCTGCCACCATAGTTGTCCGCATGTAAACTTCTAGAATTTGTCACCAATATAAGTACATCGCAATCCGTTACTGTTTCAACAGCCATCGGTGTTTCATATGTGTATACTTAAACACGTATTATTTTTCTCTCGTTTTTAGCAATGTATCACTCTCTACTGTTCTGATATATTATTCTATATTCTGCGTTTCCCTACAGATTCTCGTGTATACCATGAGGGTCCGGATTGTATTCTTTAAATTGTTATGTAATTTTTTTCTACATTTTATTTATCTTACTCATTATTCTTTCTTTATTTTTCATATTTTGTCATCCCAATATATTTTACTTACTGATGTTTGGTTACATTACGACGTTTATCTCTGAGTTATATACTGGTTACAAATGTAGATGACAAATTTGTGTCATTTATGACAATTAAACAGAATCAACATGATATATGCGATCATTCTTGGATGATATTAATATAACTTTAATATTTTACTTTTTGAAACAATTTTTATCGATTTTCAATTTCATGTGTTGTTTCCGTATATATAAAAAAGAAGATGTGGTATGATTGCCAATGAGACAACTATCCACAAAAGAACAAAATTACACAGACATTAACAACTATGTTAAGTTTCATTGCTCATGTGTTGTTTTCTTATATTTTAGCCGCTCGTCTTGAGTCTACTCATTTGATCCGATAACACCCCCATATAGCAATAAAATTATACTTTTATTGCCATTCATAACTCTTAACAGACCAATTAACAGACCGGGTTTTATACATCCGACCCATTAACAGACCAGGTTTTAAATAAAGATTGATTTATGTCACCAAAATACAGATTTTCGTGTAGATTTTTCACACAATGATATCAATATGGTTAACAAACATAATGCCTTTCTTTTTTCGATGTTCAAAATATTGAATGCAAGTAAATTTAACCAATGTGTCATTTTGTGTACATTTTATGTGTGTAAAATGTGTATAAATTTATTGATGAGTAACCCGCCTTTTCATTTTATAGATCGTACATCGAAGCTAGAAAAATAATAATTACACCACTGAATTCAGTACAATGAATTGTTTTGTTAGACATGAATATTTTTTATGATGAAAATATATTTAGAAAGTTATACAATGAAACATGCTGAACTTTCAATGATTTTCTCGATAACACCTGATTAACAGACTTTAGCCAACCCGATTAACAGACCAACCGCCAATATAGCCGCATACTCAATATAGATTAACCGACCAATCTCTCGGTTAGCCGAGTGTCGGACGTGATAGATATGTGTAATTTGATGTTCAGGCCCCGGCTAAACACATTTTTAGACTGTAAATATGACTTATTTATTTCTTACAGCTACTTCAATTTCAACGTTTGTGGATAGGTGTTTCATTGACAGCCATACCACATCTCCTTTTGCTTATTTTTGTTGTATATATATTTTTTTCATTTTCCTTGTCTTTTAAAAAATATTCCATTATAAATTTTATTTGATGCCGAAAATAAGAATACGAAGAGTTATTTGTTAAATGCTATAACTAAGCGAAGTAAAACAACCATTAATAATTGTGTACAAGAGCATCATATATATTTATAAAAACAAGAGTGCACACGCTGAAATGTCTCGCCTTCTATACTAATCATTGATATTATGTTGATAGTCCTAAGTATAAAGCTAAGCTTTAATACAACTGTCACATAAACATAACATTAACCAAGATAACTAAACAAAGACCAATGAACCTTGAAAATGACGTCAAGGTTAGATGAACCATGCCAGGCAGACATGTACAGCTAACAATGCTTCTATACAACATATATAGTTGACCTATTACTTATAGTTTAAGAAAAATAGACCAAAACACAAAAACTTAACACTGTGCAATGAACCGTGAAAATCAGGTCACGGTCAAATAAAACCTGCGCGACTGACATAAAGATCATAAAATATTTCCATACACCAAATATAGATGGCCTATGGCATATAGTATTAGATAAAAAGACCAAAACTCAAAAACTTAACTTTGACCACTGAACCATGAAAATGAGGTCAAGGTCACATGACATCTGCCCGCTAGATAGGTACACCTTACAATCATTCCATACAACAAATATAGTAGACCTATTGCATATAGTATGAGAAAAACAGACCAAAACACAAAAATTTAACTATAACCACTGAACCATGAAAATGAGGTCAAGGTAAGATGACACCTGCCAGTTGGACATGTACACCTTACAGTCCTTCCATACACCGAATATACTAGCCCTATTGCTTGTAGTATCTGAGATATGGACTTGACCACCAAAACTTAACCTTGTTCACTGATCCATGAAATGAGGTTGAGGTCAAGTGAAAACTGTCTGACAGACATGAGGACCTTTCAAGGTACGCACATATCAAATATAGTTATCCTATTACTTATAATAAGAGAGAATTCAACATTACAAAAAATTTGAACTTTTTTTTCAAGTGGTCACTGAACCATGAAAATGAGGTCAAGGACATTGGACATGTGACTGACGGAAACTTCGTAACATGAGGCATCTATATACAAAGTATGAAGCATCCAGGTCTTCCACCTTCTAAAATATAAAGCTTTAAAGAAGTTAGCTGCCGCCGCCGCCGCCGCCGCCGGATCACTATCCCTATGTCGAGCTTTCTGCAACAAAAGTTGCAGGCTCGACAAAAAATCAAATACAAGCAGACAAACCATTTGTGACACCAATTTCATTTATTTCCAAATCTTAAAGTCTTATATTTCCACAGTTGTCCAGTTCTTTAGCGTCTCTTAATAATGACAGAACGGGCTTTAGAGTCATATGATTAAGTTAACTAAATTATTTAGTTCTCCCATGCACATTGTGAATTATATTTCTTACATCACTGCTTATTACATTATACAATAAAATGGTATTCATCTTCAATTGTTGAATAAAGATGAATTGTTAAAAAAAAAGCATTGACATCAGTTTTAAAGTTATCGTTCATAGAAGACAGTTATGATTTATATTCTCTTTTAAAAACGTAATATAGTATTTACCCCTTGGAGTTTTTCTATATTACTTCTGTAATCGAATTTGAAGAACCCCACGGACGCCACATACTCTCATATGTCTCTCAAGGTATAATGATAGTCTGTAAACTCTAGTGTTGTAAATAAGGAAATGAAATCGCAAAAGCTTTGTTTCTCACTTTGTATCTCAAAATTGGCTTCTTTAAATAAACAAAGAAGCTTACATAGCAATTTCCTTAGAAACAAAATAAAACAAAGGCAAAGTAAACACAGAAATTTTGAATTGTGGTTCCATTTTGCAGTCTTTCCCTGAATCGTTTATTCCTTCTATAGTTCATGAGTGGAATAAACCTGATACAAAACATTGCAGTGTCAACTCTATATCTAAATTTGAGAAAGAATTGAAAACAAAAAACAATATCTTTTGGTAGGCAATTAAATATTAATTTTTAACGCAATTGCGATGCTCCGCTTTATTCTAAAACTATGAAATTTTTCCAGCTTATATTACAAATGACCTGTTTTGCAAATGTGTGTCAGATATTGTGGATCGGTACGTCTAAATAACAACACAGGACTTCCTGTACGAATAGGGACATAAAAAGTATACCCAAGGCAAGTTATAGATATAGGAAGCTGTGGTGTGAGTGTGAGATATAGGAAGATGTGGTATAGATATGCATTCGGCACTTTATTTATTTCAAAAACTATTCGTGTATTGAAAAATTTGTGTAAATTAATTAGAAATATCAATATAGACGTATGTTCTCCAGGTTGATCCCCAATCTCTCATTCTTGTTGCTCGTTTTGTGCAAACTTGTCATGCGCAAAATCTGTATGTTATTATATGTAAAAATATCGTTCCTTGTACCATTAAACTTGGTTTTATAAGAAATAAAGAATCTTGATAGAAAATTTAATTTTTGATCTTATACATTTTGTTTTGATAAAATCAATTCAATATTTGAGAAGCTATTTACAAAAAACGTTAAATACACTTTTCGTTTTGTTTCAACTTTATAATGAAACTCGTCCTCAATTTCACCTAATTTTACATAAAGTATATATAATAAATAAAATGTTCTCTTTAACTATTTTGCCATCTACCAATTTCAATAGACATTTTTTTAATTGTGTTCAAAGTTCTAAATCTACAAAAGAATAACTATTTTTGTAATATTGAATACCAATTAAAGAAAGCTTCGCAAGTTAAACTGTTTTTTGGCATAATTGTTTTTATTCCCCCTTTTCTGAAACTCCTGATAGAATAGAACATCACAAAACAGCTTACACATGCACATTTGTTTAAAAAAATATTTTTCGCCATTAAAACTCATTCTTGTCCCGTATGACATTTCCTGAACGAGTGAAAATCTGAAATAATTATTTTATTAAGCTTATATCTTTATTGCGGTAGCCTATTATTGAAAAAGGGTATAATTTTAAATTTCATGAAGTAAGATTCATACCACCAGAGACATTCAATATACTAGTAAACAAAAGAAACGACACAAGGCAATACATTAATCATATAAAATAAAATTAGATACAAAAGCTTTGCTCATTGTGGGAAGCCGTAAGGTGAACTACATGTATAGTTGTTAATTTCTATGTCATTCGTCTCTTTGGCAATCATACCACATCTTCTTTTTTTTATATAAATTTGCGTTCATCAGCTTCATGTGGACCTTGGTGGAAAGCAATAGTTTGAAGTTGTCTCATTCACAATCGAACCACATCTACTTTTTATTCTGTCCAAAACCGGGAATGATAGCTGCAATAGGCAGCGATTAAAAAACAACAGCATAAAGCATCGTAGAGGCCATCTTAGTCTGTTAACTAATTTTCACGTTGGTAGGAATAGGGGGGGGGGGGGGGGGGGGGCTTTACTTTTTCAGCAAGGTTAAGTCGAAAGTCGAGCTGATGAAGTCAAGAGTGGACAATATTTCTGTGCTCAAGTCTACCCTTTGGGTTCGAAAAAAGGGATTAAGAGTAAATATTGATGAGACAACAACCCAACAACACAGACAATCAAGATATTGAAAGTTTTTTTTACAGTCTTTTGGTTTTTTTTTTATTATAGAGAGATCCCTATACCCCTTATCAAGCCAAACAAAAACGTTCCATGTATAAATAAAGTAAGGAGCTAATTTCATATTACCTGCCATTAAAAATATCACAAAAGGCACATACATATTTTGTGAAAAGTTTAACCATACCATTTTTATAATATCAATTCGTGGAAATCAAACCAAGTACATGAAATAAAAATCAGTACAAGGAAAATACTTCTCTATTTATTAACGATTTAGTAGATATATAATGAACGTTGAATATGCCTTATATCCAGACCTGTCCAGAGACAAATTCAAGTTCCAAATGTTATACTGAATATGAACCCTGTTCTAGACTGATAGTGTCGAGAAAGATTTTTAACGTGCTAGTTCACAAGGTAACACTCCGCATTTGGACATCATTTAGCCACTCGAGCATACCAGTCTTTTTTTTTACAGATATATCATGTTATGGAGGAGAGGTGTAATTAAATTATTAATTCCACTTGCTTAGCGGAGGAACAGCAATTTTAAATGTTGACGTATTTGGATTGACCAGGCCGGGATTTGAACCCACGATTTCCCGCACTAAGTGCAAAAACATAACCAAGAGAAATCTGAAATATAGTATCATACCAAAAAAACTAAAGTGCTATAAATAATCCAATCTAAAAGAACTCTCCCTTTTATTTAAGCCATCAAAATGCATTTAACCAGTTGATATTATTAAAAACTGTACTTGAAAAACGATGGTCGATTTAAGCATAGATTTCATGCACGGAAGACTTCTGCACATTTGGTACTCTTGCACAATTAATTGAGGCAGCTCTGTTTTTTATTCAATATATCCTCATTTTGCATTACCATTCCAAGTTCCATGTCCATTCTCTCAGTCGACCTTTTATATTTGCTATGAAAAGCCTACCTATTGTGTTCTCGTTATGAACAAACATGTAATATTTGCCACAGGACGTAAAACAAACAACATTTATTAAACAGACTCATTAATGATTAATATCATGAAAACCATATACGAAGGCAAGATTTGCACAATCCTATAAAGTAATATTTCCATGTATCCGTTTCGATAATTATTGAAACTATAACGACCCTTTTCAGGGTTGCGTTCAATATCGTAGCAGCTACGTAGTGCGACGTAAATTTATGACTATTGAACGAGAAGCTAGCTTAGCTGCTATTAATATCTATGTAGCAGCTAGGCTAGCCACCCGTTCAAAAGTCATAAATCTACATAGCCCTATATAGCCGATAAGATATTGAACACAACCCAAGGTCGTGTTCAATATCGTAGCGGTTACGTAGATGGGTCGAGTTCAATATCGTAGCAGCTACGAAGTGCTACGTAGATTTTGACTATTGAATGTGTAGCTATAGACTAGTTGTTACATAAATACTGATAGCAGCTACGTAGCCGCTACGATATTGAACCCGACCCTGGGACGCGTTCAATATCGTAGCAGCTACGTAGTGCTACGTAGATATTGACTATTGACCGTGTAGCTATAGACTAGACTGAGTTATTACTTAGATTTTGATAGCAGCTACATAGTCGCTACGTAGCTGCTACGATATTGAACTGATCCCTGGTATCAATATCTATGTAGCAGCTAAATACAAAGGTTGAGTTCAATATCGTAGTAGCTACGTAGTGATCAATATCTATGTAGCAACAATTGTTAACGTTTGTAAGATACCAACAAAACTGACGAATCCATCTTAGATGACAAAACGTATCAAAATTTAATCCTATGGGAGAAAAAAATAATCCTATAGGACAAAGTTAATCCTAAGGGAAAACAAAATATCTTACAGGACAAAATTTATCCTAAGGGAGAGAAAAAAATCCGGTAGGAGAAAAAAATATCCCATGGGAGAAAAAACATCCCACAGGACAAAATAAATCCCTTAGGAGAAAAAAATATCCTAAGGGACATTAGTTTCTGTCAAAAAGTCTTTCATGATAATCCTAAAGGATAAAAAAAATCCTATCGGATTTAACACTTTTTTTGAAAATCCTACAGGATTTTAAATCCCATAGGATATTAATTTAATCCCATAGGAGATAAATTTTCCTATAGGATAAATAAATCCGATAGGATTTATATATCCCATAGGATATTTAAAATATCCTACGGGATTATGACTTTATCCTATAGGATTTCTCAAAATCCTGTAGGATTTTTAAAAATCCTATGGGAGAAAAAAATATCCTACAGGATTTTGTCACTGTTTTCGCTCCAGTTGCCGAACCGGGCGAGCCATATCAAATTTATTTTTGTATTGTGTTATTTATCCCCAGAGGTACATTATTGCCAAATGTGATGATTCTACGACAAAAAAAAGTGTGGTTCCAATTTGCACTTATGAGAAGTGCAAATTAATCCAAGAACATGTTTTGACCAAAAACGTTAACCTGAAGCGGGACAGACGGACGAACGAACGGACGAACGGACGCACAAACCAGATAACATAATGCCCATCTACTATCGTAGGTGGGGCATAAAAATAAAAAGTCAAAAAAAGTACGAAGTTCAAGATCATTGGGAACCCAAAATTCTAAAGGCATTTAAAGAACACGCTCATTAGTCAGAAATATGATGGTTGTTGTCCATTTGTTGGATGTGTTTGAACTGTTGATTTTTGCCATTTCATTAGGGACTTGAAACGTTTTGAATTTTCCTCGGGATTTCACTTTTTGAAATGTAAGTTCTTCCCTTTTCAAAACAACGGGAAAATCATAATGCTATGATTATAAAACCCTCTATTTTCAAACACTAATTGAAACAAAGGTTGGACAAAACAGAGAAAGAGCAGAAAAGGAAAGGGAATAGAGCGCACTGTTGTATGACATAATGTTATGACAATGGTCGGAGACACCTCGAACTGTCATTCTGCAGTTTCCTTCAAACTGACTAAAGAAGGAACATGTTGATCCAAGAAATTATAAGAGATCAGTGGCCCATGTTATAACCATTGTCAACATTTAATTCATAGTTATCAATATCCGACGCACGACAATTGCTAAAGCGTGATTTTTTCACTCTTTTATGATGCTTCCAAAAAAGGGGCGAGAGATATCTTTTTTTTATCCAAAAAATAACAAAAATACTAATCTCAGAGAAAAATTCAAAGCGGAATGTTCCTTATCAAATGGCAAATCAAAAGCTCAAACAAATCAAAGGAACGGATAGCATCTGTAATATTCCTGACTTGTTACATGCATCTTCTAGTTTGTGAAATACAAAAAATGCGCATCTGGAACCGTTTAATATCAACCAACCACTGGGTCAATACCTCTGATGCGGACGGTTAGTTCTCGAGGATATCACCTGTCCAGTATTAAGTACCTTTGAGCACGTTTGTACTAGTATGAAAATATTGTGTTATTGAAATTTGCATTTATAGAATTTAGAAAATATTTGAATTGAATTTGTGTCAGATTTTCAAAAATGTTTGGTCTCGAGCATCACAAAAGGGACGTTCAATATTGTCAAATTGCGCATCTAAAATTTATCCAGCTCATGTTGTAAAAATGACAAATCAAGTACGAAGTTCAAGAGCATTGTATCAGCATACAAATATCTTTTAAATAGTCAAAACTTTGATGTTTAAAGTTTTGTTATGCATTCTGAACAATTGTTGCATATACAATGTAATTTCTATAAAATGTAGCTTTCTGCAACAAGATAACAATATGCCACCATATATTCCTACTAGCTGAACGCTTATTGGGTAACATTATATTATATTTTGACTATCTGAAACTACCCAGAGAATTTTATTCAAAAAACTTATGTACACCTCTTGAGCAAGAAACATCCAGCTTGTTCTCAAAAAGAACAAAGGACGATTATGCTTTAAACCATCAAATAAAGATTTTCCAGTGTGAAAACGCACATGCATTTGCGAAGATTAGTTATAATAAAAAGATATGTAGAACTCTGAAAGATATGCCTATCTTTTTATACATTCACATTTATTTTATATGTAAAATTTTATTTAACAAGCTGAACAAATGTGTAATTCATACGTTTGCATTCCAATTATAATTATGCTTATGTTGTGTACATTCTAGTAAGGAAAAGACTTTATGAATATATTTTATGATTTTTTATCTATGAATATAAGTTGTAACAAGAAGGGTAAAATATCCTATTATTTTTTTTTATTGAAATCTGTTAGCATTAAATAAAATTATATGAGGAGTACATGCACTTACCATCATACGGTTTCAAGATTCTACTTCGATACCATCTTATTATTAGTAACGCTGCAGCCGTCGCCAATGAAGACAGTACTATTCCAACTATAATCCAGTAGAAAGAAACGCCACTACTTTGTCTACAAAAAAGGATGAAAATACAACCTCATATTTTAAAATATTAAAAAGTTATGTGTACGTTTGCAAAATATATCTTCATTTAACACCTGTGTCAAATCCCGAATAACTTTTCTAATCTTAAAAGGGTTAATATGGCCGTGAATTGCATAACATAAATCAAATATCGTTATTATCTTAAAATTATAACATTGTAACACATATAAGGTACGTCGCATTATTGAGTGGGTTTTTCAAATCCGAGGTAAGTCATTGAGTTTATAAACTTTTCAAATTAAACGGTAGTGAGCTAGAACTTTTACATGGTAAACGTTGTTTTAAATTTTGTAAACAAACGAATAATTCAAGGTTAAATATCTGCGAAATAAATATACTTGTTTGCATTATTGCATTATGATTAACAAAAGAGTAGGTTTCAAAGGTTAGGAAATACAACATGGAAGATACTATTCTTATAATTGTGTACGGCATATGCGCGGTTCTTTTACACAAGACACACAAGTAATCTCTATCATACCTCAGTAATTTGTTTCTATACAAAAAGTAAATAGATGTGCCATTTAATTCCACAGACTATTTGTCAGTCAATAGTTTCAAAGACTATTACCCCCGTTGACAGATTCATCAACATATTTCTGTATTTTTTTCTACTTATTTTTCATTGGACAACAATGACGTCATAAACTTTTCTATTTGAATTTTTGAGCTTGGCAACTTTCAACTATGATATCGTACATTTTTAAATCTGTGTATGTGTGTCTGTCTTTGTTTAAAATTAATATATATCACTTACCAAAAGCAATTTAAAAAAAAAGAAATTCTTCGCGAAGCATTTTTAAAAGATCTTAAATATAAAGTAAATGTATTATATGGGTCTGTGTACAGAACTTTAGCTAGTCTAGTAGAATTTATTTCATGCACGGGAGTTTTTCCTAGTTTTGACTCTAGATAACAGTAAATGAAATATTTATATATACAACCAAAAGTATAAAAAAAAACACATTATAGTTCATCATGTGCATGTGTGTGTGACATTTTTCTTTTCTTTCAGATGGTTTATGTAGACTTTTAAAAAGTTGATTTGTTCAGTATAAAAAAACACTGAATGTTTTGCCTCGTGCAATAATTGGTATCTCAGGGTCAATAAACTTGCTATTACCCTCATAACCAGTCAAAAGGTGTATAAATCTAAACAGTGTGACGGTCAAATCCAATACGAAGTTTCTAGTGCATTAAAATTCCAAAATGTTGCGCAAAATAAGGCATTGACAATACTCATCTTGGGTAGGAATCCCATTGTTTGAAATTTTAGTATACAGTTTCAGAAAAGTGAATGTACACATGTATCAATGAAATATCATGTGAAAACAACAATGCTGGCAATAAGGCCGGTTATATTCGTACATTAATATCAGTGCATCATAACCCTCAAAATGCTGGTTAGTATACAAATACATGTTTATTGACTGCATTTAGTTATCAAAGGTACCAGGAATATATTTTAATACGCCAGGCGCGCGTTTCGTCTACATAAGACTCACCAGTGACGCTCGGATCAAAAACGTTGTAAAGCCAAACAAGTACAAAGTCAAAGAGCATTGAGGACACAAAATTTCAAAATGTTGCGCCAAATACGGCTAAGGTAATCTATTCCTGGGATAGGAAAATACTAAGTTTTTTGAAAATATATGTTTGAATATGTTTGAAATTGTTAAATATTGTATTTTTATGTATATGTACCAAGTCGTACTTTAAAATGAAAATATCTATATATCTATTTGTCTATTTTAGGGGACAAAACGTTCACCTTATAGTGGCATTTATAATTCAATGATTTGATTAAACAGTTTTGAAGATATTTCTGATGTATCCGTTATGACCAAGAATAAATTTTAACCGACCTGTAAATGATGACTTACTAGGTGCATTTCACATGGATGTCACAAACGTTTGTGTGATGCTTACTTTTGTATATTTTTATAAATGATTATGATAAGCTTGCTATTATTATTGATTCACTTTTTTTTTACATACCTTAACATAAGGAGGAAGTTAAAGCTTGATGTCAAAATATCAAAAGTTGTTTAAAAAGTTATCAAAGGTACCAGGATTGTAATTTACTACGTCAGATGCGCGCTTCGTCAACATAAGAATCTTTTTTATTGGGTCTGGTGGATATTATAGTTTTGTTTAAGGTTTTTGTCTAATCAGTTGAATTATCTGCCATGTTTAGCGTATTTTGGCAGTTTATAGACTCCCTTCCCTCAAAACCTAATTCTATTGATATAATTATGCATTTCAAGCATTTTTATTTTATTTTAAAAACATTTAGTTTATTCCATAACACCTCAAGAATAATCGCTAAGTGAAGCTATTTAAATAGTTAGCATGAAAAGATATAAATAAATTCATCATAGGTACCAGGGTTACATTTTGTACACCAGACACGCGTAGTATAGATAGAAAAGACTAACAGTAACAATCAAATTTAACACGTTTCGAAGCCCAAATTAAAGACGAAGTGTTCATATATATTGTAACACCACTTTCAGCACTTTTGTATTTGTCACGGCAGCCAGTTTTATAAGGGGGAAACCGGAGTGCCCGGAGTAGACCATCAACCTTCGGCAGGAATAAATACAATCCTTGTCAATTACAATCGAAGTCGACAGCATCTGCCGATTACAGGATTCGAACTCACAACATCAGTGTTGATAGGTTATTGCTACAGTATTCCGATGACCTAGACCATTTTGCCAGCGAGGCCCCACAGACCAAGTTGAAAAGCAATAAGAACCCAAATTCAAATACGGTAAATAAATACAAACAAGGAAAGCTATTTCTTGAACTCTTTCAAAGTTTGGTAAACAATTAGTTTATCATCATGGCGTTATCGATTCATGTCAACACATGTACAGTAGTGTTGACAACTAGGTAAGTGATATTGAACACTCCTAAAAGAAATGTTTTGTCAGTTTTTGCCGTGACACCACAACAGAAATGTATCACTGTGCGATGCATTTTCATTTCAACAAGGTAAACGTTCAGATGTTACAAACTAACATTTTGTCATGCAATTTATAAGATTACTGTTATAACTTCCATTTGATTCATTAATTCTGAATTGCAAAGTATGAATGATTGAAAACATCTTGAATATATCAAAAGTGATGGAAGATTAATTGAAAAATGGAATATATTCAAACAAATAACACCATGACAAACAGTTTTCACGAATCCCATGAAAAACAAAAATATTACATATGAACCAAATGTATCTTGAAACTACAATGTGTTAAGGGTAATCAGTTTTGGTTTTGTTTGATAAAGTTGGATATCGCTTGTTTTCTGTGATCATATTTGTTTGCCGTGAATCAGACCTTAAATTTGTAAGCAAATACCAATAAAGATAGTTCTTCGCACTAGATAGTATTGTTGCAATTGTTGATAATACTTTAAAATTGGTTAAACACCAGCCAGAGGAAAAAATAAATGGACATTTATCTGAATGGACCAAAGATGCATTCGGTGGCACATAAAAAAAACGATGAACTATATATGAATGGGGCTTAGGGTTTTAATGTTTTTAAAAGAAGCCTTATACTCCATTAACTTTTACAATATGGTTGTTCATGCTAGTATAAAATCACCCAATACTGTTTTTGTTGAAAATGTTATTATTTTTATTTCCTTACAAAAGAACTGTTCACAGCGAACCAGGAAAGCCATTTAATCACGGGTTTTCATTCATTATAGACCACAACAACTCCGTAATTCTTTCATGCATAAAAATATTGAGACAACATAAGCACTTTTAATTGACACAAATCCTAGACTTTTATTTATCATGTTATGTTGAATGATTAACTACATCTTTCCATTTGATTTAAACAGGTTAAACATTTTTTGAATGCTTTCAAATAATAAACTAGTATATTAATAATAATACATTTCTTTCTTGCGTTAACAACAATCTGTTTTGCGAAGCTTTTAACATTACCGATACAAAATTAATGCTGGAAGTAGCTAGCTTGGGGATGATCTTTCCAACAAAAAGTCGGTAATCAAATGTAAACCAGTTTTTCAGCAATCACTGGTCGTTGTATTGTTGTAGGTTGCACTTTATAAATACAGCTGTTTCTCAAACCACGCCTCTTTTGGGGAGATCTTGAATATGCATAGAAAATTAATGTTGTTTACATACTGGTTCCCAGTTATGCTATCTGTGTTCCATCTCATAGAGACATAACTTGGTAATGTTACCAGTAAATATACACGTGCATATTTTTTACATGGAAATCTGTGGTAACCTTTCATTCGAGGTAGGGGTAGTTACGAAAATTAGTGTTAGTTTTAACTCTGAAAAATTCAGGGCATATAAACGTTGAAAATAAGCCTCACAGCCCTATATTTTGACCTTTAAAAAAATTGTAGTGTATATGAACTTTCAATTTTAGGATAAGATTTTTTTCAAAACTTCATAGTAAAATTGGTACAGTTTTAGCCGTAAAAGGAGTTCCTATAGGAAATTGCATTGTCAATATTAACAGAAATGCAACCTGTATTCGCATGACTCATCATCAAGCCGTCGCAAAGAGAATGATATAAATGACCGACATAGTTTCACTCTACAGTCGGCATATATTCAAGTGTAGTTGACAGCAACGGTACTGTCAGAGGAAAACATGCACTCCATTTACATTTGGAATTTTAATAAACAAACAAGGAAAGTTTCAAACGGATTTATGACAGGGTATCCATTTCAGTTTCCCCATAATGATTTTATTTATTTTTACTATAGTAACATACCCTCTTATTTATTGAGTGGCATTGTATTATATCTTACGTTACACAGCGTTACAAGAATGTAATAGACGCTGTACAAATTTTATCAAAATTGATTGACCTCTGGAACGATTGCACAAGATAATATGTATGTGGGGTTACTTACTATATTTTGGATGTATAACATCGGATACACTAGAATAGTCCTCTGATTTGTAAATGTTTTAAAAGTATCGAATTTTCCGACGTTTTGTTTGTTTGTTTTGTTTCATTTAAAAAAATATTTATACCTATCTGGATTTGATATTCGTTCATAGAAAATCGTATTAACATTTTGAAGACAAATATGGTGTCGGTCATTTGTTGGTGTATCTAATTCATTCAAATTTCTTTTCCTTGGTGACCAATTCCAATCAAAATAGTGTAACGGGTTTTGAAGATTAGCGAAAAATACTTATTTGTCTTATTTGTGATTTCAATGTAAAGATGATTTAGGCACGAGAGCATGTGATAATTGTTTTTACTAGGTTTACAATGAAATATAGATAAGTCCGTTGGAATATTAAAGAATTTCTGATACCTCAAATTAGCAACCATAATATCTACTTATTTTCATATCACAAGTGTAGGTATTTAAATAAATTCATTAGCCTGCACATAATTTGGTAAAACGATTGATTCATTTTGTTTTAGAAATAGTCTCATTCCGTTCGGAAATATAATAGTCGAAATGTCATTTTTCGGACTGCACCAGAAGCAGTGGTTTTTATTTCAACCTATAAACTTAATAATCTAGTAAATCCTATGGGTTAATTTTTATTTAACAAAATGATTTATATCAAATCTGACTTTGATATTCGTTCATAGAAGATCGTAAAAAAATTTTGAAGACCAATTGTGTCGTCGGTCATTCTTTGCAAATAGTTGCATTTAATTAGGTCTTTCCACCTTTCCGTGGAAAGACCTATTGATTTTGTTCTGATTATTATTATTTTTCTTCTGTCTATTTTTTTTTTCTTGCGTAATTTTGTTGTTTCGTTAGATGTCGCTTAGATATTTGGAATATGATATAATATAGTTTATACGCTTTTAAAACTGACAACTGCGTAACCAAAACTTAACATAGTAAGAGTTATCTCCCCAAACACTGTTTTTCTTGTGGCCCCTACTCCATCGCAACCGTAAAAGTTTACGACAAATTTATTTTACCAAATTGCTCATTACATCTTCAGGATTAGGATTTTAATTTTAACCGAAGCTATCCGGCGACTCCATATGAGAGTTATGTTATAAGTGATTTGCATTTCTAACTGGTAAACCATAAGTGATAGAGACCTAAGGTCTTTTGATTTGAGATCCTTGGTCCAAACAAATGAAAATAAGGTCAAGGTCAAAGGTCAAGGTCATATTATTAATTTTAATTTTGGCTTGTTTTCACAAATTTTCAAAAACCGTATAACATATCGACAAATTATTTTTACTAAATTGTTAGTTGGGACATGTTGTAACTTATAAATTTTGGTTGAAAGGGTGCTAAGGCAATTAATTGGAGTTTTCGCCCCAGGCCTCTTATATTCAGACTTATGCGTAAAGTGATAACTCATTAACCATACATATTATATACCCAGGGTCTTTTGATTCAAGGTCCTTGGGTTGTAACCTTGAAATTGAAGGTCAATGTCGTAGGCTAATATAACGTTCTAGATTTTGACCTTTGGTTTAAATTCATATGTATACTTTATAAAGCCAAAGGAACTGACATTTAAAACTGAATTTTAATATTTTAATATCAAAATAGATCTTTACTGGTGGAAAGACCTTCAATTGTTCTGTGAACAATTGGTTTTTAATTCCTTCAACTTTCTTTCCTTGGTGACTTATTCCGATAGAAATAGAGTAACGGTTTTTGTAGATAAAAACACTGTAGTCTTTTTTATTTGATTTCAATGTACAGATGGCTGGTATCTATGATAAGTTTATTTACAACCATTAGGTCGATGTCACTGCTGGTCGAGATTTATTTCACAGAAGGTATCACCACCCAGTAGTCAGCACTTCTGTGTTGACTTAAGTTATCATTGATATATTCATAATAATAAATTGACTGTTATATAAACTTTGAATTTTATAAAAACGAAGGCTTTTCTACCTAAGGAATAGATTACCTTAGCGGTATTTGGCAAAACCTTTAGGAACTTTTGGTCCTCAATGCTCTTCAACTTCGTACCTTTTTTTGGCCTTTAACACATTTTTTATTCGAGCGTCACTAATGAGTCTTTTGTAGACGAAACGCGCGTCTGACGTAGATATAAAATTTTAATCCTGGTATCTGTGATGTGTTTTTTAGGCACGCAACACTACAATGACAATTTCTAGAACATGCAGTCATTGTTTTTACTAAGTTAACAATGAATTATAGATAATACCGTTGGGAGATCAATGCATTTCTGTTTGAAATAAAGATACCCTCAAATTAGCAACCATAATATCTACTTATTGTCATCTGACAAGTGTAGGCATTTAAATGACTTAAATGTATTAAAATTGAGAATTAAAATGGGGAATGTGTCAAAGAGACAACAACCCGACCATAAAAAAACAACAGCAGAAGGTCACCAACAGGTCTTCAATGTTGCGAGAAATTCCCGCACCAGGAGGCGTGCGCATAATTTGGTAACATGATTGATTCAATGTTTTTTTTAAAGAAAAAGTTTCATTCCGTTCGGAAATGTAATAGTCAAAATGTCATATTTCTGACTGCACCGAAAACAATAGTTTTTATTTCAACCTGTAAATTTAATGATTGAAAGTAAATAATATGGCTTAATGTCGTTGTTTTTTGTTGTCTTTAAATATTGATGAAACCACTTATCATATCGGTTAAAATGAATGCCTGCTTAATCTTTTTTGTCACGTGCATAATGTATCAATTATAAAATATGTCAAACAGCAATTCTCAAAAGGCAACATATAATTGTCACCATGCGCTAGAGACCAAATTCGATATATATATATATATATATACGGGGTCAGTTAATTTCATATTAGGTGAAAGCCAAGCTGACACGCAACACGCAAAGTTAGTTTTATAATATATCATAAGTTACATGATGTGTAAGTGACGTTACACGATGTATATGGGGTCAGTAAACTG
Source organism: Mytilus galloprovincialis (assembly GCA_037788925.1). NCBI lineage: Eukaryota > Metazoa > Mollusca > Bivalvia > Mytilida > Mytilidae > Mytilus > Mytilus galloprovincialis. Next base: position 52,714,380 of record CM075332.1, read on the forward strand.
TATATGGAGAACCGAGCTTCTTTTATACTATTCGATTGTTTTATAGTTACAACAAAGGCTTAACTGAATATTATTACATTTACCTTTCAGAAGTTATTTTTCCACAATTGTCTTGCTTTTTGCATAACTTACAATGACCTACAAAGAAAATCAGAAAGGAGGTGAGTATTATTTTTATCAAAGGACACAATGAACATAATTATGTTAGAATAAAAAGAAAAAATCTGTCTATTCTGGTAACGGCACTCTGCTATGAAACTTATATAATATGTTATATATATTTAAATCAATTCAGGTAAATTGTATGACCTCCTAAACACCGCTTCGATTCCTTACATCACTGAATTGACATTAATTGTCAAAATCCGGATATAGTGTACCAAAAGTTGCACATCATGTTTGCGGTATACCATCTTTTCTGAAAGTGTATCGTTTTCTGTTTAGTATCAAATTAATAATTGAGATCCATTTTGTTACGTCTGATAATCAGTTTCTTGAGAAATGGCCACAGCAGTCAGCGGTTTTTATCCAACGCAATCATAGGTTTGAACGTTGTTTTCAATTTAAACTTTTTTATATTTGTTTGGGATTGTATTATATTTTCCCTCCGGTTTATATAATCCGTTCATCCTATCTCGACTCTTTTAAAATTCCAGAGTCTATCCTGAATAGAGGTTAAGTATATGGCCTTCCAAATACTGGTTAGGTCCTTTACATTACTGAAGAGACATGAATTGTCGAAATCCGTATCTGGTGTAAAAAAAAATACCACCTCATGTTTGTTGTTTAACATCTTTGTCGCAAGTTTATTGTTGGGTTTGGGGTTTTTTTTTGTATTAAATTATTATAAAGATCCATTTGTTAAATCTTGTGATAATATTTTTTGCCTATCTTCAATGGTAGAGAGCAGTGTTTAAGAACATCAATTGTTCGGCATGCTAGTCAATTACGTTTTGCTGAAATATATATTTTCATAATGTTGGTCTTTTACATGTATTAAGACCCCTCTATGATTTTTTGTTCATGAACACGTAAAGAAATTGCGGTTTTTATCCAACGCAATCATAGGTTGGAAAGTCGTTTTCAATTTAGATAATAATAATTTAGTTTTCTATGTTGTGTGTACTATTGTTTGTTTGTCTTTTTTTCATTTTTAGCCATGGCGTTGTCAGTTTATTATCGATTTATGAGTTTGATTGTCCCTTTGGTATCTTTCGTCCCTCTTTTAAATCAATTATATATATGTGCATAATTCATTAAGTTTTTTAAGTGCCGAAAAAGAAAAAAACTAAATGCAACCTTAATCGTACTCTAGATATATTTTTCAAAACTCCAACCAAAATATTTGTACATATCTTTTTAAGGGTAAACGTGGTGTTTTTTAAAAGCTCTTTTTTTTTTTAGAAAACGAATATTACCATTTAAAGTCAGTACACATCCTGCTGTGCAATTTTTTGGTATGCATCTACTAGAATCATTGCCATAATATCCGTTTAAAATGTCACATATGCAGCTACCATTAATGTTCGCAGCACCATCTGCAATGAGATAAATATAGAGGAAGATTATATAAATCAAGAATGATTGAAACGGGATGTGTATTGCAGGATGTTTTAGTCTGCGATATATGATTTAGTATTAGCCTCTTTTGGCTTTGAACATTTTTTAGTAAATGCATAGTTCAGACAGATATATACTTTCTGGATCCAGTGTTTGGCGCCAATTCAAAATTTCAATCGTATCAATGATGAGTCTATTTACAACCACTGGATCGATGACACTGCTGGTTGGTTTGTTATTCCGTGAGGGTATCACCCGCCCAGTAGATCGCACTTCCGTGTTGACATGAATTACCATTGATATGGTCATTACTATAAATTAACTGTTAACAAAACTTTCTATTAAAAAATGCAGGCTTCTTTACTTCAGGAATAGGTAATAGAATAGTTTTGGAACATTTAACATACCTACTTCTTTTCCTGCCATAAAACTTAAGATATGACATAAATGTTTAAATACTAGTAATAGAACATTTCTACCTTCAGTATCCAGATTCGTAAGTGACGATATCAACATAAAACTCACAAAAAGTCATTTCGTTTTTTTTGTTAGGTCAAAGTCAACATTTTTATGTAAAAAGAATATTTATAAACGAGAAATAGATACAATAGATAACGAAGAAAAATTCTAAAAACTTAAGTCTATGTTTCATCCGATAAAAAATGCATTATATTTCGAATTAAAGGTATCTTTAAAATATAAGCATATCGCGAAGGGATTGTTCTTGCATGATTTTTAAATGTATAAACCATAGTCCAGCAGATAGGTGCAATATATGAAGAAATTGTGCACTTCGTGTTAAAAGCACCAAATTTTGCTCAGACATTCTCCTATTTATACTCTTTAATTTTAGATATAGAGGCAAGCTAGAAAATAGTCAACTTCCGGTAAAATTCAATATGGCGGATGCATGTTTGAGATTTCAACTTTTTTATTTTCTTTCAGAAATTTTAGTTTAACCTATGATAACTGATATTTTAGTTCGATAAGAATCATATAAGATGGTTTTCAGTATTATTTGATGATGTTGAAGTAGCAATAGGTGGAATTTGGTCCACTTCCAGTCGCAATATTATGTTTATTCGACTTTAGAGGTGGATCAAATGAGAAGAGATATGTAAAAAAAATCATCTATTTAGTTCTTTGGTGACTATTCAATATATATGTGATAAATTATATTGTTTCATTATTATTTTAAAATGAAAATAGACCTACACTTTATAAATCAACAGTCTAAATAACAAGCCAAAGATGATATATAAAAGACTTATTGTGACCTTATCCTGATCCTAAGGTCAATATTATTTGACACAACTGGTCTCTGTGTGAAAGTTTTTTCATCTGGGTACTATAATTTCTCTCAGTATTGTCACACTATACTTGTTAGGAAATTTTGTTAGGTGCATGATCGGGTTCCTTAATAATAAGTGAGTCTTGAAATAGCCAAGAACTCTTTAAATACAATAATTATTCAATCATATCTGCTTGTCTTTCGTATGTATCTTTCCTTGCTGGTGATAATAGAGTCTGAATTTATTTGGATGTTTTGAATCTCAAGTTGTCTTTTCATTTCTTCTCTTTCCTGGTGGACATATTAGTAGGAAGTTCTCTGTGTATTCCTCTTCATTACACATGCTTCGCAGCATGGCTTGATGGATAGGCCTATATATGATGGTGGTATTTCTTTAGCCTATTGTAGCCTATTCTAAATTCCAACATGATTCACCCTATAGCTGGATTCGGATAATTAAGTGGATGGCTCCTACAATGCACCAATTTGTGTATTTGTCTCCCCGTTTCACTTTTAGTCCATCTATTTTGCCATTTAAGTTTTGTTGACATCTTAACTGTAATTTTCACATTAGGCATTACTATGACGTTGTACTGATCATTTAGAATTGATGCCTCCTGTGCTGCTTCTGTACAAACTGGCCCGCTATCTCGTTCCCGGCTGTACCTGTATTAGCAAGGTCGTGAAACCATGATAGGGTAGTTTATAGAGTGTCACTGGTTAGTCTTGTGTGGACGAAACGCGCGTCTGGCGTATCAAATTTAAAACCTGGCATCTTTTGTTAGCTAATATTCGTGTGTTTCTCTGTCCTATATGTTCTCCCATTTATTTGTATTGTAGTCCTATCATGTAATGTTGTCATTTTAATGTTATATTTAACATTGCCATAAAATTAAAGCTCCTAGGACACGGCATCAGGCATCTAAAGAAACACCATTACATATGTACCTAGGTAAAATGGTTCACTGTCAGAAAAGAACTGTAAAGTAAGGACTGTGAATGTCGCAACCAATATTTTGTCATTAATGGAACGATTCTTTGTTCTAATGTATGATCGAAATAATATATCAGAGAAGGTCAATGAGGCGCGAAAATATCTTTTCACTCTTAAAGACAAGTCCTTTGAAAGTTGTCCGCCAACAAAATCAGTCCTTTTCCAGCACACAAAAACGTTATATCTACCAAGATGAATGTGTATGGTGTGAATGCCTCAACTAGGAACCATTAATATTTGGCTAGATAAAGGACAAAAGTGATCAATGTGAAGAATTTCGGAGTGATATGTCAGAGGCATCATCTGCGTGTCAAGAGTTAATTCACTGTTGATGCTAATGGGATTGTCGTTGTTATTGCAAGTGTGAACAATTTGCCCTCCCATGCACTGCCTTGTATCCATGTGATGGTTAATGTGTATGACAAGTCTCTAAAATTTGTTTATTGGACAAAGAACCATAGTAATATTGTTTGACAAAGAACCATAGTGATAATATTTGACAACACTGCTAATTTTTATGAAACATGCATTTTTGTGACATTTTGGACCGATAGTGACAAATTCTGAATAAATATCACGAGGTCTTCCACAAAATGTAACCCTTTGTACATTCATGAATACACAATAATATTGTCGTACACCAAGCAAACTGGGGCTACCAATTGTGGGGAACACATCCATATCCAGTAATCAAATGAATGTCCGCCTCTTTGGTGATAAAACCGGAAGTTGATAAAATTAAGCTTGCCTCCATATCTAATTTTGAACTTGAACTTCTTTCAATCAATTTAAAAAATCAAATGTCAATAAGAAACGTGCGAACACGTAAAAAAACTGTGTCCATAGGCTATTTGCCAATTCCCGTAATTGACCCTGTAATTAGAGATCCCTCTTTCAGTTGTCTCCATTATGAAGGACATTACTTTTCATTTATAATGATGAGCTAGCAGAAGAGCAAATGTACCTTTGCGTAATGTGAATAATCTTTAAGCTTTTCAAATCTTTCAATTGCATTATTTTGTTGTTAATCTAAATACTTTTGACATCAGAAATTATTTTTCATGAATAATTAGTTAAACTGCCGATACACCACTTTCAATTCATCATACTTTGCATTGGCAAAAGCCAATTTTGTCCGGTATGGAACCAGTCTACGATTGAAAAAGGGAAGGAATTTGTTTAAAAAGTGTGTAATAACAGAATCAAATCGGTAATTGGCAAATGGACTATTTAAGAGAAACACTTAAGTGTTTTTATTTAGATACTAGTACTGTAGTAAGATATAGGTTATATGTCCACAAAACAACAAATAGATATAAAAAGAAGATGTGGTATGATTGTCAATAAGACAACTATCCACAAAAGACCAAAATGACACAGACATTAACAACTATAGGTCACCGCACGGCCTTCAACAATCAGCAAAGCCCATACCGCATAGTCAGCTATAAAAGGCCCCGATAAGACAATGTAAAACAATTCAAACGAGAAAACTAACGGCCTTATTTATGTAAAAAAAAAATGAAATACCAATCACCATCAATTAAGTAATAAAAGATTTCAATGTTAACAGGAGAGAACGACTTTTTTTTATTTTCAAGGGGGTGGGGATACAATTTAAGCACTTCACATATTCTGAATTTCAGGTGTAATAATTTAACCGCAAACATGATTTGATGAAATCGCAGATAAACGCTGAAAGAACGATTCGATAAATAGTCTTACTGACTTGGGTGTATGAACTCAAAACGAGTCCTAAACATTTTGTGGTTATTATTTTCAGTTTTACTATTTTGGGGATTGCATAAAAAAGAAAGTAATTTTATGAGTTCTTTTTTAAGGAGGGGAAAGAAATATATATTTCCCATGGTATTTCTTAAGTTCAATAATGCAACGATGTACTACTAGATAATTATATACTATTTTTTTTTCTTGGGCAGAAGTGATGGGTTCGAGTGGTCCGAGTAGAATATCTTGTTTTAAGCGGTATATATTTTTCTTCTGACGATGGCTTCGTTTAGCAAATTTTGTTGAGTTATCTGGTGGTATTATTTTTTTAACCTTGTAAATCAAAAATGTTTGTATCACACGAACATTAATGTTTGACATGTTTCGTTGCATGCAATGCAATCATTGTGATTCTTGTACCGCAAACATTGAAGCAAAATGTCATATTACTCCTATTGCTGTCTTTATTAAAAAACACAATTGTATAGATATGTCTTACTTTGAAAAGAGTCAAAATGGACGAAAATTCAGACAAGATTTACGTATGATTCGTCAATCGTACGAACCTTTGGTTAAATTGTAAGAAAGCTCTATTACATAAAAAGCAATATGACATAACTATAAACAACGTTCTACAACAATTAAAAACAAACTAAAAGCATGCTAACAATGGTTTTGCATGCTCATGCAGGGTAGGCAGATCCTTCTCCAATAATTTCTGTGTTCTAATAACAATTGGTATGAAGCTAAAACCTAATTGACTTACGTATTTTTTGAATCTGCATGCAACTACAAATCAACATACATTCAAAATCACATTATTCCTCATGTTCAAAATGTTATAACTCGATAATAAAATAAAAGATAATAAATAATCTGAGAGTACTGAAACAAAAACTAAGAAAATAAGGCGATGTGGTATGATAAACTCTGTCATAGATTGCCAATATGGTGGAATTGTATGCGACTGGTATACAAGTTAGAGGTTTAGCTAGCTATAAAACAGATTTAATCCACCATTTTCTACTTTAAAAATAGCCTGTACCAAGTCAGGAATAGGACAGTTTTTGTTCATTCGTTTGATGTGTTTGAACTTTTTATTTTTCTATTTTAGGGACTTTACGTTTTTAATTTTCATCAGAGCTCAGTATTTTTGTGATTTTACGCTTCATATGTATAAATCACAAACTATAAATTGTAAGGATATATACCAATGGCATGTGGAAACATTCTACTGGTATATTAAAAATTTAACATTTACCTTCGCATTTTAATTTTATACAAGGATCAAAGTGTACATGAACCAGTGCAGTATCAACACTCAATGCCGTAAAATATCCATCACCACATGGTGAACAAATATCATGACCATCATTCTCAGAACAAAGATGAAATGTCTCGCCTAAAATTAAACAAAGCTTATAAAACAGAAAAGACGAAACAAATTAACAACTGATTTAAATCAAGTTCATTTTCTTTAATTTCTTTGTCGATTGAATGCATTTTCGGTGCAATCAGAGGCTCTGTGTTGTACTTTGACCTATGATGGTTTAGCTTTACATGTTATGACTCGGCTGCACAGTCTCATTGTAACTCATACCACTTCTTCTTATATCTATTTATGTATTCGCCTTTCGTTCCGTTCTTTGAAAATCCTGTTACGAAAGGTTACCCAGTCATTCGAGGATACGAACATATTTTATTTATTTTTTTCTTCGAATCACAAATGAATCTGAAGTTTTGTTGTCTTTTTAACTGATTTTTCTATTGAAGATAACATAACTTATCTAAAATTTTCTTTTGTACAGAAATGCCGTCTATCTAGGGACAATAGAAAGTAACAATGTCTTTTTAAATCTTTATTTAACATAGTTTAAAAGTCCTAAGCCCACTAGTTTATATATATCTTTCATATACACGAGGTCGTAGTAAATGAGATATAGTAAGAGAATTTGAAGTATTGCTGTCTTTTTAACTGATTTTCCTATTGAAGATAACATAACATATTCAAAATTCTCTTTTGTACGAATGTTTTCAATTTTGACACTGTCTCACTTCTGTTCCTACTACAAACCTAGAATTGTTATATTGATAAAATTTAAATCTATATTGTTGTATAATTTCATTAAAAAATGTTAGGGGAAAGGATATATTTACATGAAAATAAAAGAATATTTATTCCATGTGATATTTCTTATAAATTCATTTTTTAAATGACATTTGTTTTAATCCCTTTTGATTAATAATAATACTTTATTCCAAAAGCAAGTACAGCGTATAGAATTAAGAATGAAAGTATATTTATCAGCATTAAACATAAAAAAAAACATAGCTTATCAAAAAACGTGAAAAGGTAAAAACGTTGGACGCTGTTCCGCCCATATAGAAAACATGGAAAAGGAATTTAGATATCACAATAGTTTCGAAATTTCTAAATAAAGTTTAGATTTGACTAAGAGAAATAATTGTATGTCGTCTTCTCAATAAGCTCTTTAACACTCTGATTTTTTTAATCAATTATATATAATTGCGTATTGCTTTTTCGGTTAGCATTTAAATTGAGAATGTGGTATATTTTCTTTTTGTTTCGTTTGTATACATGTATCACGTTTAATTTTCTTTTAAAAAAAATAAACTTACCTGGTTTACATTTTGTTGAATGGCAACATATTTCTTCTCCATCTTTACCTTGACGTAATACCTGTGTTTGGTTGCAAGTGGCCTGTGTTTGATTTCTATCCTGTGCAGTCTTCGGAATAAAAAAACATAATTATTGGGGTTTTTTTTAATGTTATATTGTAGTTTATACTTTCTGTAATTATAGATAAAACTACTTACCAGAATATATACTCAACTATACAGATGTTTGCTGTTCTGAAAAAAAACATTTCTTATTACAGCCGATAGAACTATATTGTACTCGATCCGACTCTAAACACTATTTAACAGTTTGAACATGTACTCAGTTAGGCTGAAACATGCCGATCTGTATTTCATGTATTTGACATATCTTAAATAAAGGCAACAGTAGTATACCGCTGTTCGCAATTCATCAATTGATTTAGAAAAAAAACCAAATCCGGGTTACAAACTAAAACTGAGGGAAATACATCAAATATAATAGAACTACAACACAACAGAAACACAACATTGAAATGTAACACACACAGAAACGAACTATAATATAACAATGGCCATTTTCCTGACTTGGTACAGGACATTTTAAGAAGAAAAAATGTTGGGTTGAACCTGATTTTGTAGCATGCCCAACCTCCTGCTAACGGCTTTTATTGCAATGTTAAATATAACATTAAAATGACAACATTACATGACAGGACTGCAATACAAATGAATTGATCAACATATAGAACAGGGAAACACACGAATAATAGCTAACAAAAGGTACCAGGTTTAAAATTTAATATTCCAGACGCGAGTTTCGTCCACAGAAGACTTACCCGTGACGCTCAGATGAAAAATAGTTTGAAAGCAACAAGTACAAAGTAGAAGAGCATTGAGAACCAAAAAAGTGTGCCTAATACAGCTAGGGTTTTCTGCCTGGGATAAGAACATCCTTTTTGCAAACAGCATATATATAATACTAAAATAACGAGGTCCAATTTGTCAGGCGTCATAGGGTAAAAACGACAAATCAAAGAATTCAATTTTATATATATTTAATATAGGACAATGGTGTTGATTAAAAATTACACCATTCCAGACCCTTTTGTTTTCCACATAATTAATATTGCCAATAATTAACAAGTTTCGGGTCGAATCCGATATCGATACCAATTAAGTATATTCACCTGTTATCTATTACCTTATCTGTACGTTTCTCGTCTGACAGGCGTACCACCAAACGGTGTATTTCGGATTTTGCTATATACACGGGTCATAATCACAGGGTTGACACTACTAAATTCAATCATTGTCAAATTGTTCCCTATTGTAATATTTTAAGCAGTAAGACTTTCTAAGAAGACAATACGAATACTAAAAATTTAGACTTAAAATAAAGCGTATAGGTACAGTTTTCAATTTGTTAGTAGGCATGACATAAAATAGCGAATCAAAGATTTCAACTTTGTTTATAACTTAATTAATAAATATAGGACAATGCTGTTGATTAAAAAATACTCCATTCCAGGACCTTTTGTTTTCCAAATAATTAATATTATTAATAATTGATAAGTTCCAGGTCGACGGGTTCAAACAGAAAGATTTCGAAATCAGAGAAAATTGTGCATCTTATAATCGGCATGACTTTATCAGATAACAATCCCAATACTGAAATAAGGCTTACGCATAGTTATATACTTTAATTTAGTCACGGACCCACGATATCACGTGTGTGTTCTAGTATTCTTATAAAATGACTACATAAAATAAATACTTGATATAACCAAAGTGGTGACTACCTACAGAATAAAAACGGATACATAAAAAACAACCTAAACCAGCACATAAAAAATTCACAGCCGTGTTAGCCAAAGCTATCAACGCACAAAGTGAAGTCACATTTGAATTTCTGAAGAAAAAAAAATCCAAAAACAGGATAGAAATAGGATAGAATTCAAGATTTAATATGATTTGTTATACTGATTCAACATTTATTAACAACAATGAAAATTACAGTACTAATTACTATCAAATTGTGGTCGTTATTAGATAATCAATTGTGGGTATTATCTAACTATGTCGGTGTTTCTTCCGTATCAAATTGTAAACCAAATATATCGTAAAACTTTGGTTGACCCAAACTGAAATCTAATAATGAACTGAGTGATTTATTATCTTGACAAGAACACACGAGTACAACAGAAAGAAATAAAAGTTACAGCTACAAACGACAAGACATTTATCCGATGAAAATAACAAATATAACATCAAAACTAAATACATGAATTTTGGATAGAACAGTACCGTGATACGTCTTATAGCAATGCGAATGTCACATTCACAGTCACAATCGGGAGTAAGTCACGTTCGGTAACTAAAAGATCAGACAACGTAATGACAAACCACAATCTAACACAATCTAAAACGTGTATTATAATTAACTTCTTGTTAATGTATTATATTCGACCATATGTTTGAACAATTTTTGTTACACTTCAGTGTTCATGTTGTTTCTTTGTTTTCCTATTATAGTTGATGTATTACCCTCGGTTTAAGTTTGTAACCCGTATCTGTTTTCTCTCAATCGATTTTTTACTTTTGAACACCGGTATAGTACTGCTGCCTTTTGATCGAACCGTTTAATATACTTTTTTGTAATTAATTTGTTATTTACAACCACTTATTAAACTAAACAACTCTTGCGGTCAAATACCAGTTTATCCTTTTCTATTTTTCTTTATTTTAATGTTTGAGATTGACAATTGTTTGTATTAAAGTGTTAATCAAATCTTCTTACCACCTCTGCAATAATAATGATTGGTGCAATGAGGAGCCAAACCATGACCAGTTTCCTAAAATTATGAAATGGAATACGTTTAAGACAAATTACACTAATAAAACTCTACAGTTAACCTTTACATGCTTACATCTTTTTTAGTACATGCTCTTAGGTAAAGAAAGGGAAAACTAATTGTAAAATTTTACAAAACCTACAAAAAAAACGAATACAACAATTCGCGTCAAATCGATTTTATAAATGTATTTTATTTTCTTATACAAAGTAAAAAAAATCCCCTTTTGAATTCAACAATACTAGAAACTTAAGGTTTTTAAGTAAAAATACCGAAACTAGAATATGTTTGGTGAGGTTTTTTTTTTCGTTTAAAGCGATCCACATGTAAACTGACAAAACTAAAACGTGATAAACAAGTGCCGTATGCATAACATGGAACGGCATATAACATTGAACGAATATGAATTTCTTACAGTGGTCTCTCTCGCAATCATATCAAATTTTCTTATGTCTTCACAAATAGGAATCGAATTTTCTTATCCTATAATATACTTTTACGGAAGACCAGAGGGGACCAACAAAAAATAATATTATATAGTTATCTCAATATATGTATATATATATATATCGTTATTTCGATATAAATATATCGTTATTTACGATATATTTATATCGTTATTTCTATATTTATATTGTTATCTCGATATTATATCGTTATCTCGAAATATTTATTTCGTTATCTCGATATAATTATATCGGTTTCTCGATATATTTATATCGTTATCTCGATATATTCATATCGAAAACGATATATTTATATCGAAATAACGATATATATATTTATTGAGATAACCATATAATATTATTTTTTTGTTGGTCCTCTCTGATCTTCCGTACAAGTTTATTATAGGATAGGAAAATTCGATTCCTAATTGTGTCGACTTTCAACATAGGTCCCAGACACGCTTGAAATAGTATGTTTATATACACAAGTTCGGACAACTATCGGGGAGCGCTTGTTAGTCCACTGGAGAATCAATCGACAGTAAAAGTAACTCCTGACGACAAAAATATTTATTTTTTCCTGTGTCTATATTTTTAAGTTTAACGCCAATTTGTCACAGTTAATAGTTATCTTATTAATTCTCTTACTCATATCAATTATTACGATATCGTGTATAAGGAAGATATATACACTCTGTCTAAACCACACCGGCAAAATTTGTTCGAACTCGATGGTATCTAACATCCGGCACAATGACGGAACATTAATAGACAGAAGAAAGCTAGGTTTCTCCTTATTTTTTTTTTTTTTTTATAATATCGAAGAATATATATACATATACAACTATTTTCTATTGTGATATGCAATATTTTCTACAACCGTTCTATATTAACGAAGAAATAAGTAAAAATGCATGTCAAAATGACGAATTGAGTGAACCTTGCCTCGAAATTGTTTAATTTCTCGTTAAATTGTTCACATTGTACGGAATGAAAGGTACGGGAAGATAGATACTGACACGGAGATTGCAAAACTAGTCATTATGAGCATCTCAATACTTGTATTTCTGTGTATGGAACGAAAGAAATGGGTCATGTCAAATTAAAATACACCGGTTTCGTCATTGTTGTTTTACTATGAATCACCCGGTTTCGTCTCTATATATCACCCGGTTTTTTTAATTTTTTTTTAAACCAACAATTTATGAAAAGCAACGCTAACACGGATCTGAACATTGTCTTTCGAAAGAATTTAAATATATATTTATTATAAAGTAAACTTGGCGTGTTTACATTTATTTACATAGGTAACTCTAGTACTACACATTTTCCTAATGAAAGGTGTATCCGTTATTTCACTGATACCAAACTATTTTTAAATGGAATATAAATACTCAATAGCAAACACTGATATCTAATTACTTTTTTAACATTAACATTATGATATTTTTTTTATATAGGTTTTGAGATACATCGCAATATGTGACCCCCCTTTTTTTTACAAAAAAAACCCTAAAAAACGGTTAATAAACAAAATTTAAAACATCACCAAAAAGTATGCAGAAGATTTATATTACTAAGAAGTGTGTAAAGTTTGATGCAATAATAATAAATCGTTTTGAGATATGGCGCGGCATGTTAAAAAAACACACTCCTGTTTTACTTACAAAGTTCTGTAACTCAAAAAGATTAAATTTGATTTTCACTAAAATGTTTACAGATCGTTTGACCATTTCAAGAAATAACTTTGTTAAGTTTCATGAAAACTAGATAAGCTGTTTTCAAGTTACGGTGCGACATGTTTACGCTGGACAGAAGTATAGACGGATAGGTAGACGGACGGACGGACAGAATAACTGATAGATGGAGGAACGGACGGGTGGAAGGAAGGACAGACGGACGGACGGATGTATACAATAATACGTCCTGTCAAAATTGTGACGGGCGTGTAAAAACGCAATGAAATGAAAAAAAAAAACTCTAAATTAAAGGTCAATAAGTTTTATTAAGATATCGGCCAAGTCGATTTATTTGTATATCTTCTATTTTTGCTATATGACTTTTATATATATGTTTGAAAATAATAGATAGAAATAGATAAAAAGAACTTCAAATTCGTCATTTAAGGGCAATGCAATACCTCATTTAAGAACTAATGTGAGAACTTTATAGTAAATGGACAAATGGTAGAGCTCAACATTTTGAAGATAATAATCTGGCCCTTTCGAATTGTCTATGTCTACGGCTGTTTTTCATTAATTGACATCATGCACTTGCATGCCCCCCCCCCCCCCCCCCCCCTTTTGCCCCTTTGTTTATTTCTTGGTTGACAAGCGGGGTCACAGTAAACTTTTTAAAACTAGATACCCTAATTATAATTAAAAAAGACATATGATTTTAAATAAAATTTGTTAAATGCAGCCTAGTAATTTTAGATGTGAACATGTGTGTAAAAAATTGTATTGAAAGATAATGAACGACGGTCGACCGGTGCCAAGTGATGAAAAAAAAAACACTTTTCCTGTTGGGTCAAGTGAGCTAAAAACAATCAAGAATTCCAAACAAAATTACACCGTTCTTGAATTTAAAAAAAAAGTGTAACAATTGAAAATTTCAAATTTCGCGAACCGGATCGGACATAGCAAACAACTTTACTGGCGTTTTTTTTTTCAATAAAAATAAATAAGACATATTATTTATATTTAAGTATACGCACTTACATGTCACAAATGCTTAAATGGTCGCAATTCAATTTATGATGAAGGTCTGTGGCCGAAGGAAAAATAATATAGAAATGAGGTCAAGGGTAAGGGCAATGGACATATGGCAAATAGGGGAAAAAATCGTTATATCTGTGTTCCATACTTGTATATGTTACAGTCAAACCTTCTAACTTTTGACATATGTACCTTTATACAAATAGTTCAAAACGCTATGAATTCGAATCACTTAGTGTCGCTTGTTTAAAAATATAAATGAGAATGTTTATAATAAAAATAATCAAACTCACATAATCCGATTTCGCGGGTGTTCCTGTTTTCTTATTTCTTACAATATTTTAATTCGGTATACACTTTATAAGATAAGTGGCGAATCTAGAAGACGTGTAGATTGCCCCCCCCCCCCTCCCCCGACCCCACCTTTGATGCATGGTAGTTGTAATCCTTTTCTTCCTATAAACATTCAATTTCCATGTCGATTATGCATGCATATATACATATTATGTCTTATCATCAACGTTTATCCTTGAGAAGATTTATTTTTAACGATCATAGAAAAGATTACATACATAGAATGATTAGATTACTTATAAAGGTGCCTATCCTATTGTATGAGAATATCACATATCAATTGTGTGTTTCGATTTTTTAAGACCGTAAAGTTTAACTCTAATTTCAAGTTTAAACATATTTTCCATAATTCATATAGAAAACGCATATTTGAGAGCTTTAACCTCAATTTTCGTTATAACCTTCATTTCTATCTATTCTGCTGTTAAAATTTTTTGAATGCAAAGTAAAATTTAAATTATTTGTGTTCCGTATAAGAGTAGGAATTCTAGTGTTTGCTTATTATTTATTTGAATCTGAGACTAATCATATAAATAATAAGTCGTTAATTGTCCTGTGAAAGAACTTGTTTTCCAACGACCCGGTCACAAAACTCCTTTTTAACACTGAAGTTAAATTATCAATTATAATGCAATGCGATTATGATTTTTTTTTACTTGACCAAACCGGGTTATGCATTGTGAAATATATGACCAAACCGGGTGGTGAACATTGACGAAACCGGCCAGTTCCATTTTGACATGACCCATTTCTTTCGTTCCATACTCAGAAATACAAGTATTGAGATGTTCATAAAAACAAGTTTTGCAATCTCCGTGACAGTATCTATCTTCCCGTACCTTTCTTTCCGTACACTGTGAACAATTTAACGAGAAATTAAACAATTTCGAGGCAAGGTTCACTCAATTCGTCATTTTGACATGCATTTTTACTTATTTCTTCGTTAATATAGAACGGTTGTAGAAAATATTGCATATCACAATAGAAAATAGTTGTATATGTATATATATATGTTCTTCGATATCATAAAAAAAATAAGAAAATAAGGAGAAACCTAGCTTTCTTCTGTCTATTAATGTTCCGTCATTGTGCCGGATGTTAGATACCATAGAGTCCGAACAAATTTTGCCGGTGTGGTTTAGACACAGTGATATAAACTAGTTCAAGCGGACCTTGGACTTTTAAACTTAATGTTAACTTAAATAAAGATTTAAATGGACATTGTTACTTTCTATTGTCCCTAGATTGACGGCATTTCTATTAACAGATAACCTAAATCTGTTACCTGGACGAAGAAGATAAATGTAAACAGGAAATATTTTGGAAGGATAATAGTAAAAAAGGCTCTAGCTTTTATGATTTTTAAGATATTGTCAAAATTATAAATTATTGAGAAATGTTACAAATAAAGGGCTATAGCTCTGAAACGAATTTTCCGATTAACCTGAATTTAAATTTCAACTTCATAATGTACTGATCGATTCTACATTGACCAATGAACGATTAAAATGAGGTCAATGTCAGATGAACCATGCCAGGCAGACAAGTACAGCTAACAATTCTTCAAATTCCATACAACAAATAAAGTTGACCTATTGCTTATGGATTAAGAAAAAGAGACCAAAACACAAAAACTTAACACTAAGCATTGAACCGTGAAAATGAGGTCAAGGTCAAATAAAAACTGCCCAACTGACAAGTAAATCATAAAATATCTCTATATATCAAATATAGATGATCTATAGCATGTAGCATCAGAAAAATAGACCAAAACTCAAAAAACTTAACTTTGACCAATTAGGTCGAAGTCAGATGACACCTGCTAGCTAGACATGTACAGCTTACAATCATTATATACATCAAATATAGTAAACCTATTGCATACAGTATAAGAAAAAACAGACCAAAACACAAAAACTTAACTATAATCACTGAACCATGAAAATGAAGTCAAGGTCAGATGACAACTGCCAGCTAGACATGAACACCTTACAATCATTCCATATATCAAATATAGTAGACCTATCGCATATAGTATAAGAAAAACAGACCAAAACACAAAAACTTAACTATAACGACTGAACCATAAAAATGAGGTCAAGGTCAGATGACACCTGCCAGTTGGACATGTACACCTTAAAATTCTTCCATACACCGAATATACTACTATTGCTTATGGTATACGGACTTGACCACTAAAACTTAACCATGTTCACTGATTTATGAAATGAGGTCGAAGTCAAGTGAAAACTGTCTGACGGGCATGATGACCTTACAAGGTACGCGCATACCAAATATAGTTATCCTATTACTTTTTTTCAAGTAGTCACTGAACCATGAAAATGAGGTCAAGGACATTTGACATGTGACTGACGGAAACTTCGTAACATGATGCATCTATATACAAAGTGTGAAGCATCCAGGTCTTCCACCTTCAAAAAAATAAAGCTTTTAATAAGTTAGCTAACGCCGCCGCCGGATCACTATTCCTATGTCGAGCTTTCTGCGACCAGGCTCGACAAAAACGTACTTGTTTTCACCAACAAATGTTATGATCTTGGTCTAGTATTACACAAATTACAGAGGCATTGTACACATCTATAAAACCTTTTTCAATACTTGCCGAACCTTTTTCTATTGTATAGATCTCCTTTTCAACTTGTACTGAAATACTTTATTAATCATTATATTATAAATTTTGTATTTAGTTATAATTGAGAAATTATTAAGATACTAAGGTTTAAACTCCCTTAGGCAAAGATGGCCTCAGATGAATTTGGTATTTTTTAAGTCCCATTTGGTCACAGACCTCCAAATTTTTCTATTTCTTAACATTCCCGACTTTCAAAAGTTTAGTCTTGAAATAAAATGGCGTCGCGACTTTTAATATTTACATGGTCTTATTCTTATCTACATACTTTTGAAACTATTCATAATATGAAAAATATAATTTTTAACCCTTTATATTATTTCCATCAAAGAAACATAGCTATCATGTTTCATCAAAAAAACTTTATTTCGAGAATAATGATCGAGATATTGGCAGTAGTTTGCTTAGATAAAACAGCGCTGCATGCAAAATTAATAATGCGTCTTTTTGTTTTATTAAGTCTAAGCCACAAATCACTTCCTCTTCATGTTAGGTCTCTTAAAAGCACATTTTAACACAACTTGGGAAATAGTATGTAAATATATGGTTATGTCTCCTAATATGCTAAGTTGATCCCATGCAGAAACGAAAGTGTGATGATCGGAAATCATCATATTTTCTGCAGTAAAACATGTTACATGCACAGCAAAGAATACGTGTTAACATAGCTCGGCAGATTCACAATATACGGTTGTACCCTGTCCTTCTAGATTTAGAGGTTCATTGTTGATTGTTAAATACGACTTATAGATATATTCAACTAAATGTCTAATGCTAAAAACAATGCATGATGTTCAATTTCATTCAATATTTGATATTAATGATTACTCACTTTATATCCAAATATTCCATATTATTAACTCAAATGCGTTCTTTGTTGGTACACCTTCACGTTGAGGGTAAACAGTCTTCTTGTTCACAGATAATTAATTCATTTCTCTCACACTTTCCAGGTTACATAAATGTTATTTATACAGTTAAACAAAAGAAAACAAAAATATAAATATAAATTTTGAATTAATAAAGCCTGCCACGCCTCGGTGATAAATAGAAAACAAATTCAATGTCAAAATTTTAAATATAAAATTACCAAATTGTAAATTTTATAAACATATTGTATTCCGTAACTTAACAAGAAAGATGAATTAACAAAGCTTGACACGCGTCGTTGATAAATAGAAAACAAATTCAATGTCAAAATTTTAAATATAAAATTACCAAATTGTAAATTTTATAAACATATTGTATTCCGTAACTTAATAAGAAAGATGAATTAACAAAGCTTGACACGCGTCGTTGATAAATATGTTAAATTTGAAAATCCATGATTAATCGCAATTAACAATTAGTAATGTGTTATGTACATTTTGAATTAATTAAGCCTGCCACGCCTCGGTGATAAATTGAAAACAAATTCAATGTCTAAATTTAAAATATAAAATTACCAAATTGTATATTTCATAAACATATATTATATTCCGTAACTTAAAGGTGCACTAGCTGTCAAATTCATATTTACCAATTTGACTCAAATTCTCATATTTGATTTATAACAATGTAAAACATTTATCCAAACTATCAAAAGTCTAAAATAAACAGTTTACAGAGCATGGGGTAGTTAATATATAGGTTCGTTTCGTGTGTATTTTAGTCCAGACGCCATCTAATTAACTATCGATTTGACCTCAGATGACCATATAAGCGATGTAAACATAAATAAAGATATGAATAGGTTTAACCAACACGTGCAATTGGATTTTTATAAGTCTGTTTGATTTTATTTTATAGATTAGAAATAGATGTTTCTCATTGTTTTTAACCGTATAAGAATGATTTTATGTGCATCGAATTAGTAATCAAATGATTTACCGTAGTTTCACTTTCATTGTTGACATTCTTTTTCTTTAACATGTTTAAATAACCAGTACACGTACAATGCATGCGTTGTCAATCTCTAGCTAGGGGTTAAATTGAAGTTCACATGAATACGGATTTAAAGAGGTCGACTCATTCACTTGCAAGTGAATTACTAATTATCAATGTTTCTTAGCCGTAATTTGACAAAATTGAACCTTTTTGGCTGCAAAAAGCGAATTGTTATTTCACTATTTCACTTTCATTATTGATTGAACAGAAAAAAATCAAACTTTAGATATTTTATATATCTCGTAGCTAGTGCCCCTTTAATAAGAAAGATGAATTAACAACTTTTAAGCTTGACACGCGTCGTTGATAAATGGGCGTTTTTCAATAAAAACGTACTTTCTTGTCCCAGCCACTTTAAAAAAAAATGTCAGGGCCGTAACTAGCCCCTTTTAATACTGAGGCAAAATATATTCGCCGAGCGTAGCGAGGCGAAAAATGTTTGGCGAGGGGTCTGGAGGGGCTTAAGGCCCCCAGAAGCTCTGAGAAAAATAACGCTAAATCGTGCGTTCTGAGCGTTTCCCGGACTCTTTTTTACATAGAAACGCAAATCATTTTTAGCTATTTTTTCGACAATATTCTGGTCTCAAAGCAAAAACATAGATTCATTGTTATTTAAGACTTTAAAGTTTTAGGGAAATTCAAAACATTAAAAGACCGATATGTAGGATAAAGCTAAAATCTTAATTCTCATAATCATTAATACCGGATCTGTCTGTCTGTTCTTGTTTGTATTGTGCTGACTTGAGATTTTTTGTGACTAGATTTAAATATAGTGACAGTCATTAGTGCAGTAATATATATACGTTAAATACTGGTACTGCTCAAGTCGACACTAGGGACCATATTGACCTCGTTTTACGGTATTTATGATTCTTTCATTATTGAAGACCCTCCAGCAACTATCAAGATGAAGAACAGGAATAAAAACTTTGACCATTGATCATTTGTATTTTTTTCTATACATTGACATTGTGTGCGATCAGCTCCTGTGCACGTATACTTCATATTCCTTTATTTTCTCTTCGAGGGTCTGAACACGACTTAATGCAAATTTAACCCTTGAATGTAAAAGGTCATATGGCAATACATTGATGTTTTTTTCAACAAATGATTTCATACCGGGAAATTGGTGGTCTTACTTTAATTTAAACCATGTCAGCTATCTACTTTTATCCACAGGCGCTTGGATATATGATACAGTTATTTTTTTCAATTTTGTTGTTGATTAAGATATTCAATTTTCTATATTTATAATACATATATATCACTTCTGTGCATATCTCACCTACAGAAAATACCTAATTTTGCAATCCATACTAAGAAAAATTGGGTATGGTTTTATATACAAGAAAGGCAGTTTCGTATTCTTTGATATCAAGTTCAATTCTCCATGCAGAAACGACCACTTTTTTCTGTGTCCAGTAGCATCGTATATTCTTAAAACATTTTCTCGCAAAATGCCTGGACATAGGTGGACATGCAACATTACACAGTGTGACACGTTTACAATTGAAAATCAACACTCAGACTAGTCATTAAGTAGGACAATAAATAAAGAAAAGACAAACCCGGGACACAGAAATACAAACAATAGACCATCAACTCTGAAAACTAAAAGTAAAATAGAAACATGGATTACGAAAAATATGCAGGGGCGACATCAGGGAGTGAAGAGAACTTGCTTCTTGCAAGACACTTTCAGTGAAAACAATTTGATATGAAGACAATAATATGAAGACAATCTTTTGTTTTATTTTTTTTTTTTTTTTTTTTTGGAAATTTAAAACATGAGGCATTTGCCTCATTTGCCTCAATGTAGTTACGGCCCTGAATGTGTTTGATCTTTGCAAGTATTTTTTTGTGCAGTCAGTACATTGAATTAGATATAACATTTTTAAGCAAAGAAACAGTTTATTTTTTAGAGGGATTGATAAGAAATTGATTCCTGAATGGTCCAAAACAACCAAAATGGCATGTCCCTAGACCGCCTGTTCAACATTCATACTCTCAAATATCGTAAAAAAATGTAGAAATAAATATTAATTTTACTTAATACAAGTTCTTTAATAATTCAAAAGTATGTTTAGAGCCAACATATTTTAATAAACAGCTTTTAACATAGGATTTTTTATTTTAGAAGGTGTGTCCCTAACACAATGTCCACTACGAAACAAAGTCATATTACAGTTCTTCTATAAAAGCATGCAAAACAAAACATTGATCAACTTGCTTGCTATGTTTACTTGGTTGTTTGCAAACAATAGGTAGGCAGAGTTTCAGTCTGTTTTTATATATACTGGGATTTGATTGGACAATAAGAATTGACATGAAATGAATTAATGTTTATTGTCCAATCATATTCCTGTAAATAGTAAACAGATTGAAATAGACTACCTACCTGTTGTTTACAAACAAAAGTCAAACATCCAAACAAATATAGCAAGCAAGTTAATCAACTGTTTGTTTTGCATGCTTTAATAGAAGAACTGTTAAACTTGCTTATAAACAGTTTTATAAAATCAATGTAATTTTTTGTTTGCAAGAGATATAAACATTAGGGTCTTACAAAAGAAGTGATGCTTTTATAACGGCAATTAAACTGTTGGTAAGAAAAATTGAGCACATCAAATGGACCAGAGTGATACCGTATTTTTGTAAATGTCCACTACGAAACGGGTAAAATCTCCTTCAGTAACTGGTTTTAAAATTATGAAAAAAATATCAGTGTACAGCTTAATAACGCTTTGATGAATACAGTCAGTCTTGTTACTATTGCAATATTGGGGTTGTGAGAAAAAAATAAAACATGTGAATACGTCCCCTACGAAACGGTCCCCTACGAAACAAGTTTGGGAGAAAAACGTTTCGTAGCGGACACTACCACTAGTACCATGCAGTCTTTTTTTACTCTTTTTTCAATTATATTCGTGCAAAGCAAATAACAAAGGTTAGTTTCATGTAATTTTTATTATGTTTTTATTAACATAGAATAGGGTTGATGTCAACTACGAAACTTTTTGTCCACTACGAAACGGTTTTGTCAACTACGAAACGCATCAAAATGTCCACTACGTAACATGAGTTGTACCTTCATATGTGAAGTACTGTCTAATCTTTATCGATAAAAAATGGTTCTCCAATTCAGAAAAAAATGAGATTGTCTAGTATATAAAGTAAACAAACTGGAATGTCTATAGGAAACATTTAAAATTGCAAAAATATGTGTGTTTAGAAGCAGTTTCGTAGGGGACAAAAGTCCCCTACGAAACAGTACACAAATTATGAAAATAATATAATTTTAAAGAGTATTTAAGATTGCACTTTTTGTTTACAAACAAGTCTATAATAGATGTATTCAAAATAACTCTTGAAAATGAATTTTAGACTAGTTGATTTTCCATTTTTTTAGGTCTGAAAGGAACGCTTTTATTGAAAAACGCCCTAATATGTAAATGTGATAATCCATCACTTATCATAAATCGCAATTAACAATTAAGTTATGTGCTATAAACATTTTGAATTAACAAAGCCTGACACGCGTAGGTAATAAATAGATTAAACCGATTCAACAGATTAAGAAATTCAGTGTCTTATGTACGAAACAAAAATTTACAAAAATTGTGCAAAGATGCAATAATTTTTTTAATATTAAAACATAAAATTACCAAATTAAGACGAAGTAAGACGAAGTAAGCCAGATGAATAAGAGTAGGTAGACCCTACTTCTTCTTTCAAACAGGTCAAACAGAACGTGGAACAGCTGGATGTTACCAAGAAATCGATGTCTTGTAATGATAACTCTTGACAGTCATAGTGGTACCATGAATTGCAAGAGTCACACTGTACTGAGTTCTTTGAGCAGTTCTGTCTGCAGTCACCACAGGGCCAGAAAATCGACCTTTTTAGGTACGAGATTTTGCGTTTTGGCATTTTGACTTTACTGATTAACTTTGAAACTTTATAATAGATTTAGAAAGATTTTTGGAATTTATTTCTTGTTCTATCAATATATACCCTTTGATCAATATCTTTCAATTTTGGAGCCAATCGTAAATTTGACCAATGATATTAACAGGAAATAAAATATTGTCCAAATATTTTTATCGGAAGTAAAAGATGATCCAATAACATTTACAGGAAGAAATTGTGATTACGTTTCCATTGTCTAACCCAAGATTTGAGACGTCGCTAACAGAACAAAAATGTGAAATGACTTCTTTCGAGACATTCCTAAAAAAACAAAAAGTTATGTAGGACTTCTTTTAAATTTCCATTTCTTTTGACAGCGCAGGGGCGGATCCAGAACCTTGATGTCTGGGGGGGGGGGGGGGGGGGGGCACCATGAAACTTAAATTTTAGATTTCAGATCATCGTTTCTATATCTCTATATTTCTAGATTTTTTTTTATTGTTTTTACTATTTCACTTTATACTTTCTTTTCCTGCCAATTGATCTGTTATTATATTTGTCCTCAACATGCATCATATATTTGCCACTGGACGTTAAAAAACATACAATCAATCAATATTTTCTTCATCACCTCTTCATTTTTTTGGTCTTGCTTCCGGACTTACTTTTTTGTACATTATTCTAATATCTGTAAAACACCTTCATATCCTTACAAATGGTGACCTTTTTTTAGCCTCATACATGTACATGGCAATTGAAACAATAAAAATAAACAAATATAACTGTATGCTCGGGCATTTAAAGAAATGATTAAGTCCCAGATTCAGTTACAAAATAGATCTTAGGAAATAATTTAGCATTTTATTAATGATTTTTTTATAAGAAAATGTCAATTCATCATGTTTTTCCTAGACCAGTGAAAAAAGGGGGTTTGACAAATTGTCGATTTCCCTTGAAAATAAGAGGGAAGTAAATAGGACATTCCATTCCATTTCAAAAACAAACGTGTATGGTATTAAAAAATAAATGATTTGATTTGTTGCTGAATAAATTCACAAAAAGACCGTTTTGAAGAGAGAAAAAACATAAATTCTAAATAAAATGGTAATGTGAGTACTGTATTTTGGAATGGAGAGAAACTAAGAACCTAAATATAGATGTATACCAACATTATCGACATAAGCATATAATTTGTACCTATTCTTTAAAAACACAGATCAGAAGTTTCACCTGGTAATCGATTTTAATCTGTATTGTATTATAAACCAATAAAAATTCGTACTATTCCAATCAACATGTACATGTATTTTCCATAATTTAAGCTTGCAAAGAGAATTTAAAAACACACAAAGGTGTCAATATTTACACACCCATCGATAAGTTGTCATAAATCACGCATGTGGCCGCTGGCATTAATTAACGGCCAGTATAAGAAGTCAAATCAAGCTGTGATTCATTTCCGCTCTAGATATTAAGAAGATTCAGTAGCAATAAAATTATGTTAGATTTTTTTTTTGGTGACCTGAACTGGGGGGGCACATGCCCCCTGCAGTGGCGGATCCAGGGGGGTTCCGGGGGTGCGCACCCCCCATTTATTTTTGCCGATCAATGCATTTGTATCGGGACATATGTTTTGCACCCCCCTGCACCCCCCTTTGCCCTGGGTTAGCACCCCCCTTTCGAAAATTCCTGCATCCGCCCCTGCCCTGTGCCCCCCGGTAAATCCGCCACTGCAGCGTGGTTGAATTATAGAAGCCATCCGTTCTTTTCAATTTTTGACAACCTCATTAGTGGGGTTGTGTTTGTTAAATTACTCTTAATAATGACCATAATATAAAATTTTGTTATACTAGTATTATTCAAAACAAAAATGAATTATAAAATTATATAAGTATGTAAAAAACATGACCCATTCAAAGATATTGCATGATAATTGATTAAAATCGTGCTAAAGGAACTTTATGCATTTCAAATAAAATTTAAATATATTCATAATAAGTAATCAGTCAAATTCCTCGATTTCTTTCCGTCGGTTAGATTTTGATATTTGTCTCTTGTCTTATTTTTGGTATATCTTTTTTATATATAATAATAAGAAGAAAATGGATAAAAAATATATATGAGGTGTTGATGACGGTGGTTTGTGGAGATGTCATCTTATAGACTTTCCTTTTCTGTTCGGCGTGTTCAATGTAGATATATTTGATATTTTAAACTTTAATTTGATATAATTTTTGGCATTAATAACTAAAAAAATATATTAAGGTCACAATTAATACGATTAATAAAAAAAAAAATTAAAAACAAATTGCGCTGTTTAGCGATATGCGGTTTGCGATCGGTAATGAAATTTATTTTTACCGTCTAATTAATATTAGTTCATGCATTTTGTTGAGTTATTTAATGTTATGTTGCATATTTAAATTGTTTTGTTGTTTTTTCTTATGTTCTGTGGTATATTTTAAGTGTTCTGTGGTATATTTTTAGTGTTCTGTGGTATTCTGATGTGTTCTGTGGTAAAAAGACGCTCCGTAATTATTATTATATTTATTTAAATCAATTCATTTGAAAGTACAGTTATTCTATCTTAAATATCTATATAACTATGGGAACAACTGAATTTTAGTGTATGTATGTTGGCTATGTTGCGGCGTTTCTTTCTTTTCAACCTAGAATTTCCGGATTTTTAACACACGTCTAGTCCGACGTAGGTGAAGGGTTTTTGTGGGTCTTTGCGTTTCCGGTTACTTTTTTTTTTGTTCTCAGAATATGAATTTTGTGCAATATAAAGATTTATTTAATCTTTCAAACTAAATACCATAACACATCATCAGCAGTAAGTATCTGTCACAAATTTTTAACTATTTTTAGTTAAATTAGATTCTATATGAATCCCGCTACGGCCATGAGCAGGCAAATAAACAGATAAAGACGTTGGAAAATAGTCATGATATTGATAGTAGGTCAGTCTGGAATTCTGCACGAAAATATAGACAGTCTCTCAATTGGGATATAGTCACTCAATTGTGAGACATTAAACTTGAAAACTAATAATATACTCCGAGATTACTGGGCGTCTGTTTTGCCAGACAAGCTTGGGCCGTGGGATGTCAGAGCTGTCCCATATCATAAAGTAGATATTTGCCATGTTTGCCCATCCAAAATAGATGCGCTGCTTCGTTGCTTCTGGTGCCAATGGACGGCCTTGGACATGTTGGAATTATATAAATCGGGTATCAATTTGTTCATTTTTCATTTATCTCTTCATTTATGTAACAATGTGTAAGCTTCACCTACCTGCCACCCTTCATTTTTCCATATTTAAAGTTTTCACAGTGACACATTGATTCAGAAATTTTTACTTTTATTTTCAAAAGGATGTCAAGATTATCACATGACCACAAGAAAAAAGTGATGATTTATGCAAATGACCATAATGGGACACCTCGTTCATTTATGATGTAAGTAATCTAAATGTCCTAGAGCTTCCGACTGTTATCATGGTTGGCACTAAATGCTTTATACCGATCTCCTGTCATTCTGTAAAGGAGGTGAAAAATCGTGGTTGGCTCCTAAATGTTAGACATGGATCTCCTGTAACATGTATAAGCTTTCGGGTCGATCCAGCCCCACGTCGATCCGGCCCAAGTCGGTCCGACCCACGTCGATCCAGCCCCAATACAAAATATATTTATAAGGAATAAACATAAAGATATATATTAATTGTAATTCATAATAGTGGCGAGTAGCGAAGTCTTGCAGCGGAAGAGATTACATTAAACCGCGAGATTCCAATCCTTCTTACTATACAAATCCTTGCCATATTCGATATTCCATAAAAAAAAACCAAGTGTTATAGAAGCCTATGATGTTACCTGTGTATGAACTAAATAAAATAAAAATCGCCATGACATTCAAAGTTAAAGTTATCATGGAAAATAACATCATATTTTAAGATATGATGAAGCTGCTATACAAACAGACACAATAACACTCATTTTCGTATCGATTTAAAATAGTTCTTTAACTGGTACTCCAATAATTCACTTATTAATTACCTGTTGTCATCCATCATCGGACACTTTTTGCAAATTTCATTTATACTGTTAAAATTTGTCACAAATTCCTCCAAAATCAATATAGTTTATTCTTATTTTATTACGGAGCCGGATCGACGTGGGCTGGATCGACTTGGGCTGGATCGACTTTGGGCCGGATTGACTTGGGGCCTGATTGGTTTGGGGCTGGAACGACCGAATACCTCCTATGAAGGAGATGAAAAAAGTATAAATATTTGCATATTTGAGTCTCAAGGTCTCATAACTTGACATCCATTTGAAAATAAAAGTAAAATTGTCTGAATTGATGGGTCACTGTGAAAACTGTCTAAATATGAGAAAATAAAGGATGGCAGGTAGATGAAACTCACATAAATGAAGAGAAATTTGAAAATTTAACTGTCTCGAGTGGATAAATATCGTAACACACTCGACATGCTCAATGCAGTGGTAGAATCTATATATAATTGTAAAATTTGAAATAATCATGATAATGATTGAGATATTTTTCTATTTTTCAAAATTCTTTAAATATTTTTGTAAAATTTTTTACTAACTCAAGTGTTTTTTTTATATATATGTCACCTTAAGCTTCAATCAATTAATTGATAAATTTCTTTTTAAACATATTGAAGGGAAATGTTTAACCATCAACTTATTTTACTTTAGACCAATGTGAAAGAAGAAATGTTGTAAGAATGGTATGTGACACAATGTCTGACATGACTGACAACCCAGGAATTGATATGTTCTCAAACAACAACTACCTGCCAGATATTGGACAGTTTAGTAACCAAGGAAACAATGGATACTTACAGAGATGTCGGCTGCCATCAACCAATCAGGGAGCTCAATTCACATTTGCTGTCCCAACCCGGGCCAGTTCATATACATTAGGACAAATGGGCCACACCCATCAACCAAGAGGACTCTATTCTATCCCAATTAGTCAGCAGGGTATGGTGCCTGGATTTGGGGCGTCATGGCAACATTCAGTACCTAGTCGGATGCCATGGACAGAAAATTGGACTGCACCTACTACTAGCTTTGGAATAACTACATTTACAGCAATACCAACCATGTCTGTACCTTCATTTAGTATTTACAGGTATTTATTGTCGGAAGAATTACATGTAGAACTAGTACAGCTGCTTTCCTTACATTTTATGTACATCATGTACTAAAAAATGTACATGGTCTTATAAAATGTAGACTTTAAAGAAAGAGCTATTACTACGTAGAACCTTATGATTGGAAGTTGTTCCTGATGGGATCCAGCTATAATTTTTAGCATGAATAAAAAAATCAAAGTCAAAATTATAAAGTAAAATCTGTTGATTCTTGAATGTAGAATTGTGAATTTTTATATGAGAATAGCAAATGAAGGGTATATCAATCATTGTCAATGATATGTCAAAGAGAGCAAAGTTCACTCAGCAAACCAAATCAATTCTTAGCAATATTGAAATGAACAAAGTTTTTTTCTCTCGTTCTAGACTATAAATACTATTGAAATGTCAGAAAGACAGAATTGATTACTTGCAGATAAACAGAAAGCAACAAAATTCAGTGTATAAACCCCAAAAAACTGAGCTAAACAAATATTATGTTGCATGACTTATAGTTTATAGGTTAAGTAATTTAAAAGAACATAAGTACAGACAACTCAAATAGACTTAAAGTTGACTACAAGTATCAGTCATGGTAATCCTTTAAGATCTCAAGACTTGTTATTTTTTATGGATGTATTCTGAATGTTGACATTGGGTCAATCAACATCAAGCTTAAGATATTCAATATGTTATCTTACACTCTAACATGTCTGTTAGCATACAAGAGCTAGAGGCATTAACACCATGAACAACAAATCTATATATAGGCCCAATAGCTGAACAACAGAAGTGTGCATGTTACAATCATTGGAAGTAGGATATCTATTGACATAGATTTTTGTTTATACATGTACACTAGCTTTCAAGCTTATGATTAATTTCCTTAACAAAAAGGACAATGTGTGTTTTATATATTTGATTATTGGAAAATGACATTATAGAAGTTATTTTCAAACTTATCTTTATTCTGATTGTTTTTTTTATTATTGTACATGTAGTAGTATACCATCATGCAGTACCACACCAAATAGACCAAAACGACGGCACTCAGTAGATATAGAGTAAGTTCTTTTTAAAAACATTTAAAAAAAAATTGTTAAATTGGAAGTTGTTGATGCAAAAACAGAATTGTCATAGGCAAAGAAAGTTGTTTAAACAAGATACGAACATGTAGATATAACCTACTGATTTAATTAGTGTGGCATTATAAAAAATACAGATTTTTTTATCAGTTTATACTGATTTGACTATTTTAGCAGTTAACATAATAAGCATTGTTTGGAATTATTTTTTTTACGTCAGTAATCTTTGTCAAACTGCCATGAAGTGTACATGTTACATAACTTGGACAGATGCTTTTTCAAGTTACAAAAATTTGCATCTGAATGAAAAATCTTTTTTTACTGACAATTTTTTTGGCAATCAAAATTGAACATTTCATTTCAGAAAGGAAGCACCAAATTCAAAATGTAGAGTTACAGCTGAGAAAATGGTTGCCAGAATGGAAGGGTTGTCTCTCATGAATACTGGTTCCCTTAGTGGTAGTGAAAGAACAGAGTACCAGTTCCAACCAGCTCTAGACTATGACTTAACAGACATGGCAACATCCAGTACAACTTGTTCAACAATGTCTGGAGGATGGGAAAGATTCAGGGAGATAGAAAACAGGTCAAGAAAAGAAGCTTTTTATATATTATATATTCTTATTTTTTTTGGGGGGGGAGAGAACATCTGTTTAAATTCTCTCCATATATTGTAAATTCAGAAATGTTTGTGTGCATTTATTATGGCAAATATTGTACAATTTCAAAAATACAAGTTTAACTATCGTGATTTCAAGAAATACTGCTTTTACACAAACTTTTAATTTCCGATTTTACTTTTTGTTTAACTTTTTTTCCAGGAACAATTTATCATGTTTATATTACAATATATTAATGATAAAAACATTGCAAACATTTTCTGAATTTACTTTACCTACGGAAAGTAGAATTGATTTTACTTTTACTAAATCTTTTATTGAAGTATGATGAAAGAATAAAGCATTTCCGGTGCTCATTATACCTTGAGCATTATGCAATGCCAAAAAGATTTTAATTATAAATTCAATCATAAATTCTCTAAAAACACTTGACCAAACCCAAAACATAGAAACATACTAAGATATTTTTTTCTCTTTATCTCTAAAGTATATTCAGGCCTTCTAACATCAATTTAAGCGGATTTATTTGCTACAACTGCTAGTTGACAACAATGTTACATCTATTCATCTATGCATATAAATAAGAAGATGTGGTATGAGTGCTGATGAGACAACCTTCCATCAAAGTCACAATGTATAGAAAATTAACAATTAAAGGTCAAAGTTCAGCCTTCAACACAGAGCCTTGACATAAACCGAACAGCAAATTATAATGGGCCCCAAAATAGCTAGTGATAATCAATTCCTACAGTAAAACCAACGGTCTATTCATACAAAAAAATACCTATGAACCACACCATTAAACGACAACCAATGAACCAAGATCTGGATAATGTAAACAAGTTACAGATTTTTATAATTCATCTTCATTTAAGGTGGTACCCAACACTTTGACTAAAATTAATTTGGCTCGTTTAATTTTCTTAAAATTTTGACAAAGTATTTACTTTGACCCTTTGACAAAGATATAAAAATTTCCAAAAATTTGAACCAACCGTTTTATCAGAAAAATTACACTGGTTATATAGCAGTTTGATGAACACTTATTTCGATCATTGAGAAGCTTGATATTCCCTAAACAACACAACGTAATCAAAACGTTTAGCTGATTTTACAGAGTTATCTCCCTGTAGTGTTATGTACCACCTTAAAGTGTATTGTTTGTATAGATTTTATACATGTATTTACACTGATGATTTTATACATGTATTTACACTGATGATTTTATACATGTATTAACACTGATGATTTTATACATGTATTAACACTGATGATTTTATACATGTATTTACACTATACATGTATTAACACTGATGATTTTATGCATGTATTTACACTGATGATTTTATACATGTATTTACACTGATGATTTTATACATGTATTTACACTGATGATTTGTCAATTTCAGATTAAATTCAGAATCAGAAGATGATGATCTTCCAGATGAAGAAGGAGTCAAAGTTCATATAACAGAAAGTATAGCTAAAAATATCCTGGAGTCACAACCTCTTATACCACAGAAAATACTAGATAATTTGTAAGTCACTTGCCTAGGGTCACACCCTCTTATACCACAGAAAATACTAGATAATTTATAAGTCACTTGCCTAGGGTCACACCCTCTTATACCACAGAAAATACTAGACAATTTGTAAGTCTCAGGGTCACAACCTCTTATACCACAAAAAATACTAGATAATTTGTAAGTCACTTGCCTAGGGTCACACCCTCTTATACCACAGAAAATACTAGACAATTTATAAGTCACTTGCCTAGGGTCACACCCTCTTATACCACAGAAAATACTAGATAATTTGTAAGTCTCAGAGTCACAACCTCTTATACCACAAAAAATACTAGATAATTTGTAAGTCACTTGCCTAGGGTCACACCCTCTTATACCACAGAAAATACTAGATAATTTGTAAGTCACTGGCCTAGGGTCACACCCTCTTATACCACAGCAAATATTAGATCATTTGTAAGTCACAGGGTCATACCCTCTTATACCACAGAAAATACTACATAATTTGTAAGTCACAGGGTCACAACCTCTTATACCACAGTGTATACTTTATGACTGGGTATGAGTGGAATAGTAAGTTTATTGTCTCTGAGGTGCAACTATTGCCCTGAGGCTAAATAGATAGTCTTTGGATAAATTTCAGAAAGTACATAAAGTATGACCAAATATAAACTGAATTCCATCTTTAATTTACCACAAACATTTATTTTAAGATAATTTTTTTTAAATTGAACTAGTGTTACAGTTTAACAAACTGCAGCCAAGAATCTCTAGAACCCCAAAAATTATTTCATTTGTAAGAAAACAATTTTATGAATAGAAAGTGATGTAAGATATCGGATAGCCATGTCAATAACATATATCTTTGAATAGAACAGCATAACCAGTCTGTTATCATTTATGACATACAACTGTAAAATGAACTGGAAATTTGAAACTTACAATAAGTATATTAAAATCATGCAAATACCAAATCAATAGCTTTTGGGTTTAAAAAATCCTCATTACTTAACTAATAGAGGTCAATTCTAAATAAATGTATTGGTGAATATATGTACTTTCCAATGTAAAATATATAGTTTAGTTGTTAACAGCGATGTATTCTGTTTTGTCATTGAAAGATATAATCTAAACATTGTCTCGTTCAATAAACCAAACGTTTGTTATAAATTTAATGATTTGCAGTCAAAAGCCATGTATGGAGGTTGTGCTATGGAAGAGTCCAGGTGGTTTTACTACAGAATCAGTAATCAAAGATTCATCTAATACCCCAGTCACAACATCATCACATCAACCAGCATTATCACCACCTCTTCAGATTAGGTATGGTAGTAAGTTAATGATTTTGATTCTGTTTGATGATTAAATATTGGTTTCTTAATGGTCAGTGGAAAATATTTGACTGACAGGTGCACAAAAATATACTGTTTATAAAACTAAAAACTGAGCAACAGGAACTCCACAAAATTTTAGGTGTAATCGAAAGGGTTATAAAAGATAATCCCGTTATCAAGCTCCTTTTTGTCACAATTGGGGACCAGATTGCAGTTATGACAATTCCCAATTGGAACTTTTGGCCTGAGAACACAGTTATTCCATAGTGCATTTCTTTTAGACAATAAATTCAAATTAAAAAAATTGCACCTGCTCTTTCTCAAAAAGATTTTTACAGTGTAGTGTACTACTAGTGAGTCAAATAATAACAAAATTATAGAAACTTCTACCAACTCTAACTCAAAATATTGACAATTCTGTGTTAAGAGGGTGTAAAGTTCAGTTTGACAGCTTCAGACATGATCAAATTTGACCTTTTTGAATTGGACCAAATCAATACTGAACAAAAAGATTTAGCACCCAAATTTTTTAAACATGTAAACACATCCCCTTACTTAATATTTCATGCATTAAATATCAAGAAATAAATTGGGGAAAGTGTATCAAATAAAACATGCAAGTTATACGTATACACTGTTCACACTAGGGACTATATTTGTAGACAACGAAAACCAAAGGACGATAACTATGTCCTTGGACCTTAAGTTTGATTGCATCAGGATATTAATTAGTTGTTGAATGTACTTTTTTCACTGGTTAATTTTATGGTAGTTATATCTTAAAATAACTAATAACAGTTCTTTTATTATTCCTTTACTTTTTTCGAGTACCAGTGTTCCCATGCCAACATCGCACATATTTTATCATTCCACAATGTTTAAAGGGCAATAACAACAAAATTTATAAATATATCATGATAGAGAAATGAAAGCTTGAGACCAAATAAAATGCAATTTTCAATATATTAAATATTTTTAAGGGACAAAACTCTTATAAAAATAATTGATCAGCACCAATTTTCATTGCACATCAGACAATAATATATTAGAATTATAAAAATATCAGTTGATTTGTAAATAAGTTTACAGAAAGTCCAATGATCATCAAGTAAGAGAATGATCCCTGGAGCATGGTTTACAAAACTTTCTTTATGTAATGCCATTAGTAAAGTGAAAAATACCAGTATTCATAACACTGTCATAAAAAAAAAAATAATTAGGTTCAAAAATTTATATATCTGTCTCGCTTAATTTTTTTTAGCTATATGTTTATGACATTTACCTTTTATGTTTTACAGTGTAGATAGCAATTCATCAAAAGACATGGAAGCAGAAAGCTGTATGGAAACATATGACGATGATATGGATTTATGAAACATGTCTAGTCTTAGGGACTGCAATTAACAGCTGAATTATTGTACTATTATTAGATATAGAAACCTTAACATACTGTGCATTCATTCATATTTGTGGGATACTAATTTTGATAGATTTTGTAGGTACACAATCATTGTTCAACTATTTTCAAATTTTTCATGAGGGTTGTATGCAGACTTGGCAAAACAATGAAATCAAATATACACAAAACTTCCAAGATTTCCTCAATCCACAGAAATTAGTACCTTCTAAGATAAATGAATCCACAGTATTGAAATCATAATACTACTGATGGTCACAACTTATGTGAGCAGGGGCAGGTTTAGATGTTATAGAAAGTTTTCCTTAATAGAGCATGTAGAGTGCAAAATGTTGGAATGAAAAAATTAAGAAATTCTGCTAAAAACATCAGCATCTTGATAAAATATTAAAATATGAGAAGGAAATAAAATATTGTTGGCAAGAACTGCTCCTTTGTTCGTTGGAATAAACTAAATAATATATCAAAGAAATAAAATAGGTAAAATATTAAAAGTTTTATTTTTTAAAGAAAATTAATACCAAAAAAAACTATGGGCTGTTACACTTAATCAGATATTCTACCAAGGGGGAGGCACTATTAGATTGGAGTAACCACCTTAGAAGCAATTGTAGTGGCCTGCATACATTTTAAATTTGTACATACAGAATACATATATATATTTCACATCCAACCATAGTTGCAATTTCAAGTTGTCTCCCTTGGGTCCTTTGTATGTATTTATAGAACAGCTCTACATTAATTTACAGTACTGAAAACCATATTTTTTGCACGGATACATTATTTTGCTTTGTCCTTACTTGTCCACTAAGCTGTGATTTAATTTCACGGTTTTCAAACTTGTTTGATGTAGTTAAATAAGGAAAGATCCTAGTTTTACATATTTGAGACTATTTATTTTACAATTTAGCACTATTTATCTATTTGTGAAAATAAATCACTCACAAAAGATAATTGGGACACAGTATTTTGGTATCATTATTTAGAACGCCCCAGTGGCGGATCCAGGGGGGGGGGGGTTCCGGGGTTTGGAACCCCCCCTTTACTCTGGGTTGGGAACCCCCCCTTTTTAAAATGGCTGGATCCGCCACTGCGCCCTCACATATGACCATCGGTAGTAGTATTGTTAAAATATTTTAAGACTTTTATGTGTATATAAACTTGTGAGATCATGGAACAAAAGAACAATGTATATGTTTTATATTGATGTGTAATAGTGTATATAAATGGTGGGTGGGCATTAAATATCAGAAGTTGTGATGAGATATGAAACCAACACTGCAAAGCATAATCAAATTTCATACCTGTCTGCTCATTTATTATAAATTTGCTATAGCATTTAGAAAGGGGCTCTGCCAATGATGTGATTTTATATTTTAACCGGCCATATTTTTAGTGCAGAAAACAAATATTGTAATACAGCCTTTGAAATGTTTGTGACACGATTCAAAAGCTTTAATGCAGGCTTACACTGGTGACAATTAGCAATTAACCATTAAATCAAAATTGTTTATTAATTACAAAAAATGTAATTGCTTCCATTTCTGTACATATTTTAACTTTCATTCAGTCAATAATACCTGAAAAAAATCTGACATCTGATTGCCTCAGGTCTTAAACATGCTTGTTGGTTATCAGGTCACCCTATTTTTGTAGCCAAATGCCCAGTTTTAAAATATAATGTGAAGTGGTAATATCTTCTTAGAAATAATTAAATATCATAACATTTGTTGGTTTTAAATCTATTTAAAATTAATTGCATCCCGTTTCTTCATGGTCTCGCAAAATCTCTACTTTAAGTGTCCTTTCCATTTCACCAATATGTTTATTGCACTAGTGCCAATCTACCTTAGAATTAGATAGTACTGAAAACATAATAAACAAAAATCAGCTCAAGCTTACATTAATTTACGTTAAGAATATATAATGGTTCACAGATATAACATTCATTTCCTTGTCTTGTTCTGGTATTTTATGATATCATTGGTATAAAATGCACTTGAAAATAACATTTATGAGGAGATAACTCTGTAATTTGCTATCATTCTATATTTAACAGGCTATTATTTGAACTTGGAATTATTTTTAATTATGGAATTTGCATAATTTCTTGTGCTTGAAATTTTTAATAAATTCCATGTTTATTTGGTATTATAATGTTTTGAGCTGTTCATAACACTTTCCATACAATGTATTTTGTATAGATAGTGTTGTGCGTGGCACAGTACATTCTATTGAAAATGTACTATCTTCTTTGTAATAGAAAGTGTTGTGCACAGCACAGAACATTAAAATATAGAATAAACATGGAATTTATTAAAAAAAATTCAAACCAAGAAATTATGTAAATTCCATAATTGATAATAATTCCAAGTTCAAATAACAGCCTGTTATTATTTAACTAAAAGTTTCTAGAGATTTCTTGAATTTCTAGACATGCAGAAACAAAAGACCTTCTTTTCCTAACTCAGGATGACGATAACTTCAAAATAAGTTGGTTAGGTTAACTGGTTTTTTTTTTGCCTTATTTTGAAATTCTTTTAAATTGCCTGATTCTAACAAAGACTGGCACTGAATGAAACCTTGCAAACTTGCAGATAAGTAACACAACTTCGCTTTTATGTGAAAAGTTGTTTTGAAATTCACTTGTCAATGTTTATTAGTATTTGGTGCCTTCCTTCTATATATACATGTACAAGTTATTTTAAAAAGCCCTTATTTTAAAATATACATAACTAAAGATATCCAGCCATGGTGTGAAAAAATGATCATTTCAATAACAAGAAGTTTAACATATATTTATCAAGGCTGTTTTAAGTACTGTTAATTCAGATATTATTAACATGTTTTTTTGTTTTTTTTTTAATTAATGCAAAAAATGTGACAGCATTAGGGTCGCAATAATGATGACTTGCAATATTAATTTCAAAAGTGATTTCCCCTCATAAAATTTTTACAATCTCATTGATTAGATTTCACATTCATAAGAATTCATTTCTGAATTTACAGTAGTTCTTACAAAAGTTAGACTAGTAATAGAGCATTACTGTTATATATAAAACAGCTTAGATCTTTACATTGTTCTAAACTAATCAATCTACTAGGGTCTTTGAATATTGAACTTCAATAATAATTCCTGCATTAATTTCATCCTGTTTGGCTGGACTAACAAAACTTATGTTACTGGAACAATCTATATTGAAAAAGGTAATTTAGTGACTCATTTCTAAATTTTGGTCTCAAACATAACTGACATTTAAGATATCCAAAAAGATTTATGTGGTTATGGAAATCAATATTTTATACAGCCTTTTTTCTTCACAAGTGTAGCAAAGAAATTATAATTACCATAGTGACAGTTTTTCTCTGTGTTAGACCTTACAATCTCTGTTCTTTTAAATTTGCTTTTAGTCTTTTCATGTGCTTGTTATTATTTTGTTATCATGAATCAATATTTTTGCATTAATATTTATTAACCTTTGTTTTATAATATCTTAATTAATATCTTATTTTATTTCTTAGGCTATTGAAATCATTAGTCATTTAAGGATGTACTTGGGCGAGGTTTAGGAATTTGTGTCAGAAGTTTGAGTCCTCGTTTTTTTCCCTATGATACAGGGTAAAATATTTTGCCCCATAACACCCAATTTTCTTTTCATATAAGACTTCAATAGATCATAAAAGACTATTTACCAAACCTTTAGTAGATCCTAGATTTCTTTGATTTTAGACCCAAATAATACCAATGCAAATATTAGGTATTATTTAAACATTTAAAAATGTCTTGAAAAGGAGTTCCATAACCTATTAATATTTTTAGCATATTTTGTTCCTTAAATAAATCACTTCTGACTGAAAGTATCAATTGAAATTCTAGATTTATTTTAAAATTTCACCTAAGTACATCCTTAAGTCCATCTTTGCTAGCCAAGGGTTACGATCCAATCCCGCTCTCTTCACAGGGACTTCTATTAGTTGATTAAAAACATTCAAGTTATCACTAAATATAGTTGTATGTTTAGTGATGTAAAGACTTGTTGCACAATAAACACAAGGCAATTGTTTACAAACACTTTTTTCATCTACACATGATCATGGTATAGGCGCTTTTTGATTGGATGCAGCGATTTTCTACTGCAACCATTAAAATCCTTACCTTGTGTCTCCGAAATTTTATCTAAATCCGCCAAGGGTGAAGAGAGCGGGAGTGGATCGTAACCCTTGGCTAGCGAAGATGCCTCAAGTCCTGCACTTTCAGACAAAATTAATGGGCTTAGAAGGAACAACCAGTAGAGTAACCAGATTGTTTTGTAAATAAAACTTAACTTGTCTCTTTATCATTACAATGTATTTCATCTTTTATAAATGTTTTATTGTTGTTACAGCAATAAAGAAATGAAAATAAAACATATTTAAAGTAAACAGTTTTGTTATTGAATTTGAAGATTTGTACTACATTTTGTATTCATATCTTGTACAAGTTTAATTTGGATTTATTGTGGTGCTGATTGATCTGTCAGGAAAGTTATACATTAGTACACATTTACATTTAAGTATAGAAATTGTATATTTAAAAGATGTTAATTACTTTAAAAAATTTTAAACAAAACTGGATTCATTATAATCATGATTATTGTTTGCCTTTTTTTTTTAAATTACTTGGATCTTGCAGTGAGACCTTATTAATGCATAAATTTAGATATTCATTCATTTCTTTACTTCCTCTATCAAGAGATTCAATGAACAACATATATGTTAACAAATCAAATTACAAAACAAGCAACACATAGACAATTATAGTGCATTGACTTGACATATCAACGATATAAGGATGAGGCTTAGAAACAGGGAAATGCGAGGCTGTGCCGAGCTATTTCCCCGTTTCGGGCCGAATCCTTATATCGTTGATATGTCAAGTCAATGCACTATTATTGTCTTTATACTGCAATCTAAAAAAAAAAACATTTTCAATTGTTGTTTAATGTGTTAAGGTTATTTATTTGATTTAAATATTAGGGGAAACACCCTTTAAAAAGACCTCACATCATGCTCGTGGAGAAATATACAACACCATGAAATTTACATTTACCTGTTGAAACCAACACTCGATGGTGAACGAAATCGTTTGAGTATGGACTTAAATATCAACCATAAGCATAAAACAGAATGATTTATAGGTTGCAAACAAAAAATATAAGCAAATTAAATATGTTTTCCCAATAATTGCAAAAGAAACAATGTTGAGTCTTTCCACCCATCGTTGTATGCATTTGAAACAAGAACAGGTTGAAGAGGTCGTATGAATAATTCAATATTATTTCGGCAATTTCTATTTAAATATTCATGAGGAAAAGTGATGTCGGGTCAGTGACTGTATATGACATAGAAATATACAGTCAACGCATTTTGACTGCTCAAATAGAACGAGTGCAGTATAAAATACAATATTACAATATTTACAATAACTATAGTATATTACCTAAAAAAATTTTAAGAAAATTGCTCTCACTAACGACAGTTCATGTACTGGTACACTACTGTATCATCCTTCTTGTTACTCTGCTATACTCAGCAACAAAGAGTGCAACGTGTACGTGGCACAAACTAAGAAAAGTGTCAGTGTCGATATTTACTGTTGTTCTATGTGCTTGCCCAAAAGAATGCAGTATAACTGTTCCTCATCGTATGAATACAGTTGGACAAATAATTGTAATGGAAACCTTTCAATAATGAAATCCCACCATGTATCTCTGATTGATTGGGTCAACAACAAATACAACACGCATGCACGTATATATCAAGAAAAGGTCTGTCGCATAGCTCACAAGTGCTTCCCGTGTTATTAGGGATGTCAGTTAGTAATTTTGTTACAAAGTATGCGTTTATGATTTCTCTTGATGATCTAGCGCATTTCCAGAAATCGGGGACTTTGACTGAAAAGTGAATAGTTCTAAAACGAGAAAAGTTATTGTCACTCTGTATTCGACAAGTCCATTCATCAGTCTGTACTTTGTCTACCGTATTATTCATTATTATTTTCCAAGATTGCTTTGTAGGGAAAACTTTTTCCATCTGGCATAAAGATAATCACATATTCATTAAGATAATACTTGTATAAATAAGATATCCATAATTTCTTGAATGAACCCATAATGTTAACGTTCAGTGTCAATAAAATAAGAGTACAGGCACACAAGAAATAGTTTTTTCGTCAGGAATTTGCCATTAAGGCTACAAAGCTTTTGTAAGAAATATAACTTCTTCATCTCTATAGTTGAAGTAATAGGATGGAGTCAGAGTATACTTTGACACATATCCAACCTAGTTGAAGTTCGCAAGTCTAAAATACGCTTAACTATAAAGTGCTGAAAACAATTCAACGTTGCTATATCGTTTGACTTTAAATAAGTACTGAAGTAACACAATAGATTTATACAGTTTAAGTAGAACGCATGGATTTGCTGACTTGAGACACACCCCATTAAGAGTAAACTAGAGGCTCTAAAGAGCCTGTGTCGCTCACCTTGGTCTTGTGCATATTAAACAATGGACACGGATAAATTCATGACATAATTGTGTTTTGGTGATAGTGATGTGTTTGTAGATCTTATTTTACTGAACATTCTTGTTGCTACACTTATCTCTATCTATAATGAACTTGGCCCAGTAATTACAGTGGAAACTATTTTCTAAAAATTTACAAAAAATTATGAAAAATGTTAAAAATTAACTATAAAGGGCAATAACTCCTTAAGGGGTCAATTGACTATTTTGGTCATGTAAACTTATTTGTAGATCTTATTTTGCTGAACGTTATTGCTGCATACAGTTTATCTCTATCTATAATAATATTCAAGATAATAACAAAAAACGGCAAAATTTCCTTAAAATTACCAATTCAGGACAGTAACCTAACAACGGGTTGTCCGATCCATGTGAAACCATCAGGGCAGATAGATCTTGACCTGATAAACAATTAAACCCTGTCAGATTTTCTCTTAATGCTTCGGTTTTTGAGTTATTAGCCAAAAACTGCATTTTACCCCTATGTTCTATTATTAGCCGTGGCAGCCATTTTGGTTGATTGGCCAGGTCACGCCACACACTTTTTAAACAAGTTACCCCAATGATGATTGTGGCCAAGTTTAGTTTAATTTGGCCCAGTAGTTTCAGAGAAGAAGATTTTTGTAAAAGATTACTAAGATTTACGAAAAATGGTTAAAAATTGACTATAAAGGGCAATAACTCCTTCAGGGGTCAACTGACCATTTTGGTCATCCTGACTTATTTGTAAATCTTACTTTGCTGAACATTATTGCTGTTTACAGTTTATCTCTATCTATAATAATATTCAAGATAATAACCAAAAACAGCAAAATTTCCTTAAAATTACCAATTCAGGGGCAGCAACCCAACAACAGGTTGTCCGATTCATCAGAAAATTTCAGGACAGATAGATGTTGACCTGATAAACACTTTTACCGCATGTCAGATTTGCTCTAAATGCTTTGGTTTTTGAGTTATAAGCCAAAAACTGCATTTTACCCCTATGTTCTATTTTTAGCCATGGCAGCCATCTTGGTTGGTTGGCCAGGTCACGCCACACATTTTTTAAACTAGATATCCCAAAGATGATTGTGGTCAAGTTTGGATTAATTTGGCCCAGTAGTTTCAGAGGAGAAGATTTTTGTAAAAGATTACTAAGATTTACGAAAAATGGTTAAAAATGGACTATAAAGGTCAATAACTCCTAAAGGGGTCAACTGACCATTTTGGTCATGTTGACTTATTTGTAAATCTTACTTTGCTGAACATTATTGCTGTTTACAGTTTATCTCTATCTATAATAATATTCAAGATAATAGCCAAAAACAGCAAAAATTCCCTAAAATTACCAGTTCAGGGGCAGCAACCCAATAACGGGTTGTCAGATTCATCTGAAAATTTGAGGGCAGATAGATCTTCACCTGATAAACAATTTTACCCTGTCAGATTTGCTCTAAATGCTTTGGTTATTGAGTTATAAGCCAAAAACTGCATTTTACCCCTATGTTCTATTTTTAGCCATGGCGGCCATCTTGGTTGGTTGGCCGGGTCACGCCACACATTTTTTAGACTAGATACCCCAATGATGATTGTGGCCAAGTTTGGTTTAATTTAGCCCAGTAGTTTCAGAGGAGAAGATTTTTGTAAAAGTTAACGACGACGGACGACGGACGACGACGACGGACGACGGACGCCAAGTGATGGGAAAAGCTCACTTGGCCCTTCGGGCCAGGTGAGCTAAAAATGAGTTTTTGCCTCTTCTACATGCGTTAGAGGTTCTTTCTGCTGGTCTAAATTTATAGTTTAGCTCAATACCCAAATGAGTATAATCATCTGCTAACGGGAGAACACTGTTTGCAATATGCCAGTCATATTGTAACCAATTACCAATTTATACGCAAGATTTCTTTGCATTGAAGCAAAATCGTCATCTATGTGAATAGTCTGCACACATATCTAATATTCGCTGTAAACCTGACGGGGTTGTGCCAATACATGTAATAAAATTGAGAATGGAAATGGGGTATGTGCCAAAGAGACAACAACCCGACCATAGAGCAGACAACAGCAAAAGGTCACCAACAGGTCTTCAATGCAACGAGAAATTCTCGCACCCGGAGGCGTCCTTCAGCCGGCCCCTAAACAAATATATACTGGTTCAGTGATAATGAACACCATACTAAACTCCAAATTGTACACAAGAAACTAAAAGTTAAAATAATACAAGACTAACAAAGCCCAGAGGCTCCTGACTTGGGACAGGCGCAAAATGCGGCGGGGTTAAACACTTTTGTGAGATCTGAACCCTCCCCTCAAATGTCGTCAGCAAGAGCAGGAGAGCAGGAGAGCAACTGGCTATACGATATACACCTGTTTTCTGAACATTTTTCAAGTTCAACTAATAATTGGTTTATAAATATTTAATATAATGATTCAATCCATGAAATATCAATGAATCTACAAAACCTTGCATGAAAATATAACTTTATAAATTTCATGCTTCTATAGCTGGTTTCTTCATCAGAAATGTTCAAACTAAAACTTGTAAAAGCCAGGGATGTAAAAATAAAACATGTGGAAATATATAAGCAAAAAGTAAAATCACAAAAAATACTGAAACTCTCGTGAGGAAAATTCAAAACGGAAAGTCCTTAATCAAATATCAAAATCAAATGATACAAACATATAAAATGAATGGATAACAACTGCCACATTCCTGACTTGGTACAGGCATTTTCTTATTAAGATAATGGTGGATTAAACCTTGTTTTAAAGCAAGCTAAACCTCTCATTCATGTGACAGTCACATCAAATTCCATTATATTGACAACAATGTGTGAACAAAACAAACACTATAGGTAAAAATGTCACAAATAGGGGTACAACAGCAACATTAACCCATAAGGTACCAAAAAATAATATATTCATCTAAGGTCAACTTGTCTGAGGGAGTTTGAACAGTAGCTTCCTACTAAATCATTAATTTATCAACAGAAATTTAAGAAAAGAGTAATGCCGCGTTCACACGGACATTTAATTCGAATTGAATTTGAATCGAATGCGAATCATATTCGCTAATCGCGTTCACACACTCTTCTTTTTTAATTCGAATTAA
This sequence comes from Mytilus galloprovincialis, assembly GCA_037788925.1. Taxonomy (NCBI): domain Eukaryota; kingdom Metazoa; phylum Mollusca; class Bivalvia; order Mytilida; family Mytilidae; genus Mytilus; species Mytilus galloprovincialis. The sequence continues at coordinate 52,758,239 of CM075332.1, forward strand.
TTTGAATAGGCTAATTCGAATTACCCAATTCGAATTAGAAATACGTTTTTGTTAATACGAATTAAAAGTTAACGTCGTTTGGACAGTAAAGCGAATTTGACGCGCATTGTAATTCGAATTAGAATTGACGTTAGGACGTTAAACATTTCGAATGCCAATTAAACTTATTCGAATTAGTTAATGCGAATTGAATTCGAATTACATGTGAACTCAGCATAAATGTGTTCTAAATCACGTCAGTACTGCAATGTACTGTGGCACATATTCCTTATTATCTGTTTATGCCATCTGCTTTTGAGGTAATGGAAATTGTTTCTTTGAAAAGATCTGATTTCACATATTTAGTATGCAGTTGAGTTTGAAATTAATTACAACCTTTCAGATTTTTGTCATCAGTGTTAATATTTTTTAAAACTTCATAAAAACTTAAGGTGTTGCGTAATTTAAGTTCCTGTTACATGTTGTATCTTCAGATTGTTGGTATAAACAACTTTCAAGAACCTTCGGAATGCGTAGTAGATTTCATGAATTGCATCAATACTCGTATGTCTTATGTATAACAAACCTTAGTTTAGTTTGTTAGGAATAATGATGTGTATATAAACACCTTATAAATCTGCCATAGACAAAGTTGAAAAGGGAACTTTGGTATTGAACTCTGTCTATCTGTCCATCTGTCAGTTTTCCAAATGTTTTTTGTTCAGGCTTGAAGAAACTGATTTGATATTTGGTATATTGTTTTCATCATGACAAAATACAAATGAAGTTTGCATTTTGTTCGGGTCTGATAATTTTGAGCAGAGTTATGGTTATTGGACTTGAAAAATTCTCTCAAACATTCAGTTTTCCGCACTTTTTTGGTCATGATTGAAGATGAAAACAGTTTTACTCATATCATTAGACTTATAATGTGGAATATTGGTGCATCATCTCAAGAGGACATCATAAAATACCACAACATCGGAACAGCAAACGTGAAAAGCATCACTATGGATACCAATGACCTCAATTTTTGTCACCAGTAAAAACATATTAAATTTTGAAAAACATTGTGAGAATATTGTCGACTTATTCCATTGACACAACCAAAAAATGCTTTATTCCAATCAATTAAGTTGTAATCAGTAAAAAGTCCACATCAACTTTACTTACATTTTGTTATAATAAGTGACAACATATTAAAATTTGAATATCTAAGGATTGGTTGCCTAGTCCTCAGTTTACTTATTTGTGGGTATTGTTTTGCTTAAAGATCTTCCATTGAAGAAAATATCGCAAAACTAGAGCTGAAACATGTTATGATTTTAAATTCATAAAAACTATGTGCAACTTAAGACTTCTTCAAGTGTCTAATACTTAAAGACAGATTATGAATTAAAACTATCCTGACAGTCTTTGATATAAAGCAAATCAATATAAATAGCTTCTGTATTTTATTGACAGTAAATATCTTGAAATTACTGTAGCAGCTCTAAATTATAGTAGCAAGTTACATTATTGCAGGTCACACTCATTAATATTGATTTATAATCATTTCTTATATATAATATACATATTAATTACTTTGGTAACATATGAAGAGACATTACATCTTTAGAAGTTCATTGTCTTTTTATCACAATATTTGGTTCTTAATGTGAAAGTTTCATTTCATTATTTTGGACTTGATCCATATATTATCAGTTTCCAGTCAAGATGAACTATCTATTTTTAAATCATTGCTTTGTCATGACGGACCATCTATTTGTGAATTGTCACTTTGTCTTGTTGGACCATCTATATGTGAATCGTCTGTCTTTTTTAATGATTTTCTTTCATAGAAGTACAGTAATTCAAACATAACCTGAAACAGAAAAAAATATTCATTTTGATATCTGTTTCTTTCATAACAATCAAAATAAGTTTGCTTCTGAAATAAAAAATAACAGCATTATCATAACAGTTATAAATAGATGATATCCATGTGTAATACAATGTACATCAAATTTAATTAAACAACAAAAAAAGTAAAGATAGGTCCAGTTTTGTGTACCCTAATTTTGGCTGGGTAAGTCAATATTTTTTATCAGAGATTTGACAGGTCATGTTATACATATTCTTCAATTAAACTTATGCAAGACTTTTTTTTTAAAGAAATCTGTTCAAATAATAAAAATTATCCTGGTCTTTTAACAGTCTTAACAATGGTATACATTCAATAATTGCAGGTTTAGGGGAAAAAAAGAAAAGAATATAGTATCATATATTTGACCAAAAAAACCCTAAAAGTTAGACAAAATATTTTGCTGGATTTTTCATAGAGAACATATGGCAACAAAGAATTTCAAACTCTGAAAAGATTGCCAAAAAATTTGTTTATATATCAAGTAAGTGAAATTGGCAGACATAGAAGTGTTTTCCTTTATAAAATTAACCGTTACCTCTATCATAATAAGGAGAATGATAATCCTTTCCAATCTTTCTGTCCTGGTATCAGCTGCTTGTTTATCCACGACTTCGATCACTTGTTCACAATAATTCAATTTTTCATTCATCACCTGAAAGACAATAATTTTTATCATGAATTTATTTCCCTTTAATATGAATAAATAAAGATGTAAGGTATACATCAATGAGACAGCAAACAAAAATCAAGACATCCTTTACTAAACCAGACTTCATGTGTGCACTTAAGGAAGCTGGCTTGTCATGTTTTTGTTTTTTTGTCAGATTTTCGGAATCCTCTGGTTTTATCCATTTGAATGCCTTGAAAAAATTTGCCCGGTGACCCCCATTTTTCTTTTTGTAAATCTTTTACATGTATAATGATAAGCCATCTGTAAAAGTCTTATAAAGTTTTAATTACTTTTAAACAGTTTTTGAGAACTTCAACTTGTCAATGATAAAGCTATGAAAAGTCAAGAGAGAATTTTTTCCTGGCAAAATTTCAATGGCTATTATCTCGAAAACAAGCACGGTGACCTATATAATTTTTTTGCTCTTTGGATTCCTTTATTAATCCCCTATCTATATAAACTAGTATTTTGAAAAGTTAATTACTTTGAAACTGAGAAGCGAACTCCCTTAAATAATTAATGATATTTTCAAATATATGATGTTTTCCCTATAATACAAATACTTTTCCTTTTAATAACAGATTAAAACGTAAAATGCCTTGCCTGCCACAATATCTAAATTATTCCATAGGTCAATGAACTTTAAATTTGATGTCATGGTTACTTGCAACACATCAGATGACTGATAATAAATTGACATAAAAACATTATAGATTTTCTGTAATTAATCATTTAAGAATTTTACGAACTATGGATAATTTTATTGTTCGTAACCCAAAATGAAAATAGCATTATGTCATTATGAATTTCTTTTAGATTACCCAGAATGCATTAGATTTTAGTTTTACATAATTACTCACCTTAGTTCTCCTACCTATATCTAGGTGGTTATATAAATGTTTATACAATGTTTCTAATGCATGGTGCTTCTCCCAGTAAAAGTCGGGTGTATTTAACAACTCAGAGTTTAAGTTCATCTGAAATCTGAAAAAAAATAACATTGAAATATTATTTACATTGCTTCATCCAAATACTACATAGATATGGAGAAGCCCAAATACACGTAACTCATTTTGAAATAAAAATAGACCCATTGAAATAATTCAATATGATAGTATTCTGCATCTGTTTAGATTTATATTACAAAAACATTATTTATAATTTTTCAAAAGTTCAACCTGGTTCTTGCTTAAAAATTACATTATTTTTCAAGTTAAATCAAATAATTAGAAGTTTAAGACTGATATTTTCAATAGGTGCCCAACTTAAAATTGCAACTATAGCTGCATGCTTATTCCATGAAAGATGTCAATTGTTTTTGCTTCCTGCCACTAGTACTCTATATAACAAAAATAAACAATCTTATGGTTACACCTACTACCACAAGTACAGAGATAACAGCCTTCAATACAGATCATAGGTGAGAAACAACATCACATTACCTTAATTCAAATATTTCTCCATGCATTTTCAAAATTTCTCTTCTTTTACAGGGAACTTTCTTTTCTAATTTAAGCACCTAAAATAAACACGACATTGACTTGCACTACTGCATTGAGAAGTTCAATATATCATGTAAGATTTGCAAGTGTGTTTGTTTTCTTAGATAAACAAATCTTTTGTATTAAGATTTTATCAAGCATGAATGTTTTGTAAGGCTAATGTAAATACATCTAAGAATTTAGCCTTTTTCAACTGATTTTTTATTGTTTGTTTTTATGTTGGTTGTACTGTTGTTCTGTGCCTGTCCCAAGTCAGGAGCCAGTAATTGAGTGGTCGTCCTTTGTTGCTGTGTTACATATTTATTTTTAGTTAATTATTTTGTACATAAATTAGGCCTTTAGTTTTCTTGTTTGAATCATGTTACATTTATCTTTTCAGTCCTTTAGAGCTGGCTATACCATATTGGGCTTTGCTCATTGTTAGGGGCCGTGCAGTGACCTATAGCTGTTAATTTCTATGTCATTTGGTCTCTTGTGAAGTTCTCTTTGACAGATCTATTACATAACGCATTACTGTCAAGCTACTGACCAAATATGAAATCAATCTGCTCAGATGTGTGTTGTGAAAAATTCTGAGAAGATAAATGAAATTGAGATATCTTTTAATTTGAAGGAATAAATCTTTTAACCATTAGCTGTAGATCTTACCCTATTTATTGGTTCTATAGAGTCAACAAGACTTTCTAAGGCTGATTCCCAAACTGCAAGTTTTACTGAAGAAAAGAAGATTGCATTATAAATTGAAACAATTTTCTTTTGAAAAAAAATAAATAGTGGCATTCCAAGGCATTTTAAGTTTCCCCAAAGCAAGGATAGTCAATCCTATATGTTTAAATTATTAAAAATACATTCATTAAAAATCTTAAAACACATTTATCAACATAATATTACAAAAGTGTTAAATGTTTTTTTTTTCTCATACAAATGGACATTTTATTTTGTGGTTTAACAAAAGTCTGCAGACAAATGTTTATAAATCAAAGCGCTGTAAGCACTGTAGGCAGTTAACCAAAAACCAAGGCAAACATAACAAGAGGCTGTCACAACGACAGCAAACCGGATTTATTAACATTTATTTGTCTCCTGGCAATATCACAAGAACCATAACTGATGAACGGTGAAAGTGAAAATCATCAATATCAAATTTGACCTGCATTTTATCATCAGTATCAACATATTAAAATTTGAAAGAGCTTAGGTTGAATGATTCATGAGTAAATGCAACAACATGAATGGAAATGCCATTTTTTTTATGTTTCAAGAACCATAACTCCTGAACGGTAAAAGTCAAAATCAACATTATTGAACTTGACCTCCATTTTGTCATCAGTAACAACATATTAAAATTTGAAAAGCTTTGGTTGAACAGTTCGATCATGAGTAAATGCAGGGACACGACTGGAAACGCCATTTTTCAATCTTTCAAGAACCATAACTCCTGAACGGTAAAAGTCAAAATCGTCATTCTTGAACTTGACCTCCATTTTGTCATCAGTAACAACATATTAAAATTTGAGAAGCTTTGATTGAACAGTTCATGCGTAAATGCACGGACACGACTGGAAACGCCATTTTTCAATCTTTCAAGAACCATAACTCCTGAACGGTAAAAGTCAAAATCGTCATTCTTGAACTTGACCTCCATTTTTTTATCAGTAACAACATATTAAAATTTGGGAAGCTTTGGTTAAACAGTTCATGCGTAAATGCACGGACCCGACTGGAAACGCCATTTTTCAATCTTTCAAGAACCATAACTCCTTAACGGTAAAAGTCAAAATCGTCATTCTTGAACTTGACCTCCATTTTGTCATCAGTAACAACATATTAAAAAAATGCACGGTTCATGAGAAAATGCACGGACAACATTTGGTGCCGCCCGAACGCCCGCCGTACATCCCCAAATCAATAACCGACATTTTTGTCACAAAAATCCGGTTAATTATGAAAACTGTGGCAATATTGATTCAATTTTTTTTTAAAGATTTAAAAGATCAAACATTAAACATTCATATATAATTGTACATTTATGTTCATTTAATGAATTAATCATTAAGGCAAATAATTCATATTTTATCAAGGTTTTCAATAGCAACGCACATGACCACGAATGGTTATGAGTCTTTCATGAGTCAGCAGTGGTACAAATTTGCAATGATTGCAGTTCTTCTAGTTGATCGTAATTGTTCGTATTAGTTGATTGTTAGTCGTTCAAGTTGACTTTAGTACGAGCTTGAAAAAGTATGAATGGACTTGCTTCCCTGGAAAGAAAACTGAGTTTGTGTTGTACAGTACAAAAGTTATGAGACACAAATCAGACAAATGTTTACTACTACAAGGATCAATGGTGAGGTCTGACTGACCTGTCCATAGTAAATGTAAATGACTCCCACCTTCACCCCAAGTCCATGATATCTCAGTTTGGAATAAAATGACAAGTGTTAGGGTCTAGGAAAGTGATATGCATATGTGTCGCCTATGAGATTGACCTTGTATGTCATTCAATCTTTTTTGAAATGACAAACAGGAATGAATATGGTTTAGGTATCTCAATCTTTTACAAGTTCTCAAAACACACACAAGAGGGTGTGGGGTGACCCTAGGGACTACCCCTATTTTTCATTTGATTTTTTATATTGTCCCATACATGAATATATATGGTTTATGGGTGGGAATCTCGACCGTTATCAAGTTTTCAAACAGGAGGGGGTGGGGGACCCCAGTGACTTCCCCTATATTTCATTTGATTTGTTATATTGTCCAATACATGAATATGTATGGTTGAGGGGTGGGGATCTCATCTGTTTCTAAGTTATCAAACAGGAGTGGGTAGGGTGACCCTAAGGACTCTCCCTATATTTCATTTGATTAGTTCTCATACATGAATATATATGGTTTAATTTAAAGGTGGGGATCTCGACTGTTTCCAATTTCTCAATCAGGTGACTGCAGGGACTCCCCCTATATTTCATTTAATTTAGAGTTGGGGATCCCAACTGTTTCAAAGTTCTTAAACATGAGGGGTAGGGTGACCACAGGGACTTCCCCTATATTTCATTTGATTTGTTATATAGTCTTATACATGAGTATATATCATTTATATGGTTAAGGGGTGATGATCTCAAATTTTTCCAAGTTCTCAAACAGGAGGGTGTACAGTGACCATAGGGACCCCCTTATAATTCATTTGATTTGTAATATTGTCCCATACATAAATATATATTGTTTAAGATTGTGGATCTCGACCGTTATAAATTCTCAAACAGAAAGGGGTAGTCAGAGTGGCCCAACGAACTCCACCTATATTTCATATGATTTGTTATATTGTCCCATACATGAATATATATGGTTTAGGGTGGGGATCTTGATCATTACCAAGTTTTGGTCATGTTGGTCTCTTGTGGATAGTTGTCTCATTGGCAATCATACCACATCTTTTTTTTTTATATAAGAAACTTCCAGCTATTTTAACTGACCTATCAAAATTGAGAAGAACCCCTTGAAATTGCAGTAATATGTTTAACTTGAAAAGCATTTAACATTCATTACCAACATTTATAACTGATAAAAAAAATTATACTGTTACCAGGAACATATATATTGTTAGATAAAATGTTCCCAGCTGTCACATTGTATTGGATTTTGACATTAAAATTGGTGTACAAAATATTTTCTGCTTTTTCTTTCTTTTACATATATATAAGTCAGGGACTTTTTTTTAATTTAAAGTAATCACTTATAAGTTATCATATATCTTTTGGTTTTAAATTCTAGTGTTTATATTTATTTACCAGGCATATATGTATTTTGTCACCTGTCTGGATTTTTGTAGTTGATAGTCAAAACCCGGGATTACCCTTATCCGCTTCCGGAATCGGATCCGATATTGTAATCTCGCGGCAGCCATTTTGTTTTCAATGTTGTTTTTGACAGATAGTGAGATACGATTTTACTCGGATTTACACATTATTTATCGGCGATTTTCTGTATAAAGCTAGCGGTTGAACAAATTGAACATCGCTGTCATGAATGGTAATGATGAAAATAAGTTTGAGATCGTTTATTAGGAAACTTCGGTAAAAATGTTTGCAAAGTTATTTTTTTTATTTTCTTTCAAGGTCCGTCGGGCGTAGCTAGTAACCAAGTAGAAAGTCCGACTGCAAAAGTGGAAGGTCGCAGACCTTGGACCACCGCTTATTTGAACCCTTGCGTCCAAATTGAAATTGAAAAGATACGAAAATTTCGTCTTCTTTTTCAAAATTGCCGCCAACAGGTTGATCAGTTGAACTTATATTAATAGACTATTGACGTATATATACGTAGTTGACTACGTATTGACGACAAACAATATTCCTCAATCAAAGATCAAACATTAAACATTCATATATAATTGTACATTTATGTTCATTTAATGAATTAATCATTAAGGCAAATAATTCATATTTTATCAAGGTTTTCAATAGCAACGCACATGACCACGAATGGTTATGAGTCTTTCATGAGTCAGCAGTGGTACAAATTTGCAATGATTGCAGTTCTTCTAGTTGATCGTAATTGTTCGTATTAGTTGATTGTTAGTCGTTCAAGTTGACTTTAGTACGAGCTTGAAAAAGCATGAATGGACTTGCTTCCCTGGAAAGAAAACTGAGTTTGTGTTGTACAGTACAAAAGTTATGAGACACAAATCAGACAAATGTTTACTACTACAAGGATCAATGGTGAGGTCTGACTGACCTGTCCATAGTAAATGTAAATGACTCCCACCTTCACCCCAAGTCCATGATATCTCAGTTTGGAATAAAATGACAAGTGTTAGGGTCTAGGAAAGTGATATGCATATGTGTCGCCTATGAGATTGACCTTGTATGTCATTCAATCTTTTTTGAAATGACAAACAGGAATGAATATGGTTTAGGTATCTCAATCTTTTACAAGTTCTCAAAACACACACAAGAGGGTGTGGGGTGACCCTAGGGACTACCCCTATTTTTCATTTGATTTTTATATTGTCCCATACATGAATATATATGGTTTATGGGTGGGGATCTCGACCGTTATCAAGTTTTCAAACAGGAGGGGGTGGGGGACCCCAGTGACTTCCCCTATATTTCATTTGATTTGTTATATTGTCCAATACATGAATATGTATGGTTGAGGGGTGGGGATCTCATCTGTTTCTAAGTTATCAAACAGGAGTGGGTAGGGTGACCCTAAGGACTCTCCCTATATTTCATTTGATTAGTTCTCATACATGAATATATATGGTTTAATTTAAAGGTGGGGATCTCGACTGTTTCCAATTTCTCAATCAGGTGACTGCAGGGACTCCCCCTATATTTCATTTAATTTAGAGTTGGGGATCCCAACTGTTTCAAAGTTCTTAAACATGAGGGGTAGGGTGACCACAGGGACTTCCCCTATATTTCATTTGATTTGTTATATAGTCTTATACATGAGTATATATCATTTATATGGTTAAGGGGTGATGATCTCAAATTTTTCCAAGTTCTCAAACAGGAGGGTGTACAGTGACCATAGGGACCCCCTTATAATTCATTTGATTTGTAATATTGTCCCATACATAAATATATATTGTTTAAGATTGTGGATCTCGACCGTTATAAATTCTCAAACAGAAAGGGGTAGTCAGAGTGGCCCAACGAACTCCACCTATATTTCATATGATTTGTTATATTGTCCCATACATGAATATATATGGTTTAGGGTGGGGATCTTGATCATTACCAAGTTTTGGTCATGTTGGTCTCTTGTGGATAGTTGTCTCATTGGCAATCATACCACATCTTTTTTTTTTATATAAGAAACTTCCAGCTATTTTAACTGACCTATCAAAATTGAGAAGAACCCCTTGAAATTGCAGTAATATGTTTAACTTGAAAAGCATTTAACATTCATTACCAACATTTATAACTGATAAAAAAAATTATACTGTTACCAGGAACATATATATTGTTAGATAAAATGTTCCCAGCTGTCACATTGTATTGGATTTTGACATTAAAATTGGTGTACAAAATATTTTCTGCTTTTTCTTTCTTTTACATATATATAAGTCAGGGACTTTTTTTTAATTTAAAGTAATCACTTATAAGTTATCATATATCTTTTGGTTTTAAATTCTAGTGTTTATATTTATTTACCAGGCATATATGTATTTTGTCACCTGTCTGGATTTTTGTAGTTGATAGTCAAAACCCGGGATTACCCTTATCCGCTTCCGGAATCGGATCCGATATTGTAATCTCGCGGCAGCCATTTTGTTTTCAATGTTGTTTTTGACAGATAGTGAGATACGATTTTACTCGGATTTACACATTATTTATCGGCGATTTTCTGTATAAAGCTAGCGGTTGAACAAATTGAACATCGCTGTCATGAATGGTAATGATGAAAATAAGTTTGAGATCGTTTATTAGGAAACTTCGGTAAAAATGTTTGCAAAGTTATTTTTTTTATTTTCTTTCAAGGTCCGTCGGGCGTAGCTAGTAACCAAGTAGAAAGTCCGACTGCAAAAGTGGAAGGTCGCAGACCTTGGACCACCGCTTATTTGAACCCTTGCGTCCAAATTGAAATTGAAAAGATACGAAAATTTCGTCTTCTATTTCAAAATTGCCGCCAACAGGGTGATCAGTTGAACTTATATTAATAGACTATTGACGTATATATACGTAGTTGACTACGTATTGACGACAAACAATATTCCTACGACTTTTGTAATTTGGGAAATCTTAACTACTTGTCTTTAGAGATTTTCGGCGATTAAATATTTCATACATTTGTTCTTTGACATCTTAGCCAAAAGCTCAGGGGATAATAAACTACATAAGGATTCCTAATGTGCTCTACTTCCTATGTGCAACTTCAAAACTTTTGGGAAAATCGACGATCATTTAAGGTTTTTCTGGTCATATTTTTTGTAATCCAGAATGAAAAGTATGAAAAAACTGTCCAATAAGTTATAAATAATATAGTAGCCAGCTAGATGATAACAATGGCACGTATTTCAGCATTTATTGGGTAGCACACAAATCCAGGGCGCTCGCATAAGGCAGCTTAACTGCCTAAAAATATGCACCATTTAATTCATGGCTGACCTGTTCAAAGAAACCAATGGTAACTTACCAGTTTGTGCCAAAGCATTAGAGAAAGCATATTTATGAGGATTAATGGTTTCAGTGACATCAATGTGGTCTAGGTCTTGTATGAACAGCACATCACCTTGTAAACACGAGAAATTCCTGAAAATAAAACATCACCGTATAGAATTCACTGTGATTAATAAAATGAAAAAAAAAACAAAGATTTTATAGCCAGTATTAGTCTTCTGCATTGTTAAAGGCTGTTTGATTACCTGGTATAACGGCTTATCCCCTTTTATTTGAACTGTGTTGATAGTTGTCTCATTGCATTGGCAATCATACCACATCTCCTTATTCTTATGAAAATCATTACTTTCTACAAGTAATTTCAGATGAAGGAAATTTAATAACAGTTCTACTTTTTTCTTTGATTATAATATACAGGTTTGAAAACTTTCGACCTGAAGCAGTATATAAAGCAAAAGATTATCAGTCCAGCACAAACAAGGTTTGACTATATGTCACTTAAAGCAGGATATGATTAAAAAAAAACTCAGGTGCGAGAATAAGCCTTTGTTTTTGGTGTGGTTTAAATTTGTGTTTATCAATTCTCTGTTATATATGTCTTGTATATACATGTATACTGTTTGTCTTTTGATCTTTTTTTTATTAGTTTATTTTGAACTTTTTATATTTGAATGTCAATTTGTTATCTTTCACCTTTCTGAATATGCATGTAGCATTTGCAACTGAAAGTTAACCATCTATCAATCACTCAATCTTACTTAGAAGATGAGTACTCCATCCACTCCTCTTCTTCATAAATCTGGTCAAAGCTGTATGGTTCATCAATATGCCTATGTAAAAATGTTAATATTGCTCGTCTCTGAAAAAAATAAAAGATTTTATGTATAAATAAATCAGTTGATTTTTTCAGTATTTGTTTTTTTAGAACATTAAACACCAAAATAAGAGCAATGTCAAGTTCCTAACAAAGCAAAATGTGTAGGGGTGTATATTATTTTATAATTCATTTATTTCTTTAACCCTTTCACTGCAAGCTGCTCAGACAGATGCTAATCTGAGATGATGGCTTCCATGGCTACTATGACTCAAGAGGGAGATCTTTATAGAAAATGTCAATAAAAACTTGTCTGTAGTCATTTTTGTCTAAATTATTCTATTCACTAACACCATGTACACAGTTTTGTTCATGTTATTTGCAAATTTTTGGTTTTATCAGGTTGAAATTCTCAAAATTCAACTTTATGACCCAAAACTTTAATTTTTTAACCCAAAATGGCCAAAGTTTGAAAAATTTAATCAGGCTGTACAAATTCCTAACACAGAATGATATCTATTCCAAGTGTTTTGTACAGAAAACAGCATTTTATGTCAAAAAAATTATAATAGTCTGGCTTCAACAAAGAAAGATAACTTGTGTTGGCAATGTTTTGAGTGGGAAATGTAAAAGAGGTATTCTGATAAAAAGAGACTCATCGTCAGCTGTCTGAAGCATGAAACTAGGTAAATCTGGATTCGTCTAAGAAAGGGTTAATTCATTTATCTAATACTACAATCAATTATACTAAAGGAACGAACTTGCCAAATTTAACAGTTGTTCTGGCATTAGCATATATATTTTTACAGCCATAAACTATTTACCATGCATTAATAGTACTTCTGAATGCCAAATTATCTAACACATAGAAAAATCACAAATACTCATACTTGATACTTCAATAATAAGATATCATTGATCTCATTGGGGTCTAAGCAGGATGTGGGATTGCTGATTTTTTGTAAGCGTGACACTTGAAAGTTAAATTATTGTACTGTGAAAACGGAAAATGAAGTCTAGCAGGACACTGGAAATAACCAAAAAATGAGAATTGCTTACGTACATGGTGTAAGTGGGATACGGGAATTTGACAAAATAGTAAGCGGGATCCGGGATCAGAACCCCCCAATGAGACCTTCGATATCCAGTTGAGCATGATTATTGTGTAAGTGCAAATTTCAATCTTCTAGATACATTCCTAAGTAGGGTGCCACATATGGAGCAGCATATGCTTACCCTAGCTTCCAGAGCACTTAAGATCACTCTTGCTTTATGGTAGGGTTTGTGTTGCTCTTTAGTTTTCTATGTTGTTTAAATTTTGTAATTTATTTCATTAATTTAATTTTGGTATCTTGAAGTTTTATTTCAGAAAGTGTTGTAAGAGTGTTTGCTCAGTGTTGAAGGCCTCACTGTGACTTTGAGATGAAGAACATCAATAAAAGTGCTTGTTCCTTTGCTTTTTGTGTTTTTCTTGTATATATATGTACTGATTTTATGCCATGAATTAATACCCAAAATACAACAATAAAAAGTAGAGCTATTAGTTATCACTTGTAGCATGTATAGTTTCAAATGTTACCTCCAGTTCAGGTACATTCCAACATACCATGGATCCTTCCCTAAAATATAAAACGTTTGCTGTATTCAATACTCATTTATTCTTAGACTAGTTTAGTCTCTGCTAATTGAAATTTGAAAAATATATTAATCTAAAAGATATTGTATAGAAATTCATCTTTTTGTATAGACTATATGTTAACTTTTTAGAAGTCATTTTTTTTTATTTATTGAATTTTTAAATTTATTATGCAACTTACTGTACAGCACTATGCCATAAATAATAAGATGTCATTTTGAATTTCAGCAGCATAAAATCATACATGTGAACCTCCCGACGGGAGTACAAAACTCCCGTTTTCAGGGGTCCCCTCCCGTCCTCCCGTCGAAGAGAAAAAAATCCCGTGTAGAAAAAATTTCATGAATGAAAATTTTCAGTCGCCATTTTTACTATTTTGTTTACAAAATTTATCATTGAGATCGTAAAAACCCGAGATTTTTTAAGTCGTAAAAACACGAGGTTTATCGAACGTATCCGGTGTAACTGACATTACCTGATTACGCAACATGTGGAGATTTTAATTCTTGCTAAAGGCTAATTAACAAGTGATAATAGTTTGATTGAACAATCATAAGGTGTTTGTATATCAATTACTCGATGTGGCTTCTGTTTATGGCACACGCCAAGGATGATTAAAAGCAAATACCGATAAATACCGGCATTGATGGAAAATGGAATGTTGTTGTCCAAAAAAATTTATCGGAAGTTTTTTGATGCCGAGAAAAACACTTATTGTATATGCAAATCTCGAGATGAAAATACTGGAAAAAGGAATGGTTTCAGCTCAATGTGAGCTGTTTGCTACACAAGCTGACTGAAAAATTATATAAGCAAATTGATTATTTTGTACACCATTATGTGTTCAAAATGCCAAAACGACAGTTATCTTCAAAGACACCAGTTTCAAAACAACAGAAATATTTGACAAAGTTCAACAATGTTTGTTAATTGTTATTATTTATTTATTATGTAATAAATGTATAGCATAAATCTCTCTTATATCTCAAGCCAATGCCAATGAAAAACAAATAAAAAAAGATTCTCATCAGCAATCAACAATGTAAAACAAAAGAAAAAAAGATTCTCATGAGCAATCAACAATGTAAAACAAAAGAAAAAAATAATCTCATCAGCAATCAACAATGTAAAATAAAAGAAAAAAAGATTCTTCTCAATTATTCCTTATTATATGCAGACTTTAACTAATGCCATTCACAAGGAAGATTGAAGAAAAAAACACATCATACGGTTAGTTTTACGACGAAAAATATGTCGATAAAAAACCTCCTGATCTGAGGTCCAATCTCCTGACCAAAATTTCCAAATCTCCTGATCTGAATTTTACAGTCCATCACATGTATGTAAAATTGTATATCCTTAATGCACGTAAATATGAAAATATCTTTTGTCAGATATATACCTGAATATGAAAACTTCTTTTGTACGATCAGCTTCTCCTATAATATATTTTGATGTAAGATGCAATAAATCCTCCATGTCTGAAAAAGGGAAAGAAAAAAATAGGTATAAACAGGATAAAGGAAAACATATATTTTAAATTTTATAACATATCTCCCTACAGACATTTTAGTTTGTTGTCACAATATTATTTTTGCTTGTTAGCTTTTTATATATTTTGTTGTTATTGAAATGCTTGGGCACTGTTTCAATCTATTAATCTACTCTTAATATCTTCCTTTAACATGTCTAATGCAAAACATAGATTTTGACATTTGTTTTGTTCTGTAGTTTTATAGCCTGCGTGTCCCAGGGACGCTGATGAGTGTAACTTTCTTTAGCGTGTATAGACAATTTGCCAAAAAGAACACATGAACTAAAAAAACTGCTAAGCTTTGGCAAAAAATGTTCTTGGTATGACAGACAGCAGAAGGCCAATACAACCGAAAATCTAGACCAATATTTCTTATTATTAAGTAGAACAGGAAACAAAAGTGGTCATTTCTAAAGAAATTTCTAATAAAAATAAACACATTTAGTTGTTATATTTTCACACTCAATATTTGAAACTTTCAAAAAATGTAAAACTTGTAGAAATGTTTCAATGTTCAACAGTGCATCTAAAAAAGCTTCTGTTATGCTAACTGATTCCATTTCTATCATGTCTATACTCTATCCTGTATGACATATCTATCACAAATATTATCAAAATTAAAGATAAATTGAAGTTAATTTCTTCAACAATGTAATTGTAATATACTGATCAACATTTCAAAGTTTCATAAACATACATTTGACATATATATATCATATAAATATATGTGTGGACTAAAAAAACAAAAGAAAAACATAATAAACCAAATAAATCAACTATAATCATGATAATGAATGATAATTAGAACTAAAACCAACTGATTAAATAAACTACAAAAAACATAACTAAGACAACATAATGTTTTAGTGTTCCAGCTATGATTCAAGGGCACAGTGGCACAATTTTGAATAAAAAGACACTTCAGCACCCTTTAAGTACAAAAAGTCAAAATCATACAAATTATCGTAAATGATAAGGAACAGCACCATACATTCAGTTGTACACAATGCTTTTTCACAAATGTAGGGATGATGCATTGATGCAATTTTTCAATCATTCTGCTATTTATTATGGTTCAATGACCATGATGACATAAACAATTATTAATTTAAACAGTATATATAGAATATATTTACATTTATTAATTTTGCCCAAAAACTCTTGGCCCAAAATTGATCTACTGGTAAAATTGGTTAGGTTAGGTTTGATGTTAAAAAACAGGGTCAGAATATATTCAATATAACCAAACTCTTGTATCTTTTAAACCCTGTATTGATTTAAGAAAGGTCCCCTAGATTTCTTATTTTTGAATGAACCTTTCGTACATAGCTTAGCACTTATTGTGTTTTACTTAAGTTGAAATCTTTGTCATGATTGTGCCATTTTCACCTGAAAAAGAATATTTTTGTATTCAAGACCTTTTTTGTTCTAACAAAATTGATATTAAGTTTACAAAATCACATACGAAAATAAGCAAAAAAGGTAAAGGGCCACATAAATGTATTTGAAGATCTAGAGGGCACATAGGAGTGTCAAGAAAAATTACAGGGCACAGGAACCTCCAAGTTTGGGCTAGCTGGAACACTGGGTTGTCAACATTAGTAAATTATCTATACCATTCATTGCCATATGAGAAGCTATAGTCTGCCTAGAATCTAAAAAAGGTAATGAATTGAACAGGTCAGAGCTCAGACATAAACAAGTCGATTTTTGTTTTTGACTTGCACAAGTCAAAAAATGCATTTATGATAAAAATGTACTTTTATCAGTTAGGGGACTTACTTAAATGAGTGATTTTTAAATCACTTATTTAAGTAGAAAATTGGAAATTTTGTCATAAATTGTGATTTTGTAGTTTTACTAAAATTTTAAACACATAGGTTTAGATAATATCTTTTCATTAGTAAAATTGAAAAAAATGAACTTTTTGCTTCTTTTAAGTAGAAAGGTTTATGCCTTTGGTGCAACAATTTAGCTGCAAATTCTATTTTAGTGGATAAAATGCTATAATAATGGCCTAACTTAATGAACTGATACTTTCTTTACAGATTTTTCCCAGCAGTGAGAGTATTTTTCCTGTAAAGTTCAAGGTTTCATCTTTCAGATTATGTAATAAAATTCTACTGTTCGCGATAAAAATTTCACTGTTCGGGGGTGTTGAAATTAGTGGGGGTTATTAGAATAATGATACTTAAAGAAGTGATTTTTTGGAAGGAAATTGAGGTATGATACTTAAACAAGTGATTTTTATGTCATTATCCTAGATTCAGTACAAGGTCATCACCTGACATGACCTAGTCATCCTAGACAACACAGATGTTGATTCTGATAAGTTTAGAAACATAATTAGTCCCTGGATCATTAGTATTCTATATTTAAAACTACAATAAAATTAAATCACTTAGTCTAGTGATAAATTTGTATTACTTAAAAAGGTGATTATTAAAGAAAGACAACTCTAACTTCGAACCTTTATGAACATAATGTTACTTGAATCAGTGATTTAATAATCACTCATTTAAGTAAGTCCCCTGACTGTTTATTTTTAGACTTATTCAAGTCAGAAAATGACAGACTTGCTTAGGTCTATTTATGTTTGTGAAAAAAACTTCATTTTAATTAATGGCCAAAGTGTACCACCTATGACAGCATAAACCTGTCTAAGAGTTCACAAGGACCTGACCTATCTATATTTAATTATCTTATTGAACATTTTTACTTAACATAGATTTTTTTTCTCATTTTGTGTGATTACAGATGGTTGCATTGTAAAGTAAATAAACATTAATTCCATTTTTTGGGGCTTTCATGCATATTTTTCCTTAGAAGACAAAGCATTGTCTTTCAATGTTTTCATAATTTCATGTAGATGATTGACCTTTTTATTATTATGCCTGGGTCTTGAAGTTGACAAATTTTGGTAACTTATAGACTTGTAGGAGACAATATTTGCATCTTTTTAATTCAGGTAAAATATTTCTTGCTTAACACTATTCGACTTATTGAAGTCATAATTTGTCTTAAATTAAAGGGAGACAAATCTTGAAACCTTCAAGTTTAGACCTCTGTCAGTCAAAAGCAGATTTAGACTTATTTATGTCTGAGCTCTGACAGTAGTGATACAAGTAGTGAGTGGTGCCATCTTTGATATATGTTCTAAGTAAGGGACATATATCAAAGATGGCACCACTCACCACTGTCACCTATCAACAACAAAACGAACCCTAATTACCATTGAAAAATGTCTGGTCTATGAAGACATTTATTATATAAGATCTGCCACAGTCATCAAATTCTTTCATAAAAGATGTTTTAAAAAGGGTTAAAAGTCAACTATACATATAAACACAATATATGAATCAAAATTGATATATATTCTCCAAATTACAATATGATAATTAGATATAAGAAGATGTGGTATGAGTGCCAATGGGACAACTCTCCATCCTAGATACACAATTTGTAAAAATATAAGCATGATAAACCTATTTTTTAAGAAAAGAATATTTCTTAATATTTCTTAATATTTTACCATCCATTACTTGTGTAACTTTGTACACGGCTTGACTTCCAATGATCCTCTTCAGATTCTCAAGGTCAATGACACGTTCTGTTAAAGGGTAAGCAAATACTTTCATATATCCCTGTAAAACAAACGTTCTGTTAAAGGGTAAGCAAATACTTTCATATATCCCTGTAAAACAAACGTTCTGTTAAAGGGTAAGCAAATACTTTCATATATCCCTGTAAAATAACATCAATAATATATTTCTTTTCAAATTGAATTGATATCTTAAATCTGAAAGTAACAATAAAATGAAATGCTGTGGATTCATTATTATTGGTTGGATACCATTTTTTGTCGGATTGGTTGGCAAAGATGAACCACAAATTCAAATGTTCAACGAATTACGAATTTGTCATGCATGTAGGCTCTGATTTGTAAGCAGAGATTGGCAAAATTATGAAATCAGAAATCCACTAAAATTGGTCTCACGAAAATATATGAATCTACAGGAAAACTAGTCATTTACTGTTTGTTATGTTTATCATTGTATTGTTGCTCATGTTGTTTGAAAAAGCTACTTTTAATCTTTTTATTTTTGCATGTTTGGATTTAGAAATATGCAGTGTGCTGCATTCATCTCAGATTATAACTACCTAACAATATACTTACACTGTATGTTTGTTGTCAGTTAATTCTGTCATATAATGCTGTGCAGCTTACATTTGGCTTATTTAAAATTGGTTTTACATACATATACATGTACATGTATGTGTCTATAGAAAGGCATTTTGATTTTTTTTATATGAATCAAACAAGTTTTTTCTTTATATCGCAAGAATTAAAATCGCATTTTAGTCTTAAATGACAAAATTGCAATAATAAATGCATGTAATAATTTCGGAATTTACAGTATCCTATTTCACATTTTTTCTATGAGAATATGTTGAAGCAATTCAATTACTAACTCACCTCTTTTTCTTTCTCTTCTTTCACCCTTTTCTTCTTTAACCTTGTCACTGTTAAGGCTGTTACTTGTTTTGGTGATTGTTTCCCCTTAGTTGCCATTCCTCTGTGACAAAGACAAGGGCAGACAACTTTTGAGTTGTCTCCCTTTGAAATTGTACTCATTATGCTTCTGTGTAAACTATATGTGTAATGTCTTAGACTAGATGTTTTAGGTGACATCATATTTGTACATTGTGATGCCTTCCAAAGTACCCTAGATTTGGTTTTAGTATAAGAGTTCAAGGACTGTGCAACAATTCTAGCAGAACTGAAAATATTTCGACAAACCATTGTTATAATTTACAATCCTTGTAGCTTGTTTAATATTCTTTCAGATACAATAATCTATAGAAAATATTGTTCATGTTCCATCTGTAAAGCCTGCAACAATAAATATTAATATGGATTTGCTGATAATAAACTGTATCAGGTACACGATGTATGTGCTTATTTCATTTTGTACATGTTTGTGACAAAGCCTAAACATTTTTTTTAAATGTAAACATTGAAAGATTCTTTTTTCCTGTATTTAAAATATATCACACACTGCACCTGAGTACAATCAGGAACAAAACAGGGCAGTGTTATATATCTTTTAATCAATGACCTGCAAGACTATGTACTGTCATCATGGTCATTAACAGTTTGTTTAATATACAGATACATCTAAAATGATGCAGATTCAAAACAACTCTAACATGTCTAACAGCATGAACCAGGGCTCACACTACTTCAGAATAATAGCGTGAAGTGACTTCTCTTTTTGAAAAGGAGATGGAGAAGTGGTGAGATTTGAAAGAGAATTTCAAGTGCTTGTTTTCATTAAACACTGTTTAAGTCAGAATGTTTGCTCCCATAGACTCAATGTAAAAAAAAACATAAAATAAAAAAAAATCCCTACCTACATGACCTACCTACCCTAATTTTTTTCAGATGTAGCTGGAACCACACACAATTTTTTATTTGGCCTAATAATTAAATCAACCTCTTTTCTAAAGAAAATAAGTTGTTAATGCCTTTGGATTTCTTTACTGTGAAATGAAAAAATGCTGTTTCATTAACTTATTAAAAATTAAATTTTGCCGATGACTAAAGTCATGAAAGATACTGACATCAAGTATTGTGACCTACAGGGCGACTAGATTTCGCTTTTGATGGTTAGGAAAAGCGAAATTGTCGCCCCAGTTACATGGAAGCATGAATGTACCCTATTACGACACTCATGACAGTCTGTGCTCTTGTACAAACAATTATGATGTCTTGAAAGGCAATTATATTTTTTTTCTTTGGCGCCTTACCGCAGGAAAAAAAATAGCATTCCAAGACATAATAATTATTTGGACTAGAGCACAGACTGTCATGAGGTTGGTAATTGGGTACCTTCATGATAAATAACAGTAAAAATTCTTGCCAAATGACTTTAACAGTAATTGTTGGTGTATGATGATAAAATGTACACTTTATTTTAGAAGATAAAACATGGACTGGCATGACTGGTTTTGACTAATTACTTTATTTTTTTCCAAAAAATGATTGTAAAGATATTTATTTGAGACCTTTGATGAATCACGGTAAAACATTAACCAATTTGATGATAAAGGTAGTCCAAATGACTGTTTGACGCCTCATGTTCATGATGTTAAAGGGCATTACTATCTGTCATGCCCGTCCTGTAAATATGTTAACGTTTTATAAATTTGTTGTGACCTTGTCCCTACAGAATAGGCAATTGTGGGAGGATATCCAATTAGGGGATAGCCCTGTATTGAAAAATTAAGAGATTCAGATATTTAAATATTTCATCATCTTCCTTTATCCATCTGTCATCTGATAAAACTATGATGACATGGATGAAAAAGCTGTTTGCGTACCTAATTATCGAAGAATACTAAGAATGTCATTTAAAAATGCTTGTCATCTCGAAAAAGTGTGTAATTAGTATTTCTTACAGTTTTTTTTGTAAAAAACTCTGTGTGGTGCCCTTTTTTTTTTAAAGCGTTTATAAGACCTTTATCACTGAAACGCTTAATGACATACATTCAGAATCGTATCCCGAATGATATTTCTGGATTTTGTAAGTTATTTTTGGAAAAATATTTAGTCTATTTATGGTACCATGGTTTTTTTTTCGAGGGTCAAATTTATTTTCGACTTTAATCATACATAAATAATAATAATAAAAAAATCACTGATGAAAACACGTGAAATAAATAATATAAACAATTGTTAATGTCCAGTCGCAAATAGTTCATGCATATCGGAACGAAAAAGCCGTTATCCCTGTAGCAGTTAATGATTAATAACCAAAAAAAAGCAAACTCAATCTGTAAGAATAAAAGAAGATACGAGATAATGAGACAGAATCACAACAATTCCAACTAAAGTTCAATTTATAGAAAGATCATCTGGAGTGCCGGTTTCGTCCCCGAGGGTATCACCATGGCCAGCCAAGTAGCCAACACAAAGTAGCTGACATGAATATCAATATAATGCGGCCATTTTTATCAATTCCTGTTTTAAAAAAATTAGAATTTTTCGAAAAACTAAGGATTTTCTTATCCCATGCATAGATTACCTCCAAGTTAGCCGCGTATTTGGCAACACTTTCAAGTTGGAATTTTGGATCCTCAAAGCCCTTCAACTTTGTACTTGTTTGGCTTTATAAATATTTTGATATGAGCGTTACTGATGAGTCTTTAATATGTTGACGAAACGCGCGTCTGGCGTACTAATTTATAATCCTGGTACCTTTGATACTGACTATTTACTGCATAATGAAAATGACAGCCGGTACAACAGCTGTATTTTGTAAGAACGATAAGACTAACGTTGGTAATACAATGTACTATAGAACCCGGTTAGCAAAATGAAAACAATATTCAAGATATATAAGCTTAGATTCCAGTCTACCATGTCTACATATAACTACAAAGACTCTGTAAAATTAGAGCTCTTTTGATCGTTGCCCTATTATTTAAATATCAACAACAAGACTTAGTGTTAAGTTCTATATGATGAAGCCAAGGATTTGTATAGTAAGACTTACTATACAAATCCTTGATGAAGCCCATTTCTTTTTAGTGCGTAAAATAAATAAAGATTTATTTTTTTGACACATGGCTATTTCTAAGATTGATAAATCTATTATGCAGATTTTTTTTGCAATAATATGGAACATATCAGAAATCCAACGACTAGCCAGCAAGTCAAATCTTAATGCTCCTGGGGTGGGGAATCAAACTGTCTATAGTATTGGGAATAGTAGTCACTAGAGGGTTGTGTCTTTAAAATTTCAGTTTTATGTATTAGGTGTCATGATGATAAATCTTATATTGTTGTTAAATTAAGATGCATTAGCTACATGTTTGTACGAGATATAAAAAAATATCAGCATAATATGATTATTTGTATATTTTTTTTCAATCATTAACGAAAGAGTAACAGCGTAATAGTAATTCACTTTTAGGAGCCAGTTTGTTTCAATTTTGTCAAAATAACATGAATAAGCTAGAATAAAACATCGTTGAAGAGTGATTCACATAAATGTGAATAGTTCGACCTCATTGAATCCGTATTCATGTGACATTCAATTTAAACTTTATCTAGAGATCGGTTCCACATAAATAAGGCGTGTACAGTCATTAAAAGGAAAAGAATGTCAACATAATTGAAAATGAAACAAGACTAAACCAATTGATGACTAATTCGAGCATCAATGACTGATTCAATTATGAACAAGTATTTTTTTAATTTACTAGGTTAAAACAATTATTAACATATATTTTAACCTATACAAAATAAGATCAAACATATACTAAAAGAAATCCAATTCACGGTACGAGTTCGCTATCTATTTGTATCTTTATTCAGTTTGTATCGGGTAATATTTGCGTCGTCAGTTTTCGGAGGTCACCTCGATGGTTAATTAGATGGTGTCTAGACTAAAATTTGGATATACATTTTACTATGTTATAAATCATATATTAAAATGCGTGTTAAATCAGTAAAAACCAATTTTGTCAAATCGGTAAAAACGAATTTGACTGCTAATGTCCCTTTATTGTAATTTGTTTTTAATATATTGCCTTTGATCCTCTTATGGTTTAATTTGTGCTTATTTAAAAAAGCTTGTGCATTCAGGTACCCCATTGGCTTTCAGCTGACAGCTTATGATACATTGTTAAAATATAATAACCACTGGTAATTTATACTTCATGTAAACAAGTTTAATGTATTGGTCTTGGTAATCAATTTGATGTGTTGGGAATCTTAATTATCGTCCATTAGATTTGCAATTAAATGCAAATTTACTCCCAATTGTGTGTGTATTTATCAGTGATCTGTAAAATTATTTGACATAGCTATATCCGTTTTATAGAGTAGCCGTCGTGAGCCCCGGATGTGATCATTGTAACGGGTCAATTGGTATTTTAAATAAAATATTTGTTACAGGTTAAACTGGAAGTAAACAAAGCACATTTAAATAGACTAATAGATCTTGTAGCTAGTTTGAGAAGCAATGGCGGCTGTGCTTGACTTTATATTTTTATGCTATTTTATCACTCATATACCGATTTCCATATTTGTGGATGCTCAGGTGCTTTTACCAAAATGGATTTTTCCGACAAAGGTAAATTTAAAGTCAATATTATATATGTAGTTCTTACAGACTTGACAGAGAAACAGTTTTTTAAACATTCATGCAATATTTAAAAAAAAATCAATAATATAATACTTTTACAAATTGAATGCTTTTTTAAAAAAGAAACGTTGCATGTTCTAAACATTGTCATTAGTTTAAGGGAAACAATTTATGAATTCATTATTTGCATTGTTATTGCGCAACTATTGTCCTTATTAGATTTTGATATTGCACGAATTTGGAAGAGCAATATATATTTTTCGAAGGATAATATTTATAGCTAATATTTGTCTGCAATTATAACCGTTTCTTGTATGGTGTAAAAGACTATAAAACAAGTTCAATAGTTTAGTCCCCGAAGACGTTGACAACTTGAAGCTTTATTTGCAATGTCATATAATTTAGCACGCTGTGGTGTTATGTTGAAAATGATATGATGATATATTTGTTTGTTTTTATAGATTACAACACAATGTTGACTGCTGTACCCCTTTTTTGCCATTTTTTACTATTGTTATGTCTATTTGTTTTGTCCATACGTCGTTGGCTATGTGATGGAATTGTGTGCGACAATCATACAAGTGAGAGGTTTAGCTAGCTATAAAACATGGTTTAATCCATCATTTTCTACATCTGTTCCAAGACAGGAATATGACACTTGTTATCTTTGATGTGTTTGCTTTTTTAATTTTGCCATTTGCTTTGGGATTTTTGTTTAGAATTTTCATCGGAGTTCGGTCTTTTTTGGTATTTTACTTTAAACATTTTGCCATACATAAAAACATTAGTTAGATGAAACAAATCGTTAATTATAGCACTACTATTTGCAGACCAACATGCTAATTTTATTTTAGGCGGACTTTATAGCGATATTGTGCTGGCTCTCGTTTAACACGAAAAGGCAATGTTATTGCATGTTACATCTGATTCCAATATATATTCCCAGACTTTAAATATTTTTGTGCATAGCAAGTCTTTATGATATATTCCTTTCCAATCGTAATATTTTCCTTTTCTTATATATCATATGGATATCGTAACGAAAAATCTGCGTTTACACAATTATCAATGCATGAAAATGACCCTAAGGCCAATTTAACACAGTTTGGTAAATTCAGTGTATTTATCCAAAAATGTATGTAAAATTGGGCACCTTCGATAAAAACCAAAATCATGTTTAGAGTAAACAGCATGTATATTGTCTTAAGATTAATCTATTAAGGATAAGAGACGTCGATAGAATCAAATTAATGCATTAACAAGTTTTTAGCTTGCTGTTCGGTGTGAACCAATTCTACGTTTTGAAGGACGTACTTTGAGCTATAATAGTTTACTATAGTTGTGACTTGGTTAGAGAGGTGTCTCGTTGGCACTCATACCACATCTAGTTGTATCTTTAACTTGCACTATTGTCTAACTATTACCCCAGCAGTAAAATTTTAATAATGATTTTAATTTCATGGAAAATATGTGTAAAAACCTGAAGAAACAGAGTCAAAGGAATCAGGATATATCTATATCATTCTATGTATGTTATGATAAAAATGAAAACCAATTACATTTGTATAATGTATATGTCTATACATTTACCAAATTATTTTACGTAATAACTCTTCAAGAAAGTTCTGCAAAGTTCAAACTATTTATCAAACGCAAATAACTAGATAACAATGAGTATTGTTTTTGAAATCATTCTTTATACTGATTTGTATATCTAGGTTGTAGAACTGAAAGCATGGTACTGTACAGAGTTCAAGGACACCATGATGATTGACCCTCCAGCCTGGTTTAGAACATTTGTCTACTGTGAATTTATCTTCCAGTTTCCTTTTTTCATTGTAGCTATATATGCATTTATCAAAGGTAAGACCCTGTATTAATAAGCTCGTATATAATTATATGGTACTCATCAATTCGTCTTTTTAGAGTCGAAAAGGACTATGGGTAATCTCTTTGCTCGTAAACGTAAACTGAAGCCTATGTTGGCACTCTTGCCCCGGGGGACACTTGCTGTCACAAAGAACGCCAGATTTCTTAGATTTACATGTTTTGTGCATGCATGTTCCTTGCATTTGCATCTCCCATTTATCAAACATTTTCAGTTCTATCAGTTTTGTGTCAAGTAAACAGCTGGTTTGACGGTCTGTATAGTAAAGTTCCTAAATATTTTATTAACGTTTCTTCCTACAATATGTTTACTTCCAATAACTTTAATTCAGTGAGAAATATGTAATTTCATGTACATGTATTACTGATATTTTAAATACAGGATATTTAAACATTAAATAAGCGAGAGTTTTTTAAATAGTTAAACCATTAAGTATTTATTCCAATAACAATTGAACTTTTTATATTCATTCGAGATTTCAGTTATGTTGATCTGTAATACTAGTATACATTTGTATCTAATAAACTTGACCAACTTTTGAAAATCCGGCAGACCGTACGCGTACAGTCCCGATCGTATGCGTAATTTAAAAAAGTATGCATAAGGTCCGGACCGTACGCCTACGGTCCACATACTCATATGGTCTGGAACCTATACAATTGGCCTTACATAGGATAAGAGTAACAAATTAAAACGGGTGTTATTAACCATTTTGTTGCCATGGTGTTGTCCCTTTGGTATTTTCTTACTATCTTTTATGGAAAATAAAAATGAGAAAATATGGTTTGATTGGCAATGACCCAACTATACCCAAAGGAACAAAATGATGAGAATGTAAACAACTAAAGGATCTAAAGGTCACCGCTCGCCCTTCAACTGTGTGAGCAATCCATATTGATACGTGTAGTAAGTTAAAGGAAAAGGGACCCGCCATTTATATGTATAAATGGGAATTATTCAAATTATTCAAAAGACCAAGCCAAAAGCATGATTTATGCTTACAGTAAACTATGAACAACCAACAGTTATGGCAACCACCAACCAACAATTGCCATTGAATATAAGATGTCCTTGACTTTGGATGGGTACACAAAGAATGTGACGGGGTTGTTATGCGCGCTCAAACCTCCCCTTAGCTGTGATGGTGTACATTACAACACAAGCACACATTGTAAAGTGCTCGACGCATCAGATGAGTATTAAGCAAACAAACAAAAAAACGAAAAAAAATATCTAGCAAAATACATTATATCGAGATCTAAATGATCAATAATTCAAAAAATGCTTTTAAATTAATTGATAACATGTTGGTTTCATTTCAGGAATTAAGAACTGTTCATGGATAAGAACCCCAATGATCATATATTCTGCTCACGTGGCAACAACAACAGCCGCCATTTGTTTCCATATTATGTACAACGATTTCAGCAAATCAAAACCCAAAGGACCAACAACGCAATTAGAAAGACAGGCATTGTTGATGTTCTATTTCCCTTACCTACTTATACCAATGTTAATGTTAACGAATTTCATATTTAGAGCAGATTTGCAGACGAAACAAAAAATTCAATAGCGGTAAAAAAAAATGCCTTCTTTGAAAAAATCAAAATCTTCTTGCTAATAGAACAATTAAGAGCAACGGACACGAAACAATAAGACATTTGATTAAACTGACTGAAGTAAACATATATTCATTGCATGTTCAAGAAATATTTACAATTCTAATTGTCATTGTGTGGTGACTGTTTATTTTGTGATTGTAATGGGATATGATATACAAAATATTGCTGAAAGAATTTTGCTTTAACATTGTTTGAGTTTTAATTGCAACACTATCAAAATGACACAAACTGTAGTTGAAAATATGCAGGTATGAGAAAAAAAATACACTCACTTGCTAAGCTCCTTATGTTTTATTGTTGAATGAATAGTAGGTTGTTTCTCATTGATTTGATAGTGAATTTTTATTATTATTCACCAAAACAGCCAAAATGCTATTTGTGGAGTTAAATACATTTTATACAAATTATTTGTATTTATATAACTCAAGCAATACAATGAAGGATTAACTTTAACTGTATATAAAATTTTATGATAATAAAGCGCAAATGTCCTAAAAGTAAATGCCCAAATGTCCATTAAACAACGCACAAGCAAACGTCCAGCGAAAAAGCAAAGTTGACGTGTCATAACGTAGATAGAGCGTGGCACTGTAACTGCAGATTGGTGCCCATCTTTAATATTCAATTTGCTATCAGTTGTGATAATTCCATGTTACTGTATTTTACAGTGTATGAAGTACCATCTGTTTGCCCACCGATCAAGAATGTAAACGTGTAAGATGTTTGAGATCTTAAAAAAAAACCAAACAAATATAAAACGTCCCATTTAAAATTTAAAATTTAAAGCTGAAACACATCAAACGAATTGATAACAACTGTCTTATTCCTGACTTGGTACAGGCATTTTCTTTTGTAAAAACGGTGGATTAAACCTGACTTAATGGCTAACTAAACCTTTCACATGAATGACAGTCGCATAAAATTCCATTATATTGACAACGATGTGTGAACAAAACAAACTTACATTGTGTCAGACAGAGTTGTCTCAGTCATTGGCAATCATACCACATCTGTTTTTTTTTAAACGAAGTCAAACTACAAAAATTTGGGTACAACAATCAACATTGTGTTTTAATTTTAATCACTATAAAACAAACACATATGTACATGTAACAAAGATACACAAAAAGATAAACAGCTGACAAAGCACATAAATCTATTAAAATGAAAGACAAGAATACAAGAATATACCATGATAGCACGTACAATAACAAAGAGACAGAAAAAGGCATATAGACAAAGCACATTTAGCAAAAATGAAAAAAACCAAACAAGAATTACAAAAAATTACCATAGCACAATAACAAAATGCCTTGATGTATAAGTACAGAGCTACGTCAAATGGATACCAGAAAAAAGCATCTAGTAAACAGTAAAAGCAATATAATTCATAAATAATAATAAAAAAAAACCTATATAACACGTTAATCAAGATGATAAACAACGTCGGTAACCCAGAATCTATACTTCAAGACAGTCGTGTATTATTTATGAAGTTGAAGAAACGGAATATTTATCAAGAAGGTTTAAATTCTTCAACTTGCGACTCTACTATAAATAGTCGTTTGAGTTGCAATAAAGCTTCCGATGAGCTATTTTAGAAATAGAAAACTATCTTTGACATACCCCTGGTTCATCAAGTTTCTACTCAGACACTGGTGACGTTTTATAAAGTCTGAGTAGTAACTGCAAGCTCTTAAAAACCGAATAAGTTGAGAAATATACATCCCATATGCAGGAGAAGTTGGTATTTTGCGACTTAAACGAATATTAACAGTAGAGTCATTCCAAAATGAAGGATTGAAGCTTTACAAAATATAGGGTCATGGTAAAAGTAGAACAATAATGTATAAATGTACCATAAACTGCGGAGCAATTTAAAATCCAGTTTCTTATAATCAAATTTTCATATTCTTCAGCATATCTGAACAAACCCTCGTTATTTCTTATCGTTCAAATGCAGCTTCGCCACATAAAAAGTCTCAAATAAACACATATTTCCATACACGGGACACATGTAAAAATGTACATCAGGTTAGATCGCGTCCAGATTCTGAAGGCATGAGGGCCAAACATATACAAACTTAAGAGGACTTTAATAGAACAGCGAAAAACTGTGCAACGTCAACTACTAGTATCTATAAAGTTATATTTAGCATTAAGTTTTATTGGAGTACTTTTATGATAAAACAAATAAATATATTATCAAAGTATTAATTGGCATTTTTCATATAAGTTGTATTATCAACAATGAGAAAAAAAAAATAATCGTATAGTCGGCTATAAATGCACCTTTTCTCTTTTTTACGCTCAAATTGTTGTTGGCTTTAGAAAAAAACTACAATATATAAACAAAAAGGAAAAAATCAACTAAGAAAGTATAAAAATCTTAAAGATGAAAATACGTTTTAGCATCACTTCGATCACCTATATTAGGATCGATGCTGATGATTTTATGTCAACTTTCTCATAAGCGTGTTTGCTTTATGTAAATTGTTCATGAGAGAAATACACTACTGTACAATATTATTCAAATGTTTGTATAAAAGTTCATCTTTACATTTTTTAAACATAAGTATTTGAAATGTAATAATTTTGTATATGTTCTTTTGAAATATATAATCTACAAGTCCATAAAAGGCACCGACATGAAAAATATAAAAATTAGAAAACTAACGGCCATATTAAAACAATTAATTTTGACAGACACGAACCAACGACAAATATGATCCTTTCTTAAAACAGGTACATAAAAAATGTAGCGGGGTTAAACGTTTTTGATCGCGCTGAACCTTCATCTATTCTGGTACAGTGTTGTGACAGCACAATATCAGAATAAAATATAAAAACCAGTTGAAAAGGGCTTAACTCATCAGATATTTACACAAATTGTTATGAAATATTTCTAAGACTAGTTTACTAGTTTTTCCTTTAAAATGAATGTAATCAAATTTAATATTATGCGCACTGACTCGTAAAAAACGTAATAACCAAATGCGCGTAAACGTAATACGACAAAACTATTTTATCGCATTTTTTAAAATAAAATCTACATGACTTATGATATTTATAATTTGAAGTATAAAATTATATACAATATTTACAATAAATATTAGATATAATTTAAAACCAAAAATAGAACATCTTTTGAAAGTGTTATTGCATCTGGAAAATTTGAGATAATGACACTGTTTCTGGTTTATTAAACTTTTTGCTCATTTAAGAACAAGATAAACATTTATTTATCACTTCTATGTTAATCAGATGTAATCGTCCAATGTCTTCAAGGCTAACGCACCTCCAATATGGAAGCTTACAACGTATACATATATTTCATTTTATCCGAAGAGTTAGACATAACAGAAAGTTCTTAGAAAACTAAAGAACATAACGTTACTGGAATGTGGTTTACACATAATAAAGATAATTAATAGAGTTTATGGAATTAAAGATTCTGGAAAGCAGCATACATTTTTTAAAGCTGAATAAATAAAAAAATAAAATAATAAATAGAATAAAAATCAAGACCAAGTCAATTGACACTTTTGTTGATATAAATGCCTATGGGAAAATAATTAAAACCCTTTTAAATAACCTCATTGTTGAGTAATTAACACATTTTGTGATTCAACTGAGCTCCAACTCGTTTATAACAAGATTTAGCACGATTCCAATAACTGTTAATACAAGTATAGCAGCGTTAATACGATCATTTAATTTTGCCTTGTCTCGGAGTTCCTCTTCCATAGCGGTGGTGACTGTTACGAAATCTTGCACGTTGTCCCCTTCAGTTTGCTGGTCTTGATTTCTGGATTCCAATTTTTTTCGTATTTCTGCATTTTTTCTTTCACGACGAGCTAATAAACCTATCAACACCTCTAATGCTGTATGTAAACAAATTGACAAAGAGAGGAAAACAATAAGAAAAACACATACTACGTGCTCTTCTCCACATTGATCTGATTTAATATATTTCCTTATATCCCCAATATTTGTAATGATAACAACCATAATGGTACCGCCTTGTGCCCCCTCCTTGAAATTAACATACGTAGTATCCATTGTAAACTTCCGGATAGATGTTGAATACTATTAAAGTTTATAAAGTAATTGACTGTCGATTATGATCTTCCGATTTATCTGAAAAAAAACAAATAATAACAATATTTTATCTAAGAAAAAAACCCGACAAATATGTATTGGTAGAGCTACTAACTTATGGTTAAACTGCTTGGTAAATTGATTTACTAAAAAACCCCTGCCAGTTAGGTCTTTCCGTTTATTTGTTTTTACATTTCTACTCCCCACTGCGGCATAATTTCGATTCTTAAAAGAATTGATGTATATAATCACACTACGTACAGTAACATTGTTTTACATATGAATGAACTGAGATACATGTACTGGGTTATATACACATACGTCAGTAATACAGTCATCAAATGCTAGAAATCGATTCAACAGGATAAAACGGCAAGCCCAAGTTAACTATAAACGGCGGATGGGTATTGAACTTTGTGATATTGCAGAAACTGATCCACGAAAGTTATGGTCCACTATTAGACCTACGAAAAGAACACGATGCACAGTTGAAAATGATGTAATGTTAAAACATTTCGAAAGAATTCTCGGCGAAAATCCACCCGATCTTTGTGATGAAGTATTGAACTTAATAAATAATGAATATTTTGAAAATATAGGCATAGATATTCTAGACACTGAAATTACTGAAGATGAAATTGTGAAGTCGATTAAAAAACTAAAATTGAACAAAAGCGCGGGAGATGACCAAATTATTAGCGAAATGTTTGCTGCAAGTCCAATATTTTTTGCTCCAATTCTAAATAAACATTTCAACTATACTTTTGAAAGTGGAACTTTTCCTGATGCTTGGGCAGATGGTATTGTTATTGCTGTTCCTAAGAAAGATTTGACCGATCCAAATAACTATCGACCCATTGTTTTAGTGAGTGTCTTATCAAAACTGTTCACGTCTATCCTAACTACTCGATTACTAGAATGGTCCGAAGACGAAGATAAACTAATCGACAATCAATTTGGCTTTCGTCCTGGACATTCAACTATTGATGCTATTTTTGTTTTACATGGTATAATTGTACATATTCTTCAACAAAAAACTTAACTATACTGTGCTTTCGTTGACTTTCGAAAAGCGTTCAATAAATTAAGCAGGAGAATTTTGATTTATAAATTACTTCGCAGTAGAGTCAGCAGTAAATTTGTGGCCATAATTAAATCAATTTATACGTCTGTGCGTTTCCGAGTAAGATCTGGTGGACTTTCTTTCTGATGCCTTTGACAATTTGTTAGGGGAGAAACAAGGGGAACCTTTATCTCCTTTATTATTCCTCTATTTTATTAACGATATTATTGAAGATATAACTGTTACAGATAATGAAGATGTAGTGAACCTGAACGGTCGTTTAATTTATTTGATACTTTTTGCAGACGACACTGTCTTATTTGCCAAATCTGCCAAACTTCTTCAACAGCTACTTGACAAACTATCCAAATACTGTAGAAAATGGAACATAGAAGTTAACACTGATAAAACTAAAATAGTTGTGTTTAGAAATGGATGGCAACCTGTAAACAATCATTTCATGTATAATAATCAAGAACTTCAAATCGTAAATTCATACGTTTACCTTGGAATGTTGCTGCACTTTAACGGGAAATTCTTACACACGCAAAAACGACTATCACAACAAGGATCAAGAGCTCTTTCATTACTCTTAAAATGTTTAGATAATATTTACATTTCTACAAAGCAACAATGTCTTCTTTATGACAGTATGGTTGGATCGGTACTGAACTATTCTTCCGAAATATGGGGTTTTCACAGTGCCAACGACATAGAAATTATTCATAACCGTTTTTGTAGGTTTGTTTTAAAATTAGGTAAACGTGCTCCTATTAGTTTTCTTTGTGGCGAGCTTGGTCATTTACCTATGTATGTTTTGAGAAAACAATTAATCTTAAAATATTGGTTACGTATTGTTATATATAAACCAGCTTTTGTATATGATGTATATACAATTTTGTATGACGATGCAAATCATGGTAAAATTAATTGGGCATCTAATGTGCGTGATTTTTTATCTAGTCTTGGAATGAACCATATTTGGATTGATCAGAATAATATTGATATATCGTTTGATGTTATAAAGACAAGCATTAAAGATCAATATCTACAAAAATGGTCAGCAGATATATGTGACTGTGAGAAATTAAGTGTGTATAGAAGTATAAAGTTTGATTTTTGTCTTGAGAATTAGTTTAGCTACATTAATAATATTAACATTCTTACAAAACTACGAAGTGGTACATTGAAACTTAATGTTGAAGTTGGTCGCTTCTCTGATATACCAAGAGAAATGCGTCTTTGTGTATGTTGTAACATGCAATGTGTTGAGAAGGAATTCCATTTTGTATTGGTATGTCCAGCATATAGGGCAATTAGAATATTGTTTTTGCCACGCTATTATTGTTCATGGCCTACTATTTTTAAGCTATCTTGTTTGTTGAAAGCTAATTCTAGATCTTTAACAATTAAGCTCTGTAACTATTTGAAGAGTGCATGGAAAGCTAGATCTGATATTATTGGTTAGCCACAACATGTATGTTATTATTGTATTGTTCTCTGTTACCAGTCTTTTGTCACATTATGCATATATTATGTATTGCCATAGCATGTTATATATGCTTTTGCAAATAAAATATTCATTCATTCATTCAAATGAATGAAATTCTAAAATTATTGTTTCATGTACTTTCAAAATATTGTCGAATTGAATGGGTAAAGACAGTTCTAACACGTCGTTGCTGAATAATTTGAGTACATTTTGAAGAATATATAAAACACGAATAGATTCTTTAACAATCAGCACCAAGCATGTCAAGTAAGTTGTTCAATTTTATCGTATCTTAGATAATTTTAAACATTACTAAACATGTATTATTATACAGATCTGTCGATATTTATATTTTGGCAATGTACAATGTCATGGTTTTTTTTCTGAAACTGCTTGTGGCGTCTTGATACTAAATATGCTAGAGGTTAACTGATTGTTATTTTAGTTTGATAAAACCTAATTAAGTTGTCCCGTTATGGGTTTAGTATCATACCGTCATAAAATATGGGAAGAACATAACCCGTATCATGCCAATAACTGGTTTCAGAATAAAGTGTTTAGTTCCGATGCAAAGACCCTATGAGTGAATCAATATTAATACCAAAATATGCAATCCTTAATCCTTGAAAACAGTTTTGTAACTATATCCTTTACAAATAGGTATGTTTAAAGGTTTTGTCAGCTTTTGAGGTCAATGCCGACATTTTTGTGCTTTGTAAAGAATATAACCATACAATATTGGATGTGAAATACCTGAACATATAAGATGTCTGCATGTTGATTTATATATATATACGAATGATGTCCTTGTTTTGATGATAACATTTTGTAAATGTTTTGACTAGTTTGTAATATCGAAAACTCCGGTGTAGTAATTTTTCAGTAATACAGAGATTTCTTTAGTTGAAATTATATACAGTACGTTGTTACATACACGAGCGAATCGAATAAGTTAAGACATATAAACCCCGTTAAGGGAACGTCATCTAAAAATAAATAATTAACAAAAGGAAATGAAAAATCAACTCTTTTATCATTAATTTTGGTATTAAGCTTCCTGATAAAGATATAGATATCAAGAGTCAGGAAAAGTCAGTATTCATTGTTAGTATTAGCTTTATTTAAAGTCAGTTCGGAAGGATAAATCTCTTTAGTGTACATACTGAAGTCGTTATTATTGAGAGCCAATATATCATCTAACTATTTAAAAGTGTTATTATTATTTTTAATCAGATGTTGTTTCGTTGGGTCTTTGCTGATTGAAGTCATACATTGACACTCATTACAATACAGAAACAGGTCAGATTAGAATTCTTTGATTAGTAATTGGACAATGGACTTTTTCGTGGAAACAACATTGTCTTAACAAAATCTATTTTTGTGTGACGTCAGAGGAGTGAAACATCCGAGTTTATATATACTGCACTCGTTCTATTTGAGCAGTCAAAATGCGTTGACTGTATATCTCTATGTCATATACAGTCTCTGTCCTAATATCACTTTTCCTTATAAATATTTCAATATAGGCGAGTGACTTTAACCATAAAATTAAATTTTTAATGCACCTACCTAACACACGGCTAAATTATATATCATTTGAAAGCTACCCATCTGTACTATCTGTTTTGCCCGGTCGTAAAAAAATCGTACGGTGCAATTTCCGTCAAATCAAGATCAAAGGCCAAGGACGAATAAGTGCATATTTTCTAAGATTTCAGCCTGATTACAGAATATGACTTTTATATACTAAATTCACATATGCAAACAATTTAAACTTTTAACAGAGAGATTAATAGTCATTATTCAAATGCATTTTTTAATATTTAAAGCGTGTTTTTGACAGAGAGCACATGTTTCCCGAAATTCGAGTAAAGGTTAACAAAATGTGTGAAAACCCAAATTTTTCTTTCTGGTGCAAATGCTAATCAATTAAAACTAAGTAAAACCCTGTAATGACTATCAAAGAAGTTTTTGACATCATAAAATTCCATAAAATTATGCTTACTTCTAATCAAACAGCAAATCATAACAATGAATACAGTTGCCCAAAATACCGCCATCTGCGAAAAAACAGCTTTTAAGCATTTCTTCCTATTTAAACATTGTATGTGGTCAATATAAGATTTAAGTAACAAATTCTTAAGAATCTGAAAAATTTAGAGTAAAAAAATATGTGCGCGAATCATCTTATTGCTTGAAATAAAGGGAGTGAAACTAAGAGATTGCAATCTGCATTGTAACTACCAGACTGAAATAAACATATTTCGACTTTTCTAATTGTTTGATTTGAAGCTTCATTATAAATATTGATGTAGTGAAAAGACATTTTATTTATTTAATGTGAATTGAAACTTTAGACCAAAATAAATAGAAAATAAATTGATGAAAATTGAAATTTCAAAGAATTTCAAAAACTAGTAAACACATTATAAAACTTGACTACTTGATTGCTTAAATTGCGTTGTTCATTGTTTACATGCATTAATTCATCAAATAAGAATAATTTTGAAGAAAAAATATCCATTAATACGCAACGATTCTAGTTACAACTAGACTTCCTGAATAGCTTGAATGACTAGTTCATTTTTCATACGAGAATGACTTCATGCAAGAGTTTCTGATGACGACTGAAAAGAAGCTATCATTATCTTGAAACTTCACTTTCCATTATATAGATGATGTCATCTCACTGAAAAGTGCAAAATTTGTGACAATGTTGGACTCGTATTTTCCATTGAAATTGAAAATAAATGACTCAACAGATATAGTTTACTCTATCACGTATCTTGAAATCGATGATGAGGGTTGGTTGAGAACAAGTTTTACGACAAAAGAGATGAGCATAAAACAAACCACAAAAACACCCCTTACTACCAAATTATAAACTTTTCATTTCTATGTAACAACATTATATCAACGCCTGCATATCTATATATC
The DNA here is from genome assembly GCA_037788925.1 of Mytilus galloprovincialis. Classification (NCBI taxonomy): domain Eukaryota; kingdom Metazoa; phylum Mollusca; class Bivalvia; order Mytilida; family Mytilidae; genus Mytilus; species Mytilus galloprovincialis. The sequence continues at coordinate 52,795,665 of CM075332.1, forward strand.
TATACTACTAAAGGAGGAGACCGATTTCATTGAGCCTCAACTCCTCTGAAATAAAGGCAACTATAGTATACCGCTATTCAATAGTCATCAATCGATTTACTGGTAACTGAAATAAATCCGGGTCACAAAGCAAAAACTAGGAAAACGCATCAACTATAAGAGGAACACAGCGATATAACAGAAACACAGAACTGCTACAAAAACAAACGCCAACATACAAAGAAACAGATTATTCGATACCAACTGCCATATGCCTGACTTGGTACAGGACATTTGAAGAAAAATGATGGTTTAAACATATTTTAAACCTGAGTTCAAATGCAAAGTTGAAATCATCCCTTTGAAAATTTCATGGACGCCACTACGAGTTGGTTGACAATTATGAGATATCTGTTTTGCCAGATGACGACTGATAAGTTCCATCGACGTAACCAAATTGCCGTCATTTCTGCCGTGAATGTCACCAACCGAATAAGGCTTGGCACCGAGTTTGGCAATACATGAGCCACAAGACGGGTAATTGAGGTGATTTTTTGGCCGATTTTCATTACTGCAAGTTAATGTCTTTAAAGTAAAATAATACCAAAGGGACAATCAACATCTCAAACCATGAATCAAATAAAGTTAATTAAAACCATGAAGAAAATAAAATTAAAGTCCAAGAGACGAACAACAGTCCAAAAAACACAGCATACCATGAAAACGAACACTCCTAAAACAGCGAATGATCTTATGAGGTCAGGAAGGGTATTTAACTTTTTCATTTTGTTATTTCACAACTGCTTATAGTATTTTACATACACAATGACAAGAATTTGTATTTTTAAAGCTTATGTAGAAAATGCTCAAAGCATCTTTTATTCAAATAATTAAAGCGATTAAACTTCTAAACACATTTAATATGACTTACTATAACACGATTTTAAACTAAACAAGAAGCAGCCGCATTTTATTTAGTTCGTTTACATCACGCTTTAGACAACCAAGTGTTTCTAAACAAGGTTACTTATTTCAATGTTGCCTACGATTTTTTCGCAAAGTAATGTTTGCATTTAAACATGATTACAAAAAGTAAAAAGTTTGACTTCGTAAAAAACATATTTTAACCTCAATTACCTCACATATATTCTTTTCTTACTTTAAATACCCCTTCTTTTATTATGGAAAATCATTCTTCTCCCTGATATTCACAATTAGCGATGTGCTATTTTAACATAGATTAACAAAATGATCGCTATTTGCAGATGGCAGATTTTTGGGCAACTGCAAACACTTCAATAGAAGGCTGTTCCATGAACATTAATTAATAATTGCATCTTAAAATTACAAAACAAATATTCCTTGACCTAAAACATATACATTTATCTATTTTTTTAGCATACAAATATCGATTCCCCAAAATATATTTTGCTTTTTGGATAATTTTTCATTTTTTTAGGATTTGTGATAAATTTCAATTTTCAGGAAATTTTGCGCATCGAATCTTTTATTTTTTGTTTGATTTGGAAATTATGTATCATGTTCCATAAAGTTCATATGATCTTTTGGAAAATTTTATGGTACAAGAATAAGAAAATGGCGTTTTATTTAGTAATCGCAAAAATTAGAATATTTTTTCATGACCTTTGACCTTGATTTCACAAAAATTGCACCGTACGATTTTTTTACGACCGGGCAAAACAGAAAGTACAGATTAACAGCTTTCGAATGATATATAATACAGCCGTGTGTTAGGTGGGTACATTAAAGTCGTTAACTAAGCGTCTTTTTGAAATAAGTCACTCGCCTAATAGTAGAGCCGGAACTAACTTAATTTATTGATTGATCTCTTTAACCGCCTTAAATGTAAAAACAAAGCTTGGACCGACTCAAATTTATTTCGAAAAACATATTTCCTTTTTTTTTTTATACCTATTGTTGATATTTTAGTTCATACTCAAACGAATTCATTCACCGTTGATGGTTTCAACATATAATGTATATTTCATTGTGTTGTACACTTTTTCCGCTAGATATATGAGGCGATTTTAATGGGGGATTTTGGACAATATTTAGATCAAATAAATAACAACAACACATTACACATCAATTGAATTGGTTTTTTTTCTAGATTTGCAGTAAAACGACATAAAGACAGTAATAATGTATTGACTAGACATATCAATGATATGAGGATTCGGCCCAAAACGGTAAAACTGTACAGAGCTTCGCATTTCCCCGTTTTTAAGCCTCATTCGTATACCGTTGATATGTCAAGTCAATACACTATTATTGTCTATTTATTCCACATGTGAAATTTTCTATTTTTATTTCACTGGGAAATCACGGTAATTCATAGCGAAATAAAAATAAATTAAAGGCTGCACCAATACTTCGTTTAAGTTATTTAAAATATTGACTTGATGAGCCCCCCCCCCCCCCCTACCCCCCCCCCCAAAAAAAAACAATCTGTTTCAGTATATTCTCAATCAAAAAGGTTCCCTTTTAAATTGGTTAATGAAACTGAGGAAAACGGACCCTTGACTAACCGATGAATAAACATAGTTTGGTGATTATATGTTGTATTTTGTTTTATCACTATCGTATTTGCTTTGTGACACAAATGGGTGTTTTTTTGTCGCAAAAATGTTTAATTTGTTTACATGACAATAAAGAATATCATTATTATTTTCCTTCTATTATACAAACAATTTTACAAGAAAAAATAATTTCTGCAGAATAAAAAAGAGAAACAATAAAATAACAATGAATAAGTTTCTAAAAACATGTTAAACAAATAAATAAGTAAATGAATTCAAAGTTGCTTACTGTTTCGCTGATATTAATGGTTGTTCTAATTCATAAAATAGTCTGAGGATGACATATATCTATTAATAATATATAATATAATAACACTGCTAAGTAATTTTAATTAAAACAATGCATCAATATACCTTTAGAGATATTAAGGTTGAAGGTACTTAGATTCATAACATTCTTTAGATCGACTGACCTATACTTTTATACTAAGTGTTACATAACCAAAATAAATAAATAGTGAATTAAAAACCCAAATCAAAACAAAACAAAGACGGCTAACATTTTTCAAAATTTTAATCAGTTAAACATGTCGAATTTATTTTTCCATTGTTGATTTTACATTCTTGTAACTGCATTACCAATATTGGTGGAAAAATAGTTTTAGATAAGTGGGGTATAGAGTTGGGGTATATAATTGCAAATTGAATTATAGAACATTTCATCTGTGTCTTATCAGTTTTAGCCCGACATCTACATTGATAATACCACGATCAAGTGATTGAAAAGTAAAAATTTTGATGTAAAATCGTTTTCATGAAAACTATTAGTACTTTCGCTGTTTCTATATGGTAAATAATTATATCCTTTGCAAATGAAAGTGTTTCGCATTATATCTACCACCCTTCTGGTCATGTTAAAGTTATTCTTTGGAATCTTTTTTTTAATCTTAATTCAATAATTCTGCATATTTACACACTATACAATTATTACACGTATTCATCTACTATAATATCTCATAGTTTGAAGATATTCCCTACAACACCAAGCACAGATATATTCATATTTTACATATTGCAGCTTTTTCACTTTGTTTTTTTTTTTCTCATAGAATTACTATCAGAATTAACAGGTTGTCTGGATCAAAACAATAATACTTGTTTTTATTCATACTTTATACAACATCACTATAAGTAAAAATAGATATGGTTTTATGGAAACATAAAAATGCATGTATGTGGATGTATTTCAATTCCTTTACAGATTCAACAGTTTAGCATTAATAGTTATTAACTCATAGTATTGTTTGTCATAATAAGTAATGAATCCGGAAATGAAAGTGTTTTAAATCAGGAAGTTAATCCAAGATCAATCAAAACATATGCTTTTTAAAAAAAAGAGACAAAGGATACCACAGGGATAGTCAAACTCATAGATTGAAAATAAACTGACAACGCCATGGCTAAAAATAAAAACACAAACAGACAAAAAAAATTCTCAGATTTGGATGAAAAATGTGCAGATGTCGAAATATCATGTTTTTTGTGAGCCAAAGCTTGACCACCTAGATGATGTTGAGTTCTTAAATTTTGTTAAATTGACTGACACCTTTAAATAGAAAAGGCGCAAATCATAAATTGGGTGGCATGTGGACTCTGTTAAAGAGTTTTTATATTCAAATATTGAAGTTCTTGAATGTTCTAGTAAAATTGCATTATGGTTTATTGTTAATAATATTTTATATGAACCTGTTTTATTTGGTGCATTTTACATACCACCTGAGAGCAGTTACTATAGATCTATTGACATTTTCGATGTTATAGAAACTGAAATTTTAAAATATGCAGTCGACAAAAACTGCAAGGTCTGTCTGCCTTCTTGATGACTTTAATTCGAATAGCGGAAAGAAAGATGACTTTGTTGAAATGAATCACTATGTTGAGAATCAGTTCAACTTGACAAGGAGATTAAGCAGAAGTTTGACTTTGTAGAGTTACATGCATAAGGTATTTGTAGAAAATTTTCTAGTCTGGATAAAACTGTAGATAATTATAAAAAAAGATTATTATTGTTATGCAAAGACTTAAATGTATTGATTGCAAATGTCAGATTTTTCAAAGATAAAAATAGTGGGGCACTTACTTGCTGACTATTGTATTATGTCTCCTGAATTGTTCATAAAAAAATAGATTTTGAAATTCTTCCTTATGATCCAATGCTTAGTTATGTACACAATGCAATATACAAATGTATATTGAAATGTCATGTAAAGATATAGTGGAGTGACAGATCAAGAAATAGGTGCTTATTTTAGGACTTTAATGGACCGGCATATACCTGCAGGCTAAAACAATTATTTTGCAAAGCCAATATCTTAAGCTAAACTTTTGTCCGGTCGTAGACATTTTCTGCGGTGCAGATTTTTATAAAATGGGAAGAAAAAAGACATTTGGATTTTTTTTCAAATTCCGACATGGGAAAACATTAATTTTGTTCCTTGTTTTTGGGTCTTTTGACATATGATTTGGCATTTTATACAGAGTTAAATTGTTTATTCATAATGTAAAACTAGAATTCCTTAAATTCGTATCTTATTTTTGTCCATTTGCACTCAGTTTAACGAAGTGGTTACAACATTTGTAAAATTAGATTACATTGATAATTTCATGGTTTTCCGAATTTTAAATGTTCTAAACTTCCTATTGTAAAGTTTCAAAGCCATTCCAAGTCAGTATTTCTTATAAATTAACTTTAATGGGGATTTTTAACTTTGCATTATAGTTCAATGAATATGATATGAATCTCCTCATTATTCTGAAGCTCATTGAAAGATTGTAGTAATGTTTCAAACTTCATGTCGACAAACTGAAAAGTCCTGGCAATAACAGAATGCATACTTGCTTTAAACATAAACCTGTTAACCCCATTTTATCTTGCTTTGGCATTACAATTACGCATGAGTTTAGCTCTACCAATTGAAATCCAAGCACCCATGGTTTGTCTGCATCCTATTCTAAAGTACGTAGATATTGGACTAGTTTAGCAAGTTTTGGAAATAGACAGAATCCAAGAATTTCCTATGTACCTTATGGTATTGCTCTATTTAGAAAAGGTGGTCGTATTATATAGGAGGGAACAGAAAATATTGACTTAAATGCTGAGACATTTCACTCCATGGCTAAACTTGTATTTCAGTATCAAAGCAAATCATCAATCGCTCACATAAGTTCCATAGAGGTTAAACGGGGACTAGAAAGATCTTTGACGTTGAATGATTCGAATACCAATCTTATGGCATGTTTACCTTTTGACAAGCTAACAGAACGGTATGGACTTCTCGTTATTCTGATGTTTATGGGAAGATTGTGTCTTGTTTCATAGAAAACCGAGATATATCTGTCCCGTCTTAAGAATTTTTGCGACTTCCTTCGAGACAAAACTTAGATTAGATTACATTTTCTGAAAAAGCACTGAGCGAATTGTTCCATTTTCGATCGGTTCTTACAAAAGTCTCAATCTGAAATTTCGTCTGTAGTCTATGCTCCAGTTACAAATGCCAAACCTAGCGACATGGCAATATCAATTACAACTGGTTCTGAAATGAAATCAAGATCGGGATTAGCCAAAGAAGCATAAATTGAATCAAAAATACCACAAGCCAACGGCAATGAAACGAAACAAGAAGAATGTCTCTGATTTGATAGGGTATATTCATTCAAATATGACCGATCCATTTAACGTAGCCGATCACGCTTAGTCATTGATAAATATTTCTACAGAAATGAAAGCCTCAATAAATGTTCAGGATTCTCTTCTTAAATCTCTTGAACGTGGCAACCAGATGGTTAACCCTTTTGTTAAAGGCTCCTCTAATAAGTCTGAAACCCATGTTTCCTACAGTCCTATTTCGAGGTCTCCTCTCAATACTTTCGATAACACGCCCAAAACCTCAAAACTCAAGTGTAAATCAGGTGACTTTGTCAAGGCACATATAAACCCAGTAAAATGAGTTCGTCGTGCTTTAGTTCTTTGTACTAAAAAAACTATTTTTACATTAAATATTCTTTAACGTTTTTGGAAAATGACGCAGTCATTGTTCCATTACTGCCGACCTGAACTTCATAACATTTCTCTGCCTACCGCGCTTGGTTTCGTATTTACTATTTTCCATACAAACTGGAATCTGCTTGTGTTATCATTATGCATGATCATTGTGTAGTTATCAGCCAGGAACCAGTTTACACTCGGTTTCATAATTTACTATACAAACAAACTGGTTCCTGCTTGTATTCCACTACACTCGAACAAAGTGTTGTAGTTTGACGGAAACCAGTTTAGAATTTGTAAACTACAAAACGTAATCGGTTATTGTTCATTCCGTTTTGGTGTTTCATACCGACTTATATGGTTTGAATAAGCTTAAGACCCTTCAAACATTAATGTGATAGGTATATTAAAGACTGTTTTACAAAAGGATGGAACTATTTTACTTTCAAAGTCGTACTATAGTGATATCGGTCATGTACGGATTTCCACTCTCACCGGTTAATTTCTTCTTTTACACGTGCTTTTGAAACTTCCTGTTTAAACATCGTAAGTTTCAAAATTGTTATTTGAGTGAATTAAACTTATTTTAACAATCATGAAGCGTTCCAGAATCATTTTCAAGCAGTTTCTTCTTCTCTTTGATGATGGAAAATAGGTTTTCTCAAGAAAATACCGCAAACGATCGCAGAGGAATTGAAACGTACAAGTTAAGTCGGCACCTGGTTAAATTGGCATCTAGTCAAATCGGCACCTATTTGACGCCAATTCGGCATCCAATAATATTTGTTATAATATTTTCTATTCAATTAATTAATAACTGTTACCAAGTACATAGTGAATATGTTGTTGTGTATTTAGGTAAATAAGGAAACCAAAGTGAATATGTTATTGTGTATAAAGGTAAACAACGAATCCCTTACCCAACTGTTGCTTTAACAATTAGACAAAAATTATTATTAAAATAAAATGGAAAACTATGAGTCCCTTTCAATAAATCAAACTTTCATGCCAAATAATCAGCAAATTTAAGGTGTTTTTTCAGTAAAATTTAAACAGCATTAAACCAACAATCCTGTAAAATGCTCAACTGGTTAAAATAATGCATAAAAATATCCAATATCTCATGTATTAGTCCAAATAATTATGACGTCTGGCTAGGATATTTTTTTTTTCTGGGCGTCCCAGAAAAAAATTAACATAGCCTTGCGGTCATAGGAAGGTGTCCCAGAATGAAATAAAAAAAGCCTTGCCAGACGTAATAATTATTTGGACTACTCATATATATATATATATCATTAAAAATACACCAAAAAAGTCATTTAGTTGAGAAAAATAAATATATACAAAATGTACATGAACACCCAAAAATGTGAAAGTTAGTATTTAACTCTTTTTGCTTAAATACTGAAAAAAATTTTGGCAACCCTTTTCTTATTTTTACTCTTTTTGCTTAAAATACTGTTAAAAATATATATTTAACATGGGTGACGAATTGACTATATCAGGTGTCGATTTAACCAGGTGCTGATTTGTCCAGGTGCCAATTTAACCAGGTACCGGTTTGACTAGAATTCTTTGACAAATGTTTGATATTACCTGAGTTTCATTAGACCTTTGATAACAGTAACAAAAAGATTATTTACTTAATATTTTGTGGGAGAAGGGGGTTCAGACTGTGGTATCAGGTCTGTTCGCGCCCAATACACTTTCGCACCCTACATGTTCGCAGCTCGCACGTTCGCACCCAAGGTCCGTTCGCACTCTACTCATTCGCGCCCAATTTTAATTCAAATTCAAGTTGAATAATTGGAAAATCATGATTGTTGTTTTAAATTGCTTTGGTGTAAATACTGAATGTATTTATAGCTTGGTATGAGTAAAACATTGAAGATTTTAAAGGAAAAACACAAAAGATAATTGTTTTTAACAGCTTGGTCCCTTTGATCTGAAACAACGAAGCAATAAAATATAGGAACCAAAATATAGCAATCCATTATAACCAAAACATGATAAAATTTGTTCAACACACAGAAAAAAACATAGTCAGAATCTCACTTCATTTTGAAACAAGTCAATGAAACAAAGTTATAGCAATACACTAACCAAAACATGATTAAGAGTTATTCAACACAAAATAAAACGTTGACAAAATACCACTTTATTTAGAAAGGATTATTATTATTTTTAACAATACCCTATCCAAAACATGATTAAGATTTCTTCAACACTTTATTTTTGAGACAATGACAACAATTATACTTATAAGAAAACACTTGCTTACAGAGTTATTAAACACAAAACCAATTAAGATTGGGTGCGAACATGTAGGGTGTGAAAGTGAAAGGGGGCGAACATGAGTGGGTGCAAACGTGAATGGGCGCGAACGGACACGGATTCAGACTGTGTACCAGTGAGAAATATACAAGCCTTTCTACGGTATTTATTTGTACATTTCAGGTAGTCTTGACCTATTCATTTGTCTTTAAAAAAAAACACAGCCAGTTGTCACCTTCACTTCACACACACACATATACAAATATCAATTATATGCTTACGAGACATGTTGCATTGTTAAACTAATTAAGGTATGTGAAAATCAAGACTTGCATAAAAACTATCCCAATATTAGAGACAGTGGCGTCATTTTTCCTCAGAGCTTTCAGCTCTTTGATTTAGAAAGCCCTCGAACCTTAACATATTGGTCCATCGCACTTTAGCGTGATTTACCATCGTACTTTAGCGAACAATCAACCATCGCAATTTAGCGTGAGACACCATCGTAATTTAGCGTAGACCATCGTACTTTAGCGTGACCATCGCACTTTAGAGTACCATCGCACTTTAGAGTCCTACATATGTATTACTAATATGTTAAATACGGAAGATTTAAACACTAGATAAGAGAGAACTTTTTAAGTATTTAAACAATTAAGTTTTTATTCCAATAACAATTGAACTTTTTATATTAATTCGAGACTTCAGTTATGTTGATCTGTAATACTAGTATATATATTTGTATCTAATAAACTTGACCAACTTCCTAAAATCAGGCAGACCGTACGCGAACAGTCCGATCGTATACGTTATTTAAAAAAGTATGCATACGGTCCGGACCCATATTGATACGAATTAGGTGAGTGTAATATTTGAAAAAGACGTCTAGTTAAGGACTTTAATGCACCCACCTAAAGCTGGGGTCACACATTCACGATTTCTACTGTCGTCCTTGACAGGACCATTCCCGATTAAAATTTATTAAAAGTCTGATCAAGATCCTATGAATCGTGGATGGAAATTCAAACTTTAATCAAAATTTGTAAAAAAAAAATTAATCACGACAACAATCAGATATTGTTCAGGAAGCGGTCGATATTCAACCGTTTCCAAGCGAATTTATTCCGATAATCCCGTTCTAAATCAGCTTCTAATCCGATTTGTATCTTTCGCCAGGTAAAATTCGACCGAGTCTGTCACGATTCTACCGAATGTAATCCGACAGAGATCAGATAGTGACAAGACAGTGAACCGACGCTGACGGAAGTTATCCGTTCGAAAACTGTCGGCATACTCGGGATGATCAGGTACTGTTGGAACGTAATAATATCACGGTCCGCTCTATCGCATTGCAAACGGCTTTCAGTCGTATTGTATTCTGTAATTGTCGGGACTCTGATGTGGGTGTCATTGACGAAATTTGAATTAATAACGGGACTGTTTCGGAACAGTTTCGGCAAAAACGGTTCGCAATCGACAACATCTGGATGCAATCTGCAGAAAAACAGCAATGAAAAATTTCTCCAGATTATTCCCGTTCCACAGGAAACCGTCCCGAATACACAGAACATTGTTAGGAATTCAATCCGACACAGCAGAATCTGTCATGACATAGGCACGATTGTAATCCGACTAGACAAAATCGGCTGAGTTTCCCCGAATGTTACGGGACGCACCTAACTATCGGGGTGCTTTGCCGAACTATTCGGACCCTTCCCGATTAGTAGGGATCTGTTATGAACTAAAACGACTGCGTTCAGACAATAATAGCACATTCCAGATAATTGAGGATACTAATCCGACTTTTTTACTTTTCGTGTCGTATCGCTGTCTGATCTCAAACGGGAGCAATAATCGGCAATGTGTGAACCCCGCATTACACACGGCTAATTTCTGTTTTGAATGAGAGAATAATGATTTAACTTTGATTTTTGCCCGGTCGTCACAAAATCGTACGGTGCAGTTTTTGTAAAATTGACGTTTATTTCAGAAATTAGTTGAAAATTATAAAAAATACGACATGTTTTTCAAGCAAAGGAAATTAGTCGTATCTCTTCTTTTAGACAGAATAATTGAGTGAATTAGATTCTTAAAATAATGAAAAACAATATTTTCAACTGTAAGTCCGCATGCTTTTGCATTCCTTCTAAATATTTGACATTTTGTACGAAAATTTTCATAATCCTGACCTTTTCGGATCTACAATTATTTTTTTATTAAATGCTTTTGCACTCTATCCGTTTTAGAACACACCAAATTACTCATCAGTTATCTTTTTTTCATTCAAGATCAAAACTTTATCTCAACATTTCTTAAAATCACGAATTTCTGTAATTTTATGTTGTTGGGTAAAATCACTATAGTTTCCGAAATCCCATTTCTATTTCGTTATCGTTTTTTACTGAATATATTAGTCGATTTCCGTGTACTTAATGGTGATATTAGAGTACGATAAATCATATTTAAACGTTTCTATTTCTAGCTTTAACTTCAGTGTAGCTTAAACAGATATAAAATCGTCCGAAATTAAGATCAAATCAAAGTAAAACATAGTTTTTGAGTTCTGTAGAATTCACTTCTTTCTAAATAAGGAATCGTATCGGAAAATTGTAAAAAATCTTCCGAGTCGTGTCAATTTTTCACAGTCCAGTTCACAATGAAACCATTCCTATGCTAAAAAGCAAAAACTATCCATTGATTGACACAGATATGCATAGTCTGTCATGTATTTACTACATAGAAACTATGTAGTTAAACACTTAAATGAAGATACGGTTGTATTGACGCAGTGGGAAAACGAAAAGATGAAGTTTACAGAAGACTGGTCGATGAATATGAAAAAAATGAAAACATCCCATTTGAAAATGCAAAATATTATAAGAGTTGCTATAAATATTTTAAAAGTAAGCACAACCTACCATCTTCTGTTTTGTCTGTACAAAGATTTTGTACTACATGTACCAATTCTACCGACCAGTCTCTTCTCATATATCAACGAAGGCAGTAGATCTACAACTCATTCTGATTTGTCTGTTTGTATATTTTATAAATGTATGAAGCCTATAAGCAAGTTACACAACTTCAGTATGTATCCTCTGAGGAGCAAACTCAAACTGTATTGAGTGTTACTAGATATAAAATGTATCTCCTACGATGATCTGATTTACAAAATAACTCATGATAATTTTACTATGAAATCTTTATGGTTTACTATCGAGCTTGCACCGCTAAATATTTGCTATACAAAATTTGAAATCAGAAAGTAAAGAGCTATTTAATTCTGAACATAAAACAGCTTTTACTAACATTTTGACGATTAAAGATGACGTGCCTCTACACAAGGAAGTATTCTGCTTAACAACTTTAATTACAAATGTATTTGATCAGTTAACCGGGCTTAATTTCTGCCAGAGGATCGCCGCCGAGAAAACTACACAACATATTATCAGCTTCAACAAAAACTAAAAATATATGGTCAATTTATAGTTACATGTAGTACAGCATCAACAAGGCCAAGGTACATCTATTATTGTATACAGTAGCTCTATAATTTTTGCCGTAATGACGAAAAATTACTCGTTTAAAATGACTGTGATATAAAGTCTGTAAAATTGAAAGATCTGCGCAATGACTGCGAAACTGGCTGCAAGCACTTTATGCAGCTACTAGTATTTTACGGAAGCAGATAAAGGGTAAAGTTGTAATCCAATCAGATGAATATCCATTATCTAAAAACATTTCACTGGATTATTCAATTGAAATTATGCCACCTGCTTTAAAAACATTTCTGTATTGTCTTTTGGATGATGGCGCATCTGCAGCAGTTATTAAAGCGTACGATATTCCTATTGACAAAGTTCTTAGATGTATGGCTTAAGTAGAATGTATATTATCTATTAATTTTTATGCCCATCTACGATAGTAGAGGGGCACTATGTTTTCTGGTCTGTGCCTCATTCTGTTCGTTTGTTCGTCCGTCCGTCCGTCCGTTAAAGTTTTTGGTCAAGGTATTTTTTGATGAAGTTGAAGTACACATGTTCCTAATGATATGATCTTTCTAATTTTAATGCCAAATTAAAGTTTTGACCCCAATTTCACGGTCCACTGAACATTGAAAATGATAGTGCGAAGTCAGGTTAAAGTTTTGGTTAAAGTTTTTGGTCAAGGTAGTTTTTTATGAAGTTGAAGTCACATCCACTTGAAACTTAGTACTCATGATTCCTATGATATGATCTTTCTAATTTCAATTTGAAATTAAAGTTTTGACCCCAATTTCACGGTCCACTGAACATGGAAAATGATAGTGCGAGTTGGGCAACCATGTACTATGGACACATTCTTGTTTTTTTACTCTTTTTCATTTAGGTTTATTATTACAATGCACCGTATTTATGAACACACCTTTGGTTAACTGTTAACAAGTTTGACTACTCAGGAGATTAAAAAAATTGAAAATGGGGCATACATTCTACATGGCATTATTTTTCTTCTTGGGGTCAAAATTTTATCAAAGACAATGTTACTTCAGAAACAATAACAGTTCTCCGTATGACTTTGGTTGGCTAAAAGGCAACATCGGTCCGGTATGATGTCATCCAACTTTCTACAAGATTTGATCTGTTCACGCATTGGTATAGGTATAGGGGGAGGGTTGAGATTTCCAAAACATGTTTAACCCCGTCGCAATTTTGCGCCTGTCCCAAATCAGGAGCCTATGGCCTTTCTTAGTTTTGTATGATTTTTTATTTAATTTCTTGAGTATATTTCGAAGCTAAGTATGATGACGTCCATTATCATTTCAAACTAGTACATTTCTGTTTAGGGGCCAGCTGAAGAACGCCTCCGGGTTTGGGAGTTTCTTGCTGCATTGATGACCCATTGGTGGTCTTCAGCCGTGGCCTGCTTTTTAAACGGGTTGGTGTCTCTTTGACAAATCCCTCATGTCCATTCCCAATTTTTAATTCAATATGTATATAGTAGATTGTTTGTCCGCTTTGAGCAAAACCTCTGCTGTACTGATATAGCCCATGCCAATGACGCTGTTTTTGTATGGATATGTTGACCGATATAAGAATGATGAGATTACAAGTTAAAATGAACCTTTAATATTCTGGTATCGAAATATTCCGACACCTAAATGGTCCGACGTTTCGATCATTTAGGTTATACGCTAACGGGATATTAACATAAGAAAGCCAAATAAAAGGTTCAATATTAGGATAACATTGTCCTCCGTTTGAAGCGGTAAAAAAAGATATAAAAAAGTAATACTTAGTGCCAAAGTAGCCGAACGTCATCACTAGCGTAATTAAAAAAAAGGACAAACTACTTTGTCAAGTGTTGTTTGATTAATTAGATATCTCAAGATACACGGCGGCCGACTAAAGTAAAATCAAACACAGTTTGACGCACAATGAGTGATCATCTTTTCCTTGTGATGTTTTATATTAAAATTGTCACAATTTTGTTGATAAAAAATATACTAATAGCACTATACTCATTTTACTTATGTTAGTTACAATGTAGTACTCTTATCATATCTGATTTTTTTTTATGTGAATGAAATTGCGGTATGATCCTGCAGACTCAACATTTAAAAAAATTGCCCTATGGTTGTCTGATCTTGAAGCGGTTGGCAGGCTTTCAAACTAACAGGAGACCATACGCTTCCTCAATTTTAATGTACAACTCGTCATGGAACTTTTCTAAACAATTAAAAATACGTCATATGTTATATTTCCCCCTTGCTTCAAATATTTTGTTTCGGAATATTTATATCAAATTTGCATATATATGTTTGTAAATACGTGCAATCAAATGATATGGAGGTATTATAAGATTTAGATAATGCAAGGGCGACTACACATACATTTGTGTGACTTAATGGTTAATTTTCAAAGTCTCAGAGAGAAAACGTTACGTAACATGCGTTACCGTTAAAATCAATCAAAATTAATTAATACTATGATAGAAATATATTTTTCCAACAGTAATACAGCATTTCTGTATAATTGTTTCGTTTTTGCATTTGTTTTGACTCGATTTTTCTACTGGAAGTATCCGTGAATTGAAATTGCACCCATGACCTTTGATCTCGATTTAAAAAAAATGCACTATAATTTCTTTTGACGACAGGGATATTTAGAAAGTACATATTCTTAGCTTTCCAATGATATATAATTTAGTCGTGTGTTAGGTAGGAGCATTAAAAATGTAAATTTGGCTCTCATATCACTCTCCTAAATAGTCAGTTAAAGGAAAAAGCACCCACCATTACATATAAATGGGAAACAATTCAAAAGACGAAGGCAAAAGCGCGATTTATGCTTAAACTATGAACACCCAACAGTTATGGTAACCAACAACCAACAATCGCCATTGAGTATTAGATGCCCTTGACCTTGGATTGGTACGCAAAGAATTTGACAGGGTTGTTTCTTATGCGCGCTCAAACCTCCCCTTAGCTGTGATGATGTACATTACAACACAAGCACACATTGTAAAGTGCTCGACGCATCAGATGAGTATTAAGCAAAAAAAAAACCCAAAAAACGAAAAAACAAATATCTAGCAAAATACATTATATCGAGATCTAAATGATCAATAATTCAAAAAATGCTTTTAAATTAATTGATAACATGTTGGTTTTCATTTCAGGAATTAAGAACTGTTCATGGATAAGAACCCCAATGATCCTATATTCTGCTCACGTGGCAACAACAACAGCCGCCATTGTCCCTAGTGTTGACAGTGGGTTACTTGCCATTAATTTTTATACCCCTTCCAAATTTATTTCTCCATGTTTATTGCCTCAAATTGCAAGTATGGGGGTGAAATTACACTGTAAAAAAATTTGGGTCCAGAATTTTAAAGGAAAGTAGTGATTTGGTCCAGCTGAAAAAGGTTGAAAATTAGCACTTCGGAAGCTGTCAAAAGATTTCAAGACGCCCTAAACATAAAATTGTCCATATTTTGAGTTAGAGCCGATGAAGTTTTCTATAATTTTGATATAATCTGTCCCAAAAGTAGTACAACACACTGTAAAAGTTTCTTTGAGAAAGCGCAGGTGGGATTTTTTTTATTTTCATTTATGTTCTAAAAGAAATGCACTACGAAATAATTGTGTTCTCGGACCATATTATGTACAACGATTTCAGCAAATCAAAACCTAAAGGAGCAACAACGCAATTAGAAAGACAGGCATTGTTGATGTTCTATTTACCTTATCTACTTATACCAATGTTAATGTTAACGAATTTCATATGTATAGCAGATATTAAGACGAAAGAGAAAATTCAATAACGATAAGATTGTATTTGTGTTTATGGGAGAGAAATCTTATTGTCAATAGAACCAACCGCGACCAAACATTGAGTAGCAATGAGACATTTCATGAAACTGACACTTACTGGATGTACAGTAATTGAAATATATCATAATTTAAATATTGTCCAATGTCTGGTTACAGTTTACTGTTTATTTCGTGGGTTTAGTTGTAATTGATGTAATATGACGATTCTTTGAAATATTTTGTTCGTAATACTGATCGATAGCAATAACAATATTTTCAATCAATTTGTCGATAAAAGTAGTCAATAAATTTTGAGAATGAACATCTTAAAGATTGTATGCATAAATGAAGATACTTATAGAGAATAAAGGCAGCATAAACCATGATCTTTGCGATCAATGATAATTCCTCTCCTAACTAATAGAGGTCAGATTATAAGCCTTGCGTTTGTCAAAACTTTAATCGAGTTTTACATTTTACCGTATTTTTCTTTTCTTTTCTTATCTCTCCGTAAACTGTGAATTTAGAAGAAATATCATAAAACATATTATAATAACTTCTTTTTCCGTGGTAAAGAAACGTTCTCGATATAACATTTGCTAAATCGTATTAAAAAAAAAGTGAGAGACCCCCCCCTAAAAAAAAAAAAAATAGGCGAAAGAAAACAGAGGAAAGTAAAACTCGTAAGTCGAACATAAACTGACAACGCCATAGATAAAAAAAAAATACTAATAGGTTTCAAACGAAAGTGAAGGTATCGGTATTATATATACAATCGTTTCATTTGTGGCAAGTATTATAGTACAATAGTATCAAAAAAGAGCTTTATAAAAAGATACCGAACTACCAAATTGTTTTTGCGTTGATTAATTTAACGCAAAGCAAAACTGTTGATCTGTATGAATTAGCGAATTAGCATTCTATAAAATAAAGAGTAAACCGTCACGGGCAAGAAAATAAAGAAAAAGTTTAACGGAAATGTAAACGTTACTGTAATTTTTACAGAAGGGATAGAAACATCATGAAAATGCATTATTATCGCTACATAAGAGATTTTTTATGTGGACAAATCATTTCACTTGCAGTAATTATTAAATAAAATGTATTTCCACTTTCAGTTGTTTATGGTTATTTTCATTATAAAAGTAACAAGGCATTATGCCCGCGTCACACTGTCCCGATTTTTATATACGATGGACACCCGAATGCGAAAGTTGTAAGTTCGTACGAAGTTGGTCCCGATCTCTTTAAAATACAAAAAAGTGACCGAAGCAAGTACGACGAATAACGAAGTCTATACGATGGTGCCGAAGTTATATACGATAGCAAAAGATGGACATACGAAGGTTAACCGAAGACGGGTATTTTAGCTTCATATCTCAGCCGAAGCCTACACGATGGATCACGAAGGCTACACGATGGATTACGAAGGCTACACGATGGATGACGATGATGGCGCGATGGCCATACGATGTCTAAAAGACGTCGTGTACAGTTTACGATGCATTTAAATTATATGCCATAATTATGTTATATAAGTGTCCATATTTGTCCCCAATATGTTACATACGAGGGGATGCCACCCTCGGCATTGCCTTGTTTGAACTGTAAAATGTGTGCACTAGTCTGAATAATCACCCATAATTATGCCCATGTTTACTAATCTATCTTAAAGGTAAGGCAATGGGTTCGTTGATCCCTTTTATTCAAAAGAGCTCTTTCCAGGAGAATACATTAATAATATAAACAAAAGGAAGGATGTGGGGAAAGCAACAAATGCGGCAAAATATGACATATAGAAAACAAAATGGTTATGGAGTAAACATTCGTGTGACGATACATAAAAAATCAGAATAATGAAGAAAAAGTTGGTTTCCCTATATACATGTACCTGCAGTGTTGGTGTACGAGGCGCGTTTATGACTTTCATTATGTTACTTGATATGAAAAGTTGACAAAAAATAATATTTTACTTGTAAAAGTAAATCCTGAGCTTGTAAATGGACGTCACGTTGGGTTCTTATTCCCTATTCCCTATTCGTTACCTAATAGGGAATAGGTAACGAATAGGGAATAGGGAATTAGTAACGAATAGGTAACGAATAGGGAATAAGTAACGAATAGGTAACGAATAGGGAATAGGTAACGAATAGGGAATAGGTAACGAATAGGGAATAGGTAACGAATAGGGAATAGGGAATTAGTAACGAATAGGTAACGAATAGGGAATAGGAAATAAGTAACGAATAGGTAACGAATATGGAATAGGGAATAGGTAACGAATAGGTAACGAATAGGGAATAGGGAATAGGGAATAGGTAACGAATAGGGAATAGGGAATATGTAACGAATAGGTAACGAATAGGGAATAGGGAATAGGGAATAGGTAACGAATAGGGAATAGGGAATAGGGAATAGGTAACGAATAGGGAATAGGGAATAGGTAACGAATAGGTAACGAATAGGGAATAGGGAATAGGGAATATGTAACGAATAGGGAATAGGGAATATGTAACGAATAGGTAACGAATAGGGAATAGGTAACGAATAAGTAACGAATAGGGAATAGGTAACGAATAGGGAATAGGTAACGAATAGGTAACGAATAGGGAATAGGTAACGAATAGGTAACGAATAGGGAATAGGGAATAGGTAACGAATAGGTAACGAATAGGTAACGAATAGGGAATAGGTAACGAATAGGTAACGAATATGGAATAGGGAATAGGGAATAGGGAATAGGTAACGAATAGGGAATAGGGAATAGGTAACGAATAGGTAACGAATAGGGAATAGGGAATAGGGAATAGGTAACGAATAGGGAATAGGGAATATGTAACGAATAGGTAACGAATAGGGAATAGGTAACGAATAAGTAACGAATAGGGAATAGGTAACGAATAGGGAATAGGTAACGAATAGGTAACGAATAGGGAATAGGTAACGAATAGGTAACGAATAGGGAATAGGGAATAGGTAACGAATAGGTAACGAATAGGTAACGAATAGGGAATAGGTAACGAATAGGTAACGAATAGGTAACGAATAGGGAATAGGGAATGAGTAACCAACTTGACGTCCATAGCCGTAATAGCTGCTCTTTTTGTTCCATTTGAATTAATAGAAACAACGCTGTCGCCTTTCTTGTTCTCATAGAATCATATGATATGAGCTCCATGTTTTGTGAACGTCTTTCTTAACTGTCGTATTAGACTGACCAGTGCATATCGCGCATGGCACTTTAAATGTATTTTAGCGCGAAAATTAACTTACATTTAGCTGGATTTATTGCCGTCGTAGTTCCATCTTGTCGCCTTCGTACTTTTATTCGATGGCAACCCGACGGGATTACGAGGTCTTCACGAAGTCGTGTTGCCATCGTAAGACCTTCGGGTAGCTTCGTGATTTATTCGTGTAGACATCATAATGTCAAAACTGCCCGATGGAAACGATGGAAACACGAATGCAATACGATGTTCAAAGATGCTATCCCGGTGACATTACGATGGTGACGATGGTGATACGAACTCAATACGAACCCTCAACATCGGACGCACCTTCGGGGATTTTTTAACATGTTAAAAAATTTAGAACCCTTCCCGAAGTTGTCCCCGAAGGCTAGAAAAAGTGGCCGATGGTTCTACGATGGTTAAAGATGCCACTACGAATAGCCCGATCTGGATACGATCAGTCCCGATTTTGAAATTTTCCATAATCGTGTTGACATCGGCGTAAAATTCGGGACAGTGTGACGCGGGCATAAAAATTGTCCTTCGCTAATTTTAAATCGAGTATTGAATATTTCATGCATATTCAGGACAAAAATAATTTAACAATTATTCCAAAAGTTAGGTTCACAAAGCAATGAATAAAATGCAAGAATTTAGTAACTGGACAGATAAAAAGGTATGCATGTCAGATAGAAACAAAAATGTTGCGCTGCAACACAAGGTCACACACGGACCTCTCAAAAAGTATTTTTAACGTTTTTCGACGTATTTATAGCGCGACACACTTTATTCACGTCCGTACATGAATGCGTATTTATAAATTCTGCACAACCATATCTAATCCCCCCTCCCCTTATAAACATTGGGTTAATTGTTTTATAAGAAAAAGTCAAGGTGGGAATGTTAACTGTATCTGTTAAATCATAGGTTAAGTTAATTATAATCAGAATTTTGAAGTTTTGTTTTACATTGTCAATTTCGGGGCCTTTTATAGCTGACTATGCGGTATGGGCGTTGTTCATTGTTGAACGGGCCGTACGATGATCCATAGCACTGTTATTATTTCTGTGTCATTTTTGTATCTTGAGGAGAGTTGTCTCATTGACAATCATACCACATCTTCTTTTTTTTTATATTTGTTACTATGTGATAATGTTTTGATTGTACATGTGATTTGGTTATCTATTAAACCATTGATTAAGAGTTAAATGCTTTTTCTGTTCTGAATTATGTGTTCCGCCTTTTGTGTACCTTTTGTTATTCCACTGAACGAGAACAGATTTGGATTTAAATTTTTCTTTAAGTTAGACCAGTCCCGTATTCATGCTCCTGTCTAAAGAGAAAAAAACACGTATATGGTTGTCTTATGTTTTGTTCTTATAGAATTTAGTTTTCGTTGGAGATCTTTGACAGCTTTTCAGTTATTCGCATTGTCCGTGTTACAATTTTTACCCATGAACATATTTTGATCGAGTCTGAAATATTGTTGAACACTAAATGAGAACGTCTGCATTTCTTTTCGCTGCTGGGGTCGTTTGGCTGTTTTAATATTCTTGTGAAAGCTCAGATCAGACGTGACAAGCAACATTTCCCCCCTGATCTTCCAAAAGGAGGAAACCTCTACCTATTTTTAGTCTGGATTACCATGCTCTTGACATAATGTATAATGTATAAGTTTCTTGGATACATATTATAATGAACATAATTTTATGCTACACGATTATATATATTTTTTGGTGTAGTACATGTATACACTGGATTAAAACGTTATCATATGAGGTTGTATGTTTTTATTCATAACTGTATAATCATTCTAATACTACCAAACCAAACAATAGACATAAGTTACCAAACCAGATCCATATTTCTATAAAAAAAATATATTCAAGACCTGTCACTTATTTAAAATGATATATTTACGATACGGTAAGCCTTCTTATATCCCAAACAAAAATATCATAACCCTCATCCACTAACAAAAAAAACCCAAAAAAACAAAACAACAACTAATATTTCTAATAGTATACAACACATTATAGATGGTTCAGAATTGTTAAATGGTAACGGCCAATATGTGTAATGTATAACTTTTCTTCTTCTCAGTCTTTAAAAATGCAATATATAAGGTGAACTACCCTGCACGCTGATATTCTTGAATTAAAGCATAAACATTAGACATATTATACAGTTGTGTTTTAATCAAAGATACAGTCTGACCCTTGTGATTCATTATATATGTCCATTGGTATAATATATATGGTGGATAAAGTATATAGATGAATAATAATTATGTGTTCCATAAATAAAATGTGTTGAAAAACATTTAATAAAATAATTACTGGAAATGCAAAGAAAAAAGTAGAAATAATTCAGGTTTAAGACCAAATTAAAAAAAATACAACAACAAAGCAAAACAAATTCAGTTGGAAAAAAGAGGTTTTCTGGTATAATCGAAAAATATGGGAAAATGTATACACATTTATGAATTTTTACCTATATTCCGAATTATTGTTTTAAAGAAAATGTAAGATTCAGCGCATTAATTGCAATATTCAAGAAAGTACCAATTATTGTTAATACCAAGATCGCGGTATTCATACAATCATTTGATTTTTCTTTGCCCTTTAGTTTATCTTTTTCTCTCTTTAGATCTTTGATTATACCGCCGATTTCTTGAATTTCTTGAATTTCGTCTTGTATCAGGTCTTGTTTATTCTGTCTCCGTATTTTTTTATTCTGTCTCCGTATGTTTTTATTCTGTAACTTTATATTTTCATTCTGTAACGATATTTTTTCATACTGAAACTTTATTTTTTCATTCTGTAACTGTTCCTTTTCAATACCATTCCGTTTTTTTTCATTTTTTTTTCACGCCTAGCCAATATAGCTACCATCACCGTTAACACTACATACACAAATATAGACAAAAAGAGAAAGACAAGAGATGCGCAATTCGCGTCATCATTACTACATCCATCTGATTTAAATATTGTTACGACAAGCACAGCATTGGAAAATATTGTCATGCCAGCTAATCCGCCTTCTGATATCTCCTTTTGACGAACATAACCAGCATCCATTGTGAAATGTTACGTAGATGTTTTAAGTCTTATGGTGCTATTCTTTAAATTATTCTGAAAAAGATTGAAAGACAGTTAGATTGATAATGTTGAATCGATGTTTAATGCTCTGTTGTAGACTACTACTGGTTTTTTTCCACAATGTATGTATATGTTACTTATCGAGTTTATGATAAAAACAGAACGAGATGCACATTTTTTTTTATTTGTAATGTTTTAAAGCAAAACGGAAGAATCGAAAAAATTAAGTAACATTTTGACCATCAACAGAACTCATAAACGCATTTTCATGAAAAATTACTCACTGAAACCCTAATAGTACCGGAAGCACTTTCGAGCTATGCGACATACCTTTCTATATGTATAGTACATGCATCATCACGTTAGTTGATGTGGTACTCAATAAAAAAAATTGACAACATTTTGCTGAATAGTGGAGATTGGGAAAATATCCTAATCATTTTCAACGTGATATAGGTTAACTATTTGAAATACAATAAAATGACATGAAAATATGTCAAACAGACAGCAATTGTAAACATAAATCACCACCTCCGGTTAGGGTCGTAAAAAATCATACACTTGAGTGAAGTAATAGTGGTAAGTACCGTAAGGATATGCGATAAAAGTATCCGTTTAAAATATCGGTTATTATGTAAGACATGCTGGAGGATTGATCAATGTAATAATCTACAATATTTTCTTGATAAAATTCCGTAACAGGAACACAATGTTGTACAGGTCAAGCCAGCTTTGTAACACTTACATCTACCAGTCCAGCCACATTTGGCAAGATTTAGCAATTGCTGCTAATTGTGTCCAATGAGTAATCCATAACCCATCTGCTTTCCCCTTAGATCATCGCAAATCACCAGGACTAGGTAGATGTTGATCATGTGTGACTGCCTGTCCCCATACATGGTCACCTTGGTATGTAGCTCGTTTGGTATGCTCAAGCAGTGCAGCTCTAGTGGGTGGAATCGTGTCATAATGTCTTTGTTTGCGTGCAAACAGTTCAAGCCTGGATTCGTGGATGTCAACTGTTGTTGTAGTTAAGTCGTCGTAACCACAACAAATGCCTCTATCAACTCAATATCAGCTTCACTGACCAATACATGTTTCTTACTCAATTGCACAAACAGCTCGGTTACATCATTGAATATTTCCCACATCTGCCATGCCGATTTTTATCCCTTTCCATGAAAAGCGGAGACAGTGTCAAATCCAGCGAAAGCATGAAAAATGGCAAAGCTTCTGATTTAGGACCAAGAGCATGATTAATTTCATGAATCGGAAGCCATCGCAGGTCATTTCCTGTTCCAAATGCAACCCAAAATTTTTCTGCTTGTAGTGTTTTGAAAAGAGACACAGCCAAAACCACTAAATCAGTGTCTGAGCTGATAATCAGTGAAGACTTACATCCCTTTTCAGCTGCATTTTGATATGAACAAATATCCTTGTGTGTGCTTCCTCGAGATAACAAGGACTAAGATCATTATGATCACCATAAGAATTTGTCATAACATTTTCGCATTTTGTCACAAAAATCATTTTGTCAGATGGAATCGAGCCAATTTTGTCGGCAAGGAAATGAAACAATTCCATCTTTTTTTCGACCACTCGAAGGAAGCTTGTTGGTGCCGACTGTTTTCTATGTAAATATCATAGATAACGTCTACTCTTGATTGTTTTGAAGTAAGGTCGATAATGTACGGCAAAATCACATCGTTTGCGTATTCATAAAAAGTGTGAGTTCATGAGGTGGTCGCGAATTGGCCATAGCCGCACTATCAACTACTTCCATGTTTTTCTTTGTAAATCTCCCTTAGCTTCTAGGACTTCCATAAGCTTATACGCCAATATTGATTTTTTCACTTTGAGACAAAGAAGGAGGAAATTTCTGATTTTCGTGACTAAAAAACTATTCCAAATCGCATTGTCTGCTTTGACAGGACAGAAAAGCCTGGAAAGCAAACTGCAATCTTCTCCGGCGAGGTCAAGCTTGATTTTTGTTTCATATGAACTTTTCTTTGGTTGGCGACTGAACAACAGAAACTTGTTTTTCTTAATAGGTTTATAAATGCTTGCCGTGTTCTGCATTTGGGTCCTGTAGTCAGTATACTGGTTTAATTTGTGACAGTTTCCCTGTGCCTGCTTGTACAATATATTTACTGTCTAAATTTTACTGTCTATCTTGTAAATATCTTCAGAATTCTCAAGAAATGGATTTCCATAATCATTCATGACAGTCTTAAGACTTCTCACTTTATTAATGAAATCTTGTTGCATAGACATACAATGGTCATAATGCCTGTCATCTGCGTTTTTTCGTCTAGACGAACATTCTTCGAACTGGCTTATCAGTCTTCTGACTTCTGACCCGACTACCAACCACCGTCTCAATGCAGAGGGATCCTCGGTAAGCCCAACAGCACCACAATCATCATCGGCTTTAGCATTAGCGTTATTCTGTTCATGAACTTGGTCTTCCGCAATTTATGAGAAAACACGATTTGATTTTTCACAGTGAAATGCCCTTTTATAAATTCTCTGTAAATATCTGTGTTTTTTGTTTCAAATGAAGCCATATTGCGGAGGTGAATAGGAAGCCATCTAGCACAGTTGATATGATCTAGTCCAAAAAGTATGGGATCACGGAAGACAATGTTTGTTTGTAAAGCTCAAAGTCTGCTTCTCGTAATGATCGAATGTACGATAAAACCCAACAGCTGAATTTCAAGAACCGAATACCAAAATCAAAATGAGTTCTTCTTACTTTTCTTTCTTCACACCATTGTATAAAATTGTCAAATTCTTTTGATTCATCAGGATTTTCGTTATTAAAATTTTCATAATATAAAAAAAAAAGAAGATGTGGTATGATTGCCAATGAGACAACTGTCTACAAGAGACCAAAATGACACAGACATTAACAACTATAGGTCACCGTACGGCCTTCAACAACTAGCAAAGCCCACACCGCATAGTCAGCTATAAAAAGCCCCTATAAGACAATGTAAAACCATTCGAACGAGAAAACTAACGGCCTTATTTATATAAAAAAAATGAACGAGAAACAAATATGTAACACATAAACAAACGACAACCACTGAATTACAGGCTCCTGACTTGGGACAGGCACATACCTAAATAATGTGTCGGGGTTAAACATGTTAACGGGATCCCAACCCTCCCCTAACCTGGGACAGTTGTAACATACATTAGTAAATCAATCAAACACATGCGGTTACTTGATGCGCTAGTCTAGTTTTGGGAGTACTAGTATTAGAACTTAAGAACGATGACTCTGCTTCTGACAAAGCATCTATTTAACCGCTATCCCACAATAGATCACCCAAAACCTTGAAACATGCTTTTTCAATATGCAATCCACCTAACATAACAACGAATTTGTTTTCACCGTATTCATTTGGTCATTCCCATTGAATTTGCCTTGCCAAAACAAATAGCGGGTGATCTGCTGTAATCACTGGAATTTGACCAGGATTAAACGACAAAATATTCCTGACCTTATCTATTGAATGTTTTATAATAACAACTGAGTGAGCTTGTTCGTAAAGTTATGACAATAAGCAGGTAAGACTCACTACAACAGTCGGTCCATGTCTCTCTAAAGAAAAAATGATGTTCATGAAATATTTTCGGACGTAATATTACACTAGATAACCTCACCATATTTAATCACTCCAACTCATTTTTTAAACTCATGAACAGATAGTCGTGGTTCAGTATATTAGTTACATCGTCAGGCAGAACGAGTGGTTCTGGTTCTGTTTTAAGATCTGCAGGTTTCATATTCCGATATAACATTGTACCAGCAGCAGTGAGTTCAGGTACCCTTTTAAATTTTAGTTTTTTTTAAGGTGGTATTAAATTATCCCTTCTAAGGCCAATATTATCTTTAATTGGATGTTGCAAAATAGAGATTTCGATCCCATGAAAAGATGAATGGATGTTGTTGAGCTTTGGTTGTGGTCCATGTTGTCGACTGCAGCTGTGGTGAACACTTTGCCCTTTGATAAAGTCGGGCATACCACATCTTTCATTTAAAGAACGTTCAACAACAGCTTCACCTAGTTCAGTTGATATTTCCATTACCCGATCGTAAGAGATACATAACCCTTTTAAAAATAATGTGTCTATTAACAGTCTCGTCCTGGGATTTTTCAAAGAGCAACAGTCCAAGATACACACAAAATTGTGCTATAAGTAATAGGGATAAAATTCCTTGAAATAAATATCCGATCAGTATTACAAATAAAACTTAATAACCAAATACATGAACGTTGGATAGACAAATGCATAAATACATATACGTAAAACTGTAAACAGTTAAGCTGGTGTTTGTAACATTTTTGGTAATTTTATTTTGTTTTTAAAGTTTGAAGGAAACAAAATACGTGACCTTTTTGCTTATAATGGTTTCCATAGGTAAGGTGGTTGGTGTTTCTCATTTGATATATTTTTTATTTTTTCATGACTGACCTGCTTGCTATATGTTATATGTTTTGTATATTGGTAAAGGCTATACGGTGAACTTTAATATGCTTACATGTCATTTGGTCTCCGGTTGTTAGTTAGATTCATAAGCATCTATGCAGCATAATTTTATATTCATAAAAATATGATTCGCTAAAAAGTGAAAATATATTGAATAAGAATATTGCGAACACATGATATTTTTTTTTTATTGGCAAAATCATTTCCCCCTAAAACAACACACACGTACATTTTTGTTTATACAGAAAAATAAAGGCAACAGAAGTTATTGAAGGCCGTGGTAATAAATATTTTCCAATAGTTGGGGTAGGTATATTTCTGTCTATGCTTCCTTAAAGTTCTACATAAAAAGGTATCATACGTTTTGAAAGGTTGTGTTGAAGATTGAAGTAAAAAATGACGTTGCAGATCAACTGCAGACTGAGTGTCATAAAACTATTTATTCCGAAAAATACAACTCAGACATACAGACAAAAATAGAGAACACCAACTAACAGGGCTTGTTACATACATCCACAGTGTCGGTATACCAGCTTAAGCTACAATCAATATCATCGGTACTTTTATGTTAATTTTAATCGTTCTGATATTTTACGACATTTGTATATTGACTGTGCACTAATAAAAAAATAAGCAACACTTTGTTATGATTCTCCTGATGTACACATTGTAATATGAATAGAATCATATTTTTTTTACAGTATCATTCATATATTTATACGTCTAGCATTTTATAAATTTGCAACGTTTCATAATAAAAATCTTGACAAAGCAGTTATGCGTGATGTAAATACATATTATTCGGTTTTAGACATTTAAGTAAACTGGTGACATGACCGTCTTCCAAGAAAGCTTGTTTATAATTTTCATTGCAACCATTATTTTACAAAAACATATGAAACCTTGAAGATCTTTCGTAAATATATTCATTTCGGCTATTCATAAAGAAATAAAAATAATAATAATAAAGTATTCTCGTACACCCGATTAGAGCGCTTTAAAGTTGACAATAGAACAACGTAATGCCAGGAAAATGAATACAACTTTGTCACATTCAGCAAATAAGATTAAAGTTGACCGTGAAATTGGGGTCAAAACTTTAATTTGGAATTAAAATTAGAAAGATTATATCATAGGGAACATGTGTACTAAGTTTCAAGTAGTTGTGACTCTAACTTCATCAAAAACTACTTTGACCAAAAACTTTAACCTGAACTTCGCACTTTCATTTTCTATGTTCAGTTGACCATGAAATTGGGGTCAAAGGTTTCAAGTGGATTGGACTTCAACTTCATCAAAAACTACCTTGACCAAAAACTTTAACCTGAAGTCGGACGAACGAACGAACGAACGAACGAACGAACGGACGAACGGAGGCACAGACCAATAAACATAATGCCCCTCTACTATCGTAGGTGGGGCATAAAAATAATTAGAACAATGTGTTTACATTTTCAATTCTTTACATGAAATAGATAAATAAATAAATTAGTTAATACATTAATAAATTGATTAATAAATAGATAGAAAATAAATAAAACAAAAAGTTTGCTTACTGCTAATGCACATGGTAATGTTTGTTCTATTTGAGTTATTACAATACTTTCTACAAATGCAAGTCCATATACTTTCTCCTTCTCTCTTGGTAACATACAAATATGAAAGCTAGTGGTTGTTAATAAATACTTATATCTAAAATTACATGTTTGACGTATCTAAATCTTTATTTCTCAACAATCAAATTACTTTGGCGTAGAGAAAAATGTAGAATTTAAAACATTCAATAGGAAATGGTGCAAATAATCTTCCCGTTTTGGTTAGAACAATGCATTAATAATAATAAGTATTTTATGATTTAAGGGTTGTGCATATCGAGTTGCCTTTCATTGTCTTTCCTTGTTAAAATTTGATTTTGAAATTTTCCATTAAGAAGATATATCACATATATTTTTCGGTTCAACCGGATTTAATTATTATGCTAATTTTAATTTTTAACAAAGAATTTCATTCGCTTTTGCAAATAAAAGTTTCAGGTAGAAAAATGATCAGTTTAAACATGTTCAATAATCTTTGAATTTCAACGTATTACTAAACAGTCGAATACATATTTTCTTTGTTGTTTTTTCATTCTTTCGTTTAATGGCATTACGTTGTCAATATATAAGGTTTGAAACTCTTAGACCGGAATAAGTTGTGATTCATGCTGTATTAAAAAAAAAACTGATGGAAGATGGTGTTAATATTTATCAGTTCCAGCGTATGAATGCTCGAAGTTGACACGATACTCCAGAGCTTTCTTTACCTATCATTATTTTCTTGATAGAGGGTGTCTGCTTACAAGCTAGGAAGCTATTGAAACATGAAATCCAAGCGTTGAAGTAGAAACCATCCCTTCGAAAGTTTTACGGACATTATCACGAGTTGGTTAACTGTTCTGTTTCACAGATGACTAGGATATGTTCAATTATCGTAGCCACACTGCCGTCCTCATTTGCTCGTTATTATACAAAAGTCATGTACATGTACTGGCATGCACAACACGCCAAGTAGCTTTGGTTTTTGGTGGAGTTCGTGCTGCTCGGTATCTAGTTTTGTATGTTGTGCTTTGTGTATACTGTTGTTTGTTTTTAGTCATTGGTAGCTTTCGCCTGTCGCTTATATCGAACTTGAAACAAAGGATACACCAGATACATTTAAGTCTGCTTTTATCTTGACTAACATTTAGAACTTGACAATGAGGGTCGGTTGATATCAAAATTTTACAAAAAAGATATGATGTCAGCATTATAATTGCGTACTTTCCATTTCTATGTATCAACATTCCTGGAGCATCCACATATAGACTATACGTCTCCCTACAATTGATACGATGACCAAGAGCTTACATTTCATATCATGATTTGCTCATGAAAAATTATATGGACTTAAAATCTATGCTCAATTTTTGTTCATTATATTGAAATATGAAGGAAATTCTCTACATTTCAAGATAAGTGTAAACATATCTTCTACGATAAATGCTTTCCAGGTAAGTTCCTCTACCAGCATCTATTATATCGATTACTTGGAATCAATGCACATATTTGCCATGAATATTTCAAACCATTATTTCTAATTTAAACTCGTTAAAAAATGTCGTCAGTATCTATAGTATTAAAATATTGTACAATGCCGTCTGGTACTTATAATGTCAGATAACAAATGTAAAACATAGGTTTTTATTCATGTGTCGCATTGTATATACGACCTGAATGTTGAAGACACCTCACATTACACTTATGGAGTATATGGAATGTATTAAGCTACGTTGTAAAGAATGAAGTTCACTTATAATAAGTCATTGTTGTCTCTATACAATAGTGCTGAAATCGATATGAATGAAGATTGAAACTTCATGGTCGACTAAAAAATTACAGTAATTCAACTATTGTTTTAAATAATCAACATTGGATTTATTGGTCGATATTTATGACCAATTAAAAAGTTCCGATTGTTTATTCTTGAATTAAGAAATTCTAAATTTATTTTATGTTAAGGAAGTACACTACTAAGTCATGGCCCCATTGCTTTCTATGTTAAAATCCTCCATTTCAAGCAGGTACACCTCTTTTGTTTTAAGTTCAAATAAAGTGACAATC
The DNA here is from genome assembly GCA_037788925.1 of Mytilus galloprovincialis. Taxonomy (NCBI): domain Eukaryota; kingdom Metazoa; phylum Mollusca; class Bivalvia; order Mytilida; family Mytilidae; genus Mytilus; species Mytilus galloprovincialis. The sequence goes on from CM075332.1 coordinate 52,826,263, forward strand.
ATTGCATGTCAACGCAACACTTTATGGTGTCTTTAATAGTTATCCCACAAGGACGCGGTGTGTCAGCGTAAGATCACCCCGATGGCCGGAGGCCAGAGGGTGATCTAACACTAACACACCAAGTCCGAATGGGATAACTATTTTACATCCCAGCTGTTTTAGATTAGACGGAAAACCATTTACAGTTCATAAAATCTACTTTAGAATGCCACACAACCATTATAATATACTTTATATATTACTATATAATGTATACCCTTAATGACCCTCAAACACGATGAGTAGATATCAAATAATGTCAACTCGCCCCACTTGCCAATCGACCCACACTATATCGCCACTTTATAAAAAAAATCACCCCTCTCTTGTTTACCTACTCGCCCCACTTTTGACAAAGTGTAAATTCAAATTGAACAATCAGTCTGAAAACTCACTTATTCATGTTATTAACGAAAAAGGTTTAAACCCCACTGAATAAAGTTTGACAACTCGCCCCACTTATAAAAAGATCTTGCTTCCTTTAAGTATGTCAAATTACTAATCATTCGTATCCACTCGTCCTGGTGTAGTGGTATGTGTCGTGGCTTGATATGCTAAAGGTCTTGAGTTCGAATCCCAGCATATACACTGGATTTTTTCTACGTGGATTTTAATAGATAGTCTTTTCCGTATAATTAATTATAAGTTTTATAGTGGATTTGACATTCCCACCAAAATGTTACAGAACAAAGGAAAGCATGCATAACAAAGAAACTCAAACTAGGGTGATCTGGTAGGGGTGATCCGGCTCAGATCACCCCTGTTAGAACAAAGGAGCTGGGGTGTAATGTACTGAAAAAATCAGCATACCTTTAATGGCATATAAGAAAAAACTGGTGCCCGGAACTTTGAATGTACCAAAACAGGTACTTCAGATCTGACAAACAGTCAAAACATACCCTCTTTTTCAAATTTGATGTAGTTTTAATATTCAAAATTATGAGTCAAAAAGTGTTCTACAATGATCACCAGTCCTTCAGCTTTCATTTGGTACCAAAAATAACTAAATATTGTACATATTTTGAGAGTTTCACTCATGAGTAGGAACTTTTTTGTGTTAAATATGTACTTTCTGGTATGTGCTTTCGGGCCGGACCCGAATTAGTGGTGTTACACCTTAAGACAGTTGTCTCCTCCTCGGCATGATTTTATTTATTAATAATCTCGTCATCCTTAATTGACATCTCAACTTCGTCAATTAATGGTTTATTATAACGGTTCGTTTTAAAGCAAACATTACAGAGTTCTGTAAAACCACCAAATATGAGTGATAAACCTGAAAAAGGGAAGAAGAATACTATCATAGATATAAATAAGATGGCAAAGATGTACAACATTAATAAGACTTCCCTCGATATGAAAACTAGTACCGTAATAAGTTAGTATAACATGTACTGATGTCATCTTCTAAGGCGTTTCAACGACTATATAGATATGTTCGGTCGTATGGTACATTGCTTCCTTAGATCTAGGTCATAATCATAAATACATTCCCCCCGGTCTATAGATTTACATTTGACTTTAACAAAAAGGTTTATTGATATTTGTTTTATTGTGATCTGCTATTTCTTTGATTATTAAAGACATACAATCTTATATTTCGAAACGTTTCGGCCAATTCCTTTTTTGTTGTCTTTTTCAATTGTATTCTTGTTTTCTGTGTTTTCTCCCTACTGCAATCGATCATAAAACGAGAATATTGTCTTGAAACGTAACCAGATGCATTCCCCAAAGGTATTCGTATGGACTTTGGGTTTGAATTGATATGCGACACGTGCCTATATGAGATTAAATCTGCTTGTAGAAGAATATTTTGATAAACTCTGACATCACATCTCAAATCTGTTATATCGATAAGCCTAAGCGATCGTTTATTTAAATGATCTGGATGCAATTAAAAATATACAACAAAGAAACTTTTTTTTCAAAACCATTTTGACAAAAATGAATTGGATAGATCGAATGTTAAAGCATTCCTGTTTGTAGCAGTAATGTGATGGTTTAACAATTTTGTTCACCGTTTTGGTCTACATATGCGGAGGAAATTATTGTTCAAGAAATTACTAGTTGGTGTGATCTATGGCGCTGTTCAATATGTTTGGTAATTTCTGCTATCCTTTTCAAGTATTATCAATATTTTAGCATAGATGCTTTTCAAAGGTAATATAAAAATTGTTGTTCAAGCAAGAACAAAATTGCTTATACGTTTGTGTTTATTATAAAGTAAACCATATATTTGTATCGATCTAATAAGTTTAGACTGTTTCAACAAGTTTGTATAGGTTTTTATAGTTTGTACTTTGTTCTGTTTTACCTCGATCTGTCCCAATTTAGGGGTAGGATGGTGTCTGCAATACGTTTCACGCTGCCACATTGTTTTTGTTCCTGTCAAAATCAGAAGCCTGTATTTCAGTTGTTGTCATTTGTTTGCTGTAAATTAATTTTGTTTTTCTCAATTATTCTTTGGTACATAAATCAGGCAATTAGTTTTCTTGTTTGAATTTTATAACATTTGTCATTTCGAGGCCACCTATAGCTATAGCCTGATATGCGGTGTGGGTTCTATCCATCAATGAAAGCCGCACAGTAACCTTATATTGCAACATTTCTTCATTATTTGGTCTATACTGGATAGTTGTCTCATTGGCAATCATAACTTATCTTTTTATATTTTCATGTGATCATTTACCATTCATTTTAAATCACCTAAACATTGTATATACCTGCTATAATAAACGATGATGCGTAGCTTCCGCCATTGTCAACGATAACACCTATAGAAAAGTAGTACAAGATGTTTATAAGTAAATAAATTAATTAATTAACATTGGATATTATTTGTTTCTGCTATTGATTTTGATAATGAACAAGCCAATATATGACACTTGTCACGCCTATAAAATGCCAGTACCTAATTTAAAACAACGGGTGTCGTTTCTGGTTTGATTGATTTCTCCTGCAAATATCTGCATATGCATAACAGTTACCTTTAAAATATGCCAATTTTAAAACTCGATCCTCTTTAAATAGTATAAAATACCTGTAATATATGAAGCAAAGACAAATAACTTTAGTACCTGCTAAAGGTGGTCCAACTAATGATCCAACTCCTATATAAGCCATAACATAACCAGTTCCTTGTGCAACGTGGTCAGGTCCAGTCAATCTTAAAACAATAGAAATAATAACAACATAACAACTGCCAGAATTAAGTCCTAACACTATAGAATACATAATTTTAGCATAGTGAATTTTGATGAATAAAGGCACTACAATGGTGGCAGCTCCGATTAGCGAGTACGTTCCAAAGAATATTATATCTTCGCTAACATCTTCACTGTTTGTTGCCATTCCAAGTAACACTCTCCCAATACAGCTAGAAATACCTGCTATAGATAAGTACCAAGAAACTTGTACTTGTGTGGAATCATTCTCTATTGCATATGCCGGGAAGTGTAAATAGATAATAAAAATTCCAATATTGAAGAACACTCCCGCTATGCATACACAAATTAATGGTATGTTTTTCATTACTGTTAAATCGCATTCACAACATTTTTTATGTAACGTTATATTTCTTTTTTTTGCAATTTTACTAGATGCTTCCAATCGCGATGGTCGCAGAACTGCTCCAACAACGCATACGTTGAAAGATAGTCCAGCGTAGAATAGAAAGAATCCATTATATCCATATTCGTTATAAATCATCTGATAAATAGGACTTAAAACAAATGGACCGATTCCACAGCCTGCTACAGCAATACCAGTTGCTATGTTACGTTTCTTTTCAAAGTTAAAAGCTATAACAATTAATCCAGTTGTTAACATCAGACCTACGCCAATACCTATAAAAGATATAGGAATAGTTTGTACAAGAAAGATGTAAAATCAAAAGACAATATTTGGTTATGTTTTAACTAGTCATTCTTAGAAAATGGCTTACACACAAATAATTATAATAAGTATTACGATCTAAAACAAAATTATTTACATGTTGTCGTTATTTTTAGCGTCATAAAGGTTCTTAAAAATGATCAAACATACTAAATACTATTATGCATATTAGCTAACATGATACACAGCGGACGCATACCATACTCGAAATAAATAACTAGATAAACCCAATGTTACTGATATAGTTTCATGCTTAACATAAATTTGAAATTGTACAAAAAAGATTACACATTGTTGACTACAAACAAAACAGCAGGGTTGTCTTTTTTAATTGTGTTGACAATGTATAAGTATTTCCAAAATGAATGTATCAGTATAATATTAAATGTGTTTACAACTATACGTTTTAAATGCAATTGCCATAAAAAAAATCTTAAAATCCAAGTATTTTCATCACTTTTAAGTTATTATACTGTGAATCTTAAATAAAAAGGTCGATGTATGTACATCACAGTGAAAAGTAAAAACACAAAAATACTGAACTCCGAGGAAAATTCAAAAAGGAAAATCAAACATCAAAAGGCAAAATCAAAAGTCCAAACACATCAAACGAATGGATAACAACTGTCATATTCCTGACTTGGTACAGGCATTTTCTAATGTAGAAAATGGTGGATTGAACCTGGTTTTATAGCTAGCTAAACCTCTCACTTGTATGACAGTCGCATCAAATTCCATTACATTGTCAACGATGCATGAACAAAACAAACATACTCAAAGAGTAAAAATGTCAAAAATAGGGGTACAACAGTCAATATTGTGTTATCATCTTAATATCACTACATAAACAACAAATGTAACAAAGTAGCACAAAAAGGCATACATCAAATTTAACATTCTCATTTTGCTTTTCTTATACGGCTGAATTTATCTATGTAAAGTCTACCCATAAATGAAAGAAGGTTTTCATTACTGGTGTAAAATTGCGGTGAAATATATGTAACCGACAGGTGTATATGTAATATATTTCAAAGCTGATTTTTCCGCAAAACACATAGAAGCAGCATTAGGGCTTAAGTATTCTTTACTTTCTTTCATTGTGGTAATTGTTAGAATTTATTATTTTACATAAAACATTTTAGGGTAATTGCATATTTTTGGTAAATATTGTTCTTAAGGGAATATGTCATAGTACACGAGGTTACTTTTACACATTTTAGTTATTTGCATGACAAATAATATTCTACAATCATTAAAAACAGTTTCTCTTTAATTGCATGAACAAAATACAAGACCAATATGTTTAAAAACTATTCGCTTATAATATTTCCATGTTTAGATGAAATTACTGCCATACACGTGTATGTTTTTGCTAGTAATACACTATATCTAACCCAACAATTTCTATGGAAAATTCCTATACCATGTCAAAAATATGATAGTTGTTTTTTCATACTATGTTCTGTTTATATATCAATGTTTGATTTTTTTCAGTTTTTATGGACTTCCATTTTCTTGGTTTATATTGGAATTTGATATTTAAGTTAATATACTTATATTGCAGAAATGTCAAATGAAATTTCATACATTTTTGCGCTCTAAACGTGTTTGCAAAATGAATATTGAATTCGTTGCTTTGTATTGAACTGCACAATAATTTGTTCTACCGTATTGTATTAAAATCATTATGATAAACTCATCATAGATACCAGGACTAAATTTAGTATATACGCCAGACGCGCGTTACGTCTACAAAAGACTCATCAGTGACGCTCGAATCCAAAAAAGTTAAAAAGGCAAAATAAAGTACGAAGTTGAAGAGCATTAAGGACCAAAATTCCTAAACGTTTTGCCAAATACAGCTAAGGAAATCTATGCCTGAGGTAAAACAGCTTTAGTATTTCAAAAAATTCAAAAATTTGTAAACAGTAAATTTATAAAAATAACCATGTCAATGACAATTCATGTCAGCACAAAAAGTGCTGAGTACTGGGCTTGTGATACCCTCGGGGAAATAAATCTCTGTCAGCAGTGACATGATGTATTCCGTATTAATGCATTGCTGTTCACAATTTTCAATTCAACACTTTAAGTTGGGTATATAATACTTGCTATGTTATACAATTGTTGGTGGTGAAATGCATTTGCTAATTTAGCTAGTTTAAAACAAAGTGATAATTGTATATAACATGTACAATACCTGCTAAAACACCGAAAAATATGAATGCCAGTAGTATATTGTTTACAAACGCTGTGACTACTAGCGATGTCGTCATTAGGAGGGATCCCATTATCATGGTAACTCGACAATCCCATCGTCCAATGCAATAACTGGCCAAAGGTCCTAAAAAAGACAAGGATTTTGTTTTAAATAACTGCTAAAACACCGAAAGATAGTTCTAATTCGATAGGTCGCATTCGTTAAAAAGGAACGGGATTGTAGTAACGACATAAGGGACGTATCCGTACCATATGTGAGACAAATATTCCATAACGGTCAACCAATTCACGATTGTTTTAACCTCTTCATTTGGAACACTTTGTTTAATAGCTTCCTTGTGTTCAGCAAACCTTTACAAAGGAAATGAAGATAGGAAATACAGGTCAGGTAATATTGAATCAATTGGGAGATATACACACCGTATGCAGGCGATGCATAGAAATATAAAGTTCACAATTGAGAAGCGTCAATCATCTCTTTTGTTGTAAATGTTTTTTTCAACCAAGATACCATGCATATAATTTGATAGCGTACACTAGACGCGCGTTTCGTATGTATAAGTCCAATCATCAGAAAGGTCTAATTAAAGATGTTGTTGATGAAAATTAAAAACTGAAAATAAGGAAAATGTGCTTAAAACGGATGAAATTATTTATGCCTTTTAGTAAAAACAAATTAGTGTTTTGAAACATTAAACATTTTCCAAGTATGAATTTACAGCAAATATACTTAATAATGTGGTTTTCTATGACAAAAGCGCTGATTACTTGGCTAATGATGCCCGCGGTGATGAAAGGTTCACCAGCTGTGACATTAACCAAATGGTTAATAAAAAAGCCCATAAAATATCAGGCTTACTAATATAGTAAACAAGAAGAGCATTTCGTCTACATAAAATTCATTAGTAAATAAAAACAATGCAATTTCCTGTAGAAACTCCTTTTATGGCGAAAACTTATCTACTTTTACAATGATTTTTGTAAACAGGATTTAAAAGAAAGGAAATCTTTATATGCACTACTATTTTCATAGATAGGTCAAACCATAGGGCAGTGCAGCATATTTTCAAACTTTTAAGAGGTTTAACTTGTACTTAAATTCTGTGCTACCCCTCTCTTTCCTTTGGGTCTTATTATAGTACAATCTGGCCGCTACATATGCGTATGCATACTGGTTACATTCTCAAGTTCTATCTTCGCGATATGAGGCAACAAGATGACATCTGGAAAGCCAGTAGATAAACAAAACAAAATAACAATGACCGCGACTGACAAATAGGCCCGAAAGCAGCATTTACGATTTCATATCACGACGTCGAAAAGTTGACGTGTTCAAATCTACATTATAGCAGGAGCCTCTGGCCTTTGTTAGTCTTGTATGATTTTTAATTTTTAGTTTCTTGTGTATAATTTTGAGTTTAGTTTAAATATTTGTTTAGGGGCCAGCTGAAGGACGCCTCCGGATGCGGGACCTTCTGCTGTTGTCTGTTCTATGGTCGGGTTGTTGTCTCTTTGACACATTCCCCATTTCCATTCTCAATTTTATATGTGTATTAAATTTCTTCCCCAATTAGGCAAGGTTTGGGAACATTTACAAAAAGTAAACCGAAGAGCAATGAAGAGGCATACTTCCAAAAGGTTATGCTGAATATCCGTATGGCTAAGACAATCTATTAAAAGGGATAGAAACACATAAGCGTTTTGAATAATTCAACATTTATTAAACATAAACATACAGAATGCTAACATATCTAGGATATTTCATGTCAATACAAAATAATCATATCTTCCTTAGTAAGTATTGTATTGTTGAATATTCATAACGTATCTATTATATGTGTAATTGTCGAAATATATTAAATAGGCATTTTTAACAGTTCGAGAACTCTAGATTTCCTGACGTCAGAATATATCGACTCAATAAACTACAATGCATTGTGGGCTACTAAGAGTTTACTATCACTAGAAAGCACGTGAAATTAGTGGAAAAAGTGAAAACTAATATAGTGTCTGGGATTCTCAAAATAAATGTTTTTGTTCTGCGAATATGTTTATTGAAATATATATAACACAATCTTCAATTTGAATGCTCAGATTAAAAATGTATTGTTTACGTGCTTCAAAATTCGACTTTCTTTTTCGCCTTGTAAAAGTAGTTGAACAGGTTTGTTCCATAGTTATGTATTGTATCGGTGCACTTATTTCACGGCGTGAAACAGTGAAATTTCAGATTGAGTGACCACTCTTCAGAACGTAAATGTTTTGAGCTTTTTAAATAAGTATATAATGTCATTTAAAAACATGTCTGCCTCGGAAACAAGAAAACTGGTAAAACAAGTGTTATAAAAGTGGGTAGGAATTGTGCTTGATATGCTAGTGATGAAAACATAATCTTTCCATCAGTTTACAGCCGATTGCAAGTTAGGTAAACTGCCATCCTTTAAGAGTAGACAAGTCCGAAAATAGCCAATTTATATGTCTGTAAGTCTAGACTAATTCGTAAGGAGGGTAGTATACCTTACATAATTAAGACTTTACGGTTCAGCTAACAAGTAAGCTAACCAAGGATTCTACCTTTCATTGCACACTCAATGAAATCGGCTGTAATTGAGGTCTGGAGCTGGCATGTAAGTAACTGCTAGTAGTCCTTTGTTACTTTATATGTATTATTGTCATTTTGTTTAGTTTCTTTTGTTACCTATTCTGACTCGGACTTCTCTTTAACTGAGTTATAGTATGCATATTGCTGTGTGTTTGTTTTTACTACATTGGATAGATGTATAGGGGGAGGGTTGAGATCTCAAAAACATGTTCAACCTCGATATGTTTGCGCCTGTCCCAAGGCAGGAGCTTTTGGCCTTTGATAGTCTTGACTGATTTTAATCTTAGTTAATTGTGTATAATTCGGAGTTTAGTATGACGTTTATTATCAATGAACTAGTATATACTTGTGCTAGCTAAAGGACTCCTCCGGGTGCAGAGATTCTCGCTGTATTAAAGACCCATTGGTGGTCTCCGGCTGTTGTCTGCTCTATGGTTGGGTTGTTGTCTCTCTCTTTGACTCATTTCCAATTTCCATTCTCAATTTTGTACGGTAAATAGCTTTAACATAGTTTGTATTGTTTCATCCATTGATAAAGTCTGTTGGTTGCGTATTTTATTCCAAAATATACCTCAGAGGTATTTTTATCATTCGGCTGCTATCCTATTGACGTATGTGCAATATCTCAAATTATCTAAACCCTGTGGATCATATGAAATGCTATATTACCTTTTAAGTTTCTGAAAACGTGTTTTGTATATAGAAAGAAGAAGATAAGGTATGAGTGCCAAATGAGATCTCTTTCCGTCCAAGACGCAATCTACTAAACTAAGTTTGTCTTATAGGTAATTGTTTTATCACTGTTGTTTTGTTGCTGTTTGGTGGACAAAAATACATAAAATCTCCTTGTCATCACCAAACATATTTATGGATATATATCGGGTAATTCAATCATTTGTTTCTTCGCATGAAAACAACTCTTCGTTAATCTGAGCATGGAACGAATACTTTATATCACAAACTATAAATGTGGATACAAAAATGAAAAACTAAGTAAAATTGTTAATCCCGCATTGCACGAAAAAATGTCTTGTATTTCAGTAAATAACACGTGTACTTGTTTGATTTTAATCACGTAGTAGTCCATCATACATTGCCACTCATTTTGTGGATTGGTCAAAAACCCGGGTAAAAAAAATTGCGTCACACGTAAATAAAAAAATTCATGTGCGAGAACATAAATATGCTAATTTATGCATTGCCATACAAGGTAGTGATCCCGACCTGTTTAAAGAATGATTCCACTTACCACTAACTCCTACATATATTTACTATTAACAGACACGAATGTGATATAAAATGTTTATGATCTATAGACTTTCCACTCGGTAGACAGAATCTAAATATAATGAATGACATAAAAAAAAGAATAATCATCCATGCGTTCTGAAAATAATTGAACTATGACAAATTATACAAACTGTATTTTGTGTGAAAAAATAATTTAGGTCATACGTTTCTTGAGATGAAAATAAAAGTATTGATGTGTTATAGTTACAGGTAAATGTATAATTCTCACTAACCTATATATATATTTAGAGAACGAGAGAGCGTCTAGTCGACTAGTACTCTTATAAATTATCTTAGCTTTGTATTTTTCACGAACAGCTACTCGACAATTTAAAAATGTTGATTTATGTTTACCATGTTCACATTAAAAAATAAAAAAAAGTCAAAATAATTAAAGCAAAAAAACAAAACATATTGTGGATAAAGTTTGAATATAACTTTTAATGGCATCTCTCTGTGAATTAGTTATTATAGTTCAGACTTTACACATATACAAGCAATTTATTCAGAAATAATTTTACAGGAAACAAGACATCCATTTAGAAAAAATTATATCAAAGATTATATCATATACTCAATAAGTTTCATAAATAAGTGCATTATTCAAACTATATATATGCAGAGACACTGCTGTAGGATGGTAAAGGCATTCGTGTTACACGTGTTATACAGAATAAAGTTAAAGTTATATACCATTATAAAACTGAAAGATCGCAAACCGGTAAGTACTACAAAAAATGAATAAAAACACTGGGAAATTTTGACAAAACCAATTACTATATGATTTTCATTACATTGATGCTATCATTACTTTCAATTTCGTGATTACATACAATTAGCTCAGACAATTAGTAACCTCACTTGAATAACACTTGTAAGACAAAAATAGAAATGAAAAACGTATTATTTATATATACAATTTTGTGTTAGTTAACAAAAATAATAAGATTTACCTGTCAAGCTAAGAAGACATATAAAGCTAGCACTAATCCATGACGTTAAGGTTATATCCTTTTTGAATTTTTCTAAAAATATGATATGAATGAGTCCTATAGCATACAGAGAAAATCCCACTAAACAATTCTCTACGAACGAAGCCACAAGTATAATCCAAGCCCAACCTCTGTCTGGATTTGTCATTGACATTTTATATTATCGTATACAAAAATTCAAATCATATTTACATTTTTTCATTCATTCATCAGTGACTGTGACGGAAGTGTTAAACCAGATTTAAAATTACTATGTTTGCTAGCTCAGCCATGATAAGTTATAAATATTGATTATGAGTGAGAGATATACATGATATAAGTGTGATGCAGTCATCCAATACAAAATATATCATGAAATTAATATTGAAGGTCGCTTTAATCATGATAATGTTTGCGCATGCTATTACTACAAGCAGCTGAAGCACACTCGCTGAAGTGATCAATATTTAAGTATTTGTGTAAAATGTGTAATCAACATTGAAAGGAAAACATGAGAAAACGGAAAGGTGTGAAATGTCGTACAACTGTTGCAGAATAATATTTGACATATGTTTGTACTAAAGAAAATTGAATGTGCCAAATGACTTACATCAATATCATTACACATTTTTTGTGTTTTTTTATAGGTAAAACTAATTATTGTTTATACAGGTTATTCATGTAGTTTCTTGATAACAGTATCATTCCAACTGTAAAAATGTATTTACTGAATGTAAACATGAAGCAAAATCTACATGTTTTTTTTTAATTCATGTATCCATTATCGATCTAAAGAAATTTTCTAATTAGTAGCTATAAGTTGTTGTTAAATTGTACTCATTTATAAACTTTTCTTTAATAAATAAATGTGACTTTTATCTGAGTTCGGGATAGAATCTAACGCTTTGCAATTTGCCTATAAATTACTTTTCACGTGATATTAATTGTAATATATAGAATTATGATTTTAGTTTTTGCAAGATATTTGTGACGTAACGACTATAGCAGATAATACATTTAATATGTAAAGACATATCTTAAGAATTACCATTGATATTTAATAAAGAGAAACGCCTTTTTCATATTTGTATCTAGTAATGTAGTTAAGTATTAGATACTATACACAGGTAACAAAGAAACAGGCCGGTAACAACAGTTGCCGGATAGTTTTTCTGCACGAGTAGTCAGGTCAAGGACCGAGCTGATCGCCTCGGACCTTGACCTAGCTACTCGTGCAGAAAACCTATACGGTTGTTTCCGGCCTGTTTTTTTTTATTACTTTTGTTTTGTATCTGACTTGTACGACGTTTCAAGAAAGTAATAATACATTTTGCAAGACTAAACATTTGAGAAACTTAGATAGCCATAAAGCAGTGAATGTTAGTTATAGTATAAACAAAAGTTTTGTCATTTCCCTTCAACCGAGAGTTTTTTTCAAGAAAAAAATCAGGAATCTAATAATTTGATAAAAAAGAACAATTTCAAGTAAAAGATGAATGCTGTACATATTTAAGACTTTTTAAAATACAACTTCGTAAAAAAGTAATTTATTAAAGAAATATTTTAGTGGTAAGCAAGCTAACGTTTAGTTATAATGGATAAAACGGAAAGCGGGACGGGGGTCTAATTTTATTTAAAATAAACAGGCTGTGATCTTTATTTTGATGAAAAAATGCAGGATGTGTCATTCCATCCCCCCATTCCCCCTTTCAAAAAATTGTAAATATCGCACGTTTGTTTGCAAATACATGAATTCAATATTCAGTGGTGGTGGGTCCCGGGGGTTGGAGCACCCCTTTTTTGGACGATCAATGCTTTTAAATTGGGACATATAGTTGGATCTCCCTGTTTTGTCCTGGATTAGGAACCCACTTTTTTAAAATGGCTGGATCCGCCACTGATGGATTTTGTCTTAATATTATATATATTCAGGCATATATCATACTTTGATTTTTTTTAAATTCTTGCTCGTCTCTAGATCTGCAAGCGTTTATCGGGATTAAACACGTGTTACTATATGACCCAATCGCAACTTACCGTCCAAAATTGATGACATAAGTTGAATGATTTTCTTCTAGATTTACTGCTTAATGTGTATTACACGAACACTTTTTATTTATAGGATCAATCGTGCATTGGTGAGTTGATAGGGAATTTATCTTTTGATAAGATTTCATTTTTATTAACTTATTTCCTATCTTTTTTTTTATTGAAATGTAAACGTCGGTATCCTCATTTCTTTACTTTCAGCATTGTCCAAAATACTATTTATGTCCATATATTGAAGAAAACATACATTGACCGATTATTTTGCTTCATAAAGGGGGCGGTATGATCTTTTCTGAGTATATTAACTATTTGCTTTTCAACGCCATCGCCCAAATACTTTTGTTTAAATAAGCACTATTAAATAAACGGTATTCGGAAAATCAGGAATCATGCAGAACATCAATTTGTCCTCTGCTTGACCATTATAATTTTTTTCTCATAAAATTTGGGATCAAAATATCTCTTTTTAGGAGAAAACCATACCCCCTTTTTTAAGTTAAATGTCTAATCCCTTAGTGCACTGATATGAATAGTATTTTACTGGAAATGTTTGAAAAAGATATGATGCTAGCTTAATTATTCGTTTAATAAAAAGACAGGAAATATGTCGGTGAACCAAAAAGTTCAAATCTAATTTTAAGTTTAAAAAGTGCACATGAACTCACTGATCATGATCAGTGAGTTCATGTGCACTTTTTAAACTTAAAATTAGATGTGATTCTATTCATAAAAAGTGTCCGTGTAACAACTGAAAAGAGTCCGTGTATCATCTAAAAAGAGTCCGTTTAACATCCGTTAATGTACTGTTTTTTTATAGCTCTGCGGGGGGCAAAGCGCGTCTGGCGTATATACAAAATTTAGTCCTGGTATCTATGATGAGTTTATCGTACAACATAAATCACTTGAACGGAGAAAGTTCTTATTTCTAACGAAATTTATTCATTTAACTCATTAAACAAAGATACAAGTTTTGTTACAAAAAAAGTAATGAACCTTTGAATATATATTGTAATCCGTTATATGAATTTTTGTTTTTATATAAGTGGCAATACTAAGAATTTCAATAAAGACGAAATCATGGACAATGCTAAATTTGTGAAAAAAGTAAAGGGGATGTATCTTTTTCAATAACCTCATCCGTGTGTAATAAGCTCATTTTTTTATTACATTATCCAGAGTAAGGGAATATCATATAAATAAGAAGAGATGGAATAAGTGCCAGAGAGACAATTCTCAATCAGGTCTCAATGTGTAAAAAGTTAAAAATAGTATGTCAAGGTACGGCATTCAATACGTAGCTTTGTCTTACAATGAACAGCAAGGATCCCCAAATGACTTGCGTAAACCATTCAAACGGGAAAACTAACAGTCTAATCTATATAAATGAGTTATACTTTTGGACCACACTAACAAACGAAAACTATTAGTACTTAACAATAGGCTACTGTGCATAGATGTAGCATTATTGACATCTAACACGTATGTGTAACAAAACAATTTGCTCAACCCGATGCTAGAACTGCATTGTTACTCACTTATAAACTTATTTTGAACTAAAAGAGTAATTTTGATCTGAACTGGTCTTGAAAGACTAAGCAATTAATTATTAAGGTATGTTATATAATAGATTGATGTTTTTTTATAATAAAAAAAATATCAGTAACACAAATCTATAAATAGGTCAATTTGGTCAAGAACAAACGTTTGTCTACTTCTCATATGATAGGACTATTTTTAATCAATTGTGGGGTCTCAGTGGTCGATAGGTTGAAGTACTAAGTAAGTACTGTATCACTAGCCAGTTAACATGGTTATAACTGATATTGTGAGTTCGAATCCCGTACAAGGTAGGTGCTCTCGAGTTCAATCGTTTTTTACTAGAACTACTAGTTTCTCTACCAAAGGTCAGTGATTCTCTCTGGGTACTCCAGCGGCCTCCATCAATAAAAACGTACCGTCATATAGCAGTTTAAGATTCAATATGCACCTCAATCAGTCAATGTAGTCTTGAATCAATGTTTGTGTCTAAATGTTTGGATAAGAACAGATGAAGAGGTTTAATAATGTTTGAGGTGTTATTACTCTTCTCTGATTGTGTTTTTCTAATGGACAAATATTGGAATCCATATGAATTAATCAGAAAAATGATGGGCAGTGCTTATTCCATTAAAAAGAAAAAGTTAAGCAGTTTAGGTCGTGCTATAAAGAAGAATACATTTTGTAATTTGAATAAGGGAAAAACCAATGCGTGTGAGGATGAATCTACTATCGTTAAAACACGTTCCATGGATGTACCATTAGACTGGTCCAAATGTTTATTCTACTGATACAACGTAGTAAAACGAGATAAGCAATTAAGACATGTCGAGTCATTCTGTCGTGCCGATTATGTTCTAAATGACACAAATAACAAAACAGACTATCCAGTAGTAAGTTTACTCTCCATAAAACACTCTAAGGACAATGCGCTGCATCATTCAGTAATAATTGTTAAATAATGTCTGAAATGGAAAAATATGCTTCTGATGCTTTAAATCAGTCAGAGGATGATGTTGCTTCCGAAAAACTAACAGAACGTCTACATGATGATCTTTTGGTGACAAAAAAGCATTGTCGTTGTTGTTTAATTTGTTAGGTACATATTGTTCCTTTCTTCTAGTCCCTTCATTATGCACAAAAAAATGTGATAAGCAATTTACGATCGTTCGTGATTTAAAATTATGACAATATATTTCCTTTCAAGCAATTTATTGCTTCCTCTCTGATAAATATCTTTGCCTGTTTAGTAGAGGACAATTATTTCCATGTGGATCATGGTTACAATGCACTGTCATGTGATACAGTACGAAACTGTATACCATTAGCTGAGTGTGTGATATCCCTGCATTAAAAACAAGTAAACCCCTGATCAGAGAGTGAGTATTGTGCATGTCTCTATGCTTAAAGGTGCAACAGTTTTGGAGATTTGGCTTAGGACGCCTTTGCCCTAATAGCATTTTTTAGAACTCCGGATGTTTCGTGGATGTGTTTGATCGATATGATGTGGAACATTCATTGAAATCATCAGAAGAATAGGGAGGTCTATTTCAAATGTTGTTAGATCTAAGACTCTTCAAATCATTGAAGGCAGATCATTGAGATTGTTAGAAATTTCTTGTAGGTGAATGTGCTTTTGATTTCATGAAATATTCATAGCGGTATCTTTTCAAATTCTAAAGGCTGTGAAGCAATTTTATGCCGGATCTGTAAGTGACTGAAGAGGCAGATATAATAATTATTCTGCCGTCTCTGTTTGCTCACAAACAAACAAATGCTTAAAAGTTATTCCAGGGGTCGCATTATATAAAATCATCAGATGCTTACATGTATATTTACACTTTCATCCTAATAAGGTATTTTCCTTAGATGACAAATATTATTAGTTTCATAGTGCGCTAGTGACCTAATACGATATATATGGGGCGAAGCTCGAATCCCCATATGGAATTTACTGTCCCCATATATATCGTATTAGGTCACTAGCACACTATATAACGAATTTATCTTACCGACTATCTTAACATGTGATATTTAGTCTAGTGGCCTATCAAAGTGATCCCGTCTTCAATACTGTTAGTCTTATGAACCAACTTCCATAGGTCTATTAAAAAACAATAACAACTTGTTAACTTTAAATGTGTTGTATAGCATTATTTTCAATCGTTTATTATCCATTTAATCGTCTATTTTTTTTCTCACCACCGTGTTGTTTGTATAAAGGGACACAACTCCACTACTAACCTAATATGGAACCTTACTAACCTAATATGGAACCTTACTAACCTAATATGGAACCTTACTAACCTAATATGGAACCTTACTAACCTAATATGGAACCTTACTAACCTAATATGGAATATACACGTTATCCACGAGGTTGCTCTTAACCAATCATTTTCGTATAAATGTATAGGAGGTAAGATAAAATTTATTGTCGTTCAGGTTAGAAGCGCTAGCGTTTCTTCAACCAAAGGCGCTAGACGCTTTTTACCTGTTCACGACATATGGACATATGCAATTTTTTTTTAAAAGTTATTGGTCTACTGACGTCTGGTACACTTTAAACTGATCACGCTCTTACAGGATGCGACACGTATTCTTTAATCGGAATTGACAAAAAGACAATAATAAGGCGTTAAAAAACCTAAGGCATGTATCAATTTTTGTTTCAATCTAGCTGGTTGTAATATTGACACATCTGTTGCAGTGAAACGCCAATTTATCGCGGATATATATGACCCCAGAATTAATGCTCAATAAGAACATGGTGATCTGAATAAACTCAGGAGTGAAGCCGGCGCTTTCTAAGGGTGCTTTCATAGTGTTCAAATTGAGAAAGGAAATGGGGAATGTGTCAAAGCGACAACAACCCGACCATAGAGCAGACAACAGCCGAAGGCCACCAATGGGTTTTCAATGTAGCGAGAATTCCCGCACCCGTAGGTGTCCTTCAGCTGACCCCTAACATATGTATATTAGTACAGTGATAATGGACGTCATACTAAACTCCGAATTATACACAAGAAACTAAAATTAAAAATCATACAAGACTAACGAAGGCCAGAGGCTCCTGACTTGGGACAGGCGCAGAATTGCGGCGGGGTTAAACATGTTTATGAGATTTCAACCCTCCCCCTATACCTCTAGCCAATGTAGAAAAGTAAACGCATAACAATACGCACATTAAAATTCAGTTCAAGAGAAGTCCGAGTCCGATGTCAAAAGATGTAACAAAAGAAAATAAATAAAATGACAATAATACATAAATAACAACAGACTACTAGCAGTTAACTGACATGCCACCTCCAGACCTCAATTAAACTGAATGAAAGATTATGTCTTCATCATATGAATATCAGGCACAATCCCTCCCGTTAGGGGTTTAGTATCATACTATCATAAAATATATGAGAAAAAAAACATAACCCGTGTCATGCCAATAACTGTTTAAAAACAATGTGTTTAGTTCCGATGCAAAGACCCTATAAGTGAATCAATATTAAAGCCAAAATATGCAATCTTTAATGACCTGACAACAGTATCGTAACTATATCCCTTCTTAATAAATCTATTTAAAGGTTGTTTAAGCTTTTGAGGTGAATACTGATATTTTTGTGCTTTGTAAAGAATATTATCATAAAAGATTGGATGTGAAATACCTGAACGTATAAGATGTCTGCATGTTGAGTTATATTTACGAATTATTTCCTTATACCGGTGATAAAATTTAGTAAATGTTTTGACCGGTTTGTGATATCTAAAACCTGGTGTAATAATTTTTATGTAATACATAAATTTCTCTCGCTAAAATCTAATACGTTGTTACATACACGAGCGAATCGTACTAGTTGAGATATATAAACACCATAAGATGGTGACAAGGTACGTCACCATCTAAAAATGTATAATTAACGATAGGAAATGAAAAATCATCTCTTTTATCATAAATTTTTGTATTAAGCTTCCCGTTAATGATATAGATATCAAGATCGAGGAAAGGACAATGGTCATTATTAGTATTAGCTTTATTTTAAGTAAGTTCAACAGGATAAATTTCTTTAGTAAACATACTGAAGTCGTCATTATTGAGAGCCAATATATCATCGAAATATCTAAAAGTATTGTTAAATTTTTTTTATCAAATGTTGTTTTGATGGGTCTTTGTTAATTTTAGTCATAAATTGTAACTCATAACAATACAAACACAGGCCCACAATAAGTGGTGCACAGTTAGTCCCCATTGAAATTCCAATAACTTGACGATATACGGAATCTCCAAAGCGAACAAAAATGTTATCAAGTAAAAATTCAAGCGCATATACAGTATCAAAGCTTGTCCAATTGACATAGTTCTTTTGTTTATTGCTACTAAAAAATGACCTAAAAGAGTTTAAACATATATACTCGCATTCTGACTTTTTAAATGCCCAGTTAATAAGGGATGTGAAATTTTTCTTAATAAGAATATGAGGCAAAGTGGTATAAAGGGGAGACTACCTCCGTCAGATGCATCATTTAGACAGCTCATTCTCGGAGTTTGATCTGAGTGCACGTCTGGATGTATGCTTATATCGCCAAACTACCACCTAGGCCACCTTTGGAATATGATATTAAGAATAAATCCATAGTTTCAGTATACTAGTATTTTGAATCCAATATCCTCTGAATTTTGACATGCCATTGTTTGTTCGTGTAAAGACAAAACTATTTGTTGCAAATCCTGCGTATAATACGAACATAATTAGTCGTGCACCAGCATTCGTTGTTGTCAGGGCAGTGGTAATTGTACAACACTAGCTTAATCATCATATTGTTTTAAAAGATTGCTTCAATAAGGATGATGATAGAACTATTATTCTCAATGCCCAATATTTCATTTTTTTCTGCTGTTAGTGGCCTACGACACGATGTGTTTGGGGAACTTTCTCTATACAAAAAAAACCCCAAACCCAAAACAAACCAAAATCAAACAATCAAAACTGCAAGTGGTCTCGGACCTTGACGCGATTGATTTGATTTCAAATCAACTGGAGAAATTTTTGTATCGAACATTTCGGAAGTATCACATACCATGACATGCAAATATTTTTTTCCTATTATTCCGTGACCTTTTCAAACGGACGTGCATATTGATGTCTAGTGTTAGTGTTATATAGTACCTAGACAACTTTCTTTATAGCGTAATATCTCTGTGAATTGTGTTTGTTTGTAAATCACATATATATCGGGCTTTCAAATCAGTTTTAGTCAAGTCTGCTATATATTCCATTGTTTGTGTTGTTTTATAAAAGGGGGACACAAATTTTTAATATGATATTGCTATTTAATTGATTGACCTATTGCTAGTATCATAATCAAAACTTCATATACTATCGTGTTCATGTTTACATTTATGCATCAAGACTTTTGTTCTTTATGACATGTTAACAAAACTTTCCCAAAAATATCTTTATATGTTGCCGTATTGTGATGTTATGCTTTTGTTTCAGAAAAAGGGAGAAGGTTTGGTACCATTAAAACGTTTAATCCCGCTGCAAATGTTTGCACCTGTCCTAAGTCAGGAATCTGATGTAGTTGTCGTTTGTTTATGAACTTTATACGTGTTTCTCGTTTCTCGTTTTTTATATAGATTAGACCGTTGGTTTTCCCGTTTGAATGATTTTACACTAGTAATTTTGGGGCCCTTTATAGCTTGTTGTTCGGTGTGAGCCATGGCTCCGTGTTTAAGGCCGTACATTGAACTATAATGGTTCACTTTTATAAATCATTATTTGGATGGATAGTTGTCTCGTTGGCTTTCACACCACATCTTCCCTCGGTTTTAGTTTGTTACCCCGATTTAGTTTTTTGTCCATGGATTTATGAGTTTTGAACAGCGGTATACTATTGTTGCCTTTATTTACCTATATCTATATATTATTAGATAACTAAATATTAAATATGAATATTTTTTGTCGATAAATTCCTTTGATAAAGATTTTTTCATAAATTTTCTTACATGTTGGAAGCGGGGGTTTACATCACTAATCTCTGGCAATCAGGCATAAATATGACAGGCTGAATTCGTGCAACATTCATTCCCGGAGCATGATTCCATAGAAAAGTTTTCTCAGTTATCATAAGGGACTACAGAGAAATTGTCCAAAATATCAAAAAATTGCGATTTATTTAAAATCTTCCTTTTGACTTTTGACCACAGTTTTCAAAAATCTGCACCACTCATGTCTCATTCAAAGGGTATTATATTTATATTCAAAATAAGCTGTGAGATATTTCGGTCCATTCAATTTTTAAATTTACCTAACTTGTCACCGCACTATAACGGGTGTATGAATAATTATGTCTCCTTTGTAAACAATAATGAATTACATTGTTTTATAAAATATTCAGAATGTTGTTTGTCATGGTTTGCAAACCAGAAAAAAAGTAGAAGGAGAAATTACTTAACAAAACTGACCTTTTCCGCGATATAGAGAAAGAAAGTTTAAAAAACTTATACGTCAAATTATGAGAAAAAAAAAACACCTGTAAAATGATGGATTCATTGTAATTCCATTCCGTTAATAATAAAATTAAAAGTTGTAAATCCAAAGATCACGTTATTCATACAATTATTTTTTTTCTCTTTTTCTGAGGTCATCCATTCTTCTTTCACTGTCTGTTTGTAGTTCGTCCATTCCACCATTCGTGTTTTCTGTTCTTTCTTGCAGAGTTTTCCGTATTGTTTCATTCCCTTTTTACCGACGAGAAAATATAATCATTAACACCTCTTTCACTTTAAGAATGCCCATTTACAAAAGAGAAGGACGACAAGGTATAACGCACAATGCTTCCTCAAACCCACCTGATTTTATTAATTTCTTTACGAGCGCAATATTTGCAATTAGTATAACATGTATAGCGGCAGTTATTCCACCTTCTGTCCACTCCTTTCGACAAACATAACTAGTAGCCATTGCGAAATATTAGATAGATATTAAAGTCTTTAAACAATTGGTGGTCTCTTCAAAAGTATTTGGGTTAAAATATATGCTCTTTGATTAATTCTGAAAATAAAATTGATTTACAGAGCTACATAAACAATATTGAAATAATATTTTATGGCTGTGGTGAAGCTACTGTTATATTATTTTGTGTCCTATTAATTTGGTTGTTCATTTAAAAAATCAAACAAAATATATTTTTTTTCTTGAACTGTAATGTGTGAAAACATCCACAGACAAATGGGCACATGCGACCACTCCCGGTGTTTGGTGGAAATTATGGTGGATTGTTTACTGTTTTATTCTTAACGACACACGATTTTCTATTTTTTATCCTGGAATTGTAAGTTTGTTTTTTACTTATAATTTAAATAATATTTCGGTATCTTTTGCCTTCTCTTCTAATGAGTAAAAGATGGATACTGCAGATCATATCAATGAGGAAAAAGGATGTAAAGAATATCAATAGCCTAAACCTACTCTCAATAAAATAACAACAAAAAAAAAAACCCCAATAACATCATCAACACAAACTGTAATAAATCCGCAGGCAAAAAAAATGATGAACTGCAGGTTAGTCGACGAATTTAGCGCTTCTAACTCGATTTACTGCATACATTCTCATGACGTGTACAAATCTGGTGATAAATCATATCCGCAATTATTATCCATCAATCATTTATTTTACATAAAATGAAATAAATTTCAACAGAATTATAAAGAATAACAATTGAATAAGTTTCTCTCTAAAACATGTAACACAACAAATAAATATAGAAATAAAATTCAAAATGCTTACTGTTATCGCTGATGCTAATGATTGTCCTATTTCAGACATGATTAATCCTTTTGTTAAATAACAGATAACCTATCCACCTCTCAATAGTTTATATATTTATAAATTCGCACAATGAGACATAAAAAATATCTGTTTAACACAATGTCAGCAGTAACTCTACCTTTTAGAACCATGCAATTCGGTAAAATAATTATCGCATTGCATGGATCTATTCATATGAATATATAAAATTTTTGAAATTTTCGTCTTATTTAATTAGTTATCAAAAGTACCAGGATTATAATTTTATACGCCAGACGCGCGTTTCGTCTACATAAGACTCATCAGTGACGCTCAGATCAAAATAGTTAAAAAGCCAAATCAATACAAAGTTGAAGAGCATTGAGGATCCAAAATTCCAAAAAGTTGTGCCAAATACGTTAAAACAATGCATTAATAATAGAAGAACCCAAATTAAAACATAGATTATAAACCTTTTTAAATTTGTTGATCAATTGAATTCATCTCTCCATTGTCCTTTTCTGTTCTTGTCAATGCATTGTACATATTGAAGGAAAAGACGTTTTAGACAATAAAGATATTTCCAGATGCGCGCTGTATCAAATGCCAAAACATATTAGTGTGAAACCGTTATTGGAGTATAGAATATTACATGTAATTATACAATGTTACTTTCTCCGTTTTAATTAGACCAAAGAATTAATAGTACCACGATCAAATGTTTAAAAGTTTTTAAGTAAATCATTTTTCAAACGATCATAGTCATGGGAGCAGAGGGCGTTTCTCGTTATTCTGACTTGGTACATACACTTTGCAAATGAAAGTGTTCGGTTAAAGCAGGTTTTATATGTTCCAGTCAAAAATATAAATGCATTAAAGAAAACATTAGACATAACAGAACGCTTGTATATCGATAATTATTTTTTTTGCTATAATAGTCCTGCTATTTATACTGCACTCGTTCTATTTGAGCAGTCAAAATGCGTTGACTGTATATTTCTATGCCATATACAGTCACTGACCTGATATCACTTTTCCTCATGAATATTTAAATAGAAATTGTCGAAATTATATTTAATTATTCATACGACCTCTTCAACCTGTTCTTGTTTCCAATGTAAACAACGATGCGTTAAACGACTCAAACTTGTTTCTTTTGCAATTTTTGGAAAACATATTTTACTTATTAATATATTTTTGTTTGCAACCTATAAATCATTATGTTTTATGTTTATTGTTGATATTTTAGTCTGCAACGAATTCGTTCATCATTGATTGCGGTAATGATGTACATTTCATCGTGTTTTATATTTCTCCGTCTGTGTGATATGAGGCCTTTTTAAAGGGGGATTTTTCCTTATATTTAAATCAATTAAATAACATTAACACAATAAACAACAATTGAAAATGTTTTTTTAGATTGCAGTATAAAGACAACAATAGTGCATTGACTTGACATATCAACGATATAAGGATTCGGCCCGAAACGGGGAAAATGCTCGGCACAGCCTCGCATTTCCCCGTTTCTAAGCCTCATCCTTATATCGTTGATATGTCAAGTCAATGCACTATTATTGTCTATATACAATAAAGACTCATGCAAAATATGATTACTTGTTTTTACGATAATGGCAGTCCTAACTCTGTTGTATTATGCGGAAAACTCCCTTAACCGACATATCGTAGTTCTAATCGACAACATTGAAATCGAAACCATATGTAAAGTCTGAACCTTAAGTGAAAAGAGTAATTTAGAGTTGTTTCTCATATTCATTTCGGGCAGTTATTTCATCACTATGCAAACTTTAAATTATCGAAATGCGAATCTAGTGCAGTAAAATTGGTACCGTTTATGTTATTTCACCCGTAGTAAATCTTCTACTCTTCAGTCACTTTCTGACAGTTCATGATTCATTGTTTTGTACATGTGTATAATAGCTACTTAAAAAAATCCGTAAATATACTTTATAAAATATAAAATGAAAACATGGAATGTGTCAAATAGACAACAACCCGACAGAAAAGCAGAACCTGTCAAAGGCAACCAATGGGTCTTCAACATAGCGAGAAAACAACGCATCCGGACTGATGCTTCAGCCGGGCCATAAACAATGTCTACATCGGCTGCAAGTGACGTGTGTTATCAGTAGTACAATGTGGCAATCCTTAAGAATGAACTTTAAGCCTAAACATGACTAATAAAGGCAACAGTAGTATACCGCTGTTCAAAACTCATAAATCCATGGACAAAAAACAAAATCGGGGTAACAAACTAAAACCGAGGGAAACGCATTAAATATAAGAGAACAACGACATAACACTAAAATGTAACATACATAGACAAAATCCCACGAGAATAACAAATATAACATATATATATAACATCAAAACCAAATACATGAATTTGGGATACACAAGTACCGTGACACGTCTTATCGCAATGTGAATTTACACTCAAAAATAAGAGAAAACAAACGACACAACGTTATAATGTAATACACACAGAAACGAACTATAATATAACAATGGCCATATAAGTCTTGCTTATTGATACATGATGAGCATAGATAACATGACTAATTCTTGATTATTTATATAATCTGTGTTATATATAGGCAACACTTTCGTGTATTTGTGTTTTGAATTTGAATTACCAAGTAGCGTTTTTGCAATATTGAATTGAAGCTAGTGCAGATATCCTGTTTTTATATATAGTCCCAATATCACTGGTATTAAAGAGATAATAGTAACTGCAATTACGATTATCCCAATATGGCGACGGTAGATATAGGTAAAATCTTTACACTCATTTTTCTTAAATGTAGCATGCTTTTGTCAATAGTTACTCAGCTGCAAGGTTTATCTATACCATTACATCATATTTGAATCGTAACGGTGCACTGGAATCGTCTGAGCGCTTTGAAAATTGCCGTTGAAAAATTCGGTATGATAATCGTAACTCTATGGTATTTTTCTTCTTTGATAATCGTAATTTTCTTTATCGGATAATAGTAACTGAAACATAATAAATGTGTCTTTCAGCATTTCAATGGTATTTTGTGTGTTAAAAATGCAAATGTCAAGTTTAACGATGACATAAACGCATATAAAAATAAATGAAGAAACTTACAGGTTAATATCTAGGACAAATTTACCTATATATATATATATATATATATACAGTCATGGGACTAAAGTGAGTTCCCAGTAAAAACAAGTCCTATGATTTCAACTTGTATATCTATTTATAACTGACAACAATATGCATAACCTTTTAGTTTAAACATATTTTACTTGCAAAAGTAGCAAAAGGGATTGGACACAAGTTATAACAACATTAGAGACGTCCTCTCCCAATATAAATATAAACACAAAGTACATAAGATAATGGCGAAAAAAAAACACAACATAGTAGTAATGCATGTAATACATACTTCAAACAAAAATAAGAAATAAAAAGAAAAAAGAAAAAAAATACAATATAATAAGGAATAATAATGAAACAACTAGACTGAAGTGAAAGGTTGTAAAGTAGAAATTTAGAATGTTAATTGACTGCTTTAAATCTTTGTGTTATTCTGATATAAGATTGTACGGACTCAAAATGTCTTTGTTTTGCTGAAAAGAAAGGTCACCGTCACCAGCTAAAAGAAGCTCAATGGATATAGCATAACTTTCTAATTTTGAAAACAGTATTTCTCTGGCTTCGTTGTGAAGAGCGCACTGTAAAAAATAGTGTATACTATCCTCAACAGGGTGGCCACAACTGCATGCGGGACTGGGTTTAATATTAACACGATGTAAATCTGAATTTAAAGAACTGCACATATTTCTCAAACGTGTATGAATGATATTAATGTTCTATCCCCACAACTAAAACAGGAAGGTGGCTGTATCAATTTGGACTTCATCTTTCGTTTAAAAATATTTATGTTTTGGACGTACGTATGTCGGGGGGAAGGCTATTCCATTCAAAAGTAGTGGATGGGAAAAAGGATTTTCTAGTTATGTCTAGTCTATAACCGGGTACTACATAATTATTACTGTTTCGCAAATCGTAGTTAGATACTTGACCAACAAGCGGGGGCATTAAATCACAGAGATAATCAGGGGCAGTCTCATTATGTATAGAATAGAACATATTGAGCATTCTGGATTTTCTTCTGTTCACAAGCAATTGCCAGCCAGTTTCAAAATATATAGCTTCCCGACTAGCAAACACGGGCAACCCAGTTACTAACCTCCCTGCTTCTAACTGAACATGTTCTAAATTGTCGGCTTCTTGTTGAGTACAACCATCCCATAACTCACATGCATATTCCATAACGGGTCTTATAAAAGTTAAATATATACGAGCAAGATAATTTCTATTCAATACATATTTCAATTTTTTAAGAACATTTAAGCTCGTGCTTGCACACTTTAAAATATTTTCTATATGTGTATGGAATTTATCATTGGAATCAAAAGTAATCCCTAAGTGTTTATGACAGGAGACAAATTCTACTAATTGGTTTTGAAATTCTATTTCAATATCATCTGGGGAAGTATGGCAGGAGAATATCATAGCCTTTGTCTTATTAGGGTTAAAGTTAATAAGCCAATCTTTAGACCATACTGAAATTTGTTCTAAATCGCTGTTTAAGACATCCTCTATAGTGTAAGGGTTATTGCTGGAATAAGAAAGAGATATATCATCAGCAAACAATCGAGTTAGACTTGTCAAATTATCAGCTATATCATTTACATAAATAAGAAATAGTAGGGGACCTAATACAGAGCCTTGCGGAACTCCTGCATTAGTATTATCAAAAGGCGAATAGGCATTTGAAACGAAAACGCTTTGTTTTCTATTTGAAATATAACTTTCAAACCATTTATACAGATTTCCATCAATACCATACGCTTTTAGTTTTATTAAGAGGCCACTATGCCATACCCTATCAAAGGCTTTCGAGGTATCACATAATATAAGAGATGTTATACAGCGATCATCAAGTGACATGCATATCCTATAATAAATTTCTATTAGCTGGTGAACCTTTTGATATATACATGTACCTGTTAAAGATACGGAAAATGAAGCAGCTGTCGAGACAGCTATTGTGGTAAGTAGATATTTTGATTTTTTTCAAAGTTTCAATGTTGTGTGCGCGTTTAAGTCCGTTTTTGTTTGTTTTTTTTAGGGGGAGGGGGAGGGGGGATTAGCTATATCCCATATCCCAAAAGTGCAATCCTTTCAATTCATTGCTCAAAATGAAAGTCACGTATACCACATTTTCATATGTCATATATATGTTTTGCCTCCAATATCACGTTTATATTAAAATTCTGCGCGAAATGAACAAAAGTTTCCGTCAATAACTTTATAACTGCATTATCGGATTTAACAGTTGATACCTTTATCGGTAGATATGAGTGTTCATATTTCCCTTTTCCTTATAATTCAATAAATATAGCCGTCCATTTTTTCCCCTTTGATTCCCTTTTTTCTATTTTATACTGATATAATATATGATTTTAAAAATTTACTTCAAATGTTTTGATCAAATACCCATGTATTTTAGGACGTTTCTTTAAACAGTGTGTATGGTAAAGGATCTAAAATAGTTACAGTTTATTGTTACTATTGTTTATTGTTACTTTTGTTTATTGTTACTTTTGTTTATAGTTACTTTTGTTTTTTGTTTTTTTTTAGCCTTACCTATAGTCTTAATACGAAGCACTTGACGGACTGAAAAAAACACACACAAATATGTATATTGATAAATTACATCAGAAGGCATAACATGTACATCATCACAGTCGGAACTTGTTTAATTACAAAGATTTTTATAGATTTTACAACAAATATTTTGTGCTTCAGAAAAATACATGACAATTAGGTTAGGCTAATTTTTGTTTTCATTTAATAGAAAATAACTTATTGTATGGCAAGTATGCAAATACAAAAATGTTCCTTGTTTAGTACCTTCAATATTTGTCTCTACAATATCTTCCATGCATATGTATGCATCATACTTTTCATATACCGAGTATTTATGAATTTTTGAATTAGTTTGTTTCTAATATTGCGGAATATGCGTTATTTTATTCTCCACTTTGCAGTCATTCTTTGAATAAGTATTCCTTGTAAGACAATTTAAAGCCACATCAACTTCAATTCTTCATTTTCGGGCTTTTGGCCAAACTATAAGAGAACACAAATCCATGTTTGTCAAAGAACTCCACGTTACTTAATTTCATAATACACAAAAAATCCCAACCTTTCTCTATTCTTATATAGCATTAACTGTTTAAAGGATGTCATATTGTTATAATTCAAAATTAAATTTGTGTTGTTTATAGTTATTTTCTGAGATATCGAAATTTCAGTGACAGTCATGAAGTAGCTAAAATGCCAAACAAATATGGTATGATTAACAACGAGACAACTTTCCACAAGAGACCAACATGACTCAGATATTAACAAAAATATGTCACCGTACGGCCTTCAACAATGAGCAAAGACCATACGGCATAGACAGCTATAAAAGGCTCCGAAATGACAATGTAAAACACTTTAGACGAGAAAACTAACGGCATTATTTATTAAAAAAACTAAATTTTATGATATACTAGTATGTAGATATAGGAAGATGTGGTGTGAGTGCCAATGAGACATGCAACTCTCTATCCGAATAACAATTTATAAAAAGGTAAACCATTATAGGTCAATGTACGGCCTTCAACACGGAGCCTTGGCTCACACCGAACAACAAGCTATAAAGGGCCCCAAAATTACTAGTGTAAAAAAACAATAGCATAACATCACAACATAGAAAAACACACGTTAAAATATCAATTGGCAGACTTAACTCAATCAAAAAACATAAATTAATACACATATGTAGCTGTTTTCCTAAGAACTGTTAATAATATATGCATAAAAAGAAATGTCATAAGATGTTGGAACGTTTCGTAAATAATTATATGCTATTAGATATATGTTTTAAGTGTCAATATCAATAAAACACTTTCCAGTTACGATTATCTTTCCATTTTTAAATACCATAATTACGATTATCTTTTTTTCCGAGTTACGATTATCATCCCGAATTTTTCGACGGCAATTTTCAAAGCGTTTAGACTAATCCAGTGCACCTTTACGATTCAAATATGATGTACTGGTATAGATAAACCTTGCAGCTGAGTAACTATTGACAAAAGCATGCTACATTTAAGAAAAATGAGTGTAAAGATTTTACCTATATTTACCGTCGCCATATTGGGATAATCGTAATTGCAGTTACTATTATCTCTTTAATACCATTGAATATAAGCTCTATACGTATAAATACTGTTAAAAGATGTTCAAATGAAATCTTGATTGTGTTTAACATGTTTAACTGACTCAATAATTACAAATTATATATATATTAGAAATACATATTTTCCAATAATAAAACTCGAAAGAGAATGATTCTGGTACGACTTCAAATGTGAAAATACGTAATTCTGGGAGATATTTCTAAATTTTTCGGATATCAAAAGTTTGCATATAACAGAACAGAACATTTGAGGATAACTGTAATTGTAACTGAAAAACCCCTACCATCCTGTTTTATGATGATGATGATTTTGAATATATGCCAAAACATGTCCTAATAATTCTGCTACAAATATTAATAAAGCAACAGTTCAAATTTTACCATGAAGGACCTAGCAACAAATCTTTGAAGTTATTTTTAAATAGTATCAGATACATGATGAGCATAGATAAATACACTCATCATAGATATCAGGATTAAAATTTTGTACGTTAGAAGCGGCGTTTCGTCTAAAAAAAACTCAGCAGTGACGCTCAAATCAAAACAGTTAAAAAGGTCAAGTATAGAACGAAGTTGACGAGCATTGAGGACCCAACATTCCAAAAGGTTTTGGCAAATATAACTAGATTATTCTCTCGTCAATTTTTGCAAATCTAAATGGTACAAAGTTAAATAGTACAAAGCAAAATACGAGCTAAATGGTAAATACACAAACATCATTATTCTCTGGCATTTGAAATGTATTTCATAATTGGAAAAAAGAATGAATACATAATAAGGAGATGCGGTATGATTGCGATTAAGGCTACCATCTTATAGAGTCTAAATCAGGCGGATATAAAAACCTATAGGTCACAATACGACTGATGACATTGAAAACACCCCTCCTATATAATCCTCTATAAAAGGGTCCCGACATGACAAAATGTGAAACATTTAAATCAAACAAAAACCAAAACAAACAGCCTGATTTATAACAACACAATAAACTGGAGAAAAAAACTTGAAGATAGAAATCAACGACAACTGTTGAATTACATACACTTAACTTTGGACAGGCACATATAGAATGTGGTTGTTTTAAACATGTTTTTGAGAGCTTCAACATGCTTTAGAGATCTCGATCCTTTCCTATACTGTGATAGATGTGTAACGGTACAACATAAGTAGAATAAACTGTAAACTCAGTTGGATATTGCTTGACTCATCAGATCGACAAGAAGCACTAAAAACATACAGACAAAAGACACAAAGTACCGATCTAGAAGTACTCGCAGTTACTGAAAGCTAGTTTTAAGCTAAAACAAATTATAAATAAATCATGTTTTCCCAGACAAAAGTATTACTCTGGACACATATGTTAACAGATTTAGTATAAAGACGTCATAAACAGTCTGAGAAAGCAAGACCTTGTGCAATTCCAAAATTTACGTATATAATATCGACAGGATGTAGGACCATAAGTTTTCATAATTGTATAGCAATATATATTTAGTTCGGTTTTTTTTTTTTTTTTATCGAAAACAATATCAAGGAAGTTTGTTTCAGGGAAAGACTTTCACCATAAACTCTCATTATTGTTCCTTTTTTGCCGAAACTGATATAGCTTGAAAACTTTCTTTTACACCTTTGTTGTAACCTGCGACGCCAAAGGAGGCGAAAGCACGTTCAGTTACCGCTCTAATCCGTCCGTCCGTCTTCCTGTTTGACGATATTTTGGAATTTTACCATACTAATTTTACCAAACGTGTCCTGGCCTCTATGAAAGGGAATGATTTATATTTGGTCTGTAGCTTGTATGAGGTAAGCAATTTTTACATTTGCAGTACACCCTCTTCCTGTTTGCCGATCGTTTGAAATCACACAACGCTCATTGTAAAAGGAAAACTCTTGTCAAACTTTTCTTGGCTTCAATGAAATGGAATGATCAATTATGTTTCAGTATACATGTTTAGCTCAATAAATTGCATACAGCGATGCAGATCCAACCAGGTATTAGTCTTGTTTTTATTGCTCTATCTAATAAAACGACTGTAATAGAACTAATGTACAATACTTTATTTCGCGTTTATCCCCAGCTAGTCAACTTCGCGGCGATTTAATTTCGCGATTTTCTTATTAACTTAATGAAGTTTGATAGGGACAGATCCAAGTTATTCCTTTTCGCGACGATTTAATTTCGCGTTATTTTTCTACTCGCGAAAATCGCGAAAATAAATCGCTCGCGAAATTAAGTTGGTTTACAGTAGTTCTTTTTTGCTGATTTTCATGACCAAACGAGAAAGGTTGTTCCTTTCTGTATTTAAGGATGTATTTTTCGGATGTTTCAGTTTCGTTGAAATCTCGTTCGGGAATAATTTCAAAAACATGTGATAAAAGCGGAAAATATCAATGAATTTAAAAAATATAATAATCAAACTAATTTCTGTGAAAAAAAATTATGCACTTACATACATTAAGTAGTTTTTAAGTAATAAATTTTCCAAATTTTATAACCAATCAGCCAAAATGTTGAGAAAATCGGTTAGGGGTAAACAGAAATGATTGTACCAAAAATATGTACATCCCATATCATTTTTTTTTCAAAATTCTTCGATATATATTTTTTCGATTATTTTTAACAAAGAAGTCGAACTGATATGCTTTTTGTTTCGAAAAAAGAAAAATTAGTCAAATTTACAAAATTGACCTTATGGTCAATTTGACACGAAAAAGCTTCATTTTTTTTAAAAACTTTCTATATTAACATAAACCTGTATTTTTTTAAGTTAAATTTATTCAGATTGGTCCACTTCATCGTAAGTGGAAGTATGAAAAAAATGTAATTGTGAAAATTTGATTTTTTCATGATAATAGCCAAAATAAAACGGGTAAACATTGATGAACAATTAGGAAATCATTATAAATGGGTTACTTTCAAATGGCCGTAGCATAAAACGGAAGTGCACCATACTATGATATTTTCTTCATCAATTACTTTCATACAGTTTTACAATCCCAAAAATTAGGTTAAGAAAAGAAGTTGAATTCTAGAAATGTTTGGCCCCTCAGAGGTGTACATCCTTAATAATACATTAATATGTTAATGTAAGCTCATTTATCTCCACGGAATGTCGGTAGCTACTTATAATTTCGTCATCTATAATTGAACTCTCAATGTTTTCAATCACTTGTTTCTGGTTAAGGTCCGTTTTGAAGCATACATTACAAAGTTCTGTAAAACCACCTAATATAAGTGATAACCCTGAAAATAAAAGTAGAAATATGTAAGATGGATATATGAGACTGACAGTACTTTCCTCCTTTGAACACCATTATGAGTAAATTGAAGAAAACATAACTAAAGTTAAATCCTTTCTGTTGGTAGCTGCAGTGTGTAGGTTTTTATTGTGTGATTTATATATATTGTCATCATATGCAGAGATGAATGTTTCTATGCACAACTGATTCAAAACCATTACATGTTGTACCTATACCATGTAAAGCTATCTTGACCATGTGTTGTTCGTTGTTGTCTTTGGTTTGGACGTCTATTTTTTTCGGGGAGCTAGATGTTGGTGTGATCTGTTATGCAGTTAAATGTAAACAAAGAGATATAGGGGAGGATTGAGAACTCACAAAACATGTTTAATACCGCCGCATTGTTGAGCCTGTCCTAAGTCAGGAGCCTCTAGCCTTTGTTTGTCTTGTATTATTTTAATTTTAGTTTCTTGTGTACAATTTAGAAATTAGTATGGGGTTCATTATCACTGAACTAGTATATATTTGTTTAGGGGCCAGTTGAAGGACGCCTCCGGGTGCGGGAATTTCTCGCTACATTGAAGACCTGTTGGTGACCTTCTGCTGTTGTTTTTTTCTATGGTCGGGTTGTTGTCTCTTTGGTACATTCCCCATTTCCATTCTCAATTTTATCTTAATTCTGATTTGTATCAACGACCTCACTGTTTTAATCCATTCGGAAAAAGTGTCTACGTCTTCCTTCTCGCGCTAAGCCCATTGCCTGGCATAATCCTCGATTGAATCCATCAAAATTTTAAAGTTGTATTTCCAATTGATGGATTTAGGCTCACGATATTTGGGACCTTTCGATAACACATTTCGTAGAGAAGTGTTATTGACAATGTTAAGGTCACCGGTAATAACGTGGCCAGCAGGATTATATGTGAATTTGGAACTAGCACAAGTGCAATCAGGAGGTTTAGACTTGAAGTCGTCAATATCGAGATCCTGCAAAACGCGTTTGTAATTGAAAATTTGAGTTGCAATAGGTTTGGTATAGGTATAAGAAATTATTGGTACAGACTGGTCTTTGAAATAAGGAGGTATTTTCGATTGCACTAATTTATGATGAATGATATTGCCTAGGTTGACGCCATCGAGACCTTTGTTGGCAAAGGAAAGATTAAGAAAAGATCTTTTCTCTTTTTCATCTTTTCCAATGCGAACTGGCTTGAAAAGTCTGTGACTTGCTATATCCGAAATTATAGCTTCAAGTTTGTATTGGTTTGAATGAGGGTTTGTAACAGTGGATTCCAAACATAAATTGAACAGAGAATGAAGTTTTGAAAGGGGTAATGAATAAAGTTTCGTGTGAATGTGATGAATACCTAACGGCTTTTGTATGAATGGCAGCAAGTCATTAATAGAGACATCATGCAGAGAAGGTGATGTATAATGACGATGACCATGACTGCGTCTACGTCGAGGAGTCGAGTTGAAAATATTCATCACATTCACCGAGTTACACGAAGGACTAGATAGAATACATATACCATCAATTTTGTCATTGCAGCCATAAGGTGTTGCAGTTCCCAATTGTCTAATCCAGTAGTCTTCTTTTTGTCTACGGAGAGTCGTTGAAAGATTAGAATTGTTAGAGCTATGGTATATCTTTTCGATAATGCAAACTGTCATAGAAACGATGGAATGATCGGGCTGATTGAAATGCTGGTATAGAATGTGGTTAGCATTAAGGTTAATGTCTGATCTATGACCGCACATACGTTTGTTAAGCCTTCCTTTCGTTTCATCGACGTATACCAATCCGCAAAGGTTGCACTCTAATCCGTAGACGACATTTACCGATTTACAATTCAGATCATCGTCACTTCTGATAAAATATGACTTCTTACTTTATAGCCATTATTTAATGTTAATAAGAATATGAAATAAAAATTTGTTTAATGTGTATAATATCTATACTTAGTCTAACGAGTATAGTAATTTGTGAAATACAAATGTGATTATTGTTTACACAAATGTTCAGGTCTTATATGAAAAGTCTTAAACACGGTTATCTGTTATAAGCAGACCTGTCCTCAGGACTGGTCCTTAGCAGACTTGTCCATTAGTCTTGTCTTGAAATATTTTTGTGATTCGCTATTTGTACATGTCACTGATGAGTCTTATGTAGACGACACGCGCGTCTGGCGTACTAAATTATAATTCAGGTACCTTTGATAACTATTTACACCAGTGGGTAGATGCCACTGCTGTTAGACGTTTAGTCCCCGAGGGTATCAACAGCCCAGTAGTCAACAATTATGTGTTGACATGAATATCAATAATGTGGTCATTTTTATAAATTTCCTGTTTACAAAACTTTGAATTTTCCGAAAAAACAAGGATTTTCTTATCCCAGGCATATATTACCTTAGCCGTATTTGGCACAACTTTTTGGAATTTCGGATCCTCAATGCTCTTCAATTTTGTACTTGTTTGGCTTTATAAATATTTGGATCTGAGCGTCACTGATGAGTCTTATGGAGACGAAACGCGCGTCTTGCGTACTAAATTATAATCCTGGTACCTTTGATAACTATTTACACAACTAAGTCGCTGCCACTGCTGGTGGACGTCTCGTCCCCAAGGGTACCAACAGCCCAGTAGTCAACATTTCGGTGTTGACATGAATATTAATAATGTGATCATTTTTATAAATTTCCTGTTTACAAAATTTTGAATTTTTCGAAAAAAAAACAAGGATTTTTTATCCCAGGCATAGATTACCTTAGCCGTATTTGGCACAACTTTTTGGAATTTTCGATCCTCAATACTCTTTAACTTTGTACTTGTTTGGATTTATAAATATTTTGATTAGAGCGTCACTGATGAGTCTTATGTAGACGAAACGTGCGTTGGGCGTACTAAATTATAATCCTGGTACCTTTGATAACTAGTAACTTATGAAAAGAAAATATAGAAAATCTGCTACTTAAAGTTATTGGAACTGATTTTTTTGCAATAAATAAAAGTTAATATTTCGTATTTAAAGTGTTTTTAAAGTGCACGTAAAAATAAACTTGTGAAATTTGAAGTAAACACCCGCCTGTACCAAGTCCGGAATATGACAGTTCTTGTCCATTCGTTTTTTATGTGTTTTGTTATTTGATTTTGCCATGTGATTATGGACTTTCCGATTAGATTTTCCTTTAAGTTCAGAATTTTTGTGATTTTACTTTTTACTACTGACTAAACGGACACAGTGTAAACGCGCGCTCACTCGGTTAGACATAATAAATTTCCATTTTGACCGCGTTAACGTAATTAAAGTAAACGCGCGTTTACTAGTAAACGTGAAAATTTAAGTTAACTAACGAAATATGTGCACGCGACGTTAACGTGCGTTTACTTTATGCAATGCTTGGTCTGCACCCAACTGTAGTTGTAAAATTAAAATAGAAATAAAAAACCTGTAATTTATATATATATATATTATATACAATTTTGTTAAGTAAACAAAAATAAATAGATTTTCCTGTCAAGCTAAGGACACATATAAAACTAGAACTAATACAGGATGTTAAAGTTATTTCCTTTTTGAACTTTTCTAAGAATATGGAATGAATTAGACCTATAGCAAAGAGAGAGAATCCCACTATGCAATTCTCTACAAACGAAGCCACAAGGATAATCCAAGCCCACCCTTTGTCTGAGTTTGTCATTGACATTTTGTATTCCCGTATGAAAACTATAAAATCCTATTTACAGCACATTAATTTGTAAATAAAGTAATAAACCAGATTTTAATAAACTATGCTTTCTAGCTGATCCATGATATGAATATTTATTATGAGTTAAACAATTAAAGTGTTATGCAGTCATCCAATACAAAATATATCATCAGAGACATATAATACACTTGTATTATATGTCTCTGATATCATGTAATTGTTATTGAAGGTTGCTTCAATCATGATAATGTTTGCGCATGCTATTACTACAAGCAGCTGAAGCACACTTGCTTTATAAATCAATATTTAAGTATTTGTGTAAAATGTGTAATCAACATTGAAAGGAAAACATGAGAATACGGAAAGGTCGTAAAACTGTTACAGAATAATAGTTGACATTTGATTGTACTAAAGAATATTGAACATGTAAAATGTATGATATCAATATCATTACATTTTTTTTTGGTTTATAGGTAAAACTAATTATTTTTTCATACATGTAGTTTCTTGAAAGCCGTATCAATATCACTTTAAAGTTGTATTTACTGAATGTAAATATCAAATGAAATCTGCAGGGTTTTTTATTTTGTATTCAGGTATCCTATATCGTTCCAATGAAAATCTTGTGATTATTAGCTGTGACTTGTTGTTGAAACTTATTCATTTATAAACTTTTCTAGTTCAGTATATAGTCTAACATTTTAAAATTGACATACAAATGACTTTTCACGTGATATTAATTGTCTGATATAGAATTATGTTTTTTTTAGTTTTGCAAGATATTTGTGACGTAACGACTATAGCAGATAATACATGTAATATGTAAAGACATATCTTATGAATTATTTTTTATATTTGATAAAGAGTAACGCCTTTTTCATATTTGTATTCATATAAGAAATCAGACGATACCAAGAGAATAATTTGACTACTAGTGCAACACTTACAGGTCGGAAGAACAAATACGGAAAACAAACAAAAAATAAACAAATTAGGCCCCAAAAATTATTCAGTAACTTAAAAGTTGTCTCACTCTAACATTTATCTTAAAAGTAAGTAAAAATTATGTCATTCAACTCCCAGTTTTCAACTTTTTCTACATGTGTAGAAAGTAAACAGGTGTCTTTTATTCCGTCCACAATTTATGGGAAAACTAAATCTAAATTAAGAACCATATTGAAATTGAAAGTACACATGTAAAATAAAATATAACATGTCATTTCTTCTTTCACAAATTCCAATTTCGAAGAGATATATAGCGAAATCTGTTTTCTTTTATTGTGTCTAGCTGTGTGCATCATTCAAAAAATTAGAGAATGTAATTTTGAAGTATCAAGTCTCAATTCAAGATTATGAATGAATAGAATATAGAATTACGGGGGGGAAAGGGGGGGTAGGACCTTTACCGGAACTCCAGGATCGGGTGTTTTTAAGCTCGGGATTTCGGGATTGACCCTTCGGGATCCGGGAATTCTATTTCCGAATTTCGGGTAGTCGGGATTTAATTTTTTTTAAATTCAGAACCTCGGGATGTCGTGTTTTTAAGCCCGGGATTACGGGATCTGGATCCCTCCGCCCCCTTTCCCTCTATTATGGTTAAAGAAAAGAGGTCAGGGAAGTTTTGTAATACTTGTAACTGCAATTTTAAATTAATATTTAGTGGAATGAGAGGTGAAATGTGTTCAGACTATTACATTTCGATTTTTTTTAAAATTTAACCCAAGTTTACGGCAAGGTGTGTTTAACGACCTCGATGATTATCCATGAGGATCTCGCACTCGGTCAGCTATAGGTTTTCACCTAGTTCATGATCATACAAAAATTGAGAAGCCTGTGGTTTAGTAGTCTTGTAATATGAGACTTTGGAGTTCATATAATTTACATTCAACGCTTGTTATCGAATATTTCAAGGCTTTTTGACTATCAATGTTGACCCCCCCCCCCCCAAAAAAAAAATGATTGGATAAAATGAATGGATTACCACCCTTATTTCAAACTTAAGTCCTATAAACTGCGTAGTATTCGAATTTGTTAAAAGAAAAAAATGGTATCTCTCATATTGATTCAATACCGTAATGCCGAAAAACAATCATTTGTTTCCGCGAATTCCGAACAGCTCGAAATATATTCCCGAGTTTCAATTTGTGTAACTCGAATAATTCAAGCCCTTTCCATGTCCGATTTTCTCCCACACGAGAAATGGAGTATTCGTACATTAGCTGAATAATACGACTGAATTATTCGGGTTACAATTTGTGTAAATCCCGAATGCACATAAAAGTAAAGGTCCAGCCCTACTTTTGGGAAAGGACTGTTGTAGATTTCAGATTGATTTCCAGAAATAGATATCATACAAAAATGTTTCACGCAAATATTCGTCTTCAGACGTGTAAAGTTATACAACGGTCTGGATTGTGATAAATGTGCAATGCATAAAATATATAATGTCGTGGCTCAGCGATGTGTTGAATTATAGAGATGCTTATGCGGCACAAAGATAAGATTAATTTACCCAAATGTACTAAGAATTACCACACAACTTAAATTTTCTTAAATATTGATTTGTTATCCTGTGCCAGACAGATGCCTGATATTCTGAGAAGAGACCTTGATGAAACACGTCGCAGTGTTTAGATTTTAACAAAAATAAGGCACCAAGGTCGAAAATAGTTCTAGTTCATCATGAAGAAAATGTCAACCGTTTTCTAGCTTGGCGATCTCCGCACGCACCCGAATATAAAAGACAAATACAATACAATAGTACACAAGACGTAACATAAAGAACTAAAGACCGAGCAACACAAACTCCAACAAAACGGTATATATTTCATACAAGTAAAGAACTATACGAAGCGTCGTAACTGTTGCGGCGACGTCAATAACGTTGTCGTTGTTTTTTGTTGTTTTACACTCAAGATTCAACTTTAACAGGGTATATCTTGAAAAGTAGCACGGTTGCTAAGGACTTTTTTTGCACCAATCGATTCCTCAGACATTTTAGAATCGTCTCATCAATTAAAAAAAAAATCGATTTTCTAATATAAAAAGAAAATCTTGGAAATGTAACAATTCCTACCGAATTTCACGATTTTCCCTATATATCCTTTGTAATTTTGGTGTATGATGCTGTTAACTTCAACAGCTCGTATCTCAAAAACGAAAACGGTTACCCCCTTTTTTTATTTTATTTTCATATTTATTTTTACAAGCAGAATCTACATGTAAAATTGAAAAAAATCCATTGTGTAGTTTAATTACGTACACTTCGCCTTAATTAACTGAGTTTTACAAAATGGCAGGCAAACGTGCTCCAAAACAATGGTCACTCTCAAAAGTTGAAACAATAACATCATTTGAAGCATGGAGATAAAACTTACAATATACCTTGTCCCTTGATCAAAACTTCGCAGGGTTCCTTGTAGATGGCTGAAGAAAACCAACGCCAATCCTTTACGTGGCATTGCTGACGACGGCGAGGCGGTTGCCGAAGCTAACCGACGAACAGCAGCCCAAAAGTGCACACATTTGGACCTTATGCTTGGGTAAATAGCAAATTACTGTCCGATTATTTCTAGAAACACTATAATTAAAAATTCGACATCCATTAATTCTATTTGGCAGTCAATTCGTCGACACTACGGATTTCAGTCTACTGGTGAACACTTTCTTGATTTTAATAGCATCTTTTTGGAACCAGATGAACGTCCTGAGGACTTATTTCAGCGATTGGCTAGTTTTATTGAAGACAATATGCTTCGTGCCGGTGGCAATATTCATCACCACGGAGAAGTACCTGAAGCCGACGAAGAACTATCGCCTTCTTTGGAAAACCTGATTGTACTAACTTGGTTAATACTTATTAATCGTGACTTGCCCAACCTAGTGAAGCAGCGATATGGAACTGAGTTACGGTCAAAAACATTAGCTTCTTTGAAACCTGAAATTTCACAGGCACTTGATAGTTTACTTGACGAAATTCATTCAGCCACTGATGCCAAGGTTTTACGGGCGTCAATAAAAGACAAACATTTTGACAGAAGTGCAAAAAAGACAGGTAGTATAAGAACTGATCGTCAAATGAAGTGTTGTATTTTATGTAAGCAAGCAGGTCGTCCGTCCCAACATTTTTTAAGTACTTGTAAATATTTACCTGATGAAGACAAACAATATATGTCCAGAGTAAGACAATCTTGTACAGAAGTAGGTGATAGTGAGTCTGAGGACAATGTTAATGTTGATAATGAACAAGTCTCATTTTTAAATGATAATGTAGGTCCTAGTAAGCTTAGAGTTGTGTCTGCTTTAAGACGGGTGAGCACTAAACAGTCCCCTTACTTTAAGGCATTTTATAAACATTTCCCGCTTGAGCTAACCCTAGATACGGATGCTGAGGTGAGTATGATAAAAGCTTCTTCCGCGGATTACATCGGCGTAACAATCAAGAAAAGCAACCATTCCGCTCTACAAGCTGACGGTGTTACCCCGTTAAATATAGTTGGTGAATGTCATTTCACACTTTCGAGAGACGGAATCGAGTTACAGTTAGAGGCCCTAGTAGTGAACGACTTGGACGTTGATATACTCGCCGGTATTCCTTTCATATCATCGAACGACATCGCGATTTTCCCTAGCAAACATAAAATCGTAATACGCGACAAGGTAACTGTTATGTATGGTAGCCCAAACGAGGAACTTAACTCTAGTAATACTCGCGTACGTGAACACAGGCCTTTCTTATCCGGGCTCCATCAGCAAGTTCAGTAGTTTGTCCAGGATGTAACGGCGAATACGACATTCCATCGGAAATAGAGTCGGATTGCATTCTCGCGATCGAGCCTCACACTGACGCTTCTCGCACGAAAGATTGGCCAAGTCCCCAAATTGCTCAGTCCGTCGCAGGCAAAATACGCATCGTGAATAACACGTCAGTACCGCAGTTCATGCAACGAAATGAACATTTCTGTCGCGTACGACTTACGACTACCATAGACAGCGCACCAGAGGCTGCGGACAATATCCGTGACATAAAAACAACCAAACTACATAGACTCAACACATACTTCCCGATTTTTCAAACAAGTCTCTGTAGACCCAGATAATTAACTTAGTCCAGATCTCCAAACCCAGTTTAATGAACTTCTTCGAAAGTTCAGTGAAGTTTTTAGTCCGAACTTTAAAGGTTATAATGGGGAAATAGGTCCTTTTGGAGCATCTGTTAATATGGGTCCTGTCCAGCCTCCCCAAAGGAAAGGTAGAATGCCACAGTATTGAAAAAAAAAATTTGGTAGAACTCCAAAACAATTTGACGAATCGGAATGTAAAGGAGTGTTCCGTAAACCCGAAAACGTCGGAATTTCAGTCGAGTATATTAACCCTTCATTTCTTGTCAAAAAAGCTTCCGCTGGTTTCCGACTTGTAACAGCATTTCCCGATGTTGGCAGATATAGTAAGCCGCAACCTTCTCTTATGCACGACGTGGATTCCACGCATTTTACCAAATCCCCCTGGCAAAAGATTCCATGAAGTATTGCGGAGTTGCGACCCCTTACCGTGGAGTTCGCGTATATACACGTTGTGCGATGGGAATGCCTGGTTCCGAAACGGCTCTTAAAGAACTAATGTGTCGTATAGTGGGGGATTTCTTACAAAAAGGTTGCGTAGCTAAGTTGGCCGATGACTTATTTTGTGGCGGTAATACCCCGGAGGAGGTTTTATACAACTGGGAGTGCGTTCTTCAGTCGCTACAAAAAGCAGGAATTTGCCTATCACCTAGCAAAACTGTTGTTTGTCCAAAATCGATAACAATCCTAGGTTGGATTTGGTCACAGGGTTCAATTTCCGCTAGCACACACAGAGTAGCAACACTAGCCTCGTGTCCCGTACCAGACACTGTGCGGGGTCTTCGATCATTTATCGATACGTACAAGACGTACAAGATGCTAAGCCGCGTCATACCGAATTGTTCCAACTTAAAAGAGAAAATAAGTGGTATGAAATCAGCTCACAAAATTATTTGGTCCGACATGCTAAGA
The DNA here is from genome assembly GCA_037788925.1 of Mytilus galloprovincialis. Lineage (NCBI taxonomy): Eukaryota > Metazoa > Mollusca > Bivalvia > Mytilida > Mytilidae > Mytilus > Mytilus galloprovincialis. The sequence continues at coordinate 52,868,944 of CM075332.1, forward strand.
GAACATTTCGAGTTTGCCCAAAAGTCTCTGAGCTCCCGTAAAGCCATCACGCTACCTAAATGCAGTGATCAACTCTGGATAGTCACAGACGGATCCGTCACTAAACGCGGTATCGGAGCGACCCTTTACATAAATCGTGACGGTAAAGTGCTCTTAGCAGGATTTTTCAGTGCTGAGTTGCGTAAACATCAAGTGTTGTGGCAACCGTGTGAAATCGCAGCGCTTTCCTTTGCCGCTAGTGTCAAACATTTCAGTCCCTTAATTGTTCAGTCAAAACTGCAAACTAATGTGTTGACAGACAGTAAACCATGCGTACAGGGATTTGAAAAACTATGTCGCGGTGAATTTTCGGCCAGTCCGCGTGTCACATCGTTTCTATCCGTTGTAAGCCTATACCAGGTCAGCGTGAACCATTTATCCGGGCGTGAAAATATTCTATCCGACTTTGCTAGCAGAAACGCACCCGTTTGTACAGAGCCTAATTATCAGGTTTGTTGCTTTATATCGCGTACCGAAGTTTCTGTCGTTCGAGCCGTAAGCATTCAAGACGTTCTCAATGACACATTCAAAGCGACACAGAATTGACTGTGACAAGACAAATTGACCTCTATTTCACAATTCTACTAAATAGAAAGTAATACTCTATTACACTCTCATGAAAAAAGTTCCTCGGCAATATTATTGACCTACGAAAACGTGTTTAACCCTATACGCCCAGCCTATTTTTAAATAACATAGCTGAATAATGATCCCCAGTCAGTACAAGCTCTACAGTCTAAGAGACGCACCATTTGATTTGAGGAGGCAGTCTGAGATATTTGAGAGAGAAAATAATCTAACTCTGATTTTTGCCTTATTAAAATTAAAATTCTTGCCGTATCTGGATTGAAAACAATAATCTTGTCCACTTTTTGCTATTAGAAACGAAAACTTCCAATAGAATTATGTAGCATTAAATGAACACGAGAATTAAAAAACGGGCGTATGTTTTTCTTTTTGGGGGGGGGGATGGGGTGGGGGCAGGGGTTTGCATGTCTGACCGGAATGTGACTGTCTGTTTCGCCGAATTGATGTATTGAATACAGGTAATTATATTTTTTTAAGACAAGACTGCAACCTGCCTACTGGGTGTGGCTTTTATGTCTCCATTTGTCGACCGTCATTTACAAGTTTGTTGTCTCATTCGTATACGCCTTTGGTTGATTTGGAACCCCAGCTCACTTCCCTTATTTTTGTTCGGTGAAACATATCAACCAAACATTTGGATAACAATTGCTTGTTTGTCTTTATTAAATCTGTCGGTCGTATTCTAAATATCATCGAATAGTCCGGCGTATATCTTGTTTACAACAAGAAATCTGTGAGATTATTCTAACTCAACATGACACGGGTTATGTTCTTCTCATATATGTTATGATGGTATGATACTAAACCCCTAACGGGAAGGATTGTGCCTGATGTTCATATGATGAAAACATAATCTTTCAGTCAGTTTAATTGAAGTCTGGAGCTGGCATGTCAGTTAACTGCTTGTAGTCTGTTGTTATTTATGTATTATTGTCATTTTGTTTATTTTCTTTGGTTACATCTTCTGACATCAGACTCGGACTTCTCTTGAATTGAATTTTAATGTGCGTATTGTTATGTGTTTACTTTTCTACATTGGCTAGAGCTATAGGGGGAGGGTTGAGATCTCACAAACATGTTTAACCCCGTCGCATATTTGCGCCTGTCCCAAGTCAGGAGCCTCTGGCCTTTGTTAGTCTTGTATTATTTTAATTTTAGTTTCTTGTGTACAATTTGGAAATTAGTATGGCGTTCATTATCACTGAACTAGTATATATTTGTTTAGGGGCCAGATGAAGGACGCCTCCGGGTGCGGGAATTTTTCGCTACATTGAAGACCTGTTGGTGACCTTCTGCTGTTATTTTTTTCTATGGTCGGGTTGTTGTCTCTTTGGCACATTCCCCATTTCCATTCTCAATTTTATATATACAACAAACGAAAAATTTCCATGTCTGTTTTTTACTGACAAGTCCCACATTGAATATATCAGTACATGGCTTTGGATCCATACTATCATTATATAACAGACAATTAATAGGGAGAATACAGCATAAAAAAGTCCAACCTTTACAGCAGCAATAAAATATACAAGCCCCACGTCAGGAACCGCCGGTTGAAAAAGTGCATTTTTACACTTATTTTAAGGGTTTTTAGCCCTAAAAAAGGTACCAAATATTTTTCGCATCGCTCCGCTCGGCGAGTTTTAAAATTTCACCCCCTTTCAAAAATCTTGGATCCGCCCCTGGTGCTGTCGCTCTGTCATATATGTTAAATTCATATAACAGGCAAAAAGTACAGTTTCTGACAAGTATATAAATACGGCATACTATCGAACTTGAATCTGCAGGTACATTTTGTACCAGGTAATATTCATGTTTCCAATTCATGTCGTTATATGAAATTGGATACCCTGAATTTATCATGTTTTCCATAGCCTATCATCAAGCTCTTGAAAGACCATCCTTCTAATTATTGATAACTTTTGTTATGCATTGGCAATAATTGCTGGGTTTAAATTAATTTAAGATACCCATCCGGGCTAACGCCCTTACGGTGTATTTAATACTAGCAATAGAAACAAATATAAGAAACAAATTCAAGCAAGAATAACATTTTGTGTCAATTTGAAATATACCCATCTATAGTTGTTCCCATCCTTAAGTTGTTATTTTTTGTATTTGGTGGCATCTCTTATCATATTTTATCGAGCATCACTGACGAATTGATATGATAAAGTGTGAGTCCTGATAAGTACATCGTTATATATACTTGTTTATACACACTTGTGTGATAACTTATGATGTGTGCATCCTTTTAACATGTTTTTAATCTGTTTAATTGGGCTTCGTTGTTCTGATTGCATTTCATTCAATAATGTCAGTTATTTTACTGTATTGATGTTTAATTACAATGTATAGTATAGGCACTCGTCTTTATTGAACTCCAAGCGATGCAAAAAAGATCTGATATGTAACGTATCTTTTTGTGTCGTTGTGTTGCTGTGTCATGATGTATATTCCACATTTTTAATTCAAACTAGCAGACATATCAAATGACACAGAATTCAATTTGCACTCAGTGATGCAATAAAGAATGTTTATCCTCAGTCTAGAGCCTGTTCAGTGGTTCATATGAGTTTCTCGTTTGTTATATGAATTAGAACGTTGAATTTCCTGTTTGAATTGTTTTACACTAGTCAATCTGGGGCCATTTTTTATCTTGCTGTTTGATGTGAACCAACTGTTCCGTGGTGAAGGCCGTACACTGACCTATGAGTGTTTACCTTTTAGAAAGTGTGACTTAGATGGAAAGTTGTCCCATTAGCACTCAAACCACATTGTTCAGGACGAGAACAGGTTAACAATAAATACAATAGGTAGGGCTTGTAATCGAGTCCATCCGGGATGTTGGTCGCGGAAATTTAGAGTGCCACTGAAAAATGAGGGTATATTGGATAGGGACAGAAATTTTGCCTTGCAACAAGCCACCTACGGACCACTCAAAGAGTTGTTGCAATGGCTCTTAACGTGCAAAGAGCGTGACACTCTCTTTACACGAGGCATCAGATTTAACGTCCCCATTCTGACGGACGTGGCTGCAAACTTGATGCATTCCGCACAGATAACGGTCGCCTTACGCAAGCGATTTACTGCCGGTCGGAAGAAGAACAAGTGACCATATTTCGATTCCCCAGTCACCCTTGCGGCTAAAAAAATGCAGAAAGAGAGTACCATCATACTTTTTATTATTAGATACTGTATATTTCGTATTCACCACCAAAAGTTAAGCTTTTATCGTGTTATTTTCGAAACATAATAAAAGGTCAGTCCTCGAGACTGTTTTGAAGCTGCAGGTTGTAAAAAAATCTCAAATCAACCACCGAAAAAGGCTGTTTATTTGACCAGACTAAGAGTACCAAAATAAATGCAGATTATTAACTTTAGAAGATAGCTAATGGAAAACACTAAATTTGTAAAAGCTTTCTTATAGGTTGTCCGAATACGTTTACTTGTGACTAAACAAAATACATTTTAAAAAAAAACAAACAATATTTCCACACATCTTAATTATGTTAATTGTATACTAATATATGTAACAGTTATTCCTCTTACAAAATAAAATGTTTAAATAGTTGATAACTATAATTATGCATTGACAATAATGGCTGGGTGTAAATTAGATACTCATCTGGACTTTCGCCCTCAAGATGCATTTAATACTAAAAATAGAAAACAAATATAAGAGACAATTTCAAGCAAGAATAATATTTTGCATCAATTTGAACTGCAAGTTATGAAAATAAGATCTGATGTAATATAGTTTTTTCAAAAACAATGTTTTCACAAATTTAATTTGTATAATTATACGAGTAACTTAATTTACAGTTATTCCACTTACAAAGTAAAACGTTTGAATGTTTGAATCAATAAAAAAATGTTCTGATATTATAAAAAATAATCTAATTCATTTATTCTAGTTCATAAATATTGGTTTTTCCATTTTTTTTACCTTTTCATTGTCTTACAATATATTTATAGATGTTTACCAACCACTTTATTTATATCAAAACACTGGGCAAATGCCTTTTTATTGTCCTTCAAATGGAGGCATACATTTACATTCAACACCATAATATGCATGTTATAAATGATATAACTGACGGAAGCGAGGTTTTTCACATAAGAAATCACAAAAAAATATAAAAGAATCAGAAAATACTCTTACTTTGTTATAACTTTCATTAGTTTATTTGCAATTCTGTCAAATGCAAAATCAGCAAATCTGTAACTAGGGACTAGATTTCCATGGCAACCGTTGCTATAAAAAACTTTTAATCACTTTTTTTCATTTTCTTTGGTCATTATGAGGTATTGAACATAGATTCATTAAAATCTGTGACATACTGACGTGTGACCAATTAATTTTGACGGTTTCATAGAACTGATATTAATATCTCAGAATTGGTCTATTTAGATACAATAACAAAATAATAGTTTAACTGTATTTAATGTACAAAATAATTATAAGGCGCGCATGTCATATAAGGTTTGTTTCTCAGATACATTTGGTTCTTCAATACAGAAAGAAAATCCCACACCCATAGGCGTGCTTCAGCTGGCCCATAAACAAAAATATGTACTAGTTCAGTGATAATGGACGTCATACTAAGATTCACAATTGTTTCTCGTTCTTCGTTTTTTATATAGATTAGACCGTTGCTTTTTCCGTTTGAAAGGTTTTATACTAGTAATTTTGGGGACCCTTTATAGCTTGCTGATCGTTGTGAGCCTACGCTACGTGTTGAAGACCTATAATGGTTTACTTTTATAAATTGTGACTTGGATGGAGAGTTGTCTCATTTGTACTCATACCACATCTTCCTTTATCTATCCAAAGTATATACACGTACAAGAAACTAAAATTAAAAATCATACAAGACCAACAAAGGCCAGAGGCTCCTGACCATGGACAGGCACAAAATGCGGCGGAGTTAAACATGTTTTGTGAGATCTCAACTCTCCTTTTTTTACCTCTAGCCAATGCAGATAAATAAAACACACAGCAATACCGACAGTAAAACTCAGTTTAAAAGAAGTCCGTGTCCGATGTAAGAATAGGTAACAAATGAAACTTAAAAAGGTAACAAAATGACAATGATACATACAATAACAATACTAGCAGCTACTGACATGCCAGCTCCACACCTCAATTAAACTGATTGAAAGATTATGTCGCAATCATATGAATATCAAGCACAATCCGTCCCGTTAGGGGTTAAGTATCATACCATCATAAAATATATGAGAAGAATATATTAACCCTTATTTGTATGAGCTATGGTGTATATGTATATAGCTGTCTCATTGGCAATCGCATCGATCGCGATCAATTGGGCCACACGTTTTTGAATAGTTGATGCCATCAGAAACATCTATAATACTAAAATAACGAGGTCCAATTTGTCAGCCGTCATGGGGTTAAAAATTCAATTTTATAAATAGCCAATATAGGACAATGGTGTTGATTAAAAATTACACCACTCCAGACCCTTTTGTTTTCCACATAATTAATATTGCCAATAATTAACAAGTTCCGGGTCGAATCCGATACCTTCACATGTTACCTATTACCTTATCTGTACGTTCCGCATCTGACAGGCGCACCACCAAACGGTGAATTTCGGATTTTGCTATATGTATATGGGTCATAATCACAGGGTTGACACTACTAAATTCAATCATTGTCAAATTGTTCCCTATTGTAGTATTTTAATCAGTAAGACTTTCTAAGATGACAATATAAATACTAAAATTCTGGACTTAAAATAAGGCGTATAGGTACAGTTTTCAATTTGTTAGCGGGCATGACGTAAAACAGCGAATCAAAGAATTCAACTTTATTTATAACTAATATAGGACAATGCTGTTGATTAAAAAACACTCCATTCCAGAACCTTTTGTTTTAATTTCTATTGGTTAATAATTAATATTACCAATAATTGATAAGTTCCAGGTCGACGGGATCAAACAGAAAGATTTTGAAAGCAGAGAAAACTGTGCGTCTTATAATCGGCTTGACTTTATCAGATGACAATCCCAATACTAAAATAAAGCTTACGCATAGTTATATGCTTTAAATTAATTCAGTCACGGACCCACGATATCACGGGTGTGTTCTAGTACTGTAAACTTTTATAATGAAATCGATCAAAAATAGATACTATAAGTGACCTCTTGTCCTCTCTTCTATTAATCAGAATGAAACTATAACTTGACATGAAACATTTCAACTCTTAAACATTTTAAATCATAATAAGCATACTGTTCTTTGTCGGGAGCTTGTTGTTCAGTGATTGTCATTTATTGGTGTGGTTCATATCTGATTATCGTTTTGTTATAGTCATTTTGGGCCTTTTATAGTTTGCTGTTTGGTGTGATGAAGACCGTATTATAACCAATAATTGATAACTTTAGATAAATTATGATTTGGCCATGATGGAGAGCTGTCTCATTGGCACTCATATTGCATCTTCTGATTTATATATGTACTCAGTTTCATCTTTATTTGATCACAACTTCATGGTTAAATTCTTAGACTTAACACACCGTCACATTTCAATAACGAACAGTACATTTTCAAAACCGTACTTCAGCATGATCAAACATAGTCATCTTTAATAAAAAAACAAAAAAAAAAAAAAAAAACTTACTCTACACTTTTACAATGCTATCTTTAGAGAAACCACATACTTCATTGAAGTTGATGACACTTAAACGTCATCATAAACTATAACCTCAACATTTACCATAAACAGAGACGGACGGATGGACGGACGTAAAGACCTTTAAATATAATGACCTTATGTTCTTTTTCACAGGTTCAACCGAACATAAAGCATTTCTTTTCTATACAAGGCTTAATAACACAAAACACAAATATACTATGGGATGTAGGTTTGCAGCATCCAGTCTTTTAATGATACATTTGGAACATAATAACATGTGGAAAAAAAATTAGAATGGCAGGTGTTACGCCAAAAAACGGTCCTTATCACATTCTCTTCACTAGAAGTATGATCAACAGCCTGAACAATCTACAAAATATAATTACAAAAATTAGAAACAATTCGCAACTACATTTAAATGAATGAAAAGAGAAATTGATTAAATACTGTAACTTTGGACAGTATACATGTGCATCTATTGAATTGTACAATTCTATAAGAATAGTCTTAATATACGTGTGAAAGACAGTACCTATAGGACAACAAGTGTTTTTTTTAAACAAAAACAAAATAAAAGTCAAACAGACCTTAACAGCAATTGAATTAAACGTGTAGACTGATTGAATGCAAACCGTCGAATGATTTAATTCCCGCTTAGGTATGCACGGGTGAATCCAATGCACGGGTGGATTATGCACGGGTGAATCCACCCGTGCAAATTACTACGCATAACGGTATTCGTTAAGCCTTATAACGAAAAGAAATTTATTTATGTTCTTTTTCACGGGTTCAACCGAACATAAAGCATTTCTTTTCTATACAAGGCTTAATAACACAAAACACAAATATACTATGGGATGTAGGTTTGCAGCATCCAGTCGAGACAAAAGGCGAAAGAGTGTATAATAGATGCCAAGGTATAAGAAACAGACTGTCTTTCACCTATCCGTCTTTAGAATTTTCGGCTCGTCAACGGCCATTAACTTTGAAAAGCATATCTGAAACACCGTTGTTTGCGGCTTGAGAAGCGCCTCCTCTTCGTAAACTATACAAACTAAATTGTTTTTGTCTAACCCTATTGCACTTAAAGCTTCTCTGGCTCTAGTATAAGATGAAGGCTTATATATTTTACTCAATACTAAGGTATCTTTCCGGGGATGCAAAGAACAAAAATGTACTCCGAAGAATTAATCTTAAGATTGCTAATTAAGTCACAATAATATTTAAAAAAAAATAACAGGATAAGTTGGTATATCCGTATTTGCTATCATAACTATACTACCTTGTCTATAAATATCGGTCTTGCCATTGTGAACTATAATTTCAACTTGTGTTTTATGAAAATTAATATCACTCATTATTATAAGCGAGAGTTCTTTGTATCTAAAAAATCAAGCATAAGCCAATTATAACATACAAAGTAACCTACAATAGGACAGGTTAGAATTATCATGATACAGGTTAAGTAGGAAGTTAAATTCTTTCTTTTGTATGGTTTTCGCCTATCCTTCAAGTACAGAAAATCACGACCAGGTCCGTGATACAAGCGGCCAGGTCCACATATTAAACACATTTACAATGTACAATCTACTGTTACAATACCAAAAAACAAAAATCGGCAAGGTCCACATAAAGAAATTTTTACTCAAAATTAATTAATTCATTTTAGCATCAAGTTTCAATACAAACATGGAAAGATATGCAATATCCTATCCTTCAAGGACAGAAAATCACGGCCAGGTCCGAAATACAAGCGGCCAGATCTGCATATTTAACATATGTACACTGTACAATCTCAAGTTACAATATGAAAAAACAAAAAAATGGCAAGGTACGCATAAAGAAAGTTATACTCAAAATTCATTCATTCATTTTAGCATCAAGTTTCAATACAAGACATGGAAAGATATGCAATGTCCTATCCTTCAAGGACAGAAAATCACGGCCAGGTCCGTGATAAAAGCGGCAAGGTCCGCATATAAAACATATGTACACTGTACAATCTACAGTTACAATATAAAAAAAAACAAAAAAGCAGCAAGGTCCGCACAAAGATATTTTTATTAAAAATTCATTCATTCATTTTAGCATCAAGTTTCAATACAAGACATGGAAAGATATGCAAAATCCTATCCTTCAAGGACAGAACATCACGGCCAGGTCCGTGATACAAGCGGCAAGGTGTACACTGTACAATCTACAGTTACAATATCAAAAATCAAAAAGCGGCAAGGTCCGCATAAAGAATTTTTTCTCGAAATTCATTCATTCACTTTAGCATCAAGTTTCAATACAAGCACATTTGAAATAAACCTATAATCGTTTAAAACCGAATTCTCAGCACATCCCCTGTTGAAAACAATTAGAAGGGGTTTTATACTGAAACAAAGTCTTGCACTAAACCAACAAACTTGCCGGTGTCAACAGACTCCAGTATCGGCCAGAAAACTGTCGATTTCAAGTAAGGGATACTCAATGTACCGTTAGCTTTACATAATTGAATATGTTTTACAGTGTAAGCTATTAAAGATACATGTGACAAGAGCAAATTATTATCGATTGACCAGTCAAACGTGAATGCATCAATTACAAAAATATACCCTTTGTTAAAGGATCAAAAAGCTTTGAATTATACCTTGGGAGTTAAGCATTGTCACTATTAGTAAACCGATCTAAGCTAAAAGGTCTCAATATTTTATTAAAATAATGGAAAATTCTGTCCGACAACGACCAATCGTCAAAATCAAATATTTTCCTATACTGATCCGCGGTAGTATTCAAAGTTCTTGGTATCCACTCAATTTTCAAACACATCGAATTTTCTGTACAAAAATAAAAAATCTCCATAGCTAGATTGGGCAAATCCAGTTTCATACTGCCAACTTCGAATATTTTATCTACGTTTTGGTAATCGGTGAGTAGTTTGAAATTTATTTTAAAATGATCAGGAAAGCTTTCCATGTCAAAATCACTGCCTTTAATTCTCGCCAAGTTGACCTTGAGATTTTAGTGAAGAATGCCAAAATTCTAACTCTTTAATAGACACAAGATCTAACTTAACTCTAGAGTCCCAAGAGGATCGATCATTTACTAAATGGTATAAGTGTCTTGTCAAAATTCTACATATATTACCTAATGCGGGTGATAATGCAATGATTTTACCAATATCCGCTGCAAATTTCCTTGCAGTCGTATAACAAGGATTTATAAGTGTCACTTTTCTATGAAAACATAAGAAACTTTTGTGATTCAACATGCATATCTATATGAAGGTACCCCGATGATGTCTTGAATCAAACTTAAATGCAAAATTTTTATTTGCTGCATACGTTTTGGCCTCTTTTACAACCTCGTATTTAAATTTAAATAACAAAAGGGGGAGTGCTAACTTCCTTAGCGACTCCCATAAATACCAAAAATACAGAAGTAGGTGCATCGGTAATTTTCCAAAAAAAGCCAGATTCAAGTATATTCTATTCTATTCTATTCTATAGGTAAAACTAATTTTTTGAACTCGGCCAATAAAAGTTTTTCTTTCCAAAATTGTAGGCTATTATACAATCGACCTTTTACATTATAAACTTGTACTAACTCATTGTCATACTCATATGTGTCTAAACATAAATTTAAGTCAATCAAAGATAATACCTCATTTGGAACTGCTGGTGTTGTTAGACGCTTATTTCTGGACAATTAGACGACCAATGTCCTGTGGAAACCAACGAGAAAGCATCAGCTGTAGGGATGCTAGTAGGATTGTCATCTTCACTCCTATAATGACTTCTTGCAGGTGCACATTCAGGAGAACTTTGGACTTCCTCGTCAGACATGAAGTAGAAAAAAGTCAATCAGACCTTAACAGCAATTGAATTAAACGTGTAGACTGATTGAATGCAAACCGTCGAATGATTTAATTCCCGCTTAGGTATGCACGGGTGAGTCCAATGCACGGGTGAATCCACCTGTGCAGATTACTACGCATAACGGTATTCGTTAAGCCTTATAACGAAAAGAAATTTATATCTCTATTGTCGACGGAGCATAACAAAATCAAAGTCATGAATTGAGTAACATGTCAGTCTAGTGTCAATCAACATAAACCAAATCTTGAGATTATAGTATAATGCATTTAGTAGTTTAATATTTGTTACAAGAAAACTGGTAAAACCATAGTCTACATAAATTCGATGGTGTCCTCGCTCTATTACCAAGTCTGTTTCAAACCGTTCCAATAAACTCTGATATAAAGTGGAGGCTTCCAACGCATCTGTTGGTAAACCAAGTGTCAGACGAAATAAACGTAACTTCTTCCGTATTCCGTACAGTGGCGGATCCAGAGGGGGCGTAGACGGCGTACGCCCCCCCCCCCTTTTGCCTGCACTTTTGTTCTGTGTTAAATGATTAATCAGCCTAGACTGCGTGAACAGCCGTCCTATACCATTGATAACATTGTTGAATGATAGTGATCCCCAGTCAGTAAGCTCTATACATAGATTTAAAGTCTAAGGTACGGATCATTTAATTTCAGGGGGCAGTCTGAGATACTTTAGAGACAAAATTCTGACCCTGATTTTTGCCTTAAAATTTCTGGCCGTATCTGGATTGAAAACAATCATCTTGACCACTTTTTTGCTATTAAAAAAAAATCAACAGAATGATTTAACATTAAATGAAAATGATGAATTAAAACACGGTCGTAATCAATTACGGGGGAGGGGGAGGGGAGAGGGGGTGTATGTGAATCCCATATCTGACCGGAATGTCTGTTCCGCCGAACTGATATGCTGAATACTTTTTGTTTCAAGGCCCGACTGCAACCTATCTGCTGGACGTGGGCTATATGCATATGTCTCCATGTGTTGACCAACATTCACAACTTAATTGTCATTGCCGATTCATTCGTAGCCTTTTGTTGATTTAAAACCCTCACTTCCCTTGTTGGGTGAAACATTTCAACCAAACATTTGAATAAAATTGCTTGTTTGTCTTTCTTCGTGTCGGTCGTAATGTAAATTTCATTCAATAGCCGTATCTATCTTGTTTACAACAAGAAATCTGTGAGGTTATGCTAACTAACCATACAACAAACGAGAATTGTGCATGTCCATCTAATTTTATAATAAACAATTAATGGAGAGAATACGGCACTTAAATGTCAAACACCTACACTTTAACTAAAATGCATTTTACACTTATTTTCTGGGGTTTTTTTAGCCAAAAAAGGTCCAAAAAATATATTTAAATTGTGCTCACAATATATTATGTTGTGCATTTATTTAAGTTGTGTGCACCATATATTTTGTATTTCTTTGCATGTCCCTAGCGCGGCTCCGTAGTACGGAAAGAAGTAATTTGAATTTTCGAACGATCGTTAACAGCTTTTCACAATTGTTTCGCAAAATGCAATATCTGTAAACAAATGTAACTGACAAACTATACGACAACGAACATTTTTTTCTTTCTTTTGCAAACAGATTATCATGCAGACTTTCTATTAGTATTTGAAAAGCAACATCATGCCACGATTAATTTGAAGCATTAGAAGCAAATTATTTCTAATTTCATCAAGTAGTTAACATTGCATGCTGAATGTTGAAGCGGCTTGGCATGTCCTTGAATTAAGTTACTTATGAAGAGTTTAACGTGTAACCAGGCGGGGACGTTTAGATATTTTTATCCTCAGGTTCCTGGGATTTGAAAAGCAATTCAAAAGTTCTAAAATCAATAAAAAGTTTACACTATCACTTACAAATATAAAACAAATACGATACTACATAAAACGAATTTCAACACCTGTTAAACCAAAACTGTTTAAAACTCTTTCAGCCCGATACTGTTTAAACCAACTGTTTGGAACTATAGTCTGAAACCTCAATGTATGAAACTGGTCTGAAACCTAAATGTATGAAACTGGTCTGAAACCTAAATATATGAAACTGGTCTGAAACCTCAATGTATGGAACTGGTCTGAACCCTAAATGTATGAAACTGGTCTGAAACCTAAATGCATGAAACTGGTCTGAAACCTGAAACCCGCTAAATATATGAAACTAATCTGAAACCTAAATGTATGGAACTGGTCTGAAACCTAAATATATGAAACTGGTCGGAAACCTAAATGTATAAAACTGGTCTTAAACCTAAATGTATGAAACTGGTCTGAAACCTAAATGTATGGAACCTATTGAAACGAACGTTTGGAAACTATTCAAACTGGTGTAAATTTTAATATGAAATTTTATTGAATAAATATGTCCATAACTGTCGGAACAACAGGGTAGCACTAAGGCATGGTATATCAGCAAACACTTACTGCAAAAGTGAGAGATGTGTGACGCAAAACCTTAGCACCAGTCCTGTTTGGACAATCTGTACCGGTCGAACCAACAGTCTCAGCCTTTTCTGTTCTCAGGTTCCAAGTACTTCACTTCACTTAAACTAAACTTTCTGCCTACTGCAAACTTCTTCCTTTCCGATGTTGACTGTTTGCTGTCTTCGGTACAAATGACAACTTGAACTGAATATATATGGAAGTGTTTAACGACCTTGACTGGCTTTTCAGCCCTTGCACGGTCGGTATAATTTGAACTGAATGTAACAAATGGAAGTTTTTAACTACCTTGACTGACTATACAGCCCTCGCACGGTCGGCTCGGTGCCCGAAGGCAATTGGTGAGCGTTTAAATAATTTTTGCCGGCATCTGTCAGGAACAGGTGGTGGTGGCCATTTTGGAGGTCGCCATCTTGGTTTTGCGAGTTCTTTTTGGTTTATTTACTATTTTTGTTATTTCTTCACAACGGCTGCTTTCAGGGCCAGTTTGATCAGCTTGGCAGCCCGCTAACCTCGATGATGGAGTACTGGTAGGTGAGTCTTGGACGTAGTGCTAAAGATGACAGGAAGCGTTATCAGGACCAAAGCCGTGAGGCAGTGAAATGAAGGTCAATCATCTAACACCTAGGATACAGCACTTGGACGTTAATCGGCATAACACTGCCCCATGATACAATGGGTTTTGGAGTGCATGTTAACGCGGTACGCCTCCTACTACGTCTACTGTACGGCATTGGATTGGTTTCTGTTATCTAAAGTAGTACGTCGTTGATCATATGATCTAACTGTAAACCCTCATCGAAGATAGCGGGTAAAGGAGAGCTGGCCCAGCACGAAGAGAGCCCCTAGCAACAATTGTACCGGTAAAGCGTCTGATAGCAACCAAGGATAAAGGGATGATTTTAGATACAGTTTTCAACTATAAAAAGATTAAATTGGAAACTCATAGAGATATCAGAAAATATATAACTGTAGAAAAATTATCAGAATCTTAAACAGTAAATTCGTAACAAGAGTAAACTCACCACTGGATGACCTGCCTGATAATTTTCGTCATTTAAAACAATATTGGCACGATCAGATGACTCGACATGCCTTAATTGCTTAGCTTGTATGACTTTTGTCTCCAGAAAAGACATTTTTTACCAGTCATGGTAATCATGGTAATGTCATAAAGCGTGTTTTAACGAAAGTTGATTCATCGTTACACGCATGTTTCAGTTTCTCTCTCACTAATTCAAATGTATGAAAATGTTCTCTTCTTTGAGATTAAGGAGGTCGTACGTAAACTGTTCATTAGCTCTTCCAGGTGGCTTAACACGATCTAAGCTTCTTTACTCGTTCTTATTATGGAATTAGCACTGACAATAATTTTCCAGAATTTTTTCGGAGTTGTTCCAATGTGGTTTAAAGTTAGTCTTTTCGAAAAACAAGAATAAAGACACCTCAAAAGTTATTGACCCTTAGTATCTGTACTTATTCAAGCACATAGACACAACTATTGATACAAATATATATTCTCTTTTATAAAACTGAAGAAAATGCATTTTAAAATAATAAAATTCATTGCATTTTATATGACATAGGAAAATAGGAAAGGGGAACGTTACATGTACATGACTTATTTGGGTGAAAATTGAGTAGTAATACTACTATGTGATGAGTTTTATAAAAATGCCTGTAAAAGTTTATTTGTATGTTCTATCAAACTTTTATATATCAACACTTCTTGAGTATTGATTGTTCCACTTTTTGTGTGAAAATTTACTATTGGTGATATATATATAAGAAATGTAATATACTTTGACAGACGGTAAGATTGAAAAAAAATGTTACATACATTTGAAAATCGTCCAATTCACTCACGTTATATGTTCATATGATGTTAAAGTTTGATGTCAAATAAAAGCTGATACATCACTCTTTCATCTGATAACAATTTTGTTTTAGATATTTTCATTCGGAAATTTTATAACCTCATTGGTTGATATCTTTGGCGGAAGTACATGTGATACATCCTCATTCTTTCAATATCCAAGCTGTGGCAAGGTCGTGCTCCACGTGTTGTCGGCAAAGTAACTATATTCTTTAACTTTTACTTACATTTGCCTTGGTGGCTTTAAGACCTTGGTGGTCATTTATATATGCCTTGGTGGCAATAGACCTAGGTGGTCATTTATATATGCTTTCGTGGCAATAGACCTAGGTGGTTATTTATATATGCATTGGTGGCAATAGACCTAGGTGGTAAATTTTATGAATTTAAACATTTGCCTTGGTGGCAACATTGAATTAAAATACTAGCCTTGGGTGCGTCAAGACCTTGGTGGTCATTTATATTCGCCTTTGCGGCTTCTTGATAGAACTAAATGATGATGTTTGACCTTGGTGGCAAAATGTTTTGGGATTTATAACTTGGGTGGTTATTATCAACCCAGGTGGTCAGATATTTGTGATGCCGTGCGCCGGTTGAACGCAGGGCAAAGTGCTATCGCTATATAAAATATACGTGGAAGTGGGGGCTCTGGTCATTTTGGAAACCTGTAATTGAAAGGAGAATAATAAATTGGGTAAATAGTTTCTTTTGAGTGTGGTGGACTTTTCATTGATTATTACATCGTACATACTGATAGAAAATGCTCTTTATAGTACGGTGACAAATAAGGTAAATTTGAAAATTTAATGGACCGAAATACCTCATGGCTAATTTTGGTCTTATTTTGTAGATAAATATAATATCCTTTGATTAAGGCATGTCGTATAGTGCCAAAGTGGTGCAGATTTTTGAAAACTGCGTTCAAAGGTCAAAAGGGGGAATTTAAAAAAATTGCTAAGTTTAGACATTTTGGACAATTTCTCGGTAGTCTCTCATGTTAACTGAGATTTTTTTTCGATGAGAGCATGCTCCACAAATACAGCTAGTCATATTTATGTCTGATTACCAGATGTTAGTGATACGTACCCTCGCTTGCAACATGTACGAAAATGAAACAAATATCTTTATTTACGGAAATTATCGACAAAAAATATTCATAATTAAGATTTAGCTATGCAATAATATATGGCCACATATAAAGATATATTTGGGAAAGTTTTGTTAAAATGCCATAAAGAACAGAGGAGAAATAAGAACTGTAAAGTTTACACTCTGTCCATAGTGTTATGGAAAAAAAATGATGAAATTCGTTTCTGATTATTTAAACTTAAAAGGATGTAAGAACTATAAAAATGAGTCCTCATGTTCATGAAACTATAGTACATGAAATTTGTTTTTATTCTAATAAATAAATCGGTACTAGACCAATTGTACATTGAGAAGATGTGTCCCCCGTTTTTTTTTTATTTTATATACAACAACAGACAAGGTTGTCGTTTTTTGATGTGGTTCATAAATGTTTCTCGTTTCTAGTTTCTCGTTTCTAGTTTTTATATAGATTATACCATTGCATTGGTTTAATACTAATCAATTTTTGAAGCCCTTACTGTTCGTTTCGAGCCAAGGCTACGTTTTGAAGACCGAACTTTGACCTTTAATGGTTAAATGACCTTGATGTCTTATTGGAACTCATACCATATCTTCTTATATCTATAAACAATGGAATATATAGCAGACTTGAAAACCCGATATATATGTAAATAAATATTCACATGGAAATTACGCTTCAAAAGGTGCTGTCAATGTTTAATTATAATACACTATTACTAGACATCAATATGCACATCAATTTGAAAAGGTAACGGAATACTAAAGAAAAAAAGTGGATGTCATTGTATGGCGCCGACAATATGAGTTTATTCAGATCACCATGTACTGATTGACCATTGCTTCTGGGATCATTTGATCCGCGGTGAAGTGATTTTCACTGCAAAATATGTGTTAAAATAAGAACCAGCTAGAATGACAAATTTTGATACATGCATGTTTTTTCCGACCCCTTGTTATTGTCTTCTTTTGCCAATCTCGATTGTAGAAGGCGTATCGCATCCTGTCAGAGCGCCGCGAGTTTCTGTTGGTGTGCCAGACATCCTTTTAAAAAGTTGCATATGTCGTCAGTGGCGGATCCAGAAATTTTCATAAGTGGGGGCCCACTGACTGACCTAAGAGGGGGCCCGCTCCAGTCACGCTTCAGTGATTCCCTATATAAGCAACCAAATTTTTTCCCAAAAAGGGGGGGCCCGGGCCCCCCGGGCCCCCCCCCCTAAATCCGCCTATGGTCGTGAGTAGGTAAAAACTGTCTTGTGGCTTTGGTTGAAGAAACGTCTCCAGTCTAAAATCACAATTCATCTTGTTTGACATCAAAGAATAAGACCTTATTAGAAAAAAACATAACTGTCATGATTTAAACATGATGCAACCCCTGGAATAACTTTTCAATATCTGTTCATTGGCAAAAAGAGGCGGCAGAATAATTCTTATATATGCCGCTTCAGTCCCTTACAAATCCTACACAAAATTGCTTCACAGTCTATAGATTTTGAAAATATCCCGATTGATATTTTGTCATGTTCTTCCAAATCAAAATCATTGTAGTGCGATAGTGCATAGTTACAGTGTACCTTCAAATCTTATCAACCCATGTTTATTTTCAGGTGCACAAAGAAATTTCATACAATCCCTTATTGATCTGCATTCAATGACTTGAATAACAATTTGGATCTACCACCATTTGAAATAAACCTTATTGTATCTTTGACTATGTGGTATGGGATTTGCTCATTGTTGAAGGTCGTGCGGTAACCTATAGTTGTAAATATCTGTGTCATTTTGGTCTCTTGAGAAGAGTTATTCCATTGGCAATCATACCACATCTTCTTTTTATATACACCAATGTCCGATGTAAGGGGAGGGGTGGGCTCCCGCTGACATGTTTAACCTCGCCACATTCTCGTTTGAACTGTTTTATATTTGTTAATTCGGGCCCTTTATTGCCGACTATGCGGTAAGGGCTTTGCTTATTGTTGAAGGCCGTACGGTGACCTATAGTTGTAAATGTATGTGTATTTTTTGTCTTTTGTGGCGATTTTTCGAATTGGCAATCATACCACAATTTTTTTTATGGTTTTGAAGCAGTCATTGGCCAAATCTCAATAACTGTTGTACCATTTTACATAAAGACTTTGGACAATACCAATACCATATTTTAATCAGGGGTGTACTGGTTCTTCATAAAGGAATATCACACACTCAGCCTAAGTATACATTTCCGTTCAGTATCAAATGAGAGTGCATTGTAATCATTAGCCATTTGAAAAAAATTGTCATCTACTAACCAGGCAAAATATTTACCAGTCTGAGAGAGGTTGGAATTCATTGTAAAGATAGAAATGATTTGAAATCTCGAACGATCATAAACAGCTTTTTAGATTTTTTTTCACAAAATGCAATATCTGTAAACAAATGTTTATGGCACAAACTATACGACAACGAACATGTTTTTTTCTTTCTTTCGCTAACAAATCATCCTGTAGACTTAATGAATGCAGACATGCTGCACTGTAGTATTTGAAAAGCAACACCATGTCCCGATTAATTTAAAACATCAGAAGCAAATGATTTTTAATTTCATCAAATAGTTAACAATGCATGCTGAATGTTGAAGCGGCTTGTCCTTGAAGTTATTTATTACGAGTAAACTCACCACTAGATGGCCTGCCTGATAATTTGCGTCATGATTTAAAACAATATTGGCACGCTCAAATGACTCAACATACCTTAATTGCTTAGCTTGTTGTATGACTTTTGTGTCCTGAATTTTCATGTGATCGTTTTTAGTCCTCCTACAAAATACAACTACTTCCGTTTTAGATAATTTGCATAAAACAGTGAAGGATAAGTCTAAAGAGTCACAAATGATTAATGTAAAATCTAGAGAGTGAATGACCCTATGAACTATGAACCGACCAATCACAAGCGGTTTTGAATTTTTCTGCTTTAAACCGGTTGTTGTTGTATTTTGTAGGAGGACTAAAATGATAACATGAAAATTTATTGACAAATCTTGTGGACTGGGGGTAAGGGGTACTCTAAGGGTAAATACAATGCATATCATCTGAAAGATAAACTTTTCATGAATCGAATGGTGTATGGAACAAAAAATTTGAGACTGAATTGACAGAGAAATAAGGGTTTTAAGCGGAGAGGTGAAAAAAGTAGTTGGGTACCTTCTCGTAAATATACGTTGATAGTGGGTCTTCCAATCGATAGAAACAAGTGCCTGTGGATAAAATGAAAGTATAATGTTTACTCTATCTTCATGTGAATTTTCAGTCGTGAGGTATTTCGGTCCATTAAACTCCTTAACTAAGCGACTTATCCCAATTTGTCACTCCACTATTAAAGACTTCGTTAGAAAAGAATAGAATTATTGAGAAAGTGGAATAATTAAGTGTGACATGTCACTTGATATTAATGTTGTTTACCAGAGTGATGTGTATTGAAATATAAGGTGTCTTCGTCGAGGTCCGCGTTCAGCGGTCTGTTTGATTATACATAGCATTGAATAGAATGTTTTTGATTTCAGATGGTGTTACCTACAGCTTTGACAGGCTGATGAATTAAGGAGAAGCAATATGACATTGTACGATGATTCATGTCAATGAGTTTGAACAACCAAAAAGGAAAGGATTTTTTCTGAACAAATTGCAATTTAAGTAATGTTTTGATTTCTGAAAAAAGGAAAATAATGAATGGGAAAAATATGGATACAAATCTAAATTATGTATGTCTGTGCTGAGAAAGGCAGAAGATGCCAATATGGCACGGTACTAAAAAAAATAAAAAAATATATGTGATGGAAGCAGCTTTATGTTCAAATGAACCTACTTAAAAGTAATTCAAATAATTTGTCTGTAATTTCATGATGTTTACTATTGGATGTATATATAACTTCATTGATGTGTTGAAATATGTCACAAAAATCTTTTTGTCTTGGGAGATTAAATAATGGTTGCAATATTTTTGTTTTGTTTTGTTTAATAAATATAATATTGAATGATTTTGTATACTAGTACAAATGTATACTTAAATTTTATGTATGGTTAAATTTTTTAATTTAAATTTCTTTGGGCCACACCAATTTAATTTCTTGTTCTACGGATTTTTGGACTCCAAAATTTGGGGCGTGCGAGCGATTTGAAAATTTTAATAAAAAAATATTTAATTTGCAAATTTTTGAGGCGAAGATTGAAAAGTAAAGGCGAGCGATGATATATTTTTTTTGTAAACATAAAATAGTAGGTTTTGACCATATTAAAACTTGATTTATCACGTGTACTTTGACATTTCTTTAATTTCTGAAGTATTTTTTCCCTGTTCACCAAGAAATAATTAAATCTGGTCTATGTATGTGTGACTGACAATGAGTCAATTCTCCATCCAAGTCATAATCAGGTTGGGGGCAACCCCTTAATGTTATAAATATCCCTTTTACATGTTTTATGAGGGATCAATATAAGTTATAATATATTTGTTTGTACAAAAGGGCTCATATTTTTTCAAAGAACTATATATCTACCTGGTATTAAATGGTCAAAACATGTCCAAGAATTTTGTAATATTCCTGGACTTTAATCATGTTAAATTAACACATTTACTTTAACAGTTTAATATTATTCAAATTAAGTCATGTAAGTGGACCCCTCTTTTTGAAAAAGTTGTTTAGAATATGATGTAACTCTCCTCTTTTTGAGTACAAAATTCTAAGTTTTCAAAGGTTTTGTATAGAAGAAATATACAAATCCTTGGTAATTCTATTTTCTTTTCTACATCAGTAAAATGACCCCTTGTCTGAAGGAGGGTTGTTATCAACCTGATAATAACAAACACAGATCAAAGTAGGGCCTTTTACACAGGGCTTTGATACACACCAAACAGCAAGCTATAAAGGACCCCAAAATTATTAGCGTACACAATTCGAACAAGAAAACAAACGATCTAATTTATATATCCAAACGGGAAAATACCAATAAACAACATCAACAAACGATAACTGCTAAACGACAGGCCCCTGAATCAATCAGGACAGGTGTATAAACATGATATTTACACAGTGTGGTGGGGTGCTTTTATGTTTAAAATCGTTATATACAGGTTAGACTGCGATTTTAAAAACAAATGTTGATATTTTCTTATAATATTTACAAAAAAAACGGTGCGGGAAATGGACATGATTACATTTCCGGATGCGGGAAGCGGGAATATAAAAAAAAAATAAAAAGAATCTGTTTTGAAAAAAATAGGTGCGGGCGGGTCCGTCGAACAAGGAATAAAATTGGTGTGGCCTTGTCTACAGTTCGAGGGACACTGATTCCATAGTGGTTTTCCATGTGGATTGTAGGCAAAGGGATTTTTCCTTTTCAAAGTGTGACTAATGCTGTCTTAAGTACAAATAAACCATTTGTTAATGGTTAATATATTTTCAGCAGAGTTGTGAAGAATCAAGTGGAAATACAATTGTCAATGTTCCTGATTAGGAAGTAAAGAGTGTGTTTGATTTGACAACAGTAAAGAAAGAGACAAGCCAGCATAGTTTACACTTGGAGGTGAAGTCCTTTTACTTACAAGCTTTCCACAGGCTGAAGATGTTATTAAAATAATGACAATGTTCATTTTGATATGAGTTCATTGCCTTAACTCAACTTTTAAAAGTCTGTATGTGGTCAAATTCATGAAAATTTATTGAATTATGAACTATTTATAAAGAACTGTGTACATGTATCGTTAAATGTTTAGTAGTGTTTTAAAGTAATTAAAGAATAATATTTAATAAAAGTTTTGAAGATATTTTTGTTTTGGGTATTGGGAATACTATTCCTTAATAAGGGAAAGCCTTGCTAGTGGTGTAATTTGAGATTGGCCTGCAAATAGGCTGTATGGACTATAGAGTTTTCTATGCCCATAACTTAACATGAACTGGATGCAAGATTATATTAATCACTGAGGATATGTGTATAACCTCATTGGTTGATATCTTTGGCGGAAGTACATGTGATACATCCTCATTCTTTCAATATCTAATTGGTGGGTTGGTTTAAGGGCTATGTTTGGTCAGGCAATACATATTGCCTGTTAGGGTTGATGAGGTTCTTGATAAGTTCCTCCCTCTCCCACCCATTAGTACCAAAATGTAGATATGTTTTTATATTTATATTTTAATATTTGTATTACATGTATGCATTTTGGGTTGATGAGCACGAGACAACATTAGAAAAACATAAGCATGACCATGGGATCATGTTGACAAAACAAGCCTTCGCTTTATCGATTTTCAAGGGAAAGGTCAATTAGGGCAAGTGTATTGGTATGTTTGTGTTTGCTTTTTCATTACAATGGTAAAAATAAGATTATATATCTCGTATGACAATAATGTTGATTATAATGCTTCATTTTATGAGCTCCAGAGTAGTTATATAACTGAGAAACAACTGCGCACTATATTCAATGAGCTCTTCTGCATTGCAGTGTGCATAGTAGTCCACATTTTGGTTTCTGAAACGTTTAGATATTATCTTGTATTCGGTTCTTTCCTCTAGAGTTTTCTATATAAAAAAAGAAGATGTGGTATGATTGCCAATGAGACAACTATCAACAAAAGACCAAAATGACACAGACATTAACAACTATAAGTCACCGTACGGCCTTCAACAATGAGCAAAGCCCATACCTCATAGTCAGCTATAAAAGGCCCCGATAAGACAATGCAAAACAATTCAAACGAGAAAACTAACGGCCTTATTTATGTAAAAAAATGAACGAAAAACAAATATGTAATACATAAACAAACGACAACCACTGAATTACAGGCTACTGACTTGGGCAGGCACATACATAAATAATGTGGCGGGGTTAAACATGTTAGCGGGATCCCAACCCTCCCCCTAACCTGGGACAGTGGTATAACAGTACAACATAAGAACGAACTATAAAAATCAGTTGAAAAAGGCTTAACTCATCAGATGGACAAAAATATTAGTGGACGTGGCCGCGTACTTATACATCCCGACACAAAAAGACACAATGAACAGATCTGAGAGTACTCGCAGTTATC
Source organism: Mytilus galloprovincialis (assembly GCA_037788925.1). Taxonomy (NCBI): domain Eukaryota; kingdom Metazoa; phylum Mollusca; class Bivalvia; order Mytilida; family Mytilidae; genus Mytilus; species Mytilus galloprovincialis. The sequence goes on from CM075332.1 coordinate 52,892,613, forward strand.
TGACAGATAGTTCAAAGACAATAACAACTAATAAAAAAATCATGCATCTAAGACTAAACTATCAATCCGTACACATCCAATATCCAATGGATTTAGTGTAAAGACGTCATAAACAGCCAGAGAAAAACATGACCTTGTGCAATGCCAAGTTACAGGTATCGACATATTGTAGATCCATGAATATGTATATGTAGAACATACTAGTAAAATTTAGTTAGCTTTTAATCTACTGATAACAAAATCAATATTTATTCCTATAAAAACAATATTCAATGATCTTATTACAGTGTTGAATAGGTAACCTTTTAGAATACGTTTATTTAAAGGAGCGACAAGTTTACATGGATCATTTCTAAATTTCTGGGCACGGTTAACAACATTTCCTTAAAAATGAGGATGTGCTCTCCCGTTTGAAATAAGTTTTCTACAGGTACATCCAAACTTCAAAACCAAATCTTTATATCTATGGAAAAAATTAGTAAAGGTTTTAAGTAATTTATGGTAACGATATCCCTGGTTTAATAATTTACCAGTAATACATAGGTTGCGTTCGTTAAAATAAAAAACGTCACAACAGACACGGGCATAGCGAACAAGTTGTGAAATATAAACACCGTAAGATGGTGCCAAAGGAACATCACCATCTAAAAATGGAAATTTAACAATAGGGAACGAAAAATCGTCTTTTGTCGTAAATTTTAGTGTGGAGTTTCCCGTTTAAAACCGAAATATCTAAATCCAGGAAAGGACAGTTATTACCGAACACATTTGATTTATTTAAAGTAAGTTCCTTGGGGTAAATTTCAGCAGTATATTGAGAAAATTCTTGATTATTTAACGAAAAAATATCATCAAGATAACGGTAAGTGTTGTTGAATTTATTAATTAAATGCAATTTCGACGGGTCTTTACTGAGTTTAGTCATAAACTGTGATTCGTAACAGTACAAAAACAAGTCTGCTATTAAAGGGGCACAATTAGTGCCCATGGGGATACCTACAACCTGTCGATAAACTTTGTTGCCGAAACGTACATAAATATTATCAAGGAGAAAATTAACAGCTTCAATCATCTCATCACACCTCCAGTAAGTATATCTAGCATATTTATCTTTCTCATTAGAGAAGAAAGCTTTAAATGAGTTGCAGCAAATATATCTACATTCAGCTTTACCAAACGACCATTTAATTAAATAGGAAAACTTTTGTTTAATAAGATAGTGTGGAAGTGTAGTGTAAAGAGTAGAAAAATCAAAATATTAACAGAATCAAAAGGACCATCAAAAGCCCGTAATTTATCTAAAACATCCAAAGAATTTTTTACACTCCAAAAATGGTTTATACCACTATGTTCATATATTTTATTACAATAGTTTATGATAGTCTATGCCCATAACTTAACATGAACTGGATGCAAGATTATATCAATCCCTGAGGATATGTGTATAAACGTTCCCGTGTTTGAAAATGAGAAAGAAAAAAACCCGAACATCACACTTTAACGCTATTTTACAACAAAAAAAAAAACCTGCACCGTGGGAAAACTCTTCGACAGGGCTAAAATGATAGTATGATGTTTACCCTATCTTCATGCGAATTTTCAGCCGTGATGTATTTCGGTCCATTAAACTCTTTAATTAAGCGACATTTCCCGATTCGTCACTCCACTATATAAATATCCTTCCGTTTCCGCTTTGCATACATGATATTTCTATTTGACCTATGCAGCAATTATATTTGAAAAAAGCTGTAAAGCAGAAAGAGTGACAAATCATGGATATTTTAATTGTTGTACTACTGAGTGCACTTTTTCATCTTTCCTTCGGGTTAGGTGGGAGAACTTGTGAAATAAATGGGTAAGTAGATTAACCTTTAAAAAACAAAATTTATCTATAAATTTAATTATTGTTATCAGTAACGCTTAGTCCATGACATAATGGGAAAACGTGTACATTTTTTAGTTCTCTTCAAATTTATTGCATACATCCGACTCAAATCATCGTAGCAGTGATATGAATATAATAAACAGCTGCACCGTGTGTGCATGATACGACCGTCGCTTTTTCAAAGAATAACGTTCAATAACTTTTTAATGTGATATATCCAAAATTCATTAAAAACTAAAATGAGGTTATCTTAATAGATAGTCACCAAACTTTCATGAGAGACGGAATTATAAAAGTTTTTCCAAACTTGTGTTAGGATCCTAGATTTGAACATGTAATATTGTAATATTTTATTCTTGTAATTAATCATTAATAAATACTGTTTAAACCAAAGTTTCATGGTAGTTGCTAAAGGCATTGTCCGAAAACTGGAAAATCCCCCTCTTTTTAATGAATAAAACCTGATATTACTCGGAAACGTAATACCTGTATCAAAAGTTTATCAAAATATCAAGGGAGGTCATGTCATTATACATAAACAATTCACCAAAGTTTCTTGCGAATTGGTGAATGTGTTTATGAGTTATTGTCTGAAAACATAAAAAAAAATTTTTTTATTACCCCCCACCAAATAATCGGAAACATAAAGTTAAGTGGTACCTAACACTACAGGGAAATAACTATAAAAATTAAGCTAATAGTTTAAATCACATTGTATTTTTAAGGAAATAATAAGCTTCTCAATGATCAAAATTATTTTTGTCAAACTGTTATATAACTAATGGAATTTTTCTGATAAAGTGGTTGGTTCAAATTTTTTGGAAATTTTTATATTTTTGTTAAAGGGTCAAAGTAAATTTTGTAAAAAGTTTATGAAAATTAAACGAGCAAAATGATATTATTCAAGGTGTTGGGTAATTGACACAAACGCCGTGGCTTATTGGTACTAGCAAGCATCCTCATTTTTCCATTTGTTTTTGACAGGTACCTGCATCCTAATTTCTTCCAGACTAAGAAAATAAATAATTGTTAAGCAAAATTAATGAAAGAGGTTATGTTTTGTTATTTGTTATATTTGTGGTCATTTTTATAAATTTCCTGTTTCAAAAAATTTGAATTTTTCGAAAAATTAAGGATTTTCTTATCCCGGGCATAGATTACCTTAGCCGTATTTGGCACAACTTTTTGAAATTTTGGATCCTCAATGCTCTTCAACTTTGTACTTGTTTGGCTTTATAAATATTTCAAGTGATGTGAGCGTCACTGATGAGTCTTATGTAGACGAAACGCGCGTCTGGCGTACTAAATTAAAATCCTGGTACCTTTGATAACTAATTATACCAGTTTTGTGTAATTGTGCATTTATGACTCCTCCTACATTTTGTTTTACCCAAACAAGTAAATCTAAAAGAAAAACCGGCTGCACACCTGATTAAGTTGTACATCTTCTTTTATTGAATTGTGTTGAGGAATTTTGTTTTCATTTTCCAGAATTCGAAACGTACAATGTAGTTATTTAAAGAAAATATATCATAGCGCGCAGATGTTTTAATTCACCCCCCACAGTTTTCCTTCAAGAACCTGAATACTTCACAAAAAGTCTGAACACACACCGAAGTTGTGTAACTAATGTTATGGAACTGTATAAATATTAATTTTGGTACATTTATATATAAGTTTTTTTTTTTAGAATTGTTTAGAATTAGTTGATTAAGTCAATTAAATCTGGCTTTTGTTAGTCTCGTATGCTTTTTTTTTTGGTTGATTTATATTTTTCGAAGTTTATTGTGAGGTCCATTTTCACTGACCTAGTACACATATATGTTCAGGGGCCCGCTGAAGTCCGTCTCCGGTTGCATTTTTTCTCATTGTGAATAAGACACATTGGAGGCCTTGTGCTATTTTATGCTCTTGGTAGAGTTGTTATTTCTTTGGCACAGTTTCCGTTTCTATTCCCAATTTTACGTTGAAGTGTCACAATTATTGCCACTCGAATATTTTCTACTTTTACCTATTTTTTTCTTTTTAGCTCACCTGTACCGAAGGGCCAAGTGAGCTTTTCTCATCACTTGTCGTCCGTTTCCGTCGTCGTCGTCGTTAACGTTTTACATTTTGAACTTCTTTTAGAGAACCACTGAATGGAACGAAACAGAACATAGCATGAATATTCCTTATGAGATGCTTACCAAGTGCTGTTACTTTGTAGGCGATCTATCATCCAAGATGGCCGCAAGTAGGGGACTTAGTTTAACATAGGACCCTATAGGAAATGCATACAAAAGTCTTCTTCTAAAGAACACATAATGGAATGAAACCAAACATATCATGAATGTTCCTTATGAGGTGTTGACCAAGTGTTGGAACTTAGTAGCTGATCCATCATCCAAGATGGCTGCCAGCGGGGGACTTAGTTTAACATAGGACCCCATGAGAAATACATACAAATATCTTATTTTAGGAAACCACAGAATGGAATGCAATATTAAACCAAATTTTATCTTTTTTTATATAATTTTAAAAAACCCAAGTAGTCAGGTGAGCGATACAGGCTCTTGAGAGCCTCTAGTTTTGTTTGCAGCGCACTTTTTTCTTATGCAAATAGGTCGGTGTTTCTGCCCTCAATCATCATACACCTCATCACGTACTATAAGTTCATCATAGAGGCCAGGATAAAATTGTGCAAGCCATACGTGCGTTTCTTTCGAAAAAGAATCATCACTGACACTGGAATAAAGAAAAAGTTAAACAAGAAGAAAAATGTACGAAATACTGTAATATACATTTTCAGACCTGTTTGGTCTTTTCCTTAAGATCGAGTGTAATTAAAATATATTAAGGGGGTACCAAACAGAGGCCCGGTCAGAAACCACATACCAGAAAGTAGTACATATTTAACACAAAGTAGTTCCTTTCAAAATATGTAGACAATTTAGGTATTTTTGGTATCAAATGAAAGCTGAAGGACTTGTGATCATTGTAGAACACTTTTTGACTTATAATTTTGAATATCAAAATAACTGTACAAAATTTTAAAAAGAGGGCACATTTTGCCTGTTTATCAGATCTGAAGTACCGGTACATCTGAAGTTCCGGGGACTAATTCTGTCTTATATGCCATTAAAGGTATGCTGATTTTTTCAGTACAAGACACCATAAAGTGTTGCTTTGACATGGAATACTTGCCACTTTATTTGAACTTAAAACTAAAGAGGTGTGCCTCCTTGGAATGGAGAAATTTAACATAGAAAGCAATGGGGCAATGAATTAGTGGTGTACTTCCTTAAACTGTATTTCGTACGGTGCAATGGATGATGTCGATAGCGGCCATGCTAACTACCTCTCGATATAGGTGTAATACTACGAAACCATATTACATCAAATCTAAAAATAGGTAATCAAAAATTATTCCCTTGAATTTGACAGATGTAGGTAATTAACCCAGGCCTACATTTCATTGCAGTAAAACATTTCTTGGTCATAAACATGTATCTTGGGTATTTCGAAGCACCATTATTTTTTTATTTTGAGTTTTTATAAAATATATTTTGAAAACTTGAGGTTACATGGTTATTAAAGCTTGTACACAGGTGAAAAAGAGGGAAAATATTGATTGGTTAATTTACAATGATGGTTTTATCTATATGCAATGAAATGTAATGTACATGTACTTTTTTCTATAGTACTGGAAGGATAAAACTTTACTCATACCAAGTATTTCTTTATTTGAAACAAATATAAATTCTGCACAGTTGTTTGAAAAGTGCAAAGTTAACAAAGACTAATAGAGGAAAATCAGTGATGGTATTTCACCTAATATTAGAGGTTGTACAAAAATAAGCACCCAACTCTTGATATTACAGTTTTTGGTACTTTTAAAGTGAACTAAATCACTGATAAACATCTAAACAAATATGCCTTGTGTCAAACTTTTTCTTCCTTTTACATTCCTCTACATTGTTAAACCGTTGTGACTAGATCACTTGCAGAAAGGCATTGGTATTTTGTTGCATTTGGACATAAATGACCATTTTTCGATACAGTGATTTCCTTTGATCCTTTAGAGTTATGGTACTCTTATTAAAAATTGATGTTATGTTAAAGTTCATACATTTTTTGTGGTAAATATTACAAAATATGCATTCAATTATGATACTGCAGTTAAATTCAAATGTCCTCTAGAACACAAATATGGCATTTAGCCAAAAGAGGAAATATTTGGTAAATTAATGCACTATTTTAGACAATCTTATATATTGTTTACTAAATATGACCTTTACACGAAATTGTTAAAATTCAATCAATTGAATGTATAAACATATTGATTCAAATAAGACTTACTACTATACACATACATATATCACCTTGTGAAACGAGACCATTTTCTTTTAAACTACCGCAGGTACGACCAAGACAGTAACATACAAGAACCTTAAACATTTGCGAGAAAAAAGAACTATTTTAAAATTGGATACATTGTCAAGTAGTATTGATATAGTAATGATTTTCAAAGACAGACAAATATTTAGACAAAATTGGCTAAAATAGTAAATAAAGATGAAATGCAATTTCTATCTGTTATATTGAAAAATGCTCTAAATTTGAAGAAAAAAAAACACTGAAATGTTTTGAATGAATTTAACTGAAATCCACATTTATTTATCCTTTGATGTGTAAATTTTCGGATGTGACAATTCTTTAAACAGTGTTTGATTTATACATTATTTACCACGTTTACCTGACGATATCGGAATATAGGTATTTAGTCGAATCTTAACATGTACTTATGATTTTTTCATAAACCGGTATTGATGAAAATAAACAAACAAATGTCGAAATTTTCAGGATGTAATTAAATCTGTATTTGGGTAAGATGATGCAAGCATACGATTTTTATTGCGTCTTACACTTTGAGAAACAAATAATTTTTAACTACTTTATCAAAATAGTGTATACAAACGTTAATTTGTTATGAGTTAAGAAAGTCAAGTGGCTCGAGCATTTTTCTGAGGAAGTTTTAAAAAATTTCAAAGAAATATTTTTTTACACTGGGTAAGCTTTCATTAGTCTTCACTATCATATAGGACAATAACAATCAAACCCAAGGAGTAAACAAAGACTCACAAAACCAAAGGACATTTACATCAACAGTTATGAATAATAATTTAGAAACAACACAAACTTCACTAAAAAATCATGAGTGAAATCAGGTGCTCCGGAAGAGTAAGCATTTCCTGCACCCGTCGTGTTATTTCTTTTTTCAGTTAGGTAATGATGGAAGGTTATTATGACTGAGGAAGAATATCAGATATAATTTCTGACAAACTTTTGTCATAATAGCCAATCAGCTCATGATGGCGACCGTAAAATTTCTTGAGTGATGACCTTAATTTGATTGATTCATAGCTCTGTCTTAGCAACTTTTGAGAAAGCAGTATTCCTCGTTCAACAAAATCAACGTACTTTGATCTAGCTCTAGAGTAACGTATCAATCGAGACACATATACTCCATATGCTGGTGCCGCTGGGATGTTGCTACACAGAAATGGAAAGTTGACTATAGGAAAATTAAAATCATCGCATTTGTCATAAATTTTGGTATTCAACCTACCATCAGATAGATTAACAACTTTTGGTTATATTTATAACTTCGAATCTTTATGGTGGAGCACGAATGCACAGTTAATTAATTATATTGAGTACCATTTGTATGCAAGAGTGACAATCCTTTGTATTATGTGCCGATTCGAAAAAAAGTTATGCGAGTATTCTCTCCCTTTAACAGGTTCATTATTTCATAATTAAGTATAGGTTTCTGATATAATTTTGAATAATTACAAAATGTATCAATTCATGATATTTCAGGTGTATCAAAAACATTGATGTACGAATATAATTTCATAAAATTGACACGTATAAAATGATAACATACAAATATAAAGAACCGTTAATAATTTTTGAAAAAGACTATGAATGAAAGTCGAATTATTTATCTCCCATGGTAGATTGATTGGGAAATTAACCAGAGTTATCTAATATTTTACACAGAGAAGGACCATCAAGCAATTTGTAATTATAACTTATTTAACGTTAAAACAATTCTCCACTATAAACGAATGTTACTTTATACAAATATCAGGACTTTGTTAGCTAAATCTACAAATTTTATTAGATATTATGAATTTTTATTACAATTATGCTACATTATTCAAAATTGAGCCTTACGTTTTAATTTTTGTTCAGCACGGTCTATATGACAACAATTCAGTTTTCAAGGTTTTGTTTTAAACATTTTGGTAATGAAAATGACAAAAATATAAAACAATGCACACATTTTGTAAACTTTCTTAAAATTAAAAGCTGTTATACCTTTCAGTAAGATGGCTTGTTGCTACAATCATGAAGATATAAACGGTGTATGTTTACGTAAGTTTGATTATCGAAAATATTATTGTAGATAGTATAATCCGTTGTAAGTGTCAAGCTACACATAACATAGTAACCTTATTTCATTATACAGTAACTGTAACCGTGTTCATTTTATCTATCTTATTTTATTTTCGACTTATGAGTTTGAATGTCCGTATAATATATGTAAAATAAAGTCAAAATCTGAGTTTAATTGACATCATATCCAATATGTATGTTTTGAAAACGTATTTTTCACCAGATAATCGATGGTCATAAGGTGAGCAACTGTGCCCCACTACATTGCTGAATTGTTCCATGTATATTTGAGACAGACTTCATACAGTAGCTTCTAAAGAAATGAAAGAAGATAGAAATCTTATTTTATGTCATTTTCTGCTATAAAGATAATCATGTCCTTTTCCTGATTAGTTCAAAGTTTGTTTTTTGCTTTTTTATCTATCCAAATGAGTTCGAAGTAAACAATAGTTATTAGGATTATAATTTAGACGCGCGAAAGACTCATCAGTGACGCTCAAATCGAAATATTGATAAAGCCAAACATGTACAAAGTTGAAGAGCATTGAGGATCCAAAATTCCAAAAAGTTGTGCCAAATACGGCTAAGGTAATCTATGCCTGGAATAAGAAAATCCTTAGTTTTTCGAAAAATTCAAAGTTTTGTAAACAGGAAATTTATAAAAATGACCACATTATTGATATTCAAGTCAACACCGAAATGATGACTACTGGGCTGGTGATACCCTCGGCGACGAAACGTCCACCAGCAGTGGCATCGACCCAGTAGTTTAAATAGTTATCAAAAGGACCAGGATTATAATTTAGTACGCCAGACGCTCGTTTCGTCTACAAAAGACTCATCAGTGACGCTCAAATCGAAATCAAAATTTTGTCACAGAAAGTTGAGTCGCTTCAAATCTTCACTTTCATATATGAATTGACATTTAGGTGGTTGATTACGACACTTTATAAGAAAAAAATAATGTTAAATATTTGTTTGTTTTGAGATTGTGACACAGTGATGACTGCTATTCCCATATTTTGACTATTTTCCCTATTATAATAAAATTGAGAATGGAAATGGGGAATGTGTCAAAGAGACAACAACCCGACCATAGAAAAAACAACAGCAGAAGGTCACTGACAGGTCTTCAATGTAGCGAGACATTCCCGCACCCGGAGGCGTCCTTCAGCTGGCCCCTAAACAAATATATACTAGTTCAGTGATAATGAATGCTGTCTGTTTTGTTCACACATCGATGTAAATATAATGGAATTTGATACGCCTGTCCTACAAGTGAGATGTTTAACGCTATAAAATCAGGTTCAATCCACCATTTTCTACATTTGCAAATGCCTATACCAAGTCAGGAATATGACAGTTGTTGTCCATTTATTCACATTTGCTGTGTTTTATCATTTGATTTTGCAATTTGATTAGGAACTTTCCGTTTTGAATTTTCCTCGGAGGTCAGTATTTTTGTGATTTTTCTTTTTTCTATGTTGCTACACTCCAACAGCGCCTGCATATGGAGCATATATCTGCAAGTTGATGATATATTCAAGGGCCTGAGTTTTCTACCATGATTCCATTTTCCGTGATAAGCAAAAAAGATATTGCATCAAGTGTTGAAAGTTGTCAGGTTTAAGTCACGCGTTAACAAATTTGACTGAAGTCATTCCAATTGTTTTGTCGTTTGTAATATGTGTATCACCTGTGAGAACGCTACTCCATTTGTCGTCACCATAACCCTTCCCACTTGACTTGATTATGGCCTTACCGAATGCATTCATTATGGTACGTTTATCTACTTGCGCAACACGACGTGAGCAACATGTGGAGAATGAACATTTTACCATTTTGGAGCATGGGTTAATCCCTAGAGGGTGGTGTTCGTGTTTTTTATGTCCTTAATTTCGATGTCAGGTTTTGTTATTAATTTTTTGTTCATTTGGTCGTTATGTTGTATTTTAGCTATGACTATGGTCTAACTTTTTTGGACTTTCCAATTTCTTCTATGATATACTTTTCTTTTTGTCTGATTGTACAATATTCAAAGCGGAATTTGTAAAAATAGTTATTAGATCTAGAATTCGTACACGCATCTTAGTTACTGCTCTTAATTTCAGTATTTGGACAATGACATTTAAAGATTTTAGCCATATCAATGTCGAAGGTCAATCAATGTTTTTGGTGATAAAGGTTAAAGCCACAAGGAACTCATACAATGACAAATCATCATCAAGTTATGCATCTGCATTACGTACGCCCCAATACACAAAATATTGTATAGAACAAATTCAAGATCAGTGACCTGATTTGATTATTTTAAAGATCCCAATCCAAAATTAATTCTTCAATAGGAGTCAAGGGACAAAGTCAAAGTAAGAGTGACATATCACATTCCCGGTGAAACTGCATACACAGTTTTTTCAACATAAGTTTATACTGTACAAAAGTTATGAGGCGTTGAAGAAGAGGAAAAGGGATCAAATGTGTTCGACTAATATGGATTAACTGTTATAATCAGAAAGTAGGACTGACCGACTGACACTATTGTTACTTTGCTTACTGTGATATACATACCAATTAAAGATACCTGTCTTGCAACTTCGTGCGTTTTGTCTACATAATATTCATTTGCAGTAAATTTATAGGAATTCATCTAATAATCCAAATATTTTAAACAGAATGTAGAAATGGATCGGTTGCTAAAGAAGGAGGCAGTTGTAAAATTTGCAGTAACAACACTTATGGGTTTAAATGCATTGGTAGATGTAACTGTAAACAAAATAAAAGGTATGATTTTTCTGTTGTTTAAGTTTGAAAAGTTTGTAATACAATAACATGAAAAATATATTATTCTGAATGTGAGTCATTTTTATTATGAAGTCATTCAAAAAGGAAGTTGAACTTTATATAGTCAGACCATTTATCCTGTTTAAATTATTTCCTGTAAATCTTTACGTCTCCATATTTGTACTATAATAAAATTGACACCATTACAATAACTTCCTTATTTGATATAATTATGTTGTAAAATAGCATGCGGAAAAGGAATAAAATTATATTGAAACCCTTTCACTTTTCTGTATTCTTTGTGACATGCTGGTCAACAAATTTACTCCATTATATCATGTGGTTTGGAATCATAGTGACTCAAGTTTTTATTATTATACTAAACTTTAATCGTAGCTGCTAATAAAATGAAAAACACAAATGTCGGCAAGGTTTGCCTTCATCAACAAAAATAGCCCCACTTTCCGTGGCAGACTACATAGAAAGTATGAAAATAAAAAGTCATATAAACCGTTTGTTTATGTTTTTTCGTCGTCAGGCGTTGTTATCTGATCTGAATGGCAGCTTTACGCAACGTTGCAGTTCGGATTAAAAGAAAGAAATAATAGTACCATAACTTCATATTTTTTTTAATTATGATAACTCAAGGGTGACCTTCATAAAATGATAATATCTTATTAAAAAACATTTGCTCTGGCATTTATAGTGGCATATAACTTTGAATACAAGACCAAGTGTATCTAGAAGTAGTTCAATCACCCAATAATTACACGTCCCAGAGAAGCCAAAAGCACAGCTAGGTACGACCAGGACGCGTCTCAATAATGTTCAATTCACGTTTTCCTGAATAGCGTGCATTTTATTTGCGTTGGACAAACGCCAACATACGTTACGTCAACGCCCAATAAATGTGTATGTACGGTTCTCGTACGTCATAAACACGTTTAAAGCTCTATGAGCACATGATACAGATATGATTGACAAATTGATTGCGTCCAAAATTACTAGCGTATTGACAGCGTACATAATTTTATATGTATATACCACATTAAGTCATTAAGACAAAATCAATATGTTTGTAATTAAAAACATATTCACTTTTAAAAAATATTAGAACTTGAAGAAAATATTGTTACCACTCGGCTGTTTTGAAGGACTTAAAAAAAGAATCATAGAAAACCCTTTTCAGAAAAATCCCAAAAATTCGAACAGCACAACGCTTTATGATATGTCAGTTGCGTCCTTTGTCATAGGTTTTATATGCCCGCATGCTCTTTCCAATATTTAGACGATCTCTGTATTATTTCGTATCTACTTTTAACATTTAAGCATGTTCACATCTCTTGATTTGTTTGAAGGCAAATATCATTAAACATCACTCGTATGACCATTTAATATATCCGATTGATATATTTTTCAGATGTGATCCAGTTGAGGGGTGCGTTTTTTTGATAGAAAGAACAACTTCTACTGCATATCAAGGCAAGATTATTTAAAGCTAGAAATATAGAAGACGTGTTATGCATTTTTGCAATTGTTTGACAAAAAATGTAACTATGTTATTCTTTAGATATAGGAAGATGTGATATTTTCATATTTTTATAATTTTGCACAATTTACACTACTTGGGTTAAAAGAAATATTCAATCTTAATTATGTTTTTTGTAACATAAAATCCAAAGCATTAAACCAAAAGGATGTTTAGTAAAATTACAGGATACATGTTTTGTGACTTGTTTTTTTTTTATGCAACATTATATGGCCAAGGCAGGCTAAAAACCAACCAGCTAGTCATAGGACCATTAAATGCATTTTAAAACCCTCATTGTAGCTTCAAATTACATGCTTTTCATTTATATTGACCTAATTCGTTATCTTTAAAATTTAAATTAAAATAAAACATCTTTGAAACTATTTTTTTTGAGAGCTTAGATAACCCGCACACTTTTTTTTAAATGATTGACAAATAAACTGACCCGAAGATAACACAGAGTTACCGGTATTTTGTGAGAGCACGAGCGTAACATATAATTAGAAAGATGTATTTCACAAATTGTAAAAATAGTCGAGAGTCCATATCTTTAATACTAAAAGAACGAATTTGCCTTATTTTCATGATAGTACTTCACTTAGATTAAACTACAGTCGACTCTCGTTATGTCGAAGTCAGCCGGACCAGAGAAATATTTCGAGATACACGTAGTTCGACTCAAACGAACACCGGAAGTTCGACAATCTAAGGGACACAACTTGCTTAGCTTGGTAAAGCTAAAGTAAATCCGGGTGAATATGGCAAGGGGATCGATATTCTAGTATCAGATTGATGTATTTGTATGTCACAGTCTTTTATTATTATAATGAATTTTTTTTTACTTAATATTCAATTAAAAAAAAATCCTATGGCTTTTCCAAGAGAGTTTTTTGTTATATCTCTGTTTCTCCGAAATATGAATTTAGAAATAGTTATGTTCTGTCTAATCATTCTCTGATGTGAGAAATCTTTTCATTTTGTTCTGTTTTATTCCTAGACACATGTCCTGATGGCTCTACATGTAATTTCCAATTGATAGTTTCGTTATTCAGGTCGGTTATAGCTGACAAAATTGTTTATTCTCGGATACAACATGTACAAGAGATTTAAGAAAATTTTGCTTTCTATTCATTTTGTTTTATCTCACTCTTTCTTATCAAAAGAAAATATAACAAGATTAAAGACGCCGTTTTAGTAGTTTTTAGGTGATCATCAACGGAAGCCATAATCCTCACTTTATACACACCCAAGCTCATTAGTGTAAATTAATTGTTTTGTAAACATTTTAAATACTTTTTCATGAACATTAATAAATGTATCACTAATTATTTATAAAAATTCTATAAAAGATAATCTTAGGTAAACACTCATGGAAATAGCATGTCATAAATCAATACAGTGTTCAGTGACCGGAAATTTAATTACACCTGTATTGTCAGATTAACTCTTCAATCCATTTTTAAAAATCCCGAAGGTCATGTTTTGACATATGTGTATTAGTTCAAGATAAAAAAAAAAAGAATTTTGAATGCTTTTTTTTAACCTTAGGACCGTAAATTTAGTTCGACTCAACCGAAATTTCGACTCATCCAATTTCGACTCATCAGGAGTCGAATTACATACTTTTGTATGGAATAAAGTTCGGGACTACGTGAAAACTTAGACTCATCCGAAATTTCGAGTCAACCGAGTTCAAGACAACGAGAGTTACCTGTATATGCATTTTAGACTGTAGATGATATTTTTGTAGTCAACACGTTTCTCTAAAAGGCAACATATTTCATCGCGTCGATTGGCAAATGCGTTTTCTATATACTTTTGAATGACAAATTCGCCCAACAATGACATATTCTGGAATTATATGTGACTAAACAAATAAATATGCCGGTTTATAATGTGTTAATACATTATCAATTGGGTGTATACTAAGAGAAGAATCATATTTAAATAATATGTTCAATTTCCGTTAATTACACATGACTATTAACGTAATTCGTCTTCGGTTCAAAACATTATATCTTAAAAATGTGTCAAAATTTGTGTTTGTACTCTTAGAGTTCAGTTACTAAACAGTTATGCACGAATAAGTGAAAAAAAGTCATCTTACGATCCAATGATTCGACAACATCCATTTTGATTTTGTCAGTGAAAAAAAAACGATTGGATGAGAATATATGTTTTAGCAAAAAAATAAACAGGTTTGTGTCATTCGCCTTTTTAATCTTGGGAGTTAAACAGGCACAACATTATCGTGATTTTGGCCTCTGTTTTTTTTGCTGATCACTTTTTAACTCTGGTCTCAAAAAATAGGTCTTTGGAATCACCTTAAAGGGCTTTGGGTTCAAATGAATTAATTAATAAGGTTTCGGGATACCGATAGTCATCCGGGCAAACAATATATGAACTCGGGACTAAGAAAGTTTTTTTGAAGTACGTGTTTACTTATCGTCTGTCTTTAGACGCCTCCCATTTGAAAAAAAGGAGTTTCAAATTGATTTATTTTATCCTAAAAGAAGATATCTGTGTATACTTTTGGCGTTCTGTGTAATGAAACAAAGTGTGACTATTTCTTGCAATCTGTATTTTGAAGAGAGTTTGGAGAACTTGTTTATGGGTAGAAGACTTTAGTGCTGTTTTAGTGTTTTATTTTCATTTTTGCGAGTAAATTGTTTGTACTGTAGTATATAGTTGGCATTTGTTAAGATCTATATCCGATTTGTGATCGTTTGTGGTGTAAATTGCGTATGTTCGGTACATATCACATGTGAGTTATTTATCAGTGTAGTCGAGTTACTTGTGGTTCGTGTAAAGCGTTTTTTGTTTTTATGTGTTTTTTTTTCAAGTGTATTTACTGTTTGGTCTTAAATGATATAATATGATCTTGCCTTATATTACAGTTATTTCTAATTTTTATTTTCTGTATATATGAAAAAAAAGTTAGGATTTACTTATATGATTTTAGATTTAAAAGACTTTTATGTTCAGGATGTTTTTGTTAACTCTAAGTTCTGATTTAGAAAAAAACCAACATGGTTAGAAAATACAGATACAATGTAATAACCCATTACAATACAAACACAATACTCCTTGTCATGGTTAGAAAATACATAAAACTCATTTCAAATTTATATAATTGTACGCGTCTATAATAATTCAAATTTATTATATTTTTAGAATTTATTCTGTAAATATATACACTTCACAAAAATAAGTCACTTTTTGTCGCGTTGATACATTCTTGAGCTGCATAGTTTGTGGTGTTTCTTGTGTACTGTCGTTGTTATTCTTTGGTTTACATTTTGAAATGAACTATTACCTGTATATAATATGTTTGTGTATTTCTCTATCCTGAGTGTTTAATTTTATTTGTACTGTATCACGAAATGTTGTAGTTGAGAAGTATTGTTAATATTGCCATAAATTTGCTAGCCATAAACACAGGTTTAATCCACCATAGTTTTTAAAATGTCCTGTACCATATGTCATGAATATGCCAGTTGTTAGCAAATAGTCCGTTTCTATGTATGTTTGCATTTGTTTTTGCTACAGTTCAGTGTTTCTGTTGTTTCATTGGTTTTCTTTTATAGTTGTGGTGTTCTTCTCTGTTATAGTATATAAACCGGATTTGTTTTCAAATTATGCCCTTAACTATTTATGATTATTTAACAGAGGTCAACTAATGTTGTCTTTATCTATTGATGAAGGTTTGTTTGATAGTACTGGTTAGGAAGATTATCCACCTTAAAAAACATTTGTGCAAGTGTCCCAATATCAAAACACAAGTAATCTAATGAAATACCTATTCGAAGTTGTAGTGTGTCGTGATCGATCAAAAATAGAAGATAAAATATTTGAGACATAAGATTCACTAAAACATCACAAATGATAAGCGTCCAGGTTTTTCGTATCGTTTAAATATCATAAAAACAATTTATACCGATTCTAAATTACGGAAACAACACCAAACCCGCTAATCACCAAGCTCACCTCATACAAAATTTTTGAAATTATTTTTAATGTAACTGCCTGACGCAAAGTTATGATTCCTTGTCTGGCTTTGGCTATAATGTTTTGTCTGTTTTGGTTAAAAGCTCTTCATCCTTTTATTAAGCTTAAGGTTTTTAAATATTTGAACTCGAGCATCACTGAAGCGACATTGATAGTCGAAATGCGCATCTGGTGCAGAAAAATTGGTACCATGTATGTAATACATTCTTCTGATATATTGATCACATGCAGTACGAAACATGTGTGTTTCCGTAATTTGGCAAAGTTAGTATGAGGAGTTCTTAACCTGCATAACATCAAAGAAGCCATGGTTATTTATATTCGAATCAATAGAAGATGATTCCAGTAATCTAAAACATGTAGAGAACGTGATCCTTTAAAACACAATACATTGGTTTGAACATCCCCGTTTTAACGGACTTCGCAATGTATTTAAACCCCCTAGCCAGCATAACACGTGCCCTAATTTGGCAAACGGTATAATTGCCTAAAAGAGATACGTACAGGGATGATAATACATGTACATCTATAACATAGGAAACCATTGGATTTTAAAAATGATAAATAAATATAAGTTATGTTAATGAATAGATAACATTTTGAAAGTTTGTTGTAACCGATTAGTAATGTATACATAACAGTAAAGCTTTTGATATTTAATACTTTCAAATGGTGCAACTGATCTATTTCAGAAGAAAACACAAACATGGATTCAACTAACCGAAGCCACAGACGTGAAGCTACACGGTCAAGTAAGGGGAAAATATGCACAAATTGAAGTTCTTTATGTCAGGGAGAATGTATTTTCAAACATCCGAAAGTTCATAACTGTGCTTTGTTATTTGTTATTACTTTAAGAACTAAGGTCATCTACAAAAAAAGGATCTCTGAAATATACTACTATAATTTACACATTACGTCAACATTTTGAAAGGTTAGTCCTAATAAATGTTTTGATGATCGCGTTTAAGATATCACTCTCACAGTATGATATAGTTTTTATGAGTATACCTGCTTACTTGTTAATGTGTTTCATTATGAAAATAAAACAGTTGTGGTCTGCCCACAAACTGGTAATTAGATTTTAAAACACCATTCCTGAGTGTTAACAAAAGAATGGAACAAGTACTTGTATTTTTCCTTTCACCTTTTGTTTTGTTATATTGGTGAATTCCTTTCACGGAATATTTTGAAATTTTGTGTCCTTGTTGAACGCATCCAACTGAACACAAAATAAGGAATGGTCGGTTGATTATGAAATACATTTTTTGTCAAGGTCTTTATTTTTTGATTGACACACAGTATTAATGGGCTGCGAAAAGAACATTATGATAAAAAAATAACTCAAAATTCGTTTTGTTATGTGTCCAAGTCGTGTTTTGTGCTTTATAAAGTTATATTATATGGAGAAATAGATTTTTTTACAAAAGTCTGTGTACATAATATACACTTAAACTGATCATTTAGCAATAAAACGTGTCAAATAA
Organism: Mytilus galloprovincialis; assembly: GCA_037788925.1. Lineage (NCBI taxonomy): Eukaryota > Metazoa > Mollusca > Bivalvia > Mytilida > Mytilidae > Mytilus > Mytilus galloprovincialis. The sequence goes on from CM075332.1 coordinate 52,910,749, forward strand.
AATTATGTAATTTAAAAGATGTGGCCAATTAATCACATTTGAAAATTTCAAAATGCATCTCCTGTAAATCTAGTTTAAGTGAGACAACAACTTTTCTGCACAAATAACCAGAAGCATCTACTGATAAACACTCAGATTTAAAAGATGCCAAGATTTTTTAACAATAAAGACAAACGACGATAACTTTCCGTCTAAACAGTTGTGAATCAACTTGTTATTTGAAATAAACACATCATTGATTCTAAAAGACCATTTAGAGATGGTGCATACGACATGTAAAACTATATGTATATATATATATATAAGAATATATTTTTAGATATCAATTATACCATTGGACTAGTAACAGAAATTTTCGTAGAGACAAACAGCGAAAAAGGACGTAAGGACATACCATTTATGAATTTCAAAGCACAAAACATTTTCAGAATCAATTTCATTCTAACTCATTTTAAACTCGTTGTGTTTTAACAACATTACACCTTTTTGTCAAAAGTTATAAAATATAAGAATATTTGTTGTTGATGTATTTAATTGCATTATACTAAGGTAAAGGCTTTTTTCCAATATTCAAAGCGCATTAATCGATTTAATAAACAACATGTACAATTCATTTTAACAACACTATCCAACGAAATCACATAAACTAAAAAAATGAGCTAAACCAGGATGCACCGCATAGATATACCCGAATGAAAAGTCAAAGTGGGCAATATTCTGACATCACATATCGTAAAATCTAATCATGCAACTCTGTTATATTTAAATTATTGCTTTGCAACTTTGAGGGGATAGTAGTTCTTGTGTCAGAATATATCTCAGATAACTACAGTCGCAATTTGATATTTGTAAAATGATAATTGATCTATTGCATTTCCGTTATCATGGTTAATTGAAAAATGTATTAATGTAATTAACATGATATCGCTGTGCCAATTTAGTATTTTCACAACTGCTGCTGCCGTGTTGAAACTGTTGATATAATTACGCATAGTAAATAAAACAAATCGGATACACCAGAACGGAATTATCTATGAATTAACTCGTCATAGATACCAGGATTAAAAAATTATATTTACGTCAGAAGCGCGTTTCGTCTACAAAAGACTCTTCAGTGATGGTCGAATAAAAAAATGTCAAAAGGCCAAATAAAGTACGATGTTGAAGAGCATTGAGATATGCAAGGGAAATATGTAAGAGGCGTAAACATGGTGTTGTCAAGTTTTCTCGATGGATAATGGGCGTAGAAAATACCATTAAGATAAAAAAAAAAAAAAAAAAGATAACTCAAAATTCGTTTTGATATGTGTCCAAGTCGTGTCTTGTGCTTTATAAAGTCATATTATATCGAGAAATAGATTCTTTTTACAAAAGTCTGTGTACGTACATGCTATACACTTGAATTGTTCACTTTAGCAATACAACGTGTCATTTATTGCCTTTGAAAGATTTGGCCAACTAATCTAATTTCAAAATCGCTTGGAAATCTGGTTTAAATAAGACAGCAACTTATCAGCACAAATAAACAGAAGCATTTACTGATAAACACTCAGATTGGAACGATACAATGATTTCTTTATAATAAATACAAACGATGATAAATTTTAGTCTAAAAGGTTGTGAATAAATTAGTATAAATTGAAATAAATAGAACATTGATTACCAAAAGACCATTTAGAGATGGTGCATACGACATTTAAAACTATATGTATATATATATATATATATATATATATATATATATATATATCCAAGTGCAACATATACATTGAGCTGCAAAATTTTCTTATTTTCAAGGCAGCTAAATTCAGGTGCAACATATACATTGAGCTGTAAAAGTTTTTTATCATCTACATCCAATTTCACCTGGATAGATGCACGCTTGATAAAGCTAGTTGGTCTAGCGAAATATTGCGTTTATTTTCATCATTTTGTAAATATTTTAAACATTCTTATATTTACATACTAAAAAGTGTGTTAAAATTACATTGTTAGGCAATCTATATATATATATATAAGAATATATTTTTAGATATCAATAATACCATTGGACTAGTAACAGAAATTTTCGTAGAGACAAACAGCGAAAAAGAACGTAAGGACATGCCATTTATGAATTTCAAAGCATAAAACATTTTCAGAATCAATTTCATTCTAATTCATCAGGTTTTTTCAACATTACATCTTTTTGATAAAAGTTATAAAATATTTTTCAACATTACATCTTTTTGTTAAAAGTTATAAAATATAAGAATATTTGTTGTTGATGTATCTTTTTGCATTATACTAAGGTAACGGCTGTTTTCCAATGTTCAAAACTCATTAATCGATTTAATAAACAATATGTACAATTCAATTGAACAAACAATATCCAACAAAATCACATAAACTAAAAAATGATCTAAACCAGGATGCACCGCATAGATATACCCGAATGAAAAGTCAAAGTGGGCAAGATTCTTCATCACACATAGTAAGATCTACAGTAATCATGCAACTCTGTAATATTGAAATTATTGCTTTGCAAATTTGAGGGGGGAAATAGTTCTTGCGTCAGGATATATCTCAGATAACTACAGTTGCAATATTTATTATTTGTAAAATGGTAATTAGGATATTGCATTTCCGTTATCATGGTTAATTGAAAAATGTTTTAATGTAATCAACATTCTATCGCTGTGCCAATTTAATATTTTCACACTGCTGGTGCCGTGTTGGAACTGTTAATATAATTTCACTTTTTATTATTTGATTATACAGTAAATAATTATAGTAAATAAAACAAACGGGATATCGTGATTTTACCACGGGTTCGCCTTTTATGACAAGTATTTTACCCTGAGCGATAGCGAGGGGTAAAATATCGGAATAACGGGACAACCCGTGGTAAAATCACGATATATTCAAGCCCCATGAATTATTTCGATTCTAATAGGACAAATACGGCTATGTTTTTGATCGAAGCGCTCTAGGTTGAGGCACATATTTGCCGTTCCCATAAATAAACGCACTATTAACTTGGCGTAACAGAACGGAGCAAACTGCATTAGTGACATGCTTAAAGTTTTTACTTATAATGTCTTATATGTTTAAAAAAAAATCGGCTTATACCACATTTAGCATTGTTTGTTTACATTTCCTTGTTGTGATGATTTTTGTTTTGGCAAGCGTGTATTTTCCTATAAAATGCTCATATTCGTACGTCATCGTTCTATGACGTCGAGTATCTCTTTCACAAAAAAACATATGACGTGGGAGTACGATTAGAACAGCCCTGACAATATATTCATATTTTACCATGGGTGTGTACTCAAAGCGTTTGAAGGACGTCATGTTAGAATGAGAAATATATCAAATCGGTTACAACAGAACGGAATTATCTATGAATAAAGATATGGAAAGGGAATACACATGTGTTGTCAAGTTGTCTCGATGGATAGTTATTTTGAATATGATTAACCTTGATCTCGGTCACTATGTTCAGATTTATAACACACTAGTAAATGAACCATAAGTGGAGGTGAAAGGCAGTATTTCTATAGTTAAGAACATTAACATAGAAAATGTTATACCTAGTTGTTTGTTCACTCTTCCTCCCTTCCCGAGTCCCTAAAAAAGAAAAGAACATACTCGTCAAATAACTAATACAAACAAAGAAACCAACAACTAGATTTAAAAAAAATTTAACAAAAATAACCTGACCCTGATGATCATGCAGGTATGCAATTTAAAAAGATATGCCCGATGTATTTCAATTTATAAAGGCTGAAATAGATAGGAATGGAATAAATGGATTAGTTGTTTTATTTATAATTTTGAAATCAAGTAAAGATAGAGAAATATGACTTTGGAAAACATGTTCAAAATGATGAGAACTACATTATGTCTATTTTTTATCAAGACTGTCAGATTACTTCTTAAAGGAGTTTTTGCCATTTAATGACAAATTTTACTAAGTTGTTTTCATTTTTCCATATTTATACAGAAGCACATTGACTTAGATTAGCAGCAGAGGCTCTTTAAAGCCTCCCTGCTTTATTCGCACACCTTCAAATCCTACATTGCCATTTTAAGTCAAATATTAAAGTCATATGACTCGGATAAAACCAGACTTGTCATTGCAAGCAATAGCGGATGGCACACTCGCCTGCCAAATTGCCACTAAACTGCAGTTATTTTGAAAATTTCAAACAGTGAATGCACATTTATACATAACAAAACTTCTATCTTTAAATTTAAATGAAATTTTTCAACTTTCATTTTTTCCCATTTTTGCTGTTTCCATGGTCAAATTTCAATTGAACACATGCCAGGTAACCTGTAAATTTGTAAAGTTTGGAGCATTTGACATTTCTGCTATTTTCATGGCAAATGTTATCATTTCCAAAGTTCGAAAGACAACGACCAAATTGGTACATTACAATTTCTCTTGGTATGACCTTCCACTTAAAAGGAGTAAATACTATTTTAAGAGTTTTCCCAAAGGGTTCAATGCTTAACATTCCAATTATATGGCAATATAGTAATTCCAAAGATTCCCCAAATAATAAAAAAAAATATGTATATGGTGGCAACCAACATTGATTTAAAGATTAAATGATTTCAAGTTCAAACATACTCGAATTATTTACTTCAAACATTTTATTTTTCATATTCTTCCTGTTTCCGTGGCAACGACAGCCATCTTGAATATGCCTACACCCAATTGCAAATCTACTTATGACGGATTATATAAGTGTATACTTCCATCATCTTTGGTCCATTTATTTCCGAGATCTAGAACGAACAAAGAGATGTGGAAAAAAAGATAAAAAGAAACGTAGAATAAACATATGTCACCACAACTCCGTTGAGGGTTTTATGATAAAGTGTACAAATTTACGTGAGAAACTTGTATTTAAGTTAATTATACACTTTAAAAGTTACACGTAACATGAAAACAATATACACATTATCATGTTTATTTTGTCTTTGTGTGTTCTTATAGAGATTAAGATTATAACATTAAGTTGACTGCTTAATCTGTATTTTTGATAAGAAAATATCTTTGTTTTTTTACACATTGTGGTCAATAAACTGAACGTTTTTGTGACTGTCATATAACTGAGGGGTTTATCTTGCTTTAAACCAGATTTAATCCACCAGTTTCACCGTAAGGAAATGCCTGTACTTACATGACTAAGTCAGGAATATGACAGTTGTTTTTCATCCGTTTGGTGTGTTTGATCTTTTGATATGCCTTTGTTAAGGGACTTTCTGTTTTAAATTTTCTTTGGAGTTCCGTATGTTATATTACTTTATTTTCAAACTTCAAAATAATAATGTAAAAATAATATATATCAAGTACGGATCATCTAAGTTAGAACTTTGAACAACTAAACTGTAAAAAAAAGAGTTACAAAACCCCAACGTTTATCACAAACCAATTGCATAGATAAAGTTTTAATGTAACGGAGATATTTATTTCCAATTTAATAACTGTAGTGTTGAAATTACTTCCCTTTTGACTTTACGCATACAAACGAAACAATTAAAGTAACACTAAAATTTCAATCTGTTCGCGATTGTATAACTCTCAACTCATGCTAAAGAGAAATCCATTTTGATATTTTTTAATGTAGTATTTCTAACTATTAACTTCCACTTAACTTTGTAATTTGTTAAATTGAAAGCCAAGTACATTACTTAAAGGCAACATCTTATTTTGAAACGGTTAAAATAATAAGTTACTTTTTTAACTGCCCAACAAAAACACACAAAAAGGGGCGTAAAATACCAGAAAGACAGTCAAACTAATATAGATCGAAAATAAACTGACAACGGCATGGATAAAAAAGAAAAAGACAAACAGACAAATATTAGTACACAAGACATAACATAAAAAACCAAAGACTAACTAACACGAACCCTAAAAAGACTTGTGGTGATCTCAGGTGTTCCGGACGGGTAAGAAAATAAGCAAGTATGTAAAAAAGCTCCCACTCCGCAAAAAAACCTAATCGTCGGTACTTAAAGTTAAGCTTTCGCACTTGATAGTGTAAATGAGAATGAATAAATCGTTACGTTATCGTGTTTTTCTATGGACAAATATTGTTGTAATTAACATGTGTTTTATTTTTTTCTCAGATAACCTTTCAAAACGAGAATGGATAGTTTACTCGTTATGCATAGGGACTGTTGTTCTTTTGTTCGGATTGAGCCATTTAATTCGAAAATACAGAAAAATAAAGTGTACAACTGTAGAAAAGGTAAGACAGGGTGCTGAAGTTCAACACGAAAATGAAATAGAAGAAGAGTCGTATAATATTTACGATGAAATAGATGATATCCAAATAACAAAAACAACTGTATCAGAAGTTGAAAAAAATATTTTAACAAACTCAAATAACCTTGTACACAACGAATTGGACACGGATCTGTCCTATACCGAACCAGGAGACAATAGTAGTTATCTCCATCCATGTTACTCTGAAGAAGGAAGTATGAAGGATGATAATCATTTAAAAAATGACAATAGTACTGGAAGCTCGTCAGATTCCGATTCACAGTTTGATCGCAGCTGTAATACAGATTATCTCAATCCTTATAATACGTTAGATAATAATAATCGTCAAACATCGATTCATAATTATGAAACCAGTGTCACAGTGCATGTAGTTGATAGTTCATTATCATTTCATGATGATCAAACGGAATGTCATGTTTGTGGAGAAGACGTCCTTAATTACGATGACAGCAAGGAAGTTTCCTAACCAAAATATCTTCATAAACGTTATCTTTGTTATGTTTGTAGGATATGAGAAATCACAATTACCGGTTATTTGGAGTTTACGGTTTTCTTTTTTTTTTCTTTTGTTTTTGTTAGTCTAGTATTTACATTAAGGAATTGTCAATATGTCGTTTAATTGCCGGGTTTGTACCGACATAGGAAACATTACGGGTGCCACATATAAAGCAGGGTTTGATTTCTCTTCGGGAGCACATGAGATCACCCTGTATTGATGAAGTTGCTACGTCTTTAGTTTTCTATGTTGTATTTTGTATGCCAATTTTTGTCTTTTATCTTTTGGTAATTTTTTCCCTTTTCTTTTCATTTCGTTTTCCGTTTACCTTTCACCTACGTTAAATAATTTATATTGGTATAATTAATGGTTTTATATCATTAACTTTAGACCAAAAATCCAAAATTTTAGAACAAAAGGCTAAAGGGGCTCAAATAAGATCACGAGAGAAATGGGTAGAAGTTGGGGAAAATATATCGTACTTTTTGATTTAGAAAAACACTAACAGGTAAAAAAAGTCAATCAATAAATTAAAAGGGGAAAATAATTAGCTTTTAACGGATCAAAGTGATATACTATGTAGTATTAAAGTGTACTATAAAAAGTTATTCTCGATACAAAGCCCTGATAAAATATCAAGTGATAAATAAACCAAAAAAGAAATGGATAAAAATGATAAATCACTCTGCGATTGGAATATTACAGTAAAAGAATGCTAAGATGCTAATTATAAAATGAACCTAAATAAATCTACCGGATTAGACAGTTTAACAGTTGAATTGTTTGGAAAACTTTGGGATAATTCTCCCAATTGATACGATATTCCCGTGCTTGCATTTCCTATCTAGATTTTCTTGATAGAGGTTTGCTACTCACAAGGAAGCTATTAAACCAAGAGTTCCAAATGGTGAAGTTGAAATCATCCCTTCGTAAATTTTACGGACGCCATCACGAGTTGGTTGACCGTTATGGAATAACCGTTTCACAAATGATATCGGATATGTTCCTTACGTCGTAACTACAATCCCCTTCCCTTTCATGAATATGACCTACCGAATTAGACTATTTACCGGATTTGTAATCACATAAGCAACACGACGGGTGCCACATGTGGAGCAGGATCTGCTTACCCTTCCGGAGCACCTGAGATCACCCCTTGTTTTTGGTGGGGTTCGTGTTGTTTATTCTTTAGTTTTCTATGTTGTGTCGTGTGTACTATTGTTTTTCTGTTTGTCTTTTTCATTTTTAGCCATGGCGTTGTCAGTTTGTTTTAGATTTATGAGTTTGACTGTCCCTTTGGTATCTTTCGTCCCTCTTCTTTTAAAGAACATAGTAGTAATAAAATTGAGAATGGAAATAGGGAATGTGTCAAAGAGACAACAACCCGACCATAGAGCAGACACACATTCTTGATTTTGGATATATAGATCAAACACTGACATACTCACAGCGTATAAGAGTATGAACGCTATCATTTAAATGATTACCCATTGTCAATATTAATTACCGTTTTATTTCTCTTTGAAATATTAACATGAAACGTCGATCGCACGCTCTAAAACAACGATTGAAAAAGATCTTACAAAAACTTTTTAAAGCAGACCAGACTGGATATGTTAGAAATAGATTTATTGGTTTTAAATTTAGACAGATACAAGATATCATTGATTTCACTAATTTATACAAAATTGAAAGGGCTATATATAGCAAGATGTGGTGTGAGTGCCAATGAGACAACTCTCTATCCAAATAACAGTTTATAAAAGTAAACCATTATAGGTCAATGTACGGCCTTCATCACGGAGCCTTGGCTCACACCGAACAACAAGCTATAAAGGGCCCAAAAATTACTAGTGTAAAACCATTCAAACGGGAAAACCAACGGTCTAATATATATATATATATATATATATAAAAAAAAAAAAAAAATAGGCTATAGTCTACGTTGATTTTTCTAAAGCGTTTGACTCTTTGGAATGGAACTTTATGTTTTCAGTTTCAAACATTTTGGATTTAATAATTCTTTTATAAGATGAGTTAAGACTTAATAAAGCGATATTCAAACGTGTGTGTTGAATAATGGTTGGATATCTGACGTCTTTAAAACACCAGGGGTATACACCAAGGATGTTCTTTATCTGCATTATTATTTGATTCATCTGAGGTAATCATGGCTTCAAGATTAAGAAGCAGTACTGATTTTAAAGGTATCAAAATCAAATTGGATTGCAAAAATCATAGAATAAATATTTCGCAACTAGCAGATGATACTACTTTATTTTGTTGTTCTAAATATGACGTTCAAGTAGCTATGAACTAAATTGAAATATTTGGTTCTCAAACAGGATTGAAATTTAAAAGAAATGAAATAAAGGGGTTAATAGGAAAGCTTAAATCATGTAAAGACAAAATTGAAAGAATCAACTGGAGCAATATATATACATATACTTTGAACATTAGTTTTTCAATTTACAACGCCTATTACATATCTTATAAAGTGACAAAAAATATCATTGTTTTCTCATTTTTTCTTAATGAATTCATTAGAAGAGTATGTTTGAAAATTAAAAGTAATATTTTAGAAAACATAAGAATACATATGAATAGTCATTATAGGTGATATTTAATATATATGTGATGTTAAATGAATTTTACAACTAATTACTACCCTGAGTGGTTAATGGATTGTAACAGGGAGCATCAAGAGGAGCTTGGACTCCTGAAGGATATTGAAACACGCCAATTTTTGAAATAAATATATAATTGTGTTGTTAAAAAACCCAAAACAACAGCAATTAATAAAATTGAGAATGGAAATGGGGAATGTGTCAAAGAGACAACAACCCGACCAAATAAAAAACAACAGCAGAGGGTCACCAACAGGTCTTCAATGTAGCGAGAAATTCCCGCACCCGGCGGCGTCCTTCAGCTGGCCCCTAAACAAATATATACTAGTCCAGTGATAATGAACGCCATACTAATTTCCAAATTGTACACAAGAAACTAAAATTAAAATAATACAAGACTAACAAAGGCCAGAGGCTCCTGACTTGGGACAGGCGCAAAAATGCGGCGGGGTTAAACATGTTTGTGAGATCTCAACCCTCCCCCTATACCTCTAACCAATGTAGAAAAGTAAACGTATAACAATACGCACATTAAAATTCAATTCAAGAGAAGTCCGAGTCTGATGTCAGAAGATGTAACCAAAGAAAATAAACAAAATGACAATAATACATAAATAACAACAGACTACTAGCAGTTAACTGACATGCCAGCTCCAGACTTCAATTAAACTGACTGAAAGATTATGATTTCATCATATGAACATCAGGCACAATCCTTCCCGTTAGGGGTTTAGTATCATACCATCATAACATATATGAGAAGAACATAACCCGTGTCATGCCAACAACTGTTTTTAGAATAAATGTGTTTAGTTCCGATGCAAAGACCTTATTAGTGACTCAATATTAACGCCAAAATATGCAATCTTTAATGACTTGACAACAGTATCGTAATTATATCCCTTCTTAATAAGTCTATTCAAAGGTTTTGTAAGTTTCTGAGGTGAATACTGACACCTTTGTGCTTTATAAAGAATATTTCCATAAAAAATTGGATGTGAAATACCTGAACATATTAGAAGTCTGCATGTTGAACTATATTTACGAATGATGTCTTTATACCGATGATAAAATTTAGTAAATGTTTTGACTAGTTTGTGATATCGAAAACCCTGGTGTAATAATTTTTCAGTAATACATAAATTTCTCTCGTTAAAATCTAAAACATTGTTACATACACGAGCGAATCGTACAAGTTGAGATATATAAACACCGTAAGATGGTGACAAGGGAACGTCACCATCTAAAAACGGATAATTAACGATAGGAAATGAAAAATCATCCCTTTTATCATAAATTTTAGTATTCAGCTTTCTATTAGTGATATAGATATCAAGATCGAGAAAAGGGCAGTGGTCATTGTTAGTATTAGCTTTATTTAAAGTAAGTTCAACAGGATAAATTTCATTAATATACATACTGAAGTCGTCATTATTGAGAGCCAAAATATCATCCAAATATCTAAAAGTATTATTAAATTTGTTTATCAGATGTTGTTTCGATGGGTCTTTGCTTATTTTTGTCATAAATTGTAACTCATAACAATACAAAAACAGGTCCGAAATAAGTGGTGCAATTGAATATTAAGTCTATCAATGTCTGTATCTAGGCATTGTACAGGTTCTATTTTACTGTTTATAACGACTTTTTACTAAATCCATTGTATTATTGGTATGTACTGATTAATATTTTTATCGTAACGACATGCTTTTTTACTTGTTGCTATTGACTGTGTCTTTTTTTTTATAAGTTGATGATATTCTTTGAACATATGTCGGACTGATTATAGCCCTTTTCATCTGATTTTAATAGTGTGATCATATGTTCTGCTGTTACTACACTGTCCCAGGTTTGGGAAAGGGTTTTGACAAGGATGGGCACAAGTGTTTTACTAACGTCCCAGGGAAGATCATTATATTATAATTGATATCATGGAGGTATATTGTGTAATCAAGTAATAAGCCAACCGTTACGAAATCGTAAATATGTTTATCCCCGCTGCGTTATATATGTGATGATCCAAGCTTTTGTACTGTGTTCATGTGATTTTCTGTTGCACCACTGTCAATGGTCTGGAAGAGGAATGGAAGCCCGAAAACATGTTTTGTCCAGTACATGCTATAGTCGCTTTCGCAAGTCATTGGTTTCATATTTTTGTTTTATTATTTCTTGTTTTGTACACCACAAATCAGCCAATTTGAAGTGTTTTACATTGGTCATCTAGATGTTCATGAAGTTCATTCGATGACATATTGTTGTTAACTTCTGTTCTCTTTCGTATATTACCTCTCTCTCTTTAACGCTTTTCGTTTCTGCAACGTTATGAACAAGCTCATGCAACACCTTCATTTGAAAGAAAGGAGGAACGACTATATCTATCATTTGTTTTAATATAGTTTTTCTATTTGAATAATTAATTAAATTGTTGTAACCTATGAAATTACGAAAAGAAATTTGGAATGTGTCAAAAAAAACAACAACCCGTCGAAAGAGCAGAAAATAGTCAAAGGGAACAAATAGGTCTTCAACACAGAGAGAATATCCCGCACCCAGAGGCAGGTTTTAGCTAGCCAAACAACAATAATGTTTGCTAGTTCAGTGAAAGTGGAGGTCACAATAAACTTGGAAACATTTACACATAGAAACCTGATAAATAAACTAAAACCTGGCACAAGCACACAAAATGCGACAGGGTTAAACGTGTGTTGTGAGATGTCAACCGTACCCCTATAACTTTAGACAATACATGATTGTATTTATAAGCTCATGACATTAGTACTAACTTTTCAAATTTGTAGGAATGTTTATGAGGTTGATTTTTGATTTAGCATCATAGCTTACATTTTCAATCCAGCAAATTAAATGTATTTCATACCACATCTTCTTTTTTATATTAGAAGACTAAGTAACTAAAACGGCAAACGACGGAAAAAGATATACACATGGAGGCATAATAAGGTCCCCTGAAATAAGGTTTCCCAGAGTACCTTGAATTTTTATACGACCGTCAAAATTTTGACGGGACATATTATGGTATACAAATGTCTCATGTTCGTCCGTCCACTACTGGAAGAAAAAACAACTGTCCATACCAGTAACAGTCGTTGTACGACTGTCTTAGTCTGTAAAAGACAAGTAATGACTGTCAAATCTGTCATATTTCGTTGCAACAGTTCATTCATGTCTGTCCCAACTTTTCTACGAGTTGTGAAAGTCAAAAAATGCTACCATCAGTCATTTCAGAACTGTTGCAGTAGTTTACGGTGTTGTCACAGTCAAAATCTATTTATTACAGTCTTTCTAATAGTTGTGGCAGTTGTATAATGTCCGTCCAAACCTTTTAATAGTTGGGACAGTTAAAATTTGTTTGTGTCAACTTTTCAGACGTTGATGCAGTCAAAAAATGTTTGTCACAACGTTTTTAGAGTTGGGACAGTCGTTAAATGTTTGTTACAACTTTCTAAAGGTTGGCACAGTCATGAAATGTTTATTACAACTTATAAAAGGTTGACACAGTCGTTAAATGTTTAAAACAAACACTTTATAGGTTGATACAGTCGGTAAATGTTTTAATACAAATATTTTAGCGTAACGGTAGTCCATCAGTGTAGAAAAAAAATCACGTCTCCCCCGGCTCTCAAGATTTGATTTTGTTGTGAAATAGTCCATTACTTATACTATTATCGTCTATCGTGCGATTGTAAACTTGTTTTGCTGTTTATTCACTTATTTTGCGATCGTTGTTTGTCTTTTGTCGTTTTCCATTTATTGCCGTAGCATTGTCCGTTCATTTTTGACAGTCATGTGCGTTTGACTTTAAATAATCCTTTTGATATCCTTACTTTTTATTTTATAATATCTGTTTTATAACATTTTCGTTCATAACTGGTTTTAAAAACCAGAAGCTTTCGTTTAAAATAGAGTTTTAATATTATTGCAGAAGAATGAGAAGATGATAATGGATTCATTCAAATTCATATTTGATAAATTCTGCGCAATAGAAAAATGTACAAGGGTGTACCTGAAATAAATTTAAAGATTATGACTAAGTTACCAATATTGTACAGCATAATAAACCCGTTTTAATTCGAATTACACAAAGAGGGACATTTCCGATGATTAAAAAAATAATTAGTAAAATCTGTCAAGTTTCATTAAAAACGGAAAACAATTCTTCACCGTAAACGATTTATCCACTTTAATTTTTTGTCGGCAAAAAAACAAAAAAACCGGGACCTCAGGTCGGCAAACTATATTTTTACACAGGTAACTACAGATGTTAGACCAGATGTTCAATAATCTGAGCTGGAAAATACAATCGGTGAGTAGAAATTATCAATATTTTAAAGCATGTCTATCGAATAATCATGGATTCATAATTTTGAAGGGAAAATGTGCACATTTGTCAGCTTACAGACCTTACAATGTGTTCTCATTGGCGGATCCAAAAGGGGGGGGGGGGGGGTTCCAAGGGTTCGAACCTCATTTGTTTTGGCCGCTCAATGCATTTAAATGGGGACATATAGTTGGAACCCCCCCCCCTCCCCCTGTTTCGTTCTGGGTTGGACCCACCCCCCCCCCCTGTTTCGTTCTGGGTTGGACCCCCCCTTTTTAGAATGGCTGGATCCGCCACTGATCCTACGGAATCTATATTGAGATACTCCGATAGCTATGAATCGACGTTCTATATTACCACACTCGTGCATAGTCGCATGTTCCAGGGAAAATATAAGCTTTGAGCCACCTTTAAGCTTCCATGTTAAAGTTGTGCTTCATAATAAATCATTGAAAGTCATGAAGGACACCGTCCCCCCCCCCCCACCCCCTATTATCAGGTGTATGTCATTTATTCCCTTAATTATTTTGCATACATCACCCTGAGTGGAATACATAAAAGGTTACTCTATATCTTCCCCTTTTTTGTGGGAATAATTTGGTCGATTATATAGGGAATCACTCAAGCATGACTGGATCCGTGCCCCTAAGGGCAGTCAGGGGCCCTGTCCCTTATGAAAAGTTCTGGATCTGCCACTGACCAGGCTGACCTATGCATCATGTAGTGTACATATTGTATGTTAATGTATTGCTAACTCGGGTCATAAATTTGCATGAAATACTTGTCACTGGACATTTTTATAACCAACAACCAACCGATCTTTACATGTACGTATCCATATAAATGTGTTTCTTATCAGGCCGAGAAAAAAAAGATCCGTGTTTCCGGTAACCCGACCGACCCTGTTTTTTAGCCCCGACCCTAACTTTTTTATTGGATCTTCCAAAAAAAAAATAAAAAAAATTTATCACCCGAACCCTGTTTTTGACACAGGCTTCTGATAGATGACATAATATTTTTTCTCTCTTGCTTCCTCTTGCATAGAAAGCCAGTAAAACATTTTATTAATGTCAAAAGGTATTCCAAATAGGTTAAAATCCAAGAAATTTGCACAGCAGGTGCTTCAAAAACATTGCAAATGGCACACTTCCGGTTTTTGAAACTAATTACGGATCCGGACTTGGAAAAAACATGATAATTTTCCGGATTTCATTTACGATGTCAAAAAAAAAAAAAAAAAAAAAAAAAAAAGAATTCCGACCTACCGACCCTATTTTTCAAAATGATGTTACCGGAAACACATATCTTTTTTTTTAGGCCTCATGCTTATGCTGGATTACTAGTATTTCCCTAGTTTTGCTTTATCAGCTGATAGTTTTTGTTCTATTTAGAATGCATTGTGACGTCACGATTTCGATAAAAAAAAACATGCATAGTACAAACACATATGATTTGATCATAAAATGTTAAGAAAATTATTAACTTTAAGATTAAATAGTGACTTATTTAGCAAGTGTCCATTTTCATTTAGATTTTAAATAATTCTAAAATCATGGACAACAAAACATTAATATATTTGATAATAGCATGCATATGCCAGGCATTGAAAGTGAATAAATATTTTAAAAATGGTTTAAAATAGCATTAATCATCAAAATAAAACAATATTATTAAATTAATTTTCCTGAAACAAGGCACAGAGTCATAAACAGTTGCCATTTAAACACAGTTGATTTAACAAATTGTGCTAATTCAATTAGTAATTGTTTTATCATGTACTACATTGTTTAAAAAACACATATTAAAAGAGCAAAGCTAGCATCATAATTTTATTCTTTTTAGATTTAACATAGAATTTATATTAAATCACTATAATTTGTTAATACTTTGAACCCAAACTATATATTTTCATGTGAAATTTTTATATAAATTGTGCCCTGTTAGCATTGTTTTTCAAAATTCATTTGTGCCATACATGTTATCTAACTTACAAGTAGTAACATTCAATGGTCATTATATTTATTCCGCAATGATTAAGGACCTTCTAATCATAAGTCATATATATTTTTCGACACACATTCAATTATGTTTTGGTTACTTTATTGTTGCCTAACTGTTGGGTTGATGCATCATTGATATATCCCACATCTCCTTTGATCATGTGCATTCACATACGACTGCAGATTTTTTGCATTTTTTACATAATCATGATAATTATTTTATGTAAACATTCAATATGTCAGGAAAACATAACAAAAAAATCTATCTGTATGCATATTTTTTTATGTTAACATGGTATAAACTTTTTTAAAGTTTTTTATGAAGCTCAAAATATTTTTTATAGATATAGTATTATCCAGTAAGTTCTCATAAAATTTACTGTGTTAACTGCATTGTATGTGTTTTATCTACTAATTTAGTCTAAAACAATTTTTTTTAATTCAAATTCAAAATTAACAATTAAAATATTTGTATTTACTGAATATGACCATGCAAATGTGACATTAAAATAGGTAATAATCAGGATGTTAACACTGAATATGCGATAGGTAATAATCAGAAATTCTTATATACATGATCTAGCTAATATACAAATTAAGACACAATAGTTTATTGCCCTGGGGGATGATATTTAATCTGTCATTGGTATAATGATACAATTTTATAATAATGTTCACAAATTATCATGATTAAAATTGTCCTCTTCAAAATTTTGATAACTTTTTCAAAACAAATTATAATTTATGAAAAATATGAAACAGCAGGATATATATTATTTTGGATATTAAAATGCAAATTTTAAAAGTAATCTGAATATTGATTTATTAAAATAAAATTGGGTAAATAACTAAATTAAACAAAAAAGTGAGCTGCAAAGCATTATTTAATGCAAGCTGTTATAACAAATGAATAAGTAAAAAGTATTCAGGGTAACACAAAAGATGTAAAAATTATTAAACTCAAGGATTTAAAACATTAACTGGGATGGTTAAGTCTTGGAACAATATTTTTACATCACAAAGGTTTATTCATTATATGCACTGGACAAAGGTAAAGTCAATATCATCTACATGTATATAGTAACAGGGCATTTATTTATTTTATTTTTTCGTTCCTTAAACTTTTCTTTGTCATGTTTGTAGTATCAATATATTTCATATTAAATCATAAACATAATTAAAATAAACAAAAGAAATAACCTGTTGTGTTTTAGAGAGGAATAACTATGTCCATGATGTCTGACTTTAAAGAATTGATGAAAAAAAGTATGGTGTGAGCCTCAATGAGACAGTAACCCTTCAATGAAAGTACACAATCACACAACAAATCATCAATGCAGGAAAAAGACAACACTATATAGAATTTAGACCCCCTTAAAAGATTTATTTTTTTTGTTAATAGGGACTTGAAATTGTATTAGTGCTAGAATTTTTTGGTCAATCAAATGAGAAGTGCTAGTTTTATCTAGGTAAATACAGTTATTGTAATTAACTTTCTTATTATTGCACAATGTATATACATGTAGTATTATCAAATGATTATTGTTGAGCCTGCAACTTTTGTTGCAGAAAGCTCGACATAGGGATAGTGATCCGGCTACGGTGGCGGCGGCGGCGGCGGCGGCGGCGGCGGTGTTAGCTCACTTCTTAAAAGCTTTATATTTTAGAAGGTAGAAGACCTGGATGCTTCATACTTTGTATATAGATGCCTCATGTTACGAACTTTCCGTCAGTCACATGTCCAATGTCCTTGACCTTATTTTCATGGTGACTACTTGAAAAAAAAGTTCAGATTTTTTGTAATGTTAAATTCTCTCTTATTATAAGTAATTGGACAACTATATTTGGTATGTGCGTACCTTGCAAGGTCCTCATGCCTGTCAGACCGGTTTCACTTGACCTCGACCTCATTTCATGGATCAGTGAACAAGGTTAAGTTTTGGTGGTCAAGTCCATATCTCAGATACTATAAGCAATAGGGCTAGTATATTCAGTGTATGGAAGGACTGTAAGGTGTACATGTCCAACTGGCAGGTGTCATCTGACCTTGACCTCATTTTCATGGTTCAGTGGTTATAGTTGAGTTTTTGTGTTTTGGTCTGTTTTTCTCATACTATATGCAATAGGTCTACTATAATTGGTGTAGGGAATGATTGTAAGGTGTACATGTCTAGCTGACAGGTGTCATCTGACCTTGACCTCATTTTCATGGTTCAGTGGTCAAAGTTAAGTTTTTTAGTTTTGGTCTATTTTTGTAATACTTTATGCATTAGGTCAACTATATTTGGTGTATGGAAATATTTTATGATCTATATGTTGGTTACACAGGTTTTATTTGACCTTGACCTCATTTTCACGGTCCATTGCTAAGTTTTAAGTGTTTGTGTTTTGGTCTGTTTTTCTTTATTTATAAGCAATAAGTCAACTATATTTGTTGTAATGAAGAATTGTTAGCTGTACATGTCTGCCTGGCATGGTTCATCTGACCTCGACCTCATTTTCATGGTTCATTAATCAATGTTTCATTTTCTTGGTTAATGTTGAGTTTATGTGACAGTTGTAATAAAGCTTTATATTTAGGTCTATCAAGATAGTATCAAGGATTAGTAAAGAAGGCGAGACATTTCAGTGTGTGCACTCTTGTATATTTATTATTAGTTAAACATTTACTGTACTTGAGTCTAAATGTATATTTTATTTTGTAGAATCATACTGAATATGTATTGGTTTGACCATGATTCCAACTTTAATAGAATATGACACCTGCTAGTACATGTGCATTTTGATGCATAGAAAATATAGATGTCACTGAGTCGCTGTATAGCTTCAAATTGTGAAACAATGGATTAATTCATTATTTAATGCTAGTTATCTATTGTTTTTGGAAATTATGAATATGGCGTGCAGCATTATTCCATGATGATAATGTGATGTTCTGATTAAATTGGACAAGAAGAAAATTGTGCCTTGTACAAATAGGAAAATTACAAATTGTATTAAAGGAGGACCACATTACTGGAGGACTAATTACCTTGGATTATCATAATCAATTGTGAATTTGGAATAACAAAATTTCGTAGTTGCAGTGAATATTAATAGTGCAATCATACATGTACATTATTTTTGAATTCCATCAATACCCAGGATAACTATTCATTTGAAATAGCAATTTGGAATACTGAAAATGCATAGTTTCAGTGAATACTACTAATAATAGTGCATCATATCTGAATTCATGAATACTTTTAATTAGTGGATAATCAGTCATTTTAATATAATAACAATATGGATAATGTGAATTTCAGTGAAATTAACAAAACAGTACATGTATATCACATCAGAAGTTTATGTTGGCATTGCAATGGTTAACTACCGCCTGCATGTCCAGGGTGTGTAAAAAGATATTAACCAACTATGAGGGTCTCGTGCAGTCCGTGTCAATTGTTTAGAGTCAAATGACTGCTTGCTGTACTTAAATTATTAAAGTCTGAATTAGAATTAAATAAAAATCTTAATTAGCATGATTAGTCATGTTAGTGGCCAAGTGTTCATGGTTTTTGAAACAAATAAACCATGCACGTACATTAAAGTATAATTTTATTATCCCTCCTGCAACAAAAGTTGAAGTACATGCATGCAAGCAAAGAAATATGTATTACAATCTGGCAGTGGCTACAGCGTACCGTTTTGTATTTAAGCTTCACCAGATACATTTTAGAAGCTGAAATGCCTGGATACTTTCTTTAAAATGTTATGAAGTTTCTGTTATCATGGTTATTAATTTGTTCATTGCACTTCACCTAGTTTTCATGGTACACTACATGTACATGTAACTGTTTACAAAAAAATATTACTGTTTGAAAAGTCACAGTGAAATACACTTGAAGTCTTAAATGTATAACGTATGTATATTAATTGAGTTACTGGATTAATTGTTATGGTATCTTGAAAGGTGTACATGTCTCAGTGTCTGTCAGGCAGGGTTGGCCTGATCCTGACTTCATTTCATGGATCAGTGATTAAGGTTACTTCAGTTACATGTAATTTGTCAAGTTTGTTTCTCACACATGTTTAAAAATACTACAAGCAGTAGGAAAAGTAGGTCAACTATATTTGGTTTATGAAATGAGTGTAAGGCCACGGTTTTTTAATTTGTTGGTTTACGGATTTTTCGCATAAAAAAGTCGGGTCGGTCGGTCGGAAAAAAAAAGAAAAAAAATATCTTTCAAAACAGAAAAAATACGCAAAATAAAATATATATTTCACCTTACTAACAAAATGTTAGTCTTATATGCTGTTTTGTCATCATTTCTTAACATTAAGTTCGTTGAAATATTATTGATCAGTGATCATGAACATCGCATGACATCGTTTAATAATTTCCTGTAAAAAAGGGGGGTTGCACGGACAAAGACGAAATTAAATCGTCATTTCACAAACAAGAAAAACAGATTCGCGTAGCTCTCAATCAATTCCAGAAAACTTGGTGAATAATGATCTTCAAGCACAAAAACTGATAAAGAAAAAAATATAAAAACGTCGTACAAAAATAAGTTTCAACACACGTGTCGAAAAACGTAATAGACTCGTCCACTGGAAAAACGACAATATCGGGTTAATCAGTTGTCATGCAATCCGGTTTTTATCCCAATGATCGATATTTTTTGTTATCTATGAAACATGAAAATTTCAAATGATTTGTTAATATTCAGTACTTTAATTGATGTATTCCACCTGTCCACATTTGGACAAGTCTATTTCTCTGAGATGATGCATCTTACGGACTGATGACAAATAAGGGAAACGAACTTATTTTGTAAGTGGTTTTAAACACAGGTTTCGTTCCACAAAATTATTTGCGCAAAAGACATTTCAAGGTCAGTTATAATTGATTTGTCTATTTTTAGAAACGTAAATTATTTTTCACAACAGAAAGTGTTACAGTCAACTTTGTTAATGATTAATGCATTTCATTTCATAATAAAGAAAAATTTAATTATTTTTCAGGGATAATGCATTTAAGGTGGTATGGGAGTCTAAAATAAAAATGATAGAATTTGTTCATACTTTGCCAAAACGTTGTATCTATTGATACATGTTGAAAAATATAATAAAAATGATAGGTCACCGCGCATTTTCTCAAGCTACAGGATGGGACAAATTGACACATTTTGTATGGATTATACAGGAAAAAACACCATTTTGTGATTAGAAACTAAACAAAATTATAGAATTGTTAAATACTTCAGGAAAAGATAGCTTTCAGACACTGCTTTGAGAATATCAAAAGAAAAGATAGGGTCACCGTACGTTTTTTCCGGCTAAAATACAAAATAGGAAAATTCCATACAGAATCCTTCAGAAAATGCACTTATTTAGAGTTACCTCCCCTTAAAATGCCAATTTAAAAAAAATAATAAAAACAACCAAAAATAATTCACATTTGCAAAAATATCAATATTTAGAAGTTATATTCTTATAAATTGGTACTTTTAAATGAAAATGTACATTAAACATCTGTATTCCTGCATCAAATTTTGCTAACTTGATGGAAAATCTGGACCTTTGATTCTCTGTTTTTTACCATCCAAGATGGAGGAAGACACCCATACCACCTTAAAAGGGTCGGCGGGAATAAAAAAGCATGAAAAGCCAATTTTATTTTTATTCTGAAAATCGGCAAAATCGGGTCGGCGGATCCGTAAACCAACAAATAAAAAAACCGTGGCCTAAGGTGAATATGTCTAATTGCAAGACTTACATCATGCTTTGACCCCAATGAAAATGTCATGGTTCATTGAACAATGCTTAGTTTTTGTGGTTTGATCTATTTCCAAATGTTTCTCAGATGCTACAGTATAAACTACATGTACATGCATGACATGTATAGGATCACTATTTTTGGCATATTATTGGATATTCATAAGTTAGTTTTCATGGTTTGGATGTTAAGAATGTTAAGTCTATTTCACAGACAGTATAAATCACTAAATTTTGGGTATCATGGGTATGGAATGTCAGTTTGTAGGGTGTACATCATCTAGCTGTCTGGCATGGTTAATTTTGCTGCGACTTCATTTTCAAAGGTTAATGAAAATTGGAAGTTTATGTGATACTTGTACATGTAGTAAAACCTTCATACATGTAGGCAAAGCAGAGATGACATTTCAGCATTTGCACAGTCACTCTTGTTTACATCTGACACCAGTGATCATGTCTACATCTTGATTATACACATGTACAGTAGCTGCTTTTTGATAACAAAAGTCTGACAACTATTAACAATTCATTTGATAATACTAGGTATTTTAGTCTTGTATAACATATAAAAAAGAAGATGTGGTATGATTGCCAATGAGACAACTATCCACAAAAGACCAAAATGACACAAACATTAACAATTTAAGGTAACCGTACGGCCTTCAACAATGAGGAAAGCCCATACCACATAGTCAGCTATAAAAGGCCCTGATAAGACAATGTAAAACAATTCAAACGAGAAAACTAACCATGCTAACGGCCTTATTTATTTTAAAAAAAGAACGAAAAACAAATATGTAACACATAAACAAATGACAACCACTGAATTACAGGCTACTGACTTGGGACAGGCACATACATAAATAATGTGGCGGGGTTAAACATGTTAGCGAGTTCCCAACCCTCCCACTAACCTGGGACATTGGTATAACATGTATACTGTATGATAACCAAAATAAGGAGATGTGGTATGAATTTCAATAAGACAACCATCAACCGTAAACCAAGACAGGGATCTCCATGGATGAAAATTGAACGATGGAGGAACTTCAAGTGAAGTGATGTAATTGTTAGTAACTGTACATCCTTCAACAATGAGCAAAATCAGTTCCCCATAAGTGTGATAATGAAAAACCTATAACAGGCCTAGCTATATTAGATAATGTAACACTGTGTAAACAAGTTCAGACGAGAAACCCAAGTTGGATTTTTATACCATATATACAAAAGCAACATTGATACGTCAGTGATGACAAATATAATATTGTGGTTAATCAAAGACTTGTACTATAATAGTTGATCATCTGCCCTTTAATATTCATGTTTTTCTACAAATCAATTCTATCTGCTTTTGAATAAATGCCTTCTTAATATATATCCAAAGATGTTAAGCAACATTTTCCCATTGTTTTCCATAAACACAATAACCATTACAAAGTCATACATGTATAACGCACTAAACCATTATAGGTCAATGTATAGCCTCAGGTGCGGATCCAGGGGGGGGGGGATTCCGGGGGTTTGAACCCCCCTTTTTTGGACGTTCAAGGCATTTGAATGGGTACATGTAATTGGAACCCCCATTTGTCCTGGGTTAGTAACAACTCCTTTTTAAAATGGCTGGATCCGCTCCTTGGCCTTCAACATGGAGCCTCGGCTCACACCGAACAAAAAAATATAAAGGGACCCAAAATATTGTCTGTACATAATTATCTATCTATCTATCTAGTAACATTGTTAGTTTTCTTTACTGATTGAATAATATGTCATTATTGTACAAGCATTTATGGGATTAAATAATTTGAATTTGAACAATTGAAATGGGAAAATATTTTGGTTAAACGTTAGTACATCTGATCAACTGAAATCACACAAGAGAATCCGATGTCAGTCTTTAGAATTTAATAAGACCGGAGTCTAAAGAATACATCAAGTTCTAAAAAGTGATGTGAAAAAAATAAAAGAATTAAGATTTGATTTCCCTGTCTTAAACAATGCGAGTTTTCATGTTTTGAACATTTGAACTTTCACTTGCGCTAGTTATTTTGTCGGGTCTTGAACAGTACGTCCATCTACTAGTATTTACATAAATTTTGTATGGTAAATTCTTTGCGAAAAATCCGGTGAAAATATGAATTTTTCTCGCGAGTGATAATATTTTTTTACCTCAATCATGAATGCTGACGTGCTATTTACCTGTATCATGTGTATCAATTACAATTGAACTTCAAATAGACCATTCCGTACAATGTACAATACAAAGTCGAGTTAATATTGACCTATTCAAAAATAAAATACGGTAAAATAAAATAAATTAAATTCAGATAGATTTAAGATTTGTTTTCCATAGCTGCAAAAGATGTGTTAAATGTCTGATTTTTTTTTTTACATGTATAGAAATCAAAATGATTATACGGCAATATTTATAATTTTACAAGAAATGTAGCCCCCCAAAAATTAGTGTGTGAAATAAGCCCTCAAGAAAATATAAAGCAGTTTTATGTGGGGATAAGTTTGACAAGTGCGTGTATTAGGAGTTCCCCGCTAGGTTTAGAGTATATCATGTATATTCAGCGTTATCATGGTTATTATGAAGTGATGTGATTCGTAAAACTACGGGTATTGAAAACAACCGTGTATGCATGAATGATTTTACACCTAACTAAATTAATAGAAAAATAATTAAATTGTTATTTAGATGATATAAAAATTGTCAACTTTTAATTCAGTTATAAAGATACATTTGGTAACAAATATATTGGGTAACGTTTTTCGATTTTTCTGTTAGTAGATATATCTTTTATCTAGTGAAATTTCTGGTATCTAGTGCTGGTTCCGATTTTATTGGTTCGAAGAGATAAGGGCGAGGAAGTGTTAAAAAATATATAAATTCAGCACATTCACTAAATAACCGAGGAATACAAAAATGTGTTCAGCGGCAAATATTTCAAAATACTTTTTTTTTTAAATCAATATCTATCTAAAATTAATGTATTACATTGGAGTGATAGTTGTTTCTCTTTGTCACAACCTTATATTTCACACAGTAATTTTTTTTTTACAAATAATTGAACCTATATCCCTGACTGTTAGACATTTTGTATCCGTGACTTTTAAGTGTACATGAAGATCAACGTTTGGAAGTTGCTACGCTTATAAATTAGCTATGCCTATACAATGGTTGTAGCTATCATATTTTAACTGTTACAACTTTTTCTGCGTTTAAACAGTTTATTTATGACTGTTTCAACGTTTTCCGTGTTGGTACAGTAATTAAATGACTGTTACAACTTTCAAATGGTTGCATCAGTTTTATTACGACTGTGACAACCCTTTAGGCGTTTAATCAGTTTATTTATGACTGTTGCAACGTTTTTCGAGTTGGGACAGTTGTAAATCAACTGTTACAACTTTGAAATAGTTGTATCAGTCCTTTAATAACGGTGACAGTTATTTCTTGCGTTGTTACAGTCGATTTATGTTGTAGACAAACACTTTTAAAGTTGGGACAGTTACAAAAAAACTGCAAGAGTGAAATTTAACAACTGTTACAACTTTAACAAACATTATCAGTCTTAGAACGACTGTTACTGGTATGGACAGACGTTTTTTCGTCCAGTAGTGGTCTGTCTTTGTATCCGTCTGTCCGTCTGTTCGGCGTAAACATGTCGCACCGTAACTTGAAAACGACTTATCCAGATTTCATGAAACTTAATAAAGTTGTTTCTTATAATGATCAAATGATCTGTATACTTTTTGGTGAAAATAAGATTAAAACTTTTTGAGTTACGACACTTTGTTACTAAAACAGGGGTGTGTTTTTTTCACATGTCGCACCGTAACTCAAAAAGGATTTTTGATAAATGCTTAAAACTTTACACACTTCTTAGTTATATTAATCTTGAGATCTGTATACTTTTTGGTGATGATTCAAAATTTCATTTTTGAGTTATTGAGTATTTTTTTAAAAAGGGGGAGGGGTTTTTTACATGTCGCGCCGTATCCCAAAAACTATTTAAGATTATTGCTTAAAACTTTACACACTTCTTTGTTATATTTTTATCTAAAGATCTATATACTTTTTGGTTTTGATTCAAATTTTATTTTAGTGATATTAAGTTTTTTTATCATGCGCTCATTGCGCAGCTATTTATTAAAAGATTTTATTGATATTTACAAATTTTTAGCGTATTGTTTTAAAATTTGAAAAGGTTTAATTTGACATTTTCTATAGACGTTCAAACTCTTTCCTTCAGAACAAAAATCTCCCAGAACCCTATTTCGTGATCTTAAGATAATTTTAAGATAAAGTTAACATAATTAGCAATCAAAATTGTGAAAAACATATACAAATTTCGAAAAGTGGATTTATGTATTAGTTTAAATATTATGTGCTTGTCAAAACATGTAAAATAAGGAAAAAAAACCATTATTAAGGTATACAGTTTGGTTGTACGTGAAGCAAAAGAAAAATCAAAATGTTTGAACATTTTATTCTTTTTGTCCTCAAAAATTACGTTAGTGCTATTTCATTCAATCCATTGAAATGGTCATTACAATGTAATACATTCACTTCATTATACAAAGTGAATTATTATTTAATTGAAAATTACAATAGGAGGATAATTTTGTAAAGTCAATCAAATAAATGAATATTTTCAACTTGGTCAGACAATACTTGGACATGTTTAATGCTATGACTTGGGTATTAAATCTTCATATTACATGAAAAATATTGTCTAACCTTCACGTTTAGTTAAAATTAAGTTAAAATAAGTATCAAACCTCATCTCTGTAATTCCAACAAATAATCAATTCTAGTCATGATAAATATCTCTTTTGCCCAACGCATGTGATACAGCATTATTAAGGAAATAAAAAAATGTAAGTAATAAATATATATTTGATTTTTTTATAGTGGGGCCTCTATATTTATTAAACAGGTGTTTAAGGAATTAGCTATTTTA
Source organism: Mytilus galloprovincialis (assembly GCA_037788925.1). Lineage (NCBI taxonomy): Eukaryota > Metazoa > Mollusca > Bivalvia > Mytilida > Mytilidae > Mytilus > Mytilus galloprovincialis. The sequence continues at coordinate 52,937,221 of CM075332.1, forward strand.
CTAAATATAGGACCTGAAGAAATGCTAAAATATAGAAAAGGTGAAGCTGTAATTAAAAGATAAATATATCAAAATGTACTACTATGATATCTTAAAGAAATATAAAAAATCCACCCACGGCAAATATTTTCAAATATATTTATTATATATTACTGTACGGCTATTTTTTTTTATAGTATTTTTATAAAAAATTTCATTAAACAAAATCTTTTTCTTAACACAAAGCCACAAATCAGGGTGCAATTCTTGTCAAAATGAGTGATTTTATACTTCAACTGCTGTTTCTTATTAATGAAAAAGCAAAATCATAGTGAAAACAATAATCAAAGTACTAAAAGCTCTCATGGGAAGCTCTATTTAACAAATTAAAAAAAAGGTTTGATTGAAAATCCAAATTCTCATATTTGAAACTGCTAATAGCATGCTTTGTCTTAAACCTGTTTCCATGAGTATATCTGGCACCTGCTTTTATAAGAGCTTTAATAATCATAATGAAAAATAAGCACAGAAATGTGCTGGAATCGCATATTTATGCAAATGTAATCTTGTTAGAAATATTACATGCTACTCATGAACATTCATTTGTGTGTAATTATGCAAGTTATTCAGTATGTTGATCCAGTAGTACCTGATATTGAGGCTGTCAAATTAGAAAAACACAAATCATATCATTAGTTAAAATGATAAAAAAAAGTTTGGTTACATGTGTAGGTTAGGTTTGAAAGATGATGACAGAATAATTCTTTGTAAATTTTGAACCAAAAAAAACAACATCAGAATATTTTTTCCAGTGTAAATTACACAAAATTTGGTTTTTATTGTTTGTTTTTATACAATAAGACACTGAATCCTTTACATTTCCTTTTAATAGCCCATAATGACATTGATGATTATCATGATTATAGATTTTATAGTTCATAAAATCATTGATACCAGCTGACTCGGCAAAAACTTTCGGTTTACAGAAAAAGTAGCCATATCATTGTCCTTGTACTATTCTGTGAATTGTCACTTCCATTCTGGATTATAATTCTCATTGTATATTCACAAAAGCAAGATCAACACATTTAATATCTAACATGAGTAGCATAGTTCTCCTTTTGGGTAGGTTCTTTCTATCATCACATATTCACTTTCATCTTCAGAAACTAACTGTTTTGTGGTTGAGGTCTATAATTTTTCTTACATAAAGTATGCATTGGTTCTTTTAGTTTGTTAATTTGTCAATCGGTTTCTCCTTTAAAATAGTATCCAACTTAGGCAACTATTGTAGTTTATGTAATTTGGAGCTTCATTCTGACGATAGCTAATTACCATGATAATATAAAATTTGAATTTTTCCAGTTTCACAGATAAATGTACATGTATAAGAGTAGTTTAGGACTTGCAGTGTGAATCTTAATACTTTTCTCTAACTGCGATATAGCCATTCCAACTCCATTGTCTGAATATCTGCTGACATTTTATTCAGTATGTTATGTAAAGTTTAATATAGCGACCATATCCACATATGAATATTTGCACTTTGAATCCTGGAAATTCAGTCTTGTCCTATCCTGTTAAACATGTACTGTAATTTTCATCCATTTGAAACATTTTGTACATGTTTTTTTCAAGTTTAAAATTTCTCCACAACTTCTATCATGATTTATGCAGATTAGGACATGAATAGAAAAAACATGTGCGTCATGCTTAATAGCTTTGACTGCTGAATTTTCATTCATAGGCGGCTTGTTTTCTTGTACATTGTACATACGGGTTATACTGCACTAGCTATGAATAGCTTCAGAAGTATGTGCTCACTGAATAGCCTGGACGACCTGAAACATGAAAACATTACATCGTTAAAAATACAAATATAACCCTTTTGAACAGAAACCAAATTTTGACAGAAACAAACAACATCTTATATATAATTTAAAACAATTTCAATGCAATCAACATTAATGTTGGGTTGCTGTCCCATTGACATAAAAATTTATAATCCACATCTCCTTTTACTCATGTGCATGATGTGAACAAAACAGTGATGTACATAACTATATACATGTACATATATGTACATACTAACATGTTGACTTTAAATAATTAGATTTCCAAATACCAACCTTGAGAATACATGTATTCCGGCCCTGAGAACAATTTAGATTTCGCCTGCAAGGGTAACATTGTAATGTAAACAGAATTGGTTAATTCAAATTATAATTTACTTTAACTCATTTTTAAAATAATGAATTTCAATCATGACAATAATTATGAGAGTGACAGAGTATAGTATCATGCATGGCAACACATAGTCCCATCTTGGTTAAAATTTCATTATACTGGAACAAAATTTGATACTTAATCTAATCTTTAACTTGGCATGATGTAATGTAATAAGTGTCAAGTCAATATCTACAAGCATAATAAAAAAGGTGTGGAAACTTATTATTTGACATGTTTGAGTGAATCAGACCGGAACAAGATTTGTACTTGATCTGTAACCTGTCATTATAAAATTACATAGTAACAAACATGTACTTGTACCAATTATCAAAAAAGGTGGGAAACTCATTATCTGGGTGAATTTTATAAGAACAAGGACCATTACTTGGCACAATATTATCAGACCACAACAAAATTCTAACTTCAACAGATCTCTAACTTGTCATGATACATTTTGCAACACTATATACCAATTATAAAATCAATGTCTTCAATAAAGAATAAAAAACGTGTGAAAACCGGAATATTTGAATGAATTTATCAAGTCTACTCCATTGACCATAACTTTGGACAAAATCAGAACAAAATTCTAATTTGATCTGTAACTTGTCATGATGAAAATAGATACCAAATATCAAATCAATAATTTCAAGCGAAAGAAAAAAAGGGTAGAAAACTAATTTACTGACAGACAGACAGACAGATGGACGTGGTATATTTATCATGTATATTGACAGACAAAAACCAATGACAACCACTGTTTCTGTTAAATTTATTTCTGATAAGGAACAATTGAGAGCTTGACATACATTGTAGATGATACATGTTTATACCTGTTATTGTAATCTGCATATTGATGATACATATATATAAAAAAATTATATATATCAGCAATGTTTTTGATTTGGTAAACTTTTGTCATTAGGTTGATGACTTTTATACCCCTTTTACTTATTTTATGTATTTGATTGTAACTTACTTGAGCCCTTTTTATACAAAAAAAATCTTGAAACATTATTGATCCAAAATTATACTGAAATGTAATGCTTAACATTGGATTTTAGTACCTATTTCTTGTATGTTTGCAATGTAAGAGGCACATGAACAGCTTCGCCATGAGCGCATGTTGCTGTTTCAAAAATGAAAGTTCAATATATAACTTCTCAATGCCATATTTAATATCAGACAGACAGATGGACTTACAGACAAAGTTATACCATAATAAGTCCCATAAACAGGCATATAAAAAAGTATTGCCTATTGGAAATATATGTACATGTATTATTATATATATTGCCAGATTTTTTAATTTATGTTAAAATTATTTTTTGACTTGTTAAGTTTGCAAGCCGAACCAAACAGTGATAGGATAGTCAACCTTATGCGAAGTCACTTAGTGGTAGAATTTGAAGTAAAATTCCATTCGTGATATTAATATTTATGTAAGTACATGATGGTATATGTATTTGTCATAGGTGGGTTTGGGGGGGGGGGGGTTGCAGTGGCGGATCCAGGGGAGGGTTCCTTGGGTTGGAACCCCCCTTTTTATGGACTATCAATGCATTTGAATAGGGACATATGGTTGGAAGCCACCCCACCCCACCCCCCTTATCCTGTGTTGGGACCCCCCCTTTTAAAATGGCTGGATCCGCCCTGAGTTGATTATATATGGAATCACTGAAGCATTACTGGAGCGATCCCCCTTAGGTTGGTCAGTGGGCCCCCTTATGAAAAGTCCTGGATTCGCCAATGGCATGGACTTTCTATACCAACAAAGTATAGACTGTCCCTGGTGATTGTTACCCAGGAAATCCCCCCTAGGAGAGATTTTCTTAATTTGGTTTGTCAGAGACTCTGGACTTGTAATCCGGAACTGTAAAAGGATTATATAATTACAGCTGCGGTTAAATTTCATTAATACTATAGATATTTCATCACAGGCCCCGGCCCATATCAAGGAAATTACAAGGGGAGGTTACCTGGACTTGTGATAGTCATCCTGAGGAGGAGGGGTAGGGTGACTTTCGTACAAATCCCTTGAACCCCCTGGCTATGATTGGTATGTATTGGCAGACGCTTCTTTAGTTCTTTATATTAGATATGCACAGTGATTCATTTGTTATATTTAATATATTATTATTTACCTGTTGTACATGCTGTTTGCGTCTGATAAGTTGTATGTACGGAAGTTCAAGACCTGCTTTAAACTTGACATTCGTTGTGGTCATTATAGCAACAGCAAACTAAATTCCTTCTCCATTTAGCCTCATAAGCTCTCGGTGTCAGCTCTAGCCTCTACGTTTCTGTAATATCTCATTATCTGACACTCAGTCTGTCAGTGTCAGTGACAGGACATTGTCGGGCTGAAGCACTGAGCTGACAAATGTGAGAAAACTCCAGACTTGTCTCTACATATTGCAACATTGACATCAATACAAAGTTAGATGTATCTTTATGCCACTGAAAAAGCTTATGTAAGGTCCTACTAACACAAAAAAGCTCAGTTGCTAGTTTCAGGGAAGTCTGCATCTGAGCAGTTACCTTCTATACTGACACATATTGAAATAAAATCGGACAACCTTTACGTTAGGCGATTACTATATACTACTGCTGCTTAAGTTCAAATTTTTGGATTAAAGATACAATTGTTCACCATTTAAAATGACTTTCTTTATAGGTACCCCCCTTTACAGAAAACGTTACTTTTTACAGACCTGGGGCCATTGACCAGCTTATTTTGACTGTATGGTTATTTTTAAATCGCGGTTTTTGATTAATGAAGTTCGATTAAGGTCTATTAAAGACTTTAGGCTGATGATTTGATAACTGTGTCCAACTTATATGTCTTTATCACGAATATATGGACACCGTTGCATAAGAGTCAAAATATTTTATGAAATAGACTATAAAAATGCTAAAACTAGGAATTCATCATTGCTGTTATGTGTTTTATAAGAACTGTGTTCAGAATATTCAATTCGACGATACTAAGGAGAAACATGTATAGCCTTTGATTTTTTACCTAATTTTTAATAGTTTAGGGTCATTTTGGCACATTTTAGCCATTAAAAATACAAAAATTTCGCTAATATGAGCAAAAATAAGCCCCCCTTTTTTCAGATATGCATAAATACATTCAGTGTTATCGAGGATGAGGAGAAATGATTAAAGACAGAGTCCTTGACAGAATTCTCGTTTTTACAGTAGATTAATGAACCCTACCCCTGAGGTAGAAGAACAAAAAAAACAGTAAAAGTTTGATATAGACTTAAGTTTCATGGCGATCAGCAATTTTCTTCTGATATACTTTATCACTTAGTACCTTATTAATTTACCGATCCAATTTCTAAAACATCTCGAAAAATACAGTGATGCGCCAGAAATCGTCATTTCGCTTTAGGTTACAAGGAAGTAATTATTTACATAGCCGACAATGGTAGCCTTATTTGGTCCTGCCTTTTCACTATCAAAGATCCATTGAAAAAAATTTCGAATTCTGAATCATCAACACCTTTGGGTGTAATTACAATGGTCAAACACATATGGTGCCGCAGCTTTTTTGATAGAAAAATGGCATTTTTTAAGGGTACTCAACGGTTCCGGAATTTTCGAAATAGTATGAATGAAGAACACCCCTTGCTTAATTTGGCACAGAAAATGTTGCTTTTCACAGAGAGTTTTCTCTAAATTTCTCGCTATTTCTACACAAATGGCTAACACCCATTTCTCACTATTTCAATTTTAATTTCTAATTACCAAGGCAGCAGAAAATAAATTTCATTCTACCTATTATCTTGGATGTAAAATCCAGGTGGCGCCAGTCATCTTTATTTACTTCCTTTTAACCTTTATAGTAGTGTGGAGAACAATTTGATGGGAGATAACTCTTGATAACAATTATTCAGTCAAAGTAATGATATCTTATTTATTCAGATGTTATACATTTGCAAAGTATTTTATATTAATAAAATCTTTAAAATAATAAGAATTGAACATTTAAAATGATAATAACATCATATTTTCAAATAAACATATATTTTAAGGAATTTATGAAAATTTTTGGCAAGAAATTTTTTTTTTCGATTACTTTTTTTAAGTTGAAATGGTCCAAACTAACAGTCAAATTAAAAAAAATCAACAAAAAAATCTGTGTAATCTGGTTGCCATGGAAACAACGTAACATCATATGTATATATAAGTATAGCAAGGAGAAATGGCTAACATTACTTTCATGGTAAAAAGCATAACTTTTTTGGTTATTTTCATGGGTACACTGCTAATTGACAAATTTTTTGAATGAGAACAGTTTTTTGGTACAAAAGTTGGTCCACTTAACACAGAAATTGGCATGATTTTTGCCGATTTTTGTCATATTTTACATCTGATTTTTACCAAAAACGCAGAAATCCTAACATAAATGACTTTAAAATATAAAATTATGGATGTTTTGTCAACAAAATGCTGCAAAAAAAATCTTGGGTAAATGTTGCAGAAAGTTGCCAGTAGAGAAATACTAGTCATTGTAATTTACCCTGAAATTTCCCCCTTTTTTAGGTTCTATTTGTAAATAAATATTTCATATGAATATTTTCATGATAAAATAGTCCTTTCTTATATAAAAAAACTATTTTTAGAAGTATTGAGGGTAATTATATCATATAACATATTCCAGTCAAACTAATCTAAGACATAAGACATTTTATTTCACTAAAGCCCCCACATGGGGTATGTTAGTACAACATGTTTTAACAAACAATAAAAGTGTGAACATATTTACATTAGAACAACATGGTTAACAAAGGTGCAATAATAGTATATATACACATGGAAAAAAGTATTGCAACACCAAATTGAAATTCAAATTAAAAAAACACTTTTAATTTTTTGTTAAATAATTTGTTGAAATAGAACTTGTTAAACATTATTTTAATACCACCTGAGTTTAATCAATAAATATCGACTCTATCAGTTCTTATCTGCACATGCAGCTACTGTACTCGTAAACACTAAAACAGATGTTTTTATCCTCATTGTTTTCAACACTTAAAATAACGGTTGTCCGTTTGAATTGTGGCTGCGCACAAAGTACTTATTCTTTGGCGTATAACGATCAACCATGATGTGAACAATCATCTTAAGATTAATTTTGAAATGTCTGACATTGTAAAGTTCGACTACAGTAAAAGTTGTAAAATGCATTTTTTTGTATAAAAAAAACACTTCATTTTGTTATAAAAATTTTGGTTAGATAAAAAAAAAAAAATTTCATACATTTACTCTGAAAAGTATTGAGAAAAGTTCAATTCCATGTGATGAATGATGAATTTTTATAATGATAGATCATAGAGCATTGCTCTGAGTTAACCTCTGTTGATGTAATTAATCACACAAATTCCCAGAAATTGATTCAACCGCATTTAAGAAATTACTGCCGTTTGAAAGTGTAAAACCCACGTCTAGTTTTCTGCAGTAAACAATCGGCTTAATGTTTCTCTTTTTTGAAAATTTTAATGGGGCATAAAAAGTCCTTTGGACCCCTTCCAGAGATGGACATCTAGTTTGAAAATGTTGAAGGTTTCCTTCCTCAAGTTTGCATAGCAGACAAATTGGGTCTGTACTTCCTATATTAAATTTATCTTTAGTTGCTTGTAAAAGGTAGGTCTAAAATAGTATTCTAGCTTTTTTTATAAATTGGCTTTCTTTGTATTCCCTTGAATTTACATGTAAAAGTATTAAATTACCTGTAACTTACCTGTAAATTCAATTAGGAGAAAATGTAAATCGGCGCAAATGAAAAAATGAAATCCGCGCAAATGAAAGGATGAAAATTTTCAAAATCGGCGCAAATGTCACATAAATACATTCTTAGATCAGATGGTCACACCGACAAATATTTCTCAAAACAAAAATCAGATTTGTATATTCTGTAATCAAATCATTTTGCAGAATTCACAACATTACTCCAGTTCAACATAAATTGTTCACTTAAACATTTCTTGATATTCTTACTAATATTATCAGAATTAGCAATTATTTGATCATCCCACATCAATTAAATCCACATTCATATGAAGTATTTTTAATTTCTAACAACCATTTAGAGTGGTAGATACCCCTTTTACTAAGCTGGTACAATATAGAATACAGTGTAACTATATGAATTTTTTTCTCTTTCACCACACATGTTACGTTGCCAGAAACCAACCATTCTTGCTTTAATAAGAATATGTAATGGTATTCTACCCAATTCTCCATAAATTATACAATGAGTAGTACATTTTTAACATTCAAAATTATTTTACAAAATTGCATATGCAAGTTTTCTATAATATTACAATTTTCAAAACCCAATACTTCTGCACCATATAACAAAATAGGTACAACCATTGAATCAAATAGCTCTAGTTGCACATCAAGTGGTAAGTTCAACTTCCTAGCCTTTCTTAATACTATAAACATAGATTTTCTTGCTTGCTGTACAAGATGTACTTTGGCGTCATTGAAATTACCCTTACATGAAAATATAATACCAAGGTATTGAAAATTTGTAACAATAGTAAGGCTTTCACCACTATATTCAAATTCTTTTATCTGTGTTAAGTCTAGATCTTGAAAATATTACATTTTTGTCTTAGATATGTTAACTTGCATTTTCCAGGTTTGACAATATAAATACATGGCATTTAATGAGGCTTGTAACTCTGCTGCCGATTCGGCTCAAATTACAGTATCATCTGCATACAATAACAAATATAAACGAAAATATACAGCGACTTCATCAGTATCAAGAAGACGTGCTGCAATACTCATATCAACTAAACCACACTACACGAAATCCTGGATTTGAAGAGGTATGCAAATGTTGTGTAAATACATTCAGAGACCGACATTTACATATATTGACAAACCGTTGCATTTAGTTTATCTTGTCTTTACCTATTGTAAATATCAAATTATAAAGTGTAAAGTGCATCTACATATTCCTGGTATAATTTCGTTTTAATAAAAAGAAATTAAAAAAAATCGGGTCTACATAATCGGTTCTTGATCTCTTCTCGAGCTCTGGTTGATGTACTGCGTAAATTTCTTTATCCATCTAAATCTTCTAATCTCGGTTAATTATGATGGTTCATTCGGATAGCATAACACGATCGTTTCCTTGGAGTATCGCTTTTAAACTTCTGGAATTGCACGAGTCATAATTCACTCTGTTTATAAAACATAGATTTTTTTTTTAAAGAGACATGTGTATTATATTTTACTGCGGAGACATATATACTATATATATATATATATATATGTTGTCTCTGGTTACTGGTAGTAATAATACATATAGTATACAAATTAAGCCTTAACAATACTAGATATGTGGCCTCAGTATCAAATTTAAATCGGTAGCATTCTGAAGGTTATCGATCGATTTATCAAGTTTTTATACAAAGTCCAAGTTTCTGAAATAGAAATATTCCTTCATCGGTAGATTAGTTGTCATATAATATTTGACACAAAACACATCTTGAGAGAATCATTTATATATATAATTATTAATATTAAATATTATTTTGTAATATTAATAAATCGAATTTTTAGTATTAATAAATATTTTTTATTATTATAAAATCGTCATTTATTTAATATTAATAAATTGTTTTATTTTTTAATATTAAAAAAATCATTTTTGAATATTAGAAAAATCATTTTTTAATATTAAAAAATCGATTTATTAACATTAAAAATAATATTTAATATTAAAAAATAGATCCTATTTATTAACATTAAAAACTCATTTTTTAATATTAAAAAATCATGTTCTTTTATTAATAAATGGTCTTATTTATTAATATTAAAAAATGAATATTTAACATTAAATATTCAGGTTGATTTTTTAATGTTAAAAAGTCATTTTCTAATATAATTTAATAAATACGCCACCTATATGTAACAGTTGTTTGAGCGCTTGATCATACGTTAATGCAAGCATGTAGCCGAATCAGATCAGTTGAAAATATGAACAACAAAAATACTACGAAACACACCTGCTTTTATCCGGCAATCAGCCAATTATTGTAAAAATAACAAGCGGAAAAATAAAGTTTTGTTTATTCTTACTTGTACAATGAAGTCTCTTGTTACTCCAACTCCATATTGAGCAAGGATCAGCAAACGGTAATGAGAATATTTCTGTTTCTGTCGCGACCATTTCACGGTCCGCGTTTAAACTATGTAGATTTCTTTTAAAAATGTAAAGAATCAGAGACTTGGATTTAAAAACTAAACCTCAAAGCCCCAGTTGTAAATTGTAGTATATAAACAATAGATGCACATTGTCGGAATTACTAAATGTATGTGTACTTGCTGAGAAAGAAGAGAAAACCTCAGCAAGAGTTGCTTTTCGTTCTGTTTCTAAATCTTCCCGGAACAAAAGGATGTGATTTTAACAGGAAAATGTAATTACAGGTGACCAGATTATCAAAACTTTACTTGTAATATTGCTATTATATGACTGACGTTTAATTTCTATCACAACTGCCCCCAATAAATGTTGACAAAACCATGATAACAGGAAAAAGGTAATAAAAGTTATGTTCATGACTGTTCAAAACAATATATTAATTCATGCACGAAAAAGAAATTTTGAAAGATTTATATTCTTATACGGTTGTTGTTTTATCTTTTTCTCTATCTTTTATTCTAAAAATTACTTTTTTACTTGAAAACTTGCAAGACACAATCCAGTGATATGAAAACTGTTTCGTTTGATTAGATTTAAGAAGGTACATATCTTTTTAGACACTTATTTTTTTTTATACGGAAATCTATAAAACTTTTTTTATAATCATATTTTATGTTATTTCTGTTCAAAATATTACTAAACATAAACATATTAATAAAAGTTTCCCATTTAATAGACATAAATGGCAAAACAATAAAAGGTCATACGAAATTATAATCTTTCTACAATAATTAATTCATATACTAGTAGCTCTTCAAAATAATCGAAGAACACTAAGAAAAGAAAGTTTTGTGAAAATGGACTTCACACTAAACTCCAAAACATATAAATGAACAAAATTAAAGAGACATACAAGACTCAGTAACAAAAGCCAGAGGCTCCTGATTTAGGACAGGCTCACAAAGTCACAGGACAAAAAGTCACAGGACATAATGTCACAAATATGGTAGGACAAAAATCACAGGACAAAAAGTCACAAATAATCTGTTGACAATTGTTTGAATATATAAGAGAAATATCTTGAAATATTAACTTTTTAATACATATATTCATATTAAAGTTTAGGAAATGTATCATTATTCTTCAAAAATGAAGAATTATTTAATTTTAATAATGCAAAAGAATGATTTATTGGCACCATGAAGTATTTAAGTGCCAAGCCACTTTGACATTTTGTTTTTTTAACAATTATTTGATCATCTTTGATATTTTTTTGATAAATTTTGTTAACAAAGTTGGTTTATATAAATTAGTTCAAGAAAAACACAAAAATATTTTTGTAGAAATAAGCGTTTTTTATTTAACGAAAATAATCAGAAAAAATGAATTGTGACTTTTTGTCCGTGACTTTTTGTCTGTGACTTTTTGTCCTGTGACTTTTTGTCCGTGACTTTTTGTCCTGTGACTTTCTGTCCTACAATCAAATGCCATGGAGATAAACATGTATCTGAGATCAACCCTTCCCTATACCTCTAGCCAATGTAGAATAAAGAAATGTATGCAAAATTAACAAGTTTTCTAAGTCTAGACCACACAAGCGGTGACCAAAAACATCGGTCATCGTTTATTGATGTAAAAAAGAAAGAAATAGAAACCATTTCATCCAAAATTTTATCAGAGGGTATAAAAGAAGCCGAGAGTGTTTTTTTTTTTTTATAATACATTCTGCAAGGTCATACATTTCACGGCATGATGGTACACTTTTATTACAATTATGTATCGAAATTATCTGGGCTGCAATAGGTATATTTTCATTTTCATCAAACAGCCCAACGAAACAAAATTAATTTGTGCACTTGTAAAATCCTTTGTGATCCTTTATGCTACATTAATATGCTTTTTTGTGGTCAAAGAAGGTCCTTTGCGGTGTTTAAGAGACTAACAAAACATACTGGCACAGTGAATAGGAATGTAAGGAAATAAGTCTCAGAAAAAGTAACTGAGATTTTTTTAATGAAATTTGGTTTATAATTTTTAAATGTATAAATGATTTGGTCCATATTAGAGGTCATGTATAACTCTACCTCCATATCCATGGACCATGGGGTAAATCACTTACTTTGGTCAGCAGTTTTAAAGAGTCATTCTCTGTAAGCATCAAAGGATTTCAAAGAAAACGAGAAATGCATACTCATGGATATCCTTTATTTTCTTATCATGGGTTAGTAATGGTGCACTGACAACAAAAATAATAATCATTTCAAAATTTGAAGTGTTGGTTGCCATGGAAACAAGTTGCTCTGATTTTGGTTGAAAAACGCCAAAAATGTTCGATGAAAACTCTATTTTTACCCTTTTTTTTACCGCTTTTTTGTAATAGACTGGACACATTTATCCCCAGTTTTTCTTTTGCTATCAAACTATTATCTATTAGTGTTTCAAAATACATTTGAAAGTTTGGAAAGTTCTTTTATCTAAAGTAAAAATTTTGAAATTTAAAATTTGATGTTTTTCCAAAAATCAAGATTTGCAAAAAATCACAAAATAACCCATTTTTATGGCTTCAAAATTTTTTTTTCCAGATTTTTTGGCATAAACGAAGATCATCATTATAAAATATTGCATCTGATGCATTCTTAACAAAAATATCTCAGAGGGTATATTTTTAATTTTTTTTAAAATTTTGTTTGAAAAATGGTCACTTTTGAAATTTTGGATTTTTTATTTTTATTTTAGGAAAAAAAACTCCAGGCATAAATGTTATTATTGCAATCCTTATCATATCAAATGATTAGTTATGATCAAATAATAACATGAAAATAAACTACACACATTCTGATACCTTACATACATGTAGTCAATGAAAAAAATAATAATTAGATATGAATATCATGTTTTTATAAGAAAAATGACAACAACAAAAAATCCTTCGAATGATCTTGTCTGTTGACTTTTTTCATATATTCCCTGATTAGACAACTGAAATCTACATTTTGCATGCAAGTTGTTGGAAACTGGTAACTTTATAATGAATGACTGAATTGCAAGCTTTCAATTATCTGCCTTTTCTTTTTACATAGTATGTGTCGCAATTGTTTTCATAATCATACTAAACCATTGCTATCAAAACTTATTTTACTTGACTTGATGGAATTGACAAAAAGATTAAACTGTAAATCAAAATTTTGTTAGCATTATATTATATAAATATATGTAATTTGGTACTCATGAATAATTTGGTTTACAATTTGGCTATCTACTAACTTGCATTATTAATTGTGCTATTGACAACTGATCTCTGTCGAATAATGCATACATTTGTTGATCCTAATACTATACTAGGCTTAAATCCAACATAGTAAGATTACGATATTGTAGTTTTTATTCAGAGAAATATTTTTAATTTCTACAAAGTTGATACAGCAATGATTATAATAAGACAAAAAGTAAATCAAGCAAAGAATGAATAATGGATAACTATGTAATATGAAACGATAAAACTTTTTTTTTATTATATATGACTGTATTAATTTCATGGAGTTTTAAGTAGAAAGACTTGAGTTCATTTTTTTATTGGGAAAATGGGTTAGGTGGTTCTTTTTGTTATATGATAAAATGCCAGAAATGGAATTTTGTACGCCAAACGTGCGTTTCGTCTACGTAAGACTCATCATTGACGCTCATATCAAAATAGTTATAAAGCCAAACAAGTACAAAGTTGAAGAGCATTGAGGATTCAAAATTCCAAAAAGTAAAAACAAGAGGCTCTCAAAAGCCTGTATCGCTCACCTGACTCTACTTGGGTTTTTGAAATCATATAGAAAAAAAGACAAAATTTGGCTACAAAGTAACAACACTTGGCCACCACCTCAATAGGAAAGAACATTTATGCTATGTTTGGTTTCATTCAATTCAGTGGTTCTCTAGGAGAAGACTTTTGTATGCATTTTCCATTGGGTCCTATGTTAAACTAAGCCCCCCGCTGGCGGCCATCTTAGATGATGGATCGGCTACAAAGTACCAACATTTGGTCAGCATCTCATACGGAAAATTCATGCTATCTTTGGTTTCATTCCAGTCCATGGTTCTCTAAAAGAAGAAATTTGTATGTATTTCCCAAATGGTCCTATGTTAAACTAAGTCCGTCCACTGGCAGCCATCTTGGACTTTAGACTGGCAACAAAGTAACAACACTTGGTCAGCATCTCATTAGTAACATTTATGCTCTGTTTGGTTTCATTCCATTCAGTGGTTCTCTAGAAGAAGACATTTGTATGCATTTCCCATTAGGTCCTATGTTAAACTAAGTCCCCCGCTGGTGGCCATCTTGGATGATGGATATCGGCTACAAAGTAACAAATCTTGGTCAGCACCTCATAAGGAACATTCATGCTATATTTGGTTTCATTCCATTCAGTGGTTCTCTAGAAGAAGTTCAAAATGTAAAAAGTTAACGCCGACGATGACGGATAACGGACGCCAAGTGATGAGAAAAGCTCACCTGGCCCTTTGAGCCAGGTGAACTAAAAATAAGATATTGTGTGATTATCGATGAGACAACTCTTTAAAGAGACTAATTTAAAGGAAACAGAAATTAACAACTATATAAGTCACCATATAGCCTTTAACAATGAGCAAAGCCCATGCTGCATAGTCAGTTATAAAACTATTGTAATATATTGCTCTGTAGCCACATCATGTTTTGTTGCATGACTGGAAAACAGGATTATTATTTGCTGAATTTTTTTTTTAAATCATTCATATCAAATATTTTACGCTATCAGACTTTATCGAAGATATTGAGTACTTTCATACACTTATGGTTTTCTTGGTACATGTATCTACACAATATTTATTGCTAAATTTTGGAATAAGAAATTCCCTTTTTTTGTTTGTGAATATCACATTTTTCTCTACCTCCCTTCAATTCCAAGTCCATCAGTAATATGTTGATAAACAAATGGTGCACTAATTGCTATTTGTTTTCTTAGATATATCAATATAAAGGTTGACTGCTTCAACTTTCTTTTCGTGTCAAGCTGAAGATGACTGTTACAAAGAGTTTTGTTCTGGCATTTCGCATTCAATGTTTCTCGAAAAAAGTAATGGAATGATCGTTGGAGCAAACAGTAACATCTTTATTCGATTGTTGTTCTAGTGACACTACCATCATATTGTGTTAGATCTTGTAAAAAAGGAACAAGACAGAATCAGTAGGTTTCTGGATTACATTTCCTGAAAAATATACACATTTTTATAAAAGATATCATTCCACAATATGTTATTTAAGTTCATAAAGTAAAAAATTATATACAATGAAACAAATTATTTATTTTCAATGCCTTAGGGTGATTTAAAGATTTGTTTACCCTAAAACAGTCACATTTTCCCACGGACACTGACTTCGGAGAAACATGGTGAACAAATTAACATATCTCCCTTGGGCAAGGGAACCAATTGTAATTTGTATAATATTCAATTTTGATTCTGGTTGGTTGAGAACTGATATTCAAAACGTCTCGAAATATCACAATATTGTTGAAAGCGGCATACAAACCATCAATCATTGTTAACCCAGTTAATTGTATACTGCTTTGAATGATAAATTGATCTTTCAACCTTTTAAAAAAATAACAGTGGGCAAATTATACATTTAATCTTCAGTAAAATTATAAATTAAATCTACAGATATGAATATAAAAAACAAATTCATCACCGGTCTTCGTCCAAATATGGCGATTTTTAGGAAATGTTTACCGCAAAGTGTAACATGAAAGCAATGTTTTTTTTTCGATATTTAAATAAATTCCATTGCGGCCATTGGACACATATAATGACCTCGCTTGCATAAAGTTATAATGAGACATGACTGAGGGGTGTTGAAAGTGATGCAAATGTACTTGATCCGAGTTTGTGGCAATAAGTTTTGAGTATACAATGCATAACATTTTGTTTAGGTAAACTTACATGTAAGTTGGAGAACTGAAATGAAAAATTTAGAAATTCTTCCATACGTAAAAGGACATATAACTCACAGTCTCTGCACTAAACTACAAGTAAAATTCTTTTATTCCAACTAAACTTTTAAATTATTGATCTTCAAACTTGTGGTCTCAAAAGTTTAGCATGCAGGAAAAACTCTAGAATAGTTAAAGTGGCATCACAAAAATGCAAACTTGATCTGTATTTTGTGGTAATTATCATTGAGTATAAGTTTTATCACATTTGGTTGAGGCTAACTTTAGAGAATGGAAATACATGTCCTGACCACATGATACGCCCGTTTCGTTTTCAAAGCATTAAGATCAATAACAGCTGTTTGGTCAACAACAGAATTGTTCTACTTTTTATACGCCTGTTTACAGGATGTATTATGGTAAACTGCATTAAAGACACATCGCTGGCCAACAGCTTTTGTCTACTCTATGGTTGGGTTGTTGTTTCTTTGACACATTTCCATTCACAATTTCATTTTCCGTCCGTCCGTCATCAAATTTTGGACATTAACTCAAAAACGCTTTTATCAATTTGCATAAAACTTTGGTGAATTGTTTATATTTATTGACGTGAGCTCCCTTTCATTTTTTTAAATTTTTGATTTTACCTTTCTAAGTTTATAGGGTTTTATTCATTAAAAAAGGAGAATTTTCCAGTTTTCGGACAAAAATCAAAAAAGGCTTTTACCAACTTGCAAATAATTTTAGTGAATTGTGTATATCTTTTGACATGGACTCTTTTTTGATTTTTTTAAATTCTAGATTTTATATTTCCAGTATCATACCTGCCAACTTTTCAAAATGCCCATGGCGGTTTTGTGTGCAATATTGCTTTTACAGTCCTACAAAACCTTCAAGGGGGCCTTAATATATTTTTTAATGTTGTTTTAAGGCTTATTGTGTTAGCCAATAGCCCTTGTAAAATTAATTGTTTTGTTTAAAATTGTGAACAAAATTGCTTTTTCAAAATTTCCATTTAGAAGCCTCCATGGGGGAAATCTCCCGCAAATAGTGACAGTTGGCAGGTATGCAGTATACAGGGTTTTATTCATAAAACTAGAGGCCCTAAAGAGCTTGTGTCGCTGACCTTGGTATATGTGCATATTAAACAAAGGACACAGATGGATTCCTGACAAAATTGTCTTTTGGTGATGGTAACGTGTTTGTAGATCTTACTTTACTGAACATTATTGCTGTTTATAATTATTTCCATCTATAATGAACTTGGCCCAGTAGTTACAGTGGGAAATATTTTGTAAATATTTACAAAAATTTATAAAATTCATGAAAATTGTTTAACAGTGAATATAAAGGGCAATAACTCCTTAAGGGGTCAATTGACCATCTTGGGCATGCTGACTTAATTTTAGGTCTTACTTTGCTGTTCATTATTGCTGTTTACGGTTTATCTTTATCTATAATAATATTCAAGATAATAACCAAAAGCTGCAAAATTTTCTTAAAATTACCAATTCAGGAGCAGCAACACAACAACGGTTGTCCAATTCATCTGACAATTTCAGTGTAGATAGAACTTGACCTGATAAACTATTTACCCCATGTCAGATTTGCTCTAAATGCTTTGGTTTCAGAGATATAAGCAAAAATCTACATTTACCCCTATGTTGTATTTTAAGTCATGTTTGGTGGGTCACCGGACACATTTTTTAAACTATATACCCCAATGATGATTGTGGACAAGTTTAGTAAAATTTGGCCCAGTAGTTTCAGAGGAGAAGATTTTTAAAAAGTTAACGACGACAGGCGACGGACGACGGACGCAAAGTGATGAGAAAAGCTCACTTGGCCAGGTGAGCTAAAAAGGGGGGATTTTCCACTTTTCAGACAATATCTCAAAAATGCTTTCAGTAATTCTTATGAAACTTTAGTGAATTGTTTATATCTATTGATGTAAGCTTCCTTTATAATTTTACAAATTTTACAATTTATATTTCCAAGTCACAAGGTTTTATTCACAAAAAAGGGTGATTTACAATTTTTTTTTTTTTTACAATAACTCAAAAATGCTTTCTGCAATATCATGAAACTTTGGTGAATTGTTTATATCTATTGATTCAAGCTAACTTTTGATTTTCATACATAGTTAATATGACATTGAGAAGTAATTGAACTTTATTTTTTGAAAATATGACGGACGTATCATGCACTCATGGCGCAGCTGTTTAATAGACAGGTAGATAATGCTATAAATGGTGATCTCGGCTTGAAGTCCGTTCCTTGTCCCAACCCCCACATCAATAATTTCAGGAAAAATATTTTTTGCTTACCAAGTTCATACAGTTAAAGATTTGATATTGTTTTCTTGTTGTCTCTTTCTGGCAGAACATTTTCTCTTGTCATCAGATTCACAGCAAGTACTACTCGACCCAATCTCTTCTTTTAATTGTCTACATATTGGGTGTGTTCCAATTTCACTCAACACCAGGCACAGAGTTTTCCTTTTCCTTTCTCCATTAAAAGGCATTTTGCATGACCAATTGTTGGGAATGTGTTAAATATTACAAAAAAATCATTTGTAAAATTTGTAAAATTTCAACTAAAATAATTTAGCACAATAACCAATTGATGGAATGATTTCATTTTCACAAGTTCAGTAGAGCACTGGGAATGTTTTCAACAGTCTTATTTATGGTTAAACCGCGAACGGCAAACAAAACACATTCTATTGTGTTTATAGTACTTTGAAATACATTTGTCATGGTCCTACAATTGGAATTGTTTTCTGTAGAGAAACAAAAACGTTTGTGTCTTCTTGTCTGAAGAGTAATTCAGGGGATGCTACTCCTGCTACACAGGGGTAACTAAAAGGGGCTTTAAATTGACATTTTAGAGTTCAGCAGTTGTTATATTTAATTTTGATAACATTTATTTTTTTCTGAGATCAAGATTAGGCATTTGCAGACAAATAAAGCATGTTTATCAATTTCAATATTCTTTTTGTAACAATATCAAAAAGATTTATTTCGAAAAACCATGTTTTCGAAAAATTAAATTTTGCAAAATTTTCAAATATAGCCCTCCCAATTTTTTGTATTTTGATTAAGCAATGGTTAAACTATTTAAAAATTATTTTAGCCATTTTGGGAAAATCTGGGTTGAAAATTTTCGAAGCTTTGAAAACAGGGTAAAATTGGATTTTCAATACACATTGAATTTGACCCTTTTTGGAGCTAGGTTCTTGACATTACTTTTATATAATATATTTTTTTAAATGCAATTTTTAAATATGTTGTAACCATACTTTTTCATAATAACAAACACAATTTTCTTTTTTATTCTTTTAAAGGCCGTATTCATCTAACTAAAATTGCACATTTTTAGCCTTTTTTCCTTACCAAAATTGACAAAAAAGTGTTCAAGCCGTTACCATAGCAACCACAAAATTTTACATGAAACTGGTTGTATTTTTCAGTATATCTCAACTGTTAGATCATTTATACAAATTTTGAACCAATTCTGTGACATGTCATTTCCACATGATTTTGATGCTTACAGAGAATGACTCTAAAATAGTTCAGGTGATCTTTTTGACAAACCAGACATCTCATACCCTATCCACTTGTATTTTTGTCCATCTGATGAGTTCAGCCTTTTTCAACTGATTTGAATAGTTCTTTCTATTGTTGTTCTATTATACCACTGCCCCAGGTAAGGGGAGGATTGGGATCCCGCTAACATGTTTAATCTCGCCACATTATGTATGTATGTGCCTGTCCCAAGTCAGGAGCCTGTAATTCAGTGGTTGTTGTTTGTTTATGTGTTACATATTTGTTTTTCGTTCATTTTTTTTTATATAAATAAGGCCGTTAGTGTTCTCGTTAGAATTGTTTTATATTGTCATTTCGAGGCCTTTTATAGCTGGCAATGCGTTATAGGATTTGTTCATTGTTGAAGGCCGTACAGTGACCTATAGTTGTTAATTTCTGTGTCATGTTGGTCTCTTGTGGAGAGTTGTCTTCTTGGCAATCGTACTACATCTTTTTGTATAGTCAACACTTTTACAAGTCTGGTACTATGGGTAATATTAGAGACCATGCCTACCTCTACTTCTGGTTAACATTGAATATTTATCTTAGTTCCACCAGTGGAGAATAGGAAAGTTGGCATATTTGCCATAACAGGACACCCAAACTCACATTTTTTATGGGTCTACGCTTTAATTGCTTTAAATACTTTGAGACATGCCAACCTCTAACTCTATTTCCAAGGCACACGTAACAAATCTCTTAGTTTGGTCATTAACCTTTGCTGATAAACTCGTACAGTTGTAGGGTTTTAAATGCTATATTCCATTTAAGAGGCCATTACCATTTTTTAGTACCATGGCCCAAATGGAGAATCTCTGAGTTTCGCAGCGGGTAAAAGTTAAGATGAAAAAAATAAATTTTAGAATTAGATTGGAAATGTGTCAAAGAGACAACATCCCGACCAAAGTACAGAAAACAGCCGAAAGCCACCAATGGGTCTTCAACACAGCAAGAAAATTGCGCTTCAGCTAATTGCCATACCAGAATACACAAATCCCGTACTCTTTTCTAACACGCTCATAAGGGTCTACGGTATGTTTTGGGCACTTTTTGGGCCCCTAATTCCAAAACTATGGGACCATCATCCCCAAAACCAATCCCAACCTCCTTTTTGTGGTATTACATCTTTTTATTAAATTGCATAGAGATCCATTCACTTAAACTAAAGTTGTTGTCCGGACACCAAATGTGTCTTCGGACGACGCAGACGACGACGACATCATACCATTTTAAGATCCCCACAATTGTTTTGCGGTTGTATAAAAATGTCTTTGTATACAACAGAAAGTATAAAATTTGGACAACTAGTATGTGACAAACCAGGTAACTTTTTCTGACTGATGAAATCAGGATAACTCAAAAAGAAGCTAGATTTGATGCGTCAATGAACTAACAATCGAATAACACAATGGCACAAAAACATCTAGACACTTATAGAAAGTCTTTTAAAATATCAGTATTGACTATAGGAAAGACATTCATCGAGTACAATCTATGACTCTAGGACATCCAACAGTTACCTATTATAGCAATACAACAATCAACAGGTTCCTGCTATACCATAGGGCATTCAACAAATACCTTTTATAACTATAGAACATTCAACAAGTATCTGCTATAACTAAAGGACATTCAACAAATACTTTCTATAACAATAGGATATTCAACAATTACCTGATATATCTATAGTGCATTCAACAAGTACCTAATATAACTATATGCCATTCAACAATGAGTATCTCTTATAAACATGGGACATTCAACAAGTATCTGCTTTATCTATAGGAAATTCATCAAGAACCTTCTATATCAATATGATTTCAACAAATTACCTGCTATAGCCATAGGACATTTAATAAGTACCTGTTGTATGTAAAGGACATTCATCAACTCTAGAAATACTATAGGACATTCAACAAGTACCTTATATGACTTAAGGACATTCAAAAAGTACATTATCTAACTGTAGGACATTCAACACGAACGTTCTATACCAAAAGGATATTCAACTAGTACCTGCTATAGGATATACAACAAGTACCCTCTATAATCATCCGACATTCAACAAGAACCTTCTTTGTCAATAGGATATCCTACAAGTACCTGATATCACTATGGAACATTCACTCATTACATGCTATAACTAGAGGCAATTCAACAAATACCTGCTATCACTATAAAATATTCACAAATTACTTGCTATAACTATAGGACATTCAACACGTTCCTACTATAGCAATAAGATATTCAACACGTACCTTGTATATCTATCGGATATTCATTAAGTTCCTGCTATAAGTATAATCATTCAACAAGGACTAACTATATCAATAGGATATTCCACAAGTACCTGATATAACAATAGGACATTCAACAAAAGTATCTGCCATAACTATTGGACATTCAACAAATACCTGTTATGACTATAGGTCATTCAACGAGAACCTTCTATAGCAATAGAATATTCAACAATTACCGGTTACAACTATAGGAATTTCAACAAGTACCTAATATAACTATAGGACATTCAACAAGTTCCTACTTTACCAATAGGAAATTGAACAAGTTCCTACTATGCCAAAATTAATTTCAACAAGTACCTTGTATAGGACATTCAACAAGTTCCTATCATACCAAAATGATATTCAACAAGTACCTGTTACAACTGTAGGAAATTCAACAAATTCGTGCTATACCAAAAGTATATTCAACATGTATCTTCTAAAAGAGGGACGAAAGATACCAAAGGGACAGTCAAACTCATAAATCTAAAATAAACTGACAACGCCATGGCTAAAAATGAAAAAGAAAAACAGAAAAACAATAGTACACATGACAAAACATAGAAAACTAAAGAATAAACAACACGAACCCCATGTATAGACATTCAACAAGTTCCTACTATACCAATAGAATATTCAACAAGTACCTGCTATAATTATAGGACGTTCAACAAGTACTTGTTAAATTATGGAACATTTAACAAGTTCCTACTATACCAATAGGATATTCAACAAGTACCTGTTACAACTATAGGAAATTCAACAAGTTCCTACTATATAAAATGGATATTCAACTAGTACATACTATGCCAATAGGATATTCAACAAATTCATACTATACCAATAGGATATTCAACAAGTTCCTACTATACCAATAGGATATTCAACAAGTACCTGCTATAATTATAGGACGTCCAACAGGTACTTATAACTATAGGACATTCAACCAGTTCCTACTATACCAATAGGATATTCCACAAGAACCTTCTAAATGTATAGGACATTTAACAAGTTGCAACTATACCAATAGACTATACAACAAGTGCATCTAACAAATATTGGAAATTCAACAAGTTCGTACTATACCAAAAGTATATTCAACAAGTACCTTCTAAATGTATAGGATATTCAACAAGTTCCTACTATAACAATAGTATATTCAACAAGTACCTGTTACAACTATAGGAAATTAAACAAGTTCATACTAAACCAAAAGTATATTCAACAGGACCTTCTAAGTGTATCGACATTCAACAAGTCCTACTATACCAATAAAATATTCAACTAGCACCTGCTATAATTATAGGACGTTCAACAAGAACTTGTTAAAATTATAGGACATTCAACAAGTTCCTACTATACCAATAGGATATTCAACAAGTACCTGTTTCAACTATAGGATATTCAACAAGTTCCTACTACACTAAAAGGATATTCAACACGTACCTTGTATATCTATCGGATATTCATTAAGTTCCTGCTATAAGTATAATCATTCAACAAGGACTAACTATATCAATAGGATATTCCACAAGTACCTGATATAACAATAGGACATTCAACAAAAGTATCTGCCATAACTATTGGACATTCAACAAATACCTGTTATGACTATAGGTCATTCAACGAGAACCTTCTATAGCAATAGGATATTCAACAATTACCGGTTACAACTATAGGAATTTCAACAAGTACCTAATATAACTATAGGACATTCAACAAGTTCCTACTTTACCAATAGGAAATTGAACAAGTTCCTACTATGCCAAAATTAATTTCAACAAGTACCTTGTATAGGACATTCAACAAGTTCCTATCATACCAAAATGATATTCAACAAGTACCTGTTACAACTGTAGGAAATTCAACAAATTCGTGCTATACCAAAAGTATATTCAACATGTACCTTCTAAAAGAGGGACGAAAGATACCAAAGGGACAGTCAAACTCATAAATCTAAAATAAACTGACAACGCCATGGCTAAAAATGAAAAAGAAAAACAGAAAAACAATAGTACACATGACACAACATAGAAAACTAAAGAATAAACAACACGAACCCCATGTATAGACATTCAACAAGTTCCTACTATACCAATAGAATATTCAACAAGTACCTGCTATAATTATAGGACGTTCAACAAGTACTTGTTAAATTATGGGACATTCAACAAGTTCTTCTATACCAATAGGATATTCAACAAGTACCTGTTACAACTATAGGAAATTCAACAAGTTCCTACTATATAAAATGGATATTCAACTAGTACATACATACCAATAGGATATTCAACAAATTCATACTATACCAATAGGATATTCAACAAGTTCCTACTATACCAATAGGATATTCAACAAGTACCTGCTATAATTATAGGACGTCCAACAGGTTCAATTATAGGAAATTCAACAAGTTCCTATTAAACCAACAGGATATTCAACAAGTATATGTTACAACTATAGGAAATTCAACATGTTTATACTATACCAAAAGTATATTCAACAAGTACCTTCTAAATGTATAAGACATTCAACAAGTTCCTACTATACCAATAGGGTATTCAAGAAGTATCTGCTATTCTTATAGGACGTTCAACAAGTACCTCGTACAACTATAGGAAATTCAACAAGTACCTCGTACAACTATAGGAAATTCAACAAGTTCCTACCATACAAAAAGGATATTCAATAATTACCTTGTGAATGTATAGGACATTTAACAAGTACCTTCTATACCTATAGGACGTCCAACAGGTACTTATAACTATAGGACATTCAACCAGTTCCTACTATACCAAAAAAGATATTCAACAAGTTGAATGCTGAAACAACTGAATACCTTGACTAAGGGAGCGGAGACAAATAACCTCCATAGAAATGAGATATGCCAATTGATCTACCACTAGTGGTTACCCATAAACTGACCTAATCACAGACTAATACATGTTAAATAAGCAAAAGTCAATAGACCATGAATGAGGGGCAGAGCAAAATAATTTTCATACATGGCAATGAGATGAGCCAATGCTTATATACAACTGCATACCAAATATGATCGACCTACCACTTACTTGCTGTTCACTGTTAACTGTACCTAATCACAATTTAATACATTGTTGACGTCGCCGCTGACGCCGGAAACAGCATACCTAAGTCTAGCGTTTTGACTCCGTCAAGCGAGACAAAAAACAAACTGGTCAATTTATCATGATTATATACATAAAAAAAAATCGGAAATATATATATCAAAAATATGTACAATATGCCCAGCGGTGGTAGCTGACTATGCGGTATGGGCTTTGCTCATTGTTGGAGGCTGTACGGTGACCTATACTTGTTACTCTCTGTGTCATTTGGTCTCTTGTGGAGAGTTGGTCTCATTGGCAATCATACAACATCTTCTTTTTTATATTAACCCTTAATCAAGCAGCAAAACCTATTTAATATTTTCACTTCTATTCCTTTCTGATTGAGGATGATTGATATACTTCAATTGATAGTACATATTAACGAGCTTGTCCCTGGCTACACAAACACATATTAATGATACACACACAGTCGATGTCTCACGCAGAAGTTCTGTTCATACTTTCGAACAAATTCAAGAAATTCACATTTCTTTTTTTCGTGTACAGTAATTCCCTACCTCCTTAGGAATTTGAATAGTTATGGTCATTACATGGAGAGATCTTGGAGTACTCGAAGTAACTGAAAGTTTGATGGGTTGTTAAGCGTCCAGTGTCAAATAGTTCATGGATGATAATCGAAATTGCAATTAATAGAACAGGAAGCTAGGTCCTGTAATAGGAGTCGTCTAGGACGAAGTTATGCAAATTTGGAAATGTCATGCATTAGAAAGTTAGGGTTCATTGGATAGGAACAAACATTTAATATTTCAGTAGACCACCTACGAACCCCTTAAAGAGTTGTTGCAAGTTTCTTAACGTGCAGAGAGCGTGGCATTCTCTTTACACCAGGCGTCGGATTAATGTCCTAATTCTGAATGTTTTTTTAAGAATCGGCTAGTTTGCACACATATTTAAACGTTAAATCAGTTTTGTAATATTTGTTTTCCTTGTCCGTTAAGTCCAGTCACGAGATGTTGAACTCCGTGTGCTTCATGAAGCTCTCTCTGCAAAACATTTCGTGTGTGTGAGAATGAAAGTTAAACATTACAAACAAAGAACCAGTGAGTCACGTGTCATAATTGACACACACTTTACCAATGAAATCAAACAACATCGATATATAATTGCATTTCAATCGACGAGATGTCGCCCTTCCTCCGATCAACGGGGTTTATCAGCAGTTAATTGTGGCAATTATCACCTTTTACAGAAAGATCTGGTCCGAAAAGATCAATAGAAGACCACCGCTAGTATCAATATCCATACCTAGTATCAATATCCATCAATATAATAAGGCACAAATACTTATCATTTCTTTATGATTAATAACATTATACATTGTCTTAAAACAATGCTCCCGTTGTCATTTGATTGTGTTCTTTTTAAATACGCAAAACTAAAATAAGTTATCGAACTATCAGTCATTCGATATCTCATTTATCGCCTATTCCTTCCTAAAATTTTACAGCTTTCATATGTACTTTGACAGGAATCATATTTTCTATCATAATCAAATAATGGTTTTTTTTTTTTTTTTTTTTTTTGGCAATAATTACATTTAACATATACTTTGCACACTTTTTAATTGAAATAACATTGAAACAAGAATTGGTGTGACGAAGTCATTTTGTTTTAACATAATTCAAGAAGATGACAAATACATATTACAATTACTCTTCAATCTTTTGACTCTCTCTGGCAAATTTTAAACACAAGAAAATTATATAAAATCATGTTTAGGCTTGGATCAGCAACTCAAAAACGTACAGGTCTGCACAACATAAACTATTCACACAACACAAAAAAACAAATAACATTCACAATACAAGTACATGTAACTTACCTAAACAGAAGGTACAAAAACCTATCTTACAAAAAACCCATGGAAAACATATCTTTTAAAGATATAAGGCAAATGTACCCTGTACAACAAGACGAAGTCTAGACTTATAGTTTTAGCGGAAATGTATATGATTCGTGTTTGAACAATGGAATATCTTGCACTTCTTTCTTAGACATATTTTACGCAATTAAGTCTTAAAATAACTACATGTATCATTTGTCCTTTAACAGTCGAGTCAGAAACATGTATTATTGTACTTGCTTTCCGTACAGGCGGGGAAAGAGGAAAGAGGGGCAAAATACATACTATCGTTATAGTTAAAACGCATTTATAAGTGTTTAAAACTCTAAATAAGTTGAAATATTAAAGAATATTTTCCAATAAAAAGATATAAAACAAAAAAGGTGACAAGCCTCTGTGTCTATATATATATCAAGGCACATTTCTGATTTTACCATCTTTAACTCGCATCATGCTTATCGTTAAAGCTCTTAATATCAAGTTCTTTGGTACCTGGCGGATCAAAGTATTCGTCCCATTGGCTATCATACAACATTTTTTTTTACATACAACTCCTCCGTTCACGATGTTGTAATACCCATGCAGGTTGAACTTCAAATTAAAGGTTTGTCTATTGAAGTTTTAGTTCTTTGGGTACCAAACGTGACCTTTAGAATTCAATTAATTTGTAATTTAATTAGTTAATTATGCAAGTTGCAAATCTAGCAGAATCTATCAATGCAAATGCATATATATTCAAATGACTATTCAAAATATGAGGTCAGTTCATAAATTAATAGTTATTGTAAAGAATGCTACAAAAACAAAAAATTACACAGGTGTTTAGGATACTTTTTTCTGGATGACTATTCCTTATTTGACAGCATTACAACAATTGTCATTGAAGTATTCCACAGATAGTGACAAAAAAAAGTCATACCGAATTATGAATGTTGCCTGTCTTTTTTTAAATCAATTTCCGGACATAATTTGTGACATTTATTACACTGAAATATCACATTGAAACTCTGAGTATTGAACACTTTCAACTATGAAACACAAGATACACGTTTGACAGAAATTGACTTAATAAATCGTGTAACCGCCATCTGAAACATATTGAAGGCTCAAAGAGCTCAGTAAAAGAAAAACCACTTGAAGTTCCAGATGTGATCAGACAATGTACATAACTGTTGAGAAACTGTCAAAGAGTAATAGAACAGCCATAAAGCATAACAGCAGACCAGAAACGTGACATCGACAAGGTTTTTCTTGTCCACATACATGCTGGATATGTTTTGTCAGTGGGAACAGTAAGAATTATTTGTTTATACTGTATATATATTATATATGTTCATCTCCCCAAAATGAGCTATTCTGTAATTGACCTATAGAACTATATAGGGGTTTCCCCTTCCTGTTGCGAGGGTACAAGAACAGTACCGAGCAATCTGAAGGGATACATTACACAAGGGTCACAGTTGGATACTCTCTGCTTCTACTTTCGAGTGCACCTCTCTCTTCAAAACTGTGAAAAATCAAGGCAAGTACATTTGTACAAATCTAGTTGTAGATTAAGGACATGACAATTTTATCAGGGATTAACACCAAGTAGAAAGGTTAAGGTAAATTTACACCAAGATTAGCCTTCAATGTATAAACCCTGGGGGGGGGGGGGGGGGGGGCACATTTACACCCAAGCTTACCTTGTAATGTATAAACCCTTGGGATTACTGTATATCTTAGTGAGACTAAACAAGTACTAGTAACACTTTGCAAAAAATTCCAAATATATTTCCTCAAATTCAAACTTTTGTAAATAACATGATTTGCTGTTATACAAGTGTATCAAATTAATTAAAATTAATCAAATTCAGTTATATAATCATTACATGGTAATCAAAAAGAATATTACCGTACTATAATTGTTTACATACATGTATTCATACTGATTAGAGGGTGGTAAAGGCGGGGTGCTTGCACGAAAAAAACGTGACGTTGAACGTGAAATAATTTCTGTAATGAACGTTGCACGAAAAATAAATACTTTTATCTGAACCTTTTGTGACTGAATCACTGTCTTTTTGTATATATTAACTCTTTGTTTATGATTTAATTGGTTTACAGCTTTTAAAAAAGTATTTCTTGACGATCCCTGCCAAGTGTTTGAATTTTATTTGAAAATACCGAGCACGCAAAATAGGACTTTGAAAATCACGATGCACGTTAAATTAAATAAGCAGAACACGTTGAACGAGGCACCCGTCTTGCACGACTGAACGTCAAATAAAAAAGTAAAAACACGTTGAACGTGAAATAAAAAACGGCGATCACGTTGCACGAAAATAACCCTTTACCACCCTCTGATTAGTTTACACTCGCTGATTATCTCCCGTTATTTCAACTAAATGTAGATATTTATGTATCTACAATTATGGAATGCAAAAGTGTCAACACTGTTCTATTTTAAATTACTTGGTCTGTCTCATTGGGGTCTACGGTTATAAGACCAGCGGTAGAATCCAAAAATATTTTTTTAATGCACCCATAGAACGTTAACACACGGCTAAATTATATATCATTGAAAAGACAAAATTATTAACTTTAATATTAATGATGCCGTAAGCATGAGAAGTGGTCGGAATTTTGCATAATTGAGGTCAAGGGTCAACAATTGAATATTACAAAATTTTGTCTTTACTGTCAATTTTGGGCTAAACTTAGGAACATAAAACATATTAAACAACCAGGGGACAATATTTCACTCAGCATATATAGTCCAAAATTTACCCGACCTTAAAGTAATTGCAACAGAAACTATTTTATGGGTACTAATTGTGCACCCCTGCTGGCTGATTTGTTTTTGTACTCGTATGAAGCAGAGTTCATTCAAAACCTTCTAAAAGACAAAAAGAAAAAGCACCTTGCGAAATTCTTTAATTTTACTTTCCGATATATTGATGATGTTCTATCATTGAATAACCCATACTTCAGCCAATACTTACATCTCATATATCCCAGTGAACTTGAAATTAAGGATACTACTGATACTAGAAGGAATGCTTCATACCTTAATCTTTTCCTCAATATTGACGTAGATGGACGACTTCACACGAAAATCTATGACAAACGGGACGATTTCAACTTCCCAATTATAAATTTCCCATTTCTCAGCAGTAACATACCATCTGCCCCTTCGTATGGTGTTTACATATCACAATTGATACGTTATTCACGTGCTTGTTCACACTATACGGACTTCATATACAGGAGTGTGCTACTTACGCAGAAACTTCTCCAACAAAGTTATGAGGAGGACAGATTAAAATTGACACTCCGTAAATTTTATGGACACCATCACGAATTGGTGGATCCATACGATGTGTGTTTAACCAAACTAGCTAAGGACATTTTTACCACGTGGTAGATTGTGGTTTGTCATTATGTCGTCTAATCTTTTAATTACCAAACGTGACTTATTCCCGATTGTGACTGTTTTGCTGAGTATGAATTCGCATTACTATAAGACGTGTTACGGTACTTGTCTATCCCAAACTCATGTATTTAGTTTAAATGTTTAATGTTATATTTGTAATTCTCATCGGATTTTGTCAAATGTGTTGACGTCTTTTCTATTATATTTATGTGTTATGGATACAAAAATTAATCACCGCCGTCATTTATTAGATTTAATTTTGGTCAACATAATCTGTACGATAATTTAAGTTTGAAGTTGGATTCATAACAAACTGCACATATACATATTATAGTTAATTGCTATTAAAAGTATTGCAATATGCATTGTGTTTAAATGCAATATCAGTATTTAGTTCTATTTTAATCTTTAATCAATCCTAATTCTATCTTACTTTTGAGATATAGTTTTTCATATGTCACGTAATTTTTCTGCTGTTTCAGAAATTTCATATGTTCAAATTTTTAATGCCTTTTCACCATCGTATGTGACGTAATTTTTAATGCCTTTTCACCGTCGTATGTGACGTCATTTTCATAATTTACTGCGTTGAGGCCTGGACTGAGTCGGGTGTGTCTATTCTGTGTTGGTCATTCATTATGTATTCGTGTTTGTTTTATGTAATGAGTTAATACTTCAGTTTCATTATGTATATCTGTTATATTCATTTGATAAAATTTACTGTTTGCAATAGCATTAATTGTTCTAAATAATTAGGATGTTCTTATCCCAAGCATACAGACTTAGCCGTATTTGACACAACCTTTTTCAACTTTTGATCTTCAGTGCTGTACAACTTTGTACTTTTTTTCGCTTTCGATCTTTTATATCTGGGCGTCACTGGTGAGTCTTGTGTGGACGAGGCGCGTTTTTGGCATATTAAATTTAAACCTGATGCTTTTTGTTATTCATTAATCATGTGTTTCTTTGTCTAATACGTTTTCCTATTTATTTGTATTGTAGTCCTGTAATATTATGTTGTCATTTCTATGTTATATTTAACATTGCCATTAAAGTGCGAGTTTTGGCATGCCACAAAACCAGGTTCAACCCACCATTTTTTCCTTTAAAAATGTCCTGTACCAAGTCAGGAATATGGCCATTGTTATATTATAGTTCGTTTCTGTATGTGTTACAATTTAACGTTGCGTCGTTTTTTTTCTCTTATTTTTGAGTGTAAATTGACATTGCGATAGACGTGTCACGGTACTTGTCTATCCCAAATTCATGTATTTGGTTTTGATGTTATACATGTATTTGTTATTCTCTTGGGATTTTGTCTGATGATTGGTCCGTTTCTGTGTGTGTTAGTTACATTGTAGTGTTGTGTCGTTGTTCTCCTCTTATATTTATTCGTTTCCGTCAGTTTTAGTTTGTTACCCCGATTTTGTTTTTTGTCCATGGATTTATGAGTTTGAACAGCGGTATACTACTGTTGCCTTTATTTATGCTTACAAGGCAGTATCACCCCATATCTTTGACATAGAAAAAATCGGCAAGTGTCAGACCATAGGAAATTGTAATTTTAGGGTAAATATTGGCTTTTTGATGAAAAATCGCTGAAAACCGGAAAATATTATTTTTTTTCTAATCTGACATAATTTTTGAACACAAGTCTCGTAAAATTTGCAGAATAGAGTTTTCTATGATATAAAGAACGATAAACATCAATTTCGTTAAGAAAATTGAAATTTTGGGGTAAATTGAGACTTTTTTGGTGAAAAATCGCTGAAAACTGGATTTTTTAAAAATTCTCTTTTAATCTGACATAATTTTTAACATGTGTCTCGTACAATTTGTAGACAGGAGTCTTCTACGTTTAAAAAAATGATAACATCAAATTCGTTCAGAAATTGTAATTGTTGGGGTTTAAAATTGAACACTTTTAGTTAAAAAAATACCAAGTATAACAGATGTTGAACGATCTTGTCTTTTGAGCAATATAATAATGTAATAAAAACGAACTTTGATATCAATTATAGTTTTATTCGTTTTGGTCTTCTTCAAATACTATCTTTTCTGCGTTAGTACATAAATGTCCTTTGCACTCAGAACAGGCGATTGTGCACTCGTGTTTTCGACATGTACACCTACGTGTGTCACAATTTGTTTTACACTTGCATCTTATTATATTTAACAGTTTATCCGGAGCTGCTGGAAGGGTAGTTTTTATAGGTGTCAATCTGTCATTTGTGATTGACCAACCCCAGTCCAAAGGATTAAGATTTGTTTCTTCTGTTCACTCTATTATTTGGTAGAACACTCTCTTACAGTGTTGTTCTGCTGCAGCTGATGTTGGTGGTAGCGTTTGAACTTGTAGAAATGTAACTGAGTTCGACAGTACTTTGTTTGCAAATTTTCTGTAGCGAATGATGTCTAGACTTTCGTGCGGAACGCCACCATACAAATAAGCAATTATCTGCACACCACAATTTACAATGTCTTTTACAGATGAACACCTGCTAAGAAATGGTAATGCTTATTTACGAAGTTCTTCATTTTCGGACATCTTTTTGAGTACGGGACCTTTTTCAATACCATACAGTCTTGAGGTCGTGTCACATCCTGTAACTGAGTGTATGAACGGAAGTAATTTGCTAACTTCTGGTCCCAACAACAGCTTAGTTTTTTGAATATCCCAAACTTTGTTCGAACTGAGTTTTCGATTGCTCTGATCAGATCTGTAAAAAAGTCCATGTGAACTAAGTGTACAGTGAAATATAAGAAGAACTAGAACATCTGTGTCTTCCCTGATGACCACTGTAGGGTGTGATATTGATTGATTGACACCTGTCTTTGCTATTAGAACATCAGCATCATCATCTGCATGTTCTGTCTGAAAGTCGTTTTTTACTGTAACGTGTAACCGGGCGATCAATGGATCCGTATCTGAATAAATCAGGATTTCAAGTGTTCAACCTAAATTTTTCACCACAACCAGTTGTCCTATTCAAACAATCAACACATCCATAAAAGGATTTACAACGAAAAAAATATATACACAGCACAATGCACATAAATCAAAATTCAAGGCGAAATAATAAACACAATGTCACTATGCAATCACTATGCAACATGTATCAGACCGATTTATTCACAATGTCACTAACAGATTATTATGCAACATGCATACGGCCCTTTATTACACCATGTCACCAACAGATTACTTTGCAACATGCATCAAGTAAGTATTACACAAAACGTATGAACACAAAATCACATATATACAACTTCTATTTACAACGTCCACCAATATGTAGTATCACCTTGTTAGTCTGCAACTAACCACAATAACACAATGACACAATTACACTTGCACAATGTTTCAATTCACAAGGAATATATACATATAAACACAGCTGAACTCACGCACTAACTATCCCTTTGAGTTCCCACGCAATGAATATTATCCAACTGGTAAGGTTTAACACAGTGCACTTTCACTAATACACTTCCACAATATTACAACTTGCAACACCAGCAAGTAAACACCTTGTATTCTCACTAATACAAATCTATGAAGTATTCACACTTCCACATAGTACAACTTGCAACACCAGCAAGTATACACCTTGTATTCTCATTAATACAATAACCACTTATATATATCAGATTCACTTTATACATTGTATCACAATCACTATTGCAATATCCACATATAAATCCGAACACTATCTATATATCCTTTGGAATCACTTAATTCACTCTACTTACCAGTTGGAAAATAATCCCTGATGTTATCACTTCAACGGTCCACATATAACTGACAAAGTTTCTCTGTCTTGAGCTGGTTTATATACTACCATATGGAACGGTCCATTATACTTAAAGGGGTGAAAATCAAGATTATACCAACTTTAGGGGTGTTTTAACAAATAGACGGTGCTCTAACTATGGAGAAACTTATAAACATATAGAAACACAATTAACAGGAAAAGACAACTGGTATTTCACATCGAAATAAATAAACTATTACCGATTTTCGTTACACTACTAAGGCATCACATAGCATATTTATGAAATTTTGTTTATTTTCATTGTTAGTTAGAAAATTTTCTCATCAGCTAGTGTACCAGTTTCAATATTCCGTAAACTAATATCAGAACTGAAAGGATTTCTTTCCCCCAAAAATGACTTAAATATTTGAACGTTTTTTTTGTCTTGATCTATCCTACGTTTCCCAAGTTCTTTGTGCTGCTCACTTGTATTATAGTTCACATCAGTAAGTTTCTGCATTGCTTCATTCATTTGTGAACATTGTGGCATTGATAACAGCCATAGAAGTCTTTGCGATTCGCTCAAACCACTGCCTCTGGTCAGACCACCTGTTGTCTTTAAACTTCTCATAAGGGCTTGCTCTATTACCAGATCAGTAGACAAACCGGCCCAAAAACGATCAGTTCGTCTGATAACATGGTGTCCTGTTTTGAATGAATTGTCTAAGGCAGGATGCGTTGCAGGCAGATTTTGCATTTGTTGTAAATAAATGTGAACTGATTTTGCATATAGGTTGTGTCCTGAAGCAGCTAAATAAGGGAGCATCTGCTGGAGACTTTTCAAGTGTAAGTTCCAGTTTCCTGTCATTTCAGCAGTGATAAATTGACGGAGAAGTTCAACCATATCCATATACTAGAACCAAAGGGAAGCAGTGCGGCAATTTTTTAAAGATTTTCTAAATAATCTGATGCGTTCAGATATAATATTTAAAGTTGGGTTGTCATTCAATGATTCGATCGAGATATTACTTTGTATGATACCTTCAAAAACTGTTATCAATTGCTCGATTTCAGATGGTAGAATTTGGTTCGATTCTGACGGCTTTTCATTATCAACACAAGTTGTATCCGCTTTTGGAAAGTTTTCTTTGTCATCTAAATATGATTGAGAAGGATCGTCAGTATCAGTTCCAGGTGTATATTGTGGAAAATCATATATTTCTGATGTAATGAGCAGAGTCAAAGCTGTTTGAGTAAGAAAATGACCACGAACAGCACGGGAAATGGCTTTACCACTAAGCATATGACCAACAGCAGTAAAAGCATAAACAGTTTCTAATAGTTCTGAAAGACCGGAGCTATTCATAATGTGTCCTATAGATCCGAGAAAACTCATCTCAGTGTGAAATCCACCAAGTTGGACAACCATAGATTTCTAGGTACTACTTTCTGCTTCATTCAGGATAATATTTACTGCTTTCCAGTATAAGGGCTGATCGAATGTAACAACAGGATCTGCATTGTGTCGTCTTGCTTCTTTAGAGATGAAATGCAGCGTTGAGTTTATGCATGTAAGGTCACTCGGGTTCATGTCAATCATTGGCAAATAAACTATGCTTGATTTTCCCGGAAATAGTCCCCCATATACCATTTGACACAATGCTGACCATCCAGTACTTTTTATTGGCCAAACAGTCCTAGAGAGTAGACTTAATGATTCCGAATAACTGGTTGCGTTTACTTGGTTTAATTTCATGAATTTCAATGATGTGTGAGTTTCTTTATCCAGTTTATATGGTCTAATATCAAATTTTCCAATTTCTTTGAGTTCTTCTATGTTTACATCTGTTCTTGGTATACAATTTGTCCTCATAAATCCTGGTGTGACGCTGGCTATAATTCCCATGCCGTGAAAAGTACCATGACCATCGATAGTTCTTAAATTATGATCAACATTGTCTGCTATGTCCTGAAGATTTCCTTCTTCTGTTACTTCCGGTATATCAGTTCCTTGGGACATTGCAGCATTCATTTCATACCTTTGTACTTCTGAATACGATGATGAGAATCCCATATTGTACAGAGAGTCTATCAAAAATTTGGAACCGAAATGGTGATGCATTTGTACAGCAAGGCCTATTTGTAAAGGTGCTATTAATGATCTTGGTCTTGTAGCTTGAATTATTGTTTGGCCAATAGCAGAAAGTTTCAGACTGTGATTACAGGTACTTATTAAACTATTCAGAAATAACCGTAAACTGTCAGGTAGGTAGTGTTCATTGCATTCCAAAGATTCAACATCGGAAACTGATGGATACTCAGTTTTCGTGCCAATTTTTGATTTGATGTCAGATTTTATTAGACTTGCTGCTGATTTTATAATGTTCATTTTCTCTGATTCAGGGTCACTTGCATTTTGCTTCTGATGAAAATCATGAAGTTTTGATTTTGCAGTTTTGCGGAGTGTAATAACATTTGGTTTCCCATTTATTTCTGTTATAATCACATCATCTCCAAAGTACTTTTGGATTTTTGATTTGATATGAACAGTCGAATAAGCTGCATCTCCACAGTAATCTTTCATTTTTTCTACTAACTCAATTACCGTAAGTTGTTCATCCTCGTTTTGTAGGAGATATTCAACAGTTTTCTGGAATGCAGCTTGTGCCTGTTGATGCTGGGGTCTGCCGGTTTTATTTTTGCTCTGCTTAGGTGTTCCAGATGAAATGTTTTTTTCCTGTTCGAAAATTTACACTGCATCGCTGATGTTAAACTGCGTCTGCAGCATGCAAATCATGTACAAATACAATTCTGGTTAATACATGTGTAGCCCATTCATCGTTTCGCTCACGGCAGATTTTTTTCTATATTGCTCTGGAAATCCTTTGTTCGGACTGGAAAAACATCAGTACCTTTCCTCTTATCCTTAACATCAGCAATCTGTCCACAGAAAAGACAGTTATCTCGATAATTGAACTGTTCTTGTGATCTTAAAACCCGATTTTCAGTCGTCTTGTAATCTAGTTCTTTTTGTTTGACAGACTTAGCATTTGTGTAGTCCCTGCGACAATCCTGGTGTACTACGTCCCCAGATTTAGCAACTTTGGTATCATTTCGTAGCTTGCTGAACTCGTTAATATTTCGGGCTCCATTTTGTCTTTATGTTACAGTTGCTCTTCCGTCATTTATGGATAATTTGCAAATAAAGCACCCTTCCATTGGTACCTGCAAAAAAGAAAACTACTTAAAAAATAAGCTACAACAAAAGCTATCACACTCATGACATAGTCATGAATACATATTCAAAGAGATAGAGATAATTTGTGTGTTGGTGTGTCATATGTTATACTACATTGTGTCGAATGCAACACTTCATTTTTAATTTTTAAGCCCAACACGTATATTTTGATTTACCTCATTTTGACTGCTTTATCACAAATATCTAAAGCCAACGTATATAAATACCCCAAAACGTGAGAAGTTATATAACCAAAAAGTACCTGAATTTTTTTAATGTATCCGCAGTTTATTCAATAAAAAAGCATACAGTTGGGATAGATAACCCCTTAGTAAAGGTTTATACTTATATTTTTGCAACAATTGTTATACTGTTTTAGAAATTTAAAAAGAAATATGCATTATGGATCGGACATGTGCTATAACGTTTACGATTTATTTTCTGTCGGTTATTTTTTTTTTGTCATTCATTTTCCAACAATTGTTCAACAGTTCCCGTATCGTAAGTTCTTCACTTTAAAGGAATTTTAATTTTCTTCCAAATCCAATAAGATTTTATTTTTATTTCTTACCTTTACTTAGTTTAAACTAGTTTGGTACACACACTAGTTTGCTTTCTACTGAAATCTGTGGACATACTCTGCAAAGAATGAAACTAGTTTATTTACCTTAAAAAGCGTAATAATGAAAGTAATTGTTCAGGATGAGAGGGTCTTTTCAAGTGTTGAAAAGACAAAAGTGGAACAAAATTGTAAAATACCATGGAAAACAATAAACGTTTATATTAAACACTGTGTACACATTTTCTGACAATATTTTATGCTATTTCGTTTGTTGATTACACATTCAATGATAATATAATTGTATGCAATAAATATAAATAAAAGGATATTAAGTTAATTTCACACTTAACGCAGTCTTTTAACACCAGCCAGCTTAAATTTCAAAGTAGAAATTTGTAAAGTTATTGTAAGTACAAAACATCGTAGTTGTGCGTATATGAATTAATTAAAGTTTATTGCACTAACGGCGTTCCATAGATTTTTTTCTGCGACAAAGTAACGTTGTATAAAATCATTAAAAGAAATTTTTTTCTTTCTCAGGATTCTTTATATGTTAAAATATAAGTGAAAATCAATACATAATTTGTCTTTCCATAGGTTTTTTGTTGAAAAGAGTGAACGGTCAATGTTTTAAAGGAAATATTTGAGTCTGAGCGCTGACATACGAAAAATGTCTTAAGGTAGCACAATACAAAGATTTTTCATCCTCAATCAGACATCTTTAAACTGATGTAATTCCACTCATCTTTCTTTAAATTTTTTAAATGAGGTACCAAAAGAAAGAAGAATGATTAATCTTTCAAATTGTGATAATTTCATTATGACATAATTATTACATAATTAATTGTTATGTAATTAGTTGTCATTCTGTGATGTCCATACTTGAATGAATTTAGCGTCTTTGTTCTTCATAGCATGCTAAAAAAATTTATAGATTCTTGAACAACACAGTTTGACCTCCAAAACTGTGTCTCAGATTTTTCCTATTGTATTTCATTCTCTCATAAATCTTCAATGAAGTTTGCAACATCAATTCATTAGAGACCACTAAATTCAATTGGGTATAAAATTTGTTCTATTGATGTTTTTGGAAATCTGAGACACAGTTTTGGAGGTCAAGCTGTGTTGTACAAGAATCTATAAAATATTTTGGGATGCTATGAAGAACAAAGACGCTAAATTCATTCAAGTGTGGACATCACAATATAGTGACTAATTACATAATAATTAATTATGTAATAATTATGTCATAATGAAATTATCACAATTTGAAAGATTAATCTTTCTTCTTTCTTTTGGTACCTCATTTATAAAACATAAAGAAGGATGAAATGAATTACATCAGTTTAAAGTTGTCTTATTGGGAGTGAACAAATCTTTGTATTGTGCTACCTTAAATGACATCTTTTAAAACTTTTTTTTATGTCATTTAATAATGTTTCCACCTTAAAAATTATAATATACATTATTTCTTACCGTGAATTAAGATATATCCATATTATTAGTTGATATTCACATAAATTAGAATTTGTTTGACAAGTCTGTTTGACCCTGAGTGACGAGTTATCTCCCATAACACGTATGGCGCGCTGAAGCTGTGACGATTTTACAAGGTATCATGTAAAAAACAAAAGGTGAAATTATAACACTTTCCCCTTTTCCAATTTTGTCCGATTTGTTCATGGTTCTTCTTTAGTAATGTGCAAATAAAAAAATATAAAATTAATTTCTGTTGCAATTACTTTGAGGTTATCCGCTATATTGACTGGACTAATATGGAGCCTGTTGGGAATACCATTTTTTTTCCTAAATACGTCATTTTTAACGTTAAAATTGACGTTTTTCGTTTTATGATGCATTTTGTTTATTTATGACTTCATTTAGTTTCCATACAAGGATGACCTTCAACTTTGGTAATATTTTTTTTCCATAAAAATGAAGTCTGAACACGACTTGCTACTATACAAAAGTTTAAAGTCAGGTAATATATATAATTATCAAAGGGTTTATTCTTACAATTGTTTGATAATCAAATGATGTGAGTCTATAATACATGTGATGTCAGTTTACTTTTGACGATGTGCACAGGACATTTATTTATATAATGTACTCTAATATTGGTCTTAAAGCCAAACAAAGTAAAATCATAACTGAAGTGTACAGAAATTTTAGTTCCGATGAAAAGCAAATTATTTGTTGCCCATTTTGTCCCAATAATAAGGTTCCTTGATCTTGTTTTCTGTATTTTACTGTTATTTAAAAGATATCGATCAAAGTCTATGCACATTTTGTAACACATTCATTTGACCATTTATTTTTCAGCTATTTCCAAAAATTTTTGACAAAAACTTTGTCTCAACAGCACATTGAACATAAAAAAGATTCTACAGATGAAAAACGGATAGAAAATATATGTTAAAGAAAAATATTTATTCATGCTTTAATATGAATTATAGTCTTTTAATTTCACCTTTTAAAATTCATGTATAATGTAACAGTAACAATAAATGATTCTGATTCAACAATTTTTCATAACTCATATATATCCTAGACTAGTGAGCTTGAAATTATAGACAATGAACAAATGCCACCGATTATTCCTGCTTCATACTTAGACATTTACTTTCAAATCAAGACTACTGGTAGATCAAAATGAAAAAAATATTACAGATGTGATGCTTTTAATTTTCAAACTTCCCATTTATGTCAAGTAATACTCTAGCATCACCATTGATCATCAATATATGGAATTTATGTATCCAAATTTATATGCAACTCCACAGTTAATTCTTTTTATCTGTGTTTTGTTGAGATTGATTGTTGGTTGCTTAACGTTCAGTTGCAAATATCATGACTATTCCATGAATGTTCAGGACGATTATTGAGAGAGGAATACCAATTGTATAACAACAATGAAAAAAAAGTTCAGCATATAAGGAAAAAACAATAAACTGAACAAATTGATATTCTAGCTCCTTTACTTGTTAAAAAAGCAGTTGAACATCGTGAACATGGTCATGACATGCTATTTTGTGTTTCAATGAGGAGGTTAACGAGAACAGAAACATATTTACAATGCATCAGTGATATTTTACCGTACAGCAATAACCAGATGCAGATTTTATTTTATTTTTTGGGGGGAGGATGGGGAGAAGCAGGCGCTTTTATGGGATTTGCTTAAGTTTTGAGTTTTATTTCCATTTTTAGGTCACCTGGCCTGAAAGTCCAAAAAAGCTATTCTCATCACTTGGCTTCTGTTGTCCATTGTCCTCTACGTTAACTTTTATAAAGAAAAACCAGATGTGCATGCTTTAATATGACAATATAAAGGGGCATAAATCATTGAATGGTACATGAAACAAAACCCAAATTAGAACTTGATCAGTGTTTTGTGTAAATAATCGTTGTGTAGGAGTTTCATAACATTTAGTTGATGCAAACCATAAAAGGTAAAAAAACTGAAAAAAATAACAGACGTAAGAAGGGACAGACAAGTCAGGGGCTTAAACAGATAAATGTAGCCAAGTGCATCAAAATCAAAAATCATTTGAATCAAAAACCAATTACTCACACAATTGTTATTACAAAGAATACATTTAGAATAGTCAAAATGTGAGATTAAATTATTGTTTTATCTGAATTTTTGCAATAACATAACAGTGCAATATAAAGTTTTTTTAAATTTACAGTAGAAAAATTACTTCGACATTTCAGTCCCGGATTTTTTTTAAACCTGTTTAAGAGCACACTTAAGAGAGAGTAAAAATGTTGGCTCTAAAGACAGGTGGTCTTTTAATATTACTGGTTCTATTTATATGAAATGTACTACAGGGGGATCTTATAATACAGGGTTTTGCTTAATACTGATGGTTTCGTAAGCAGGTTTGACTGTAATACAGAAAAGTAGTTAAGACTTTCCTGGCAGCTCATTGTCACCTTCCTTTTTTCCAGAAGATTGATGTTATTATCTTTCCTTGATTTTTTTTTTAGAAATGGCTATTCCAATGAGCAAAGTGACAAATCAACGCCAAACTTTCACCAGGAACCAAACGATTGCAACAAGATCAGAGAATATAGCATTCAGTTATTTGAAATTAAAACCGATAAAACATCAAGAAATTTTTCAACAGGAATGCATTGAACTGGATGTTTCTGGAGATGACATTGTTGTCATCAGTTATTCAGAAAACAGTTGTGGAATTTATATTGCAGTTTCTGGATGTACCAGAAGCTTTCTAAAGCATACATCCTTAAACGCCCACATCATCATTGGGAACCGTCACTTCCAATCAAAATGTAAATCTACCAGTGACACATACATAAACCTATATGCAATGAAGGTTCAATGTAACCCTGACTGTTGGTTCTTTTTTCAACTTCAATTTGAATGCTAAGGAAACAACAAACACAAACAACTGATTAAAGAGTGGGCTCTGAAATCCAGGAAGGCTCATGTCACCTTTTCCATAGACCAAAAGAAATGGCGTGCAGATTTTTCGTACCACAACATATTGCATGTTACTTCTCTCGTTATTCATGACAGATAAAGACCAAATATGATAATGGAATAGCTTTTAAATTTGAAAATAAAACATCAATTATCATACAAGAAGTAATGGCTAACATTACTGCAGACACATGAACCTGTGGTGACTGATCTCAATATTTTGTTTTAAAAATACATTGTCTGTTATTTCTATTCATACTTTTAAAATTAAATCTATCTTTTATCTTTCATTGGCTAACATATGTCCAGGGCTTGAAAATTCTCGATTCCCATTACCTCATGAAAATAAATATCTAAACAAGGAAAGGGAAATACTATAAGAGATTTCCGGCTTCTTTTGTAAAGTTTTGTTCTAGAATTCAACAATGGGCAATCTTATTTTTCTAAATGGTTAGGATATTCAAGCCTGACTGTTATTCAATTTACCTGTTAACCTATTTTTTTCACATTTTATATGCATTGTATCAATTTTCAAAGAGTTGGATTGTGATTGGAATTTTCAAAAGTAGTATTTTGCTCTTTGAAAGATTGACTGACAATGATTTGCTCAAGAAGAAAGAAAATTTCCATCAGCCTTTGAGTTTAGTCTGACATATAAGTCACTTTGATAAAAGTATTTTGCATATTATATAGACCAATGTATTAATTTTGGCCTAAGCACTGCATTGCCGTCTCATTTTTCTTATTCTTTTTTATAAAATATATTGTTTAAAAATATTTTTACAACTGTATCATATGTATGATACATATATTGATTTGACACTAAATAGTTATTGACTCAAACCTTTAATACAAAATGATTTATAGTTCAAGCAATTTAAAGTTAACACATTTATCAAAAATAACTCAATACATGCGGAACTAATTATGTTGGGCCAAAGACGATAATTAATAGTTATCCCATAAGGA
The DNA here is from genome assembly GCA_037788925.1 of Mytilus galloprovincialis. Lineage (NCBI taxonomy): Eukaryota > Metazoa > Mollusca > Bivalvia > Mytilida > Mytilidae > Mytilus > Mytilus galloprovincialis. The sequence goes on from CM075332.1 coordinate 52,980,806, forward strand.
CGCGGTGTGTCAGTGTAAGATCATCCCGATGGCCGGAGGCCAGAGGGTGATCTTACCACAGGCACTTGTTTCTATCCATTGGAAGACCCACTATCAACGTATATTTACGAGAAGGTACCCAACTACTTTTTTTAACCCCTCCGCTTAAAACCCTTATTTCTCTGTCAATTCAGTCTCAATTTTTTTGTTCCATACACCATTCGATTCATGAAAAGTTTATCTTTCAGATGATATGCATTGTATTTACCCTTAGAGTACCCCTTACCCCCAGTCCACAAGATTTGTCAATAAATTTTCATGTTATCATTTTAGTCCTCCTACAAAATACAGCAACAACCAGTTTAAAGCAGAAAAATTCAAAACCGCTTGTGATTGGTCGGTTCATAGTTCATAGGGTCATTCACTCTCTAGATTTTACATTAATAATTTGTGACTCTTTAGATTTATCCTTCACTGTTTTATGCAAATTATATAAAACGGAAGTAGTTGTATTTTGTAGGAGGACTAAAAACGATCACATGAAAATTCATTGACAAATCTTGTGTACTGGGGGTAAGGGGTACTCTAAGGGTAAATACAATGCATATCATCTGAAAGATAAACTTTTCATGAATCGAATGGTGTATGGAACAAAAAATTTGAGACTGAATTGACAGAGAAATAAGGGTTTTAAGCGGAGAGGTGAAAAAAGTAGTTGGGTACCTTCTCGTAAATATACGTTGATAGTGGGTCTTCCAATGGATAGAAACAAGTGCCTGTGGATCTTACACTGACACACCAAGTCCGAATGGGATAACTATTTTACATCCCAGCTGTTTTAGATTAGACGAAAAACCATTTACAATTCATAAAATCTAGTTTAGAACGCCACACAACCATTATAATATACTTTATATATTACTATGGGTGCTATAAACAGTTTCGTACTAAAAACTAGGGGTTATTCCCCGACTAAAAATAACCATGGAGGGAAACCCCTGTTTATTTACTTACTTGGTGAAAAAGTATCATGTTTTTTTGTATTTGATTGTAAAAATTAGTTAATTAGCTTTCAATTAAAACAGGTTGAATGATTGAAATATTTTTAAAAATTATATTAAATATACATGTTTCGAGGGGAGACAACACTGTAAACAGTCTGTTTTTTTAGCAGTGAAAATTGAAAACCTATTTGCAGCCACTGTAGCTCTTTTCGGAGCAGGCGACCGTACCCTGAAACAAGATTTTGTTGAAAGGCCAGGTAAAAACCTACAAAATTCATACAGTTTTGATTATGAAAAATGTGCATGGATCATGTCTTCATGGGTGTGCACATGACCTGATTTCAAGTTTTTTATGTTAAAATTATACCTTTTTTCCCCCATGTTCATTGGATGAAATTTTCATAATAAATTAAAAGTACACATTATTTTTATTTCATTATAAACTAGAGAACATTCTGATTCCAGTGATATCTAGTTTTATACAAGTATCTTTATTAATCAGTCCACCAGTAAGGGTCACATATGCATGGTCCCTCAAAACATGACGTCATAGAAAAAAACTGTTGATTGCACCCTATATGATGTGTACTATCACGATGAGTAGATATCAAACAATGTCAACTCGCCCCACTGGCCAATCGGCCCACACTATATCGCCACTTTATGAAAAAATCGCCCCACTCTTGTAACCGACTTGCCCAACTTTAAAAAGTGTAAAATCAAATTGAACAATCAGTCTGACAACTCATTTATTTAACAAAAAGGGTTTAAACCCCACTGAGTAAAGGTCTGCCAACTCGCCCCAGTTATAAAAATATCTTGCTTCCTTTAAGTATGTTAAATTTCTGATAGTTTGTATCCAGTCGTCCTGGTGAAGTGGTATGTGTCGTGGCTTGATATGCTAAAGGTCTTGAGTTCGAATCCCAGCATATACACTGGATTTTTTTCTACGTGAATTTTGATAGATAGTCTTCTCCGTATAATTAATTATAAGTTTTATACTGGATTTGACATTCCCGCCAAAATGTTACAGAACAAAGGAAAGCATGCATAACAAAGAAACTTAAACTGGGGTGATCTGGTAGGGGTGATCCGGCTCAGATCACCCCTGTTAGAACAAAGGAGCTGGGATGTAAGTATCTATAAAGGCAATTAGCAATTGTCTATATATTTAACAACAACAACAAAAAAAAACACTTGAAAGAAAATACCAAAACCTTTTTTCTTTTAAAATTAATTGAAGTATGAATCCGAAAGAACAACAGTAGCACTGCCACTGATAATTATTAAAATTAGCATCTGCCTAAAGTACACGTCATCCCAAAATTACGGGTTTTCAACAAAGATGTAGTATGTTGTCTTCTAACCTTTACTTTAAATTGAATTGAAGAAAAAAAATTACCAAGTTATATGTTCAGTTTTGATTCAAAAGAGTTTTTACTTAATTACTCAAAGTATACCCTGTAAAATAAATTGGTTCTAAAGATTTCAAGATTCAAGATTTCATTCATAACCTCATACACATACTTGTGGACAAGAGGACAATATATACAAACATATTAAGATAATACATAGCGAGACAGGACAAACGAAACACAAATACATAGTATATTTTAAAAGACAATTGGTATAATTAGATTAAGTATTTTATGATTTTGTTCACGAAAATTGATAATTTCCTTTGAACTTGTACGTTACATATAGACAACAAGCCAGTGAATTTGTTCTTGCTTGGATTCATTACATAGTAATGTGGTATAAACTTTTATCTAAGAGCAGAAACATCAGCATTTTTACAGGTAAACAATATATGAAACTCATCCCCTATTCCCTCATTACATAATGTACATATTCTATTTTCCCTCGCGATCCCCGCCCATCTACCCATCTCAATAGGTAACTTCAAATTCGAGTATCGAAGTTTAGATATGTAATATCTGTCCTTGGGTAATAATCGCAAAAGATACGGTTCCAAACCAAACTCGAGTTTGAATAAAGAATAGAATTCACCCCTAGATGCATTATGTATCTGCGAGAACCAATGCTGATAGGACTGATCTGTTAATCGCTGTTTAACCATACTTTTTAAGCAATCAATATTTACAACTAATTGATCGTTCCATATAAAACTAAGACCTGTATCATCAAATATAGATTTTACATATTGAATCCATTTAAATTTGGTAGGATTAGTTTCATGTAGTTTAATCATAAGTCTTAGAAGGATATTTGACAGTTTGCTCTCTGTTTTAATAGTTCTGCACCAAAATGATGCCATCCTAAGTTTTATAGAGATATCTAAGTATACTTTTTTACATTTTCCCAGTAATGTGAGATCCCCGTAAACCATAAAATTTGGTGTACTATTCCGAACACCAAGAATATTTTTACAGAATTGCAAATGCATTTTCTCAATATTCTGTTTATTTTCAAACCCCCAAACCTCTGATGAATATAATAATATAGGTGCTATTACGGCATCGAAGAGTTGTAACTGAATATCAATAGGCAATGATATATGTTTTATCTTTCTGTAGAGAGCAAACATTGCTTTTTGTGCTTGATCAAAAATCCTTTTTCTAGCAGTACAAAAATTACTGTAAATTCAATTATAATTAAAAGTTATTCCTAAATAATTGTAAGAATCTACAACTTCTATAGCATTACCATATACATGAAAATCAAAGTTGTCTCGTACCTTTTTTTTTTACTAAACACAATAATTTTTGTTTTATCTATATTAACTTGGAGTTTCCATATGCTACAATATTGTTCAAAAACATCGAGTGCATGTTGTAGCTCTTCCTTACTATCAGACATAATAACAGTGTCATCTGCGTACAAAATTACAAAGATTTTAACTAATACTTGTAACAATTCTTCACAGTTTTTAGAATATATTCTAAATCTTTCACATCATTTTCCACAAAAAAGTTTTCTAAATCTTTCAAAAACACCGAAAACAAAAACGGTGATAAATTTTTACCCTGCCTAACACCAACACCACAGTTGAAGAAAGTTGAACTTTGGTTACCATATCGAACACATGTCTTTATATTTTGATACATATTATAAATAACTGTAAATATTTTCCCAGTAATGTGAGATTTTTGTAACTTTTGCCATAACCCTGTTCTCCAAACAGTGTCAAATGCTCTCTTAAAATCCACAAATGTGCAAAATAATTTTTTGCCCATCGAAAAAAATATAGATAAAATTGAATGCAGCACAAAAATATTATCGGTAGTTGAAAATCCTTTTCTAAATCCAGCCTGAGATTCTGATATAAGTTCAACTTCATCTGAGAAACTATTTAATCTCTCATTTATTATTGATGAAAAAGTCTTTCCTAAACAAGAGTTTAATGTTACACCTCTATAATTTGCAGCGTCTGCTTTGGAACCTTTATTCTTAAAAATAGGAATCATAATACCAAGAGACCATAACTCGGGAACTATTCCTGTATCTAATACTAAATTAAAAAGTTTAACATACATTGGCATAAGATCATATACAGTACATTTTATATATTCATTAATTATTTTGTCACATCCACTAGCTTTATCATTATTTTTAGTTTTTTACACTGTTTAAAATCTCATCTTCGGTTACAGCACCATTCAATAAGTTATACAATTCATCTGGTAAATTATGTACATTAAAATTAACTTCTGGTTCCTCAGTATTTGAGTCACATCTATTCATATCTTTGAAATAGTCATAGAGAGTTTCAATAGAAATTTCAGGGTCTACGCCTCTTTTTTTTATTTGACCCAATAAAATTGAGAATGGAAATGGGGAATGTGTCAAAGAGACAACAACCCGACCAAATAAAAAAACAACAGCAGAGGGTCACCAACAGGTCTTCAATGTAGCGAGAAATTCCCGCAATACTTTTCAAAATATTCCAAAACTTTTTACTATCTGATTTTTTGGTCTGGCGTAATTTATTCCCAATATTACTTTGGTACAGTTCATATGCTTTAGAAATTTCAATTTTATAGCTTTTGCTTGCATTTTTCATATACTGTTTTCGATTTTCAGCATTTTTTTTTATAAAACTGTACCTTTTCCGCGCTTTATGAATTTTTTTTCTACTATCAAAACATTGCTTTTTAAACCAAGGTTTATTGTCGCTTTTTGGTTTGCGATTTTAAACGGCTTGTATTTACCAAAAGTTTTTGTAGCAACTGATTGAAAAAAGTTACTAATTCTCTCTACAACTTTGTTCATCTCATTTTGATTAAATCCCTTGTTGTACCTCTAAATTATCTAATTCTAACAGTATTTGTTCTAACTGACAATCATGATCTCTTTTAACATTATCTAAAAATTCTGAACACTTTTTCACTACAAAATTGTGAGAGTTCGTCATTACTATTATATAATATCACTGGAGCTTGAATAACTAAATGTAATTGACAATGGACATCTGAGACCAATGGATCAAATTCCATAATATCGAACTCTTTACACCCAATTTACAATAACCTTGACAAATCTCACTACTTGATTGTCTATTATTGTCATTTGTGTCCCAATGAATTCTTTAGAAAACTATTTAGTAACGCTTCGAATACCAGATAATTAGTTGGCTTGGTGTTTAAAGTTCTTCAATTACTTGATTACTCTTTGTTGCCTAATCTAGTTTTCTAATGGTTAACATGTAACCCATAAGGCATGTTTGTTTCGCGTTGATTTTTTCGTTTGAACTGTTTCACATTTGTCATGTCTGAACATTTTATAACTGACTATAAACGGTATCGGGACAACTTGTTAAAGTTGAAGGTCAAACGATTATCTTTAATTGCAGTAATAAGGCTTATTTTGACTCGGTTTGTCTGGGGACGATCACTTTATATTCAGGTGTTAGGGGGAATTTGGATATTTATTTAAGGTTTTATTTACATATAGCTCTTCAACGGTTTCGGTACTTATACATTTTCGGATTTCAAATGTTTGGCTTTAAGCGTTCCTGATGGAGTTAAATCCAGAAAAGCGCTCCGGACGCAAGAAGAAACTGAACGTGTATTAAATTGTTTGTCTCCTTAGATTTCTCATTGGCAATAATACCATTTTTCCTTATTTTAATATACGACTTCGAAAAATCAATGCAACAAATTGAAATACATAATATTTTATATAACGATCTTGGCATACAGATATTAGTATACAATAGGCAAATGTATTCTTTTTGCCAATATTGAATTTTCATATGATCTGGTCAGCAAAGTAACACATTAACAAATTGAAAATATGTGAATATTACAATATTAACAGGAAAGTTTATGATAATCACATTCTAATGAGCAATTAACTTAAAATGTCATAGTCCAACGGGTGACCATATCTTGGGTGGCTTACACTTGTCCTCTTGGTCTTCATCTGTACTACTGTGGTAATTATCATCTGCGGATGTGGAGTACGAGAAGTAAGGAGACTGTGGTGGTATGACTTGCACTTTTTTTCTGATGCTTTACAAGAATTAGATCGATTCGGAAATTATTGCTTACGTCCCGGGGACACTGTTGTTATGGACAATTGTGGCTTCCACCACGGTAGATTCGCCGAAAATACACTTAGATTCATTTTGGGACACCGTCAGATAGACTTATTATATCAACCACCATATCACCCAGACTTAAATTCAAAAATATCAACCAGATTCTCGTCCGGTATAATATACTTCACTTTACTGCATGTGGAAGTTTTCATCTAGCTAAAACTGAACTTATAAGGCTCTTAAGGCCTACTATAAACTTAGAAAGGATTTTATCAATTTGTCTCCTGGAATAAAATCTTGTGTTCATATTTTTGATCATACCCTTGAACCCATTCTGTTATATAATTCAGAGGTATGGGGAGGTTATAATGTCTCTTGTAATAAATTACAGTCTTCCTTATTTAATCTTGAAAATATTTTTAAAAATCTTAAGTGTGAGAATCTCCACCTTAAATTTTCTAAATTTATACTTGGTGTACACAAAAGGAGTGTCAATTTTGCTGTATTATCAGAACTGGGGCGTTTCCCCTTACATTATGATATTGTAAATTTAAGTCAATTGTAAAATACTGGTATAGATTTGAAAATCTTACAACTGAATTCAGTCTATTGAAAGATGCTTATAAATGCAGCCAAGAGCTTCACAAATCTAACATAACTTCTTGGTTCTCATTTGTTAAAAAAGTATTAGAAGTTTTTGACATTAAACAAGAAGTAAAACATTTCAGACAATATAAATTTTTGAGCATATCTAGCAAATTAATTCACACTAAATATATTAGCAATTGGTATGCTAGCCAAAATAAAGCTTCTGATGGAAAACTTTAATTAATTATGTGAAATTTAAGCAGAATTTTGGTTATGAAAATTATCTTTCTTTAATTAAGAACTTTGAATTTAGAAGATCTATATGCAAATTACGTATTTCTGCTCATAAGCTTCAAATTGAAGTTGGTCGTTTTTCAAATATTCCACGAAATGAAAGAATTTGCAAAAAATGCTCCTCTGGCTGTGTTGAAGATGAAATCCATTTTTTAACTAACTGTGAAAATTTTAAATCAGAAAGAGATGCTCTCTTTGACTTTGTTTGCCAAAGAATTCCAAATTTTTCTATACTTGATAATCAGCATAAATCTATTTATTTATCAAACTGTGAAGACAATCAGGTCCTTAATGCTGTTGATAAATTTATTAAAGTGAATATGAGTTAGTAATTGTATTGTAACTGTATGTAAAAAAAAATGTTTGTATCTATGTATCTATGCAAATCAATATTCTTTTTCCTTATTCATGTATGCTCTGTATGCCACTTGTGGGCCCTTAATTGGAAATAAAATATGTTCTGTTCTGTTCTGTTCTGTTCTGTTCTGTTCTATAGTCTGGTTAACTACCAGTTTTGGCATTAAAATCACCAAAAATAATACAATTTAGACTTTCTATGTTTTTTATATTAAGCATCTCATTTTCTACCTCATCGAATGATTCACTTGTTGAATATTTCGAATTCGATGGTGGAATATAAACACAACCTAGTAGACTATCAGTTTTCTGGTTTATAATAAGTTTTGAAATCTTAACCCACTGTACAAATTCACAATCTGTATTTATAAAGTTTAAATAACCTTTTAACTTATTTCTATACATAACTACAATCCCCCCTGATTTTCTTTTACATTTTTTTCTAATTTTAGAATAATACATATAGTCATCAGGTATATTTGATATATCAATGTCAGACATTTTTGTTTCTGTAAACAAATATCATAATTTTTTATCATCTCTATAAATTCAGGACATAACAGTTTTTGTTTTATACCACATACGTTAAGAAAACAAATTTTTAATTCAGAAAAAATAGGATCCGCATTGTTAGTTCGATTTTCACTAGTGCTGATATCTCTTTCTGTTCCTCTTGCACAACATCCCTATGCACCAGGAAAAGGAGGAGGTGGTCTTTGCTCCATTGGTCGCTGGTTTTGGAACGGTGGTCTAGGTGGCATTTGTGGTGGTGGATGCGGGAAGAATATCTTGTTGTTGATATACAGTTTATCATCACGTAAATGTGCAACGTGTCCTTTTTGTCTTGCATCCTTCATGATCGGCACCAATTCACGTCTTCTCTGAATAACTTCCGCTGGGAATTGATCATGGACACGCAACTGAGTGTCCCTTTCTTTCAATTTTTCTCTTGCAGCCGCCATCACCATTTCGTGGTCCTTTCTTTTTTTAAATTTGGCAAAATGCCCAATATTTAACAAAAACCCAAATTTTCCTTAAGTATAATGAACCTAGTAAGGAACCTATTTTGTTTATCTCTGTATTTAAAGAAAATCATTCGAAGTATCCTTTCCAAAATTCTTTGATTTTAGTGCCTCTATATTTCTAAAGAGGTAGGAACAATTTGCCGGCAATTTGTTTCATTCGATAAGATATGTAAATCATGTTTTAAATAGCCCGATAGATGCTAATTATAGTACATAAAAATACGTCACATCATTTATTTTCATACCTTGAACAGGTATTCCTACAAAAACAAGGCCATGACTATTGATTTTTTAATATTGATTTTATTTTCTTATTAACATCCTGTATGCAAGGTGCCATACCATGTAACTTGTCAAGGAGCCAAATAATATCGAACTAATTCAAATCGTGATTTTCTCATTCTGAATATGTATATCTGTATTTGTCCTGGTCTTTTAAGGTTTTATCGTCTATAAGATAAGACAAGAAAATACATGTACATGTATATATTTTAACCGGAGAACATCTTACATCAGTTGGTCATAGATCACCTTGTGTTACTACTTCATGTTTTATTGCCTTTTCTGTAATTTTAACAAATCGACCCTTCGTTGTGATACAGATGCAACAGCTTCTTGATGTTTTACCTACAATCACGATTTGTAGTGTAATTGATTTGTTCTGTTATGTTGTTTTATTTTTCTGATGAGTTATGTACCCGTGTATAGACGGTGGTAAACATTTCAGTACTAGTATCTTTACAGTTTGTGATTTGGCGACAAAATTGTTGTTGACTGCATTTGTTACATATAATATCATGTTCAAAAAACTACTTTAAAGGTTTCGACGAATTGTTTTTTGTTGTTAAGAAACTTGTATACAATGGCCTTATTTTAACAGGGCCGTAACTAGGGTTCTAATTCATGGGAGGCAGGGGTTTGGGGCCATCGCCGATTTTTTTCCCTCACTTAAATGGCTAAAAATAACCTGTTTTCCTTCGATTTCCTTACTTTAAGACTCATCAGTATTGCTTGAACCTAGAAGCAGTTTTTATGCAAAAAACAAACTGAGTTTGCTGTTCGGGTGAGCCAAGGCTTCGTCTTGAAGGCCGTACTTTGAACTATAATTATAAACATTAAATATATTGTGACAGCTGATTTTTTTTTCTCTCAAAATAATAAAATGGCTAACAAAAATTAACCGTTTTCCTTCGATTTCCTTACTTTAAGACTCATCAGTAATGCTTGAACCTGGAAGCAATTTGTTTTGCAAACAATTATTATCTGTATTTAAAGATAATTTTGTTAGAAATCAAACCAATAAGTAAAAAAAAAACATATAAAGCAAGATAATATAGAACGCAAGATTTTTTTTTATCGAGAACCTTGAATTTCAATATTGTTGAAAGCTGAACAGACATGAATAGAACTACAACGAATGGGAGTGTTTAACGACTAAGGCATTGACCATAATGTTCTCGTACGATCGGGAGATGTACTGTCTGATTAGACACGTTAAAAACTGATTCAGTCGGATATCATAAAAGATTCACAATACAAAGGGAACTTCTTCTGCTTAATTGAGCCCCTAAATAAATGTGATTAGTTAACTTTTATTTAAAATTGTCGAAAGCAAAGTTTTATATGCGTTCTCGTACGACATAGGTAAAAAAAAAACTAATGAATAACAGATGGATGGCCACTCGAAAAAAAACTACAACAAATACCGAAATGGTTCACTTTCGATCAAAAATCCGGGGAATGACAGATATATCACGTATTATGATAACACTGTTGAAACTGTAAACGTGTGTTGTTTATAATAAAAATTCAAGTTCTTAGTTTACATATTGTCAATATTTTATTTTATTACTTAAAAAAAAAAAAAATGGTGTAGGGGAGGCAGTTGCCTCGCCTGCCTCATAGGTAGTTACGGCCCTGTTTTAAGTTATGTGTATATTACACTAGCAACATGTAGGCTTAATTTCTATAGAATTAATTCTCGTGTTATTGGTTATGTACAGGCACCTACATCAGTTTGACGGCAGTTGTCCCTTGGATATATGTAATAATGTAAACACATGAATAGAAAGTAATTCAAGAGTATGGACAGTCATAGGATTGCACACAATAAGCGGTACATTATTTTTTCTTTGATACACGTAAAATTATATACTAGTAAACTAACTGAATAGTCAAAATGAACCAGAATGACTCTATGAATCAAGCAAACATCCGAAAAAATATGATAGAAACTTTAAAATTTAATATAACAACACAAAAAAATGCAAATGTTCTGAGCGAGGTTCGAACCCTTTCTTCAAAACCGTGATTTATTAGTAGTTCTGTGCTCTACTGGTGGAGCTACGGCGATTCTTATCACTATAGCTCTTATTCAGAAGCTATATTGGTACAATTTTTCGATGTTACAATTTTTTCTTTAAAAAGTTGTTTTTTATGTAATAAGGACACACTAAACCAATTTCATTTTTGAAGTAAAAAGTAGTATGAATAACAACAGTCATAAAAAGCATAACTTTGTTTTGGTTTGAAATGTCCTTCTTGGGAGATTCCCTGTTTTTTCCACATAAAAACACCCGAAAATCCGGATATTGGACTTTCATCCTTTTTTAGGGTTAAATTAACTATTGATCACACATATCATACTATATGTAAATCGAGATAATGATCAAAAATGCATTTTTATTTTTTGTTTTTATAGTAAATTTTACTCTGTTGGCACTTTTTAAAATTGGCCCTTCTGTGAAAAAAATCCTCGGCATATTGGCCCTACCTCTTTTTTGTGCAAAAAAAATTAAAACAATTATGTCACTACACCACACCCCCTTACCCTCTTTTTTAAAGGTTTGTATTAAGGTGTTATATTGTCAACCAAAGGTCAGTCATTTGAAGAAACATATTCAACAAACACCAACATTAATATAACATGTTAGTTGGTTTATATGGTGGAAATTGTCTGGTATAATAGCAAACATATGAAAAATCGGCCTACGTGAACAGTTTACACCCCTAATATGACCCAATTTGAATTTTCCGCCATTGCTTTAAAATATATTTACCCAGAGATATTTTTTTCATTAATGATTAGCTAAATACCTAATCTTTAAGTGTAGTGAGTCATGTTTATGCTATATTTCTGCAAACAAAATATTTTAGGGACCACATTTGGTCGAATTTGACTCTTTTTGCTTAAGATCCCCAGAACGTGTACTGTATTTCACCGTATATGATTTTCTTTAATAAATATATTTTTATAAAGCATTTTCTCTTGCAAACTCCCCGGCAGTTCCAGTTCCGATCCGCATACGGGGCCGAATACTACTCTACACTAATCACTGCCTTCGGCTTTTTTCGTTACGCGCTCTTCAAGCGGTTTGACCCGGATTAGGTTGGTCCCCTCCGTAAAACATTCAGTATGCCTTCGGAATATACAAATATTAACGGTCGGTATGAGCTAATGATGGCCTTGAACTTGAACGTTTCGGTTCCCGGTTTGACAACGTCCTCATACGGTACCAGTTAAAATGGCGTTAAACGTCAGTCTACTGCCAAAGTAATTTCTTGATCAGTTCGTGGAAACATCCCAAACTCATTAATTCTTGATTTTATAATAGGGGGAAACATACTTATATTAAAGCAAAGGCTTTTTATCGGGCATCGGCAAAATTGCAAATATGATATTTGACCAGCTCTGATTAATATAACCAGAGACATATAATACAATTAATTAAATAATTGTATTATATGTCTCTGATATAACTGAGCTAATTCTATAGAAATATATTGGATCATCATAAATTTGATAAAAAAATAATAATATACAAATATAGACAACCGCATAGCTCCAAAAAATATTGCTTTTGAAATATAAATAGCTAGCTATTTGAATTGTATACCATATCTTTAAATAAAATAGTTTTCAACTTGGCTTCCGCTTACCAGGGACTTACTATTCTAACGGGACTTGTCTCTATTAGTTTTAATTAATTTTAATAAATTTATTATCATGTATACATAATGATAAAATGTCCCTCTGCTAACTTAATATATTCTATTTTTTCAGCGCCGGCAAAACTGACACTAAATTAATGGTGCCGGTAAAATAGCCATTTCTATAGAAATAGGCTATTTTGCCGGTTTGAACTAAGATATTTCACACAGTGCCGGCAAAATAGTAACAACAAAGAAATATAGATTACATGTCGACTGCTTTCCTCATTCAATAATTTTCGTGAAATGTACGAGCTTTCTATCATAAATAGCCGATAGAGCAACAATATAATTTATAGGTCAATAAATGAGGGGCTTAGGAGGGGTCCTGATCCCGAAACCCGGGCTTAAAAACACGAAATCCCGAGGTCCCGAATTTAAATAAATTAAAATCCCGACATCCCGAAATTCGGAAAAAGAAATCCCGGATCCCAAAATCCTGAGCTTAAAAAAAAGATCCCGATAAGGCCTCCTATCCCTTCCTCTTAAATCTCATAAAGGCTGAAAAAAACTTTATTGGTGGTACACCATCAGGCTTTTGTCTGATATACATGAGTGGGGGGGGGGGTGCTAAATCGCTGTTATTTTGAAACTCTCTCCCTTTAAGCTTTCATTTCTTGAATTACACATTCCAAGCCCCCCCCCCCCCCCCTTTCCGTTTTTTAATCCCACATCCCTACTTTTATCTATCCCTGTCCGGTAAACATAAAAACAGTTTTGCTATAATTATGCACTGACCATGACTGATTTGATTAAGCCTTTTAGGGATTTTTTTTTATTAATATTTTTACTGAAGGGAAATGTCAAAATAGACCATGTCTGTTACTAGTATTAAGATAAGTAAAAAATTTATGCCCTCCTTTCAACTGGTGTATTGTAGGTTTTTTTGTCCCAAAATTTTTAAAATATGAAGCCTCTTCTTGTTTTGAAGCATCCCACCTGGACAATTATAAAGTACATGCCATTCTTTCAACTTCCAAACTTTTTTTACAGTGCTTTATTTTTTTGTATGCTATAAATCAATAAACATTTACAGTAATGACATGAGCGCATGATACCAGGGCCGTAACTACCTATGAGGCAGGCGAGGCAACTGCCTCCCCTACACCAATTTTTTTTTTTTTTTTTAAGTAATAAAATAAAATATTGACAATATGTAAACTAAGAACTTGAATTTTTATTATAAACAACACACGTTTACAGTTTCAACAGTGTTATCATAATACGTGATATATCTGTCATTCCCCGGATTTTTGATCGAAAGTGAACCATTTCGGTATTTGTTGTAGTTTTTTTTCGAGTGGCCATCCATCTGTTATTCATTAGTTTTTTTTTTACCTATGTCGTACGAGAACGCATATAAAACTTTGCTTTCGACAATTTTAAATAAAACTTAACTAATCACATTTATTTAGGGGCTCAATTAAGCAGAGGAAGTTCCCTTTGTATTGTGAATCTTTTATGATATCCGACTGAATCAGTTTTTAACGTGTCTAATCAGACAGTACATCTCCCGATCGTACGAGAACATTATGGTCAATGCCTTAGTCGTTTAACACTCCCATTCGTTGTAGTTCTATTCATGTCTGTTCAGCTTTCAACAATATTGAAATTCAAGGTTCTCGATAAAAAAAAAAATCTTGCGTTCTATATTATCTTGCTTTATATGTTTTTTTTTTACTTATTGGTTTGATTTCTAACAAAATTATCTTTAAATACAGATAATAATTGTTTGCAAAACAAATTGCTTCCAGGTTCAAGCATTACTGATGAGTCTTAAAGTAAGGAAATCGAAGGAAAACGGTTAATTTTTGTTAGCCATTTTATTATTTTGAGAGAAAAAAAAATCAGCTGTCACAATATATTTAATGTTTATAATTATAGTTCAAAGTACGGCCTTCAAGACGAAGCCTTGGCTCACCCGAACAGCAAACTCAGTTTGTTTTTTTCATAAAAACTGCTTCTAGGTTCAAGCAATACTGATGAGTCTTAAAGTAAGGAAATCGAAGGAAAACAGGTTATTTTTAGCCATTTAAGTGAGGGAAAAAAATCGGCGATGGCCCCAAACCCCTGCCTCCCATGAATTAGAACCCTAGTTACGACCCTGGATACGCCCGTCACATTTTCACAGAATGAATTTAATTTGAAATTTATAAAAATCAAACAGGAGATTACATTAATAGATATAAACAATTCACCAAAATTTCATAACATTTGCTGACGCATTGTTTAGTTATTGTCCTAAAACTGGAAAATCCCACATTTTTTTAAGTGAATAAAACCCCACAACTCAGAAATGTAAAATCTAAAATTTATAAAATTATAAACATCAACAAGTATAAACTTTTCACCAAAGTTTCTAGTCCGAGATTACTCTGACGTCCAACGGTTGTTTTGCCAGACAAGCTTGGGCCGTGGGATCACGTCTTGCAGAGTAATCTCGGACTACAAAGTTTCATGAGAACTGCTGAAAGCATTTTTTAGTTTTTGTCCGAATCTAGAGAAATCCCTTTTTCTGACAAATATATGACTCTGTAACTCAGAAACGTGAAATCTAAAATTTATAAAAATCAAAAGGGAGCTCTTGTCAATAGATATAAACAATTCACCAAAATCTCGCAAGTTGGTGAAAGCATTCTTTTTAATGAAAAAAAACTCAACTTGGAAACTTAAAATATATTTATCAAATAAAACAAAAGGGAGCTCACGTCAATATATAAAAAAACAAAGTTTTATGAAAATTGGTAAATGGGTTTTAAAGTTAATGTCCAACATCACGGTGGGTATGGTTGTCCTGCGAGAGAACGTTCTGTGCTGGTGATTCGGTCCTGACGGGTGCTGGTGATCAATGAAAAAATGTAAACAAAGACGAAAATGATGATTTTTGACGTTTTCACTCATAAAAAATGGAAGAAAACAGTTGAGATTTTTCAATTTTGTTTCTTATGGGTTCATATATAAACCATTAAAAAGTTGACCCTCTAAACTGTTTCAGTAAGCGTAACACAAAAATGCTCATTTTCAGAAAATCTAGAACTGAAAAAATAAAACAAAAATGCTCATAGAGTCCGCTTTCTATACCGCAATCCACACGACAAAACTATTTTGTGAAAAAACATTGCAATTTATTAAAATTTAGCATTTTCTCAATTTATTCATGTCCTGATACTGTGCTGGTGGGTCCTGTCATTGTGCTGGTGGGTCCTGATACGGTGCTGGTGATTTTGGATAAGAATAATTGTTGTCAATAGGATCTATGACTCCTATTTTAGCTCTTGTGCATCCATTTGGCTGTTTAATATGTGTTTTCAAATGATCGTAACTTGTATTACATAATTACATAAAAGAGCAACATCTTTCGTCCAATATAAGATAACAATATATAGTATCTAAAATAAGAAGTTTTATTAAGATATTAAATGCCCCTTACATTGATGCTTCAACAATGATCAAAGCCCATGCCGCATAGACATGTGTGTTAGCGCTCCGCATACCCCTCCCCACTTCCACCCAACCAACCCTCCTCATTTCCTCCTTCATTGTTACAGTGGTGTACCAACACAACAATTTATCACATAAAACAATAACACAAAGACACACTTTATTGAACAACGAATGCTCGCAGGTACTGAAAGCTAGTCCAAAGCCGCATTTTCAACTAATAGATAAACCATGTTCTCATATACAAAAATCCCAATCGTGTCGATTAAAAAAGTCTCAAAACTTAAGTTCACATTTTAATGTTTGATGAAGCAGAACTTTAAAAGTGTGCAGTGAATCTTGTGCTCACAACAGTTATTTTCATAATTATATTTACATAAGACTTATAAAGGAATTAAGAAGGTACAAAGAAATATTTTACAGTTTCAATTTAATGATCATGAATGGAAGGAAATGGTACGGAAATTTACATAGGACAAATAGAAATTGATAGTATTTTTTGGCGAAAGACTTAAACGCTTCTTTGCATTATATAGTACAGCTCTTCTATAAAAGCATGCACAAAAAAACTTTGATTGACTTGCTTGCTATGTTTGCTTGGATGTTTTCAAACAATAGGTAGGCGGAGTTTCAATACATACTGGGATTTGATTGGACAAATACAAACTGACAGGAATTGAAGTTAATGTTTATTGTCCAAACAAATTCTAGTATATAGTAAACAGACTACTTACCTGTCGTTTACAAACATCCAAACAATCATAGCACGCAATTTGATCAATAGTTTGCTTTGCATATATTTATAGAAGAGCTGTAAATTCTAAAAAAAAAATTCTTGTTGTCGTAGATGGTTAAATCCTCAACAAAATCTCAATAACTTTGTTGGAACGAATAAAGGTTTTAAATCAAATTTTCGAGGACTTTTTAGCTTCCACCCTGACGAGGCATGTTAGCTGTTCGTATGCTGTTGCACCTGACGCACGGAAACTTTCACATTTCCATCTTCTTTTCTGAAAATTTTACCCAGCTCATACTTGACAGGATTGTTATCCTAGTAAAATGAATTGAACACAAGTTAAAAAATTCCACAATACTATATAATTCATTTTATGTTTCAATTTGTTAAAAAAAAGTCGAAAAGATGAGGGTTTTTTTAATGTCATGATTATCTGTCGCTTTCTAGATCTATGCTTAGCATTTATTTCAGATGACATGGACTCCTCATCCTGGTGACCCTGCTGCCTTTCATAACTTTATCCGTATACATATATTAATAGATAAACAAAACTCTGCAACTGGTATTTTTGTATTTAAAATGATTCGTTGTAACGAGAATATTTGTGGTGAATGGAAACTGTGGGGTCAAAATCTTAAATTGCTTATAAATGTTGCTGGACCCAGTTTCGTTATCTGATCTGAATTTTCTAAAATGTGCAAGGTAGATAGACATTAGCCTTTTGATTTTTTTTACTTGGTAAGTTTTGCCCTAATTGCTTGAACTTTTGCAGTATTAAAGCCGATTTCAATGAGTGTGTAGACAAAGGGAATATCTTTGGTTATCTTGCTTGCTGAACAGAAAAGTCATTGTTAGGTTATGTAAACTACCCTACTTTAAGAGTAGACTAGTCCGACAAATGACACATCTTTCTGTCTGTAGGACCAGGCTACTTCGAAAGGAGGGTAGTATACCTTACCTAACAATGACTTCACGGTTTAGCTAAAAAGCAAGCTAACTAAAGATATTACCTTTGCCTACATACTCAATGGAATCGGCTGTAACTAAAAACTCGAATACATTTTAACAGACAGTGGTCATGTTTGTTGATGAATATTGTTTTTCCTAAATTCACTCTTGAAAAATCATTTGGTAACATTTGGTCAAGTAATTTCAGAAAGATCTTTTTGTAATTGCGGACGCCAAGACAATACATGAACCTCACACGACCCCTCGACACAGGTGAGCTTATATATGATCTTATAGCGATTCGGGTTGATAACCAGTTGAAATTAAGCCAGTTTTTTGTGTGTGTAGATTTGTATTGTTTTATGAAAAAGAACATGTGGTATGATTGCAAATGAGACAACTATCCACAAAAGACCATAATGACACAGACATTAACAACTATAGGTCACCGTACGGCCTTCAACAATGAGCAAAGCCCATACCGCATAGTCTATAAAAGGCCCCGATAAGACACAGTAAAACAATTCAAACGAGAAAACTAACGGCCTTATCTATTTAAAAAAAAAAATTCAAAAAAAAATCTATATTTTTGCTCTCCATTTTTATGCAAAACCTTTTACATTTTTATTTTATGGGTTATTGTTGAAGGTCGTACGATGACGTATGGTTGTTAACATATACTTCCTTTGGTTTCTTATGGAAATTTGTCCATTGACAACAAACATACACATCATCTACTTTATATAAGTATTGTAAAAATTACAACGTATTTTGGTGATCTTGCAAAATGATCGTAATCCCGAAAATCGTAAACATATTTTCTTATCTTAAAAGGGGGCAAGAAGGGTTCCATTAACAGGCCAATAAATAAGATTAATTTACATTTAATTTTTTTTTTTTTTTTTAAATAGGGGTATTTTTTAATTCTCTCATAATAACAGTAAACAGATTCACAACAATGTCAATTTCAAGAAAGCAGACAACAGTTAATTAGTCAATAACAGTACAGCATCAATGATCTTGAATATATGCCACTTTTAACTAAAATATAAAGGCACAGAACCAGGACATAGGAGCACAGAACCAGGACCGTTATTCTTATCACCAGCACAGCGTCAGGACAATTCCGTTTAACGAACTTGCACGACTTTTGCAATATAATATTGTTGTAATATACTTTGCATGGTACTTATGACGCATCAGAGAAAAATTAAGCAACAAAACAGTCGTTTTATTGCCGTTCTGATACAATGTAAACAAACCCACCAGCACAGAATCAGGACCCACCAGCACCTGACAGGACCAAATCACCAGCACAGAACGTTCTCTCGCAGGACAACCATACCCACCGTGAACATGTTGACGACGGACGGACAGACAGTCAACTGAATACCACAATATGTTCCGTAAACGGGCATATACAAATTATCTTGATTCTTAATGTCTTTTCTGTGGCCGTCTTAACTAGTTGAAAAGATATAAAGGTGAAGCTATATCTTAATACAGGAAATAAAATACTATATATAGTACCCGCCTTAGAACAATGACCCTCAAACTCAATCCCAGCCTTCTCTTTGTACATGTAGTACAATTTTAGATAGATATTCTTAAACACAAGTTACTGTCTGGAAACTAAAAAAATGCCGGTCTTTCGTCCTAGATTCCTGTATGTTTTAAGCAATTAGCTTTAAACTCAATCCCAGCCTTATATTTGTGATATGGAACCTTGTGGTCAAGGTCACATGAAACCTGCCAACAGTCAAGTCTGCCTTACAATCATTTCACAAATCAAATACAAGTTTACCTACAGTATCAAAGTTATCCGAAATGAAGTTGAGGTCAGGTAAACCCTGTCTGATAGGCATGTAGACATTGCAAGGAACCAATATACCAAATAGTTAACATATTACTCATAATCATGGAAATTCACACAACAAAAATTGAAATGAGCCAGACGTCACATCTTGATACGACTGCAGATGTTGAACCCTGAAGGCTGAACAATATTTGATAAAACGTTCAAGCTTGATACAGCTTTGTATTTCGATTGTGATTAAAATTTGACACAGTAAAGGTTTTCGAAACCGAATGAATGTGGTCTATGCATGTAAAACCAGATGCTCCGCAGGGCGCAGCTTTTTACGACCGCAGAGGTTGAACCCTGAACAGTTGGGGCAAGTATAGACACAACATTCAAGCTGGATTCAGCACAAATTTGGATTGTGATTAACTAGTTGACACAGCATAGGTTTCTGACACAGAATGAATGTGGTCTAATGAACTTAAATTTTTTTTTTTGCCTTTGAGCAATTCACTATGCTATTGAATATTAATCCTCTCAAAAAAATGTTTGAAAAAATTATCTTTTTATTTATGAAATCTGAAATGAGAAAAATTTACCCCCCCCCCTTTTTTTCTCAATCCCCCTTTCCCTTATTCCAAAACTGATCTCAATTCAAATTTCTAATGGAGTTTGCAACAATAACTACTCATTTAAATACATCATAAAATATTAAAATGTAAAAAAAGTGCTTGTAATCACTGAATGGTAAAGATTGTTTTAATTTATTAGTTGGTAGTAAAAGTGAATATACATTGTATATTGTATAAAACAATGATTTAAGTTGATTCAATTACTATTCTGGACAAAGAAAGATAACTCTAATTTTCAAAGAATATTTCATAAAAACTGTGCAATTGAAAATTTCTTGCTATTGCGCAATATTGTGCAATTAGATATTGCTTGCTATTGCGCAATACTGTGCATTTGAAGATTTCTTGCTATTGCACAATACTGTGCAATTGAAGATTTCTTGCTATTGCGCAATACTGTGCAATTGAAAATTTCTTGCTATTGCACAATACTGTGCAATTGAAGATTTCTTGCTATTGAGCAATACTGTGCAATTGAAAATTTCTTGCTATTACACAATACTGTGCAATTGAAGATTTCTTGCTATTGCGCAATACTGTGCAATTGAAAATTTCTTGCTATAGCACAATACTTAATATAATAATGTTGGACCCCGATTTGGACCAACTTGAAAACTGGGCCCATAATCAAAAATCTAAGTACATGATTAGATTCAGCATATCAAAGAACCCCAAGAATTCAATTTTTGTTAAAATCAAGCTAAGTTTAATTTTGGACCATTTGGACCTTAATGTAGACCAATTTGAAATCAGGACCAACCAGATGCTCTGCAGGGCGCAGCTTTATACGACCACAGAAGTCTAACCCTGAACAGTTGGGGCAAGTATGGACACAACATTTAAGCTTGATACAGCTCTGAATTTGGATTGTGATTTAATAGTTGACCCAACATAGGTTTCTGACACAGAATGAATGTGGTATAAGAACTTAAACTTAAAAATTTTAAATTGGACATTTACCTTTTATGGTCCAATATTTAAAATCTAAATACATGGTTAGATTCAGCATATCATAGACCCCCAAGAATTCAATTTTTGATGAAATCAAATAATGTTCAATTTTAGACCCTTTAGACCTCAATGTAGACCAATTTGATAACCGGGCCCAAATATTAAAAATCTAAATACATGGTTAGATTCAACTGAAAATGTCTTGCTATTGCACAATACTTAATATAATAATTTTGGACCCCGATTTGGACCAACTTGAAAACTGGGCCCATAATCAAAAATCTAAGTACATGTTTAGGTTCAGCATATCAAAGAAGCCCAAGAATTCAATTTTTGTTAAAATCAAACTTAGTTTAATTTTGGACCCTTTGAACTTTAATGTAGACCAATTTGAAAACGGGACCAAAAAATAAGAATCTACATGCACAGTTAGATTTGGCATCAAAGAACCCCAATTATTCAATTTTTGATGAAATCAAACAAAGTTTAATTTTGGACCCCGATTTGGACCAACTTGAAAACTGGGCCAATAATCAAAACTCTATGTACAATTTTAGATTCAGCATATCAAAGAACCCCAAGGATTCAATTTTTGTTAAAATCAAACTAAGTCTAATTTTGGACCCTTTGGACCTTAATGTAGACCAATTTGAAAAGGGGACCAAAAATTAAGAATCTACATACACAGTTAGATTCGGCATATCAAAGAACCCCAATTATTCAATTTTTGATGAAATCAAACAAAGTTTAATTTTAGACCCCGATTTGGACCAACTTGAAAACTGGGCCAATAATCAAAAAATCTATGTACAATTTTAGATTCAGCTATCACAGAACCCCAAGGATTCAATTTTTGTTAAAATCAAACTAAGTTTAATTTTGGACCCTTTGGACCTTAATGTAGACCAATTTGAAAAGGGGACCAAAAATTTAGAATCTACATACACAGTTAGATTCGGCATATCAAAGAACCCCAATTATTCAATTTTTGATGAAATCATACAAAGTTTAATTTTGGACCCTTTGGGCCCCTTATTCCTAAACTGTTGGGACCAAAACTCCCAAAATCTATCCCAACCTTCCTTTTATGGTCATAAACCGTGTTTAAATTTCATAGATTTCTATCTACTTACACTAAAGTTATGGTGCGAAAACCTGGAAAAATGCTTATTTGGGCCCCTTTTTGGCCCCTAATTCCTAAACTGTTGGGATCTCAACTCCAAAAGCAATCCCAACCTTCCTTGTGTGTTCATAAACCTTGTGTTTAAATTTCATTGATTTCTATTCACTTATACTAATGTTATTGTGCGAAAACCAAGAATAATGCTTATTTGGGCTCTTTTTTGGCCCCTAATGCCTAAACAGTTGGAACCAAAACTCCCCAAATCAATCCCAACCTTCCTTTTGTGGTCATAAACCTTGTGTCAAAATTTCATAGATTTCTATTTACTTAAAACTAAAGTTATAGTGCGAAAACCAAGAAAATGCTTATTTGGGCCCTTTTTGGCCCCTAATTCCTAAACTGTTCGGACCAAAACTTCCAAAATCAATCCCAACCTTCCTTTTATGGTCATAAACCTTGTGTTAAAATTTCATAGATTTCTATTTACTTTTACTAAAGTTAGAGTGCGAAAAACCAAATGTCTTCGGACGACGACGACGCCAACGCGATACCAATATACGACCAAAATTTTTTCAATTTTTGCGGTGGTATAAAAATTTAAATTAGCATATACCTACATTTGCATTAGGGTCCAGTATCCAAAATCTAAATGTTTGGGTAGATTCAGCATTTTAAACAACCAACAAAACATATATATATTTTTTTAACTAATTTTTTACCCTTCAGACCTTAATTTGAGCCAATTTGAAAACCCTGACAGGCCAAAAATCAAAATTCCAAGTACACTGTTAGATCCAGCATATCAAAGAAACTAACAAAATTCATTTTATGTTGAAACCAAACAAAACTATATTTTGGACCTAAAATGACTTTTGTCATTTCGGGGCCTTTTATAACTGTCAATGCAGTATGGGCATTATTCATTGTTGAAGGCTGTACAGTAACCAATAGTTGTTGATTTCTGTGATTGCTCTTGTGGAGAGTTGTCTCATCTGCAATTATACCACATCATCTTTTTTACATTCAATATGGACGAAATTCCAAAAGGACTCAAACAGTTTCATTCTGGACCTTTTGAACCTTAATATGGACCAATTTTAAAAATTAAGACACAACATGAAAATTCTGAATACACAGGTATATCCAGCATATCAACCAAACTAACAAATTCAATATTTGTTGTAATCAAACAAAATTAAAATTAGGATCTAAAATTAGCTAAATATGGACCAAATTCAAAAAGGACTAAAACAAGAATGTGTCCCCAGTACATGGATGCCCCAATCGCACTATCATTTTCTATGTTCAGTGGACCGTGAAATTGGGGTCAGAACTCTAATTTGACATTAAAATTAGAAAGATCATATCATAGAACATATATACTAAGTTTCAGGTTGATTGGACTTCAACTTCATCAAAAACTACTTCGACCAAAAACTTTAACCTAAAACTGGACAGACAAACAAACGAACGAACACACAGACCAGAAAACATAAGTCCCCTCTACTATCGTAGGTGGGGCATAAAAATTAGAAATAGTGTGTTCACTGTTAGTTTTGGCTAATCAAATTAAAGGGACTGAATAGTATTTTTTTTAATGAATTCAAACAAAGTTTTTTTTTATTTTGGACCCTTAAGACCTCAATGTTGACCAATGTAAAAGGCAATCCAAAATAGCAATATAGTTTGATTCAGCATACAAAAGGACCCCACAATTTCAAGACTTTGAATTAAACCCCATTGAAACAATACCGTTTGTATAAATTGCTTAAATCTTAAAATACATTCTACTTTTGCCCAAACAAACAAGAGACTTCTATATTGGACTAATGTCAACAACAGGGCACTATTAATCCATATTTTCTGTCACATAAACATTATAGAAGATATACAATCAATTTATGAAATAATAAGTTGTAGAAAAGTAGAGACAATAACCTCTTTTTGGGCAGCAATAAACTCAGTAAACAAATATAGATTTTAATTCTTAAATTCATTATTTTTTAGAAATACATTTATGGAACACAACCGGATCTTTTCTACGAAAAAAATAACATAATTTTATCCCAGTGTTTCAGTTCATATTTTGACAAAATCCATCCATATATCTGCAAATAACAAAATTTTGCACAAATTCTGACACCTCAGGTTGTATTGTCTGACTTCATGTTACTCTTTTGTTCATTACTTCACATTTTGGTAGTTTTAAACCATCAGTTCACTTGTTTATCATTGTTCCTGAAAGAAAAAAGTACATATTATTGTACATGTATATAATAAATGTTGATGTACAATGTATGTATGTAGAACAAAAAATTATACATACATCATGTCCATTTATGTGGCATGGAAAAAAATCCCCTTCTAGTTTTTATACATTTGGTATATATCTCTTCTTGTTATATGTCATGGTATTTTCTGATATTTTTAATGCAGCAATTAAAAAAAAATGCTTACTTGTGATTTATCATTTGGCAGAGGTAAAATTTCATATTTCTGACTTGTGATTAAGCTAAGAAACACTGATGATGAATTAAGACACTTGCAAGTGAATAATTCAACCTCATTGAATCCCTATTCATGTGATCTTCAATTAAACCCTTAGCTAGAAATGGATTATGCATGGTTGATGTGTGTTAGGCTATTTAAAATCAGTTATTAGAAAAGAATGTCAACATTGAAAGTGAAATAAAGGTAAATCATTAATAGATTGACTGATTCGATCCACACAAAAATCATTCTTATACCGGTAAAATCAAAAACTAGCTTGTTTTTTTAACCTTACAAGTTTATACATGTATATAAATACTTGTACATACTTGTATATATCAGTTAGACTGAAATGGGTGATCTTAAATCACTGATTCAAGTAACATTTTGTCCAGAAATGTTGGAAGTAAGAGTTGTCTTTCTTTAATAATCACCAATTTTAAAAGTACTAGTAGTATAAATAAAACACTAGACTAAGTGATTTAATTTTATTGTACTTTAAATATACTGTACAATATTTATGAACCAGGGACTAATTATGTTCATATATGAAATCCCATTTAGTTTATTTAAAATCACCTCAGTAAATAGTTTCTGGTGTTTTCTTTCATAAATCAGGTATGGAATGTCAGACCTTTTAAATAGGGTCATCCCTCTGACATACATGTAAGAAAGCTAGTCCTACTGTACCTAGGCCCTCTCCTGTCAAATACTGGTAGACCATTTCTGAAAGACAATTCAACTATAAACATTGATTTCAAAAATTCAGATAACACAAATTCAAAGTGAGGTCAATAAATAGTCTTTTAATCAAAGCAAGTTTTAGATCTATGCCTATGGAATATAAACAAATTTCAACTTTCTTTCAAATTCCCTCATGAGATTTGTTGACCTGAATTTTCATATTCTATTATATAAACAATGATATTTAAAACAGATATTCAAATGGTTTAAAAGGATGTTTAAGCTTAAACAATATAGATTAAAACACTTGTGACAATATACATTGTTAGAGGAGGATGACCATTAATATGATTCTCACTACAGTTTTTTTTTTACATGGCGAGTCAAGCAGTGAAAAGATGAAATTTTCTTGATACACTTTACATATGCAAGCTCACTTAAAATTTTGAAAAGTTTGCGCAAGTACAATGTACATGATGTATGAATATTACTAAAACATACATGATGATCATCTAACTGATGAGTTGAGCCTTTTCAACTAATTTTTAGGGTTGAAAACCAATGTGCACATCTACATGTAAACAGACACTGACAGTTTTTCTAAATACTGTTTCAGTGTTTGTTTTATATAATTTTCAGTGGCGTTTCCAAAAAATTTCAGGAAAGAGGAGGGATCCAGAACTTTTC
Source organism: Mytilus galloprovincialis (assembly GCA_037788925.1). Lineage (NCBI taxonomy): Eukaryota > Metazoa > Mollusca > Bivalvia > Mytilida > Mytilidae > Mytilus > Mytilus galloprovincialis. The sequence goes on from CM075332.1 coordinate 53,007,039, forward strand.
ATAAGGGGGGCCCGCTGACTGACCTAAGGGGTCATGCTTCAATGATTCCCTATATAATCAACCAAATTTTTCCTAAGAAAAGGGGGGGGGGGCACTGACTGCCCAAGAGGGGCTGTTCAACGGTCAGGGGACTTACTGAAATAAGTGATTTTTAAATCACTTATTTGAGTAGCAAATTCGAGGTTTTGTCACAAATTGGGATTATGTAGTTTTTACAAAATTTTAAACACATAGGTTTAAATAATATCTTTTAATTAGTAAAATTAAAAAAAAAAGCTCTTTTTGCTTCTTTTAAGTAGCAAGGTTTATGCCTTTGATGCTATCATTTAGCTGAAAATTCTATTTTAGTTGAAAAAAATGCTATAATAATGGCTTTACATAATAAACTGATACTTTCTTGAAAGATTTTTCCCAGCAGTGGGAGTATTTTTCCTGTGAAGTTCAAGGTTTCATCTTTCAGATTATGTAATAAAATTCTACTGTTCGCGATAAAAATTTCACTGTTCGGGGGTGTTGAAATTAGTGGGGGTTATTAAAAGAATGATACTTAAAAAAGTGATTTTTGGGAAGGAAATTGAGGTCTGATACTTAAACAAGTGATTTTTATGTCATTATCCTAGATTCAGTACAAGGTCATCACCTGAAATGACCTGGTCATCCTAGACAACACAGATGTTGGTTCTGATAAGTTTAGAAACATAATTAGTCCCTGGATCATTAGTATTCTATATTTAAAGGTACAATAAAATTAAATCACTTCTTCTAGTGATTAATTTGTACTACTTAAATAGGTGATTATTAAAGAAAGACAACTCTAACTTCCAACCTTTATGGAAATAATGTTACTTGAATCAGTGATTTAGAAAATCACTTATTTAAGTAAGTCCCCTGACTGAACGTGTTCAAGTCATGCTACAGTGATTCCCTATATTTTTCCAAGCATAAGGAAATAAGGAATGGCCTGGCCACCTGAAAAATCCTCCAACTCCGCCTCTGATTTTGACAAGCTTTAAATGCATGATATTTTCTATGTTTTAAATCATATTAATGTGAAAGTTGAGGTCTATTTCTGTATATATACATGTATTATTGTCAGTGGCGGATCCAGAACTTTTTATAAGGGGATGGGGGCACTGACTGAACTAAAGGGGGTGCCCACTCCAGTCATGCTTCAGTGATTCCCTATAATCAACAAAATTTTTCTCACGAAAGTGGGGCCCCACAGGACCGCCCTCCTGGAACCACCTATGATTGTACACTTTAATGAGATATGTCTCATTGGCTGTCATACCACATGTTGTTTTAACAAAGATAAATTACATTAAATTAAAAAGGCCAAAAATTTAACTGACAGAAAAATGTAAACAATTACAAACCATGAATGTACATGTTCGAAGGGTATACATATTTTGCCTTGCAAAAGTCTGCCTTGAGTCACAAGCCCAATGTCTGAGTTTGGTACATGTAAATTAAAAATAGATACAAATTTAGTAAAATAATTTTTGAGGGTCTTAAGAAGGAAAAATGTGGAAATTTCTGGTGGCTGTGCTGAAAGCATTAATATGTGCCCCACTGTTTTAGGGGTTGTATGACCGAATGATTTATTGTCTGACATTTTGAGGGTCACACAAAGTGGGGCCGGATCGACGTGGGGCCGGATGGACCCGAAAGCAAAGGCTTCAAAGCAAAAAAAATATATAAAAGCCTTTCAATACCTTATAATTATTTGGACTAACAACAAGTGTCATCGGATACAGACAGTCTGAGAACCTTTACTAAATTTATCAATGTTTTTTTTTATCTTAGGCTTGTATATTTGTACTTCTTTCCAAAATTTCACTTGATGTAGCTGTGTATATGCTAAAATTGAGAATGGAAATGGGGAATGTGCCAAAGAGACAACAACCCGATCATAGAAAAAAACAACAGCAGAAGGTCACCAACAGGTCTTCAATGTAGCGAGAAATTCCCGCACCCGGAGGCATCCTTCAGCTGGCCCCTAAACAAATATATACTAGTTCAGTGATAATGAACGCCATACTAATTTCCAAATTGTACACAAGAAACTAAAATTAAAATAACACAAGACTAACAAAGGCCAGAGGCTCCTGACTTGGGACAGGCGCAAAAATGCGGCGGGGTTAAACATGTTTGTGAGATCTCAACCCTCCCCCTATACCTCTAGCCAATGTAGAAAAGTAAGTGCCTCTATATAAATATGACACCCCCCTTTTTTTTGGAGGGGGATCTACCATAACATAACGAACCCAGGTCTTTGAGTTGTAGACATGTTTTGAGGATCACCAGTGATCACTGCTTCTCAATTTGCTTCTGTGTACGCCTTTTCATGTTTTTGAGCCCCCTGCCCCAGGTTTCACATCATAAAAACACAACTTGTACAAATCTTTCTTTGTGAAAATAGAGGAAATTACTGATTTTTTACGTCAATGCCGACAAAAAAACCGAGCAGCATGTTTATGTTTTACTTAGAAAGCTTGCAAAGTTGTTTTTAACAAATTTTTGGGCTAAAGTTGCGAGTTTGACAAAAAAAGAAGGGCCTAGCGGCCACTTCAAAAGCTTGACCATTAGTGGGCGATCAATAATTGTTAAAAAAAATATACCACACGAATCGGGTGAGTTTTGAACACTGTGCGGGACAAATTTGCCATTCCGGTATCGGCAAATCTGACTTTGTCGGTTTACAAGATATCAAAAAAAAAATTTGCCCAGTGATAGATTATTGAAAAATTAAAAAAATGCCATATGTCCCAACTTGTCACTGTTGTCACTCTTGTCACTGCAGCTGATTAAAAGTACATTTCCCATAGGAAATTTGATAATTCCCATGGGAATATTAGAACTTCCCATGGGAACATTGGAAGTTCCCTTGGGAAAAATTACTTTTCCCATGGGAAGTTTAGAGTTCCCATAGGAACTTTAAAGTTCCCATGGGAAAAGATAAATACAAAAAGTTCCCATGGGAATTAATTCTTCCCATGGGAACAAATTTTCTTCCCATGGGAACAATTTTTCTTCCCATGGGAACAATATTTCTTCCCATGGGAACAAATCTTCTTCCCATGGGAACAATTTTTCTTCCCATGGGAACAATTTTTTTTCACATAGGAACAATTTTTCTTCCCATTGGAACATACTATATTACAATACAAACATTATTTTCCATTTGAATTTTTTTCTTCAGAAAAATTACAATTTGTTGCAAATACTGGATATATGAGAATAAAAGAGAATATACTTCTGCCTTAGCTGGATGGAAAGCTGTAGGGCATAACACATTTTTGGAACCTTGTAAAACATCTCAGAAAAGCAGATTTGTCTCCGGGACAAGTTTGCAATTCCGCTGAGTACAAAAGTTGTTCACCTTAATTTTTAGAGTTAAGTCAAAATGAATTTGATAACTTGGTTGGTATTCGTTCCCTGATATTTGTCCTAAAATTGTTTGGCTCTAGCACCACTGTTAAAAAAGTTAAGCCCCTTTTTTCAACAATTTCCTTACAGGAATAGTTGTTTTCCTCAAGGGAAATCAAATTTCCCTAAAGGAAAAAGATTTTTCCTCAAAGGGAAATTGTTTTTTCCTCAAGGGAAATTGTTTTTTCAAGGGAAAAAGATTTCCTTCAAGACAACAAATTTCCTCTAATGAAATCATTGTTCTTCAAATTTCCTCTAAAGAAATTTCTGAACATCAAATTTCCCTTATTTGTTCTTGTTAAACATTTCTTCGCTATACCATGTATACAAACAGTATGAATATAATTATTACAAGACTGTATAGTTGATGCAAATGATATTCAAAACTTTCATAAATGTTTGACTCAACATTTTAATGACATTGAAAATTGATAAAGTCTGACTTTTTAGATCTAGGTATTGTTCATACTTTTTATAAAATTTAACTATGATTTATAAAAAAAAATTGTAGCAAATGATTCTGTTTTCTTTGTAATTGTTTCAATGCAATACATTAATAAGCAACCAATTTGAATGTCATACCATTTGTGGTGTTCTAAAGAATTTGTTTATATATTTGCAGATTAAATAATAAAATATACACTTTTCGTGTTATTTTAAATTAAAATGTTCTTCTGTTTCAGCTTGTGTACAGTTTTCAATCCACCACGTAAGAATTCAGTGAATACATTATTCCATTCACTTTATAACATTTTCCTTCAATTCTAAGAGAAAACATTTTTGCAAATTGTTCTTCAATGATCTTCTTCCGTATATTTGATATGAGGGAGCGATATAAATGAGTGGATAAAACTGGTGTTCCTTTGTTCTGCATTCTCCTTTCTTTCGAATAATATATATATAATATGTTGTTGCTTTTATGCAATAGTGTTTTTGTGTATCTACATGTATGATAGAACTCCATTTTGTTTATTGGCATTATCATGTGATAATGATGAAATTTCCTGTTTCTTTTTTGAAGGAAAGCACACATTCCAGTTCAAATTAATCCAATTATGCACTTTGTAAATAAATTTCAACTTTAAGTTTCCTCTTCAGTAATGACCTATTGATCATGAAAACCAAGATGTCTGATCACCTATAAATACACAAAATAAACAAATAAAATGTTATAAATGGAGAGAGAAACAGCAATAAATGTTTTTCATGTGTATCTTTCTTTATTAAAATTCATTAAGTAAACTTGAACCTTGCGAAAAATAATTAGCTGTGATGTAAGACTAGAAAGTATAAAACGCAAAATAAAGTAGTCGCGAAAAATTAGTTGATTTACATTAGTCCAGTCTGTGTTTGCAGGAAATTTACATCATAGGTTGCCATATTCCTATTGTGCCTGTCCAAAGTTCAGAGCCTGTAGTTTTTGTAAGTTTAGTCTGACACTAAAATTTAGTGGTTGTTGTTGTTGTTGTTTCATACCGGTTATATTTATTTTTTGTAATTTATTTTGTAATAAACTAGGCAATTAGTTTTACAGTTTGGACATGTTGGATTGTTTCAATTTTTCATCTTTGGGTCTTTTATAGCTGCCTTCTTTGACTATAGGGTATGGATTTTCTCATTATTGAAGGTCGTCACAGGCCTACAATTGCTTTCTTAAAGCCATGATAGTTTTCATATTTAATATACCACATCTTTTAATTTTTATAGTAATCATGATTATCATCTTTCAAGTTCAACAACTTTAAAAAATAAATAAAAGTGGCCTTACCATTTAGGTTTAGTTTGCTTCTGCAAATTTTAAATTGCCTATCATTTCTGCTGTTTATAATTTCTCTGTATCTTCTATAGTTCTTGTCCTATACATAAAAGAGTAAAAGTTATTATTGAATGGCATCTTGCATCAATATTTTTTTTTTGCTGTTTAATGTACATGATGTATATTAATGTGTGTTTAATAAGAAGAGTGCACAAGCTGAAATGTCTCGCCTTCTTTTACTAATCATTGATAATATGTTGATAGTCCTAAGCAGGGCTTTCCATTGAAGCCGGTAGCCGGCGGAAATCCGCCGTTTGCGGTGGTACGCACTGAAACCCGGACCGGACCGGACTCAGGACCCGGACTTTGGTATGAAACCCGGACCCGGACCCGGACGGGCCGCCGGACCCGGACTGAATGCCGGACCCGGACTGTGGGTTTTTTACCACTTTGATTTTTTTTAAGATTACTGTCATATAATTAGTTACAGTATATATAAATTTTTAAAAAAAATCCACATTCCGAGCGCAAAATTGAACAAAAAAGAGTAAAGTAAAGTAAGGAAGAGATATATAATAATTCCTTTGTCGTTATTGTTTTGTTGAAATTAATAAAATCTTTTTATTATCAATGAAAGCAAATTAAATTCTTTTCATAGGAAGAGTAAAGCGCAATAGTTTGAAACATTCGAGGGTTATATTTTTTTTGTATTGTTTTCTTCTTCTAGACATTAAGGGAAAAATAGAATTCCTGCTTTTCGAAAACATTGTTTTGGCAGTCTTAATTAATCACTTTTAATATTGGTTTCCTGTTATGAGAACATCAATTACGCGTTGTTATGTCACTGTGTAATGAAAGTCTCGTGTTTTATTGGGTGTTTGACATTTGCGCCGATTTTTAAAAGTTTCGATCTTTCATTTGCGCCGATTGTGCACAGGTTAATTGCAGGTGAATGTCACATTCTATTCATCAATATAAACCTCTTTCGTTAGCCAATTGTACCTATGTTATGAATTGTCAACTAGTATCATAAGAATTCCTATGATCTCTTATTGTAATTCCGAATTCTTATGATATCTTATTGTTCCTCCGAACTCTTATGATATCTTATTGTTCCTCCAAATTTATATCTTATTGTTCCTCAGAATTCTTATGACTTTTTATTGTTCCTCCGAATTCTTATGCCTTTTGATTGTTCCTCCGAATTCTTATGATCTCTTGCTGTTCCTCAGAAGCCTTATGACTTTTTATTGTTCCTCCGAGTTATTATAATCTCTAAGACTTGTATGGTTTCTCCGAATTTATTCATTTTTATTCATTCAACTTTTTCCTTATTGGATTGTCGTCGGAAACATTAATAAAAGACGTGCACCCGAGAATCAACAAATTAATATTAGGCGAGTCCGGACTGTGACCTGATATAACCCCGGACCAGGAGTATACGGATTGTATATAAATATACTTAAATTATTTGTTTAATTGAAAGATTTTTTTTTCCCTTTTCGCTTTTTACTTTTCCTTTATTCCTTTCTCTATTTCTTTAGTTATTCGATTGTCATCGGAAAAATCAATAAACGACACTTAAGCGGCGTTCAACAATGTAATACACATTCTTGAACAGGTGAGTCCGGACTGTGACCTGACATGACCCCGGACTAGCTTGAAGTTTACTATACCTGCGTGTATTGCATTACGACGACTAACTGTATGTTAACTGTTTATTGTCGTAAAGTGTATTGACGGGACATTTGATCAAGCATGTAATACATAAGAAATTTATAAGATATTTATCCGACATTTAACGAAAAATATAATTGTAATAGGCGAGTCCGGATGGTGACCTGAAGTAACCCCGGACTAGGTGTATTCGCAAACTATAGACATCGATAGAGATATAAAAACTTCACAAATTATTTGGTGAGACGAACTTATTCATTTTTATTCATTCAACTTTTTCCTTATTGGATTGTCGTCGGAAACATTAATAAAAGACGTGCACCCGAGAATCAACAAATTAATATTAGGCGAGTCCGGACTGTGACCTGATATAACCCCGGACCAGGAGTATACGGATTGTATATAAATATACTTAAATTATTAGTTTAATTGAAAGATTTTTTTTCCCCTTTTCGCTTTTTACTTTTCCTTTATTCCTTTCTCTATTTCTTTAGTTATTCGATTGTCATCGGAAAAATCAATAAACGACACTTAAGCGGCGTTCAACAATGTAATACACATTCTTGAACAGGTGAGTCCGGACTGTGACCTGACATGACCCCGGACTAGCTTGAAGTTTACTATACCTGCGTGTATTGCATTACGACGACTAACTGTATGTAAACTGTTTATTGTCGTAAAGTGTATTGACGGGACATTTGATCAAGCATGTAATACATAAGAAATTTATAAGATATTTATCCGACATTTAACGAAAAATATAATTGTAATAGGCGAGTCCGGATGGTGACCTGAAGTAACCCCGGACTAGGTGTATTCGCAAACTATAGACATCGATAGAGATATAAAAATTTCACAAATTATTTGGTGAGACGAACTTATTCATTTTTATTCATTCAACTTTTTCCTTATTGGATTGTCGTCGGAAACATTAATAAAAGACGTGCACCCGAGAATCAACAAATTAATATAAGGCGAGTCCGGACTGTGACCTGATATAACCCCGGACTGGGAGTATACGAGTTATATATACATATACTGTATTAAGTGTTTAATTGAAAATTTCCATTTTTCCTTTTTCTTTTTTCTTCATTTATTTTTCTATTTCTGTAGTTATTTGACTATGATCGGAATGATCAATAAAAGACACTAAAGCAGCAATCAACCATGCAATACACAATCTTGAAAAGGTGAGTCCGGACTGTGACCTGACATGACCCCACACTAGCTTGAAGTTTTCTATACCTGTGTGTAATAAATTAATTTTCATTTCAAACACCATAGATGAATATTATAGGACAGACAAGGAACAACCAATGAAATGCATATTCTATGTTTTTAATAAAACTTGGGTCAATCGATTGTGTATGAAAGCTCCAAGTGATTGTACAGTAGATGTGCAAGCGATTGTACAGTCAATAAACATATCTGACATAGAGAAAAGGAATATATTTGGAATTCTTCGGGAACAATGGCTTTGAAACTTTCAGACAGATGAGACTATATATCAGAAAAGGTACACGTGAAAAGTCTGGTAGAAACGATTGTTTTTTCGATGTTTATTTGACATTTTTGATCGCTGTTGTGAGACAGTTTCAATCGTTTTACTCGGAGCTCCACCATTCCAAGAAAAACGGTTGGATGAAAATATCTTTTTTTTATTATCTAATTGGTTCATATTTACATAGAAAATGATTTAGATACCAAAATTTGAAGCAGAAACGTCATTAAGTAATATTAGAGTTCATCAAAGTTTCCATCAAGCAACTTATTTTTCAAATGTCGGAGCTATGCTTGACAGTCTCCCAAATGACAAAAAAAATAGAAAACTGTCAGCACTATATCCATAGAACATATTTTATTTTGAACAGACGAAATTACTGTTGAACAAAACACAATCCTTTTCAGAAATGTACATAGTTATATTCGCCATACAAAAAGATTCTTTGATTAATATTACTGTATTTTAAAGTGTACTCGTATCCAGCTGTTATTGTGTAAACATAATATATTTATTGTATATATTTTTCAAACTATACTGAAATATATAATTGTTGTCATCTTGAAACTTTGAAGATTGTACTTATTTGGAGAGGATTATCTTAAGTTGTTATAACTGGAATCCAACACTATTGTATATCTAGACAATAAAATATGTTTAAACTAATGAGAAAACCGTACAGTTTCGTTCTCACACTGTGTATACACAATGCTTGTGACCACAAAACACAGATCAAGTTTAAATTTTGTAGGTGTCATTTAAACCATTCTAGAGATATGTTCTTTTACAAATGGGAAAAATGCTGAAATTTTCGTTTCCGTTCTCTTACGTACATGAAGGTTTGACTTTACCAAATGTTAGGAAACTTATACACAATGCTTAGTACCACAACACAGAGATAAGTTCGAATTTTGGTAGCGTCACTGAAACCGTTCTGGATCCCGGAGTTGTTATACTCCGTTACAAATGAATAATGAAAATGATATATGATATGCAAGCGGGTGCATCGTCTGTGTCCCATGGACACATTCCCCATTTACTCTGAAACATGTTTACTTCTTACTCAGTCGGAAACCCGGTTGAAATAGAACAAAAGAATCGAAGCTCTTTGTTAGAGAAGGCGAGAAATGTTTACTGTAGACAAATTTTTTAAAAGTTAATAGAAACAAACAAAATTACAATTTTCTTCTCAATTACGAAGTGTTTTATTTTAAAAACACCATTTGCATAAGTTTTCAATTTATTTAGTACATACTTGATCAAATGTCCCTTCCATTGTGTGATTCAAGAAAAAAATCAAAAAAATGGGTAACAAGTGTATCGAAAAGAGAAAATCGAGTGCACCTTTTTATGTTAGGGCGTGTTTGAGTTGAATATTTTGTCTTGATATCGTATAAAGCAAGAATATCTCATACATCGTCTCGCTTCAGATTCTATCATTTTTATATATCAAAGCTACAGGTTGACTTTATAACATAAAAAAAATCACAGTACTAAAAGATGAAATATATGGGTCAAGTGATATACTCACTAATGAATCACAAAAACAGAGTAGATGTGTTCGAATAGCTATTTTTTTACTGAAAGTACTTGACGACAGTCTTTCAAGTTGGATGATGAAAAATTATAATTTTTTGTGTGTGATAACTAGGGTTTATAGTCTTCAACCACTAAAAAAATCTAGTCTGCCCTTCCACGAAATATTAAATTAGAATTTTTTTTAAATGTTTATGAATTTTCGAAAATTCCACCTGACAACCGATCAGACAATAGTTTTAAGTTGAATCAATGCAGACTAGATCATTAACTGATGCTCATTAGCTAGTTGATACATTTGTCTTTTAAAATACAACTGACATATAAGGATCGTAATGGTGCAATGTGGATAAATTTATCGGTTTCCAAGAGCAAAATTGGTAGCGCGTCATCCCTACAATGACTTCAATTTCCACGATTGTGAAAATGAACTGGTGTAATGGGGAGATAATTTTGACGAAGTAGAATCCTGACTGTTACTGCTGCTGCATAAGTATTTCGCAATTTAATATATGTAGTAGCTTGTCGCTTGCCTATTTTGTCAAAAAAAAAAACACAAATATTGACGGATGGGATCCATAAACAGTTCATTGTAATTATTGTAGAATGCCTCTGCTCCATTAGTTGTACGTCTTTCGGTAGATGGGATTTTAGCACTTACGGATGGTGAAACCAACGCACTATCATCAAATATTTGTCTATCGTTATTATGTATGATACAAATGTGTCACAAGTAAACTGGTGCAAATAATTTCCGAATATTGGCGCAATTGATATATTTGAAAGAAAAAATGGCGCAAATGATACCCTTGAAAAACATTAACTGTCACAAAAGGACTACTGCCAACTATAGTCAGTCGTTTTGAAACTGGTTTTTTTTCTAAGTTTATGATTCAAATTCATGTATGGGATTATAAATAAGATTATTTTTTTAAATCATTTCATAGTTCAACAGTTTTCAAAATATCATTTTGTTCATAATACTTTTATGTAATACATTTGTTTATGATTCGGTCCTTCCCTAATTTGATTATCAGTATGACTAACGGAATTATTGCCAGAGTTATTGTGAGGTGACATGACCAGGTATTCTAGTGATTTCCTGTCGGACTTTATAACACATATATAGTACACAATTACGTAATGCGTGTTCATGCATCGCGTCACTGCTGCCCATATAAACTACTGTCACGGTATATATCAGTATATGGGGCCGGTTATACAGGTCTGATTAATTTTCATAATTATTATACATGTAATGCATCTTGTTTATTTCTGCAAAAATTAACTTCCTTCTGAATAATTTTAATAAAAAACGGAAAAAATAATTCTAAGAAAATCCGCTTTCTCCCTATAATTTATAAAAAAATATTTCCATGTTTTTTAAAGTCATTTGTAAACATTCATACTGTATGTATGATTTTTTTAAAAGTAATTGCACAACTGTAAATTGAAGATACAGAATCATTGCAAGGCTAACTTGCATACATGTATATGAGGGCCTCAGGGAAGATTAGTGATTGTAACTAACTGTGTTTACCCTCTTTAAATAAAGAATTTATTATTATTATTATTATTATTATTATTATTATTATTATTATTATTATTATTACTTGTCTTCTCTTCTAGACTATACAAGAGTAAGAGCAAAATTTGATTATCTTATTATTATAATGTACTGTGTTACAGTTCTCAAAAAATTATCTTCCTTCTCCTGATTAAAAAAAGAAAAGGTGATTCTAAGAAAATTCATAATTATTACCCAGTCCGGGTCCGGCATTTAGTCCGGGTCCGGCGTCCGGTCCGGGTCCGGGTTTCATACCAAAGTCCGGGTCCGGAGTCCAGTCCGGTCCGGGTTTCAGTACGTACCGTTTGCGGTGGCTTCAAGTGCCGGCTACTTCACTGACAAAAATACCGGCTACTTCACTGACAAAAATATAAATTCAAAAAGAAAATAATATCTTTTTCAAATGTTTACAGGCAGCCGAGAGACGTATTTTCGCAAAGTCGTGGTCACGATAAACAAGGGTGAAAAGTCAGTGTTTACCTTGGGCTAAATATAGTTCACATGAATTCAGGTCACTGATTGGTTGTCTATTTAAAGTCAGAATGCATCGTTTCTTTTCAAAGATAACAAGAGAGACGTTCCGGTGGTCATTGAATGATAACAATAGAGACGTTCCGAGGGTCATTAACTCGTTGGCTATTTTTACTTTTAAAACGTGAAGACAATCAGATAGGATGACAATCTTATGTTATGGAATAATATCAGTCAAATTAAAGAAAGTGTAGTAGATCATATTGTTCAGAATCTGGAAAACAGTATCTTTTGAAGTTCATTTTTCAAAGCCCACGTGGTGTTCAGAGAATCAAGGTCAAAAACGAAAGTAGAATATTGTCGACTCGACCTCAAATAAATAACATTTCCAAATGATTTATGTATCCGACTTATTGAACAGTTTACAAAAAAAAAAAGAGAAAATCAGAGGATATATCAATTTTCTGTCAATGCTTGAAAAATAATTGTATAATTTTAGTTACGCGTACCAGTCTTTAGAGAGAAAAGGGGGGTCATTTGTTTACAAATGCACGTAGTTCTGCAAAATAAATCGATCAAGATTTTTAACAAACCGGATTATTATATAAATAAATCTTTTTTAAAAGTAAATGATTTTAAGCATAAATAAATAAAAATAAAAAACTATAACATAAAAAAAAAAAAAATTTCTTTGAGATTTTTTTTTCTTTCTTTAATTTCATACATAAAAAATGGTCATTTGAAAGATGAAATTAGGTGCCAGGAGATTGCGAGAATGCAGGATTTTGCTCTATTTATGGCAGAGCTTCTGGGGGCCTTGAGCGGCCCCCAGACCCCCTGCCGTAAGGCACCAAGCTTACAGCTTGGTGGACGTCCGGCTTCGCCGAACGCATGTTACAGCCGCCTATAATTTTAATTCAGCCTTCTACTTCAATTTCAATGGAAAGCCCTGCCTAAGTATAAAGCTTTATCACAACTGTCACATAAACTTAACATTAACCAAGATAAATAAATAAAGACTAATGAACCATGAGAATGAGGTCAATGTCAGATGAACCATGCCAGGCAGACATATACAGCTAACAAGGCTTCAATGCAACAATTAAAGTTGACCTATTACTTATAGTTTAAGAAAAATAGACCAAATCACAAAAACACTGATCAATGAACCGTGAAAATGAGATCAAGGTCAAATAAAACCTGTGCCACTGACATATAGATCAGAAAATATTTCTATACACCAAATACAGTTGACCTATGGCTTATAGTATTTAATAGATAAAGACCAAAACTCAAAAACTTAATTTTGACCACTGAACCATGAAAATGAGGTCAAGGTCAGATGACATCATCCCACTAGACATGTACACCTTACAATCATTTCATACAACAAATATAGTAGACCTATTGCATAAAGTATGAGAAAAACAGACCAAAACACAAAAACTTAACTATAACCACTGAACCATGAAAATTGTCATAAATAGCATAGACACCTCTTAGTTTTGAGAACAACATGCGTTAATTGTGCAAGTATAATCATTGATAAATCATGCACAAGATTGACTTTTTTTAAAAAGCCTATATATATTGAAATTTTCTGAAAATATTGCATGCATTTATTAATATGACCAATTTCAAGAAATGCGCAAAGATGTGAGATGATTTATATAATTGTAATTTCAGGAATTTACAGTAAAGGCTTTCATCCCCACTGCATTTTGCACTTTTCCCACGTCAGGAGCCAGAAGTTATGGCCTTTGTGACCTTTGTATGATTTTTATTTTAGTTTCTTTTTTAATATCAAAGAGTTTAATATGACGTCCATTATCACTCAACTAGTATACATTTTTGTTTAATGGCAAGCTAAAGCATGCCTCACAGGCAGGGATCCAGGAGGGTCTGAGGGTTGGACATGTTGGAACCCCCCTTTCTACATTGTTCTTTATTGGATGATCAATGCATTTGAATTTTAAAATTAACACCATTCGAACGTAAATATATTTCAAAATTAAGAAGCTGCAATGTACAATCCCAGTAGAGCTGGGAAGATGGTATAAGTCATTCCAAAAGAAGAAAGGACATGCAATCTGTGTTTAACTGCAATTGGCAATGAATTCCATTATTTATTTGAATGCAATTCTTTATTAGTTAAAAAATATCAGAAATCAGCATATTCCAGAGTACTATGTGAAATATCAGAATTAAGCAAAAATGAAAGGGTCTAACTGTCATTGACAAATATTAACTTATTATTTAAAAATGTGTCTATATTCATTTCAAAGTTAACTAAAATATTATAATGTTAAAATAATATAATATAAAGTAATTTTCCATATATTTTATTTCTAAGTTGTTTTATTTTTTTTTTAATTGTATGTGATTGTATTTTGTAATTTACCTCTTGTTTCACATGTCAATGTGACGGAGTGTTTTTCAAATAAAGCATATTGTATTGTATTGTATTGAATGGGGACATGTAGTTGGACCCCCCCCCCCCCCCCCATTTGTCTTTGGTTAGGAACCCCTCCTCGGGTTGTGGGATTTTCTCGTTGCATTGAAGACCCATTGGTGCCCTTTGGCTGATATCTGCTCTTTGGTCTTTTGATACATTCCCCATTTACATTTCGATTTTATATTCAGTTCTATTATAAATGTTAGACTTCTTGTTGATTTGGTTTCACATTTCGGCTTCGTCAGAGGAAAGCGTTCCAGAAATAAAATAGCCTTGCAAGACATCATAATTATTTGGACTAGATTTTCACCACCATCAACATTGTAAAGCTTGTCTCACTGTGGAAGAAATGAGTTTGGCGCGTTTACAAAAATATAATTGTCTGTGCTGACAGGGGAGTGTGTGTGCATACCATTATTTAAATTTTCTAAACCTTCTTTTTCAATATTTTGTGCATGATTTCTTGGTAATATACTGTCAGACCTCGAGTGCTGCTTTACAAAAACGATCAACTTACAAGTAATGTAGGGGAAGGAAACTAGCTAAAAAGACCAAAAGTAAGCCGCAACTAATGGGGTCTCATTGGGGGTTCTGTTCACGGATCTCGCTTTATAGTTACTATTTATTATTTTTAGATTCCCGCATCCCGCTTACACTATGTAAGTAAACAATTCTAATATTTTTGTAATTTCTTATGTCCCGCTAAACTTCATTTCCAGTTTTCACGGCACAATAATTTGACTAATATTAGTGACCCTAAGTACTGTGGTATTTTCAGTGGGTATTTTACCAATAAGGCCATATATTTCGGTGTGTAGAAATACCGCAAAGGAATTCTTAATGGCGCTGACTAAGAAGAAAGTTTTTGCATTAAGGACACCAGAGACATATATACACATCACCAGAGACATATATACACATGTGTATATATGTCTCTGAGGGTATATATATGTCTCTGAGGACACTAAAACGATGTTTTAAGATCACAGAGAATATGGATATATATATAGGAGGATATGATTAAATACTTCATATCTGTAAAGTTAGGTATCAATAGATATTGTAATTTTGAAGTGAAATGACTTTTTAATCAACGCGTGCCACTCGGCACGTGACCAACGGCTTATTGCAAATTCACTAATCATCATGTTCAATCAACCTAATCCAATACACAATTGTCTTTTTATCGTTACTTATTGATTAATTAATGGTTGTTGTTGAATAAACCTAACGGTTTAGCGTGGTAAAATTTCAAGTTTATGAAAGAAAAAAAAAAAATGAATTTTGTGTTTTAAAACTTTGCCTTTGTTATATTTTGTTTTTAAGGAAATTGCTATGCAAGCTTTTTTTTAAATTAAAGAACCCTATTTTGAGATACAAATTGAGACAAAAATGCTTTTGAGATTTCGTTTACTTGTTAACAACACAAGAGTTTACATATATTATCATTATACCTTGAATGAGTGACATATGCATGAGAGTATGTGGTGTCCGTGGGGTTCTTCAAAATCCGATTACAGAAGTAATATAGAAAAACTCCAAGAGGTAAAATTATATTACGTTTTAAAAAGAGACTATAAATCATAACTGTCTCCTATGAACAATAACTTTAAAACTGATGTCAATGCTTTTTTTTTAACAATTCATCTTTATTTCAACAATTGAAGATGAATACCATTTTATTTTATAATGTAATAAGCATCGTGATGTAAGAAATATAATTCACAATGTGTAGGCGCGAATCTAGAGCTTGAAGCGGAGGTTTGGGGGAGGGGGTACGTGATAAATGTTTAGAATACTAGAGAAGTTTTCTTGTTATATAAAACCATATGTTTTTCAATAAATTGCAAACTTTTTGTTCATCCGGCATATGGTTACACTAAATAAACTTTTGATTAGTTTAATTATTTGATTACAGATCGTATCTACCCGTTTTGCAATTGCTGTATCACCCTAAATGAGGCTAATAAAGATATGTATAATAAAATATAGAGGTAGCAGTCTTGGATTGTCTTAATTAGATCCTTTGATCCTCTAAATATCAAGTTACCCTCTTGCCAATGTAATTATGACTTGTGTATATTTAAAGAAGTTACTATATATATCTTTATTCTCATAAAGCAAATGCATTACATCGGTACAGAGATAACAAATACAACAATAAATATTTACAATATGTACAAAACAAGCGAGAGATGTTACAAAAGTTACAAGCCAGGAGTACAAGCACGGGCCGACAAACACAAGTATTTATATTTTCTATAAAAAAAACAAAGCTTCTTCAGAACTGGTTTTCTTGTACTTGACAGAGAATTTAACTGTTTTTTGCCGTTTTGTAAAATATGCAGTTAAAAACTCTTTTCGTTTTTGATTGAAAAATTTGCATTCAAATATAAAATGGTATTCGTCACCTATTTGTCGATTGTTACATAGACTGCAAAAGCGGTTTTCTCTGATTACGTTTTGCCATCTTCCTGTTTCAATCGGCAACTTAGTATTAGTCGTTTGAAACCGACAAAAAACAATAGCGTCTTTGAAGTCCAAAATATTAAAATATTCTTCAATTTCAAGTTTTTCTTAAAATTTTTGTAGTTTATACCTTTTGACGAATTTTGAATGAGGGAATTCCAGTTCTGAATATATTGATCTAGCAATCTCTGCTTTATGACAGTTTTTAACCATTCTTTATTAACAAAATTTTGTGACTCCCATATGTTTGAGAAACCACAATCTTGAAATATTTTTTGTATAAACAAGATCCATTTTATCTGGTTATTATGTAGCGACAACGTGTCACCCTATTCAATAAATTATTTTAAGATTTTCAAGCGGTGTGGTTGGGTGTCACGTTGACAGGGGGGGGGGGGGGGGGGGGGCTGGGTTCACCTTAATTATGGTTAAAACATGTTTTTTGTACTGCCTCTAATCAACAGAAACTAAAATCTCATTAAAAATGAAAAATCAGAATATATTTTAATATAAAATTTGTAGAACAGAAGTTAAGTATCCCATAAAACATAATGAATCATTATGTATACATGCAGAGACCAAAGCAGCAAATATATAGTCAATAGAATCTATTTGCATTTGCCTATGTTCTATCCTTATAAAACCTTGCTGTGAGGCATGGTCCCTGACATCAGAAAAATGAATGAAGTATTGGCAACTGGACGTTAAGCAACCAAATATAAATCCTCACTTTTCCGTGAAGTGTTCACAATTATTTGTCTTTTTAAAATTAAAAGGATTAAAAATTCCCAAACTGAAAAGAGTTGAAAATACTTTATTACTTTAGAAGTAAAAATTATAACAGACAGAATAAATACGGCAGAAACAAACAAATGGGAAAAAAATAGAGAACAATTTAAAATACCATATATACATGTTTAAACAGTATACTAGCAGATTATGATTGAACGGGTTGAGCGAACGTGAATTTCTACCTATTACACTAAAAAGGTGACAATCAATTTTTTTAGGCACGTGTCGAATACACATTCGATAACTTTCTAATTAAAAAAAGGTATAATTGTAAAATTTAAAATTATGAATTTTTAAAAGTCTATTTTTATATGCCATGTCCTTTGTAACAGTTGTATCATTCCATCAGGTCCTTAGTGCACATTTTTGTTCTTAGTGCACTAAGGAGATCCTTTGCGGTATTACTACGGACCCCATATATTTGAAGCTGTTCAAAATATTGTACATTATAGGTACGTGTATCAGATTGAACAATAATTGTCATATATATAAAAAGAATAGGTAATCTGGTATGAAATATGTCCACTGGAACGACCGTGCAAGTGCTATATATATATATTATAGCCAGTCAAGGTCGTTAAAAACTTCCATTTGTTGTTGTCCACTGAAAATAAGCTCTTGAATACACGAATCCCCGTTTTATTAATGCCAAATTTATTTGTTAGTATTTCTTATTCTTTTTCTTATGATTTTATCATATTTTTTTTGTGACATTTTCTGTGTGGTTGAACATGAAATTGCCTCCGATGCTACAAAGAAAATTTGTTTAATGTCAAATGTTGCAATATATGCTAAGTATTACACGTGGACAGGATGTTCCCAAAAAATAAGTTATACACACCCCAAGGGTACACGCTAGTGTCATATGGAAAATTACTGGGTCACCTGTAAGATGGTAATCAGCCATGCAACTAATCAGGTTACTTAACTGACCATGTCACTTCAATTTAAAGTTTATCGGTAGATCAAAATGATAAATTCGTTTTAATTAAACATTTCAGATCTAAAGGATTTATCATTATAATGATGTGAAATAATTAAACCATATCGTATTATTTTCAAAAGATTATTTATTTTCATATTTTTTTTATCTATGCCGGGAAAGAATTGAAAACTGTATTTATAATTTTTAAATCTATTTTATAAAAAATCCGTGTAGGTCTCATGAAATGGAACCCACGCATTCCTACTTAAGATTTATAAAGGAGTAGGTTCAGTAAGACCCCTTTTCGGCCCCAAAATATAGCAGTTTTACTAAATTGTATAGTACTAGAACCGCACCTGTTTTGGGATATATATACATATAGTTAATTTACTGTAAATAACTGAGAGAAAATGAATAATACACAAGTTGATAATTGTCTCTTCTCTGCGAATTAATTTGCATGCAATATTTTCTCTGATTTACTTGTGAGATCACCGACACTAATAATAATTACCTAAAAAAAATAGGTGCTCCGTACTGGGAAGATCATATCGGATCCTATCAATTTATTGGTTCCATTCCCCCAATTAAGGGCATACGATACAGTTACAGGGGAGGTAATGACGTTGCTAACGTAAAATGTTATTTTCGCGACGTCAAACTATGACTATCGGGAAAAGATGCATTTTTCGACTGATTTTTATCATTCAAACTGATTTAATTTGAAAACGAGTGCATGGACCCCTATTTTTTAAAACGGCAATTTGTTTCATTTTGCAAGGAGATTATGTGACCCAAATTTTATAAAACTGTAAATAGAGGATTTTTTTTAATTTTGATAAACATGCAGCAAAAAATGACGTTTCTTCCTCTTATCATTAACATTTGATAAATATGACTTATTTCTGAATAAAAATTGCATAATTTTTAATGATACTTATAAAATACAGAAATTACCGATTATTGAACAAAAAACCATTTGTGTTTATCTTTTAAAACAAAAAAGTTATGTCTTTCTTTCGAAAAAGAAAATACGGACACAAATCTGAATTTTGAGCAAATATACAAAATTTCGACCTCATTTTACTCAAAAAGTAGCACATGAAGGTATATTTTTTATTACATATTTGATTTAATCAGGTAAAAAATAGCTTATATGAAAATTTTCATCAACTTGTAAATACAGGTTCAAAACTGTATCGTATGCCCTTAAATGAGTCTACACGTCTCCTTAGAAAAAATGCCTTGCAATGCGTCTGAACTACTAAGTAGATTACTTCCATATAATTTCGAAAACAGATAATAATCTATTTCACTGGATGAGATTGGGCTGACGGATTTTTAAATGGAAATGTATTAATTTTTATTTATAGCACAAGTTTTACAAGGCAAGATTATTCACCCCGTTCGCCCTACAAATCAAATGGTTGCCTCCTTACACCTACACGAGCTAAAACATATACATATGAACATTTGATATCATTTATTTTGTGTGACAACTCTTCACCAATGACCTGAGTGAAAGGTTGACATGGGCAGATCCAGAAATTTCCATTTTTTTAATTTTTTGTTGTTTTTTTTTTTGGGGGGGGGGGGGGGGGCAGAGGGGGATGCTTGCTCCAGTCATGCTTCAGTGATTCCCTATATAATCAACAAAATATTTCACACCAAAAAGGGGGCGGGGCTTTCTCCTTAATAAGAAACCTCTGTTTTCAGGCATAGGCTCATATAAATTTGCCTTTTGAAGAACTGAAATAAATATGAAACGGCTAATGAGTTTTCAGATGCTTTACATTAAAATACATCATGTACATACATGTGACATACACAATTATATATAAATGTAGAATCAAATCTTGATAAATGTATGTAGTTGAAATTGTTAGCTTTAAACATTAAAAAAATGAACTCCCAAAGTTTAAACACAATTAAGAATGACCATGTACATGATGTACATGTAGTCTGTAATGTATGCCATTGCCATGAAGCTAGATCATTGTAGGTAAACTGTCATCTATTCCCTTAAATCTTTGTCCCCAGTCACCCCAAGTTTGATTTAAATTAGGGAGCTTCCATTTGATTTTTAGGGGGGGGGGGGGGGGGGGCTAGGATGAAATTTGAAAAAATAGGCAGAACAGGAGTTTTGAGAAGAAAACAAAAGGCAGGATGAGACACTAGCAAAAAAAAAAGTCAGGACGACAATTTTGGTAAAAAAGTCAGGATAAACTAAAAAAAGAAAGGCAGGAACGAACAGTGTGAAAAATAAAAAGGCACTCAGGACAGAGATTACAGCTAAAAAAAAAAATGCAGGATAAAATTTTTCATCCTAGCCCCCCCCCCCCCCCCCCTCCTCATAAAAATCAAATGGTAGCTCCCTTAGTCAAGTATATATCTACTCTATTAGGTCTCGGATAGTGTATAACTTGCAAATTAAAATCATACTCCTTCCAAATTTCTTTCTTTAAAATATTATGGATGAAATAGCAAGTAAAGAATGAAATGTGTCAATTTTTTTGGTAAAGTAGTATGTCTGAAGTTGTCAAACTTAATGATAGACCCTTCAGGGGCGGATCCAGTCATTTTAAAAAGGGGTTTCCTAACCCAGGACAAAAAGGGGGGGGGGGTTATTACATGTCCCCATTCAAATGCATTGATAGTCCAAAAAAGGGGGGTCTTTGACACATTCCCCATTCCCATTCTCAATTTTATCATGTAGTCGTCGTAGTCCGAAGACACTTAGTTTTCGCATAATTACTTTTAGTATAAGTTAACAGAAATTTATGAAACTCAAACACAGGGTTTGTGACCAGAGTTTTTGTCCAGAGTTTAGAAATTACATGAATTAGGGGTCAAAAGGGGCCAATATTAAACTTTGTTTGATTTTATAGAAAATAGAATTATTGGGGTTCTTTGATATATATATATTCCAAATCTAACTGTGTATTTAGATTCCTAGTTTTTTGGTCCTGTTTAAATTGGTCTATCTTAAGGTTCAAAGGGTCCAAAATTTAACTTATTTTGATTTTAATAATATTTAAATTCTTAGTGTTCTTTAATCATGTTAATATGCTGAATCTGAATATTTACTTAGATTTTTAGTATGGGCCAGTTTTACAAAATTGTTAAAATGTAAACCTTTAGTTATTTATTGGACAGTAGAATGCTTCCTCTACATAAATATGGGCTGTTTTTGACAATACAATGCACATATATCCGGTACTAGCACCATTAAGTCATGTTAAATTACTGAAATCCTCATAATTCTAGCATTTTAGTTAAATTTTAGACGGTTTTCGTGTAAAACAATAGTGGCCGCATTCGTGTTCATCCTTAATATTGAAATGTAAGTTGTATTTTATGATAATACATAACATATATAAAGGTTGAGGATGAACACGGATGCAGCCACTTTCATTTTTACCAAAAACCATCTGAAAAGTGACATTTTTCGGCATATTAGGTAGATTTTGCATATTTGAGCTTGAATCGGATCGTTTTTAATGACTAAATCTGTTAAAATCTTTCACATAAACTAATGAATTCAAATAAAATAGACACTTTAGTGTTTAAAAAGTGGTCAAAATCTTTTGTCAGATGAACCTGAAATTTGAGGCCAAAATCGGTCCTTACCGGACCTACTCCTTTCAAGTTGGTCCAAATTGGGGTCCAATATTTTACTTTGTTTGATTTCAAAAAAATTGAATATATATATATGGGGTTCTTTGATATGCTGAATCTAACCATTCATTTAGATTTTTGATATTTTGGCCCGTTAACAAATTGGTCCACATTGAGATCTAAAGGGTCCAAAATTGAACTTTATTTGATTTCATCAAATAATGAATTATTTGGGTTCTTTGATCATGTTGATATGCTGCATCTAACCATGTATTAAGATTTTGAATATTGGACCATTTTAGAGGTTAATTGTCAATTAAAATTTTTTAAGTACTTGGACCACATTCATTCAATGTCAGAAACCTATGCTGCATCAACTATTGAATCACAATCCAAATTTACAATTCAGAGTTGTATCCATAAAATTGAGAATGGAAATGGGGAATTTGTCAAAGAGACAACAACCCGACCAAATAAAAAAACAACAGCAAAAGGTCACCAACAGGTCTTCAATGTAGCGAGAAATTCCCGCACCCGGAAGCGTCCTTCAGCTGGCCCCTAAACAAATATATACTAGTTCAGTGATAATGAACGCCATACTAATTTCCAAAGTGTACACAAGAAACTAAAATTAAAATAAAACAAGACATACAAAGGCCAGAGGCTCCTGACTTGGGACAGGCGCAAAATGCGGCGGGGTTAAACATGTTTGTGAGATCTCAACCTCCCCCTATACCTCTAACCAATGTAGAAAAGTTTGAATTGAATGTTGTGTCCATACTTGCTCCAACTGTTCAGGGTTTAAAGTGTACGTTTGTATCAAGCTGAGCCATGCATAGCATTCTTATTGGTTATTTATATATTAATTTGAAATTTTGATGAGTTAGACACATACAGATTATACTGTAAACAATATTTCAGAGTTTAACGTAGTCAAGCAAAACAAATCATAGAAGAATAGTTGAATCATGTTTTTGTTGTCCAATGAAAAATTAGTACGAACACCAAGAAAAAGTATGGGAATGTTTGTTTTTTAAACTATTGACCAGGGTGAAAGTCTTTGAAAGTCATGACTGACCAAAAGTTTGTGAAATGAAATAGCACAAATATTCCATTCTTATTAAATATTATTGTATATAAAGAAAATACTGATGTTTAATAATAGTTTTTACCCTTTTTATGTTTTATAGGACAAGAAATATAGAAAAATAATGAAAAATATAAACAGTTTCAATAGAAATGAGCGACAAAACAAGATAAACAGAATACAACAAGGCCTAAATGGTAAGACCACTTCTATATACTGTAAATTCAGAAATTATTGCTTGCATTTATTATTTTTCAGGGAATGGACAACTTATTGTGATTACAAAAAAAATCTGCATCAATTATATATACATGATATATATATATGTTTCTGTTATCAAAATATGATTTCTTATTTTTGCGATACTCACCCAGTCACATTAATCGCATTACTAAAATCCTCTGGATAATTTATGAATTACAGTAATAAACATGATAAAAGTAATTGCCTTTGAATGATGACTCTTATAAAAATAAGAAGATGTGGTATGGTAAATGAGTGACTTATCCACCAGAGTTCAAAGAAGTGGATGCAAGAAATTAAAGGTCAATGATGGGCTGGCCTTCAATAATGAGACAACACTTCCTTTATAGGTCAGCCAATAAAGATCCCAACATGAAAAGATTTAAACAATCCAATTTAGTTCAACATGTTCAAAAACAATAACAATTAATAAAAAAATATCATGTCTGTGAGCACTCAACCTCTTACCTGACCATAATATAGGACAGTGGTTCAAATAACACAGCATATGAATATTCTATAACAACTTTTGCAAGTGGCTAAACTTTAAATATCACTGCAAGGCACTAAACAACGAATATTTAATCTTGGACACAAAGCACTGAAATAAGAGAACTCATATAAAGCATGACAAGTAAGAATATCAAATGAAAGTTTCTCAAATGTTAAAGTCATATGAAACGAGTGAGTGATGAAAAATAAAGTTTGTCCAACTTTTGAACCAATGCATGTATACATCATAAACTTAGTCCTCTGTGCACGATTTTATCATTATTTTCACAAGTATATCATATAAATGGTCAATTTTTTTTTCTCTCTGTTTGTTATGATTTAACAAATAATGCTGCTCATTAAATGCCGTGTTTTGAAGCTGAGTTTTACCGATTGCAACCTTATAGTAAACAAATCACAAAAAGCATGGGTATTGAGCACGTGTTTAACATGTATAATCAGCTATTTGTTTATTTCAATGACAGATCCTTGCATATTGTGGTCACCGGATTTTTACGAGGAGGGTTACGCTCGGGTCACTATGTATATGGAAAATATGTATCGGCGAATTGCTTCCTGGAAGCAAGCAATTAAAAATAAGTAAACTTCTTCTAAATGTGGGCAAATTAAAAAAAATTTCTCAGAGAAAAGTATATGTACTTAAGTTGCATAATGAAAACTATCCATTTAGTTATAAAAAACATAATTACTATACATATTTTTTTTAATTTGAGGTTTCTTATGACTTTAATTAAAACATGATAAAATAAGCCTATTTATATTGCTGTTTTTTCTCTCCATTTATCATGTTTATAAATAACTTCTTTTTTTTATTTTGTGTATTTATAGGTCAGATATCTTGGTTTTTATGATCATCGTCAGGTCCTGCAAGTCTATACTGAAGAGGAAACTTATTTGTTAATACTTTTCTACATAATGTGCTAATTGGATTAATTAATGTGAAATGAACTCAATTGTGTGTTTTTCTGGAAAAAGAAATAGAAAAAATTCTACAAAATTGCTATAAAAAAATGGAGTACTATCAAAGATGCACAAGGACACAATGGTGTAAAATGTAACAACCTACATATTCACTGATGGATTATGGAGAAATTAAGAAAAAAAAATATCATCTTTGTCATGTTTGTTGTCGAAATAAACACATGCGTTATCTATTCATGTACATAATATTATGTACATGGCTCTCCATCATATCAAATATACAGAGAAGATGTTTGAAGAACAAGTTGCCAAAATTTATTCAACCAATTGAAGGAAGATGTCTTGTGAATGGAATTATTTATGCACTGAACTGTTATGTAGGGGGTAGAATAATTATACACAGCAGCTGAAACAGAAGACAAGTTAATTTGACATGAAAAGTGTTTATTTTATATAATCTTTTGTATCAACATGATCAATAATTCAGTCTAGGAGAAAATATATTTATACTGTTTGTCAATGTTTGTACTGTTATGAAATTTTTATAGAGGAAAAACATTTCCTTAAGGGAAAGGAGTATGTTTGGTAAGGTCCTAAAATGGCCCCCATTTTTAGCATCAATTTCAAATTCGGATTTATTGACCAATAGCACAATAAATTATAGCTTATACAGTGACTAGATAGGAAATAAGCCATTTTGTTGAAAATTTTACGTTTTTGCGTTTCATTATGACGTCACAAGTTGTACTCATATTGATTTTTCACGAAAGAATCAATGAAAATGGGTAAATTTCCCATACATTATTAGACAGGAAACATAGAGCGCATACGTCGACAACAAAGATCTTTTAATATAATGTTTGTGAAGACATTTCACATGTTTTATTTAAATATTAAGTTTGTCGACGCCTGCGCTCTATCTTTCCTGGTCCTTAAATTGGTTGAAATCCAGCTGTTTTTGTCAAATTTTACCAAAACCCTTTATTTTGACCTATTTGGGATGTAAAAATCAACGTGTTAGAATAAAATTTTGACAAAAACAGTTCTGTTAAACTTTCTCACATGTCTTTAAGGCAACTTAAATCATTTATTGTCTTGTAACTATGAACTTTATAATTGGGGCCAAATATGGCCCTTACCGAACTTACTCCTTTGATGTTCAGAAATTTCCTTAGAGGAAATTTAAAGAACAATGATTTCCTTAGAGGAAATTTGAAGAACAATGATTTCCTTAGAGGAAATTTCCTCAAAGGAAAATTTGAAGTGGCAAATTTCCTCAAAAGAAAAAGAATTTCCTCAAAGGAAATAATTATGCAGCAAATTCCCTAAGGGAAATCTTTTCCCTTGAGGAAAACTCTTTTTCCTCTGAGGAAATTGTTGAAAAAAGGGGCATTACTTTTTCAACAGTGGTGCTAGAGCCAAACATATTTAGGACAAATATCAGAGAACCAATACCAATCAAGTTATCAACTTCATTTTGACTTAACTCCAAAAATTAAGGTGACAACTTTTGCACTCAGCGGAATTGCAAACTTGTCCCGGATACTGTTAATATTCTTATACAAGACCTGTTTATTTTCTCTTGCTTATGACCTTAGATATATTATTAATGCTGTATGTTAATGCTTATGAAATTAGATATATTATTGCTGCATGTTTATACTTTTGACCTTAGATACATTATTGCTGTATGTTGATTGTCACTTGCTTATGACCTTAGATATATTATTGCTGCATGGTTTTTTTTAAATGCTTATGACCTTAGATACATTATTGCTGTATGTTGATTGTCACTTGCTTATGACCTTAGATATATTATTGCTGTATGTTTATTGTCACTTGCTTATGACCTTAGATATATATTATTCATGTTATTTGTGCAGGTTTATTGACACTTGCTTAAGTTATTTTATTGCTGTTTGTTTAATTTTCTGTTTTTGTTTCACACATTTTACTTGATGGTGTTATCTCAGTGAAAGATGAAATATTAAAACACAAGTGCCTTATTTGTTATACCAATTGTAATGTTTTGTCTTTTTGAAAATGATATTCTCAAATGTACATAACTTAAATTAAGAAGTGTTGAAATTAAGTAAGGATATGGTATGTGATTGCCAATGAGACAACTAAAAACCAGAGATAAAGGTATTTTCAGCCAGTGACTGAACAGCCGTCAACAATGAGCAAGACCTATCAACATTTAAATGTCTGCATGAAAAAAACACAAAAACATTCAAATGGATAAACATAAGACACTGTGTGCAATGGTGTGAAAGCTATATATGCCAAACTATATACTGAAAATTCAGAAATTATTGCTAGCAATTGTAAGTGCGATTTTTCTCAATTTCATCATTTTTTTGTGTGCAAAATTTAGAATAATCCTGTTTAGTTCATAAAAAATTTCAATATGCAAGTGTATATTATTGTGATTATAACCCTGTCACTATTTTCACAATAATAAAAACAGCAATAATTTCTGAATTTATAGTAGTTAAATTTTTGACACATAGTGATTTACTTTCAATTAAGCATGCCTAGACAAAAATCGTAGAACACACAATTATATATTTCTACAATTAAGATTCAAAGAAATACTTGTACCCATAATAACTTAGTCCGTTTTGTGAAATTGCTTCACTCATGCAATTAGAGGATTTTTTTATGTTTTCTTTTTAGTTATATCACTTCCCATGTGATCAATTATTGTTCCCATGGGAAAACATATTGTTCCCAAGGGAAAAATTATTGTTCCCATGGGAAAAATTATTGTTCCCATGGGAAAAAATATTGTTCCCATGGGAAAAGTATTTTCCCATGGGAAGAAAAGGAGTTCCCTTGGGAAGAAAAGTTCCCTTGGGAAATTTAAAGTTTCCCTTGGGAAATTTAGAACTTCCCATGGGAACAAACAATTTACTTATGTTCCCATGGGAACTTTAAAGTTCCTATGGGAACTCTAAACTTCCCATGGGAAAAGTAATTTTTCCCATGGGAACTTTCAATGTTCCCATGGGAAATTCTAATATTCCCATGGGAATTATCAAATTTCCCATGGGAAATGTACTTTTAATCAGCTGCAGTGACAATAGTGACAACAGTGACAAGTTGGGACTTATGGCATTTTTTTAATTTTTCTATAATCTATCACTGGGCAAATTTTTTTTTTGATATCTTGTAAACCGACAAAGTCAGATTTGCCGATACCGGAATGGCAAATTTGTCCCGCACAGTGTTTTTGGCTATCTTACTTTCTATTTGGGCAACTTGAAATTACTCCACTCACCTGTATCGTGGCTTTCTGTAACCCACTACCATCTTCGAAGCGGCAAAGAGGACATAGTTTTATCTTATATATACAGTGTAAACCAAAAACAAGTTATTATTTCTTTATTAAATTTTTTTTTTTTAATTTTTTTTGATGTAAATATAAAATTGTAAATTTTACCCACGCATGCACGGCACATAGTCATCAATATTATGATGGAGTGCGGAAACTAAAAGAAGAAGAAGAGGGACAACAATGCGTAACTGCGCATGCTCGAGATCGTTCATTTCAAATAGTAAAATTAGCCCATACCGGACGGTATTGTCAAGAATTTCAAAGGTGTCATACCACCAATTAAAAGTCCCTATCTGTTCAACCAAATTTTGCAATTTTCACAGCTTTCTAAATATTTTACCTTAAGTTTAACTTTATAGAAACTAGGTATATCCTGAATCGTTCAGGTGTCACCTTTCTGCATGCTAATTTTCAACATACATTCACAATCGGAACTACTCGGCCTTTCTGGTTGCACGAAAAAATACTGCATAGCGAGAATGGCCGAGTAGTTACGATTGCATACATTCAAAATCATATAAGAAAGAAGAGAGCTTCCGAAAGGAGGTACCACTAAAAATAACCCCTGGTTTTCTGGAAATCTTAAGGATGTTCGCTACTCTGTTAAAAAATAACAAGCATTTTAAAAGACTATTATGAATTGATAGTATATTAATAAAGAAACTCAAAAAGTAGAAAAAAATGGAGGGTCCGTGTGCTCATTTTCGAGATATAAGCCATTGAAAATTTGGCGGGAAATAATTCTCTCTAGATTTTTCATATATTTAACATTGGCACCTTATTTGTTTCAAAAACTATGAAAAAATAACAAGAATTTTATAAAATTTTGAAATATGGCTTTTTAAACTTTATGTAATAAAATTATGAAAAGAAAAGTAGGGGTTAGTGGGCAAATTTTTTTAATGACAATACATGGATAAACCAGAGGATTCCGAAAATCTAGCAAAAAATCAAAAAATGGAGAAGCAAACATCCTTAAGGAAGTACACCACTAATTAATGGCCCCATTGCTTTCTATGTTAAATTCCTCAATTTCGAGTGGTCACAGCTCTTTTACCTTAAGTTCAAATATAGTGACAATCATTGCATGTCAAAGCAACACCTTCTGGTGTCCTGTACTGAAAAAATCAACATACCTTACATTGCATATAAGAAAGAACTGGTTCCCGGAACTTCGGATGTACCAAAACAGGTACTTCCGATCTGACAAAAAGGCAAAATGTACCCTCCTTTTTAAATTTCATGCCATTTTTTTATTATTCAAATTTGTCAGTCAAAAATTGTTCTACAATGATCACCAGTCATGAAGCTTTCATTTGATACCAAAATTAATAAAATATTCTAAATATTTTGACAGTTATGTCCATGCGTAGGAACTATTTTGTGTTAAATATGTACTACTTTCTGGTATGTGCTTTCTGGCCGGGCCCGAATTTGTGGTGTTACACCTTAAATTAGTATACTATGGAGCGCATTAATCCTCAATTTTTAATGCAAACTCATAAACAGGTAAATTTTGGCTTAAAATGGTCTTAATATATTTCTCTTTCAACAAAACTTTCATTTCTGCAAATTTGTTGGTTAGTTTAGGTGAACAATGACATCAAATGCACTATTTTTTGTCCGAGTAGGCCTACTTTTCTAAATTTGAGGGAGTAATTCGCCGTTTCAGAATCTAATGCATCCTGGGTAATATTTTCAAAAGTGTTCACCAAAACGTCCTGATTGGTTAAAAATGTCATAAACAATGAAAATTTAACCAATGACGTGGCGTTATTTTCATTTTGGGGTACGAACAATGAAATTACCCATGATTCTTTAGTTTCTGAAACTGCCAATTGGTGGTATGACACCTCAATATATAATAACGGCCGGGAAACAGACGGAAGCAAGTTAACTCGTACCAACGGAAACTCGTACCATGTTAACTCGTACCAAAAAAGTTAACTCGTACCAACGTAAAGTCGTACCACTGGGAAGTCGTACCATTAAAAATATATTCAAAAATACGAATGTTTTATGGTGTTTTTTCTTTGTAAACTTAATAAAAAAAAAAAGTTGAATTACTGGAATTTTATACTGGATTTTAATGAAAACTTAGACAAAAATACGATATTTTCTTAATTACCCTGCTAATTAATATTAACAACTTTGATTGTGTGATTAAATTAATACATTCCTTTGATTGTGTGATTAAATTAATACATTCCTTTGATTGTGTGATTAAATTAATACATTCCTTTGATTGTGTGATTATTAACTAATCAACTTGTTTAATCATATTATTACATTTTGATTGTTGTTATATACTTTAAAAAAAAGTTAAATCACAAAAATACTGAACTCAGAGGAAAATAAATTCGGAAAGTCTATAATCACATGGCAAAATCAAATAACAAAACGCATCAAAAACTGTCATATTCCTGACTTGGTACAGGCATTTCCAAATGTAGAAAACAGCTTGGAATTAATTATATAATGTTTATTATTAAATGAAATTCCTGATTATCAAAACACAAGCTGATATGAGTTTACTTCATATTTTAAAAGAATTGTCATATTTTGATAACATGATGTCGACGTATTTCACAACCTTGTGCTGAATATTATATATAATAGATTTCATACTTTTAACTGTTGGTCATAAACAATTTACAACCTTTAAAACACAATAAATTAATTCTTTCAATGAATAAAATTCCTTTGAGAAACAAAAGAAAAGTACCCAAATCTATTCAATGTAACTACTTTGGAATGATTAAAAATTAAATCCAATAGTTATCAGTAAAAGTTTAAAAAAGAGTGTATTCAAGGGAGACAACAAAGCAAATCTGCCACCGTATTGTTTATCCAATACACAAGGAACATTAGCTACAAATTGTTCATTGTACTTTCAAATTATATACATTTTACAGACTTAAGAGGTATTGAGTGAAATAACAGTATATATTCATCATTAAACACCAATCAAATGCATTTAAATAAGTTAGTACGAGTTAGCAGTGGTACGAGTTTGCATTGGTACGAGTTTTTTTTTAGTGGTACGAGTTGACGTTGGTACGAGTTAACAATGGTATGGGTTAACTATAATTCGAAACAGACTAGACCCGGATTGACCTTTTATTGCTACAGAAGCAAATATGGCTGAACGTTGCTGAATGAGGATCATATGTTATCAACTTTACCAGTATATATGAATTAAAACACTAACCGTAAGTAAAATGCACTCAATCCAAATAATTTTACAAAATAAAAAAATTGCAAATTTCTTTATCGTCAGGTAGAAGAATTCAATTCTGGCATGAAACCTCGATCGACTTTGTTGCATATTGGCTATTTTTGCCATATAAAAAATCTTCGTCAATGAAGAAACATAAAATATGATCTTCTCGTTTGTGAAGTTGAAAGAACACTTAACGCTATAGCTTTTGATATTAAGGGAAGGGGTGCAAATAATGCCAAATTGACACATGGCTTCAAATACATTATTTTATATTTAAACGAACTTCAGTAAGGGCTTTATATTATATTATTTTAAGACTCTGTTTACTTACCAATCTCTGAATTTCTCAAAACTGAATTCAGATTTCATGGATAAAAAAAATAAAACAATCATAAATTATATATAATTGAAAAAAAATATAGGGTAACACACACATACTAAATTTGTTATGCAATTTGCTTTTATTATATATGTCATCATAGTCATGTTTGTATTAATTTACAATAGTCTCCCAGGAAGGGGTGCAAATAATGCCAAATTGACACATGGCTTCAAATACATTATTTTATATTTAAACGAACTTCAGTAAGGGCTTTATATTATATTATTTTAAGACTCTGTTTACTTACCAATCTCTGAATTTCTCAAAACTGAATTCAGATTTCATGGATAAAAAAAATAAAACAATCATAAATTATATATAATTGAAAAAAAATATAGGGTAACACACACATACTAAATTTGTTATGCAATTTGCTTTTATTATATATGTCATCATAGTCATGTTTGTATTAATTTACAATAGTCTCCCAGGATGGGAGCATTTCCATTTCAGCATTACTATATTTTATTGAAATATTATCCAGTCAATTTATAGTCTATACAATGTAATAATAAATACCCCCCCCCCCCCAGCTTGGAAATAGCTGCCTACATGTTAGTCATTTTTCAATAAGCACTGTTAAAGTCAGAATATCTCTCCTTTGGACTCAAAGTAAAAAAAAATAATGTTGAATTTAATGAATTCCCTACCTACATGTACCTACCATTTATTTTCAAAGATGTAATAGGAAACACACATAGTATTTTATTTGGCCTAGCCCTTATATATACATGTACTCTTAATAAACCTTATATTCCTGCAAAAAATACACTTTGACTATAATTCTAAGATGCCAGTAATCAATTCTAATGTTTTTATTTTTTATCTTACAGATGGTGACAAAATAGATAACAGCACAGTGTTAAGATTGAATCAGAATGAATAAAACAAAAAGATTATATTAGGTATTGGTTTATTTTTTAAATATTTTTATTTGCATGGAATTACTTTATCAATTTATAAAAAAAATCTATTTAATTATCCTGCCTTGCATGGAATAAAATGACTACTTACATTGTTCTAAAAAGAAACGTTTGTAAATAATGAATTAATGCTCAATAATAATGTTTAAAATGTAATTACATGAAAACTGATTTTGATTTGAAGCCATATTTTATGAAATTGATTAATGTACGTAGACAAATCTTTTTTATAGTTACAAATGTATGCGGCACTTAAACACTCAATATCTTTCTTTAATTAGTATAGTAAGATGATACAGATTGATGCCTGTGAAAGAATTATAAAAAAGGTTGAATTCAGTTTTTTATTGTCTATAATACTTCCCTCCCCCTATTTTTCAAACTGTTTATATGTTATATGTAGGTCCTTGCATTTCAACAATTTATTTTTAGTTATACTCATTTTATTATTTCATTATTACTTTCAGCTCCCTCAGCCAGAAGAACTTTGAACACAGTTATTGATTTCTATTAGTTTCCTTGGAGATTTTAACAGTTACTGTTAAGACTTGAAATCAAACAGAAAGAAAATTTGAGAAAATTTACATATACAATGTACATGTAGCTTCAATATAAATCAACTGATACACCGTAAGTATGTCTTCTATATATGAAAGTTATAAATTGGTTTGTTTACAAAATTTAGTTTTTACTAGATATATATGAATAAATACAGGACCAAATTATATATTAAAACAACAAATACTCACAAAGTTTTTTTTTTAATTACTAATATTTCCTATGGTGATATTAATTACATGTATATGATCAAATTGTGGATACAACTACATGGTTTATGCTATAAACTGTGAATATAAAAAAGAGGATGTTGTATGATTGCCTATGAGAAAACTCTTCCAACCAGAGACCAAATGACAGAAGTTAACAAAAGCTACTGTAGCCTATAGTAGGTCATAGTACAGTCTCAAACAATGAGTAAAGCCCATACCACTCAGAGAGCTATAAAATACACTGAAATGACAAATGTAAAACAATTAAAACTAGAAATTTGGCCTAATTTATGTACAAAATAATGAACGAACAACAAATATGTGACACATCAAACAACAACCACTGAATTAAAGGCTCCTGAATTGGGACAGACACCGACATACAGAATGTGGCGGGTTAAACATGTTAGCTGCGGCCCAACCCTCCCCTTAACTGGGACAGTGGTGAAAGAGTACAAAATAAAAACAAACTATAAAATTCAGTTGAAAAAGTCTTAAATCTTAACTCATCAGATGGATACAAGTAGAAATACATTTAGCAAAAAAAAAGGGGGGGGGGGCATGGTCAGGTACTAGTACATCCAAACAACTGAAAGACACTTAGTACAGATCTAGATTATTTACTCTAAGCAAATTCAAGCTTAATATGAGATGTGAAAAATACCCTAAATCTGATAGGTCCTGCAACTTTTGAAAGAGACTCCAAAAATTGAAAAATTAAAAAGGAACTCAATCTAAATTTTGTGTTAAAATTTCATGAGAAATTGTTCAAAGCAAAGGAAAAGAGGCATTAAAGGACTATTTTTGGTCCAAGAATATAACCTATTCCAAAAAGCCCCATTATGTTTGGAAATGCATAAAGAAACATAAATTAAAAACATAATAACTTTGTCTGATAATGTCACAATTACATCATGATTGAGGACAAATATATAATTTATGCAGTTTCCAAAACAACAAAATAATTTAAGAAAACCTTTGTTATAACTATTGACATAATCTCACTAAATATAAAGTTTTTTCTTGGATGGGCACATACTGTACAGTCTAACATGTCTAAAATATAATTTTATTTGACAAAAAACAAGGAAAATTAAGAAATTTTATGAATTTGGTCTAAGTTTATTGCCATGGTAACTCTTTAGTGGTAAAAAAAACTCATTTTTTTCTGAATAGGGTGTACCTAAGTCTAGTTTGGACAAATTTTGAAATATTTAGGATAACTGTTAAATAAGCAGTAATATCTGGGCCAAATAAGAACCTTTTTTATTTAGCCCCTACTACTTTGAGATATTGAACAAAGTGTTGCCATAATGATTTTAAAGGATGGATTGACAAACAATGGCATACCATATACATCCCTTACCTACTGTACATCAAAACCAGAAGTTACAAAGTTATAAAAAATATGTTTTTATATTTTCAGATCACAATTATGTCAACCTAATCATTGGAAGTTTATCAAGTTACATGAGAAGCATTGAAAGCCTGCAGAGATTCTACATGTATACATAAATGGAATAGACTTGCACTTAAAAATAAATTTTAGACAAGACTAATGTACTCTCAAACAAGGATTATTCACATTTCAATGAGTGAATTAAAGTGCATACTAGCTGCGCATGAAAATTTATGTGCATTTTTAAATATATATTTTCGTTTTATTGATTGTTGTTTTAAAAAAACTGTATGTCTTCATAAATTAATCATGAACATACATGTCTTGTTGTTAATAATTACAAGAGTGCACACGCTGAAATGTCTCGCCTCCTTTACTAATCATTGATATTATGTTGATAGTCCTAAATATAAAGCTTTATTACAACTGTCACATACAAATGTAATCTCAACATTAACCAAGATAACTAAACAAAGACCAATGAACCATGTAAATGATGTCAAGGTCAGATGAACTATGCCAGGCAGACATGTACAGCTAACAATGCTTCCATACAACAAATATAGGTGACCTATTGCTTATAGTTTAAGAAAAATAGACCAAAACACTAAAACTTAACACTGAGCAATGAACCGTGAAAATGAGGTCAAGGTCAAATAAAACCTGTGCGACTGACATACAGATCATAAAATATTTCCATACACCAAATATAGTTGGCATATAGTATTAGATAAAAAGACCAAAACTCAAATACTTAACTAAACAAAGACCACTGAACCATGAAAATGAGGTCAAGGTCAGATGACATCTGCCCGCTAGACATGTACACCTTACAATCATTCCATACAACAAATATTGTAGACTTATTGCATAAAGAATGAGAAAAACACAAAAACTTAACTATAACCACTGAACCATAAAAATGAGGTCAAGGTCAGATGACACCTGCCAGTTGGACATGTATACTTTACAGTCCTTCCATACACTGAATATACTAGACCTATTGCTTATAGTATCTGAGATATGGACTTGACCACCAAAACTTAACCTTGTTCACTGATCCATGAAATGAGGTCATGGTCAAGTGAAAACTGTCTGATGGGCATGAGGACCTTGCAAGGTACGCACATAACAAATATAGTTATCTTATTACTTATAATAAGAAAGAATTCAACATTACAAAAAATCTGAACTTTTTTTTCAAGTGGTCACTGCACCATGAAAATGAGGTCAAGGACATTGGACATGTGACTGACATAAACTCGTAACATGAGCCATCTATACACAAAGTAGGAAGCATCCAGGTCGTCCACCTTCTAAAATATAAAGCTTTTAAGAAGTTAGCTAACGCCGCCACCAGATCACTATCCCTATGTCGAGCTTTCTGCAACAAAAGTTGCAGGCTCAACAAAAATAGAAATAAAAAATATTTTTATCTCAGTTTTAGCCAAATAATACATCTGATTTAACTTTTTTCCAAATATATAAACATATGAATACAAGGAGATGTGGGGTATAGGTTCATTGGACAGCATCCCAACAACACAAAACACAAGACTTAAGTTTAATACAATTTTCCAAAACAGAATAGTTTAACTTTCAATTGGTCATTCATCAAAGAGTTAATATATTCAAATTTATAGCCCAACAAATAAAGATCTGCTATCAACAAAAAGAAAACAGTAATAAAATTATCTTGCAAATGAATTATTATTGTGCACACAGGACTAACCCGATCTCAAAATGGATACATTATAAACATTTTTGATTAAATAGTAGATTTTATGCACAAGAAAATGTAGTACATGTATTACAACCGCTTTTACTATGTACAATGACATTCATTTTTGTCATGAATTTGATGTTAAAATATTTATGGCATATATTACCATATGAGATATTCAAGCTCCATGTAGCTTCCAGTTTTTGTTTCCTTACTGAATAAAAGTTATGAGATTTTAATTGCTAGTGAGACAATAATTTAGCAGTGACAAACAGGCAATTGGACCAGATTCCTTTTCAAAGTTTTTGAAATATAAGCAATTGATTTACAGTACATATATTCATCACTGGTTTAATGCACACAACTACAATAACAATTATTGTTAATGCCAAGAGTATCAGGACATAATTTGGGTGTAACAGCTACCAAGGTATCTGTTAGCTTAAAACCCAGTCCCCAATCATGTATATTAAATAATTGAAATTGGTTAATGTGCAGTAAAAGTAAAGTAAAAGTATGTACAATAATGTAAGCGAGAAGGGGTCAAGATAATGTTTTGATTCATGAGCAGTAAATACAATAAAAATTAATGCAGCAAGGTTCAGTATTTCAAAGAATTATTTCATAGGTGTCTAGGTAAAATGCTTGAAAAAGAATAGGATTCATAATTATTAGGTC
Source organism: Mytilus galloprovincialis (assembly GCA_037788925.1). NCBI lineage: Eukaryota > Metazoa > Mollusca > Bivalvia > Mytilida > Mytilidae > Mytilus > Mytilus galloprovincialis. The sequence continues at coordinate 53,044,437 of CM075332.1, forward strand.
CATTACACCTACATATACCATTCATCTATTAAAAGGGGGGGTTTGTTTTCTCTCTCGGAAGTAACATAAATTTAAACTGCATTGATCATTTTTTTTTATACAAGTTACTACCAGAAATTTGTGGCTGTGTAATGGTATGGTGATGTCATCATTGGGAGACATTTAGTTTTTAGACAATAACTAAAGTATAAGAGAACGGATCTGTACAAGATGGTCCAACCGGTCCAAAATTAAAGTTTTTGTTTGATTTTTATAAAAAATAAATATTAAGGGTTTTTTCTTATGCTGAATCTAACCATGAATTTAGATTTTGAGCCCCATTATTAAATTAGTCCACATTGAAGTCCTATTAGGGTCCAAAACTAAACTTAATTAGTTTTCATTAAAAGTTCAAATCTTCTGATTCTTTGATATGCTGAATCTCTACATGTATTTATATTTTGGATATTATACCATCATGACCATATTACATGTACATATTATAAGGGAAATATCCAGTTTTAAAATTTAAAGTTTTTAGTCCACATTCAATCTGTGCCTGAAATCAAGCTATGTCAAATATATACAATGATATATATACATTGTAATCACAATCCAAATTGAGAGCTGTATCAAGCTTGAATGTTGTGTCCATTTTTGTTCAGGGTTCCACCTCTGGGTAGTATCTAGCGGCACCTAACCATGACAACAGAGCATTATATTTTGGAAGGAACAAACTTAGTTTAACAATTCACTTTTGAAAACAATTATTATAGATACAACGTAAATAAGTGCTGATTTCATGGATTTTCTTGTTTTATTACACCTGTGTCATGATTGATGAAATAAAAGTCTGACCATATTCATGCTTGAGTTGATGTTGTCATAAAAAAGTTCAAGCCTACAATAACTCTTGGATGTGTGGTTGTTCACAAAAAAAACCAACTGAATAAACATTATAATTGCTTTTGTAGGTAAAAAAATAATCTGGAACACATGTGAAAATATGTCACATTTTGTAAGGTTTGACATGACAAAATGACTGAGATTACTAAATAAGTTTTAGTCATTGCAGACTTTGGCACATGCAGGTTATACCTTATAACCTATAGTTGTTTAAATCACTATCATTTCAACTTTGGTGGATAGTCACATTAGCAATCATACCTGAACTCCATATTTTAATCATCATAATCATACATGTATCTGTAGCTAGTTCTGAAGGATCTCCCCTTGATGACCTTTGCATTGTTGTGATGTAAAAGTCCCTCACTGCTGTGCACTGGTCATGAGGAGAACTACTACAGAATGAGATACTATATTCCTGGTTCTATTTTTTTTTACTTTTTGTTTCCGTATTAATAAACTTTATATCATATTCTTTTAATATTAAATCGACCTCATTGCACTCAATGCCTCTTACCTTAATTATATCCTACATTGCTCATATTATCAATTTATTATTTGTGTATTACTTATAATATTGTGTATTTCACTAATGTTTATATAATCATTGTATGATGTTTTTGTATCTTGCCTGACAAGGGCCCATGATTGGTTTAATAAAATAATGTCTAATGTCTAATGTCTAATGTATATTACAGCACATAATGTGTTAAGAGTTTCTGTTCCAATCATTGTGTAAAAATCAAATGGCCATTTTAAACAGTCTGCACGGTTAGCCACTAGTCCGATGCCCCAGACTAGTAAAATTTCATTCGGACTAGTAAGTTTTTGCAAAACTTTGTTTGGCCCAATAAGAAAAATGTCAGAATATTGGTCTTCGGACTAGTAGTTGAAAAAGTTTTTGGTGAAGACTGGCCAATATATTATGTGCTAATCAAGTTAGTGAACATATTGCATTTGTATTGAAGGGAAAGGTTAACAGATCTTAACATGATCATTTGTTAATTAGTCACAAATATGTGTCAATGATGCAAACTTTAAAGTTTATATATGTAGGGTTGTAGTCTAACTGACAACCTCTTTACCTCATACTGAGAATGTCTTGTCATAGTGAAAGTACAAAAGTGAAAAGAATAAAAATGGCACATTTTTATCATGTTTATGTTATTTGCAAAAACTTTTCCCAGAGAACCATACTTCTAGCTGGTATTTTTTACTAACAATGTTAAACCTTGAACGGAAATGATATGAACCTACAGTCTTACATTATGGGAAGGGGCACTGACTGACCTTAAAGGGGGGGGGGGGGTTCCAGTCATGCTTCAGTGATTCCCTACATAATAAACCAACATTCTCCAGGGAAAAGGGGGGGCTGGGCCACCCTGGATCCGACTATAAATGGATAAAAGATGTCCCTTTATGTTCATAATGAGAAGAGGAAACATGGAAAGGCTTGCATAATTTGGTAGACCAAACTTCCTCCGTTAACAACCATATATTCAAATTCAAATCATCATTTGTACCTGTCCAAGTTTATGTTGCAGCATTTGGGCTTGTTTTCACCTTTGGACTTAGGAGGGACTATGGGCCTAACATACATTTCAATTATATATCTGATTCACGTTTCCCTCCATGAGCCGGTGGTAGTCCAAATAATTATGACGTCTCGTCATAATTATTTGGACTAGAGCCGGTGGCAGTGATTGATGGAGTAAAGGAAAAAGGTTCCGGAACGGAAACGATCACTGTACAGAGTTTGTTTCTCTTGTTCATTTAATAATAAGCTATCTGCTATAATAAATGAGCTGTTCTGACTCATAATTGAAATTTGGTCATTTTGAGTTAAATTTTTCCTTGGTTGCTTAGGAAATTTTTGTTCCTTAGCAATCGACAAAAAGGACTGGGATGATTAAGATTTTAAACAGATTTTTATGAATAATGCAACTAACTTAGATGTTAGTGGTAGTTTTTCTATCACATTATTATACGACCGCATAAATTGAAAAAAATTGGTCGTATATTGGTATCACGTTGGCGTCGTCGTCGTCGTCGTCCGAAGACTTTTGGTTTTCGCACTCTAACTTAAGTATAAGTAAACAGAAATCTATGACATTTTAACATAAGGTCTATGACCACAAAAGGAAGGTTGGGATTGATTTTGAGAGTTTAAGTCCCAACAGTTTAGGAATAAGGGGCCAAAACCAGGTCCCAAATAAGCATTTTTCTTGGTTTTTGCACAATAACTTTAGAATAAGTTAATAAAAATCTATGAAATTTTAACACAAGGTTTATGACCACAAAAGGAAGGTTTGGATTGATTTTGGGAGTTTTGGTCTCAACGAATTAGGGGCCAAAAGGGTCCAACATTAAACTCTGTTTGATTTCAACAAAAAATGAATTATTGGGGTTCTTTGATATGCCAAATCTAACCGTGTATTCAGGTTTTGGATATTGGATAAAGCTAATTAATTTTTGGTCCTGTTTTCAAATTGGTCTACATTAAGGTCCAAATGATCCAAAATTAGACTTAGCTTGATTTTAACAAAAAATAAATTCTTGGGGTACTTTGATATGCTGAATCTAAACATGTACTTAGATTTTTGATTATGGGCCCAGTTTTCAAGTTGGTCCAAATCGGGGTCCAAAATTATTATATTAAGTATTGTGCAATAGCAATAAATTTTCAATTGCACAGTATTCCGCAATAAGCAAGAAATCTTTAATTGCACAGTATTGTGCAGCAGCAATGAATTTTCAATTACACAGTATTGCGCAATAGCAAGAAATCTTCAAGTGCACAGTATTGTGCAATAGCAAGAAATCTTCAATTGCACAGAATTGCGCAATAGCAAGAAATATCTAATTGCACTATATTGCGCAATAACAAGAAATTTTCAATTGCACAGTTTTGAACAATAGCAAGAAATATTCAAATGCACAGTATTGTCCCGTTTTCAAATTGGTCTACATTAAGGTCCAAAGGGTTAAAAATTAAACTTTGTTTGATTCAACAAAAATTGAATATATGGGGTTCTTCTATATGCTGAATTTAACCATGTATTCAGATTTTTAATATTTGGGCCCGGTCAAATTGGTCCACATTGAGGTCTAAAGGGTCTAAAAGTTAACATTATTTGATTTCATCAAAAATTTAATTCTTGAGGTTCTATGATATGCTGAATCTTACCATGTATTTAGGTTTTGTATATTGGATAAAGCTAAATGTCCAATTTAAATTTTTTAAGTTTTTAATCACAATCCAAATTCAGAGCTGTATCAAGTTTAAATGTTGTGTCCATACTTGCCCAACTGTTCAGGGTTCGACCTCTGCGGTCATATAAAGCTTCGCCCTGTGAGGCATCTGCTTTTTTGTGTGTGTGCAGCTGTTGGTTGATGCATACAGAGAATTGATGTTAACAACTATAGTTATCCGTACAGTCTTTAACAATGAGCAAATTCCATACCGTATAGTCAGATATAAAAGGCACGAAATGAAAATGTAAAACAATTCAAACAAAAAACGAACGGCCTAATTTATGTACAAACAATGAAGTTCTTTGTTTGAAAACTATTGCTACTTTAGAAAAAGTTGTAATTCATCAATGGGTGCCTGGTTTGGTGTGGATTTAGCTTTGTTTTAAATAAAGAAATACTTCGCATGGATAATAATTGTTTTCCTATAAGTTTTTGTTTAATTGGTATTTGTCAAAAAAAAAAAATCAGAATGTATCTATGTTTTAAATAAAGAAATACTTGACACGAATGAAATTTATAATTAAAATATAACATAACTGTTCAATGCATATAAGAAAATAAACATCACTAGTTAACCGATCAAATTCTCTCCTCCTTTTAAAATAAAATATTCGTATTGCTTTGAAATACCAAAAATATATGTTAGGACACACAAAAAAAGTTCTGCAATAAAACGGAGGGTTAACAACTGTCTAATTAAAAGGAATATAAAAAAATATGAACCCTTTTTCACATGAAACTGATTGTGCTATGTTTGGGTAGTATGGTTATATATATATAACTATAGTTTGTGTCTTTGATGCCTTTTATAAATCATTATATATGGTATAAATTATTGTTAAAGTCATAAGAAACCTCAAATTAGAAAAAATAATGCATATGTACATATACTTTTTTTCTGAGGAAAATTCTTCAGTTTGTTCATATTTAGAAGAAGTTTACTTTGTTTTCATTGCTTCCTTCCAGGAAGCAATTCCCGACATATTTTCCGTATGGAAAGTGACCTCAGTGTGACCCATCTCGTAAAAATCCGGTGATCGCAATACGCATGCATGTCCTTAAAATAAACTTTTATCTGATTGTACATGTTAAACACGTGCTCAATATCCATGCTTTTTGTCGATTGGTGACAAACAGGTGACAATCGTTAAACTTCGGCTTCAAAACACAGCTTTAACAGGTCGGGACCACTACCTTATTTGGAAATGCATAAATTAGAATACTTATGTTCTCGCACATGTAATTGTTTATTTACATGTGACGCAATTTATTTTTACCTAGGTTTTTGACCAATCCACTAAATGAGTCACAATGCATGATGGACTACTACGTGTTTACAATCAACCAAGAACACGTGTTATTTACTGAAATACAACACATTTTTTCGTGCAATGCGGGATTCCCAATTTCGCTTAGTTTTTCATTTTGTGTATCCTCATTTATAGTTCGTGATATAAAGTATTACTTCCATGCTCAGATTAACGAAGAGTTGTTTCTATGCGAAGAAAAAAGGGTTTGAATTACCCGATATATAGCCATTAACATGTTTGATGATGGCACAGATATTTCATGTATTTGTCCACCAGAAGCAACGAAACAACAGCGAAAAAACACAATTACCCATGAGACAAACTTACTGGTGTAAAGTAAACCGTCGATAACAGCCGGTGCTGATATTCAAGAGTACAGCAATGTTCGTATAGATAATTAAAGGCAAATGTAGGATCCTTGAATTTTGTGTTCGTAAAAAAGGCGAAGAAATATTTACATACATGGCAATGTTAACAAAATCTATATTAAGTATTTTTGTTGGTCACATTTCAGTATATTGGACTTCCAAACTGTTCCCTTTTTTTAAGGTAGTGAAGTCAGCAACTGTAGTTTCAGTTTGTTCGTTTTTTAACGGGCTCGGACATTTGCCAAACTGAATAAAATCAATACAGCTGATTTCTTAAACCTGTAAAGTAAAACTTTGGTTGGCTTGCTTGCTTTGTTTGTATAGTTGTTTATACAAGTTTTGAAAATAAGATTGACATCTTTAAACAATATATATATAGGCATAGTTTAACTTGTATATTTTAGATTTTGTACAATATACAAACAAAGCAAGCAAGCTAGCCAAAGTTTTGCTTCACATGCAGTAGGAAATAAGCTGTAATGATTTTATCCATATGTATGTACGACAAGGTGGAAAATTTGATATGTTTTGTGAAAATTGCAGCGTTGGATCTATAATAAAAAAGAAGATGTGGTATGATTGCCAATGAGACAGCTGTCCACAAGAGACCAAAATGACACAGAAATTAACATAAATTTTATAGATCACCGTACGGCTTTCTTTTTTTTTTGTTTTTTGTTTGTTTTTTGGATTGTTTTACACAAGTAATTTTTGGGTCATTAATAGCTTACTTTTCAGCATTGGACCTATGACTGCTTACTTTACTAAATTATGTCTTTGTTGGAAAGATGTCTCATTTGGCACTCATACCTCATCTTCTTATTTCTATATACAAAGCACGTTTTAGAAAGAAAAAAAATAGGTAATATGGCACCCCCCCATGATCCAGAGACTTTTAATATTTGAGATATTTTACATATGTCAACAGGACAGCAGCCGAACGATAAAAAACCTTTGAGGTATATTTTGTGATAAAATTAGCAACAAACGGATATTATCGATGGATGAAACTATAAAAAATGTATTGAGCTATATACCGTACCCGCTCAGTGGCGGATCCAGGGGGCGGGGGTTCCTGGGGATGGACCCCCTTTTTTTGGACGATCAGTGCATTTGGATGGGGACATGTAGTCGGAACCCCCTCCCCTTTTGTCCAGGATTAGGACCCCCTTTTTAAAATGGCTGGACCCGCCCCTGCCGCTTTCATAACACTTCTTTTTAGCATACTGAATATTATGATGTTCTTACTATTAGTTCAGGTCCTGATAAAAAAAATACACATTCAGTACAGAAAGAAGTGTTTCAATGAAAGTTTCGTGTTTTTCTAGGCAGAACTGATTTTGCAATGACATTATACAGGTTTAAAAGAGCTCAAATGATTTTCTTACTGGACAGTGGTCACTTCATTGTATATTTCACTGTGTCATGTCGTGAAATTAATGCAGGTTCAATTCATAACAATGCACAAAACCGGTTCAACTACTTTTGCAAGGCAAAAAAGAAAGTCGAATCGTGAAGCCAATAAACAATATTTTTTTAATCTGAGAATGCAAATTGAAGATTACGTTATATATTTTACATTAAATATATTTGCAGAATAAAAACTTTGGTAATGAGAGTCCCAGACAATATATTAATTGACTGTTTTCCCACTAATTCCACGTGTTTTAAGTAGTAGTTTACTCGTAGTAGCCCACAATGCATTGTAGTTCATTGAGTCGATTGGTCAGTTTTTCAAGGCCATATTGGCCTTGTGTTTTGGAAATTACTATGCAAATATATTCTGACGTCAGAAAATCTAGAGTTCTCGACCTGTTTAATTACCCTTCACACTTTTGAACTATTGAAATAAGCCGATAGACCTTTCAGGTCTTTCGTTTCAACGATTTATTAGAATCTTATTTCAACTAATGATTTCAAAGTAAGTGTTGCGTCTTATGCCGACAGTTCGAAATGTTATATAAGTAAATCCATTAGTTTGGTCGTGCGCACAATCAAATGACATTTCGTGACTGATAAACTACTCCACAAATATGTGTATCATTAATCAAGTGTGTATTTATATATTAATTGGAAATATTATTCTAATTTTCCAATTCTTGATGAAATAGAACAAAAACAATTAGAACTTCAATATAATCATCAATGAGACATCTACCCCGGATCACAGACGGTTCAATTTAAAATTTTACTTTCGTAATTTCAGACTTGTTTCCTGTTGAAATTAAACAAAATAAATTATTAGAGAAGTTAAAAATGGCCGAGTAGTATATATTTTTTCCCATCTGTTTCAAGAGGCTTTTAATGTTTTATGTATGTCCCTGATATATGATTTTGTGTATCTTATACGAGTTTAAACTTCAAGTATATTTGAAATGATATGAATTTTATTTGAAAATTATCTTTGATATCGGCGAAAATTAAAAAAATAAATAGGACACTGCTTTATGCTTATGCGTGTTTAGTTAAGCGACTTTTTCTTGACAACGTATAAAGCCGAACAATTTGATACATCATCTCGCTTCAAATCAGTTGTTTTTATACAACTAGCCTAGCTGTTGATATTTTAGCATTACAAATTTCCAATTGATATTTAGGCATGTTCATTTTTTATTCATGACATGTACGTACGTACGAATTTCAGACACACCGTTTACTAACACCTCGTTATTTGTTTACTAGTTTGTGATAAAGATAATTTTACGACCTGAAACAAATAAGACTATTACGGCCGAATTTACTTATGGATTTTTTCTGCATTACTTTAACAGGTCGAGAACTCTAGATTTCTTTATGTCAGAACTTATTTGCATAGTAATTTCCCAAACACAAGGCCAATACGGCCTTGAAAAACTGACCAATCGACTCAATGAGAAACAATGCATTGTGGGCTACTACGAGTTTACTACAACCGGAAAACACGTGGAATTAGTGGAAGAACTGTCAACTAATATAGTGTCTGGGATTCTCAAAATATATGTTTTTGTTCTGCGAATGTGATTCTTGTTAAATCTATAACATAATCTTCAATTTGCATGCTCAGATTAAAAAAATATTGTTTACGGGCTTCACTATGCGACTTTCTTTTTCACCTTGTTAAAGTTGTTTAACAGGCTTTTTTCCATTGTTATGCATTGTACCTGTGCAATAATTTTACGACCTGAAACAGTGAATTTCAGATGAAATGACCACTGTCCACTATGATTTTTTTTAGCTCTTTTAAACCTGTATAATGTCATTCCAAACTCATTTCTGCATAGAAAAACACGAAAACTTTCATTGAAACACTTCTTTCTGTACTGGATGTGTAAAATTTTTATCAGGACGTGAACTGAAAGTAAGAACATCATAATATTCAGAATGCTAAAAATAAGTGTTATGAAAGCGGCAGGGCGGATCCAGCCATTTAAAAAAGGGGGGGGGGTCCTAACCCAGGACAAAAAAGGGATGGGACTTCCAACTACATGTCCCCATTCAAATGCATTGATCGTTCAAAAAAAGGGGGGGTCCAACCCCCGGAACACCCCCTTGGATCCACCACTGAGCGGGTACGGTATATAGATTAATACCATTGTATAGCTTCATCCATCGATAAAGTCCGTTTGTTGCTAATTTTATCACAAACTATACCTCAGAAGGTTTTTTATCGTTCGGCTGCTGTCATGTTGACGTATGTGAAATATCTCAAATATTTAGCCTCATAGCCTCTGGATCACAGTAGGTGCCATATTACCTATTATTTTTATTCTAAAACGTGCTTTGTATGTAGAAATAAGAAGATATGAGGTACATGAGTGCCAAATGAGACATCTTTCAAAAAAAGACATAATCTAGTAAAGTAAGCAGTCATAGATTCAATGCCGAAAAGTACGCTATAAATGATCCAAAAATTACTTGACGTGCAAAACAATAAAAAAAAAATATATAAGGAATAGAAATCTGCTTTGCTTGCTTTGTTTGTATATTGTACAATCATATTAGGATAACAACCAATTAAATTCAAATATAAAATATACAAGTTAAACTATGCCTATATATTATATTGTTTAAAGATGTCAATCTTATTTTCAAAGCTTGAATAAACAACTATACACACAAAGCAAGCAAGCCAACCAAAGTTTTACTTTGTCCGAGCCCGTTAAAAAACGAAAACAAAATAAAACTACAGTTGCTGACTTCACTACCTTCAAAACAAAGGGAACAATTTGGAAGTCTCATATACTGAAATGTGACAAAAATAAATACATTTGTACTTATAGATTTTGTTAACACTGCCATGGCATGTATGTAAATATTTCTTCGCCTTTTTACGAACACAAAATTCAAGGATAACACATTTGCCTTTAATTATCAATACGGAAATTGCTGTACTCGTGAATATTAGCACCGGCTGTTATCGACGGCTTACTTTACACAAGTAAGATTGTCTCATGGGTAATTGTGTTTTTCGCTGTTGTTTCGTTGTTGTCTGGTGGACGAATATATGAAATCTCCGTGCCATCATCAAACATATTAACGGCTATATATCGGGTAATTCAAACCCTATTTTCTTCGCATAGAAACAACTCTTCGTTAAAGGGAATTGAAACTTCGCAAAAAAATCAAAAATTGATATTATGTTCATTCAGTAAAAAAATGCTCAAATTCATAGTTATTAAAGTTTTATTCCGCTAGATAAGCGATCACCATCGATTTTAAATTTAGAGTATCAATTCTCTGCGTTCGGCCATTTTGTCTTCTTTCCCGATTAATGACAACGATATGTCTATAAACCACAAAGGAACAAAACTACAGTAACCGATGTAGTCGTAATAGCGTGTCGATATCATGTCAATCGTACGGTTGTTTTATCCGACTAACTAACTTGATACGGAAAATATTCTTATTTTTTTAAATTACCATGGTCTGTTGTTTTTAAACTGTTGATATTGGAATTAGGTAAAAAGTCAAAGTTGAAATCATAAATAAGTGTTCCGTGAAAATTGTTTTCGAAAATCTAATTTGTTCATAATTCTTTAAAGTAATAAACTTTTTTCAAATAAATTCTGATCTTCCCTCATCTGATCACCAGCATGGCTAAAGGTATACTTTACTTCCAAAGGTATTGTGAGGGGTGTGAGGTGACACGTCCAGGTATTCAAGCGATTTCCTGTCGGGCTTGCAAGTTCATGCATCGTTTCACCTCTGCAGGTATTGATCAGTGTACACGGCGGATAACTTATAACTTTCCATTTTGAACTATCAGATGTATAATATACAACTCTGTCTTACTTGTCATTACTAAACTCATATGCTTGTTTATAAATAACATTTCTGGTGTAAAGAATATTGTTCATAAAAATATAAATAATACCCAAAAAATAAGATTTGATGAAATTAAAATCTATTTAAATATTTTTTCCAAGAGTGAATTTGGGAAAATGTAATATATACTCATTGTCAATAGTGAAGGACAGATTGGAATATACCAGAAATATTGATTTAACAAAATGTACGCACTTGTCGACGATTCGTTTATACGACTGGGTAGAAAGTTACGGAACTATAGCGCAATTTAAAATATATACATGTATACATTGAACATAAGGAAAAACATATATTTTGAATAAATTGGGATAAAAGTTTTGTAAATAGACTAGTCCACGTATGCCAACAGTATGTAATCATCGAATGTCGATAGACTATTGATACCAGAAGAAGAAGAAGAAGAGAACCAATTTGATATAAATACAGGTCGATGTATAATTTGCTTTGGTTCATCGAAGTTGTGGACATAGTGAAATCACAGATTTATATTTCAATAAGATTGTTCTCGAACAAAGGAAGGAATTCGTCATCACAATTGTTATATATGCCACTGGACGAACACTAATAATCCCCAAGGGATGTGAATATTTTGCTGGGAAACTATTGAGTATCAAAGTTTCAAATTAATTTTGGGATTTATTTTCTTTCTTGGTATTCAAGGGAAATATGACATTAAATTGGTTCTGTCTTTTTTTTTAAACATCGTTTAAAAGATGTGTGTCTAAAATGGACGCGTACGCCACAAGAACCCTGTAATACTAGTACGAGAGTATAGCATGTAAACATTCCTTCTCAATAATATGGTTGTATTGGACATCTTTTCATACAGATTGACAACTCATGGTCCGATATGCATGTAATATTTGCCACATGACGCCCATAGTTCTTTCTACCATCATCATCTTATTCTTTGATATTGCTGTAAACATCGATGGTTCACACCCAAACAAAATGGGAGTAATGTACCTTCAGAGCTTCTCCGTGGTATACACTTGTGAAACTTAATATATAGACGAAATTTCTGTATTGAAATGAATCTACATCTTCAAATAACGATTTTGGGTAATCACCTTACAAACCAATATAAACGTATGGCAAGATATAACCATAAAGGAATTTAGTTTTTGTCAGACGCAAGAACTCATCACTATCATAAACTTATACGTATATATGCATGCAGTTTCAAATATCAAGAACAAGCGGTCGATGTCGATAGTCCGTTTTCTAACTGTTCAGAGTTAGACATGTCACTTGTTCATTCTTGGAAGCCTTCATATTCCCCGTCCAACGATGGGAACTCTTTCTGGTTGTGTTGACTATAAATGCTTGTATGGTAATTCTGTCTGTACAAGTGGTTGCATTTCCTCTCCTTTCCCAACAAACAAACTAACGAAACGCTACTAGTCTGCTTTCTCTAGAGCTCATCCTCAATGGCGCTTATACGTCAGTAAACTTACATATATACTAATAATGATTGTTTCAAAAACAACGATGTATGGACGAACTATTCTAAATTCGTCAATATCAGTTATGCATGACTAAAATATAAGTTTTATTACAACTACTGTACCGTACTTATTTGGATTAATGACGGCTATCATGTTCAACATTGCACAAATATTATATATTATCATAGAATTTTAAAAAAAATATGTACAAAAATCCTCAAAAAAAATAATGCCTTAGCTTAGATCATTGGTATTCTTTTCACAAAAAGTTCGTGTAAATGATTGTCAAATGAATTTAATTATGTAAGAATGAAATGTTAAAAAAAAACTAAAAAAAAATCTAACATGACTAAAATATAAGTTTTATTACAACTACTGTACCGTACTTATTTGGATTAATGACGGCTATCATGTTCAACATTGCACAAATATTATATATTATCATAGAATTAAAAAAAAAGGTACAAAAATCCTCAAAAAAAAATAATGCCTTAGCTTAGATCATTGGTATTCTTTTCACAAAAAGTTCGTGTAAATGATTGTCAAATGAATTTAATTATGTAAGAATGAAATGTTAAAAAGAAACTAAAAAAAAATCATGCATGTTGTATGTTGTATTTTTTTTCAATTAAAAACTTTAAAATTGTGATAGTTTTATGAGCATTAAACACAGCCAGATTTGAATACAAATTAAGAAATTCCGGTAAAGTCAATGATATCAAACAGATGTGCAATGGTATATCAAATTGGGAAATATTGCATTTAGTTCTTATTAAAGATTAAAACTACTATTTTTTACTTCATATTTGAATCTTTACGCCAATTGCCGCTAAGAAAGTAATCCAAAATTGTTTCCTTTTATTTTTATACACTTTCGGAATTATGAATCTGAATTTTATTTTCAATTAATTTACACAATTTAATTATTGTATCTTTATTCTCATCGTGTATTAAATCTTAGTGTATTAAATACAGCATACTCTTTCTAATCCTTTCTGTTTATCCTTTCCAAATAACAACATTCATACCTGTGTACGCTTGAACTCACACCTGCGGCTAAATAGCTACAAGGTAAACGAATTGACCTCAAGCCGAGAAATATACAGTGACCTTTACAAAATAATATACACACTATGCTCACACATTAGTTGCATTGAAATGATTATCAAAACAATAACGGTAAATAGAACTGAAATCTTTTCAGTTCAATATCAGTAAAAATGTTCAATAAATATTTTATGAAAAAAATCTCAACAATAATTAATGAAATTTATTCGAAACATTTACTAGAGATAATTTTATAGGAGTTTAATTCAATCAGTACAAAACGGTATATGCATATTCATTTTCGTTCATTCTTATATTGTGGTTAATAACTACGACCATTCGTCAGCTGTGCGCTTTTAATTACGTATATTGTCGATAAGCTATAAGAGTTAAACAGATTTTATTTTTTCCCAGAATTCAACAAATCGGGCTAAAACGTCACGACCCACTCGAGAATTCAACCAAAAAAGTTACAAATACTTGATTTTCTCCGTTATTAGAAGGAATACAAATTTAAAACTTTGCAAATGTGTTTTTTATGTTAAGATGAACATAATCAGATGATAAGTAAAAAATCGCGGAATTTCCCTTTAATCTGAGCATGGAAGGAATACTTTGTATTACGAACTATAAATGAGGATACACAAAATGAAAAACTAAGCGAAAATGTGAATCCCGCATTGCACGAAAAAATGTGTTGTATTTCAGTAAATAACATGTGTTCTCGGTTGATTGTAAACACGTAGTAGTCCATCATGCATTGTTACTCATTGAGTTGATTGGTCAAAAACCTAGGTAAAAATAAATTGCGTCACATGTAAATAAACAATTACATGTGCGAGAACATAAGTATGCTAATTTATGCATTTCCACATAAGGTAGTGGTCCCGACCTGTTTAAACAAATTCTTTGTGTGTTATACCTACACTAATGTGTCTTCAACCTCTGTGATGATTTAATTGCAATACTCATAGAAGAAGACCCTATATCAATACTGAACGAATAACAATGAGATGAAAAACAACGATCAAGAATTGTTGACGTATTTCTAAACTATGTCGAAGTCCTTCCTTTAATCACAAAGCGATTAGAAATTAATCGAGAGTTGTCTCTCTTTATCTGTTGTTTACAGTAATTCACAAATACCAAAATTAAAATGATACAGACTTTCTGTATATTATACTCATTTGTGTAGAGGTTCCATCCTCTGTTTTTCATTTATAACTTTTACAACTAATACAAAAACAATCCTTTGAATTAAACATACATTTTATTACATCAATATTTTCATGACTAGAATATACATTTTTACTTTGTGGCATTACTTTGGCTACAGAGTATTCTATAATATTTTGTTGAGGCACCAGGGTGACTACCGATTACCTATACACAATGGCTATCAGCTGACCTATGTTGACATAGTGTCATAAAACCCCTGGTAGTTAAACACGGTTAAACCACCACCTACCATGGGAAGTGACCGGGGAAAACACTCGTATTACCAATGCTCCAGGTGTAGGCCTCCCCTCTATAAGATGAGGTGGAGGAGGTCCCAAAGTTACCCATCTATTGACCCCACCGTTACCACTAACCACATTTTCCAAACCTTCAAATTGTAGAACTTGTAAGGCCCCGAGCAATGGCCGAGTGAAATAATCCCCTAATCACTACCAGTCTCCCTGGACCGCCACATGAGAGCCCCAGTCATCTACCAAATCTGACTGGGGTTCTCAACTCCACAAAATTTTCACTATTGAATCATTGGAAAAGTTGATTTTGTTGTGCGTAGGAAAGACTCAACCCCTCCCGCCTTGTATATTATTTAAGAAAACCCGATTTCCAGTTTGTGACAAATGAATTGCATCTGTTCTGTATAAAGACACTTCACTTGCCCTAATGTTCTCATTTAATATAGCTTTGCCCCCGTTTTCTATTACAAAGTTTTTGACCACTGAATTCACTCTTTTTCTCTTCTGTTCGATTATTGCACCCGCATTCAAGGGGGCAAAATGCCAGTATCTGCGCTGTAGCATTGAAGACCATATTATAATAACATTTTTAAATAAAGCCCTGTAACGTAGGATAGAACATTTTACATTTTCGATTAAACCCTTCCCTGTCAATTCTAAATCTGTCAAATCATTAGCTCCACAGTAAATAATAATAAAATGAGGAGAAGGTAAAACAAATCTTTTTGCGTCCAGTAGGGAGTCCAAATCTTTAATCTGAAAACCAGGTTGCCCAATCCTATATGTTGTAACACCTTTTGACCCCAGTCCCAGGTTGTTCCTACCATATTTCTTCGCCTCTACGTTGGCCCAATGAACAAGGGAACTTCCAACAATCCATAAAATCTTGGGACCTGTGAAAACCTGTAGCTTGTTAGCCTTTTAAAACTAGAAAAAATGCAACCTAATATAGCGAGTATAAGCATGCGATTTCCATCTGCCTAATCTCATAATTACCTCATCTGAGACCCCCTGCCTGGCTAGTTCCGTGGCTCACCCAATTTTAAAACTATGTGACCTAAAATGACCTTTACTTATAAGAAGAAAATTGAAAGCTTTTTTCCAGTATACTACTGAATTGGTATCTAGTTAAAGGCATACCAGTATAATGAATATTGTACATAATTGTCTTCTCTATACCTATGTATATGGTTTATTGAGAAATAAATATATATAATAAACAAATCTGTATTGTTACAGGTAGGTCGTACCTTTAAATATTCGTTAATGAGTCGTATCGGACAGTAGTTTTTTCCGTTCTCAGGTATCAATAAAGTAACAGACTTTCCCTTTTGGTCAGTTTTTGACCACCTTACTCTTAGCTCCAGGACTTTTCTCCTAACTAAAATATCAGAAATTGTTAAGTTGGAGCCATTTATAACAGACTTGGATTTTGAAGTAGTGATTTCCCCTTCTGTAAGCAAACCACAGAAGGCAACAGAAAAAAACTGCTGAAAAAAAGCAGCTTCATATTTATGCTTACATACTTTAATTTAAGATAAATTTGGATTCTTTTCTATTTTTAGCCTAAATTGCTCGTCAAAGGTGGCACAGTTTCTTACCTTGTTGCCGCTTATCTTATATCGCGCATATATTTTATGAATTCCTGTGCCCGTGTGCTGTATTTCTCAATGTAGACACTCATAAAGATCTCGAATGCTGAAGTCCATTAATTTATTGACAAATAAACACCCGACGATCTTTTTTCAATGCTAATTTTCCCCCTTTTTAATTTCAAATCGGCCTCGTCAACATCTTCCATTTCTTTTTGCGTTCTCAAAAGAGAATGAAGCTCTATAAATAAACTCGTCATAGATATGAGGACAAAATTATGTTTATACGCCAGACGCGCGTTTCGTCTACAAAAGACTCATCAGTGACTTTTCACTCCCAAATCCTTTCTTTAATTCTAAAAGGCACGTGTTCCCCCACTGTGCCATGAACGCTAGATTCTTATGACGGAGTGAAATCAATGGAATTATTTGCAATTTCAAAGTGTTCGTGTAACGGGTCGTGGCTTAAAGAGGGGAATGCCCGTGCATCCTCCTCCGACTCATTACCTGATGATATATCAGCCGTTTCCTAGGTACTTCTGTCACCACGTGTCTGACCTCTTTTGTTTTCTTGGCAGTTCTTCTCCGGCCAGCTCCGTCTTTCTATTGGGCAATTTCTTCGTGCTGCACTCTCTTTAATTTCCTCCTGTCCTGCTGGTCGATCGTATTTTCTTCCCCATGGCCCTTGATGGCGATCCTATGGCATTTCTCTTGTTATGCATCTTCTTTTTGGATAGTTTAACTAATTTGCGTAACACCTGCTTTCTTGTCGACAGCAAATTAACAAGTGCCCGATACGGAAATTCCAAAATTCTATTCAAGCTGATACGGGAATTTCAAAATTCTGATTCATGCTGCGAGCGCCGTCTATGGCCATGCCAATTATGGCATTAAGCTACAGACAGCAACACCCACGCACCCACACGCATATTTGATTGAATTAAACCAGATTATTGAAAATATAAAAAATTTATAATCTCAATTAATCTGCATTTTCACGAAATATTTAATTAGAATATTTTCGTTTTTCAGTCACTTTTCGAAAATCAACCCCCACCCCGCACAGACAACCGCTTAGATTTAAGTTTAAGATTGACAAATGACCTACAAGTACGTGATAGCCTAATAGCTATAAGATACTCTTGTCGGTTGCAATACCAATGGCATGTGAGTTTTGGCAAGGTGCTATATGGTTGAATTTATCGATTTAATAGATCGATAGAGCAACATTCCGACAATGGCTTTCATTTTCACGATTGAATAAATTAGCTGATGTAACTGCTCGGTGTTGTCATTTATCTAAACCATCTTGAATTCTTATCAGTCCTTGAACATGTCTATTTGACCTAATGTTTTTGTTTTTTCTGAATTACTCCGTGTCTGAATGTTCTACAATAATCAGTTTTTTTCAGTTTGAACACTCCTAATTTATTTGTTTCAGTCTTTTCGTGTTTTATATTCCCATGGTTAAGTAAACATCGCATGTCAAGGTAACCTTTATAAAAATACTTCCCTTTGTGTTGGAAACTTAATCCTTAAAACGTTCTACTACAGGTTTTTAAATTTTTATAATATACTGTATATGAAATATCATTACTCAATATATTTTTGTTAATAAAAACTGTTTAGAATACTTTATCCTAAAAGGTAAAATACCCCCATTGATTTCGTTTCTCCCCATTAGTCTTTGTTAGATTTGCACATTTTCAAACATTTGTGCAGAATTAATATTTGGTTCACATAAAGAAGTACTTGGCATTAGTAAAGTTTCGTACTGTCCAGTACTTTAGACAAATATGTCACATACTATTTTATTGCATATAAGAAAATAATCAATCCCGCAAATAAACCAATCAAATCTTAATCCTTTTTATCTGTGTACAAACTTTAGTAGCCAAGTAAACTCAAGTTTCCAAAATAGTTTATAGAAAAACCAATTAAAATAATGACGGTACTTTGAAACATACATGTGGATATCCACGTGCGGAAAATTTCCCGTGCAATGCCGAAAAATTACCTGTATTAGATTAACTTCCAAAAATACTGTGAGGTCAACAGTGAACGACAGAGCTTTTTTACTTTCCTTTTCCTGTGACATTATTCATGTTATTTGAAAAACTCAAAACCTTATATATGTGATAACTTAAACCCGGCCTAAATTTGGTATTCAATATGTGGCACAGACAGGACGAGAATATTATAGAAGGAACCCTGTCGTGTAAAGTTGTAATTTTAATGTTATAATTAACACTACCATTAAAGCGGGAGGTTTGGCATGCCACAAAACCAGGTTCAACCCACCATTTTTTCATAAAATGCCCTGTACCAAGTCAGGAAAATGGCCATTGTTACATTATAGTTCGTTTCTCTGTGTGTTACGTTTCGGTGTCTCTGATGTGTCGTAGTTCTCTTATATTTGATACGTTTCCCTCAGTTTTAGTTTGTAACCCGGATTTGTTTTTTTCTCTATCAATTTATGAATTTTGAACAGCGGTATACTACTGTTGCCTTTATTTAGAGACAACCGGGACAACCACACATGCAATTTGAAAAATCCCGTGATGTTCGCCAATTATTTTGGATTAAAAGTCACCAAACAGCTTATAATCTCGGTCTCAATGATAAAATATAAGGTCAGCGGAACATAACTCCAACTCCTATCGATGTCATTAATATTGTCAGTAGACGACTTAGAAATACTAGATCACAGGGTAAACACAAAAACCATTATCAACGTATTTAACATCGTAAACATTATACACTTGCTGATTTGTTCTCAAATTATAAACATTAATGATAGACATCGAGTAATATGCAAACTGAATCATATACCAGTCAGTAAGTTATATGCTATATTTCTGGAGTGAGATTATATGTGTAGCCCGTTGTATGAATATACCCATATTATTACAGAATTTTGTCATCCCATTTTGTTTCCTAGTATTGATAAAACTCAACATCATAAACGGCATTTTCTTAAATTAAAATGTGTAAATAGAGGTATTGATTTTATAAACTTATACAGTACATATCCCACATCCAACGTCATAAACAGTCAGAGAAAAACATGTTCTTGTGCAATGCCAGGATACAGATATCGACATATTGTAGATTTATGAATGTATATATGTACATTACAATAGTATTTAGTTTGCTTTTAATATACTGATAACAAAATCCATATTATTACCAATAAAAACAATATTCAATGATTTAATTACAGTGTTGAACTGGTAACCTTTTAGAATATGTTTATTCAAAGGATCGATAAGTTTAGCAGTTTCGTTTTTAAATTTCTGGGCACTGTTAACAATATCTCCGTAAAAATGAGGATTTTCTATCCCGTTTGAAATAATTTTTCTGCAGATACAACCAAACTGTGATTCAGTGGTTGTCGTTTGTCTGTGTGTTACATATTTGTTTTTCTTTCAGTTTTTACATAAATAAGGCCGTTAGTTTTCTCGTTTGAATTGTTTTACATTATCATTTCGGAGCCTTTTATAGATGACTATGCTATATTGGCTTTGCTCATTGTTGAAGGCCTTACGATGACTTTTTTTGTTAATTGTGTGTGTTATTTTGGTCTCTTGTGGAGAGTTGTCTCATTGGCAATCATACCACATCTTCTTTTTTTTATATTTAATACCAAATCGAACGTTGTTTTCAATCTAGAAACGTTTATATTTGTTTTTCGTTTTGGTTTGTATTATAGTTGCCTTCGGGTTTATATGATCAGTTCATTCCATTTCGACTCTTCAAAACTCAAAAGTCTATCCTAAATTAAGGCAAAGTTCATGGCCTTCAAAACACCGTTTTGATTCATAACATCACCGAAGATCCATTTTGTTACATCTGGTGATCCGTTTATTTGTCAATCACGATGGTAGTCAGCAGTATTTGAAAACATTCGTTTTTCGACATGATAATCAATTGTATTTCGTTAAAATATAAACTTTTTTTTGGTCTTTTGTAAAATTGTGTTTGTCCTGTACTTAAGTCCCCTCTACCAAGATTTGTTTGTGCATGCACACATATAAAAATTACTCTCTTTTATTAATCACAAGCATAAACTTGAACAAATGTGAAATGTTGTTTTAAAAAATTAGATTTGTATAGTAAAAAATAACATTTGTCAGCATAAATTTCAAACTCAAAAACTTGTGGATTCAATTTTTTGTGTGTGGAATTAGCTTTTTAGCTTTGTTTTAAATTAAGCAATACTTCGCATGGGTAATTTTTTATTTCATATATACAAGTCTTTTTTTAATTGGTAATTTTCAAAAACAAATGTTCAGAATTTATCTTTGTTTAAAAAAAAAGAAAGTGGAGCTTTATCCTGATCTGTACAACAGTAAAAATATAACATAACTTTTCAACGCATATAAGAAAGTAAACATCACCAGCAGTTACCCAATCAAATTCTATCCTCCGTTTTTCCTTGTTTACAAAACAGAATATTCGTAATACTTTGAAACACCAAAGATACATGTTAAGGACTCAAAAAGAATTTCTGTAATGAAATGAAGGGGAAATTTACAACAACTGTCTAATTAAATGGAAATATAAAAATATAGGTATTTTTTTCAAATATACATTAGAACCGTTTAAATAATACAATAAACTTGATAATTCAAAGGCTTCATAAACATTAAGGTTCATGTGGACCCTATGGCTAAAATGGCCGTCCACATGAACCTTAAGTAATGATGCCGTAGTTAGTTTTCATCGCTAATTGTATTCTTTTATTTATGCGTAGGGTGAATATTATTTCCACACGGTAGTTACGGCACAATAGCTTTTCTGCATACACACAGATCTCTGATTTCGTTATACTACATACGAGTAGTATAACGTAGTATAACGATATCAGAGATCTATATTTTAATTAGATTGCTTCGCAGTTACTATTTTTGCTTTCGAGTGAAAAGATAACCCTTCTAAGCAGCTTCATGCAGTAACACCGAGGTCTTGTGAATTCTATAAAAGTTCTTAAGAAATTTTGGAAAATATCTTTCAAAGTCGACATGTTGCCATTCTAGCGTAAAATAAACAAATCGGTAATAACCTGATATGAAATGTGTTAACTATATTTGTGACCAGTGAGTAAAATAAACTGCGTGAAACTGCTTATTTTTATTTAGTTGATTAATCTTTTTATCATTATTATATAGTGAAATGACCTTTGATATCGTCTTTTGTATTCACGTGACATCTAGAAGGGTCATACCTTATGAAGGGTTAAGTATTAACAGTAAACAGGTTAATTATCCCGATCATACGCGTACGGTCGGACCATATAAGTATATACCCATACGGTCATGACCATACGCGTATGGTCCAAATATTCATATGGTCCGGAACATAACCATAGTTTGTGTATTTGATGCCTTTTATAATTCATTATATATGGTATAAATTTAAAATACAATTATAGGTGCCTTTTATAATTCATTAAATACGGTATAAATTTAAAATACAATTATGATATTAAATTTCAGTAATTTTTTTCTGTTTCGAGTGTATTGAAACGATAATTTTTAAGAAAATGTTTGAAAAACACTCTCTTTCTGAGAAGATTTTTTACTTCTTTCAAAACATTGTACAGTAATATTTAAGAATTTCTCATCTATTTTATTGTTTTGTTGAAGGTAATGCAAGATTTGTTTCAATAGACCCGATGTTTACACATATATTAATAGATCATGATAATAATTGTCACATCAATTGCCGAGAAGAGCCTACTTAAAAAGCTCCGAGAATCATCTAAGCATGCTCGGAGCTGTCTCGGAAGAATAAAAACTTCATACCTAGATGCATATTTCATTTAAACATGGTACAGTACACACTGTGACATGGTCTGAAAAATCATCAGCATCTTGTATGCCTGGCATTAAATGCTGGGCTTTTATTGGAGGTCATAAATCACTGGCTGATGGTCAGACTACCTGCTGGGATAATTAAAGGTGATCAACCAGGTGTTTTAAATCTTTTAACAGGTAGAAGGTTTCATGTCTTGATTACATAATATTTAGATGTACAGGTAAATTTTACCTGTGTTTTTCTTTGCATTATTAAGAAAAAATACAACTTTTATTATGCTTTTCTGTTATTTTGTCTGTCAGAATAAAACATTAAAGAATATATTTTTTTTATATTCTTCACCTGCTGTATCTTAAAGAATTAATTTTAAATCTAATATTTGTTCAAATATTAATAAAACTAAATTTTAAATGTAATATATATTCATAACCATCTTCCTATTAATTTGATTAATATCTATTGAAAAGATTTTTTTTTAAGGAAATCAGTAAATAAAAAAAAATAATGGTATTTTTTTATTTTATGTCTCTTGTTCGTTCTAAAACGATTTGTCATTTTAAAGGATTTTGGTTTTATATATAAAAGAATATGTTTTGAATTGGTACATGAACATTGTATGTGTGTAATTCCTTTTTTTTAATCTTGTGACCTTGTCTGATTTTATAGGTTAAAGCTCTCCCTTTTTTTCTTTAGTTATTTGTAGCATTCTTGGTATTTTTTAGTCTTCTTTTTGATGTTTCACCAGTAAATAAAATATTTGTTAAATATTTATTTTCTTTTAATCTTGTAAGGCCGGCTTGTCAGATTTTATAGGTAAAAGCTGTTCGTTTTTCTTCAGTTTTTTGTAGCATTCATGGTTTTATTTAGTCTTGTTTTTGATGTTTCACCAGTAAATAAAATTCTATTATATTGTCTATTCAATAATTTACAAATAAAGATAGTTTATAACATTTTATTAGGAACACATGTAATATATGACAAATATAGCATAAAACAGATAATAAAATAATGCAGTGTACATTTAAATTGAACAAGTCCAATGTTTGTCACTAAAGAGTTTTCTTCTTCTGTTTTCCGGGAATGGGTCTCCTTAAAGCTTCATTTATCTTTGTCACCACCATCAGCTTCCACGCTTGCTGTTGAGTAACCTCAGGAAAGAAATGGCTGACATACTGGTGTAAGTATTGTAGTCTTACTGTATCAAGAGGGTTTTTGTTGTTTTTTGCGTCACCATTATATGAATAAAATCTCCTCAAACATTCACATGTAAAAAGTTCAGGGTATAAGAGTTCAACAATATGTTTTGCAAAATTACCAGGGCCAGAAGATGAATTAAACTCTCTAAGTAAATCAGTTGCTGCAATCTTATGTGGAGCTGGAATTGATTGGAACTTCGCATCAATGACTTCAAACATAGATGATGTCAAGAACTACGAGAGATGCAGCAGAAACTTTTTCATAACAGTCTTTTTCAAGGCTACACAAATCATTCAAAAAGATATCTTTAATTTGTTGTACACTCAAAGGGGGGCTTCAAAGAGTTTTACTAATTATACCCATTGCCTTATCAAGTAGTGACCCTCTACTGTTTGTGACTGATTTCTAAAACGTATAGATTTTTTTATCCTACATATTCTTGTTCTTCAAGAACAAAAGAAAATATCGAATTTTTTTGTAAACACATATTTACGCTATTCAGTAAGTTTTATATTATAATTGAGAAAATTTGCTGCCTTCTATTTTACCTAGAAAAAATCTCGTAAATAGTTTTTTTTGCTACAACTTATTTTATTGAGAAAAAAATTTCGATTTTTTTTATTTTTTATCATAGAATTTTAAGCCAGTTGAATATGACGTTGTGTTTTTTTTTTACAAAGAATACACACTGGACATAGTTACATGCTAGGCTAATAATATCTTTTATAATTTTATCAATCGTAACTACTCTCGCTATACAGTACAATAATTATTGAAGAGTTATTTCTTCGTGCAAACAGAAAGCCGGCCGAGTAGTTCCGATTGATGATTTTATCCATGAAATTGAACAGGAAACCCCTAAAGTTTTAAACACATGTACACACGTGATATTATCGTGTCAACCTTGACCCCGCTTTCACCAGCAATGCATTTAAATGTTCGATCAAATTCTCTTCCAATCCAAACATTTTATTACAATAAAAATAACCATCGTATCTTACAAACGAAAAACTAGTTTTCAATAATAGACGTTTCAGCAGCTGTTTCATTCGGGTATTTCTTGTTACAGTAATATTTCACGTTTTGAGAATATATAAGAGGGGGGATAGGACCTTTATCGGGACTCCAGGATCGGGTGTTTTTAAGCTTGGGATTTCAAGAGTAACACTTTCGGGTTCCGGAAATTCTTTTTCGAATTAGGGGACCTCGGGATTTCGGGATTTTGTTTTTTTAAGCCCGGCATTTGGGATCAGGACTCCTTCTTACCCTCCCTCACATGACGTTTTCAAATATGAATAAAGATAGGAAACTCATGTCTTTTTAAAAGAAAACTAATCTACGAAATTACTAGAACATATAACTCGCGACGAAATGTAGAAGTAATGAGAAAAGAACGGAAAGGAAAAGATATTTTAATTTATATTCGAATCGTAAAAAAAACCTGAGAAGATAAATAAGAGAACAATAATGTGTAGAATGTTTCTTCCTCAGACAGACCTGAAAAAAAAACCATATTTCATTTATTGGTAAATTAAATAATTAGAACTGAAACAATCTGAAAACCGTTCATGCCTTTTAAATGTCTATTATGTAATTATCGATTTTACCTGTTACATTATCATAACTAATTACATAATATTAAGTAGCATGTGCGGCCGACCTTGCACGCTTGGCTGATTTTATTGCACCTATTATCAGCTGATGATTTGATTGACAACAGGTAATCAATCATCGACATTTAAGTCGCTGATGCTGAGCCTTTTTAAAACCTGCGACATTTTTCAGACCATGTCACGGAATGTACTGTATCGTCCGAATTGATTCTTTGAAAGAATTACCTATCGTTCTGTAATGAAATAACTCCATATAGGTATATAAATTGCCAAACTATTTTACGTTTTGGTATGACTGTGCATTTAAATATCCACATTTAAAGGTAGTTTCATTTCTTTGACTTGATTTTTATAGTAGTGCATGAGTTTCGTGTCACTGATTATAGAACAGGAGAATGGTGAATGACTTTACTTTAAATTAGATTTGTCACTAAACTGGACACTGCAATGGGAGTAACTTACTTTCCTATTGAAAAACAACAAAACAGGTAAGTTTTTTTTATCAAAGTTTTAATTGTGTACTATTTTACATGTGACACATCATTTTTGCACCATTACAGGGTCACATTTTATCCAAGTAACGTGTTTGTCTATGTAACCTTGTAATGAATTATTGAACTTCTTTGGAATTAATGTTCACTAATGATATAAACATATTGGTTTAACTTTTAGCTACATGATTTCGTCATGACAGTAGAAAATGAATACTTTTGTATGTGTTAAATCGAAATTTTATGGATCATACCAATTCTTCTGACGGAACTTGATTTTCTTATTTTTCTGATCATTACCTCTTTGCCCATTAACATTTTGAACAATTGAAATAAGCCGATAGATCAATCAGGTCTTTCGTTTCAACAATTCATTCACTTGCAATATTAGAATCTTATTTCAACTAATGATTTCAAAGTAAGTGTTGCGTCTTATGCCGACAGTTCGAAATGTTATATAAGTAAATCCATTAGTTTGGTCGTGCGCACAATCAAATGACATTTCGTGACTGATAAAAATATACTCCACAAATATGTGTAACATTAATCAAGTGTGTATTTATATATTAATTGGAAATATTGTTATAATTTTCTAATTCTTGATGAAATAGAACAAAAACAATTATGACTTCAATATAATCACCAATGAGACATCTACCCAGGATCACAAACGGTTCAATTTAAAATTTTACTTTCGTAATTTCAGACTTGTTTCCTGATGAAATTAAACAAAATAAATTATTAGAGAAGGTAAAAATGGCCGAGTAGGTATTTAAACATTTGACATCTGTTTCTAGAGGCTTTTAATGTTTAATGTATGTCCATGATACATGATTTTGTGTATCTTATACACGAGTTTAAACTTTAAGTATTTTTAAAATGATATCAATCTTATTTGAAAATTAGCTTTGATATCGGCCAAAATTTAAAAAAAAGGACACTGCTTTATGCTTATGCGTGTTTAGTTAAGATAATTTGTCTTGACAACGTATTAAGCTGAACAATTTGATACATCATCTCGCTTCAAATCAGTTGTTTTTATACAACTAGCCTAGCTGTTGATATTTTAGCATTACAAATTTCCAATTGATATTTAGGCATGTTCATTATTCATTCATGACATGTACGTACGTACGAAATTCAGACACACCATTAACTAACACCTCCTTATTTGTTTACTGAAAGACTATTACGGCCGAATTAGCTTATGGATTTTTTTCTGCATTACTTTTAAACATATTCTTTGTGTGTTATACCTACAATAGTAAGTCTTAAACCTCGAACACTGTGATGATTTAATCTGTATTTTCACGAAATATTTAATTAGAATATTTTAGTTTTTTGTCACTTTACGAAAATCAACCCCCACCCCTACAGATAGCTGATAAAATATGAGTTTAGGATTGACAAAAGGTCCTACAAGTACGTGATAGCCTAATAGCTAGTAGATACTCTTGTCGGTTGCAATACCAATGGCATGTGAGTATTGACAAGGTGCTATATGGTTGAATTTATCGATTTGATAGATCGATAGAGCAACATTCCGACAATGGCTTTCATTTTCACGATTGAATGAATTAACTGATGTAATGGGGAGGTTATTTTTACAAGGAAGCATCCTGACTAACTGATCGGTGTTGTCATTTATCTAAACCATCTTGACTTCTTATCTGTCCTTGAACATGCACATTTGACCTAATGTTTTGGGTTTTTCTAAACTACTTATTACGTGTCTGAATATTCTATAACAATCAGTGTTATCAGTTTGAACACTCCCATATTATTTATTTTAGTCTTTTCGTGTTTTATATTCCCATGCTTAAGTAAACATCGCATGTCAAGGTAACCTTTATAAAAAATACTTCCCTTTGTGTTGGAAACTTAATCCTAAAAACGTTCTACTACAGGTTTTTAAATTTTTATAACATACTGTATATGAAATATCATTACTCAATATATTTTTGTTAATGAAAACTGTTTAGAATACTTTATCATAAAAGGTAAAATACCAGCATTGATTTCGTTTCTCCACATTAGTCTTTGTTATATTTGCACATTATCAAACAATTGTGCAGAATTAATATTTGGTTCACATAAAGAAGAATTTGGCATTAGTAAAGTTTCGTACTGTCCAGTACTTTAGACAAAAATGTCACATACTATTATTGCATATAAGAAAATAGTCAATCCCGCAAATAAACCAATCAAATGTTCATCCTTTTTTTTCTGTGTACGAGCTTAAGTTACCGATTAAACTCAAGTTTCCAAAATATTTTATAGAATAAACAATTAAAATAATGATGGTGCTTTGAAAAATACACGTTGATATCCACTTACGCAAAATTTCCCGTGCAATGCCAAAAAGTTACCTGAATAACATTAACTTCCAAAATAACTGTGAGGTCAACAGTGATCGGCAGAGCTTTTTCACTCTCCTTTTCCTGTGACATTATTTGAAAACCTCAAAACCTTATATATGAGATAACTTGAACCCGGCCTAAATTTGGTATTCAATATGTGGAACAGACAGGACGATAATATTACAGAAGGAATCAAGAACACAATTACCGCTTTAGAAGAAAAGGAAATCAAAAGTTTGATATATCAACATTTCGATAAGCATAATAAAAATCTAAAATTAAGAAAATTCCAATCGCTTGACACCGTTCAGAAACAACAGGGACAACCACACATGCAATTTGAAGAATCCCGTGATGTTCGCCATCAAACAGCTTATAATCTCGGTCTCAATGATAAAATATAAGGTCAGCGGAACATAACTAAAACTCCTATAGATGTCATTAATATTGTCAGTAGGCGACTTAGAAATACTAGATCACAGGGTAAACGCAAAAACCATTATTAATGTATTTAACAGCGTGAACATTATACACTTGCTGATTTGTTCTCTATAATAAAAATGAATGATAGACATCAAGTAGTATGCAAACTGAATCATATACCAGTCAGTAAATTATATGCTATATTTCTGGAGTGAGATAACATGTTTAGGCCGTTGTATGAATATACCCATATTATTACAGAATTTTGTCATCCCATTTTGTTTCCTAGTATTGATAAAACTTAACATCATGAACGGCATTTCCTTAAATTAAAATATACGAATAGAGGTGTTGATTTTATAAACTTATACAGTACACATCCCACATCCAACGTCATAAACAGTCAGAGAAAAACATGTTATTGTGCAATGCCAGGATATAGATATCGACATATTGTAGATTTATGTATGTATATATGTACATTACAATAGTATTTAGTTTGCTTTAAATTTACTGATAACAAAATCCATATTATTACCAATAAAAACAATATTCAATGATTTAATTCGATGTTGAACTGGTAACCTTTTAGAATATGTTTATTCAAAGGATCGATAAGTTTAGCAGTTTCGTTTTTAAATTTCTGGGCACTGTTAACAATATCACCGTAAAAATGAGGATTTTCTATCCCGTTTGAAATAATTTTTCTGCAGATACAACCAAACTGTGATTCAGTGGTTGTCGTTTGTTTGTGTGTTACATGTTTGTTTTTCTTTCAGTTTTTACATAAATAAGGCCGTTAGTTTTCTCGTTTGAATTGTTTTACATTATCATTTCTGAGCCTTTTATAGATGACTATGCTATATTGGCTTTGCTCATTGTTGAAGGCCTTACGATGACTTTTTTTTGTTAATTGTGTGTGTCATTTTGGTCTCTTGTGGAGAGTTGTCTCATTGGCAATCATACCACATCTTCTTTTTTTATATTTAATACCAAATCGAACGTTGTTTTCAATCTAGATACTTTTATATTTTTATTTCGTTTTGATTTGTATAATAGTTGCCTTCGAGTTTATATGATCAGTTCATCCCATGTCGACTCTTCAAAACTCAAAAGTCTATATTAAATTAAGGCAAAGCTTATGGCCGTCCAAACACCGTTTCGATTCATAACATCACCGAAGATCCATTTTGTTACATCTGGTGATCCGTTTATTTGTCACCATGGCAGTCAGCAGTATTTGAGAACATTCGTTGGTCGACATGATAATCAATTGTGTTTCATTAAAATATACTTTAACTTTTATGCCCCATTTACGATAGTTTTATGTATTCTGGTCTGTACGTCCGTTCGTCCGTCTGTGTGTCCGTTCGCCAGGATTCAGGTTAAAGTTTTTGGTCAAGGTAGTTTTTGATAAAGTTGAAGTCCAATCAACTTTAAACTTAATACACATGTTCCCCATGATATGATCTTTCTAATTGTAATGCCAAATTAAAGTTTTGACCCATATTTCACGGTCCACTGAACATAGAAAATGATAGTGCGAAGTTCAGGTTAAAGTTTTTGGTCAAGGTAGTTTTTGATGAAGTTGAAGTCCAATCAACTTGAAACTAAGTACACATGTTCCCTATGATATGATCTTTCTATTTTCAATGCCAAATTAGAATTTTGATCCCCATTTCACGGTCCAATGAACATTGAAAATGATAGTGCGAGTAGCGCATCCGTGTACTATGGACACATTCTTGTTTTGGTCTTTTGTAAAATTGTGTTTGAGCTGTACCTAAGTCCCCTCTACCAAGATTTTTTTGTGCATGCACACATATAAAAATTGCGTCTTTTTTTTTTATCGAATACAAGCATAAACTTGAACAAATGTTAAATGTTGTTTTAAAAAAAAGATCGGTATAGCAAAAAATAACATTTGTCATGCATGAATTTCAAACTCAAAAAAAATTGTGGGTTCAATTTTAAGACTTAGATATCGTGGCCCCAAATTGCCTTGCCCGTTGCCCAATACATAGATAGATAATTTTCCCATCTAATATGTCTCACTTTTATAGTTTTTTTTTGTGTGTGGATTTAGCTTTGTTTAAAAAAAAAAAATTCTTATAAGTCTTTGTTTAATTGATATTTTTCAAAAACAAATGTTCAGAATTTATCTATGTTTAAAAAAAAAGAATATGAAGTTTTATCCTGATCTGTACCACAGTAAAAATATAACATAACTTTTCAGCGCATATAAGAAAGTAAACATCACCAGAAGTTATCCAATCAAATTCTCTCCTCCGTTTTTCCCTATTTACAAAATAGAATATTCGTAATACTTTGAAACACCAAAGATACATGTTAAGGACTCAAAAAGAATTTCTGCAATGAAATGGAGGGGAAATTTACAACAACTGTCTAATTAAATGGAATATAAAAATATCAACCCTTTTTCACATGAAACAGAATGTACTATGTTTTCGTAGTATGGTTATATATAACTGTTCCGGACCATATGAGTATTTAAACCATACGCGTATGGTGATGACCATATGAGTATATACTCGTTTGAATATTTACGTGCCAGACCATATGAGTACTTGGACCATATACGTATTTTTTTTCAAATATGCATTAGAACCGTTTCAATAATACAATAAACTTTATAATTCAAAGGCTACATAAACATTTAATAATGATGCCGTAGCTAGTTATCATCGCTAATTTTATTCTTTTATTTATGCGTAGGGTGAACATTATTTTCACACGGTAGTTACGGCACAATAGCTTTTCTGCATTGGGACGTCTTGGTTGTGCACGATCCTCCGCAGTCAATCTTATTAAAATATAGATCTCTGATTTCGTTATACTACATACGAGTAGTATAACGTAGTATAACGATATCAGAGATCTATATTTTAATTAGATTGCTTCGCAGTTACTCTTTTTGCTTTCGACTGAAAAGTTAACCCTTCTTAGCAGCTTCGTGCAGTAATACCCAGGTCTTGGGAATTTCATAAAAGTTCTTAAGAAATTTTGGAAAATATCTTTCAAAGTCGACATGTTGCTATTCTAGCGTAATATAGACAAATCGGTTATAACCACGGGTATAAAATGTGTTAACTATATTTGTGACCAGTGAGTAAAATAAACTGCGTGAAACTACTTATTTTTATTTAGTTGATTAATCTTTTTACCATTATGATATATTAAAATGACCTTTGATATCGTCTTTTGTAATCTCGTGACAACTAGAAGGGTCATACCTTATGAAGAGTTAAATATTCACTGTAAACTTGTAAATCACCCCAACCATACGCGTACGGTCGGACCATACGCGTATGGTCGGACCATATAAGTATATACCCATACGGTCATGACCATACGCGTTTGGTCAAAATACTCATATGGTCCGGAACATAACCATAGTTTGTGTCTTTGATGCCTTTTATATATATATATATAGAATAACTATATATATAGAATAACTATACATTGTCTCGATATATCAATGTTATTTGTACAAGACTTAGAAACAGGTAGAAAGCGAGGTTGTGCCGAGCATTTCTACCTGTTTCGAGCCGAGTACAAATAACATTTATATTTCGAGATAACGTATGGTTATTGTTTATATACTTCAACTCTTATAACGTAACTGTTCTAAATGAAGTATTTATGATAAAAACCATCATTTCTTAATTATGAGCAAAAGCCGTAAAATTTCAGCGAACCTGTATGTTTTATTGACGTCATAAATAAAAACTCTACGGAAACGCATTGTCAACGTCATAAAGAAGGCGATATACGCATGATACGGTCAGTGACTATATATCACATATGAATATACGGTCAATACAATTTGACTGCTCAAATAACACAGCTGCAGTATATAATTTATTATATACGGTATGAATTTAAAATACAATTATAGGTGCCTTTTTTTTTTTTTAGAGTTTTGAACAGCGGTATACTACTGTTGCCTTAATTTGAAAAACACTCTCTTTCTGAGAAGGTTTTTTTTAACTTCTTTCCAAACATTGTACAGTAATATTGAATAATTTCTCATCTATTTTATAGTTTTGTAAAAGTAATGCAAGATTTGTTTCAATAGACCAGATGTTTACACATATATTAAAAGATCATGATAATAATTGTTACATCAACTGCCGAGAAGAGCCTACGTAAAAAGCTCCGAAAATCATCTGAGCATGCTCGAAGCTTTCTCAGAAGAATGAAAACTTCATACCTAGATGCATATTTCATTGAAACATGGTATCGTCCGAATTGATTCTTTGAAAGTACGACATATCGTTCTGAAATGAAATATCTCCATATAGGTATATAAATTATAAAAAAAACCACTGTGGGTTTTATTTGCATGTATTTATCTAACTTGTTAAATTGCCAAACTATTTTACGTTTGTGTATGACTGGGCATTTAAATATCCACATTTAAAGGTAGTTTCATTTCTTTGACTTAATTTATTACAAAATAATGTTTATAGTAGTGCATGAGTTTCGGGCCACTGATTATAGAAAAGGAGAATGGTGAATGACTTTACTTAAACTTAGACTTTGTCACTAAACTGGACACTGTAATCGGAGTAACTTACTTTCCTATTAAAAAAACAAAACAGGTAAGGTTTTTTTTATCCACGTTTTAATCGTGTACTATTTTACATGTAACACGTCGTTTTTGCACCATTACAGGGTCACATTTTATCCAAGTAACGTGTTTGTCTATGTAACCTTGTAATAAATTATTGAACTTTTTTGGAATTAATGTTCACTAATGATATACACATATTTGGTCAACATTTTGCTACATTATCTCGTCATGAAAGTAGAAAATGAATACTTTTTTATGTGTTAAATCGAAATTTTACGGATCATACCAATTCTACTGACGGAACTTGATTTTCTTATTTTTCTGATCATTACCTCTTTGCCCTTTAAACTTTTGAACAATTGAAATAAGCTGATAGACCAATCAGGTCTTTCGTTTCAACAATTCATTGACTTGAAATATTCGAATCTTATTTCAACTAATGCTTTCAAGGTAAGTGTTGCGTCTTATGCCGACAGTTCGAAATGTTATCTAAGTAAATCCATTAGTTGGTCGTGCGCACAATCAAATGACATTTCGTGACTGATAAAAATATACTCCACAAATATGTGTATCATTAATCAATATATTAATTGGAAATATTGTTATAATTTTCTAATTCTTGATGAAATAGAACAAAAACAATTAGGACTGAAATATAATCACCAATGAGACATCTACCCAGGATCACAGACGATTCAATTTAAAATTTTACTTTCGTAATTTAAGACTTGTTTCCTGATGAAATTAAACAAAATAAATTAGAGAAGGTAATAAAGAGAATGGCCGAGTAGGTATTTAAACTTTTGACATCTGTTTCTAGAGGCTTTTAATGTTTAATGTATGTCCATGATATATGATTTTGTGTATCTTATATATGAGTTTATTTTCAAGTATTTTCGAAATGATATCAATTTTATATGAAAATTATCCTTGATATCAGCGAAAATCTCAAAAAAAAATAAAATAGGACACTGCTTTATGGTGTTTAGTTTAGCTATTTTATCTTGGCAACGCATACAGCTGAAAAAAGCTGAACAATTTGAATCATCATCTCCCTTCAGATCATTTTTTTATATATATACAACTAGCCTATCTGTTGATATTTTAACATTACAAATTTCAAATTGATATTTAGGCTTGTTCATTATTTATTCATGACATGTACGTACTTTCTGCATTACTTTAAAACATATTCTTTATGTGTTATACCTACAATAGTGAGTCTAAAACCTCGAGCACTGTGATGATTTAATTTGTATTTTCACGAAATATTTTATTAGAATATTTTAGTTTTTTGTCACTTTACGAAAATCAACCCCCTCCCCTACGGATAGCCGATTAAACATGAGTTTAAGATTGACAAAGGGCCTACAAGTACGTGATAGCCTAATAGCTTGTAGATACCTTGTCGGTTGCAATACCAATGGCATGTGAGTATTGACAAGGTGCTATATGGTTAAATTTATCGATTTGATAGATCGATAGAGCAACATTCCGACAATGGCTTTTATTTTCACGATTGAATAAATTCGGTGACGTAATGGGGATATACTTTTTACAAGGTACCATCCTGACTAACTGATCGGTGTTGTCTTTTATCTAAACCATCTTGACTTCTCATCAGCCTTGAACATGTCTATATGACCTAGTGTTTTGGGTTTTTCTAGATTACTACTTTTTGAATATTCTACAATAATCAATTTTATCAGTTTGAACACCCCTTTATTATTTGTTTAGTAATGTTTGATATCTGAATAGTTTTTTGGGTTTCTTGATTAAGTACTATCTAAAATCATTTTAGATATTGATAGGTTTGATCTGTTTTGATGGAAGATATAAGGGGACATAATTTTCATGTTAATATGTACATTATATTTGCCGTTTTATCAATTTTATTTTCTTACGTCATCGGTGTCCATTTAAGACGAAGCATTTTAGATAAATTCATTTCAACTTTTCAAAAGAAATCAATATTTTGTTGCCGAAAAATCTTTTCTCATTTTTGTTATAGAAAATATGGTAAATTAATCGGAATAATGTAAAGAAAATCAAACTCTGAAGTAAGTATAAATCTTTAATAATGGTAAAACCAACAATGCACATTGTTATGTAACTGAAATTGCTTCTGTTTAGAAATCTATGTTTGTCTTTAGATCATTCATACATTATTCAGGATACATGTTTTCGAGAAGAAGAACTTTGATCAATTCAGTTGCTTTTAAGTTATTGAACGTTACATTGTACTTTCCAAAATAAATGACCTTGCGTATACGGCTCTTATATCTTTGTTGTTTATCAGAACTATGATAGCAGATTTGTAGTGTTTCGTAAACAAGTATTGTTTACGTTAAATGCTTTACTTTTATCCCAAAGAACTATATTTACTTTGAAATACAGAATAATATACATTTAGCGAATTACAATACATATTGATATGTAATTTGATTTTACATCCCGGCACCTATGTTCTATCAGAGGTGATCTTAACCGGATCATCCCTACAAGATCACCATAGCTGGAGTTTCCTTGGTCTGTATGCTTTCCTTTGTTCTGTAACTTTTGCAGGAATGTTTAATCCACAATAAAACCTAGAAATATTTAAATGGTAAAGACTAAATTTCAAAATTTTTGTAGAAACAATCCAGTTTCTATGCTGGGATTCGAACTCAAGATCATTTTCATATAAGCCCATAAAATCAAACCCCTACACAAGGACGACTGGATAAAAACTTTAAGTAATTTAATAAAATTAACGGTACCAATTTTCTTGCACCAGATTTAACATATTTAAAGGAAGGAAGATAACTCGCCCCACTGGCAAATCGCCCCACACCAATTCGCCCCACTTTTTGACCAACTCGCGCAACTTATTAAAAAATCGCCCTTCTCTAGTATTATCTAAGTGAAGATTGTATCTAATAAGTGGTGAAAGTTGTCACTACTAAATTCATCTTATTTTTCTATTTTTCATAAGTGAGGCGAGTTGGCAGACCTTTATTCAGTGGGATTTTAACCCTTTTCATAAATATGACGAATTGTCAGATAGATTGTTCAATGGGATTATACCCTTTTTTCATAAGTGGGACGAGTTGGTATACAAGCGTAGGGTGATTTTTAGAAATTGGCGATTTAGTGTGAGGGCGATTAGCCAGTGGGGCGAGTTGACATTGTTTCATATTTAAACATCGTGTTTGAGGGTCATAAAGGGTATATACTATAGTAATATATGAAGCACATTACAATGATTGTGTGGCATTGTAAACTAGATTTTATGAATTGTAAATAATTTTTTATCTAATCTAGAACAGCTAGGATGTAAAAAAGATATCCCATTCAGTCTTGGAGTGTCAGAGTAAGATCACCCTCTGGCCTCCCGCCAGAGAGGTAATCATACACTGGCACACCACGTCTTTATGTGATAACTATTACATAATGCATTTTGTGTTTTATATTCCCATACATAAGTAAAGTAACCTTGACTGTGTAATGTTTAAATCAAACAGTTATAATTTATAAAAATACTTCCCTTTGTGTTGAAAACTAAATTCTTAAAAAGTTCTTCTACAGGTTTTTAATTTTTTTATAACATACTGTATAAGAAAAAAGAAAATCTTTAGAATACTTTATCCTAAAACATTGATTTCGTTTCTCCCCATTAGTCTTTGTTAAATCTGCACATTTACAAACAATTGTGCAGAGCTAATATTTGGTTCACATAAAGAAGTACTTGGCATGAGTAAAGTTTCGTACTGTCCAGTACTTTAGACAAAAATGTCACATACTATTTTATTGCATATAAGAAAATAGTCAATCCGGCAAATAAACCAATCAATTCTTCATCCTTTTTTCTGTGTACGAGCTTAAGTAATCAAGTAAACTCAAGTTTCCAAAATATGTTATAGAAAACCAAATTAAAATAATAATGGTGCTTTGAAACATACACGTGGATATCCACGTGAGGAAAGTTTCCCGTGTAATGCCAAAATAGTTATCAAAGGTACCAGGATTATAATTTAGTACGCCAGACGCGCGTTTCGTCTACATAAGACTCATCAGTGACGCTCATATCAAAATATTTATAAAGCCAAACAAGTACAAAGTTGAAGATCATTGAGGATCCAAACTTCCCAAAAGTTATGCCAAATACGGCTTAGGTAATCTGTGCCTGGGATAAGAAAATCCTTAGTTTTTCCGAAAAATTCAAAGTTTTGTAAACAGGAAATTTATAAAAATTACCACATTATTGACATTCATGTCAACACCGAAGTGTTGACTACTGGGCTGCTGCTACCCTCGGGGACGAACAATGACCTGTATTAGACATGTTAGATTAACTTCCAAAAATACTGTGAGGTCATCGGTGAAAGGCACGGCTTTAACACTCTCCTTTTCCTGTGACGTTACCTGAAAAACTCAAAACCTTATATATGTGATAGCTTGAACCCAGCATAAGTTTGGTATTCAAAATGTTGGACAGACAGGGCGAAATAAATAACAGGGTCATTGCTATACCCAATTCTAGAATACAAAAAATAACTACTGGTACTCATAAAGACTTTGTAGCGGCAGAAAAAGAAGCCAATTATGTAATGGTGATGGGATGCATATACTACATGGAAGTTCTCCAAAACGAAATTATCAATTCTTCTACATTTAGGTCCGTACGCTCAACAGAGAGTAAAATCGCAAACAAGCATAACACTGCATCAATTCTATTTCATCTTCGTATCTAGTAAATGTATCAGTGATTCTAACTACATGCCCTACTTCTATGAAAGAACTTGTTATTAACATATGGAATAAACATGATAAAGCTTATGGAAATAATGGTATTAATCATGTTTATTATTTTTGGAATGTTAATTTTTTTTAGAAGTTTTTAACAGAACACATGCTTTGGATTGATCTTTTAATTCTGTTGAAAGTTATTGGTTTTCTACTGACTACTTTTAACTCCCACACAATCATATCAAGAAAAAGTTTTCATATTTAATTAAATAGTCTTTTGAAAAATATAATTTTACATTTATTTGCTGTAACTCGTTTAAAGCCAATCTGTAACGCAACGAACGTAATCAATGCATCACTGGTAAATTATCAAGTCAGGCATTTCGTGACCATAAATTATTTAGTTTTTTTTTACCAAATTCTTTCATAGATACAAAGATTTGGTTAGTAAATTTGGCTGTACCTGTAGAAAACTTATTAACACGGTATTGCACATCCTAAATTTTTATTATATTGTACTAAAAGCGCGGAATTCACTATGTGAACCATGTAAACTCATTGCACCTTTAAACAAACTTACTAGTAAATGTTATCTTACAAATGTTGTAATGATATCTTTGAATATAGTCTACAATTGCACAAATATCGATTTTGTCATTCGCATATTAAAACAGAACTAAATTTCTATTTGTTTCAAGCGGGATGTATACATTCACATCTACGTTCATTTTTTCTATTTAGAACTCCAAACTATCCTACAGCCTGTCGATACTTTTTTTGTTGGTATTGCACAAATCATGTCTTCTTTGACTATCAATGATGTTAAAATACACAATCCCTGGGATGTTTTATAGTTGATTTAGGTCTGTGATGCACAATTGTTTTATATTATTAATTAATTTTGGCTTTTAACTAGCTTTCAGTAACTACGAGTGTTCTCAAATCGTACTTTCATGTTAATTTGATCTGTTGATACAATTGTAATGTTTCTGTCACTTAATTTTTCACTGTTTTTAATTGATACCACCTTTGAAAAATGTTTAATATGACTGTTTTCACTTCAGTCTGTTTCTCGTGCTTTGTATCGTAAAAAATATTTCCGTTCTACATTTATACTGTATACCTTACATTAACCCATTTCTCTGACGTCAGTGTATTGTTCAAACAGTGGATTATTTTTCAAGAATCCACTAACCACTGTGTTAACTTAGGATAACTTATATCATAACTTTAAACTTTTAACTTACGATATGTTATCCTCTCAAAAACGAGTGACTAATGAAAGGTTCGAACTAGCGCGAAATTTCTGTAGTCTATGCATGATACCTCTAGACCACGAGTGCTGATATAAATTAAAATTTAAATATCACTCTTATAGCGTATATCTGTCAATACATGTCAATAAACTGTATTTCTGTCTTTTTGTTATATAATAAAATATATAAACACTATAAAACCAAGGAATTGTAAATAGTACTTATTAGTACAATTCCTTTATAAAATAAACATCCATGTACACATTACACTTATCACTTTTAACGTACACGGCCTTTCCCTTTTCATAAAAGCAAATGCTTACTTTTGGTTTTAGTATTATAATGATATCATACTATGATCACTCAGTTTTTCTTTGTTTGGTTATAAATGGTCCAAATATACATCAACATTTAACTGACTCGTATGTGAATAAAGTGTGATAAGCTACGACTGTAGAACTACTGATTTGACGGTAAAACCAGAAAATAGTTATCAAAGGTACCAGGATTATAAATTTGTACGCCAGACGTGCGTTTCGTCTACACAAGACTCATCAGTGACGCTCATATCAAAATATTTATAAAGCCAAAAAAGTACGAAGTTGAAGAGCATTGACGATCCAAAATTCCAAAAAGTTGTGTCAAATACGGCTAAGGTAATCTATGCCTGGGATAAGAAAATCCTTAGTTTTTCGAAAAAATCAAAGTTTTGTAAAACAGGAAATTTTTTAAAAAATGACCACATAATTGATATTCATGTCAACACCGAAATGTTGACTACTGGGCTGGTGATACCCTCGGGGACGAAACGTCCACCAGCAGTGTCATCGACCCAGTGGTGTAAATAGTTATCAAAGGTACCAGGATTATAAATTTGTACGCCAGACGCGCGTTTCGTCTACACAAGACTCATCAGTGACGCTCATATCAAAATATTTATAAAGCCAAAAAAGTACGAAGTTGAAGAGCATTGAGGATCCAAAATTCCAAAAAGTTGTGCGAAATACGTCTAAGGTAATCTATGCCTGGGATAAGAAAATCCTTAGTTTTTCGAAAAAATCAAAGTTTTGTAAAACAGGAAATTTTTAAAAAAAAATGACCACATAATTGATATTCATGTCAACACCGAAATGTTGACTACTGGGCTGGTGATACCCTCGGGGACGAAACGTCCACCAGCAGTGGCATCGACCCAGTGGTGTAAATAGTTATCAAAGGTACCAGGATTATAAATTTGTACGCCAGACGCGCATTTCCTCTACACAAGACTCATCAGTGACGCTCATATCAAAATATTTATAAAGCCAAAAAAGTACGAAGTTGAAGAGCATTGAGGATCCAAAATTCCAAAAAGTTGTGCCAAATACGGCTAAGGTAATCTATGCCTGGGATAAGAAAATCCTTAGTTTTTCGAAAAAATCAAAGTTTTGTAAAACAGGAAATTTTTTAAAAAATGACCACATAATTGATATTCATGTCAACACCGAAATGTTGACTACTGGGCTGGTGATACCCTCGGGGACGAAACGTCCACCAGCAGTGGCATCGACCCAGTGGTGTAAATAGTTATCAAAGGTACCAGGATTATAAATTTGTACGCCAGACACGCGTTTCGTCTACACAAGACTCATCAGTGACGCTCATATCAAAATATTTATAAAGCCAAAAAAGTACGAAGTTGAAGAGCATTGAGGATCCAAAATTCCAAAAAGTTGTGCCAAATACGGCTAAGGTAATCTATGCCTGGGATAAGAAAATCCTTAGTTTTTCGAAAAAATCAAAGTTTTGTAAAACAGGAAATTAAAAAAAAAAAATGACCACATAATTGATATTCATGTCAACACCGAAATGTTGACTACTGGTCTGGTGATACCCTCGGGGACGAAACGTCCACCAGCAGTGGCATCGACCCAGTGGTGTAAATAGTTATCAAAGGTACCAGGATTATAAATTTGTACGCCAGACGCGCATTTCGTCTACACAAGACTCATCAGTGACGCTCATATCAAAATATTTATAAAGCCAAAAAAGTACGAAGTTGAAGAGCATTGACGATCCAAAATTCCAAAAAGTTGTGCCAAATACGGCTAAGGTAATCTATGCCTGGGATAAGAAAATCCTTAGTTTTTCGAAAAAATCAAAGTTTTGTAAAACAGGAAATTTTTAAAAAAATGACCACATAATTGATATTCATGTCAACACCGAAATGTTGACTACTGGTCTGGTGATACCCTCGGGGACGAAACGTCCACCAGCAGTGGCATCGACCCAGTGGTGTAAATAGTTATCAAAGGTACCAGGATTATAAATTTGTACGCCAGACGCGCGTTTCGTCTACACAAGACTCATCAGTGACCCTCATATCAAAATATTTATAAAGCCAAAAAAGTACGAAGTTGAAGAGCATTGAGGATCCAAAATTCCAAAAAGTTGTGTCAAATACGGCTAAGGTAATCTATGCCTGGGATAAGAAAATCCTTAGTTTTTCGAAAAAATCAAAGTTTTGTAAAACAGGAAATTTAAAAAAAAAAATCGTCAACTTTATAGTAAAAATGAAATATAGATAGCCCTTAGATTAAAAATAGTATTTTGGTAGACAAACAAAATCATTCCGGGTACTAGGCTTGAACTTGGCAATGTTAATATCACAGTTATTTCTTTCGGTACCAACGACTAGACGATCACGGCTATGAACAGCTTGCATGATACATTGCAAAATTGACATAATTATATAATGTACATTTGTATCAAAAGCAATTCTGCTTGGGTTTCAGAATGCGTACCACAAATAATTCTAGTTCATTAACTGATTGACGATGGATGCCAAATGTAATCACGTTAAAATGATCAAAACATAATGAAAGGGAACCAGTTTACACAAAATTTATATATAATTTTTCAGTTATGACCAATCATTGTATTTATTTTACCAGCAACTGGTGTCTAGTGAAGTGGTATTATTGTGACATTTACACTTCATTTCCATGTAAAATGCTTTAGTCATTTTGTATGTATGTTGTAATTTCAATTATATAGGAGATATAATCGACATTGACTTGCTGATCAGGTTGCTTAATACTATATGTGTAAATATCAAAGGTTTCTGAATGTTGATAATTATTTTTTTTAAACATTGCAAAAAAGATTTTAAAAAATTCCATATATTAATTATATGCCTTTTCGAATGAAATATAAATACTAAAATCTAATCAATATAAATTATTTGTAATGATTAAACACTGAATGAAATCATTATTTACAAATATAAAATCTGGTAATAAAAAGGGGAGATAATAACACAATTAAGTTAAATTGAACTTATATTAAGTTAAATATAAATGTGAACCGTGTGGATCTAATCTTTTCCGGCTATTAGAGAATAAAAAGACAAAATACGAAATTATTTTCATGAAATTCCGTTGATTCATTGTCAGATCATGAAATAGATAGTCGTTTTACTAGAAATGGGTTAAGCTAGAGAATTGATAAAAAGTAGTGTATTCGAAAACGATAATCAACTCGACTAAAGTCGCTCGTTGATTATCGTTTACGAATCCACTACTTCTTATCAATTCTCTACTACATAATGTATTTTTATCCATCTGATGAGTTTAACCTTTTTCAACTGATTTTTATATTTCGTTCTTAAGAAGTACTGTTACATCACTGTCCAAGCTTAGGGGAGGGTTGGGATCCCTCTAACATGTTTAACCCCGCCATATTCTGTATGTATGTGTCTGTCCCAAGTCAGGAGCCTGTAATTCGGTGGTTTTCGTTTGATAATGTGTTACATAGCTATGAGATCTCTTATCATAACTTTGACCACCGAACAGCGGAAGTGGAAGAGAAAACTCGCGAAGAAATAATGTAAACACACTTGCTTTTGACGGTAAAAAGAAAAATAGATTCGAACAAATTTAATACAACAAATCATTTGACAACTGTTAAGGAATACACATCAAACGAATGGATAATAACTGCCATGTTCCTGACTTGTTACAAGCATTTCTTGAAGAAAATGATTTATTAAATCTGGTTTCATAGCGACCTGAACCTGTCAACATTTTAAACTATTTCATTAGATATATCTTGAATTTTATCTACATGATTGTTTACTTATACGTGTGAGATGTTTAGCTAGCTGTAGGAACAGGTTTGACCTGAAAAATTTATACATAAAGCAGAAAAAAAATTTCAATACTAAATCAATCAACTTTACCACGTTAGGAATATTACAGTTGCTATCCGTTCGTTTGATGTGTTTGAGTGTTTGATTTTTCCATTTGATAAGGGACTTTCTGTTTTCAATTTTCCTCAAAGTTCAGTATTTTTTTTTTTAACTTTTTACTCTATATTG
The DNA here is from genome assembly GCA_037788925.1 of Mytilus galloprovincialis. Taxonomy (NCBI): domain Eukaryota; kingdom Metazoa; phylum Mollusca; class Bivalvia; order Mytilida; family Mytilidae; genus Mytilus; species Mytilus galloprovincialis. The sequence continues at coordinate 53,087,960 of CM075332.1, forward strand.
AGTTTAAATGTTTGTAAACTGGTAAAGACGGCTTAGTAAATCTTACACTTCAATATAATATCGCATTATTTTATCACTATGCACGTAGCATATTTTTGCAACTATTGACAGTAATGCTCTTCAACTTCGTACTTTATTAGGCCTTTTTAACTTTTTTGAATTCGAGCGTCACTGACGAGTCTTTTGAAGACGAAACGCGCGTCTGGCGTATATACAACATTTAGTCCTGGTATCTGTGATGAGTTTATTTACTAGCAAGATAACATTATCAATGATAACAGTATAAACGTATTGAACATATTTTCATATCACAAGATAGATATTAAAAAACGAAACGGTTTTATAAAGCAAAAAAGAAATGTGAATACTAATTCAATTAACTATATAAAACAGAAATTTATGTACAAATACAGCCTTGTATATTTGACATACATTTACCAATTAATAAAAGCATTCAAAGTTGATGTAACACATTATTTCGTTACTGTTTACTGCCTACAAAACTAGACATATAGACGAGTTTTTTCTTGCATCATTAATACGACGGATGCCACATATGATACAAGATCTGTTTACCATTTTGGAGCAACTGTGATCACCCCTTTGTTAGATTGGGATTTACTATACTTTTTGTCGTTTGATTTCGTATTTAGGGGGGTTGAATATCCCTTTATATTTTTTGTCACTTTTTTTTAATCACATATACTGAAATCACGTTTGTTTAAACATAATTGTCAAGAGATGTACATATAAGGTATACTATTTCGAATTAACATTATGTTTTTAACCTTTATATCACAGAGCTTGTTTCATAAATAACAGTTAAAGTTATCTCTGTAGATAATGAATTGATTATGTTTAGGTGCCAGATTTAATTTGCATTTATTCCTCCGGTTTTTTTTAAAACATGAAAAACACTAATATTTTTTGACAATGCAAATGACTATATTAAGATCGGTTGATGGTACTCATAAATAAACAGTATTATATTTACAGTATTACTTAAAAGACTGCATCTGTGATATGAAGTTAAGTTTGGTGGAATTATTATTGGTAGGTGTTCAAACAAACTATAATTGGTTATCAAAGGTACCAGGCGCATTTCGTCTACAAGAGACTCATCAGTGACGCTCAGATCAAAATAGTTAAAAAGCCAAACCAGTACAAAGTTGAAGAGAGTTGAAGAACCAAAATTCTAAAATACGGCTAAGGTAATCTATGCATGCAATAAGAAAAAAACTTAATATTTCGAATAAATCATACCTTTGCAAACAGTTAATTAATACAAAAAAATGACCATATAATTGATATTCATGTCAACAACGAAGTGCTGACTACTGGGCTGGTTATACTATAACCTTTTTCAAACGATTTTCATATTTATTTGCACAACCAATTGATAACGAACTATTTTATATTACGAATAATTGATAAATTACATAATTGTTTAATTTACAAAATATATTTGATTGTCACTCTGAGATCTCCCTTGAACATAACAGTTCGATTGTAAAGCAGACATATACTTGTAGTTTCTACAGATCACAAAACAAGTAAAATCGTATGATCTTGTGTGTCCATGTACTACACAATGGAATTTGAGAGCAAGTGCTATATGCCTACAAAGGGATAGTTACACATGCCTGTTGAATCGAACATACGAAAAATACAACGAAAATTGCCAAGGACCAGATATTGCCGATCGAGGTAAAAATGATAGTATAGTTTTTATAAACATATTTTCTATTCCAAGAGGAAAATAACATATCGCTTACCGAAGACACGAAAAATAACAAAAGAATAGACTCAGTGGGGAAGAAAATCAATAATAGAAAAGAGTAATCGTAAAGTTACTTTCTTGTCTACTTTAAATCAATTACCATAACAATTTTTTTATCTAAAAATCAACAAATTAAAATATTTGAGATTTAATAAGAGCAAAATCATGCACCAATCTGTAAATATAAAAAAAAGAAGATGTAAAATTATTTCGAATAAGAAAACTCTCTGTAAAGAGACCATTAATGGTATTAATCAAGATAAAACAGACTTATTAACTGGTTCGGGTACATACAAGTATGTAAGGATGTTTTTAAACAATTACAATATATATACTGTGGGGTGCAGACCACATGAGGGAGACAACTCTGAGAAATTATTTTTTACTTTTAAATAAAAAAAATATTAGAAAATCAAACTTCTCAATGATCAAATAAGTGTTTGTCAAACTGCTATATATCAAATGAAATTATTCCTGTAAAAAATGCGATTCAAATTGGTCAGAATTTTGACATTGTTGTCACAAATAAAAGTTGTTGTTTTGTCCAAAGTTTTGAAAATTAAACAAGCCAAATGATCGGATACCCATCTATCATAAGTTTTAGATTTCCTGTTGAATTTCAAAAATGTATGTACTTTGTAATTGTAGGTCACAAACTTGTGTTTCAGCCCATAGATTTCAATTTAGCAAAATGTCGAAATGAAAGATATCAACCAATAGCTTTTTCGTCGAATGGAAATAGCCAATGTCTTTTTCAAAAGTCGACATGTAGCGAAGAAGGCCAAGTTGTTTGCAAAGATACTTCACTAGATGCTGATGTTAAATGCAGATGTGATTATACCAAAGGCTATAAATTTGTTTCAAATACGACGAATCCATGTTTTTGCATACCATCAAACGAAGATTGCTCATGTTTTTGGTCAGACAATATCACTGATGTTGGTAAGATAATAAAATTAAAAAAAAAAAAAAAAAACATAACAGTTAAAATATTTGGATACATTATAGTTAGACATACTGTTGCCTACGTTTTGTGCTGATGTATTTCATTTTCCACAGACGACTGCTGTATTTTGACATTTTCAAGACATGTAAACATGTATACCTAACACATATCACAACGAGAAAAATCATGTTGAATTTTTAAAAATTCAAAAAAAAACAAAAATACCGATATTAAAGGAAGATTCCAATCAGAAAGTCCCTTATCAAATGCCAACATCAAAAGCTAAAACACATCAAACGATATATTCATGACGTGGTACATGTACCTTACGTAAAAAATGGTGAACCAACCCTGGTCCTATAGCAAGTCAATTGTCCCACCTGTATTAAGGAATGGAGCCTTTCTCATCAAATTATACTTGAAACACTGTCAGTACAGATTGGTACACCCACAGTTGGTACACTAGTGAATATAATGCTCCTAGACAGTCATATGTATGTTTCTTAAGTTAAAAGGTAGTGCTCTATGAAATATATATATATATGTATAGTTACTTTGTCGTGATATTATCAGACTCACTTCGACAAAAAGAGCACATTTTTAATCTTATATACATGTTCACACAACATATATATACTTCGGTGCAATCATTTGACCTTGGTAAAGGTAAGCACTGGTGATTAACTATTGTATTTTAATACATGTAAGTTGAATGTATCATCTATAAAAGCCTAACGCATTTTGTTAGTGTACATTTTCTAGGATTAGCATTATCACATGCATGTTAAATGATGGCATTGACAATAAAATTTGCGTATATTATTTAAAATAGACATGGACCCAGTTAATTGTTATTGGCGAAAGAATTTGGCAAAACAACTCTAACAGATTGACTTCCCATCTTGTTAACGGGTTTTTCGGAATTTTCCATGACCAGACAATACTGAGAATTCACTTGTACCCCGTAACGAATTTTGATAAAAACAAATACTATCGGCTAATTTCATTTTATAGCTAATGTTAACAATGGATTATAACTAATAAAGGTATTCGTTGTATGGTTTACTGAAACGATCTGGTTAAATGACGTGACATGTTGCTAAAAGGATGTTTTTTTTTACAAATTCGACCTAGATATTTGTGTTGAAGTGGGTTTTTGGCAATCGTTGAAGCAATACACGTGTTAGAGGCATATACACACTAGTCAACAACAAAAAAACGAAACATGCTATGGACTTTCTATATATAATGAAATTGAATACTATGTACCATTGAAAATAAGTGAACGATTGGCCTGATATTTGAAGAGTGTAAGTTGCTAATCATAACCTTTATAAAAAATTGGGGCATTTTTTTCCAAAAACAAAAACCGTATTTTCACCAGCAAATTCTCAAATCGATATTAGAATTAAGAAAAATTTATAACTTAAAAATGATCTGCTTAAAATTTTGAATACCTGTGCAGACATATTTAATTCATGTACATTAATTCTCATCTTTAAAAGTATGTGTGCTCATAGTTTTGCGTAAGATAAATTTGCCCCCTGTGTTCAATTATTTTAACGGTATTTTCTCACTTTTCAATTGGTCAAGTTCTTTAAATCGTATGCATTTGCTTTACAAATGAATGTTTTTGTTGCAATATTTATTAGTTTTTTTTTTATTTATTACATTTTTTGATAAATTGGAGTCAAACTTATGTTTCATTAGTTTTGTTGACTTGTATACTTACCTTCCAAATAGTTATCAAAGGTATCAGGCTTATAATTTAATACACCAGACGCTTTTAACGTCTATATAAGACTCACCTGTGATGCTAAGATCAAAATAGGTATACAGCCAAACAAATACAATGTTGAAGAGTATTGAGGACCCACAACCTTTTCTTTAAACTATGGCCAGGGACAAAATTTTGGTTAAAAAAAGAAAATATTCATAAGTAAAAACAAAATCCCTGAGTTAAGTTTCATCCTTCAACTAAACGGTTAGTATCCAAAAAACGTAAGGAGACGAATCCCACGTTTCCTAGTCGAAATGAAAAATAATGATCTCCTGAATTACATGTTTGTTGCAATTAAACAGGATCTTTTGAAAAGTAAATGTTTGTTATTAATGAGTTTTTATTCATTGCAATGCAGATTAAAAATACACATGAGACAATATCTGAAAATGTATAATTTTTGGCAATAGGAAAAAACAAATAAAAAATGTCTTTCAAACCGGTATTTCAATAGCTCAAATCCAAGAAAAACAATAAGGATTCAGGAACTGTTGTCTGTAATTCAAACAATTGTTAAACGTGGTAATATTTGCAAATTTAGAAATGGTACAAACAAATTCCAGTTCTTTCCTGTTACCAAAGTGAATCAATTTAAACAAATTTCTAATGGGAATAAAGAATAACTTAAAGATACTATATCTGGTTTACTAGTATAGCCTACAATATTTTATCAAATGCCAATTATTTATTTCAGCATTTTTATACAAAAGGTTAAAAGATATACTTAAATATAGTTCGATATGTCGGTAACATGAAAGACTCTTGAGTAACAGGACAGAGTTGGTAACAGGAAGGAATTATTTTCATAGTTAAAGAAAAAATACGTCATTACAAATTGGCCACAATTGGGAGATAACAGTAAACAGTGTCATTATCTTTTAAAACTTTATTCGATAGATGAAAAATCTGCCTAGGTAATGAAATATTCAAAAATAAATTCCTTTTTGTTACCACCTACTAACCGCAATTGCACAATGTTCTCTGCTGTTATTAAAAGTCAAAACCTGTCTTTTCATTCAAAACACCGTATTTTTTATTTCAATTGTGTGAAGTTTACTTCCATCTACATATATCAATTCAATAAAATACAGGAAATGATGCTCTTCTCATTGCATTATAAGAAATCAATTATTGGTCTTTAAACGTATCCACAGGTGAAAAACCCAGTGGTAACAGGAGGGAAATTACCCCTTGGGACAATATCATTTTTTTTCATAAATTTGCAAAAAATTATTACATGCTTTAGCTATAATTAAAAAAGTCCAGTAAGGGACAAGTTTCTTATATGATCTATCATATTTGTGAAAATAGAAAGCCTGTTTATTTAATTTGGTTATTCTTCATGTTCTTTGAATGATTTAGTTATCAGACAACAACGCTGGACAACATGATTTTTTTGGTGGTTAAACAGTCAAATTATAAAATGTTATTGGATCAAATATAAGAAGGAGTGTTTATTTGTCAATAGTTGGTACCTTATATATATTGACTAGAGTATATAAACTCTAGTTAATACTGAACTTTAAATTTTCCAAAAAAAAAGTTGATTAAAAAAAAAATCCTAGTGAAAGATTGAACCAGAAAATAAGCCTTTTCAGATATTTTTTTAAACGATTTTTTTTCAACCAATTAAGCGAGAGAAAAAAAAATTGAAAGAGGCAACAACTTTAAATTATCCCTATCAATTTTCCATCCCTAAAATAAAATTGCTTAATTGAATGTACTAAAAAGTAAAGTCACGAAATTACTAAACTCTGAGGAAATTCAAAACGGAAAGTCCCTAATAGAAAGTTCAAACACATTAAACGAACGAATAACAACTGTCATATTCCTGACTTGGTACAGACATTTTCTTATTAATAAAAGGTGGATTGAACCTGGTTTTATAGCTAGCTAAACCTCTCACTTGCATTATTGTATGACAGTATGACAGTCGAATCAAATTCCATTATATTGACAACGATGCGTGAACAAAACAAACAGACATAATTGGTAAAAATTTCAAATAGAATAGAATTTGTTACGTGTAAAATCTTACAGTCCTTGGATGGTATAGACTTTCACTAACACCATACACCATTATACCATTCATCAAACACTATTGCAGAATAAACCCTGTACAAATACACGCTACAAGTTATACCTTTGCACCATATACACCTTACAAATTCTATATATACCATTTGAAACTACCCATAAAGCAATTTTATTTTAAAGAAAGCGTGCGACTTCAAAATTATTTATTTATTTAAAAAAAACGAATTGTAAATTAATGTATACAATTGCAAATCAATCAGTTCTTATCCATATTTTGCATAGTTTTATACTTTGATGACCACAGTTCATATAAACAATCACACCATTCATCATACACCATGACACCATTCCGCTTACACCATTGCACCATATGCCTTAAACCATTACACCATACACGTATTTTTTACACGTTTACACGATTCAAGGGCTCTAACCCCAATCGAACATAAAACATTTATCAAAATAATACAAAACTCTCAAATGGGAGTAGCAACTTGCAAAATCAAATGCATTTTTATTCGCATAATTCATTGTAAATCAACGATAATTGTCTGTCGCTAACAAGCACATTAATATGGCTTTGATTCCTTTCATGGATTTGGCTATACTTTTGGACCTTTTTGATTATAGCTCTCCATCTTTTATATAAGCTTTGGATTTCAAATATATTGGCCACGAGCATCACTGAAGAGACATGTATTGTCGAAATGCGCATCTGGTGCAGGAAAACTGGTACCGTTAATTTTATTACTACCACTGAGTCGATACCTCTGCTGGTGGACTGTTTGTCCTCGAGGGTATCACCAGCCCAGTAGCCAGTACTTCGGTACTGGCATGAAAATACGGATTTTTTTTGTGTTATTAAAACTTGCTGTTACAAAATGTTATTATTATAATTATAATTATTATAAATTGAGGAATGTATCTCCCTCATGCAAAGCTCTGATTCCATTCACGGATTTGGCTATACTTTTTGGACCTTTTGGATTAAAACTATTCATCTTTTATATAGGCTTTGGATTTCAAATATTTTGGCCCCGAGCATCACTGAAGAGACATGTATTGTCGAAATGCGCATCTGATGCAGGAAAACTGGTACCGTTAATGTTATTAATATTTGCGGCCCATCTTAGACTTTTAACCTGTAAATGATTTTTTTCAATATAAAAGCCTCTAGCGCAATTGACTGTAATGACTCGAATGAGTTAAAATTGAGAATGGAAATAGGGAATGTGTCAAAGAGACAACAACCCGACCATATAGCAGACAACAGCAGAAGGTCACCAACAGGTCTTCAATACTTTCAAACAAATTCTGTCAAATTCTTCGAAAGCTCCTTTAAACGAATTTCATTTTCTCTTTCAATTTTTTGTCCACCTTCCCGTATGAAACAAATCTGAAATATGTATAATAAAAAAAGAAAATACTTCATATCTATAAAGAAAATACTTCATATCTATAAAGAAAATACTTCATATCTATAAAGAAAATATATTCACAATAAGCCAGATTACTACAATGTAAAGTGTAAATCTTGTGAAAATGTGGCATAGTGTAGCCAAGCGACACGAATCATTCTGATACACTACATTGACCTTGAACAAACAGTGTCATGTAGCCAAGCGGCGTATTTATTGGGTTTCAATCAGCATATTTATATTGTTTTTCTGTTCAAGCGGCAATTTTATTTTTGTATTCTAGCCAATCGACATACCTTCAATGGTATTTAGGTCAAGCGGCAATCTGTATTGTCTTCCTAGCCAAGCGGCATATCTGTATTGTTCTTATAGCCAAGCGGTATATCTCTAGTGTTATTCTAGACAAGCGGCATATATATTATACTTTTACAGACAATCATGTTGTAAAGAAAATACTTAAACAAACTACTCAAAATAAAAACAAAGATTGTTTGTAATGCGTGTTGACTATTTTTCAAAATCCAATCAATTATTCTAATATTAAGTCACAATCCGTATAGTAAGTACTGTGCCTTTAAAATCATTTGAACCGAACAATGATTTCTTATTAGAAGCATTAAATATAAATGTCTTCAGTATCCTTGGATTTAAGAATCTCAACAAAAAGTTTGACATAACAAATTATTCTTAAATAACAGTCCAAACTGCCATTTTGGTACAACAAGATACCTGAAGCTTTACAAGCAATACAATCATTTAAACCTCTAAATACTAAATGTATAGGGGGACCAACCAATTGTTGAAGGAACTTGGATACTTTGATTCAACAAATTAAATCTTACCAAACAAGCTCCTGACAAGTTGTCCATATAGCTTTTTCTATGTTAACTACGACACCACCATTATATAAACATGCCAAACAGAATATAATAAATAGGCAAAATCGAAATTAGTATTCATTTAGTACCCTTAACATCATCTAAATATAAAACAATACCGATACCTTTTCCCTACAAAACTCAAAAGTTATTTTGAATAGTACTACTGTCTTCACTTTCAGAATTTTCCATGCTAGATTGAATATATCAGAGTGTAAGAATGCCAAAACAAGCCTCTAGCGCTATTGACTGCAATGACTCGAATAGTTTGAACTACAATCAAATCACCCGTGTATGAAATTATATCGGCATTCTTTATCAAACAGGCCTATCTAGAAATAGCATAAACACGTGTACCTTACAAAACACAACAAACTTGCATCGAACTTTGATAAATATAAATAGACTTATCTTACACCACATTGTTGTCATCGGAATCCTTGAACAACAGAAAATGTCAACATTATAGCACTCTAAAGAGAACTTAAATTCACTCAAAATTCATGGTGGGAGATGGATACTCGGTTGCAATTGAATGAAAGAAATGGAACTCTTTGGTACAGATGGTAAAATAGCCAAATTAGTATATCTAAATTCTTTACATAATTCTGTTTCTATGGCTTAACAAGTTTTATAAAGGTACATAATTAAGGTTTTACGGATCAAGTATGCGTGTTTCAACTTAAAATATAGGAGGGAGCCTCGAGGTAATTGTCAATTTTAAAGTTCATCTGAAGGAATTGAAAAATATGGCCGTTTTCACACCCAAATAGTTTTTATGAGTATATGATTATATGAGGGGAGCTTCTCATACGTTTTCCCAACTTAATTTATGCACCTTCTGCCGGAATTAAAAGAATGAATAGCAACATCCAGAAAAGATCAAAATTTTCTGAATCATTAAATAGATATAGGAAGATGTGGTATGAGTGCCAATGAGACAACTCTTCATCCAAATAACAATTTATAAAAGTAAACCATTATAGGTCAAGGTACGGCCTTCAACACGGAGCCTTGGCTCACACGGAACAAAATCTATAAAGTGCCCCAAAGTACTAGTGTCAAATCATTCAAACGGGAAAACCAACGGTCTAATATAAAAAAAAAAATTGGGAATGCATTTAAATTTGATTATCTAGGTCCTCCCATGCATTAAAACTTTTGTCTGTATTCAGAGTAAAATTTGTGATGTAAATACGGCCATATTAGCCAAAAGGTTATGATGAACCTTAAAATATAGACATATTTCAGAAAGAAGAAGATGTGCGTAAGCACCAATTCAACCGTAATACATTCCACAGAGAGATAATAAATAGATCTTTTCAAAGCACGTATTTGTATCTCTGACTCCGGCGATTGTTTTTGTGGAAAAATCATATGATTGGGGAATAATTTATTTGAAAAGAGAAATTCGAGTGCATCTTTATAATATCGGGTGTGTTTGTTTCAGTTGACTGGTCTATTTTTAAAACTTAAGTAGCAAAATATTTGATACATCATCTCGCTTGAGATTCTGTTATTCGGTAAATATAATAACATAAAAAAAGTACTAACAAATAGGAAATATAGGTCAAGTGAAATACCTTTCAAATGAATCATAAGAACAGAACTTTCGAAAGATCAACCGGACAACCTATCAGACTATAGTTGTAAGTTGGCTTACTGCAAAAAGGACATTAAAGATGCTCAATAGCTTGAAGGTACGGTTGCTTGCTTTTGAAAATACAACCTGCATGTAAGAATCTTTATGGTGATATGCGGATAAATTTATCGGTTTTCAAGAGCTAAATTGGCAGCTTGTCCACTTCCATTAAAAATTAAAAAAAGCTTGGGTAAGGGTGATATAATTTGACGAAGTATAAGTCTTACCAGTGGTGTTTTGGTGTTTTGTTTGTGTTTGTTCTTTTTCAACCTACGATTAACGATTGGTGATGTATGCCTCTTTTTCACTTCTTATTAACATTGATATCCAAGCATAACAGGGACAAACAAAAAGCCACTGAAGCTGCTTAAAACTTATCAAGCATGTTTATGCCATTTAAGAAAACTGCAAACAAAACATTGTCACCATTAACCTAATGTCTGACACGTAGTCTCTATAATCGATGTTTGTGTAGTGATAAGTTATATACTATGTTGTGCATATAATGATTTACCTTTTACATGACCGAAATGCAACAAAATCACAAAGTGTTTTTTTATCAAAATTTAAGCATGAAATGTACTACTTAAATGTCATAAAGATCATAGTAAAGCAGATAATGTATCATATAATAGACATAATAAGGTTGTACTTGTTGTTTGATTTGTTACTCAAATTCAGTGATAAATCACGGAAGGGTTTGAAAAAAGACTTTTTCAAGATATATTCCTTATTAATCAGGATGAGATATTTTATAATGTTCTAAATAAAAGTTTTAGGATAAGTCTTTACGAAAAGACGCACAATTAATATATTTTTGGACTAAAAACTGAAATAACCATTAACCACTAAAAGTTGCAGATACTATTTCAATTCGGTACTTAAAATAGTTGTGTGCAAAGCAGATTACTCAAACATATATTCAAGGATGGTTTTATAAGACATTGAAGAAGAACTTTGGAAATCTAATAAACTATATCACTCAGTAATAACACATGAAAGCGTACACAGCTATTTAAATTATTTTTCATTTTATTTGGCGGATTTCTACCAAAAGAAAAGCTGTCTGCCACGATAAAGCTACTCGCCCAAAGTGGTATTAATCACGAAGAAGCAATATTGTAATCAATACAGCTATATCCAAATTAAAATATGTTGTATAACAGAAAGATGGGGTATGATTGCCAAAAAGACAACTCTCCACAATAGACAAAATGACACAGAGATTAACAACTATAGGTCACCGCACGTCCTTCAACAATAAGCAGAACCCATACCACAACGTCAGCTATAAAAGGCCCCTAAATGACAAATGTAAAACAAACGAGAAAAATTAATGGCTTAATTTATGTACAAAAAATGAACAAAAAACAAATATGTCACACATCAACAAACGACAACCACTGAATTACAGGCTCCCGACTTGGGACAGACACATATTTACAGAATGTGGCGCGGTTAAACATGTTAGCGAGATCCCTTCCCCCTTTTTACATGGGACAGAGGTGTAACAGTACAACATAAGAAGGAACTAAAAAGTCAATTGAAAAAAATGTCTTAACTCATCAGATGGTACAAACAGAAATCTAACAAACACACAGGGTGGACATGACCGGGTACTTGTATATCCCAACAACAAAAAGACACTTAGGACTGATTTGAGAGTACTCGCAGTTACTGACAGCTGGTTCAAAGCCCATAACAACTTAATTATAACATCATGTATCTAGAACTAATTTATCAATCAGTTCACATCCAACATCTAATGGATTTAGTGTAAAGACGTCATAAAAAGTCAGAGAAAACCATAACCTTGTTCAATGCCAAGATACAGCTGGTATCGACAGATTGTAGATCCATAAATATGTAAATGTATATAACTATAATATTTTGTTTGCTTTTAATCTACTGATAACAAAATCCATATTTATATCAATAACACAATTTTCAATGATCTAATTACAGTGTTGAATTGGCAACCTTTGTGGTCAGTTCAATTAATCATAAGAAAGTTTTAATCTAAATACTTAAAAGACTTCATTATCCTTTAAACTTAAAATATTTTAGAATATCAATCATTTGGGAGTTTTGGTAAATTTCCTGTTAACAAAACTTTGAATTATTTGAAAAACTAAGGATTTTCTTATCCCAGGAATAGGATACCTTAGCGTATTTTGCACAACTTTTTGGAATTTTGATTCCTCGATGCTCTTCAACTTTATACTTGTTTGGCTTTATAACTATTTTGATCCAAGCGTCAGTGATGAGTCTTTTGTAGACGAAACGCGCGTCTGGCGTATTAAATTATTATCCTGGTACCTTTGATAACTTTTTAGATATATATATTGATTTCACTTCATTTATTCTTTTCCAGTGTTTCCAAGCTGCGGCAGCTATCAGAATGTATGCATTGGTTTGACCTCCACAATGTAAGATCTTGTGCTTGTTCAGTATTTATGTTATTTTAATGTCTACTATAACTCATTTCACTCGCTGTGATGTATTTCAAATAGAAAAATTAACATAGTTTTCAACAGTAGAGAATCCACTTTCGTTTTTATATAAAGATGAGTTTTACGCTGTAAATATTCACCTCCCCAGAAGTGAATAACTGATTACTTAAACTATATGATTAGATCTGCAAAATGACCAATGCTAAAAAATCAATAATCATAACAAACACATATACCATAGGTAAAATAATACGTGCTTTTTGGTACAAGGTCTCACTCATTGTCACTGGACATGGTTCTATTATTCAAATCTGTACACTCTAATTAGTTATTGTAGCTCGATTGACCACAGACTGATATATTTTTCACGTATTCAGAATATAGTTTTACAAGTTTTTACAAATATACTTGTCAGTACATTCTGAAATTTGACAGGCATGAGTTATAAAAGAAGAGTGACAAATCTAGAAAAAGTTGCTTATTTTACGATTTTAATGGAATGGCGTAACTACAGTCTAAACTTATTTGTTTGCAAAGCCAATACATAATGCTTAAGTTTGCAATTGAATCTGTGGTAGCAATTTTCTAAGGTACATTTTTTTAAATGAATGAAAAAGACATTATAATTTTTTACCTCAAAAAGCATCTCGACAAAATGTTTACTTTTCTTTCTTTTTTATACATGTTATAGGCATCAAACTATGAATTTGGCATTTTATGAAAGTATAAGTGTTAATTAATATGATAAAACTATAATTTCTTCGTTTTCGCCTGACCATTTTTGACTCGAGAACTCTAGATTTCCTGACGTCAGAATATATTTGCATAGTAATTTCCCAAACATAAGGCCAATACGTCTTTAAACTGACCAATCGATTCAATGAACTACAATGCATTGTGGGCTACTACGAGTTTACTACTACTTGAAAATACGTGGAATTAGTGGAAAAACTCTCAACTAATATAGTGTCTGGGACTCTCAACATAAATGTTTTTGTTCTGCGAATATGTTTATTGTAAAATATATAACATAATCTTCAATTTGCATGCTCAGATTAAAAAAAATATTGTTTACGGGCTTCACGATTCGACTTTCTTTTTCGCCATGTAAAAGTAGTTAAACAGTTTTTTTCCATTGTTATGCATTGTCCTTGTGCAATTATTACACGGCGTTGAAACAGTGATTTTTTTTAACTAGATGAATTGACCACTGTCTAGCATGAACAATTTTTGAGCTCTTTTAAACCTGTATAATGTCATTCCAAAAATAGTTCTGTAATAACCTTGTGTGGGGATACGAGAGGCAAAATATTAGGAGCTCATAAAATTACATCCTTTAATGGCGCTTGCAAAACGAAAAAGAGACAGTACCTGTGATTACGATTACATACATGTATATAACAAAATCGTATACGGATTGAACAGTATTTCCGGAAACGCGGATTCAACCCTATATATATTACAGTTCTGCCTCAAAAAGATAACATAAACTGGCACTGAAACACTTCTATCTGTACTTGATGTGTGAACTTTTTCATCAGGACCTGAACTAAAAGTAAGAGCAAAACAATAGTCAGTATGCTAAAAATAAGTGTTATTAAAACGGGACGTAAATAGCTTAACATACTTTGAATAGTATCATCCGTTGATAATGTCCGTCTGTTGCTATTTTATCCCAAAATATACATGAGAGGTATTCTTATCGTTCGGCTGCTGTCCTATTGACGTATGCACACTATCTCCAATTATTTAAATCCTCTGGATCATAGTGGGTTTCATATTGTCTATTAGTTTTTTCCTAAAACGTGCCTTGTATATAGAAATAATAAGATGAGGTATGAGTGCACGTGCCAAAAGAGACATCTTTCCATCCAAGACACAATCTTGTAAAATAAGCAATTTTAGTTTCAATGCTGAAAAGTAAGCGATAAAAGGACCAAAAATAACATGTGTAAATTAATCCAAAAAAAAAAACACAAAAAAAAACCCGGCTTTTTTAATATACAATAGAAGAAGAAATGTATCCAATAGATAAAAGAAATATAATAGCTTTATTCCCAACGCTACAATTTTCACAACATATATCAATGCTACCACCTTGTCGCACATAAAATGGATAACATCATAAATGGTATTTATAAGGTTGGTAAATTTACGAGTCCGTTAAAAAATTCAATGTCTCCATTAGAAAAAAAAATCGAACTTTCCAAAGACGAAAAACAAAATGAAATTAAAAAGTCAATTGTTCATGAACAATTGAATGGTCTTTCCTTTTTTCTTTTATTAATTGCCTTCTTAGTTAAAAAAATATATGGTTTCTAAGGACTTTTATGTTCATAAGTGGTTGCTTAGGGCAAACATCATTCCTAATGATAAATATATTAAAATAAGTTATTGAAAATGTCATATGTACTATTCATAGTATTTAAAGTTAAAAAAATAAGTGATTGCTAAGGACTTGTTTGTCGTTGCTTGGGACAAAAATGTCATTTCCAGTAATAAAAATGTCATATTTATATTATTTATAGCCTTCTAAGTTCAAAAATATATGGTTGCTATGGTGTTTTATGTCGTTGCTAGGGACTTGACCTTGACCTAACTTTGTAGATCTTATTATGCTGATCATTTTTGCAATTCAAAGTTTCTTTCTATCTCTAACCACTTTTGAGTTATAAGCAAACAATCATCATTTCGGACCCCAAAAACAGTTTTGGTGCCCTAGTTCCATACCAGTTGGTCCAATGATTTTCAACCCACATAACAAATGTAGATCTCGACAAGACACATATTTTCATTGTTACATTTTATCAGCCATCTTTTACGGTTATTTAGTAAATCCGATAACAAGCTAAGGTCAAAATCTAGGTCAAGACCTTGACCTTTGACCTTAGGTCAATTTTCATGTTCATGTGAATTGATGATCATTGGTGATGATCCTAGGTAGCTACAACTTACAGTTTTTGAGTTTTAGTGGCCAACCGACATTTGTTAATTTTCAAAGGGGCATAACCCTACCAATGAGTCGTTGAATCTTTTTGATTTAAATGTAACGAAGCACCAGGGTCTGTTCCTGAACAAATTCCACCCTTTGTTTTTTTTCTACCTATTATGGTTATGGAGTTAGAATGATAACAAGTTTTTCGATGTTAGGGGAGATAACCCCTATAAAGGAAATGTTACAGGGTCGTGCCCTCACCACAAGATAGCTTTTGGTCAACCGATACTAGATACCTAATATTTCAACATGTCGCGTACTTTTTTTGGGAAATTTCGTTAAAGTTTGGCGGAAAGAATAATAATAATAATTAAAAAGTCAATTGTTCATGAACAATTGAATGGTCTTTCCTTTTTTCTTTTATTAATTGCCTTCTTAGTTAAAAAAATATATGGTTTCTAAGAACTTTTATGTTCATAAGTGGTTGCTTGGGGCAAAAATCATTCCTAAGGATAAATATATTAAAATAAGTTATTAAAAATGTCATATGTACTATTCATAGTATTTAAAGTAAAAAAAATAAGTGATTGCTAAGGACTTGTATGTCGTTGCTAGGGACAAAAATGTCATTTCCAGTAATAAAAATGTCATATTTATATTATTCATAGCCTTCTAAGTTCAAAAATATATGGTTGCTATGGTGTTTTATGTCGTTGCTAGGGACTTGACCTTGACCTAACTTTGTAGATCTTATTATGCTGATCATTTTTGCAATTCAAAGTTTCTTTCTATCTCTAACCACTTTTGAGTTATAAGCAAACAATCATCATTTCGGACCCCAAAAACAGTTTTGGTGCCCTAGTTCCATAACATTTGGTCCAATGATTTTTAACCCAACATAACAAATTTAGATCTCGACAAGACACATATTTTCTCCGTTACATTTTATCAGCCATCTTTTACGGTTATTTAGTAAATCCGATAACAAGCTAAGGTCAAAATCTAGGTCATGACCTTGACCTTTGACCTTAAGTCAATTTTCATGTTCATGTGAATTGATGATCATTGGTGATGATCCTAGGTAGCTACAACTTACAGTTTTTGAGTTTTAGTGGCCAACCGACATTTGTTAATTTTCAAAGGGGCATAACCCTACCAATGAGTCGTTGAATCTTTTCGATCCAAATGTAACGACGCACCAAGGTCTGTTCCTGAACAAATTCCACCCTTTGTTTTTTTTCTACCTATTATGGTTATGGAGTTAGAATGATAACAAGTTTTTCGGTGTTAGGGGAGATAACCCCTATAAAGGAAATGTTACGGGGTCGTGCCCTCACCACAAGATAGCTTTTGGTCAACCGATACTAGATACCTAATATCATTTCAACATGTCGCGTACTTTTTTTGGGAAATTTCGTTAAAGTTTGGCGGAAAGAATAATAATAATAATTAAACTGTCAATTGTTCTTGAACAATTGAGAGGTCTTTCCTTTTGTAATGTAAAATACATGTTCAAATAGACGTAGAATGTATTGAAAAGCTTTAAAACACACTGAAAAACCTTTAAATAAGGTTAAAAACACCAAATTCGCTATATGGGACATGACCTTGACCTTTGACCTTTTGACCTTTGTCAAGGTCATTAGTCCCCAATGTCATTGCCGAAGACCCCATGGGTCTAGGACCTTTGGTTATATAGTAAAAGATGATTTTGTCTTTCCAGAAACCTAAAACAGGTGTTATGCCCCTTAAAAAAAGGTCAAATCTCTTCGGTCAAAATATAACAAAGTTGCGCCGTAATGACCCAAACATTTTCCACTATTTAAAACTTCTGTAAGTATAATGGTTTTTGAGTTGTTCTGATAACAAGGTGTTAGGTCAAAGGTCAAGGTCAACATACACATTTGACCTTGAGGTATTTTTGAAAGTCTCATGAATTGTTGATGAATGGTGAAGATCCTAGGTCTCTACGATTTACGGTTTCTGAGTTTTGGTGGTCCACCGACACCGGTTAATTTTCAAAGGGGCATAACCCTACCAATGAGTCGTTGAATCTTTTCGAATCAAATGTAACGAAGAACCGGGGTCTGGTCCTGAACAAATTTCACCCTTCGTTTTTTTTCTATCTATTACGGTTACGGTGTTGGAACGATAACAAGGTTTTTTGGTTTCGGAGGGATTACTCCGAACCGACAAAATATTTCGACTAACAGGGTGAGTTCCGGATAGGTATTCATGACACCGATACAAAGTGAGAACATGAAAGCGACACGTCTTACGGTTTAGGCTGCTAACTTCGTCAAAGTTTGGCGGAAAAAGAATAATAATAAACAGAAGAAATACAGTAAGGTCTTTCCTTATAGAAAAAGGAAAGACCTTAATTAAAGTTCAATTCTTCTTGAATAATTGATAGGTCTTTCCTTCCATTTTCTTTTAATTATACTGTCATAAATAAATATATCATATATGTATTGATTGATAAATTTATTGATTAGTTGGTTGGTTGGTTGGTTGGTTGGTTGGTTTATTAGTTAAACACTTGATACAGGGTCTCTTGAAACAAGCGAAAAAAAGAGACCTTGGATTCCGTATTAAACACATGAAACGGAAACATGTATTGAATGATTGATTGATTGATTGATTGATTGATTGATTGGTTGGTTGATTAAACACGTCGGTTAAATATGCTGGTTAAAGACGTTGGTTGGTTAAACACGTTTAATAGGCTCAATTAAAACAAGCAAAAAAAACCACCTTTGATCCCTTATGAAACACATTAAACGGAAACATTGATTGATTGATTAATTGATTGAATGATTGATTGGTTGGTTGGTTGGTTGGTTGGTTGGTTGGTTGGTTGGTTGGTTGGTTTGGATTCAAACACACATAAAACTGTTTAAATAGTCCCAAAAACCACATAATTTGATGACCTTGACCTTTGACCTTGTGACCTTCGTCAAGGTCATTGCTCCACAAGGTCATTGCAAAAGACCCTATGGGTCAAGGACCTTTTGTTTAAGAGTTTTGCCTAAAAATGGCTTTTTAAAAACCATTAGTGGGAGTTATGTCCCTTACATGATGGTAAAATCAATATAGTCATAATGTAAAAAAGTTGCCCCTTGAAGTACCAATCATTTTTCACTGCTTAAATTTTCTGTATCTATAACCGTTCAATAGTTATAGGGAAATGAAAAACTTTTGAAAATCTAAAATATGACCTTGACCTTTGACCTCGACCTATATTTTTAAGTTTTGGTCCAATGAACTCAAATCTGAAGACCCGCAGTCTTTACGACTTACGGTTCATGAGATTTATATGCATATCGAAAATTAAAATATTCAAGGGGAAATAACTCCTATAATAAGTCACTGGATCGCTTCGGTTAAAATTATTTGAACTTGTATCATTTGGCAAGGAACATTTTAAAAAAAATCATTTGGCGCTAAGTCTTATAGTTCATGAGTTATAGCGATAACAGTGTTTTTTGTAATTGGGGAGATAACTCCTATAAGGTAAATAGTAAACTTCTGTGCCCCTAATACAAGATAGCTTTTATTAACCCGATACTTGGTACCAAAGATCATTTTGATATCTTGCGTACTTTTCTTGGGGATTGACTTTGAAAACGGCGGAAGAAAAAGAATAATAATTAAAAACCAATTGTTCAGAGAACAATTGAAGGTCTTTCCATCAAAACAATGTATTTTGATATGAAAAGTTGTGAAACTAAGTTTAAAATGTCATTTCAATCGTCAAATGATAGCTCCTAGTAAGCTGATTCCAAAAATATATTGTTTCCATACATTTTTTTTAAATAAGGGAGATAATTTGTTACTTCCGGTTTGAAAAATGTTACTTCCGATTATATTTGAATATTTACTTGACACTGATTCCAAAAATATCTGGTTCTATATACTTTTATATTAATAAAGTACAAAAAAATAGCTACTTCCGGTTTACAAAAGGTCACTTCCGGTTGTTTTTTTACAAGGTTAAATGGTTTGATACCTTTTTCTAAAAGTTGTATATCTTTATCATGTATACATATAGAATAAAAGCAAAGGTCAAAATCTAGAACGTCAAATTAAGCTATGACCTTGAGATCAATTTCAAGGTCATAAACCAAGGACCTCAAATCAAAAGACCATAAGTCTTAATTATATTTAGTTAATGAGTTATATCACCAAACGCGTATTTTTTAATACAAGAGGGGAGAAAACTCCCTTTCACATTCAACGTACGCTTGCAATCAAAATTTACATCTTACGACATGTCGCAACTAACAATTTAGTAAAAATAATTTGTTGATATCTTATACAGTCTTTGGATATAAGTGAAAATAAGCCAAATTCAAATATTAGAATATGACCTTGACCTTTGACCTTGACGTAATTTTCATTTTTTGGGACCAAGGACCTCAAATCAAAAGATCCTAGGTCTCTATCACTTATGATTTATAAGATAGAAATTCATATCACTTATATCAGATGCATAAGGGGATATAACTCTCATATGGAGCGGTCATATCGCTTCGGTCAAAATAGGACAAATCATGCGAAGGATATAACGAGCAATTTTGTAAAATAAAATTGTCATAATCTTTTACGGTTGCGAAGGAGATGCGCTAACAAGGAAAACAGTGTTTGGGGAGATAACTCCTACAAAGAAAAGTTTTCGGTTACGCAGGGTAAATTTCAAAAGCGCATCAATTGTTCGATATCATATACCAAATATCTAAGAGACATATTGCGAAACAAATGTTAGGTGTAAAAATAGGTTTAAAATGCCATTTCAATCGTCAAATGATAGCTTATTGTACGCTGATTCCAAAAATATATGGTTTCTAAACAATATTTTTTTAGATAAGGGAGATAATTTCTTACTTCCGGTTTGAAAAACTCTATTTCCGATAATATTTGACTATTTACTTGACACTGATTCCAAAAATATCTTGTTTTTTATACTTTTATGTAATAAAGTACAATAAATAGCTACTTCCGGTTTACACAAGGTCACTTCCGGTTGTTTTTTTAAGTTTAAATGGTTTGATACCGTTTGTCAAAAAGTCTCATGACTTTATTATGTATACAGATGGGGTAAAAGCAAAGGTCAAAATCTAGAACGTCAAATTAAGCTATGACCTTGTGATCAATTTCAAGGTCATTAACCAAGAACCTCAAATCAAAAGACCATAGGTCTTAATTATGTTTAGTTAATCAGTTATATCACCATACGCGTATTTTTAAATACCAAAGGGGAGAAAACTCCCTTTCACATTCAACGTACCCTTGCAATCAAAATTTACGTGTTACGACATGTCACAACAAACGATTTAGAAAAAATAATTTCTCGATATCTTAAACGTTTTTTGGAAATGAGTGGAAATGAGCCATATTCAAAAATTAGAATATGACCTTGACCTTTGACCTTGACCTAATTTTCGTTTTTTTGGACCAAGGACCTCAAATCGAAAGATCCTAGGTCTCTATCAATTATGGTTTACCAGTTAGAAATGCAATTCACTTATATCAAATGAATAAGGGGAAATAACTCTCGTATGGAGCATTCATATCACTTCGGTCAAAATAGGACAAATCATGCAAAGGATATAACGAGCAATTTTGTAAAATAAATTTGTCATAATATTTTACGTTTGCGAAGGAGTTGCGCTCACAAGGAAAACAGTGTTTGGGGAGATTACTCCTACAAAGAAAAGTTTTCGGTTACGCAGGGTAAATTTCAAAAGCGCATCAATTGTTCGATATCATATACCAAATATCTAAGCGACATATTGCAAAACAAATGTTTATCGCAAGAACAAAATTAGGCGGAAGAAAAAAAAATAAAAAATTCAGAGAACAATTGAAGGTCTTTCCATCCTTTTTGATATGAAAAGTTGTGAAACTAAGTTTAAAATGTCATTTCAATTGTCAAATGATAGCTCCTAGTAAGCTGATTCCAAAAATATATTGTTTCCATACATTTTTTTTTAAATAAGGGAGATAATTTGTTACTTCCGGTTTGAAAAATGTTACTTCCGATTATATTTAAATATTTACTTGAAACCGATTCCAAAAATATCTGGTTCTATATACTTTTATATTAATAAAGTACAAAAAATAGCTACTTCCGGTTTACAAAAGGTCACTTCCGGTTGTTTTTTTTTCAAGGTTAAATGGCTTGATACCTTTTTCTAAAAGTTGTATATCTTTATCATGTATACATATAGAATAAAAGCAAAGGTCAAAATATAGAACATCAAATTAAGCTATGACCTTGAGATCAATTTCAAGGTCATAAACCAAGGACCTCAAATCAAAAGACCATAGGTCTTAATTATATTTAGTTAATGAGTTATATCACCAAACGCGTATTTTTTAATACAAGAGGGGAGAAAACTCCCTTTCACATTCAACGTACGCTTGCAATCAAAATTTACATCTTACGACATGTCGCAACTAACAATTTAGTAAAAATAATTTGTTGATATCTTATACAGTCTTTGGATATAAGTGAAAATAAGCCAAATTCAAATATTAAAATATGACCTTGACCTTTGACCTTGACCTAATTTTCATTTTTTGGGACCAAGGACCTCAAATCAAAAGATCCTAGGTCTCTATCTCTTATGGTTTATAAGATAGAAATTCATATCACTTATATCAGATGCATAAGGGGAAATAACTCTCATATGGAGCGGTCATATCGCTTCGGTCAAAATAGGACAAATCATGCGAAGGATATAACGAGCAATTTTGTAAAATAAATTTGTCATAATCTTTTACGGTTGCAAAGGAGATGCGCTAACAAGGAAAACAGTGTTTGGGGAGATAACTCCTACAAAGAAAAGTATTTGTTTACGCAGGGTAAATTTCAAAAGCGCATAAACTGTTCGATATCATATACAAAATATCTAAGCGACATATTGCGAAACAAATGTTTATCGCAAGAACAAAACTAGGCGGAAGAAAAAAAAAAAAAAAAAAATAATCAGAAGAAAAACAATAGGTCTTTCCACAGAAAAGTGGAAAGACCTAATAATCAGAAGAAAAACAATAGGTCTTTCCACAGAAAAGTGGAAAGACCTAATAAACAAACGAAATACAGTAAGGTCTTTCCATTTAAGAAAGGAAAGACCTTAATAATAATAATAATAATAATAATCAGAAGAAAGACTGTAAGGTCTTTCCTTATAGAAAAAGGAAAGACCTTAATAATTAAAAACCAATTGTTCAGAGAACAATTGAAGGTCTTTCCACTAGTTAATATCTATTTTGATATTGAAATATTAAAAATCAGTCTAAAATGTCAGTTCATATGGCTTTATGATGTATAGATATGAATTTAAAGCAAAGTTCAAAATCTAGAACGTCATATTGACCTATGACCTTGACCTCAATTTCAAGGTCACAAACTGAGGAGCTCAAATCAAAAGATCCTAGGTCTCTAATATGTATGGTTAATAAGTTATATCACTTTACACATAATTCTAGATATGATAGGGGCTCAAACTCCCATTCATTGCTTACGCACCCTTTCAACTAAAATTATTTAGTTACCACATGTCGCAACTAACAATTTATACAAAATAATTTGTCGATATCTTATAAGGTTAATGAAAATGAGTGAAAATAAGACAAATTCAAAAATTAGAATATGACCTTGACCTTTGACCTTGACCTAATTTTCATTATTTTGGACCAAGGACCTCGAATCAAAAGATCCTAGGTCTCTATCACTTATGGTGTTCCAGTTTAAAATACATTTCAAAATTTCAAATACAAAAAGGGAAATAACTCTCATATGGAGCGTTCATATTGCTTCGGTCGAAATTGGACAAATCATGCGAAGGATATAACGAGCAATTTTATAAAATAAATTTGTTGTAATCTTTTACGGTTGCGAAGGAGTTGTGATCACAAGGAAAACAGTGTTTGCGGAGATAACTCCTACAAAGAAAAGTATTCGGTTACGCAGGGTAAATTTCAAAAGCGCATAAACTGTTCGATATCATATACCAAATATCTAAGCAACATATTGCGAAACAAATGTTTATCGCAAGAACAAAATTTGGCGGAAGAAAAAAAAATAATAATCAGAAGAAAAACAATAGGTCTTTCCACAGAAAAGTGGAAAGACCTAATAATAATCAAAAGAAATACAGTAAGGTCTTTCCTTATAGAAAAAGGAAAGACCTTAACTACAGTTGCTGCTTCACTACCTTCAGAACAAAATGACCAGTTTGAAAGTCCCAAATACAGAAATATGTCAAACATCAATTATACATGTACCTATAGATTTTGTTAACACTGTCAAACAAGAATTTAAAAATGTCTTGTGTAGTTTCGTTGAAATATGATGGATAATATAGGTTTTGTGTGTGTACCTTTTAAATTCTCAAAATGAAAATATGACTTTGTGTTCTACAGACGTTACTAAATATATTTCATAATGAAAAATCGAACTTTCTAAAAGGTGTTTGTATACAAAAAAGGAGATGTGGTATGATTACCCATTTAAGCTCAAATGAAGTGGATGTAAGTAGTGATAGGCCTCTGTGATGCCTTCAACAATGAGAAATAACCATACCGTATAATCTACTATAATTCGCTCCGAATGATAAATATTCTTTGTTGTTTAAGACAAAGAAATAAACAAATTCTTTTCCTCGATTTAAATTACTTTTTAATTATAAAAGAAGGTACAATATCATAACATGAATTTTGTGAAATCTTAGAAAATTTAGTAATCACATCAGATCTTTAACAAGCTCTAAGTCTTTGTCTTTTTACGAAAACAAAATTTATATGATCCTAATTTTTCTATGGCTACCAGCTATACTAAAGTTGCTGAACCCCATGCATATTAGCATCGGCTATTATCGACGGCTAACTTTACACTAGTAACTTTGTCTGATGGGTAATTGTATTTTTCGCTGTTGCTTCGCTGCTTTCTGGTGGACGAATATCTGAAATCTCCGTGTCATCATCAAACATATTAATGACTGTACATCGGGTGATTCAAACACTCGTTTCATGGCATAGAAACAACTTTTCGTTAATCTGAGCATGGAACGAATACTTTATATCACGAACTATAAATGTGGATACAAAAAATAAAAAACTAAGCGATATTGTTAATCCCGCATTGCATGAAAAAATGTGTTGTATTTCAGTAAATAACACGCTTGTTTGGTTGATTGTAAACACGTTGTAATCCATCATGCATTGTTACTCATTTATTGGATTGGTCAAAAACCAAGGTAAAAATAAATTGCGTCACACGTAAATACACAATTACATGTACGAGGACATAAGTATGTTAATGCTAACATGTTTAACCCCGCCACATTATTTATGCATGTGCCTGTCCCAAGTCAGGAGCCTGTAATTCAGTGGTTGTCTTTTGTTTATGTGTTACATATATTTGTTTTTCGTTCATTTTCATTTTTTTTTACATAAATAAGGCCGTTAGTTTTCTCGTTTGAATTGTTTTACATTGTTTTATCGGGGCCTTTTATAGCTGACTATGCGGTATGGGCTTTGCTCATTGTTGAAGGTCGTACGGTGACCTATAATTGTTAATGTCTGCGTCATTTTGGTCTTTTATGGATAGTTGTCTCATTGGCAATCATACCACATCTTCTTTTTTTATATTTCCATATAAGGTAGTGTCCCCGACCTGTTTAAGAATCTTCACTCTATTTTATTTCCACTGAGTTGTTACAAAAAAATTTAACTTACATCATTCGATATTATCCTATTTTGTGTATTAAAAAGACCACGTCGTCTTTGTTTTGTCTAATAAATTCACGTTTTACAACATATACTTGATACATTTGATAGACATTATACATCATGCATACATGTTATAATTCTTTGAATTTCCGGATATATTTCTTTTACCGATACAAAGTTTTTTTTTACATTTTATTGACGAATCGCTTCAGTACTGTATGATCCCACTGTTCGTGTTTGTGCAAATAAATGTGTTCGGATTGTGAATTTTTTGTATCATAAGTTGTTTGTAAAAAGTTTTAAAGAGCTTGTGCCTGATACATTTGTAAAAAAACATGTTTCGTCGTGTTTTTATTTCTAATGATACGAATATATTTGTTCTAACAGTAAAGTGTCGAACTTGAACTCTAAGTATTATAACTTAGAGACATAAGGTATATCAAAAGTATTGCACCAAATGTATGTAAGGCGTCCATTGACTGTGATAGCTCATTTAGTTTAAAGATTAGAGAACACATACATATATCCTTCACGATATGATTCTAAGAGAGAAGCGTTGATACCAGAATAACATTTAAACTCATAAGTTGAAGGTAAACTGACAACGCGATGGCTTAAAGGAAAAATACAGAAAATACATAAAATACAACATAGAAACTATAGACTGAGCAACACTAACCCCACCAAAAACCAGTGTGATCTGCAACATCGGAGTTCTAAAAACATTGTGCGCTTTGCATGTATCAGACAATTTTAGGAACTCATTCTATGTGTTCCACCGGAGGCTACTGATGTCAAGATTCCTACCCATACAATTCCATAAGTCATAATAAAAAAAATATAACTTATCTTGACTTCATTTAAATTATGTTGTTCAGTTACCTAGTAAAATATTTGCCCACTGGTGACCGCATATGATAAAAAAAAAAAGATAATCAGAATTATATTCGTTTATTGAATAAAATATCTTTCAGATCTTTTGACGTCCCTACTACAAATATTAAAATAGTTTCGGAGAGTTATTTATATAAACGCAGAAAAAAAAATCATTTTAAAATATGATACAATATAAGTTTTAATGTACGTCATTATCTTTTAACATTCCAACAAAGTGATTGATTTGGTTTTTGCTTGTTCTTTGAATTTCAGATCTGGAATTCAAACCAATTTTTCATATGCTGACCAGCATAACACGAACAGTAGTAGTACATGTAGGTATTTAGATTTTTTTAAACCGTTATATCACGAATAAAAACACGTTTATGTTGCTTGTATTTATATGTTTTTGGTTATGTGTCACGTTTTTAATTGAAATTCAAAATTGTAACAGCTGATGATAAGTGTTTGCTTTTAAACAGAGTCTAGTTGCCAAAAAATATACAGTAGGTTAACAGTAAGAGATTCGTTCTGATCATCGATACTTTGTTTTCAATTTGCTACATTTCATCTGATTTCATTAACAGATGTTAATTCGGATAATGCTATATTTTAAGGTCATCTATCACCACATTAAAACTATGTACAAATGCATGTACTTTCCATTGGAGATCATTTACATCAATTTCTGTATATTTATGAAGTTAAAGTGGCTACATATTTGTCAATTATAAACAGAAATACAAATATCAAATATCCTATAATAATAATTTCTCTACCTAATTGGCATACTAGATAATACAACTGGGTCTTTATTCAACATAGCTCTCGTGTGGATGATTTTTCTACATCGTTGACTTTATATTGTTTTGGAGTGTAGCTTTCTGGATGAAAGGCAATCTAGACGAATCTCACTAAAACATATTATTCCTTTCATTTACTATATACGCCATTGCAAGGTTTTTAATAAAATGACTCGTACAATACCGCTTTATTGTTTGCAAAAGAATATTCCTTTACAAATTTTTGAGTGAGGCTATTACTTGTTATGTAAACGAATTGTCAGATTATTGAATGTAAATGTGCTAGCATTGCTTTTAAGAAATATGTCATGCAAAATGTAAGTATGAAAATCAAGAAAATACCATATGAAATAACAAATTATTAATTGTTGTAACTATTTTTAACAAAAGAAAAGTCGGATTAACAGTAAGAGATTCGTTCTGATCATCGATACTTTGTTTTCAATTTCTTGTCAAAGTCGTGTCAACAGATCAGTCTTTTAAGCTAGGTTCACACTGCCGATCAGATCAACTCGATGATCCCGATTGTTCAAACATCACCGACCAAGCGAAACCAAATTCTTGATCGGGGCTGTTTACGACTTCTACCTGACTGCTATCCGGCTATACACGAACTTAAGTCAACCATTCACGACTCCTTGAAGACTCCATCACGACTCCAACCCGACCACTAATTGAATACCTCGACTAGCTAGACCAAATCAACAATAATCGATCTCAGCCTAATCTCGGCCAGACCAGATCGACTTGATCGTATAGAGGTCGTATGGAAAGTCGGGCATTAGTCGGGTATGTACAATTTCAGTATAACACGTCTGAATTTTTTATATCATCCGCTGCAGCGGAGGGGGAATTAACTGTTACCCTTGTCCGTCCGTAAGTACGTCCCAACAATAAGTTTCCGTTCTCCAGTTTTATTTTGCCTCAATCAAATTCTATGAAACGTTTCAACAATGCTTAATACCATAAAACACAGATCAAGTGCGACTTTAGGTGGCGTCACTTTTATCATTCTTGTGTAATGACTCTTTACAGCGTTATATACTAGCTGGGGTATTATCTCTGTCCCATATGGACACATTTTTCGTTTATTTGGTTAGATTTAGTAGTTCACAGAATGTCTGAGAACAATTATACATTTAAAGTATCTACATGGAAATAAAGCGGTTGGATTATTTCGCAAGGTGGTTAGAGCTCAGATAGACAGGTTAATAACTGTATCGGAGCTTGAAGAGAGCATAGAAGACGAACAAAAAGTGGTAGACAGCAAAGGATGCCGAGAATCTAGATGATGCAGTGGCTGACAAGGCGACCACTGTTTTGGCAGTATAAATTGTAATCAAATAAACTTCTGAACTCCGAGGAAACTGGAAAGTCCCTTATCAATGGTTAAATCAAAAGTATGAGAGATTTGCAGAAGCTCAACAAAGAGGATCCCAATAGTTAGAAAAACTAACTGAAAGTAAAGAAGGACGCCAATTTGTTATTGGAGTTTTACTGCTCTTTTCTTGAGATTTGTTACTCGATAAGTACTGATGTTAGATAGCAATATACATTAATTTTACCATCCCCTTTTTTGCCTTTCTTAAAAATTAATCGCACTGTGTGTGTTAAATATGTGCTAACATGCATGTATGCAATCAGTAATTTCCATAGATCTGATACCCAGTAGTTGAATGGTTCAATATATTTCTTTTTGGTGTATCCATGGCAACAACCTGCTTATTTTTACTAATTATATTGCAACAAGAGGGTAAAGGTGTCACATGTTTTCCCAAAATTTGACCAAAAATAGAATTTCAATCTCCTGGTGCACACCTTTTTTGAAACTTGCATACGTATATCTTTCACGAATTTAAAAAAAAATCATTTGTCTTTCGACTATTTTTTTTTATATAAAATTGCATCTAAAAGCGTTAAAAAAAGTGTTTGTAAACATTCGACCATACTGTGACATATAGTTGTAAATTTCTGTGTCATTTGGTCTCCTGTGGAGAGTTGTCTCATTTGCAATTATACCACATCTTCTAATGTTTATACTAAAACAAAATCTGGACATACGGAAAATACATACAGTCAAACAAAAATTGCCTATTTAACAGCTAAAATATAATATGGATGTTCTTAAAAACTAACTTTGAAAGCTAAATAAGTCATCAGCTGTTTTATAGTGAGTTTTAATGCACAATTGCTTTCATTTTTGAAAAATTCCGTGGGGCCAAAGTACAGGATCTACTTTAATTCCAGAACACCTGAGATCATCCCAGGTTTTATTGGATTTCGTGTTGCTAAGTTTTTAGTTTTCTATGTTGTGTTATGTAGACTGCTGTTTATCTTCTCGTCGGTTTTCGGTTTTCGCTATGGCTGTGTCGGTTTGTTTTCGACTTTTGAGTTTGATTGTTCCTTTAGTATCGTTTTTTTCTCTTTTAAAATTTTACACCTCCTTGCAAAAATACAGACGCGTACTGTGCATGAAGGGATTTGTGTATAGTTAAAAATAATATAGTTTTACAGAAGCAATGTTACGGGAGTAAACGGAGCTGCACACATATTTAGAGAATCGTGTATGACGAGTAGATATCGAAGAGTGGTCGAATGTGGTCGCATAGAGATCGTGTATTGGTCGAGTTGGTCTGGGATGAACAAAATATAGAAGTCGCAGTGATTATGAAGCGATCGGGAATTGGTCGAATTAATCTGGACCACATATAGAACAGGTTGGCGTTTATCGGGAAATGATCAGAAATATGTCGAGCAAAAACCGAAATGATCGAGTACTGATTGGTAAACTATTTGTATTCCGACCAAACACGATCTCTTCACGATCCTTTCCCGATTAATTCGACAAATACTCGCCAAATTCTCGATCTCTTCTCGAGTGACTGGCTTCTCGATCCTAAATCGAATGTTTTGACATGTCAAAAAATATCGGAGAGAAAGTCAGATCGATGCCGACTAAGGTAGACCACCCCGAACATTCTTGTCGATTGAGTCAGACCAGTCTTCCGATCGCTTAATTTGTCTTGATCGGGATTGATCGAGTTGGTCTGATCAGCAGTGTGAACCTAGCTTTAACACTGCCGATCAGAGAAAATCGATCAAGCCCCGTCAAGACATATCAAGCGATCGAGAGACTGGTCTCTCTTAATCGACAACATTCGGGGTAGTCTGTCTTGCTCTTCATCGATCTGCCTTACTACACGAGAATTTTTCCCATGTCAAAAACATAGCGGTCGAATTGATTGAGAAAGGATCGTGTAGATATCGAGTTGAGTCGGAATACACACATTTTACCATTCAGTACTCGATCATCTAGAACTTTGCTAAACTAATATCCGATCATTTTCAGATCGATGCCAACCTGTTTGTTCTGTGGTTCATATATATTAACTCGACCACTTTCCGAGCGCTTCCAGATCACTGCGACTTCTATTATTTTTTATTCCAGACCAACTCGACAAATACACGATCTCTACATGACCATAATCGACCTCTCTTCGATCTCTACTTGATCATACATGATTGCTACACGATTCTCTTAAAGGGTGTTCAGATCTGATTTACTCCCATAACTGTGCCTCAGCAAACACATTGTCATGGATTATTTTAACTGTACAAAAGATAGACTCCGCAATAATTCCACCATGTACAGTACTTGTCGTCTGTACTTCTGCAAGGAAGGTTAAACATTGAAAAAAGAGGCAAACAAATCAAATTCAAAGGTAGAAAACAAACCGACACATCCATGGTGAAAAAGGTAAATCGACGAGAAGACAAACAGCAGTCAACATAACACAACATAGAAAACAAAAATGTAACAACACAAAACCCATAAATAAACTAAGTTGATTTCAGGTGTTCCGGAAGGGGAAGTAGATCCTACAATTTTGCCAAGGAGGATTTTCCGAATATGAAAGTTTATGTCCAATACACTTTGTTTTTAGAAAGCTGATTACTAATTTAGCCTTCAAAGTGGGTGCATAAGAACATCAAGATTATTTTTTATCCGTTATATGGGTTATTTTCTGCTTGATTGTCCGTATTGTCCAAAAAATTGTGTAGTATAAAAATGTGAAATTGAGAATGGAAATGGGAAATATGTCAAAGAGACAACAAACCGACTAAAGAGCAGAAAACAGCCGAAGGCCACCAATTAGTCTTCAACACCACGAGAAAATACCGCGCCATGAGCGGTGTTTCAGCTGGTCCTCAACAAATGTGTACTAGTTCATTGAAAATGGACGTCAAGCTAAACTAAAAAAACATATACATGAACTAAGATTTACAAAAAAACATACAAGACTAACAATGGCCAGAGGCTCCTGACTTTGGACAGGCACAAACAAATGCGACGGGGCCTAATGTTTACAAACATGTTTTTATAACACGAACTTTTTGACGCAATTTTACAAATAATGAGACAAATGAAAAATGATTTTTATTGATCTCTTGATAGATATATATAAACAATTCAGAGAAAAAGTTTCACTCCAAGGGATTGAAAATCTACATTTGACCAGATTTTGGGAAATATGTGCCATTTTTTAACCTCTTTTTGCAATATGTTTTAGCAAAAACATGCAGTTGTTTTGCCATGGATACACAAAAAAGAAATTATCTTCAATATTCATACATGGGCACATATATGACACAAACAGTAAGCTTAATTTGTTAGAAAGCAAGGAAAAGGGGATGGTAAAAATTAGGTATATTTCTATCCATCATGAGTATATTAATCCAGTGACAAATCTCGTTTGGTGGTTGAGATTTTTAAGAAAAAATTTGTTAAAATTCTTATAACATATAAGAGACCATTCTGAAGAAGTTTTATGACAATTGGGATTTTCCTTGTTGAACTCGATCCTGCAAGTCTCTAATTCTGACCATACAATTGTCGCACCGTGTTAGCCACTGCCTCACCTTTATATATCGGCGTCGGTTGTTGACTACGCCTTCTTCTTTGTCTTCTACGCTCTCTTAAAAGTCATCCACAGACATTAACATGTCTCTCTTGAGCTCCTAATACCTTGCCAACACATCCCGCTGCTTTATTTCCACATAGTTATCTTAAATGTATGATTTTACTGAAACCTCCTGTGAACTACTAGATGTAGAATGTGTCCATAGGACATAGATAATGCTCCGCCTGCATATAACGTTATAAAAGGTCATTACTTAAGAATGGTAAAAATAGCGTTACCCATATTCGCACTTGATCTATGTTTATTGTAATAAGCTTTGTGTATACGGTTAATAACATTGGGTTGATTCAAAATAAATTTAGAGAACGGAAAATATTTGTTTGGACGTACAAGGGTAACACTTTCAAAATGCCCCCTCCGCTTCCGCTGCAGCGGGCATAACACATTCAGACGTTTTCTTATACTGAAATTGTACATACCCGACCGATTTCAGACTATCCCTACGACCCCTATGCGATCTGGTCTCGTCGATATCGGACTAAGATCTAGTATAGTTGGTCTAGCTAGTTGTGTAAAGATCGTCTAGAGATCGTGAGGTGGTAGGAATAATCGAATATGTATTCAATTAGTGGTCGGGTTGGAGTCATGATGGAGTAATTTAGGAGTCGTGAATGGTCGAGTCAAAGTCGTGTACAGTCAGATAACAGTCGGGTAGAAGTCGGTAAGAAACTCGGTTACGAATTTGGTCACGCTTGGTCGTTGAAATTTTAACAATCGGGATCATCGAGTTGATCTGATCGGCAGTGTGAACCTAGCTTTAAGTAGTACATTTCATATCATGGTCTTACGGCATCTATCACAATAGAAAAACTATTCATAGGAAACATATTGTATATAACTGTTGGGTTAGCTGCTGATATGTCTGTAGATATTTGACATCCGATTTAATAGAACAATGAAGAACAGTCTCGAAATAGCTATGTTGAATGTAAATTTCGTTCTTATCATTGGCCTATTATATATTCCATAGGAAAACGATACTCAAACGTCTACCAAATGTTACATATTGTTTACAAACTTATGGCTTTCAAACTTTTTACAGATAGTTTTGTGAGGACGTAGTGCACGTTTGGTGTATACAAATATTTTTAACCTGTTACCTTTGGATAGCTATTATTCGTTTGTTTCTCTGTTCTATATTTTCTCCCATTTATCTGTTTATTTATTGTAAGTAACCCTGTCGTTTAATGTTGTAATTTTAATGTTATAATTAACACTGCCATTAAAGCGGAAGGTTTGGCATGCCACAAAACCAGGTTCAACCCAACATTTTTTCATAAAATGCCCTGTACCAAGTCGGGAAAATGGCCATTGTTACATTATAGTTCGTTTCTCTGTGTGTTACGTTTCTGTGTTGTGTCTCTGTTGTGTCGTAGTTCTCTTATATATGATACGTTTCTCTCAGTTATAGTTTGTAACCCGGATTTGTTTTTTTCTCTATCGATTTATGAATTTTGAACAGCGGTATACTACTGTTGCCTTTATTTACAATTCTTCAAAATCTGACTGATTTCGCCAATTTTCGAGTGAAAGTCTTAAACTGTGGTTTGACTTACCGTCTTAAAAACATTATTAACTATTGTCCAGAGTATGCGTATGCACTTCTTCATATCTTCATCTATAATACAACCGTTTAATAATCGTTATTTTATCAGTTTCTGGCAAATTACACGTGTTCAATGATGAAGTTGTAAAGTAGTAAAGAGGACTCGTTCAGATGTGTTTCATGGTTTAAAAACAAAAAGTATATATTGAATATGGCTGTATTGCAAATCAAATAACATTTCGTCCTTCAATATACTAGCTATAATCATTTAAAAAAGACGTTAAAATTCCAGTTTGAAATAGAAGCACAAAACACCAAAAGAATATGTATGGAGATTCTTTAGTCGAAAACTACCTCACAAATTTGGCAAAATCACAAAACTTTACAAAATACAAACATCAAAACACAAAACATAGCATGGAAACATGACGACTGAGTAAACCGAACCACATAAATCTGGGGATGCTCTCGAGTGGTTTTGAAAGGTGAACAGATCCTAATAACCATGTTGCAACGGTCATTGTATTGCAAAGCAAATGTACGTATGTAGGTAACATTTGAGGAAAAAATTACGACAGTAATAACATATCCATGTCATCTAGTTTTGTGAAGCATATCTTTCGTGACGGTCAACCAATTCATAATAACATATGTTAACTTTTTGAATGAATGATTTTAATTTCACCACTTAATTTTATATAAAAACTTATTTAAATAATTTCCTCATAAGTACAAACCCTCTATCAAAAGAATCATAGTATGATATACAAGCTCTTGTATATATCTTGTATATCTTATCAACTGGTAGATATATATAGACCAACTTGAGACGCTGCTTGAAAATTTGTACATAGAAATCAAAACTTCATAATCTGGAAGCTGAAATCATCCCTTACCGGTAAGGGAAGATTTTGGCCCAGTGGATTCAATTAGTTGATTTGCAAGATTTGAACTGATGAAGCCATTAAAGACGCTCAAGTTTAATCATAAACAAGAAAAATATATAAAATATGCCATTATATGTCACTTTTCAGCTGGTTTTGTCCAAAATAAAAGAGGCCGCATCCTTGGTCGCTCTCAACCTTTATATATGTTATGTATTTTCATCAAATACAACTTACATTTAAATGTTAAAAATGAATACAAATGAGGCCACTTCCATTTAAGAAGGAAACTGTCTAAAATTAAACTCAACAGATAAAATTGTTTCAGTAATTTAGCATGACTTTATGATGCTAGTAACCGATATGTGTGCATTGTATGGTAAAAAAGCAGCCCATATTTATTGAGCAGAAGTATTCTACTTTCCAAAACATAGCTAACAGTTTACATTTTAATTTTGTAAAGCTGCATATATTTTTCGCCAAGAAGGGGTCCTACTTTGCTAATGATAACAGGACGATCATTTGATATACTGGAATGATAGGCGGATTTGTGTCTGACTACTACTCATTTTCAACTTTTGCGAGTCCTCCATTTTCTTATAAACAGGCTTCCTATTTCCAATATTCCACGTCCTGTCCTGTGTCTCCCTATTCCAACCCTTAATTATGAAATGATCGTTCTAAATAAACTGTACTTGTATTGTTGCAATGTCATTGACATAGTATTTATATAAAACATTTTATTTTGTTATTTCAGACTATATTAGAGACAACATTATCCTAAGACCTTTTATTACACTTACTCTGATTGGTATGTATTCTGTAAACACTTGCTGTCTACATCGGCATGTTTTAAGAATAAATGCTATTCCAAATGCTATACTTGATGGACATGTGGAAAATTGAATGATAGGAAATAATTACGAGCGTCTTGACAATTAAGATAGAAACTTAAAAGTGATACGAAACATCAAACACCAGTTGCATCAATCCAGTGGTGATTTTTACTAATACAAGAACTGGATTATAACAAATGAGAGGCGATGAATACCATAAAGAACTTTCAAACTCATAAGCTGAAAATTCCATGACTAAAAAAGAAAAAGACAAACAGTCCATTTCTTCTATCTATATGCTTGCTGTGCTGTCTTTGAGCTTTCTGTTTGTTTGGTCGGGTTGTTGTCTTTTTGATACCTTCCCATT
This sequence comes from Mytilus galloprovincialis, assembly GCA_037788925.1. Lineage (NCBI taxonomy): Eukaryota > Metazoa > Mollusca > Bivalvia > Mytilida > Mytilidae > Mytilus > Mytilus galloprovincialis. The sequence goes on from CM075332.1 coordinate 53,123,861, forward strand.
TTAATTCTTAATTTTAAACGATAGTACAAAAAAACAAGATAACAAACTCATTTTTGTGTGTCAGGAATAGATCCCTGAAAATAAAGTTACACTGAAAACATGCACGAACGTAACGTTATACTTAAAAAGGTGCCATACGATGTGAAGGAAAGAATGTAATTGCTGAGAAGTTAGAAGAATTGATTTGTAACTTGAAATGTAAACGTTTGTTTGAAGTCTGCGTTATTTTTCGAGAAAAAATCGAATTTTACTATGACATATGAGAAGCAAGCTCTAAATGAAATGTGGGTTATTTCCTAACAGGACACCATCAATATATCTTAAATTGTTTTTCCAGAGCTTTGCAAGTTGCTTTGTGTGGTCTTTCAAACGTTTCAGAAGTTTATGTTTAACTTCTTTAATATGGGTAAATTACAAGTCAGTTATATAAGGATATTCAACTAATACCTGTTTGAATAGTGACTTTCTGTCGGAATATTAATCAAGTAAACTTGCTGTCGATAAATAAAAACTCCATTCGATTTACGGGTGTGATCAATGTGATTGAGCTAAAAGCTTTTTGATTTTGCAATTTGACATTTCATGGAAGTTCAGTAAATTTTTGAATTTACGTTTTGCATGGTCAACAATACTTTGTTTACTCTGTTTTTCTGCTAAGTACTCGCATTTAAGAGTAAAAGCAAAGAGTGTCCTAATCTATCCAGATAGTTTAGTGCTTCATCCTAGCTATATATCTTTTATAAAGATTTCTGAGTCAAGTACTAGTATCAAGACTGAACTTTTCATCCTACTTTACGTTATTATCGACAATAGGTATGAACGGATGTGTTGTTATTATTCTAAAGCTCCTCTGACGAAGTTATATATGCGGAATCACTTGTTGACTTATACATTCAAAATATTGATTTGTGTATAGAAATACACTGTATCCTTTGCTTTGTCTGCTTCGAGTCCATGTTCCATCAATGACTATCTAAAAAAACAAATACACGTCATTGGGTTATCAAAAATACTAATTAACTTATAGATAAACTATACAGATTCTAGTTTTAAAAATGTTTAAAAGCACATGTGCTACTTTTTAATTTTCAGGAATCATCACGTTTGCAATTGTGTATGTTGTGTTTGTTAGACATCTGCACGGTAAGATTTATAAATGTGCCCATGAAAAGGTAACACATCACGAAATGAAATCTAAGATTTAGTAACTTAAGTTTGTGATGGGGCTGTGTAGTGACACATTTGATTTATAGGGCGGATTAAGGGTACACATTTTTACATATGTTCAAATTCAAAAAGGGAGAGGTAAATTAAAAATATCAATTGAGCTCCGATAGAATTAGGGTATAATGCTATGTCACTCGCTATGCATATTCACCTCAGTATATGTTAAAGATTCAAACCAGTAATATTCTTTATTAAACCTATAAATATATATGTTATGAAAATCTTTGCATCAGCTTAGAGGAAATACATTTTAAATTATATCGACCCTATGTTAAACGATGCACAATTATCATTGTTAAACTCGTAAGAACTTAATGTTGTGATTATACTTATATTTTTCATTGGTTTTCAATTACATCACGCATATATCAGAATGATTCAATGGGAAACATAAGTCTTAATAAAACTTACTATAAAAAAGGTGTGGTATGATTGACAATGAGACAATTCTCCACAAGAGACCAAATGACACAGAAATTAACAACTATAGGTCATCGTACAGCCTTAAACAATAAGCAAAGCCCATACCGCATAGTCAGCTATAAAAGTTCCCAAAAAAAAAAACAATGTAAAACAATTCAAACGAGAAAAGTTATGGCCTAATTTATGTACATAAAATGAACAAAAACAAATATGTAACTCATAATCAAACGACTATCACTGAATTACAGGCTCCTGACTGGGGACATGTATATACATACAGAATGTGGCGGGGATAAACATTGTATATTTATTTACTTTCTACAAATGAAATCATAATACATCAGAATATAAAAGTGATTCCTGAATGTCATCAAATCTAGCTTCATTATAGCTTCATAAGATTTGATAACTCGTTAAGCATGTACTCAGGTCAGGTGTATGAATTGTAATCAGATGTTCGGACTCTTTTTGTAATCGATAGATACAGCGTAAAAAAATGCCGAAAATTACACACTTTTCTTTTCATAGAATATTTCAAAACATATAGCTAATAAAAGTAAATACCAAAATTTAAGACTCAAATAATGCCGATGCTAAATAAAACATGTGTACCGGAGTCCAATTCAACTTTTTCCATCCTTATTCTCAAAATCCGATATCTCAAATAGGGGTTCCATAACTAATCAATATTTTCAGCTTATTTTGTTCCTTTTATCTCTATCTTACTAGCTAAATATAGGACCACGATCCCGCTACAACCTCATAATGTTTAGAAGTCTTAGTACTAGTGAGATCGTGGTGATTGTGGTGGGGACATACTAAGTCTTAATGACCGGGAAGGTCAACGACCAACCTTGAAAATGCTCAAAACATTCGTAGTGCTATCATGGCAAACACTAGTTGTAGTAGAATCGTATGAAGGTCGTGAAACGACGTAGTAAGATCAGGGTAACTATTTGGCTGAGACCTTATCACGATTTTACTGCGATTGTCCCGATTTCACTACGTCTTTACTACGATATTGATACGATTTTACTACGAGGAAGATGATAATACGCTGCTACTATGCACTTGTCGTTCTCAGTACAGCATCAACACGATCCTATTATTACCTAGCCACGATATTGGCACAGTTGATTCCTCTACTCTAAGCACTACGACCTAACACTGTTTTTGATATTTTTAAATGGCATGTTTTCCCAAGAAAATTGTGTGTACAACAGTGACAAAATGTAGTGAAGTAGTGATTCAATCGTAGCAGGCTCATACTGAGATCGTAATGCAATAGGGAAGGTCTTTGTAGAAGAGTACCTAGGTTGCGTCAGTCGAAGTAATACCGCTGTCACACTAGGCCACGATCGCACTACGATCTCTGTAAAAATGCAAATGTTGACGACCATAGTGAGATTGTGTAAATCGCAATAAGGTTGTGGCACTGTCTTGGTGAACTCTTATGATCGTGATGAGCTTGGCCAAATTTGAACATGTTTAAAACAATCGTGGTATGGTCCTGACGAATTCATGTCGTAGTAAAACCGAAGTGAGAGTGCAATATTGTCTTGGTAAAATCGCAAAGGTCCATGAACCATTGTAGCAAGAGCAAATCAAATAGGCGATTCTAGTCATAGAGACTGCGCTATATAGTATCAATTCTTATTTTTTTCTTTTTTAAATGCGCCTAACATGCGTTTATCTGCAATTCACATTTCAGGTTACTATACTAATCAATTCAAAATAGCAATTGAAGCTGACAAAACCCATTTGTGTACACAAGACGACATGGCAGAGGATGAAGGGCATGAAACAAAGCTTATTATAGGTAAATTTGAAAATATTAGTCTGGTTCATTACATTATAATTCAAAAAGCATGGACTATGAAGGAATATAGTCAAGCGGATACAAAGCTTCAAGATATTTATTCCCGGTTCATCAGTTTCATTTTAATTAAAAATGTGCAATTTATACATTCATAAAATAAAGTGCTCAATTTTTCCAGTAACTAATGTATAATATGTCATTTGTTTATCAAAACTCATTTATTCAATAAAAATAGCAAGTTTAGAACTCGGTGAAGATATTAAAGACCGATCAAATCAAGAGGCAGCTGGTATAAAACTCAATGACGAAAGCGATCGGAACAAATGTGCATATCAAGTGTATGAAGATGATCCTGTTACAGGTAAAATTGTCGCACTCTTAATACTTTTATATATCGTAAACTGCATCGAAATATCTTTAAACAATTCGTTGAATTTGGAAGTTTTCAAATATTGCAAGTTTTATAAAACATTATCAAATAAATGAATAGGTTTATTATAATACAAGAACACATCAGTTTTTCACTATTAAGGCTTGTGTTTTCTATTTACAATAAACCAGGAAACATCGTTTTACTGTTTCTATTTTTGGTTCAACAAATGTATTCTATGTACATTAGAAAAAAATATAAAGTGCAAGAATACCCTTGTATTTGATGTAGAATTTATGATTCGTAAATGGTACAGCTTAATCGGTATCTTTCCCAAATTATGTTCAGCTTTTGATGCAAGATAGATGTTTTAGTTGTCGAGCCGGTATATGCTATCACAGGATTCATTAAGTGAGTATTGCACTTTCAAGTAGTACATAGAGTTTAATTTTACTTCTTATTCAATTCAAATTTTTTGATGTGTTGCTACAAAAACAAATACAAGTTTGTTGACTAATGTTTGCATAAAAGCTAACCACAATTCAAGGTTAAATTGCAGAACTTTAGATCCAAAACTATAATTACTGTTCATGCTTAAAAGGTGTGTTTTCAAAACATCTATTACAGGATGGTACAGTATAATATTTTCAAGTTTTTGTTATGTCACATAAACCACCAACATGAAACACACTAATAGGAAATACGAGTACACGCAGTTACTCAAAGCTAGTTTAAAGCTACTTACAGTTATGCATAAAGCATGATCTCTCAAACATATTTCAGTGTGTACATACTCAAAACGTAAAATCACAAAAATACTGAACTCAGATGAAAATTCGAAAAGAAATTGATAAAACCAAAAGCTCAATTACATCAAACGAATGGATAACAACTGTCATATTTTTGATACAGACATTTTTGTATGTAGAAAATAGTGATTGAACCTGGTTTTATAGCTAACTTAACCCCTCGGTGGTACAGCTTATGACAGTTTCATCAATTTTCATTATATTGACAACGAACGATGCATGAACAAAACCAACAGACACAATAGGTAAAAATGTCAAAACTAGGGGTCAACAGTCACCATTGTGCCATCATCTTAAACACTATAAAAACAAACAAATTTGAAAATTAGTATGGCGTTCATTATCACTGAACTAGTATATATTTGTTTAGGGGCCAGCTGAAGGACGCCTACGGGTGCGGGAATTTCTCGCTACATTGAAGACCTGTTGGTGACCTTCTGCTGTTGTTTTTCTATGGTCGGGTTGTTGTCTCTTTGACACATTCCCCATTTCTATTCTCAATTTTAAATTTTACAAAATATGTGTAAAAGTAATATTAATAAAGAGAAATAAAAGAATACTATTACACGTTATTAAGATGATAAACAACGTCAGTATGCATAATCTATACGTCAAAACCATCGTGTATTATTTGTGAAGTTGATAAGGAATATTTATCAACAAGGTCTTGGTACTTTTCGATGCATCTTTTTAGAAACAGAACCAATCGTTCTTTAACATACTCTGGTTCGTCAACTTTCTGCTCAGACACTGGTGAGCAATATTACAATATCTAAACAATATTACGACTGGGTTAAACTGAAACCCTTTACATTAACGATATTATTTATCAGACACATATTTTTAATTTAATGTCTCTTTCGTGATGCTCGAAACTGAAATATATTTAAAAATCTAAAACATAAAACAAAATTGAAAGATCAAATAAAAACATAAACATGATAAACAAAACAAAGAGTAAATTAAAATCCGGACAAGAAATCAGACATTTGCATGGGGAAGTTATAATGTTTAATAAAATTATTTAGAGCAAATTGTAATCTAACAATATTCGTATTTGAATGCACATTTCATTACTCTCCATGTTGTAACATAAAATATATAAAACTACAGGTAAAGGGAACTGACTTTCTTTAGGCAATTTTGATACGTATATGGCATGCATAGAGCTGAGCATCTCTTCAAAATACCAGCTATCTTGAATTATATAAGTTACTAATTTGATTGAAATCAGAATTTTAACTCTGTTCATTTTAAATTGTTCATTATGCCATATGGATAAATGCAACAGTAGTATACTGGTGTTCAAACATTTAAATTGATTAAGAGAAAAAGAAATACGGGTTACGAACTTAAACCGACGGAAACACATCATCTATAAGATGAAAAAGGAACAACAAGAACACTAAAAAACTACAAAACAAACGCCAATATACATGGAACGAACTATTTGATAACAACTGTCATATTCCTGACTTTTAACAGGATATCTTAAGCAAAAATGGTTGGTTGAAACTGGTTTAATGGCTAGCCAAATATCCCGCTTTTTGACAATGTTTTAATTATTTCGTGTGACATAATCAAGTTTTTAGTTTGGGTTATCAATGCTCTTCATCTTTGTACTTATTTGGCTTCCTAACTATTTTGTGCTGATCATCACTGATGAGTATTATGAAAACGAAATGCACCTCTGGCGTATTATATTATAAGCCTGGTATCTTTGATAACTATTGGTTACGCATTTACCCTGAGTTGAGTCATATATCTCTATAATCGGATTAAATGTTTAATTGAATTACATGCAAATTAATAAAACAATCCAACGTCATGTTAAGAAATCTTTAAACCAGAAATAAAATTTGGAGGAAGGGGAGTGATAGAAAATATAATTTTCAAACTTTAATCGTCATTATCATGTTGTTTACTCGACAATCTTAAAGAAAAATCTGTTAGTCCACAGGAAGAAATAAGGTAAAACAAAAATGAAAAATATTAGATGTATTATTGACCCTGTCAAGGATGTTTACTAATCTTTCCTGCGGTAAAAACGTATATCCCATTCATATCCGTTTGAATCAGATTCATATTACTATAAGTTAAAAAATATTGTACATTGAAGTAATTTTTCAGAAGGCATACATCTGTTTATCCTACTTCCTTTCGACAAAAGCACCCTGCTCAATTCAACCATAATTCTCGTATTTCTGATTTGAATCGTGATTTTTTTTTTATTTCAGACGTCATCATGCTTGAAAAGACACTATAAGGCTTTAATATTGTTAAGCGTAAAACTGTTTAAAGTAGGAAAACATTAATAGATAGACAATCTGTTAACCGTTCTTTAAGCGTTCTTTGCGTATGAATGTCGTAAATTAACAGTGGCTACGACACAACCACTGACAACATAAACCTTTGTGTAAAACGGATATTTATCTGAGTTAACCGTCAATGTAACTGTTGATTACACACATCAACATGTTTGCATGTGTTCCTTTTAGGTTTAAATTTGACCATTACGGACAGTTAAAAGGCATTTATATACGCACAAACAGCTTTAAGCTTTACCAAACGTAATCGTTAGATTGATACAACTCTTCCATGTCTACCTCAAAACTTTAATGTGAAAGTTCCATCAGCTATAAAGCAAAAATATGCAAATCATTAATTTGCTTATGTATTTATTGTTAAGCATTTTTTTTAAATTTTATAATTTGACATGGTTTTGAAATGTTTAATGACTTTTTTTATTACGTGCTCATCAAAGTCTCGTTCTTACATTATAGTTCAGTGGAATAAAGATGAATCTGGCAGTGAACACCAGTCTAATCAAGACAGCGATAACAAGAAGCCCATTGGAGAAAGTAATGACAGCAAACTTCAAAAACAGGCGTCCGGAGAAACAAATGTTACAGGTAATATTTTAAAAGTATATAAAATGTGGCATAGGGTGACATAACAGTATGTCTTCTAAACTAGGGAGATAACAGATACCGCAGTAATATTCATAATCATGACAATTTGACGACGCAATATTGCCAAAATACATACAAGCATAATAAAAAGCAAAAGTTAGTTGCTCTGAAAGGGTAGTTAAATGCTGCTCCATAGATGTCTCCGTCGAGGTAAAAGAAGAAAATTTTGGTTTAGACAATGCGACATTTTTGTCGTTATTTGATAAATAGACATATTCTCAAGTGACAAACCAACTCGTGTATACATTCGTAAAATTCTAGAAAGTGGATGACTTCAAAATTTCAATTTGAGACCAATAGTTAAAAGCTACTTGCTTACATAACCCTTCTTTCAAAGATACCATTATAGAAAAACTTAATACCCTGATTTTCATATTGACTCGGATATATTAATGTGCCTGCGCGATTTTAGAGACTCTTATTATGTTTTTAATAAGTCAGAGAAATACGTTAATTTATTTTTAGTTATTATCTGTCTATCTCATTAAACCTTATCCGAGCCAACACTTGGAGGTTTACTTATGATATTCTGCATGAAAATATTTCACCACAGAACGGGTTTCAGATAAAATGATGACTTGAAGAGCATAATCAAATAAATAATTGTAATGTTTTGTCGATACATATTGATTACCTTCACATGCTTTAGGGGTCCTTAATGCTCTTCAACTTTGAACTTGTTTGGCTGTATAACTATGTTGATCTGAGCGTCACTGGTGAGTCGAAACGCGCGTCTGGCGTATAAAAATAAGCCTGGTACCTTTGGTAACTATTTACACCACAGGGTCGATTCCACTGCTGGTGGACGTTTTTGTTACCAAGGTTATCACCAGCCCAGTAGTCAGCCATGGCTAAAAATGAAAAAGACAAACACAAACAATAGTACAAATAACACAACATAAAAAACTAAAGAATAAGCAACTCGAACCCCACCAAAATCTTTGGTGTTCTAAGGTGCTCCGGAAGGGTAAGCAGATCCTGCTCCACATGTGTCACCCGTCATGTTGCCTATGTGATAACAAATCCGGTAAATAGTATAACTCGGTAGGTCACATTCATGAAATGGAAGGAGATTGTAGTTACGACGTAAGTAACATATCCAGTATCATGTGGAAATGCTCTTCAACTTTGAAATTGTTTGGCTGTATAACTATTATGATCTGAGCGTCACTGGTGAGTCGAAACGCGCGTCTTGCGTATAAAAAAAGCCTGGTACCCTTTATAACTATTTACACCACAGGGTCGATTCCACTGCTGGTGGACGTTTTGTTCCCGAGGTTTTCACCAGCCCAGTAGTCAGCCATGGCTAAAAATTTAAAAAAAAAGACAAACAGAAACACAATGGTACAAATAACACAACATAGAAAACTAAAGAATAAGCAATACGAACCCCATAAAAAACGTTGGTGTTCTAAGGTGCTCCGGAAGGGTAAGCAGATCCTGCTCCACATGTGTCACCCGTCGTGTTGCTTATGTGATAACAAATCCGGTAAATAGTATAACTCGGTAGGTCACATTCATGAAAGGGACGGAGATTGTAGTTACGACGTAGGTAACATATCCAGTATCATGTGTGAATGCTCTTCAAATTTAAAATTGTTTGGCTTTATAAGTATTTTGATCTGAGCGTCACTAATGAGTCTTATAATGACTAAACGCGCATCTGGCGTATTAGATAATAAGCCTGGGACCTTTGATACCTATTTACACCACTTGGACGATGCAACCTCTGGTGGGCGTTACGTTCCCGAGGCTATCATCAACCTTGTAGTCAGCACTTTGGTGTTGACATGAATATCAACTATATAGTCATTTTGTTTACTGTTTACTAAAGTGTGAATTTTTCGAAATACCGTATTCGGCACAACATCTTGGAATTTTTGGGTCCTTTATGCTCTTTCACTTTGAACTTGTTTGGTTTTATAACTTTTTTGATCTGATCGTCACTGATGAGTCTTTTGTAGACGGAACGCTCGTCTGGCGTATTAAATTATAAGCCTGGTACCTTAGATAGCTAATAACACCACTTGGTTGATGCCACTGCTGGCGGACGTTTTGTCCCCGAGGGTATCACCAGCCTAGTAGTCAACACTTAGGTGTTGACATGAATATCAATTATATGGTAATTTTTATAAATTTCATGTATAGAAAAGTATGAATTTTTCGAAATACTAAGTATTTTCTTATCCCAGACATATAATACCTTAGCAGTATTTGGCAAATTGTTTTGGGTCCCTAATGTTCTTCAACTTTTTTTTACTATTTTCATCTGGGCGTCACTGATGAGTATGATGTAGACGAAACGCGCATTTGGCGTATTAAATTATAAGTCTGGTACCTTTGATAACTAATTAGACATGATATTTGTCCCATTCGTGCGGCACAGTAAGACCATCTTTAGCGTACGACTATTGATGTGGTGCTTTTATCATCAAACCCACAAGTTAACTACCGATTTGCCAGACTATAAATCCCAAATTACCTTTGCGCTATAAGACAATATGATATGTAAATATTTATTGGAATATTAGGACTGTTGAGTCGGTATGAAAGTATTGATTGTCATACCAAAAACGATTGTATAAGCAGAAACAGCGAGGTTTTCACACTGCTTTGAAGACCCATTGATGGCCTTAGGATGTTATCTGCTCTTTGGTTGTTATCTCTTTGACATATTCAGCGTTTCCATTCTCAATTTCATACTGGCAGACACCACATAAAGTTCGTTAATACTAACCTCTGCAAATTTGTGGAATTAAAAAATGTATACCGGAACCATTGATTATTTTGTCAAGAAATTATTTACATTGCACTTAAAGTGTTAACGTATTTCTTATTTACATTTTATGTTAAAGTGGTGCATAGGTAACGAAGTGGACAAAATATATAAATATAAATTGTTTCAATTACAAAATAGAAATCGTCAAACAATATGTTGCTTTCAACAGTCAGCTTAGTTCAATTTTATCATAATTAACACTTAAATATGAATGATTCTGATCCATTATTGCTTTGCCAGTCACTAATTCAACTAATGTGAGTCCCTATTCATATGAACTTCACTTCGAACTTAACAGAGGATAATTAAGCAAGGTTGAATTATGTTTTGTTATGAAAACGAAAAGAATGTCAACATTGAAAAGTTAAAAATAAAATAGCAACCAGGAAAATTCCTCTTGTTGGCTGCTTCTGCCCACATAAAATCATTCAAATACAGGTAAAATCATGATTACATATTTTTTTTATTTACGACCTGAAATCCAAAATACCTATGGAATACAAAATAATATGAATTAGTTTGCTTGCCTGAATAGACGTATGCATATCATGTTCACATCAGGTCGTACACTGTGAATTGTTTCTGTAGGACATTTTGTTATTTGAACTAGTCATTTAAGTATGTTATAAATACAATATGACATTTTGAGTCGAATCAAAGGACACGCATTTGAAAACGTATGTTCCTTAAAAATATTTGCTACTCTTGATTTAGATCTTTTTGTAAGATATTCAGAAAGTCCTGGTTTTATCAATGTACCGCATTAAAATGTTTGACCGCTAACCCCTTTTCCTTTCTTCATTTGTTTTACATATAAAAAGGCCAAATTTGAAAATTTTATATAATCGTTGTTATTTGATTATATTTTTTTTTAAGTAAAATGGTGCCAAAGATAAATGTATGAAAAATCAAGAGAGAATCATTTCACGCTTTATTTTTAATGGCTAATTATCCAAATACAATCAGACGGACACTGCATTTGAAGCCATATTTGAAAAAAGCTTGTTATTTTGAAACAGAGTAGCGAAAATCCTCAATAACATTCTTCTCAAGTGACCCAAAATAAAACATTATTTTCCTGATAAAATTAAGGATTTTTTATATGGACACAATTGTCAAACATGTATTATGAACTTTTAAATTGTTTAATTTCTAAAATCTAAAGCTCCCGATCATTTGTGTATCTGGTATTCATATTTGTGATCGATCAATTAACGCGGATATTTATATGATTGTACCATCAACATCGATGTCTATTACATTTAAATATTTTTTCTTGAGTTCCTCTGTGTACTTTTGAGGATAAAGGACGGTTAAAAACATTAATATTCACACAAATAGTGTGAAGCTTTGAAGAATATTAGCTCAGGAGTTATGCAAATATATACAAATCATTAAATTGCAAATGCATTAAGTGCTAAGTATATTTTGTAAATATGTTATCTTTTATATGATTTTAAATTGTTTTACATACTCATCCAATTCTCATTCTTTCATTGCAGTTAGGTGGGATAAAGACGATTCTCGCAGTGTACACCAGTCTAATCAAGACAGTGATAAAGAAAAACAAGTTGGAGAGAGTGTTGAGAGTAGTTTGCAAAACCAGGTGTCCGAAGAAAAGAATGATGCAGGTAATATTTTAGAAAGTAAAAGTCACGTTTGGTTTTAGCTCTCTGAGCTTGTCATATATATATTCTAAATAGATTTTAGAATATAATGAGACAATTCATACAAGACGGTATGTTGGAACTATTATAATTTATAACATCTTTCCTCAAATTCTCCGTTGACAAAAATTGACAAAAGATGCATTTGGCTATTCTCTTTAAGTAACGTTGGTCATATCGCTTCTGATATTTCTACTGATGACTTTCAAGTGTTTGGACTTCGCAATTTGTTTCAAACGCATGTAGTGGTTTTATTTTGTATATGGAATTAATTCAATACAGGTAGAGAGTATAGCAAAATTCATTGACGTGATATGTTTTATTAATGTCACATGTAGGAACATAATTATTTTCAACTTTGAATACTTTTGTTAAAAAAATATTCTTTTCAAACAGCATCTGGTGATTTAAAATTTGGTCTTCCATAAGAGTGCGGTGAAGGATACCACAAAACTATTCAAACTCATGGATACTGTAACTTCTACAATACAAACAAGCATAAAGACAAGCAAAAGCTAGTTGCTCTGAATAATGCTGCTCCATAGTGTAGTCAAACATGTCGCATATGTTCAGTGATGTCTTTAAGTTGTTTTACGTCTACCTCATTATATGTGCTTGATTGTCACCACAGAACCGGTTTCAAATATGATGATGCCGTTCAGAGTATATTCAAATAAATAATTTTAGTGTTTTGCCAATTCATAACTTTTATATTGACATGCTTAAAACATGATTTTTGTCCCATGGATTGGTTCGGCAACCCAAGACCATCTAAATCTTACCACTATTGATTTTTTAATAATTAATACGTGACACAATCTACAAATTAGACATTTATAAATGCATGTATATATAAAATTTTATGTTTTAAAGAAAAGAATTTCATTTTATCTAAATTTTAAAAAGTGGTGTTGTGATATGTCATTTGAAATTCATTAATTTATTAATAAAGCAGGTTTCCAACTGAAGGAAGATAACATTGACATTAAAATATTGTCAGATCAAGAAAGAGATGACAAAAATCATATTGAAGAAATTGATAAAATAAATTATCAGTATGAGATGTCGGCAGAAGATCATGTAACAGGTAAGTATCGCTCTTTTAAAATTTTCTATTTTTAAACTAATGTAAAAAAAGAAGATGTGGTAAGATTGCCAATGTGACACCTTTCCACAAGAGACCAAAATGACACAGAAATTAACAACTATAGATCCCCGTACGGCCTTCAACAATAAGCAATGCCAATACCGCTTAGTCAGCTACAAAAGGCACCGAAATGACAATGTAAAACAATTCAAACGAGAAAACTAACGGCCTTATTCATGTTGTCTGGAGAAAATTAATTTTAGATGAAAAATAAAGTCATGTATCATGTTTACGAAAATAAAAAAAACATGTTAAATCTCATTATGATACTGGAACATCTAAATTATCCACTCTTAAGGCGGAAATCTTCATGAAAACAATATTTTCGAACGTACCTTATTGTTCGAACGTACCTTATTGTTCGAATGCTTATCATGTTCACAATATAAGGTTTTTGTTATAATTTTGTTGTTCCTAGCATAGAAAGCGGTTCAGCAGGTTTATAAAAAAATAACGATTGAAATTAATTCACAATCTTTACAGTCACCATCACTTCACTAGCAGCAAGGTTTACCGACAGCAGTTTATAGTGTAAACAGCTCTCAAATCGATTGTTTGAATCAAATCAATGTAACAAAAAAAACTGAGAGAATCAAATGATGTCCAAAAGGATCGAGACCGGTTGTGTCGGCATGGTATGCATTTACGGCTATGTATACATGAGCCACATAACATTCACTTATTTAAAAGTCGTTAGATGTAAACATCATAAAACCACTATCGCCTTAAATTATTGTGTATCTCATTCGAATTTTCAGCCAAAATGGTTTAGTGTCATTTATTTTCTTTAGGTGCTCAAACAACAAAGCAAAAAATTTTGATATTAAAATAAAAATTTAAGATGTAAATGATCTATCATAAGGCGGTGGGTCGTACATAATACCGACAATCACTTATTTAAAGGTCAAAATATTAACCGTAGTGACTGCCAAATGTACATCAATTGTAGTGTTACATATATGCATGGTTTAATCTACTTAACTTGCTTTGTGTCATAGGTTCGATTTGGCCGATCTTGTTGTGCTTCCTTTGAGTGCAAAAGGTCAGCCAAGCTCAATTTTTGAATTTGGTTTAACGTCACAAAGAATGTAACGACACATACTGACTTACGCCAACCGATGCTGTCAAAAATGGCCTCGACGGCAGAACAGCCAATTTAGTTCCGTGTGTTTCTACCAGAGACAGAACGGGACACGCCATTTCACGGAGATGCATTTGGACCAATCAGGACTCACCTCCTGTTATATATTTTTATCTTTTATTTTCACTGGATCTGATGAAAGAATTTGTGAAGCAAACAAACAGGTACAGATTTCTGCTTATCCTTAAATCTTGCAAGAGCACTGCTTGTTCAGAGAACCCACCTTACAGGTACTTTAAGAAGAAACAGACCCATGGCTAGCAGACGTAGGAACGCTGATCCCGAACCCGGACTGACAGCTTATGCTAGATAGGGAAACATACTGTTGTGCACCTTCTGAGACCAAAATCTTCGTAAGCGGGTAAAGCTAGTGTCTACGTTTTATAGCGTTGTCCGGACAATGAATGCTCAAACACTTATCTTGAACTCGTACAACGCCTTCATGGACGGTGTAGACCTTTCGGATCAAATGCTGGCAATTCTATAACGAAAACAGAAAACAAAGCAAAGTCTGCAAAAAGATTATAGTTCACATGTTTTACAGGACACTGCTTAACTCTTAAATCATGTATGATCAGCACACATAACAAAACCCAATATTATCAGAGTTTGAATTCGTGAAACAAGAAATCGGAGAGCTAACTGAGGAACATATATTAAACTAACAGCAGAATCCTGCACCACGACAAAAAATACGAAAGGTAATTGAAAGTAAAGAAAAGGACTGTACTGTGTGTTCAGACGGGAAAAACGGCAAACGAAGAAGAGCAAGGATCGAGTGTCAACGCTGCACGAAGGGACTGCTCAAATTTTGTGTTCGTAGACACAAATGATAACTATCAAATTATGACTTTCTCATTATTATTTTGCAAAGATGATAAAAAAAAAAATCTTGTAAACAAATGAATGATTAAAAAAATCGTTTATTTTTATTTTTAAACGACAAGTTTTTTTGTCTTTCCTTTACTTATGGAACGAAAATCTAAAAATTTAAAAGGTGGGCATGTTTTGGGTTGTTTTTTTTATATAAATAATTTGATTATGATCTTGAAGAAAAAAAATAATCTGGCAATCAAGTGAAGAAATCGACCTGAAAGGGAATATTTAACATAAATATAATGCAAACAATAAGGGAAAAAAGCAATTGACCAGATATGTGTTTAAGTTAAATGGTCGATCCCTTTTTTATGCGGGCAATTTAACTTGCAAAGAGGAGAGCATGGAATTTTCGTAGAAAAACACAGGAAGAAAAAATATTCTGAGAGCGGAAATTTGTATTTGTCATAAAATATAATTAGTCGCGTCGTTTCTCAAACATAAATAATTTTGCACCACCAGACAAAAACCAAGACCCTCCCCCTTTTGAAGTTAAATTGTTCATCCACTAGAACTCAATATGCTGAAGAAGTATACAAAATGCTGTTGTCTGCTCTATGATCGAGTTGTTGTCTCTTTGAAACATTCCCCATTTCCATTCACAAATTTAATCTAAACCAAAGAAATTATAAAAATTGTATATTGTTGTATATATATAATTATGATAATGTACTTTTAATAAAATTATTTTGAGGACACTCAAGAATATTAGTTTTTACTAATGGGACTATCCTCTTGAAATAATAATCATTTATTTTTTATATTTATATGCACAGTTTTCGAACTGTCAGATATCTGTTTGCATGTTTAAAACGTCAACAATTTAAATCTACTTCTCTGAGAAATGCCCGTCTACCGAACAACTTGATGTCATTGACGTCTATGGCGTTGTATAATAGTAACGTATATGACGTTCTCACGAAAAAGACTAAATTTGGTTAGGCTGATCCTTGGCACTCAAAGAGTGTTATCACAAACATTCCTGGCACTAAAGGGGCTAAACAGCTCATTGACAAGAAATGTTGTCGACGTATTGTAAGAGGTCATTGTCGTCATGGTCACTCCTCAGAAATGATGTTTTTCGTGAACACTTTCTAAGCATGATATATGTTAACAGAAAAATATGCATGTTAACACATAATGGAGAGGTACAGTCAAACACATAACTGTACATAACCCTTCTACAACGAAATTCGTTACATGCACAAGTATAAAAATTGAGGTTTTTATCTAACGCAATAATAGGTTTGAACGTTGTTTTCAATTTAGACTTGTTTATGTTTATTTCGTTTGGTCTTGTATTATATATTCCCTCCGGTTTTTATAATCCGGTCATCCTATTTTGACTCTTAAAAATTCAAGAGTCTTTCCTTAAATGAGGTAAATTAAATGGCCTTCCGAATCCTTTTCGATCCCTAACATCACTGGAAAGACATGTATTGTCGAAATCCGGATCAGTTGTACAAATGTTTTGCACCTCATGTTTTCAATTTAGACTTGTATATATATATATATATATATTGTATTGGCATGATAAAACTCGGGATTCGAATACTTACGTATGTATATATTGATATAGGAACTCTGACAATGAATATTATAATTATGAGCCAATACTCAAAAACGTTACCTTTTTATCTCTATGCTACTTCTTTTTTTCTCATATAAAATATTTGATCAAGTAAGTATGAATAGTGAACCAGCCTTAATTCAGAACAAAAACATTAGGAATCTGTTTCATAGTACCATGTGACTTTTCTAATTTATTCTTAGTCTTACAACTTAAAGTCTTTTCTTTTTCAAAAATTCGTCAACCTTGTAAACAGGGTCAAATTTTGGAATTTATTAATTTCATCTATCTTATGATTCGTTTTTGTTTTCATGTCAAATTCAACACCAAGTTTATTTAGAAAGTCACCATGTCATCTTTTCTTGAATTAAATTTTGGAATTTTTGTACCCAAGACACGCACACTATGATATGACTTTTTTGGGGCAAATCTGGAACTTATTGTTTTTTAATCCATTGTTCAAATATTTTGAGGTTCATTTCCGTATGGTAATCGAGTCGGTCCGTACTGTTACCCTTATAAACTAGATCACATTCTTTTGAATAACCCTTTTCAAATTCAGCATGCAAAACAACAAATCTTTGGCCTTTACCTAGTGGGATTTTTCTGTTTTTTGCATCGTCTGAACTAGACCATTAATGAGAAGTATTATGATTGGTATCAACCTAAGTTTCATCTAAATTAACGACAGTATAACTTTCTTCACGCTTTTTCTTAATGTAGATCGAAGTATATACATTTTGAGACAGGATTTTTTTATAAATTTAAAATTAATGTTTTACTATGCTTATTTCAAAAAAATGATAAAAAATATGGGTCACCGTGCTATTTTTAAGCTATGAGTCGTTGAAATCTGCCTAAACTTGGTTAGATTGATCATAAAAAAACTTATTTGTGTGCAGAAAAAAAAATCTATGACATAGAATTTCGAAATGAATTGTGAGAAGGTAGGTTTGATTATATGTTTTAAGAAAAAAAAAGAACTTATGGTGTCACCGAACATGTTTTTCTTGCTACAAGTAAAAGTGAAAAAAATCCTTATTAGTCCAGTATATTTTTTTGTACTAATAGAGTTATCTCCCCTCAGATGGCTCATTTGAAAAAATAATTTTGAAAACAAGAAAAAAGGATGTTTATTTGAATGGAACAATAAATCACCGAGTTTTCTCTATATAAATGATCAGTCTAACC
The DNA here is from genome assembly GCA_037788925.1 of Mytilus galloprovincialis. NCBI lineage: Eukaryota > Metazoa > Mollusca > Bivalvia > Mytilida > Mytilidae > Mytilus > Mytilus galloprovincialis. The sequence continues at coordinate 53,141,852 of CM075332.1, forward strand.
GTTGAATTGCTAATCGGTCTCCATATTGCAGATGTGGGCAATAGCTAAACCGATTTTGTACTGCAATTGTACAATCCAAGATGGCGGTATACCATGAATCTTCCTTAATTGTCCTAAGATATTGTATACGTTGGTTACAATGTCTTTTCTTTCAACTAATCCTTTCATGTTCCGCAATTTTGCGCCTGTCCCAAGTCAGGAGCCTATAGCCTTTGTTAGTCTTGTATGTTTTAAATTTTAGTTTCTCGTGTATAATTCAGAGTTTAGTATGACGTCCATTATAACTGTTCTAGTATACATATTTTTTTAAGGGGCCAGCAGAAGGACGCCTCCGGGTGCGGGAGTTTCTCACTACATTGAAGACCCATTGGTGGCTTTCGGCTGTTGTCTACTCTATGGTCGGGTTGTTGTCGCTTTGACACATTCCCCATTTTCTTTCTCAATTTTATTCAATCAACTTTCTTACATGTATCAAAAGCCTAACTAATGCTTTTTCCATAATTTGTGTTTTGATAAACTAATGTCATGATTTTTTTTCTAAAAGATGTTTTGATGTTTAATGCCACACATTCACTTTTCCGAAATAAATTATAATCAGTAGTTTTTATCAGATCTTTGTTAAACTGATCAATTTTATACTTTTAGTTCACATTTTGTTTTACTACAAGATTTCGTCTGATTCATTCTTTTTTTCATAAATCTTTTACTAACTTTCAAACAGTGCGCAGTTCTTAGAGTGGAATGGAATGGAGCTCCTGGCTTTGGCTCGGCAAGTAAATAATTGAACACTTTCAGAATTATATCTTTTTTTCTTTAGAAATGTTTGGAGGCATGTTAATTCCTTTCTCGACATATAAGTAAGGAAGATAATGCATAATTCCAAAAAAAATATTAAAAAATTAGTCCTTTTCATTAATACAGGTCTTTTAGGTTATATTTTATCTAACTTATTTCATACGTTGTAAGTCATAAGCTGTGGGGTTTTTTTTCAATGCAAAATATGTATTAAATGTATTCTGTAAATACTTATTTGTAAAACCTTTCAGAGTGTCTCCATTTTGTTACCACTGACATCGTGGTTTAAGCATGAAAAGCTTGCTTATATTCTTTTAGAAGACATAAATTTATTATCAAATTAAGGGAACAAAAATTAAGATTTGGTAAAGGAATAAAAAAAATATATATGATTATAATGATTTTCCACTAATAATATCTTTGTAGATACAAATTCATTTCTAAAATTATATTAAAACCAGTTATAGAAAAAACTTAGACGATGGTCATATTGTTTTCATGAAAGGCATAGTGTACTTTGATATTTAAATGAGGAAAGTCACGTCGTACAATGAAACAGGTTTAAAGCACATATCTAGTGTTTTAGCTTTGAATGGAAGGCTGTTACACTATTCATACTTACTCTATCAAGTATTTTAAATGCTAAAGAGCAATAACATAGCGAACTAATGGGTAACTTTTTTTATTATTGGATGAAAATTATGATATTGATAGTCAGAGTTCGTATGTATTATGCATAAACATATGTCAAGAAAAAAATGTTCACAAAACGAATTTTTAAGTATTATTTCTGAAGATTTATAGAAATTCATACCGACTATATAAACAAAACAACTGATCATGATCATGCATATATGTTTGATTGCATCGTGATAGTTAATGTCAATACAATATTTACCAGAAAAACAAGTAACTCATTCAATAATTGCATAATATAACTAAAGATATATACATAACATCGTTTCCAACATTTTATTTGTAGGTTATTTATAAAACATAACAAAAAGGATTTTATTATTACATAGATAAAGAAACTACGATTTACCAACTTAATTTTAGGTTCCTTTATTGATCACACCAATAAAGAAATCGAAGCCGGCAAAACAAGTATGTATTCCGAAGACAAAAATAAAGAGACCCAATATATGTCAGAAAGTCCGGAAACACCGCATATTACAGGTAATTTGAAGATAATGATCAATTATTATAAAATCTAGGAAAAAAAAATGTAACACATATATCACTGTATATATGTCTTAAAATGAAGTGCCGATTGATAAACAGTTTCTCGAAAACTTTACTTTAGATTGATTATCATCAATTCCCAAAAAGCGTAGTCACTTGTTAAAAACAGAAAGTTTAACCAATGGATATCACTAGACATAGATTGTTTTTCTACACACCACTGTTGAAATGCATTGTGGATATTGACCCAACTTTAAACTTAGATTATAATTGTGTTAACACAATACTCTACAATGTGATTGTCCCTACATAGTTATACAGGAACATGTGATGACATTTTTCACATTTTATCACCACCTGCATACGGAGTTTATATCTTTCAGCTGATTATGATATAAAAACACTTCTCTTAGGCTTTTTCCTTAGTCAAACAAAATGTAACTGTTGATAGAGATATTGAAGCAAAATCAATTATTATTAACATATCCTGGTTCTTTGGAGTAAAGCGTGCTATATAGTTTTTTTTTACAAAAATTAAATATGAATGTAGCATCTGCTTAAGAAAAGAAAGGAAAAACGTTTTAATGATCAAATAAAAGAAAAGGAAAAATTGAAAACTCATCTTTTCACTTCACCTTTATTCGTACAACTGCAAGTCGAATCCATACTTATATTTACGAACCAAGTTACTGTATAAGGTGGTGAAACATTACTATATATAATACTTTAAAAAAAATACGTTTAATTTGTTAGCCAGCATTACGAAAAAACGACAAATCTGAGAATTCAACTTTAAATATAACCAATGGTGTTGATTGAAAAAGACACCATACCAGGACTTTTGTCAGATGACAAAACGAATACTAAAATCAAGGTTAAAAATAAGACGTTGTTACTTTAATTCAGTCACAGTCCGTGTTCACATTGACCTAAACTTGGTGTTGTTTTAGTGTAACTCACACGTAAACTAAACACAATTACGTTCCCATTGATAAAACTCAATGTTTACATGTAGTGTAGATCATGTTTTGTCTACATTCAGTCGATAGTCAATGTAGGCCTTATGTGGGTTACGTGTACACAAAACTAGGCATTTAGAACATTAATTTTACCATGTACATTTAAGGAAGAAACGATTTCTGAATAAAATAGATATTTATAACCATTATTAACATAGTTCTTTTCAGAAATATTTGTCTAAACTTGATATTAATTATGTTATAAAAAACAACTTTGGGTAGCTTTATTAACCCCTTATCAAGACTCAAAGGATCATCATTGCCGAATACATAATTCATTTAAAAAGATATTCCCGAATCGATTGGACATACATGGAAATATTTGCCACTGGTCTTTACTCAAACAACGATTCACTCATAAATCCGTTTAGTATCTTTAAATTACTGCAAATCATCAAAATTGATTTCATAAAGGAGCAACCACTGAAGTTCAAAAAAGTTGGGGGAGGGTTATATTTTTTTTTCGCGCGAACGTTTTTATTCGATGCTAGCAATCAAATATTTTTTTCAATATCTAACACTATAGTTAATGGGGGAACTCTGGACTCAGGATATTTTTCTGTATGACTAGAATATTTTTTTATCAAATTGGGGGTCAGAATATTTTTCAAGGAAAAATCCGCCCCCCCCCCTTTTTTTAAAGAACTGCTAGAAAAGTTGTCCGAAAATTTTGCATTTAGTTCTACGTAATGAACATTTAAATGACACATAGTTTAACTGTTTAAAAGTGTGAACAAATCTTATGTACAGGTAATTAAACAAGGTGTATAGATGTGAACAAATGTAATGTGAAACCAGAGTACATTACATTAAACTAATTGTAAACATGTTTACTGTACATGACGTTTGGTGTGAACACGGCCACAGTTGTGACTATAACCAGTGAGAATACGTTGAAGCTGTAGAACACGTATAGATTAAATGTGTTAATATAAAAAGTCAAGAGAGTTTTGCAAATATTCTTTTATTAGTTCAACACTAGAAATAATGCTTTGTGAATGCTATATACTATTCTTGTGGGTACATATTTCATAAATTAGATGATAAAGGAGTCAGATTGTGAAATATTTCTAATATTTGTTTCTCGCATTTTCAATATAAACAATTGTATTTAAAGATATTTTCTTTTACTTATAGAATAACAATAAAAGTTAAAAACCAATTGTTCAGAGATCAAATGAAGGTCTTTCTTACAAAAACCATGTACTTTGATATGAAAATAGTTAAATTCGCTTGAGAATGTCATTTCCATCGTCAAATGATTCTATACAATATTTTTTGGAGATATAACGAGCAAAATCATGGTGAAATAATTTTGTCATAACTACATCAGATGTATGTTTCGTTATAATACGTTATTTTGATTGGCTACACTGCAGTCTCGCGTTATTCCTTGAGCAATTGCATTACACATTACATTCAGGATGACACGAGGTCCCACAATAAAGTGCACAGGTAAATTAAATAAAAACTTGATATAAAAATCGTGTTTTCATAATCCTAGCTAAAAAATATAATTAAAAGTATTGAATGCTTCTTTTTGTAACTTCATATGGTTGTAAAAGCGTTGACCGTGTGCACATTTTAGAATGAAGCGCAGAAACGCTTCATGCAAAACGTACTTCGGTCAACGCTTTTACACCCCAATGAAGTTACAAAAAGAAGCATTCAATTCTTAATTAATCTTCAATGATTGCGAAGAAGATGCATACAAAACAAACACATTGTTTGGGGAGATAAGGAGATAACTCTTACAATAAAAGGCTTTCGGATAAACAGGGTCAGTTTCAAAGTCGCAATAACTGTTCGATATCATATGCAAAAAAGTTTAACGACATCTTGTGAAACAAGATCGGACCGTAGGAAAAAAAATTGGAGATAATTTGTTCCTTCAAGTTTGAAAAATGTTACTTCCTGTATTATTTAAACGTTTAATTTAAACTGATACCAAAAATATCTGGTTCTATAAACTTTTATATTTATTTTAAAAGTACAAAAAATAACTGCTTCCGGTTAACACAAGGTCACTTCCAATAAAAGAGGGAAGAAAACTCTAATTTGATGTAAGTGTATACCCTTTAAACCAAAATGAATGTGTTACAATATGTTGCAACTAACAATTAAGTAAAATGTGTTGTCGATATCTTACATCGTGTTTAAAAAAAGGTTAAAAATAATCCAAACTCCACATTTATAAATGACCTACTTACCAATTGCAATTACATTTTACTTATTTCAAATACAAAAGGGAAAATAACTCTCATATGTAGTTTCCAAACCGCTTCGGACAAAATTATTCTTAAGGTCCTGAGGATATCACGAGCAAATTAATTGGTAACATAAATTTGTCATAATCTTTTACCGTTGAGAAGGAGATGCGTACACAAGCAAAATAGTGTTGGGAGATAGATCTTACAATAAAAAGTGTTCTGTTAAACAGGGTCAGTTTCAAAGATGCAATAACTGTTCGATACATTGTATCATATGCAAATAACAAAATGAATAATCTAAGCGACATCTTGCGAAACGAAAAAAAATAATTATTATTGTTCAGAGAACAATTGAAGGTCTTTCCACAAAAAAAACCAAGTATTTTGATATAAAAATAGTTAAAATTGGGTTTTAAATGTCCATAACAGTGTCAAATGATAGCTTATAGTACGCTGATTCCTAAAATATATGATTTCTATACAATATTTTTTAATATTATTCCTTATATAAAAATTTGTTATTTCTTGTATGAAAAATGTTATTTTCGGTATTTTTAACTGTTTGATTGACACTGATTTTCAAATATATGGTTTTATATACTTTTACATTCAAAACGTACAAAATAAAATTGAGAATGGAAATGGGGAATGTGCCAAAGAGAAAACAACCCGACCATAGAAAAAAAAACAACAGCAGAAGGTCACCAACAGGTCTTCAATGTAGCGAGAAATTCCCGCACCCGGAGGCGTCCCTCAACTGGCCCCTAAAAAGCTACTTCCGGTTTAAACAGGGTCACTTCCGGTTTCTTTTTCAAGGTTGTATGGCTTGCAACTTAAGGGCATACGTTACAGTTACAGTGGAGGTAATAACGTTGCTAACTTAAATTGTTATTTTCGCAACGTCAAACTGTGACATATTAGGAAAAGATGCATTTTTCGACTGATTTTTATCATTCAAAACGATTTAACTTTTAAACGAGTTCATTGACCCCTCATTTTTAAAAAGACATTCGGTTTGATTAGGTATGAAGAATATTTGTACCAAGTGTCATGAAAAAGTCATTGATGCAATTTTTTTATATTAGATAGATATACAGCAAAAAAATGAACATTTGATAAATTTTAGTTATTTGTAAACAAAATATTTCATAAATTTATAGGATATTTATATAAGAGAGAAGTTATAAATAATTAAACAAAAAACTGATCGTGTTTATTTTAAAAAACAAAAAACAGTTATGCATTTCTGTCGGGAGGAAAAAACAAATCTGAATTTTGAGCAAATATCTGAAATTTCGACTTCATTTTACTCAAAAAGTAACACATGAAGGTATATTTTTTATTACATATTTAGTATAAGCAGGTAATAAATAGCCTATATATCTTAAAGGGAAAAAAAGAAATAAACTGTTGGATATGCCCTTAATGCAAAAAGTCACATTGCTTCATTATGCATACATATGTGGTAAAAGCAAATGTCAAAATCTAGAACGTCAAATTAACCTATGATCTTTAAGCTCAATTTCAAGGTCATAAACCAAAGACCCAAAATCAAAAGACCCCAGGTCTTAATTAAATTTAGTTAATGAGTTATATCTCCATATGCATATTTTTAAATATCAAAGGGGAGAAAACTCTAAATGTATGTTAGCGTAGCCTTTACACCAAAATGTATGTGTTACGACATGCCGCAACTAACAATTAAGTAAAAATATGTTTTTCATATCTTATATGGTGTTTGAAAATAGGTGAAAATAGGTGAAAATAAGTGAAAATAAGCCAAAATCTAAATTTAGAAATGACCTTGACCTTTGACCTTGACCCTTTTTCTCTTTTTTGGACCAAGGACCTCAAGTCAAAACACGCTATGTCTCTTTCATTTATGGTTCACCAATCACAATTACATTTTACATTTTTTTTAAATAAATTTGTCGCTTTCTTTTACAGTTACGAAGGAGATGCACTCACAAGAAAAACAGTGTTCGGGCAGATAACTCCTACAAAAAAAATATTCGGTTAAACATGGTCAATTTCAAAGGCGCATACACTGTTCGATATCATATACCAAACATCTAAGCCACCTCTGGCGAAACCTAATTTATACGCAAGAAATAAAAGTGGCGGAAGAGGGGGAAAAAATAATCAGAAGAAGAAAATCATGAGGTTTTCCACAGAAAAGTGGAAAAACCTAATTATAATAATATTAATCAGAAGAAGAAGAAGAAAACCAATAGGTCTTTCAAAAAAAAAGTGGAAAGACCTAATAATCGGCATATGTTTAGTGTTTTGTTATATGTTAAAATTTACAGTTTTCAATATTGGGCTAAGCGGTCATTAACGCTTCCTAAATAAAAAGTGCATTCTATGGACTCGAAAAGTAATCATGATCCTGCATATTTGTTTGATTGCATCTTGACAGTTAATGTTGATGAAATATATCCCGGAAAGAACAAGTAGCTCATACAATAATTACATAATATAACTAAAGATATATACATTACATTGTTTCAACCATTGTGTTTGTGAGTTACATTTTGTATCTATAAAACATTAAAAACAGAATTTTCTGTTAACATAGATAAAGAAACTACGATTTACCAACTTAATTTTAGGTTCCTTAATTGATCACACCAATAAAGAAATCGAAGCCGTCAAAACAAATTTGCATTCTCAAGACGACAATACAGAAACCAAATATTTGTCAATAAGTCCGGAAACACAGCATATTACAGGTAATTTGAAGATAATGATCAATCAAATCTAGTAAAAAAAAACAAGTAACAAATCTGTCATTTATGTTTTAAAATGAAGTAGTTGGTCAATTGATACACAGTTTCTTGACAACTTTAGTTTGAATGTTATAACTAGCTGTTAATGCTTACTGTGAATTCATTATTATTCGTTGGATACTGATTTTTCGTGGATTTCGTTGATACATGTGAACCACAAAATTAAATGTTCAACGAATACCAAATTTTCGTAAGGCATGTATGCAAAACCACGAAATTTAATACCCGAGAACATGTAAGTTTCCTTGTTCCACGAAAATTGGATCCCATGAAAATAAATGAATCCACAGTATTTAAAATTGACAGCATTTAGATTTTGCATTCGAAAAGTTGGTTAGCCTTAATATTTATGAGGTAGTTAATTTTATTGTCAATAAAACATCTACCCATTTACTGACAGTTCAAAACTTAAATAAATATCAACCTGACAAATGAGACAAGTCAAATGAAAATAAAGATAAACACACATCCATGGAAAATAGTGAAAAGAACGAATGTCGGTCGGCTGAAGAAGACTATGTTACAGGTAAACTTTCGGATAACATTAGTCACATTCTGTTTTATAAACTGCTAGTTTCGAAAATTTACATATTATGTCCGTTTGTTTTTTTCACATATCGCTGTCAATATCTTGGAATTTTATGCGACTGTCAGCATACAAATGACATGTTTCGCTAGGTTTTAAACCAGGATAGACATGTTAAACACACCATTTTCTACATTAAAAAATGTCTGTACCAAGTCAGGAGTATGACATTCGTTATCATTCGTTTGATGTGACTCTGAGGATGTTTATCTGAGTTTATGATTTTGATTATTGCTTAAGGACTTTCCGTTCAGAATTTTCCTCGGATTTTTTTGGTTTCTTTGCTTTTTCAGGACACAATAGCATTTTTGACAATATTTGAGTTGACCCAGTAATTAGTAATTCATTAGTACGACTTGTTTCCTTGATGAGGGACAGACATTATCATTGACAATAAAGCTCTGGCACATTTATCCGTATCTAAAGTGTGTTATTTAAAGTTTTAAAATCTCTTACGGCATTCAAATCTCTTGTTGATCTAAACGCTTTGATTTCAAAACTGTTTTCCTTTAAATATAGTTACCGATAATGTTTCACGTTCAAATAATCAAGCTTTGCAAATAAAGCAAGATTTTTTGCGCAGTTGAATTGTTTTTAGAAATACGTTTACAATTGACAAAGGGACACATCTGTATTAAAAGTGTTTAATGACTCTAAATTAAGAAATAATTGATGCTAGCTATATGTTATTGTAGTTTTAACATGGGTAGGCATTATATTCGTGATTTGTTTTTGCCCGAGCAATAGTGAGAGCTAAAATAACACGAATATAATGCCTACCCATGTTAAAACTACAATAAAGTATAGCTTGCATCAATTATTTCGATTCTGATAAGGACAATTAAGGTAATTTCTATGTCCGTTGTGTATAAGGGTAAAGAGAGTGTGCAGTCTCTTCCATGAACCTACCTTTTTAGTTTGTAAAAAAGCAAACAGCGGGCACAGTGATTTTTCAGAGGGAGGAGATTTTGAACAGCCAGCATGAATGGTTGTTGTATCTGGGTCAAATATGTCAATTTCGGAATGCAACACATTACAGTCATGAATAATAAATGAATTAGTAACAACATGTACATCATTTAATAGTTTGGAAGTGTTTTAAGTCAATGAAATATATTAAATGCATGCCAATTCGATAAAATTCATAATTTTGCAGTAGTCTATATACGCATGTGCAAACAAAATTGATTGGATTTAGAGCATGGGCTTATTCATAAAGCGAAAGAAGCCCGTCATATCAGAATCGTCAATATACTATTCATGCATATTGGAAGTGATTTGATATATGCAATATAAATAGATAAATTATGAAGCAAGTCAACATAGAATGTTTAATAATGATGCAGTTAATATACCCTTTTGTCTTTCAAGGCTGCATACACCTCATAGTTACATAAGGTGTCTAATATCACCATGACCTGCTTAGTCTCTTCACCTGTAATCTCAGTGTCGAAATTATTTTAATTTTGATAATAATTTGTCATAAATTATGATATTATTCCCATTGATGTGGCAGCACAAGCAAATGAGTTGCGAACTTAAATTAAACATTAAAAAACTGGTATCTGCGGAAAGAGCGGGGGGGGGGTATATACATTGCAATATGCACAAATTAACAGTATTTAAAGTTATTTATGTTCTTAAAGATCTTCGAAATCAAATTTGTCTTCCATCTGTTAGTTAGATTGCAAAATGCTGAGTATTACAATGTATGTGGATTGATCGTCGTTTCACGTTACATTTCTGGTAGTTATTATAAGTTCTAGTTTTGACCTTTGCTATGTATTTCAAATAATTAAAGTTTGAAATGTATGACCTAACCTTTTTGTTCTTGCATCAATGCATCAAAGGGTTTGCCACTTTCAATCCTTTCCCGACCCTTTATATACTAGTAGACATGGTACATGTAATAGATAAATTACTATCTCAAAATATTGAAGACTCCTTTAACAATTATTCACCAGAATTTATTTATTCGGGAGACACTTTTAAATCCTTTTTATGTTTTATTTCCATATTGATATGTTTTTCTTATGAACCAACAATATTTATTTCGACTTGCCAGGTGAAGAACACGACCGGGTGCGGGAGTTTCTCGTTGCATTGAAGACCCATTGGTGACTTTCGGCTGTTGTCTGCTCTTTGGTCGAGTTGTGTTATTGGCATATTTCCCATTTCCATTCTCAATTTTAAATCAATATGTAGTAGATCTTGTGTCCGCTTTAGGCAAATCCTCTACTGTGCTGAGCTATGCCCTTGCCAAGGAAGTGGTCTTTGTATGAATAAGTTGATCGATGAGAATGATGCGATAACAAGTTAAATTGAAGCTCTGATATTTGACGTACAATGAGTGGTCATATTTTCCTTGTGATATTTCATATCAATGCATGTTGATATAAATATATAATAACACATTACTCATTTTAGTAATGATAGTTAGTACTCATATCTGATTTATTGATGTAAATGAAATTACAGAATTATCAAGTGTGTCAATATATTGCAGTAAAATAATAATAAAAAATGCCATATGATTGTCTGACCTTGACGCGGTTAGCAGGCTTTCAAACTGAAAGGAGAGCACACGTTTCATACATTTTAGTGTACAGTTCATCATGGGACTTTTCCATGAAAATTAAAATACGTTATATGTAATATTTTCACCTTGCTTCAAATATTTTGTTTCGGATTATTTATATCAAATTTGCAGATATATGTTTGTTAATACGTGCAATCAGTTGATGTGGGGGTCTAATAAATTTAAATAATGCAAGGGCGACTACAGATACATTTGTGTAACTTAATAATTGATTTTCAAAGACTTCGAGAGAAAACGTACGTAACATACGTTACCATTAAAATCGACCAAAATCAATGAAAAATATGATAGAAATATCTTTCTCCAACAGTATTACAGCATTCTTATAGTATAATTTCGTTAAGCATTTGTTTTGACTCGATTTTTCTACTGAAAGTATCCGTGAATTGAAATTGCGCCCATAAACTTTGACCACGATTTTAAAAAAATTCCACCATAATTTCTGTTGACGACCGGGATATTTAGAAAGTACACATGCTTAGCTTTCTATTGATATATAATTTAGCCGTATGTTTGGTTGACCGGTATGGAATTCCCGTTTCACAAATAATATCGGATATGTTCCTTACGTCGTAACTACAATCCCCTTCCCTTTCATGAATGTGACCTACTGAATTAGACTATTTACCGGATTTGTTATCACATTAGCAACACGACGGGTGCCACATGTGGAGCAGGATCTGCTTACCCTTCCGGAGCACCTGAGATCACCCCTATTTTTTGGTGGGGTTCGTGTTGTTTATTCTTTAGTTTTCTATGTTGTGTCATGTGTACTATTGTTTGTCTGTTTGTCTTTTTCATTTTTGGTCATGGCGTTGTAAGTTTATTTTAGATTTATGAGTTTGACTGTCCCTTTGGTAACTTTCGTTCCTCTTTTAGGTAAGTGCATTAAAATGTATATTTGGCGCTCCTATCACTCGCCTAATATGATGGTTCCTTTTAATTACCTAAGTAATTTTTTTTTCTGCCATGAAATGCAGTGTTAACTCCCTACAAATGTCAAATTAAAGGATTTTTTTTTTTCGATCGTTTCATAGTTTGGTGATGTAACACCTTAAAGGGTCAATTGGTTTAGGCTTCAAGTATAAAAGTATATGCCTAGTCAAACTCATAAGTATGTCATACATAATAGTGTTTTCATACAAGATTTAAATGTATGTGTTCTTGATAAATGTGCTCGTCAACTATCAAATCCATAAATTACTGTACCTGGTGCCATTAAAGCTAAATGATATCTTTATACCAAATATCAACTTTTAACATCTTGTTAAATGTCTGTTGAATATAACATGTATAATACTTACAAATTTTACTTAAATATTGGAGTTTGAATAATTGTTTAAATTTTAATACCATAATGAGTTAGCGGATGAATGACCATTTCTTTAAAAGTAGTTTTTATAGAAAGTATATTTGTTGTGATGGTAGCACCCCGAAAACCTCATCTATACTATTAAACGAGAAGACCTCATTTTGGGTGTCGCTTCTCTTCCTTCCACAATAAATCAATCATCATGCCTCTGTGTCCTATAGGTAACATGCATAGTCGCATTTGTCATCCATTCTTATGATTAATCAGATTGAGTTATTTTGGGAGAAAAACGACAAAAAAAGGAGTCCGGATATGATTCCGTCATCCGACTGACTTTTAGTCATAGATAAGACTTCCGGTTTTAAAGATGCACAAATACAACCAATCGTATGATAGATAACAAAAATGAAAAATAAATAAGCCAATCAGAGCGTTCTCCATATCATGGTGTTTAGATCGCAAGAACCACAACTATTATACCTCCTTATAGAGGACAATTATTTTTCGCGTTTATCTACATGTAAACTACGATTATACTACTTTAATATATAGAGACTCTCTGTATTCTGTCTACTGTTTACAAAAATGAAAAATAAATAAGCCAATCAGAGCGTTCTCCATATCATGGTGTTTAGATCGCAAGAACCACAACTATTATACCTCCTTATAGAGGACAATTATTTTTCGCGTTTATCTACATGTAAACTACGATTATATTACTTTAATATATAGAGACTCTCTGTATTCTGTCTACTGTTTTCTTTGAAATGTTTACTATTTAAGGGGTAATACCAGTTGTATATATGTTAAAATAAGTAAAACATTTGACACATGTCACTTGACAACCAATCGTATGATGGATAACAAAAATGGAAAAAAAATAAGCCATTCAGAGCGTTCTCAATATCATGGTGTTTAGATCGCAAGAATCACAACTAATATATCTCCTTAGAGAGGACAATTATTTTTCGCGTTTCATATCATGGTGTTTAGATCGCAAGAACCACAACTATTATACTTCCTTAGAGAAGACAATTAATTTTCGCGTTTATCTACAATGTAAACTACGATTATACTACTTTAATATATAGAGACTGTCTGTATTCTGTCAGGGACTTTCTATGTTAGTATGTTAGTATGTTAGTATGCTAGTATGTTAGTATAGAAAGTCGGCCCTGATTCTGTCTACTGTTTTCTTTGAAATTTTTACTATTTAAGGGGTCATACCACTTGCATATATATTAAAATGAGTAAAACATGCTCAACTTCATCTAAAACTACCTCGACCAAAAACTTTAACCTGAAGCGGGACAGACACGGACGGACGAACGAACGAACGAACGGATGTACAGACTAGAAAACATAAATTAATGCCCATAAATGGGGCATAACAATTTATTGTTGAAAGGGAAAATAGTGATTTGGCAAAAATGAAAGTAAGGTAGAGATTAGAAGTAGGCAGGACCTTTTTCGGGCGTCGGGATCAGGTGTTTTTAAGCTCGGGATTTGGGGATTGATCCTTACGGGATCCGGGAATATATTTTTCGATTTCGGGATTTCGGGATATGCATTTCTTTAAATTCTGCATCTCGGGATTTCATGGTTTTAAGCCCGGGATTTCGGGATCAGGACCCGTCCGACCACCCCTCAAATTAGCCTTAGTCATTTATACATGATTCATATCCTACCATTGGCATCTTAATAAGGCTCTCAAAAGAAAAAGAAAACACTGATGGATTGTCCTAGAAGTATATTTTATTAGACTAACAATGGTCTATATATTTATTTCATGTTTGAAACGGTGCAAATTGTTAATTTGATTTGACTTTTACCAAAAGAAGCATTGTAGCAAATGAGAATAATTGTGGTCTGAGGCCAGACACACGAAAATAATTGAATTTAACAGAAAGGAAACAAATATCGGACTTTGGAAAAAGGGAGAGGGCTTTTGATACCTTTTATGAAATTCTCCATACATAAATATCTTTTACAAAAAATCATCCTACAACAGTCCACAAGCTGTATATGCCCGCGATTTCGCGGGTATGTTCTAGTAGCACTGTATTTATCGTGTATGTAATTTATAGCATATACTGCAAATTACAGAGGCTTGTGTCAGTTTAAAAAAAAACCTGTCAAAACTATGTAATTATATAACTACTATAATTATATTAATTTCCAGGAGTAATAAATTCACGATAAGTTGCCAGAAGAAGCTAATATGTAATATTTGACTTTTTTTAGTATCGTGTTAGGTACATTGGATGTCCAACTAATCGACGATTGATTTATTCAATATTTTGTAAACAAAAATACGGTTAGTGTACTTCAAAAGTTTGAATGACCCACACAGGTTGGACGTTATTCTCGACCTTTAAATATGAAAACTTTACATTAGGAGTAATGTTATTGCAAATTGAACAAACTATTTCGAGTGAAACACTGAAACGTGACTTACACATGTTCCCCACACACAGATTGAAAGAGGTGTTTCAAATCTCCATCCAAATACAAAACAAAATGTTCGATTGTCTTTGCGATACATGAAAATTAATAGAAAATTGCATTTTTTTTCTTTGTTGTGTAATCATAACAATAAGATGCAACTAATCGGAATGAGGTCAGGACATCAAATTGTCGGAAAATATATAAGTTCTTGAATGTACTGGAAGATAAGAAAGGAAGAATTTTAAAACGTTTTTCAGTGTATAGAAGGAAATATCAAACACTTTCGAGACAAACATGTTGGGTCATGAGCCTATTGTTCAGTGGTTGTCATTTGTTTATGTGGTTCACATGTTTTTATCGTGGACTTTCCATCGCCCGTTATATTTGTATATTCAGTGTTTTCATCGTCGAGTTACCCTGTGTAATCCTTTTATTCGTTTTTATTCACTATGCGTGAAAACCGTTTTTAAGTAACGAAGTTTTATACATGAAAGTGAAATTACGGATTTACAAATAATTTTTTGTTTTATTATTGGTTCGTAATTTTCTGTTTGGTTTTTTTTTCTGTAATTTTACAGGTTCATCAAATTCAGATGGCCAGAACACAGTTATTTCGTAGTGCACTTCTTTCAGACAATAAATTCAAATTATAAAAAACTCACCTGCTTTATCTCAAAAAGAGTTTTACAGTGTCCAAAATGGTGTAGTGTACTACAAATAATATCAAAATTATAAACTTCTACCATAAAACATTGACAATTCCGTGTTAAGGGGGCTCGCGAGTCTAAATCATTTTATTTTTCTAATATAGGATTTCGCTATATTTTTCTATAACTGAACTTTATCTTATACTTAATAGAAAAATAAAATTGAAAAACGGGGTCACCGTCCATTTACGCTCACAATCTGCCTTCGAAAGAACCATACATTTTAGTAAAGGTACTTTTTTTCTGTTGAACTAATAGGAGAAATTTCGGTAATATCGAAATAAAAAAGAACTAAATTACAGAAATCGCTCAAATTTTACAATAGTTTAGGTCACCGATGAGTTAAAAAAAGATATTTCAATTTCAATGCCAAAAAATGGCATTTTCGCACCAAAGGGAGATAATTTGGAGCTTTTTCAATGATGTAATCATTATAAAACTCATCTGGGGTCAAAACGAATTGATTTTTTTAATGATTTTTGTACCATATGATAAAGTAACAACTTATAAAGTAACAAATAAAATTTGTAATGAAAAAAAAAACATGTATTTTTTTCTGAATTTTTATACCCGCGAGCCTCCTTAAGGGGGTATAAAATTCAGTTTGACAGCTTCAAACGTACCTATATTTGACATTTTTTAATTGGACCAAATCACTACTTAACATAAAGATTCAGCACCCGAATATTTAAAACATGTAATTGCATCCCCTTACTTTTATATTACATGCATTAAATATCAAGAAATAAATCAGAAAAATTTATAAAAAGTAACATAAGTAATACACTGTTCATACTAGGGATTATATTCGTAGACAACGAAAAGACCAATCTTAATAAAAACTTTGCATGACCTAATCTTAGGGAATTATAATATGGTTGGCCTAATTTCATGGCCATATGATATATATTATAGAAACTAGGATTATTTTCGTATTGGCATTTGGATGTTTATTTTTGAAGTATAAATCAAATATTTTCAACTGTCAAGATTTAGGCTTAAACATGTGAATATTTCAAAAATTTGCTTTTTAAATGTTCTTGAATATTGAATAATAATATGAAAAGCATCTGAACACTCATTTTAGTGATCAAATGTATTACAATTATTCCAAAGTTAAATTTATATGAGCCTATGGGTGAAAATAGAGATTTTCGAATTAAGGGAAGCCTAACATAAACATGCAGTTTTTTCAACCAATTTGAAATTTTTGAAGATTTTTAACAATAAATTATTCCTCCATATATAATAAATGTACTTTAAATGTAGAGAAAAGTTCAGAAAAACATACCACATAAGTATTAAATGGTTCTAGGCCATGTAATGCTGAAAATTATTTAGAGTCGATTTCGGCCGTAGCCTATATATACGTATAACAATATGCACCCAGAAGCTATAAGAAATGATTTTATTTTACTTTTTGCTCATTTCTGTGCTAAGGTGTCATGAAACAAGAAGTGTAATTGCAAAAGCACTTTTTAAATGGAAAATTTGCATGAAATTTTTGTCTCAATTGGCATATAATTGGACCACATACATAAATAATCACAGATGAAGGAATGATGATGGAAGATCCTTCATAGAGCATCCAGTTGACGTATAGAATGTTAATGCCCTTTCGTGCTCTTCCAACATGTTCGGAAATGAAGGATTCAATGTTTGGCAGTTTTTACAAACAGTGTTTTCTACTACAGATTAAAAAATAAATCATTTACACTAACATTTTAATTTGTTCCATATCGGGGTAATTTGGTCGAAGATGTAACATGGGACAATAGTATATTTATACCGTTTTTGGTTATCTCAATGATTAACAGAAAATATCCAATAAACGTCATAACGTATTTAGTAGGTTCAACATGATTATATTCCCAGGATGCATTATGAACCTTGGACTGAAGTCATGAACGTATTGATAAAAGGATGAATCAATGTATAAGGAAATTGCGCAAGTCTGTCATTAGAAAACACAGAATGACGTTAATGAGTAAAAATATTTTCAAAAGTGCAACGCTTATTATTCAAACATTTATCTATTTTAGTTGGACATTGGACTGAATTTAACACACAGGTGTAATGATTATCAATGTGCATGATTTTGGAAATGACAGATTGTAAACAATGCATTTGATTGAAACCAGACTTACCCTAAAACCTTTCATTTTGTTATTATAATCTGCGAGATAATTTTAAAACTCTCCATCAAACAGAAATACATTAATGTTTAATCGTCCAAAACTTTATTGTCTTTTCAGTACTTGAAGAAATGTTTTGTTTGTTTGTATAAGATGTATCAATTTAAGACTCATTTCACATCCGAAATTCAGATCAATGTAGTACATTTTTCAAATGCAAAAAAAAGA
Source organism: Mytilus galloprovincialis (assembly GCA_037788925.1). NCBI lineage: Eukaryota > Metazoa > Mollusca > Bivalvia > Mytilida > Mytilidae > Mytilus > Mytilus galloprovincialis. The sequence continues at coordinate 53,159,865 of CM075332.1, forward strand.
CAAGGCGTAAAGGATTGTTGACAGGGTATCCGGAATTTACTTCACCAAAGGAAAATTATTAAAAAAAAATCATTCTTAAATTTAATGCATAATGTATCAACACTTTTTATGAATTATCAGGTTTTTACCATTCTAAATAGCATGGCATACAATAATAACCGTCTCAATATTGCCCAAAACTGCGATTTTGATAGAACTTGTCAAATGAAATTCGTCATCAAATTTAGAATTAGGACATCGTTAACCAAACCAAACATATATTCAAGGTCAGCTATTTCTATACAATATAATCATATATTAAGTAACATTATACTGTGACATAAACAAAAGTAACAACAACAATAAAATAACTGAACACACACATATCTATATATATACAAGTAAAACTAACTGAGAGTCCCCTGTCCTCAGCTCTAAAGACTGTTTTATAAAGGAACCTGGTTTTTTTCACTCGGTTTATATTAGAAGGGTTTAGTAGGACTACTAGTTTTCAGTATCAGGTAGATTTGGAAACATAAGATTATCTATTGCCATGTCATTAAAAAGTTTTATACGTAAAACATTATTAATTTTACAGTAGAGGAGAAAGTGATTTTCATCTTCTAAGGTTTTACATGTTGGACATGTTCTATTGTCTCGAGGTATTTTCATATATCTGCCCTTCTCAATGAGCAAATTATGGTAACTAATTCTAATTTTTGTAAATAAACGTCTAGTTTCAAAATTTGGATATCTTAGATAAAATTCTTGATCTTGTTTGACTTTAATAATTTGGAAAGAAAAAGTTTGTTATATTCGTTCAAACTGTTTATTTTATATTCCAGTAGTTCTGTTATAGATAATGCATATTTTAAGGTTTTTCTTGTCGTACAACACACCGAGGAGTGTAAGGATTGATCAAATGAAAGACCGACCGGAGGGAGGTCTTTCTTTGAACAATCCTGACACCCCGAGGTGTGTTCTACGACAAGAAAAACCTTAAAATATGCATTATCTGACTTATATACCGTCAAAAAATATTAATTTTATAAAGATTTGTAAAATTTAGTATCCTATTTTACCGACAACACTAAAGTGGGATATTCCTTCCTAATGCGTTCAGGTTTTAATACGCCCTGCGGATCAATTAGAATGTGAAATAAAACTCACTAAATAATTTAGATATAAACCTTTTAAGAATTATTATCCATACACAATAAAAATATTACTGTAACTGCATGAAGTAAGACACAAATGTATTGTTACCATCCGATAACGGTGTATGACAAATACAAGACACATTGTAAGTAATTTATTGTACCACTTAGCTTATGGAAAAGGAGGAGGGGGTATGTTTTTTTTTCTATTTGTTATGTTATTTCTATCGCGGAAAAGTGGTTACTTTTTTTAACAATTTTGCTTGAATCGAATGAAAAATTCAGAAAGATTGTCTTTTGAATAGCAATACATTTTATTAAAAGATAATCAGGATATAATTATATACCCTCCGCACCCGACTCTTTCGTGAGTTACGTTAATGTTATTCAATAGAATATAAGATTATCTTATTAGTTGATCATTTGATAGAGTAAAAGGTATACATAAATTTTAAAAAGTTAAGAGCTGACACGAAGACGAATATAAATACATGTAGGTCACAGTATGATTTCCTATTCAGTGTGTATCGTTCTGAACATGTATGAAATATTTGCCACTGGACCTTAAGCAAGCAACCAAAAATAAATTTCCAAATCGGCAACAAAAAACAATTAAACGAATAAAGTTTTGAAGTAAATCATAGAATGCATGTTTATCAAGGAAAATAATGACCTCACACAGGTCATTATGTTATGCCTTGGAGCATATATCATTGAAACATGGTATCGTCCGGGTTGATTCTGAAAAATAATGACCTGACGTTCTGAAAGAAAATAACTCCATATAGGTATATAAGAATAAAAGTTGCTTGTAATATTCTCTATCCAAGTCTTTAGTTTGTTTACTTGCTCCATATTTTGACAGGACATTATTTTTTGTATATCAATATTCATTTCTTGTGTTGAATCTTTGATAAAAGTGGACCAAATATAAATTCCGTATGAATGAAAGTGTTTACTTTATGTATAACTTTCTTTTAGTAATGGGTTTATGTTTTCAGTATTTAATCTAGCCCAATAAAGAATTGCTTGTGTTTTAAATATTGTTCTATTTGTTGTCTACCAAGTACAGCTTTAACACTTAAATTAGCAGATGCTTTTTTTAGTACCTAAAATATATTTACAGAAATTAACATGACCCTTTTTGAAGGGAGTCTTATCAAAAGATAAGAAAACGTGGTATGTTTGCATATGAGACAACTCTTTATAAGAAACCAATGATAAAGATGCTTAAAACACAGATCGCCGAATTGTAACAATTAAAACGTATAATCAGCTATAAAAATCCCCGAATTATACACAATGAGACAACTCCCCAAAAAAGACCAGATGATATACATGTTCTCACATGTTAGTCACTGTTCGGCTTTCAATAATGGGCTTCATTCTTACTGTGTAGTCAGCTGTATAAAAATTTAAACGAGAAAAGATGTATGTACAGTCAAAACAATGAACGACAATAAAAATATGATATACAGCAACAAACAGCAACCCCTACATTACAGACTACTGATTTGGGACAGGCACATACAGAATGTGGCGAGTTAAACCAGTTTGTGGACGCCCAACCCCTTATCTGGGACTGTGTTGTAGTAACACAACATGTGAACAAACTAAAAAAATTAAGGGCTTTACTCATCAGATCGACACAAAGCAGAAACAGCGAGTCAGAAAAACACAGTAACTGCAAGTAGTCCTTTGTCAATATATACAATTATGTATCAATTACACTTTGCTTAGTTTCGTTTGTTACCTATTCTGAGGTAAAGCGGGAGGTTTGAGATCTCACAAAACATGTTTTATCCCGCTTTTTTTTTTGCACCTGTACCAAGTCAGGATCTTACGGCCTTTGGTAATCTTTTATAATCTTTAATTTGAGTTCATTCATATATTAAGGAGTTTAGTTTAGTATGAAGTCCATGATCACTCAACTATTACACATCTTTGTAAAGGGGCCATCTGTAACACGCCTCTGAGTGCAGGATTGTCATGCTGAGTTGAAGAACCATTAGTGACCTTCGGCTGTTTTCTACTCTTTGTTCGGGTTGTTGTCTCTATGACACATCCCCCATTTCCATTCTCAGTGCTATTTGTGTAATAAGCACAACCATATATATTTATCTAATAAATACGTAAAGCGGTAATAAGTTCGAGCGTTACGTTTAAACTGGTGAATGTAAACGCCATTTATGTTACTGCTAAAAAGAATTGGAAAGTTGACAATTTGAAAGTTGATAATATCTCGTTGGCTGAATTCTTCCACCGGTATCAATATCGATGACAAGATTAAGATATGAAGCAGACTGCTTTCGGTAGTATGCTTAATATAAGAAAATGATATACGAGATGAAATCATTTCTTGAAACATGTGAAATGCTGATTATTAGATAGCAGAACTTTGGAAAATAACTTTTGTTTTTGTTTTTTGTTAGTCTCTGTTTGTATTCTGCTCTTTGTGAACACAAAAACAATAAACAAGTAGTGGTGCACAGTTGTGCCTATTTGAAAACCGACGATATGTCAGTCTACCAAACTCATTCAATATGTTGTTGATCACATACTAATATCATCGTTGATTTTATCTGATTTGTGATTAATTCTAATAAGTTTTTTTATGATCTTAAACAGGATCACGGAAGCAAGACATCGCTCTATTGGAAAATCGTCACACAACAAATCGCCCAATGTTTTCTACAAATCCCTCACTCTTGTTTACCAACTCGCTCCAGTTTAAACAAAATCGTGTCACACTGGTTTACCAACTCGCTCCACTTATGAAATATCCCGTTAAATATACTCCTTACACTTATAATAATGGGTGAAATCCCAATAAATATATATTATAGGTCTGCCAATACGCACAACTTAAACCGGGTTTGTAATAAATGTGCAACACGACGCATTCCACATGTGGAGCAGGATCTGATTACCCTTCAAGAACAACTGAGATCAACCTCAGTTTTTGGTGGGGTTCGTGTTGCTTAGTCTTTAGTTTTCTATGTTGAGTCTTGCGTATTATTATTTGTCTGTTAGTCTTTTTCATTTTTAGCCATGGTTTTGTCAGTTTATTTTCGATCTATGAGTTTGACTGTCCCTCTGGTATTTTTCGCCCCTCTTTTGTGAAAACTTATCTATTGTATGCCATATGTGTATATTCATTTTCTTGTGTCTAGTGCTGACATTTCATCTAGTACTTATTTTTATGCTATCATGCCAGAGCTTGTCATAATTGACTTTTTGTGCAAACTTAGCATCTGAGAGAAAAAAATGAAAACACCGCTGATTCATGACTTTCCTGATCAAACAGTCTTTTTATATGACAAAACACAAAAGTCATAAACATTACTATAAGCAATCACATCGTTCTTCATCGAAATGCTGATACTTGCTTCTTTCTGCTATCTTTCAACCAAATACAACGAGTTAAACAAAATGTGTTTCTGAGTATTAATCTAGTTCATAAGTGATCGTAAGTGGGGCGAGTTGATAAGACTTAATTCAGTACAGTTTAATTTATTTTCTGATAAGTGGTATGAGTTGACAGGGCCTATTTTCACTGGAATTTTACCTTTGTTCATAAGTTGGGCGATTTTTGTGGGTCGATTTTCTAGTGGGGCTTGTTGTCATGGATTCCCTTAAAATAAGAATTTATGAGCAAATAAATAAAATCATTTATATATAAGTCATCGGAAAGTAATTACTACTGGACTTTTGACACGTAAAAAAATCAACATTTTGATTTTACATCAAAATTGTGAGGGTTCTAATTGAAAATTTCGGAGTTTATTTTTTGCTAAAAAGTAAAATCACAAAAAAATACGTCCTCCAAGGAAAATTATCAATAGAAAGTCTTTTAACAATTATGAATCCATATCTGATTGACACAGCTTGTTTAATATACCTAATTAGAATATCTATGCGGTAATATTTAACTGTAAAAAGGGGAGGGGGGAACAGTCGAATATCTTGACGACATGGCTATAGTTTTTATATTGTGTTTTGTGTATATTGTTTTTGTATGTATGTCTGCTCGTTTTGTTATCAGCCATGGGGTTGTCAGTTTATTTTCGACTAATGAGTTTGAATGTTCGTCTGGTATCTTTCGCCTCTTTCAATCTTTAATAAATTATTTAGACAAAGTCATCAACTTTATTCATCAATAACATAAAATTAGTTCAACAGTTGGTGTACATGTACTCGGGAATTCGAGTTTGAGCATTAAGCTAACAACTCTGAGTCATCAAAATATTTATAGTTAACGATGTCAAGGTCTCAAGTTATTATGTGACAAGTAAAATAGAGATGAAGGATAACAAATGAACATACAAACTCAAAAAATAAACTGACAATGCCACCTTTAAAAAGGAATTCATGCAGGACAACCAAACAGCATATTTAGAACGTCTTTATGTGTATCTTGACTACATATATATTTATATGGATCATGGTCATTCAACTAGAGATTGGAGTCGATTAAAACCGGGTGTTTTTGTCTACTTTTTTACATTCTGAATCGTACAAACAGTTTGAAAAGGAGTGATGTAAATGTTTGACGGCCGAACAATACCGATGACTTCAAGCTGTATAGAATAGGTCAATGCATTTTATATTTTATCTAACACAAAAAGAATGTCGGTAAAGTACCCTGGATACCAAAGGAACACTTAAACTCAAAAGTCGAAATGTAACTGACAAGGCCATGAGAAAATTAAGAAAAGGACCAAAAGACAAAAACATTATACATTAGACATCTAGCAAAACGTGTTACAATTAGCATTGATAAGAGAAATAGGTTTACTAACTCATGTAATTTGGATATCAACTCCGTTTATGTTATCTTATCTAATTAAAACTTGAACAATCCACAGGCTCTTACATTATTGTATTGAAATTAAATAACTTTGGTTGATAATTCTCACTCGGTATGAAACTATGGTGTAAATGTTTCTTTTTAATATCTTTACCTTTTATATTAGCATTAGTTCAAGGCTGCAATGAAGACAAACCTGACAATAAACACCAGTCTTATCCAGACAGTGATGGAGGACTGCACTTTGATGAGAATGTTGAGAGCATATGTCAATACCAAGTGTCCGGAAAAGGACATGTTACAGGTAATCTTCAAGAAAGTTTGAGTCACACCAGATTTCCAGTAATGTCTCGCATAAGCATATCAATATAATTAAAAATGACATTTTGTTTTTATCCTCCTTTAAAAATAACAAAATAAAGAATTTATTAAGATATTAATAAAGGTAAAAAATAGTTTAATGATATGTTTACCGAACTGCAAGGGAAGTTCATACGGAACGTCAGATAAAAAATTGCAAAATCAAAACCTCAAATACATCTAAAGACGGTACAAAAACTGTTGCATTTCTGATTTGGTAGAGGCATTTGCTTATGTGAAAAAGCATCTTACTTGTATGACAGTCGCATTGCATTCTAAAGTGTTTAGGTTTACGCATTATGGATGAAGATCGGTCTAGGAAAACGCTGCGGACACATTTAGTGTTATTTTCATTTGGAAATAAGACAATACATGTATAGAGTATAGTGAAATATATGTAAGTAAGATGATGTTTCATTTTTGTCTGACAAAAAGTTATAAGTTAGTCTTTTGATAAAGGCAAAAAATACCACAGGTATATTATAACTCATGAGTAGAAAACACACATACTACGCCATACAAAAAAAAAACGTTAAGACAAGCTGTGCCCTGAAAAGGTAAGAAATGATGTATTGTTTTGATTTTTAGCTAACATGTTTTAGCGTAGTTTCAAATAATTTTTAGCGTTTTGGCTTGGCATCTTATTTTGAGAACTGTGATTGATAGAGAATCACTTAAAATATTTAAAATGACCGGTAAGACTTAATCTACAAATAAGTCAGCATTGCCATTATCATGATTATAGTTCAATAACTTTTTTCGAGTTTGATCCTTACTGATAAACTTTACGTTTTTTACGTGTTTTTCTTATTCGTTCAAAACTATAACAGAAAGTAAAAAAAAAATAACATATATAAATCGACTCCTTATTAGAGTTTTTGCTTTTTAACGATAGGTTTACCATTTATCCCGTGTGTGTCTATTATCTAGAAAATAATAAAGATAGACACTTATATAGACAAATATAGAGCAAAACTGATCAGCAAGAAAATGTCTAAAAATAAGTCAAATTTTGCTGAAATCATTAGTAGACTCTTTATAGTAGCGATTTGTCCTTAATGTGTTTTGTCAAAGAGAAAGAAAATAGAGAGAAACTGTAAACAGAATGAATGATCAGCAAAACAAGATCCAAAATATTTTTTTATTTGGATACTTTCTATTATATAAATCTATGTAAGTCACACATGTTCTTAATCGCCTCTATTTGTCCCTTGATGTGTAATATAAAAACTAGTTTTCCGGACAACAGGTTTCCAAACAACACATGAAATATCGCTCAAATACAAATCCGGAATTTAATTGAATACCGCGTTTATCTTTTATCCTGTCACAATAATGCTTTAAAATGTGTTTGAGTGATACACATTATAAAAGTACTAAGGCCTCACTCACACCTTTATGGATAGCTCGAACGGATGCCTAAAGCCTCGGCCACACCTTACCGGATAGCACGAACGGACGTCTAACGGATGAGAACGGATGTCTAACGGACATCAACGGATTGAAAAAAAGTTATCCGTGAGGCATCCGTTCGAGCTATCCGTTAAGATGTGACCGAGGCTTAACGAATAACTTTTTTTTCAATCCGTTCATGTCCGTTAGACGTCCGTCTATATCCGTTACATGTCCGTTAATCGTACGTTTTATCCGTCGACGTCCGTTCTGTCCGGTGGAAAATTTTGAGCATGTTCAAAACTATGAATGGACGTCCAACTGATGAAATGTCCGTCGAAGGTCCGGTATGCGTCCGTTTTGTACGGTACTCGTCGGTTTCGTTTCCAATTTGTATCCGCTACGTGTCCGGTATACAGTCGTTGGAGGTCTGGTAGATAAATTCATCAACGGACTTCTAACGGACGTCTAGCGGATAAAACGGATGTTGAACGAATGTGAAACGGACGTATAACGGATATAACGGATCTGAAACGGAAAAGTGCCAAAATTTCGCGTCAGAAATGCCAATAAGTTTTCATAAGGTTCATGAATTCTTATTATTCATAATCGATCTTAAAGTAAGGGCAGGTCTTCACAACCAAGCAGCTCCTATTCAGGCCAGACACTGCCCTTTGGCGGCATTTTGAAGAACAAACCAAAACCAGTTACACAGAAACATTTTGAATATTTATGCGATTTACCAATGTATTATTATTGTCGCCTTTAATTCTTCCGTATATCTTGTTCATCCGTTTTATCCGGTACGATTCCGTTAGGTGTCTGTTTTGTGCGTTACTTGTCCGTTGGATGTACGTTCGACATCCGTTCTGTCCGGTACGTTTCCGTTTCTCGTACGTTGCATATCCGTTGTGTGTCCGTTATGCATTCGTTACACGTCCGTTTTATTCGGTCAGTACATCAACGGACTCCCAACGGATAACAATTTTTTCAACGGACAACTTTTGTTTTCATCCGTTAGACGTCTGTTCGTCTTATCCGTTAAGGTGTGGCCGAGGTTTAATGATTAACAAGAATGACTATACATTGTTACTTATTGGCATCTATCGCGCCCTTTGTCCGGAACATACTAAAAGGTTGAATGCGGAAGTTAAATCCTATACCTCTTGCGTGTGGCACGCTCTCTATACATTCAAACCCGTTGACACAACTCTTTGATGGGCCCTTGTGTTGCATGTTGACTGGCAAAAACTATGTCCGTATCCAATTTATCCTCATTTTCCTATAGCAGACCAAATATTCCCTACCTTCATCCCGACCCTTTTCTATTCCAGGACCTACCTATTGTATGTATTTTTAATATGTTCTTATCCTAATCATATTTGTCACTGGACGTTAAGCAACCAAAAAACAAACAAACAATCAGATGTCATATTGACAATTCTAAGAACAAATGTAAAGCAACTATGCTTAAGGGAAAGAGTACAAAATAATTCAAATTCCTTTATTACTTAATATCAGTCAGATTATCCAAAAGTGTGTCTCAGCCTAACAGTTAGTGATTTAATAACCTATCTTACAGGTTGTTTAGCTGATGAGGGCAAAAATGAAAATGATGCTGACATAACTGATCTGCAAACAAAATTCGTTGGTGCAGCGAACTACACTATGGACAAATGGCCAGGTTCAGAGCATAGTACAGGTCAACTTCAACACAACACTCAGTCAAATTCAGTAATTAACTTCAAACAGCCTGACCTTTTTGAAGAATGCAGTCTTCAGCCTGATAGAAAGGTATCTAATGACGATTTCAATAGAACAGAAATGGTTAACAAACAGTGCTTAATGGCAAAGCTACCTGGAAACAGAAATGAAATCATGGATAAAGGTAATAAAGGCATGAATGAAGAGATTCCAGTAAAACCATCAAACCAGGAAAAAGAAGATAAAAGAACTAAAAACCAAAACACATTGGAGGAGCTCATCAGGAGTCTTGGGTTAGATAATTTTTTCCCAAATAAAATAACTCTTACGGATGTAATGGTTGTAAACAATCCGTTAGAATCAGTAACTTTTACGGATATACCATGGATAGTTTTTAAAAGCTTTGTTACGGGTAATTTCAATTCGCGAGACAAAATGGTTCAGGAATTGCTAGACAAAACAGAGGAAGCAAACCAAACAACTAAATTGTCTGTTCCTGACAACTCTGATGATATGTTTGAGATTTTGCTTGATGAAGCTAGCAGAAGTATGTCCTTAAATCCTATGGATTTGTTAGTCGTTTTGTTCCATTGCAGTTCACCTATCTTAAAACAGGTTCTTGCACAAAAGCTATTTATGTGCAAATTAGCTATTCCTATTTGCCTGCCCTCGTTGGGGTTTGACAAGGTTTTATTTTCCACATGGATGTTGCAGACTATTGTATTAGATCTGCCGACTGAGAAAGAGTTAATGATGGAAGATGAAAAAATGTCATATCATTCAGATATTACAAATTCCCCTACTCATTTTGTTGGTTTCATGCGTCTGGGTAAAATTTCTATTTCAAAATCAAAAATAATCAATGATGTTCTCACGGATCAACCCCATAATACGTTTTTCAACATAGACTGTCCCATGGGAACATCTTTAAGAACTGTTAGTGATGGAACAATTGAAGGTGCATGGTTCTTACCATCAGAACTCTCAGACTTTTCCAATGATGTTATAATGTGTATGAATTTACGGGGGGATGGGCTAAAGCACGTAGATCAAGTTAACATAATAGCAACTGTTTCGGCAGTGGTGGTTGTTATGTTGGATGTTAAATGTTTAAATGACACAACGACTATAAATGCTTTAAATGAACTGCACAAATCAGTCAATGGTGTTATCATAGCCATAGATGGAAATTCAGTTGGGCTTAACCAGCTGAAAGATATATACAAGGACTATGTTAGCCACATCACGAATTTCATGAAGAAGACAGAGTTTTGCTTTATGTCCAAAGAGGGAAGAGCAACAAGTTTTTCTGATATTAAGAAATCCATTCGAAAGTCTATCACAAAACTGACAGCAGATATGAAACCGTGTACCTTATCACAACTAAGTTATGATGGATACACAGAAGCTGAAATTGATAAAAAATACCAACAATGTAAGGAAAAGGCAGAATGTATTATGTGCCATATACCTGAGAATCATTCCGATGTCAAAGACGATATTGTCCCTCTACAGGGTGAAACTTGGAGGAATTGGTCTAAATGTTGTAAAACCCTAAATAAGACTGGCCAGTATACATCTATTCGAGACGCAGACAAAATTAAGCAGCAAATGATAGAACTGAGAAAGAAAGAAATGGACGTTTGCACAAAGTTAGGTCTATTCATGACATCATTCATTGAAGCAATTTTTGAATATTTGGATAATGATCTTCATTTTACTTTTTTCGTATGGTGGCTAAAACTACTATTGGACGATAGGTCGAGACGTATTCTTCCAAAATATCTAACAGAATACCAGCGAGACTGGGAGGCACTTAGATTAGCCAAGAACAATAAACAACACGATAGAATTGACATAATACGGCTTGACCTCAATAAAAGCGAATATAATTTGGCAGAGGCCTCGTTTGGATTGGAACATTTGGTCCGCGAAATAGGACAAATATATGAAGCTATGATTGAGTGTAAGAAAGAAACCATAAACAATACAAGCATGAGCAGTATTACGGTATCTAAGCTTGCAACATTCGGTGCAAAACTTCTTTTAAACGGACAGCCATTTGAAATAATGGACGGAGACGCAGCTAACGTACCATTAATATGGATAAAAGCGGTATTGAGCAAATTGCAAACTATGATTGGTGACAAGAAGTTGTTGGCATTGTCCATTATTGGTGTTCAAAGCTCTGGGAAGTCAACATTACTCAATACAATGTTTGGTTTTCAATTTGCTGTAAGTGCAGGTCGATGCACACGCGGTGTGTATATGCAGCTGGTAAAGGTGGGAAGGTGTAGTGTTCCGGTCGATTACATTGTTGTTTTTGATACTGAAGGTCTAAGAGCACCCGAACTAGCTAATCAAAAATATAGTCATGATAATGAATTGGCAACATTTGTAATTGGTTTAGGTGATATCACTATAGTCAATATAAAAGGAGAAAATACCGCAGAAGTCAAAGACGTTCTTCAAATAGCTGTACATGCCTTCTTGAGACTTAAGCTTGCAAACAGCAGATTAAACTTGAAACAAAATTGTATATTTATTCATCAAAATGTACCTGCATCTGATGCCAATAATAAAATGATGCAAGGAAGGCAGAAATTTCTGGAATCACTGGATGAAATGACAAAAGAAGCTGCTGATCAAGAAAATATAGCTGGTATTCACTCTTTTAGTCAAGTCATAGATTTTGATTGTAATAAAGATGTTTGGTATCTGTCAGACTTATGGAATGGGGATCCTCCAATGGCCCCTATAAACCCGGGGTACAGCAAACGAGTCGATGAAGTCAGAAATGCCATATTGTACAACCTAGCATCAGTCCGACAAACGTATTTTACAATTACTAATACCATTGTTAGAATAGACGATTTGTGGACAGGAATACTCAAGGATGATTTTGTTTTTAGTTTCCGAAATAGCTTGGAACTCAAAGCATATAACAGTATAGAACGAAAATATCAGGAGTTAACATGGAAATTGGAAAAGAGTGTTTCAGAATTTGTTCTTTTAAAAGCAAAAAGCGAAATGTATAAATGCGTGAATGACGAAGACTTTAATAATGCTGTGCCAAAAATTGTAACACTCTGTTCTCAAACAATTGGAATACAGGTTTTGGATTTGAGTAATGAACTGAATGTTTTTGTGGATACAAATCCCTTGAAAGACATAATGACGCAGTGGAAACAAAACAAACAGAAAAGACTAAAGATGTTGTCCGAAGATTTAATTGACAGATCAAAAGCAAGCATTAAGAAAACTAAAGAAGAGATTCGGATTGAGAAACTTAGAATGAGTGCGCAAAAAACTCACGAAATGGAAATAAATAAACGTGCACAGGTCTTAGCAAGTGATATGAGAGGTGAAAAGCCTACTGATGATGTTTTGAAAGACAAATTTAATTGTATGTGGGAAACATGGATGACAAGCTTTCAGGCAGAAATCGTTGAAGATCGTGTATCAATCAAGGATGAAATTGAATCTCTTATATGGGAGAAATTTAGTGCAGATGCTGCATTTTTGGAATGTCAAGCATATGATTCTGAATCGAACACAAGACTTATACTTGCAGATGAATATGTATTAACTAAAGATTATATCAAATCTGCTCTCGAAAAAAAATATGGACAATTTCAAGCTTTAAAAATGGTTAAAATATCTGATGGTCAGTTCCAAATTTTCAATGGTTTGATTCAACTTGAAAGTAGTATGAACACAATCCAAATTGCCGATGACCATATACAGATAAAGCGATCCTGGTTGTGGAAAGAAAAGGAGAATAGGACAATTTGCAAACGGCAAACGGAATCTTTTACCCGTGAACTTTTGCGCAAAATTGATAACTTTCTTTTCAATCTCAAAGACAGGAATATGAAGAGTGGTGTCAAGCAAGCAGAAGAAATCATAACATTGATACAGCATCACATTGAACATGAAACTCCAAATCACTTTGATCTTACAGACCAATATGTCATAATGGTCACGGCACACATCATGCGGTATGCTATCATATGGTTTACAAAATTAAACGTAACCTACAGACGAATACAGAAGTTTCAATCTGAAGACCAAACTGTCTTGGGTAATCAATCAATACTGAGAAACGCTGTTTTAGGTACATATAAAAACCCCAAACCCAATGAAAAACTGGTAAAACTGAAAGGAAGCATAAAATCCTCTGACATTCTTGCCAATCACATTAGTATGAAAAAATCATACGAAGAGGAAAACTGGAAAATATATACGGATCTCAGGAACGATGCAGTTGAAGTTACTGATAAAATATTAGATAAAATAGACACAAGACTTGCTGAATACAACTCACAAGATGTACGATTTGAAATTTCTTACGCAACTGAAATACTGATGCTAATTTCAAACCATATAGATGTGCATAACAACCACATGGTAAATACTTACAGATTTAATTTGTTGCCGCCATACAGAGCAATGATTGTCACCCATGTTCTACCCTTTATCATTCACTTTTTTGTTAGCATTAATGATAGGTATAACAAGAAACATAGTCCCAAATGTCAAATGGAGGAATATAGAGGAACTGTTTGGACATTATTTAAGGATGTGTTTAACAGCAAAGCAGAAAGTGTAATTGCAGCAACCTTTTTCAGAAAAGCTATTACAAAGGCTGTCACTGAGCATTTGGACAATCATCTTCCAATCCTTGTTCACGAACACATAATGACGACTTTTGCACACGAAAAGTATGCATTAATGAAGACAATCATGACCAAGTTGGCTGAGGAAGAGAACGTTAACAATTTCATAAAATACATCAAAGACCCAAGTGAGTATACAAGGGTGTGGTTGAACTGTTATATAAATAGAGAAATATTTGATCGAAGAGAAGGTTTTTGTACTATATATGGCAGACTAGCAAAATCCCAAATTACGGATTTGTTGAAACAAGTATCAAAATGTATTTCTGAAGCCTCATGTTTCTGTCGAGATTCTGATGTAAAGGATATGTCAAGCTGGATCAAATCATTTATACAAAACAGCAGAGAATTAACTGAACTACCATTCCCAATTGAAGTTTTTGTTCATGTGCAAAACAGATCAGTGGAGGACTTAGAAAGTTATATTGAAGTAGTTAACAAGTACTTTAACGAGATGGAAAATGACATTGTTAGGCCTTATCATGAGACTGATGAACAAACTGTTCAATGGAAGCAAAATCCAATATCAAAAATAATGGAAACATTATGGGGTTGTACGGCTAAATGTATGTTTTGCGCAGAACCTTGCAGACACACAGACAAAGGTCACGTCACGGACAATGTTCTTCATCAATGTATACAACACAGACCCAAAGGATTAAATGGTTTTCATAGGTCAGATACAAGATGCTTGTCAGTAAATTTCTGCAATTTTTCAGTGCAAACAAATGATAAATATGGAATTTCATCGGATGAAAAGAGAGAATACAGATACTACAAAGAATATAAGACAAGTTTTCCAGAATGGGATATTGTACCCTCGTCTGATAAGTCAAAATACTGGATGTGGGTAATGAACAAATATCAAGGTGAAATTGCAAACAAACATAAAGCTCAAAAATCCAATTTGCCAGAAACGTGGAAAACTATTACAAAGGAGGAAGCAATCGAAAGTCTTTCATTTGCTTGAGACTTTAAAAGATACGCAGTACAAAAGCAAAAAGAATTCAGGACCTGTCTGCTTAGTATAGTAAAATTTTAAAACTGTTTTAAAAATAATTCCCTTTTCTTATACAAAATCTAAAATGATTCTATATTAATTTGTATTCAACTGTTCATTTTGTCAATGCGTAAACATATTTTGGTATATCAAGGGTTAAGTTTAAACAAAAAGACTATAAAAACTGTCCATTGAAAAGGGAAATGTTTATATAGTTAAAGGTGAACAATCAATCAGTCTGGGTAAACGTCAATAGCATAGCAACCCAACGACAAAACATGTCCTCGGATCGCTCGTTTGCAAGGTACAAAGTGATTGTGTTAAAGTACATACCACTGAATAATTTAATGAATAAATGGAAGGATAAGTCACGTAATAAATGAAAAAAAATATCTTTTGCGTCTTTTCATTTTCTTACGTTTCATTTAATATGCTGCTAGATTACAAAAAAAATA
Organism: Mytilus galloprovincialis; assembly: GCA_037788925.1. Taxonomy (NCBI): domain Eukaryota; kingdom Metazoa; phylum Mollusca; class Bivalvia; order Mytilida; family Mytilidae; genus Mytilus; species Mytilus galloprovincialis. The sequence continues at coordinate 53,175,401 of CM075332.1, forward strand.
GTTTTTTGGATTGGTTTTGTGTTAAATACATTTACGTTGATATTGTTAATTTTTAAATGCAGTAAGTAGGTGAAATGTAAATGATAAGTTACTATTGAGAAACGCGTTCATTGTCTTTGATTATTTTGAATATTATATAGTACTTAAATACGCAATCTATTATATTTATACAACGTATAATATAAAAACGATTATAATATTGGAGTTAATACAATATATATCCATCTGAAGTTTGATGTTACCAAGATTCTAAAAAAAGCAAGGCTTAGTTTCAGAGCACCTGAATCCCATATGGAAAATTTTAGATAAGTGTAATATGTGTATACTTGTAAATATTTGAAATGTGGTTAATTTGTTATATTTGTTTGTACTGTCTTCAGGGAAATTAATGAAGAGAGACTAATTTGACAAAATGTCAGTATTTATCATCGGAATTGTCATAAATAAAAGTAATTGGCGTAATAGAGGGTAAAGCTAAAGTATAAAGTTATGCCTAGCTTTTGTTAATGAAAGCTGTCTAAATTCGAATGACGATTTATTGGTCAAACGTAATCGGCTGTGAAAGAGAAGCAGGTCTATTCCTTGTTGCGCAGTCTTGAATTTGTAAATAGTCTGGATGTCTTTTTTGTTTATGTTTTTGTTTATGTAGATAACTTTGTTCAAATTATTTAGATTGTCTGAAGTAAAATACAAATTTGAAAATTATAAATATTAATTGTTATGTATTTTCATATGACTTTTGTGTCATAATTCCCCATTGGTTATATTATGCTGTGAAAGGAAGACATGCAGTTATTATTTGATTTGAATCACCCCTGTTTTTCTTTTTAGTTAAATGTTATCACTAAGTAACTTAATGATCTCATTGAAATTGCTTTTTTACATTTTATCTTTATCGTTTAAATTAATATGACATATTTTCCTTTTTATTTGATAAAAGTACTCGGCTTTCTAAAATAAACAAACTTCGATGATAGAATATGGGTCCATAAAGTATCTGTTCATCTCGATGATAGAACGCAAAACCGATGAAAATATGTATTTTTTTTTTAATTATGTATGATTTCAAACGCAATCTGTAAAAAATATATTTAGAGGAACTTCAAAATGTCTGTTTTTATTTAAGTTTGAACATATTGCAGACATGACCTATATTGTACTAAAATTTTGGTTGAATAGATTGCAGAATTTTACTACATCAGAGTAAGTGACTATTTTTCAATAGTTAAGAAGGGGTTTTAAATGGAGATCTCATAGACAGTTATTTTTCATAGCAAAATAAAAGAAAAGAATCAATCTGCTGAAATGAAATTAGGCTACCCGACCTTAATAAATATTGTTTTTTTTTATGCATGAAAACTAATAAATATATATTTCTTCAGTGACCTTAATTGAATAATATATCGTTCATAAATGTAAGACTAAAATGTTAGTCCTTCAGGTTTTCACTTCCAGATAATAAAATAGGTTGTCCTCTAACAAACTGAAATAGCATTAAAATGCTGTGTGTGAAATGTATGTATGTATTACGAAAATTTATATTTAATTTGTGTTCAATGTTGCTGATTTAGATTTTGTTTTGTTTAAATCCCTTTTTTTATGTTTTGTCCTTTCCTTAAGTAATGTATTGAATTATAAATGAAAAAATAATTAAACAGAAAATGTTTTTAAATCAATGAAGATGGTTTATAGTTGTATTGTTTCATGTTGCTGATTTTCATCATATCTCGTACTTATTGATTACAAAGTATAACAATGGATATAAACAAATCGTGTTACTTTTATATATTATTCTATGTGATTTTAATGTTTTATCAGCATTTTATCATACTGTTAACATTGTTAGATCATAATATTTAGGAAGCACAGAGAGATAAACGAAGTAAATGATATTTCATATAATATCTAATTGAAAAAATCAGTGAGTAAAAGGCTGGAATACAAAATAAGCAAAAGAGAATATTAGATATTCATGTATCAGTCTATCTCAACTTATGTGTTTTGAATGTCCCCTTGTAATATTCCATTTCTATTTTTCAAAGATATCTCAACCCTCAACTCACATGGCTCATGGAAAAAGACATACGAGAAATTTGTAGTCCTTAACAATTTGCTAAACTATTTACAATCTTAAGGCTCGTAGGTGTGCCTAGTCTTAGCATGTCGGAAAAGACTTTACAGGGGTTATGAACTATATTCCACCATGGCGAACAGAGATATCATTAAGTAGATCTGTAAATAAATGTCAGCTTGGGTTTTTTTTTTGTATTTTTTTTTTTTGTATTTTTTTGTATTGTTTTCTTTTAGAATTAGAAATCATATTGTTCATTATCATAACTATATATAAAAGGAGTTTACATAGTAAAGGTCATACCTTTATATACTAAGTAACCTCTTTTGTATAAAGGAAGCCACTAGAATATACAGTATCGGAAATTGAAATTTCAGATAGATTCTTAAGAATAAACACTTAGATCAGAGAAGATGCGTAACAATACATATAATATTGATAATGGAAATGGGGAATGTGTCAAAAAGACAACAACCCGACCAAATAGCAGATACAACTATTAATTTAAACAAACCGCAACGCATCGTGATATTAAAGACGACAGGTTGTACCATATGCATGCGGTGTATAAAAAAAGAGATGTGGTATATTTATCAATGAGACAACTATCTACAAATCAAGTGATGTAAGCAAGTCTCTTTATCTCACGCTAATTCGTAATGTTAATATTGATCTTTAGCCGAAAATTTGATATTTATTTTAATCATTTGTCCACGTTCAGTTTTTTATGAGCGTTTACATTCCGCATAGCTTAAGTTCTTTGTACAAATTTTTTTCGTAAATGTAATAATTTGCTTCGTCTCTATTCTGATATATTTTTCTCTGATAAATGAATAATAGAAAATCGTTGTCCTATTCTTAGTTCTAGAATTGAAATAAACATGAGAATGGAAATGGGGAATATGTCAAATAGAAAACAACCCGACCAAAGAGTAAATAACAGCATACATACATTGGTCTAGCAATTGCTACTATTACTAGACGAAAAAGTCGTCTTCAAATCAGTAGACGATTGAAACTTTGTTAAAAGTTACTTGTTATTTCAATTCAGCATCTAGTGGTATCAGTTTGTAAAAGAATTAATGTCAAACAGTAAACAAATGATGTGTTTTTCATTAACAATAGTGAATTATATCGATGTTTTTTCTATTATTTTTCAATGTTATTTATCTTAAAATTGCATGTATTTCGCAACTTACTCTAGCTGGTGATAGATATACTACAGTAAGACTGTTTGATAGACTGTATTTCAAGGGTATTAGGGTGGCAACTACTGCTCTTTAATTGTATTGTGACCAAGTGAAATGCGTGAACTTTCCTTAGATAATTTGTGAATTTCTGTAGATACATTTTGTATTATTGTATTAAATGATTACATACTTGAAATTAAAAACAATGTATATATATATATATATATATGTATTGACATTTCTTTTTCATGATGAATTATACATTTAATTCATTATAGACTTCTCATCCATGTCCTCGAAGCGACTTCCAGTTTTAAGTTCAGTTTTAAAAAGAAGATGTGGTATACTTGCCAATGAGACAACTCTCCGCAATAGACCAAATGAATCAGAAGTTATCAACTATATGTCACTGTACAGCCTTATATCAATGAGCAAGACGATACCGCATAGTCAGCTATAAAAGACCCCGAAAACAAATGTAAAACATTTCAAACGAGAAAACTAACTGCCTATTCTAATATGACGTGCTTCTTTCGCTTTGTGAATAAACCCATGCTCTAAATCCAATAAAATTTGTTTGCACATGCGTATATTGACTACTGCAGAATAATGAATTTTATCAAATTATCATGCATTTAATATATTTCATAAACTTAACACACTTTCAAACTCTTAAATGATGCACATGTTGTTACTAATTCATTTAGTATGTCTGTAATGTGTTGCAGCTTGAAATTGACATATTTGACCTACATACGACAACCGTTCATGCTGGCTATTCAAAACTCCTCCCGCTGAAAAATCATTGCCAGTCGTTTGCTTGTTTACAAACAAAAAGGGAGGTTCATGGAAGAGCCAACACTACACTTATATACATCGGACATAGACATACCTTAATTGTCTTAATCAAAATCGAAATAATCGATGCAAGCTATAATACTTTATTGTAGTTTTAACATGGATAGGCATCATATTCGTGTTATTTCAACCCTCACTATCGCTTGGGCAAAAGTAATCACGAAAATAATGCCTACTCATGTTAAAACTACAATAAAGTATAGCTTGCACCAATCATGTGTTCAAAATAATGAACGAAAAACAAATACTAGTACGTAACACAGCACCAAACGACAACCACTGAATAACAGGCTCCAGACTTAAGATAGAAACATAGCATTGACTCTATAGTCCAGTGAACCGGACAGGTTGGAAGATATACATGTATTTGATTATGTCATAAGGACTACTTAGTCCAGCATTAATGTTTGAACACGTGCTGAAGTGGATTGGTGTCCGTTTGGCCTAGCTTTGATATAACAGGCCTAAGATGACAACAAAAGTGTAGCAATCACGAATGCCACAACTATTCATATAAAGTCATCCTGAAAAACAATGACAGGTTATCCTTCGAACATCAACCATGATCAAAACAAATGTTGAATTAAATATAATTTCTACATTTGAAAAAATTGTAAAAACTATTCATGCGAAACAAAACGAACGACCCGATTTGTACTACAAAAAATAGTAAAAAAGGCAAATGTAAATGGCAAAAATTAACAACAACTATTGGCTTAAAATCAAAATTGTCACGGAGTTAAACATTTTATGTAGGCTGTCAGTCGTCGGCAGTGATGTCACAACAAAACACAATAATGAACAAACCGGGTAAATTAGTTTGAATGTGCCTTGCTGATCAGATCAATTCCCATACACGCAAATAACAAGACAAAAGACCCAAAGTACCGATTTAACAGATCTCGCAGTTACCGAAAGATATGAGTAAAAGATAAACAATGTTCTGTGAGACAAAAATGGCAATGAGTACACCCCAAAGGCATATGGTGTAAAGTCGACATAAGTAGTCTAAATATACCGAAGCATGAATTTGTAAATGCCAGTAGATAGTTTTAGACATAATAAGCATGTCAATTCTGAGTCCATCTTATTGACAAACTATGCAGTGGTGAGTCCGATCTAATTAGAAATAATCTTCTACTGTTTGTGAGAATAGCCCCATACCCTAACGTCAAGTTGTGGTTGCTATTCTGGATCTTCTGAAGAAAGATGTATTAAAACATGCACGATAAAAAAACAATCTGCATTATATCCGCTTTCGACAATCAATGTATGTTACACCGTTGTGGGCGACACCGGATATTACTGATATCTGAAGCGGGAAAAAGTTGTAAGGTTAATACAAGCTGCCGTACACTATCGAAATTTTGCCGCCTTAATTTGTACATAACTTTTAAAGACAACTCATTATGAAATTATTGTCTTGTATACTAGAAGTGGGTCAAAATTGGATAACAGGATGAAATATCCAATTTTTAAAAGCATTAAATCGGCTTCTTTTCTTGATCTGAAATAGTCGGTGCCTTTTTTTCGTTACTAGATAGTATTTGTTTGTCTCCAGATTTGATTCAGGCTGATGTCTAACATACAGAAATAATTTAGAAATAGGTCAATTCCCAACAAATCATTCTATATTTTAAATAAATGTTTAAGCACGTACAATAATAGCAAATGCGAAAAAAATGGAATTCGTACCTGTGATTATAAAGTATTACAACCTCTCTCTGATTCAGCTAATACCAATATCTGGTGTCGCTCCAATATGATGCTTAAGGATTTGAGCAATAGGTGGGTAAGCAATCCCTAACTTAATAATTTACCAGAAGTAAATGTCCACAATACAATAAGAGATTGTTTGATTTTTAACAAACAATATTATCAAGATAAAAGGGAAGTGCTATCATTTCCCCCTGTTAAATGGAAGGTAGTGGATCTCAACTAAGCTTGACTATGAACTGTGATTTATATCAATACATAAATAATCTACAGATGAGAAGACGTGTGTTCGTGGCATGATTACAAAATAAGCAATTATCCACCATAAACCGAAAAAGGAGATAACATATCGCCTTCAACAATGAACAAATCCCATACTTTATCTTGTGTATAGCATGCTATACAAAGCTCAGTCATTAAAACTGTGAAATAATAAAGGCGGACACACCAAAGGCTTGATTTATGACAAAGCAATGAAAGAAAAAACAAATATCCCAGATAGTCATCATTCTGACTTTGGAAAGGAAAATTCAGATTTAGGAAGAGTTGGACATGTTTGTGACCGCTCAACCCTCCCCTAACATGGACTGTGGTGTTGAAGACCACCGTATGATAAAAATTCATTGGAATGGTGTTTCACCCGACAGATCTGCACAAAATCAAATGAATGATTTCAAATAAAAACAATGTTGATAAAATTTAAGAGAATAATATGGGAAAATAATCAGACAAACAGCGTTTGTTTTTTTAACTTATGTAACTAAAAATAGTGTACTTTCTTTAACTTTCTATTTAACAAAAACATTTCTTTCAGTTTAAGAACTAACGGGTTAACCGTTATGAATATAAACGATATACTGTAACATTAAACTAATTGTTTAAGCTTGAAAGAAGACAGATAAGCACCCAAATTGTTATATAGCTCCTTTTATACTTATAAAATTGATCTCGTAAAATGATATTTTTCTTATTATGAGTATGTCGCTATCGTTAGTAATTGAAAATAAACTTAGTCTTCTTCCCTTTTATATGGAATCATAGTTTTTTAAATTCCAAAGGGTGTTAGAGAATAGGGCTATGGTCACATTGGTCTTCTTCTGAACAGCAGTAAAACCTTGCCAAAGTCTGGCATCAGTTTACCGTAGCTGCATGGCCCATTGCTAGACAAATGTTCTTTTGCTATCCAATAAACCATCTATTTCTAGTGGCAGTAAAAAAAAGACCCGATATTCATCCAGGACAACTGCAATATCTTCCAGTGAACGTTAAGCATAAAACCATCAATCAATCAATCATGAATTCTAAAATACAAATACAAAATACCCTTTAACAAACGTACACAAATGAAGCAATCTGATGAAATCTAAAGTCCAAATTCCAGTGCACACCATTATACTATAGCTATAATTTCGGTTTGATAAGAAAGTTAAGGTTGTTTTTATGAATAAAATAGATTAGTGTTGTGGTCATACATCACCATGAAATGAGGGCAGGTCTTGCTAGTTGTAAGGTCGACATTAATTACTTTCAAATAGTTGTCAATTCACTTTAAAATATTGCTTTTAATTGTACAAGAATTAAGGATAAGGAGATAACTGCATTTCAAGTTAACGTCTCTCATATAGCAATCTAACAACAAGACACAAACACATCTCGAGGTTAAGAAATACATTATTTCATCGGAGAAGTGTCTTTTCCATATTTTGTATCGCATTTAGATAAGTTATTAATACATAAGACAAATGGACTACAAAAGACCAATATCAACATTAAAATCCTTACAAATCACTAAGAAATTAGAACACACACAAGTAAAAGGATGACTTACTGCGGATATTTGATTACAGACGATAAATAACAAATAACAGACAGAGCAATGATACATTTAAATCTGCAGCATGCAATACTCATGATACTGTTTGCCTAAAAAAAATCACTCAAAGTGCACAACTTGATGGTTCAGGATTGGTGTTTTTCCTACTCTTAGCTACACGTATCGATAGCTAAATACTTTCAAGTAGACTTCATAGACCAATGTGATAAACTGCACTCTATTCTACAGTGTGCTATGCATAAAATAAATGTGTGTAAAGAATGTCAACACAGAAAGATTTAAATTAACGAATTAGGAATTTTAAAGAAAAAACCTTCATTCTTTTTTTTTATCTGCTTTATATAGGTTATGTTACAAGGTACGTCAAACGGGACTGATATGAACTAAATATTATTGTTATATATATATGCACATTTATGACTCTACAATCTGTCGATACATGTATCTTGGGATTGCACAAGGTCGTGGTGGGTTTTTTTTCACTTACCGTTTATGTCGTCTTTACACTAAATCTATTTGATGTTGGATGTGAACTGATTGATAATTTAATCTTAGATGATTGATTTTTATTATAAGTTGTAATGGGCTTTGAACTATCTGTTAGTAGCTGTGAGAACTAAGAGCTGTACTTAGTGTCGATTGTCATACAGGTGAGAGGTTTAGCTTTAGCTATAAAATCAGGTTTTATCCATCATTTCCTACCGTTAAGAAAATGTATGTACCATGTCAGGAATATGACAGTTGTTATCCATTGAGCTTTGCTTAGAGACTTTCAGTTAAGAATTATTTATTTAGGGATATTAACCCCATTACATTATGTATGTACATGCCCCAAGCAGGGAGAATGCAAGTCAATGGTTGTCGTTTGTTGCTGTGTTACATATTTTTTTCTGTCATTATTTTGTACACAAATAAGGCCGTTAGTTTTCTCGTATTATATGAAATGTTTTACATTTTGTCATTTCGGAGGCTTTTATAGCTGACTATGCGGTATGGGCTATGCTCATTATTGAAGGACGTTCGGTGACCTATACTGCATATACTTGGTGGTTCATTTCTGTCATTTGGTCTCTTGAGTTATCTCATTCGGCAATCATACCACATATTCTTTTTATATAGAGGCTAGTCGAATGTCATTCTCTCTTCGAAGATTAAAACCCAATTCGAAAGAATTCTGTTCATTGCTTGTTTTTAAGCAAACCAATTCAGCGGATTCGATGATATGTACCGTAGCTTATACTGGCTTATTGACTGAATGGCCATGAATGCCAGGTGTAATAATGCTAAAGAATCTAAATTAAATGATGCAAGAGTGCATGCGCTGAAATGTCTCGTCTGCTTTTCTATTCATGATTTGTTTTATGTTGGTACACAAAAAATGTAGTCGACTGTTCTCCTAACGATATTCACATACACTTAACATTATCAATGATTCATGACAATAGTGTCAAGGAGAAGACGGAACTGAGTGGAAAAACTTGTGTCTAATCCATTTGTTTTGAACAATAAAATATGTTAAAACTAATGTCAAGGTAAGATGAACCATACCAGACCGACATGTACGACCGACATGTAAACCTACAATCATTTCATTTATTAAATATATATATAATCTATGGCTCATAGTATCAGAAAAAAAGACAAAGACTTAACCAGAAAACATAATATTGACCAACAAAATCCTGAAAATGGGGTCAAGGTCAGATAAAACCTGACAGACAGGCATGTACATCTTAAAATATTTCCATACACCAAATATAGTTGACCTATTGTTAATAGTGTCTTTCAAAAAGGACTTTATCACTTAAACTTAACATTGACCAATGAACCATGAAAATGAGGTCAAATATATGTTATACCTGTCAAACAGACATGTAGACTTTAGAATCATTTAATACACCAAATATAGTTAACATTTGCTTACAGTATGTGAAAAACTGACTTAATCATATACATTAACCTCCAATACTGATGGGTAAAGGGAGATTGAGGTTAAGTGAACCCTGTCTGAGGGACATAATCGCATATAGACATTGCAAAGAACCCAGATACCAATAGTTATAAAAGGTACCAGGCTTATAATTAAAAATGCCAGACGTGTGTTTCGTCTACATCATACTCACCAGTGACTCTCAGATCATAAAAATAAGAAAGCCAAACAAGTTCAAAGTTGAAAAGCATTGATGACACAAAATCCATAAAGTTGTGCCAATTACCTCTAAGGTTAGCTATGCCTGGGATAAGAAAATCCTTAGTATTTCGAATAATTCAAACAGTAAATTTATAACAAGATGCTCTGCAGGGTGCAGCTTTATACGACCACAGAGTTTGAATCCTGAATGGTTGGGGCATGGACACAACATTCAAGTTGGATTCAGCTCTAAATTTGGATTGTGATTAAATAGTTGACACAGCATAGGTTTCTGACGCAGAATGAATGTGGTCTAATGAACTTAAAATTATTTTTTTTGCCTTTGAGCAATTCCTATATATATGCTGTTGAATATTAATCCTCTCAAAAAAATGTTTGAAGAAATTTTCTTTTTATTTATGAAATCTGAAATGAGAAAAATTGACCCCCCCCCCCCCCCCCCCCCAATTTTTTTTCACATCCCCTTTTCCCTTTTTCCAAAACTGATCTCAATTCAAATTTCTAATAGAGTTAGACAATAACTACTCATTTAAATACATCATAAAATATTTAAATGTAAAAAAAGTGCTTGTTATCAATGAATGGTAAAGATTGTTTTAGTTTATCAGTTGGTAGTAAAAGTGAATATACATTGTATATTGTATAAAACAATGATTTAAGTTGATTCAACTACTATTCTGGACAAAGAAAGATAACTCCAATTGAAAATTTCTTGCTATTGCGCAATATTGTGCAATTAGATATTTCTTGCTATTGCGCAATACTGTGCAATTGAAAATACTTGCTATTACACAATACTGTGCAATGGAAGATTTCTTGTTATTGCGCAATACTGTGCAATTGAAAATTTCTTGCTATTGCACAATACTGTATAATTGAAGATTTCTTGCTATTGCTGAATGCTGTGCAATTAAAAAGTTCTTGCTATTGCACAATACTTTTATAATAATTTGGGATCCTGATTTGGACCAACTTGAAAGCTGGGCCCATAATCAAAAATCTAAGTACATGTTTAGATTCAGCATATCAAAGAAGCCCAAGAATTCAATTTTTGTTAAAATCAAACTTATTTTAATTTTGGACCCTTTGGACTTTAATGTAGACAATTTGAAAAACGGGACCAAAAATTAAGAATCTACATACACAGTTAGATTTTGCATATCAAAGAACCCCAATTATTCAATTTTTGATGAAATCAAACAAAGTTTAATTTTGGACCCTGATTTGGACCAACTTGAAAACTGGGCCCATAATCAAAAATCTAAGAACATGTTTAGATTCAGCATATCAAAGAAGCCCAAGATTTCAATTTTTGTTAAAATCAAACTTAAATGTAGTTTAATTTTGGACCCTTTGGGCTTTAATGTAGACCAATTTGAAAACGGGACCAAAAATTAAGAATCTACATACACAGTTAGATTTGGAATATCAAAGAACCCCAATTATTCATTTTTTGATGAAATCAAACAAAGTTTAATTTTGGACCCTTTGGGCCCCTTATTCCTAAACTGTTGGGACCAAAACTCCCAAAATCAATCCCAACCTTCCTTTTATGGACATAAACCTTGTGTTTAAATTTCATAGATTTCTATTTACTTATACTTAAGTTATGGTGCGAAAACCAAGAATAATGCTTATTTGGGCCCTTTTTGGCCCGTTATTCCTAAACTGTTAGGACCAAAACTCCCAAAATCAATCCCAACCTTCCTTTTCTGGTCATATACCTTGTGTCAAAATTTTATAGATTTCTATCAACTTATACTAAAGTTATGGTGCGAAAACCAAGAAAAATGCTTTTTTGGGCCCCTTTTTGGTCCCGAATTCCTAAACTGTTGGGACCTCAACTCCCAAAATCAATCCCAACCTTCCTTTTGTAGTCATAAACCTTGTGTCAAAACTTCATTGATTTCTATTTACTTATACTAAAGTTATTGAATAATGCTTATTTGGGCCCTTTTGTTGGCCCCTAATTCCTAAACTGTTGGAACCAAAACTCCCAAAATCAACCCCAACCTTCCATTTGTGGTCATAAACCTTTTGTCAAAATTTCATAGATTTCTATTCCCATTTAACTAAAGTTATAGTGCGAAAACCAAGAAAATGCTTATTTGGGCCCTTTTTTACCCCTAATTCCTAAACTGTTGGGACCAAAACTCCCAAAATCAATCCCAACCTTCCTTTTGTGGTCATAAACCTTGTGTTAAAATTTCATAGATTTCTATTTACTTATGCTAAAGTTATAGTGCGAAAACCAAATGTATTTGGAAGACGACGACAACGCCAACGTGATACCAATATACGACCAAAAAAATTTCAATTTTTGCGGTCGTATAAAAATGACCATATACAGTTATTATCTCATTGTAATAACTGAGAAATCCACATGACAAAAACACTTCCACCTGTCTGAGGTCAGGAACCGCTAGCCTTTGCATGTTTTTGTTCAATTTTTGTTCATTTGTGTGTTTCAGAGTTTAGTGTGGCATCCATTTCCCTGAACTAGTATACAACATTGTTTTGGAAATCTAGTTCAAAACCAATTACATCTAATAAATAAATCATGTTCTCCCATACTGAAGAATCAATTAGTAAACATCCAATAGATTTATTGTAAAGATGTCATAAACAAGCTCATAAAGGTTTTCCCTCGTGTATGTTTTGACAGGCATATTTTACATTCACAAGTCGTGCTTTATTTCGTTTCAAAACATTATTGTATTTTGTACTTCTGCTTAAGAAGATATTCATACAAAGCTAAATTATATGCAACATATCTGTGGCTTAAGTAAGAGTTCTGGCATGTATAAGATCTGGTTAATCAATGAATCATCAGAATGCAATTTACTCAATTTGCTGTGTTGGTTATTTGGGTGATGTTACAGTTTTGGTTGTTATTGTTGTATTTTGTTATGAAATTTTCTTTGCTGCGTCCATGTTTTCATTTGTATGTAACATCTGTTTACCTTAATTGGCATAATTTAAAGGGGATATTAGTTGACTTGACCAACACCAGTCACAACCTTTTTATTGTAGATTTCCACTTGACTGGTCTCATCTGGAAAAATATACCAGTCCTCAAGATGTCTGAACTTAGTTGTGCATGACATGCATCTGTAAATGTAAATTGCATTTTCACTTGGTGTTGAATAATGAAACTAGGATCCACTCTACTGATATTTAGATATAAGAAGATGTGGTACGAGTGTCAATGAGACAACTCTCCATCCAAGTCACAATTCATAAAAGTAAACCATTAACAGTCAAAGTCAGGTCTTCAACAAGGAACATTGGCTCACACTGAATAGAAAGCTTTAAAGGGTCCTAAAAATGACTAGCGTAAAACCATTCAAATAAGAAAACCAGCAGTGGTATCGTTATAAAAACAAGAAACCAGAAACCTATTTTCAGAACATGGATGTGAATTGAGAATATTAATCATTCTCATCTGTAATATACATTAAATTATAAAATGTAGGTCAAGTATGGTCCTTATTGAACTGTGTTCATTGTCCAAACAGTCTGGTAATGGTAAGTATGTGGTTGTAATGTTTTTGGTAATTCATGCTATCATTTGAATGTATTATTACATATTTTCAAATAGTTTATAACCCTTTCCCTGTCATACTCTTGTCATTATCTTCTTACATAAATATACAATATAGGATACTAAAAGAACGTAAAATTAAGCATCACAGTTTTTATTATTACAATAACATATATATGACATATATCAATAAAACAATGATGTAAAGTTTTTATGTACAAATGATAAAATCTAGTACAATAACATTAAAAATCATAAATACATAAAAAGACATTTCAAATAATGTGGAAATGTAATCTCTCTATAAGCTTGCAAAATAAATTATTCATCTATGTAGTATTGCAATGTGCTTTAAAGACCTGACATTCTCAAGTTGTTTTAATTTTCATTCATGAATGATAATGATGATTTTTTAATTCTATTTCAAATATTTGCTTAAATTCAAAATTTCCAAAAGAGGGAGGATTTTTGTATGATTAATTTCATTTTTTCAAATTTAAAAATGTTTATACCACAATTATTTATAAAAGGAAAAGCTTTAAATAGATAAAAAAAATCCCTGTTTTTAATAACTATCTGTAAGCCAGAACACTTAAATTGTGTAAACAAGCCACAATTGTGTAGCCCAGCAGTTGTCATTGTTTGCTGTCTGTCAGATTTGTTTTTTGTATGATTTTATTAGCTCAAATTAATTTCTCTTTCTCTATTGTTATCCAGTGTCTTTAATAGTAGCTTACTATTCTGCATGGGTTTGTCTTGTTAAAGGCTGCACAGTAAACTGTATAAAAATAAGGAGATTTTGTATGATAGCCAATAAGACAACTATCAATCAGAGTTCAAATAAAGTTGATGTAAGCAATTATAAGAAACATTGCTACCTTTGAAAATGAGACAAAACCAGTTGTTGGTAAATTCATTGCCCAAAGTTTAAAAGGTTGTTTAAAAATTTCAGACAGTATTTCAATATATATATATACATTTGTATTACTAGCTCTGAATGTTATTTAACTGTTTGATGTAGTTATTTAAAGTACTAAAAACCAATTCAAACATTGGTCTTTGATAAAGTACTCATAATTTTCGTGATAGATTCTCTGTTTCAAAAGTTTTTTTTAAAACAATAACAATTCGAACATATTTAACAAAGAGAATAAAATTAATCAACTATATACTGACAATCATCATATAAAACAAAATCTGTTCAAAAACTTCTAAAAATAAAAAAACGTAGTTGTTTCAATCGTATGATCCTGAATAATAAAAATAAAATAATTAAAATATTAAAGCATGAAACTTCAGCAATGTGTAAACTTAAGTCTTATTTAACTCCAAAAGAAACATATCCATTTTTTGGTAATTTACAAGACATATCGACTTTTCAAAAGGTATTCTGTATACATTTATCATAATATATGGACAAATACTTGTCAATTGACAATAAAATATTTTTTAAGCAATGTCTCATATTATAAAATAAACATAATTTTGAAGTTTCAACATAGTTGACATTGTCAATCTTAAATACACAAATTACATGAAAGAGAAAAATGTGCCCAAAGGGAAATAACTCTAGCTGAATTAAATTACTAACAAAGAATCTACAATTTGCCCAACATTATCTAGATAACATCATGACTTCACTTCAGACCAATTCTGTTTAAAATAATCTCATTTAATAGATAATGAATTATACCATTATTCCAGGAAAAGTTGTAAGGGAATACTGAAAATTCTTTTGACAATACGTTATGGAGAAAAAAATATTTTTTGTTAGTTGAATCCCATTTGTCAACTCAGGTCAGTATACAGTAATATAAAAAAAAACTTGATTTTTTGTTCATGTAGGTTCCCATAGGATCATACTTGCAGCAAAGGAACTTATCTTGATGTTTAAAAGTATCATTTGATGTATGAGGGTCTGGATGGGGGTTTACAGAATAGGAAATAATGGCAAAATAATATAATGACCATAAAAAATAATCAAGAGAAAAATGGGGTGCAAAAGTTTAAAGAATAACTGTAGAAAATTAAAGAATATGTAATACAATAAGGATAATACAGAAATGAATAAACTACAGATTAAAGAAATCATATAATTAATTTCAGAAATAATTAACAGAAAAATCTGTTTGTACAAGAATTATTACAAAATTGTTGTTATTTGTATAGATAGAGAAAAATGGCCTGAAAAATTTAACTATACAGAAATTCAGGACCACCCCCCTCTAGATCCTCATAATATATTCAAGTACTATTCATCAAATAAAAATACTGGGTCAATATTGTTGAAATTTTTTCATTTTTTCATTTTTTCAATCAATATAACTGTTTCTCAGATTTTATTTTCAAGAATCAAAAAATTCTATTTGTTGTTATGATAACCATTTCAATTGACCCATGGAGGTCAAATATCAAATGGTTGTTGTTTGTTTAATGTCCAGTGGCAAATAGTTAATGGATATGTGGGATGAGGGGAAACCTGACAACATAATCAAATGAAATAATAAAGCAAATACTGGTAAAGTAAAGCTATGTTATTGCATAAAACTGATCAACTCAATCTAATTACACGAAGTCCATAATTCGCTTTTCAGAATCTAATGCATTCTGGGTAATATTTTCAAAAGCGTACACCAAAACGTTGTGATTGGTTAAAAACGTTCTAAACAATTGAAATTTAACCAATGACGTAACGTTATTTTCATTTTGATGTACGAACAATGAGATTACCCATAGTCCTTTAGATTCTGAAAAGGCGAATTATCTTGAAACCCAGTTGAATTGATGAACTTATGCAAAGTCGGGCAGAGTCTATTTCTGGCAGAGCTAAGAGCAAAACAAGACACATGCAATTATTTAAGGGATTAAGATCGGTCATTTTAAACCAGGTGCTCCGCAGGGCGCAGCTTTATACGACCGCAGAGGTTGATCCCTGAACAGTTGGGGCAGGTATGGACAAAACATTTAAGCGTGATACAGCTCTGAATTTGGATTGTGATCAAATTTTTGACATTATATGGGTTTTTTACACAAAACAAATGTCAAGATTTTACAAATCAATTAAAGATTTCTTCTTCAAACTTATTTAAATCTAAAATAAATAGTTGACACAGCATAGGTTTCTGACACAGAATGAATGTGGTCTAATGAACTTAAAATTTGTTTTGCCTTTGAGCAATTCACTATGCTGTTGAATATTAATCCTGTCAAAAAAATGTTTGAACAAATTTTCTTTTTATTTATGAAATCTGAAATGAGAACAAGTATGGACACAACTTTTAAGTTTGATACAGCTATAAATGTGGATTGTGATTAAATAGTTGACACAACATAGGTTTATGTCACATTATGAATTTGGTTTAAGAAATGAAAATTAGAATTTAAAGTTTTTAAATTTAATATTAAACTATTATGGTTCAATATCCAAAATGTAAATAGTCATGTCTGGCAAATGTCCAACATACATTATCTAAAAACATTTTAGATAAGATAAGGAAAAAAAGCTTCATCAGCAACATTTTATATTGGCAAATTTCCAATGAAGTTATTTACATAAAGTTATTGGCAAATAAAAATAGAAAATGACATCATAGTCATGTCTGGCAAATTTCCAACATATATAATCAACTACTATTCTATACAAAGAAAGATAACTCCAATTGAAAATTAATTGCTATTGCACAATATTGTGCAATTAGATATTTCTTGCTATTGTGCAATACTGTGCAATTGAAAATTTCTTGCTATTGCACAATACTTGATATGGAATCCTGATTTGGACCAACTTGAAAACTGGGCCCATAATCAACCAGGTGCTCCGCAGGGCGCAGCTTTATACGACCGCAGAGGTCGAACCCTGAACAGTTGGGGCAAGTATGGACAAAACATTCAAGCATGATACAGCTCTGAATTTGGATTGTGATCAAATTTTTGACATTACATGGTTTTTTTTTACACAAAACAAATGCCAAGATTTTACAAATCAATTAAAGATTTCTTCTTCAAACTTTTTAAATCTAAAATTAAATAGTTGACACAGCATAGGTTTCTGACACAGAATGAATGTGGTCTAATGAACTTAAAAGGTTTTTTTTGCCTTTGAGCAAATCACTATGCTGTTGAATATTAATCCTCTCAAAAAAATGTTTGAAGAAATTTTCTTTTTATTTATGAAATCTGAAATGAGAAAAATTTAACCCCCCCCTTTTTTTTCACATCCCCGTTTCCCTTTTTCAAAACTGATATCAATTCAAATTTCTAATGGAGTTTGCAACAATAACTACTCATTTAAATACATCATAAAATATTAAGATGTAAAAAAACTGCTTGTTATCACTGAATGGTAAAGATTATTTAAATTTATCAGTTGGTAGTAAAAAGTGTATATACATTGTATATTGTATATAACAAAGATTTAAGTTGATTCTGGACAAAGAAAGATAACTCCAATTAAAAAAAATTCTTGCTATTGCACAAATAGGATATTTCTTGCTTACTATTCTGGACAAAGAAAGATAACTCTAATTAAAAAAAAATTTGCTATTTCACAATATTGTGCAATTAGATATTTCTTGCCATTGCACAATACTGTGCAATTGAAAAGACTTGCTATTGCACAATACTTAATATAATAATTTTAGATCCTGATTTGGACCAACTTGAAAACTGGGCCCATAATCAAAAATCTAAGTACATGTTTAGATTCAGCATATCAAAGAGGCCCAAGAATTCAATTTTTGTTAAAATCAAACTTAGTTTAATTTTGGACCCTTTGGACTTTAATGTAGAATTTGAAATTTGAAAACAGGACCAAAAATGAAGAATCTACATACACAGTTAGATTTGGCATATCAAAGAACCCCAAGGATTCAATTTTTGATGAAATCAAACAAAGTTTAATTTTGGACCCTTTGGACCTTAATGTAGACCAATTTGAAAACTGGACCAAAAAAACTTCAATAATCAAGAATCTAAGTACATTTTTAGATTCAACATATCAAAGAACCCAACCGATTCATTTTTTGTCAAAATCAAACTAAGTTTAATTTTGGACCCTTTGGACCTTAATGTAGACCAATTTGAAAACGGGACCAAAAGTTGAGAATCTACATATACAGTTAGATTCGGCATATCAAAGAACCCCAATTATTCAATTTTGATGAAATCAAACAAAGTTTAATTTTGGACCCTTTGGGCCCCTTTTTCCTAAACTGTTGGGACCAAAACTCCCAAAATCAATACCAACCTTCCTTTTATGGTCATAAGCCTTGTGTTTAAATTTCATAGATTTGTATTTACTTATACTAACATTATAGTGCGAAAACCAAGAAAAATGCTTATTTGGGTCCCTTTTTGGCCCCTAATTCCTAATCTGTTGGGTCCTAAACTCCCAAAATAAATACCAACCTTCCTTTTGTGGTCATAAACATTGTGTTTAAATTTCATAGATTTCCATTTACTTAACCTAAGGTTATTGTGCAAAAACCAAGAAAAATGCTTATTTGGGCCCTTTATTGGCCCCTTATTCCTAAACTATTGAAACCAAAACTCCCAAAATCAATCCCAATCTTTCTTTTGTGGTCATAAACCTTGCGTCAAAATTTCATAGATTTCTATTAACTTAAACTAAAGTTATGGTGCGAAAACCAAGAAAATGCTTATTTGGGCCCTTTTTGGCCCCTTATTCCTAAAATGTTGGGACCAAAACTCCCAAAATCAATACCAACCTTCCTTTTATGGTCATAAACCTTGTGTTAAAATTTCATAGATTTCTATTCACTTTTACTAAAGTTAGAGTGCGAAAACTAAAAGTATTCGGACGACGACGACGCAGACGCCAACGTGATAGCAATATACGACGAAAATTTTTTCAAAATTTGCGGTCGTATAAAAATCATAGTACATGTTTAGATAAAGCATATCAAATAAGCCCAAGAATTTAAGTTTTGTTAAAATCAAACTTAGTTTAATTTTGGACCCTTTGGACCTTAATGTAGACCAATTTGAAAACTGGACCAAAAATTAAGAATCTACATACACAGTTAGATTTGGCATATCAAAGAACCCATTTATTCAATTTTTGATGAAATCAAACAAAGTTTAATTTTGGGCCCCCATTTGGACCAACTTGAAAACTAGGCCAATAATTAAAAATTTAAGTACATTTTTAAATTCAGCATATCAAAGAACCCCAAGGATTCAATTTTTGTTAAAATCAAACTAAGTTTAATTTTGGACCCTTTGGACCTTAATGTAGACCAATTTGAAAACGGGACCAAAAATTAAGAATCTACATACATAGTTAGATTCGGCATATCAAAGAACCCCAATTATTCAATTTTTGATGAAATCACACAAAGTTCAATTTTGGACCCTTTGGGCCCCTTATTCCTAAACTGTTGGGACCAAAACTCCCAAAATCAAACCCAACCTTCCTTTTATGGTCATAAACCTTGTGTTTAAATTTCATAGATTTCTATTTACTTATACTAAAGTTATGGTGCAAAACCAAAAATAATGCTTATTTGGCCCCCTTTTTGGCCCCTAATTCATAAACTGTTGTTACCTCAACTCCAAAAATCAATCCCAACCTTCCTTTTGTGGTCATAAACCTTGTGTTTAAATTTCATTGATTTCTATTTACTTATACTAAAGTTATTGTGCGAAAACCAAGAATAATGCTTATTTGGGCCCTTTTTTGGCCCTTAATTCCTAAACTGTTGGAACCAAAACTCCCAAAATCAATCCCAACCGTCCTTTTGTGGTCATAAACCTTGTGTCAAAATTTCATAGATTTCTATTCACTTAAACTAAAGTTATAGTGCGAAAACCAAGAAAATGCTTATTTGGGCCCTTTTTGGCCCCTAATTCCTAAAATGTTGGGACCAAAACTCCCAAAAACAATCCCAACCTTCCTTTTGTGGTCATAAACCTTGTGTTAAAATTTCATTGATTTCTATTTACTTATACTAAAGTTATGGTGCAAAACCAAAAATAATGCTTATTTGGCCCCCTTTTTGGCCCCTAATTCATAAACTGTTGTTACCTCAACTCCAAAAATCAATCCCAACCTTCCTTTTGTGGTCATAAACCTTGTGTTTAAATTTCATTGATTTCTATTTACTTATACTAAAGTTATTGTGCGAAAACCAAGAATAATGCTTATTTGGGCCCTTTTTTGGCCCCTAATTCCTAAACTGTTGGAACCAAAACTCCCAAAATCAATCCCAACCGTCCTTTTGTGGTCATAAACCTTGTGTCAAAATTTCATAGATTTCTATTCACTTAAACTAAAGTTATAGTGCGAAAACCAAGAAAATGCTTATTTGGGCCCTTTTTGGCCCCTAATTCCTAAAATGTTGGGACCAAAACTCCCAAAAACAATCCCAACCTTCCTTTTGTGGTCATAAACCTTGTGTTAAAATTTCATTGATTTCTATTCACTTTTACTAACGTTAGAGTGCGAAAACTAAAAGTATTCGGACGACGACGACGACGACGACGCCAACGTGATAGCAATATACGACCAAAAAATTAAAATTTTTGCGGTCGTATAATAAAAAACCTACAAAACCCTGAAATGACCCACATTAAAAAAAATTCTTCAACATTCATTGCAAAACATTTGTATAAAGTATGTAAACTTTGTTAGTACTGTTGCAACCTTGTAAAGCCCTCTAGGCCCCCTTCTCTAAATCTGCTGCTGTATAAACTGGCTCAAATAACTAGTTTGAACCTTGTAACTAGTTTAAAAATATGTAATCACTAAATAATATTTGAGCTGCGTCTGATAGAAACAACCTTATGCAAGTGCTCCTATACATGAACATGTATAAAACTTTACTCGATTTTGAAACATTAGAATACGAAATAAAATGATAAATTTTGTCTGTTTTTTAGGGTTATTATAGCAATTCAATTTTGACACAGATAAATTCAGACTTTCCGTAGACATTTTTTAAATCCAAAATAAGTTAACAGATGTATAAATATTCATTTGCATAAGATAAGTTTCAATCCGACGCAGCTCATTTTAAAAGCAGATTCAAAATTATCCCCTGAACAAGGTTGCAATATTTTTAGTACATAAGTTATAGTTATAATAGCAACAAAAGTTTAAAAGCATACAACCAAAGACATGATATGAAAACTTAACAAATACATCTATATGTAAACTTGAATACATATTGTTCACCAAATCATTAAAGACAAGGGTGTACATAAGAATAGCAGATAAATAGTAAATTCAGACATCTTGGGGAAAAATTGCTGCAGGATGTGTGTGGCAATGATTGCATGATTTGTAAACAATATTTCCCCCATTTTTTTTCATCTTTTTAAAAATTGGCATAATAAATGCACCCAAAAATTTTAATTAAGAGAAAACTGAGCAGAAATCCAGATTTCAAAATCTAGTACCAGACTACAGTAAACACTCCATGATCTAGTAAAAATCACTCTTTGTTGTAAAACCTAGAAAATAGTGTTTCTAGTTGAATCTCTCTAATACTGTAAATCAAAATTATTGCCGTGTTTTAATTATTGCAAAAATTGTGACAGGGTTATAATCACAATAATTTAAACTTTCATTTTGACATTTTTTTTATATGAATTAAACAGAATTTTTCTCAAAATGAAAAAAATCTGAATTGCATTTTAGTCCAAAATGAAAAAAATCAGAATAATAGATGAACGCAATAATTTCTGAATTTACAGTATATAATTTGTATGTACAAAAGGGTTGTAAATCAAAGAATTTTCATTCCTCAAAAATAATCCTTTCATTAAAAATCTTACCAGATCAAATACTGAAAAATTCAAAAATTATTGACAGATTTTGGGGAAAATTTAACTTCATGATTAATCGCAAAAATAAGAATTTGTATTCTTATATCTGATACATTAAATTGTACACAGATTTTCTTGGTATCGCAATAATTAATCTCGCATTTTGTTCGCTCTTAAAAAATAACAAATATAAATGCATGCTATAATTTCTGAACTTACAGTACTTGTTAGTCATCAACGTTTCAGTATTAACAAATCATTTTTTACAAAGAGCCCTTTGTATGAACATTATTCAATAAAACATTAATAATGTTAATCATGATCACTTTGTGTGAACTGTATAAAAAATATGATCTACTAAATTCATAAACATAAAATCATAGTAGATATCTGAAAAATTCATTTCTGTAACATTCAATATTTGTACCTATATAAATATATATATATCTTTGTGTTTAGTGAACATAAACCCCAGAGAAGACATTTGACAAATTCATTTCTGACACATACAATATTTGTACTTATATAAATATAAATCTTTGTGTTTTTTTTAAACATAACAGTAATTTAATGAACTGCACAAATAAATATATATGCATATAAGAGCCATTTTTTAATTTGTAAAAAAAACATACCAATACTATACATGATAATTTCCATTAACAAAATACATGTAACAAGCAAGAACTCAAATTTAAGGTTAGAATTCTACCAATAAAATTCTAAGTTACTGCTTGAAGGGATTGATATTCATAAGTTTCTTATATGCAAGGTACATAACAATACAACTTCCTCCCCCCCCCCTTTTTTTTTTTTTTTTACAAAAGAATGTATGTATCAACAAGTAGTCAAATTAAAATTTGTGTATACAAGTCTTTGGAGTCCATGTGCCATTTCTTTTCTATCTATCTCATAACAAGTGAATAATAATTCCTTGCAAAAAAGAGAAAAGTATTTTAATTCAATAGTTTGACAAAATCATAAAATAAATATAAATGAAATTGGGTAAGCTGTCAATGGTAGGCAGGTAGAAAAAACAGAATACAAATGTCACCTAAAATGTATTGCCAAAAGCATTAAACAATAAAATATACTTAATCAGTATGGTAATATTTTTTTACATAGAATATTTCAACATCTTGTCTGGCATACATAAATTAAGAAATAGTTAACAATATACAATAATTGAAATAATTCACTCTTTTCCCAAGTTATTCTCAAGGTCAATTTTAGTTTGTAATAAAGCCAAATAAATTAATATATGTGGTTCTGGTAACATTGATTTCCCTTATATAGATATGGAACATATATAGAACACATTATGACTTAAACAGAGCTAACAAAAATGCTCCCCTCCCAAAAAAGTTTGAAAACACACATTGTTGTATTTTGCATACAGTAAAAGGGCTCAGTAAAAAAACAAAAGCAAAAAAGTAATTTAACTTTAAATTTTCATAAAAACATAAAAAAACCCACTTTAACTAGAAATTTGAGGAGTCATGCAACAGGTCTGTAGAGAAAGACCAGCAATCTAGACTACAGATACCTTTATTCAGAAAGAAGCCCCCCCCCCCCCCCCCAAAAAAAAAATAATATAAGTTTACAGTAGTATATATCATGTATATTAAAGAAATAAAAGACTTAACATGATTCTGCCAAAAACATATCTTTTCTAAAAGTGTGGCAGAAAACAATGATGACAATCATACAAATGAGTACTGATTTTCAATTGCACGTCCGTGTTGTCCCTGTTCACGCATCACATTCTCTATTGATTCTGTCCGTGCTCTCACTGATCCATGAACAACAACTATATCACGATTTTCTTGACTGCCTCCCATAGCTCCTAAGGAATTATTACCAAGATTTGGATTAGACCCATGATGGCCACCACCGCCGGATCTAGGCGAACCACGCGGGAGGTTAGGAGTCACAGGTCTCTCTATTGCCACCACATAATCTGTTAAAGTCACATCAGATGTCCCTCCTGATTCTAATGGAATCGGATGAGTTCTAAAATGTTCTAACATATCGAAAATAGACTGGAACCATAAATGCTGTACACGACACTGACCATCATTATTTAAAGTCATTCTTAAATGCTGCAAAAAAGTAAAAACATATATTAACTAATTATGATATAATTGGTATTAAAAAATATAACATTCTTATTTTAGATAAAAATAATTTTATGCTAAATGCATTTAAAATTAATATCAAAATAAATCAAATTTAGTTATACTGAGACAAAATATAAAAGTTTAAATTTATCATTTTGAGTTACTTCCCTTGAAATTCCATGTAAAACTATTTTTAAATTTCAGACTTGTAAATTTCTAAAACTTTCATTCACTATAATAAATTGTTACCTTTTACTTAAAAATATTCATAAACTGAGGATTATAAATTCATAAATATGAGGATTTTGAAAAATCATGCAAAGCTAATAAATTTATGTTACCCTTATTTGTCTTCTGGTAAAAAATGAAGGTTATATATAATACTTTCATGCCATATTAATGTGTGTTGTAAGAAAGGAGAGAAGGTTAGCACTCCCCTAGATAAGGACGGAAGAGACCCTTGTGGTCTATACAACACATGTAAGGCGCTGTCTCCCTACTTAGGAGGCAACACTTATTTTTTGAACTACCCAATTGTGTATTTCAAATAAATTACCATCCTAGGCCTGTATATTTACAGGTGAAAATAAATGACAGTTTATCAAGGTAGTGACTTAACTTTGGATAAGTCCTTGCTTCTTATCTAGAGGTATGGAGCCGAAAGGATACATGTACATTTCACTATAATTTGTTGCAAGCCATTCATAAGAGAAAAATTTGTTTGTTTGGTGACTTTGCATCCTGTTCCCCAAAAACTTTATCATCAACGTAAAATACCTTAGCTTTTCCTTGAAAATTAAATGTGAGAACACTTTCTCCTTTCCTTGTTTCACTGGGTCTAACTAGAAACACCCCATGTCCTGTTGGGCCTTGCTGAAGGACTAACTGAGCTGCTTCAGATCTTGTCAGATTTTCATGAAACCATGGATACTCCCGTAAAGTTTGTTCTATCTGTATGTCCCCTGATGAATCCCGATTATGTGAATCTGAAAAATAAAAGAAAGGTTTCAATTTTTATTTAACTTTGAGTAAACCAGGAAAATGCAAATCTTTAATGTTTTATGCATGTTTATATGCATTTAGTTTATTTGTACTTTGTATTTTGAGGTAAGCTCTTTTCACTTGTTAATTACTGTTAATTTTTATGTAGTGCTGTTGCACCAGTTTGGGGAGCTTTGAGAGCAGGAAAACTTGTTTAAACTGTCACATTATGAATGTGCCTGGTTCTGAACCTGCTGTTTAGTGGTTATCTTTGGTTGCTATTAGTTGTTTTATCATAAATCTGAACTTTCGTTTTCTCCTATGAACTGTTTCATATTTTGTCATGTCTGTTCCTCTATATCTTATAATTACTATATGACTTCAGTTTTTCTTATTGTGACCTTTAGGGCTATTCCAGAAAAAAATGTATGGAGGGGGGGGGAGGGGGGAGGTTGGAAGGCACATTATACTAATAATACATGGGTGATGGGTATCAGAGCAACTTTTCACACTATAATGCACTACAAGTCTCAATTACAATTGTCTGGGTGGTGGGTGCTGACAAAAAGTGCATTCCAACCCCAACCCCCATAAAAAAAATTCTGGAATAGCCCTTAGTTGCTAACATTGCAATCCTTTGGACTGTGTGTCAGAGTTGTCTCTTTAGCAATCACACGACATATCATAAAATAAAAGATGTGGTATGATGTCCAAATTTTCAAAAGGGGACATATTTCCAGAAAACAGAATGTTGACCACAGTGTAGAGCTATGGTGTGTATTTAATGTTGAAGAAACAGAAACCCAAAATCACAAATATATCCAAAATACATTGAGATGTGTACCTAAATGATCCCCTATATGTCTGAGAGAAGTTGATATATGCTCTGTCCTAGGTAATGATCTTGGACTTGGTCTTGGAGGGACATCAGGAGGGTTACTTGTAAGACTTCGCTGTGATGTGCTGGACTGGATAATTCCAGGACTAGGAGATTCTGTAACATAAAAGGCTTATATCAAGTACAGTGACAGATATCATTATGACAGAACAAGAAATAATGCTTTAATACTGAGTGTGCTTTCACTGAAAATTATCTAAAAGCATATGGTTCTTTCTAACAGTATATTATGTAATTGTGTGATTTATTTTAGCATTTGGTACTTTGCTACACTAATTACATACCTACAAAAAATAGGCAAGTTTTTTTTCTTGTTTGAATTATTTTCAGTTTGTCATTTGTAAAGCTTGCTGTGTGATATTGGTTTTGCTCATTGTTAAAGGCTGTGCAGTGACCTACATGTATGGTTACTTTCTACATGGTTTGGTCTTTGGCATATAGTTGTCTCGTTGGCTATCATAGCACATCTAGATATTCTTATTTTATTTTGTATAATGTATGTGTACTTTTTAAAATTTCTAATATCATACACTTTCAAAGCCAGATGAAACATCATAATTTGACAAAACAGATATATCATTAATTATCTTGATAACACATTGATTTCTATATTTGGGCATAAAGTCTACAAATTAATATTGTTAATATATTTCATCAGTGGGCACAGTTCACACATTGATAAAATGATTAAATAAATGATGTTACTTTCATCTTCTTTGACAGCATTGAAACCATAATACAATTTTTTCGCAAACATCACAAATATCATTAGAATTTGTCAGTGACTCTACGGTCAGTGTCCATCAATGCCAAGTTCTCTAAGGTTTTGACAGCAATACATCTCTATTGTCTCGTCAGGGACATGCAGGAAATATTTGCCACTGGACATTACACAACTAACAATCAAATTGACAATCTATCTGGTCAAGTACTCTCAGATCTGTTTCTAGTGTCTTTTTGTTGTTGGGATGTACAAGTACCTGGCCACTTCCTCTTGTATTTTTGTCCCTCTGATGAGTAAGGCCTTTTCAACTGATTTTTACAGTTTGTTCTTATGTTGTACTGTTAAACCACTGTCCCAGGTTAGGGGGAGGATTGGGATCCCGATAACATGTTTAACCCCGCCACATTATGTATGTAAGTGCCTGTTCCAAGTCAGGAGCCTGTAATTCAGTGGTTGTCGTTTGTTTATATGTTGCACATTTGTTTTTCGTTCATTTTTTTATATATATAAGGCTGTTAGTTTTCTAGTTAGAATTGTTTTAAATTGTCATTCCTGGCCTTTTAGTCGACTATGCAATATGGGCTTTGCACATTGTTGAAGGGCATACGGTGACCTATTGTTAATTTCTGTGTCATTTTGGTCTCTTGTAGAAAGTTGTCTCATTGGCAATCATACCACATCTTCTTTTTTATAAGTAGGTAATACACATCAATATATGTTTGATTCCAAAAATACACACATATAAATTGATATATCTGTGTAAATCAAATATAAATTTATAAACTCCTGTGGTGAACCTCAACTGATAAAGGGACATACCTGTCCTTCCACTCGGGGCTGTGGCAAGTCTTGGCCTCCTGCAAAGTAATAAATAGACATGAAAGTGCATATATACATGTATACATTTGTATACCAATCAACGAAATCACTACAAGGAAATACTACATATCAAAAGGACATCATGACTGAATGAACATCTTATATGTTATATTAACTAACCAGTTGTCAATTCAGTGATCATTTCCTATAGAAGGTGTTGTTTTTTTTATTTCAAGGACGTCACTTTTTTAACAGATTCACATATATGTAGAAAATTTCCTATAGTGGAATGTACATGTTGGTTTTTTTTATTTCCAGGACGTCACTTTTTTAACAGAATTAAATATATGTAGAAAAATGTTTACACAGAGGTCATGAAGTTAATATATCTGTGTAAACAGTTTTTTGAGTGTTATTGGTTATTTTTTAGATCAAAACTTTTCTTTTTATGACATTTTCTATTGCTATTCTTCCAAACAAATTTCTACAAAATGTGTAGAAAAATGTTTTCACAAAGGATATATTATATTCAATTTTCATTTTCATTTTTTGTTCTACTTGCCTTTAGAAATATTTCCTTATCTGTAACTGTATGCTTTTGTTTTCAATTTCTTGTTCAAATCCTTGTTTTTATAACAATTTTATATGAAAAATTTATTGAACTGGCCATGGGGGACAGTTAAGTTCACAATAAGTTATAATGGATACCATTTCTGGCCATGGGGGGACAGTTAAGTTCACAATAAGTTATAATGGGTACTGTTTCTGGCCATTGGGGGGACAGTTAAGTTCACAATAAGTTATAATGGGTACTGTTTCTGCCATAGGGGGACAGTTAAGTTCACAATAAGTTATAATGGGTACCATTTCTGGCCATGGGGGGGCAGTTAAGTTCACAATAAGTTATAATGGGTACTGTTTCTGGCCATTGGGGGGAGTTTTAAGTTCACAATAAGTTATAATGGGTACCGTTTCTGGCCATGAGCTCGAGGGGACAGTTAAGTTCACAATAAGTTATAATGAGTACCGTTTCTGGCCATGGGGGACAGTTAAGTTCACAATAAGTTATAATGAGTACTGTTTCTGGACAAGAGGGGACAGTTAAGTTCACAATAAGTTATAATGGGTACCGTTTCTGGCCATGAGCTCGAGGAGACAGTTAAGTTCACAATAAGTTATAATGAGTACCGTTTCTGGCCATGGGGGGACAGTTAAGTTCACAATAAGTTATAATGAGTACTGTTTCTGGCCAAAGGGGGACAGTTAAGTTCACAATAAGTTATAATGAGTACTGTTTCTGGCCATGGGGGGACAGTTAAGTTCACAATAAGTTATAATGGGTACCGTTTCTGGCCATGAGGGGACAGTTAAGTTCACAATAAATCTCTTTTCAATTTTTTTTTAGTTTCCTACATTTTAATTATACAGGTACATTAGGTAGAAAGTCAACATTATCAGTTTTGCTTTCAGTTTTAAAATTAAATGGAACAAATTATAATTCTTTCAACTTCCCTATTAGGATCTTGACTTCTTCATTAACAAGTATCCCTAAATTATGTTTTATTATTGTTACTTATATATATATATTATATTACATTGTAACTAGTAGAAGCAAACAATTTTCAGTCAGAGCTCAAACCTAAATAATTCAAATTTTGCTTTCAACTTACACTGAGGTTTGATATAGGATAAGTTATGACATGTATTATGACTAACTAGAATATGGTGTTTTTTGTTTCAAACATTCATAAAAATCAGAATGTTTTGCTAGAAGCATTAAGTTCAGTTTAATTTGGTAAAAATGTTTTAGAACAAAAAAATGACTGATATTCGAATGTATCCTTGGCTTGCAAGTCAACAATTCAAACTCAATTGAACCCTCGTTCAAACAACTTATTTTGACCATAATAGACTAAGAGGCGTTTTGCATGTACTCAGCAGGTTCAATTCTAAAAAAAATTAAGTGTTCTAGTGTTTTCCTTCTGTTTTATGAAACATAACTTAAGTATTAAAGAAGTCTGTCACTTTCTGACTGTAATAGGCATTTCTGAAAATGTAAACATATTCTTATTATTTAACACATAATAAAACTGCTATAATAGGTCAGAAACAATAACGGACTGATTTATGAGATCTGACTGTTATTTATTTCTTCCTATTATGCACATATTTATAAAAAATCTTTTTCCTGTATGGCACCTCCTATTTTAGAGGTAGTCCAGATTAATGTTTTGTTTACCTGATTTTACCTATGAAGTGACAATAAATGTCAGCTGTACAATTATTTTTGTTTACAGTCATCAAAATTTTACACCTACATTCATTTATATGTACAAATTCTCTACATATCATATCTTTGTGAAGGAGATGGTACATTGCCCTTCAAATTCATCTTAAATCCATAAAATAATTTGAATGAAATCATTTTAACTGATATTTTTTACTGTTTGACAGATTTTTAAGTCACTGTGTGAGGGCAAATAGTCATATTTTTTTGGTTATTTTTTCTTAATTGAATAAAAAAAAAGACTTACATGAGTAACTTTTAGTATCATTTTTTGTATTTTCTTTAACTAATTTTTATTTAAGGAATGACTGTAATATTTTTTCCTGGTTTTCACCTGTTTAAAATGGAATTTAGAATTCAATTATGAGAAATTTAATAACTGTAATATTTTTTCTGTCTATGAAGAAATAACATTTTTTTTTTTATTTTGAATTGACAGATAAAATATTACAGTTATTAAATTTCTTATAATTGAATTCTTAATTCTATTTTAAACAGGTGAAAACCAGGAAAAAACGTTGATGACGTCACAGTCAGATGAATATATTATGTCTATGGGCTGATAAATTAAACAACATCAGCCAATCAAAAGACACATTACATCCAAAATTAAATGATATAATGATACATGTTATATATAGCGTAAGCATCATTTTTTTTTAAAAACATCAAAATAATATTATTGATAAAATAAAAAGTTGACAAAGTGTCCTGTTAATTGACTGGCCCCATAGACTGTCATCAAATAAATCCTTTGCACTCCTCATTAAAAGAGCTAATAAGCAATCGCATAAACCAGGGGTTGATTCAGCCATTTCTAATAGGGTCAACTCAGAGTAAAACGGAGGGATGTCAATGCAATTGGGTCAATTAGAGGTGTTTCACCAACAAAAAAATGTCTTGTACTGGACTTTATCAAAACCTATATTTTAGTTCATATGTCAAATATATGTAATCTGCAATTGGTCCAGTAAACAAAATTTCATTGGACCAGACCCATTATCCTTTAAGTCTCTACCAATAAAAAGAGTACCCTGAGACTTTTTTTCCCTATAACATGTATAATTTTCATTGATGATACTCTTTGTTACAGTTATCTCTTACATTGAAGGAGTAGGTTCTAAATCATCCTCAGGAACGTCCAGTGAGGTATTGATGCGTGAACTTAAAACTTCTAACCATGAATGTACTTCACTCATAGTCTGTGCCTCAATCACAAACTCACTTGTACCTTGACCCTGAAAAAGACATTTTCAAACTACAGCAATGTATGTGGTTTCATTTATTTATGTAAATTATCATTTCAAAAGAACACTATGTGTTTTGTAAATATATATACATATTATTGTTATATATTTCATCAAATGGGACCAAACTATCATGATTATCTCTATAAACTGTAAAATTGTGTCAAATTTCAAAATTGTCACCATAATAAAATAATAACAGATAAACTTGACAATGTCATCAATAAAATTCCTATTTTAGCATGAAGTTGTTGGATGCCCTTTGCATGAATTGTTATAATTCTTGAGCTCTATGTTTTAGTACAATAATTTAAGGTCACTCACTGAAGTGACACCATTCTCAGCAACAACAAAAACAAACCATGACAATGATTATTTTTCTTGATGCAAGGTTGAAAATACAATTTGTACAACTAAGTTGCCTATCATAAGTTCCCTCTCTTACATAACAATGTAGCAACTTGTATACATATAAAAATATACTTCATAACTGTCATTAAACAGAAAGCTTTAAAACTTCAATTTGTTGTATAAATAATTACACCAAGTTTAAATATACCATTGAAAGTTGGGGTGTTGTTTATTCTGTTAAAAAATCAACATAACTTCATTGTAAACTTTTCATCAGTTATTGATTAACCTATTTATTGACCCTTGTTGTTATGTCCAGCTTAAGCATGGTTGGCAATAGTTAAAATATTAATATTAACCACATTGGAATATGTGGCTAAAACTACAACCATGACAACCACTTATAATTACTCATCATAATTAATAATTTAAATTTAATGTGATAAGCATATTGCACTTTTGTACTTTTAAGAGGCAATTCAAAATGAAGTATCTCTTTAACTATACTTCCTCTTTTTAGTAAAGTTAATATCCCAAGGGTGACTTGGGAATAGCTAGAAATATGGTCACTTGGTCTTCTCCCGACCGGCAGTAAAACGCTTGCCGAAGTGGGGCGTCCGTTTGGCTGTGCGGGATGTATCAAGTTCGCAGTCACGTCTGGTCAGAAGGGGGACGTTAAATTCGATGCTTCGTGGAAAGAGAGTGCCACGCTCTTTGCACGTTAAGAACCCTTGCAATAACTCTTTGAGGGGCCGTAGGTGACCTGTTGCAAGGCAAAATTTCTGTCCCTATCCAATATATCCTCATTTTCCAGTGGCTTTCCAAATTTCCCCGACCATCATCCCAGATGGCCTCTATTATATCAACCTACCTATTGTATTTATCGTGAACTTGTTCTCGTCCTGAATATGCATGAAATATTTGCCACTGGACATTAAGCAACCAACAATCAATCAATCAACTAGTAAAGTTGAATATGTGTAATTGTTTACAGACCTGGGACTAAATGGCTCTCTGAGTCCCCCTCATCTAATGTAATTGTTTACAGACCTGGGACTAAATGGATCTCTGAGCCCCCCTCATCTAATGTAATTATTTACAGACCCGGGACTAAATGGCTCTCTGAGCCCCCCTCATCTAATGTAATTGTTTACAGACCTGGGACTAAATGGATCTCTGAGCCCCCCTCATCTAATGTAATTGTTTACAGACCTGGGACTAAATGGATCTCTGAGCCCCCCTCATCTAATGTAATTATTTACAGACCCGGGACTAAATGGCTCTCTGAGTCCCCCTCATCTAATGTAATTGTTTACAGACCTGGGACTAAATGGATCTCTGAGCCCCCCTCATCTAATGTAATTATTTACAGACCCGGGACTAAATGGCTCTCTGAGCCCCCCTCATCTAATGTAATTGTTTACAGACCTGGGACTAAATGGATCTCTGAGCCCCCCTCATCTAATGTAATTATTTACAGACCCGGGACTAAATGGCTCTCTGAGCCCCCCTCATCTAATGTAATTGTTTACAGACCTGGGACTAAATGGCTCTCTGAGCCCCCCTCATCTAATGTAATTATTTACAGACCCGGGACTAAATGGCTCTCTGAGCCCCCCTCATCTATTGCAAGTATTTCAAGAAAATGCAGGAGGCAAATCAGATGCCATTCTTTTCAATGGCTCTTCTCTTCTCTTGATTTGTAGGAAACACAAAAAAGTAACAACCATTAATTGACTGTTTTTCATTTCTAATCAATATGCTTTTTATAAAGTAGGGCTGATTTTTAAAATTTTTTACTGTTATGATATAATGTGGACTCTTATATTATTACATTATTTGCGCAAAAAAAGTAGCTCTGTATAAATTATCTTGTAGATGACATTCTTTTTTTTATATCTGGAAGTGAAAATTAAAACTACGTTATTTTTTTTTTTAAATCTGTCATATTCTGCCCTTGTACTGAATTAACCAGGATGCATGTACATGTAGTGTTGTCATCTTATGATACATGTATACGTACATGTAGTAACTTTTTGTAGGTGTAGGAAGAAAAACCTTAATGATAAATAAACCACAAGGATGTCAAATAATTAATATTATTATATATCATTGTATATTGAACATGCTCATTTGCTTTATTTGTAATAATGAATGATAAGAAGAGGTACAAATTAGGTTTTCAGAAGAAGAAAAATATCACAAAAATCACAAATCCTTTGTAGAATATAATTACATGTATTCAAATAAAAAAGTTAAATTATCAAGTTTAGCTGACTGGAATGTTCACATTAAAAAAAATATATATATATATTCATTATGATGATAATTAAACTTTGTTACTAGAACGTTTAAATAGATGCCATAAAAATTCAAACTTGATTTGTGTTTTGTGGTCATAAGCATTTTGAATAAGTTTCATAACATTTAATTGTAACCAAAGTTAGAAAACGGAAACTAACTTTGGAAGGTCTGCACGAACAAGGGTAAAACTTAATGCCCCCTCCGCTAAATGGCAGCTAGGGACATAAAAGTGAAAATCTCTATTAATCCTGAATATTGTTCATACGGTAATGTTTATTCAAAACTATTTCTTTAATTCATCAAGATACATTGACATCCCCCACCTTGTCTTAAATACACGATGCATATATATTGTTTGGTAAAAACTTTGGTTGAGGCAGTTTTTACTGTAACATATAAACAAAATTGTGAGAATCTTGGCATATACATAATTGTCCCATCAGTATATTTATATTTGTCACATTTCTGCACTCTACAAGTATTCCATTAACATATATACATAATTACAAACATTCCAGTTTATCATCTCATCTTAAAACTGGATCACAATTACAAATGTATACAAACTATATATAAAAATGTATCATGTGTATATTGTACAAAATTGTGTGCATTTGTATAGTATTGGTAATTTAAGTATGTGTATGGACAACTTATATACAAAGTTCATTATTATGATTATAGAATACATATATTTAAAAAAAAAAAAAAAAAAAAAAAAAAAAAAAAAAAAAAAAAAAAAAATTAACATTAACATTCAGTTTGTACGGGTTGTTTTCATCTTGAAAATCTGGTTTAAAAATTAGTCATTACCATTTCAAACTTTACAAATCACATTTGAAATGACTTTAATTCTCATAAATATTTGTTTAATTCTAAATCTATAAGAACTATGTACTGAAATTGTCAGTTTTTGTGCATTATCAAGTACTGATTGAGTCATATCTTTCAAAAGAATCCTGTTTGTTGTATATATTGACAATTTAGTATTTTAAAACACACAATGATTTAAATTCCTTGTAGTCACTCAAGTCTGAAATACTGTCCTACAACAACTTTTTACAAGGTCAGATTATGTGGTACCTGAACATTGTAATTACACATGAACATATCTTCAACTAATTTGTGTTGGTTTTTTTGTTGTTGTTGTAAATATGCATATTATTCTAATCAATCAAAATAAAGTTTGTACTTGTTGTACAAGTAATTATATGTTCTTTCACTATGATTACTGATTTTGCTATTAAGACTGATTAAAAAAAATTTTTGGTAGTGATTTTCAATAGGGGGTTCAGTAATTCCCTATATAATCAACAAAATTTTTCCCACAAAAGGGGGGTCTGGTTCCTGAAAATCCCTCTAAATCTGCCTCTGTTTGGTCTTACAAATAATTTCATATCTGAACTTAACCATATATATATATATATATATATATGTACATAATATACAGCCCCGAAAACTTGCACCTTCTGCTAATTCGATCATTAGTCAAAATACGGTTCCTTTGTTCATTTGGGTCAATGTCAGTAAAATATAAGTTTTATAATATGTTGTTGTTTTTTGGTGTTTATTATGACATGTCTATTGTCTAGATTGAATAAATTATCATGATTAATTATTCTTCTACAAATGTTTTAATATCATTGTTTATGTGTTTATGCCCTCCTGGCTCCTGGGGTCTTAATCTGGTTAAATAAAATATTCTACCGGTACTCTATTCTGCACAAAAGACAATATTCAATAGAAATTACACATTATTTCAAAAGTATGTCCTAGCCTTTACTCAATCTTCACGATGAACTGTTAAATCTACAGGCCGGGAGCTCAATTTTTGCAAATGTTTAGT
Source organism: Mytilus galloprovincialis (assembly GCA_037788925.1). Taxonomy (NCBI): domain Eukaryota; kingdom Metazoa; phylum Mollusca; class Bivalvia; order Mytilida; family Mytilidae; genus Mytilus; species Mytilus galloprovincialis. The sequence goes on from CM075332.1 coordinate 53,211,130, forward strand.
TAGATGCTGTACATGTTAGCCTGTAAGTATGATTTTTACAGGCCCGAGAGCAATTTCACAAGCTTGGGCTGTCTGGGAGCTGCCATTTAGCGTGAAGACTGATTTACTTATTCAATAGTCTATTCAATTTCCCAAATGCTGAATAAAGAAAACCTCATGCAATTATAACAATTCAAGATCTGCTGACATTGTAGCTCCCTTTCAGTCATTTTCCCCCGAAATACAACAACCGATATGTTCTTTTTCTTCCAATAATTTGCATACCACCTCTGGTATATTATTGCAAATGACTATTTATAATACTAAACAATGTATTGGAACTTCAATTGTGATATATATATTTATTTGTTGGTTAACATGGTTAAGTTCAAAACTTATAATTTTAGTATTTTCTTTAAGGGTAATAAAACTCTGTCATTTGTGGAGGTGTAAATTGTACTTAATTTTCATTTATTAACTTTGTAATTTAATCAATTTGACTTTGTAATTGTTGACTTCTTATTGGAATTTAAACTCTATTTATAATCTTATTTAGATTATTAACTATTGGTTATGTTTATAAACCATCCTTTGTTGACACTAGTATTCTTATACTTATTATTGTTGACGTTACTAAATGTGCTAAATTTTAATCAAATCGAATTGACTTGATTAACATAACTGACTACTACATGTATTTATAACCACGTGTTAGTATCATTGTATACATATCTGGGATCGTTACCCCTGTGAAAAAGAATCCCAGATAATGGATGTACATTTTACAAAGGTATCCTAGATTATCACAGGATTGTCCCAGCCTTTATTTATATTAATGTCTTAGTTCCAGTATAACATGTATAACATATATACTGTTAATTCAGAAATTTTATACAAGTCTAGTTAACATGCATAATATTTACTGTTAATTCAGAAATTTTATACAAGTCTAGTTAACATGCATAATATTTACTGTTAATTCAGGAATTATATACATGTGTATCAGTCCAAGTATATACGTTTGTAATTAGTCCCAATTTAATTTTAAATTCATAAATTATTGTGTGCATTTATGGTGGTGATTTTTGACAAATGAACAAGAATGTGTCCATAGTACATGAATGCCCCACTCGCACTATCATTTTCTATGTTCAGTGGACCGTGAAATTGGGGTCAAAACTTTAATTTGGAATTAAAATTAGAAAGATCATATCACAGGGAACATGTGTACTAAGATTCAAGTTGATGTAACTTTAACTTCATCAAAAACTACCTTGACCAAAAACTTTAACCTGAACTTCACACTATCATTTTCTATGTTCAGTGGACCATGAAATTGGGGTCAAAACTATAATTTGGCATTAAAATTAGAAAGATCATATCATGGGGAACAAGTGTACTAAGTTTCAAGTTGATTGGACTTCAACTTCTTCAAAAACTACCTTGACCAAAAACTTTAACCTGAAGCAGACGGACGAACGGAGGCACAGACGGACGAACGGAGGCACAGACCAGAAAACATAATGCCCCTCTACTATCGTAGGTGGGGCATAACAAAAATGTCAGATTAATTTTTGCAATTTGAGTAAATACTACAAATATTTATGTATCAGATATATCAGAATGCAAGTTGTTACTTTCACAATACTTTTCTTGAGTAAGTAAAAAATAATTTCTGAGTTAACAGTATCTTTGTTATGCATGGGACTATCATACTTATAATAGTCCCAGGTTATGCACACAACTTTGTACACATATCTAACTATACACAAACCTTTAATACAAATGTATATTCATGGTCAGGCATCTCTAGGGATGTTGTCACCCTGGCTTGTGTGATCAGGAAACAAAACAAACCGGCTTTGGGTTTTACGGACTGCAAGATAAAAACAAAAAAAAAGACTGATTAAGATGAAGTCCTTATATTAATCATGTTAATAATAATTTATTTTTTTCTTCTAATTATTGTAAATGTAGGCTATATTAGTAACTATGTGTTAGTAATTATCCATAAAAGTCTCATTTTAATGTTATATGTATACGTATTATTGTACACCTATACATTTGTACATGATATATATTATATATACAGTGTACAGTCATGACAGTGAATAGCAATCTGAAACACAGATCCAATGGTATTAAATGAGAGCCTGAATAGGGTGTATCTTTTAGATAATTTCAAAAACAGTACTTAGTGAGCAAATGGTGAGACCACATTTGGGTTGCTCTGATTTAACAATTTGCAAGTAAAAGTTTTTTTTTTTCAAATTTTTACATGTAAATATTGCTCGTCTATCATGTCTATTAAATAAAAATTTAACGTTTTTGACATCTGGTTATAACACTGTCTAAGGTTATTACACTGTCGGTTATTACTTATACACTATCTGAGTCCCCCTTTTCAGGACAAGTACTAGTAACTAGACAAACTTTGCTTACTAATATACAAATGTTCATGTGACAACTTTACTTCACGTTAAATGTTAAATGCTATCATATTCAAGACAGGTTGATCAGGAATTTACATTTACAAAATCGGACATTTATGGGATAAGCTCTGTTATAAATTAAAAACGTGGGACATCTTTACAAACAATTTGAAAGATGATTTAATCGATACATTGTTCAGAGCAAAAGTACATTTTATTTGAAATGCATTTATATATATATGAAGCTATCAATAGCAATGATCAATTCCTAGGTGTTTGAATTAAATCTCTCTTTATTCATGTTCAATAAAAATTGTTTACAATACAATGTAGGTAAATGTAGATAGAATGACCTTGACTGTAAACAAACATATTTTCAGGGACATTAATCAACTTAAAGATAGCATTTGGTGTATTCCCTCAGGCATATACTTTCATTCATAGTTCTGTATGTGGAATCTGAGGCACAATAAGGGGTACTTTGATAATGATTGTTGTACAGTGCTATAAAGTCATAGCGAGGGTGACCAAGTTCTGTCATTGAACTGTACTTAATACTTATTTTTAAGATTGGAATTAACTGTTCTAATATATAAATGTGCACTATAAATATTATTGTAAAAAATCCTTATCACAGCTGTTATTCTATGATATTTATCAATTGAAAGTCAATGTTCTATAGGGCAGTTATATATTTATTGCTACACTTAGTTAAAGTTTACATAATTATTACAGGTCATCAATCGATCGTGCTAAAGTTGATGATGTATAAGAGAGCCTTGTGTGTTTACGAGTCTAAATTGAAAACTACATTCAAACCTATGATTGCGTTGGATAAAAACTGCAATTTTTATACGTGTGCATGTAAAACAAATTTCGTTGTAGAAAGGTCTAAATACAGCACAAACAACATTTTCCAAAAGACCAAAAAGTGAAGAAGTATATTTAAACAAAACGCATTTGACTAACAGGTCGAACAACTGATGTTCTTTAACCCTGCTGACTGCCATTGGCAATTGCCAAATAAAATTGATCACAAGATGTAACAAAATGGATTTTAATATAAATTTAATACTAAACAGAAAACAATTAACTTGTGGCCACGATGTTATGCCACAAACATAAGGTGTTAATATTTTTTTGTACACCAGATCCGGATTTCAACAATAAATGTCTCTTCAGTGATGTTAGGGATCGAAACGGTATTTGGAAGATATATATATATATATATACATTTACATGTATATCAGATCTACTCTAATATTGTTAAGTTGATTTTCTAGGCACTTTATACATGTACATAAATATATAATTGCATGTAGGTTATCTTAATCTTAACAAATAAATTTGTTGTCCTTTTTTTCCCTAACAAGTCACTTAGTGTACTTATTCAGATTGCTCTTTGTTTTTCATTTGTTAAAAAAATGACTTGTATCATGAATATGTATATCATGTACAATTATATATTGAGTGTTAAACAAAAACCTTCATAAATACATTTTGTAATTAATCAAACTGAGTTAAATGAGGTCAAATTCTTTTAACTATATAGTCAGTGTCTTTAATTGTCCACATGACATATAACTTTTAGAACTGAATTGAGTTTCTTCAATACACCATATACATTTTGTACATGTATACATGACATGTATACATACCATACTTCATAAGGTAAACGGACAGAAAGTCACAGGACAAAAAGTCACAGGACAAAAAGTCACAGGACATAAAGTCACAAATTTGGTCATTGTTGGTAGGACAAAAAGTCACAAATAATTTGTTGACAATTGTTTGAATATATAAGAGAAATATCTTCAAATATATTTACTTTTTAATACATTAATTCATATCAAAGTTTATGGGAAAAAAATCAAGATTTATCTCATTTTAATCATGCAAAAGATATTTTTTTGGCACTATGAAGCCATTTAAGTGCAAAGCCACTTTGACATTTTGTTTTTTTAACAATTATTTGATCATCTTTGATATTTTTTTGATAAATTTTGTTTGCAAAGTTGGTTTAGATACAAAAGTTCAAGAAAAATACAAAATATTTTTGTAGAAATAAGCGGTTTTTATTTAAAGTAAATAATCAGAAAAAATGAATTGTGACTTTTTGTCCTGTGACTTTTTGTCCTGTGACTTTCTGTCCTACATTCACTTCATAAATATTTTAACCTAGTGCATTTTATATCTTGCATGCAACAAGTACATTGTACAAAAATGTTGTACTGAGAGACAATGCTTCAAGGCTAAAAGATTTCCCAAATCAAAGAAAATTATATCTGATTAGAATGAAACAAAAGACTATCAATTTCCTGCTGTAAATCATTTTCCCTTTGAAGAGAGCTGTGTAATTATTTCAATCACCATGATGATTGTGAAAGCACATTATACAGGTAGCGTACATCAAAAGGATTAAAGAAGCAGGTACAAATGTAGATCTCACATGTATAAAGTGATGACTAATCTTTAGCACCACCTGAGAACATTGTCTTGTGTATACATGAGGGTCTGGAATAATCAGGGTTTTCACTAATGATTTTAGATGACGAGTCCAGGGACTCATCATTTTTGGCCATGGTGAGTCCAACAGTACGAAGATGATATTTTATTGCAATCTAATTTAATATTTTAGTCTCCATGGTCTAAAAGAGCAATGAAATTACATTAAAATGAGTTTTCTTTTAAATTTTTGCCATAAAATGATGATATATACATGTACATGTATCTATTCAGTGTATAGTTATACAAAATATTTTAATACTGATGCATCTTTAAATTTGGACTCACCAGTTTTAAAAATGGTGAGTCCAGGCAGATTATCATTATAGTCAAGGACTCATTGACTCTGCTTAGTGAGAACTCTAGATGTGGGTTCTTCTTTTCTGCATTCTTTATTCTTTTAGGCCATTTTCTCTTATACATGTACATGTACATAATTTATTGTTGGCTTATTTTTCTGGGTTTTTTTTTCTTTCCATTTTCTGTACAATGGACCTCTTATCCTTTATAAGCCCATCTATGCCCTCAATCAGGTACATTCTGATGGAGTTACATTGTACATGTAACTTCAGCTACAACAGGGTTTTAAGCGACCTTGACTACCCATGAGGGTCACACACAGTCTTCTCGGGCTTACACTTTAAGGGGCACCTAAATCCTTAATTTTAACCTTATCATTATTATGAATTCCCATGTTGTTAATACTAATATAATTTTGTGAGACAAATATATATAACATACATGTACATGTACATATTGTCAGATTGTAAAACAACAAAAAAAAAAACCAATAACTTGTTAAAAAATATGAATTAACATGATATCGATGAACTCTGAAACTTATAAATAAATAAAATTAGGAGCAGGAGAAAAAGCCAAACAAGTGACAAAGACTGACAGAAGCATAATCAGAAATGACACCGGCAGCCAAGAGTGGACAAATTTTCTATGCCAAATTGTGAACATTGTAGAGCTCTGATTGTTACTGTACAATTTTGTTACTGTACAATTTTGTATGTGAGTTTAGTTGCCACATGTGATACATGTACAATATAAACTCAAACATGTCAAACAGGCCTAAATATACAATGTAATGTGTTATGTAAATTAAAATGAAATCCTTGCAGAAACTTTCATTATCATACATAGTCATCATGTACATGCTTGCATAAAAATCATGTAGATAAGGCAATTGCTTCAATTTTGTGTGCACTAGTAATGCTAGTACTGTAGAATAATTAAACAAAAAATTCATGTTCTGAACAGTTCATTGTACAATCAGTCATGTTTGTGTTTGATATAATTATTGATAAAAATTAATAATAATATTACAATGTACATTTGTGACTTAACATGTACAGATGAACAGTGTATACATACAAATGTATGTGCATGTTTGTTAGAAAATAACGCAAACATGTACACATTTGTTTCTCAAAATACTTGAAAAGTTGTTGATGTTCTTCTGTAAGTTAAGCATGTTTATTTAACTTTAGTTTCAGATGCATGTGAGACTACATGTATGTATACAAAAATTTATAACAAGCTAATTAGCATACAGTACTTTCATGTGTGAAGTTTCTTGTCACATCAGGCTGTCTCAAGTTACCCTAAAATTATTACCTTTGGTGGTGAATAAAATTCTAATGAGCTGCCTCCATCTTTTGTCAGTAATACTAATCTTGTTTTCTCCCATCGTGACTTCCCTTTGGCGTCCTCTCCGGTCAGAACATGAACTATTCCTTCCTTGACACAGTTTTCATTAACTTCCAATAGTTTTGATTGTTTATGTACTTTCTCGTGTTTAAGTGGATTAATATGTTTATGTTTTTTAGAATCTTGAGTCGGCTGGTCATTATTCACGTCTTCAACCTGATGTTTACCTTTCTTACGTATTCCCCTGAGTGAAAATTTTCGGAGTAAGCCCCCTTTTCTGTGATGTGGACTTTTAACAGATTTTGATGTCTCCCCATTTCTTGACAAATTAACCTGGGGGACAATTTGTGGATCATCGTCATAGTCATCATGTAAACTAATCTGTGGTGCCAGTCTGTGTGGAACTGAACTGAGACTAAGTTTTGGAACTGTTTGGTTTGACTCCTGATAATATGAACTTCTTTTCAATTTTTCATCAAAATACTTCAGGAAATAGTCCACAAACTTCCTGGCATATTGTAAGGGATCATTTACCTGATAATTGTCATTCACACGTCGAAAATCCAGGAAGTCTTTTACAAAATTTTCCGATGCAGTTTCGGCCCTGCTGTCACAGAAATCTTCCCACGATGTGCTTTCTGATGCACTTGAAAGTTCGCCGTTCATCGATGCCATTTACAAATAATCCTCATTGTTTATTTTCTTATTAATTTTGAACTTCCCTTTACCTTTTATGTTGGTTTTACTTTCCATACCTTAGAGTTTCGTACAGAGTTGCACTTCAGTCATTGTAACCGGAAGACAAACATATATATTATGCGTAGACGTCATGCGCACAATTAAAGGGGACCCGAAGGGAAATTTGTCATGAAGTTTATAAATATAATTTGTAACAGAATTAGCTGGTTTTGAAACCTGTAAAAAAGTAATCATCGAAGTTCATATTCACTACTTCATGCTACTGCATTTGTCATGGATCACACTGTTAAACAAGCAGATAAAAAGAAAAGCAATACGTGGACACTATAAACGTATTTTATTGGCGTTTTTAAGAGTATTTAGACACTATGTACATATAGCTGCGAAATAGAGAAAATACATGTTCTAGAAAGTTAACTGAATCATTAGAATATATTGGAATACCCTCCAATAAGCATTGTAATATAAATTTCAGACAGTATTAAACTAGAAGATTTTCTACAAAAACAAAATTATATTTGAACTGTCCAAAATAAAAGATGGAAACTTCTTAAATATCCAAGAAAAACCTAACTAGTTTAAGCATGAGTGCAATATCACTAGCAATAGAAACTGGGAGGTATGCAATACCTTATACCCTCTAATCGGAGAAATTTTGTAAATTTGGCACAGGACAAATCAATTAAGATAAGCATAGAATTAATTTCCGTATGATTGTTGCATTGACCTTAATGTCATTTATATTTCATTGAATAAATAATTGCCTGTATTTAAAGAGAGGGGGTAGGAAGGGTCCTGATCCCGAAATCCCAGGCTTAAAACACCAGATCCCGAAACCCCGGGCTTCAAAACACGAAATCCCGAGGTCCCGAAATTCGAAAAAAAGAATTCCCGGATCCCGAAAGGGTCAATCCCGAAATCCAGTGCTTAAAAACACCCGATCCCGGAGTCCCGATGAAGGTCCTTCCCCCCTCTTTGGAGTAAGCCTCTATTATGCTATTTTCAATAAAATATTGAACTGAATTGATAGTTGTTCAAATGTAAAAATAATACTACATTGGACATGCATTGATGGAATGCTAAGTTGAACTAGGTACCGAGGAATTAAGAACGTAACACTAATCGTTGTGTCTTTGGTTACGTTGGGGCAATAGACCACTTTCGAGTTCATCCGTCACCGGAAAAAACTCGTCAATTATACGCGCCTTTGTGACGTCATTTACCAGATAGAGGGGCTCGTCTGTATCCCTCCACTATAAACGTTCATCAAGCGTCTTAGTGATTGTCATTGTGCAGGATAAACTGGAAATAAAGTTTGTTCGGTAGGTGCTCAATTACAATATCCTAATGACAGCGGTGCAGATTGTCAATTATCAGAATTTAATTTGCCGACTAATTCGTGCAATATAGCTTTTATAGTTTTTCAACCACTCGCTCAACATGGAAACGGAAGTAACGACGCACCTAAACGCACGAGTGACGTTCACTAAAACCAAAGTTTTTGACGGAAATGCATCGAACTCGAAAGTTGTCTTTATTGAATTACAAAAATATGAGAAGAATGTATTGAAGCATTTTGGTCCTCAGTGCTCTTCAACTTCGTATTTTATTTGGCTTTTTTAACATTTTTGGATTCGAGCGTCACTGGTGAGTCTTTGTAGACGAAACGCGCGTCTGGCGCAAATACAAAATTTAATCCTAGTATCTATGATAAGTTTATTAACAGGGGCTTGTTTAGTGGGTCAGACGAGGTTTTACTGTCAATGGCGATCGCTATCCTATTTAAAAAACGGTTGTCAATGGCGATCGCTATCCTATATAAAAAACGGTTTTTTATATAGGATAGCGATCGCCATTGACAGTAAAACCTCGTCTTACCCACTAAACAAGCCAATGGCGATCGCTATCCTATATAAAAAAAAACCGATTTTTTATATAGGATAGCGATCGCCATTGACAGTAAAACCTCGTCTGACCCACTAAACAAGCCCCTGTGGTTTATTTGAAGGAAGCTGAATAAAAAAGACAAGAGTGTAGCAATGGTGACCAATAAAAATGAAATTGCGAGCACAAAACATCTGGACTCTGAAAATGAAAATAGGTTCATCTTCAGCTATAAACACTGCTGATACCAGTCGGCATATATTAAATGCATTTCTAATCAAACTGTTCGAAAAAACCGTTCTCATGGTCGTAGAAAAAAATCGCAATCAAAGAAAATTTCGGACCAATCATACCAATATTTCGGACCTAATTTCTATTTCAAAAAAACAAGGCAGACATTATCTGTTAACAAAACTCTGTTCATTACCGATTAATAAGTTAAATAAAATTTTAAGGATTGCAACACAACTTCATATAGCAGTCCTAAGTGTTTCCTAAAATTGATCGTCCTGAAGATCATAAAAAACATTTTATTAAAATAAAGTATGTCAATAAAGGTTTTGATTTTGTAAATATTGCTGGTATTTTTAACGACCATTCTGTTAAAGAACAAATTCCTGGATATTTTGATAATACTGAGCTCCCTCTTATTTGTTATATTTAAAAGAAATCTACCCGGAAATTTGTGTTTAATTATAGCCAATTGTGTAAAGATGTTAATATCAGTGAAAATACACCTACTTCATGTAATTGTAGTTATTCCGAATACATTTATGGACCCATTTCCCATGTTATAACAGGAGATTTTAACATAGTTTAAGACCGAGAGTTAAAATCATTCCTCAGTAAAGGACTTAAATATCGTCCCTCGTCAATTATTTATAATTGGAATGAGTGTCGTGATATCATCAACGAATCACTCCGCACTTACTGCTTGAAATGGATAAAACGGGAAAAAGCTGACAAAAAAATCTTTGGACTCTTTTTTTTAATTCAGTAATGAACACAGTTGATATACGTATTCAACATTTTAAAGAACATTTTACTCTTAACAATAACCACAATAAACCTATTTCTCGTATCAAACATAACCTAAAAGAACTAGCCAAGAAATTTGTTTTTCCCCCGGCCGATAAAGCTGCTAACAATATTATTATTGTTTGACGTAAATTTTACATTGAGGTTCTACAAAAAGAAATAACCAATTCACCAACATTCCAACTGACTCCATTTTCAGAAAACGACATCTGTAACAAACATAAACTTTTAGCTATCGCTTTACAAGCAGAACCAAAAAACAATGAAAGTCCCAACTATGTATTGGCTTCCGAAACTACACAAAACACCTTTCAAATATAGATTTATTTCGTCTTCAAGCCATTGTTCCACTACTAAATTATCTATTCTTTTTACCAGTACACTTGGTACAATAAAAAATCTGATAATAAATTGTTCAAATAAGGCCTTCGAAAATAGTGGAATTAATTACTTTTGGAGTGTCAAAAACTCGTTGGAAGTACTTGATAAATTGCATGCTTATATTGGTGATTTTGAATCTGTTCAAAGTTTTGATTTTTCTACCCTATATACCACATTGCCTCACATTCTCATTTAGAAAAATTCACACACCTAATCAAATGGACATTCAAAAAGTCAGAATGTGAATATATATATTCAAACTCTTTTAGGTCATTTTTTAGTAGCAATAAACAAATAAACTATGTCAATTGGACATACTTTGATACTATATCTGCCCTTGAATTTTTACTAGATTACATTTTTGTTCGCTTTGGAGATTCCGTATATCGTCAGGTTATCGGAATTCCAATGGGGACTAACTGTGTACCACGTATTGCGGACCTGTTTTTGAATTGCTATGAGTTACAATTTATGACAAAAATCAGCAAAGACACATCGAAACAAGATCTGATACACACATTTAATAATACTTTTAGATATTTGGATGATATTTTGGCTCTCAATAATGACGACTTCAGTATGTAAACTAAAGAAATTTATCCTGTTAAACTTACTTTAAATAAAGCTAATACTAACAATGACCACTGTCCTTTCCTCGATCTTGATATATATATCATTAACGGAAAGCTTAATACTAAAATTTATGATAAAAGAGATGATTTCTCATTTCCTATCGTTAATTATCCATTTTTAGATGGTGACGTTCTCTTGTCACCATCTTACGATGTTTATATATCACAACTTGTACGATTCGCTCGTGAATGTAACAATGTTTTAGATTTTAACGAGAGAAATTTATGTATTACTGAAATATTATTACACCAGGGTTTTCGATATCACAAACTAGTCAAAACATTTACTAAATTTTATCATCGGTATAAGGACATCATTCGGAAATATAGCTCAACATGCAGACTTCTTATACGTTCAGGTATTTCACATCCAATATTTTATGGAAATATTCTTTATTAAGCACACAAATGTCAGTATTCACCTCAGAAGCTAACAAAAAATAGACTTATTAAGAAGGGATATAGTTACGATACTGTTGTAAGGTCATTAAAGATTGCATATTTTGGCGTTAATATTGATTCACTTATAGGGTCTTTGCATCGGAACTAAACACATTTATAATAATAAACCAGTTGTTGGCATGACACGGGTTATGTTCTTCTATATGTTATGATGGTATGATACTAAACCCCTCACGGGGAGGATTGTGCCTGATCTTCATATGATGAAGACATAATTTTTCAATCAGTTTAATTGAAGTCTGGAGCTGGCATGTCAGTTAACTGCTAGCAGTCTGATGTATTTATGTATTATTGTCATTTTGTTTATTTTCTTTGAGGACATCTTCTGACATCAGACTCGGACTTCTCTTGAACTCAATTTTAATGTGCGTATTGTTATGCGTTTACTTTTCCGCATTGGCTAGAGGTATAGGGGGAGGGCTGAGATCTCACAAACATGTTTAACTCCGTCGCATTTTTTCGCCTGTCCCAAGTCAGGAGCCTCTGGCCTTTGTTAGTCTTGTATTATTTTAACTTTTAGTTTCTTGTGTACAATTTGGAGTTTAGTATGGCGTTCATTATCACTGAACTAGTATATATTTGTTTAGGGGCCAGCTGAAGGACGCCTCCGGGTGCGGGAATTTCTCGTTGCATTGAAGACCTGTTGGTGAACTTCTGCTGTTATCTGTTCTATGGTGGGTTGTTGTCTCTTTGGCATATCCCCATTTCCATTCTCATTTTTAGCTTTCAAAAACTTGAAATGATATTTCTCGACTTGTATATATATATAACATGATTATTGTTTTTATTTCCCTTTTCAGCAATGCTAAGTTGAATATAGAAATCATAGATGAACATAACATAAGTATGGACGGGAATGAAATGATATTAAAAGACAACATAAAACAACCTCACATGTTTCCAACAACAAAAAATCGGACGAAACAAACATTTCAAAAATGAAAAAAATATTTTCCCCTGAAGAATGGAAGAAATAAAAAGCTGATAAAAAAGGATATTGCAGAGTGGAACTGTTTAATCTGCAAAGCCGACGTGAACATTGCTGCATCTCTCGTATGTGATGGATGCCGAGAGACGTTTCACCAAAAATGCGTCTGACTGAAACATGCTCTCAAAAGCACATACAGTAGATCTCTAAATTCGACATACGAGTAGTATTACGAAATCAGAGAACTATATTTTAATTAGATTGAAGCGCATACAGTATTTGTAGAAGCTGCCATGAGTGTTTGTTGATAAAATCTTTAAAAATATGCTATTATTTTATAATTGCAGCGTTAGTGTAAACAAAATTTTATTATGAATAATTCAACAGGTCGAGAACTCTAGATTTTCTGACGTCAGAATATATTTGCATAGTAATTTCCAAAACACAAGGCCAATATGGCCTTGAAAAACTGACCAATCGACTCAATGAACTACAATGCATTGTGGGCTACTACGAGTAAACTACTACTTAAAACACGTGGAATTAGTGGGAAAACAGTCAATTAATATATTGTCTGGGACTCTCATTACCAAACTTTTTATTCTGCAAATATATTTAATGTAAAATATATAACGTAATCTTCAATTTGCATGCTCAGATTAAAAAAATATTGTTTATTGGCTTCACGATTCGACTTTCTTTTTTGCCTTGCAAAAGTAGTTGAACCGGTTTTGTGCATTGTTATGAATTAAACCTGCATTAATTTCACGACAGAACACAGTGAAATATCCAATGAAGTGACCACTGTCCAGTAAGAAAATCATTTGAGCTCTTTTAAACCTGTATAATATCATTGCAAAATCATTTCTGCCTAGAAAAACACGAAACTTTCATTGAAACACTTCTTTCTGTACTGAATGTGCATTTTTTTTATCAGGACCTGAACTAATAGTAAGAACATCATAATATTCAGTATGCTAAAAAGAAGTGTTATGAAAGCGGCAGGGGCGGGTCCAGCCATTTTAAAAAGGGGGTCCTAACCCTGGACAAAAGGGGAGGGGGTTCCAACTACATGTCCCCATCCAAATGCACTGATCGTCCAAAAAAAAAAAGGGGGTCCATCCCCCGGAACCTCCGCCCCCTTGATCCGCCACTGAGCGGGTACGGTATATAGCTCAATACATTTTTTTAGTTTCATCCATCGATAATATCCGTTTGTTGCTAATTTTATCACAAAATATACCTCAAAGGTTTTTTTATCGTTCGGCTGCTGTCCTGTTGACATAGTGTAAAATATCTCCAATATTAAAAGTCTCTGGATCATAGTGGGTGCCATATTACCTATTAATTTTTTTCTAAAACGTGCTTTGTATATAGAGATAAGAAGATGAGGTATGAGTGCCAAATGAGACATCTTTCCAACAAAGACATAATTTAGTAAAGTAAACAGTCATAGGTCCAATGCTGAAAAGTAAGCTATTAATGACCCAAAAATTACTTGTGTAAAACAATCCAAACAACAAAAAAAAAACCAAAAAAAAAAAAAACCGGCCCAATTAAATATATAAAAGGACAAGATATCTATCCCATAAAAAAAAATATATTTTGTATAGGAGCCTGTATTTCAGTGGTTGTCGTTTGTTTATGTATTACATATTTGTTTTTCGTTCATTTTTTTTTATATAATTAAGGCCGTTAGTTTTCTCGTTTGAATTGTTTTACATTGTCATATCGGGGACGTTTATAGCTGACTATGCGGTATGGGCTTTGCTCATTGTTGAAGGCCGTACGGTGATCTATAAATGTTAATTTCTGTGTCATTTTGGTCTCTTGTGGACAGCTGTCTCATTGGCAATCATACCACATCTTCTTTTTTTATTATAGATCCAACGCTGCAATTTTCACAAAACATATCAAATTTTCCACCTTGTCGCACATACATATGGATAAAATCATTACAGCTTATTTCCTAATGCATGTGGAGCAAAACTTTGGTTAGCTTGCTTGCTTTGTTTGTATATTGTACAAAATATAAAATATACAAGTTAAACTATGCCTATATATATATATTGTTTAAAGATGTCAATCTTATTTTCAAAGCTTGTATAAACAACTATACAAACAAAGCAAGCAAGCCAACCAAAGTTTTACTTTGCAGGTTTAAGAAATCAGCTGTAATTATTTTATTCAGTTTGGCAAATGTCCGAGCCCATTAAAAAACGAACAAACTGAAACTACAGTTGCTGACTTCACTACCTTAAAAAAAAAGTTTGGATGTCCCATATACTGAAATGTGACCAACAAAAATACTTATAGATTTTGTTAACACTGCCATGTATGTAAATATTTCTTCGCCCTTTTTACGAACACAAAATTCAAGGATCCCACATTTGCCTTTAATGATCTATACGAACATTGCTGTACTCTTGAATATCAGCACCGGCTGTTATCGACGGCTTACTTTACACCAGTAAGTTTGTCTCATGGGTAATCGTGTTTTTTCGCTGTTGTTTCGTTGCTTCTGGTGGACAAATACATGAAATCTCTGTGCCATCATCAAACATGTTTAAAATGGCTATATATCGGGTAATTCAAACCCTTTTTTCTTCGCATAGAAACAACTCTTCGTTAATCTGAGCATGGAAGTAATACTTTATATCACGAACTATAAATGAGGATACACAAAATGAAAAACTAAGCGAAATTGTGAATCCCGCCGCACGAAAAAATGTGTTGTATTTCAGTAAATAACACGTGTTCTAGGTTGATTGTAAACACGTAGTAGTCCATCATGCATTGTGACTCATTTAGTGGATTGGTCAAAAACCTAGGTAAAAATAAATTGCGTCACATGTAAATAAACAATTACATGTGCGAGAACATAAGTATGCTAATTTATGCATTTCCATATAAGGTAGTGATCCCGACCTGTTCAAGCATAATTATAAACACATACACAATTGTACGGAAGCCGATAAGGGCCATTCAAAAAAAATAAATTATGTCGTAATTTCGACATAACATGTCGTTATTACGACATCGCTATGTCGTAATTTCGACATAACATGTCGTAATAACGACATACACTATGTCGTTTTAACGACATACACTATGTCGTTTTAACGACATAGCTATGTCGTAATAACGACATCGCTATATATATTTAAAAGAATATGTATTATGATTGCCAAGAGACTAAATGACACAGAAATTAACAACTATAGGTCATCATAATGCCCCCAATAATTAGAAAAGCCCCCGCATAGTCAGCTATAAAAGAGGGACGGTCGAAAGATACCAGAGGGAGAGTCCCCGAAATGCTGTGTGGCAGACAGTGTTATTAATTAATTATTAGCTCCCTTGGTAAAACTCCAAATTTCATATTTAATGTATTTCATTGTTAAATAATTACATGAAGCGTAATAAGTATATATTTGTTAATTGCATAGCTTTTGATATTTGAATTCATTGGTTAAAGATATTTATTTATATTGTAAAGTTTAATTTTTGCATCGTCGCAAAATCTGTGGTACCTTCTTTGGTTACCTTCTGTAAGAAACTTATATATTTTATAGATCCCATTGAAGTTAAACAAAGTTCCGGTCGTGGAAGGACTATATAGCCTGTCAAGGTCAATATAAACTTCTATTTGTTTCAGTCCTACCAAGGCAAGCCCAGCTGTCCACCTCCCTGTAAATAAGCGCAAACTACATGGCTTCTTGTAATAAGGGTGAACTGAAGTATTGATTGCTCTATATCTACTTTCAAACGGTGGGCACGATGTTCCTACAACCCCTAGGATTTAAAACAGAATCTTCAAAATTTCATCCGCAAAACAAAATAAAAATGTTAGAAAACACGAACCAATATTAAAACAAAATCAATATATAAGTAATACCTAGTTTATTTGAGGATTAAAATAACAAAGCTATGTGAAAAAACGGATGTCCAACGTTACATTTATGAAAAACTGTTTTAACTCTTATGTAAAGTGATCCTATTTCTTATTCTCTGATCTTTTTGATTCTTGGCAGGAACAGCGACATGTGTCGGTTCTTTGTGGCGTTAAAGCCGTTATTTTGCCAAATTTCATTTGACTCGGTGGCTGCATATTAAGCTGAAATAAGAAAAATGTCCAACGACGTATTTCGTTAACTCAACGACTGAAAGTGAATTTTATAAGTAGATATAGCAGAAAATGAATAACAAGAGTAAGACACTAATAATATCTAACAAAAGTACAAATATTTGCCTCATTGTTCGTGAGTTCAAATATTGCTGATTCAATAAAATCATCTCTACACAGTCGTTTTTCTAACGGTAGCCATTTTGTCCAAGTTGATATTTCATTTTCAAAGCAGTTAACGCGTATTTTTTGTAATTGATCAAAACAAAAGTTAGATACACGAAGAGTAAAAAATGCCAAGATTCTTTTCTTATTAACTACATATTTG
The DNA here is from genome assembly GCA_037788925.1 of Mytilus galloprovincialis. Classification (NCBI taxonomy): domain Eukaryota; kingdom Metazoa; phylum Mollusca; class Bivalvia; order Mytilida; family Mytilidae; genus Mytilus; species Mytilus galloprovincialis. Next base: position 53,228,180 of record CM075332.1, read on the forward strand.
GGTCTTCAAGGAATAAAATGATTCCACACATTACAAAACGGTAGCCAATTTGTCCAAACGTCTGAAAACGTCTAAAATCCGAAAGACGCTAATTTCCGACGTTACATGTGCTAAAGTTTCAATTAAATGTTCATGATAATTAACAACAAATCGTGTTATGAAATTTGGAAAAAGAGGTTGATGATTGCTGCCGAAAAAAAGAATAGTGCATGTTGCTATAGACTCCGCCCGGGGACATAGGTTCGACACAGGTTAAATTTTGCAATTTTTATTAATCGTTTATAGCTTTTAACGATTTATTCAATAGAATGGGGAAATGGAGAAAAAATCACATGATCTTCGTCCAACTTTTGCAAAGACAAATTGGAGACACCAAGACAGTCCTCTAAATGTAAAATGCGAATTGGAATTTATGTTGCGGAAGTACTCTGAAATAGACAATTTAAAGTCGTCACTTCAGTAAGGTGCAATCACCAAACTGAATAATAAAAGACTTAATACCAGTTCACGGAATGTTTTAATTCGCGATTTGTCCTGCTATTCATGTTATAACTGTCGTGATGAAAGTAATTCCTGTACTATCGAAGATCGAAGCCGGAACTTTTCGTCAATATAAACTTGTGCATGAAATGGGGGTAATTGAAAGACGAATCCCAAACAGCGACGAAAACTGTTTCATCGAATTAATAAAAACCCGGGATTATATTAGCCATTTTCGCGGACGATCCAGGAGTAGATTACTATATTTTAAATGTATATCAGAAGTTGAACACTATAGATGACTTGGGAAATAATTCTCAAGCCAAGGTTCAAGTAATTGAAGGGGTGTATTTCGACAACTTGTGTGCCAGGGAAAATACAATTCTATTCAAATTTAACCAAGGGTAAAAATGTCCGATTTACTTGCAGTGTCAGATATATTTGAATTGGAGTTGAATTAAGATATAGAAATTTTACAATGACAGATGATATGCACCTTGAAAGTTAAACATCCTATGATAAAAGTTTTGTACATCTAAAAAAAATTTTTTTTATTGAAAACCGTATACATGTACTTCCTCCCATCTTTCCTTCCTACATTACTTGCGACAGTTCTGCATTTTTTGTTGAAATAACTTAAAGGATAAACATTATTAAATCGAATCATTTCCACAACTTGAGGTAACTTATGATAAAATGACATCACAAAACGAACAGAACCAGAATCAACCAACATATAAAAAACCGAATAAAACTTGCAAAAATTAATCGAAGTCAAAAACCCTCTTCGACGCCGCATTTTAAGTGTAACGTGGTGTTGTAGGAACATCGTGCCCAACGTTTGAAAGTAGAAATAGAGCAATCAATACTTCAATTCACCCTTATCAAGAAGCCATGTGGTTTGCGCTTATTGATTGGGATGTGGAAAGCTGAGTTTGCCTTGGTAGGATTGAATGTCAGTCCACGTATAGTTCCACATATTATTCTTCCAAAATATTGAAGCTTTTAACGTCCTTGACTGACTATGTAGCCTTTTACAATACGTCCGTAGCTGAATGAACTATAACAGGTTCTATAAAATATATAAGTTTCTCACAGAAGGAAACCAAAGAAGGTAACCAAAGATTTTGCGACGATGCAAATATTAAATTTTACAATATAAATAAATATCTTTAACCAATGGATTCAAATAGCAAAAGCTATGCAATTAACAAATATATACTTATAAAGCTTCATGTAAATTATTTAACAATGAAATACATTAAATATGATCAAATTTGGAGTTTTACCAAGGGAGCTAATAATTTATAAAAAAACACTGTCTGCCACACAGCATTTCGGGGACTCTCCCTCTGGTATCTTTCGTCCCTCTTTTATAGCTGACTATGCGGGAGCTTTTTCTAATTATTGAGGGCATTATGATGACCTATAGTTGTTAATTTCTGTGTCATTTAGTCTCTTGGCAATCATAATACATATTCTTTTATATATATGGCGATGTCGTTATTACGACATAGTGATGTCGTTATTACGACATGTTATGTCGAAATTACGACATAGCGATGTCGTTATAACGACATGTTATGTCGAAATAACGACATCGCGATGTCGTAATAACGACATGTTATGTCGAAATTACGACATGCTATGTCGTAATTACGACATAAAATTTTTTTTTTTGAATGGCCCTTATCGGCTTCCGTGCAATTGTAGCGGTAGCGAATAAAAAGTTTTATTTTAATACGTATTACTTGTCCACGCATACGTTGAAGTGTATTAACGTAACAATGGCACTACGTAACCGTATATATAGGACAAGAACATTAATATTGTAACGTTCATAATTAATCCGTTCTTTTCTCAATAAGGCAGCAACCATTTGATTTTCTGGGGGGGGGCTATGGTTTTTTTTTCTGCACAAACTTTTTTTTTCGCCTGCGCGGCGAAAAACAATCTATTTTTTTCGCGACAAGTCGAAAACAATTTTTTTCTTTCAATTTTAGCATTACATATAGTGGCAGCTGAGGGTGAAACAAACAATTTTTTTTTCTCAGAATCTAAAACATATTATTTTTTTCTCCAAAAACTGGAAACAAACTTTTTTTTCCAAAAAAAACCATAGCCCCCCCCCAGAAAATCAAATGGATGCTGCCTAATGCTCTCCAGCAATCACTGTTCAATTTAACAATAACTTTGACCATTATTATTACATTTCCACGTAATTGTAGCCATTGCCTTTAGAAAACCAGAGACATACGATCATTTTCATAAATGTCGAATTTGTATGAAAAATTATAAAAAAAGTTACTAGTTTTAAATAGAGACATATAAAACGCTTGTTTTATTAAATTTACCAAGTTGAAACCACCCCTTTTCAGATTCAAGCAAACCTAGGCAATTAAGAGGCCGTGCCAATAAGCATAGAGCTACGTTCTGTACAAACATGGAATGTGCAAAAATTTAGACTCAGTTTAAAGTGCTCTTAATTGATTTGTTATATCACAAAAAAAAAGCATGTTAGAGACAAAGATTTTTTTTCGATCACATCATTACAACTCGTATCTAAGGAAAAGGTTTCCTTAGTTACGAGTCCAAAGAGAGTACCATAATTGGACAAAAATCAACACATTTGCAGGCTACCTAAAGCAAAAGTGTGACTAGGAGTGTGTTTTTTGTTACAAGTACAAAGAAAGGTAACCATAGCAAATCATATCTATATAAAACATTGTTATCAGTAATGATGTTTTTGTAATACGTTGCTATGGCAACGGGAAAATGCAAAAGAATTGAAATGGAAACATTAAGGAATAAGACCCAATTTCTATCATAAGGAATACAAAAATCTGAACTAAAAGTGATATGATGTATGATGTAATCCTAATATTAAATATCAGTACTGTCAATCTAAAAAATGAAATTGGGTAGACTCTTAAGAGATTTTTTTTGTTGACGGTTTCAAAAATGCCATTTTATTCCATTTTTCTAAGGTTTTCTTAAAAGTGCCAGATATGGTGTTTAGACTGAGATGACATGGTGCCATCTGACTGCTGATCTGCTAACATTATTGCACTATTTTGGTTCATGATAAAATTGTTTATAGATGGAATATGCCAATTATCAAGTGTTGGGGACTAATAAAGGCGGATTCAGGGTTTGAAAAAAAGGGGGGGGAGACATTTTTAAAAAAAATGCTCAAATGCCTAAACATTTTACCATAATCAATGGGCATTTAAAATTCACGATTTTAAACCCTCTTCTATATTTCACCAACCCTGGTTATACCCCTTTAATGTGATAATAAATCCGGAATTTTATAAATGATTTTTATTATTTTTTAAATATTCAGTTCATTCAGTTCATTCAGTTCAACCTGTCCAATTACACAAATGAGATTTTTTGCATGTTCAACAGTTGATAACTTTACAGAGTTGGTCTGATTAGAATGCACTCTAATTATTGATCTAACTTCCTTTTCTAAGCAAAGCACCCACAACCTCCTATGAAAAAAACCTAAGTTTTAATTATTTGCTTTATTTCAACTATGGTGAAGCATCTTTAGTTCAAAATCTGTTGACTTACATCAGTCAATTTACATGGTATTTGCTGGAAGTTTCTGGACCAGTTTTGTTGCGAAATTTTACACTATAATTGTTTGTTCAAGACTAGTAGCTAAGGGTTAAGCTTGTAAACAAATTACCTACTCGACTCACACATTAGTTAAGTGCCTGTCCCAAGTTGGGAGCATGTAATTCAGTGGTAATCATTTGGTTGCGTTGTTGTCTCTTTTACATATACCCCATTTTCATTCTCGATTTTATTTTTATTAGTTGCTGTCTGCCATAATTATTTCTTAGTTTGTTGTATAAACCTAAATCATGCATGGGTTTTCTAATTTATTTGTTTTCAATATTTGTTAATGCTGCTGGCTTTTAACATTGTTGACAGCTTGCTAAATAGTATGGGGTTTGCTCAATGGAAAAGGTTGTAAGAATACCAATAGTAGATACATCAATTTTGGTATTTTGTATATATTTGTCTTATTGGCAATTATACTACAACTCCATGTTTGAGTTCATATGACACTAAAAAAAAATCTGTCATTTTATTAGATCTTCTCTCATTTTATAATTGAAATATATCCATGGAAGAAATATACCTTAAACTTAAACTGCATTAATGTTGTATCTATTGTATTATAAAATATAAAATAGAAGATGTGGTATGACTGCAAATGAGACAACTATCCACAAAAGACCAAAATGACGCAGACATTAACAACTATAGGTCACCGTACGGCCTTCAACAATGAGCAAAGCCCATACCGCATAGTCAGCTATAAAAGGCCCCGATAAGACAATGTAAAACAATTCAAACGAGAAAACTAACGGCCTTATATATGTAAAAAAATGGACGAAAAACAAATATGTAACACATAAACAAACGACAACCACTGAATATACAGGCTCCTGACTTGGGACAGGCACATACATAAATAATGTGGCGGGGTTAAACATGTTAGCAGGATCCCAACCCTCCCCTAACCTGGGACAGTGGTATAACAGTACAACATAAGAACGAACTATAAAAATCAGTTGAAAAAGGCTTAACTCATCAGATGGACAAAAATATAAGTGGACGTGGCCAAGAGGGGGTAGGAGGGTCCTGATCCCGTAGTCCCAGGCTTAAAAACACGGAATCCCGAGGTCCCAAATTGAAATAAATTTAAATTCGGACATCTCGAAATTCGAAAAAAGAATTTCCGGATCCCGAAAGGGTCAATTCCGAAATCCCGAGCTTAAAAACATCCGATCCTGGAGTCCCGATAAAGGCCCTATTCCCCCTCTATAAAGAATTGTTTTCTTATTTTTCCCATCTGGGACGGTTTTGTATTGTGTTCCAATATCATACATTCTTTTTTATACATGTGATGTCCCTTATTTCTGATTAAAATATATTTGCGAAGATTACAAACTTTTTATTGCAGTTGTGTCCCTTTTCATCGATGCTAACTTGAACGAACATTGATCAATTTTGCGGGACAAGGTGATGCAGAGATTGGTCACTAAATGAATTGCAAATATGAAGAGATTGTCAAACATTTATGGATCCTTAAGTGCCATGTAAATATTAAAAATAGATATTTTTATTTGCCGGAAATTTAATTTGATGCGGATCAGTTTGAAAAATCGTGCACACAATTTATACTTGTGTACAACTTTAAATAAAATGATTCGCCGAGCGCAGCCTGATACGAAAATTTTGAAATGGGCAAAATCCCGCTATCATGTTTTAACACGTTACATAATGTATGTATGTGCCTGGAGACCGTTATTTTTCTCTTTTGAATTGTTTTACATTGTCATTTTGGGGCCTTTAACAGATGACTATACGGTATGGGCATTGCTCATTGTTGAAGGCCGTACAGTGACCTATAGGTTTTAATTTATGTGTCATTTTGGTCTCTTCTGGAGAGTTGTCTCATTGGCAATCATACCACATCTTCTTTTTTCATTTTTATACAACTATTTTGTTTAATCTTCAATTAAAGATTTCTTGGTATTGCACAATACTTTGCAATCTGATATTTTTTGCTTATTGCGTAATACTGTGCAATTGAAGATTTATTGCTATTATGCAATATTTCTGCTTTAATGCAATATTGTGATAATGTGCAATACTGTGCATTTGGATATTTCTTGCTATTGCACAATACTGTAGAATTGAAGATTACTTGCTATTGTGCAAAATTGTGAAATTGAAGATTTCTTGCTATTGCGCAATACTGTGTAATTGTAGATTTCTTGATAGTGTACAACATTGTGATATTGCGCAATAATGTGCAACTGAAGATATTGCTCAATACTGTGCAACTGAAGATATTTCTTGCTATTGCGCAATACTGTGTCATTGAAGATTTCTTGACATTGTGATATTGCGCAATACTGTGGAACGCTTACACATACAAAAATGCTAACGCTGTTTATCTTCATTTATACATGTACTGTTCATAGCGCTCAAAAGTTTGTAAGATGACAGAATATTTTTAAGTTCCATCTGAATATAGACACTCCTCGATTAATGATTAAAAAAAGTGTTTCTTTGCTTCTTTTGTGTTTAAATGGTTATTAACAATACCACTATCCTCCTCATCTCTCCTCCTTCGTTTCGTCATCTGTATCGTATTCTCCATCCACTCTCTGGTCATTTGAAACTTTCTCCTAGTTTTGCGCTGATTCAACACAAGAGCGAACCCTTCATAGTCCTTATGCAAATACATATTTGATGGCGAAGTGCGTCACTTGTTTATAGTTGTTTCTCATCGCACCCGCCCCGCATGTAACATATTTTTTTTGCCAATTCGTAAAACATTTTTGTATGTTCTGGTGTTATGGAGCAAGGATCTGAATTTTTCAGTTTAGGTATGACATGCCACATCTTCTTATATCTATGTTTTTCGAATAAATTGCGCTGTAAGTGGCATTACACTAAGATGAGCCTTTGGTATAGTAATGAGCAGACCAGTAAGTGATTCTTTTACATTTCAGTAAAACTAATTACACAATCCCGGTAATATTTCAATTTTAGGGCAGATCTTGTTTGACATGACTTTTGTTTTTAATTTTGTTTATCTTTATTCAATCATACTTCATATTTACACACTATACAATTTTACACATATTCATCAACTATTATATCACAGTTTGAAAAGAGGGACAAAAGATACCAAAGGAACAGTTAAACTCAGAAATCTAAAACTAACTGACAACGCCATGGGGAAAAATGAAAAAGACAAACAAACAACAGCACACATGACACAACATAGAAAACTAAAGAATAAACAACACGAACCTATTCCATACAAAACTACGCGCAAATATATTCATACTTTAAATATTGCAACATTTTCTTTTGGTTTTGATTTTGATTGTTTTAACTTTTTTTCATAAAATCAAAATCAGAATCGACAAATTGTCTCGATCCAAACAAAAATGATAAGTCTTGTTCATGTTTTATACAACATCACCAGGGCCGTAACTAGGGTTCGCAATCAGGGGAGGCAGGGGTTTTAGGGCCGCCGATTGAGGCCCCCAAGATAGGGTTGGGGGGAACAGTCATTGGCTAAAAATGACCCGTTTCCCTTCGATTTCCTTACTTTAAGAAACATCAGTATTTCTTGAACCTGGAAGCAACTTTTATGCAAAAGCAAGTTGAGATTGCTGTTCGGGGTGAGCCAAGGCTCCGTCTTAAAGGTGTTCTTTGACCAAATGATATGGCTAAAAATTACCTGTTTTCCTTCGATTTCCTTACTTTAAGAAAGATCAGTTTTGCTGGATCCTTGGAGCAATTTTCATGCAAACAATTATTATCTGTATCTAAAGATATTTTTTTAGAAGCTGGTAAGTTCAAAAAACATATATAGCAACATTATAGAACGCAAGATATTTTTTTTTATCGAGGATCTTGAACTTCAATATTGTTGAAAGCTGACAGGCCTTTTATAGCTGACTATATATGCGGTATGGGCTTTGCTCATTGTTGAAGGCCGTACGGTGACCTATAGGTGTTAATGTCTGTGTCATTTTGGTCTTTTGTGGATAGTTGTCTCATTGGCAGTCATACCACATCTTCTTTTTATAGACATGTATATAACTACAACCAGGCACTTTCTATACTAGTCTAGTATATACTTAGCATAGAAAGTCCCTGTTTGCACCAAGCTTGAGAAGTTCTTTGGAAGGTTTTATCTCCAGGACTTGGTCTGTTGTTTTGACATTTTGACTTGCATCTTAAAAATGTGTTAATTTTAGACGAATGTACGAGGGAGATTTCGATTAGTTTTAAATTGCTTAGTAGTTTTAAACTATTATAGTTTAATCTTATATAAAATATGTCTATAGGGGTATTTTTGTTTAAATTCTGAAATGTCTTGAAATAAGAGGTTTCCCAACATCCTACGAACGAACGAAACTCTACGAACTTATCGTTTAGAAGGTGTGATTTTGTTAAGGAAACATTTCTACATTTATTGATTGTGTGCAAAGAGACAGTAATCAATTATACATATATTCTTTGTGCAACCTTGTATCTTATTGGTGGGGAAAGACATTTTTATTCATTTTGTGTTGTTGGATATTGCATACTTTTACGTTGACTTTAGTTTGTTTAAATGTCGTATATTCGTTTGATTTATCTCCCTTATCCCGTTACAACAAGTACAAAAGAACCGTAGTTTTGGTCCGAGACCACAGTTGTCGTCCCTTGATTTTCGTTGTTCGATTTTCGTTGTTCATAAATACAGCAAGCAGCTGTGGTCATCCTGTTGAGGATATTTTAAGTGCCCTTTTATCAACGAAGCAAGAGAAATATTGTTTTCAAAATAAGAAAGATCTACTATATAAAAAAGAAGATGTGGTATGATTGCCAATAAGACAACTATCCACAAAAGACCAAAATGACACAGACATTAACAACTATAGGTCACCGTACGGCCTTCAAGAATGAGCAAAGCCCATACCGCATAGTGAGCTATAAAAGGCCCCGATAAGACAATGTAAAACAATTCAAACAAGAAAACTAACGGCCTAATTTATGTAAAAAAATGAACGAAAAACAAATATGTAACACTTAAACAAACGACAACCACTGAATTACAGGCTACTATATCCATTTTGCTTTTATTGGCTGGTGACGGTGACCTTTCATTTCAGCAAAACAAAGACTTATTGAGTCTGCACAATCATATACACACCAAGATTTAGAACATTCAATTAAAATTTGGAATTCCTAATTCCCAACTCTTCACTCTAGTTCAGTGTTATATATTACTCTTATACGTTTTGTTTTTAAAACAAGGCTATATTTTGTCAAATGACGAGCACAATAACCCCAAAGCGAATTCGAGAAGCGGTTTCATATTTCGTTATAGAAAAAATAATACTAATAGTTTATGTAAAATAACGACTCTCGTACGGTGTCGCGTTTATATCTTTTTAATGCATTGGTGCAATTGGATGCAAACAAAAAATGACCATAAAATGTCAGGTTTGCGAGATCAGACAGATACATAACAACTAAAGAATTGAAAACCTAGAGATCAAAGTTTGAAATTCGTCAGCAATGAGCAATTTTCATAAATAAAGCATGGTTTAGTCGAATACTTTGCGAGTAAAGAGTAAGAGACTACCATAGATTTGTTATTAACCCCAAATGCTTGATGGGTACAAATCAGTTTTCAGGAGTTACCTTTTTTGCATTACACCACATTACAACAGATATTAGAAAATACATGTAGGGCCTCGAAGTATTTCTAAGACATTGTTGTGTTCCTGTTCTATGTAGCTTTCTTTCTGGCAAACACGATGTTAGATTTTATAAATTCTGACAGGCACCGACCATTGAAAAACAATCGATCTGTTAAAAATAAGAAATAAAAATAATTGTTTGTTTTTTTTTTTTTGTTTTTTTTTTTATGGCAAATAAGAAAAATGACCGTTTGATTTAAAATTGTTTAAAATAATTTAGAATAGATTGATGAAAATAACGTATTTTAATGTGAAAAGGCTAGACTTTAATTTGTGACATAGGGATGTGATTGAGTGGTTTTATTTACAATTATTTCCCATTATTTCCCCAGTATAAATCTGCAATAATTATGTATCATCATGTTGTTTGATTTTCACATTACAACAAAACTAAGAATATGACGGATGGATTTATAATTAGCTGATTAATGTTTAGCGGCAACTATAAGGTGTATCATTAGGAGGACATTTGTTATAATAACATTAGATGTATGTTTCATTATATAATACGTTATTCTGATTGGCTACACTGCAATCTTACGTTATTCCTTAATCAATTTCATTACACAATAAAATGTATTATTCATGATGACACGAGGTCCCACAATAGAGTGCACAGGTAAATTAAATAAAAACTTGATAAAAATCGTGTTTTCATAATCCTAGGTAAAAAATGTAATTATAAGTGTTGTATGTTTCCTTTTGTAACTTCATAGGCTTGTAAAAGGGTTGAACTTGCGCACATTTTAAAAGAAAGCACTTAAATGTACTTCGGTCAACGCTTTTACACCCCAATGAAGTTATAAAAGGAAGCATTCAATAAATATGAACAAGGACATCCTGTGTTATGCAAACATGTGTATTTCGGCACAAGCGATGACCTATAGACCGTTTGTATCATATGTATATTTAGGGTGGGTTGCTCCGAATTAAGGAGGTATAGATACCGAAAAATAAAGAAAAAAAATTTACAAAATTAGAATAGAGTAAAACGGGCAAAATAAAGAACAGAGGGAAATGGTATAAGAAAATTAAAGAATAATAGATGAAAATCGTATAAGAAAAATAAAGAATAGAGGGAAATGGTCTAGTTTTTTCCCGGACAATTGTTGATGATTGTTTAAAGTCAAGTGCATTTATAGGTAAAATAACACGCAATCGTTAATTTGTACATTGGTAGGGATTTATGTTTGGAATTGATGAGGCACATAATGAGTAATTGTTTTTATTTGAAATTTTTCGAATATTTGTTGTTTTTTTTCCCGTCTGATTTTAAAATGAATAAAAAAAATTATGTTAAAAAAAAGAAATGGTTTAATTACGACATATAGATAAAACTGCTATTCAGTCGATTTTAAAATACATGCTATAAAAGAGAATACATAAACTCCGAATATACTTTTGTAAGTACACTAAATTAATTCCGACTTCCATCTAAAATAACTTGAATTGTTCATTTGGAAAAAAATTAAAAAGGGTGATACCTTAAGTTATTTAAAAAAATATTGGCTGACTACTCTGCAGACTGTAGTCTACTCGCACATTCACCAAGTACGTATTTCTACGGATAAAAAAAATTATAACTGTATCTTTTAGATTGTTTTTTATTTCAGTGTTTATTTTTCAAACTTTTTATGTAAATAATGTTGGATCAACATCGAGTCAGATTAAATTATAATTTACTAAATTATTAATTACAAACTGAAACTTGCACCAATCCAAATTTCACGCGTTTTATATTAAAAAAAACCATATACACTAAACGAAACTTTGCACGCCAAAAAAACGATGTACGCTCAACTATACGATATATTACGCTAAACGAAACGATGTACGCTAAACGATACGGTATACGCTAAATGAAAAGATGAACACAAAACCATACGATACACGATAAAAGAGCGGTTATGTTATCGTTTATGGTATGGTTTATGGTACATGGTTTCGTTCGTACATCATTCGTTCAGCGTCCGTACAACGTTCGGTCAGCGTTTCGTTTGCATTCGTACACCGTTCGGGAAGCGTACGTACATCGTTCGGGCATCGTTCGTATTTTACGTTACACGGACTGTATAGTCCCTAGTGGTGACAGTGGGTTACTTGCCATTAATTTCCCTAGTGTTGACAGTGGGTTACTTGCCATTAATTTATATACCCCTTCCAAATTTATTTCTCAATGTTTAATGCCTCAAATTGCAAGAAGGGGGGGGGGGGGGGGGGGAGTGAAATTACACTGTAAAAATAATTGGGTTCAGAATTTTAAAGGAAAGTAGTGATTTGGTCCAGCTGAAAAAGGTTGAAAATTAGCACTTCGGAAGCTGTCAAAAGATTTCAAGACGCCCTAAAGATAAAATTGTCCATATTTTGAGTTAGAGCCGATGAAGTTTTCTATAATTTTAATATAATTTGTCCCAAAGTAGTACAACACACTGTAAAAATTTCATTGAGAAAGCTCAAGTGGGATTTTTTAATTTTCATTTATGTTCTAAAAGAAATGCACTACGAAATAATTGTGGTCTCGGACCTTTTGTAATACAGTGGTTGTAACTTTGTTTTACCCACCCGATAATTTTACTACTTTTTGATGAAGTTGAAGGTATTGATGCCACCACAATTGTTTTTGCATTTTTGAGAATGTTCGTGTGAAAATTGATGTTCTGTCGAGGCAGTGTTGTTATTAGCCGTGACAGATGCGTTGTGGTTAACATGTGGAAATGTACTGTTATATTATTTATTTATGTATTTCTTTGCGTTTGGTGTTTTTTACATTTATTTGTAATTTGCATGTTCCCGTCATGTAATCTTGTCATTTTACCGGTATATTCAATATTACCATAACGCGCGGAGGTAAAATCACAAAAATACTGAACTCAGAGGAAAATCAATTCGGAAAGTCCATAATCACATGGCAAAATCAAATAACAAAACGCATCAAAAACGAATGGACAAGAACTGTCATATCCTGACTTGGTACAGGCATTTTCAAATGTAGAAAATAGTGGATTGAACCTGGTTTTATAGCTAGCTAAACCTCTCACTTGTATGACAGTCGTATCACATTCCATTATATTGTCACCGATGCGTGAACAAAACAAACAGACACAATAGTTAAAAATGTCAAAAATAGGGGTAAAGCAGTCAACATTGTGTTATCATCTTAATCACTGTAAAAACAACAGTGAATGTTGCATTGTTGGTTGTTTTTGTCTCACTCCTGTGTTCTGTAATTTCGTTGTTTTCCTCTTATAGTTTATGTGTTTCCTCGGTTTTAGTTTGTTACCCAGAATTGTTTCTCTCGATCGATTTATGACTTTCTTTTGAACAGTGGTATAATATTGTAACCATTATTTACAACGACATAATCAAGACATGCCACAGAACATCCCTGTGCGAGTGAGAAGATGAAGTCCCTCTTATCTCTTTTGGTAAAACTTTAAGATAACTTCCCAGAAATCTTTCTTTTTAAAGCTATAACTACCCTGCTCGAAGATAAATTCTTCGTTTGGAATATCGGAACAGTTACAAACAGATGTTCAAAATCGCAGGAAAGAACTATTACCACTCATGAAAGAACTCAGAGACCAAAATGTAAAAGCCAACTTTGTCAGGGACAAAATTCATGTTGGCGGCCAGGAATATAAACCTTAGCGGTTACCCAGAGAACATGCATACACTTTAAAATATTTATCATGAAACATTAATGGCTTAGAGTCTTGTTATGATGACAATGATTACTTGAACTTAATAAATAGTTATGATGTGTTATTTTTTATGTGAAACATGGTTAAAAAAAGACATTTTTATAAATATTGAAGGTTTCACTATGGTAACGTTTGTTAATAGAAAGAAAAATATAGGCCAAAGAGAAGAAGGAGGTATTGCTGTTTTTTGTAAAAATAATATTTTTGAAGGTATTTCTATTGAAAAAGAAAATGATCATGGTATTGTGCTTATAAAGTTATATTTTAATTTGAATGATGATTTGTATATATGTTTTGTTTATATACCTCACGAAAAGTCTAATTTTAATCGAATTTGTGATAATGATTTTCATGATGATATAGAAAATATTTTTTTAGAATATAAATATAAAGGTTCAGTTATTGTTTGTTGTGATATGAATAGCCACACTGGCGAGCTAAATGATATTCTTGAGACTGATAATTTAGAAAAGTATATCGACTGAGTTGAGCCCGATGTATCTCCTACAATTTCAAAACGATGCTCGATGGACAAAGTAATAAACGCATACGGACGCAAGTTAATACAACTATGTTACAATACAGGACTAACTATTGCGAATGGTCGTCTCGGTAATGATTCTCTTGGATCTTATACTTTTTGTACATCTAGGGGTCAAAGTGTAAATGATTACTTGCTGGTTTGTCCCGAAAATTATGGTATTATCAAGAACTTTGGTGTAATAGATCTTAATAAATTTCTGATCATGCCCCTTTATCATACGAGATAGGTCTAAATAAAAAAAAATTTAGCAATATTAAGTGCAACAGTTTGTCAAGTGATCACAAATACCTTAAATGGGACTCTAGTAAAAACCAAGACTATATTCAACTGCTATCAGAACATAATGAGTTACTTAGTTCGTTGGCCAGAAACATGAATAGTGCCAATGATGTTAATAATTCAGTAAGGGAGATAAACCGTATTTTATATGACAGTGCTTTCGCTGTTTTTGGTAAAACTGTACAGAAACGTAGCGCAACATACGTGAAACGCCATGATAACGATTGGTTTAACCAAAACTGTGCTTCTGCGAGACGAGACTTTAACTCTGCTAGAAATTTTTACCAACATCATCCAACTGATGCAAATCGCCAGCATTTTATTTTATCCCGAAACAAGTACAACCGAACAAAACGGTTGGCGGTGACCAACTATAAGCGAGCTAAAGGTCAGAAACTCTGTGAATTTGCCAAATCTGACCCTCGAAAAATTTGGTCGGCATTTAAACCAATAAACAAAAATAAATTTCTTGCTGACAGTGACTTACTTATTAATCATTTCGAACAGTTACTAGGTGGAAACCCTTCTGATATCTGCGAAGAAGTTATAAATCTGATTGAATCTGAATCGTTTTTAAATGACATTGTTATAGATTCGCTGTATAATGAAATCTCCGAAAATGAAATTCTGCAGTCTATCTCAAAACTTAAAACTGGAAAAAGGGAGGGAAGTGACAATATTATAAATGAAATGTTTATTGCCGGGCCGAACTTTTTTGCTCCGATTTTGAAAATGCTTTTTAATTTTATATGCAATAGGGGAATTTTCCCTGATTTTTGGACAGAAGGAATCCTTATAACAGTTCCAAAAAGTGGAGACTTATCCGACCCAAATAATTACCGTCCTATAATTTTAGTTAGTGTGATGTCGAAAATTTTTACATCTATTTTGACTAACAGATTGATCAATTGGGCCGATGGCGAAGAAAAGCTTATTGACAATCAGTTCGGATTTCGACCAGGCCGGTCAACTGTTGATGCCATATTCATTTTACATGGAATCATATCACACATATTACACCAAAAGTCTAAAGTTTATTGTGCTTTTGTCGATTTCCGCCAAGCCTTTGATAAGGTAATTCGGAGAATTCTCTGGTACAAGTTATTGCAAAGTGGAGTCAGTGGGAAATTTATAACAATTATTAAAGCAGTATATGAAACCGTGCGTCTACGAATTAGAACGAAAGACGGCTTATCTGATGCGTTTGTAAATTTTCTTGGAGTGAAACAAGGGGAACCACTCTCACCTCTCTTGTTCCTATTTTTCATTAACGATATAATTAGTGATATACAAGTTGATAACAATGGTGACATATTTGAACTTAATGGTTACCTCATATATTTGATATTATTTGCTGACGATACAGTTCTGCTAGCAAAGTCTCCCGATGCATTGTAAATTTTATTAGATAAACTTTCATTCTACTGTAGGAGATGGAATATAACTGTAAATACGGACAAAACAAAAATTGTCGTATTTCGAAATGGTTGGAAGCCCGTATCTGACCATTTTTATTTCGAAGGCCAAGAACTTGAAATCGTCAAATCATATATATATCTTGGTATGCTGCTACATTTCAATGGTAAATTTGTTCAAACTCAAAAAAGAATGGCACAACAAGGAGCTAGAGCTCTATCGTCTTTAATCAACTCGATGAAAAGAGTATTCATTGGTCCAAGTCAACAGTGTTTTAATTCAATAGTATGGTTATATCCGTTCTGAACTATGCGTCCGAAGTGTGGGGATTTCATCGGGCCAACGAAGTAGAATATGTTCATAATCGTTTTTGTCGATATATACTCAACTTGGGTAAAACTGTACCAATTTTGTTTTTATGTGGTGAACTCGGACATTTTCCGATGTGTATTTCAAGAAAATATAGAATTGTTAAATATTGGTTGCATTTAATTAAGGACCAACCAAAAATTGTGTATGATGTATATAAAGTTTTATGTATTGATGCTACTAATGGCAAAACAAATTGGGCATCCAATGTAAGAGACCTTTTGTTTAGTTTAGGTTTGAATTATACATGGATTAACCAGGATCACATAAATGTGTCATTTGACCTTATTAAATCACGTAGCAACGATCAATATTATCAAAGCTGGTATGCTAATATTAATGCTTGTGAAAAAGTCTATCTATAAATGTTTCAAACTAGATTTTTGTTTGGAGAATTATTTACAATATAATTTTAATACCAATATACTTACAAAACTACGTAGTGGAAGCTTGAAATTATATTTAGAAACAAGTCGCTATGACAATATTCCTAGAGACAATCGTATTTGTAGATGTTGTAAAATGAATAATATTGAAGATGAATACCATTTTGTGTTGATTTGTCCTGCATATAGAACACTTAGTTGTTCATGGCCAAATACACGAAAGCTAATTTTTCTGTTAGAAGCTGGGTCAAAAAGCTTAACTAAAAATCTATGTAATTATCTTAAACTGCATGGAAACTAAGATTGCAAATTATCAGTTAATATATTATTCATATTATTATAAGTTATATCTGCATTTTTATTTAATTTATTTAATTGTTCTCTGTATTCTGTCATATTTGTCATATATGTATATATGTATTATGCTAAAGCAATGTTGTTGCTAATGCAATAAAGATTCATTCATTCAAATGAGCTATTGCATTATTGGTACCAATATAGAAAGCAATGACCAATTTTTTATTTAAGAATATAATTCATACTATTTATTAAAATACATCTATATTATTACATTTCAATATAGTTAATCAGTTCTGTATAGAACGTGTGATCACTATCTATATATATATATATAGAATGTACTTATTGATAGAAGAAATTTAAATAAAACATTGAATTGTGTTTAATTGCTATGCGGGTTAATTAATATCCGTGTACTTTAAAACTTCAAAACAAGTAAACAGAATGAAAGTCAATAGTACTGTGAAATAATTTTATTTCTGATCAGATAACGACTTTATTTTTAATGAAATATTTTGATTTTGAATCGCCTGAGGAATGGTTGTCATGCATTTAAAATTAAAACTTGTTCTAAAAAACAACAGTGTACATAATCTTCTCAAAAGATGCTAAGAATGAATAGAAATATATAAACGAAACAGACTTTAAGCCTTGTTAATTCTTTGAAACGTTTAAAAAAAGAATAAATTAAAACTTTTAAGAAATGATAAATTTTGCAACAATAGTTTCCTTTGATTCTACAACCTGAACATTTATATCTGTGAATTCATCAAATAAACACACAGACAAAATATTTGGTTAATATAAAGGACTATCTAGAAAATATAGGTAACTAGAGATCCTTACGTCAAGTTCGAATTTTTCTCAATGATTACACATCAATAAAACGAACTCATGATCAAATACAAATCGGTAAAAACTAAAAACAAGGCAATATGGATCAAATTTTTAATCAACGTAGATTAAAAGCTCTAATTAAAAAAAACATAAACGAGTGCGGGTTCGTAAGGACTTCTTAAACAATCAGTATGGATACCGGTGTAAATATACTATTGCTTGTTTCATCATACAAATATGAGTTAAATTTAACTGAAAGAATAAGATAAATTCATATTAAGTAGGTATAATCTATTTTAATGAGTCCAAATTACCAAATCGTTCTTAAATCCGGTACTACTCTTAGCTCTGAACTAGTTCTACAAGAGAAACATATTTAAAACATACCGTATGGCCGGTTACTTTCGCGGGGTGTAAATTGTTGCTTATTTTCGCGGACAGAACAAAATCGCGAAAATAAATTCCACCAATTTAAAAGTGCACATGCAAATGTATGGATAAAAGTTTTAAATCTGCCAAAATAATCACCGTCGAAATATTTCTTATAACTTTTTGAACGAAAATTGCGCAATTTTTCACCCGCGAAAATAACCCGATATAATGAATTTAAACTTTTGTAGAATATCTCATATTAACCACTCAAAATTCTCAAAATAACAAAAAATATAAAGACATGATATCAAACTACCACTGACAAGCGTTCCTTACTCCTGTTACTCGGACATGAAAATGTGGTTGGATTAAATTAATTATAGAAAAAAACATTTAACCGTAATCCATTATCTTATTTTCTAATTGAAATGGGTTAACAGAAAATCAAGTAATTTTGCTGTTATGTCTGAATTAGGAAGATTTCCTGTATATTTTTCGATTTTATTGGCAATGTTAAAATATGCTCGTAGGTTAGAGAACACACAGGATGGTTTATTATATGATGCATATATTTGTTATAAAAAGTTACATGCAAACAATATCACTGCATGGTTTTCTAGTATAAACTATTTAATGAAAGAACTAGACTTGCCAAACTTAAATGTAAGTGTTGGCCGTTTATGTGCTATAGTTAAGAATAAATTATGTTTTTATAATCATTGGAAAGAATTTAGAGAAAATACTGTTAAATCAGGTAGAGGTAAACTCTTGACCTATTTTTCTTTTTTTGGGGTTACTCAATATGCAACTTGGGCAGGCAACATAACGTTACATATTTCGTTTTGGGCTATGATATTTTATTTTGGCCAAATATAATATCGTTTCCCCAAAACATTTCTGAGTAGTTAGGGTGCCTACGTGCCTTAACGAGGAATAGTCTCATCTTGATTGCTCAACAGCTCTATTTCACGTCGGTCTATGCCCACAAAGATTTACTCTTATGCGGTACCACGTGGAAAATCAAGTAAGGCTATACCGCTCGGGAACGGCTTGCTAAAGTACTCTGAGACAAGTAGACTGGTAGTCGTACACACACGTGTATGCAAATACCCCTATGGTGACGCATTTCTGTCAAAGATATGTGGCTAGCTCAGGCACAGTATTTTAGCGGCAAATTATCCTTAATTATCTGAGAACACACTATCATTTTATGTACATACTGTGTGTTTTGTGTCAACTGCAGGTAGCATGTAATTTGTTTTGTTCTTGATTTACAATATGACAGAACTGAGTGAATTACATGATACTAGAGAAAAAATATCCTCAAGCATTCACACAGTGTGCCGCGCACACTGCTCGGATAGTTAAGTATAATGTTGGCGTCAGTTAGTTTACATTCATTGCTTTTTATTCACCGACGCCAAGGAAGTTTTCTGTAACATAACGTGTTGCCCTTAAGCCCAAATATTTGTATATAAAAATAATTATTTTATTATGTTTTATATTTTTTCAGTACTCGAACAAATCAGACTGGGTATCTTGAAATACTTCCTGCTGGACGTTTACAGGCTTTATATCAACAATAACTACTTTCGTAATTATGGTATATTGTCTGTGATCGTTCTTATAGACGGTCATTAAAAGCTATCAATTATCTGCGGTCAAGGTTAATTTATATTTATTTGTACATCTCTAATCATTGTTCACGCCTGTAATTCTCTTATCAAAGGTCTATTAAGGTCAACGCATTGAGGTTTATTAGTTAATTGGCTTTGGTCTGCTGTGTCGGTATTAACTTTGGATCATACGCTTGATGTGTATTTATTATGTTTGAAACATGTTGTATAAATTTTCAATTAAACACTTTTTTGGTACTGAAAAATATCTGCAATTAAAAGAATTTAAAGATAGACGAGCACTGTGCAAGATCAGAATAAGTGCACATCCCCTAAAAGTAGAGACAGATAGATATGCTAAAACCTATATAGATAAGTCACAAAGAATATGTAAAAAATGCACCTTAGATAAACTTGAAGACGAAGAAGATTTTATATGTCAGAGTCCCCTTTCAACTCTTTACGAAAAGAATTTTATGATAATATTTCAATAGGTTGTAAAAAATGAAAAGTTAAGCACAAGTGCCAAATTTAATTGGCTTTTTATTCAAGAAAACCTAGAGGTATTGAAAAATATTGCTATTTATATTAATAAATGTTTGGAACTGAGAAAACTATCAATATAGTATAGATATTGTTTTATTTAAGACGTTGAGAATATTTGCCTGTTAATAATAGATATATTGTTATGTTTGTTTTTAGCTCACCTGGCCCGAAGTCGTCGTTAACTTTTACAAACATCTTCTCCTATAAAACTACTGGGCCAAATTTAACCAAACTTGGCCACAATCATTATTTGGGTATCTAGTTTATCAAATGTGTCTGGTGATACAGCCAACCATCCAAGATGGCTGCCATGGCTAACAATAGAACATAGGGGTAAAATGCAGTTTTTGGCTTATAACTCAAAAACCAAAGCCTTTAGAGCAAATCCGACATGGGTTAAATTATTTATCAGGTCAAGTTCTATCCGCCCTCAAATTTTGAGATGAATCGGACAACCCGTTGTTGGGTTGCTGTTCCCCATAATTGGTAATTTTAAGGAAATTTTGCTGTTTTTGGTTATTATCTTGAATATTATTATAGATAGAGATAAACTGTAAACAGCAATAATGTTCAGAATGTATGATTTAGAAATAAGTCAACATGACCGAAATCGTCAGTTGACCCCTTTAGGAGTTATTGCCCTTTATAGTCAAATTTTAACCATTTTTCGTAAATCTTAGTTATCTTTTACAATAATCTTCTCCTCTGAAACTACTGGGCCAAATTAATCCAAACTTGGCCACAATCATCTTTGGGGTATCTAGTTTGAAAAATGTGTCCGGTGAATCGGCCAACCAACCAACATGGCTGCGACGGCTAAAAATAGAACATAGGGGTAAAATGCAGTTTTTGGCTTATAACTCAAAAACCAAAGTATTTATAGCAAATTGACGGTGTTAAATTGTTAATCAGGTTTATCTGCCCTGAAATTTTCAGATGGATCTGACAACCCGTTGTTGGGTTTCTGCCCCTGAATTGGTAATTTTAAGGAAATTTTGCCAAAAAAAAAAAAAAAAAACAACAGCGTCTATTTTTTTTTTGGATGGGAAAGATCAATATAAAAACCGTCACAACGGTGATGACTGATGTACCCATATTTTGACTATTTTATTTATTATGTCTGTTTAGTTGACGCATCGTTGTCAATATAACGGAATTTGATGAGACTATCGTACAAAGTAAGAGGTTTAGCTCTATAAAACCAGGTTCAATCCACCATTTTCTACATTTGAAAATGCCTGTACCAAGTCAGGAATACGACAGTTGTTGTCCATTCATTTTTTATGTGTTTTGTCATTTGATTTTGCCATGTAATTAGGGACTTTCCGATTTTATTTTCCTCGGTGTTCAGTATTTTTGTAATTTTACTTTTCACAAACTTATACGAGCGGATGCACCAGACTGAGTTTTCAATAAACATTTACCATTGTTTACCAAGAATGATAAATAACAATGGACAAAAGTGAATTTCCATACAGATGAAAATAAGTCATTTCACTTAATAAACAGAATGATCAAATTGACCTGTGAACAATAATATTAACGGTACCAATTTTTCTGCACCAGATGCGCATTTCGACAATACATGTCGCTTCAGTGATGCTCGTGGCCAAAATATGTAAAATTCAAAGCTTATGTAAAAGATGAAGAGTTATAATCCAAAAGTTCCAAAAAGTATAGCCAAATCCGTGAACGGAATCAGAGCTTTGAATGAGGGAGATACATCCTTAATTTATAATAATTTTTAACATTTTGTAACAGCAAATTTAATAACACAAAAAATCCGTAGTTTTATGCCAGTACCAGAGTACTGGCTACTGGGCTGGTGATACCCTCGGGGACTAACAGTCAACCAGCAGAGGCATCGACCCAGTGGTAGTAATAATTTATCCATAATTTGAAAAGTATATGAAATAGTTATGTCTGACAGTTAACTAAAGTCTTTGTTAACATATTGCACGATTTGTCATATGCATTTTGAAAAGGTTACCGATGTTCAACAACTCTGCTTGAACGTCTTGAAGATTGGAAAACAACCTTGAATAAAATCATGTGCATGGCAACACTACTTGCACATAGAAAACAAAAAATGGAGCATTTCTAACCTTACCAAACACTGTCTATCACCTAACATTCTTTCAAGTAAATGTAAACTATTCACAAATAGTCTTTTCTCAAAATTAGCGGAAAACTTTAAATTGTATCATACAATTCGTACGCAACAAATCGAACTTCAGTGAGTTCTCAGCGGTTTTTCTGACAACTAGAAATGTGTACCCTACTATCAAATATGGAGACTAAGTAACCAATTTTGATCTGAAACGGTACTTATTGTATGACGTAGGAAACAACAGAACCTTGCATGGTGTAATTTTTAGTCAAATCAATTGTTCAATATACGCTGTATATATAAAGTTGAATACTTTGGTTTGACGATTTTTCGTCATACCTGCTAACAAAATAGACCTTGTTAATTTCGTAGTATAGATATTTCAATTACAGATTAAATATTAATTGCTATAACGTTTTGTATAAACCTTTGACACAGATCATTTAATTTAAATGCAAATAGATTTCTGGTAAATATACACCCATGGGTTTTGATAAAAAGCAAAAGTATTAATCAACAACTTGATTGGTACTGCTGCAAATGTTTTACAATTGTTCACGTAATTAATTTGTAATGTATTATTTTTCAAAATTGATAGGGAACAACCCGTTAAATTAAAAGATCGAGAGATAGGTATTATGTTGGTTAATTTAAACTTTTGAAATTAAAATATAGAGCGCATTTATTGATAGTTGGTTCCATTCTGAAAAGAAAAGATCTGAAGAGTGCTATTTGCAGATATTGTATTTCTATTTAATTGGTAAATATTTCTTTAGTTACTTTTTAGTGTAGAGAAGTTATTTCCTTGTTTAGTACTTTTATGAAATGGTTTTACTTTTTATTATATAAATTGAAGAAAAAAACAATATCAGGTATGTACAAGAAATTTATATTTTTTCTTATACAATTACATTTCATGTATGTTTCATTATAATACGATACTCTGATTGGCAAACTGCAATCTCGCGTTATTGCTTAATCAACTTCATTACACTATAAAATTTATCATTCATGACGACACGAGGTCCCACAATAAAGTGCACAGGTAAATGATATTAAAATCGTGTTTTCATGATCCGAGCTAAAAAATGCAATAATAAGTATTGAATGTTTCTTTTTTTTGTTTTTTTTAACTTCATAGGGTTGCAAAAGTTGACCGTGCGCACATTTTTAGAACGAAGAGCTACGCTAAAGCGCTTCATACAAGATGTAATTCGATCAACGCTTTTACACCCCAAATGAAGTTACAAACAGAAGCATTCAATTCATAAAAAATTTGCCTTTATTTTATATGTCGTCTGATTGTGTACAATCACAGTTCTTTTAATTGATCAGCAACAGTATTGACAAATAAAAATGTTAAATTCAAAATGCAAAGAAGTAAGGTACAGAAAAAAAAACCAACTACAGCCGTAAGTGAAAAATCTGATCATTAGATGAATAATTCGAGAGGATCTAATTTAAAGTTAAACTTGCATTGTACTGATCTAAAATTTATCAGTGGACCTACGAGCTAATGCATTCAAAACAGCAGTTGACGAACTAGTTCGGTGCAACATAAATAGATTTCGACTATTTGTTGTTTTTTGGTTTCAACGAATCTTCCGATATTTTGTAGTTTTTTTTAACTGAATATTGCAAAACAAAGATGAGAGATTGCCGACATATGATTACATTAGCATTTGATCGTACGGTTATATGTTGCATTTATATTCCTCGTTTGTTTTGCATTAATCCTTTACTAATATATTGTATAAATATTACAAGCTTTTAGTTTACCATTTATTTCAAAACAATGAAGACAGAACGTTAAGTAAAATAAGTTAAATAAAACAATATCTGAGGCAAAATATTGTAAACCGAAGCGAAGCATACAAAAAATATTTTCAAGGGGAGGGTTGCAATCTAATCAAATACGACCATTCTGCCGGCTAGCCATGCGAAATAGGTAAAACATTTACCTCGTATTAACAAATAAAAATCTGGCATTTTTACGTGAAGCATTATATATGTAGTAATATTTGTTTTAAATATATCAGTAACATGGATGATATGTCGTACAATTCCTGAAAATCTGATGCCTACAGTGAGAGTGCAATGTTTATTTCAGCCATCCAGTTCATCTTTCGCTTGCCTACGTGCAAATTTAGTTTTATTTTGAAACCCAAAATGCGTACCAATTTTTAGGCGAAAGCGTAGACAGCAATATAAACCAAAATGCAACATTTATAACTCATCGGAATAACTTTACAATAAGTTATATTTTATGAAAAAAACATCCTTTTAAAATATTGACCAAAAACTAACATATATATTTTACAAACAAATCAACTTGATATACTTCATAATTTTTTGACTATCTTATTTTATTGTGTCTGTTTAGTTAACGCATCAATGTAAATATAACGGAATTTGATGAACCTGTCATCTAAGTGAGAGGTTTGGCGCTATAAAACCAGGTTTAATCCACCATTTTGTACATTTGAAAATGCCGGTACCAAGTCATGAATATGACAGTTCTTGCCCATTCGTTTTTGATGCGTTTTGTTATTTGATTTTGCATGTGATTATGGATTTTCCTCTAAGTTCAGTATTTTTGTGATTTTACTTTTTACCAACTTTTTTCTTACACCATTCTATAAGGTATTGTATCGTGATTTTTTCTGAATCCTTTACATTTATATCGACTGAGTTGCTATTAAAGAGATATACAATGTAATTTATTTTCTTCAGGAAAATGCAGATTGGAAATTGTATATTGATATATGAACTTGGTGCCATCTTTCACGTCGGTCAGTACCTTGAATCGCCAATACTGAATGTATTTTATAATATTGGTCCACAAATGTGCAAATCCAGATGCATTAGGACCGTAGGATGTAATTCATTCAACTTCGTAAAAAGTCTTATGTACTGCGAACTTCTTAACTCGACTCAATCAGTCATACCAGTAAACAAGTCACATTACATGTACTCAAACATGTCAACGTGGACAATTGTAAGTACTTATATATTTAAATGTCTTCATAAAGTGATCAGGATTTTATTTCCTTTTATGAATAAATTGTCAGAGAGAATACCGCAATGCATTCAAATTGTTATAGAAACATAGCGTTAAGATAAAAAAAAATTATATTCCCGCTTCCCGTATCCGGAAATGTAATCATGTCCATTTCCCGCACCGTTTTTTTTTTGTAAATATTATAAAAAGATATCAACATTTGTTTTTAAAATCACAGTCTAACCTGTATATAACGATTTTAAACATAAAAGCACCCCACCACACTTTGTAAATATCTGTGAGAATATTTGTGTCAGCATAAAACCTATTTATCTAAAGCGGGAGTGCTCCGATATAAATTTATAACAGCGAAAACCTGTAAAGAACAAAATATTGGTTACTTTCCCCCTTACTTATATTCCCTATCAAAAAGTGTTCGTTGTTAGAATAAAGTACAAAGAACTTCTGAAGGATTTGCCTTCAACTGCAGTTATATTGTATGCTGGCGAAACAAAACTATCCATAACCGCTGCATGTTTATGCACCTGTCCTGATTGATTGAGGGGCCTGTCGTTCAGCAGTTATCGTTTGTTGATGTTGTTCATTGGTATTTTCCCGTTTGGATATTTTGGTCTGTATCAAAGCCCTGTGTAAAAGGCCGTAATTTGACCTGTGTTTGTTATTATCAGGTTGAGAACAACCCTCCCTCAGACAAGGGGTCATTTTACTGATGTAGAAAAGAAAATAGAAATACCAAGAATTTGTATAGTTCTTCTATACAAAACCTTTGAAAACTTAGAATTTTGTACTCAAAAAGAGAAGAGTTACATCATATTTTAAACAACTTTTTCTAAAAGAGGGGTCCACATATTTTGAATAATATTAAACTGTTAAAGTAAATGTGTTAACATGGTTAAAGTCCAGGAATATTACAAAATTCTTGGACATGTTTTGACCATTTACAAGGGGAGGAATCTACGTCATCACGCAGGGTGTCGGCGATTGAAATTGGACCACCATTTTGTCGCTTCAAGGTAAGAATTTGACTTATTATGCCAGTTATATGAGGGTTATGATTATACAAGATAGTCCACCAAAGACTATATAAAGTAGGAAAATAAATGAGCCATCGCTCAATACTATTGGTTATCTCAATTTTGCAAACACTTCGATACCAGTTTTAGGAATTGGGTCAACATGCCGGATATCGGCAAAATTTTTCATAACAACATCTTGATTATCAAGAACCGCCTACTTTATCAACAAATGAACATGTCCGAATTCTTTATTGTACTCGGGAAAATACTTGTTACTCACAAATATCCGTCATTATGGTCGAAAAACGTCTTATTTTTAAAAAATTGAAAAAGGATGTCGGCAACACATCGAATATCGAAGGATGTCGGGGACACACTAATATATACTATTTTTAACACATATGTTATTCAACATGTGACTAGATCTAATTTAAAACTAATGGTCATGACAAGCCGCAAATCAAATTTAAACTTGTGCAGGCGGAAACGATCGCGAATACAATCTGATGTTGAACAGCCGACCAGATCGCCCACTAAATCGCCACCCGTAAAAAAAATCAAAACCATGCAAGTCCTCATTTGTCATCAAAATAAAAACGCCTGGCAAAAATGTTAAGTTTCCCCAATGCCAATTACTGAAGAAATTTCAACAAAACCGCCAGTAGACTTGCGCAAATGTCACGATAGAGGACCAACAGGGCCATGCATACGATTGTTTGCAGATCAACTTCAAAACGACATGTTACATGAAATGGAACATGAAATAAAGGATCCCCCAAAAATGACAAACTGCAAGAATTGATAGCACTTGCTCCTGCAGTTCTTCCGTATTATAATGTGTGGTTGAACAACGTGTAGTTATATAAGATTGTTTTTTTAATCTGGTGTCTGGGATGACATTGCATAATTGTCTGGGTGGAATGCCTTTACCAGCAAAGTTTCCCGTGAGATTTTTTTGTACTGTAGAGACATGAAAGTTCGATTAAAAAGCCAAATTAACTACGGTATCATATGCAAGTAAAAATGTAACGAAACGCACGTCTGGCGTATAAAATTTTAAACCTGATACTTTTTGTTAGCTGAAACGATCCGACTCTGACTTTCACCTTCTAAAACTTTTTTCTCTCGATTATTTACAAAAATTGAATCCTGAAATTGAGTGCATGAAATGGAAGCAAGCAAGGAACACTAATCCTGCTTTGTTTTTTTTTCGTATCTTTATTATGGTTGATATAATCAAAGGACACTTACATTGTTAATATATTAGTGTGTCCCCGACATCCTTCGATATTCGATGTGTTGCCGACATCCTTTTTCAATTTTTTAAAAA
Source organism: Mytilus galloprovincialis (assembly GCA_037788925.1). Taxonomy (NCBI): domain Eukaryota; kingdom Metazoa; phylum Mollusca; class Bivalvia; order Mytilida; family Mytilidae; genus Mytilus; species Mytilus galloprovincialis. The sequence continues at coordinate 53,255,806 of CM075332.1, forward strand.
TAAGACGTTTTTCGACCATAATGACGGATATTTGTGAGTAACAAGTATTTTCCCGAGTACAATAAAGAATTCGGACATGTTCATTTGTTGATAAAGTAGGCGGTTCTTGATAATCAAGATGTTGTTATGAAAAATTTTGCCGATATCCTGCATGTTGACCTAATTCCTAAAACTGGTATCGAAGTGTTTGCAAAATTGAGATAACCAATAATATTGAGCGATGGCTCATTTATTTTCCTACTTTATATAGTCTTTGGTGGACTATTTTGTATAAACATAACCCTCATATAACTGGCATAATAAGTCAAATTCTTACCTTGAAGCGACAAAATGGTGGTCCAATTTCAATCGCCGACACCCTGCGTGATGACGTAGATTCTCCCCCTTGATTTAATACCAGATAGATATATAGTTCTTTGAGAAAATATGAGCCCTTTTGTACAAACAAATATATTATAACTTATATTGATCCCTCATAAAACATGTAAAAGGGATATTTATAACATTAAGGGGTTGTCCCCAAACTGATTATGACTTGGATGGAGAATTGTCTCATTGTCAGTCACACATACATAGACCAGATTTAATTATTTCTTGGTGAACAGGGAAAAAATACTTAAATTAAAGAAATGTGAAGGTACAAGTGATAAATCAAGCTTTAATATTGTCAAAACCTACTATTTTATGTTTACACAAAAAAATTATAATCGCTCGCCTTTACTTTTCAAGCTTCGCCTCAAAAATTTGCAAATTAGATATTTTTTTATTAAAATTTTCAAATCGCTCGCTCGCCCCAAATTTTAGAGTCCAAAAATCCGTAGAACAAGAAATTAAATTGGTGTGGCCTCATTTAAAGATTTCAGAAACAAAATCTGTAATTATGCTAATTTCAACTGTTCTCGTTCATGTCCAGATTTATATTCAACACAAAGAACCTTTCATTTCTGAATTATGTTGCAAAACGAGAAGAGCTCGGCACATTTTTAATCAAACGCGTCGGTTCATTATTGCTGTTGTTTGTTGTTGCAAACAGACACACATTTTTACGAGTAAAATATAAATTTTTATACGCTTTTTAACTACTATGGATTTATATTTATTTTAACAGACATAGGCATGAGACCTACATGAACTATTGCGACCGCTGTACAATTAAAAATAATATAATATAAAGAGAATATATCAGTAAACATAATAATAATGAATTAACAACCCAAGTTAAACATTTCATTATAATGGATGTTGAAATCGTCTTCGTATTTTCTTCATTTACTGAATTGTTGAGAACTGATACAGCCGAGTTATTTTTCTTCTCTCAATTTCAAAATATTCTGAACAAAAGTTATATATACATTTATTTGCCGCTCTTTTTCTTCCTAAAAGTTTACTAATTTTTCTTTCGGTTTCATATATAGTATGTTAGATCATGTCAAAAGTCACTATTAGGCTTAGAACACGTTGCAAAAGCTTACAACTCACAGCTAGTTCAAGAATCCATTCGAGCGGGTTTCTATGATATATATCAATACTACTACATTTGTACAATTGAAAGAGCAGATGCTGGTTAATGCGATTACATTCAAGATTATGATAGGCAACGAAATCTAAAAAAATACTGCTACAAATTTGTTCAAAATGCAAAGATAATAAAACTATTAGACAACCATGGGGCACACAAAGTTATTTGTTTGATAAAATTCAGAGAAATAATATATCAACTAGGCAACTCATTGGGATGAATAGCATGGAAATTGTGAAGAAAAAAAAAAAACCCAGATCGAAATATTAAAGATAGCGTATTATATCTATTGTATATATTAGAGAATGGAATCATACAATACATACATCATTGCTGTCAAAATAAAAGAACGTTATTTAATAAAAAAATGCATTTCGTTCATTTAACACAATAAATTGTTTTTGTAGGATCAAGACGCTTGTTGGCCGAACCCATGTTTAAAAGATACATGTGTTATCGTGTACGGTGGTCTGCCAATTTGTATACCATTCGGTAAGTTCGTTTTAATCATGAGTTAAGAAAACAAGATCTTAAACGTAACAGTTCGAATTTTCCACAGGCACGTACAACTAACATTAGCCTACTCTTAAGGTAAATATCACGTTTTTGTAAGAATTGCGAAATAACGCATCTTATTAGCACACCAAGTCTTCAAAGATGATTCTAGATTTTGTTTGCAGTGAATATTGTCATAATGTCAATAAAAAAAACAATTCACGGTCTTGTAATTGGACTTTAATTATAGTTTTCATAACGAGTTAAAAAGGGATATCATTTGATATCAACTCAATTATTTAATTTCAGTATAATAATAATGTAGTCTTTGAGATATCCAATTCTAACGATTTTTTAAACTGATTTCTCTATGGTAAAACTTAAATTCTGGTGAAGGATTTCTAATTTGGAAAGCTTCAGTTCAAGTCCGCTTACGGGCTAAAGATTTTTTTGTCAAGAGTGTAGACCGTTCAGTGTAATAGGAAAAAATGATTCATGCCGGAAATTGATGACATGACCATATGTATAAATACAATTGGTTGGCAGTTATGTTTAAACATTAAAGGTTGTTTACTGGCGATAGTAAAAAGGCAATATCTATGGTTGATAAGGCGTGGTTTCATCAACACATGCTCCTTCATCAAACATGCATACAACATCCATTGGATGTTGGATGTGTACGGATTGATAGTTTGGTCTTATATGCATGATTTGTTTTATTAGTGGTTAGTGGTTTTGAACTAGCAGTCAGACAACTGCGAGTACTCTCAGATCTGTTCCTAGTGTCTTTTTTTTGTCGGGATGTACAAGTACCCGGCCACGTCCACTTGTATTTTTGTCCATCTGATGAGTTAAGCCTTTTTCAACTGATTTTTATAGTTCGTTCTTATGTTGTACTGTTATACCACTGTCCCAGGTTAGGGGGAGGGTTGGGATCCCGCTAACATGTTTAACCCCGCCACATTATTTAAGTATGTGCCTGTCCCAAGTCAGGAGCCTGTAATTCAGTGGTTGTCGTTTGTTCATGTGCTACATATTTGTTTTCGTTCATTTTTTTTTATATAAATAAGGCCGTTAGTTTTCTCGTTTGAATTGTTTTACATTGTCTTATTAGGGCCTTTTATAGCTGACTATGCGGTATGGGCTTTGCTCATTGTTGAAGGCCGTACGGTGACCTATAGTTGTTAATGTCTGTGTCATTTTGGTCTCTTGTGGACAGTTGTCTCATTGGCAATCACCGTACGGCCTTCAACAATGAACAAAGCCCATACCGCATAGTCAGCTATAAAAGGCCCCGATATGACAATGTAACATTAGTTTGCTTCTAATTTACTGATAACAAAATCAATACTTATATCAATAAAAGAATATTCAACGATCTAACGAAGTGTTGAATTGGTAACATTTAAGAATCAGTTTATTTAAAGGATCGATTATTTACCAGGATCGTTTCTAAAATTCCGTGGCTGGTAATCGCCATCATCGTCAAAATTAGGATGTGCAATTCCATTTGAAATAATTGTTCTACAGGTACAATCGAACTTCAAAACCCAATCTTTATATCTATGGAAGATTTAGAAAAAAGTAATTTGTGGTTAAGAAATTCATGACCTAATAATTTACCAGTAATACAAAGATAAAGTTCGTTAAAATCTAAAACGTCACAACAGAAACGGGCATAGCGAACGAGTTGTGAAATATGAACACCATAAGATGATGCCAAAGGAACATCACCATCGTAAAAAAAAAAAAAGGAAAATTAACAATAGGGAACGAAAAATTGTCCTTTTTGTCGTACATTTTAGTTAGATTCCCGGTTAAGACTGATATATCTAAACCTAGGAAAAGACAATTATTATCGTTTACATTTATTCATTCAAAGTAAGTTCGTTTTGGAAAATTTCGGCAGTATATTTAGAAAATCTTTGATTATTTAACGAAAAAATATCATCAAGATAACAGTAAGTGTTTTTGAATTAATTTAATACAATTTAGACGGGTCTGAGTTTGATCATAAACTGTGATTCATAACAGTCCAGACGCAATTTTGTTATTAAAAGGGCGCAATAAGTGCCCATAGGAATACCTACAATCTGTTGGTAAACTTTGTTGCCGAAACTTTCATCAATATTATCAAGGAGAAAATAAGCAGCTTTATTTATCTCATCATACTTCCAGTAAGTATATCTGGCATATTTACCTTTCTCATTGAGAAGAAGGCTTTAAATAAGTTGCAGCAAATATATTTGCATTCAGATTTACCAAACGACCATTCAATTAAATAGGAAAACTGTTATTTGATAAGATTGTGTGGAAGTGTAGTGTAAAAAGTTGAAAAGTCACAACAGAATCAAAAGGACCATCAAAAGCATTTTATGTACTGAAAACATCCAAAGAATTGCTTAGTCCCAAAATAGTCAATTCCACTATTTTCATATATCTTTGAAAGTAGGAACAAGATTAAAGCAGTGAATGATAAGTTGTAGAACATTCACTTGGGGCCGAGTTGAAACGATATGTTTCTGCTTTTATGTGAAGTTTACGAAATCAATACATAGTATGGACCTTCAAATGTTCAGAAGAGGCCTTAAGCTGTGATATAGTTATGGTGTTTATTTACTATATGACTCTCTGTAAAGCACACGGACTTGAATGTAGATGAATTTAAAATTTCATTCTTAAGAACTTCCGTGTAGTATTTACGGCATACCACAACCAAAGAGTTAGCCGGTAAAAAATCAAACCGCTTTGTAAGTTCTTGAAGTTTATTGCATATTCTTGAAATAGATGTATTGTGTACTGTTATTTATTTATAATTTAATTTTGGATGTAACGCGTCTTTTGATTGGCTGACGTTATTTTGTTATCAGCCCATAGACATAATTTAGTCATGTGACCGTGACGTCATCAACGTTTTTTCATGGTTTTCTACGGTTTAAAATGGAATTAGAATTAAATTATAAGAAATGACTGTAATATTTTTTGTCTTCGAAATAACATAAAAAATGTGGTGCACACTGTTAAATAACCCGCTACACGCGTTATTCAGTGTGCACCAACTTTTGTATGTTATTTCTTCATAGACAGGAAAAATATCAGTCATTCCTTAAATGAATTATTTTCAAAATGTGATATTCGAAAATCCACAGCATTCATACATTTATTTGAATAAGTATCAAGAGTTTTTTTTATCAGATTTTCTGGTTTACACCAACTTATAAATAAATTTGGTGTTTTTTCTGTCTTCTGATTGGTTAAAATTATTAGTTTATTTTCAATGATGTCAATTTTGATGGCGACACGCCCACTCTGACGTTGTGTATTCATACGCCAACATGTGTGTACGTTGTTATTGTTAATATAAATAATATAAAAAGTTCTTTGAGCCTTATTTTTGATAGAAATTTATTTATAATGAATGGCAATAATTTATTTTGATTTTATTGAACCATAAAACTAATTTTTGACTCTTCACATTTTACATAATCCGCTTCACTTCCCTTCGGGCCAGGTGAGCTAAAAATACGTACTACAATATCTACAAATAAGTGATAATGACCAAAATCGTCAGTCACCTGGTTATTGGAGTTATTGTTATTTAATGATGTTTACATTTTTTTGTTTGCTTTTTTGCCCTATTATCTTAAAAATAGATGAATAGGAAAGTTAAGAATATATTATCCTCAGGATAAGTTTTACAGCAGATGAGACAGATTATACAGCAAAAAAACGCTCAATATATATATATATTTATATATAAAAACCCACTTAAAGTTGTAGAAATAACAAGTTTTACAAAATACTTACAATAGCAGGTAAACTTTTCAAATCTGTAAAAAAAAATGTTACTAAGGAAAAATCATGATAAACATGAGAAAGTGAATTCAATTATATTTGTATAAAACTATTTATTGTTGACTGAAATATTTTATGAATATATGTTGTAGAGAAATCAGAATATATAGGTTGTTTTTCTGATGATGGGGACAGGCATTTTAAATATGCATATAAATATTTCGGAAACTCGATGTCCCTTGCAGCCTGCAGGACACATTGCGGTGCACATGGATACAGATTCGCTGGCTTACAAGTTTGTATTTTAATTCAGGATAAATCTCTTTTATGTGAGAATATATCAAATCCTATTGACATTTGTAAGTATGTATAAATAATTTCGCTGTAGTTTTGCTTTTTGTGAAGTCGTCCATTGGAAAGGTCAATATATAGGACATCCATTCTACTTTCAGCAGTATCCTTTATCACGAGCTCACTATAAAGATATATAAAATGTAAACAGTGACTAAAATGTAAGTAAATGGGTAACAAACCATCTTCAATATATCTAAACGTGATATTTAAGAAATAAAATGTTTTTTTCTAGTTTGTATGAAGATTCGATAGACATAGGAAGATATGGTATGAGTGCCAATGAGTATGAATTCTGCTTTCGGAGTCCAAATCGGACAGTAGGGTCGCACAATAATTTTAAATTGGAATAAGGACTGTACACACCATTATGTTATATTATATTCACTTTTGAATGAATCTATTGATTCTATAATAACCACTTCCTATCTTCCCTTCTGTATATCAACTTATGAAATAAAGTCACTTAATTCAATCTAAACATCTATCAACTGAGTAAAACATCACGATTTACAGTCAACGGTAAATAAAAGATCTGACCCACTACTACTAATGACATATGTTAAAGGAATAAACTTAATATATGCTACGTTTCAACAGATTTTCAGTTAAATCATGTTTTGGGTTTTTGTCAAATCGAAATTTCTGAAATAACTTACAACTGACAAACTTGTTTTGTCTTCTTAAATAAACCTATATTAACACAACATAAAACAGAAATTGAACCATCCTAAAAATCAAAGAAACATCAACACATAAAAGTAAAACCAAGTCTTGGATCTAAAACTAACTACATGTATACAGCACAGTAAAGGGATCAGCCACAACTTTTTGGGAAATTATCTGTTTATGATTTAAAAGTACATATTTGTGTAAAATGTTAAACATCGTTTTAATTAATATTTTTTTTTATAACTCTGTGTTTGAAATAAAAAAAAAATGAAGTTTATTTATCTATAGTGTGCATTTAAAAGATTAGCCCTTTATCATGTTTATTTAGTCCGAGATTACTCCGACGTCCAACGTCTGTTTTGCCAGACAAGTTGGGGCATTGGAACGTCCCAGCTCGTCCCATACCAATAAGTGGATATTTGCCCGTCCAAAATGGATGCGCCGATTCGTTGGTCCCGAGGCCGACTGTCGGCCTTGGATTCATATAAATCGGGCCTCAATTTATGAGAAAAATATGGAAAAATAAAAGGTGGCAGGTAGATGAAACTTACATCAATGGAAAACGAACAATAATGTCCCCTTTTATAACAGTAATTTGTATCTTCATTATTTTTTTTTATCAATTGGAATTTAAATAACAAGTCACACTGAATGCTACTCATGATCAGCTTTTTAAGTCAATTTTGCTAGCTTCAACATGTTAACGCTAAAAAGTTTGACGACCAAGCTTTAATTAAATTTAAATAATTTTCTAGAACTGTGGACATTTAACCGCACTATAACTGCATCTTATTTTCTCATGGTGTCGATATATAATTCGACCTAATGGTCAATTGTCCCTATTATGATATATTTGTTTTCAACCTAAATGTATACTAGCACTAGAAAATAAATTAAAAAAAATATTTAAAAGAATATTTACTACCAAACTGTAGTAAATTGACACCCATTTGGTTTATATATGTTTATGGGGGAGAAGCACTTTAGCACCTTCTTAGATTTTTTGCGCTGTTTAAAAAAAAAGGAAATGTTATCAACAGAGAAAAATGGCACTCACTATTATACGGATTAGTCTGGAAATGCAATAAAAATTAAAAAACAAATATCAATTATAGGACTGGTTAATTGACCTGTATGTTTTTAACAGGATACAGAATAGTTTAACATTCGATGTTGATAGCCGGCATAGATTCAGACTAATGATGTCATGTTTTAGAGCCTCTCGTTAGCACCAACTATTCAAATAAATACAAAAACGGTCTGAAATAAAAAAAAAAAAAAAAAAAAAGAAAAAAAAGAAAAAAAAAAAAAGAAATAAAAATAGTAAAAATAAAATGAGAATGGAAATGGGGAATAAGTCAAATGGACAACAACGCGACCAAACAGCAGATACCAGCCGATGGTCACCAATGGGTCTTCAACGCAGCGAGAAAATCCCGCACCTGGAGGCGGGCTTCAGCTGGCCCCTATAGTTCAGCAGATAGGTGTAATATATGAAGAAATTGTGCACTTCGTGTTAAAAGCACCAAATTTTGCTCAAACATACTCCTATCTATAATCTTTAATTTTAGATATGGAGGCATGCTGAAAAAATAGTCAACTTGCGGTAAAATTCAATATGGCGGATGCATGTTCTAGATTTCAACTTTTTTATTTTTCTTTCAAAAATTTTAGTGCGACCTACAAGAAGTGGTGTTTAAATTCATCCGAATCATATCATATGGTTTTCATAGTTATTTTATAATGTTGAAGCAGCAATTGGGGAATTTTGGTCCACTTCCAGTCGCAACTTTTTTATTACTGAAATACTAGAAATATGTCGACTTATAAGTTCCATACAAGGAGAAGAGAGAGAAGAGTTCTGTGGTGACCATTCAAATACATATATGATGAATAATATTGACTAACGTGTTATCACGGTGATGATTACACAAAACATGTAGTCCATCTGTAGCAATTATCTTCCCTTTAATGTTCTCATTCATCAGTTTATGCGACAAAAAAATGAAAAAGCTCTTTAGAAGCTATACTAGTTTCTTGGTACCCCATGTTTGCCCTTGAACACGTCTACTTATTCCGGTCCCTCGCTTACTACTTGTTGCATTCGTTAAACGGTCACTATGTAGGTATCCCACAAAATGTTGTCCCTGAATATCCATCAAAAGTTCAAAAGGCTCCATGTTTTAACATATTAACAAAGCTGCACCATCAATAACTTATAGTGTCTACATTGGGTACATCACTAGTTGATGTTGTCCGTGGTTCAAAACACTTTGTAAGCATGTCTGATTTATGTTCCCATTCAGACGATTTAAGTTTTCATTACCACTCAATTCTAGTGGATGGATGTGATTTTCGTGTTCGAAAAACTCGTCTAAGTTTGCTCCTTGAGGTTGATAGTTATCAAAGATATCAGACTTATAATTTGACTTGAAAGTGTCTTTTCTTGGGGGTTCAAAATAATGGCAGTCCGTTTTTCTTGATAGGTTCAAAGAAAGACACTGATCGTTTAATAAATCAATCTTTGATATCTTTTTCGTACTGATCTTTACTATTCAATGAATAGTGTCAACTTCTGCTGAGGGAGCTATATATTTAGTATCTAGTACAAGCAGTTCGTTGCTGTCTTCGAGAAATGTATTTCCTACCTCTTCTGTCATTGAGGTAACATCAAACGACATTTGAACACTTTGCTTTTGCTAATGGCGATTGATGTCCCCTTCATCATGAAATTGATCTATGCAGCTCTCAAGCTCTTTAGCAAGTCTTTCCATTTCTGGTCAAGCAATTATCTATCTTCGGTGGGCTGTAGGGTTTTCTGTTAATGCAATATCTGACATGACAACAGCATTGTTTAAATATGCGCATGGTCAATAGCTATTGCCGAAAACATTTTCTTTGACTAAGTAACTACACACGTTCCGTTAGAAAATGCTGTGTGCCAGGAATCGTGTTCATAAGTGTAGCCATGTCACGCACATGAACTGGTGTCCAGACCTCGATTAAACTGATTGAAAGATTATGTCTTCATCAAGCAGAATCCCTCTTGTTAGGGATTAAGTATCATACCATCATACAGTATATCGGAAGAACAAACCCGGCCCGTATCGAACTAATAACTGGTTTTAGAATAAATGTGTTTTAAATTTCCAATGCAAAAATCCTATGAATGAATCAATATTAATACCAAAGTATGCCATCTTTAATGATTTGACAACATTATCATAACTTCTGAATAAGTATGTTTAAAGGTTTGGTAAGCTTTTGAGGTGAATGTCGACATTTTTGTACTTTGAGTTAAACATTACCATAGAGAATTGGATGTGAAATACCTCAACGTATAATCTGTCTTCAAGTTGATTTACATTTACGAATGATGTCCTACGGAAAATAAAGTAAATGTATTGACTAGCTGGTGATATCAAAAACCTGGTGTTATAATTTTTCAGTAATAGACTTTTTTTGTTTAAATCAAATACGCTGTACCATACACGAGTGAATCGAACAAGTTGAGATATATACATAAGTAGGTGACAAGGGCACGTCACCATCTACATTAAATTTGTAAAAATGAATAATTTACAATAGGAAATGAAATAATCTCTTTTATCATACATTTTGGTATTAAGCTTCCCGTTAAAGATATATATACCAAGATCCAGGAAAGGGCAGTGTTCATTATAAGCTTGATTTAAAATAAGTTCAGCTGGGTATATATATATATCTAAGTGCATATGTCGAAATCTAGATCTGGTGTACAAAAAAATATTGACACCTTGTGTTTGTGGCATAACATCTTGGCCACAAGTTTATCGTTTTCTGTTTAGTATTAAATTTATATTAAGATCCATTTTGTTACATCTCGTGATCAATTTTATTTGGCAATCACCAATGGCAGTCAGCAGGGTTTAAGAACATCAGTTGTTCGACCTGTTAGTCAAATGCGTTTTGTTTAAATATACTTTCACTTTTTTGATCTTGTGGAAAATATTGTTTGTGCTGTATTTAGACCCTTCTACAACGAAATTTGATTTACATGCACACTTATAAAAATTGCGGTTTTTATCCAACGCAATCATAGGTTTGAACGTAGTTTTCAATTTAGACTCGTTTATATTTTTTTCGTTTGGGCTTGTATCATATTTTCCCTCCGGTTTATATGATCCGTTCATCCTATATTGACTCTTAAAATTCAAGAGTCTATCTGAAATTGAGGGTAAATTATATGGCCTTCCGAATACCGTTTCGATCCCTAACATCACTGAAGAGACATATATTGTCGAAATCTAGATCTGGTGTACAAAAAAAAATATTGACACCTTGTGTTTGTGGCATAACATCTTGGCCACAAGTTTATTATTTTCTGTTTAGTATTAAATTTATATTAAGATCCATTTTGTTACATCTCGTGATCAATTTTATTTGGCAATCGCCAATGGCAGTCAGTAGGGTTTAAGAACATCAGTTGTTCGACCTGTTAGTCAAATGCGTTTTGTTTAAATATACTTTTTCACTTTTTTGATCTTTTGGAAATAAACTCATCATAGATACCAGGATTAAATTTAGTATATACGCCAGGCGCGCGTTTCGTCTTCAGAAGACTCATCAGTGACGTTCGAATCAAAAAAAGTTAAAAAGCCCAAATAAAGTACGAAGTTGACGAGCATTGAGAACAGAAATTCCTAAAAAGTTTTGCCAAAAAAGCTAAGGTAATCTATGCCTGAGGTAGAAAAGCCTTAGAAAAAATTGGAAAATATTGTTTGTGCTGTATTTAGATCCTTCTACAACGAAATTTGTTTGGCCTTTTTAACTTTTTTGGATTCGAGCGTCACTGACGAGTCTTTTGTAGACGAAACGCGCGTCTGGCGTATATACTAAATTTAGTCCTGGTATCTATGATGAGTTTATTTTACATGCACACGTATAAAAATTGCGGATTTTATCCAACGTAATCATAGGTTTGAACGTAGTTTTCAATTTAGACTCGTACATATCTTAGTGTACATACTGAAGTGGTCATTATTGAGAGCCAATATATCATCCAAATATCTAGAAGTGTAATTAAATTTTTGTATCAGATGTTGTTTCGATGCTTATTTAGTCATAAATTGTTACGTATAAGAAAGTGTTTATAGTATTCTTCCAAGCATTTATTAAACGTATTTGTTTGTAACACGCCTGGCAACATGCGTAAAAGATCAGATGGTGACACATAAAACACGTGCAAATGGAACTACATGAAAGGTTCTAATTTTATGCTGGCAAAGATGATGGATGTTAAATGAATTTAGGTATTCGTTTACTCCCCTTCTCTTTTAGAGGGACGGTTTGAATACATGTAACACAATTCATCTCTTTTTTGACGGATTCCCTTTTAAACCTTTCGTTATATTATATTGTTTAGATATGTAAGAAGGAAAAATCAAGAGTGAAGAACATATGTTGATATTTTTACATGTGCATTATGTGTTTTGGTGTACACTTATATATCGGTGATGTGAGAGCGTCGCATTTGATTTTAAAATTTCCATTGTACGTCAAATGTAAAGACTGAAATAGAAGAAACTATGCAAACAAATCAAACGATCACCGTTATATATTTTTTCCCCACTGCCACATAGAAGAAATCCAGAGGATATTATTTCTGTTTCATTCGTTTACCTCAAGGATTGTCAATGATATTTGACATTATAATTGGTGTAAACAATTACAGTAACATAATATTGAAATTGTTTTAAGAGGAAGTAACCTCGGAAAATCTACAATATGCATACACTAAAGATATAATTCCACAGATTCAATTAAAGTCATAAGAAACGAGTGACCGATGAAAAATACTGTTCTTCTAATTCTTGAACCAATGCATACAAACATCATAAACTTAGTCTTCTGTGCACCAATTTTTCATTTTTTTCGCATGAATTTCGTATAATCGTCATTTTTTTTTCATTCGGTCAGTGCTGTTGTGAAAATATGGCAGGTAATTAAAGTTCGTGTTTTGAAGCCGAAGTTTAACGATTGTCGCCTGTTTGTCAACAATCAACAAAAAATCAACAAAAAAGCATGGAAATTGAGCACGTGTTAAACATGTAAATTCAGATAATAGTTTATTTTAAGGACATCCATGCATACTGCGATCACCGGATTTTTACGAGATGGGTCACACTGAGGTCACTTTGCATAGGGAAAATAGGTCAGGGGAATTGCTTCCTGGAAGGAAGCAATTAAAATAAAGTAAACTTCTTCTAAATATGAATATATTAAAGAATTTTCTTCAGAAAAAAGTATATGTACATAAGATTTATAATGAAAACTATCCATTGAGTTATAAAAAACATATGCATTATTTTTTTTAATTTGAGGTGTCTTATGACTTTAACTAATTAAAAGTTCAGTACAAATATATAATAAATAATCAGCACTAGATATTTCATATACAGTTGAATGTGATCAATTTTAAACTTAAAATACATTATCATATTGAACGTGGTTGCTTAACTATACAACCCAAATAGCCAGGTGACTCACAGGAACAGTAGTGTATTAAATCGGATACACTGCATAGTTAGCATACTGGTCAAAGCAGCGTTTTTGGACTTTCAAAAAGTCGCGTGCTGAATGGATTTGACATAAAGCTTGTTTACTTCTAATTTGCATCATAATTTACTTACCATTAATCCCATTATTAACCTCTCCAAATGCTAACTAATACTGTGGATTCATTATTATTCGTTGGATACCCATGTCCGTGGATTTCGTGGGTACAGGGGAACCACGAATTTAGATGTTCAACGAATTACAACATTTCTAAAGGAATATATGCAGACTTTGCAAGAACCACAAAATTAAATAACCACGAAAAAGTTACTTTTGCACAATCCACGAAAATTTGAACCCACGAAAATAAATGAATCCACAGTAATTAGTTTTTGTTTTCAACATGCCAAAACGCGTCAAATTTATAAGATTTGTTTTAACTACGAGCATAATACAAAACAGTTACATTTCCTACGTGCAATTTTATTATTGGAACGAAAAAAATTATGTAAAAATGCAAATTTCTTTTTGCATTGTATTCGTGGGTATTACAGTAAAGTATAATAACACATATAATATTTGATTTATGTTCTTTTTGATGATATTATTTTTATAATTTTGTAGTACTATGCACATTGTTTTTGTGGAAATGACTGGAGTAACAGTAAGTATCCAAAAGTTAGTGAATCCGAATGCAACACGTACTGCTACGGGGAACCTAAACGAAACTGTGGGGGAAACTTGAGGACTTCAATTTATATAGGTAAGTTAAAAAAACAAACTTTATGTTTTATATTGGGCGTACAGAATTTTTTTGAAAATTCCAGTGCAGCATATTTATGCTCTAAATCAGAAGATACCAAATGGTTCATAAACAATAGAAAGTCAAAGACGGGAAGACACAACATTTTCAAAAGGAAAAAAGAAGAAACGAACGTAAACAGAATAATACATATTTTTGTTGAGGGGCCAGCTGAGTCTCGCCTCCGGGTGCGGGATTTTTTCACTGTATTGAAGATTGATACACTTTTTATAGGTTTCTTCCCATTTTTTTGTAACACGTCTGGAAACATGCGTAAAAGATCAGACGGTTGACAAATAAAACGCGTGCATGTGGAATTACATGTGAGGTTTTAACTTCTGCTGGAAAGTGATGTTAAATAAATTTGGCTATTTCCAATTAATGTCGCTTCGATAATATAGTATCTTTTGTACTATCATTAAATTAACAAGCTATTCAACAGATGTACAAAATATATTAATCATCACTAAGGATACATATGTATACCTAGACAAATCCAAGAAGTACTTGAGTAATGTTGAGTTGTCCAAAAGTATATTTCAACTATGCAGTTTAATAGCAATTATACTGAAATATATTTTATCATTGCTTTACAGTTTGATAAGATGAAATATCAGATCGTCATGATTCCTTCTGAAGATAAGGACCTGTTCGTCATCAAATTATCATTCTAGCTTACTGCTTGTATTTCGATATTGTTTGTTTCGGAAGTGAGTAACAGTTCAAAGTTGTGCAAATATCAGAAAACAATGAAATGATTTTTTTCTTATATTAATATAATCTAATTGTCAACCTACTTTTTTGCTTTCATGTATTAGCTCATCCGTTGCAAATAACCAGTACCACACGTGCCTCATTGTAAACTAATGTTCAAACCAGTGCAAACACGAAAATATTATACTCGCTATTAATGTCGACCAATCGTGTAAATCAAAATAACATTTTTTGACAATATGTTATGGTACTCAAACATCAGTTTAGGATTTATACGAATATATGCAAACTACGAGAAACAAATATGTGTAATATTAATTCGTAATTTGACCCCTTATGAATCTAGTTTGTTTGATGATCTCGTATTGTGTAATTAATTTGGACGACCAAATGAATTCAGAAGTATGAATTAACATATTTATAGTTTTTAGACATGTATTACCAAAACAAGACTTAGTATTCATAATTCACCTTCAAATGTGGACGTTACTCTTCAATTTCTAGAAGTAAAAGACGCTGTATATAATATATAATTAATGAGTTAGAATGATTTGAGAGGACTATGTAATTTGGATAAGTTCATATATTGTGCACAACATTAAGATCTGACATGTTGTAATATTTGTCACACTACCATCTGATTTTCTATGTATACAATGTAAACAGTTGAACATTATCCTATCGTTTGATGTTTTGAGCTTTTGATATACCATTTGATTGACTTTTCGTTTTGAATTTTCCTCGGAGTTAGGCATTTTTGTTATTTTACTTTTTACATGTTGTTTGCCTATAGGTGTTCTGACTTTGGTAAATAAAGATTATAACACTTCGATTAATACTATTTAAACTAGCTTTTGCGGGAATGACGTTAACTGTCATGTATCTCCATCGATTCACTCCTAGGATACTATTCTTCCCCTCTCCATCGGACAAAATTGTTTTTACAAATTTTCAAATCTAAATTATCAACCAGATTGCATCATTCATAGATTTTAGTTGAACAGTAGTATTCGATAATGCAACGAACCCTTGAATCCAGGAGGCAGCAATGATCCTTAAAACTAGTTATGCCTTTAACATAGCTTTCAATATCTAGGTAAGGCATTGACAACACTTTTTGTTTAATGGGAGATTTTATTTTTTTGTGTGTAAATGAATAGTTTAACCTTACCAAATGTATATTGCTTTTGCTCTCATGCTATTTTATTTAAGATATTTTATAATAAATGATAGCCTCTCAGTAAAGCGTGTTTCAGTTTTTAATTCATTTTCATTATTATTTGGTAAATAAAGGCAACAGTATTATACCGCTGTTCAATAGTCATATTTCGATTTAGGGAGCTACCATTTGATTTTTATGGGGGGCTAGGATGAAAAATTTTGTCCTGCATTTTTTTTTTAGCTGTAATCTCTGTCCTGCCTTTTTATTTTTCACTCTGTTCGGTCCTGCCTTTTTTTTTAGTTTATCCTGACTTTTTTTTTACCTAAATTGTCGTCCTGACTTTTTTTTTTTGCAAGTGTCTCATCCTGCCTTTTTTTTTTTTAACTCAAAACTCCTGTCCTGCCTATTTTTTTCAAATTTCATCCTAGCCCCCCCATAAAAATCAAATGGTAGCTCCCTTAGCGAAACTGAATCCGGATCACAAACCAAAACGAGGATACACATCAACTATAACATGTATAATGATCAGCAGAATATATATTATTTTCCAATAACATGTCCTGTACCAATATTTGATAATATTTAACAATAATGATCAGCAAACTCTACTATTTTCTAATGAAATCTCCTTTACCAATATTTGATAGTACGAAGCAATAATGATCAGCAGACTACTATTTTCCTATAAAATGTCCTGTTCCAATATTTGATAGTAAGAAGCACATCAGACTCTACTATTTTCTAATAAAATGTCTTTTACCATTATTTTATAGTACGGAGCAATAATGATCAGCAGACTACTATTTTCCAATAACATGTCCTGTCCCAATATTTGATAGTACGAAGAAATAATGATCAGCAGACTCTTCTATTTTCCAATTATATGTCCTTTACCAATATTTGATAGTACGAAGCAATAATGATCAGCAGATTGTACTGTTTTCCAATTATATGTTCTTTACCGTTATTTGATAGTACGAAGCATTAATGATCAGCAGACTCTACTATTTTCCAATTATATGTCCTTTACCCTTATTTGATAGTACGAAGCCATTATGATCAGTAAAATCTACTGATCGGAGCCTTAATGTACTCTTCGTCGTATTTTTTGAATGAGAGGAGAAATGGAGTTGATGTTAACGAAATTTCTTGTTAGACTTCTGCATGACAATATACGTTCTTCAACATTATGAATGAGGAAACAATATTTACTCTCTGAATCTCTTTAAAAGTTTAGAATTTGTATGAGAAGAGACATCATATGTTACTTATCTATATAGATTTTTCTGATATACAAATGCAATTTACCTGTCCGACTCAATCTTTCTAGACTTATGTCGTCAATCTAAATTGATTTATCATCACAATGGTGTACAACAGGCCTACTTTCGTTGTCGGAATCATCCGTAGAAATCCTTCTTAAGTATGACAATCGTAATTATTTCGTCTACTGCTAGACCAAGAGAAAGAACTATACGGACAAAAGGAAAAAAAGACCAAGAAGAAAGGCATTTATAGGCTATGACTGAGTTCATGAAACTGCAGAACCAGCAGATGGATTTAAAATCAAGATTAGAACTTGTTATAATTGGCAATTGCAGTGTAGAAGATTTAAAAGCAGCACAAAATGCAGATGCTGATAAGTTTTGTTGGGCTCTTAGAGGGAGCTGCTGATGAAATGTGTTGGAATCTAAGAAGGAGCAACTGAGAAAAATGTTGTGAAAATGCCAGGCTGTCCTAGCTGAGATATAGTGATGATGTTGGTGAAAAGATTTGAAACTGTTATAAAATAATTTAACCTGTAGTACTTGCAGTCAAATGGATAAATCCAGATGATGGTGAGATGTTTATGAGTAACAACGAGCCTGTAGGAAAAGAAAAAAAGGTGCCGAAGCATTGATAGAAAATGAAGATAACAGCAGATCTGATTAACTAGTAATATCAGACACAGATCTTACAGCTAGTGATGGTGATCTCTCTGGTCCAGGTTTGGCCACTCAAACAAAACAGATTGCAAGCCATGAAAGAATTTCAGGTAAACAACTTACTAGTAGTATACTAGTTAACCGTGTCGGAACATTAAGAAACGATCCTGGTAAACTTGTCCTTTAAATAACTTATTCTAAAAGAATACCAATTCAACACTGTAATAAGATTATTGAATATTGTTTTTATTGGTATATAATAAGTGTCTAAGAATGTAACTTTAACACACTAATGAGTGTTATAAAAGTAGTTGTTATATTTTATATATTATTCACACAATATTTCGCTAAACAAATTAGCTTCATCGGGCGTGTGCATCTATCTAGGTGAAATCGGATGCATTACAAAAAATATCTTTGTAGCTTGACGGCTACATAAAATTTGTGTAAAAGTTTAACATATTGATTGATGGGGTATATAAAACACATTTTTGCCGTTTATTGTACATAACAGTTTTTAAAATCTAAACAAATAGTTGTTTTAGTTAAATAAAATGAAATTCATGATTTATTCCTTTGGTTTTGGGTAGAACTGTTTTTCATCCCTCTCATTAAGTCCATGAAGTTCAAGAGTACGTAGCTGATGCATCCAGAACCTTTCTCTCTGTTTTCTCCTTTCGGAGTCCCAATTTTGGTTTACCTCAATTATTTGAAAGGTGATATTATCAAAAGTATGTCCTGTTCTTAAGAGGTGTCCGTAATTGGACAGTGTCTTCCTTTTGTATAGAACGACCGGTGATTGTCGTTAATGATCGACTTTGAGAGTACTCGCAGTTAACTGACAGCTAGTTCAAAGCCTCTAGCAACTAATAACAAAATCATACATCTAAGACTTAAATGTCAATCCGTACACTTCCATCATCCAATGGATTTCGTGTATAGACGACCTAAACAGTCAGAGAAAACATGACCTTGTGCAATGACACGATACAGATATAGACTGATTTTACAACAATGAATGTGTATATGTACTATGTAACATACATTATTGGGGTAGGGTTGGGATCCTGCTCACATGTTTAACCCTGCCACATTCTCTATGTATGTGCCTGTTACAAGTCATGAGCCTGTAATCCAATGATTGTCGTTTGAAAAGTGTTACATATTTGTTTTCGTTCATTTTTTTTTTATACATAAATAAGGCCGTTAGTTTTCTCGTTAATTGTTTTACATTGTCATTTCGGGTCTTGTATAGCTGACTTTGCGGTATGGGCTTTGATCATTGATGAAGGCCGTATGTTGACCTTTAGTTGTTAATTTCTGTGTCATTTGGTTTCTTGTGGAGAGTTGTCTCATTGGCAATCATACCACATCTTCTTTCAATATTTACATTAATAGTCGCCGATTCCATGGACATTTA
The DNA here is from genome assembly GCA_037788925.1 of Mytilus galloprovincialis. Classification (NCBI taxonomy): domain Eukaryota; kingdom Metazoa; phylum Mollusca; class Bivalvia; order Mytilida; family Mytilidae; genus Mytilus; species Mytilus galloprovincialis. The sequence goes on from CM075332.1 coordinate 53,275,198, forward strand.
TTGATAAGTGTTTTAGAAGAGAAGCTTTAGAGCTTCACATTGTTGAAGACAAGTTGCTCTAAATTTTTGTTGTTGAGTCGTTGTCTGATTGACGTCAATCTTACATCTTATATTGTTCATATCAGGTGTCACATGAAAACTTTATTCCCAAAAGAACAAATCATATACATATTATAAAGGCTGACAATTTAAGTTTTGATTATTTGAAGCCGTTAACTCACACTACTTGTGGACGTAACAAGTGACAAATTAACCAGACACTAAGTATAATTTGATGTGGTTTATGAGCGTCACTGATGAGTCTTATGTAGCCGAAACGCGCGTCTGGCGTACTAAATTATAATCCTGGTACTTTTGATAACAATTATGTCCGTTATTTTTGGTTTAAGCCCATTATATTTTACTTGTATTTGTGTATATCCCCCATGGTCATTTGTTTTTGTTTTAAGTCCCTTATAGACATGTTTTTTTTTTTTTAATTATTAACGATCCCTATGGTCATTTATCAATTAATTTGTTTGGGTCCTTTGTTCATTTTTAGATTTGTTTATGTCCTTAGACTATTGTGATTTGTTCAATAGAGTGATTTAGAAATACACATACTGTCACTTAGACCTTTTCCTACAGGCAGTAAAACCTTTGCCGCAGTGGGGTGGTAGTTTGGCGGTGCGGGATATACAAGTACGAAGCAACGTCCGGTTCGAGAGGCGACGTTTACACCAATGCCTCTTGTTTAAAACCTTTGTAACAATTCTTTGAGGGGTCAGTACGTGGCCTATTGCATGAAATAGTACAGGTTCCAATCCAATGTACCTACATTGTCCATTGACTGTCCGGATTTATCCATCATTTATCCCGTACAGCCTCTATTACCGGTACTAACTGTTGTTTTCATTGTTAATTTGTTTTTGTCCTACACATGTATGACATATTTTCCACTGAACGTAAGACAAACATCAATCAATCATCTTAATTTGTTTGTGTATGTTCCGTATCACGCTTTTCGATTTGTTTATTTCACTTATCATCATTTCGATCTATGCATAACCATTGATTTTGTTTCTTAATTCTGAAAGGCCTTTAATTTTCTACTTATCAGCTATGGTATGATAAATTGCAAAGAATACAGTTTTTTTCACTGACTCTAGGGTTCCAAGTTAATCTTAAATGATCTTTCTATGCAACGCAAAAAATGTCCGAACAAAATAACCGATTTCGAAGTTTTCAGGTAAATTTAAAAAGAGGAAGTACATAAAAAAAATCAAACGCTCAGCTTTATCAACCACCGCGACGACTCGAAAGAAACTGTCATGCATGTACATGTATAAGAATGCTTTAACATGAATTTATAACAAAGGAAGTAATCCTTTCGTTCTCAGATGCAGTCCAATATCAGATCGTTCCGAAATTTTCATAATCAACTCCAATTCTACTGCTTTTCTTGTAATTGACACAGTTGTATAACTGCAATATCTTGTTTCTGTGTATGTACAATTGCGCAGATTTGAGACGTTAATCTGATGCTTCATGTATAGAGGATACAATCCTCTTTGGGTGTTACGAATCTTTGCAACCTCTGTTAGGTAGCATATTGCAAAGCAAAATTTCTCTTCCTTTCGAATATACCCTCATGCTTTAGTTGCCACATATTTTCCCCGACTTTTAATTTTACATGTCCGAACTATTGTACGAATGGTTATTTTGTTCTCACGTGAAATATTTGCCACTGAACATTAGGCAACAAACAATCAATCATCATGCCTTTCTGCTTATTATGTAAAAAGGTACATACCCTCTCAATGGTGTTCATTTAACAATCAAGTACTAAAAAAATATAGAGTTAATAGTTAATCAAATCATACGAACAACAATATAGGTTAATATACAATTGTTACTACTTTTAACTTTTTTTACTTTCATCCAACCCAAACCTAACGGAATAAAATAAATGGTGAGACTTTATGACATTTGCAGTAAATATAATTTTGCTATGCTTTTTGATGCATATTCCTTATTTTTGTATGTTTTACGACTTCATTGGCTTGGGAGGATGGAATTAATAACGTGTGGCTGTGTATTATTACATTAGTAACACGACGGGTGCAACATTTGGAGCATTATCTGCTTATCTTTCAGAAGCCAATGAGATCGTTCCCAAGTAGTGCTGTTTAGTCTTAAAGTGCTTTTCAATAAAGTTTAAACTTCTAAGATTTTTTTTTATATTTTCTTTTATCGCCATGGCAATATCAGTTTGTTTTCGATTTATATGTTTCAATATCCCATTTCTATCTTTCGCCTTTCTTTTGAATGTAAAACATACCCTCGTTCGATTACAAAAACTAAAACATATACCTTGAATAAAAATTTGTTAAAGGGACATTAACTACAAGATATACACAAAATTAATATATGATTTTGTCTTGTTCATTCAGTAATGATAGTGAAATAGTGAAATAAATGATTCGCCTTTCACTTCATTTTCAAAATAAGATAAGAAACATCGCTGATGAATTGTTCACATGCTAGTGAAAAATGATTGAATCCGCATTAATTTGATTTGATTTCAACCCCTCAGCTAGAGATTATTAATTTTAATAGTTTATACACACAGGACATAAACACATAACCATTACCATATACCGTCTGACCTGACACTTTATGCCAATAAAAAGAGAAAGGAATTCGTATACAAGTTTTGAAGAAGATAACAATAACCCCAAATAAAAAAAATAAATAAGAAAATACTACATTTACATGATATGCTCAAATTAAAAAAATAAATAGGTGGTGGTTGAAAGGTGGATAGACCGACAATTTACACTGCCACTTGTATATTAACTTTGTTGGCCAAGTTCTCTGTCAAACGGAAGAAGTAGAGTAATAACTGTGGTATAAGCTTAGTTTAATTGAATATAAATGCACATTTTTACCCATATGGGTTGAAGGCATACATACATGTAAATGAACATAATAATTTTACAATACATCATACAGAAAAAAAAACCCAACAAAAGAACAAAACATTATATACATATACTATTTATTTTACACAAATGCACAATGTCATATCATTTTATTGGCAATTAGACCGTTGTGCACCATAGGAATTACTGAAAATTGATTACACTAGAGTTTTCGGTATCACAAACTAGAAAAAAAAATTACTGAATTGTATCATCGGTACAAGGACATCATTCCTAAATATAAGTCAGCATTCAAACATCTTATACGTTCAGGTATTACACATTCAATCTTTCTGGAAATATTTTCATAATGCACAAATATGTCGTCATTCACCTCAAATTAAGCTAACCAACCCATTAAACATACTTTATCAGATGGGATTTAGTAATGGACTCGGACTTCTATTAGTCTTAGTTTTTCATTGGCTAGAAGTATTGGGGAGGGTTGCAATTTCAAAAAACATGTGTAATCCCGCTGAATTTTAGCGCCTGTCCCAAATCAGAAGCCACTGACCTTAGTTCGTCTTGTACACTTGAAAGTGTTTTGGACTTTAGTATGACGTCCGTTTTCAGAAGGTCACTGTGAAAACAGTCTAAATATGAGGAAATAAAGGGGGGCAGGTAGGTGAAACTTACACAAATGAAGCGATAAATGAAAAAAAAAAAAAATAAAATTGATACCCGATTTATCTAATTCCAAGGCTGTTAGTTAGCACCACAAGCGAGGAAGCATCGCATCTATTTTGGACGGGCAAATATCCACTTTTTGATATGGGACGAGCTCTGATGTCCCACGTCCCCAGCTTGTCTGGCAAAACAGCCGTTGGGCGTCAGAGTAATCTCGGACTAAGGGTTCCAGCTGAGGCCCACCTCCTGGAGCGGCATTTTCTCGCTGCGTTGAATACCCATTGGTGGACTTCGGCTGTTATCTGCTCTTCGATCGTGTTGTTGTCTCTTTGACATATTCCTTATTCCGCTATTAATTTTGTCGTATTTCTGACTCGGTTAAGGCATTTTAGTATGTACACAATGGTGATTAAACCTGGTTTCTTAGGTAGCTAAACATACAACTTTTATGACAGACGCACAAATTCCATTATATTGACAACAAACGTCAAAAATAGGGTTATATCAGTCAACATTGTTAACTATATAAATAACTATATAAACAAACAAATTTGTCAACAAAGAAAAATGCTCTTAAGCATAAATGAAAGACAAAAATTGACAACAGCACAACATTAGCGGGATGTATAAATACCGAGCCACGCCAAAAGGATATTAGCAAAACCGGACTAAACAGTAAAGGCTAATAATTCACATAGAAAAAAGGAACACAATAACATGTAATTAAGATGATAAATAAATTCCAGAATCTATACGTGTCTAAACCATCATTTATTCATATGATGACATTGTTTTTTTGTCTCAAAATTAAGACTCTGGGAATTTATTCTAGGTTCTCATTTAATTTGTAAAACGTGTATTAGAAGAAACTAGTTTGGATTTGGACATTTGAAAAAAACTACCTCAAAAAAGATAACCAAAACTTTAAGAGAACAAATAAAATTAAAATTGAAGCATTTAAATAGTTTATTAAATATCTAATATAATTTAGTTAGAAATCTTATAAGCTATATTAGATATCTTTTAAACTATATAAAATTATTTAAAAAAACTTGTTATATTTACATGCTGGAAATTCAAATTCAAGATTTTTTTTATTGATTCCACTGCTAATTTAGATTACAGTACAACAGGCAAAAGTGGCTGACAGAAGACCAGAGGGCAACCCAGCAGCAATAAATGGTTTTATTTAAGACAGTAGAGGATATAACTGCATCTAGGTTCGGAGTTTTCAAAGATGACCAAAACTATGTCAATCATTGTGCTCTCAAAAGTTCCTAAATATAAAATCTGTATTGCATGGTAAAATGTATACGAGCAGAAAGCAATATCATATATTGAACAACATTTTCAAATGAAATGTCAACCATGTGGACTGTTTGTTCACTGCTGACAAACTATTTCTTGTAGCTTCCTCAGATGCTTTACCTTTTTATAATTGGAGATGATTGTGTTGTGGGGGTTTAGTGTCCATATACAGTACGACATGAAAGTATTGTGCCAGGGGTTATTTTTTCTTGTTTTGGAATATAGCAATATAACATTAAGATAAACATCAAACTATAACGACTTAATGCAGGGTCAATTTTTTTTTTATCACAGAGAGAATATTGCTTTTTTTATTGTTTATACATTTAAAGACCTCTTTGTTAAGAAAATTGACTATTGTGTTGGTTGTCTGCTTCCACATCCTCAATGCTATAATAAAATTAATAAATTGATTGGATTATATATTTCTTATATTATTATTTTCTTAGGGACTCATAATTTTTTATCAGTGATTGAAAGTGATACCTACGTGCATTTTTGATCCACCCTTAAAATTTATGCAAAATTTGTTATCCTCTTAACTGATTAAGAAACAAATCAGGCCCTCTTTTTTGTGGATAATTCTCCATTTTAGATTTTTGACCTTTAATTATTTATTCTAATAAACGAGAAGACCTCACTTTGTGTGTCGCTTCTCTTTCTTCCACAATAAATTAATCATCATGTCTATGTGTTCTATAGTACCACGCATAGTCGCATTTGTCATCCATTCTTGGGTTCTTTTGGGAGAAAAAAAAAAACGAAAATAAACAGACGGACTTGTACGTCATATACAAGGCTTCCGTTAAGAACTTTTTTCATACGTACTCGTGGACAGAACAGTTATTTTCGCATTTATCTGCATGTAAACTATAACCATATTACTATAATATATAAATATATAGAGACTCGCTATGTGACGGCCGTGAATAATAAACTTGGAATTGATAGTATAAAGATACATGTACAATAGACAATAACTTTTTGTATGTTCATACTATACAGAAAACGCTAAAATAATGGAAACTAACAGAAAACAAAAACAATACGGACTTTGGAAAAAGGGAGAGGGTTAAAAAAAAATGTCTGTCTCCAAGTACCCATGACTTTTAATCCTTTTCCTGAAATTCTCAAGTCAAAAAATCTCTAAAAAAAAAAGTCCTCCTTCAACATACGTTCAACCACGCGCTAACATGTCTAAATGCCGTCGATTTCGCGGTTGTGTTCTAGTGTAATAATATTTCCATCTGCAAAAATAGATAACCTAATTTTAGTTTACACAAAAGTTGAATTCCTTTTTACATTTACAAAACAAACGTGTGAAAACCTCAGCCCTTAACCTAGAAAAAATTTTATATTAGTTCAATATTACAGAATGAGGGTTGCATTTTTTTTCGACTAGATACCAGTGATGCTTCACTTGATATAAAGCACCTTTTTAGATGATCGCAATTAATAGAGAGCATAAGGCACCGAAAATTGCATAATTACGACAAGCAAAAACCAGCTGAAAAATCAATTAGTGGAAACATCTCAGGAAGTATACTTTGAAACTAAATATTGTAAATATATGTATAAGGTCAATTTACTTTATTTGGCTAAAGAACTACATTAATATAAAAAATTAGACCCTATGAAAATCTAGGCAAATTTATCAACAATTGCATTTTTGAAATTTGTCAATACAAAACAAACAACTACAATAATTTATTGTATTACTCAGTGATAGTTTGGTGTTAGATAATTTAGACTAAAGAATTTTGAAACGTTTGACCAATCCTATTACACGTTCTATATGGATACCCTTGGATGCAACACCTCACAATTTCTTCTGGCTCTACATGTAGTTGTGTTTTTCCTTTAAGCATTGTAAGTGTATTTACATATACATCTTTAATGAAAAGAGGTCCTGAACGATAATGCCTCGGTTAACCACAATACTATTCCCAGATTCAAACCTGGTATCATCTATAAGACTTGAGTCCTCAATAATCTGCCAGTTAAAGGTAGATCACCCATAGCAGTCTGAAATATATGATACAGCACCTCTTGGGGGTACACCTAACCATAGCTTTCACAGTTTTTATTTGTGTTTGACGGAAGACCAAATCACACTCTTAATGTTTACTTCTTGGGATTTCTGGACTGGAATCTCAGTAGTATCAAGAGTAACTTGAGTCCTTGAAAAGTTTCGTTGAAAATATACTGGCATATGCTTATCCACAATGTCTCTTGATTACCAAATATCTAATTCCTTCAGTTAAAAATAAAGAAAGTTAATCCAGGTATTAAAAATACTATCTATGGTTGAAACAGATAAATCAAATAGAAAGGATAATACTAACTCTTCTTTGGCACACCTGAATTTATTCCATGTTATAAATAGCTGATCAGATGGATGAAGGATTTAACATTTATATTTTAGCTCATATGCAGCAGGACCTAGTGCATGGAATCAGAACATGAAATGTTCATAATATTTAAAACCGTTTGAATGTCCCAGAAATTCTCAATACAATACAAACCATGTAATTCACACTGAACCGCAATGTCCTTGGGTACATCTTGCTCTGAAAGTATATAAATGGTGAAACTATTATGTACAGACTCGACTTCAACGTCTTGTTGTATTCCTTGGTCGAGAGCTTTGTCTACTCTTGTAGCTTTTCTGGATTGCATTTTGAGAGCTCTAGAGCTTAAGATATTTATATCGGTACGAAAGCTAAGATGATGGTACTGCATCTATCTTCAGTCTACTTCGATAACCTGGAAACTAAGCATGAAACGGACCCTTAAAAATACATTTATGTTTTTGGAAACTTTTTTTTTATTTGGGCTATAAAATTACCACATATGTATTCTGCTTTATTCAATTTGTATACATTGTAGAGGGATAGTACATAATAGCTTTACATAGATTTATAAATGATAATTCATGCCAGGCTTAGACATATTTTTGTTAATAGTGTTAAACTAGAATTTTTTGTTTAACATGCAATCACACTCATTGAATAAGACCTTTGGCAAACAACCTAGTCTCCATGTTTCAGGTGTGACCTATAATTGATTATATTACTAGTAACTACTTAAAGAACTTAGTTGGGTGTGTCAAGGCTCCATGTTGAAGCTTCAAGGCCGTACTGTCACCTTGATGAATAATTGCTTATATTTATATTTTCGGCCTTCAATGGAGTAGTCCAATAGGAAATCATACCACATCTTCTTAGGTTTGAATTATTTCAATTTCTGCTTTATAAATCCTGGAGTGGATAGTAAACATTTTTGTTTTTAATTTATGTATTAAATTCTGAATTAATTTTGACCCCAATTTTCCATTGTAATGATGATATTATTATTGAAAAAATTAGAAATTCTATTTTTTTTCCTTTCTAAAATAATGCCATACTCACAGTCTACATGTAAATGTAAAACGAAACAACAAAGCAACAAAAGTTTGATTACACAAATTCATGCTAAATCAGTAACTTTTTTCTTTTAGAAACAATGCGAGTAAGCTGTGATAATGATTACGCCCAAAACATGTGATCATTGAACATTAACAGGTGTTTATAAATACTATTCTTAAAAAAAACTAAACATTTTCATATTAGAAAAGTTAAAACACAAACTTGAACAGTTGGTATAACTTGATATTAATAAAAAGCTACTTGCATGTATGCTGCTAGTTTTACAGAAGAAAAATATATTATTTTTATTTAAAGTTTACCTTCCACACCCTAAAACAAACCCTTTATGGTCACTGAAACTCCAACTTCTGACACTATAATGCATGCCGATAATATCAAGAGTAATATAATACGAATAAATTACACGTAACTCATACAAAATTTACCTAATCAATGTCTCCTTGTAATCATTTGCTATTAAATATTGATGGCAACCAATGTCATGTTTTCTCGGTTTCCAGAGATCTTTTTAGGGCTACCCTCTACATCCGACACAGCTCAGAGTTAGAAATTTGTGACCACTGCTCACAGAACATCCTGGGACACAATATATTGTTGGCTTCTTGTTATTACGTCAGGACGTTAAGACCGCCATACATTATTTGCATTAGATACAAGCACATATAACTGATAATAAAGCTCAGGTAACCAGCGCTTATATTCCGGATGAAGTTGGTGATTGTTAACCATTGCTAATCTTTTGACGAATTTAAGGCTATTTCATTTCAGAAAAATTTCTCCGATCTTATAAACTAAAAATAATGTTACTTTTTTATTTTAAAGTCATTAAGGATATCACAATGAAACTTTATCAGAAAAGGTTGAATTGTTAAAAGAAAGAACTTCATCAATTTATCTGAATGTGAAATTAAAAGACCTGAAACATGAATTTTTCTACAAAAATAAAATGAAAACATGAGTGTTCTTTTCATAAATTCTTCTATCCACGTTGTTTCCAACAACAAAAAATAAGTTGTCTCCTATTGATCTTTCAGACTATTTCCTAACTTACAAAAAAGAGAAAATATTTCCTCATTGTTTGAAGTATGGATTCTAGGTACCGACGTTGAATACCATCTTGATAACGTGTTATAGAATTCTGTTATTTGTTTTGTAAATTATTCCTTTAACTGTTTAGTTAAGTTTTTGTAACATCCATTTGACGTGGCTCGGTACTTATACATCCCGTTATTGTGCTATGGTAAATTTTGTTTTTGTTGTCTCGTTTTTTATCAAGTAGATATAGGAAGATGTGGTGTGAGTGCCAATGAGACAACTCTCCATCCAAATAACAATTTATAAAAGTAAACCATTATAAGTCAATGTACGGCCTTCAACACGGAGCCTTGGCTCAAACCAAACAACAAGCTATAAAGGGCCCCAAAATAACTAGTGTAAAACCATTCAAACGGAAAAACCAACGGTCTAGTCTATATAAAAACAGAGAAACGAGAAACACGTATAAATGACATAAACAAACGACAACTAATGTACATCATATTCCTGACTTAGGTCAGGTGCAAACATTTGCTTTGATTATAACACAATGTTGACTGATGTACCCGGATTTGACATATTCACCTATGATGTCAATATAATCGAAATGAATGTAACTGTCATACACGTTAAACTAAAAATAAACAGACTGAAACCCAGTTGATATTAAACCAGGAAAATAGAACTCTTTGTTGGTAAATGCAAAACATGAAACTGGTATATTTGAATTGTTAACATATGTTTTTAAATGGGCTTTATAATTTAATGAAAGTGCATAATTAAGGATGTTATACTTCTTAGATACGTGTTATACAGTGGAGATCACTTCTAACCTCTCATTAGAACTGTCAGAATATTCTGTCAGAACTGTTCTAACCTGTCCTAGAACAGTTCTACCTAGAACAGTTCTACCCTAGAACTGTTCTAAGTAGAACTGTCAGAATCAGTTCTAGGTAGAACTGACTAAATCAGTTCTAGGTAGAACTGTCAGGATCAGTTCTAGGGTAGAACTGTCTAAATCAGTTCTAGGTAGAACTGTCCAAATCACTTCTAACCGTAGAACTGTCAGCAGAACTGACTTAATCAGTCAGGACTGTAGAACAGTTCTAAATGACGTCACTGCAGTAAAGGCACTTTAGAATTTAGAAGAAATAAATCACTTCCAATTACTTTGCTATATAATAGAAGATTTTCTATATTTTTACTGATCAAACGTTCCATGTACAAATATCGAAGTGAATAGAAGGTTATCCAACTCATCGGAGAAATATTTTTATAAGATTGCATACGGAAACATCATTGTTTACGTTTCTTCGTTCCCCGTTTTTAACAGTCTCTTCCTAAGGGAGTTACCATTTGATTTTTATGGGGGGGCTAGGATGAAATTTGAAAAAAATAGGCAGGACAGGAGTTTTGAGTAAAAAAAAAGGCAGGATGAGACACTTGCAAAAAAAAAAGTCAGGACGACAATTTAGGTAAAAAAAAGTCAGGATAAACTAAAAAAAAAAAAGGCAGGACCGAACAGAGTGAAAAATAAAAAGGCAGGACAGAGATTACAGCTAAAAAAAAAGCAGGACAAAATTTTTCATCCTAGCCCCCCCCATAAAAATCAAATGGTAGCTCCCTAAACATAACTCTACATTTAATTCATGGAATTTTAATCGTAATTTACCTTGTTTGCCTTGGATTTACATTCATTTAAGATTCTGTTTTGACAATTGTTCAAACGAAAATTGTACAGAGGATGAATTATGGGATATTGATGAAAAAAGTGTTGTATAACTTAAAAAAACTAGACTATATACATATATACTCGATCTGAACATGAATGAAACATTTGCCCCTGAACGTTCGGCTACAAACAAAGTCATGCATTTTTCTTTGCCTTCTTCAAATTATATTAACAGTATACTATTCCATACATGTACTTTTTATTTAAAAAAAATAAAGTATATTAATCAGTCATGTGAGTGTTGGATGATGCCGTTAAATAGTTTTGTTTAAAAAAAAAAAAACCATCACAAACTACAGACTTAAACATGTTAAAAAGTCACTTTAGTGACGGTTCATACACCTTATCGCTATTTGTCCGCATTACTGGATATCACACAGGTTCCCGTAAATTTTTAACGTCACAAAACAAATATCTGACGCCACAATGGAAAAGTGATTGTTGTATGCGTCAAAAGTTCAAGCGGCCGGGTCAGCCTGGGATTAACGATAAGGTGTATTATTATGGGTACAGAGAGGAAATAACGGCGCGCTAAATTCTTAGATATGGTATAAATACACCTTGTCGCTATTTGTCTGCCATTACTGGATATCACTCAGGTTCCCGTAAAAGTTTGACGTCATAAAACAAAATATCTGACGCCACAATGGCAAAGTGATTGTTGTATGCTTCAAAAGTTCAAGAGGCCGGGTCAGCCAGGATTAGCGATAAGGTGTATTGTGTTTCAAAGTTGGTGTCATTTTTATCATACGATCCGTCCTCACATAGAAATATTATTGGTTTACAATGAGGCCATATATATTTACATGATCAAGTAAAAGTGTAAATAAGTTCGGTTTTGGTTGATACGGTCAAATAATTTTGTTAAAACGACTTAGTCTGATATATCGAAACTACTGAAATTTGTTTACAATTCAATATTTTGAATGAAAAGAGGACTTGGTGATACTCTAAATTGATGTGGAAATTTTTTTGTAGCCAATGTGTTCCAATATTCATTGATATTGCTGTCATTTGAATTATACAATCCATCGTAATATGTATTACTATAACATGTATAAGTGATTAAGTATTCGTCTATATATATATATATATTAAGATTTACATAACAAAGTGTAAATATGGTTAGTTTTGGTTGATGCTATCACATATGGTCAGTTTTGGTTGATGCGGACAAATAATTTTGTTATATTCATGAGTCAGTCTGAGATATAAAAACTACTGAAATTAGTTTACGATTCAAAATTTTGATTAAAAATTAAAAGGACATACTGGCACTATAAACTGATGTGAGCATAATTTTGTTTTCCAATATTGCTTTCATTTATATTAAACAATCCACCTGATATAAAAATAAAGTGATTTACTTTGCGGCTATTAAGATTGACATCATGTCCATAATAAAGTGCAAATATGGTCAGTTTTGGTTGATGCGGACAAATTATTTTGTTATACCAGTCAGTCTGAGGTATGAAAACTACTGATATTTGTTTATGATGCAATATTTTGAATAAAAAGAGGTCATGCTGGCATTCTAAATTGATGCAAATGAAATTAGGTAGCATTGTGTTCCAATATTTCTATATCATTTGTATTTTCATGATTTTACAATCCATCCTTACATAAAAATATTACAGATTTACTACATGTACTATGCGACTATAAGAGTTACATAAAAAAGAGCAAATATGGTCAGTTTTGGTTGATGCGGTCAAATATGGTCAGTTTTGGTTGATGCTGTCAAATATGGTCAGTTTTTTGATGCTGTCAAATATGGTCAGTTTTGATTGATGCAGATAAATAATTTTGTTACAAGAGTCAGTCTGAGGTATGAAAACTACTGACATTTGTTTCTGATGCGATATTTTGAATAAAAATAGGAAATGCTGGCACTCTCAATTGATGCGAGAAAAAAAATTGTGGTCATTGATTTCCAATATTGTAGTTATTTATATACTACAGTCCCTCTTGACCTAAAATTATAACTGAATTACTGTGCAGCTGGATCTGCCCCTGCATGCTGGCACTATAAATTGATGCGAACAAAATTGTTTTCCAATATTGCTGTAACTTGTATAGTACTGTCCCTCTTGACCTAAAATTAAAACTGAAGTACTGTGCAGCTGTATAGATATGCAGAAAGAAAGAGCAAATAATGTTAGTTTAGATTGATGTGGTCAAAAGATTTTTGTTAAACAGGTCCGTCCGAGGTATGAAAACTACTCGTAAACAGAAATTACATTTGGTTAATGAAGTCAGATAATTTTGTTGTGTGATAACGAGCCATCCTGACTCCCGGAATAACAAATGTAAAACAATTTAAATAATACCCCCCCCCCCCCCCCTTTTGACTTGGAACAGGCACATACATGCAGAATATGGCAGGGTTAAACATGTTCTCTTTCCGATTATAAATCTGAAATAAAACCGGCAAAGTAGTAAAACTCTATATAATATTAATCTCTATTTTGCCGAAGCCTTTATATTTAGACAAAGATTTCTTAAAACTTATAAATCAATTCTAGCCGTAGAATTTATAAATCCGACAATTTTAGCCGAAGAATTTATAAATCTGACAATTTTAGCCGTAGAATTTATAAATCAATTCTGGCCGTCGAATTTATAAATCAATTCTAGCCGTAGAATTTGATATCAATTCTAACCGTAGAACTGTTCTAGAAGTAGAACTGACTAAAACTGTTCTAGAGTAGAACTGTCAGGATCAGTTCTAGCTAGAACTGTCTAAATCAGTTCTAGGTAGAACTGACCAAATCAGTTCTAGCTAGAACAGTTCTAACCTAAAACTGACTAAAAGGTGTCAGGCTGACAGTTCTAGAACAGTTCTCCTGACAGATTCTGACAGAATTTATGAGAGGTTAGAACTGATCTCCACTGTACTTGGAATAATTGTATGGAGCTTCGAGATATTTGTAATTTTTTAAATCATAGACCGATTTTCGTAAAGCAGTCTATTGTGGCAGGTTCAAACCCAAGTGGATCATTTCGGTGAATAAGCATACATTCCGTTGAAACTAAAACTTCAGAAAGATAATAGATGGATCTTTCTTAGGCATTAATTTGCATCTCTGTCCCTGCAATTTGTTTTTAAAAAAATGAAGGAAAATATGGGCAATGATGTAATCGATTACATAAAGTCTAGTGGTATTAAAGTTAGGGCGTGTTTGCGTTGACTATATATTCTGCCTTGAAAATGTATAAAGAAAAAAATATTGATACATCACCTCGCTTCAGATTCTATTATTCTTATAAATCAAGCTACAGGTTGATTAAATGAAAATATCATTTTACAGTACTAAACTAAGAAATGCATGGATCAAGTGAAATACTTTTCTAAAGAATCATAACATTAAAGTAGGAGTGTTCAAATAACAAATTTTAACGAAAAGTTATTGACGACAGACTGTTCCACTGGATCTTTAAAGTGCACAACTTTAAATAAAATCATTTGTTTTTTGGTGTGTGCTATCTATGGATATTAGTTTTCAACCTCTGATTTTTTTCAAGTCTGCCACTCAACATAATATATAGTATTAAATTGTTTTTAACTTTAAAAATTACACCTGACAACCGATCAGGCAATAGTCTTCAGTTTGACTGAATGCAAAAAAGTACACTTCATGACGCTCAGTAGCTAGTATAGAGGATTTTAAAGGGTTATTTTTGTGCAACGTGTTTTGTCATTTTTATTTCACGTGCAGCCTCGAAAAAGGTTTGTTATTCACGGTGTTTCGTGAAATCGATAAAAAGTTCATTCATCGTGAACTGGTAATGTTATTTCGCGTCCTTCCGTGCAGATACCCTCCTTTTTTACTCCCCTCAGTATATATATATTAGTCTGTTAAAATACAAGTGGAATACAAGGAATTTTATGGTACTATGTGGATAAATCATCGGTTTTCAATAGCTAAAGTGGCAAGTGCGTCATCCCTAGAATTGCTTCCTTTTTGAGATTGTAAAATCAACGCGCGTAATGGGAAGATAATTTTGACGAAATCGAATCGGGTTTGGTTCACCAATATGCCATTCGTTTGATGTAATTGAGCTTTTTATTTTGCCATTTGGTAAGGAATTTCCTCCGACTTTTGTTATTTCAGTTTTTGCATGTATCCGGGTTTTGTTTTCTGTTTTCTGTAATTAGTTAATATTTCAGTTTTATCATGTATATCTTTTATATTCATTTGATATAATTTACTGTTTGCAATAGCATAAATTGTTCTAAATAATACGGATGTTCTTATCCCAAGCAGAACATCTTAGCCGTATTTGGCACAACTTTTTTGAATTTTTGATCCTCAGTGCTTTACAACTTTGTACTTATGCCTTTCGAACTTTTGTATCTGGGCATCGCTGGCAAGTCTTGTGCGGACGGCGCGTTTCTGGCGTATTGAATTTTAAACCCGATGCCTTATGTAAGCTATTATTCATGTGTTTTTTTGTCTAATATGTTCTTCTATTTATTTGTATTGTATTCCTGCTATATTATGTTGTCATTTTAATGTTATATTTGACATTGCAATTAAAGTGCGCGGTTTGGCATGCCACAAAACCATGTTCAACCCACCATTTTTTTCTTTAAAATGTTCTGTACCAAGTCAGGAATATGGCCATTGTTATATTATAGTTCGTTTCTGAGTGTATTACATTTTGACGTTGTGTTTCCGTTGTGTCGTTAGTTTTCTCTTGTGTTTAAGTGTGAATTCACATTACTATAAGACGTGTCACGGTACTTTTCTATCCCAAATTCGTGTATTTAGTTTTGATGTTTTATTTGTTATTCTCATCGGATTTTGTCTAACGCTTAGTTTGTTTCTGTGTGTGTTACATTTTTATGTTGTGTCGTTGTTTTCCTCTTATATTTTAAGCGTTTCCCTCAGTTTTAGTTTGTTACCCCCATTTTGTTTTTTTGTCCATGGATTTACGAGTTTTGAACAGCGGTATACCATTGTTGCCTTTATTTGATAGAACCATTTTTATTTTTGATAATAACTTAGTCCAGTAATAGTATTCTACGCCGCATTAATTGGATATATTATAGAATGTACACGCCTGAAAGTCAGTTACCATTTCCCAAGATTATACGAGGAGTAGCTTACACCTGATACACAACAACATACAATAACAATTAGTTGAGAAAATGTATTATCTCTATAATCTTCATATAACATTGACAAAAGTATAAAATATAATACAATAATAAACAGTATAAATGAATGATCGCTGTCATTAAAAGCAAGATTTACGGTCGTTATCTGCTGTTTGGAATTAGACTGTTTCTAATGCATTACCATATTGATAAATATATTGCACTTTCAATGTTTCACAATAACAATTGATGATCTTCTTACTTTTCTTTTGTATACATATAATTTTTTTTAATCTGATATAGTTTTTCATAAATATTGATGACATTGTTTTGTAAAGAGATATTGAAGAATCTATCATTATAGTTTTTCCTGTAATAATAAAAAATCTCTTGGCCTTCTTGATAAGTCATTTTCAATGTTATTTTTTTCAACATTGAGATATCTGAGAGTCTTATACTATCGTAGATATCAAATCGTCAGACCTGATTTATTATCTTAAAAATAATGCATGCATTTCATTTATAAGAATATCAATTTAAATTAGATGTTTTATATGATTTTTTTTATGATTAAAATATTAAAAAAAAACAGAATAATGATTGATTTAATTCAACAAAATGAACACCTCAGTGGACTTGCGGTAATGCTCTGCTTCTCTTTTTACATGACTAAACAAGCAGCACAAAGAAAGAACGAAAAACACAGGATTTCAATTCATATTACAGGAACATTTGTTTTGGTCCCGAATATGCATTTTACTTGCCACTGGACATTAACCAGCCACCAATCATTATCAATTACAAACAGTTTGCTTCAGTAAGGTGAGATAAGTTAGGTAACATTGTTTAGACAGATAATATAGTCAATTAGTATTTCGACAAAATCAATATTTGTAAACAGCTTAGTCTTAATTATATAATAATAATGTGAAAATAAGAAGATACAACGCTCCACTAAGACCAAGTGAGACAGAAGGTATCAACTATAGGTCATCATACGACTTTCAACAATGAACAAAACCATTACCACATAGAAAGCTTTAAATAGTTATCAATTCCTCGAAATGACCATATCAATGATAACTCATGTCACAACGGATGCTGACTACTATGAATACATCGAGAACACGCATGACTTTAAAACTTTTGGTTTGCGTTTGAGTGATATAATAGTATTATATTTTCAATCACTATACACTGTATTACTAAAGGCGAAGACAATATTTCATAAATAAACAAGGTTAAGTTATTTAAAATACAAGAACAAATAAATATCTGCGGCCCTTAGAAGATAATGCTCTTTACTTCGATATTATTTTTTTGTTATTTCTCAGAGGAGAAACGATAAGGTCACCTTTTGCATATGCATATACTTGCAAGCTGACCATTGGCATGTTTACCGTCGGGTATCTTGTAAATAGGCAAGGGCGCGTTGGCCAAGTGGTCTAAGTAGTCGAAATACGGTAAAACTACATTTGGAGCATGTTAACACCGAGGTCGAGTTCAAATCCAGCACGTGGCAGGTAATCTCAACTCCAATCATTTCCTGTCGAAGGTCGGTTCTCTCTAGCTTCCACCACCTCTAAAAACTAAACGCATATCAGTCAATTAATTACGTAGTCAGGTCAACGGTATCTCATATGTATACTCTTGTTTGTTAATTATTGAATTCTTGTATCAAACATTCATAAACAAACAAAATAATGCTGAGCTATGCCTGATGTAAAAAACTAACATTTGAAAACAAATGTATGATCGAGAACTGCAACATTACTGCTATTGGTTGACATTTTCTATGATTTTAATTAAAGTCGTACAATAGTTTACATAGTACAGGAATGAAAATGTGTTATTTTATGAGAGAAGG
Organism: Mytilus galloprovincialis; assembly: GCA_037788925.1. NCBI lineage: Eukaryota > Metazoa > Mollusca > Bivalvia > Mytilida > Mytilidae > Mytilus > Mytilus galloprovincialis. The sequence goes on from CM075332.1 coordinate 53,293,262, forward strand.
GTTTTTCATTAATCAAAGAATATTTATCTTTAGATAGGATATTTTGATTGAGATCATTTCGTAAGTTTATTGTTGTTCAATAACCCTGTTTTACATTGTGCTTACATTTTTATTGATGCTTTTAATGTACGAGGAAGTACGGTATAATTTAGTTGAGGTCAGCGACATTAATTATTTTCATGAAGAAAGGACATATTAGGGCAAACATTTAAATTAATGCAAACAAAGAGTTTCATAATATATTCACCGATGATCTAAGACATTGTATACTCTCATTCTATTGTCGATGTTGATTAAAATATCTTACTTAATTGATAAATTGAAATAATCTTTGATCTTTAAATCACATATTGGCTTTCCAAATAGTTTTTAAATTAAGTTTGCATTGATAGTATATGTATAACAAAGAGTTCTTTTTGAGACATCTTGTGCTTTCTGAAATTGTATACATGTATATCGATTTTCTCGAAATTAGGAAAAATCCAGTGTCTTCAAAGTACATAAAAATTTTATTATCTAAAATTCTATTGATCCAGATACGCAATAGATTTTATCTATATCAGTCACGCGTGAAGCAGGCTTATGTGTACATTGTGTTCAGTCTACTGTCAACATGGTCAAATTGGTTAAATATTCCAGATTAAACATTAAACAATAATTTATACATTTAAGATTTTTATTTGCATTACTAAAAAATATACATTCTATTTTTTTTGTTACAAAATTCGATTTCAACTTGATAATTTTCACACAACTTAACGAACAAAAATTTGAATGTTCTTTATAGTCTTTACATACTTAAGGTATCACAATACAAAGATTTTGTCACTCCCAATCAGACAACTTTAAACTGATGTAATTAATTTCATCCTTCTTTATATTTTATAAATGAGGTACCAAAAGGAAGAAGAAAGATTAATCTTCCAAATTGTGATAATTTCATTATGACATAATTATTATATGTAATTAGTTGCTATATTGTGATGTCCACACATGAATGAATTTAGCTTCTTTGTTCTTCATAGCATCCAAAAATATTTTATATATTATTGTACAACACAGCCTGACCTCCAAAACTCTCAGATTTCCAAAAACATCAATAGAACAAATTGTATACCCAATTGAATTTAGTGGTCTCTTATGAATTGATGTTGCAAACTTCATTGAAGATTTATGAGAGAATGAAATACAATAGGAAAAATCTGAGACAAAGTTTTGGAGGTCAAACTGTGTTGTGCAAGAATCTATAAAATATTTTTGGATGCTATGAATAACAAAGAAGCTAAATTCATTCAAGTATAGACATCACAATATGGCAACTAATTACATAACAATTAATGATGTAATAATTATGTCATAATGAAATTATCACATTTTGAAAGATTAATCCTTCTTCTTTCTTTAGGTACCTCATTTATAAAATTTAAAGAAAGATGAGTGGAATTACATCAGTTTAAAGATGTCTGATTGGGGATGAAAAATCTTTGTATTGTGCTACCTTAAATACGCTTTCCGAATTAGCATTTTCCTTAAATAGTTATGCTGCTTTGATGAATTTTTTTTTAATCTCTAAATTTCATCTAGTTGATTGCTGGTTAATATCCTCAGAGTCTGATGGGGTTCGTGTTGCTCATAGTTTTTAAGTTTTGTATTTTGGGTTTTTTGTCCGTTTGTCCTTTTCCTTTTAAGCCATGGCGTTGTCAGTTATTTTCGACTAATGAATATCCATTCGGTATCTTTTGTCTCTCTTTTTCTGAAAATGACCGGTTACATACACGAATTATATAATCAACAAACAAGAGCGACCTTTGATTTCCAAATGTGCAATTCCCCTACAAATAAGATCATATGAAGGATTTAAAAAAAAATAGAAGTTGACAAAAGAGGGACGAAAGATACCAAAGGGACAGTCAAACTCATAAATCTAAAACAAACTGACAACGCCATGGCTAAAAATGAAAAAGACAAACAGAAAAACAATAGTACACATGACACAACATAGAAAACTAAAGAATAAACAACACGAACCCCACCAAAAACTAGGGGTGATCTCAGGTGCTCCGGAAGGGTAAGCAGATCCTGCTCCACATGTGGCACCCGTCGTGACAAAGGACGAATGACTTTTTGGTAAACAATAAATAAGTCCATATAAAAAATGGCTCACAAAACAAAACTCAAACAAGAATGTGTCCACAATACACGGATGCCCCACTCGCACTCATTTTATATGTTCAGTTGACCGTGAAAGTGGGATAAAAATCTAAACTTGGTATTTAAATTAGAAAGATCAAATCATAGGGAACATGTGTACTAAGTTTGAAGTTGATTAGACTTCAATTTCATCAAAAACTACCTTGACCAAAAACATTTAACCTGAAACGGGACAGACGGACGGACGCACAGACCAGAAAACATAATGCCCCTCTTCTATCGTAGGTGGGGCATAACAAGTAAATATTAAGTTATACAAATTGAATCGAACACGTGTACTATGTACTGAACTAGCAGTGCATCAGCGGTTCCAGTGCATTGTGTTAGAATTTAAGTCATTCTAAGTTAACAGAAAATAAAACAAAATGCATTTAACCATTTCCTAAGATTCCGTTTTAAAATTATACCTCGAATTTGGCATAAGCGATATCTCCGTACCAGAATTTATGACAAACAAGACATTTTTAGTTTGAAATTACCAATTCCTCATCTTTGCAGCAATATACTAACTTCACTTGCAATGGGGATACTTAAATGCCTTTAATAACTATTAAATGATTGCTGCCGCTACTCATATTTTTGTTCATCGAAAGATACCAAGACCTTGGTTAAAAATATTCCGTATAAACTACACAATTAACACGTGCTTGTTTTGAAGTATACATTTTGAGTACTAACGTTGTTTACATGTATTATCTTCTTCTTCGGAAGTCCACCCTATTTGCAGAGTCACCGCATTAAAAATATCCTAATTTTAGATATTAATTAGAAAAAAATGCGTATTTATTTTTAGGTTTTAATTATGTAACTTTATTTTATTAAACAAAAATAATACGGATAAAAGGTAAAACTTGTATTTACACTGTACATATCATACTGCCATAAGCTTAAAACACTGATTAGATTTTAAAATTCCAAAAATGGATAAAACTTGAAATTAATAAGTTTAAAAAAATGTCCACTTGTTAAAAGATTAAAACATGTGATAAAACTTAAATATGTCAGAGATGATAAAAAGTTTACATCAAACAAGGATCAACATTAGATGTTTCATTTAAATCTAAAAAAAGCTCATTAACTTATTTTAACAAGTAGTATTATTTATGTTAAAAATAGAACATTGAGGGTAAATTTAGATAACGTTGTATATAATGTAGTGTTCTTTAAAATTTATTTGTCTTTGTAATTTATCTTTTTTCCCCCTTTTTTGGGTAATTTCTTTATGACGTGGCTCGGTACTTTTATATCCCTTCATTGTATTATTTTCCTATGTTCATTATTTTTCTTCTTGAATTTTGCATATGTGATTTGCCTATATGACATTTAGAACAAGCTGTAGATGCTGATCCCGGGGGTGTAGCATGGTGCACGTAACCTCCCTTTATTGGGATTTGCTAAAATGTTGCGTTATTTTAATTCATTTATAAACTGTATAATGATGATGATATGAAGGTTATTTCTTGTAGCATCAATTTCAGAATGTATATACATGTAAACTATCTATTCTGTGGAAATGATTTTATTTTTTCTTGATACTAATTTATGTGATATTGTGGAAATTTGTATGAAAGTGTTGATGATGTTATATTGTTATAAGACACTAATAAAATTTGTCACAGGTGGCAATACGGCAATCTTAATGACTGAACTAGACATTGTTAGTTGAAAAAGCAACATTCTTACTGTCTATAATATACCTAAAATAGACTATTATCAAAGAAATTTGAATGAAGCATACTTTCAAAAAAATTAGTAATAAAATGTTAATTATGTCTTTGTATGTGCAGTTTTAAAATAATTTCGGTGAAATTGCTAAATCCAATATCTTTGCACATTCGGTATATCACCAAAGCAGGAACGACTTTTGTATTGTGCTGCATATCCACCTGTAAATTCGTGCAATAGACGGGGCAATAGAGTGATGTTAAGTACTCTGTAATATTCATTCGCAATTCATGAAAAAATGTTGATCTTGCTGTTAGTCACTGCTTATCACAAACAAATATTTGATAATTATTTATTTCAGGAAATTCAGAGGTACTCTCAACACCGTCACATTTTAGTAAAGCGTGGCGATGCTATGAACTTTGAGGGTCTTTTAAATCCGTAAGGCGCTGGTGTTTTCAAAAGTCATGTACACATTTTGTGGAAGATCTTGGTGCTTGATATTGTTTGTTTTGTCATGTTGCTTTATTTTGTTGTAGCGGAAATGATTTTGACCATTCCAAATAATGCTTACGTTTCTTTCTTCACAAGTACTAAATTTTTGATTATTTGGTTGCCTTAACCTTTGTCTTCCTTTTCAAATATCTCCAATCTTACTGTTTGTGCATTATCTAAATTATCAGTACCTTCTGACAATAGTTCAGATAGATTTTCAGTTCCACCTTCTCTGCAATCTTTATTTAGGCATGACATGTTGTGGACTTATCTACAATGTCAGTTATGTAATCATTAACATGAACATTATTTTCATTATATGCGCTTTTCTCGTTCAATATATTTTCCCGAAAATTCTTGCAACCTTTGAATGCGCTTTCGGTTTCTGCGTAGTCCTATAATATAAGACTCTGAAGGTTCATATCATTTTCATTCAACGTTTTTTATCGGATATATTTTTTTTTACTATCAATGTTGAACCTCAGCGTCTTATAACAAACATCCATTTATTCGTAGTGGATTCCCAACAAATTTTTGTGGGAACTTTGAACGACAATTTGACAATGTTTACGGCAATTTCAAGTAAACTTATGTCATTATCCTTACAAATAAACACCTCAAATAATAAATTAAATGTCCTACCTTATCATATTATGAATTTATATCCTTTTTTGAACCACTTTTCAAACTGTCTCCCCATCGTTTTAAATTGTGAAGCGGGTCAAGTACGAGAAGTTCCGCAGGTCCTTCCAAATGTAAATCAGTTGTACATATTTCAGAATATTCCTTGGAAAACAAATTTTGTTTCGACTTTAAGATGATAATAAATGATGAAATGATGTAAATTAATTATAATTTCCTCACCAATGTGCCAATAGAAAAGGAAGCTTATCATCTAATGTTTCTTAACACTTAAGAGGTGACGATTTAGTATTCATAAAAAGGTAAGGGATGATTGTATAAATGAATATTATGTACCGATAATAACAGGAATTACACGGTGAATATTTCTCCAAAGAGTTGTCTCATGAAAATAATAGTCAAAGCTAGAAATGGTGACAACTATTTCATACATGAATAAAATAGTTGACTTTCTATATTTTCTTGCTTTACAGATTTTTATTCATGTTGGGGCTTTGCCATATTACAGCGGTTTTTTTTAATTGATGGTCATAACGGCAGTTTTTTTCCTCTCGCGGAAGGCAAAATGGTATAAATTGCTTACATCAACTTCATTTAAACTCTTGTTAATGTAAAATTCTTTTGTCTCATTGGCTTTCATACCACATTTCCTTACAATTTAGATTAGGGCTAATTTCATAATGCGTGTAGAGTAAAGCTTTGGTCGGCTTGCTTGCTTTGTATGTTTTAACTTCTATCCAAGCTTTGTAAAAAAAGATTCACATAATGATACAATATTTATCTATATATAGTTATACAGTTAATGCATAGCTCAACGGTCATATGCAGAGTCTGTCTGCCCCGGGTCAAATGTCAATCAATAAACGGTAAAATGTGATTCTATAAGTATTTTGTATTTAGAAAGTGATTTATATGATATGAATATTACACGAATTACGCAAACCAATATGAATTTGCATTTGTGCATTACAATATCTTTCATGTTTCTTGTGCTGTTAATCTGGCGGCCACTTTTTCCTTTCTTTTTCTTATTTTAAACGACTTCGTGTACTATTTCCAAAAAGCTATTTTCTTCCTATCATATTCAAACAATATATATTAATATGTTAAGCCCTTTAATGAGACATCATACAACAAAACAATGGTAAAATTGCGAGATCAACATATGCATGCAAAATTTAAATATTAAATGTCCAAAATCAGTTTTGCCCTATTGGCAAGAAGCTGGCAGGTGCGCTAGGGATGGATTCAGTTTTATTATATTATGATAACTTCATTTTGTCTCTAAAAACCACCGGCAAATGTATGAGCGATATCATAAAAAGAACCAGCACTTGTATCACACGTTAAATTGTAAATGCATTGACCGTAGACAACTTCATAGAAGATGCATCAGATACAAAGAAAGGCGAAGGATGCGATTTGCAGCACTGTGTCCTTCTTGTAAATGTTGTGCAGAGTGTTAAAAAATATACTTGTCAAGAAAGGAGCAAATTTAGTGTTGAAGAGTTTCTACAAACACTGAGAGATTAAAATTGCATTCTTTCTTGAACTTTCTTCTGTAACAACTTGCTATTATTCTTTGTAACAACTCGATTTTTGCAAAACAAATATTATTTATTTCTATTGATACATACAAGAAAACGTTAGGTGAATGAGAATTGGCTCGCTCACTCCCGTTGTATGAACTCGTATTTTGAAAGATATTTATCTACTCATCCGCTCTCACAACTAGATATTAATTTCTGCTGATGCTTAACAACTTGGACAAGAGAACTTTTGGTGAATGATAATTGGCTCGCTCACTGTTGTATGAACTCGTATTTTGAAAGATCATCGCATCGCCCGCTCTCCCAACTCGCAATTGATTTATGTTCATTCTTAACAGCTTGGACAAGATAACTGGCTTGCTCAATCCGTTTGTATGACTTGAACTCATATTTTGAAGTACATGTATCGCCCGCTCTCACAACATGAAATTTATATCTTGTGATGCTTAACAACTTACTAAAGAACATTTGGTGAATGAGAATACATGTAGGTCACCTCTGTTTTATGAACCTGTACTTGGAAAATCATGTATTGTGGCTCGCTCTAACATTGATGCACTCTCATGGAACATTGCACCTTCATACTGTTAGCAGCTAGCAGATTTTCATGAACATTTGAACTTGTTTTTCAAAGAAATTCATCGCATCGCCCGTTCTATTGACTAGAGAACATTTATTTGGTGAATTTGACTCGCACGCCTCCGTTACGTGAACTCATATTTCCAAAGACATTTATAACCTCGGCCGCCCTTATAACTCGCCCATGATTTAAAATTCTGTTGGTGCTCAATTAACAACTTGTAGAGATATTTTTCTGAATGATAATCGGTTTGTTGATACATTATAACTGTATTTTGGAAATTGTTCTTTTCAACTGTAAACAATATACTTATACCGTTTCTTGGGGGGAGAGGGGACATATAATCAAGTTTAAAAAATAAATAAAATAGAACCAATATTTTTCTATTCTTTATGTTTTTTGCCGATTGTTCTCTATTCTGTTAACCCCATTCGTATTCTCTCACCACTTTTTATGGTTATCTCAATAAATGCATGACACTATTACATTAATTGGTCGTGTTTCAGTACGTTGTACTACACTGATTATAAATATTATCGTCAAATTCGTTTCGTTCACGAAATCCTTAAAATAAAGAATCGGCACATGTATTTGAAATAAAATGGCGTGAAAAAAAATGTTTGTCAACTGAGGATAAAAGTGATGGATTAGGAACATTATTTTAAACTATTAATGCGGTAAGAAGTTACTTTCATTATATTTAGGTTGTTCCTAATAGTTTTATTTGTTTTGATAGTGGATTATATTAATTTAAATTTTTGCTACGAAAACAGTACAAATTTTATAAGACTCTGAGGTCCAACATTGATAGTAAAAAAAAATATCCGATAAAAAACGTTGTATGTAAATGATATGAACCTTCAGAGTCTTATATTATAGGACTAGGTTTCTGCGTGGTACTTGCAACAGTATTGTCTATATTTCGGACGCACTTTACGAATGAAATATATGGTTTACAATTTTCAAAGGAACGCTGGAATATTTTTTTGCATGGATATTCGGCAGTTAAATGTACACCTCGGGTTGTGTTTTTTCAAAGAATATATACTTGGTGAATAGAGTACGTCTTGGGTCCAAATCCTTTCTCGTTTAACACCCGCTTTGTTATCTTTAAGAGGTGGTATGCTGGCCTTCATACAAATTGTATACGCTGGTAGTTTTGTTTCATCAGATCAGGCGTCTGTACATGTGTTTCTGCATATATGGGTCATTTAAAAAATATGTCGAATTTTGAAATTGAAAAATTTATTAAAAGTTACTTATTCAAACAACCCTCTACATAAGCAAATCAAAACAAACAGTACTTTAAGAAAAACATATTAAAAGATGCAATCTTAATGATGTCATACAAGAATATCTTGAAACATGTTTTGATCGGTGGTACAATATTTTGTCTATCCTGTTACCATTTTCAAAAGTAATTTTGGATTATTAAGAAAAGGTTTAGATACAATGTTAAGCTTGTTTTACGTTACCAATTAGATGGTTTTCAAGAGAATAAACTTCTATATATATTCATTCTGTAAAATAATAGATTATTTGCCAATTTTCTAGGTTGTACTGAAAAATGGCTCTAAAAATTGGTTTTCAAAGGTTGTAAAAATTACCACCCGTAATGCAAGTCTAAGATAGCAATTTATTTTGTTCGTTTTTTTTTCACCCTTTCAAATAAACCCAACATCAAGTAAACCCCTCATAAGTTAATTTACTTTTCTCTTTTATTTCGTTGGTAACAGGAACGTACGTTTCTGATATACCACCTACATGTTAAGATAAAAAATTTAACGACGTTTTTGTCTATAACTGTCTATCCTGTTACTGTAACCATAGCAACCATAGTAACTGGATAGACAAATTTCTTCGTTTTTCATTGCTGTTGTGAAATAACTACTCCCTTTGGTGAAGTGATTACGGTTTTCTATTGTGAATTTGGTTTCCAACACGTTATTGCACTCTTTACAACCATACTGTTAGTGTAATTAATCAAAATGGTTGGTAACAGCATAGACTTGAAAAAAAGTACGCTCTATATTTTTCACTAAATGTCTTGAAATTTCTTTTCTCTACACTGTCGTTCAAGAAACGAGGCGTTTTAAATGTAAAGATTACTTTGCATTTTTGAAATCAACACTGACTGATTCAATATTCATAGGGAGGATAATTTAACGACTAAGTAGCGGTAACAGGATAGACATGAACCTCCTATACCCCGATTGAATTTAGTTTTTAGACAATCTGTTACAAACAATGATAAAAAAAGCTACGATTTTTCGTTAGAATTATAATTAAAGTTCTTAAAAAGTCCCTTTTGCAGATATCAAGGCGATCAGAAAATCGGAAAAAATCATTTGAAATGTGTTTTTCTGACAATGTACGCACACAAATACCCCCAAAATCGGATTTAAATGCAGTTTAATTCTATCAAAACAGATGTAAGCTGTGTTTATTATTAATGTTCTGAATCACAAATCCGACAAGCTTTCATTTAAACCATTACAAGTGAAATTTCCATTAGAAATCAAAAGTTTAGCATGGGTGTACTGAAAATTTGACATTTTTTGAAAATGACCCATATACGCCCAGCACGATTTTTCTGATTTTTAAATTTCTTGATTGACTCCACCGTCTTACTAGTGTGTGGGTTTTTTTTTTTTTTTGCTAACCTTTCCACCACTATTACAAGCACAATCGGTTAATGGAATCTTTTGATCTCTTTGTTTTGCAACTGTCAATGACTATATTGATATCTTGTAGGGCAGACTTTAATGTTAATGAACCAATTTTGAAATATATCCATGCTGTATGATGAGTTTTGAGTTACATATTTGCTGTTCATAGATTGTAATTTCTTTTCCAATTTTCTCCTATTCCTTTTTTCCGGCCTTTTATGCACTGTATGCTTGCTTTTTTGTTGCCTTTAATAGGGTGTTTGTGTACGTATAATCAGTGCATTTTATATTTCTGTTTTTGTAGTATAGCCAGTTTTACATGTTTTAGTTGTCGACACTTCTGTTTTCTGCCATCATATTAATGATTTAAGTGATTATACAAGTCCCTGGAATGAAAAAAGCGACCCTGTTTTGCGGCACACTCGTACCACCAAAAATAAAGGAAGTAACACCACTCCGGGCGTTTGTTTACTCTACATTGGCTAGAGCAATAGAGGAGGGTTGAGATCTCCTTAACATGTTAAACACCGCCGATTGTTATGACTACCTTTTGACATATCTCCGACCTCGTCTCGAAGCTGTCTTAGGGTGATCTTAGCAAAGAAACCATAAAACTGTCGCAAATTCTACAATACGTTAACATTGTTAATTTATTCTCGATTTGACCATGCATGAAATATATACCACTGAAGTTTATGAAATAAAAAAACAATCCCCAATCAATCATGATAATTATATATTATAATCATTATTGTGAGTAGTTTTTAAATTGTGTTGTCCAAACTTCGATGGCCATTGTGGTGTCTGATGGTCTAATGGTTTAAGTCTAAAATCTTTTTATTTCAATAATCTGCACAGAAAGGTGTTCTTTGTGAGTGCCCTTCCCGACGGATTGTTGTGGTGTATATGGTCACTCTACTCTTCTGTCGACTAACAGTGAAATCCTTGCCAAAGTTTGACATCAATTTGGCTGTGCGGGATGTATAAATACACAGCCACGTGTGATCATCATGGGGACGTTTAATCCGATAAATCTATTTTTCATCAATTATGTTCTCGTCCTTTATATACATTTAATACTTAATATGTATCACTAGACTAAACTCAATTAACAATCAATAAATCAGTTATTTTGATGTAATGTCAGCATGTTTGGTCGTCATAATTGCAAATTCAGAGTCAGCAAGAACAGTATTGAATATTTGTCCAATGAGGAACTGAGATCAAACGAACCACGATATGAATATGAAAATATAAGCAATATTGTCGAATAAAGGCTTAAAATTTAAGCTTATTTTACATACGACAATATCTATAATTCTTCATTAAGAGTTAGTCTTTTGACCGACATTTAATTTGGAAAAAGGATCAGGTTCGACTGCATTCAGATTTATCACAAATTAATGACTGAGGATATCGGCTAAGATATCATCACGTAAGAGGTAGTTTGTTTGATTTTCTTCAGTAACATTTTTAATTAAAAGAAGCTCTTAAACTTTCAGTTATTTCCAACGAGTGTGAAAATCAATTTAAAAAGTAAGCTTTTCCACTATTGATATTTCTCAAAAGTATCATTTAGGGCAAAATGAGTGGGAACTTTTGAAACGAACTGGCAATAGATTTAAAGAAATGTTTGATCAATAAATTTCTATACAAAAAAAGGATGTGATGCCGGTTTCTATATGTAAATGGCGAACCAAAATTCAGGTTGATTGCAATGCAATGTTCATCATACTCTTGTCTAACAGTTTGAAAAGTTTTTATGTATTAAATGCAAATTTTTAAAATTTGGGAGGAGTTTTCCCCAAATAAAATGAGACGATTACAAAGAGGGACGAAAAATACCAGAGGGAGAGTCAAACTCATAGATAGAAAATAAAGTGACAACGCAATGGCTAAAATAAAAAGACAAACAGACAAATAATAGTACAGAAGACACAACGTAGAAAACTAAAGACTAAACAAAATGTAAATGGGGTTTTAAATAGAAATGAAAAATAAATATTTCATCTTTTGTCCTGTTCTCAAAAAGGGCAATTATTTTTGATTAAACAGAAAAGTGCCAATTTTAAAGATGCAATAACACTTTGACAAGATGTTTTGTGATGTTTTGTGTTTTTTTTTTTTTTTTTATGAAATCTTAATTGCGTCTGTTTTTCTGTCACATTATTAATAACTTGTTATGTCTGGTTTGTTCACGCATCGTTGTAAAAAGAACGGAATTTGATGCGACTGTCATAAAAGTGAGATGTTTAGCGCTATAAAACCAGATTCAATTCACCATTTTCTACATTTGAAAATGCCTGTACCAAGTCGGGAATATGACAATTGTTGTCCATTCGTTTGATGTGTTTCATCTTTTGACTTTGCCATTTGATTTGGGACTTACCGTTTTGAATTCAGTTCAGTATTCTTGTGTTTTTACTTTTCACTGCTTTGTTATGACAATACGACTCGCTGTTCTATCTTGCCTTTTGCTGATTTACGTGGCTAAAACTGAACTTTTTGTTGAAATGTAGAAGACATAACAATTTTATGTAAATAGACAATTAACCGCTTTCTTTTATTGCACTTACGGCATGTTAAAGTGTCATAAGATATAATCATGTGAATAAAACAATAGCTCCCTGGTGTTATTATATTAAGACGCATTATATAAAACACTCAAAAAATAAAATGTCAAGATATATAGTGAATGTACATGACATGCGATGCGACAATGCAGCCTTGAATCATTACGAAACCCATTGTTGATATGTATACAGTATCTTACCGCAATCCAAGTAAAAATGATTGAATAACGAACATTTCGAATTCAATTGAAAGAAAATACAATCTTTTTGTAGTTTACATTGTCACTTTGCGTGTCAAGAAAATTGTTTTTATTTCAATCACAGCTGATGTCTGCATTAGTAACCTCTTTATATTACCTTATTGTAAATTAAAACAATCCTAAAACCCTCAACTCGATCTTAATTCTTATGAACATTTCCGGATTTCAATATGTTTCAAAACTTTATTGTCTCATCTCGTATGTATTCACTCTCGCTCTGCAGTTTATGTTTTAGTTCTAATATTTCTTTTTTTTAACACAATTAATATATTGACATACAAAACAGTCTTAGTCAAAAACTTTGTCACATAGCAACATGAGCAAGATTCAGACGACTAACCTTATTGCCTTATCTAGGCAGTGTTTTAAGTGCATTTTATACTACATATAAGATTGCATATGCAAGTTACCTTTTTCATCTCCTGAGATTTATACATTTTCTGGTTTAAATTCGAAGTGGTTTTCTTTTTTCTTTTAATGAATATCTAGGAATTTGTAAATGTATGCTACTTGTTCTTATTCAAGACCCTGCTGTTCTGTAGTCGTTTGTTCGTGTGGTTCATAAGCGTTTCTCGTTTATTATATATATCACACCGTAGGTTTTCCTGTTTCAATTAGTTTACACTAGTCATGTTTGTGTCCTTTATAGCTTGCTTGTTCCGTGTGAGCCAAGGCTGCGTGTTGCTACTTTGACATATAATCGTCTACTTTTTACATATTATGACTTGGATGGAAAGTTACCTCATTGATACTTTCATCACTAGTACATATATATATATATTAGTTTTCTATGAAGAGTTTATGGACTTTTGCTAGTTTTTCCTTAGTTTTCCTTTACGCAATGACGTTAATATTGGACAGTAGTTTAAGATGTTTTCTCGGAATCTTCTGCATCTTTTCGATTAACAGATTAATAGTCTACTGCGAAAAAAGTAAAGCGGTGAAAGATATTAAATAAATGAATTGGAATTGATTAAACAAGATAAACAACAGAAAAAACGGCAGTAAAACACTACATGCTGCAGTTTTGTCAGTGTTACTGACTCAGTACCGGATGATACTGTTAATCCAGTAGAGAATGAGCAGTATTTGGATATGTTATTAATTCATTTGTATTTGTAACTAAAAATACATTGTGATCATTATTTTCGTATGGATGACACCTTTTTTTTAATAGTCATCAACATGTATATGTATATAAAAGCCTGAAGAATATAAATATATTAACATAGAGATCGTTTGAGCTGTAGGTCCAGGAAAGTTATAATACCATAAGAAATGGAGGGGGGATTGAATAGGGAAAGACCCTTTAAAAAATTGTTTCAAGGGTTCTTAACGTGCAGAGCGTGGAATTTACTCTACACTAGGCATAAGATTAAACGTCCCCATTCTGACCGGACGTGACTGCGTACTTATTCATCCCGCAAAGAAAAATGAACATCCCACTCTATCAAGGGTTATTCTGCCGGTCTAGGGAAGACCTGTAATGAGTATTTTTTTAATTTCACAGTGTCCTCTGAGAGTCAAAACTTGGCATCACTTACCCCATTAAAATTCTGGGATAATAACAGGTGCCCCGAAAGATTATGGGGCTTAACCTCACTTAAGGCACCCATCGTGTTCCCAATTGTAAGAAGGTTAGAGATTAATGTATTACAAAGTTGATACCGGCATCGAAAAAGCTTTCAGTAACTGCGAGTGATGTTGAATTGTCGGTTTAAGTGCCAGCCTTCGTAAAAATCATAAAAAAATCATTGAAGTTACTCAAATGAAACCAACATAAACAATGTACTTTTCATACAATTAGATATGAGGCTATTTGGTTTATTGATATGAGCATTCCTTTACCGTTAATCATGTTAATTAACATTCACAAAACTGGTAGCTTGAATAAATAAATGGAACAGTAGTATACCGCTGTTCAAAACTCATAAATCCATTTGTTTTATATCTCAAGTTTTTTCATCATTAATATTAAACTATATATTTAAATCCAAACACGCTTATGACTTCGTTCTGGAGGGCTTAAATAAAATCTGGAAAATTGTACGCTTGGGGTTGATTATTTATTTAATTAAAACTGAACGATAAACCGATTTATTTCCAAACCAAATACACTATAGAAAATGTTTACTTTTAAAACACGCTGTTATGGCCAAATTAACCTTATTTTCACAGCACTTTTTAAGTTGTTAAATCAGGATGCAATTTGAAAAGCATTAAACATTCTTAATAAAATTAATAAGATAAAACAGCTAAATATAGAAAGTCACAAATGAGACTTTCCATGTTTTTAACAGTGTCAAAAAATACAAAAATACTGGCTGAATACCGAGAAAATAGTCGAAACTGAAAGTCCCTAATCAAATGGCAAACTCAAACGCATGGACAACTGTCATATTTCTGACTTAATACAGACATTTTCTTGTGTAGAAAATGGATGATTAAGCCTAGGTTTAATGCTGTTTAAATCATTCACTTGTATGACAACAGCCGCAGAAACTTCCATTATATTGTAACCGATGTTTAAACAAAACACACAGACATAACTCTCAGTTTCACAGAAGGGTGCATCAATCAACATAGTGTTATTATCTTAATTACTAAAAAATAAATAAAAATTTATCATGGCACAATGACGGGATGTAAAAGTACAGAGCCACGTCATATATAACAAAGAAACACAAGGCATATAGACTAAGCGTATTAGCTAAATTGAAGACAACAATACAAAATTAATCATAGAACAAACACACTATGATGGGACGACAGAGCCACGTCGCATTTAACAAAGAAACACAAAAGGTATGATGACAAGGCATTTTTGCAAAATAAAAGACATATTTTCAAAGTTTGAATATATTTTTTTTTCAAATATACGTTCTTTTCTATTCTAATTAACTATATTTAACAGATTCATTTTCTTAATATATTTTTGACGGGCTTTATGCAAATGATACATTAAAACAAATATCGCTAACAAAATATTTTCAGAAATTATTAGATCATTTAAAACTGCAAACTTCAGAATAAAGAAATTTTTATATGTTGCCAACAATATTCATTATTAGGTTAATTAAACAAAGCAATACTTAAAATAAACCAGACGACTAAAAATGATCTATAAGAATTTGTATTTAGACAACATACTAACTTCAAAATATTTGACGCATCTCTTCATTTAATGCATTTTAATACAAAACTGATGAAAGGTATATATATATATACGATTTTCAATGTCATTTTATATTTGTACATCCCTTCAGAACACAGAATTTTTATTTTTATCGATTATTTTTTTTAAGAAATAATGCCTTTTTCTTTTCTTCTTTGTCCAACAATCCATCTAAGATATGAAAAGAGAGTTACGTAATTAGGTCGGTACAAAAGCGTTTATTATATAGTAAAGAAATATTCGCAATTTTATCTTTCTTGACACTAACATTTTTAACAATTATTATAGTATTTTACCATAGACTAAGAGACATCAAAAATATTTTTCAAGAGGGACAAAAAATTTTGAAATTTAATGCTAAACTCCTACTCTTTGACGTTAGAAAATCCATAATGAGGTAACAGTCTTCAGTTATCAGGCTCGTACATATTTTTTTTTTATAAAAAACAAAGAAATGTTGGCACTTTTCCTGTAATCGTCTTAAATGTGAACTTGCGTACGTAGACTTAATGAGCTCTCAATTTGTTTAAATCTATTCACCCTTAGTTACGAAAATAACAGGATTTTAATCAATTTCTTTAATATTCATATAAATAGTGTTGTCAACGAAAAATGGGTTAACCGGACCAATTTTCGATTTTTATATATTTCATATAAAAAGTAAAATCACTTAAATACTGAAGGAAAATTCCTAATCAAATGGCAAAATCGAAAGCTGAAACGCATCAAACGAATGGACAACAACTGTTAATTGTTGACTTGGTAGAGCCATTTTTCCAAGTAGAAGATGGTGGATTAAACCTGGTTTCACAGGTAGCCGAATCTCTCGGTGGCATACAATGCTATTATATTGTGTGATCAAAACAAACAGACATAATTGACTAAATAAGAGTGCAGCACCCATTACTGTGCGACAACCTAAATCACTTTAAAAACAAATAAATATGTATCAAAGAAACATAAAAGAGTAATAGATAAAGCACATTTTTTCTTAGTTAGTAACATATATAACTCCGCCACATTATTTATGTGTGTGCCTGTCCCAAGTCAGGAGCCTGTAATTCAGTGGTGGTTGTCGTTTGTTTATGTGTTACATATTTGTTTTTCGTTCATTTTTTTTTTTACATAAATCAACTACTTCAACCGTATTTGGCACAATTTTTTGGAATTTTGGATCCTCAATGCTCTTCAACTTGTACTTGTTTGGCCTTATAAATATCACTGATAAGTCTTGTGTATATGAAACGTCTGGCGTTTTAAATGATAATACTGGTACCTTTAATGACTATTATACGAATCGGGTACGTCAGAATTCCTTTTGTTCCGTTTAAAAGAGGGACGAAAGATACCAGAGGGACAATCAAACTCACAAATCGAAAACAGACTGACAACACCAGGCTGAAAATGAAAGAAGACAAACAGACAAACAATAGATCACATGACACAACATAGAAAACTAAGGAATAAGCAACTCGAACCCCACCAAAAACTAGGTGCTTCGGAAGGGTAACGGTAACTTATTCAGTAGGTCACATTCATGAAAGGGAAGGGGATTATAGTTACGACGTTAGGAACATATCCGATATCATTTGTGAACCGGTTATTCCATAACGGTCAACCAACTCATGATGTCGTCAGTAAAATTTACGAAGGGATTATGTCAACTTCACTATTTGGAACTCTTGGTTCAATAGCTTCCTTGTGAGCAGCAACCCTCTAACAAGAAAATCATGATAGGAAATGCAAGCATGGGAATATCATATCAATTGGGGAATATATACCCCGTATGCAGGTGCTGCTTAAGACTTTTCTGTTATTTTTTGGTCTAAAATAATTCCATTGAATATAAGTGGGTCGGGCTGGGTTTATTAATAAACTTTTATCGGATAAGTTATCTGTTTCAAGCATTTCTGTTCTGTATTTCTTTGTTATCCGTGTGCTTTGTTTCTCTGTCATCATTTAGTTTGTATAATTCTCCTTCTATAAAGATTATATCTTACCAATGCAGCCTTCTTTCGGTTTTTCTTTGTCTGCTTATACACAGGATATAGGTTTTCCTCACCTTTTCAAATTTTGTCAGAAATTGTGCTCTGATGGAAATATTTGTCCCCTGTAATTTGCTACAGTTCCTCATAACTCACTGTTTATCTTTCCAAGATACAAGTTTAGTCATTATAATTCTTTGATTATTTTCTCTTTGCTTTTAAAATGATGTACTGAGACGGAGTTTTTTGCATCCTCGCTAGACAAGGGTTACGATTTACTCCCGTTCTCTCCACCCTTGGCGGATTAAGCCAACATTTGTGATAACAATGTTGCGCCATTTATCGGGAGATTAAAGTCACGTCCATTCCGAATACACTATTCTTGACCAATGGTAGCACCCGAACTCTAAAATTTGGAGGTAAAAAAGGGTAGCGTTTAGATTCTAAACACTTGGTAAAGCCGGAAACCAAAACATACGTCAACATTCATGCATTTGTGCATGAAATATACACAGGAAATTCTATAAGTTGATTAAAAACATTCAAGTTGTCACTAAATATAGTCGTGTGTTAAGGGATGTAAAGACTTGTTGCACAATAAACACGTGGCAATTATTTACAAACACTTTCTACATTTACAAGTGCTCATGTTATAAGCGCTTTTTGATTGCGAGTTTCGACTGCAACCAATAAAAATCCTTACCTTGTGTCTCCAAAATTTTATAACAATCCGTTAAGGGTGGAGAGAACGGGCGTGGACTGTAACCATTGGCTAGCGAAGATGAGTTTTTTGCGAATAAAATTCGTTAACGTGTTCTCTGTATCCGAATTTGAGTTCTGGTTTATTCTGGATATAATTATATTGTAACTTTGATCGCCATTCACTATTATTATTTGTCAATCGCTCATCAAATGTGTTTTCTTTGTCACTGTTTACTTCTAACAAGGATATTTTCGACTTATTTTTTTTTTGGCAGCCATCTATAACTTTATGCAAAAACGTACCCATACGTTCTACATTTTCATCAATCATTTTATTTTAGTTAGAAACAATTTAACACTTCTGTTCAATATTTTCAATTCGTGTTACCATTGAATCTAATTTCCCCTCAAGTTGGGACATTCTTGTAACTTCACGCTCAAGCTTTCCGCATTGTGTCTAGCTATCGAGATCTGCCACGATAGTGTTGCGTCGCCTCTACAGGCGTGTATCGCCCCTCAGTGCATTGACCACTTATGAGACGTCAATCATGACTTGCATTTTGTTTATTTACGTTTGCGTTATTTAAAAACATTTATTTTCTATTCAAATTTGAGGTGTCTTCTAACACTCAAGTGATACAGAAAGAAAATCTGGATTCCGGTCGGTTGTCATGTTATATTTGCTCCATTACAAAAGTAAAGGAACCAGATGTACACGGTGATGATAGAAATTTCAACTGCGCAAGAAGCGGAACGTATTTAACAATTTATCCACACAATTTCGCTAGAATTTTTAACGCAAATGCTTGTTTCTATCCCAGCTGAAGTTATTAACACTACGGAATTTCTACAGGCCCAACGGGCGGGTACAAATTGAGATTTACAGGCCCGACATTGATTTTACAAGCCTCGGGCTTCGGACTACCGCCAAATTTCGAAGACCGTGACAATAGTGATAAATTAAAGTATGAACTATATGACATTAGATAAACAAAAGGAGTCCCAAGAGGATACATAAAGCTTAAAAAGGTATGAGATTAATTTATCAATCTCATAGTTAGCTTAATATATTTCAGGTAAGGTGCCACTATATAAACGGATTAAATAAAGTTAACTTTTCTCTAAAAGATCAAGAATTCACGGACGCTATTAACTGAATACTAATGCACCGGTGCAATTTAGCTTGACTCTCGATGCAAATAAAGTTAAATAATGGTTTCTTTAGTAGAAACACACATTACCTTAAAAGGCATATTTAAATAAAACAACGACGATAACGTACCATAGATACATCCTAACAAATATGTTACTGTGACATTATTATTATTTAGTGAAATATCTAAGCGACTGATAAAATTATTGTGTCTCAAGTAAAAGTGAACTGAGAGGAAGGACGTCACGAGTACGCTGACGTCGCTTTATATATAGAAAAATATTAATCTATCAAATAATTCAGGCAAACGTGCAGATTTGCGCAAAGATGGTGGTTCGAAGTATCCTCTGGGGACTTGTGCACAATATAACAAATAATTCATACTTCACAATGGATCCATATCTAACTAGATGGATAAATAAATATACTATGATGATAGTAATGCATAATAATATAAGTAGTGACAGAATATAATGTAAGCAAAATTCCCAATTGAAGTGACAAAAATGGACATTCTGAACTGCAAGTGAAAAGTGAAAGTAGACTGTTTTGCTGAGTGTGAATTCGTATTGCTTTAAGACGTGGCACGTTACTTTCCCATTCCAAATCCATTTGTTGGGTTTTGATGTTGGGTTTGTTGTTGTCATCGCATTTTGTCAAATGTCTTAACGTTTGTAGTTGTAAATCGTATTTTTTTCTGTTGTATTCGTGTGTTGTGTTGGGGATAACTAATCATCCAGTTCATTTGGTAATTTTTATTTTGGATCAACTAAATCTACACCATATATTTGGTTTGCAGTTTGATCAGAAGAAACACCGACAAAGCTAGATAATACAATTAATTATCAAATTACTACTACAATTAGATATTAATTTGTATTATAATTTTCACTGTTCATGATATAAGTTAGATAAAAGAGGGACAAAAGATACCAAAGGGACAGTCAAACTCATAAATCTAAAATAACTGACAACGCCATGGCTAAAAATGAAAAAGACAAACAGTAGTACACATGACCCAACATAGAAAACCAAAGAATAAACAACACGAACCCCACCAAAACTAGGGGTGATCTCATGTGCTCCGGAAGGGTAAGCAGATCCTGCTCCACATGTGATAGATAAGTCATACAAATCTAATCTTGAATTTCATCCAAATTTTTTCTTAATTTTCGGAACACGTTTTAGAAATTCAAATGTGAGGTCACTTTGGGCGTTGCAATTCTTTGGCTATAAACACGGTTGTGATTTTGTAATGTATTTGTTTTTATTCTATAGCTAGTCACCACTTTAGATTAATCATGTATATCTATTATAGTCATTTTATAAAAAAATACTGTTTGTAAACCTATGTATTATTCATTTGTTATTCTTGATAATAATGATGTTTTGTTCAAGGCGGATAACCCTGGGCGTATTGGTCCTCGGCGATCTTCAACTTTGTACTTATTTTGGCTTTCAAACTTTTTTCATCTGAGCCTACCTTTGTGTGGACGTTACGCACGTCTGGCGTATAATTGTTTTTAACCTGGTACCTTTTGATGGCTATTATTCGTGTGTTTCTGTCTTATATTTTCTTCCATTTATTTATTGTAGCCCTTTCGTGTAATGTTGTCATTTTAATGTTATTATTAACATTGCCATTAAAACGAGATGTTTGTCATGCCACAAAACCAGGTTCAACCCACCATTTTTTCATAAAATGCCCTGTACCAAGTCAGGAAAATGGCCATTGTTACATTAATTATAGTTCTTTTCTGGTGTTGTTTCTGTTGTGTCGTAATTCTTTTATATTTGATACGCTTCCCTCAGTTTTAGGCCATGTTCACACCAAACCGTCGTGTAGAGTAAACATGTTTACATTTGGTTTAATGTAATGTACACTAGTTTCACATTAAATTTGTTCACCTCTATACACATTGTTTAGCTACCTGTACATAGGATTTGTTCACACTTGTAAACTATATGTCATTTAAATGTTAACACTACGTAGAACCGAATTCAAATTTTCGAGCAACTTTTCTAGCAGTTAAAAAAATCGGGTCATTAAGATGATTAGAATGAACAAATATTCTGAATCCAAAGTTTTCCCATATATTATAGTGTTAAATATTGAATTGGTACCATCGAAAAAAAAAACTAATTATGAACTTTCGCGCGAGAAAAAATATAAACTTTCTGACTCCGAATCCCCCCTTTTTTAAAATAAAGTGGTTGCTGCTTTAAGAAAGTCATTTTGGATAATTTGCAGTAGTTTAAAGGTGCCTCGATTACGCATTAAAAACGTAGACCCTTGATTAGGGGATAATAACGCTACGAAAAGTGTTTTTATAACAAATAAATATATCAAGTTTAGACAAATATGTCTGTAAAGAACTTTATTGATAAGTGTTATAAGTATCAATTTTATATAAAAATTGTTTCTTTTTTAAATATACATGGGAAAATTAAAGTTCTGAATGCCACTTAATATACACAAGGCCTACATCGACTATCGACTGCATGTAGACAAAACATGATTTGAGTTTTATCAACGGGAACGTAATTATGTTTGGTTTACGTGTGAGTTACACTAACACAACACCGAGTTTAGGTCAATGTGAACACGGCCTCAGTTTGTAACTCGGATTTGTTGTTTCTCTATCGATTTATGGATTTCGAACAGCAGTGTACTACTGTTGCCTTTATCTGAAACTACAATATGACAGCTAATACATATATAAATAAGTGTAGAAAATGTAGAAGTACACAATTCCATGATTACTACAACATCAAGTCATAATTATTACATAACAAGCGTAAACTAGTAATTTTGGGTTCCCGTCAACATGTATAAACGATATGTTAACAAATCAATTTTCGGTGACATTCCAGAAATGTACTTTAATATCAGATGTAAACAAACAGATAATTACAATAGAACCAGATGGGATTTAACAGGGGTGTGAATAACGAAATATCTAAACAATAATAAATATTAACAATATAACATTTGAGACCATTTTAACATATTTAGACATAATAAGGAATTAATTTCTGAATAAAATGATAGTTTTGGTATAGAATTCTTTGTAGTGCGACATTGTTTTTCAAAGTACATGTAATACATTTATTATTTTTGCAATTGTACGTTGAAAGAACAATGGATTAAACAATTTATAACCACTAACACGCGGTAGGGCGACGAGGTAAGCAACGCTCTTGTAGTGAACAACCGAGTCAATAAACCGGTCACTTGATTGTGCCATCCTTTCCGACGTCTTGAGACCCGGTCCGACATCGTTATAATACATTTATCATCGTCTGTGCGTTTCAGCCTACATAATAGATAATTGCATGACAGTTTTGGTTTGTTAGAACATGTAATCAGTCCCAAATCGCCACGCACTGCGTAGTTTGTGGATCGATTTTCTACAGCTAGAAATGATGTACAATGCTCTGTTTTGAACATTGTTAATCACACCATATGTGTCCGCTATATACCGTTTCCGTAGAATAAGATAGACTCAACTGTTGATTCGTACAACTTGAAGAAAACACGATGTGTCATACCCCACTCCCCTCTTGTACATTTTCGTATAGGGCGCTAACTGCACTATTTAATATTGTGAAGACTTAAATTAAAGTATGCTATCACTATGAATTTTTGTGATTGCATAAGTGAATACCGTAATACGAGTAACATACTTTATAATGTCAAATTGAAACCCTCCACGGAGTGTTCTGTGAGACACCAGAAAAAATATACAATTAATGCTTTCGCACTTTGTCAATTCACCAAAAGAAAATGTACGTTCTTAATTTGAATTAATCGAAAAACCACGACCCTAGCCGGACACTAATCGTGGTATTTATCAAATTAATTATTTGTCTGAACGTCTTTTCGTCGCAATAAAAACTGTTCACTTTTCTAAATGAAAACATTAAAATAAAAAAAAAAAAAATATTCGTTAGTACGACATATTATATTATTATCGGCTATTTGTATATTTTCCCTTTGATCTTACTGCCGAATATTTTCGAGTATTCCATACTGGCTGTATCAACGAAAATATTAGGCAATGCATGGCGTGACGTAACGCAGAGGGATCTACTTTTCTAATCATCCAATGGAAATCAATAACCGAAAATAAATTAATCGGGTCAATGTTACCAATGTAAACAAATCCGTTTCTGAAGAAGTCGCGTATATTTAAAATTTAAAAAAAATCAATTAAAATTAAAAACCAATTGTTCAGAGAACAATTGAAGGTCTTTCCACCAGTAAGGATCTATTTTGATATGAAAATATTAAAATTTTTTTAAAATATTAATTTCAGCGTCAAATGACAACTTATTGTACGCTGATTCTAAAAATATAAGGTTTCTACACAAAAAGATATAAATAAGGGAGATTATTTTCTACTTCCGGTTCAAAATATGTAACTTCTGGTACTGTCTTATAGTTTACTTGACGCTGATTCCAAAAATATATGGTTTTACATACTTTTACAATAATTTATTGCCAAAAATTAACTTCTTCCGGTTTACAAAAGGTCACTTCCGGTTAGCTTTTTCAACGTCATATTGCTTGCAACCTAATGCAAAAAGTCTAATAGCTTTAACATGAATGCATATGAGGTAAAAGCAAAGGTCAAAATCTAGAACGTTAAATTAACATATGACCTTGAGCTCAATTTCAAGGTCATCAACCAAGGACATCAAATCAAAAGACCCTAGGTCTCTACGTTATATTGCTAATGAGTTATATTACCATATGACTGATATTAGATATAAAAGGTGGGAATACTCGCATCAAATGCTTACGTACCCTTTCGAC
This sequence comes from Mytilus galloprovincialis, assembly GCA_037788925.1. NCBI lineage: Eukaryota > Metazoa > Mollusca > Bivalvia > Mytilida > Mytilidae > Mytilus > Mytilus galloprovincialis. The sequence continues at coordinate 53,317,741 of CM075332.1, forward strand.
TAAAATTTATGTGTAACGACATGTCGCTACTAACAATTGTGTGAAAATATTTTGTTGATACCTTATAAGATTTATGAAAATGAGAGATAACAAGCCAAAATCAAAATTTTGAACATGACCTTGACCTTTGACCTTGATCCCATTTTATTTTTTTTGGACCAAGGACTTCAAATCAACAGACCCTAGGCCTCTATCACTTATGGTTTTCCAGTTAAAAATACATTTCAAAATTTTAAATACAAAAGGGGAAATAACTCTCATATGGAATCTACATACGGCTTCGGTCAAAATAAAACAGAACATCCTGAGGATGTAACGAGCAATTTGGAAAAATAAAATTGTCGGTTTCTTATACGGTTGCGAAGCCTTAGAGATAACAAGAAAAACAGTGTTCGGGGAGATAACTCTTATATGGGAAAGTATTCGGTTTTGCAGTGTCAGTTTCAAAAGCATATAAACTGTTCGATATCATATTCCAAATATCTAAGCGACATCTTAGTGGGAGATATTATGGACATAATTTTGAAAATTGTGATACAAGCATGAAATTAGGTATATGGGTTGACTAAATGAGAATTAAAAAAAATCAGCTGCTGGCCATAAAAAAAATCATTTTTTCAAAATGGCCACCGCTCATTTTGCAAATGGCGTCATATCCAATTGGTTACATTTCGTAAACTTTTGAAAGCTGTGTAATAGGTATAATCCAATGTAAGTTTTGATAAAACTTAAATTACAATTCCTAAAGTACGCAAAAACAATAACTACATGAAAAAAAAGTGACTTCCGGTCCAAAAATGGCGGCAAAACGAGAATAAGGTCAATTTTGATAATTTCTATCAACCTAATAAGAGATATCACTGACTTATGTCAAATGCATATATATATATAGTTTGTTTAGAAAGACAGGTTGCTTATCTTATAATTATCTGACTAATACACAAACCTGTAAACGGAAGGCCAGAACGGTAGCATTTACAGTTACCAACACCGCTGAATTTCTTGCATCTGCATTTCAAAAAATCATGACACGAGGATCAGCGGCCACAAAAGAAGTCCATTTTGGTTTCCAAATGTCATTGTTTTTTTTCTTTAACCCAACTTCTGTGTTCATGACTTGGTACATGAACCTGGCAAATGCATATATCCGGACGAGCCCAAACATGTCAAACTTGATATGCTTTTCTTTTGAGGTGCTATTCCTCCTACCACAGGTAACGATAATTAGTTTGTGATAGGCGGAATAGCATCATAAGGCCGCTGCTTCCTTGCAAACGATTTTAATCGTGCCTCCTTAACAGAAAACGTTGATGTTTCCGTACATGATCCAAACAAATACTTCTATGATGTCCATGTCTCTGTCTTCATACAAAATTGGGCAAAAACGTCCGTTACATCTGAGAATACTCTCAATGTCTGCCAAACTGACCTCTTCATTTTGCGATGAAATGCCGAAACAGTGTCACACCCATTAAATGCATGGAAGAAAGAAGCAGCTGTTACACAAGGACCAAACGCATTTGATATGACATGTACAGGAAACAATCGAAAGTCTCGATTCCTTCAAAAATCTATCAACAATTTGTTCACACCTAATCTTGCGAGTACTGCAATTCCTAATACTACTACATCTATGTCAGTACTTCTTATAATTACTTTTTAAAACCTTTTTAAGCAGCATACTTATTATGGAAAATCATTCGTGTATCTGCTTTTTCATGGTTACAAGGGGGTACCTGGGAAGTATCCGTATTGAAATTGCAAAGAATATTTTCATTTTGAGAAGCATAAACATTTTCATTAGTCTCTAAAGAAGCAATTCTGTCGGCAAGAAACTTGAACAATTCCGTTTTGTTGTCATCTTCACAGAGAAAACTACTCCAAACCCTTGGCGTTCTACCAGAACCAAAACTTTCCGTCTTGCACCAGTACTTTGCCTTTTGTTTTCGTCCCAGTTTTTAAATAATTAATTTAGTAAACATCAAATCAATGTCTACTCTTGGATACTTATCGAATGAAGATTTGAAGTAAGGCAGTACGATATCATTAGCATAATCATCAAATATGTTTGTCCCAAGTGGTGACAATAAATTAACCATTGCTGGCCCACCAACGATAAATGCGTCAGAACTTGAATTAGTTGATGGCAAATCGCAGAAATGTTTCAAGTATACCCAAATGCTGCGATTTAATACCACATCCTGACACAAGGATGGGGGAGCAGTTTGGTTTTCATGGCTAAAGAAGAAATGAAAGGTCTAGAAAAGGGACCGCAATTGGTGTTCAGGTTTTCTAGCTTTGATTTTTAACAAGGTTTTAAGTTTCATTTTACGGCTTTTATACGGAAACGTTCTTTTTCATCTGGTTAAAAAAAAAAACAGATTGCCTTTCGCTTCGCATTTGCTTCAAAAGATCAAACTGTTTGAACCCAATTTCTTGGAGTTTATATACACATCTTACCTACTTCTGATTCAACAATTTCCTTAAAAGAGTAAATGTAATACAAATCTGACGACTCTTCTAGTAATGGATTTCCAAACTCGTTCATCACTTTAGAAAGCCTTTAAAGTTTTCCGAAGAAATCCTTTTGTGTTTTCGTTGAGTCTTCGTGACGTCGTTCATCTATTTTAGAATGGCTCAAACAACTAAGTCTTTCAAATTCATCTGCCAGTTTACCTACTTCTGTTCCAACTACCATCCATCGTCTCAACGGGATCTTCGATTAAACGTATGGTACCTGTGGGTGATGTTCGTGGCGGGAAGCCATATCTTGGATATGAATCGGTAACCATTGAGCATAATTTACACGATCAAGACCAATATTGGTATCATGCTTGATATGAACTGTTTGTAAAGTACGATATCTGACTACCGAAGGTACATGAAGTTCTTAATTCATAATTGAACGCCAGAAATTAAACTGTGGCCGGTATGACTCTATTTCATTACACTCGTACGCGTTGATCACATACTCGAACGTCACAGAGTCATGAACTATATTTTCTGTGTTGACGCTTTCATAACGGCTGGCATTATCAATTCAAGCAAACCACATGCAGTTATCTGATGCGCGTGTCTATTCCTAATTACGTTTGAACATATATGAAAAGCATCTGCCATTCTAGGTGTTGCAATATCGGCTTCAGTGAGGGCACATGTCCATCCACTATCATGCAGTATATCACTCAGAATTTTAAAACAAGCCATTTTTATGTACAATCCATCAAACATGACGATACACTTATGTTCTCCGTATAAATCTGGCTATTCCAACTGAAATTGCTTAGCCAATACCAAAGGGATTATCTACAGCTATAATTGATGATTGTCCGATACAGTGAAAGTTAACCACCTTTTTCACCTAATCTATCTAATACTTGATCATTGCAACTGGAAGGGTGTGTTTTCAAACAGCGGAATCAAATAAGTAACACTTTATACTCGAACAGAAGGGCCTAGATGCTTAGAGGAATGAATGACGACCAAGATAATTATGTTTTAGGAATTCATATTCTCATCTGTTAGATGAACGATTTCCATCATTACGCCCTTGTAGTGCGTGTAATTTTTTCTTTATTTATAAATAGTTTGCGCATGCGCGAAATTGTTAAATGTTAGTGTATCATAACCACAACAAATGTCATCAAACAAATTCATAACATCATTAAAAATTCAAAACCGCTAAGCATGTAATAAATATTTCAAATGTTTGTGTGTTAATTTTGTAACATTTTCACGCATGCGCAGACCCAGAAAATGTCAAATATTAATTTCTAGGATATACATCACATATAAAGAAGTTATCCACCAAACCTGATAATATTTTTTACTCAAAGAAGGTCAAAGAAAACGTTTTCCAGAAAAGTAAGTATTTTAATCTGGAAAAAACAGCCATTTTAGAAAAAGTGGTGGCCATCTTGAAAAAATGAAATTTTCTTATGGCCAGCAGTGTTTTCTTAAAAAGTATATAATAATTATGCTTCGTGCTAATTTTCATGCTTGTATCATCATTTGCACAATTCCCTTGATTTTGCTTGCTAATATCTTCCACTATCTTGCAAAACCAAAAAACAGCGAAGGAAAAAAATTTGGCGAAAAAAAAAAAATAATCAGAAGAAATCCAATAGGTCTTTCCACGGAAAGGTGGAAAGACCTAATAATAATCAGAAGAAATCCAATAGGTCTTTCCACGGAAAGGTGGAAAAACCTAATGAATTTGTTATTAAAACTTACAATTTGTTGAAAATAATAATTACAGAATTTGAAAAAAAAATCGTCTGCTCCTCCGTAAAAATGGATCCCGGACCCGGTGACGATCCATATCAGCTTTTATTTCAAGAAAACATGGATGAGTACACAGCTGATGACGACAATGATATTGCAAACTTTTATCTTCAAACCAGCCCCTCCATTAATCACATTTCAACAGACATCCCCAAAAATGACACAAAATAATGAACAACCACAACCATGTCAAACCATAAATCCAGGGCCTTCACATCTAGATCTAGTTCCAACATCTAACATTACTGATATAGACTTTCTAGATGATGATTTTGAACTGGAAGTTCAATCACAAGATTCACAATTAAATGAAATACTACAAGAAATAGACGATGACCTTAAAGATGAAAGAACCACATATGCCAATCCACTTAATTCTATGAACCCATTAACAAACATACAATCAGACCAGAATTTAAATGAACAAAATTTGGCAGACATTCCCACCTCTATTCCTTCCGTGGAAAATAGTATTTTAAATCAAGGTTCATAGTAAATAATGAGGAGGAAAGAAAATCATTCCTTGATGATAGAGAAAATCAGAACACAAAGAGGAAAATGATGTTTAGTGTTAATACATTTAAACAGTTTTTAAATGATATCAAATTAGAAACGAGAGAAATATATACAATTGAACCAACTGAACTTGACACATATTTGCAAGAATTTTTTATTGGTATCAGAAAGCAAACTAAAAATGAAAACGAGGAAAAAGAATATCAGCCAGGTACATTAAGTGGATTTCATGGCACGATTAATCGATATCTATCGTTAGATGGTTACACCCATGGTATTATGAAAGATCTTACTTTCAAAAAATCAAGGGATTGTCTTATGGCAAAGAAAAAAACACCTTAAAGAACTTGGACTTGGTAATCTACCTAACGCTGCTGAGGCTATTGAGTCCGATGAAGAAGAAGAATTGTTTTCTTCTGGAGCATTTGGAAATTCAAACCCAGATAGTCTCCTTGCTGCCATTTGGTACCTTAATACTATACACTTTGGTCTCCGAGGATCACACGAACATCGCTAGTTGAAATGGGGATGTTACAATGGGTACCGAACAAAATGGAAATAAAAAAAATAACATACAATGAGAGATTGACAAAGACCAGGGATGGAACAAATTCTAAAAACACTCGAATAAGCAATTAGATTTTTCAATGAAAAGACCCCCCCCCCCCTTTTTTTGGATCCACCTATGCCCTGTACTATACTTGCAAGCAATAGAATCAACAGGAAAGTAATAAATAATCTTTCAAAAAACAAACACAAAAACAATTGACGATTTCCTGTAGCACATAAAGGATGCCATAAAAAAAATCAATGTAAGATAAAAACTATATGAATTAAGTTTGTTATCCTACATTGAACTTTTGATGTATAATTTAACTAGACATTACCACAAATATACAAAAAAAAAAGAATATTCTTCAATGATACATGTACAATACATCATTCAATGTTAAAAAGGCATCAATCCATTCATTTAATCGGCGATTTGTAAATTTTCCCTTTGATCTTACTGCCTAATATTTTCGAGTATTCCATACTAGCTGTATCAACGGAAATATTAGGCAATGCATGGCGTGACGTAGAATCTATTCATTATCTTTGACAGCTGATTTTATTCCAACAATATTTTCTCTTTTTCAGTACAAATCCCATCGACTACCTCTCATGTGTTCTTCTGAATCCCCGTTTTACTTCGGAGTTAACGGATATGTGACGGTCAAATATTGGTATAAATGCCAACCACCTCCTGAACCAAAACGTCGCAGGGCAATGGTTATGTATTCAGACAGTGAATACATATTTGACTTTCTCCTGTATTACTACATTTTTGTAATAACACATGTACATAATATACTTGTAAATACTGTTCAACTTCATACAAAAAAATATAGTTTCGTGTTATTACTTTATAGTTAATACATTTATCAGGTTGTGAAACCCTTCAATAAGTGATAACAGCTTAAAATAACATCAATTCCTTTAAAGAGGGGTACATTATAAGTGTTACTTTCTTTTTAAACAACTTTTAAAACGTACAAATTAAAACTTTGTGTACAAGGGTACATATCGACATTTATTATCTTTATGAAAAATTTATCGACAAAACAAAAAAATAAAAATATTCACTTTTCGAAGTTATTTCAACAATGAACATACAAAAATTTCACCTTTTACAGTCATAAAAACCAAGTTTTCTTTTACAATATTTATAAATGTATATAACAGCAAAATAACCCCTTCAGACCTTGTCAGATGAACAGTCATATTTGCTTAAAGAATATCAATCTAGGAGGGGGTTGGTCCCAACGTGATATTTGCATGATTTCTCACCTATACACCTTATCGCTAATCCCGGCTGACTCGACCGCTAGTACATTTGACGCATACAACAATCACTTTTCAATTATGACGTCAAATTTTTTAGGGAAGCTGTGTGATTTCCAGTAATGGCGAACACATAGCGATAAGGTGTCCTCGTCTTGTAGGTTTTCGTGCTATTGAGAATGCATTATGCATTGTTGTGACGTCAAAACTTTCTTTGAAAAAGCATTCATAGTAAGAATACATATGATGTACCTAAAACATATCTATCCAAACATGTAATTGTGCAGGAAAATTTAAATCAAATCTTATTGACAATAATTTGACCATTTAGTCAATATCCAATTCATACATGGATAAAGGAATATGTGGTATGAGTGCCAATGACATGGATAATTTTTTAAAAACTTACCAATAGCTTTTTTTAAATGATCATTTGTGAATTTCAATAACTCCCTTATCTTTCGACTACGGGGAATAAATATTGAACGGTTCATATAAATCTGATATTTATACATTTGGGCAGAATAATCGGAGTGAAGTTTGCATACTGCCATTACTGGTCAAGGACTCTTGTTCGTTCCATACACTACAGATGACTACACAATGTACGAGTAATCGAAATGTATGTATGAAATACATAACTTAAGGAATAGGAACTGGACTGTCTGAAACATAATTCTAAAGACAAATGCATTTTTTACCACCTAAAATCTGACAGCATGGCATATTCAAAATGGAATATTTTTCTTGAATACAATAGTTTTGAAAATAATTAACTATCAATTTGGCTCACCGATATTCCTTCTCCTGTTTGTACGATGGAACTTATTGATGACAAGTCGTCAATTTACGCAAAATATTCAATTTTCCTTTCACGCTGGCCCTCCAATTATTCCTGTCGAGCATTTGTTTTAAAATGATGTCACGCGCCAATGATTGACAACCGCATTACAAACGTCATCCGCTATGAAAAATAGTGCACATTAAAATTAGTTAAAAATGGGATTTAAAAAAAAAAAAAATAATTGCCGATAAACAAACTTATAGGTAGTTTCGTTTTCGATACTGACTATATCATGTGGTCTCGTCGAGATATTCCACATGATATAGTCAGTATCGAAAACGAAACTACCTATTAATCTATATTTATTAAACAAGTTACTATGGTTCTTGAAAAATTATAACGTTTTGTACTTTGAAATAATAAACTACAAATTAATTAATATTTACTATCATAATGATGTTTAACAAAGAAATTAACAATTTGTATTTAATTCACCTATTTTATGTTATTATAACTTTAATATGTATGTGTATGAAGCATAGTTCTAATGCGGATTAATTTATAGGATCAATGTTTCCTCCACTATATTTTTATAATACGGGTTCATATCTTGTCCAATTACTTATAATTAAAGATCACAGATAAAAAGTATTCTATAAATCAAAATTACCTTAGATACTGATTGAATGTAGGTGTTGCTGAATTAATCACGTGATATTCCGCAATGCATTTAAAAGACACAAGTTCTGTCCAATTTTCCCGGAAATATACAACGCAGTTTGGCAGTGTTTTAAATCTTTGGAGATGAATATCAATGCGACGTGTGTCGAAAATATCACAAATGTTCAACCGCTAGACAGATCAGATTATCTGATACTCCAGGTAGAAACTGTACGATTAATTAGAAATATTTGTTATCTTGGAATAACACCATTTTTGGTAATCGTCGGCCTTATACTGAACTCACTTTGTTTTATGCTGTTTTGTAGAATAGGGAACAGATCTTCAACGGTTATTATGTTATTTGCAGTAACTGTCACTGATGTTTTTACATTAGTGAATGGAGGTCTCAATTCTGTATTTTATGCTTCACAGACGTACGAGGTGCCTCTAACTAAAAACCAGCAGAGACTTGCAGCCCCTATATATTCTACATACTTGAATTCTCTTCCTGGAAGAATCGGAAACTTTATTATATTCCTTATCTCACTCGAGCGACTTTTCTGCGTATTGCAGCCACTGAAGATCCGTATGTACTCTACGAAAAGGAATTCGTATATTGCTGTATGCGTGGCGTTCATTTTACCTGCAGCCTCCGGTATACCGAATCTGTTCCTTTATAATACTGAAAAAGTTTATTCAAATATCACAGGTCAGTTTACAACCGTTTTAAGAGCGACGTCTTATGGTAAGGATAAAGAACTAACAAATGCAGTATATATAACACAGGAAATATTATGGCGTTATATACCTGTCATTGGAGTTACTGTCGCAAGTTCAATCACCGCTATGTTAGTATTACTGAATGCTAAACGTCGTTTGGTCATGGCTAAAGCTAGCATAAAATCCAGGCCAGAGAGTCAAACTATGAATACAGAAAGCCAGGTCACAAGAATGTTATTGGTTGTAACTGTCGTGTTTGTTCTTTGTCAACTGCCAGGCACCATATTACGAATGATCATAAACATACATCCTGCTATGACTGCTATGCGGTACTTAAACAATATATACGAAGTTGCTTTCCCGATAACATATGTTATGTTACTCATTAACTCAGTTGTGAATTTTATCATCTATTACAATACGAGCACTATATACAGGACGAAAATAAGACAGATGTTTAACTGGTCGCCATCCGAGAAAATGAAGAGCACTTATTCAATGTCAAATAGTCATACTAACTGTTCATTTATACCTGATCACACGGAGAATGACTTGTAACGACCTCGACAAATTATACACCACCTAAACTATGAAATTTTCATATTATGTGAGTAATATGTATGCGTTTTTAAATCAATGGCATTGTTTTACTTATATTAATTGATGTACTTGTACTTATGTTATTCAGTTTATAGTATTATCGTTTACTTGACGTGTTTAGTACTAAAACATTTAGTGTAATAATGACTAGAATTTTTGTTTATTGTACATAGTATTAATGGCTTCTTTTAATTGTTTCTTTAAATAAAGTTTTAAAATGTTTAACATTTCTTTGACCCTTTTTTAGTATGGCTGTATTTGCATTCGCAATGACTTGATTTTCCAACATACTGAACGAACTAAAATATTTTTGTCATATGTTTCCAATACAACTTAAGGGATGACATCATCAGATCAATTTTTCCTAGATTAAGTTTAGTAGGGATGAGGGGGTCAGTAAAAAAACTATATGAATTAAGTTTTTTATCCTACATTGAAGTTTTGATGTCGTCCCCAACAAAATCACCCCAAGGGTAACTGGGGAATAGAAATATGGTTACTTGGTCTTCTCCCGACCGGCAGTAAAACGCTTGCCGAAGTGGGGAGTCCGTTTGGCTGTGCGGGATGTATCAAGTTCGCAGTCACGTCCGGTCAGAATGGGGACGTTAAATCCGATGCCTCGTGTGAAGAGAGTGCCACAGTATTTGCACGTTAAAAACTCTTTGAGGGGTCCGTAGGTGGCCTGTTACAAGGCAAAATTTCTGTCCCTATCAAATATACCCTCATTTTCCAGTGGCAGTCCAAATTTCCCCGACCATCATCCCAGATGGCCTCTCTTGTGACAAGACCTCTATTGTATTTATTGTGAACTTGTTCTCGTCCTGAATATGCATGAAATATTTGCCACTGGACGTTTAGCTAACAACAATCAATCAATCAATTTTAACAAAATGACTTAAAATTTGGTCAGCTGAGCGGCAATGATGTGTTCTACATTACGAGTGTACTGTTTGCGGATATGTAATACACCTACTTCTGTTGACGAGTTGTGTATTTTCTGCACGGCAACACGGGAATACTTGCTCCCAATTAATAAAACAAAATCTAACTACAAGGTTTATGTGTGTGTTGTACTTTAGTCACGTAGGGTTGTTATTTTAGCGATATTTTTTACAATTATTATATAAGCGTACCAAATAAGAAATATGGCAGTTGGTATCAAATAATTCGTTTCAATGTATGTTGGCGTTTGTTTTCCTGCACTTCAGTGTTCCTGTTGTTCTTTTGTTTTTCTGTTATAGGTTGTGTGCTTTCCTCGGTATAAGTTTGTATCCCGGATTTGCTTTCTTTTAATCAATTGATGACCTTTGAACACCGGTACACTTATCTTGCCTTTATTAGGGACTGATATATTGAACAATAGTAACAACTCCCTCAATCATTGTGTTAGTTGTTGGCCTTTGGTGAACCTAGTCTTCTTTTAAAGAGCATTTTTATGATAACAATCTGAAGTTCTTATAAAAATACGTATACCCCCTTGACTCTTTTTTAGTTTGTGTTTCTGATAAAGGCCAACTCAGAAAAGCACCTTTTATGCACAAAATTGCATACAAAGTTTTTTTTAAAAAAAACTAGTAAATATATGTTCCACTAAAAGGCAAAGGTAATTTGAGCTTGTCTGAAAAAAAAATGAGCTTTACAAGACTTTCAATGCAAGAATTTGCTGATATTAAGGGGCGTATTTCAGGGACGGCTTGACATAGGAGCTGGTGCCATTTAGAAAACATTAAAAAGTCCGTTTTAGGATTTTTGAAACCTGCTTTAACAACATCAATAGTAGTAAATTGATAGTCATGCGGACAAATCATACATCTTTCATTCCCTTTGTTATTTGTCTCTACGAATATGAACCTATTGAATTCTACCCCATGTTATATACAGAGGAACATTATTGTGAATCACGCAACTGAAGCAGTAAAACATGATACCGATTATGTTGATTTATTCAAACTAGCCCTAAAATTCTTTTCATCCAAGCACATAACATGTTGTTCCGCTGTGATATAGATATTAATTTTCTAGATCTGATGTAACACTATGTAAATTAGACCATTTTCTGGAAAAAAAATATATCTTCGTATTTTTAATTTAAGTATGCATCAATGAAAAAACCGTTTAAATGAAAATATTCACTTATTCATAGTAAATCGTACAACACTTATAAGGTTATTGCCCTTTCAAAAACTAATATTCCACCCACAAAAGCAAGGCATCAGCGTAGCTCTTATTAGATCGATATGTAATAATTGTACAAATCAGTCGAAATTTACGCAAATATTGTTTGTTCTTTGAAAGAGAACTTCAGAGCTCGTTGATCTTGATTAGGTAAAATTGTATGCGCCATATTCACATGATTTCAACAGCACACCGACTACATGATATAACAACAAATGGATAATTTTTTTCACCATGACTTAAATAGAAAAGTGATCGAATAGTTTCATAAACCTATTAAGTATCTTGTTTGATTATTCACCTTTGCAAACATTTATATACACGTTAATTTCAAGTTAAATACGACTCTTTCCAATTCCATACTTGAAGAGCCAATATTTTAATTGCATAATGCAATTCAGTGAATATTGTATCATGAGTATTGAGAATTTCTGTTTAATAGTTTTTAGAAAAGGAATGTGTGTATAGCACGCATGCTATTTCTAAAGATATTTCCATAACCTGAATTCTGTATTCTCTCTTTAATCGAAAATCTTTGATAATATTTGTTTTTTCTCCAATATTCTCTATAAATCATCCAAATGAATATAACATGTAAAAGAAGATATGGGTGTATGTTTATGCAATACAGTCAATTTATTGGTGCAAGTAAGTCGTAAAAAGATAGGATAACACATTGCAATATCTGATATAATACTTTTTAAAGTGCCAGTGAAAACCCTTGTCAGTTAATTAGTTCCTCTTAACTTTGCAAATCAAATATTAATACACATAAAACAGGCCAATTTATATTAGGATTCTGTTTAAATTATTAAAATGCAACCGTCTGTACCTGACATAGCAAGTATTTCACAAATTGAGTATTAAAAGTGTAATGAAAGCAAAGTTTAATTCATGGGTAAGGATAAAACTAAGTTAAACCTGGCCAAGTTCGGATGGATATCTAGAGTAGATTGGATTGACATGGTCATATATAACACCTGTTATGATTGGATATAGCTTTCCCGCAAATTAACACTCGAGGAGCCCTGGGTAGTGGCAAGGTTCATAGAGATCGACTCAATATCCCGGATGTTATGACGTCAATCTAATCAAATTTGAATGTATACATATTCAGAGTAAGGGACTTGTACTTCCGGTAATCTAGAGACCTTACTCTTTACAATTATTTACCGTTCATATGGAACTCTAGTCAGAACTTGAGTTCCATCCGAACTTGGCCCCTGGTACACAAACTATTCTCCTACATGGCTGCAAAGAAGAACTCGAGCAGTTCAACACAATAACAACGTTAACGTACTTTATTATAGTAGTATGTTTGCCAATAAGACAACTCTTCACAACAGACAAATGGAAGAAATGAACAATTACTTTTGTTTAGATGTAGGTCACCGTTGTGTGTTAAGTTTGCCCAAACTTTCCAAAAGCTACATTAAAATGTCGTGAATGACTAGTACTATAAACGATATATTTTTCAAGACAGAAAGTTTAAAAAGATGTTTTCACTAGACACTGATTCTCAGCAAAGTGGGACCATTTGCCAAAATAATATTTCGGAAAAAAAATGTGTGTAAACCAATTTTTTTATAGTACTAAATTATTCGTATATATATGATTTCAAAGATTCCAAAGTGGATGATTTTACTGTGAAAATAATATTGTGGTAAAGGTCAACGTTTTCTTTTAACATATACGTTACCGTCATGTATTATTTCCTTGGCAAACGAATGTTCATACAAAGTATCATTGCTTTAATATTTTCCTCCAAATTTATTCTAGAGGTATTAAAGATGCTAATAATAGTCATAAATCTTGGTGATAAACTCTGAGAAGTAAATGAATTGTTATTGAATCCCTATATTGATTGAAAAAAGCTATGAAGACAAAAAACAGTACAATTAGTTGTTCTTAAAGAAAGTCTTTATCTCGACTGACTGCAATGTTTTGACTTTGATTTTTTTTTAGGATATATTACGACGTCAGGATTTGAATTCTCTACTTCTGTTATTTTATTAATAAATTGCTTCTTCTTTGTCATAAAGGACTCAACATATCTACTATTAATTAAACTCATCATAGATACAAGGACTAAATTTTGTATATACGCCAGACGCGCGTTTCGTCTACAAAAGACTCATCAGTGACGCTCGAATCCAAAAAAGTTAAAAAGGCCAAATAAAGTACGAAGTTGAAGAGCATTGAGGACCAAAATTCCTAAAAGTTTTGCCAAATACAGCTAAGGTAATCTATGTCTGAGGTAGAAAAGCCTTAGTATTTCAAAGCATTGGTCATATTCTTTTGCCTCAAACTGCTCACATGAGTGGTTTCTTAGTTTGATTACACCTCCTTTACTGTATTTTTAAAGGCCTACGGTAATTTCCTAGTATATGTTATTGTTATAATATCAGTTTCTTTTCTGCTGCGGTTTATAATCATAGATACCAGGACTAAATTTTGTATATACCCCAGACGCGCGTTTCGTCTACAAAAGACTCATCAGTGACGCTCGAATCCAAAAAAGTTAAAAAGGCCAAAAAAAGTACGAAGTTCGAAGCATTGAGGACCAAAATTCCTAATAGTTTTGCCAAATACAGCTACAGTAATATATGCCTGAGGTAGAAAAGCCTTAGTATTTCAAAAATTTAAAATTTGTGAACAGTAAATTTTAAAATATTACCATATCAATGATAATTCATGTCAGCACAAAAGTGCTGACTACTGGGCTGGTGATACCCTCGGGGAAATAAATCTCCACCAGCAGTGGCATCGACCCAGTGGTAGTAAATAAACTCATCATAGATACCAGGACTAAATTGTGGATATACGCCAGACGCGCGTTTCGTCTACAAAAGACTCATCAGTGACGCTCGAATCCACAAAAGTTAAAAAGGCCAAATAAAGTACAAAATTGAAGAGCATTGAGGAATAAAATTCCTCAAAGTTTTGCCAAATACAGCTAAGGTAATCTATGCCTGAGGTAGAAAAGTCTTAGTATTTCATATATTCAAAATTTTGTGAAATGTACATATATGCAATGTAATGTAAACTAATGTGTTTTTCTGTATACCTTTGTCCAACTTAGGTGATACCAGAATAAAATGATATATATAACAGTAAATTTAAAAATATAACCATATCAATGATAATTCATGTCAGCACAAAAGTGCTGACTACTAGGCTGGTGATACCCTCGGGGAAATAACTATCCACCAGCAGCGGCATCGACCCAGTGTCAGTAAGTAAACATCATAGATACCAGGACCAAATTTTGTATATACGCCAAACGCGCGTTTCGTCTACAAAAGACTCATCAGTGACGCTCGAAGCCAAAAAAGTTAAAAAAAGGCCAAATAAAGTACGAAGTAGAAGAGCATTGAGGACCAAAATTCCTACAAGTTTTGCCAAATACAACTAAGGTAATCTATGTCTGAGGTAGAAAAGCCTTAGTATTTCAAAAGCATTGGTCATATTCTTTTGCCTTAAACTGCTCACATGAGTGGTTTCTTAATTTGATTACACCTCCTTTACAGTATTTTTAAAGGCCTATGGTAATTTCCTAGTATATGTTATTGTTATAATATCAATTTCTTTTCTGTTGCGGTTTATTTCTCCCAATTTCACTAATTCAAACGAGCGTTTACTAACAGGATTATTATTTTCTTATGTTTCTGACAGTAATAATAGTTATCAAAGGTACCAGGATTATAATTTAGTACGCCAGACGCTGAAATAGATCTATCCGATTTTGATGACAGTTTGTTTCTCTATAATTGATCTATCTACTGCCCTGTTGAAGATCCCAATTTTACCATCGTATTTGCTTTTAAAATTGTGAAAGTAAATGGGGAAAGTGTCAAAGCGACAACAACCCGACCATAGAGTTGCCAACAGCCGAATTCCACCAATTGGTCTTCAATGTAGCGAGAAACTCCCGCATCCGGAGGCGTCCTTCAAAAATATGTATACTAGTACAGTGATAATGGGCGTCATACTACACTCCGTATTATACACGAGACACTAAAATTGAAAATCATACAAGACTAAAAAAGGCCAGAGGCTCCTGACAGTCCGATGTCAGAAGATGTAACAAAAGAAAATAAATTAAATGATATTAATAAATAAATAACAACAGACTACTAGCAGTTAACTGACATGCAAGCTCCAGATCTCAATTAAACTGATTGAAAGATTATGTCTTCATCATATGAATATCAGGCACAATCCCTCCCGTTCGGGGTTTAGTATCATACTATCATCAAATATATGAGAAGAACATAACCCGTGTCATGCCAACAACTATTTTTTTTAAATAAAGGTGTTTAGTTCCGATGCAAAGACCCTATAAGTGAATCAATATTAAAGCCAAAATATGCAATCTTGGTTCAAAATTATGCATTAGATACATTCAACTATCTAAATAAGAATAATCAACGAACAAGAGAAAAAAATCTTTGAACTTATTGAAACTTATGATCTAACTGATACTTTTCGAGAATACTACCCAGACAAGAAACAATTTACATGGAGAAAAGTTAATCCTCTGAAGCATTCTATGCTTGATTTTTTTCTTATATCTCGGAGTTTCTATCAAAATGTAAAAGAAGTAGAAATTCAGCTATAGATCTGATCATTGACCAATAGTTCTACACTTTAAAATTAGTGATTTCAATATTGGGAAGGGTTTGTGGAAATTTAATAATAGTTTATTGTATGAAATAGAATATGTTAAATCTGTTAAAGAAAAAATAAAACAAGTAAAAGATCAATATGCAACTTTAGTATACAATAGACTCACTAGACCAGAATGATTGCTAAGATATTCAATTGACAATAAATTATCAGGTGTTCATAGAAACAATAATGACAGAAATTAGGGGTAAAACAATTTCCTTTGCATATAAAAAGAAAGAAAAAACATAAATTAGAAAATGCTTTAGTAATATGGAATTCAAAAATTAGAAGAAAATATACAAACCACAGAAGCTCTTGAAGATCTCAACCAAAAGAAATCTGAATTACAAATTTTAAGACAAGAAAAAATGCGTGGTCATTATGTTTGCTCAAACATGGAATGGATAGAAGAAGGAAAAAGATCCTCAAAATATTGTCTCATCTTAGAAACTAAGAACTTTTTTAATAAAACAATTCCAAGACTAGTCAATAATGAAGGCTGTTTAATAAACAAACAAGAACATATTTTATTGGAAACTAAAAACTTCTATAAGAATTTATATTCAAAGAAAGATACAATAAATAGTATTGATCCCAATAAGGAAATTCCATTTTTAGACGTTCCCAAGTTAACAAATGAAATATACCTGGTATTCTTCTTATTGATTTTGAAAAGGCGTTTGATTCAATTTCTTGGAGTTTTGTTGAAAGTGTATTAGACTCTTTTAATTTTGGACCATCTATTAAACATTGGATTACTACTTTTTATACCAAATTAATTTCAATCTGCTTGTAAAACAAGGAAAAGTGATCCAGAACTAGCGTACTATCAAGTTGTCTGCTGGAACTCTATTTCTGCTTCTGTTTTTTTTTTATCTCCTGAACGAAAATTTTCAAAAAAGGTAAATTACTCATTTTTGAAAGTTACATCCAAATTAGTTTGAGCATAAAGTTTTTAATTTCTGGAATATATGATATGATATAAGGACCCTCAATGCATCTTAAATCGTTTTTTTCTTTTTTATAATTAATGACTATTTCATCATGAAAATATTCATATAAAATATTTATCTACATCATAACCTAAATAAAAGGGGATTTAAAGGTTAATAACAAAGACTATTATTACTTTATTGGCAACTTACAGCAGCAAACTGTTTGACAAAACATCAATAATTCTATATTTTCGGTATCGATATAAAGACATTATATCGGTATAAAGACATTATTCGTAAATATAGCTCAACATGCAGACTTTTAATACGTTCAGGTATTTCACATCCAATTTTTTATGGTAATATTCTTTATAAAGCACAAAGGTGTCAGTATTCACCTCAGAAACTTACAAAACCTTTGAATAGACTTATTAAGAAGGGATATAATTACGATACTGTTGTCAAGTCATTAAAGATTGCATATTTTGGCGTTAATATTGAGTCATTGATAAGGTCTTTGCATCGGAACTAAACACATTTATTCTAAAAACAGTTGTTGGCATGACACGGGTTATGTTCTTCTCATATATGTTATGATGGTATGATACTAAACCCCTAACGGGAAGGATTGTGCCTGATGTTCATATGATGAAATCATAATCTTTCAGTCAGTTTAGTTGAAGTCTGGAGCTGGCATGTCAGTTAACTGCTAGTAGTCTGTTGTTATTTATGTATTATTGTCATTTTGTTTATTTTCTTTGGTTACATCTTCTGACATCAGACTCGGATTTCTCTTGAACTGAATTTTAATGTGCGTATTGTTATGCGTTTACTTTACTACATTGGTTAGAGGTATAGGGGGAGGGTTAAGATCTCACAAACATGTTTAACCCCGCCGCATTTTTGCGCCTGTCCCAAGTCAGGAGCCTCTGGCCTTTGTTAGTCTTGTATTATTTTAATTTTAGTTTCTTGTGTACAATTTGGAAATTAGTATGGCGTTCATTATCACTGGACTAGTATATATTTGTTTAGGGGCCAGCTGAAGGACGCCTCCGGGTGCGGGAATTTCTCGCTACATTGAAGACCTGTTGGTGACCCTCTGCTGTTGTTTTTTTATTTGGGCGGGTTGTTGTCTCTTTGACACATTCCCCATTTCCATTCTCAATTTTATTGATAGTCTTTTATGTGAGAAATTCTGCGTTATGGTGAAAAACAAAATGTTAAAAATTACAAATTTTGCCGGTATTTGTGTTAAATGGAATACATTATGTACCAAAAAGACTTATTTTTATTCGAAGAGTTTGTCATTTAGCAATTTAAATGATTGATATGTGTAACAACATTTTGACGATTTAACCGATTATGTGTTTTGTTCACGAAACTTGTAAAAATAACGGAATTTGATGCGACTGTCATATAAGTGAGAGGTTTAGTGCTATAAAACCAGGTTAATCCAACATTCTCTACATTTGAAAACGACTGTACCAAGTCAGGATTATGACAGTTGTACATTCGTGTGATGTGTTTTATCATTTGATTAGGGACTTTCAGATTTGAATTTTCCTCGGAGTTCAGTATTTTTATGATTTTACTCTTCACTGATACCCATGACAATAACACAAAAATGTGATGCTTTATCTCATTTTTACCAAAAAAATACAACAAAGTTATTGTTCCTCGATATACGCAGATAAACATGACGTCACATTGTTTACAAAGCAACAAGATTTTTTTCGATGATTTTTTTTTAATTTGATTGTTAATTTGGACCATTTGCATTAAAGTCATAAGAAACCTCAAATTAAAAAAAAAATATGCATATGTTTTTTATAACTAAATGGATAGTTTTCATTACACAACTTATGTACATATACTTTTTTCTGAGGAAAATTCTTTAATTTGTCCACATTTAGAAGAAGTTTACTTATTTTTAATTGCTTGCTTCCAGGAAGCAATTCGCCGACATATTTTCCGTATGCATAGTGACCTGAGCGTAACCCTCCTCGTAAAAATCCGGTGATCGCAATACGCATGGATCTGTCATAAAAATAGGCAATTATCTGATTGTACATGTTAAACACGTGCTCAATACCCATACTTTTTTCAATTTGTTTACTCTTAGGTGACAATCGGTAAACTTCGGCTTCAAAACACGGCATTTAATGAGCAGCCATATTTGTTAAATCATAACAGACAGAGAGAAAACAAAATTGACGATTATACGATATATTTGCGTAAAAAATGATAAAATCGTGCACAGAGGACTAAGTTTATGATATATACATAAATTGGTTCAAGAATTGGATAAACATTATTTTTCACCACTCACTCGTTTCATATGACTTTAAGAAAAAAGTAATCGAAAAAAAATAATCTGACCAAAAATTTCCTTATTTTGTCTATAATAACAGAGAATTGATATTAAGTATTCGTCATAGTTCTTTGCTTCCCACTTTTTACTAAAACATGAGTGTCTTCGTACTTCGATTTCATCTGCTTTTACTGTATTTAAAGCCTATTGTAATTTCCTATTATATGTTATGGTTATAATATCAGTTTCTTTTCTGTTGCGGTTTTTTTTTTCCAATTTCTCTCATTTTAATGAGCGGTTACAAACATGATAATTGACTTCTAAAAGTTTCTGCAGTAATGAAATAGATCTATTGCATTATGGATGACAGTTTGTTTCCCTATAATCTACTGCTCTGTTGAGGATCCCAATTTCACCATCGCATCCCCCAAACAAATCTGTTTATGTTTGAGCGAAGTCGAAAAAAGGTCATTTTGACTTATACTGGCTGCTGCAACCGTCACTAAAACAACCCTTCTCTTCAAAATACTGACATTTTTAATCTCTTGGTTGACCAGATTTCAAATAAAATGGACTGCATGGTAGTCGTGAGTGTTATCCTCTGATATTATTATGTCTAAATATCAATTATCAACTGCTCTTGTTAATTTCATATATTTTTCAAATGTTTATATATCTTATTTTATTTTTGATTTTGAGAAGCAATTTTTATATCAATCCGGGAACTATTGATTAGAAAAAAACGATATATAATATTTTAAATAAAAAAAGTGAGCGTACCGCTTTAAACGTGAATGAAACAATAGAACATTTAAGATGTAACGTATCTAATGAAGGCACGAAAAATTCAAATGTCTTATTTTTATCTATGTGTTAAAACATCTAAATAAATACATTAGCGGAAAATACGTTAAAATTTCTAGTGAAAATCAGTACTATTACCAGATTTGACGTTGTCCTTCATAAGTGTTCAAAAATTGCAGCTCATAATTTGTGTACTGATGATATTATTCATTGATCATCTAGCAAAACAAAAATGTGTTAAGGCAGATAACACCTATGTGTGAATTCCGAAATGATATCTATATTTATCTTTTATCGAAACATAATAACGTATCTGTTGGTACCGTATCCATGGTATCTGTTTAAAAAAACACATATGTCTGAATTCCAAAATGATATCCATATTAATCGTTCATCAAAACATAACAACGTATCTGTTGGTACCGTATCTGTTTAAAAAAAATAACACATATGTCTGAATTCCAAAATGATATCGATAGTTATCGTTCATCGAAACATAATAACGTATCTGTTGGTACCGTATCTGTTTAAAAAATAACACATATGTCTGAATTCCAAAATGATATCGATATTTATCGTTCATCGAAACATAATAACGTATCTGTTGGTACCGTATCTGTTTAAAAAATAACACATATGTCTGAATTCCAAAATGATATTGATATTAATCGTTCATCGAAACATAACAACGTATCTGTTGGTACCGTATCTGTTTAAAAAATAAGAAAATGTTGTATTAGTGTCAATGACAATGAAACAACTCTTCATTCAAGTCACAATTTATAAAAGTAAACCTTTATTGGACAAAGTACGGTCTTCAACACGGAGCCTTGACTTGAACCGAACAGGAAACTATAAACGGCTCTAAAAATCACGAGTGTAAAACCATCCAAACGGGAAAATCAACCGTCTTATCTATATAAAAAACGAGAAAGAGGAACAATTATAAACCACATCAACAACTACTGGACATCAGATTCCTGACTGAAATCAGTGCAAACAATTGCAGCGGGTTTAAATGTTTTAATAGGTACTAACCTTCACCCTTATCTGAAACAATAGTGTAACATCACAACATAGAAAGCCATACTATAAAGAATCAACTGAAATAGCTTAAAGCAATCAAAAGACACATTAACACAAGTTAACATACACTGAACGAATACATTTGATCTATGAAACCATGTAAATGTATAATCAATAAAATGAGCGGTGAATGAACAAAGGAAACAGTTGTATACCGCTATTAAATGTCAATCAATTTCAGAAAACAAATGATACCCTTGAACAAAAATCCGCCGTTTACCAGCATTTACACAGGTAAATGAAAATAATTATGTTGTTAGGTATACAGTTGAAATGGAGAAAATAAATAATGTTGATCATACTGCGAAAAAGTGAAAATTTATAGTCACACCAAATACTTATCAAAGCTTGTTTGAAAACGAAAATATAATCCTGAATAAGTATACATCGAATAACAAAAAAAAACATTACAAATAGTATCAACAGGTCAAATTTACAAGAACGAACGATTTGAGATTACTCGCAGTTACTGATAGCTAGTTAAAAGTCAAAAACAACGTCATGGACAATTAAGATGGCAGAATGGCAATAAATCGGAAAAAGCAACCTTAGTACATGTTTTGCAAGCTTCTTAAGTCGAAAAATATACAGAAAAAAGTATCTTTACCATCAGGGATATTCGTTTTATTTAATATAATACGTTTTTGTGTGAGGCTGAAGAATTTTTGATATTCTTTTACGTGGCAATTATGTTAGTTTTAGCAAGGTATCTCCTTGGATTTTCAAAAACATACCGTATTCCCGTTTTTAATCATTTCGATAAATATGCATTAGCTTCAAGGTTTTTAACTTGACTTCAATCCTAGGTAATGCCACCATTGTATATAAAATATAATTACAAACAAATTCAATTAAAAGATAACAGGATAATAAATAAATAAAAAATAATTGATCTCTGTCGATGTCTTCCATTGATTTTTAACTTGTTATTTGCTGCAGGAAATGCATTTTCAATTAAACTCTTATGGATCGCATTTAAATAACCATGTTACATCTTTATAACAATTGAAACTACTGAAAGTACTTAGTCTTTTAATTAAGTAATAGGATTAAGATTTTTATCAAATTGTGAAATAATCTTTATATGATGAAAGGCGACCAATATGAACTGACTTTACATTGAATTATCTTTAAAATGTGTCAAAAGAACCTAGATGGGCAGTCAAGTAAAACGATGATTAAACCTTGAGCCATTCGAATTTATATGTAATCCGATTATTGGACAGTCTTCTTAGTCTTACCTGTATCGAACTAAGAGACAGGAATTCCCAATGACCACTGCTTGAGAAGTTTATACAGTCATCATCTCAGAATATTTTGAAAGTTTTCCTAGTCATAATCTAGGCAGAATGTCTGACTAATTCTGGTTCCAAACTACGTGCACCAATGCGTTCAGCAGTTTATACTGTCTTTATTTTGCGCTAAAATTATTTAGGTTTTTGATAGTTTTCAAAGTCAAAGGCGAAGAAGAATTTTTGACTCTTCCAGGTTCCAAACTATCTAAACCAATTTTGGCATATTGCGCCCCGAATAATCAATATTGTACTTGTGTGTACTTGTAAATACATTATTAAATACATGCTGAAAGCCTACACTGATCACCTTCCTATTCTAAATATAATAAGGCAAACTTTGTGTATTTATAATTTCCGAATTGAACTTGATTGATAATGCTGAAAATAAAAATTACTTGCTGATACATTGTAATACTTCTTTTTGAGTTAGAATTTTTTTGCTTTAAAGAAAATCATTCCTACTCTATTATAATTGTTAAAAACGCCTGTCACACATTTGTTTGAAATTTAATTTTTCGAGGTTTAATCCAGAAAATGCTTGTACTTAGTCAGGAATATGCCAGTTGTGATCCATTCGTTTGCTGTGTTTGAGCTTTTGATTTTGCTGTATGAATTGACACGGAGTTCTATTTTTTTTTGGAATTATAGATGCATGTCCTTACTGGAAGTTTTTTACTAATCAAAAATCACTGTATGCATTACTTCCGTGGATGAGTGTGTATCTTTGCACCTTGAAAGAACAAGAAAATTGATGAAAGTTATCAGATATGTTAGATGAGAACACCAATTTGTTTAAAGATCTGTAAAAAGGTATCTATACAGATGGTTTCGAATTCACCTTAACAATATAGAAAATAAATACCAGCTCTTAAGGCATTCAACTATAGCGAACACAAATTGTCAAATGAATTAATTCTGTACCTAGTCAGGAATATGACAGTTGATATCCATTCGTTAGATGTGTTTGAGCTTTTGATTTTGCCATATGATTAGGGACTTTCCGTTTTGAAATTTCCTCGGAGTTCAGAATTTTTGTTTTCTTTTTTGTAGACTTACCAATGTAATGCAATACACAAAACTATTTAAATTGCGTCACATTCTGTACATGCATGTCCAAAGAATAGATCTTATAATTCAGTGAGTGTGGAATGATGGTGTCTGTCATGTTTGTTTGTGAATTGTTTTATCCTAAATAATTTCGTTTGTATTATTCTTTTAAATGTGTCATAGTTTGTCAAATCTAGTTTCTAATAGCATGTAGCTGATCATATGGTATATATTTTGCTCATTTATGAAGATCATCTTGGAACTTTTTATTGAATCTATACATGCATGTCATTTTGACTGTGGTTAATATTGTGTTCACTGTCTTTGCAAATCGTGATATTAATCTTCGAAAGTTTTGAGACTTTATTAAAAGATATAAGGTCAGTACTCAATATGTTATCTGCATGTATATATTTAAGTACAACTGTTCCGAACTAAACATTTTGCTCTTCGCGAGTATTTATATAATCGTTATTGAAAACTGGTCATCACTTTCGATATGCACTATCCACAAGACAGAGGTATTGACTAAGACAGTGATTATGACTGAGCCGTAGGCGAGGTCATTATCGCTGTTACAGCCAATACCACTGTCCTACGAGCAGTCCATGAATCACGATAATGACTAGTTCTTCGATAACCATTATGATTATTTCATTGAAGAACCATATTTTGTTGAAACCATGCCACACTAGTCATTAACATATAAAAGTCTGTTAACCACCGGTTTTCTGGTTCTTTTTATGCCGTTTAAGACCGATGGATTTTTTTTACTGAAGTATAAAGAATGCCAAGTGGCCCCTTGTTGTCCAATAAAAAAAAAACTAATTCGTAACCGATATGAATATATATATATATATATATTTGACTACCATGTTGAGATTACATTTGTATGTGTCACTACATGGTCGAATCATACTTAGTAATACTGTTTACTTCTGAATATGTTTTGTTTAGTGTTAAATTTATTTTTTTAAATGTCAATGTCAGAAAAAAAAATGTTTCAATTTTAATGCACAATAATTGAGACTACGACAAAGGCTAAAGTAACATCCATAGAAAATCGGTTAACAAGTATGTTTTTGTCTACGTATTAATTAAAATAATCACATGATGTTTTAATGATCAGAGCTTCCTCCTGTCGTTAAATGCAGTGCTCGTTACTAGATAATTGGTAAGTGAACACTGACATCTTATTTCAATCTAGACTGCAATTAAAGACCATACGTGTTGTTTATGTTTCTTGTTTATTAAATAAAGCTTGCTTAGAAAAATTCATAACATGTTATTTTACAAAACATATCGTGATATTTCAAACAAATTAATTGATATTTTTTCATATCGTTTTTTAAGATACTAATTATAATTACTTTAAGCAGGCATGATAATGAAATGATATCTAGGGACACATAAAATCATAACAATTAAAATCAGACTAAAAATGATTTTCGAACACCAATAAAGTGTTAACAACCGCGTTTTAAAGTGCAATATAAACATCAATCAGTAAGATTAAAATAAGTTTAGTAGAACTTCCGTTAATTGTTAACGAAACATAAACAGAAGCTTCAAAACTTAAAGATAATTAACCGCTCAGTTTAATATTTCTCCTAAAATAGGACGTTTATTATAGTCCTTGTTTGTCCTAGCAATTTCTAGAACGCATTCTCAGCGTAAGGTCTCGCTTTATTCTATTTAATTTGAATAAGTCATATTCATGTCAATACATGTAATGACGTTATCAAATAGTTCTGCACTGGTAACATATGTGTATTGTATGTTGTTTTGTAATACCCCTTCTTGTTGGAGTCATTGTTAGAGGTTGTTTAATGTCAATTATAAATGTATTTAAGTATTTAGAAATTTGAGTGCTTGGTGATAGTGCTGATGGCGGGTCTTTTAATAACTTTCTGTTGAATATTTTCACAACATAACAAATAATGCACAACTTTTGAGCAATGTCCTTTCCCGAAAAGCTCGCATTTATGGCGTTATTCAACAGACAGAGGAGCCAGGCTGTATCCCTGCACTTTAAAAGTTCATCATGCGTCTTCGTGATAGTCATTATGCGGGATAAACCAGAAATAAGGCTCGTTTTTTTGTATTCAATTTCTTTTTTGACACAAGTGCTGATTATCAATTAATAGAATTTAATTTGGGGAATGATTCGAGTAACATTGCATCACAATTTTTTTAACCGTTCGCTCAACGTGGATAGGAAGTGGCGGGGCCCTAAAACAGACGAAAAATATTCGCTAGAAGCATTTTTTTTGCCGGAAAAGCAACGACCTCGATTGATGTCGTTAGCATGTATTCCTAATTTTGTATCAATTTATTTGTACGCCGATGGCTTCTGAAAAAACAGGTGTGTTATCAAAACCGCATACTGAATATTTCCGAGAGGAAACTCATCGTTTTATAAAAGAAAATACAAAGATTGATCGATTCACAGAGTGCATTATTTTATTAACAAATATCTGTTGGTTATATACTTTATTTAGCCGTCTTAATGTCTTTTTCGTTATTCGTGAAATAGGGTTATTGTCCGATTGTAATATATATTCATTGTAAGTTATTTTGACTACGCAAATTATTAAAAAGTATGTAGCTGTTTTGTAAAGTTAAAGTACAATTACGGAAAAGCACTATGTAGCATGCAACTAATCTAAATTTTCAATAAATAACATCGAAAATGACAATTTATTTGTAAAAAGCGGCGAAATCCGACATTGGACATTTTTCAAGACATTTGCCAGAAGCCGTTGCACTTTAATATGTAGTGTGACTGCTGCAAAAATTCGATTTTGATATGGTCTATGTATGTACTTCTGTGAGCATAATTTACACAAACGATATATCATATTATCTTATATTTTAAAACCTATAAATTTTGATAGCTTAACATTTTCCAAAATCCGACCATTATAAAATAGCGTTGGTCGTTACAGGAACGCATATTCAGTAATATTGCAATACTTTATATATATATATATAAAGCATATCATTCATTCGAATTTTCGTGGATATAACACTGTTTTGAAGAACACAAACACCCCTGCTAAAGTTATTATGCGTATAGTCTGTTACGTCTGACACGCATATTTTTGACGTTTTGTCAATATGTTGTGATAAAACAATTTGTACTTTTTTTCGAAATAGTATTTACCTGTCTAGTCTAGGATATAAGTTTTTAATATTTTAACTGTTATGATTTTATAGAAAAGCTGTTTATTAGACGTGTGGACTTATTGAATACACGGTATGGACTCAATAACGTTCGTAACGTATATTCAAAAAAAATATATTTAAGTTTTCTGAACTGTTAGTTTATAATGTGGTCATAAAATGTCAACACAAAGTACCGACTCATTGGCTGCTTACAATGTCTTTAAGCTAGACGCAATATACAGATATCTAAGGGAACTAAGGTGTAGTAAGATGAATACTTTACGAGACAATCACTGGCAATGCTGTTTTTCGTGTAAGTGCGCTCGTTTTTGAATGGGTTATTTTTTATCATTAGTTCTTTCTGTTTTTAGTTTTATTATTTTGCTTGTAGATTCCTTCGTTTTACATATTACTATATTTGATTTAGAATCTGTTCAGGTTGAATCACTGTTACTATATCGTTGAACTCTGCCACACATGATTGGGTAGTTACACGTATATTTTTGGATAATAGAGAGGTTTAGCATGGGAACTTGTAGGTGTGCGTGTACTTGTGGCTAGGGAAACCACTCAATTTCCGTCATTACGTATTACGTCATCGAATTTGGCTGGTGGTGAAACGTACAAGTCAGGGACAACTTGTAAAGCGGCGACTACACGAAGGTGGATTATTTTTCTTAAAACACATATATTTGTGAATGAAATTGAATATGTTCAGGAACAAGAGAATGTACCCGAAGTATTAAAAGTATTTTGAGCCATTAAAACGTTTCTATGACATCAGGATGGAACGTGAATCTGGAACGTATTTACATCTGAATTTGTTTTGTTAACAGTTGAAAAAAAATGTCAATGTCAGAATATTTTTTTTACAATTTTAATGCACCATCATTGAGTTTAAAGGCTAAAGTGACATCCATAATTAAAAAAATCGGTTAACAAGCATGTTTTCGTCTACGTATTAATTAAAATAATTATATGATGTTTTAATGATCAGAGCTTTCTCCTGTCGTTAAATGCAGTGCTCATTATTAGATAATTGGTAAGTAAACACTGACACTTTATTTCAATCTAGACTGCAATTAAAGATCATATGTGTTGTTTGTTTTTCTTGTTTATGAAATAAAACTTGCTTAGAGAAATTCATAACATGTTATTTTACAAAAAATATCGTGATAATTCGAACAAATTAATTGATATTTTTTCATATCGTTTTTTAAGATACTAATTATAATTACTTTAAGCAGGCATGATAATGAAATGATATCTACGTATACCTTAAATCATAACAATTAAAATCAGACTAAAAATGATTTTCAAACATTAATAAAGTGTCAAAAACCGCGTTTTAAAGTGCAATAACATCAATCAGTAAGATTAAACTAAATTTAGTAGATGTTCCGTTAATTGTCAAGAAAACATAAACCAAACTTTTAAAACTTAATAATTAACCGCTCAGTTTAATATTTTCTTCTGAAATAGGAGGCTTATCATAGTCCTTGTTTGTCCTAGCAATTTCTAATTTTGTAAATTTCGAAATTATTGCGAGCATGTCATTTTAGACGAACAAAAAATGCGATTTTAATTTTTACGATGTTAAGAAAAATAATGTTTTATTTCAATTCATACATGTATCATGCATAAACCATGTATACAAAATTTCAAATTGCGAGTTTAAATTTTTGCGATTATGACCTTGTCACATTTATCGCAATAATTAAAACATCGCAATAATTTCTGAATTTACAGTACACATTTTCTACGTAAGGTCTCGATTTATTCTATTTGGTTTGTATAAGTCTTGCTCATGTCAATACATGTAACGACGTTATCAAATAGTTCTGCACTGGTTACTTATGTGTATTGTATGCTGTTTTGTAATACCCCCTGCTGTTGGAGCTAAGGTTAGCGGTTGTTTAATTATAAATGTATACAATACACACACGGATGACAAGTGTTTTTTGTATGTGTTTGTTATCCACAACTTTAAAAGAGTTGTATATATTTAACTTTTCCGTCTACATTGTTGGTTAGGTTTAATACTAACTATCAATAAGTCTGATACAATTGACCTTTGAATTTAAAACCACTTGGTTTTCAAACGATATTGACATCTCTAAGATTAACATTTCATGTGGTTCAAAAGTAGCAGAATGGAACTAAAAGGTTAGGAGTGACACACGAAAGCAGTAATTTCGCTGGTACATCATTTCTCAACTCAAAAACAAAGGTCAACACTCTGAAAAACGTGCTAATCTTAGGCAGACATTGTTGACGATTTTATAAATATTAATAAGACTAATTTCGACACGATGTTTTGCAAGGCAGATTGAAGGAAATTAATTTGTTTTCAAGATTGTCAGCAAATGTATTCGTTAAGACAATTACTCAAAACCAGTGTGTTTTAAAGATCACATTGAGAATAAAAACAGCAGTCTACTGTAAAAGAAACTTAGGATCATTATTATTTGCTCATAATGCTTAAAAAAACCTTCTTTCTTTGAAGACAATTTTATTTTGCAAGCAACAACAAGAAACTTGCGTTGATGATATTTTGTGTCATACTATAAGTTATCTACGTTCATATCCGTAGATATGGATATTTTAACCCCCTGAAGTACCCAAGTACACCATGAGGCGTAGCCGAAGGGTGTACAGGGTACTGAAGGGTGTTAAAATATCCATATCTACGGATATGAACGTAGATAACGAATTTATCTCCGGTCTTAGTCCGAATCGGGCGAGTTTTATGGAAATTCGGGTACAAACTGTAACGTGAAAACAACGTTTTTTTTCATTATCTAAAAAAGTTTTATTGAAATTTGGAAATTTTACATAGTTATAACCCCGTGAAATTCCGGTATGAGTCCGTGAACTTCGGCACGGGTTATATTTAAGTTTGTAGGTCTATAATCGACACTATGGCTGCTTTAAACGCAAGACCGTATAAAAATATATACAAATTTATTAACACAAGTTTACAGTTCGAAAGCTAGGGGAAGACTGCCCCAGCAACAGTTTACAAAACATAAATTAATTCAAAGATAAGGGTATTAAAACATTATAAAAGGTTCTTATAAAATATAAATATACTTGTCCAATGTTATGTAATAATAATAGGATTATTGTCCTCCGGCTAACTTTATAAAATAGCGATAATTGCTTTTGTAGTTCGAGTGTTAGATACATATATTATCTCTCACACTTTTGACAGCCATCGGATTAAGTTGTAAAATAGTAACTCTATAATCTCTGGATATTTGAAATAAGAAACATTATATTTAAGAATAAAGAAACATTTAAAGCAAGAAATATTCAACTTAAAACTAAAATGGGAAATATTCAATTTAAAACGAGAGTTCATATAAATATTCAAATCAAAACGAGAGTTCATATAAATATTCAATTCAAAACGAGAGTTCATGTAAAGCACTTTGCGAATTATTGTAAAAGTTCCTAAAGTCACATTTCTTCCGGTTATATTTCATATAAATATTCAATTCAAAACGAGAGTTCATGTAAAGCACTTTGCGAATTATTGTAAAAGTTCCTAAAGTCACTTTTCTTCCGGTTATATAGTTTCTACGGGGTGTAGGGTACTACCTTAGGTAGTACCCTACAGTTAGTCAAATATAAGACGTTTTAATACGGAGACAGAGAAACTGGATTGAGTCCAATTTGGCGCTCAATGTTGTGAGAGTTACGTCATAGATGGTGTGACGTCAACGTGGGTCATTTGCATAGCTAGGTCAGTAGTCCCATTCCTTGAAAATGTGGCAGTCAAGTGATGCATTTAATGGAATGAGTGTAAATGATCGAAATAATAGGACAAAATCGTTAATGAATTAAATATTTAATTACAAACATCATGGATAATCTACAGAATTCAATATTTCACAAGGAGCAATCATGGAACTAAGTAAAACTTGCGTGAAGTTCCCCGGGATAATGGTTAGCACCGTCCGGGGATATGGGTTAGCAACACCCAGGGGCTATGGGTTTTGTGAAGACGAGCGTTAACCAATCAAAATCCTAGATATATACTAAGCCAGGGATAAAGCTTCTTATCAGTCCAGAATATCTGTATTTAAGCGGTAACCTTTTGTTAATAAACACAAATAATCAAAACATCATTTTGTTCTTATTTTTTAATAAATGGACTCTAATAGTCCTATTTTTTAGAGGTCTTTTAGTGTAAGTAATTTCAACAGCGAACATACTGAAATCTAGATATACTGAGACTATCTTTCACTATTTTACAGATGATGTTCAGGTCAAAATATTCGATTTAGACATAATTTAATTTAACAGTTTGAATGAACGAAAACCCATTCACTTATCACGTTTATCCTCACAAGATTTAACATTTTTGTATTCATACATTTCAGATCATCATGATGTTATTTTCAAAATGATTTCGATTCAAAATGTTTGACATTGAAAGATTCAAATCGGATATACTGAAGTGGTCTCATTCCATTTTAGCACAATTCGGTTAAGTTGATTAACTTTTTTTATTATTAATAAGGCCTTCTATATTATCTTTCTTAAAGAATATTTTCTCATGAAAGGTTTTACATTACTAGCCATGGGAACTATAGATTAATATTTATCAAAATGCTTTCTATTATTTAACGATCTTTACTGGGCTCCGTTGCACTAAGATTCCACCATAATCGTTATCATCCCTCTTTCAGAGTTATGTTATATAATGATGGGATTTATGGAGAGAAAGTAATCTTTTCTAAACAGCTTGTAAAATGTTGTTAACATATAGTTTTGTTTTCATGAATAATAGAAAGGATTAATTTCGTTCAGTTGTTAGTATAGCTTATTTTAATACATGTAGATTATGAAACTGATGACAATGATAAAGTAAAAAGTTATAATTTAGATATGTACATAAGATTCTATGATCTGCCATATTTGTCGAATAGGTGTCTTTGATACTTGGTAAGAATTAATCTGCAAATAATTATTTCTCTGAACGGAAATACAGAGCTTTGAATTAATTACTTTGAAAGCAGTGGTTTGATAGTTTTACCTCAGAAAGAAAAAAACAAACAATAGTTAAATGAGTTCGCCCAATATCACGTAAATCTTTTGCAAAGAGAAAAGGTCAAGGACGCAAACAACTACGTACACATGCATGTAAAAACTTTATACGACATGTTTCTAAGACATTTGAAAAGATAGCTTTTATTGAATTCAGTAAGAACAATAAAAAAAAATAAAAATGTCTTTATAACTATTTTTCATTTATCTTTTAGAAAAAAAATCAACTATTTTTGTTTCATTAAGATAATGCTAACGATAAAATAAAGATTTTTTTCTGATAACAAATCTTCATGCAAATGGGTTGCCTCCTTGTTGTAGAAGAATATACAAATTAAAAATGACGTCGTACGCATTAATCATGTTAATAAGAATGAAATTCGAATCATACAGAAATCGAATAAAAAGCTCAAAGTGATGCAATTTTGACTATTTACATATCATGTCTGTTTGATATGCTAACACATTACAATACAATGGAATTCTATGCGACTGTCATATTAGTCAGAAGTGTAGCTAGCTATAAAACCAATTTTCTATATCAGGAAATGTATGTACCAAGTCGGAAATATGACAGTTGGTTTTCGTTCGTATTATGTGTTTGAGCTTATAATTTTGTCATTTTATGAGTGACATTTCTTTCTAAATTCTCCTTGGATTTTTTTTTTGTTTTTTTGTTATTCTACTTTCAACACTTATTCAAATATTTAAATTTTACAAACTGGTTACTTCAATGTTAAACTATCGCACTTCGTCAATGTCTTGTACATAACAAGATTCTTGAGCTGATACGATAGTTCCTAGAGCGAGAATAAAAGGAGAAAGCTATCAGCTGCAATAAATGCTCATTAATTAACATAAGTAGTGAAAATAACAACACAAATTACTTTTGAGTACACGTTCACATGATGGTGATACATGAAATGAGTGAAAATAAATTTATTTTCGCTTTTTCAGTAACGTTGAATAAAATCATCAAATTAAAAACATAACGCTCAAAACTATGAAAAAGGGGCGAAAGATACCAAAGGAACAGACAAACTCATAAATCGAAAATAAACTGACAATGTCATGACTAAAAATGAAAAAGACAAACAGACAAATAATAGTACACAAGAAACAGGATAGAAAACTAAAGACTGAGCAACACGAACCCCACCAAAAACTTGGGGTTATCTCAGGTGCTATGCCAGGGTAAGCAGATCCAGCTCCACATGTGCCACCAGTCGTATTGCTCATGTTATTACAAACCCGGTAAAAAGTCAAATTCGGTAGGTCATATTCATGAAAAGTCGTTAATCTTATGAGTTTGATCGTCTTCTTATTTACTTTTTTTTTGCTAAATGAATATGGTCATTAATCACATGTTAAAATTCAATAATGATGTAAAAAAAAAGCATCAATGATACAAATAATTCAATACACCAGACGCGATACTTTCCTTAGATAGCCTCAATAGAGATTTAATTAAAACAGCTTCTAAAAAGACAAACTAAAGACATAATGGAAAATAAGAAACAAAAGCTTAAAAGTTGTCCCAATATCACTATATTAAACTGTATCGTTATTGAAAAAATGTAATCTTTATGTTTGAAATAAAATTTACACTTTATGATCAGTAAATAAATTTCCAGAAAATAATAACCTTACATAAATATATATATATTATGTACATAAAGTGCTATTAACAAAATGTAATGAATAAACTCATGATATATAACAGGATTGAAATTCTGTATTTGCGCCAGTTTCGTCTACAAAAGACTCATCAGTCACGCTTGAATAAAAAAAGTTAAAATGACAAAATAAAGTACGTAGTTAAAGAGCATTGAACACCAAAATTACTACACCTAAGGTAATCTTTTCCTGAGGCAGAAAAGCCTTTACGTTATTATTGCAGAAATGTAAATGTGAAAGGATTGATCAAGACAACTAATCAATTCTTAAATCAACATGTTTTTTTTTTTAATTTTCATATTTGGGTAACAGTAAATAAACATATACAAATAAGGAGTTGTGGTAATAATGCCAATGCAAAGAATATCAACTGAAAGACCTAGCAGAAAACAGATCCAGAAAACCGCGTTAACAATGAGATAAACTCGTATCATGTTGTGTAGTTGACAAAAAAGGAAAAGGATTACAGAATGTGTAATAAAATCAACGGTACCAATTTTTCTGCACGAAATGCGCATTTCGTCAATACTATTACAGATAAAACTTTATGACATTAACGGAAGACAAATTATTGACACACTGCATTTATCAACAAGGCAGACAAAGCATATTATGAGCTTATTATTTTCATATTTTGATAAACGTCCACAAACAAAAACATAGGCATTAAGCTTACCAAACGTTAAAAATGGTATATGATGTTTTTTTAATGAGACAAACACAAGCTTTCAATGCTAATTGTCGCATATGTTAATTTTTGCATTGTGTATGTATTGTATTGTTTATATATGACTTCAACCCCTAGGGGTATAAATGTGCATTTCATTAATAAATAAATAAAATAACCTGCTACATTGGTCTCCTGCATGTTTTATCCATTCATTAATGAGATTGTACAGTGTATGTAAAGTGCGAATCTTAAAATATCATTTTCACTGTATATGCCATAAATTTCTGATGTAGAATGATAAATAAACAGACGATTTTCATTTTTATTTTTGAAGAAAATGAAGAAAATGAGTTAAAATGAATATGTTTAGAAATAAATATTACTAGTAAGACAATGTAAGAGATGCAAACGGGGTTTTATCGCACATAAAGCCATCCAGCTGTGAAATATATACCGAAATTTGTGAATATTCAGGACCTTTTACGAACAGATCGTGCAGATGATTTAAAACTAGCAGGTAAGATGTTGTTGCAGAAAAATATTCATTTCAACTCAATAATTAAAGTTGTATAACTTAGAATAGGTTTTGTCATTCAGTTTCGTCATATTGAACTAAATTCCACTATGATGCTTTCTTTATGCGAGTCATGTTTACTGTCGAATACTTATACTATACTTTCATTTTCACTGTAGAGCGATTCATTAGTATTGTATATGCGGTGCATTTTCACTATATTAATTTTAAAAACATTTATCTATTAAAGTCTTAATTTAGTCGACTTGCTCAAACAAAAGATAAAGTAAGAGAAGGTTTTGATAAAGTTTAACTTGCAGAGGAAAGTTTGCTTTAACACGCTAATAAATTCAATAGAAATAACATTTATTTCATATGTACTCCATTTAATTTCTTATAAATCGTAGGGATCTTTATCCTCGGTTTTATTTATCCATTTTCATGACACTTCATCCCTAATTACGTACATCTTGATATAGATTAAACCGTTGGTTTTCCCGTTTGAAAGGTTTTACACTGGGGCCCTTTATAACTTGCTGCTCGGTGTGAGCCAAGACTCCATGTTGAAGACCATATTTTGACCTATAATGGTCTACTTATATAAATTGTGACTCGGATGGAGAGTTGTCTCGTTGTCAAATATGCCATCTTCTTATATCTATCTATGACTCAAACCGAAACGGTATGGGATAAAAAGGGATAAAAAACCACACTACTTTTCTAATATATTTATAATTGGTTTAATATGAGTGTTTTCAAATCGTAAACTTTTACCTAACCGGTTACACGAATAGTCGTTCGACCGATTAACCGGTTAACCGGTACTTTAAGTTCATGTTTGAGAGCCTTACCTATAATAGTACATTATAAATGTTCGTTTTCATAATACGATGAATTTTAAAAATAGGGAAAGGAAATGGGGAATATGGTAAAGAGACAACAACCCAACCGAAGGCCACCCATGAGTCTTCAATGACGTTTGTCCTTTTATATTATACATGTTATAAGGATTGTCTGTTCGGAATACTGGCGAAGCTTGACTTTTAATAATCCAATACCACTGTATATACTATGGCGTTTGTTATATCTTCATATTGAAAAAATAAATAACCTTCTTGATCTCGTCGAATTAAAATGATTCTTTTTCTTTCTCTTGATGTCTCAGAAAATAATGTGGGGTACTTCAATTTGAAATTATTAAGCCAGTTGCATCAAGTATACATTAATTACATTCACCTTGATTTTAGTACAATTTTTTGAGTTGACATTTCGTTTAAAGTATGACAAAGCCTTGCACATTCCGATGTAGGTCTGCGCAATATTAGATCAAAAATAAAAAAATGCAAATATTCCTAAAATTTATAATCGGATAACTGATTTGAAGCAACTGTTTAAAAAACATGTATACTACTCATGTTTACTTGAGATCTTGTCCCGAGCTAATAGTGTAAGCCAAAATTTGTTCATATGAAAAAAGTTCCAGTGGAACTAATATTACAGAAAATATGTTCTGGGAGAACTTTTTTCACAAACAGTTTCTATATAAATTGTTCCATCTATATAAAATAAGTTCAACACTTTACCTGGTGAAATAAGTACCGGGTTGGGGAAATATGTTCCTTACCTAGTGAAATTAGTTCCGGATTTATGCGATTTGTTCCTCACCATGTGAAATAAGTTCTGGGTTTGTGAGATTTGATCATCACCTGGTAAAATAAGTTCTTTATCGGTGAAATATGTTCCACTGGTTAAACAAGTTATCTTATATGCTGAGCATTTGTCATCAGTCAGTTTAAAGTTATCATTCAAGTGCATTATAAAAATAAGTTTTATATTAATTGTACAATAAATAAAAAGTGTAAATCATCAAATTTGTATTCTTTGGAGTATAACAATGATTAATTATATAATCGTAAACGATATCAAAATGACACACTTGAGCCAGAAAAAAGTAGAATAAGAATTTGTTTCTTCATCCTATTGTTGTACTTATGCCTTCAATTGCAAATGTATCCCATGTAAGCACACTCAGCACAGCATTAAGCTTGCATTATGATTCAAGTGTAACAAGAAGCATTATAATTTAATTGTAACAAGAAAATATTTTGTGTAAACTTATTCATTGATTTCTATGAAATATGAGCATATTCGTTTAACACAAATATCACAGGAACTTATTTAACTTATCAATTGGAACCAAATTCATAGTTATAATTAAGGAAAAATCGTAATTTTAAGAATACAATATGACATTTTGAGAAGCAATTTTGTAACAAGTTTGAATAGCTATATATTTGATGAAGAATGAATGAGGAGTTAGTATTTCTATTTGAAAATATCATAAATACTAAAGTCATCAATTAAGTTTTTTCATTTGTTGCAAGTCAATTTATCACATAAATCTACAATAAAAATTCCTAGCATCTTCGAAAATTCTACATCAAAAATGATTGCACTAATTGTGAATTTTCATCGCATCTATAGTTAAAACAGATCGCTTTCAATAATCGATAAGCTATATATGTTGATTTTATAACACTTATTTGAACTTTAATGCTGTTTTTGTAAGTTAAAAAGACATATCACAATGAAAATATGTTGAAACTTAACTTCAAATCAATTATTTTTGGTATTTTCGAAACGTAAACAAATATAGTTTCCCATAATTCTTTATTTTACAATAGACATACTCGGATATGATAGTGAAAATGAACTAGCTGGATTCGCACTTTATATACACTGTTGTAGATGATCGATTTCTTAAGCGTTCATTGTTATGTAATTTTTGTTCGTCATAAATGTCAATACCAAGTTCAAAACTTAGAAAAAAATATTGTTTCTGTTCTAAAAATAGTCGTTTGATACAAGAGTTTTTATCTTTGTAAAACGTGGCAAATAAGACACTTTATAATGATGATTTTTTTTCTGAACACAAACAAAACGATAAAACTTCTAAAAACGATACGTTTTACCTTGAAAAAGAAAAAAAATGATGACATGTTTGTAAAAGTTAATTTGCAATATATTGGCAAAGATCTATGATGATTTTATTTGTACGAATGGATGAAATTACCATTAAAAACTTTGTCAATCGTTATGAAATATTAATTCTATCGGTGATATACAGCGTTGTAGTTCCTAGCTATGCATACAGTATATGGTCAGTGAAGGTAATAGATATTTTTAAGATCTGATCGAGTCTGTTAATTTAGGCATACTGGAGGGAAGCATAGACTGCATGATTCTTTGGCTTGTTGAATACTTGTAATTTGTCAGAATTTATGCTATGTTAAATTTAATCCAATCTGGTGTTTGAATTATTATCCTATCATGCAATTTTGAATGGAAATGGGGAAAGTTTCAAAGAAAAATCAACCAGACAAAAGCGCAAAAAGACAGTCGAAGCCACCAATGGGTCTTCAACACGGCGAGAAAATCCAGAACACGGAGGTGGGCTTCAGCTGGCATTTTAACAAAAATGGGTACCAGTTCAGTAAAAATTGACGTCATACTAGACTCCTAAACATATATATCAGTAAAGGGGCTTTTGAAAAAATGAATATATTATTATAACTCAATGAACTCTATGGAATTGCTTATATTTATCAAGGCAAATGCCAGTAGTGACAGGACCACAGCAATGTCTCGTTTGATTGCCAAGTGTCTGCTGAAAGTTACATCTACGTACTGTAATACGTACGGTGTCAATATTTAGTCAAGCATGATACCAGTTTCACAGGTCTGACCTCTTACTTGAATTATTTTTACAAGATTTTCTTTGTTTGTGCTTTTAAAATTGATAGACTATCTACCTTGTTCATTATATAAAAGAAACTTTCATATTTATTTAATTTATTTATAATTACAACATTTGAAACTGTCATCACTCTGTACTCAATACTTAGACATATACCTTATATAGTTGTCTTGATCTCTTATTTTTGTATCTTTCAAAACTTTTTGAGGCGGTTGTCGTATTGTCTCAATGAAAACTACGCTACTGTTGGAGTACAGGGCGTCCTGACTTAAATCCTTGTTATAATTATACACAAGACTGGCTGCCTCTCTGCTAAGCACGTGTCATCTAGGAGTAAAATCAAATATTGGTCCGTGTTGACTTAGCATAAGTGTCCTTTAGTGGGACATTTCTGTCTGCTGGTCTTGTGAACAAGCACGTTAAATTATTTGAATCAGCCTAACGGTCCAGTACGAAGACGACTTCATTTGCATTGACCACTTATATATATGGTCCGACATCTTGTTGAACTTATAAACAAAACATAAAAGCATGCCGTTTGGACAGCATATCGCATCAAAGGATGGATTAAGGGTGAGTAGTGCTGGAGATGGTGCATGAGCATTGCCCCTTCTTTTTATTGAGATACATGTATGGTTAATACATAATACGTTTTCGTGTTTCACTTCTTACGTAGACTAGTTCATTTTCTCCTTTTTCAAAATCTTATTAACTTTTTTGTTTTTTAATTGTCTTACCAAACACAAATCACTTCAAGGATTAACCCAACAAAAATATTTGGCAACCCCTTTAAAATTGACATAATATTTTTAAGTTATGTAATTTTACTCATAAGCATTCCTTTTAAACCAAATTATCCTTTGCATCATCAATCATTATTCGAGAACGATACTTTCTATATGTAGAAATAAAACTGTACTTTATAATAAACAGAAAATATTTTATTTCAAATTTAAACGGAAAAAACAGTTTTATCTCAAATGCAAACTTTTATAAAGAGACAAATTCTGTCCAGCACTGATTTATAAACACAAAAAAGAAAACAAGAAAAAACGCCAGATAACGATTAAAAAATCATGTAAAATAAATAATATGGAGTGTTTATTTGCCAAGTATATTGGAATATAATTCTAATAATTAGATCAATGAAAGACAACTCAGATCGATCGCACGGTCGGTGATGGAATACATTTACATGTATTTGTTTATTTCCTTTGTTTACATCTTCTGACATCAGACTCTGACTTCTCTTGAAATGAATTTTTATGTGCGTATTGTTATGCGTTTACTTTTCTGCATTGGCTAGAGGTATAGGGGTAGGGTTGAGATCTCATAAACATGTTAAACCCCGCTGCATTTTTGCGCCTGTCCCAAGTCAGGAGCCTTTGGCCTTTGTTAGTCTTGTATTATTTTTAATTTTAGTTTCTTGTGTACAATTTGGAGTTTAGTATGGCGTTCATTATCACTGAACTAGTATATATATATTTGTTTAGGGGCCAGCTGAAGACCGCCTTTGGGTGAGGGAATTTCTCGCTGCATTGAAGACCTGTTGGTGACCTTCTACTGCTGTCTGCTCTATGGTCGGGTTGTTGTCTCTTAGACACATTAACCATTTTCATTCTTAATTTTAATTTTACATGTGTTTTCACATGACTTTATGTCAACGAATATATTAAGGTGAAATCTGGAGAACCACGTGCGAAATAAAATGTATGAATTCTATAATTGTCATCATGTTGAAATTATCTAATATCAACACATATTCAAGTTTATGCTGTTAAATGTTTTAGAACACTTTCTATGAACTAGATCTTCGTATTCAATCAAATTCAATGATTGGCAATAAATAACCAGCCCCCAAGGTCCGTGCGTCGATTTACCTACGTTAATCATTTTGTTGGAAATCTTTAATATGTCCCTCTTAAACAGATTATTTCCTTTTTTGCAAGATTTACTAAGGAAAAAGGAAATGAAGCATACTAAAGCATGATAAAAGTGTCATAACTTCTTAAATAGTCTTGTTAATGATGACACTTGTTTGATGTAGTTATTCCGAAAAACGGTACATAATTAATACGTCTGCTATGCTTCCTTAACAGTCATTGTTAGTTAAACAAAAAATTACCAAGTCAATGAAATTTTCAAATTAAAAAAGAGCATACTGTTGGATAAAATGATAAAGACAGAAATTCCACATTATTTTTTGGTCTGTGCATGTTGATTGGTGTATCGTTAAGCGCAATCAGCTGTATTCATATTTTGAAAACATTCATTGTTGAATATATGTTTTACTTAATAAGTGTTTTTTGAATAAAAATAAGTATTAAAATTTAAGAATATAAGAATATCTTAGGATTGTGGCTGGTTATCTATTTCTTGCATGAGGAGACATTTCTCTATCACACTAAACGTTTGTGATACGAACAAGTGTTACGCAAATCTTCGTTAATTTGAATGGCTCATCCAGCTTCATGAGAAGATATTACTACATTTCCATTGGCTTAACGAAAGGTTATTAATGACTTTCAAAAGTTAAGATTATTTACATTTAGTCAATGGCAACGGACATATATAATTTCTACAATAATATACAAAACACTCACACTTTCAACCTGAAAACCTTTTTTTATCAACTTTTATTACAATCTGAAATGTACAAAAGTTAAAAAAAAAAAAAAAAAAAAAATGATGAAAGTTTTACTTCGGAAAAGGAAATATGACGACATACAGGATTTTACAAAAGACTAGATCATTTGTTTGCGGAGTTTTTTTTTTTTTTTTATCTAACACAACTAGAATATTGACCGAAGAAGAAATAGGTTCAACAACTTGTGAGAATTGGATAGCACGGTATTTCAACTCTCATTATTTAGTTTAACTAGTAATAAGCGAATATACATGTATGGTAAATTGAACTCACGATCTTATTCACATTTTATTTTGCTTTAGTTGATATCTTCCCCTAAAATTTGTTTTCGCTCAGTCGATATACGACTTTTGAACACCAGTATATACTACTGTTGCTTTAATTCGTTGTTCAAACATACCCAATTAGAATTGACTCACTGAGGTTGTATTCCTCCAAAAATGGCTACCCCTCCGCGTCACTATAATTCGCCATTGGTCTCTGGTGGGTTAAATTGCAATTTTCGTGCATTTTTAGTTAGGTTTTTTTAATTTAGAGCAAGAAAGATGTACATTTACATCAGCTGCTATGTAAATTCATTCAAAAACATCAGCAGTAGAAAATAAAAAATAAAAACACCAAAACAACGGTAGTAAATTTAATGAGGACATCATGATTCAATTCTTCTGACAATCTTTCGAAAAGTTACATTGTAAGTTAGTCAATTATGATCACTGAAGTCGTATACATGGGTAAAGTGATAATAAAATAATACACTAATGAAATAATTTACTATCAAAAAGTTTCTGTGATATTCATACAGTTCTAGATATAATCGTCGTTAGTATATTTTGTCAACAGTTCGTGCACATATACATATGGGAGATGTGAAATGAATGCCAGAGTGACCTATCAAACGAATACACCTAGTATGCAATATCATCATTCAATAAGGAGAAGAACTTACAACTTCTTGTAGATTTGAAATACTCAGACCACAACAGAATTCTTACAACATGACATATCAAACTTAAGGACAAATTTCGCTCATGACATTTAAAAGAAGATCAATTATAACTAATGATAATTTACAACAGGGTATTTACAAACACTGCGGGAACCAAGCGATTTTCAATGTTTACTTATTAAATAAAATATCATACAGGAAATTAGTGCTTTATGCTTTTAAATAAATGTCAGGCTATGTTTGCCAATGATCATTTTCAATGTCACGTATAAAACTTAATAACAATAATTTGTTTTCTGTTTTAAAAAGTAGGTGTTAAAAGCAAGGCATTTTATCGTTGTATTATTAACGTTTTCCATCCTTGGTAAAATTGTTAAAACAATTTATAATGTATTTTTCTGTAATTGATAAAGACGAGAAACGAAATGAAACATTATGTCTTCCTTTAAATTGGAAAACTGATTGACATATTTGTTTAGGTCATTGTTTTTTGGTGGATTAAGGGACTGTGCTATCTGAGGGTGGGGCCGATGCAAGCATGGACGGGGCAAATAATTTTCCATGCAATTAATGAGCGGGGCGCACACGTTTTTAAAAACTCTGCGTTTGTGCATAACAAATATCAAATTAGAGTATAACAGATTAAATCTATCTGAATGCAACATGTGCAAAATGTTTAAATATCTAAATATTCTTATTAAAACATATATATGTTATTCCTTTATGAAAAGGTAACTTGATAGAAAAAAAAAGCACAATCGAATCTGAAACAAAATAACCTAATACAGTGCTTCAATATATTTTTATGTGTTGATGCTTTTAATAATCATTTATTACAAAAAATGAAATTCTGATCAACAGAATGTATAAAATATACATGTACAT
This sequence comes from Mytilus galloprovincialis, assembly GCA_037788925.1. Classification (NCBI taxonomy): domain Eukaryota; kingdom Metazoa; phylum Mollusca; class Bivalvia; order Mytilida; family Mytilidae; genus Mytilus; species Mytilus galloprovincialis. The sequence continues at coordinate 53,360,775 of CM075332.1, forward strand.
TGTACGTACAAATAATTTTGAAACTAAAATAGGAAAAATAAATGTTTGGCACTTTAAAAAAAATATTAAATTGCTTATAGTACATTATTATTAAGCATTGTCTGTATAAATAAAATATCTGAAAAACTATATACAATGTTTTGTAAATTACAAATGTAAACATATGACATAACATAAGGAAAATAAATGCTTAAACATAAAACAACTTCAATTGTATTTTAAATAAATCTTTAACATAATAACATTTAATTCTCAAACATTAAAAGAATTACAACTTTATCTATGAAAAAGCTGAATTATGTTCCTTGGGAGTATTAATTTCCAACAAAAGTCCTTGCAAACAGTAGAAAATGAAAAATTATATATACCTGATTATAATAAAAGATAGAAACTACAAAATCAAGCACTATTGAAATATTTTCTGCATGAATTGCCAAGAATGTGAACAATTCTTTACACAGGAGAATATTGATTCTATCTAAATTTGGCCTCAAGTGGGCCTCTTTTTTTCTTAGATTGTCGACAATTTTAACACTGAAAATGCTTATAGTATGCATAAATATTGCCTTATTCCATAAACAATAGTTGTACTGTTATACCACTGTGCCAGGTTAGGGGGAGGATTGGGATCCCGCTAGCATGTTTGGCCCCGCCACATTGTTTATGTATGTGCCTGTCCCAAGTCAGGAGCCTGTAATTCAGTGGTTGTCGTTTGTTTATGCGTTACATATTTGTTTTTCGTTCATTTTTTTACATAAATAAGGCCGTTAGTTTTCTCGTTTGATTTGTTTTACATGATCTTATCGGGGCCTTTTATAGTTCACTATGCAGTATGGGCTTTGGTTGAAGGCCGTACGATGACCTATAGTTGTCAATGTCTGTGTCATTTTGGTCTTTTGTGGATAGTTGTCTCATTGGCAATCATACTACATCTTCTTTTTTATATTAACCAGAACATTTCCCATTTTAATAGATTATAGATAGAGAAATACCCAAGTGATACATTTAGGGAATTACACAGCAAAGAAGGCAAATATCTCAGTTAACATTTGTCGCGACTTGAATTCTGGTGTTTCCAATTGAACTCTATATTGCGAAAGGTGAAAAGAAATACAAAAGAACTATAGTTTGATATATTTTATACAACATAGTTTATATTGAACTCCTAGCATAAAGGTTTATATCAGTACCCATCAATTTGACTTATAATGATGAATCAGCACTTTTCGCAACACAGTATTGTTCTTAGTGAATGTTTTTATTCTTTGTGATAAAAATCAAATGTACTTATCAAAAGCTTCAAAAAAGTATAACACAACTGAAGTCTGATGCCCACTGTCATTTTATAAAGTCTTTTCAAATAATTCTCTAGAAAATATTTCAATAGGTTTCAAAATTTATATTGTAAATATACACACTGCAGTTTTTCATAGATAAATACACAAAAATATATTGTACCCTTACAATCAATAACAGCGCTCCTAAGTTGACTTCCTTAAAAAAATCTTTATAACATTGAATTATATGCATTTGAGTTGAAATATCAACTCGGGTATACATGTATTATTGAATGTTGTGCATTTTAGTTAAAAAAAATATCATGTTTCTATATATGTGTTTCATTTTTTCCAGCGGGGCAAGGACTATTTTTCATTAATTGAAGCGGAGCAAGAACGTTTTTTATAATAAATATTGGCGGGGTGTAAAGTTTTTTTTTTTAATATTTGCTGAACACCGGCCCCACCCTTAGATAAATATTGCACAGTCCCTAATGTAACAACACTTTTTGAAATATAATAAATGAATGAAATCGTCATTAATAATCAATTTAAAATTACTGCGATGTGAGTGTTAACCAAGAATACCTTTATGTGGATATACTATACCTCAGGAGTAGATTACTTTAGCTGTATGTGGCAAAACATTTAGGAATTGTTGTTCCTCAATGTTCTTCAACTTTGTACTCTATTTGGTCTATCAAACAATTTTTGATTAGAGCGTCACTGACGAGTCTCTTGTAGACGAAACGCGCGTCTGGAGTAAATATAAAATGTTAATTCTGGTATCTATGATGAGTTTATATGCTTCTAATAAAAAAAAAGATTATTGCTTCTTGGCAAAATTCAGTAAGATAAAAGGAAATTCAGCCAACTAAACTATGCATCCCAAAGAGATCTCGTTTTGAAAAAAAATTACCTTGATTTTCTACAAGTTGACGGAAGAGGTATTTTTGTGATGCAAGGTTCGATGTTTTTCTATAATTTGTCAAAATGTAGTTTATAATAAAACGCATTGGTCACAGATTTATTTTTTCGCTGCATGTTGTGGTGCAACACTGTCAGATTTTGTATAGGTTACGCATGGTAAATCCAATTTCGAGTGTTAAAACAAAAACTCAAACATAGAGTTTTGAGATTAAATGTGATAAGAAAGCTCTTTTAACATGCTTTTAGATACAAAAATTGAATATAAAACATGGGGTCCCCGCATTTGTCTTCTTGCTACATATTAAAATACATAAATTCACAGCACTTTCTAAATATAAAAGTAGAAGTTTAAAAAAAAACAATAATCAAACAGACATATTGTGTTTTATGTTCGCTAATATGATAAAACACCTATTTTTCGATATTAATATGAACATTCATACACATGAATTACATACTACTCTCAAAAATTTACACATTTCATTAAATCTCTAGACCAAGTGTTATCTTCTACTTTAAAATCTAAGATGGAGGGAGATAACTCAAACTTTACGATTGAAAAAAAAACGATAACATTAACTTCACTATTCGACACCAAAGAGAAAACCAAACGTGAATCTACCCCTACATGATGTCAAGATTATTAATTTTTTATTTTAAATAAATACATCCAAAACAGACATTGTAGAAAGTGTTATACCAACAAAGTGCCTCTTGAATTAAAATCAAGTATTCTTTTACAATATACGATTAGGATTACAAAAGAGGGGCGACAGATAAAATTGAAAATTATAGTACACAAGACACAACATAAAAAACTAAAGACTAAGCACAACTATGTCGTACATACCGAATTATGTATCATAAATTTATATGAAATATTAATACCGATGTAACATGTCCAACGTACATGTATATTTACAGCGAATACGAAATAGTATGTTTTGCATAAACACGAACAAAGCGACATAACCAGTACTTGAAATTATTTTTGTCTAAAAACTTATGAGGTTTGAAAAGTGATCACACTGTGAATGGAAACTTCGGTTTATTCAAGATTAAAAAAAATAAAATGTTTACCAATTAAAACTTACAGTATGTAAAATTTTGGTGATGTTAAACATTTCTATCTTCATTAGTGCTCGACGAAAATATTGGTTTGAACTATACAATAATGACACTTCGTCATCTTCTATTTGCATGTTGACAATGTTAATAATTGGTTTCACACAACCAATATTTATGTAGTATCTACTTAGTATCTTTTCCGTCCCTTTTGTAGCAAAGGTCAACGTAATTATTTTCGAAAGAACATGCTTCAGGAGCCTGTAATTCAGTGGTTGTCGTTTGTTTATGTGGTACATATTTGTTTTTCGTTCTTTTTTTTTAAATTGATAAGGCCGTTAGTTTTCTAGTTTGAATTGTTTTACATTGTCATTTCGGGGCCTTTTATAGCTGACTATGCGGTATGGGCTTTGCTCATTGTAGAAGGACGTACGGTGACCTATTGTTGTTAGTTTCTGTGTCATTTTGGTCTCTTGTGGACGGTTGTTTCATTGTCAATCATACCACATCTTCTTTTTTTCGTATTTTTTATTGAATAAAACTAGATTCATTGCAGAAAACACGTGTTTCATGAGTGACTTTCCCCAAATTAAATTCTCCCTCGCCATGCTCGTCCGAATTTCAAACATTTCTTTACTAAATCCTTGGTATAAAGAATAAAACAAAACTCTAAATATAGGTTTAGTTGCTCGCAGTAACTTTTTCTTTTCTTGTAAGCAATGTTAATGTTAATAACATTATAAACGAACATATTATAAGTATAAACACATTTGTCCAATACATTTAAATGGACTGAAATAAAACAAAGTATAATCATATACATTCTTATAACACAATAAACTGCAAACTGTCGTAGTTACTGTGAGCACTTTCGATAAATGACACCCACAAATTGTCTTTATATAATATAACGGGAGCCCACCTTTTAAACCGCCAAAGTATTTCACGTGCATATTCTACCCATTTATATTTATAAACAAAACAAGAACTCGTTATACAACTACTCTCACTAACCAGTCTTGAACTTATAAATAGTATAACTATACCACAGGGGAAAACCCAAGTCTCAACGAAAAGAAATTTAATGGCATTGGGATCATTTTTAACCTGTCTTTAAATTGTCAGAAAAATCTGTCATGGAACTTTTTTTAAAACTAATGTAAAACTGTATGAACAAGTTGTAGGCCAGAGCTACCCAAATCTGCTATTGTATATATTCAAGGAATTAGCGTCATTACTTGATATGTATATTTGTTTAAAAAATCACGACGAATATGATTTATTGCTCGTGTCCTGGTTAACTTGTCAAAAGCAACAGTATTGTGTCATTAGAAGAGCAGACCAGTAGCCAACTAGACCACGACTGGTTTCTACTGGGTTGGTGATATGTTTTCATTTTATCTTCTTTCTGTAATCCTTGTATCGTTTTTATTCTGGTATTTTCCGTTTAATTTTTCAATATCTGTGGTTAATTATAACGGCAACAGTCTTGTCTATCCATTGGCATGAAGAATGTACTTCACTTGCAAAATTTCACATTCGGTCCATTGTCAGGTTAAGAAAATGTGCATTATAGATGACACATGCGTTTAGTGATGTCTCGGTGTTAATTAAGAGTCAAGAGACAAACTGCTGTTGTGTATTTCGTAATAACTGGATAAAACTTGTCATCAATTTTATGTAATTTATTTCACAGATGTCACGTATGAAACCGGATCTACTAAAGCTAACGGAGATCATCCCCGTTTTTAGTAGGAATAATTTTTGTCATTCATAATTTGTCAGTGTTGTGATGTTTATATGGTTGTTTGCCATTTGGTTGATTTCCCTTTTATGTCATGGTGTTGCTATTTGCTTTGTTATGACATGAACATAAGCGTAATGTCAAATTTCTTTAAAAAAATATTGTTTGTACAATGTTGCATTATTCGGAACGCATGGTGTTTCTCTATAGTTAAAACTTTAAACTTTGGTTGAAAAAGTTATCAAAGGTACCAGGATTATAATTAAGTACGCCAGACGCGCGTTTTGTCTACATAAGACTCATCAGTGACGCTCATATCAAAATATGAAAATGGAAATGTATAAGATTGATATATGTATTAGGCAAGATATACATAAGTCAAACTGCAGATTAAACATTTAAATTATGTGAAATTTGAAAAATGTGGTTGAACATATAGGAATTTGAAATAGTGATGTGGCATTTGCAACTGTTATTGTCACTACACTTGTAAATTTATTTATGAAAGAAACACAGTTGACCTTTGATGAATTTCATGATTTTGGTTTGTTTTGTTGTCTACAATAGCTCAAAATGATTTTTTTGCACTGTTAACATGGTTAACGTTGGGATCAAGTCGTTTATTTTTGATATATTCTAGGGATTATTTTTCGAACTCTGCATTAAATTGAAGTACATATAAAACTAAAAGGATAATATCACATTTCTCAAACAAACACATTTATTTATCAATATCAAGCAGTTCTTATGTATTTTACAAACACGATATTTATTCAATCATATTAAGATAGCATGTTGGCGGATTGTTTCTAAACTTCATCCTTGAAAATTCTTCGTCGTAAAACTCCGGTATGAAATCAATATTTCCCCTTATAGTCTCATCTACCAAACAACTAATGGTGTTCAGCTAAAAGACAATTTGAGAACATTATGAGATACTAATGTGCTGTGAATATTATAATCCTCGGAATGCAGTTGGAATGTTTGTTTAGTTCACGCATTATTGTAAATATAATTGAATTTGACGAGACTGTCAACAAAGAGAGAGGTTTAACGCTGTAAAACCAGGTTTATTCCACCATTTTCTGCATTTGAAAAGGCCTGTACAAAGTCGGGAATATGACAGTTCTTGTCTATTCGTTTTTGATGTGTTTGTCATTTGATTTTGCCATGTGATAATGGACTTTCCGATTAGATTTTCATCTGAGTTCAGTATTTTTGTGATTTTACTTTTTTGGAAATTATTGTTGCTGAATGTTTTATAAACATTTTCAATCTGCTTAAAACTAATAAAGGGAATCACCAAAAATATTTGACAGTATAGAAGCACATTTATCAATATCCATTCACTACCATCGCATCAAAATAACCTATCTTACAATTTTGTTCGTCAAAAAGAACAATTCTCATTTAAACCTAGTAACTGTCCAAGGTTATCAGCAGCTCAGTAGTCAGTACTGTGAAATTATACAGAAACTTAAGTTTCAACTCCCTCAGGCAAATTTGGCATTAGATTGATTTGGATATTTTTTAGGGTAATATTTGTTTATAGATCTTCAACTTTGTCGGGCGTTATACATCCTTGACTTTTAAATCGGCTTTGAGCGTTCAGGATGAAGTTAAATCCACAAAAGCATGAAATTTATAAAGTGTACATTTTTTTTTCTGGCAGTCAAAGAAAATAAATCAGACTCATATTACGTCATTTCAAATCTACTTTTGACATCTGATAAAAAATATCGAAACTGAATAATTCATAATACTGTTGAATAAATGCACTAAAGCATGTGTTAGTGATATTGTGATGAACACAATGGCCATATTAGAGCCAAGATCTAATTATGTCACTACATGCATCAGACCTGAAAATTTAAGTTCAGCATCCCATGTCAACTCATTGTCAGGACAGTGTATTCTATATTGTATGCTTTGCAGTGTTTTTTGTTATCATATATTTAGAATGTTCATACATACTTTACGTTTCCGACATTTTCCCATTTTTTTGGTAATTGTAATGTATTTACAAAAGGTCAGGAAACTGATAAAACTTGCTACTGTCACAACTAATGCAGACACCAAAATATAAATATTTCCTATTTTGAAAAAAACAAACTGCAATTGTATGTTATATTTGAGGAAAAGTTTTGGGGTCATAATTTCATATGATATTAACATGATTAAGTTCAATGACTCGAAAATATGTTCTTTTCTTACCATTATCATAATACAGACGAAACAATACTGAAAAATTGTGAAATAATTGTTTCCCCTCATATATTAAAACGATAAAATCTTTGGTTTCGTTACTTATTTATGCTATTTCTTTTTCAGTACCTTTATAAGGATATACGTATAATATATGAAATTCCAGTAACATAAGTTTGATTTGTGTTCATACTTGTAAGATACACATTTAGGTTTTTGTTCCTTCTTACTTCTTCTTCACTTAGTTCGTGTATAAATGTATTTGTCAAAATTCTAAAAAAAATATTACTTAATTATGTTACTAATGCATATTGATATTTTAAGTTGAAATAGTTTTGTTTTCTCACCTTCAGTATTTCGACTTAGCACTTTCTTGTTCTTACCACTGAAATCTGTAAATATAAGAAAACTAGAGGCTCTAAAGAGCCTGTGTCGGTCACCTTGGTCTATGTGAATATTAAACAAAGGAAGCAGATGGATTCATGACAAAATTGTGTTTTGGTGATGATGATGTGTTTGTACATCTTACTTTACTGAACATTCTTGCTGCTTACAATTATCTCTATTTATAATGAACTTGGCCAAGTAGTTTCAGTGGAAAATGTTAGTAAAAATTTACAAATTTTATGAAAATTATTAAAAATTAACTATAAAGGACAATAACTCATTAGGGGGTCAATTTACCATTTTGGTCATGTTTGACTTATTTGTAAATCTTACTTTGCTGCACATTATTGCTGTTGACAGTTTATCTCTATCTATAATAATATTCAAGATAATAACCAAAAACAGCAAAATGTCCTTAAAATTACCAATTCAGGTCTGATTCATCTGAAAATTTCAGGGCAGATACATCTTGACCTGATAAACAATTATACCCCATGTCAGATTTGCTCTAAATGCTTTGGTTTTTGAGTTATAAGCCAAAAACTGCATTTTACCCCTATGTTCTATTTTTAGCCGTAGCGGCCATCTTGGTTGGTTGGACTGGTCCCCGGATACAGTTTTTAAACTAGATACCCCAAAGATGATTGTGGCCAAGTTTCGTTAAATTTGGCCCAGTAGTTTCAGAGGAGAAGATTTTTGTAAAGGATTACTAAGATTTACGAAAAATGGTTTAAAATGTACTATAAAGGGCAATAACTCCTAAAGGGGTCAACTGACCATTTCGGTCATGTTGACTTATTTATAAACCTTACTTTGCTTAACATTATTGCTGTTTACAGTTTATCTCTATCTATAATAATATTCAAGATTATAACCAAAAACAGGAGAATTTCCTTAAAATTACCAATTCAGGGGCAGCAATCCAACAACAGGTTGTCCGATTCATCTGAAAATTTCAGGGCAGATAAATCTTCATCTGATTAACAATTTTAATCCGTATCAGATTTGTTCTAAATGCTTTGGTTTTTGAGTTATAAGCCCAAAACTGCATTTTACCCCTATGTTCAATTTTTAGCCATAGCGGCCATCTTGGTTGGTTTGACGGATCGCCGGACACATTTTTAAAACTAGATACCCCAATGATGATTTTGGCCAAGTTTGGTGTAATTTGGCCCAGTAGTTTTAGAGAAGATTTTTGTAATTGCTAACGACGACGGACGACGACAGACGACGGACGACGGACGCAAAGTGATGGTAAAAGCTCACTTGGCCCTTTGGGCCAGGTGAGCTAAAAAAGCAAGAGAAGATGCCTTATTCATTAGCATAAATTACTTCGCACTCGCTTTCAGTAACTGTGAGTTTTTTTTCTTCTTCGGGACTTTGTATCAATTGTTATGTGAGTTTTTTGTGTGCCTCATACATGTATCAATCTTTTGAGTCAGGGCAATTTCAACCATTTTTTACTGTTTGTTTTTATGGTTTGCTAATACATGTATGTATACATAACTGTCCACGGTTGGTGGAAAGTTATGTGCACACAAAATCTGTTTTTCCCAATCATATTCTATTTGATCCCAAGGCAGGGACTAGTATTTCAGAGGCTGTTTCTTCATTCATATATTATTTTATTTAACTATTAAGTGTCATGAATTTTTAATTAGTTGTTTGTTAACTCGTTTAGATTGTTTAACATTATCGGTTGTCTTTAGGTCGCCTATACCATGTATACGGAATTGTATTTCTTTTTAGTTGTTAAAGGTCTTAAGGTGGCAAATACGTAATTTAATTCAACCTGAACCATTTCAAGCGGACGAGACTTTTACTATAAAAATTATATCTTTAAACAATTGATTTCAATGTATTAGTCATACTGTGAGAACATTACTTACTTTGGTCGTTTATATCTGCGTTGTTGCTTGTTGTTGTTGTCGTATCACCAGTTTGATAATAATCTCCTATGATTGCTTTTATAAAAATAAGTACTCATGTTACTATGTTTTTACTATGTTTTTTTTTCTATTCAAAGCATTACGTGTACTAGAGAAAATACGAACGCAATATTTGTTGAATTAATATCAAACTGAAGTTTTTCAGAGATTTAAGTTGATCAAGTCGATAAAGAACATAAAACAATTTTGTTAGTTTTTTACAAACCCGACAGACACTTGACATATATAAAATCTCGTAAACTTATCAATGCAATAAAAGTAAACATGTCAGATTATGGGAAACTTATGTATTTTCAATGTTGAAAAGAAGTAACGTACATTCTATAAGTTCATCATGACCCGATTTTGTTTTCAAATAAACATTATCGAAACTCAAAATAATAATGTCTTAAGCGTTCCATATGTTTAACAAATGTGTTATAAACTTACGTGTATTAGAATACCTCTTGTAAGTAGTTAATCCTTCAACAAACTTATAGTTTGTAATTCGTTGCTCGTGATAATAACCATGAGAGATGTTTAAAACAATTTCTTCGTAGTTCATAAAATAGCACGTGGAATTCAAAGAATTCCAGACGAACATTTCACATGGGATTCCAACCTCAGTGGTCGCATTGCATTTTACCATACAATCGGTTACGCTTAGTTGTCGAGCTTCAAATAGTACGTTCAGCCCAACAGGCTTATAATTTTTGTATGGTTTGAAATAAAATTCATCTGAAAACAAATTATTTGTCAAGATAAAGAAAAACGTCAACTGAAAACAGTCTGAAGAAATAAATTTTGTTTAAACAGACATTTTTTTTTATTGAAAACATGTAAGTAGTGTATAGTGTTAGTGTTAAACAATTAATTCATAAGATTATTCTTAATCTAGAGTCCAAGTACCTGGACCTAAGTTGATGCTAAACGGTGTTAGGCGTTCTGTATTAGACTTTCGGTTTTTCATAATCTCATATACAGTTTACTCTCGTTGTCTCGAACTCGGTTGACTCGACATTTCGGATGAGTCAAAGTTTTCACGTGTTTCCGAACTTTGTTCCATACAAATGTATGTATTTCGACTCCTCATGAGTCGAAATTTCGGGGTTGAGTCGAACTAAATTTTTCGGTACCAAGGTTGACAAAAGCATTCAAAACTCATGACCTCAGGGATTTAAATGGATCAAAGAGCTAATCTGACCATACAAGTGTAATTAAATTTCCGGTCACTGACCACTGTAAATCATTTATGACATGCTGTTTCCACGAGTGTTTACCTAAGATTATCTTTCATAGAATTTTTATAAATAATTAGTGATACATTTTTGATGTTTTTGAAAAAATATTTAACATGCTTCCAAAACAATAAATCGTGATTTACACTAATGAGTTTGGGTGTGTATAAAGTGAGGATTAAGACTTCCGTTGACGATCACCTAAAAACTACTCAATCGGCGTTTCTAAACTTGTTGTATTTTCTTTTGAATAGAAAGAGTGAGATGAAACAAAATGAAAAGAAATCTAAATTTTTCTAAAATCTCTTGTTTTCGAGAATAAACAACTTTGTCTACTTTAAACGAAATATATAACGCTAAGATCGATCGGAAAGTACTATCTCGGATAAAAGCCAGCGGAAAATATTGTAACTGAAACAATTGAATAACTTAGTAAAATTAATGTTATTATAATAATGAAAGACTATGACATACAAATACATCGATCTGATATCAGAATATCGATCCCCTTCCCATATTCATTCGGATTTATTTTAGCTTTTCCAAGCTAAGCAATAGTTGTGTCCCTTGGTTTTCGTTTTGAAACGAACTACGTGTATCTCGAAATAATTATCTGGTCCGGTTGACTACATTTTTTCTTTCTAAACGGTTGGTCTTTTTTCGTACCTATCTATAGTGCATGTTTATAGCTGGACTTATTTGGTATTTATAAAAGAATATTTGTTACTTTTGTAAATCGTGTACTCTAGTCATATTTTGATTTGTTTACACATGTACAATTGACGAAAGTAATAAAATTAAAAACACAAAAATAAACTCGTCATCAATAAATGATAAGTAATAATGATCACTAGCATATTATGATCTATCATACTAATCAAACGATGAAAGTAACTAATAATTGATGTGGTTGAACTGAATGAGAACAAAACACATTATGACAGTCATTATATCATCAGTAGGGTCTAAATAAAAGCAGCAGTAGTATACCGCTGTTCAAACTCATAAATCCATGGACAAAAAACAAAATCGGGGTAACAAACTAAAACTGAGGGAAACGCATAAATATAAGAGGAGAACAACGACACAGCCCTACAATGTAACTAACACACACAGAAAATTAGATAAAAGGTTAGTTATCGCTTTTCATAGAAAACTGAAATCAACACATAGTTGTCACTTACTGAAATGTACCCCTAGTTGGTATGTACAATTGTGAATACATATACCCTAATGTTCACAGTAATTCCGTCAAATTATTATAATATTGGTGATTTCTTTTAAATACCTTTTTCTTCATAAGATGATAATGACAGTTAAACTGATGTTGGTTTAAACTTGTTTGATGTTATTTTGATAAAATTTAAATAAGGTGTTATGTGAACTAGTTGTTGCAATTGAGTATGGTATATTTTAATTATATCCTTAAAAGTAAATCTGAACACGGATTATTCATAATGCAATATGAAACGGAATTTGTCCATTTTTATTTTTTTTTATTTTCTAAACGCTACACCACGTGTTTAAGGATTATGGATCAAAACGTGGACCATTGTCCTAAAAATAAGATTGCTAATGCATGATACTAAAGAGTTATATAAACGCTATCCATGTTCTGCCAAAGATTATATCAAATACGATTGTTCGGAATATTTGTACACGCATTAACTTTACCTATTTGTTTTATAGTTATGAATTATTGCATGGGCTTAGGAGCATCAATCCGTCAATTGAGTTCAATGCTGAAAGTTAACAAATCAAAATTAAAAGGTCTGCTTGTAAAAACAGCTATCGGTAACTATTAAGATAATAACGCTATTAATTACGGGGAAAAGGTCACATAAAGAATTTACGAAGTGATCGACTGCATAACATCGTATTTATTAAACAGACTCCTGAAATGTATTTGTAGGGTTATACTTACTGGTGTATATAGAAACAAAAATGATTTCTCTTTTCTCAAATAATATAGATTCCTCAACAGCAAATTGGTTCGAGTAAATTGATAAAAGAAAGCAAGATCTGTCATTAAAATATAACAAGCTTTTCAAAAGACTGTTATGAATTGATAGTATATAAATAAAGAAACTAAAAAGGTAGAAAAATGGAGGGTCCATGTGCTCGTTTTCAATATAAGCCATTGAAAATTAGCGGGAAATTATTCTCTCTAGATTTTTCATGTATTTAACAGTGGCACCTTATTTGTTTCAAACACTATGAAAAAATAACAATAATTTTATAAAATTTTGAAATACGGCTTTTTAAACTTTATGTTATAAAATTATAAAAGGTAAAGTAGGGGTAAGTGGGCAATTTGTTTTAATGACAATACATGGATAAAACCAGAGGAATCCGAAAATCTGGCAAAAAGTCAAACAATGGAGGAGCAAACACACTTAAACCATATTCAATACATTAAAATACAAGATACCTGATTCCTTCTCACAAAGAAAACTTCTACTACTGTTTAGACAGAAATCACTCATCCAGCCTACTATATTCTTGTCAACTTGCCCCTCCAATATAACGTATGCACAGTAAATCTCTTCAAGGTTTGTTGTATTTGAAGTTTTATCTATTGGCCACTGTTCAACAGTAGTTACATGATCTAATAGCGTATGCTTTGTCCAGAAAGAAGATACTCTATAAATACATGCAATATTTGAATTATGATATATTACCATGTCCTGCATTCTCAAGTGTACAGTAACATTAACGTTATAAAATAGAATCACGAGCTTAAAACATCGGTAAACTACTGACATATTATATCCTGTGTAATTGTTAATGATGAAATTTTAAAATGAGGGAATTTGTTCGTGTTTCTGCAGTTTTGTACTAAATACTAATTTTTAAACGTGTATACAAAAATGTTAGTCTTTTTCTAAAATACAAATAATGATATCCTAAACACTAATGTTTTGGTACCGTCTCTTTTACCGTACAAGATGCATGCTGCAGTCATAATCATCACACATTCAGAATCAATTGTAACGGTGGATATATAAAATAACCACAAAGGACCGAATATTCAATAAAAAAATCTTGAAAACAATCACACAGCTATACGTACATTACGAGAAAGAGATCCATTTAGCATTTTTATTTTTTATTTATGCGTACGTCACTAATGAGTCTTTTGTAGACGAAACGTACGTCTGTTTCAAATACGAGATTTTAATCCTGGTTTCTATTATTAGTATTTTCCGTAATACAAATGATTTTTTTTAAGATTTATATCAGCATATGTGAATAAAACTTATGGAAAGCATCTGTATTTTAAACAAATATGACGAAATATTTTTTTTTATTCCTGTAAAAATTTGTACAAGTTATAATTCAAAACCACGATTTAAAAAAACTTAATTTATATTCTGGTTGCATATTACTGCGGTAACAATATCGTTGTTTTGAAATTCATTACAAATTGACTTAAAAAATATATTGCTTTAAAAAAATTCAAATACTTTGTTAATCGATTGCTCTTCGTTTGTTAATACCTTGTATTTGACCAGTTTCCTGAATGAAAAAAGTCGTCGAGCTCAAGTCCAGTGTCTCCGCTGATTTCTTGCAAAAGAGAGCCATCTGTCTTCTCACAAAATGTGTTGGCATTTGGCCATGTTAAATTGGCTTCATAAAGAGTCATGCTCTTTTTATCTTAAACATTGTTAAACAGAGTCACATTTACATTCAAATTAAAAATAAAATTCGAAGTTAGATTACTGTTAACGCAAGTTTGACAATAATTGGATCATGCATGCTTCTTTATACAAAATGACGCATACAGATGGCACTAGGTTAGGTAGGAAATATTTGATTGGAACAAATTTAATTTAATCTCTATATTTCTCAATATATTAAAATATTATATTATCAGATGAGTGCACACACAATATTTATCTAATAGATAAAAGACATGTAAGGTTTAATTAACAATTCAGAGAGTGCATGCTTTAATATATTACATGAGCGAGCTCAGGATAAAAGATACAACTGTAACTAGAAAATTTCTTCATGTCTTGATCGTTTGCTCGATATAAGTGTGTTTAAGTTAACACTATATGGACGGCAATGGTGAGGCTGTGCTTTTTTTCCAAAAACTACTCTTTCGGAGTTACCAGAGAGAACGACCTTTATTTTGCAATCTTAGACCTTTATGATAGCTTTAGTTGTCTAATCTATCATTTATAAGTTGTGAACATAGTTCTAATGAAGGAATACTCTTTCAGAACACATAAGATAATCCCCGGTTTTGTATGTTTTTGTATTTTAATTTTAATTCTATGTAACAATTACAGCATATTACCTGTAGGAAACGCTATATCACAAAAAAATGAATAGCGTACAGATTTGTCGTGACATTCGCCCGCTTCCCACCCAACTCTTTTATTGTCTGCTTCATATACCAAGTAAACACACAACAATGGCGACGAAACATCTTTGATGTTGTCAAGTGGAAACTCGCTGTAATATCTTTTTCCGTGTGTAACTGTTTCGTTTGTAACTTTATGAGCCGTCCAAATTGTGACGTCACTAAAACATATACATTTTATGTACTACAATATAAAAATAATTTGATAAATAATATTAATGACTATGCATTGTGGTTTTACGTGAAACACAAGTTTTTCAGGCAGCAAAGATTATGCATGAAAACAAAACAAAAACAAAATATCAACAAAAAAAAAAACAACACATCTAATGTCAAGAATAATTAGAAAAAAAAATATTTTGTATAGAATAAAGTTCCTACATAACATCTACTTTCATTCAGAATTCATTTTATTCTACAGCATGGTTCTAAAGTCTTCTGTTTTTCGAAGTCATCTGCATAAATGATTTGAGACTTTTGTCTCCTAATCTTATAGTTTTTAAACTATTTATTGAACATGTTGTGTCACAGATGATCATGATTTAAGTAACCTTGCTTACAACGCAAAGCTCGACTACAATGAGAAAATATTTGGATAGTAACTGTTATATTTAGTTAAGTCTCAGTATTGAACTTGAAATATAAAAAACCTTTACCTTGCAATGTGTGGATTTTGATCTCTAAATGCTGCTTTTGTAGATGGAGATATATATTTGAGTCGTTTACGTTTTGATTTGCAATAATCATATCCGTCCTGCCATGTCATACGTTCAGCAACAAAGATTGTTGATAAAGTTTTGTCCTCTGTACCTATCAAAACAGGTCCACATTTATGTTGATTTGAAGTAAATGCATATGGTCGTTTTGAGATACGTATATATATATGACGCCCGTCAAGCAAAAACAACCCTTATCGCATTTGACGTCGTTATCGGTAGCCAATGATAGAATGTAACGTACAACAAACCGATAAATTGCACGTTGAAATTGATATATTTTTTCTAAACATAGCGTTATCCATTCGAATTGAAAAGTATATTCTTATAGTACATTACTTCTGTAAAATAATGCCGTATTTACGATTCACAATTTAAACATAGCAGCATTTTAATTTTTAAAAATTCTATTAAAACTTTTCAAATGCTTGTTTTGACATACATTGTATATGCTTATTGTCTTTAGAGGAATGATTTATAAACAATATCAAAAAAAATCCCACACATCACCAAGTCTCATTTTGACATAATACCACGATATGTGATGATGCAATACAATACACGTATTAACCTTCTACTATATATAAACAATACCAATGTTGTGTAAAAAAAAAACACGCTTAAATATTTTTTAAAAACTAATAAAAGTTATTTTCCGCAGCCAGATTTCTTTTATACTTTTGGTACGGCAAGTTATTGTATGAACAAAGAAAATAATTTAATATTTGGCGCAACATATTATATATTTATATTAAAACTGATACCGATATTGCATTGATCTCAATTCATAAGATCAGGCTCATTTAGATTTTGCCTGAAGATTTTGATCATAATTGTATATGCCTGAATTCATTGTCAAGGGGCAATTAAAACATTACAAATCGAAGAAAGATATAAAACGTCAGACCAAAAAGTGAACAACTACAAAACTAAACAAATAATTTCACAAAATTAATACCTTTATAGTAGAGAGGTCAACCCGGTGAAGATTAACTAATCGATTTTTCGTTGGAAAAACTCGCTTGGTAAAACAATTACAAAATGGAAACTCAAAATATTACCCATTTTATGTATTGTAGGTCGTTGTCTTATGGTCGTAAAATCTTCAACATTATTACCGAGCACTAGATAATAGTCAAAAGAATTTATACCATAATTAATAGTGCATTTACTCTATGTAATAATTATGTAAATTATTAATAATCTAATGAAGTAATTAATTTATATTTATAGAAAAGGTATTACTCAAACAACAGTATTGGGCGCCGTTAAAAACACATTGAATGAGCAACAATGGGGTGAAGATTAGAAATTACTGATGCCATTAATTATCATCTGAGGGTCGATACAGGGTGCAACGAATTTGTTCTTATTAAACGATTGTATTTTGTCATCCTTTTCTGGGACGTAGCGATTTCTCAAATTTGTTAAGTAACTAACAGTTGGGCTGATGAAAAAAGAAAATATGATTTATGCTCTAACGGTACAGGGGTGGGGTAGTAACTAAGGTTAACTAAAAGTGTCAGCCTTATGGTAATTTAAGGTTGTCTCCTAATGTGTTTTACATACCAAAAATGGTTTTCAATGCATTATGATGCCCTAAAACCGATTGACAGACCATAAAAAATATATCCAAGCTACTGCGAAAAAATGGGTTATAGTGAAATCATTCAAATAAAGGCAACAGTAGTATACCGCTGTTCAAAACTCATAAATTCATAGAAAAAAAAAACAAATCCTGGTTTCAAACTAAAACTGAGGAAAACGCATTAAATATAAGAGGAGAACAACGACACAACATGTACATTAAAATGTAACACACATACAAACGAACTAAGCATTAGACACAATCCGATGATAATTACAAATATAAATAAAAACACGCTAAACGATGAATGATCAAAAACACAGATAAACAACAAACAACAATTCCTGAACTTCAAGGGAGTACGTAACATATAAGGGATTTGAATCAGCTGAACGTTGTTTTTTGTCAAAGAAAATATTTTATCAAGATTTTATGAAAATTAAAAGAGCAAAATCTATTTTAGTAATAATGTTGGGACCCTGTTAAAGGAGACAAAATACATATAACCTGGCAAATTCAAAGACTGACTTAACTTTTCAATAAATTATAACAACTGACATTATCATGACTTAGTTTAAGCATGCATCTTCACTCCCTTTATATGTTAACATAACTTACTCTGACATTTTGGAAGGAAGATAACTCCCATTAAAAGTGTTCCAAACTGAAATGACAAAATAATACAATATCAGGTTTGTATGAATAAAAATGACGTATTGAACATTTCAGAAAGGCGCTGTCATTGACTTGAATTAATTTGACTCGTTCCATTTCCATAATGTTTTGAAAAATTTGTCACCACACACTTTATCTGAAAAACTTCGTTCGATAAAAAGCAGTGTGATAAACTATTTTGATCATTGAGAAGCTTCATATTTCCTTAACAATGAAACATGATTAAACAAAGGCAGTAGTATACCGCTGTTCAAAAATCGCAAATCTATGGACAAAAAACAAAATCGTGGAAAACAAACTAAAACTGAGGGAAACGCATTAAATATAAGAGGAGAACAACGACACAACATTCAAATGTAACATACATAGCAACGGACTAAGTATTAGACAAAATCCGATGAGATAAAACGTTGAGATAATTTTCACAGAGTTACCTCCCTGTAATGCTATGTACCACCTCAATATGAGCGTGTTGTCAAGAGACAAACAGGATAAAAGGAGGTTTCCATTGTTCAAAGATTGTTTAAGTTCATATAATGCTTACATGATTTTCTTTTAGACAAGATGACTAATTGCCTAATGAAATACACATATTATGTACGTGTTTTTTCTTTTTGTCTCAGTTGAAGTATACACTGTACATGGTGAATATCTTCATAAACCTTATAAATAAGCTTTCGAATACATGCGACACGAGCAAATACAATTGTGTTATTGTATGCTAAATAATCAATGTTTTTTTATACGTATAGCCTATTTGTGGATACAAAGTGCCCGTGAGTCTAAGTCGTTGAACTTATGCTGGGATTGACAGACTGTTAACATTGAGGTTGGGAGTTTGAATCAAGCACGCGGCAAATACTTTCGACTCAAATTTTACTTGACTAGAATTTTCACTCCATCCAAAGTTCATTTGCTCTCTCTATGCATTATTGTGCCCTTTATCAATGAAAACTGACTAAAATAAAAAGATATTGTCGAAAGCATTAATCAATTATTTAAATTTTTTTTTAAAATTTTGTCATACATATCGCACGGTTGTATAATTTATAAAGATTAATATACTGTTATTCCGTAGTCAACTTGTCAATTAATATACTGTTATAACTTACCAAAACAATCATTTGAAAACTGATAATGTCGTGTACGAAATGCCCACATCAGCTCCAAAGACTTTAGTGCTTTATCAATGCATCCAATGAACGTACACCTGTTATATTGATAGTGTTAAGGTTAAAACAATCATTTCTAATTGTCAATGTATTTTTACCTGATGGCATGCAGCTTATAAAGATAAATAAATATGTAATGCTAGATTTTAACATAAATCATTATTAAATTTGATAACATTGAGGTTTACGGTATTTCTATCCGTGCACAATCATTTAACGTTAAATTATATATTAAATGTCAGCCGCATCAATGATATCAAATTTGAAGACAACGAATATTCTTTTAAAGATGATATAAATGAAATCAATGGTATAAGTTTACCTTTGAAATTTTAACAAATGCTTATAAGTTCATTGTACTAAGCTTAATAGACATCCAAACTGCAGCCCTCTTTTGAACCTTATTGCCGTTTCAGAATTACCGTAATGATGGTAGTTCGCCTTCAACGGAACAAATATACAAAAGAGATAACAAAATACATACATATTCTTAAATACAAAAAACATCATCAATTAAAATATGTATAAAAATGATAAAAGAGAACGTCAAAGTTAATATTGTCTTAAACAGAATTTTGGACTTTTCATCAATACATTGTATCAAGCAAAAATACCAATTTGCAATTGTTTTGATAGCCCGATCATGATAGGTTCCCAACTGGCATATGAGGCAAAAACGCTCCAACGAGAACATTGAGGCGGTTCTAAAAAAGAATCAAAACTAAACACAAACATGCATTAAAAAATAAAGCAGTTTAAACATTCACCACAACATAGACTGTATAATTGAAATAAAGTGAGATATCAATAGCATCACCAGTAGCAGGGACATTAATGATATGAAGTAAAAATTGTTTGATTTAAATCATAATATAAACAATAACACATAGCTATGTTTCGAAGGAATCGTTATTAACAAAAGATAGAAAACATTTTATAAATTATATGTTAAACAAAAATATGACACTGCAGAACATTGTAGTTAGACTGGTTATTTCGAATCATTTTTCCTTGTGCCGTCGAAAACAAAATAGGAGTGTTTAAAATATTATCAAAACAAATTTAGTCTTTGATGCATGAATATATTTATTAGTTGGTAGTGGTTTTGAAATAGCTGTCAGTAACTGTAAGTAATCTCAGATCAGTAGTCAGTGTCTTTTTGTTGTCGGGACATACAAGTACTCATCCACGTCCACTTTTTTGTTGGAAGTATTTCTATTTGTATCCACCTCATGAGTTAAGACTTTTTCAACTGATTTTAAAAGTGCGTTCTTATGTTGTACTGTTATACTAATGTCCGATCTTGGAGCGATGATGAGGATCCCGCTAACATTTGTAACCCCGCCATTTATCTATGTATGTGCCTGTCCCAAGTGAGGAGCTTGTAATTTAGTGGTTGTCCTTTGTTGATGTGTAACATATTTGTTTTTCGCTTTCTTTTGTTTATAAATTAGGCCGTTAAGTTTTCTCGTTTTAATTGCTTTTACATTTGTTATTTCGAGGCCATTTATAGCTGACTGTGTGGTAAGGGCTTTGGTAATTGTTAAAGGCCGTACGATGGCTTCTACTTGTTAATGTCTGTGTCATTTGGTCTCTAGTTGAGAGTTGTCTAATTGGCAATCATACCAAATCTTCTTTTTATGTTAAATATTTAACAAATTATGCTTTAGTCTTTATAGATACATTGATGTTGAGAATCCCAAATTTTACTGATTTCTTTTATATTGGTAATAACCAGATATTCATTAAAATATCCTTGCAAACTCGATATGAAGATATATCCGAAATAAACTAATCATAGATACCAGGACTAAATTTTGTATATACTCTAGACGCGCGTTTCGTCTACAAAAGACTCACCAGTGACGCTCGAATCCAAAAAAAGTTAAAAAGGCCAAATAAATTACGATGTTGAAGAGCATTGAGGACCAAACTTCCTAAAAGTTTTGCCAAATCTAGCTTTTCTGATCAGAATTTTACACTTATTTGGGCAACTATGAAAATATAAATCTGTGGTATAATAAAAAGTGAGACAACTAACTATCTTAGGATACAGATTGAACAACACGTCATGTTGTTATAAAGGTAGTTCTCATGTTATGTCATGAAAAGGATCAGTGTGTGGCATAAATCTTGTTCAATTTGATGTATGTTTATGACACGTAACAAGAGAATACTATGAAAATGAATCGATGTATCATGGAATAACAGTTAACGTACACATTACGTGTACAATAAAGCAAAAGTTTCATTATGTGTGCAGAATTGTCGAGTTCAACACAATCATTAGGACCTACACACAATGTATTGTATTCACACGAAACAAATCTTGTGATTAAGAGATGGATTAGAAGTTGTTTTCTTCACTTTAGTGTTTCTGTGGTTTCTTTTATTTCACTCATAGGTGATGTGTTTCTCTCGGATTTAGTTTGTAACCCAGATTCAATTTCTGTCAAACAATCTATGACTTTTGAACAGCGGTATACTACTGTTGCCTTTATTCTTGTATATTAATCCACAAAAAGCTGCGACATCAATATATTGTGCATTAAATTTGAATATACAAATACGTAAAGTCATGCAATTATATATATATCTGGCCTGAGGTGACAGTTATCTGATATCATCAAGACTTTAAAAAACAAAAATGTAAAGATCTTCTAACTAACAACTATGCACATATTTTTGGCTTGAATATTAGGCGAGCTGAGAACCACCTAGGGGTGCGGGATTTACTCGCTGCATTGAAGATCCATGAAGGCCTTTTGCTTGTATCTGCTCTATGGTTGGGTTTTTGTCTCTTTGACATATTGAATATTCACCATTTCGATTCTCAACTTTAAAACACTGGCCATACGTTGAAAATACATTTTATCAAGTATGCCTGTTTAAGGTGGTATGGGAGTCTAAAATAAATAAAAAATGATAGATTTTGTTCACACTTTGCCAAAATGTAGTATCTATTGATATATGTTCAAAATTATAATAAAATTGATAGGTCACGGGACATTTTCTCAAGCTACAGGACATTTTTTGTATGGATTATAGAGGAAAAAAACACCATTTTGTGATTAGAAACTAAACAAAATGATAGAATTGTGAAATAAATTAGGAAAAGATAGCTTTCAGACAATACTAAGAGAATATCAAAAGAAAAGATAGGGTCACCATACATTTTTTCCAGCTTAAATACAAAATTGGAAAATTGCATGTAGATTCCTTCAGAAAATGCACTGTTTTAGAGTTACCTCCTCTTAAAATGCAAATTTAAAAACATTTAAAATCAACCAAAAAAAAAATGTACACTCACAACAATATTGATAGTTATAAGTTATATTCTTATGACTTGGTTCTTTTAAATGAAAATTCACATTAAATATCTGTATTCCTGCATCAAATTTTGCTAATTTGATTCAAAATATGGACCTTAGATTCTCTGTTTTTTTACAATCCAAGATAGCGAAAGACACCCATACTATTTAAAGAGGATTGATTATTTTAGGTTGTTATGGAGAGGTCGTGCAATGGCGATGGCGTAAAAGGGAAAACGAAGATTTTGCATGTAAACATAAATGCACCGATTTCAAACAATCCTTATTCTGATAGAACATGTAAACATCATGTAATTTATTCCGATTCTTTACATGCTTTACATCCAATTGATTTTTCAACGATAAACATTTATTAATTTAGATAAAAGAATTATTGATGATATTGCAGACAGAAACGATTAGTAAAATTTTGTGACAAATAAGTCTGGACAAATTAAATTCACCATTTTTACTATTTATTATTGCATCACAATGGTATCAAATTCCAATATCTTTCCAAGCGTTTTATGCATATATTTTGTGTCTCTTACTAAAACTGACAATATTACAAATCTACTAGCTTTCCTGTATGTGATATTTTCAAGGAAATTTTCTTTAAATCTGTCATTCCATATCATTTACGTGCAAACGCTTTATTGTATAATTATAAACATTTAAATATTTGATTAAGGACGAAATCAAAGTAGATTTGCAATATTTCTCATTTTGTCATTTGCACATTTTTACCTAAAAAAGTTGTACGAACACATAATGTCAAATACAGAAATTAACGAGAACATGAGGAATAGTAAACAAACAAACTATCAAAAGTTTTCCATGTCCATCTCAAATGTTGTTTAGCATGTTAAGGTTGAAACATTGATGGTTGACTTATTTATATATACATGAAATAATAAAATATTTTAAATAACTTATCTTCAATGCAGTTTTTATTAATGAGTGGTATCAAATTGTTTTTAGACGATATCCATTTAGTAATTTTAGATAAAAGAATTATTGATGATAAAGCAGACAAAAACAATGAGTAAAATGTGATGATAAGTAAGTGTGAACAAATCAAATTCGTCATTTTTATTATTTATTAATGCATCACAATGATATCAAATTCCAATAGCATTCCAAAGCCTGCATAATTTTTGTCGGTTACTAAAACGATGATAAATCTGATAGCTCTCATGTCTGTCTATAGTGATACTTTCATTTCAAATCTGTCATTATATAACATTCATGTGCAAACGCTTTATTGTTTAATTATAAACATTTAAATATTTCACTTAATCAATGTAAATTTAAATTTGCCATATTTCCCGTTTTGTTATCTGCACATTTTTACCCGACAAACATGCAGGAGAACAGAATAACAAATACAGAAATTAAAGTGAACATTAAGAGTAGTGAACAAACAAACTATCAAAGGTTCAATTTGACACATTTCAAATGTCCATTTTCAATTTTTTGTGAAATATTTATAGTGTTCACATTTTCTTCATTCAATTTCAGTCCAACAAGTCAAAACAAGAACATGATAACAAAACGAACATGTGCAAAATCTATACGAAAAAGCTTTACATATAAAAAAAGTTATCAAAGGTACCAGGATTATAATTTAATACGCCGTAAGCGCGTTTCGTCTACATAAGACTCATCAGTGACGCTCAGATCAAAATAGTGATAAAGCCAAACAAGTACAAATTTGAAGAGCATTGAGGACCCAAAATTCCCAAAAGTTGTGCCAAATACGGCGAAGGTAATCTATTCCTGGGATAAGAAACCTGAAAAACACAAATCGCAAACAAATGTGGATAATGCTGGAATACAACAAAAATTAAAAAAGCTAATAAAACACATGTACCGCATTACAAGGTTAATTCAAAACAGAAAGTCCTTAATTGAGTGACTAAAACAAAAGCCAAAAACGAATCAAACGAATTGGAAATAACTGCCACATTCCTGACTTGGTATATAAAAAAGAAGATGTGGTATGATTGTCAATGAGACAACTGTCCACAAGTGACCAAAATGACACAGACATTAACAACTATAGGTCACCGTTCGTCCTTCAACAATGAGCAAAGCTCATACCGCATAGTCAGCTATAAAAGGCCCCGATATGACAACGTAAAACAATTTAAACGAGAAAACTTTACGGCCTCATTTATATAAAAAAAAATAAGCGAAAAACAAATATGTTACACATAAACAAACCACAACCACTGAATTACAGGCTCCTGACTTGGGAAAGGGCACATACTTAAATAATGTGGTATAGCTATTGTCTTCTATAGAAAATGTGAAATGAGTATAATATGTTTCATTATCTAAACTGAATTTCTAGCTTGAATATTATGCTCAACATAAATATGACATTTGATTTATTTCCCTTTATCTGTATCAACATTTTTTCGTAATATGTTGTTTAAATGATATTGGAAATGCATACAGTGCTATATATCAGTTCATATTTTACAGATATGATGTCATTTATGAAATAATTGATGCAACCTATACTTTATTGTAGTTTTAACATGGGTAGGTATGATATGCGTGATTATTTTTGCCCGTATGATAGCGAGGGCTAAAAATACACTAAAATAATGACTACCCATGTTGAAACTAAAATAAAGTATAGCTTACATCAATCATTTCGATTCTGATTAGGACAATTACAGTAATTTCTATGTCCGATGTGTATAAATGTACAGCTCTTGTATAGGGTCTTCCATGAACCTCCCTTTTTTGCTTGTAAACGACCAGACAACCTGCAATGTGTTTGTGAGAGGGAGGGGGTTTTAACAGCCAAAATGAACAGTTACTGTATCTAGTAAAAATATACAAACACATTGTAATCATTGTATATGTATTAGTAACAACATGTGCATCATTTAAGAGTTTGAAGAAGTGTTAAGTTAATGAAATATATTAAATTAATGCCAACTTGACAATAGTCATATTTCTGTATTAGTCAATATACGAATGTGCAAACATTATTCATTTGATTACGAGCTTGAGTTTGTTTACAAAGCGGAAGAAGCTTTCATTACCAATGTTTAAATATATTTATAAAACTAGAAAGTTATTTCATTACCAATGTTTTAAATATATTTCATAAAACTATAACTAAATTTTCAGCACCAATTTATACATTTTATTTTATATAATAGCGATATTTTATGCTTACTAGTGATATACCCCCTTTTGAAAGTATCTTTATCTTATTTTACGAATTATAAAGCTTGGATTAAATGTTCAAAAAAGCTAAAGAAAAGTAAGAAGTTCAAGAGCATGCAGGACCCATAATTCCTCAGTGTTTTGTCAAACGAACCTCACTACGTAATCTGTTTAAAACGTGTTAAAATCAACACATTATCTAATTGAAGAGTAAGTAATGCTTATTTCTTACTACTGCAATTAAACGTTATTACGTATTAATTGCAATACTCATAGAAGAAGACCCTATACCAATACTGAACGAATAACAATGAGATGAAGAACAACGATCAAGAGTTGTTGACGTATTTCTAAACTATGTTGAAGTCCTTCCTTTAATAACAAAGTGATTAAAAATTCATCTAGAGTTGTCTCTATTTATCTGTTGTTTTACAGTAATTCACAAATACCAAAATTAACATTATACAGACTTTCTGTATATTATACTCATTTGTGTAGAGGTTCCATCCTCTGTTTTTCATTTACAACTTTTACAACTAATACAAAAACAATCCTTTGAATTAAACATACATTTTATTACAACAATTTGTATTTACATTTTCATGACTAGAATATACATTTTTACTTTATGGCATTGCTTTGGCTACAGAGTATTTTATAATATTTTGTTGAGGCGCCAGGGTGACAAAGTGTCATAAAACCCCTGGTAGTTAAACACGGTTACACCACCACCTACCATGGGGAGTGACCGGGGAAAACACTCGTATTACCAATACTCCAGTTATTAGTGCCCCACCTGTTGGCAGGTGTAGGCCTCCCCTCTATAAGATGAGGTGGAGGAGGTCCAGAGTTACCCATCTGTAGACCCCACCGTTACCACTAACCACATTTTCCAAACCTGCAAATTGTAGAAATTGTCAGGCCCAGAGCAAGGGCCGAGTGAAATAATCCCCCAATCACTACCAGTCTCCCTGGACCGCCACATGAGAGCCCTAGTCAGCTACCAAATCTGACTGGGGTTCTCACCTCCTCAAAATTTTCATTATTGAATCATTGGAAAAGTTGATTTTGTTGTGCGTAGGAAAGACTCAACCCCCTCTTGTATATTATTTAAGAAAACCTGATTTCCAGTTTGTGACAAATGAGTTCCATCTGTTCTGTATAAAGACACTTCACTTGCCCTAATGTTCTCATGTAATATAGCTTTTCCCCCGTTTTCTATTACACAGTTTTTGACCACTGAATTCACACTTTTTCTCTTCTGTTCGATTATTGCACCCGCAGTCAAGGGGGCAAAATGCCAGTACCTGCGCTGTAGCATTGAAGACCATATTATAATAACATTTTTAAATAAAGCCTTGTAACGTAGGATAGAACATTTTACATTTTCGATTAAACCCTTCCCTGTCAATTCTAAATCTGTCAAATAATTAGCTCCACAGTGAATTATTATAAAATGAGGAGGAGGTAAAAAATTTATTTTTGCGTCCAGTAGGGAGTCCAAATCTTTAATCTGTAAACCAGGTTGCCCAATCCAGTATGTTGTTACACCTTTTGACCCCAGTCCCAGGTTGTTCCTACCATATTTCTTCGCCTCTACGTTGGCCCAATGAACAAGGGAACTTCCAACAATCCATAAAATATTGGGACCTGTGAAAACCTGTAGCTTGTTAGCCTTTTGAAACTAGAAAAATTGTAACCTAATATAGCGAGAATAAGCATGCGATTTCCATCTGCCTAATCTCATAATTACCTCCTCTGAGACCCCCTGCATGGCTAGTTCCGTGGCTCCCCCAATTCTAAAACTATGTGACCTAAAATGACCTTTACTAATATGAAGAAAATGTAAAGCTTTTTCCAGTATACTACTGAATTGGTATCTAGTTAAAGGCATACCAGCATAATGGATAAACAAATATGTATTGTTACAGGTAGGTCGTACCTTTAAGTATTCGTTAATGAGTCGTACCGGACAGTAGTTTTTTCCGTTCTCAGGTATCAACAAAGTAACAGACTTTCCCATTTGGTCAGTTTTTGACCACCTTACTCTTAGCTCCAGGACTTTTCTCCTAACTAAAATATAAGAAATTGTTAAGTTGGAGCCATTTATAACAGACTTGGATTTTGAAGTAGTGATTTCCCCTACTCTTAGCAAACCAAAGAAGGCAACAGAAAAAACTGCTGAAAATAAAGCAGCTTCATATTTATTCTTACAGACTTTATCTAAACAACTAATCATATCTGATAACAATTGCACTGTAATTGGTGCTCTAATGTCATTACGTTTTCCCCCTTGAATTCTTTTTATTCCTTCTAATGCCTTTCCAATTATAAAGAATTTTGTAGTATCCTGTATCCCTTGAATTTTATGATGGTATGAAACTCCTGATATATAAGATGATATGCCCCCCCCCCCCCCGAAAGACCCTGTACTGACAAAAAAGCTATAAAATTTAACAAATCATTGACTGGCACCGGCCAATCCTGTTTCAATTTATAAGATGATCTAAAAGTACAAAGTTTTGACAAAGCCAAATTTATGATTTTTGTGTATTTTTGGACACACCTTGATTGACAATATAATCAGCCACCTGACTTAAATGTTCCAGATCTGTGTTGGAATTTTGGTTGGCCACTGGTCTGCTCCTGGAGCTAGGCTTCTGAATTTCCCCCACTGAGAACGAGAAAGACAATCAGCAATTTGGTTTTGTTTTGAAGGGATATAAATTGCCTTAACTAATGTATTATTTTTTAAGTTCATTAAAACCATCTGTCTTACTAAGGTCATAACTCTACTTGATTTGCTAGTTTTCATATCAATGATTTGAACAACCGCCTGATTATCAACATGAAAAATAACTTTTTTGTTAACAAAATAGGATTCCCAGGACATAAGAGCAGCTACAACTGGAAACAACTCTAATAATGTCATATCTCTGGTGATTCGAGTCTCAACCCAATGTTTTGGCCATATGCCTTGGGCCCACTGACCTGCAAAATAGACCCCATACCCGCCTTTGGACCCCCCTGCACTATCAGTGAACAACTCTAATTTTTCATTTGAAACACATACATTGTCTGTTATTACAGTGACACCATTGTGTTGTTTTAAAAAGTCTAACCAAACTTCTAAATCTGCTTTCTTCTGCTTGTTTACTCGAATTTTGTAATACGATTTTCTTACCCCGATTGTTGAATTTATGAGTCTGCGACAGAAGGTGCGGCCTGGAGCAACTACCTTACAAGCAAAATTCAGGAGCCCAAGAAGGGATTGCACATCTTTAAGAGTTATTTTAGAACTGTCCAAGGTATCTCTGATTTTCTGTGAGAGTTTGACAAGTTTTTCATTTGGAAGTCGCATGATTAAATTCTGTGTATCAAATTCTATACCCAAAAACATAAGTAATGTAGTCGGCAAAATAGTCTTGTCACTAGCAAGAGGAATACCTATTTTGTTTTATACCTCTTGGAATAACTTCAAAGTATTGCCAACTTTTGATGTTTGGCTCGACTCGACAAAAAGAAAATCATCTAAATAATGGAGGATATCATCATTTCCGCTTTTTAGCTGTATTATCCAATGCAAAGCTTTTGCAAATTTCTCCCACAGGGCACAACTTATTGAGGCCCCCATAGGGAGCATTTTATTAGGATAATATTCACCTTGAAATTTTATCCCCAACAAATCAAAATCGTGCGGGGCAATTGGCTACAAACGAAAAGCCGCTTTTACGTCACACTGACTTAATCGGGCAAATGTTTTGTGTTTATTAATCAAACATACTGCTTCGTCCACTGAACTGTACTGCACTGAACAATGATCTTTATCAATAAAATCGTGTATTGAATTATTCTCAGGATAGGATAAATGCTGAATAAGTCTGAAATCCCCATCTTTTTTTTGGCACTAGCCCCATTGGTGATATCTGAAGTGTGGGAAAAGGTGGGTATCTGATAGGACCAGCAATGCGACCAAGTTTAACTTCCTTCATTAAATGTTCTTTAAAAATTTTGGGTAGCTGTAATGCACTTTTTAAATTAGAACTCTCCCTTGGTTCCCTAGAGCCAAACTATTTTAATGAAAAACCGTATTTGAAACCAGATATAATTTCATGGGCTACATTGTAAAGTGGGTAAAATTTTAAATAATTTTCCAAGACTGATACTTTTATAGGTCTCAATTATCTAAAATATATCTCAATTTATCTATAACAAATGTATACTGCTGTCATATTCACATACTTGGCAAACCAGTCATGTGTTAAAATGTAGAAGTTTATTATACACAAGTTGGTGTGTCCTATAGATTATCTTATTTGTATATGGCACAACTTTATGGAATTGAGGATCCTCAATGCTCTTCAACTTTATACTTGTTCGATTTTTAAACTTTTTTTATCTGAGCATCACTGATGAGTCTTATACAGACAAAACGCGCGTCTTGCGTATCAAATTATAAGCCTGATACCTTTGATAACTACTTTAGCGATAACTATTTAATTTCTTCTTAAAGTAAAACAGATTATATCTCACAAAACATGTTTAAGCACACTGTATGTTTGCGCTTGTCCCAAGTCAAGAACATCTGTCCTTTGTTAGTCTTGTATGTTCTTTTTTTCGTTTTAGTTCATTTATATGTTTGTGGGTTTAGTGTAACGTCCAATTTAACTTAACTAGTACACATTGTTGCTAAGGTCGGGGTTTGCTAACGCTTGCCTCTATTTTAGGTGTTTTCTCGCTGTGTTTAAGACCATTTGCTGCATGCAGCTATTTTTGGTCTTTGTTGGGTAGTTAGTTGTCTCTATGACTACCAATTTCCATTCTAAATTTAATAAAAGGCAACAATAAAAAATACATGTTTATAAATTTATGCTGAAGATTCTAAACAAGAATTTAACAAAATTAACTACATTATGAATATATTGAAATCAATATCAATTATAATGAGAGGTATGCTTTTTCAGTACACGTTTTAAGAGTAAAAAAAAACCCGTTCCTTGTAAAATGCTATAAAACCTTGACATGATATCTTGCACGTAAAAGACATCCTGGTAGATTTCGAAAAAGAGCAGATTAATTCCGCTACAAGGTAGCACCAGTAAAGTGGATAGGGATTAATATAAAATGCAATAACTTGTTTTCAAATTCATTACAAATTAATACATGTAGTATGTTTAAACTACGTGTGACAAAATAACAAAACTGTAATGCTTTATACTTCATTTCAGTGAAGTATTTAAGAATTAATCTTAACTCAAAGATACATGTAGATGAAATCATCGGGCAGTACATCAAACCTGACAAAATTAAACGCTCGAACGAATGCATAAAAACTTTCATATTCCTGCGTTTGAATAGGCATTTCTTTTAAGAAATATTGGGGTAAACCTTAACCTCATACGTGTATGAAAGATATTTATTATTTTATTAATATATTGAAAACATTGATAACCATCTCATGCAATCAACTACAAAAATGTATAATATAGCAATATGTTTCACGTGAATCTGACTAAAAAGATAACAACAAACAAAAATTCGGTGTAGTTGACACTACATACATTATATATTAGGATGTAATGACATATATATTTCCAGTACAGACTAATAAAAATAAATCAATACAATGGTATTCGAAATGGAAACAACAGTATACGAACTTGATGTGTACAAATGAATAAATTCAAAATCCCAAAACAAGTAAATGTATACTCAAATGCCATAAGACTATAATGACCAAAATAGTTAAGAACATGTATACTTAAGGTGGTACCCAACACTTTAACTTAAATTAATTTGGCTCGTTTAATTTTCTTAAAATTTTGAAAAGTATTTACTTTGACCCTTTTACAAAAATATAAAAATTTCAAAAAATTTGAACCAACAGTTTTATCAGAAAAATTACACTGGTTATATAGCAGTTTGACAAACACTTATTTTGATCATTGAGAAGCTTGATAGTCCCTTAACAACACAACGTAATTAAAACGTTTAGCTGATTGTACAGAGTTATCTCCCTGTAGTGTTAGGTACCACCTTAAAGTAAAACAAAACGTACACAATGTCAACACCTCAAAAACTAACAAAACCTTTGAATAGACTTATTAAGAAGGGATATAGTTACGATACTGTTGTCAGGTCATTAAAGATTGCATATTTTGGCGTTAATATTGATTCACTAATAGGGTCTTTGCATCGGAACTAAACACATTTATTCAAAAACCAGTTGTTGGCATGACACGGGTTATGATCTTCTCATATATGTTATGACGGTATGATACTAAACCCCTAACGGGAAGGATTGTGCCTGATGTTCATATGATGAAATCATAATCTTTCAGTCAGTTTAATTGAAGTCTGGAGCTGGCATGTCAGTTAACTGCTAGTAGTTTATTGTTATTTATGTATTATAGTCATTTTGTTTATTATCTTTGGTTACATCTTCTGGCATCAGACTCGGACTTCTCTTGAACTGAATTTTAATGTGCGTATTGTTATGCGTTTACTTTTCTACATTGGCTAGAGGTATAGGGGGAGGATTGAGATCTCACAAACATGTTTAACCCTGCCGCATTTTTGCGCCTGTCCCAAGTCAGGAGCCTATGGCCTTTGTTAGTCTTGTATTATTTTTAATTTTAGTTTCTTGTGTACAATTTGGAAATTAGTATGGCGTTGATTATCACTGAACTAGCATATATTTGTTTAGGGGCCAGCTGAAGGACGCCTCCGGGTGCGGGAATTTCTCGCTACATTGAAGACCTGTTGGTGACCTTCTGCTGTTTTTTTTTCTATGGTCGGATTGTTGTCTCTTTGGCATATTCCCCATTTCCATTCTCAATTTTACCTATCATAAAGCACCCTGTGTCATCTATTAGGTCTTTGAGAAAAGGGACAAAATATATTGAACATGTTTTACTCAATCTTACCTAAAAGCGAGTCAGTGGTAAATCACTTTGTCTGATAGGACCACATACTGCAATAAATTAATATATGTGTATTTTGCCTGTTTTCTATACTATGCTACAGCCCTTGTATGGTGTAAACTTCCAAAAAACGTGCATGGTGTAATTGTGTATGGAATATGGTGCAATGGTAGCAGTTGCATGGTGTAAGGGGGATTGTATAATGGTGTATGAGGAATGCTGTGATTGTGTAACGTGTATATACAGTTTGATTATCAAAGTTTAAAACTATGCAAAAAAACTTATTTTCAATTTGATATATTAATTTACAGTACATGCAGTATAGTGATAAAAATTCGTTTTTGTTTTTTTAAATAAGTCGCACGCTTGGGTAATATCGGATGGTGTATATAGAATATGTAAGTTGTATGGTGCACAGTTGTAACGTGTATGGTGTAATGGTGTATGGTGAATGGTGCAATGGAGTATGCTATTAATGGGAAGATTACACCTCCAACTGATAATTCCGCACCAGGGATTTATTTGTTCATAATAATAATTAATTGGTCAAAATTTAATTATAACGTTAACTTTTTGTTGATTTCTTCTGAATTCGATGTCATACAACAAGGCGACCTTTCATTATGACGTCATGAATACAGAACACAACTTTCAGCAAATCTGTAAAAGGAGAGGATAAAAATCATTGGAGAAACAGATTCCACTACACTGTAAATTGAGTATAACGATATTTATATACACTCAATGGTCAAAGTTAAATATTTAAAATACTCGAAAGGCCTCACGTTTTAAATATGAAATATAACTTTTCTCGAATGGAGAAATATCGTGACACACTCGCTGCAGTTACGAAAACTGTATATTATTCACTGTCACCTGTGACAATTTAACGTGATTACTTAACACAGGCAGTAAAATAAATACAATGTAAATGATTCCCATGCATCGTCTACAAAAAAATATCTTACAACTATTTTTTCAACTTAAAGTTCATAATAATAATACGAGAATAATATTAATAATAAGATAATAATATTAAACAAATTACACAAATCATATCATCTATACAAAAAGTAAATATAAAAATCTCATTTCTTACGAGACCATACTTTAAAAAATTAGTTGAGTGAATATCTAACCATGCGATCAAAGAATGCAAAAGGTATGGACTACTACACGTGTACTTTGATTAGGTCCCTATATGAGTTACTCTGGGGTTGATTGGATAATACCATCCATGACATAATAATAATCTGCAGATGAATCCTTTCAAAGGTTCACAAAGACAAAATGATGACAGATAATTCGTCGAAAAAGCACCTTTCGTATTTTTCTAAGCCAATTTTGCAGAACGTTAGTTGATAAATAGAATACAAAGAAGACGGGGGAACAAATAAAGCTGGGGATAAACGGTCAGCTTCAGCATCTAGATGCCAGAGAAAAAAAAATCTTTTTAAAATAAATTGAAATAAAATAAAACTATTTACTGGTAAAATTGACCTGGATATTGTAGGGAAAATCAATACATTAAAGTCAGTTGATATCTAGATAAATTGAAGATGAAAACATATAAAAACAATGATTAATCAACGACTGCTGAATCTCGTAGATACCAAGAAAAATTCTCTTTTGAAATAAATTAAATCAAAATACAATTACACCATCAG
The DNA here is from genome assembly GCA_037788925.1 of Mytilus galloprovincialis. Taxonomy (NCBI): domain Eukaryota; kingdom Metazoa; phylum Mollusca; class Bivalvia; order Mytilida; family Mytilidae; genus Mytilus; species Mytilus galloprovincialis. The sequence continues at coordinate 53,395,162 of CM075332.1, forward strand.
CTATTATATTTTTACAATTTAAATGGATATTGCATAGAAAATCATTACATTGTAAATCAAGAACATTATAGCCTAAAGATTGTTAAGTATTTACAAATGCGTGCTACCATATAAAGCATATTTAGCCGAAAACCAAGCATAAGTGATTGTTGAAATAGATAATCATTAGAATGGATGAACTACTTCTTATCATTTATTATCGGACTGTAAATACAAGTTGAAACACTAGATAACAAAGATATGTGAATATTAATAATACTAGGATGTAAGCTTATGTCCTTATACATCATTAGCTTTAAAATATTCGGCGTTGAATATCCTGATGAAGGGAAATCCAAACAAGTGCTTCATCATGTTCATATGCATGTAACTTATTACGTGTTTTTTAATGATGCGACTGCTTACATACGACACCCCTTATACATGTTATATATGATAGAAGAAACTGTTTTTTCATTGACCTCCTCTGGAGTCATTCTTCGATCAATCATTGCTTGGACATCTGATAACTTGAACTCCTCTAAATAATCCAAGGCGGTTTTTCCTTCTTTGTCTTTCACTGACAAGTCGGCACAATTTGACAAAAAGATCGAAACTATTGAGATCAAATTGTGAAGATGACGGACATCACAACGTTGTGGATTGTTTCGACTTAGTTTGTTATACTGCATAATGACCCTGTGTAGTACCGTGCATCCGGAAGCGTCAACCTCGTTTAGGTGTACGCCTTTGGCTACCAAAAGACGAACAACATGTGGACGCATCGATATGCACCAACTGTCGTCGTTTGTATTTCCTGTGCATGCATTGTGTAAAACGCTATTACAGTTATTGTCTTTTGTATTAATATTGACAGAGGAGTCATTAAGAAAGACATATAAAATTTTCAAAACATCTGGTGTCATTTTGGACACCAAGAGGTGTAGAGCCTTTTCATTGTACAAACAATCTTTATTGTAGTTTACGAATTCTTCGAACATGTCCCATTGTGAAACAGTCGTATAGATAAACAAATAATGAAAAACTGTTTCACTGTTATCGTTTTCTATGTTTATCTTAGCTCCGTTGCGAAGTAACTCTGTTACGACATGTATCGGAGTATTCATTCTTAGGGCCAGATGAAGAGGTGTCTCACCTTGATCATTCTTTCCATTAATGTCAATTCCTTTATTAACGTATTCTGAAATCGATGCAATCGACGGAATTGCAGAATACAATTGACTATATGACCTTACAAGATAGTGAAATGAGTTCCCCATGGTGTATTTAATATTGGAATATACTTGATCTGGAATTAATTTCAAAATAGAAGCTCGAAGTTTACTGGATTTGGCAGCATCTTTGTAGTGAGTAGCGTCAGCGATTTTAGCACCATGATTTATCATTTCACTTAAGCATCTATGTACATATTTTTCATTTCCGTTCGATAAAATGCACTGGCTTATAACAGATTGTTCTGCATGGTTTTTCATGTTTGGATTTGCTCCTTGGTTAAGAAGGAATTTAACGCATTCAAACATATCAAGCCTTATGCCGCGACTTCCCCTAACAGCAGTCATTAGTATCGTATTACCTTCCTCATCTTGTAAATTGATATCGTCCGTAGAATCTTTGAAGAGAAATGAAAGGACGCAAAGCAAGAGGTATTCATTTTGTAACACCTGTGAACATCGTTTAAACACGCTATGCTTTGACGAGAAATCCTTGCTTTCACTCACATTCTCAAATGGTTCTCGACAGTTTGATATATTTCTATTAGAATCTATAATTGCAAGGTTTGCCCATGAAAAGACACAGTTTCGGCTGTTTTTGCAATTTTCAACCATCTGATGTACTACAGTTTCCGATAATTTCAATTTAGTCAATATATAGTCAAGTAAAATAGGATTGCAATTGGAAGGAAAGAAACCTTCAGGCAAATAAAGACTGGCAATGCATGCACCAGCCTCAATTAGTTGTGATATTATCTCTTTTGATGTGTCAATAAAATCAACACCGAAATCCTGAATGGATAAAACGAAATGCATAGGTTGCCACTTTTGAATACAAAAGCCATTCACGTTGACGCCATTTGACAGTATATAAACTGCTTCATTTGTTCTGCATCTGCATTTAAGAAGATAATGTAAAGGAGTTTCCTGACATTTGTTGGGGCTATTTCGATTAGCCCCGTTATCTAAAAGTAAATGCATAATTTCCTCGGACTCCTGTCTTTTAAGCTTATTAAAAGCTCGACAAGCACATGCAAAATGTAACGCAGTGTTCCCATGACAATCTTGCATATTTAAGATGTCTTTCGTAGTAATTGCGTTTGCCTTCGTTTGTTTTTCATCATTGTATTTCAATATTTCTGCTATTATGCTCGGTATGTTGCGGATTCTTTCAAATGGAGATAAAAGATAATGGAAAATAGTATGTCCTTTCTCATCTCTTTCTGAAACATCAATGTCATATTTGAGAAAGACAGAGAGCGTGTCAATATTCAATTTCCCTTGCAAAACGGACCACATGAGAACGTTATAGTTACTTTTGCAATGATCATAATTTATTTCACAATCTGATAGTTCCAGATTATCGGAATGAGTTTCGGAATCGCAAGCTTTAGAACAGTTATCAGAACTGCTTAAGGTAGCCATTTCATATTGAACATCTTGAGAGCATGATACTGCTACTGATGATGTTGTTTTTTTCCGTGTGGAATGGGAAACCCAGTTTTGCAGATAAATTTCTTTTGTTGTGTTTGAATTATCATCTTCCATGCCCCTAGAATATATTATTTCACCCACCCCCGAGTCATACGTTTCACTTACGGAATTTCTTGTTGAGTATTCTTTGGCTTTATGAATTACTACTGCGCCATTAGACAACAGCAAATCTAATATTTCTACAGTTGCAGCATAGAAAATTGGCGTCCTTCCATGGATATCTGGAGAATTTAGCAAATTCCTTTTGTTTTCTGCTGTCATCTGTAGACATATAAGTGAAACTAGTGAGGTGTCAGTAAAGTAGTGTAAAATATTTCTTCCCTTTTTGTCGGTGTGATGCAAATTAGGATGGAAGTCCAACAAACTTTCCAGGATATCACTGGATCGAGCGCAAAAAATAGGTGTCTGTCCAAATTTATCAATATAATGAACGGTACATCCTCGTTCTATATAAAAAGAAACTAGCTCTTTGCTACGAACATGATGCAAGATGCTCTTGTCATTTTCATCTTTAAACTTAATATTTGTATCAATATTGTGGTCAATAAGATACGTTGCCATCTTCCTACTGCTACAAACAATTAGTAAATTTTCATTGGCCTTGTACTGAAATTTTGATTTCTTCATAATAAGATTGAGTGTATCAATATCATCCTGTTCTACGCAGTAATATAAGGCTGAATGTAAATCATTGTCAAATGCATTGATGTCAATGTCATATTTCAGTAATAATTCGATCAGTTGAACATGTTTTTTCTGTACAGCCATTATCAACGGCCGGTACGAGACTGCGTTCTCTTTAAATAGGACACCAGATTTCAAAATTAACTCCACATTTTCAAGATTGATTTCTTTGGAACCAAAAATGGATGATTGCAATGGGGTTATTCCATTTTGATCCTGTAGATTACAATGATCACAGTTGTATGTCTGTTCTCGCTTTGACAAATGTAACGACGTATTTACGTCTGCGTGTAATTCGATTAATTTTGAAATGACAGTCTTTGGGAATCTGCGCTGACTTGCACATTGCAGTGCTGCCGATGCTTGAGTTCGAACGAAGAACTTGTCTTCCAAATCTTTATACATATCTTCCATAAGTAAACGTAGCAATAAATTCTCTTGCCCTACGGCTGCACTCCAGTATAAAAGAGATCCATTCCATAATGCTCGATTCTTCTGACTTCTTTCTGTCATTTGAAGTATGAATCTTATTTGATGTTTGCCTTTTTCTTTTAATTCAGTAAAAAAACAACAAGAAAAACAAGGGGACGTAAATGCGTTATGTCTGCAAACCTGTTCAATACACCCATGTTCGAGCTCGGCGACCAACCGTTTTGCTAGATATATATGACAACTTCTTGGTACCACAATACCTTCGTCGTCTTTTGAATGATTGCTTCCATCAACAAATACGTTTTGAAAAACAAACTCAATCGGCAAATACATCAGTGCCTCCTCTGGCATCGTTTCTCCAAAGGAAGCACAAACGGCATTGGATATACATTTATATCTGAACATAACCAATTCTTTTTGTACCTGCAAGAAAGACTGTGATTTTTCCAATACTTTAATCAGCATCGCTTTTATTTGTTTTGGACAATCTGCATTACTAGTGTCTAGAAGAACTTTCAAAATATCTGTGTTTGTTGCCTTGATAGTTTCCAGTAAATTGCATTTGCTCAGTCTATCATCATTCATTGCCAACATAACCAATAGTGTATATAATGCCTTATCTTCCCGAAAAATCTGGTTAATCTCTGTATTTAAAAACTGTGTAGGATTTTTAAAGAATTGAAGACCCCGCTTGTAAGCCGTTGCATTGGTAAAAAACATGTCGACGCAATTTGGAAAACTAGGTGTGTCGAATTGACAAATAGCATTTACAGATTTGTCATCAAATTTTAAATCATTACGTTTCTGTTCATGTGTCCGAAAGATTTCAACCTTTTCTCCAAATGTTAATCCAACGGTATTTAAGTCTACTGTTAAAAAGTCATAAAAAAACGGTCTGTTTTCGAATAGCCTTTTAAGTTCACTGAAAATATCCGGACGAGTTGTGATGACCACATACAGTACGTATTCGGAAGTTTTAAAATGGTCAACATGCTCCTGAATTGTAGCTATCAATGTATATGAATCTGCACTGGGCTTCCTGCAGCAGGACTTTTTCTGAAAAGCGTTTTCCATCATCACAATATGATTTTTGTGGTAGGATATTTGATCCCAATCAGCAGTACGCGTTATTTCCCTATATTCTAATCCATCCTTTATTTTCTCTCTTACAAGTTGTCTTGCAATGAACGATTTCCCTTCTCCACTAGAACCAACGATAATAACAAGGTTATTTGTTTCTAAAATATCCGAAGATTTTTTGTAACTCTTGGTTTTGATGAAGATCTCGTCGTCCTCTTTCGTTCTGGCTATAAGTTTTTCTTCTAAACCTATCAAAACATAATACAATGATAAGATTCATAGATATTTAGAACAACAGATTATTTGATATTTCCTATGGGATTTTGTTTTTTTATTTTCAAATGACTATAACTTGAAAAACAGTAAGTGATAGACACACGCCCTCTTCAATAATCATCACATGACAATAAAATAAATTAGATAAAATATTGTGTCCCAATCCCCTTCAATTTTGAGAATGTGCTTTAATTTTGTAAACGGTAATGATCTCATCCTAAAACCATAGATGTTCTTGTATTGGATAATAAAACAAATCAAAGGAAATACTGGGGGAGTTTCCACGGTCACCTCATCCCCTTCTGTTTGAGAACTTGTAAACAGTAATGATCTCCACCCCTAAACTTTATATATGCATTTATGGGACAAAAACACAAATCAAATAAAATATAGGAGAAGTCAATGGCGGGCATCCCCAACTCCTTTCTTTTTGAGAACTAGTACATGGCAGGAATCCTAACCCATAAACCATATACATTCTTGTATGTGACAATAAGAGATGTTAAATTCAAAATTCATGACGTCATTAACGACAAAATCTTAGTTTAAACCAATTTTTACTTTTAAATATTATATTGCTATACAATAAAAGGGTTATTGCAAGAATATTGGGGAATATTCATGCAATAACCCTATATTATAATATTCCAGTGACGTTTGTAATTGTTTTATAGTTTTATCAATGCTTTTCAACAGATCAAAATGACCCGAATTTCACAAAAAAAAATATTACAAAGACTCTTACTTCTTATTAGAAGTAAGCTGGTAAAACTGTGGCTTCAATGATAAAACCAGAGGATCCGAATATCTAATAAAAAATTTAAAAAAAAACAAGTGCAGCCAGCTTCCTTAAATACATCTTTGCTACTAAGAAGGTTAGATATACTATTTGAAAACTCTTGACTCACTCGTACAATATTCATGTAATTAGATGTTCGCAAAATTAAGTTCTTAACCCAAATTATCGTCTTTAAATAACATGAATAATATTATCTTATTCAGAAAAGAATGAATTATTTACAAATAGAAACCTAATTCAGCAGGATAAAAAGTTAATAATATTACATTTTGCTTTACATGTAGCTTCTCTTTCATATACATGCATATTATTTTGTATCTGTAAATATTCAACATCGCCTATATTCACTGAAATATAAAGAACAAAAATAGAGTGTTAGTGTTTTATAATAAACAATTACTGTTTTAACTATGAAAAAATAAAAACAAACGTGTTTTGCAATGTTTAAACATGTGTAAAAATTCCAAAGTTAAGTGCAAGATAAGTTGGGAATATGGCAGTGCTCTTTTGTATGTGAACATAACGTTCAGTGCTTTTATGAATATATAACATTTAGAAATCATCCCTTCGTAAATTTTACGGACGCCATCACGAGTTGGTTGACCGTTATGGAATAACCGTTTCACAAATGATATCGGATATGTTCCTTACGTCGTAACTACAATCCCCTTCCCTTTCATGAATGTGACCTACCGAATTAGACTATTTACCGGATTTGTAATCACATAAGCAATACGACGGGTGCCACATGTGGAGCAGGATCTGCTTACCCTTCCGGAGCACCTAAGATCGCCCCTAGTTTTTGGTGGGGTTCGTGTTGTTTATTTTTTAGTTTTTATATGTTGTGTCATGTGTACTATTGTTTTTCTGTTTGTCTTTTTCATTTTTAGCCATGGCGTTGTCAGTTTGTTTTAGATTTATGAGTTTGACTGTCCCTTTGGTATCTTTCGTCCCTCTTTTAGAACTCATTTAATTTGATTTAGCATAACCGGTTATACTTCTAATTGGTCCATACTGATTTACGTTTGTTAAGCTGACCATAACTTCAATTTATATGTAGATTTGATTCATAATAATTATTTGTAACGATTTTATCAAAAATTTTCTGTTTCAATGTAATCATATGGAGCTATCAATAAGGCTCTTCAACATTGTACTTTATTTAGCCTTTTAAACTTTTTAAAGTCGAGCGTGATAGATGAGTCTTTTTTTAGATGTTCAAAATTTAAATCCTGATAGCTATAGTTAGCTAATTTACATCACAATGACTGCTATCTCGGTGTGACAATTTGTTTATGTGTTCGAGGCATAATCATGTGATACAGTTAACAAAACTGAAATACAGCAAAAATTGTAAGTTGATAGACAAGACATAAAACACAAGACTTTTAAGTGAAGGACGGATATTTTTTGGTAGAATGACATTAGTGTGCAACTTTTTATTACAAAACAGATTTTGATCTTTAGGAATGATTGGTTCATTCAATGGTCGCCATTAAAACACGTTTAATAATAACGGACGAATAGTAACAGATGATTTAAAGCAACAAAAAAAAAGGTATTGATGGGAGTTTTCTATATCTTTTACAACTGTGGCCCTCTGAAGTTCAGTCAAATTTTCAAAAAAAAAACCAAATCTATTGATTGATTTTGAATTGATTAAAAAGGGGCTCTTGAAATGATGCTACACTAGAGTTTTGTCAAAGTTTGTTATTACAGTTGTCGAACTTGTCTAGTATCTGCTGTATCAAAACTTTCAACGCTGTTTGATTTCCCGTTTGAATGTTTTACACTAGTATTTGTTTGGGTTTTTTGTATAGTTTGCTGTTCGGTGTGAACTTAGGCTCCGTATGGAGGACCGTACCTTGACCCATAATGGTTTACTTTTATACACTGTGACTTGGATGGATAGTTGTCTCATTGGCACTCATACCACATCTTTCTATATCTATTCTTAAGGTTATGCTTTTTATTTGATCTAAAATAAATGCTTAATTAAAACATCTATTTGAATGTTATGTAAATAGTGTGCACTTTTTAAATTAACGTATGTAAGGTAAAGTATATAATAGTGGAAACAAAAAATAATAAAGGTATTTTGTACATTCGAATAATGTGATTTGGTAATAATAGCTGACAAAGAGTCTAAAAAAGAAATTGTTCCTTGATTGCATCACTATATAACTGTTCATCTTAGAGTCCTGTAAATTACACTGTAGATAACAGACAAAAAATAACTTACCTTCCGCCATTGTTATCAAAATTATCTTGCAGATTGCGATGGATCAATTCATGTTCTTGTGATCAGTGCTAAACTAAATAAAAATTTAACTCTTTGTTCAGATTTTGCTGTTTAGTATATCTTTAATAAATACTAATTAAAATATTTATAACTACATATTGTTGTTTATGCCTTTGGCATATTTTACATTGTATGATTTCTTCAAATAACTGATATCGCATATACGTTTGGAATCCCATGTTATTGTTAAGAATCCTCGAAAAAATATGGTTAAATTCGATATAACGATATCAACTCATAGGCTTTCGACATATTGGCAGATTTATTGCTTTGGATAACCCCAAAATATGATGTACATGTTCTTGTAGTTGTTTTAACACAAACGCGTCTGTCGTATCAGTTATAAGATTGGTACCTTTGAAAACTGTTAGTTCTGTGAATTGTAGTGTTTGTCATTTTTATAATATTTGCGACTAAATATTATTGTTGTATATACTTGTTAGTAAAACTGTCAGGTCAAGATGTAAACCAAGATTTCTATAGCCATCAGCTAAAGAGTGCAATGTTTTGAATTTAATGTGAATGGAATTGCATGACTGGTTGAACATGCAAAACAAAACAGCAGTAGTATTGACCCTGGGGTATTTAAAAATCATTAAAAAAAATATTATGATGATATTTTTGTAAGCCGGACGTGTGTTTCGTCTACAAAAGACAGAAACGTGGCGCTCGAATTAGAAAAAAAGGAAATCTTTATTTAACATGACGAAATATTGCGCCAATTACGGCTAATTTAGTCTTTTTTTCCCTTTAAAATCGAAACAACATGATAGTCTTTAATATGTTAACATTGTATAGCAATAAGTTTAGTAAGATAATACTAGTACCTTATGTCAGGAAGAAAGTGCTACCTAATGAACTTACAATGTATGGTACGCTGGGAACAAATGTTCACCAGCAATGAGATCGACCCAGAAGGAACGTTTAAAAAATTAAAAATAAACAAAACAGTACCAGGTGGGAAACGCTTTTTCTGTTGACAAATATATAATTTCTTAGTTGGAACTTTTTGCGATTTACTCGTTTATAGCAATATTTTGATTCATTTAAATGAATTATTTTGGGGGATTATTTAACAAACTAATCAACATGTTATTTAGAAATGAAGGCTTGCCTTCATTAACTGCAATACAGGATACTTTTACGTTTAGAGCTAAGTGTTCTTTACCATAGGTCGCTTAATTTTATTGTATGGGTATATGTTCTTGTCTATTGCTTCCGATATGCCTAAGGTTAATTTTTCTTCCTATGGTTGCTATCTAATGTATAATAAAAATTTACATTCGTTTATTGATATGAGATTATTCATATAAAATAAAATAGTCACTGTCTGTTCTCCTTCATTTCCTCTCTGAACAACGTAAAATGATACCCTTTTCATAGACATAGTTTGACATTTATAATTATACCTTTAAATGATTTTATTACTATATACTTCTGCGAAAGGGAAATCCCCCTTTAGTGCCGATTTTTTTTTAGAAATGAATTCACTGTATCGTTTAAATTAAATCTGTTGCAATTTTAATCTTTAAGCACCATTGGATATCATTTTATGATTGTAAAGGTATAAATAAATCCATATTAAACTCTTATCTGATACTAGACATACTACACTATTACCATGCAATTATTTATTTAAAACGAATTTATCCTTTTATAGGCCGGATTTATAAACACTAGCATTAAAACACATCTTTCAGAGTTTTGTGTCCTTTAAAAGTATACTTTTGATAGTATTAGAATCATTAGTGCTATAACATATACAACGTGCAGAGATAAAGTTTGAATTGATCATTGACATAACAAATTAATGTTGATATTTCATTTAATTTAGCAGATGACATATCTAGTACTCTAAAACATGTAAAATTAAATATAATAAACATTCGACAATAGACACGTAGATAAATTCATCATAGCTATAAGGATTAAAATACAGTTCGTCAGTAGCGCGTGTCGCATTGAGGAGCCCCAATTCCTAAAGTTTGGCAAAATATGGGTGAGGAAATTTTAGGGTGCATGTACATGTCATTTTCATCTTACAACAAAACAAATCTTAACACATCAAAATATAAAAAGCTTCGGATCGAAATATTTAAAAAAAAAATATCAGATATATCAAGGAATATTTTGATTCTTCCGAAATTTATCTTCCTATTTTGATTTGTTTTATACTTGTCAATGTCTCTATCAGTCCTTCATTAACAGGTTAAATGTTTGACACCCTTAATGCTCACATAATGAACATATAATTGGATAAACTCGTACAAATACACCGTTCAATCAAACATATATTCAACACTATTCTGTATTTATTTATCAAAAAAACATGTATGTTTAAAATATAACGTAGGAGCAACAAGTTTTATTACGGATCTAGCCAAGTGAATATCTACCTTCCACGCTTTAAAAAAAAGCTGAAGCATCGAGTTAAAAAATGGACAAAAAACAAGGCATTCTTCGGTCAAGTCTTGGTTCTCAGACATGTCAGAGGAAGTATTCTTATCGTATGTTTTTTGTTATAAATTTATTATACAGTATATATTTTAAATACAGTTATTATACCAAGACGCAGCACACTACTTATAATGTTATATAGATTTGTTTGTTTCTATGAGTAAATTTTCATTATATTTTATTATTTTTGTATTATAAAAATTGAAAAGGAAAGTACGTTAAATACGTCATACTCACACGACACAAAAATCTGTTAACCTCATATAAATATTGCACCTCCTCTCTATTTTACAACCAAACAATAACAACAATTTAAAGACCAGACCAATTTCGAATTCAAAAAGTTTTAGTTAAGGGCGAATGGGTCTCAATTTAAATCCATAGAGTTTTTTGATCATTTATCAAAATGTAGTTTTCATGCTTTTTTCAAAAATATAATAAAAAAATGGGTCACCTTGCTTTTTTTCACGCTAAGGGTTGAGCAAAATTGATTTTGTATAGATAATGCATGGAAGACCCAAATTTGGTGGACAAAAAGAAAACTACATCATAGAATTTTAAGTTAAAATAAGACAAGATACCTCTAGAAATAGGCTTTCAGATAAGAAAAAGAAAGTATGGGGTCACAGGACTCGTTTTCTTGCTACATGATAAAAAAGGTTAATTCACAACACATCCTATTGTGAAAGAGAACATCCCTTTTAGTTTTCAATTTCAATATTTAATTTTGAAAGTATAATATCTAAAAAAATATGCACTGATACCTTAATCCATTTTAAATCTTAATTTTTTAGATAAAATCAAAATTACAAAAGTAATTAACCGAATAAAAGAACAAAATGAGCCTCCCTTGTGGAGAGTAGGACTCCGTATGTCCTAGTTTCAAGGGTAAAGAGCCTTGCTTAACCAGTAGTAAAACAATTTAACAGTAAAATTTAAGTCATACACTTAAAAGTCTTCATAGAAGCTCTAAACACACAAGATTATTCCAAAGTGTTCTTAGATTCATACCAAACAAAAATCTTCCGATTGATCAAAATAATAGTTTATTGCAGTGTCTAACACGATTTTGTGAGGTAGACAAAATTGACCTTTAAACGATCGTATCAAATTTTGATGTCCAAAAATGTACAGGTCGGACTTACATTGACTTTATTTACTGACTAATTTTGTTTGGAGTCAGTTGTAATATAGATTGATAATACGACTGAAAACTGTTTCTTTTTTATAAGATAAACAAGACGTTATCTGCTTTTATAAAATCCACAAGATGGAAGAAGACTCCCTAGCTACCTTAAAGAATCAGAAGTATTATTAAGGACAATTGGTGATGGTCTAGTGCATTTGTCAGGGGAAATATTGTAAACGGGATGTTTAAGAACATTAAGTATACATTTTTATGATCAAAACTCTTATAACCTTTGTTAACTAGATAGCTTTGCGTGAACTTGTCCGTTTTACCTATATGGAGTTATTTTCTTTCAGAACCATAGTTCTTTCTTTTCAGAATCAACCCGGACGATACCATGTTTCAATGAAACGTGCTCCAAGTAATACAATAATTACCTGAGTGAAGTCATTATTTTCCCTTTATAAAAATGCAATCTACAATTTACTATAAAATTATATTCGTCCTCTTGTACACAAGTATGTGTCTGAGGTTATGAATAAAATCTTGAAATCTTGACAGTTATTTTGTTGCCGATTTGGGAATTTATTTTTAAAGTTCAATCGATGATAGGTGTAAAAGAAATCGTCATTGTCCGTATTTTATTTTTAAAAACAAATAACGTGAAGTTTTGTTAATTAATCGCTTCAATACAGAAACATTATCATATATGTGAGATGAATTTTAATGTAAACTTTTATAAAATAAAGTCAGATTTAACATATTCGTGTGTAAGATTTTAAAAATCTTATTGAGTCACACTGAATATGTTGATTGACTTTTGGTTGATCGCTTAATGTCCAGTTGCAAATATGTCATGCATGTTCAGGACGATACACACTGAATAGAAAATCATATTGTGACCTACATGTATTTATATTCGTTTTCGTGTCAGTTCTTAATTGTTTTAAAATCTGTGTATACCTTTTACCTTATCAAATGATAAACTATTGAATAACATTCACGTAACTTACAAAAGGGTCGCGTGGGGAAGGTATATAATTATATACTGATTATCTATTCAAAAATATATTGCTATTTACAGGACAATCTTTCTGAATATTTCATTCTATTCGATTAAAATTGTTGAATAAATAACCACTTTTCCGCGATAGAAATGTCATTACAAATTGAAAAAAAACTGACCCTTCCCCCCTTTTTGCATAAACTATGTTGGTACAATAAATTACTAACTTTTTTCATGCAGTTACAGTAATATTTTTATTGTGTATGGATAATAATTTTTAAAAGGTTTACATCTAGATTAATTAGTGAGTTTTATGAAACATTTTAATAAAATTAACGGTACCAATTTTCTTGCACCAGATGCGCATTTTGACAATACATGTCTCTTCAGTGATGCTCGTTGCCAAAATATTTGAAATCCAAAGCTTATATAAAAGATAAAGAGCTTCAATCAAAAAGGTCCAAAAAGTATAGCCAAATCCGTGAAGGAATCAGGGCTTTGCATGAGGGAGATACATTCCTTAATTTATAATAGTTTCTATCATTTTGTAACAGCAAAGTTTAATAACACAAACAAATCCGTATTTTCATGCCAGTACCGAAGTACTGGCTACTGGGATGGTGATACCCTCGGGGACTAATAGTCCACCAGCAGATGCATCGACCCAGTGGTAGTAATAAAATTAATGGTACCAATTTTCTTGCACCAGTTGCGCATTTCGACAATACATGTCTCTTCAGTGATGCTCGTTGCCAAAATATTTGAAATCCAAAGCTTATATAAAATGAGACGTAGGGCGTATTAAAACCTGAACGCATTAGAAAGGAATATCCCATTTAAATGTGGTCGGTAAAATAGAATACTAAATTTTGCAAATCTTTATTAGAAATAATATTTCTTTGACGGTATATAAGTCAGATAATGCATATTTAAAGATAGTTCTTGTCGTAGAGCACCACTCGGGGTGTCAGGATTGCTAAAAAAAGACCTCCCTGTTGTCGGTCTTTCATTTGATCAATCCTGACACCCCTCGGTGGTGATCAATTATATATGGGAAAAGATTGAGCGTACGGAAATAGCGATTTGTCTATAGGAAAACTGGCAATTAATCCTAGTCACTTACGATTAGAGTCAACGGTAAGTTAGTTGACTCTGATCGTAAGTGAAAACATGCGAGATTAGAACTTACGAACTTGGTGTTAACATGTTTTATTGTTCAAAGTGACAAAAAGATCAGACACAAACTTTTACAACTTAGTAATGTCTTCTCCAAAACAAAACAAAATATACACATTAATTAATGAACACATCAAGTATTTCATACTAACAAGTAATTTAAGAATAAAGACATGAAAACAAAAGGAAACTTTTTGAAGCGAATCAATGGATTTTAATCGAGTGCATATTTTTACAGTTTGAATAAGACACAAACACACCGAATAGTTAGTGAAATTACCTATGCGCAAATTTTTCTAGTGAACATAACTTTAATAAGTGTGTGTGTTTTTCTTATAATAAGGCGTGGGATCTTAATATATTATCCAAGTTAACGAAAGGATGTGAACTACCAATGGTAAGTATAGATTTGAAACTTATTCTTATATTCTTTCGTTAAAATCTATTGAATCGTTATTGATAACAAAACATAACAGTAGTTATTCATCAAGATCATTCGATTATTGTCATTACATGTATACAGAAATATCTTAAATTATATGTGTTGTAAACAGAATTAAGGTTGTCACTGCAGAGAAAAACGTTTGTTATTTTTTATATACCTATGAACAGATAAACAAATATGATCATTTTCTTCAGTACTTAAAGCATCATCACCAAATTATAATACATCGATAGTAATATTGACATTTAAGACATTAATTTCGTTAAACATCAGATTTTTCTGAGCTGAAAAATTAATACAATATAGTAGATAGTGTTCAACATTTTCATAAATAAAACCACATGAACAATTTGCATTTTGTATCAAATTTGCTTTGAACAAGTCAGCATGCGTTTTGCTTCATCTGTTACGCAGCCTTGTGTGTAAAACAGAATACAAACGATCTCCTAAAGAACCAAATCTCGGAGATTTATTATTTCTATAGTATAGTTTGTGCAAGTTTAATTTAAAAAGGTCAATGTAGGAAATATGTCTTATACTTAAAGAATTCCACAGTGCAATAGATGACGGAAAATAAGACTGTTGATAAGCTGATAAACGAATCACGGGAATAGCAATATTTTGACTATTACGCAAATTATAATTACAAATGTCTGATACAAAAACCGGAACCAAATCGTGTAAATAATCTGGCGCTTGGTTATTTATAATCTTATAAAACATAAACATTTTTTTAACCTCCCGTCTGACGCTTAATTTTTCAAATCTCGTCTCTAGATAGATACTGTTGCGGCTAGTGTAACTGGTTAATCCCGTAACTATTCGAGCAGTCTCGATTTGAATATTTTCCAACCGATCATAATTTGCTTGTCTACAGTTATCCCATACTTCTGACGAACACTCCAAAATTGTCCGAATAAAAGTCATATCATTTTTTTCCAAATATTCCCTTTTAAGTCTAAATTTCAGTTTTTGTAAAAAATCAAGTTGATTCGAAGTTTTTTCTATCAGCTTATCCACATGCTTACTCCATTTACAATCACTACTAAATATGACAGCAAGATGTTTATGCGTATGAACTGGATATAATGTAGTGCCATCGAAATAAAAAAATACTTTAGTATAGTTTTCATACTGAATATAATAATATCTGTTTTATTTGGGTTAAACTTCACTAGCCATCATTTTGACCACGCATTCAAATAAACAAGATATTTGCTGATTAAATTTCTTAAAATGGATTCATTAGGAGCAGTATGGCCTATTGAAGTGTCATCTGCAAAAAGCCTCCAAAATCCAGAAAAACCATCAGCTATATCATTAATATATATCAAAAACAATAACGGTCCTTTTACTGAAGACTGAGGCAAAACGGCGTTTAATTTTCCAAATTTTGAAAGTGAATCTTTTAAGACAACTTTCTTAAATCGGCTATATAGGTAGCTTTTTAACCAAAACAGCAAGTCTCCTTTCATACCATATTTTTCAAGTTGGTATAGTAAAGCCTTAATTCAAACCGTATCAAAAGCTTTACTTATATCAGCAAATGTAATGCTAGTTACTAGCTTATCATTTAGCGCCAATAAAATTTTGTAGTAAAGTTCAATTAATTGATGCGTATTGGAATATCCTAAAATAAATCCAGATTGATACTTATACAATAGTTTATTTTCAAGTAAATGGTTAAAAATATTTTTGAAAACAATTTTTTCTTATAATTTACTCACACACGACAATAAGGAGACAGACCTGTAGTAAGAAGGTAGAGATTTGTCACCATATTGAATAATGGAATAACATATGCAATTTTCCATTGATCGGGAAATACTCTATCACGAAGTAATTAATTAAAAGTAAATATAATGATTTTGAAATTTCATTTCTAACAGCAAGTAACATTCTGTTGCTAACAATATCTGGTCCCACCGCTTTAACATGCTAGTGACACAGTAATTAAACTTCTTGTCCACTAGCTAGTAGCATCTAATAAACTACGAACAATCACTTAATAACTTAAATCAGTTTATCAAAGATTTTTATTTCGCTTAACTATCTTTGTTTTGTCAGTTTAGATAAATATTGTAAAATCGGATAAATTGAGCCAAATTAAACCTATGCAGATGTTTTTCGAACAAATAAAGATCTTCAAACATACCAGCTTTGTGATTCATTTTGTTTTCTTTTGGAAAACGACCACTACAACTTTTGAAAGGTATCATCACCTCAAAAACATATAATACCGATGATATTTTAAAACAATTAATTGTTTTTGCCATTTACTTTTAGGTTTGATGTTTATTAATAGAACTAATAAAATTGTCCTTTTAACATACTAAACCAAGTTTTTCTTCATGTTCCTTGGGTGTACGTGTTTAATCTTTCTTAAGATCCTCTGCAATGAATTATTTAAACATAATGGTTTAGTAAAATGAAAATAAATATGCTTTAGGCATCCCCCTAGACAACTTTACCATGTAAAAGAAAGGACGACTTTTAATAATTATGCATAGAAAAATCTTCATATCCCTTTAATAAGTTTTAGGTAAAGTATAGCAGAAATAGAAAGTGCAATTCTTTTTGTTTATGTTTTATTGTAGGGTGTTTGTTTTTATATAATGAACTGATACAATAGTTATCAAAAGGTACCAGGATTATAATTTAGTAAGCCAGACGCGCGTTTCGTCTACATAAGACTCGTCAGTGACGCTCAAATCAAAATAGTTATAAAGCCAAAGAAGTACAAAGTTGAAGAGCAATTGTGACCTAAAATTCCAAAAAATTGTGACAATCCTTAGATTTTCGAAAAAAATAAACAGGAAATTTATTAAAATGACCATATATTTGTTATTCATGTCAACAACGAAGTGCTGACTAATGGACTGGTTAAACCCTTGTGGACGAAACGTCTACCAGCAGTGGCATCGACCCAGTGGTAGATATTATTTAATTGTTACAATTTGTGCACCTTTTAACTACGTTGATTGAGTTTTATATTTAGTTTGATACTATATAAAACATAATCATGCAACGATTCAGTTAGAAAATGAATTATAAATAGATTAATTTCCATCGTATCAGTGTGTCAGTATTTTTAACTTAAGTTGTGTGTTCTACGTCGTATATATCGTAAGCTACCATGGTGAATGTGTACAAACATTTAGTAAAGGATGTACATGTATGATGTATGTTTTACCTTTCAAAATGAATGATTCAACTATAAAACTAATAAAGCATACTACTTACATATATTTCTTCTACATAACATCATGAACATCGAGAGGATATATATATTATAAGTTAGAAGTATACAAGTATACAAATATGAACACAATAAAATTTTACTGACCTACTTCACGATAGTGTGACGTACATAGATCAATGAAATGTCCCAGAAAAAAACCCTATTCTAATAATAATCCACTTCCTTATCTGAGAGATAATTCATGTTTACGGTAAAGTTTTTTTTTTTTTTTTTGTAATTATTTTATTTTTGATGATGAAACACGTGAAATTACATACTACAGTATTCGATACACATTATAAAAAATTTAAGTAATACTTGATAGAGCAATTACATTTGTCAGTCATAAGGATATAATAAGATACAATGTATGAATATAAATATTACAAATGATTTTGTTAATTAATCAAATGAATTGAATAAAAGCTTCTTCTAACAAATGCCATTTCTGATCCATTTTTACGTTTTGTACAGGGGTTAAGAAACATACAGAGTATTTTTCTATATAAATCCAATATTTCAAATATTCTACCCCACCATATTTTGTGGGGGATATGTTCTTACATCTACATTTGTATATATAATACTTGAGTAACAACAACATATTATTAACTGTTTTACTGTTAACAAAATCCTCAGACACACCTAAAATGACTTCATTTGCACTGAAAGGCAGGAGAATGCCGTAATTTTTAATCCAATCTATAACGGATAGCCAGAAATTTTGTTATACATTTACATTCCCATAAAAATGAGAAAAATATTTTTCTTAATTTCTGAACAAAAAGTACAAAGTTCAGTTTCTTTTAATTTACATTTCAATAAAAATGAATTACATGGTAGAATCCTATGAACAACCTTAAATTAAAAGATAGGCAAAAAAAGAGTTTCTGGTTATAATGAAGGGGATGGAATAAATAGCATTCCAATCCTCAATCTGCATATTTAAATCTCTTTCCCATTTTTTTTTATAAGTTTACGTTAAAGGTTACACTGGACTATTTTTAATATACATGTAAATGATTTTTACTTAATGTACATGTATATTTTTATTTCCCAACTTATTTAACATGTTTTAGCCAATTTATAATTATATAACCAAAAAGCCAAGCAATTAAACATGACATATATCTGTATAAATTGCTTGTAAACAAAACAACAATTGAACAAAAAAGAATCGAATATTTATGTTTAAACAAAATGAAAATTACATAACATTATAATGAAGACTGGAACTACAAACTAATTGTATAATGTGTGATCAATTGGTTGATTTTCTTTAGTATGAAACAACTAATATTTTAGAATAAATTCGTGCGTTAAGAGCTTCTAGTGAGACTTTTGAATGTATGACTTAAATTTTACTGGGTTAAACATTCTTAATACTGTTTTAGCAAGGTTCTAAACGCAAATAACTGGGACAAAAGGCGTCCTACTCTCCACAAGGGTGGCTTATTTTATTTTATTTTTCGTTTACTCATTTTTGCAAGTTTAAATTTCTCTAAAACCACGAAAACGTTAAGATCTTAAATGGATTAAACTCTGCGTATTTTTAGATAATGCACATTAAGCACGACCATGATGAAGTATTAAAACTGACAATATTGCACTCAAGATCTACATGCTTAACTTGATATATATTTTCAGTAATGCTTTTTTTTATTTTAACAGTTAAAATTATCATACTCTAATGTAACTTAACTTTACTCTGATTAAACCATGACTGTGAAATACAGTTCAATAATACAAAACAAATGCCTGATTTGTCCACCTAGTTGTATTCTTTTTATAGATATTAACGTCACGGGTATTTACAATGTCCAAAAATAAACATTTTCTTTTAATCATGTTAGTAGCTTTAATCGAATGACCTACTAACGATTAAAATACTATTATTCTAATGTTTAAATTGAAATATGTAGGACAAAATAGATATCGATGTTTACATTTTAACCAACGAATGAAAAAATTAGAATGATAAATGAAAACAGAAGAAATATATTTTTTAAATATTTATCGAGCGAATGAAATTACAAACCATGTTTCTTTGAACCTAATGAAATTGGAATGTTGATATTATAATTACATGCTCTACCATTCATACATTTCTAATATGTATTCTGTTCACGACCATTGGGTTCGTTTGCACTTAAGCTTTTCTTCTTTCGTGTATCAAATACAGAAGGATTTCATTATCATCAACTGTTATTGACACTACACTAAGATATTCATAGTATTTTCGAGATTGTTCTCTCTAATTATTTTCAAAGAATTCGGTATACTCAGACATATATTTGCTTCATTATGTAGGAAATGTAAACAGTTTTGTTTTGATATATAAAACAGCATATATAAATTGTATTCGTAAGACGTCTAAGTCCTAGCGATATATTACAAAAGTGTACTAAATTCACTATTTCTTTATTCAATTTACGATCGCCCACTCAAATCATGTTCCATATTCATAATCAAATGGGGAAATTAATACACATAAAATATTAAGCATTACTATTTTTTAAAATAGCCACTTGTTAAATAAAACCATACGATATAAATAAAATAGATGTATGAAACTTTTCAAGACCTCTGTATCTATTATAAAGGTAGGGTAATATGTCTTTTACGTGAAAACAATCTCTTATTATCCAAACAGAAGTCAATAAAGGACCGTATTGCTGTGTACTTGTTTTTTCTACATTGGCTACAGTTATAGGATAGGGGAGGGTTAAGAACTCACAAACATGTTTAATCCCGCAGCTTTTTTGCGTCTGTCTTAAGTCAGGAGCATCTCGCCTTTGTTAGTCTTGTACTTAAGATCATTTATATTTTGGAGCTATTATGACATCCATTTTTACTGAACTACTACACATAGATATAGGAAAAAGTGGTATGAGTGCTAATGAGACTCTCCATCCAAATAACAATATATAAGTAAACCAGTATAGGTCAAGGTACGGCCTTTAACACAGAGCCTAGGCTCACACTGAACAGCAAGCTATAAAGGGCTCTAACAATTACTAATGTAAAACCATTCAAACGTAAAAACCAAAGGTTCTAAAAAACAAGAAAAAAAAACATGTGTATTCAGATCTCAGCTCAAGACCCCCTTCGGGTGCAGGATATTTTAGCTGTGCTGAAGAACGATTAATAGCCTTCGGCTGTTAACTTCGCTTTGGTCGGGTTGTTGTTTCTTTGATATATTCTCAATTTCCATTCTCAATTTCCATTCTCAATTTTACCTCCAAAACCTATTTTACTTGAATTGAATAAAATGAAAAACAGAAATATATCTTTAAAATAAGAGGATAATATACAGATTTTGGAAACTATTAAGACCCCTGTATATATTATCCGAAAAAAGGTTAACTTTTTTTTTTGAGTAAACAATTCTTTAAAGAGGTAAACAAACACTTATGCATTTACTAGGCTACCGTTATGCTATAATTATTTCTTTACCATTTTTTTCATGGAATATGCGAATCCATCCAATGCTCAAATAATGGTACGTGAATTTCCGTACCTAAGATCTTTAAAAAAACAGTAAAACAATGGTCGAGGAAAATTATGATAGAGAGGCATTCTGCATTGTTATTTAATCTATAATATTGTTTGATGCAACGTAACCATATAAATAAGGATACCCCGAAATCTTCTTACTCTTTCTAGTGAGTAAACAAAAATACAGACAAAAATAAAGGGTCGCCTTGTAGAAATTTATCAATAAAAGCATCGTTCTTTTGACTTTGGCGTTTTTATTTACGTACAGTGAGATTTTGTCCACCAATTCCGTTTTTTTCTCTCTATGTTCGCACTTTATATACAATATGATAATAATTCATGTGTAATTTGTCATTTCAATGAGGTTGGTAGGGTTAGATATTCATGTGTTTTTTCATTGAACTATAACCTCAACATGCTTAAGTAAGATAATAAATCTAACGTTTTTAATATTTAAAAGTTTAGTTGGTATGCTAATATTTTCAACCGAAACCATGTTCGTTTGACCTATATACATGAAGCTGAGTCCTACTATAAAGTTTTCTTTCATTTTATTTTATTATCTTTGACAACAATAATTTTTGACAGTGTAATAAGATAATTTTCATCAACACATGAGGATATATATATGTTTACTCAAAAGCTTTCTACTATTGATGTGTTACACAATCAATGTTTTACCTGTCTCATTTTCAATAGTATATCCTATATTTAGAAATGAAACGGAATAGAAAAACATAAAAACTATAAATATACTTAACTTCCTTATCTGGAAAGCACTGTGTTTTCATGTTAATGGTGACTTTATGTATATTTATAATTATGTCTATAAATACATGCAGATGAAATACTTCGGAGTCTACGTTAAGAAAAACATAACCTCTCAGTAAATAATTAATATATACTTATTTAATTATCTTAACCGCGTGTAAAAAAATAAAATATAAGGGTATTTTTGCTTATAATTTTTTATTATCAGTAGATTATTTTATAATCATGTTATAGTTAATTATAAAATTGAGAATGAATTAGGGAAACTATCAAAAAGACAACAAACCGACCAAAGAGCAGATAATAGCCAATTATTATGTTTACTATAAGGATACAACTAATCCAAGCATGACTTTTGAAAATTATTATATAATAGCTAACTTAATATCTATTCAGTAAAAATGTTGCATAGATTTAAAAAGATGTCTTATGAGTGCCATTGCGACAACTCTCCATCCAGGTCAATGAAATTTGTACATGAAAAATATATAACGTTTTAAACTCAACAGTAGAACGACTTACTTAGATATCAACCAAACACAACAAAAAGCAACTGATGTTAAACGCATTCTAGCACGTTTGCTGTTGGAAGGCTCCTTATGTCTCTAAATTGAATGCAATGTATTTACCGATTATATAATATGAAATATAATAAAAACGAAAATATATATGTAGTATTTAATCATTAAATCGTTCTTCACTTAATGTGACTCATGTGTCTTCCTCCGTCTTGGATTTTAGAGATGCATATATCAACCGGTCTAGATCGTTAATGAAATTTGCTATTTTGTAGAGTAGTATGTAATTCATGTGTGAGACTTTTGATGTAAAATAGTAAACTATGAGTTTCATTATATTTGCGTCTGTAATTTCTAAAAATAAAACACCATAATTGTGTTTAATTCATTTTTTTCTATTATGCAAATTAAGGAGAGATAACCCATATTGTAGGAGAGATAACTGAGATAAAGAAATTTTATCATAGAAAGTGTTGTGAATTTACCTGTTTTAATATGTAGCTAGCAAACAAGTTCGGTGACACCACTGAAAGCATGTTATGAGAGCTATCTTCTCTCATTCTACATTGTTTTATCTTAAGGATGTACTTAGGTGAGGTTAGGTGAAAATTAATAAATCAAGAATTTAAAATTGATACTATAAGCTGGTAGAGCATTCTTAAAGGATAAAAATAAGCTAAAATATTGATAGGTCATGGAACTCCTTTTTGAGATATTTGAGATTTAAAATATGGCGGGAAAAAGTTGACTCGGACTTTTTCCTCATGTTTGCATTGGTATTATTTGGGTCCCAAAACAAAAGAAGGAATATTAAGAATCTTCTAAAATTTTGGTAAATGACATTTCATGAGCTATTTAGTCTTATATGAAAAAATAAATGGGTGTTATGGGTGAAAATATTTTACCTTGTTTTGTATGGAAAAACACCAAGGAGTCCGAAAATTTGACACGAGTTCCAAAACCTCACCTAAGTACATTCTTAAAATTCTATAGTGTAGTTTTTTTCTTTAAAAAAAAGTGGATTGTCCATGCATAATCAGTACAAAATCTGACAATTTTACACAACCATTATCGTAAAAAAAAGTCCTGTGAGCCATAATTTTTATTATTATATTTTTGAAATAAAACATGATGAATTCTTCATTTTGACAAATTATTAAAAAAATTCTATAGATTGTAATTCAGAAACCCATCCACCTTAACTCAAGTAAGTATTTCCTATTCCAAAACAAAAAGACAAATTAGTAAGGGTTAGGACTGGTTTTTAATGAAAAAGAATGCCAGTGTAGAGACAGTATCCTGTAATCCTGTTGTGGAGAGGGAGAATTTGCACTTTTTAGATGTTAAAAGTCGCTCAAAGTCCAAAAAAATTGCCAATTACATAAAATTGAGAATGGAAATTGGGAATGTGTCAAAGAGACAACAACCCGACCATAGATAAGACAACAGCAGAAGGTCACCAACAGGTATTCAATGCAGCGAGAAATTCCCGCACCCGGAGGCGTCCCCCTAAACAAATACATATATTAGTTCAGTGATAATGAACGCCATACTAAACTCCAAATTGTACACAAGAAACTAAAATTAAAAATAATACAAGACTAACAAAGGCCAGAGGCTCCTGACGTGGAACAGGCGCAAAAATGCGGCGGGGTTAAACATGTTTATGAGATCTCAACCCTCCCGCTATACTTCTAGCCAATGCAGTAAAATAAACGCATAACAACACGCACATTAAAATTCAGTTCGAGAAAAGTCTGAGTCTGATGTCAGAAGATGTAACCAAAGAAAATAAACATACATGTTTATTATCAAGATATTATTTTATGCTAGATTCATTGAATGACAAAATATTTGTTACTTCGGAGGCATGTTTTGTTCAACAAACAATCAATATCTCGTTGGACATATCTGTGCAATTAATCATGTTCTTCTTGTCGACTTGTTCCTTTATTCGTATGAGAATGACTTGATACAGGTGCTTCTTACGGAGAACGGAAAGAAGCTAGCCTTATTCTGTATCGTTTCTTTCCGCTATGAATATGATGCTCTCTCACAAAATAATCATAAAGTTAATGACTTTGTTTTAACATTAATACATCTATCCAATCAAACTTGAAATATAGGATGCAACAGATAGAGCTCTGTAATCTGAATTTAGAATTGGTTTACTACTAGTGAAACATTCGGGCTACTTTAAAGTTACATGTTTAATGAAGTGAACATGTTTATGAATTTTAATAAACTTTCTGAGTACTAGCTAAACACCTAGATTGCACAATGTTTTGGCTTGCCTTAAAGGTAAAACAAGTAGTTTGCAGAACAATGGAAACATCTTCAGATCCGACACCCTAGTTCATTCATACAGAGGATGCATATATACGGCGACATGATAAGATCTAAATGACCAAAACAGACACAAAAAGAGTAACCACAATCAAAAAGTAGCTTATTCTTTTAATGTTTTGAATATCAAAAGAAAGAACATATATGATGTAATTTCAAAGCACTGTTTCTTCGCTAATGATATACTCGTCGGCCAACCGTCAAACTGACAATAGCAAAGACCAAGTTCAATTAAAAAAATTAGGCTGCATCCTACAAATCATTCAATCAGATCAATGTGGCACATCGGTGGATAGTTGTAAACGTTCGTCTTTGGAAAGTAGTCATCGTCAAAAATATCTGGCATGCATTCAATTTCCTCCTTTTTAATCTCGTAAATCGTATGAATGATGCATTCCTCCTAAAATATATGAAACAGGATCTGTAATACACCAAAAATATTTGGTTTAAGTTTTGTATCCTGCATTGATCTTTTGATGTCGTCCCTAAAGATGTGCATATTTCTATAGTACATAATGAAATACGGGTTACTGCATATTGATCTAACAAAAGGAAAAAGACTTATTACATTCAGATGTCAAAATATAAGATTGTTCATTCTACAAGATTAATGCCGATTTTGTAAATATTGTGAAGTAAAAGGTTGTTTTAATTGTACATTGACTATCCATTTTTGATATGTGACACACTTTATAACACAGTTTTTAATTATCTAGGCGCAAATCTTCAGCTGGAATCCTCAAGTAGAGAAACTTGTGGAATAAAGGAGGTAGGAGTCTCACGGAATAAACGATACATGTGATTACAACAGGAAATGATTATCAATTATTATTATCTGTATACTAATTACAAGTCTTAATTATTAAGTCACTGAGAAAATACCAATGTTGTGCTTATTGAATTGTAAGATAAAGTTAAAACATCTAAACATGCATCTTTTATACATATTGTGTTTTGTATTTAGATGAGCACATACCTTGGGTCTCTGAATTTTCTTCACCGTCATTTTCAGATATTTCACAAATACTAGCATACCAACTGAACTAGCTGCTGTGGCAACCACGACAGAAACAAATTGATAAATATGTCCTATTTTGAAGCATACATTTAATCAATTATTAAGTATTTATAGAAAAAAATAAAATCACAAAATATTCCTGACTTGGTACTGGCATTTTTAAATGTGATAAATGGTGAATTGAACCTAGTTTTTAGTTTTTTAGAAACGATATCGAGTCATAATACTGATACTAATTTCAATCTATCAAAAAATAAGTTTATCCTGTTAATAAAGATTACACATGAAGGTGTTATACCAACACTCGACATAATTTGCACAGTTGTCGAAATACTGAACCTCAAATGTAACTTGCCAATCTTGTAAATTGAAAATAAAATAATAAAAAAAAACCTCCGGGAACCTGAATGATTAGTAAGTTTTTGATATTTTTTATATACATGTATATCTACATGTACGGAGAATTGCCAAAATGTTGTTATGAATCTTGTCAATATCGAAGCACTTATTCGATTATATAACAGCGGGACATAATAGTACATCAGCTGTAGTATAGAAACTTGCAAGCACATAGAAAAAAACTGGTATTGGTTTCGTTGTTTGGAGTGACATTTTGGTATCATCTAAACTATGAACGTTCAAACCCAAAAATTTTAAAGCAAAGTATTATCAGACTGAAAGAGTTCTGATTCTCAGGAGCCTCAATTAGCCAAATTCTGTTTTGATAAACTTTGCATCAGGCATTTGAACCTCAGTTTCAAATTAATTGCCAACGTAGAGTTTACTATACAAATTTGTATAGATCCTTTCAGTATTAAATCACTAATGATTTATTTAGGTATGTGCATTACCATCAGCATGGAGCACAAACGCCAATTCTATGTAACTGAATGGAAAAACAACGGTTTGATTGAAAATATTTGCTTAATGTTGGTCACTCTACATCTGTGAAATGACAAAAACAGCTGCAGTATTTAATGTATCATATATGCTTCAGAATATAGGTTACATATTAATAAAAAAAATTATCATGTTTACCACGATTAAAATTTTGCTACGCGCCAGACGTGGGTTTCGTCTACAAAAAAAACTCATGAGTGACACTTGAATCAAAAAAGGTTAAAAAGACTAAAGTCATTGCTTAGTCTAGTGAGAGTTATATTGTGTTAATTACAATTGTTTCAATTGGCAAATATTATCGTTTATATTACCTTCAGTATTAGGCATTGACAACGGCTTGTTCGCTCCTCTCGGATCTTAAAAATAAAATTCAATCTAGTATATCATTTTACAAAAAAAAAATACATTTTGAGTGTAACAGGTCTTCTGATTGGCTTACAGTGTTCTGGCTCTAAGCTCATATGCATAATTTTGTCATGTGACCGTGACGTCATCAAGGTTTTTTGATGATTTACTCCGACTTAAAATGGAACTTAGAATTAAATTATAATGAATTACTGTAATATTTTTTTCTGTCGATGATATTCATTCCTTAAATTTTCGATGATATAAGACCACCATTATCTTAATGCATTTTATGTTACTTTTCAAAACATAAAAAATGTACAATTTACATAACAAATTGATAGAAGTTAAGGTTAAATATTTTACAATCGTATGATGTTTATAATCTCAATTTATACGTTATGCACGTGAATGTTTATATTGTACGGACTCCATATACAGGAGAGTGATCCTTACACAGAAACTGCTCCAACAGAGTTATGAGAAAAGATTAAAAATGGCGAAGACATCAATATAATAAAATACATGATAAACCAAAGTTATCTTATTATTATAGTATTAATGAATGGGTGTTTTTATAATGGCCCTGTTATATGTCCAAGGTCTGTAATAATGGTCGAGGAAGTCTGTAGTGGCCCGAGGCAACTCCGAGGGCCATTACAGACATCCGAGGCCATTATTACTGATCCGAGGACATATAACAGGGCCATTATAAAAACACCCATTTCTTAATACATTTATTAACCAACTGAACAAAAGTGTATGTGTTGCTGCCAACTTGATGTACCCTCTTACTCTTTTAATGACAGTTTAGTTTGAAAAAAAATTTGTACTTCACCATGATCGTGATAAAGCTTTTAAATATACCAAATATCCAAGATATTAAGTAGAAAGAAGTTATGTGTTGAAAACAGGATGAACAGTGATCCATTTATATGGTTCTTTATAACTCTTTAATGTTTGTTGCTGGTTACTAAATTAAATAAAATAAAAAAGGTATTATACTCTTTACAACTTGATTTTATTATCTTTATTAAAAACACTAACAGGGCCTAATACAGACAAACTGGGCATTAATACAGGGCCATTACAGAAAAACAGGGCCATCACAGAAAAACAGGGCCATTACAGAAAAAAACAGGGCCATTACAGAAAAACAGGGCCATTACAGAAAAAACAGGGCCATTACAGAAAAACAGGGCCATTACAGAAAAAAACAGGGCCATTACAGAAATTATGTAATTTTTAATAAACAGTCATTTTTGGCTATAATGTACTTAGTTGGTTAATAAAGTGGTATTACATGGATATGGCTGGTTGTTTGATTCTCCCAATCATGACGAAATATTACATGTAATAGCTTGTTATCTAAAGTTGCAATTTTAACGTTATTTCATATTGTAATGGCTTGTAGTTTGCAGCCCCCTGTTGTTAAACGAGGTTACATGGTGATTGATTGGTGTCTGAAGTTCGTGTTTGTGGCTAAATGTAACTTGATTGTCTTTCTAACCATTATAACATGAATAACAACAACATCAACAACATTTTTTCATTTGAAGATTATAACGCTCTTAGGTGTAAAACAATTAGTTTGAATCAAAGTGTAAACATAAATTGTAATGATTTTTTTTTATGTTGAAATATTTTGAATTAAGCATTCTTTCTGCCATTACTGTCTTTAAAATGCACAATGATGCTATGTTTTATGTGAACAAGTCTGTCAATAATAGTATAAATCAGTTGAGTTTTTTTTCTCTCGTTTAAATGTCTTTATATGTGTTATAGCTTGGCTTTCTATTAAGTTAACTGATTTTTGAAAGACGACAAAGACCTTTAGTATTGTCTCTGGTTTACGATATCTCAATGGAATTAATACCACATCATATTTGTATACATCCTTCTATATTTCTATATTTTTATCAAATACTCGTTGGCTGCCTGGCTATAAATTAAAATACGTCAATGTATAGAATAAAAAACAAAACGACATTCACTTGCATCCTCTGTAGTTTTGACGTTAATAGTAGTTCTCCAAGGACCATTAGTTTCCATTGTCGTTTTTTCATCACCAAATGGATAATCTTCGACAATCTTTGCTGTACAATAATGAGTATAGTTGTTGTAATATGAAGAAGCAGTTTTAAAAGTACGACCGTTATAATTACTGGATAAATAAATAACAGTAACCATTTAAATAAAATAAACCCCTACTACATAGATGATAATTTGGCGAGAGTTGTCTGCCAGTAGTTTATAGGTGGCTATGTAAGCCGACAGGCTAAATAGATGAGCCTTTTTAAAAACTAAGTTTTATTTCGTCTCAATGTCTCAATCTGAAATATGACACAATCAGTAAAATCATAGATCAGACGAGTTTTTCTAGTATCTAAAAAATAAGACCGCGGAAACATGAGGATTGAACCATAGACAAAACGCAACATTATAGGTTGCACTTTGTAAAAGCAGCTGTTTCTCAAAACACGCCTCTTTTGGGGAGATCTTGAATAATCATAGAAAATTAATTTTGTTTACATACTGGTTCCCAGTTATGCTCTCTGTGTTCCATCTCACAAAGACATAACTTTGGAATGTTACCAGTAAATAAACATATGTGCATATTGTTTACATTGAAATCTGTGGTAACTTTTCATTCGAGGTAGGGGTAGTTAAGAAAATTAGTGTTAGATTAAACTCTGAGAACTTCATGGCATATAAATGTTAAAAATATGCCGCACAGTCCTATATTTTGACCTTTGAAAAACATTGTGATGCATATGAACTTTCAATTCTAGGATAAGATTTTTTTTCAAAACTTCATAGTAAAAGTGGTATAGTTTTAGCTGTAAAAAGAGTTCCTATGGGAAATTGCATTGTCAATATTTACAGAAATGCAACCTATACACATACTTAAAAGTTTCATTCGCCTTTTTTTGAAATTACAATCAATTCATCATTCCCACATGATTTTTTATCAGAGGTTTTCCATTCGTCTGATATGTTTCAGGTATTAATTTTGCCCTTTGATAAGGGACTTTCAGTTTTGCAGTTTCCTTGGAGTTGTTTAATTTTGTTATTTTACTTGTTCATGTTGTTGAAACAATATAATATTTTTAAACATCAGTTTTTAGTTTATAAATTTCAAGTTAAATTTATATGGGTTTTATTTTGAAAAATACGACTTGTTATTCAAAAACCATAAGTTCTCTAACTTTAGAAAGTACTAGTTATGGGTCTTGTTTAAACTTTGAGAGAACCATTTACGACATTCCTGCTAGTCATCCTCTTGGAGCTACAAATGTCACATAAAATAAGAATGACTAATCAATCTGAAAATTACCGAGATTAACAATATTGTACATGTTATGAAAGAAACGCATATGTCATATCGAAAGATACCATACATTAATGTAAATACCGTTTGATCATAACACTGTACATATACTGCTTTCAAATCATACGACAGAAACACAGTGGAATAAGTTATATCTTGTTCGGTTTTCAGGCGAATCTATTTAGTACAATATGTGTATAAATTTTCATAGGTGACGTTATGTTTTTTTGGTGTTGGTACGTAAGCATAATGCACAATACATAATTCTATTGTGGTGTAATGGTGTACCACATTAAATAAATGGAAGTTTGTCAGTTATTGGTCCATAGTTTGCATGTTGTAATGTACTATTATATTATCTATTCATGTAGGGTTTTCTCCCTTTCTTAGTAAATCTATTCAGTTACATACGTGTATGAAAAAACCTTTCATAGGTAGTAAAGGCGTCATCTTCATGTAATTCATCTACTAGTATATATATGCTGAATAACTGGCATGTATGATTCAATTTGTTCCAGGCGAACATTTCACATGGAATTCCAATTTCAGAACATTCCTTGCATTTCAATAAACAATTGGCTAAACTGGTTGGTTCGACTTCAAAAACTTTGTTTATCCCAGGGCCAACGGGTCTCATGTTATCAAATTGTTTGTAGTAGAATTCGTCTGAAATTATACATAAAATAGCAAGGTGCATAACTATGATCCTTCAATATGAAGATGGTTATGATTTTAACTAGATGGTAAAAAAACTCTTATTGACCCGTAGAGTAAATTTCGTTTTGTTTTAAATTGGCATTGTTAATGATACTGACTTATACATTCTGTTATGTTAATTGGTATTCAATAGACATGGTACATACTTTTATTTAATTTTTAAAGACTTAATAGAACAATCATTTTCAATTTTCAACGAAAATAAAATTAATTTGAACAAGTGATTTACCATTTTTTCATTTTTTATTTTATTAATTTAGAAAAAAAAAAGATTTTGGAATGATTGTCAATGCGAGAACCCTCCACAAAAAACTAAATGACACAGAACTTAACAACTATAAGTCACCATGCGGTCTTCATCAATGAGCACAGTCCATACCGCATAGTCAGCTATAAAAGGCCCCAAATTGAAAAATATAAAACAATTCAAACGAGAATACTAACGGCCTAATTTATGTAAAAAAATGAAGGTAAACAAATATGCAACACATCAACAATCAGAACAATACAAGGACGAACTATGAAAATGATTTGAAAAAGGCTTGCAACTGAAACGAATTACATGTATACAAATAGAAATATATTTAACAAAAACACAGAGTGGACCTGGCTGTGTACTCGTATATTCCAACAACAAAAAAACACTGAATACAGATCTGGGAGTACTATAAGTTACTGATAGCTTGTTAAAATCAAATAACGACTTATAGAAAATATCATGTATTTAAGACTTAATTGTCAACCAGTACACATCCAACATATAATGAATTCAGTGTAAAGCGAAATAAACAGTCAGGGAAAACATGACCTTGTGCATACAGGTATCGACAGATTGTATATCCCTGAATGTGTATATGTATATAACAATAATATTTAGTTTGCTTTTCATTTACTAATAACAAATTCAATATTTAAACAAATAAAACAATATTCATGGAACTTATTAGAGTGTTGAATCGGTTACCTATTACGATAAGTTTATTTAAATGATCGATAAGTTTACCAGGATTGTTTCTAAATTTCAGGGCACGGAATGAAAAATCACTATTCATATTTACAAAACGACCTTTCAACTAAATAAGAAATTTTGTGCTTCACAAGATTGTGAGGAAGCGTAGTGTAAAGAGTTATCAGAGGTACCAGGATTATAATTTAGTACACCACTGTCAACACCCATTACGTGATATAAAAATGTATTCAATCAGAACTCTCTTTGGAAGAAATACTTATCTATTTTTCACAGGTTTTACGTTAATAGCCAAAAATGTAATCGAATTGAAAAGCTGTCCATTCCGCGAACGTTGAATGCAATTAGTAAATAACATGAAATACCATCAGAACATATCTTAAACATGTTAAATGACGTCATGGTAATTGTCTGACAAATACTCAGAAAGTAAAATCACAATAATACTGAACTCCGAGGAAATTCAAAACGGAAAGTCCCTAATCAAATGGCAAAATCAAAAGCGTAAACACCACATGACACGCGTGGTTAACAACTGTCATATTCCTTACTTGGTACCGAAATTTGTCGTATTTACCGCTATAGATAAGTCAGAAAATGATTGAACAACTTATAGTGTATTATTTTAAGAGTTGTTAAAATCAAAATCAAATGTCTGTTGCCGATCAACGTTGGCCTACCACAGTCTAAAAAAAGAGGATAGATGACATCAACACACAAAAATACCTGTGTCCTTTTCACAGACAAAGCTTCGACTACAGTTTACACAAAGGTCGTTTTCTCCAAGTTCAGCAATAATTGAGGAGCCATTTATTTGCAATGGTGAGTCGGACCAAATATCTTCTATATTTTGTCCAGAAAGTATTTATGCTACAAAAATATAACCTGATTATAAATAAGTGCGCAATTAAGAAAAACAATGTTAAAAACACTTTTTTCTCAAATAATATTTACTATATACCATGATCAAATAAATGAAATTTTAGGATAAATTGTCATACAAATACATGCGCATGCGTATC
Organism: Mytilus galloprovincialis; assembly: GCA_037788925.1. Classification (NCBI taxonomy): domain Eukaryota; kingdom Metazoa; phylum Mollusca; class Bivalvia; order Mytilida; family Mytilidae; genus Mytilus; species Mytilus galloprovincialis. Next base: position 53,428,327 of record CM075332.1, read on the forward strand.
TATGAATTTGTATTGTTCTTAGGCATAATTGCATATTGACATTTACTTTAAATATGGGGTTCGTGTTGCTCAATGTTTAGTTTTCTATGTTGTGTTTTGTGTAATTTTGATTGTCCGTCAATCTTTTTCTTATGCCACGTCGTTGCAAGTTTATTTTCAACTGATGAGTTTAATTGTCTTTTATCTTTCGCCTTTCTTTTATAATGAATGTCAATTACAAAACAAGCATACTTACAATTATTGTAAAATAACTCTTGATTAGATATTAAAATAATGAGTGTCTTTCCAGCATTTCAATACTGAATTTTTTCCATTAAGTTTATTTACGAACCCTGCATTAGACCAAAGTCCTTTCGTGAGAAGATACAACACCTCCAAATATGATGATTCTGTATTTTCCGACATTAGAGAACTATTTGTTTCTTCACAGAAATCATTTGCATCTGTCCAGGTTACATTGGCTATATAAAGTGTTAGCATCTTTTTATCTGAATAAAAAACAATATCGAATCAGCAAAAGCATTATTGTAGAACAATTTGGCTAGTAACGTGCATTATGTTTCCTTCGTGAATGAATTTTAGACTTAATCTGTCATTATGATAAAAAAAAATCATCTTAAAAGTATGAAAATAAATAACTCAGCTCTGAATAGGCTATCAGTCAATATTCAGACTATTGTCTGTGTTTGATAGTATTCAGTATAAATTAGTTTCACATAATTTACTTGCAGTCAATTAAGTACTGTTCCTAGAAGTTTTAGTATGTTGTACAAATAAATAACAACTTCGTCGAGAAAAGTGGGAATTTAGAATGAATATTTTTTAATTGACTGACAGGACAATTTATGTTTAAACTGTATTTACCGCATCTGAAAATTCTAAATAAATGTTTACTTTTATAGGATATTGTACATGTTGTATAACCTTCAACGAGTAACACAAATTGTCAAGTCATTTTTATAAAATAATCTTTACCGTTTCAAGCAAAATCATCATTTAATGTACCACATTACCATGTTATGTTGTATCTGACAATCACAGGATTTATTTTTAACTAAAATTATGCTTTATTAGAATATGACCGTTGAAGATCAAACTAGTTTTGATTCACTGATTCGCATACGGTTAATTGCCATCGTTTTTTTTTTTATTTTATTAAAACGTATTACAATTTTATTTACCTTAGTGTACTGTTTCAATAATGAAGTTACATCATTTGACAGTCACATTACGTTATGTTTCCTTCGTGAATGAATTTTAGTTTTAATCTGTCATTATGATAAAAAAAAATCATCTTAAAAGTCTGTAAATAAATAACTCAGCTCTGAATAGGCTATCAGTCAATATTCAGACTATTGTCTGTGTTTGATAGTATTCAGTATAAATTAGTTTCAGATAATTTACTTGCAGTCAATTAAGTACTGTTCCTAGACGTTTTAATATGTTGTACAAGTAAATAACAACTTCGAGAAAAGTGTGAGTTTAGAATGAATATTTTTTAATTCGTTTTCTTCAGAGTGTATTCGCTTGTTGGTGATATAATGGATACTTCCACATATTTTGCAGTTATAGTGTATATAATTGTTTTTAAGATCCGATCCAATCGCAATGCTTGGCCAACGTTACTTCTTTTTTGTCACGAAAATTCATCTAGATATATAGAATCGCTGTCCAGACGCCTCTTTGACGAAAAAACAAAGACAACTTTATCCTTATGAGATCAAGAAGATTTGATATCATCCTATCTAAATGGTACAAATAAAAACATTATAATGTTGTTCTGTTTTTTTACTGATGTCACGAGCAGGATTGATGTTGTCTCTCATTATTTAACTTGCTATGTGTTTTCAATAATATACTACTACTTACTAACTTGCTCAAGTTCTATATCACACATTAATCTGTGACGTATATTGCTATCATTGCATTCGTGTGCCTCCCATCCAAAAGTTTTATTAACATCTTCGTACACAAGGACTACACATAGTAAAAACGCAGAATCTTCTTTCATGTTGTCCAGCGGTAAGATGTCATAATACCTTTGTGTTTTAACAACTGTCTTGTTACTCACTTGATGAACTGTCCAAAATGTGTTGTTGCTAATAATTTGACACAAAAATAATGAATATTTAACTGAATAATGTTTGACATGTAGGCAAACAAAATGCTTCAAATAAGTGCCATTGTTTTAGAATTTGAATTTTTATTATAAGTTTTTTTTTTTTTAATATTTGTATATATGCAGTGATTAAGTTCCTACAATGGTATAGTATTTCAGACTATTTACTTCCTTCCATATTATGAATGGAACCTGTACTTTTCCGTCCAATTTATTTATGAACGTTTCCGTTGACATTGGTATAACACAAGAACAACTTATCACAATACATGAGGAGGTATTAAGGATATACACATCTGAGGAGCCAAAAATTTCTAGAATTAAACTTTTTTTCTTAACCTGATTTTTTGTTTATAAGACTGTAACAAAATTATTGAGAAAGAAAAAAATCATATGGTGGTGCACTTTGTTTTTGCTACGGCTCTTTGACAATCCCAATTTTGATGATTTTCCCATATTTTACCAAGTTTTACCAATTATTGTGCTTTTATAATTCCACAATTAAACTTTTTTTCATACTTTCTATAAAGATGAAGTGGACCAATCTGAATAAGTTTTACTTAAAAAAATATAGGTAGGTGTTAATATAAGAAAGTTTTATCATATTTTGACGCTTTTTTGTGTAAAATTAACCATGCTGTCAATTTTGTAAATTTGTAATTTTTCTCAGTTTTAAGAACAAAATGCAAATTATTTCAACTTTTCTGTTATAAATGATTGACAAAATACATATCTAAGAAATTTTAAAACACCAAAATGATATGGGATGTACATGATTCTTGTAAAATCATTTTTTGTATCCCTAACCCATTTTCTCAAAATTCTGGCTAAAAATACGGACTTGATTGGTCGTAAATTTGAAAACTGGATTACTCAAAAACTGTTCGTTTTAAATACACAATTTTTTTCACAGAGTTATGTTTGATTAGAATATTTTTTTCAAATTCGTTGATATTTTCCACTTGTTTCACATGTTTTGGAAATTATTCAAGAACGATTTCAACGAGACTGAAACGTCAGAAGAATACATCCTTAAGATAACTGTGAAATGTTAGACGGCTTCAACACAACATATGCAGATACTGTCAAAGAGATAACAATTCATCCCCATCCCACATACATTAAATTATAAATTAAACCGTCCTATTTTATAAATGCTGCTAAAGAATTAAACAACTCATCATCGTCATCATCTTATTTATTATGCTACTTTTGTTGCAAAATGAACCGAAACTAGCTGCAGTGATGAAAAAATATCTCAGTAATGTAAAATACGATTTTTGTTGTCAATTGTAGATATTGATGTTGTATTAGGTAATATATCTGATATTAGTCTTTTAATTTCTAATCTTGTGCATTTATTTTAGCTTAAACAAAAACGATATTTACCATTCACATTTCTCAGCTGCGAATTTTTGTTGCATTCTTGATCGTAGATAAGGATATACATATATTAGTGTACTTCCTTTTGATTGGCATCTCTCACGTCCATTCTGCCAAGTCATCGGTTCTTCTACTTCTAATATTGAGGAGTATAGTGACTTCTCTGTAAGTGCAATACGTTTGTCTATATTTTTGTTCAATTGTATTTATTGATTTCAAATTATGTACTAAATATTTCTTGGTTCAAATTGAATTCAACGCCAAACAAAAATAACAAGTTAATTATAATGACCGATGTCTTTCGTTATCAAAACAAATCAAAAACAGAAATAGGATTTTCTTACGACTTCGCTAAGCGTAGTATATAAACAATATAGGCTTAGTTGTATCATGTCCTCCAATCTTAATTTTCAATTTGTATATGCCAATAACACATAACGATTAATTTGTTGTTTCATTCGGAGATGTCAAAATCAAGGTATATGTTTGGCTAAAAGACACTGATGGTAAGCGGATGGTGGTAACTAACAGTTACCACCATCCGTAGAGGGGAGACAACTCTAGGGATAAGTTTTTCTTTTCTAATTTTTGCGTAGTAAAAGGTTTATTTGAGCCAACTGCTTGTCTCATACATACTATTCGGCAGTTCGGTGATACTGAAACCAAATTTGATGCATTTAAACATTCTAATTTTCGTAAAATAGTCATTAAAAAATTCGAGCATGATGGTCGTAACTAAAAAAACAAAAATGTTGAGGATGGTCGTAACGTAAATTAGTGATGGTGGTAACTCTGTTTAAAGTAAGACCGAATAAGACAAGTCATGAGTTTTAAACTCGTCTTTTATTATATGCATATATAATATGATGTTTGTCTGAAGATTTATTTTTTTATTTTTACATACAACGTATAATAAAGCAATTCCAATCCGTGTAACACTTATCAATTCAAAATTTTAAAAGTTCCTAAATATTAGTTTTGGGGAAATTTTGATTAAAGTTTGATTTAAAATTCCAATTTTTTTAAATGTTTTGGATCAAACAAGGGAATTCAAAAGTTTGTTTTCACCAAATAATAAAAATTAAAAGGGGTAAAGTGCCAAACGGAAGAAAATTGGAACCAATTGAACGAAACAGCACAAAATGAAATGAAAAGTCATTATTACTGAAAATATAATGTATAAAATTAACCAAAACGCAAATAGTTGAATTAATGTAAGCGGTTAAATTCATTAACAATGTAAATTTCTCAAAAGTGGAGATTTCATTTTAAAACAAAAAACACAGCTCTGGTTATGAGGTTATAATAAGAAATGTATCAAATCATTTTTTAATTACAAAATAAATATTTTTAAGAAAAGTCATTTTTTAATAAATTTTTATCCAGTATCCTGTTTTTTTCTTTTTCTTTAGATTTTGCATCTATTGAAAAGATAAACTTTTTAAAAAAATTTTTAGGATGTACCTACTAGGTGTTTTTTTTTCAAAATCTACAATTTAAGATTGATACATTCAGTCGAAAGAGTATTAGTGAGGAGTCAAAATAAGCTAAATTTTTTATAGGTTATGAGGTCGTTATCGAGACTAGACCATACACGCCAATTCGCAGGTACATACCTGAGTTAAAGAACATATGCTTTATTTAAGCCTGGATTTTAAGAAGTCGTATTGTTGTTTGGTGAAATTAAGCTGACAATAAGTTGCACAGTTATGTTCAATGACGAAGTCCATGAAAAGCTTGTGGCCATTCATACAATTTAAACATATAACATTCACATAATTTTCAACCTGCATACCGGGGTATGTATGTGATAGTTGCCGTAGTACATTAAGTTCTACCTAAGACCTTGTAATAGTATCCTGGCTACAAGCTTAAGCCTCGCTACAAACCAGTATTTTATTTTACTCTTGAATCTAGCGCGTGTAGCAGTGTAAAATATGTATCAACAATATTCATACTTTCAAGGTTAATACAATGTTCATTGCGACACTATGGATTCATTTTTCATTCCGTACCAATACTTAGAACTAAAATCAATGATATACCGCAATATATAATCGTTATGTAACCGATAAAAAATAAAGACAACACGTTAAAAAATCCAGGACTCCGAAGTGCATTTATTGATTTAATTTCCCCATGAACGACCAAAAGCCGAATATTTGAAGGTCAATAGTTTACAAGAACTACAATTATAGCTGATTAAAAGTCAAAGATTATTGTTTAGAATTGTACGCTCAATAATTTTAACTGTCGACATGATTGCAGATAATAAAAAGTCGTAAATAAAAAAAAACTAAAAACAAATACGAGGGAATACACGGGCACTTAATAATTTTATGCCTTAACGTACAGTAAAAATACATTAATACTCAACCCTAAAATACTTTTTGGCTTAATGCGAGTTGCTTAGTTTTCACTGTTGCTCCTAAATGATGAGCGTTTGGAATACATCAGAACTGTGTTTGTTTGATAATTCTTTAACTTAATTTCTGCATACAATTATCAGAGTAACAAATATTATTGTTTGTAGCAAATTAAATCATATATGACATCGGAGTTTATTACTTTTACTTTTAAAATACATTGATAAAGGTTTGTCTAAATACTCGTGTTACGGTCATCTTTCAAAGTTACGACCATCTTGTGTTGGTTACGACTATCATCCAAAATACTATAGTTGAATTTACGATCATCACACATTTAAAGTAACGACCATCATGCTCGAATTTTTGAATTACTATTTTACCAAAATTGGAATGATTTTATGTATCAAATTTGGTTTCAATATCAACGCACTCACTATAAGTGTATATGAGACAAGCGGTTTGGCTCAAATGAACCTTTTACTGCACGAAAGTTGGAAAAGAAGAACTTATCCCTAGAGTTGTCTCCAAACTCCGGATGGTCGTAACCTTTATTTACGACCATCCGCTTACCACCAGTGAAAAGAATAACAATTAGATGTACGTAGATTTCGATAATCAAATCTTCAAAATCATTAGGCCGTACGTAAAACGTTTGAGGTATTGATTTTACAAATAAGAGCCATTAGTGAAAGGTTAGAAGCAAACTAATTTTTTCCTTATGTCGTAACTTCCCTTACTCTTTCACGAATTTGACCTAACGAATTAGACTATTTACCAGATTTGTATACCATAATCAACATGACGGGTGTCACATGTGGAGCAGGATCTACATACCCTACCGGAGCACCTGAGATCACCCCTAGTTTTTGGTGGGGTTCGTATTGCTTAGTCTTTAGTTTTCTATGTTGTGTCTTCTGTATTATTATTTGTCTGGTTGTCTCTTATTTTTAACCATGGGGTTGTCAGTTTATTTTCAATCTATGAGTTTGACTGTCCCTCTAGTATCTTTCGTCCCTCTTTGTGTACGTCCGAATTAATATAGATATAGATATTGTAAAATATTTACAATGCGAGTGTACATGTAGTCACATTGAATATTACTTTAAAAGGCGTAAAACTCTATACATGTGCTTGTCTTTCAGATATGCGGATTTTTTCGGACTCAAATTCTAGTTCGACTGCCCCAGGAGAACTAACTCGTGTGTGTTGTCCGGCGGTACATCATGTCAGCTTACTAATTGAATTACCAACAAACTTATTGTTTATGATATGTTATGTACATTGTACATTGTACAAGTAAATTCAGTAGACAAAAGTTAACAATAATGCACACATTAATTTACCAAACTACGTATCAAACAATATTAAGTTGCAATATCAAAGTGTTCCTTGTAAAATATGCTTTACATAAGTCGGTTATCAATTTTAAGTATTAAAATTCTAAAACTAAATATTTGATGTTAACTAAATGGTATTTATTTTCTCCCTTAATTCTATATGTCACTTACCTTCATTTGCCTGTATTGTAATCAATTGAATAACCCGTATGCCGACCTGAAATTTCATCAACCAATTTATAAACTTTTCTGAATGTATTTTATGTAAGTTTTAAATTGACATAACGTTATTACATTCTGACATGGACATGAAGCAAGATATTGTCCATTGTTTACGCTGTAGTAGGGACTTCTTTCTAAAACAAATTGTCTGAAACTGACATTCCGATGGGACTATCTATTGTAGACTTACTTATTTTTTTAGGTTTTGCAGAGGAATCAATAGCTTTTTCTTCGTACAATTCCTATCAAAATTATCTATCACTAATAGTCTATTATATTTGTTAAGGTTATCTTTAACTTCTATCCACTCTGTGATATACGACACATCTGTTTCTGTTGTTGTGTTATAAGGATTTGTCTCATTTCTGTCATTCGTCTGCTAAATATATTTTCGGGAAAATTAATAGAATACAGATTCTGTGTAGTAGCCAATGCTACACCTTAATTAGCCATTGCATTAAATATTGTATCGTCAATGGCTTTGGTTTGCCTATGGCTGGCTTGTGATACATGAGCGAATGCTTTCGTTTGCCGTTATGTTTTGATCTTATCCGTTGATTGCGTAGCAGTGAATGTAAAAATCACTTTTTGTTTTGTATTCTGTAAATTCTCATCATATTCAAAGTCAACGTTTATCTTATTTCGATCCGAGATGTTGTTTTGTTGTGACTAGTGTATGTTTGTTTAGGGGCCGGCTGAGGGACGCCTCCGGGTGCGGGAATTTCTCGCTGCATTGAAGACCTGTTGGTGACCCTCTGCTGTTGTTTTTTATTTGGTCGGGTTGTTGTCTCTTTGGCACATTCCCCATTTCCATTCTCAATTTTATTCAATACATGGCTCGGTGCTTTCATTTACTGTTTTGTTTTGATCCACCTCATTGATTGTGCAGGTAATGTGAAATCTTTTTCATTCTTGTATCGCTTTCCTTTATGGATTCTCTATAATCAGTTTCAAATTCATAGTTTAAATACGCATCGCCAGGTCAACTCTATTTGAAACAGATGCCCATGGATGTCCGCATAGCTTCAAATTAATACAGCTAAGTCTAAATTACTGTATTAAAGTAACTCGTTGGTATAAGGGCAAAAGAAAGATTTCATGCATAAGTATCTACGAAAACAATACAGTTAGGGTCATCCGCCATCAAGAAGTTATTTCGCCCACTGATCAGAAGTTATTTGTGTACCGGCTACTTATTTTCAAAGGGGAAATAGGCATACTAACTGCTTGAATATTTCTAGAAAGAAAACAATATTGACAGAAATTGCCCATTTCTAACGATTGAAACACTTGATGACTGTTTTTTTCTAAAATGATATTAAAAATTTCAACAACTGTTACGCTTTTTTATAACGTTAACAGACAGTTAATTTTTAAATTCTGATCACGAAAAAACAATATTTCTTACTACTTATTGGATTTTAACTTATTCTTAAAACAAGTAATTTTGGAATTCTATATTTGTAAGAGCAATTCAGGACTTTTTTTGCAATGCAGAGCTTGAATTAGGGTATTCCAAAAGTAGATATCGTTATTCATTGTTATTCTATAGCTATCTTAAATGTTAATATTCCTGGACCAGCTGAAAACCCCGGTGCGGGATGTTCTCGCTTGCTAAAAACCCGCTTGAAGCCTTCTGTTGTTTTCTGCTCTTTCGGGTTGTTGTCCTTTTGACATATTCAAATTATCATTTTCAATTTTATTTACAATGGTATTAATAGTTATCAAAGTTACCAGTATTATAAATATTACAATGTATAACATATTGAGGACAGGTCTCTATAATATTACTGTACCCTAGTACTATCTCAATTTGAAATAGTCCTTGAAAAAATAAACCTGTTTTGATTAGTTTCATTTGACCATATGGCTCCAAGCAACGCATGGTAGCTAAACAATTCATACAGTGCTAGAACTCCCAAAAGAGTATTAAACTATATGATGGTTGAGAAACTGCAGCAGCTTTTATGTTTATGTTCAAAGTTACCATCTCCCTTTTATTTTTTCCACTATCATGGCTGCTTTGAAGTTATATGTTTTTTTAAAGGGGCACTAGCTACGAGTTATATCAAAAATCTAATATACTATTTTTTGCTCAATCATTAATGAAATGCAAATAATGAAATAATAATTCGTTTGTAGCAACCAGTATGGTTCAATTTTGTCAAAATAAGCTAAAAAAAAAAACATTGATTACGAATTATTCACTTGTAAGTGAATAATTTGGCCTTATTGAATCTGTATTTATGTGAACTTCAATTTAACCCCTTAGCTTGAGATGAATAACACATGAATTGTATGTGTAAAGTAATTTAAAGGAAAAGAATGTCAACATTGAAAGTGAAACAAAGGTAAATCATTTGATTGACTGATTCGATTTACAAAAAAAATCATACTTATACAGGTAAAAACGATGAGAAACATTTATTTATCATCTATAATATGAAATTAAATAGACATAGAAAAATCCAACAGCACAAGTTTACTTAATCTATTTATATTTATAAAATATATGTTCACACCGCTTATATGCATGGTCATGGGATGACTTTAGAGGTCAACTCGATAGTTAGACTTAAATACACACGAAACGAAGCTACGTATTTTCATGCCAGTGCCCTGTTTATTGTTTATTAAAGACTTTTAATTGTTTAGATAAATGTTTTATATTGTTATAAAGCAAATATGAGAATTTGATGAAAATCGGTGAATATGAATTTGACAGCTAGTGTCCATTTAAAAGATTCATATTATGATAAATGTAGTCTATTCAAAGCTGAAAAGAATCTGTTACAAGGCAGGATGCAAAACAAATTATCGACCGAATTAAATGAAGGAATAAATACATAAAAATACATAGATAAGCCTAGTAACAGGTAACAAAGCATATCATGTGTTCACAAAAGCCTAAAGGTTCTTCCCAAGACAATCTAATGGTCATTCCCTTATGAAAAAAAAACAGAAAATCAGAACCCTGAAGTCAGCAAACTGTCATAACATTTATCAGCGTAAGAGCTATGGTTATATTTTTTAAAGAATGTCACGAATTTTGATGTGACTTCAACTACATGTGTCACCAATTTTGCTGTGATTTCCACTACAGAGTTATTTTAAAAGGAGTCTGAAATTTAGTGGGTTTTTTTGCTGGTTGCAATACAGGTTATGATTTTTGTTTAGTTTATTGTTTTTATCATAAATCAGACAGTTTGGAATACACTGTGTATGTAAATAGCTTTTATGCTCAAAATGCAGGAATTGAAAGGCATGGTAATTAATTTATTACGCATAAATATGAAAACAAATTTCTACTGATACATTCATAATAGGGAATTTGAAAGATTATCCGGGTTTTTTCAGTATAGCCTACTATTTCTTCTAGTATATTTTATTCTTGTAATATACAGTTTCAAAATTGAGAGGTTGTCCTGTTTAGCAGGCTGTACATATGAAAGATGTTTTATTGCTACACAGAAACATGTAATTATATACACTTTTCTTTGATCAAGTTAGCCATATGTAGTAAACATTTGTAAGAAAAAATTATAAAAGTAGATGAAATACCCCTTATATGATCAATAATTATGTTGAACAAACATTTATTTCATCTATCACGACATAAGTCTGTTCATTTTACAAGCTAAACCTTTAAATTGTTAACCTAAATTATTAATAATGTACCACTTACCAAAGTAAACATTTGAAAAATCATAATGTATTGTACACGACTCCCCATCTACCTCATACTGAAAGAAACAAATTTACAATTCAACGAATTCACATTCCCTGTTAGTTTTTAAATGTATACGTTAATTGTAATATCTGCTTAGATATATGGCTGCTTCACGATACGTCTTATTTAGGTAAAGGAATAATTTATGAAACTTTAGAAACTGATAACATTGAAATTTATTTTCCTTGAAATCATGATATAACTTGACATGAATGACAGGAATGAATGTTTAATTATAATTACAACAAAGCTATCACATGTTGACAACATCATTCATATTATTGTCATCTTTTTCATGTTATTCCTAGATGTTGTACAGCCAATGTCTTTGAAGTAAATGTTTCGTGTTCCTTCTTGTTCACTGTTACCTACTACAGTGTTGTCAATCAAAAAGATTTACGTTACTTAACATGTTAATATATCATGGAATCGAAGTTGGTGAATATAATCTTCAGAGAATATGAATGCATTTTCAAGCTTTCAGTTTATATAACTCTAAACGTGGCAATGTTCAATTTTATCATTTTATGTTGCTATTAGAGAGGCCAAAAATACAAAAAGGGTATTCAATCTCACAAGTCGGAAATAAATTTACAACACCGTGGCAAAATATAAGGCATAACAACAAACATTATAGAAAGAAAAAATGAGTATTATGAATTTCATTTTATAGCATACACCGTGTTGAAAATGTTCTTCGTAGTAAGTACAAACTATAAAATATATAAAAAAGAAAAAAAGTTCAAACTCTGAGATAAGTCTAATTTAGTAGGTCACATGCGGGATGAAATTGTAGGTACGACACTCGGACAATATTCATTTACTTTTAATTAAATATTAAAGCAAGATGAATAAAAATATAGATTATTGTAACAAAAATTATTTTTTATAAGGTGCAAGTTTTATTCAAGAAAATATCAAAATATAAAAATGTCTGATTGTATAATGCACCAAATAAAAGGCAATATACCACATATTCAAATTTTCCAAAATCTGGTCGAAATTCTGTCATAAACAACACCCCTACATGACATATGCATGCCTATGTGGATCGTTTGAATCTCCTGTGGAATAGCATTACATGTGTTTGACAAAGGCATTATCCCATTCGTTTAAGGAGTTGATTGGTTGAAAATTCCCTCGATTCCTTCTGTTAATAATATCCAAAACATGTTCGATTGGAGTATGAATAGGTGAACAATTTGGTTATTGGAACATGATGATATTGTAACAAAAAGGAAACACTTCAAATAATATGTGCATGGCTCTTCCAACTTTAAACATTATAACAAGTCATTCCAAAAGCGAATAAACAAAAAAAGATATAATTCTGTCCGAATATTTGATCAGAAAATGAGTAGCTCTGTGAAAGGAATTGTGTTCATCTATGCAAGACAGGCACTACTATATTATAGCAGGCCTAGGGAAATGGCGATGCATATCAAGCAAATATTAGACAGATATATGGTTGGGAAATACAACTGTGTTTTGAGCAGCTCACCTTTTTGGTTCAGTGTGAGCCATAGAAGAGGTTATTACATCTATTTTAAGATGGATGGATATTACATTACAGTGTTTAGAGGCGGTTTTTAATGCTGTCATTAAGTTTTGGCTTTATCAAATAAATGTTCAATCAAACTATATGATATTATTTGTTTTTTTGCCCTAGTCTTTGAATTATTCCTGGATTCTGCCCCATTTTTTTGTAATAATGAAAAGAATAACATTGTATTATTTCGAGGGATGTTAGAAAATTTACGCATTCAGCTATTTATTTCGAGTGGTTTTTTTTTTTAGTACTTTAGCAAGCGCTGCTCACTTTAACATAAACAAAGAAAAAAAATGTTTTTTTTTTTTTGGTTTAAATCTACAAGACATATTTATGCCTGTCCAAAGTCAGGGGCTGTAATTAAGTGAAAAGTAAAAACACAAAAATACTGAACTCCGAGGAAAATTCAAAAAGGAAAATCAAAAATCAAAAGGTAAAATCAAAAGTCCAAGCACATCAAACGAATGGATAACAACTGTCATATTCCTGACTTGGTACAGGATTGTCATTTGTTTATGTGTTACATATTTGTTCTTCGTTCATTTTTTAATATAAATAAGTCCGTTAGTTTTTCTCTTTTGAATTTTCTACACTGTCATTTCGGGGCCTTTTATTGCTGACTATGCAGTATCGGCTTTACTCATTGTCATTTTGGACTTTGTGGACAGTTGTCTCATTGGCAATCAAACCACATCTTCTATTATTTATATTGTATACCCATCTCATCTTCTTCTATTCAGTTTAACATGTTGATGCTACAGTATTGGTAAAACAATGCTGATTAGGAGTAGGGTCAATGTAAAACGCATCCCTGTTCAGATCACGATGTTAAAACAATATTGTCGACGTCGCGATATTAACAATGTTAACATGATATCGTGTTTACATTGTTTACATTGTATGAACTCTTCAACCCAAGTGTTTGGTTGGATTCGTGTTACTTAGTCTTTAGTTTTTTATGTTGTGTCTTGTGCACTACTGTTTGTCGGTCTTTTTTTTTCTTTTTAAGGTATGACGTTGTCAGTTAATTCTGTACATATGAGTTTGAATGCCCTCTTTTATAATGTTTGAAAGGTGTAATCACTACGTACACATATTTTCAGTAATTCCTATATATCCTTAAAACGAACTAAATATTTGTATAATTCTGTCATTTTATTATTCTTTTTAGTTACTGAGATATTGTTTGTAACGACAAAATATGAAAGTAGTTAACCGATTTGTCGTGGCCCTTAATCCTTTTAGGACGCTATTACTTACAGAACTTCAACTTTATTCTACTGCCATCAAACAGCCTCATGTCGTGCAGACACCACTTAATGTTCGCCGCCTACAAGTGTACCAAAAGTGTACAGTCCTGTTAAACATGTTAAATAGCATAAAACAAGCTTAATTATGTCCTGCATTTTCGGTTACAAGAATTACCAAATCGAGGTATATAACATCGATCCCCGTCTCAATGTAAAATATGAAGAAAAAAAAATGGTTTGGTCACTGGTCATGTAGATACCAATATAACATAATTCAATAATAAAAGATACATTTCAAATTTGCATATATCTTTTCTCATTCTGGCATCTCCTACTCCGTACATGGACAAGATTGTGTTTGAACTTGCAGTAATACTATACATTTAACAGAACTTCATACAGTTGATTTAAATCTTAAGTATGTTCTATTTTGGATAAAATGTATGTTTAAAGCAGAGTGATGCTAGCAGGTACAATACTCTTTTGATATAACTATTTGAAATAACGCAATCTATTATAAAGCTATCACACTCACAAATATAACTATTCAAATCCTCTAATGAAATAGTTTTGAAATACACATTAGCATACACTCCCAGTCTCAACAACAGTGTTATTAATAACCCAATAACAATCAAAACCAAGGAATAAACAAAGTCTCACAAAACCAAAGGACATTTACATCAAAAGTCATCAATAATAAATAAGAAAAAACACGAGCTCCACTAAAAACCGGGAGTGAAATCAGGTGCTCCGGAAGGGTAAGCATTTCCTGCACCGTATACCATGTATACGGCATCCGTCGTGTTATTTTTTGTTCAGTTCGGTAATTATGGAAGGCTATTATGACTGATAAATTTACAGATTTTCACTTTAGCAGACACTTACACTCTATAAACTGTTTTAAATTTAACTGAGAAAAAATTTCGCAAGTAAACGAAAGCAAAAATTCAATTCCTTTGAACATAAATACTTTACTGAGTATGAAAACGACATTGCAAATGTAATTATGGCGATGCAATTATAAAACAAAATGTCACAAATCAAGAAGATTATTTTCTGCTGCATAGCTCATAGTTGAAATTTAGTGTAAAAATCTAAGCACACATATTTCGCAATCTAATGTTATGTAAGTTGAGCGATGTAATTATCACCGGGTACAAAAACAGTAGCATATATATTTCGTCCTCCAAGGTTCAATCATAGGTATTGCTTAACGAAGGGTAAATAGGTTGAACGATGCAATCATCACTTTATTAAGCACGCACTCGTTGCTATTTGTTGTTAACAAAGTGTTATTTCTGTTTAGCGATGCGATCATCACCAAAACAATCAAATAATATGATTCCTCAAAATTCGTCTTTCGCAATTTTTATGATCTATTAAAAAAAAAACAGGTTTTTCAAACTTACTTTTATAAATAAAATGGATAGATCTGACTGTTTCATTGGAATAACTTTTCAATATATGACTTTGCAATAACGTTTTGGTGATGCATCATCACCATGCAGAATGAACGATAATGTTACTTAAAATATAACTTCCTAATCAATGGCGCTGATCTTGAAAGAGGCCATGTTTGGGCTTTGTGTTACAATGTTTATAAGGGTAGCACAAATGCATTCTGTGCTGGCTCTTCTACTTTCTGAATCAAGTAAACGACATTGCACCGTCTTTTCATTTGGCAAGAATGTGTTTTACTTCCACATTGTTCCAGTTCATTGTTTCCTTATAATGTCACTATTCTCTTGAGTTGAACAAAGTTATCATCAGGGTAATGCACTGTTTTCTAAATAATCCTTTTTTGTCTTTTCATATTTGTAGTATCATGTTGAGAAACCACATCTCTATCCATGGCTTCACTTTCTGTAAAAACCGACTGAGAATTGTCCAAGTTGTCTCTGTCAACAGACCTAAAACTATTATCGGACTTACTGATAGAATTATCACTTTCATCGGTTTGTAGTTTAAATTAGGGCATTGGTAAAGGGAGCTTTATATATGCAAGCTTTAATCTATTGATATGCACGGACGGTGACAATTTCTTTTTCCTGTTGGATATCTTAAAAGAAGTATATGTGCACTTGCAAGACATGTTACAGTAAACGGGTCATCAAAATATGCTGGAAGTTTTTGACCTGTCTAACAGGTCCTCTAGATCAATAAGAAGTGTCGACTACTGTCAAATCTAGCTTGTGTGTATCTATATTTTCGATTTCTACCATTTTCCTTGATTGGCAAGAGTAATCAAATTTAAATTTTATCGAATGACGCTAAGCAGCACGACCCCCCCCCCCCACCCCCCAAAAAAAAACCAAAACAATTCTGTAAGTTACATTAGTGAAAAGGGAACGGGATTTTAGTAACGAGGAAAATATCCGATATAATTTGTGAATCGAATTGATTACCACAGAGCATTACTTTATTACTTTATAAACATCCTTTCAAATATATAGATGTGTAAAATTCTATAATTTATCACAGAACAATAAACCGAAGAAAGGTCAAATCAGGTCTCAACTTATCAAGAAAGTAAACTGAAAATATATATTTAAACCTAAACATGCTACATATATGGATCACCAAATGGTGCATTAACAACACAATTAAAGAATAAACATTTAATGGGAGGCAAACGTATAAAGGCATATAAATTATACAAAGCGAAACCTGGAAAGTAGTTATAGAACATGTAGAAACTATATACGGACACGAAATAAAACCTATAGACAACGGTATTAGTAAATTTTGCTAGGATTGGTTCATTGACTCGACTATTTGTGAATTGATTTTGGACAATATTGAATTTTATTTCCTTCCAAAAACAAATGAAATGTTAGATTAGGTTGCCAAATGTATCAGACTAGAATGATTTGAAACAAACGCAATGTAATAAATCGTCAGGAATAATTGACTATCGCTATTCTGATGTAGCGCATGATTAATCTGTTTGTTTACTTTTGGCTTCTTATTTTGTTTTTGTTTTTAAATTCATCTATCCGTAAGTTTCTTTATTCTTATCTCGATTAATACCCCAAATATAGTTTATTTTTTATGATCCGCCATAGACAGCACGGGTTTTAAGTGTTAGTCTTGACCACCAGTCCTTTAGTCCGTCTATCTCATATCCGAGCTCGTACTTAGGTATGTCTCTTGCAAATATTATGAAACTCATACATGATGCTAATAAAAAACGAAACTCGCCTAAGGAGTTGGACATTCCGTCACATACAGTTCCAGAGTTCATTAAAAAATTGATATATTACATTTTGTTTCAACTCCGTACTCTTACTTTGATTTGTCTCAGCAACATTTAATGAATCCACACATCTTCCGCCTGATTTTGTTCTTGCGATAAATATTTGTTTCGCAATATGTCGCTTAGATTTTGCATATGATATCGAACAGTTTATGCGCCTTTGAAATTTACCCTGTGTAACCGAATATTTTTCTTTGTAGGAGTTATCTCCCAAAACACTGCTTTCCTTGTGTCCACGTCTCCTCCGTAACCAAAAAAGAATGCGACAAATTTATTTTGTAAAATTGCTCATTATATCCTTCGCATTTATTGTTGTATTTGGTACGAAGCGATATGAACACTCCATATGAGAGTTATTACCCCTTATGCATTTGATATAGGTGATATGCATTTCTATCTTGTAAACCATAAGTGATAGAGACCAAGGATCTTTTGATTTGAGGTCCTTGGTCCAAAAAAATCAAAATTATATCAAGGTCAAAGGCCAAGGTCATATTCCAAATTTTGAATTGGGCTTATTTTCACTTATTTCCAAAAACCTTTTAAGATATCGACAAATTATTTTTACCAAATTGTAAGTTGCAACATGTTGTTATATGTATATTTTGATTGCAATGGTACGTTGAACGTAAGAGGGAGTTTCCTCCCCTCTTGTATTTGAAAATACGCGTATGGTGATATAAATCATTGACCAAATATAATTTTGACATATGGTCATTTGATTTGAGGTCCTTGGTGCATGACATTGAAATTGATCTCAAGGTCATAGCTGAAATTGACGGTCTAGATTTTGACCTTTGCTTTTACCTTATATGAATACATGATAAAGCCATAAGACTTTCGGCAATAGGTATCAAACCATTTGACCTTGAAAAAAACAACTGGAAGTGACCTTGTGTAAACCTGAAGTAGCTATTTTTTGTACTTTATCAATAAAAAATATATACAACCAGATATTTTTGGAATCAGTGTCAAGTAAATATTCAAATATTATCGGAAGTAATATTTTTCAAACCAGAAGTAACAACGTATCTGCCTTATTTAAAAAAATATTCTATAGAAACCATATATTTTTTGGAATCAGGGTACAATAAGCTATCATTTAACGATTGAAATGACATTTTAAACCTAATTTTACTACTTTCATATTAACAAAACATGGTTTTTGGTGGAAGGACCTTCAATTGTTTTCTGAACAATTGGTTTTTAATTGTAATAAGATTTTCTGTCAACTTTGATATTTTCATAAAGCAATATTTAAGAAATTATTAATAAAAAACAAAAAACAACTTCCGTTTCTACAACCTATACTTTATTGTAGTTTTAACATGGATAGCCATTTTATTCGTGATTATTTGTAAGTGAGCGAAAGCTAGGGCTAAAATACAACCAATATAATGTCTACCCATATTAAAACTACAATAAATATAGGTTGCACCAATTATTTCGATTCTGATTAGCCAAATTGCGGAAATATCTATGGCTGATGTGTAAAATTTACAGACAGTCTACCCTCTTGGTCTTAATGATAATATCATGGGCATTGGTAATATATCTAGAACCGATTATGTTAACATTTTGGATATAGTTTAATAAACTGTTCGTAAAAACCGTTCTCATGGGCGTAGACAAATTCGCAATCAAAGAATATTTCGGACCAACCATACAAATATTTCGGACCTAATTTCTATTTCAAAAAACAACGGCAGACATTATATGTTAACCAAGCTCTGTTCTTTACCTATAAATAAATAAAATAAAATTTTAGAGGATTGCAGCACTATTTCGTATTACAGTCCTGAGTATGAAATTATTATGGCATATTGTTATTCTAAACTGTTTCCCGAAATTGATCGCACTGAAGATCATAAAAAAACATTTTATTAAAATAAAATATGTCAATAAATGTTTTAATTCTTTAAATATTGCTGGTATTTTTAACGACCATTCTGTGAAAGACCAAATTTCTGGATATTTTGATAAAACTGAACTCCCTCTTTTTTGTTATATTTACATGAATTCTACCCGGAAATATGTGTTTAATTACAGACAATTGTGTAAAGATGTAAATATTAGTGAAAATACACCTATGTCATGTAATTGCAGTATTTCCGAATACACTTATGGTCCCATTTCCCATGTCATAACAGGAGACCTTAACATCATTTGCGATTGAGAGTTAAAGTCATTCAACAGTTGGAATGAGTGTCGTAATATCATCAACGACTCACTCCGTACTTACTGTTTGAAATTGATAAAACGGGAAAAAGCTGACAAAAGTCTTTAGACTCTTTTTTTAATTCAGTAATGAAGATAGTTGATATTCGTATACAACATTTTAAAGAACATTTTACATTTAACAACAACCATAAAAACCCTATTTCGCGTATCTAACATAAACTAAATGAACTAGCCAAGGAATTTGTGTTTGTCCCGGCTGATAAAGCTGCTAACAATATGATTATTGTTTGTATTGATTTTATATTGAGGTGCTGCAAAAGCAAATCACGAATTCACCAACATTCCAACTGACTTAATTTTTAGAAAACGACATCTGTAACAAACACAAACTTTTAGCTACTTCTTTACAAGCAGAACTAAATACAATGAAAGTCCCAACTATGTACTGGCTTCCGATGCTACACAAAAAAAATTACAAATATAGATTTATTTCACCTTCAAGCTATTGTTCCACTACTAAACTGTCTATTCTATTTACTAGTACAATTGGCACAATACAAAACCTGATAATACATTGTTCAAAAAAGGCCTTTGAAAATAGGGGAATGAATTATTTTTGGAGTGTCAAAAACTCATTGGAAGTACTTGATAAATTGCATGCATATATTGGTGATTTTGAATCTGTTCAAAGTTTTGATTTATCTACCCTATATACCAGTTTGCCTCATATTCTTTGGACATTTAAAACGTCAGAATGCGAGTACATATGTTCAAACTCTTTTAGGTCATTTTTAGTAGCAATAAACAAAAAAAACTATGTCCTAAATTATAAACCTATAATGGTTTACTTTTTTAAAATTGTTATTTGGATGGAGAGTTGTCTCATTGGCACTCACACCACATCTTCCTATATCTATGTCAATTGGACATGCTTTTATACTATATCTGCGCTTAAATTTTTACTTGATAACATTTTTGTTCGCTTTGGAGATTCCGTATATCGTCAAGTTATTGGAATTCCAATGGTAACTAACTGTGCATCACTTATTGCAGACCTGTTTTTCTATTGTTAAGAGTTCCAATTGATGACTCATATTAGCAAAGACCCATCAAAACAACATTTGATACAAAACTTTATCAATACTTTTAGATATGTGGATAATATATAGGCTCTCAATAATGATGACTTCAGTATAAAATTGAGAAAGGAAATGGGGAATGTGTCAAAGCGACAACAACCCGACCATAGAACAGACAACAACCGAAGGCCACCAATGGGTCTTCAATGTAGCGAGAAACTCCCGCACCCTTAGGTGTCCTTCAGCTGGCACCTTATAGATATATGTACTAGTACAGTGATAATAGACGTCATACTAAACTCCGAATTATACACAAGAAACTAAAATTAAAAATCATACAAGACTACCAAAGGCCAGAGGCTCCTGACTTGGAACAGGCGCAAAATTTCGGAGTGTTAAACATGTTTATGAGATCTCAACCCTCCCCCTATACGTCTAGCCAATGTAGAAAAGTTAACGCATAACAATACTCACATTTAAATTCAGTTCGAGAGAAGTCCGAGTCCGATGTCAGAAGATTCAGTATGTATACTAAAGAAATTTATCCTGTTGACCTTACTTTAAATAAAGCTTATACTAACAATGACCACTGCCTTTTTATCGATCTTGATATGTATATATCATTAACGGTAAGCTTAATACAAAAATTTATGTTAAAAGAGATGATTTTTCATTTTCTATCGTTAATTATCCATTTTTAGATAGTGACGTTCCCTTGTCACCACATTATGGTGTTTATATATCTCAACTTGTATGACTCGCTTGAGTATGTAACAACGTAATAGATGTTAGAGAGAGAAATTTTATGTTTTACTGACAAATTATTACACCAGGCTTTACGATATCACAAACCAGTCAAATCATTTACTAAATGTTATCATCGGTATAAGGAAATAATTCGTAAATATAACTAAACATGCAAACATCTTCGTCAGTTCATAAAAGATTGCATATTTTGACTTTACTATTGATTCCCTTATAGGGTCTTTGCATCCGAACTTAACATATTTATTAAAAAACACAGTTGTTGGCATGACACATGTTAGGTTCCTCTCGTATATTTTATCATAGTACGATACTAAACCCCTAACTGGAGGGATTGTGCCTAATATTCATATGATAGACCCATAATCTTACAATCAGATTAATTGAGGTCTGGAGCTGGCATGTCAGTTTACTGCTAGTAGTCTTATGTTATATATGTACTATTGTCATTTTCTGACACCGGACTCGCACTTCTCTTGAACTGAATTTTAATGTGCGTATGTTATGCGTTTACTTTTCTACATTGGCTAGAGGTATAGGGGGGGGGGTTGAGATAAACATGTTGAACCCCGCCGCAAATTTGCGCCTGTCCCAAGTCAGGGGCCTCTGGCCTTTATTAATCTTGTATGATTTTATATCTTAGTTTCTTGTGTATAAATCGGAGTTTAGTATGACGTCCATTATCACTGAACTAGTATACATATTTTTTTAAGGGGCCAGCTGAACGACGCCTCCGGGTGCGGGAGTTTCTCGCTACATTGGAGACCAACTTGTAACCTTCGACTGTTGTCTGCTCTATGGTCGGGATGTTGTCGCTTTGACACATTCCCCATTTCTTTCTCAATTTTAAATGTAGAGCGTTTAGGAAGTCTTTTCCTTGAACCTCTCTTTTTTGTTTGTAACCAAGCAGACACCATAAACAATGTGATTAACAGAAGGGGGGGGGGGGTTTGTGAACAACCAAAATAAATGGTTGTCGTATCTAGGTCAAATATGTCAATTGCAAATTGTAACACTTTGTAGTTATTGTATATGTTTTAGTAAAAACATGTGTATCATTTAAAAGTTTGAGTTTAAATATTTATTTCTCTGCTGTAGTCAATATACGCATGTGAAAACAAATTTTATTGGATTTTGAGCATGGGTTTGTTTACAAAGCAAAAGAAGGGAACATTCGATTGGCATCCGTCGAAAGACCATGGCTAATATATGAGAAAAGAAATGAAACGACGAACAAGTGCATAAAACACTTCATTGTAATTTGTTATCGTTCATTAATCAAACCTTAATTTAGCCTTTTTAAGAGGTGTTCTGTATATTTATATGTTTATGTTCAAATTGTGTGAACAAGGCTTTCTACTGATGTTTAAGTAATACATTACTTTTTTGTAAATAAAATATGTAAAAACAAGAATGTGTCCAAGTACACTGATGTACCACTCGCAATATCATTTTCTATGTTCAATGGTCCATTACATTGGGGTCAGAACTCTAATTTGGAATTAAAATTAGAAAGATCACATCATAGAGAACTAAGTTTCAAGTTGATTGGACTTCAGCTTAATCGAAAACTACCTTGACCAAAAACTTTAACCTGTAGCGGGAAAAACAGACGACCAGACGGACGAACGAACGGACCCACAGACCAGAAAACATAACGCCTCTCTACTCGTGCTACTATCGTAGGTTGGGCATAAAAAAACTTACGTTTTGTGTATTAATATATAAAGTTTGTAATGTATTGGGATAAACTAATTGAAATAAATTTGTAGAAAATTATCCGATTACAAATTTCAATTAAAAATATTATGTGAAATGTTTTTTGTCAATATCCGCCCTGTCATCCATTACATTCCCAATGATTCCGTATTAATTCAAAATTAACTAATAACACAGTGATATCAATGTCCTCGTATATTTGCTCAGTACACAGCTTTACCGCATTCATTTTTTTTGGAATTCCGGTTCTTTTGTCGTCCTAATCGTTTAAAAATAAACATCAAATGTATGTATTGGCTTGTGTTACAGATTATTATTGATATTAATTCATTTTCAAAACAAAACGTTTTATGTTTTATCATATGGCATTTAAGAATTTTATTGATATATTTTCAGCAAAACAAATAACGCACAGCATTTTGTTTATTGATTAATTTTAAACAGTTTTTTTCTAAATTGCCCCCATCATTTGAAGGGGAAACGTATCTAGCGGTTTAAATATTGGAAGTAAAAGTATCAAGTTTCAATCCCAATTGCAGAAAATGCTCTTTAGTATTTCTCTATGGATTATCTGCAGTGTACAATTAATACTTATAATTTATATAATTCGACAAATCTCAGCTGCGGAGTGTAAAACCGAAATCTTCACGATTAATCCAGATAAAAAGGATGTAAAATTACAGGGATTTACCTATCGTTCGTTTGATCATATGTCACCAAGAGCATGCTTCAAAGAATGTATTAGGCGACCACAATGTTTTTCCTACAACTATGACAAGGTTCATTTTACATGTGAAATAAATCTGAAACCAGATTCTGTATCTTTAGTGTACTTTCCAAATGTTATTGGTTATATCTACGTTGTGATCCAACATTACAGAGGGGTGAGTTAATAACAGAGGAGTCTAAATACCCCGAGGGTATCACCAGCCAAGTAGTCAGCACTTCTGCGTTGACTTGAGTTATCATTGATAATTTCATAGTTATAAATTAATTGTTAACAGAACTTTGAATTTTTGAAATACTAATGCTTTTATACCTAAGGAATAGATTACCGATCTGTATTTGGCAAAACCTTAAAGATTTATTTGTCCCATTGTTCTTTAACTTGGTACTTTATTTGGCCTTTTTAACATTTTTATACGAGCGTCAATGATGATTCATTTGAAGACTAAACGCGCGTCTGGCGTAAACATAAAATTTCAATCCTGTTATGATGAGTTTATTTAATGTTGATTTTAAACGGTGGATGAATAATAACATAAAGTTACGAAATGTCACAGAATTCATTTGGTCACGTTTTGAATTTCATGTTATTGTTCAAAACCAAAACATGTAAGGAGCACAATACATTTGATTTGGATAATTTACTTTTTAATACAACCAGGAACATAATTATATATTAAATAGTATGCTGTTCTAAGATGCAACTACATGTGGTAGTGTTTTAACTTGTTAGTCACGTGCTCGTACATGTACTATATACTGGTTTTTGTAAATTGTCTTCGACAGTGAGAACACCCACATACTGTATAGTTGACTGTAAAAGACCACGACATGACAAATATACAGCAATATAGACGAGAAAAATAAACATAATCATTTATAACAAAGCAATTTACAGGGACTAACATTGAATGCGAAGAACAATCAGCAACTACTGAAATGCAATACCTAATTTTTGGACAGGCACTTACATAATATTGTGGGTTAAACATGTTTGTCTGTACTAAAACCTCCCCAACCTACGGCAGTGATGTAGCAACACAGCGTCTAGGAACAAACTGTAAAATAAGAAAAAAAGAATTGGTACGAAGCACGAAAACAACTTACATAAAACCAAAATAATGATATCAGAAAACTTGATTTTGCTGAAAGCTATATCAAAGTATATTACTAAGGAAAATAGCCAATTCTCCAAGCATAATGTATCAATTATTAAACATCAAATGGATTAAGTATAAAGACGCCATAAACAGTTTGAGATACGCATGTTCTTGTGCAATGCGAACATACTAATAAATGGTATTTACGCATGATGTAAGTTCTCACAACTGAAAACAATTTAGTCTAATTGATAACACTTGAGAAATTTTTAAATCAAATCATCAATTAGTTTACGTTGGCTATATCTTCATTTACGGGCTTTATAATTAATATTTCATTAAAAATTACGATGTGATATCCCTTTATGAAAAAAATTATACACATGTCTACATGTACATGTTCAGAAATCTTCCTTACCGTTTCTTTGAAAGAGTTTAATAAAGGTTTTAATTAATTATGAAATTCAAAAGTCAATATGTATTGGTAATACAAACATTGCGTTCATTACAATTCGCTGAAATTCAATCTTAATTTTATACCATGTATTATGTTAATTTGTGAAAATTGATCATCAATATTTTAAATATGAATCCCAATTCTTTGTTTTCATTAATTCTTTACATTTGTAGTTTTTACATTGTTGTATACTTACATTAGATGTATGTTTCATTATAAAAATTTATTCTGATTGGCTAACTGCACATCACATGTTATTCCTTAAGCAATTGCAAAACTCTATAAAACTTCTCATTCAGTATAACATGTGGTCCCACAATAAAGTGCACAGGTGAATAAAATTTTAAAATTATAAAATTCGTGTTTTCATGATCATAGCTAAAAAATGTAATTATAAGTATTGAATGGTTCTGTTTGTAACTTTATGGGGTTGTAAAAGCGTTGACCGTGCGTTTATATTTAGAATGAAGCGATTCCGCGCTTCATACAAAATGTATTTCGGTCATCGCTTTTACACCCCAATAAAGTTACAAAAAGAAGCATTCAATTCTTAAATATCAATCACATATATTTGATTTGAATTCAATATCAACATGATCATAGAGATATTCTAGTTTTATTGTTTTGAGATAGAATAACCAATAACTTTTTCTCTTTGACATTAAATTAATTCAAAATCATTCAAGTATCACAAATCAGATATTCAGTTTTAATTTTTCATTTACATTGGCTTACTTTAATCATTAATGCTATACTCTAATATATAAAGACAATGACGAACACATATTAGAAAACGAATAGCATTTTCATTTGTCCTATATGTATAAAGTTAAATCACAAATATTCTGAACTCCGAGGAAAATTCAATCGGAAGTCCCATATTTATAAGGAAGTAATGTAAGTATAAATATTTCAGAATCCCGTGTTTGACACCTGTATAGGACATCCATGCAGCACAGATGAAGTGTGTGAAATCCTAAAGAATAACAAAACTGTCTGTGTCAAGGATGGTACGTATGAAATCGATTTGCCAAAACTCAATAGCAGGATATTTTCGAAGACTTACCTCCCTTTTGATACTAAAATAGTTTTCATAGCTGTTAGTTAACAGATCATGCCATATTCCTGATTTAAGCATAATGTCTTAACGAATTGATTCATACATATATGGTACATGAATCTCTTACCAAATAGACACAACCCTTTTATCTCCTTTTGAAGTCATTTGGTTCTCTCAATTCTATTTTGTTTTCTTGAATTGTGTTCTTAGTCGAGTTTTTTTTTTTTTTATCTAAACGTCTTAAAAACTGTTGCCTACATTTAAAAGATTGCAGTATCTCATAATGTTCAATCAAGAAACAGGACGTAAGCATATATACTATAATGGTTTACTTTTATCTATAGACACATGAGATCTTGACAGTTCAAACACGTCTGTACGAGTTATTTACACTAAGTCACCTTTACTAGCAGAGTTCGATCGTAAAATGTGTGAAGGTCTAAAGAATAACAAAACTCTGTATGTAAAAGATGGTACGTATGAAACCATTGACATCGATTTGCCAAAACTCAATTGCAAGATATTTTCGAAGACTTACATCCCCTTTGATACTTAAATAGTTTTGATAGCTGTAAGTTAACAGATCATGCCCTATTCCTGATTGAAGCATAATGTCTAAATAAAATTGAGAATGGAAATGGGGAATGTGTCAAAGAGACAACAACCCGACCATAGAGCAGAGAACAGCAGAAGGTCACCAACTGGTCTTCAATGCAGCAAGAAATTCCCGCATCCGGATGCGTCCTTCAGCTGGCCCCTAAACAAATAAATATACTAGTTCAGTGATACTGAACGCCATACTAAATTCCAAATTGTACACAAGAAACTAAAAATAATACAAGACTAACAAAGGCCAGAGGCTCCTGACTTGGGACAGGCGCAAAAGTGCGGCGGGGTTAAACATGCTGAAGCAAAATGTCTAAATAAATTGATTCATGCATATATGGTACATGAATCTCTTACCAAATCGATTTATTAACACTAAGTCACTTTTACAAGCAGAGTTCGATCGTAAAACGTTTGAAGGAATACCTACAGTTGATTTGTTTCGAAAATGTAAGAGTGAATATTAGGGGCAATAAAACCTTCTTGGTTGCATATATTCAGTTTATAATTGAAGGAAAGATATCGTCATCCTTGGTAGCAAGAAACTCAACATTGATACAATCTACTACGGCATAACAGCTTAATCTTGTGGGTATAACTTGAATCTTAATAGTTTGATGATAAGTTTTGGTTATAAACAATAATATTTTCAAAATCCTAAAAACAAAAATGGAACAAAAAATAATCCTTCGAATTGATTTGTATTTTTAGGTTTTAATATACCGCACAAAACACCTTCAAATGTGGCGCTTAGAAAATACACTCAACAAATATCAACGGCAGGGTCCGACTTATCTTCATCTAGAGCAGTTGATGGCTTAACAAATACGTGGTCACGTACACACCTAGAACTATTACCGTATTTGTGGGTTGATCTTGGAACCATTTATAACATCATTCGGATTGAAATTATCAACCGAAATGCATATGGTACGTTTTTAATGTATATTTAATGTAATTCAAAATGATGTTCACAAATTGGCGGATACCACTCTTTAGTTTGTATAACATGGTCATAGTAAAGGATAATTGACCCTTTCAAAGTGTGCATTCAATCGCAAATGGATAGTTTAACTACCAAAAAAAATTAAAACATGATAAGGATATAATCTACATCTTACATTTTCAAGCAAGATAATAAACATATTTCAGATCACAGACGCTCACAATTGAATTGTTGTAATGTCACAAGTCGAAGCAACTTGTCGTGTATATTTTCACCACTCGAGGTGCGATTTATAAAATTAACAATTGATATCAGGCTACACTGGTTTACGCAAAATTCGCATGTAATCTAAAGACAAACTCGTCGTCTAAATGAATAGTAAATAAG
The DNA here is from genome assembly GCA_037788925.1 of Mytilus galloprovincialis. Lineage (NCBI taxonomy): Eukaryota > Metazoa > Mollusca > Bivalvia > Mytilida > Mytilidae > Mytilus > Mytilus galloprovincialis. The sequence continues at coordinate 53,456,571 of CM075332.1, forward strand.
GTAAGTCACATATTATTTTTTAATTTGTATACAACTTTAGCTGTATACACTATAGAGTAAAGCTAAAGTATAACATGTATAATACATATATCTCTTTTATTGTCTGCATTTTCCTTGCTTTATGAGTATTAACTTGCTTAAGGGTTAAGTACATTATCTTCATCAATGGGACTTTTATAATACTGTACTTCTTTTTAGTTGTATAATACATTGGCAATTGACAGCTGTAAGTAAACGGTAAATGTGTTATTTTTTTCTGCTCTACAGGCTACAGATTGCATGATCTTGATATAACCGTTGGACTACACCTTGATCATATGACGATGTGTGCACATTACACAGGCCCAGGTACTAATGGAGAACATCTTGTATTTCAGTGCAAAGGGTGGTATATAGAAAGTCGTTTTGTCAGAATGACAATCATCAAAGGGTCAGAATATTTACAGTTTGGAGAGATCAAAGTTTTCGGATATCAAATAATAAGATAGTTGACAGTAAATTCAAAGTGTTATATTTACAGATAGCATATAATACAGATTTTGGTTATCTGACATTAAGATACATGGTTCCCAACACCAAAAGTTTTCAGCTGTCATGATTTTTTTTTTCTTGTTCGTCTAATTAACTACTTGATCAGATTTTGAATCTCAAACTTGTGAAGAAAATGTATTTCAATAGTTATATGTAATACATTTTGTAATAGTGTCTATATATCTATTTATATTTATGTTTATGTTTATATCGTGTTATGTGACCGTTGATTATTTTCGGGTTCATCTCGATATTTAATTAGATGGCGTCTAGACTAAAATTTACACGAAACGAAGTTACATATTATCTCGCCCATGCCCTGTAAATTGTTTATTTGAGACTTTTTTAAATATGGATAAATCTATTTTAAGAATTTGAGTCAATTTGGTGAGCATGAATTTGACAGGTAGTTACCCCTTTGATAGATAGGTAAACACCATAAAGACAAAACAACAAATAAGTCAAAAGGTACCATTTAGTAAACGTTAAAATGTTATGCAGGATATATTAATAAAAAAACTTAAGCATGACTAAAATGGTAAGGGGACTTTTTTTAACATATTTTTGATTTTCGGCTTAATTTAAAGAGAGGCTAAAGATCCCAAAAGGACATTCAAACTCATAAATCGAAATTAAGACAATCAACAGTTCACAAAACAAAACATAGACAGACTAAGTACTGAGCAACAAGGACCTCATAAAAGACCGGGGTTGGTTTTAGGTGCTCTGGAAGGGTAAGAAAGGAACTGTAAATGCCAAACATGGCAATCTATACACGATCTAAGGCTAGTTTAGTATTATCTCAACTAAATCTAAATTCAAACAAAACCAACATAATGTTTGATCATTGCTTTTATCTCTTTCATTGGTTGGTAAAATTCACTTACTTTCATGCATTGTGTCATTTTGGTACTTGCCAATGTTATTAAACATGTTAAATAAAGATTTTTATAGTTTTTAAACACATATTGAACTTTTCACTTGTTCATATATATATCACCATTTAAGGTGGTACCCAACACCTTGACTAAAATTCATTTGGCTCGTTAATTTTCTAAAATTTTTGACAAAATATTTACTTTGACCCTTTGAAAAAAATATAAAATTTCAAAAAACTTGAACCAATAACTTTCTCGGAAAAATTGGTTGGATATATAGCAGATTGATGGAGAAGCTTAACATTTACTTAACAATACAACGTGATTAAAACGTTGAGCTGATTTTACAGAGTTATCTCCCTGTAGTGTTAGGTACCACCTTAATATCTGTCGTAGTATTTATTATTCAAAGTCACCTAAAATAAATATTCCTTATCTAACATTATAATTCTTTTTTCTTTTTAAACTTTAGTTCTTTTGTCATACTTTTTTAATAAAATTTGCATCAATTTGTTTTGTTTCTGATTAATGGCATCTTACATATAATATGTTACCCTTGACCGGCCGTCTGGCCGGTAATACCGTCCTCGTTTCTGCACCTTTTTTTTAATTTTGAGTCCCTGTCCTACCAGTACTTGAAAATAAAGTGATTAATTTTAACACATACCAAACTGATGAAATCACTGACTCATCTAAAGATTGACATTCAATCTAAAAGTAATAAAAACTTATAAGAACATTGACAATGATCATGATGATAAACATACACTGGTATAATATATGCATATATATAAAGTTATTGATGACAATCAGCTCACCAACATGTAAACAAAATAAGTTGAAAAACTTTTCATGACGAAGAGAATCCAAAACAAGATACAAGGTAATGAATCAGACAAAAGTATGGCACTTGATAGCCCTTCAAAGTAAACGGAAAGTATAGTAACTTTAACAAATTTCTTTGAAAAAAAATGAAATCAAAAATATAAACGAGAGGCACACGATACAAGAGGGACATGGAAACTGGTATGTCAAAACCAAACTGACAACGTGGCTAAAAAGGAAAGACCATCAGACAAACCATAGTACAAAAACATAACATAGAAAAAAATTGATTGAAAGTACTCCGGTAACTTATACCAAATTAAGTCAAGAACCTGATGTTAACTGGTTTTCGTCTGTTGATGTGGTTCATAAGTGTATCTCGTTTGTTTTTTGTTTTTACAGAATAGAACGTTGGATTCCCTGTTTGAATAGTTTTACGCTAGTAATTTTCTTTTTGGCCATTTACAGCTTGCTGTTCTGTGTAAGACAGGACTCCGTGTTGGAGGCCGTACTTTGATCTATAATGGTATTCTATTACAAATTTTGACTTGGATGGAGAGTTGTCTCATTGCCCTCACACCACATCTTATATATGAAAATTCTTTCACTTATTACGGACAGCAATTTATACCAAGAGGTCAAAAAGGTGAAGTTGAAAGTTGGTTAACCGTTATCGAATATCCGTTTCACAGATGATATCAGATATGTTTCTTGTGTCGTTGCTACAATCACGTTCCCTTTTCACTAATGTGACTTACCGAATTAGATTGTTTACCAGGATTGTAAAAGCATGAGCAATACGACAGGTGTCACGTGTGGACCGGATCAGCCCTCATTTTTAGAGGCAGTTAGCATTGCTCCCAAGACTACTTCTTTTTCATGTACTTTTTTTCTAAATGTTTAACTAACATTTTAATATACTTATCCATCAATGTATCTATTTCATTAGACATTCACTGAGACTGTTAAACAAAAGATAAAGGAAAATTAAATTTTCAAACTAACATTGAGTTAAGACAATACCAATGAGTTCAAGAAGATAGAAGTAAACAAAAAAACAAAAACAAAAATCAAATTATGATAGAAACCTCAAATACTCATACATGTAGGGTAGAGCTGTCCTAAAAAATATAATGCTAAGATAAATACGTATAATTTTTATGATAATGAAGAAGATATTGAAGCATTACATGGTGTTTCAGACGTCCTTGTCATACATTTTCTTACAAATGACCTCAAAACAAAGCCAACTGAATAGTTTGGTAATAAGATAAACAAAATTGAAAATGATATCAAAACCGTTACATCTCTTTCTAAACCAAGAGTTGATAAGGAAAGGATAAACAATTTTCATGATTTCACTAACAGAAGTACTGTTTTTTTTTTCTTTGGACATTTTAAATGTAAAACTAAAATATTTAAGTCTTGAGAGCAAGTGAAGTATAAGTTGGCAACTGTTCTTTGCTGACATGATAAACAGAATGCAGGTATATACCAATAAGAAGACGAAACATTTAATTAATTTGAGAAAACTATATAGACCGTATGAGCAATAAATAAGTTCTTCGGTCTGTGATGTTTTATTTTGACTGAAATAACCTTGTTATCAATCAGAGCTAAAATTCATCTAAGCATATATATTATTGTCATATCTTGTGTTGTTTATAACTTTAAATTATATAGAGTTTGGTATGCTACCAAATAATTATATCTTCGCCGTAATTACCACCTAAACAATGAAATTGATATGCATGCAAAAGAAAGCAATTATACACCAGCTTTATTTAACAAAAAAAGAGCAGATATAAAAGACCCGGATATGACAAAATGTAAAACGTATAGAAAACTATTGGCTTTATTTGTACCTTACCAACAGAAACGTTATTCTTTCGTTAGTTGACAGCGATGGTCATATTAGTATTGAATTGAAGCGACGCTATTGGCGGGTGATCATACCAATCGCTTCGCTTTTTACGACTTTAGATTACATTTGGATAACATCATTATTATAGTACGTTTTTTGTAACCAAATGAATTATAATTAGTTCTGTCTGCAGTGCCTGCTAGGAATGTTCTATCGGACACTACACTTATGATTTTAATGACCAAACAGAAAAAAAAATCCTTAGTGCTTTGATGCGCAGAAAATTGTCACTCATTCGAAGGAAATAATAATAATAAGAGTTTGATACAAGACACAAGACACATGACTCAACCTACATATAAATTTAAAAAAAAACAAGTGTACAAGATGCAGAAAAACCGTCATACATTGATATCTTTAAAGTTATTTTTGTTTCTCAAAATAAACTGAACTTTTGACCAAACTCTTCTCACTTAATACCTTCCTTCCTTTGTATCGCTTCTCTTCATAAACAGTAAAAGATCTGCTCAACTTTTTTTAATTTCTGAATGTACTGTTCAGTTTGTGCTGAAAAGATTTATTCACATGTAACAAGTACATTTACTTCAGTGCAAGGTCAATGGTCAAGGTCATGTTCTTAAATTTTTTCACTTACAATGCAACTCATAAAAATACGTAAATGTTATAAAAGGATAAAGTTTTTGTCATTTTTAATGTAGTGACTTGACGCAATGCTGATGATTTTGATTTTTGACACTAGTTGTGTAGTTTCTCCTTTGAACAATGTTGAATACTTAAAATAAGATGATTTGTAGGATTGCTTATTAATCATACATAATAGAGACTAGAAGTTGTTTGGTTTGCAAATCATGATCTCTCAGAAATTGAAGTCTAGGTCAAAAGTCAATTTGACATATCACATTTTGACCTTTGTCATTTGCATTCTTGTTTGTAGATGATAAAACCATACAGGACAAACCAGCATATTTTCTGCATCCGTGTGAAGTTGAAACTGATCATATGAAGTATTTATAAACCCGCAGTAGCAAAACAATATACAAAGTGGAATTATATATTTTGTAAAATCAGTTAAAATAGCCCATATTTTGAAACCGATGCAGTCGAAAACGAACTAACAATGCCATAACAAACAAAAAAAGTCTACAAACCAAAACCGATAAAACAGGATAGTACATTCAAACTTTCTGTATGAACATGTGAGGTTGGACGACATTCAATCGTTCACTGAAAAATTCTTAAACATTAATTATATGAACAATTTGACAATATATAACGTGTTATTAGGATGTATAATTATTTGTTTTCTTCTGGTATATTTATTTTGTACTTTGATAAGCTTAGATCTATCTTGAATTTTGGTCAATAGTCCAGCGGATATCAGAATAATTGATCACTTTATGGTAAAAGCATGAAACTTGGAATACTGAAAGTTTAAGGGGTATAGACAAAATTCAGATATGGAGCCACGAAAAAAAAACCAATATGGCCGCCAAATTCAAGATGGGCGACATAAGTATAACATCATTCACTTGATGGAAGTCTTCCAATTTTAATGAGTCCAGAAGATGTCACAAACTTAAGGAAATACAAAAATGATATGTCAATTATTATTTTCTTAAACTTTATAATACAAAAATCATCAAAATGACGTCAAAATTCAAAATGGCGCGTCTAAATGTCTGAGTTTGGCAGTATTAGTATGTATACACCATCATTGTGTAATAGAAAGTTATCAAACCCGTAAAACTGATCATTTGATAACGACAAAGGCCTACACTGTATCATTATTCATTGGTGCATAGATTATATTTTCAAAATGGCGGCTATATATTTAAAATGGTGCCGTTTAACATGTCAAAATTTAATGTTTGTTAAAGTATGGTATGAAATTATTAAAAAAAGTAATGGATCATTTATTTCAATACAAGCACGTATATACAAACACATTATTATTTAATGTAACATGTCACATTAACTATACATTAAAATGGCCGATACAACTCAAAATGGCGTCTTTGGCGAGTCCTTGTTAAACTTTTTGACAGTTACAGGTGATGTTCACAATTTTCCTGTTGACAACACAGTTGCCGCCAAGAAATGCTCTGTGGGTTTCAGGATTCGTTTTTGGTGAAATGAAGCATATGACGCAGATGAATTGGCAGCCATCGTAAATAGTTGGTGTGATCTAAGACAAAGAACCAAGGGATGATCTTTGAGCGGGCTTCAATATATAATGAAAAGTTAGCCTCACGTATAGACTTTATAAATATTAACACAGAACCTAAAATGAGGAGATTCTTTAGATCGGTCCAAATACCACTCTTCAAATTCTAAGATAACCTCATCATCCCTCAAAACATCTTTGTACTGGCAGTAAGCGTTTGACAATAGACGATACAGTGTGCAGGCTGTAACTTGGTGTGCTCTACGTGTTTTTGTAACATGAGAAGCTTTTCAATATGAATCGGCTGTACCTGGTGATGCAACCTGTGCATTTACTAAAACACTAGTCCATCCACTATCTTCAAGCCAACTAGCAAGAGCTTTGAACGCAGCCATTTCAATGTGTAGGCCACCGAACCTCATGATAGAGTTTTCCTCACCATTCATCTGAGGCCAGTTCCATTGTATTAATTAGACTACTGCGAAAAGGGGTTGGTGATAAACAACAACTGGAGTTTAGCCTGGATTTAACTTTCTTACGGCGCAACGTATAATTTTCAATAAATGTTGTATTATTGCAACAGATTTTGCTTGCTCATAATCAGAAATAGCAGAGCAGACACTGCTGGTAATTTTTCCCATCTGGTAGTACCGCAGCATGATAGGTGGACCATTAAATATTTGTTTCCACTTTAGCCTTAACACATAACACATGTTTTAGCCATTTGAATTCCTCTTTTAATGCAAATGGAAATGAGGACATATGATTGAAAGTTCTACCTCAATTAATGGGTTATCTGGTTCGCTTAATCTTAGTGCAGCTAAAAAGAATTTGAATAACTCTCTGATAAAAGAGAAACTCTCTTTGACTGGCATTTCAACATAAGTTCAGATTGGTCAAATGTTTGAACAACGCCTTGAACATCATCTGAAATATGTTTCAGTGAAGATATATATGTACCATGGAATTAATCTTTTGACGATATACTGCTTGGATTGTGGTCAATGTTGTCAACAGCAGATGAAGTAAATACATTTTGTAGTAACAATATCTCATTGGCCATGGAAGTAGAAATTGCTTACATTCGGTCCTAGGAGACAGATAGTCCAAGTTTGAAGAAAGTATCGACTAGATTACGTCTTACAGTGGATCATGATTTCCAAATACGCACAATCTGGATGTTCATGATCTTTCTTGTGGCGGTTGGATAGTTTTTTTGTACAACTATATATCAGAAGCTGTGCTATTGTTAATGTAGACTAAGAATATGAACAATCTTGGATGTTGGGTCCAAACTGAATCACACTGACTAAAGAAAGCAATGACTGGGGTACAGAAGCTTCCTGATATTTCTTTGGGAAAGGTTCCTTTAAATTCCGAATTTAATTCGAAAATATCTTTACAAACAAACATATCTGCTTTTGATATGTTGACAAAATTATTATCTAAGTCTTCTAAAAAATCAAAAAACAAAAATACTGAACTCTGAGGAAAATTCAAAACAGAAAGTCCCTGACCAAACAGCAAAATCAAATGATAAACCACATCAAACATATGGACAACAACTGTCGTATTCCGGACTTGGTATAGGCATTCTCAAATGTAGAAAATGGTGAATTAAACCGACTCTCTTTGATGCAGGACCTGTACCATCTTTGAAAGTAAGAATGTTTTCACGGCCTTGTTTGTAAGCATCTAAGTCAGGGAAATTAGATACAATTCTATCTTTTAGTCGAGAACTATTAACTCGAAATGAAACATTTTGTTCTTTCCATATAAAGTTTACATAGATCTGAAAACTTTTACACACTTATGGTCTCATCGCATGAACTTGTTTCATTTATATAAGAGACTAGGTCTGACAATCCAATGCCATCGATATGCCTTTCTTCTTCGATTCCACAATATAATTTTGCATTTCAATTCGAGATGCTCGATTATATAAGGAAACTAAATATTTAGAATTGTTCTTTGCTTTCTGTGCATTTAGATTACCAGCGCTCAGCGCTTTACTTTGCAAGTAACAACGTGTCATTTAATTTACTGTTCATTCTCTCATACGTGTATCTTGTCCAAACGTTGAGAACTTATGAAGGGTTTCTTGCACATTTTCATTACAGAAGAAGCACACAGATTGGTTATTGGTGGACTGAACGGGATAGCTGCTCTATTCAACTTTGTTTTGTTGAGTTTTAAGTTGCAAGATTTTTGCCAACATACTTTGTGGTTAATAAAAGACTGTGTTATTCCAGTTCCCTCATCTTAGTTTTAAATGCACACATAAATGCCTTCAGGCATCAATCGTAATTCATGAAACTTCTGAATATTGTCAACTGGACTATATAAAGGGATCAATTATAACAATTTTTTTGGACTCCTTTTGACTTTTGGAGGCCATTTTGAATCTCACTGCCATTATGGAATTATTTTTTATTGATTCATATTGAGAATATAGATTAATTAGCATCATAACTAGCAATATGTAAAGTTTTGTGCCTTTATATTCAAATGATCATGACTGTTGGCGGTCATTTTGAAGTTTGTGGCTATTGTGGGATATTTTTTTATGGTTCCATATCCCAAAAGGTTTATGAGCATCATAACTACAAGTAACACGGTGAAACGTTTCATGCTTTTACCAGAAATTGATCAATTAAAACATTTTTTTGGACTCTTCCTTTTGATTTTTGGCAGCCATTTTGAATTTGTCGGCCTTTATGGAAGTTTCTTTATTGTTCAATATTCGGAAAAGATTAATTAGCATCATGACTATCAATATGTAAAGTTTTGTGCCTTTATATCCAAATGATCAATTATACCATTTTTTTTATATTTTTACAAGTTACTGTTGCTCAGTCTTTCTTTCGTTTTTTTATGAGGTTTTTTTTTGCTGACTTTTTTTTTTATCTTTTAGTACGTTTTTTATGCTGCTATGGCGTTTACAGTTCCGCTTGGACTTATTAGTTGTGAGTGTTCCTTTGGTTTCTGCCGCCTCATTTTTATAAGACATGTTAAATAGGTGTTGAGAAGGGCAAACAAAAACATTATATTTGGTTGATATCACATCATGCCACGACATGACCCTTTTTTGTCTCGTACTAGTACTGTATCAAGATCATAAACAATCATAAACTCTTGAAGACTGCTATATATCATTTATTAGAAAATCCTAAAACCCGAATAGGATGACCAAAAATAGCATAAGTATTTTGCATAGTGACCATGCGCTGCAACATTTGCTACGTCGCCTTTCTTCAGTTCAAGTACTACGGTTTTAGTTGCAGGTTGGTACTCCTTGTCGTTGTACGCGCTGGCACGATTTCCTGCAACAACTTTACCATTGACTACAAAATCACTCTCAAAACTGTTATTAGGCGGTGTCAATGCAGTCCAAGTAAAACTATATACACCATCATCTGGACAAGTAAACAACCCGTTTGACGGGTTGTAAGCCTTACCCATGTTCAGGACGACCTGGTCGAATATAACAACCGCTTTTGGCTTTAAATTTCTTATGTCTGATCCGAGGTTGACATGAAATGCCACTTTCTTTGTGTGATCAGTACCACTGCATTTACAGTTTTGCTCTGCAATGGAAAAAAATAAAATACTTTCTGAATTCGATTGTACTCTTACACAATTTTCATACAGTCAAATTCAAATCAGATTTTTCTTGACATTTAAATATTAAAATTTAAACATGTTTGTGAAAAAATGGAGATAAAACATTGCAATACATTGCAATACTAGAAATAATATATCAACAGTCAAGTGATAGTCATTGGGTATACGATTACCCTCAAGTATCTGACACTTTCATATTTAAATCAGGTGTGTAAAGATTATGGTTACTCTGAGCGATGGGAGAAAATATCGGTTTCTCTCTTTTTTTTTATATATTTACTATAAAAGAAGATATGTTATTCATCTTCCAACGTAAATTAACTCACTTAGTTTTCTGGTTCTTAATGTTTTGTTTTTCCTCATATAAAAAAGTGACTATATGGCCAATTCTTTATTAAAATTTCTAAAACAAAATCCTGTCAAACTCTTCTGAAGTAGACTTGTATACTGTGAATTCAGAAATTATTGCGTGATTTATGATAGCAATTTTGTCATTTTAGACATTAATGCGATTTGAATTTTTACGATTTCGGGAAAAATCCTGCTTTATTCATATAAGATATTTTAAAATGCGAGTTCTAATTTTATTTAGGGTTTAATTTCACATTAAGGTATCCGTATTATTCCGTTATTCAAATGGATTGATGAAGAACAGCTTAGTGATAGTATTGGTTGTATATCATTTGTTCGTATCACAATGCGAAAAGTACACTAGTATCTTTGAACAAGTCAACATCGTTCGAGAAAATAATTAACCAGTTAATCATGTTAATGTTATCAGAGCATTTTGCTACTATGATCATATCATTTGACGAGTAAGTAATTAAACGATCTGCAAAAGAATTTATTCACAATGATAGATATAAGAAGATGTGGCATGAGAGAACTCTCCATCTAAGTCACAATTCATAAAAGTAAACCAGTATAGGTCAAAGTACGGTCTTCAACACACACCGAACATCAAAGTATCAGGGCCCCAAAAAATACTAGTGTGAAACCATTCAAACGGGAAAAACAACAGTATAATCTCATTAAAAACCAAGAATCGAAAAACACTTATGAACCACATCAACAAACGACAGCTATTGGACATCGGATTCCTGACTTATGACAGTTGCAAACTATTGCAGCGGGTTTGAAGGCATAGCAAATATTATAGCAATATTCATAAAATTCATTTTCTTTGAATGTAAAGGTAAATTAATTGCTCTGACATTAATTTACAACAACTCGCCATTTTTTCTCTGTTCCATTTCGTCAACACGATTTTTTACAATTTCAAGAAGCTCTTTCGTGCTCAATTTATCACATTTCTTTTCCAAAGCTCTGGCAGACAATACAAATATCGCGATCACAAGTAAAGCTGTGGCTCTCATCCTAAATGATAAAAAGGTTATGCATATAGTAATAGCGTGAGTAAAGATATTTAGGAATCATTTGTAGATTCTTGATACTTATGACTTATATATATATACAGTATTGTTAAAACTTGTGACACTTGAAGAAGGCCATTTGTTGAGCCGAAATATTTGTCAGCACGATTTAATAACAACATTTTCGTATTATAACATCTTATATCAGTACCGTTGTGCAAATCTTTAGACTGATATATATATATATATATATATAAGGATAAAAACCGCAATTTTTATACGTGTGCATGTAAAACAAAGTTCGTTGTAGAAGGGTCTAAATACAGCACAAACAACATTTTCCAAAAGACCAAAAAAGTGACAAAGTATATTTAAACAAAACGCATTTGACTAACAGGTCGAACAACTGATGTTCTTTAACCCTGCTGAAAATTGATCACAAGATGTAACAAAATGGATCTTAATATAAATTTAATACTAAACAGAAAACAATTACCGTGTGGCCACGATGTTATGCCACAAACAGAAGGTGTCAATATTTTTTTTGTAAGATCCGGATTTCGACAATAAATGTCTCTTCAGTGATGTACTACAAGTCTAAATTGAAAACAACGCTCAAACTTATGATTGCGTTGGATAAAAAACAGCAATTTCTATACGTGTGCTTGTAAAATAAATTCGTTGCAGAGGAGTCTAAATACAACATTTTCCAAAAAGACCAACAGAGGAAAAACGTATTATTTAACAAAATGCATTTGACTTACAGGTCGAACAACTGATGTTCTTAAACCCTGCTGACTGTCATTAACGATTGCCAAATAAATTGATCACAAAGATGTAACAAAATGGATCTTTATATTAATTTAATACCAATCAGAAAACAATAAACTTGCGGCAAAGATGGTTAACCACAAACATTAGGTTTATATGATATTGGATATGTTCCTAAAGTCGTTACTACAGTCACCTTCCCTATTCACGAATGTGACCTACTGAATTAGACTATTTTCTGAGTTTGTAATAGCATGAGCAACATGACGGGTGCCACATGTGGAGCAGGATCTTCTCACCCTTCTGGAGCAACTTAGATTACCCAGTGTTTGGTGGGGTTCATTTTGCTTAATTTTTTAGTTTCCTATGTTGTATGTTGTGTACTTTTATGTGTCAATTTGTCTTTTTCTTTTTTAGTCATGGCGTTGTCCGTTTGATTTCGATCTACGAGTTTGACTGTCCCTCTGATATCTTTCGCCTCTCTTTTATATTTTTTTTTATATATCCGTCGTTTGTCGGAATAGATAAATAAGAACAACGAGAACTGTAGTTATATCTCATAATGTTAGTCTTCGGAATTAACACCTTTCAACGGACAAAGGAATCATAAATGAATTCAATTTATTTACATATGTGATATATTCGCTTTGTAACTGAACAAAAGGCCCTTAGGATGTTTTGAAATTTATTTAAATATTTCATAACATTAGCGAGAAACACAGTGAATAAATAGCTTGGTTGGTTTTGTCCTAATCAGGAAAGCGTATTGCAAACAAGTCGGTATTCCTGTGTCAAAATCAATATGAAATCATAGAAAGTACTGATAATATTTCATTTCACTTACCTGTTTTGTTTCCGGAACTATTTCAGTGAAGAGGATGATCGAGTCTCAGTGTATGCAGTTATGTACAAATACTATACAAAACAGCGTTAAATAGTATAACTTTCATATTATAATGCACATCAGTATTGTACACATATGATACTGGTACATGTCACGCAATATAATAATTAAGGAAATGTATACTACTCGTATTACTTTTTAGAATACGTTCCCTATTGTTAATTTTCCATTTTTAGATGGTGATGTTCCTTTGGCACCATCTTACAGTATATTTAACAGCTCGTTCGCTATGCCCGTGTCTGTAGTGACGTTTTTGATTTTAACGAACGCGATCTATGCATTACTGGTAAATTATTAAACCAGGGATATCGTTACCATAAATTACTTAAAACCTTTACTAAATTTATCCATAGATACAAGGATTTGGTTTTGAAGTTTGGTTGTACCTGAAGAAAACTTATTTCAAACGGGATAGCACATTCTCATTTGTACAGAAATGTTGTTAACCGTGCCCGGAAATTTAGAAATGATCCTTGTAAACTTATCGCTCCTTTAAATAAACTCATTCTAAAAGGTTACCAATTCAACACTGTAATAAGATCATTGAATATTGTTTTTATTGGTTTACATATTGATTTTGTTATCAGTAAATTAAAAGCAAACTAAATTTCTAGTATGTTATATAAATATACACTTTCATGGATCTACAATCTGTCGATACCTGTAAATTGGCATTGAACAAGTTCAAGTTTTTCTCAGACTGTTTATGACGTCTTTCCACTAAATCCATTGGATGTTGGATGTTTACGGGTTGATAGTTTAGTCTAAGATGCATGATTTTTTTTATTAGTTGTTAGTCGCTTTGAACTTTTTTTGTATGTATGTGCCTGTTCCAAGTCAGGAGCCTGTAGTTAAGTGGTTGTCGTTTGTTTATGTGTTACATATTTGTTTTCGTTTCATTTTTAATATAAATTAGGCCGTTAGTTTTCTGGTTTGAATTGTTTTACAATGTCATATGGTGTGAGTGCCAATGAGACAACTCTCCATCCAAATAACAATTTAAAAAAAAAAGTAAACCATTATAGGTCAATGTACGGCCTTCAACACGGAGCCTTGGCTCACACCGAACAACAAGCTATAAAAGGCCCCAAAATTACTAGTGTAAAACCATTCAAACGGGAAAACCAACGGTCTAATCTATATAAAAAAATCAAGAAACGAGAAACACGTATAAATTTACATAAACAAACGACAACTACTGTACATCAGATTCCTGACTTAGGACAGGTGCAAACATTTATAGTTGTTAATGTCTGTGTCATTTTGGTCTCTTTTGGACAGTTGTTTCATTGGCAATCATACCACATCTTCTTTTTTTTATATTTCCACTTAAAATATGGTCTCTGAGTAACATATACTAAGAACATCTTAAAAAAAATATATAAGACGAAAACCTTTCGGGGACATTATTTTGATTTAAAAGGGTACAGGCAAATCTTTCTGGTCAGGATATATTTTTTTATTCATTTCCTGAACATGGTGTGTTGCTGATTTGATTTCAACTATTCCGTGTTACACCAATAATGATGTTTTTGTCAGTTTAACCATGATACAAAACTAACACGCGTTAACACACAATAACTTGTGGTCACCTTCTTATATCCTCATCTACACTCTATTCAAATGACTAATAAACTAACGCATTGAAGTATTAGGAATACCTAATGAATTCTAAAGTATGTTATCTCTCAGTATTTGGGCTGAATGGTGAATGATGATTTTTTTTTCAATGACATCATGTGTTTTACTATCTACATTGTACCATTGACATATTACTGTTCATGGGTAATCTTTTCTTATGGCTAATGCATACTGTGTTCTTTTTTTATCGATGAGTAGTGAAATATTATGATGCAATATATTTATGTTTTTATTTAAGAGGGTACTCTGATCTGCATGTTGATTCCAAAAAATGTCAACTATCTGCATGTATGGTCTAAAACCCGGATAAAATTACATTTTTTATCAATAACGACTGCGATTACTTCTCAGAAGACATTAACACAAAGCAAACAAATGTATTTAAATGATATGTATCTATCAAGATATAAACTGTGTTTAGGTTATCATCAAAAGGCTTTAGGTCAAAGAATGAATAGATGGATTATGATTTATTCAATATTAACAAAATTGTTAAAAAATATATCTCTATTTAAGAAAAATCATTTCTAGTAGGGATGGCAACGAGTACTCGAGTACTCGGGTACTCGATCGGAAGGCCGAGTACTCGAGTATAGTTTTAGTACTCGGATACTCGTTTGCCTGTTATACATCTTGAGATATTTCTCTTCACGTTTCCACTTAATTTAGGTCCGTTGAAATATCCCCTTGAAGTCTTCGTAATACTAAATAAAGTCTATTAACAACATAAATATGTTTATCCTGAGGCTACTTTTTGTTATAGTAGTACCAGCAACGTCCTTTCCTTCCGAGGGAATGTTTCATGTGCACTACTTGTAACAAAAAATATAAAGTCAAACCGTCGTTTGTCTGAAATTGCTGACCAGATCATATTTCAAAACAAAAACAAAATCAAAGTGACCTGCGGTGAACCCTACGCAACTGATTAGAGACATTTTAACGGTGTTTGTACACGGATCAACACTTTCATGGATAAATAATTAACTCTTCACAAGCTTAAATTAAAGTTACCTTTGTTTGTTAATCAAGACTTCTATGTAAACGTGATTGGTATGAGATGTACATTTAATTAATTTAATTAGTCTGTATTTGAAAAAACTTAACTATAATTGTTTAATTTACAATTTATAGATAAGCGAGTACGAGAGCGACTTTCAAACCCAAAAGTCGAAAGTAAACTGACAACGTAATGGCAAAAATAAAATAAAATCAGACAAAAATAGTGCAATAAAACAAAGCACAGAAAAAGTAAGACCGCGAAACACGAAAAAGCACAAGTACTTTGAAGTCAAATATTGTTGTTGACAATTTAATGGACAAGTCGTATCATAAAAAATACTGCATCCAACCTAAAACCTAAAACTTTTAATAGACGTTTAAGATTCATCGAGTACTCGCGAGTACTCGAGTATCATGACCGAGTATCCGAGTATCAAATTTCAGATCTTTTGACATCCATAATTTCTAGATATCCAAAATAGCGTGTAATAATTATATGCAGATAGTTTACTCATATATAGAATCCACAATGTGTGTAGAAAAATCAGTTATAAAAAAATCTTTTTTCCATGCTACATTTACTCGATTATAGTTAAAAACTCTTAACATTATTGGAAATGAAATAATGAAAGTCAGGAAAGTTAAAGAGACAAATGAAATAAAATTGAAAATAAAATGAATAATGACGACACATTCCATTTTCTGCGGAAACAATTGAAGACTTTCCTAAATTATAAGTAAAAATATTCAATTTTGAATGATATAGATAGTTATTAATAATCTGATAGATGACCAGATAACTGAGACACCGATGTCATAAAATGTTAAAATATTGTTAATCTCATATCTATATGATACATTGTGTATACGTACTGTAAGGTTCATGCTTCAAGAATGGAGATACCCAAATATAAAGCTATTCATCAATTAACGTTTTAGTCATCTTATGACGAAGGTATAACAATGATCACTAGTTCCATTGGTAAACAATCTAACAAAATAGCATATTGTAATGCATTAATGTCTTGGTACTTGTTTGTATAATTCATAATGCTGAAATTTTATTGACTAACAATAACATTATTTGGATTACATTTATAAGAAATCATTGGTAGAAAAACACTGCTACGTTGAAAACTGGATTTGAAAGGATTTATCTGTAAAATATATAATATGAAAATGGTGTTTTGTTGTTGTTGTAAAATATTGTATCAGATATATGAAAACATTAAAGCATGTGTTCAAGTTGGAGTTTCTTTCACTGATTAAATTAACAGGAAATTAGGTTAAAGATAAGGGGAAAATTTGTTACCAGTTTTGTTTCATATAATGTGGATTTTCACCTGTAACAGACGAATTCCACGAAAATAAATATCCAACGAATAAGAATGAATAAATAGTTATCAAAGGTACCAGTATTATAATTTAGTACGCCAGACGGGCGTTTCGTCTACATAAGACTCATCAGTGACGCTCATATCAAAATATTTATAAAGCCAAACAAGTACAAAGTTGAAGAGCATTGAGGACCAAAATTCCAAAAAGTTGTGCCAAATACGACTAAGGTAATCTATGCCTGGGATAAGAAAATCCTTAGTTTTTCGAAAAGTTTAAAGTTTTGTAAACAGGAAATTTATAAGAATGACCACATTTTTGATATTCATGTCAACACTGAAGTGTTGACTACTGGGCTGGTGATACCCTTGGGGTCGAAACGTCCACCAGCTGTGGCTTCGACCTAGTGGTGTAAATAGTTATCGAAGAGCATCGAGGATCCAAAATTCCAAAAAGTTATGCCAAATACGGCTTAGGTAATCTATGCCTGCGATAAGAAAATCCTTAGTTTTATATAATATAATAAACAGTATTCATAAATGACTTAAGATCTTATCCTGACTCTTGCTTTGATGCAATTTCCCTTTACTCAGAGAAATTTAATTGTTTGTTGTATGCAGATAACAAAGTAAGTATACCAATATTAGCCACAAGTTTTTTTTATAGAAGACTTAAATTCTACATCATTATATTTTTACCATCAGCTAGATAAATTGAGGCTTTTTTTCGGCTGCAGAATAACTCAACCCAATAGATAAATTGAGGCTTTTTTTCGGCTGCAGAATAACTAAATCCAATGTGCTTCTCAATATAAATATTGAGCAGGTTTATTTCTGCATTAGGTATAGGTTTTATCTAGCTAGCTTTAGTCTGAACTATATAATGAGTCTTTAAAGGTCTATAAGAGCTTTCTTAAATTTTGACGAAATGAACGAACGAACGAACGTAAAGGGAGCACGTATTACATTTCCACAATAACAATTAAGAGTCTTTGTTTTATCCCATAAAACAGCATTCTTTTCTACATAAAATTTAAAAACTGCTATACTTTATTTTGTATTTTCTTTATTTGCGGTGTTTTGCTTTACAAAAAAGTATCTCGTTAATGTACATTGGTTGCTATTCTGCCTATTTGTCAGAACTCAGATTTACAAATTTAGCTGTCTTTAACCTGATTACAGTAATAGCTAGCGTTTTTCACCACAATAGATTTCTTAAAATGCTCTTACTTTTATGTTTATTTCACTGTAGTAAATGATTAATGTTACGCTTTGCATCCATATTTAACAGGATATAACATGGTGCCGAAAAAGTTAAACATCATTTTCAGTCAAGATGTTATCTTTTTCCATATCAGAAACTTCGTTGTAATCAATGGATTCATCCATTTCTTTCGATACTATGTTCCTAGTGCAACAATTCATTTCCTTGATTTCTCTTTGAGACATTATTTACTTGCCCTATCTAAATAAACTTCTTGCAGCTGATATGATCTAATCAACCAGTAACATATGTTTGTAAATATGGGTTTGGTGAAATGATACTTCGATACTTTTATTTGGTCAAATATTTTCGAATATCATCTGAGTTATGTACATCTAAGTCTAACCTTAATTTTCTTGAATTGTTTGTGATTCTGGACGATGGGGTGAAAACATTTCTACTGCAGATAGATTATCACCTGGTGCATTGGCTGCATGATAAAAAAATTCAATGCTGACCTAGATCCACTCCGCATTTGAAAGAAGGATTTTATGTGAGCTATACGTTATTCTTTAGGTTGCACTTTGTAACTACAGCTATTTCTCAAACCACGTCTCTTTTTGGGAGATATAGAATACTTTTAGATAATTAGTTGTGTTTACATACCGGTTCCCAGTTATGATCTCTATACATCATCTCATAGAGACATAACTTCAGTCTATAGGTATATAACACGTGTAGCAAATCAATTTTTCTTCGTTGTATTTAAACAAGCAGAGAAAAAGTATTCTAAAAAAACAGATTTTGCATCTAATGCTTGGTGAGTATACTACTCTTTAAACCACAGTTGTTCACAGTAGGTGCATAATTATGTATAGGCATGTAGTGGTATTAATCTAGAGACAATGAATATTTGTGAGATGAACGCATATAACTTCTTAAAGTTTTTTTTAGGAATTTAAGCGGTTACTTTTGATTGCACTGGTCTGTTCCAGTTTCTTGTATTAACTGTTAAACCTCTGAATGTTTTGTACTCTAGTTTAAACAGAATCTATTTGGGATCTGGATATGTGGTTTTATAGTACAAACGGAACACAATTTGTACCTGCCATGCTGGTTTTGTTGTAATGATGTTTTGATTAGTTCTCCATCTTTTATTTTTTGTATCACAATATGCTGGGTCTAGCCTTCATTAACTTATATGGTGAAATGCTTACGGAGATCATGTTGGGTCTGCCTTCCTGGATTTATTGTTGCATTATTCAAACTAAAAAAATGAATCTACACTTCTGATTGTATTAAGTTTCTTTCGAAAGCTAAAAATTTAACATTTTGAACATGTTGAAGATCGAAACTCGTCTTCTTTTAATACCTGTGATAAGTATTTAACTTTTTTTTCCAATCTGATCAATAGATACAAAGTAGCTGCTTTGATGTTGTTTGTATTTTTCCGGGTATTCTCCTTTGATTTCACATTTACTGTTCACTGCCTTTGTTTGTTTACTTGATCCATTGCTTAGTTTCTTCTAACATGCCAATAACAGAATACTGACCTTTAAAGTAGAATAGTTATCAAAGGTACCAGGATTATAATTTAGTACGCCAGACGTTACTGCATTATAGTATTTACCATTTGTAGGAATAATATTTATATACCAATCTAGGCAACCTTTGAATTGTATCAAACTACAACATATTTGTTCTCGAATCTATGGTTTTCTGTTAGACTGTTGTATATATTTTGCATAATATTTATATTGTATTATACTATTCGTTATAGAAATTGTAACATTATCCATACAACATGTAAAATGTGTAAAACATTATTTTTTTATTTCAAATAAAATTAATTCATTATAAAACTAAGAATAATATTTGGTTGAATACACTGATCAGGATATACAAACTTTCTATGTAAAGTCGATCATACAAAATTTGTTGTTTTGAATATGTCACAAACTGTCAGCTGTGAAATTAAAAAAAAAACATCAAATGTATTAGATCTTTATTCATTTAAGTCTGATCCATATCGTTCAATGCATTACCAATCATCACTTATTCAATCATAAACAAATAACACATACTTATCCTGACATATTATTTTCCAAGAAATTCATCTTGATTGCATTTATTTCTTGGTATTTCTAGGTATTTCTGTGGAACCCTTTTTGTCAATAGATCGTATATGATATCAAATAAACAACACAAGTATTTATAAGTTTAAATAACTTTCAGTAGACAGATTATTGATATTAACAAATTTTTATAATACAATATGCAATATCATTTTACATGTATATGACATTTTTCAAGGTTGATTGATATATGCTCAGCAACACAAATAAAGCACAACTGCTTCATAGATAATTATATTACAGTGGTTGGGTTTTGTTCCTAAAAACTTCAAACAGTGGTTGATTTTAAGCATAAACTAATATTTTGCATTGGTTAACTAATATTAACGTCATGTTATTTGAAGCAGTGTAAATTTTTAGTAAAAAAACAAACATCTTATTAACAAAAAAAGTTATGGTAGCGTGTATGCTTCTTTGATTGTTGAGTACATTGTTACATAGTAACACATTTGTTTAATTATAGTCTAATTATACATTTACTTATACGTTCTCTTTTACACAAACGATTTATATTTTCGACTGCATGTAAAATGTTGTTTCAATCGTTTGATTGGAAATGTAGATTTAGATATAATCAAACCACACCGAGAGTATGCTTATTAAAATGTATCCGACGACCACTATGCCATTCATACAACTATAACATAGCCCATCTTACATGCGAACTTAATATGACGCCAGAGACTCTTTCGGAAGTGTACTTTCAACAAGACAACGGTTATATTTATATTGAGATTCAACATTACAGAGGGGTAAGTACAAATCAAATTATTATATTGAATGCTTAGCAAAAACACAGTCAAAAATCATTTGGTCACAATATACAGTAAATAGCGGTTTTAACATATAAGTGATATGCTTTTTACTCTGAACTGTTGTTTTTTTTTCAAGAGAAATTGATCACATGCAATAATGCATTGCTTCTTTTAGGGTTTTCAAGTCGTCAGGCGCCTAGCGATTACCCTAGCTTAATTCAAAATGTACATAGACGTTTGCTAAAATTGTAAATTATCACTCTCTATTCTTTCAATAACATTTAAATACTATTATTATGTTTTTTAACGTGCAAGATAATGAATTTAACGTATATATGTTAGAGATTTGAAAACAGTTTTAGGGAAGTTTAAGGGAACTTTTCAATTTGAACTTGTAATGCCGAGTACTGTGTTTTCAATAATAAAATAAACTGTTTAATTGCATGCTCTTGCATCTGTCAACACGCATCACATGTAATACAAGTATAGTAATGATATTCCTGAATCCTAATTATTTCATGGATTACTCACAAAAGATATAGGGGATATTTTAACTTTCAAATTACAAATCATTTGTTATTATCAATTTTTCTTCAGTATTTTTAAGTTTTATTTTCTTTTATACTATGGCCCGGAATCAAACATAAGTCTCTTTTTCCTTTTTTTCTTTATTTTTCCTTTTACCTTGTTATACCGTTTATTCAAAGTATTAATACTCGCTGTCTCTTTACCAAAAAGAGAAATTATAGAGAAAATGCTAAATTTCGTAAAATCTTCCGACCTATCCCTCTTTTATGTTCATTTGCTTTAATTCAACACAATGTTTTAAATGTGAATTTCAATTCCATTTTTAAATACTACAAACCAGTAAAAGTCTGAAATGGCCTATTTCTGTACTCAACTGTAATGATTTTTACCCGACCAGTCTGAATTAGTTTGAAATTTACTTGATGATACTCGACTGTAGTCTGAACCATATTTTATAGTCTTAACTTGTACTTGACCTTTACTCGACCAATACGTCACAATTTTATTTGCGTCTGAACCATGCTCGACCTTGTCTGAACCATACTCGACCTAGTCTGAACCATACTCGACCTAGTCTGAACCATACTCGACCTAGTCTGAACCATACTCGACCTAGTCTGAACCATACTCGACATAGTTTGATACATACTCGACCTGTCTCGACCAGTCTTGACCTTCAAATTTAATATTGACTGGTCTGAATCGACCCATCTAACTCAATTACATATTGATCTTACGAAATTTCAGGTTTTTTTTTTGGTATTTTGTCTCATTGCTTTCAAATTAAAGGATTTTATTAATAGGTAAAAAAAGAAGAATTTTCTATTTTGATTGAACTCAGATGGTCATCTTTAATTATTTCTATAATTATTACAAATCAACCTTGAAATTTTATAAAACTCTTCAGCTATCTAAATTATATATTGATCTTATAAAATGCCAGGTTGTTTGGTAGTTTGGTTTATTGCTGTCAAATATTAGGATTTAATTAATGAGTAAAAAAGCTAGAATTTGCAGTTCGGCCTGAATTAAGATAGTCACCTTTATACTTGTTTATTTTTTTTCAAATTAACATGGATTGTCATTAAACTATCCAGCCATCTTAGTTATATATTATTTTTACTGAATTCCTGGTTGTTTGGTAGTTTGGTGAATTGCTGTAGAGTTTGAGGATTAAGTTAATCTAGATAAACAAAAAAGCAAAAAATTAAAGTAAGAACTTAATTCAAATGGCCATTCTCGAAATTGAGGCTAATATAGGCCATTATAGCTTTTTCTTCTTTGTGATAACTTTTTCAAATCAACTGAAATTTTCATCAAACTCTCTCAGCTTTCTCAGTTATATATTGATCTTGGGGAATGACAGTTTGTTTGGTATTTTGGTTAATTGCGGTTAAATTTAAGGATCGATACTTTCAAATAAGCTAGAATTTTTAGTTTGGACTGCATTCTTTTAGTGACCTTAACATTTGTTTATTATTTTTTCAAACTAACTTGGATTTTCATAAAACTATACAGCTATCTCAGTTGGATATTGACCTTACTGAATCCAAGGATGTCATTTTGTTTGGTATAAAGTAAAATTACAAATATACTGAACTCCGAGGAAAATAAAATCGGAAAGTCCCTAATTACATGGCAAAATCAAATGACAAAACACATAAAAAACGAATGGACAACAACTGTCGTATTCCTGACTTGGTACAGGCATTTACAAATGTAGAAAATGGTGGATTGAACCTTGTTTTATAGCGCTAACCTCTCACTTTGTACGACAGTTTCATTAAATTCCGTTATATTTACAACGATGCTAAGGCTTTTGTGACTTTTTTTCCGTGACTTTTTTCCTGTGACTTTTTTCCGTTTACCTAACTGAGTTCTAAATTTTTACAGCAATACATCAAAATACAAAACAAATTGGCATTATGTGATAAATATATAATGAAGATAGCTTAAAAGTTTGATGAAAATCCATGCTGATTTGAAAAAGGTTATAAAATAAATAAAATTACACCTCTGTTTTATTAAACCAAGAATTTAATATAACCATCATACTAGAACTTTCATTGATAACCTTTTAAAAAAGAAATGTGTTCCAAAGTGACAGAAGAAGTGTATTTATTTGGTCATTTTGTCAAATTGAAAGACATGTCATACAGGAAACACTTTAATAAGGTTTAATTACATATGAAAGGAAGCCGTATTTTTCATAAAAGTAAAATCACAAAAATACTGAACTCAGAGGAAAATGCAATCGGAAAGTCCATAATCACATGGCAAAATCAAATGACAAAACACATCAAAAACTCGTGTATTATTTATCTAGTGATCATGAATTCAAAAGGCCTTTTGTTTTAAGTTTAACAGGATGTAGCAATTTTGAATGAATGTTATTAAAAATTTAATACTCTCTGATATTGTGTGATTTTTTTAATGAGATTGCTCCATGCGCGAGGTATATCTTTATACCTTACAACTAATCAGAAGACAATTTTTGTCATTTCTTGATACATATTATATATACTGAGCCAAACAAATATCAGTGATATTCTACCTGTCATTTTAAACAATCGTCCTTTTTTCCAGTTGATTGATTCCGCTCCATTTAAGCTTTGCACGTGTAATCGATGTTTTTACCTTTACCTGTACACATCATTTGTAAGAAAAACACGCGTAAGTTTAAAAAAATTGCTTGGGGCGTCGACCAGGCCTCCCCGAAAATGACCGACAGAGAACTATCGGGATGATTGATGCTTGAATGAGTGTTGCCGATGTAGCGGCTCGAATTCACGTGCATAGGGCAACAGTTTGGCGACTAATAAACAAATTTTGACAAACTGGATCATCGACGGATAGGTCGAGATCTGGTAGACCCAAAAAACTAACACAAAGGGAGGAGCGCTACCTTCGCTTTACATCAACACGTGAAAAGTTTATTATGGCCACACGAGTAGTGCATAGACTCAGGGCAGCTACTGGGGTACGTGTTTCGGCTCAAATATAAGAGATCGCCTTCACAAACTAAGGATACATGCACGAAAACCACATAAAGGAATGGAGCTAACACCCAAACATCAAAACCAAAGGCTAGTCTAGACAAACCGCTATTTACGCTGGCTTAACAAGGACTGGAGAACAGTGATGTTTACAGATGAATCCCGCTTTATATTTGCCGATGGTCGCTTAGGGGGGAAGCCGTCGTAACAATGAACGATACCATACAAGCACTGTGATGCAAAAGGATCGGTTTGTTAGTGGCAGTTAGATGGTTTGGGGAGGAATTCATTATGGTGGTAAAACAGATTTAGTGATCGTTCAAGGGACATTGAATGCCAGGAGATATTGTGATAATATTTTGGCACCTGTTGTTCTCCATACCTCAATCCAATCGAACACGTTTGGGATCTGTTGGACCGACGCATTCGAGAAAATCACGGTGATTTCCAAAATTTACAAGAACTTGAAAATGCACTGATTAGGGAATAGAATACAATTCCACTACAGCTAATTCGAAAGATACTTAATGGAATGCGAAAACGCTGCCAATCCGTCGTCAATGCACGTGGATCATGGAGGAGATATTGACTTTTAATAACACTTACCCATTTACACATTTTGACCCTTCTGTGCTCCACGCAAAGAAATTCTTACTTAATTTGAGTGATTAACATTCATGTTGCTTCTGACTTCATATAGTTCCATTTTATTTTCATTAAAATCATATTTTGTTATAAAATAAAATTTCGTAATTTTGTTGCTTAACTTTTTTGGCTAAGTATATAATATATCCCAAATTATAATAAGAATAGATGTATTTCTAATATAAGTTAAAAGAAAATCAGTGATTTTATTGGCTGTTGTTACCTCGTGAAAAGATAATTATAGTGTATCTCATTAAAAGATAATATAGTTTTACCTCATTAAAAGATAAGAATATAACCATTGTATGAAAGATGTGGATTTTTTATTTCGGAATTTAGGAAAATTAAGTTTTAATACAAAGTCGTATGCCATACAAGAAGAACATTCATAAGATTTTATAATTATATAAGATGATTTGATTTAACTATTTCTATCTAATAAATACAAGAATCATGTTTCAATATATATATCTTTATTTTATTGTGGTTTTTGTCATGGCAGTTAATAAGATTTTTTTTAACAGTTAAAGTTAAAAAAAACAAATTAGAGGTTATTTGATCAATTATGGTTCCGACCGGTCAAGTATTGTTCAGGCCTTTGCTCGAGTATGGTTTAGACTAAAATAGTTCGAGAATGTGATAAGAAAATTCAAGACTGTTGGAGTAATAGTTCAGACTATTTTCAATGGCAAAGATAAGGGTCAAATAATAACCAGTACAGTCGAGTATTGTTAAGACTTGGGTCGTGTAATGTCGAGTAAAATTCAGACCAATTTAGACTGGTCGAGTATAAATCAGTACAGTCAAGTATAGATATAGGCCATTTCAGACTTTTACTTGTTGTATCGTAATTAATTCGATGTATGTCTAGTTTTATATTAATGAATATCAATCACATGAATTTGATTCTAATTCAATATTAAAATGTTCATAATAAATATGTAGTTTACTATTTTTTGTAGGGAATATGTGCATGTAAAACAAGTATTTGTTTCATTTTTCAATCAATTAGTTATAAGTCATACACGTTTTACATATCAGAGATTAAATTTCAATTTCATATTAACCTTGACCGAAAACTGGATTCAAATTAATCATTCTAAATGAGCGCATCTGGCGTAAATACAAAATTTAATCCTTGTATTTATGATAAGTTTATTCTAGTGTCTAAAGAAAAAATAAATCAATAGGAGAAAAGGTTGGCATTCGTCTTAAAATTGTTTATAAATTTCAGAATACCCTTTTTGAACGGTGTGTCGGAAATCCATGCCGCAAAAATGAAATTTGTGTAAGACTAAAGAATGAAGAGATTATATGTATAACGGATGGTACGTATGAAACCATTTAATATTTAGCAGTATTGATACTTCAACTTAATATGCCAATTTCCCCATAGTCTATGTTTGAAAATAGCATTTGATAAATTGAATACGTCCTTTTGTTTGCCTCCATCAGTAAGGTTTGGCTGACCTTACTACAGTATCACTTTTTACATACGAGAAGGTTAAAAACGAACACATTTTAAGATATCTTCAATTTTTCTTCCAAAAATTATATATTGACCTGTAGCTTAGGCTATAGGGGACTACCATAATGCAAGAGACAGACATTGACAACTAGTCCGTGCCAAATAAAAATTAGATGAACATTTCAAGAAGAAATCGAAGAATCGCAAATCTCGAATTAAAATTGATTTCCACTATACCAATGTTTAGTAAGTTCAACACAACAACAATCATAAAACAATTAATTAATGTGTTGATCAATGATGTTTTTATACAGTTATAATTATTTCATTTAATTTTATCTTCTACATGTAGTTGTTTGTACATTTAACTGTTGTTCGCTGTGAGCAAAGGCTCCGTGCTGAAGGCTGTTCGTGGACCTATATTCTAATATGACGTGCTTATTTCGCTTTGTGAACAAACCCGTGCTTTATATCCAATAACATTTGTTTGCACATGTATATATTGACTTCTTCAGAATAATGAATTTTATCAAGTTATCATGGACTTAATATATTTCCTTAACTTTAAAACACTTTCAAACTCTTAAATGGTGCACATGATGTCACTAATTCATTTATTATGATGTAATGTTTTGCATTCCGAAATTGACTTATTTGACCTAGATACGACAACCGTTCATGCTGGCTGTTCACACTCCTCCCTCTGAAAAATGACAGTGCCAGCCGTTTGTTTCTTTACAAACAAAAAAGGGAGGTTAATGGAAGAGCCTACACAAAACGCTTTTACACTTATACTTATCGGACATAGAAATTACCTTAATTGTCCTATGCAGAATCGAAATAATTGATGCAAGCTATGCTTTATTGTAGTTTTAACATGGGTAGGCATTAAATTCGTGTCAAAACTTATCACGAATATAATGCCTACACATGTTAAAACTACAATAAAGTATAGCTTCCATCAATTATTTTTTAAATATTTTACGTTTTACTCATTGTGACTCGGATTGACAGTTGACTTATTGGCACACA
Organism: Mytilus galloprovincialis; assembly: GCA_037788925.1. Classification (NCBI taxonomy): domain Eukaryota; kingdom Metazoa; phylum Mollusca; class Bivalvia; order Mytilida; family Mytilidae; genus Mytilus; species Mytilus galloprovincialis. The sequence goes on from CM075332.1 coordinate 53,484,263, forward strand.
TACCACATCGTCTTTTTTTAATCATTCAGTGGAGATCACTTCTTCTAGTAGAACTGTTATAGGACAGTTAAGAACACTTCTATGACAGATTATTCATGTTATTCTGACAGTTCTAATGAGAGGTTAGAATTGATCTCCACTGAATGATTAAAAAACCGATGTGGTATGAGTGCCAGTAAGTCGTTCTACTAGAACAGTTTTACCTTAGAAAAGTATAACTGTCAGAATCAGTTCTAGGTAGAACTGACCAAATCAGTTCTAGCTAGAACTTTCAGGATCAGTTCTATGGTAAAACTGTCTAAAACTGTTCTAGGTAGAACAGTCCAAACAGTTCTTATCGTAGAACTATCAGCAGAACTGACTAAATCTGTTCTAACCGTAGAATTGTCAGCAGAAACTGTCTAAAACTGTTTTAGTCGTAGAAATGACCAAAACTGTCAGGATTGGAAGAACAGTTCTAAATGACGTCACTGCAGTAAGATTTTATATTTACATTTGTATTTTTCAAAAGTTACATTTACAAATATCGAAGCGGATAGATGGGTTATCCAACACATGGGGATAATATCTTTACATGATGGGATATAAACATCATTGCTTACGTTGCGTCGTTCCACATTTTTAACAGTCTCTTCCTAAATATGACTGTATGGATTTTAATCGTAATTCACCTAGTTTGCCTTGTATTTACATGATTTAAGATTCTGTTTGCCAAGCGTTCAAACGAAAAGTGTACATTGTATATATAGGGATATTAATGAATCACGTGTTGTATTATTAAGAAGACCCATGTACATCAATACAACCTCAATTTAGACAGACTTATCCATAACGATTATAAATGATATCTGGGACGTCCGAATAATATACTCGATCTGAACATAAATGAATTATTTGCCCGTGGACGTTAGGCTACAAATAAAATCAATCATTCTACAAAATATAGTAACAGAATTCTATTTCAAGAAAAGAACTTCACATACTTTTCATTTTAAATTATATGAGTTTTAGTTGATGCAGACACATAATTTTGTTATACGAGTCAGCCTGAGATATGAAAACTACTGATATTTGTTTATGATTCAATATTTTGAAAAAAGAGGACATGCTGGCACAATAAATTAATGCGAACAAAATTGTGTAGTAATTGTGTCTAATATCATGCTAACATTTGTATATTACAGTCCCTCCTGACCTAAAATTATAATTGGACTACCGTGCAGCTATTTACAATCTATCCATACATACATCACATAAAATATTATTGATTTACAATGCGACTATAAGATTAACAAATATGGTCAATTCTGGTTAATGCGGTAAAATAATTTTGTTATACGAGACAGTCTGAGGAAGGAAAACTACTGATATTTGCTTACGATTCAATAATTTGAATAAAAAGAAGACATGCTGGCACTATAAATTAATACGAACAAAATTTGAATGTCATTGTTTGCCAATACTGCTGTAATTTGTATGTTACAGTCCCTCCTGACCTATAAATATAACTGAATTACTGTGCAGCTATATATATTTACTTGATAAAGTGCAAATATGGTCAGATTTGGTTGATGCGGACAAATAATTTTGTTAAACGAGTCAGTCTGAGGTATAAACACTATTCAATATTTTTAATAAAAAGAGGACATGCTGGTACTCAAAATTGATGCGGACATTTTTTTGTAGACATTGTGTTCCAATGACGAGTCAGTCTGAGGTATAAACACTATTCAATATTTTTAATAAAAAGAGGACATGCTGGTACTCAAAATTGATGCGGACATTTTTTTGTAGACATTGTGTTCCAATGATGCTGTCGTTTGTATTATACAATCCATTCTGATGTAAAAATGTGAGTGATTTACTATGCAACTATTAAGATTGACATAATAGAGTGCAAGTATGGTCAGTTTTGGTTGATGCTGACAAATAATTTTGTTGTACGAGTCAGTCTGAGGTTTCAAAACTACTGAAATTTGTTTACGATTCAATATTTGAAATAAAAAAAGTACATGAATGCATTCTAAATTGATGCGGACAAATTTTGAAGTCAATGTGTTCCAATATTGCTTGTCATTTGTATTATACAATCCATCCTGATATAAATATATAATTGATTTACTTTGCGGTTATAAAGATTTAGTGTTAATATGGTCAGTTTTGATTAATGCGCACAAATAACTTTGATATACAAGTCAGTCTGAGATATAAAGACTACTTAACTTTGTTTACGATTCAATATTTTGAATAAAACAAGTACAAGATGGCACTCTAAATTGATGCAGACAAAATTTTGTATTCATTGTGTTCAAATGTTGCTGTCATTTGTATTATACAATCCATCCTGGTATAAAAATATAAGTGATTTACTATGGAACTATAAAGATTTACATAATACAGTGCAAATCTGGTCAGATTTGGTTGAATTGGACAAATAATTTTGTTATACAAGTCAGTCTGAGATACAAAACTACTGAAATTTGATTACGACTCAATATTTTGAAAAAAAGTACATGCTGGCACTATAGATTGATGCGAACAAAATTTTGTAGTCCCTGTTTTCCAATATTGCTGTCATTTGTATTATACAATCCATTCTCATATAAAAATATAAGTGAATTACTATGCAGCTATAAAGATTCTCATAATAAAGTGCAAATATGTTCCGTTTTGGTTGATGGGGAAAATTTTGTAGTCAATGTTTTCCAATATTACTGTCATTTGTATTCTACAGTCCCTCATGACCTAAAAATATAACTGAATTACTGTGCGGCTATATAACTTTACTTGATGAAGTGCAAATATGGTCAGTTTTGGTAAATGTTTTCAAATAATTGTGTTATGACGGCGTGCATCAATCTGAGTCCACAAACGTAACGTCTTCAAGTAACTGAAATCATTTACGACTTCGGCATTTTCCCCAAGAAAACGTAAGCGTAACAAAAACACTGCACACTTAGTTTATCACTTTACTTTAAACATAGACATTCATTTCACTCCCCCTTTTTTAACAACGAAGTGCAGCAAATGCACACTCTGGAAAAATAAATAAATATATGCAAAGAGCAGTGTAATGAAAATGATTAACGACTATGTCGGGGCACTATTAAGAAAATATACTATACTATATATAAAACACTATAGAGTTAAACGTCATTTAATTTAATTGTAACATGATAGTTGGACATAAAAAAAGGTTAAGGTGTTCAGCCTGGACTATCGAATCATTCATATTTTGCAGATTTTTTTTTAAACCTCTTGATACGCACATTTCGAATATCGAGTTTTTTTGTAATAAAAAAAATAGAAATTACGTATTGTTTCTTGCCGATTCTTCCTTATTCGAATATTAATTCCATCCAAATTGCTACTTCCTACACATAGCTAACTACATTCCAAACTCATTCACCATGGCCGTTTTTGATTTTGGGGGGGGGGGGGGGTATATTTCGTAAAATAGAATTTTCCGAATCCGAAAAATTCTGTTATACGAAAATGTGGGTAAAGATGTTTAGTTTGTATACATTTTAGGTAAAAAAAACTATTTTATGCTTATTTAATGTTACGAGTTACACATATTTTTGCCGTTTTCTGTAAGTTCGTTTACTACTTTAAATATTGAATTTTGATAACCTTACTAATAATAACGTGGATTTTAATGGCTAGTATTTATTTTTTTATCATTCAAAAACCCTGCCTGTTGAAAAGATATTTTAAACAAGGTTGAATAAAACATCTATTAAAGTGCATTCTACTGTTGTCGTCAACTGTGTGCACGCCGTCTATACGAGTATTACAACTCCCCGAAATGACACATGTAAAACACCTCAAACGAGAAGACTAACGGCCTAATGTATCATGTAAAAAAAAACGAAAAACAATATATGTGCACATCAACAAACGACAACCACTGGATTACAGGCTCTTGACTTAGGACAGACCCATACATACAGTATGTGGCGGAGTACATATGGTATTGATTAAAATCTGAAATAAGATCGCCAAAATAGCAAAAATCTATATAAATCGTTAACGGAGGCTATTTCGCCGCAGCCAGTAATATTGCACCTAAGAGGCTATTTTGCCGGCCAAGCCAAACCGTCAAAATAGCCACTGCCTTGTATTTAAGACATAGATTTCTTAAAACTGTTCTATAAATAGAACTGACTAAATCAATTCTAGCCGTAGAGCTGATCAAAATTAGTTCTAATCGTAAACCTGTTCTAGCCGTAAAACTGTTCAAGTCGTAGAACTGACCAAAGATTTATCTAGTACTAGGTAGAACTGTATAAAACTGTTCTAAATTAGAACTGTTAGGATCAGTTCTAGGCAGAACTGTTAGGATCAGTTCTAGGCAGAACTGTTAGGATCAGTTCTAGGCAGAACTGTCTAAATCAGTTCTAGGTTAAACTGACCAAATCAGTACTAGGTTAGAACTGTTCAAGCTAGAACTGTCTAAAAGGTGTAAGGATGACAGTTCTACATACTGTCCAAGAACAGTTTTCCTGACAGATTCTGACAGATTTGATGAGAGGTTAGAAGTGATCTCCACTGTAAAGAATATATGTTTTTGCGATTTACATCCATCGACAATATAATAGTTGTTTTGTTTGTAATTTAAGGTAGATCATAAGTATAGATTTTTTGAAACAGAATGTTCTTATAATTTGCCAAAATGAAAATTTAACTATGTTTTTTTCGAAAATATTATAAAAAGTATGGGTCACCGTGCTATTTTTCAAGCTATGAGTCGTTGAAAACTGCCTAAATTTTGTTAGATTGTTTATGAAAAAACACATCTGTGTGCATAAAAAAAGAAAAATTGGTGGCACCGAACTTGTTTTCTTAAGCTTGCTACAAGTAAAAAGAAAAGAATTCGCTATTAGTCCAATTTTTTAAAATAAAACAGTTATCTCCCCTTGAATGGCTCATTTGAAAAAAAAAAATGATTCTAAAAAACAAACAAACATAATATTTGTTTAAATATTTTGAATCATACAATAAATCACCATAAGTTTTCATTATATAAATAAACAGTCTAACCATTAAATTGCAAATCTGTCTCCAAATTAAATTTTGCAGATTTGGACAAATAACTAGACCGATTGTGTACTGTGATTGTACAATCCAAAATGGTGGTATATCATGAATCTACCTTAAGCGATAAAAATAATCATGATAGACACGATATGACTGTTTTACAAGGCGTATGGTGCACCTGTTGACTCCATGTGTTTCTACTTTTTCTCTCAGTTTTAGTTATCTGATCTTATGATTTGGCAAATAACATACAGAATAAACAGTTCATGACTCTTCCACGGTTGAACTGTTGAACTTTTGCCCAGCAAGGTGTTCCATTTGAAATTATTTATATCTATGTTTCTTTCACTTCTGACCTAGAAAACATTCTGACAGTTTTATACAGTTCTATCTTTGATCTATTCTCGACACTGCTGCCTCAGAACAGAGTTTGAAAGTTTTACGTGTACTCTGGAACTGATTATTAAAGTGCTGAAGGGTATACAAAATGCACATTTCTAGTGTTACCGTTATGTTTAAATGTTAAACCAGTGGTCGGAAATTAATGTTTTACACGGGGATTTCAATATCAGAAATACAAAAACATAAAATACTAGTTACCTGCACTTGTGAAACTTATCAAATTGTGCATATTATAAACATACCTTCTGTTCATTTTATAGATTTCTTACAGTTTCATCTTTTCCTGTCGTAGCATACACTCACAGATTCATTTTTATTTCCAGATGTTATTATACCAAACAAAAATCCAGAAAATGTGGCGCTAAGAAAGACCACTGAACAAAGCTCAACATTACCGCCCGGATATCATGCATATAAAGCTGTTGATGGATTAACAAACACGTTTTCACATACAGACCTTAATTCATCACCATATTGGAGAGTTGATCTAGGAACTATGTACAACATCATTCGGATTCAAATTATCAACAGAGACTCAAGTGGTACGTTTTGAATGTTATTTAAATATAATTCTAAGTCCCGTTTTCCCACTAAGTGGTATATAGGAAAACTGTGCATTTGACCGACAGTTTTTTGCAAACTAGGATGACTGTGTGGTTTTGTATTTGTTTTACTCCAAAAAAAATCAAATTTACAATTTGTACAATGTAACGAACAATCGGCCCTTTCAAAGTTTGCATTTAACTAATGAACAATGTGTTATTAAAATAAGGAAAACCTTTTCAAATTCTTTATTTTTACAAAAAAAAAATCTGATCTGATATGGACATGATGGATGAAATGTACATCTAACAAGCAAGATAATAAACACGGTTCATATAAATAACAGAAAAAAAGTAGAAAACACCACTGTAAGATCAAAACACACAACATATTGAGCATATGTGTACATGTTTGATATTCGATAATAAACTCATCATATACATCAGCCTTAAAATTTGTATGTCAGATTATTGTCAACAAAAAACTCATATATGACGCTCGATCCAAAAAAGTTAAAGGACACAATAATGTATGAAATTGAAGAGCATTGAGAACCCGAAGTTCTGACAATAACAAAAATAGTGAATTCAGATGAAAACTCTAGACGAAAAGTCCCTTATCCTCCGATCTAAGAGATATCATTCTTTTATGACTTATAGGTGATCAGATTTTGTTTTTAATGCAAAACTAAACCATAATTAAATAAGGTTGAGGTGACCCATTTATTCAATTTACATTATTTACTATTCAAGATGTGCGCACTAAAGGTAAGTCATTCCTCTTTGACTCGCAGTTTATTCCGATCTAGACATCAAATGCAAAGCTTAGCCCGTAATTTTTCTTAATTGAATAGTTTCATATTTGTCATGTCGGGGCTTTTAATAGCCGTTGACGGCCGTACGATTACATCGTTTTCATTTGAACTCGTGGATACATGTAGTCTCATTGACAATTTTCCCACATCTTCTTATTTCATAGTGATCATGACAGACGGAAAAACCAAATTTAGTAAACCAGATATCTACTCACAAACTTCGTTTTGCAAAGGTATGATAAAGATGTGATAACTATAAATAAAGATGATAAACTTGGTCAGAAAAGGGTTAAATTCACAACATAAGAAAATGCCTGTACCTAATCAGGAACATTACAGTCGTTATCTATTCATGTTGATGTGTTTGAAATTTTCATCGACGTTCTGTTTTTTATGCCCCATTTCTGGGCATTATGTTTTCTAGTCTATGCGTACATTCGTTCGTTCGTCCGTCCGTCTGTGCGTCCGTTCGTTTGTCCGTCTGTACCGCTTCAGGTTAAAGTTTTTGGTCGAGGTAGTTTTTGATGAAGTTGAACTCCAATCAACTTGAAACTTTGTAGACATGCATGTTTCCTATGATATTATATTTCTAATTTTAATGCCAAATTAGAGATTAACCCCTATTTTCACGATCCACTGAACACAGAAAATGATGGGGCATCCGTGTACTATGGACATGTTCTTATTTTAAGGTCTTTCTTTTTCTATAAAGAAAGACCTTACTGTATTTCTTCTGATTATTATTATTATTATTTCCGCCAAACTTTAACGACTTTTCCCAAAACAAGTACGCGACATGTTAAAATGATATTAGGAATCTAGTATCGGTTGACCAAAAGCTATCTTGTGGTTAAGGCACGACCCTATGACATTTCCTTTATAGCGGTTATCTCCCTTAACACCGATTGATTGATTGACTGATTGTTGGTTGCTTAATGTCCAGTGGCAAATATTTCATGCATATTCAGGACGAGAACAAGTTCACAATAAATACAATAGGTAGGTCTTGTCATAATAGAGGCCATTTGGGATGATGGTCGGGGAAATTCGGACTGCCACTGGAAAATGAGGATATATTGGATAGGGACAGAAATTTTGCCTTGCAACAGGCCACCTACGGGCCTTCAAAGAGTTGTTGCAAGGGTTCTTAACGTGCAAAGAGCGTGGCACTCTCTTTACACGAGACATCGGATTTAGCGTCCCCATTCTGACCGGACGTGACTGCGAACTTAATACATCCCGCACAGCCAAACGGACGCCCCACTTCGGCAAGCGTTTTACTGCCGGTCGGGAGAAGACCAAGTGACCATATTTCTATTCCCCAGTCACCCTTGGGGGCTCCCCTTAACACCGAAAACCTTGTTATCATTCTAACTCCATAATAATAATGGGTAGAAAAAAAAACGAAGGGTGGAATTTGTTCAGAAGCAGACCCTGGTTCTTCGTTACATTGGATCGAGAAGATTCAACGACTCTTTGGTAGGGTTATGCCCCTTTGAAAATTGAAAATTAACAAATGTCGGTTGGCTATTTAAACTCAGAAACCGTAAGTTGTAGCCACCTAGGATCTTCACCATGGTCATCAATTCACGTGACCATGAAAATTGATCCAAGGTCAAGGTCAAGGTCATGACCTAGATTTAGACCTAAGCTTGTTATCGGATTTACTCAATAACCGTAAAAGATGGCTGATAAAATGTAACAAAGAAAATGTGTGTTTTGTCAAGATAAACATCTGTTATCGTTGGGTCCAAAATTATTGGACCAAATATCATGGACCTAGGGCACCAAAACTGTTTTTAGGGTCCGAAATGATGATTTTTTGCTTATAACTCAAAAGAGGTTAGAGATAGAAAGAAACTCTGAATTGCAAAAATGTTCAGCATAATAAGATCTATAAAATAAGGTCAAGGTCAGAGTTCAAGGTCCCTATAGCAACGACATAAAACACTTTAGCAACCTTATATTTTTGAACTTAGAAGGCTATGAATAATATAAATATGCAATTTTTAATACTGGAAATGACATTTTTGTCCCTAGCAACGACATATAAGTCCTTAGCAATCACTTATTATTTTAACTTTAAAGATTATGAATAGTGCATATCACATTCATAATACTTGAAGTAATATTTTAATCCTTAGGAATGATTTTTGTCCTTAACAACAACTTGTTAAACATAAAAGTCTTTAGCAACAATATTTTTTTAACTAAGAAGACTGTTAATAAAAGGAAAAAGGAAAGACTTTCTTTAACTAACTTTAAGCCATGCGTATTTCTTAAGACGAACAGAATTAGTTAATGCATTCAACTCTTTGTTTTTATCATTTTTTCCTCGGGATGAATTACCCCTAAACTTTTTAAATTTATAAAATTAAAACAATAGTAAGCGTTATTTCTTCTTTGATAAAATTTTCATCGAATTCCCTAAATAACATGACTTCTATAACGGTTTCATTTTTTGCAGGTCATTGTCTATAATGAATGTATTCGGTTATGTCCGATAGAGAATTTACAAAGTTTACCAAATTTAAAACATCACTATCATCAATCATCATCATCTCTATCAAGTCTTTTTAAAATTTCTATATTACATATGTATATATAATGTATTAGGAAATGACGTTCAATGTTCTTTGTCTGTGAGATACGTAAAATAACATTTGAAACACGTGATCGTCATATCCAATGTAAACAGTGGAATATTACACCATATGTAATATAATGGTGTAGCCATGCCATATAATGATGTCACCTCTGCATATATAATGTTCCTACAATTGATTATAATTTAAATACGACTTTTTATAATGGTGTATCCACTGTACATAATGCTTTTACGACTGCATATATTGATGTTTATTTGAAAATTGGTCCAATAATAGATTGAATTCATGCCTTTAGTTTTAATGCATTTCAAAAGAGAAAAAAAAACTGATTTATATACAAAATAATGAACAAAAAAACAATATGATATACAGAAGCATCAATGTTTTTTTTTTATAATTCCAAAGATCCAATATATTTAAAACAATAAGACGATCAATTTCACTCAAGTCTTCTTGACGTATATCCAACAAACATTTTATCATATATACTATTTTTTTTTCAGATAGTTAATGCTGTATACGTTTTAACTTATCGCGTTTGTAGTAAACTAACTAATTCCCGATTTGATTACAGAGTCAATTTTGGGATTGACCAACAGACATTTTTGTAATTGAATTTGCGTCTAGGCTTTTCAACATTTTTTAATTATAACCTTAACTGGCGTAAGGCGTTAATATGTCCTCATCGTTTATATGATTTTTCTGATAATGTAGTTCTTATAACATGTGTTGAATCTTTGCGAATTAAATGCTGGGAGTAACTTATAATTAAATTCATATTTTTATCTACAGGCGACAGGCTTAAAAATCTTGATATAACAGTTGGACCACGCGACGATGATATGTCGATGTGTGCGCATTTCACCGGACCCGGAACTAATGGAGAGCATCTGGTATTTCAGTGCAAAGGGTGGTATATAGAATGTCGTTTTGTCAAAATGACCCTCACCAACGTCTGGGGATATTTACAGTTAGCTGAAGTTAAAGTTTTCGGTCATCTGACACTAGAATAAATGGACACAAACAACATGAAATTATTCAAATGTTATTTAAAAAAAAAAGAAATTGTATTCATCTTTAAATATGTTGATGAGATTCTAAACCTTCAAAACTATGAAGTGATTAAAAGACAGACATGTAAATATTTTATTGTAAATAATTGATAGATTGTGGATGTTTAATTCCAGCGTAAATGGGGAAGCGTTTACCATCGCAAAATAGAAAATATTATACTTATATAAAATATAAAAGTTAGACTTTGTCAATTTTGAAAATTTATTAATTGATGCCAATATCTTTAACAAAGAACAAGCTATTTTAAGTAAAAAAAAAACGTATCTTAAAGGATACAATTAGATAAAAAGTATAAACAATATTTATACACATAAGTCACTATTGCAATGATTAAGGATTCAGAAAACATATATGTCTCCTATTACACAAATAATACACGTATTTAACATTACATAAATATAAATACTGGCACGCTCTGTAATAATTTTATAAATACGGAATAGGTGGAAAATACAAAACAGAAGAATAAAAATACAAAAAGTAACAACAAATGGATTTGTGTAAATGAATACAGTGTGAAATTCTAGGGTTCCTGTTGAAAAACGAAGCAGTAACATCAAGGGTTAAACGCTTGATTTTGATAATATTTTTCTGAACCAAACTGAATAAATGACTATTGTGCTGATCCGAAAGTACCGTTGATCCAAAAAGCAAAATTTGTGTGTCAACTTTGACAAGAAGAACTGTAACAATCTACTGGTTCATGTCTTAAATCTTGTTTAAGGGACAATACAACAGGAAGCGAGAATTCACAACAACGAAATACTAGTACTTAATTGCGCAGGAAAAGCCACATCATAGATAAGAATTGAATGAACTTCAATTCATTCTTATGCGAGCATAAGGGATTTGACCAAGACGATATCCCAAATAATGATACATTGGGACCTTATTATTTTGGGTAGAAATTTTGTTTTTGTAATTATGGTAAATATTCACTTTTTCTTATACATTTAATCTTGTTGAAAGTGCACCATAGTTTGGTTGTTGCTGTGATAAAATATTCCGAATCTAAACGGGTCCTTTAATTAGATAATAAGATTTTTAAAAATACACACAAACACTCTCATCACAGTAAAAACTTTTCCACCATTATACTCTTTAAAATCTATCAGTATTCCATTATAACACCGTATGACAATAACTCCTCACACGCAAATCTGTCATCTATTTTTCTTGTACTCTTTATTATCAGAAGGAATAAAAAAAATCAAAATGCTTGCATGGTCTTTAATTTGTCCCCTACAGTTAAGGTCGATTATTACAGTTTTGATTTTTTTATGAACAGATGAAAGCAAGTATATCTTTAACCACAAATGAACTATAATCCGAGGATGTAGATTGCGATTTTATTCAATGTTTTAGACTATTGTATTTCGTAAAATTTTGAAGATTAAAGATAGGTGTTCTCAGTAAAATACTTTGAATGATCTGACAGTAAGTAATCAACATACCCGGCTGTTAATTTTTACATCTTCTTTGAGACTTGTCATTGATACTCGAATGCAACTCGACTTGTAAGGACTTTTCATCTTCAAAAGTTGAAAAACATTCAGAAACCAATTAGCAAAATGCCATCTTATCCTTTAATTTAGGGACGACATCAAAAGTTCAATGAAGGATAAAAAACTTAATTCACATAGTTTTTTCACTGACCCCCACCCCCTCTTAACTTAAGTTAAAAATTGATTGACCCGTATATATGTAAAAAATCAATGTCGGATAAACAAATCTTGCTCCAGTTCACCCCTCACCCCCACTCCAAACTATCGAATTAAGTTTTTTATCTTACATTGATCTTTTGATGTCGTCCCTTACTCAGTATGTCGAACGAGACTGCTCTTTAACTTTGTATATTTTTTTTTTTTTTTTTTTGGATTTTACACTATTTCGATTTGAGCGTCACTGATGAGTCTTATGTAAATAAAAAGACGCGTCTTGCGTATAAAATTATCAGCCTTTGTACCTTTGATAACTATTTATACAGAATATGACGACGGCAAAAATGTGTATGACAACACAAAAATGCTTATTACTTATAATAACTTGTTATGGGAAAACGTTAACAGTGATTGCAATTAAGATTAAATGTTCTTAAAAATTTAAATATGTTTTGAATAGAAATTATCTTGCTCGTATATATTTAACTTTTATAAGACCCGTTACTGAATATGCATGTGAGTTATGGGATGGTTGTTTTCAACAAGACGCCAACAATTTAGAACATGTTCAGTTGGAAACAGGGAGATTAGTACCTGGGTTGTCCGTGTTCGCTAGTCGGGAATCTATATATTTTAAACTGGCTGGCAATTGATTGTGGACAGAAGAAAGTCCAGAAAGCTCAATATGTTCTATTCTTTGCATAATGGACTGCCCCTAATTATTTTGCGATTTAATGCCTCCATTTGTTGGTCAAGTGTCTAACTACGATTTGCAAATCAGTAATAATTATGTAGTACCCGGTTATAGACTAATTTAAACATAACTAGAAAATCCTTTTTCTCATCATCTACTATTGAATGGAATAGCCTTAACCCCGACATACGTACGTCCAAAAATATAAATATTTTTAAACAAAAGATGAAGTCCAATTTGATACACCCACCTTCCTATTTTAGTTGTGGGGATACACTTTTGAGAAATATGTGCAGTTCTTTAAATTCAGATTTACATCTTGTTAATATTAAATCCAGTTTCGCATGCAGCTGTGGCCACCCTGTTTAGGATAGTAATTATATACACTATTTGTTAGGGTGCGTTTTTCACAACGAAGCAAGCGAAATACTGTTTTCAAAATTTGAAAGATAAGTTATATTCATTGAGCTTTTATTGGCCGTTGACGGTGACCTTTCTTTTCAGCAAAACAAAGAAATGTTTGAGTCCGTACAATTTTATATCAGAGTCATATATCTAATACAAAGATTTAAAACAATAAACATTCTAGTAAATTTTTACTTTACAACCCTTCACTCTAGTCCAGTTGTTTTTTTTTTTTTTTTTTGTTTTTTTCATTATTATTCCTTATTATATTGTATTTTTTTACTTTTTATTTCTAATTTTCGTCTGTAGTATGTATTACATGCATTCCTACTATGTTTTTTCGACATTATCTAATGTATTTTGTGTTTATATTTTTTTAGGGTGAGGACGTTACTAATGTTGTTATAACTTGTCTCTAATCCCTTTTTGCTACTTTGTCGTGAAACGTTCGAGGCAGTTTTTTTTGTACCTGTAACATGAAACCGGGTGATCAATGGATCCGCAACTGAATAAATCAGGATTTCAAGTGTTCAACTCATTTTTTTCACCACAAGAAGTTGTCCTATCTAAAACAATTAACACACCCTTAAATGAATTCACAATGTCAAATATATACGCCACACAATGCACATTAATCAAAATGCCGGGTGAAGTACCTCATTCACAATGCACAGACACAATGTTTCATAACAGAATACATATATATACAATGTCACATTGCAATCACTATGCAATCACTATGCAACATGTATCAGACCGATTTATTCACAATGTCACTAACAGATTATTATGCAACATGCATACGGCCCTTTATTACACCATGTCACCAACAGATTACTTTGCAACATGCATCAAGTAAGTATTACACAAAACGTATGAACACAAAATCACATATATACAACTTCTATTTACAACGTCCACCAATATGTAGTATCACCTTGTTAGTCTGCAACTAACCACAATAACACAATGACACAATTACACTTGAACAATGTTTCAATTCACAAGGAATATATATATAACACAGCTGAACTCACGCACTAACTTTCCCTTTGAGTTCCCACACAATGAATATTATCCAACTGGTAAGGTTTAACACAGTGCACTTTCACTAATACACTTCCACAATATAACAACTTGCAACACCAGCAAGTAAACACCTTGTATTCTCACTAATACAAATCTATGAAGTATTCACACTTCCACATAGTACAATTTGCAACACCAGCAAGTATACACCTTGTATTCTCATTAATACAATAACCACTTATATATATATCAGATTCACTTTATACATTGTATCACAATCAGTATTGCAATATCCACATATAAATCCGAACACTATTTATATATCCTTTGGAATCACTTAATTAACTCTACTTACCAGTTGGAAAATACTCCCTGATGTTACCACTTCAACGGTCCACATATAACTGACAAAGTTTCTTATTATTATTATATTGATATTTTGGGAGGCGACTTTCCTGATATGGAACTTGCAAAGTTTCACAAATGGAAGTGTTTAACGACCTTGACTGGCTATACAGCCCTCGCACGGTCGGCTCGGTGCCCGAAGGCGATTGATGAGCGTTTAAATATTTTCTGCCGTGGGTCAGGAACTGGTAGTAGAGGACGCCGAATGGAGGCCGCCATCTTGGTTTTGGTGAGTAGATTTTTCTTTTTTTACTATTTTGATGTTATTTCTTCACTAACGGCTGCTTTCAGGGCCAGTTTGGTCAGCTTGGCAGCCCGCCAAAGTTTCTCTGTCTTGAGCTGGTTTATATACTACCATATGGAACGGTCCATTATACTTGAAGGGGTGAAAAAAAAGAGTATACCAACGTTAGGGGTGTTTTAACAAATAGACGGTGCTCCAACTATGGAGAAACTTATAAACATATAGAAACACAATTAATAGGGAAAGACAACTGGTGTTTCACATCAAAATAAATGAACTATGACTTATTTTCGTTACACTACCCATACTTAAAAATCAATCAATCAAAACGTTTGATTTTATGTTTCGAGCACGATTTTTCAAAAAGAAAACATTATTCAGAACCCAAAGTAATAGATTATCAACCAAACTAACTCCAGCATAGTGTCAGACGACCTATAATAATTGCATGAATAAATAACGTAGACAGCAAACATAATAAAAGTGAATATTGAAATATCTCTTGTTCCAGAAACACGCATAGTCCGTGCGATTGATGGAACCATACGCGTGCTTAAGATTGTATATTATTCTTATAGGATTTGCAAATTAGGGAATACGTCTATATTGTTGGTAGAGATGGCTTCCGGTAGATGCTCTTGACGTTATTTATTTTTTCGATAGACGACGTTGACCGAACTACTTTTGGTAACCAATGTTAACAAGGTGACGGCGACGTTTGAACAATAATGTTCACTTTGCGTGGATCATTAGATTAATGAATAAACACAAAACATTTAATTCAAATGATAATTAGATATTTTTGCAGTTTACTTTTTATCAATTAACAAATTCCACGGGGTATATTTTTTTTTTTTTTGGCGTTCACCAAAAGCTTGGTATATTATCTGGACCAAGTCACTCCCTCACATATCTTAAAAGTCCTTCGGACTTGTAATTGTTTGTGAGTGAACTGGTCGAGTTTATACACCAATTAATTCCTTTAAAAAGGCGTTTAATCCTATATTGTATATAAAATTTTATAACATATTTCATATAGTTTATAAGAATAACTCATTTAATCTGTTAGATATCTTATAAAGAAAAATATATGACATCATAGCATACAAACTATATATAATATCTTTTAAACTGTATATTTAATAACAGGTTTCATAACAAGTAAAAGTTACCAATGATCTTGTGAAAAGCCAATGGAAATGTCGTCATATCGTCTCATGATGCTGAATAGGTCAATCAAATTAACACTGATTTTTCTTATCACTTTAATTTTCAAGATACATCCCTTCATGTAAGAATAGATAACTGGCAGGCCACAACCATAAGAGAATATATCTTATAACCTAAATAAGATACCTTGTGGCATTATAAGATATCTTATATTTCAAACATCTCAGTAATTTGTTTTTTTTTTAGAGATATCTAAGATAATCTAGTTTGTATAACATATCTTATATAGTTTATAAGATGTATCATATAGTTCATAAAGAAATCCCATACGATTAATATAGATATCGTATAAAGAAAGTCGTACGAGATATCTTATAAAGAAAATTATACGAGATATTTTATAAACTATATAAGATACTACATAAATATAAAAAAAGAAGATAGGGTACGATTACCAATGAGACATCTCTCCATAAGATACTAAAATGACACAGAAATTAACAATTTTAGGTCACAGTACGGTCTTCAACAATGAGCAAAGCCCATACCGAAGAGTCAGCTTTAAAAGGCCTCGAAATAACAATGTAAAATTTATTAGATAATTATCTAATAAGGAAAAGCATATCTTACAAACTATACTAGATATCTTACAACGTTTATTAGATATCTTGGAGTTGGAAAAGATATGAAAACAGCTTGCCATACAATTCATTTATTGATTAACATTTGATAAATATGTATACTGGACATATCAAATAGCACCGACTGCATAATTTTACATAATATGTTCAACCTCATAATTGTTTGATCATAATTAAAACCATTTAACGTCTGTTTTATTTATTGTTCAATGCCGCTAATTATTCTCAATTCAACATTATAACTCCATAGTTTTGTATTAAAGCATAGAAATTCCTGACCATATTTCACGAAAACTATGATAGTATTACCTTTCCATTTATTTGATATTTATATGCAATTCATATTGTAGTGATTTACTAATTTTAAAAGTTAAATAAGACTTATAATGTAAGACAATATTGATTTTTCTTTTTAACTTTTCTTGGAAGTATTTAATGTTTTTGATAAAAACGTAATTTATCTGTAGCCAAATGTTACAGACTAGAGACATACGAAACAAAATCAATAAAAAAATCTGCATGAGTGTTTTATTCTTTACTGTTGTTTCAAAGTAGCGCAACATGAATCTGTTTGTTTGGTTCCTATTGGCTTGTAATCTTGGGTTATGTTTAAACACAGCTATCAGTAAGTTTGTTTATTTCAATTCGGAACTCAATTATTTAAATATAAAATATATATACATTGTACGTTTGTTTTGCAAATGGTAATGCATTAAATGTGAATCTTAAGATATTTCAAGAACAACATGTCACTTGCACTATTACTAAATTATAGTGTACACTGACAATGATTGGACACTCAAAATTCCGTATCAGCTACTGCATTACTATATGGAAATAATAATGACGCTGAGAGCCTCGATCTTGCTATGCTATATTAAAAAATGTATGTTTCCTTATTTGAAACTTTTGGGTATATAAGTATTAGATGTCCCTAAACGAAAATGACATACATTCGTTTGATTTTTTAACAAATAGAAAGATTTGTGTACATGTATTAGGATGCATTCGAATTGTGCATTATCGTATGTGAATTTCTCCAATCTCACAGTAAAACCATACTGCACGTAAAGATAGACATACATCCACGTCTACTTGTATTTTTATTCATCTGATGAGTTAAGCCTTTTCCAACTGATTTTTATAGTTCGTTCTTTATGTTATACATGTACTGTTATACCACTGTCCCAGGTTAGGGAAGGGTTGGTATCCCACTAACATGTTTAACCCCACCGCATTATTTTTGTTTGTGCTTGTCCCAAGCCAGGAGCCTGTAATTCGGTGGTTGTCGTTTGTTTGTGTGTTACATATTTGTTTATTGTTCAATTTTTGTACATAAATTAGGCCGTTAGTTTTCTCGTTTGAATTGTTTCACATTGTTATTTCGGGGCCTTTTATAGCTTAATATGCGGTATATCTTGATCATTGTTGAAGGCCTTACGGTGACCTATAGTTGTTAATTTCTGTGTCATTTTGGTCTCTTGTGGAGAGTTGTCTCATTGGCAATCATACCACATCTTCTTTTTTTATACATATACATAATTTTTGCGCAAGATGTGTAAATACGCAGCAATGTCCCATAAATGGGGTCGTTAAAGATGAGTGTCAATCACAAATTGAACGTTATAGAACGATACCATCAAATCTGTTTAGGGTCCGTAGGTGACCTGTTGCAAGGGATAATGTCATTCCCTATCCAAAATATCCCACTGGAAGTCTAAATGCACGCTCTTGTCATTTAATACGATCCACTCAGCAGAAACGACATTTCGATTTATCGTTAAATATTGGGTTGCAAGAAATATCTGCCACTGGACATTAAGCTAGAAGCAAAATATTGCTTAGTCAGTTTATAAAATTGTATTTTATTGTTGCTTTCTGTTTTATTTAATCAATAGATTATATGATTGAAGAACGTACATGCAATTTGGCTTGCGTAAAGTATAATTAAACATTTGTTTTTTGCACATTAAGAGATCTCAAAAAAATTACAGTATGTTAACGTGAATTTAATGCACGTGTGTTTCGATTATATGATCGTGTAATCTGAAAATAGGGAGTGTAGCCCAAACTTGATAACTTAGTCTATATTGAAGTTGTTTTAAGTTCTGGAATATTTGACTTTTGTTATCCAACATACAAGTATTACCCCTATATATTTCAATCTAATGAAAAACCGATCTCTCATCGCTCCCGTTTTCTGATGTGTTGCGTTGGAGACATATCAGAAAACGGGAGCGATGAGAGATCGGTTTTTAATTAGATTGTATATATTTACAAGTATTCTTATGGCATACATTCTTAATGAAGTCGTCTACTGTATTTTTGTTTATACAAATGTCATCATAGTTAAATAATAATGGTTAAGAATAACTGCTTTATCTAGTCTATTGTCGGGAAAAAACCTGTTTTAGATGTTTGTTTGCAAATATAATATCTTATTTATCTTTATTTTGTAACTTTATTTTTTACTTTTTTTTAAAGGAAAATCCACTTTCCTCGGTGGTCCAATGATGGACCGGGGTTACTGTAAGTATAGTTTAATAAAACTTGGGACTAAAGTAATGTTTACTGCAAGTACAATGTAGTTGCAAATGATATGTCTATCTCTGTTTATTTACATGTTTTAATAAGCAAATGAAATGCAAAAATATATTTCATTTGTGATACTTTTTATTCTAATGAAAGATGATTTTTTTTAAATCTTATATTAGTTACGGTCACATTTTTTCTCATAAAAAAAGATGCAATGATTTCGTTTGATATCTTAGTGGTGATATCACAGCTAATTTATTTGATTTAAATTTACCTAGTAGTTTGTTGAGTACTTAGAAAAAAGGGTTGGTTCACTCTATTTGTTTTCTTTTTATTCTTGAAACCACTCTCTACAAGAGCTATTTCTATGAAATATTCTCAAATTGTGAAAAAGTGCTTCCCATTTCCACCCTTTTCCTTGAACTTGTATAATAACATTAAGTTTCGGTGTTTTTAGTTCTATTTTATGTATAAAAGTTTAAATTTTATTATAGTCATTATATATATATATGTATATTGCCTTAGATAATAATATACTATTCAAATAGTACATGTATATGATGTACATCGTTCACTATCGCTCGGGCAAAAACAATCACGCTTCGCCGCGGTTTACAATGTTTTCTCGGGTACCAATCTGCTCTATCACCCTCTCAGCTATGTGTTATTTATATACTGTCGTCATCATATTTGCCTAAATCAGATATTTGATACTAATCCGTTTTTTCGAGATATGGTTATTATCTGTTATGAGTTAAATGTTATTGCCTTATATTTTCTAAAACACTTACATGTATAATATTAAACAGTAATTATATGTTGCAGGGGTAGAAAGGCGATGCAGATCTCATAACGGAGTGTGTATAGAGGTAGACGATCCTTGTGAAGGGAAGGTTATCACAGGATATGGACTATGTCATGGTCGCTTTATAAAGAAATGCTGTGCCTACTTTTAATAGGTTTTATATATTAGCAACTAACTATTTGAAATTACACTGATTTAGAACATGTTATTATAATTATCTTTAATTCTATTAAGTACAAATATGCTAGATTCGAACATGAATTTGCTATATAAAGGAAAAATAAAGTACGGGATTTGAATTTTATTTGGAGTCCTTTAGTCACCACAACAAAATATAGCAAGCGCATTTGATATCGGTTTTATAGTACATTTGTCAACATAGAAAATGTTTAATCTTTCTTGTTGTTATTTCAGGCTCTACATGTGATCTTTAAAATGAGAAAGAAGAAACATAACCTGATCGAAGTCTTCACAGTTAAATTGTATCACATTAAAATTTAGATTGCATTTAAAAATTAGCCTATGATTCTCTAAATAGTTGCCTAATCGATGTCAAAGCACTGTTTCTTCTGCTATTGTTTTTAGGTTACAAGAAAGTAATTAATATCATAGGCGACAATGGTAGTCTTTTTTATTTGTCCTGCGTTTTCCCTATCAAAAATCCATTGAAAAAAAAATTCGGAATCTGAATTATCAACACCTTTGGGTGTAATTGACACTGCAAAACACATTTGGTGCAGCAGCTTTTTTGATAGAAAATGACATTTTTTATGGGTACTCAACAGTTCCAGAATTTTCGAAATAGTATAAATGAAGAACACCCCTGGCTAAATTTGGTACAGAAAATATTTCCCGCCACAGAGAGTTTTCTCTTAATTTCTCGCTATTTCTACAACATTTGCCAACACTCATTTCTTTCTCACTATTTCAATTTGTATTTCTAACTACTAGGGCAGCAGAAAATAAATTTTCTTCTAACTATTATCTTGGATGTAAAATCTAGGTGGCACCAATCATCTTTATTTACTTCTTTTAACCTTTATAGTGATGTTGAATCATTAATCTCTACTCTTGCTCGAAGAGCTAGGTTGAAAAAACTGAATAACCTCCTCATAAGCTACAAAAATCAAACGATCTAGCATGTAGTTCCTTTGACAAATTTTATAAATCCGTCTTCCTAATTTATTTGTAAAGTATCATCTAAAAGTTTATATATTTAGATACAAGTTTGCCAAAAACATATATACTTGACCGAGTGCGTCTTATTCAACTTAAATGTACAGTAGCAAATATTTCATGAGTATTCTATAACAAATACAAAAGAATATAATGAATTATCTTACCATAGGAATCATTTTTCAAAAAATCTTCAGTTTACTTCTTAGCAGTAAGATTTTATATGGAAAGTGATGCTACCTTGCATACATATAAAGTTTAGTTGCTTTAAAATTGTGATTTATTATGGCAAAGGGGAGATAATTCAATTTGAACTATGTTCCTTTGCCAGTTAAAATTTTCGTTAGTAACCACCATCAAGACGTTGGTATAGGACGAGTCTCTCGTGACGGAACATATATATCATTAACGTTGGTTCTATAAATGAAATGAAGGGGTAGCCAAAAAATAATACGGAAGCAAAAATTCAAAGCAATGGACCAGCCTTTTCATTATTATAGGGTTCGGTAGCTGATTATATTTGTAGTAATAACGTCACAAATAACACATATAGACCCGTGACAAGTCATTTTTATGAATTCAGGGCACGATGTAAATAAAACTGGTATGTGCTAGAAGCATGAAAGTTTTGATGTGATTTACTGGATAAAGAAATGGTGTCAAAAAGTATAAAAAGAGAAAATGGACTGCCCAAAAAAGAAATATATCTATAGCAAATAATTTGAGTACTAAAATCTTAAAAAAAAAAAAAAAATACAGGAAAAATAAGCAAAAGAACAGAGTAAAATGGCCAAAATATTTAAGAATAAAAAAGTGCCGATTACTTTTAAGACCTTTAATTATAAAGCATAGATCGGATTATTTCAATTTCGATAGCATTTTCTTTAAAGACATTCTATTTTGTAGTTTCGTAATTCAATTTCGATCTTATCAAAACGATAGAATAATGGGTTTTTGTTTATAAGAGATAAATTTAGTCCCGCTTCTTTCGCCATTTTTTATTAAAGCAACTCCCATTAAGTCTACAGAATATACGAAACATATTTGTTCTGTTACAACAATATGTGCGTTATGTGACACCAACATGTGCGTTCTTTTACAACAACATGTGCGTTCTTTGACACCAACATGTGCGTTCTGTGACACCAACATGTGCGTTCTTTTACAACAATACGTGCGTTCTGTTACACCAACATGTGCGTTCTTTTACAACAACATGGGCATTCTGTAACACCGACATATGCGTTCTGTGAACAATATATATAGCAATTAATGACATTATACAAATGTACATTTGTATGTCACGCTTTTGGCAACTGTTTCCAGTGCATACTTTGTAGCCTATCATTTTTTTTTTATTTTACAAGGAGACACAAGCTTTCCGACTTTGACCTGTGATTGTAAAAAGTGTAGTTTTTTTTCACTATGGTTCTAATGGAACAGGGAATCAACAAAAAATACAATAAAAATCAGAATAAAAAAAATTGTCGAATTTTTAATAACATGTAACTTAATATGCAAAAAAAAAATTATTTATTTTAACTCGATTGAAATATTGGAATACCAACCGCTAAGTGGTTTGTACTGGATAAATGATTTTAAATGAAGTCAGAGAAGTCTTGACACAATGATTTACAATGTGGCTATGTCGCAGTTGTTAGGAAAAAAATGTTGTAATAAATGATGTTATATAAACCTAACTGATGTATATTAACTAAATTTTCTCTTTTAAATTAACTTATATTTTGGATTTTACCATTTTTCCAAATATCAAGCTATAAAAAGTCAAAATAATTAAAATTATTTCTTTTGTAATCCTGCAACAGTATCCTAAGACTTTTTCTATAGTTGAATATTTCACTATCTATCTTAGTAACTGATCCTTCTAGTTGTTCCAAAAGTTTAACTGGCAGAAGACTGTACGACTCTAGAAATACTTCCTTTTTCTGACCTTTGACCTTAGACTTGGATTTCATCGCATTTGACGATTTCATAACAAGGTCTTTGTACACCGTAACATTAAAATCTTCCGGAAGTGAAATAAGAGGGAACTTATCATTTTTATCAATTACCCCTCTCATTTGAAATCCTCGCCAAGTTCTCAGACATGCTTCATAGAACGTTATACACTTTTCAATGTTATATCTCCGTTCGAACATAAACGTAATTCTAGAGATAACATCCGAAGATAAATGTTCTTTGTCCATTCGGAAATCGAAACCATCGATGTGGAGATCTTTCATATTTATAAGATGTTTTATAGCATGCTTGAAATCCGGCATTATTGTCTCCATTTTCCATACGTAATCGTAATGGATCAAACAAGGTTTACAGTGTGTATGCATTGGCGTAAAGTGTGGTTCCTCCATGTTCTTATCTCGAGTACTAACATGGACGACATACTGAATAAATTCTAAGAACGTAACATTGTGTCCACATGATTGTTCCTTTACTGACGAATTAGGTCTAAAATGTTTTATAATATACCTTCCTCTCTTTTTCCAAAATATTGGACTTGGCAAGAAAAACTTATCTATATATCCTGATAATAGTCTTTCGAAAGGATCTCGTACTATCATTATCCTTGTATAGTTGTCTCCCTTGTGTTGTTGTCGATTTATGTCTTTGTCAGTACTACCATGCATTGTTTGGCGGTTAAGTGTAGTATTTCTCGCTAATGTATAATTTTGGAAATGTCTAAAGAAACTTTTCATGAATGATGAACCAACTTTTTCGATCCAGCAGTATTTTACACGCAATATTTCGTCAATAAGAGGTTGGTGTACAAGCTTTCTGTTGGGATATAAATTGGGATGATATTTACAAAACTGTTTTAAATGGTTGATCCGTTCCTGTAGCGTAGAGTTGTATTGTTCATCGTCAGGGTTCTAAATAAAACGAAATCGAAATCAGGTTATTTATTTTACTATTCTTTAGAATAAAAATTAAAAACTTAAGATAATTTGCAGTCGACATTCACAATCAGAGAATGGACGAACTATTAAACAAAGTATCTGAATAGTTAACAATATAATACAGTATCTTTTCCAAATATTCATTTTTATATTTGAACTATATTGTTCAATAAATTGTTGTTTAGCCTAATGCCCAGTGACAAATATAAGAGAAGTCAATGATGACAATATTTATATTTCGTTCATCGGGATTGGCAAATGTATGTTATAACTTACTTTTCTGCTGTATCATGAATTTCTATTTCAACGCATCCATTACTTATTCTTTATTTGCTGTTATATTTTGGTTGACAATATATGTAGTCTTAGATGCAAGATTTTTGTATTAGTTGTTATTGACTTTGAACTAAATGTAGCTGTCAGTATAACTGCGAGTCTCAGATCTGTACTGCGCGTCTGTTTGTTGTTGGTTGTAAAAGTACCTGTTCACGTCCACTCTGTGTTTTTGTTAAATGTATTTCTATTTATGTTCGTTTGAAAACTTAACTTTTCGACTGATTTTATAGTTTGTTCTTATGTTTCCTCAGTGCATGGTTATACTGTAAAACATTTGTCCGAGGTTTGGAGAAGGGTTGGGCACCCGCTAACATGTTTAACCCGTTACCTTCTGTATGTGCCTGTAACAAGTCATGAGACTATAATTCCATGGTAGCCGTTTATTGCTGTACTAAATAATTTGTTTTCTTTTATGTTTTTTAGATAAATTAAGCCGTTGGTTTTCTCGTTTGAATTGTTTAATATTTGACATTTCAAGGCCTTTTATAGCTGACTATGTGGTATGGGTTTTGCTCTTTGTTTAAGGGCGTAAAGTGACCTATAGTTGTTAATTTGTGTTTCATCTTGTTCTCTTGAGGAGAGTAGTCTCATTGGCAATCTTACCACGCATATTTTTTTTAAATATATAGAGTGATACAAGGCTACTTTTTTATTGTCTCTCCTATGGTTAGTAAAATATTAAGTTACATAAAGTCGCAGTATTTGTTTTTGTGTTTCTGTGGCTATTTATATTTTGTATATTGATCACAGTAAATAGGGTTACAAATGCCTTCGTATACCAAATGCTAGCTTTCGTCGATAATTTGAAAAATAGAATATGTCCACGGTAACCAATTTTAAATTTTGACATACTCGATGTGATTTATAGACTAAAAAACTGGACCGACTGTAATAATTTTTACCTCATCCAACAGTGTTGCTGCATTAGAACCATTCGGTAACAGAAGTATTGGTTTTCCTGAAGTAAAAAAAGTTAAATTTGTCGTTGTGCATTAAAGTAAAAAATTATATTACAAAAACTTATTTGCATTGTGGTATAGGGTTTTCAAATGATTATTTTTTTAAGTTTCAGTAATCTGTCTTTTAGTATAATTAGTTTCTAAAAATGCGTGAAAAAGTTCTTTAAATCTTCACTAACATTTTTCATAGATCCTTTTCATAACCTTATTAACTAAGTTCAGTAACATCTGTGGTTGTTTGTTTGTTTTTGTCTTTATACAACGTATATTTTAGCCAAAAAAAGTCTTATACGACATTTTGGAAGCCAAGCGACGAAGTGGTCATTCGTTTCTTTGAATGCTTATGACGTCTATTACTAAATCAGTTGGTGGTGTTTTGAATGATAGTTTTGTAATCTATGGTTGCTTACATCCACACCCTTTGACATCTAAAGGACGCTGTCTTGTTAGCAATCATAACTCATTTCTTTATGCTTATTATGCGTGAAAGTGTAGAGTAGTGTGCGGATTGGAGCTGGAACGGACGGGGAGTTTGAAAATATTGTTTGATCATTTAAACTAGGCGAAATTACATGTTATCCTGTTTCAAAGCGGGAAATAACATGCTTACCCTGCCATCTTGTGAATTTATCTTGCCCTAGACAAAATAGTACTTTGCAGATTTCGTTAACAAGACTTAGGGATGTACTTTAACTTGATTGTAATCTTTAAGATCTTGAATTTAGCATTGAAACTATAAGTCAGAAGAGAGTTAATTAAGGAACAAGATAAGCTTGAAATATTGAGAGGTTATGTGGCTCCTTTTCCAAGATATTCTTTTTTTTAAATGACAGGAAAAGGCTGACTCGGACTTATACGTCATATTTGCATTGGTATTATTTTGGTCTCAATTTGAATTTGAAAGAAATGTAATCTCAAATCTGCTTAAATTTTGGTAAATGACTTTTCATGATCTATTTAAGTCTTAGTTATTTGAAAGAAAAATGGGTGTTACAGGGCAAAATATTTTAGCCTGTATCGAAGGGAAAAAAGCAGAGTCCGAACATCTGCCAAAAAATCCTACACGTAAACCTGAACTTAGTACATCCTCAAGGTAGTATGTGTTGTCTTTCGCCATCTTGGATTGTAAATAAGAGAGAACCTTAGGTCCAGATTTTCAGTCAAATTTGCAAAATAGTATAGGGAATGCAAACAACTATAATGTGAATTATCATATAAAAGAATAAATTTTTAAGATTTTAATTTATGAATAATGATATTTTCAAAAGTATCATTTTATATTTTACTTGATTTTTTTGTTTTGTTTCTGTTTGTAAATAAGCATTTTAAGGGGAGGTAACTCTGAAATAGTGCATTTTGGAAGCTACATGAAATTTTCCTATTTTGTATCTTATCCGGAAAAAAAGAACGGTGACCATATCTTTTCTTTTACAATTCCATCATTTAGTTTAGCTTCTAATCGCATTATGATTATTTTCCTATATAATCCAAACAAAATGTGTCATAGCTATAGAAAATGTATTATATTTTTGAACATATCACAATATATGTACTTCGTTTTGGCAAAGTATGATAAAATTCTATAATTTTTATTTTATACCCCCATGCCACCTAAAGCAAAACTTAAGATATCTTTCTAATTACATGTGATTAAAAAGTAATGTGTATGTAAAATTTTGAAAATGTTTACGCATGTTTAAATATAAAATTCGAAAAGAAATTGTCAAGCAATTTAAAGTCTAGTATTTGACTCGAAAATTTTACCTTAAACATTTGAATTAGTATTAATTTATATAATTAATTGTATATCCAAATGCTTTTGAAAAATATGCGTTTATTGTTCCAAAAAATATTTACCTTGGAATTCATTTCTATACAGAATAAAGGAACAAAAAATGAAGCAGGCGATTGCTATTCCAATTATTTTTTCCTTCATTCGGTTGATACAACCGGCGTACATTTTATTGTGAAGAAAACATTTATAACCTTTAAGTTAAATAGTTGAGGGACATCCAATTAATATAAATAAAGATAAGATCTGATATTAAGTATTTAATATCCAACACCTATCATTTTATTAGTATCGTAATGTTTTATGACCCAGGCCTTTCAAGGATCAACTAATAATGATATACATGTTTGGACCTTATTTCCACTGTGTCTAAACGACCCCAACAAAAAATGTTTTGACTCGATAGTATCTAATTTCAAGTACGGTGACGGACTAACAAATATTTATTCTTAAGAAAAGGTCCCATAAAGAGCATATAAATCAACACATATGACAAAGTTCATACAAAATTCACACATAAAAAAAAGCACATGCACTCTAGCATATATACCGATTATATTAATGATTAGATATGATTTAGAACAAATATGGAAATATGATTATAAAAAATATGTATATGATAAGAGGAAGCCAATACAAAGAGGAATAACTCTATTAATTTATCCGAAGTTAACTGTTATCCTTTTTTCCCTGTCTGATCTGGATTTTTTTTTTATAAAGGTATAGATTAAAATCTGTATTAAAAACTG
Organism: Mytilus galloprovincialis; assembly: GCA_037788925.1. Taxonomy (NCBI): domain Eukaryota; kingdom Metazoa; phylum Mollusca; class Bivalvia; order Mytilida; family Mytilidae; genus Mytilus; species Mytilus galloprovincialis. The sequence continues at coordinate 53,512,261 of CM075332.1, forward strand.
AATCTTCATTTGTCATTATCCAGATACAGAGACTTAGATAAAAGTTAGGATTTCTGATTGCATATTTGTTAAAATCCAAGTATACGTACGTACATTGACCTATAATGATTAACTTTTATAAATTGTTATTTGGATGAAGAGTTGTCTCATTGGCAATCATACCACATCTCCCTATACATGTATCTATATAAGTTTATTAAATTGTAGAATATAATACAGATATTACTACTTTCGTTTGTGAGATGCATTATTTTCAATTAACGTTATATATTTATGATCATTAATTGAGAAATTGGTAAAATTGCAAAACAATAGGAAAAAGGTGTACCTTTTCACGTATTAGTTATTTTTTTTTTATTATATATATATACCACACAATGCATAAGAAACACATACGAAAAGAAATCACTAATTCATGGAACTGCTGCCTAATATTTTACATATACATGTACATGTATATATATGTACCGAACGTAAGGGAATAATATGATCACGTTTTTTTTGTTCGATTTTTTTCTGAAAATTGACATGTACATTGTAACGCTTACATTCATATTGAAGGAATAAATTACTTTCTGAAATATTTGGCACGCGTTTATGTTTTTCTTTCTTCCTTCTAAATGTGCAGTCTGATTCCAAATGCAACAACTATCCCTCAGAGTTAAAATGACGAAAATAAAAGCTCATACTTGTCACGGTTAGGCCTTCAAGAATCAGGGGAAATATCGTTAAGTGAGCTTTAAAAGGCGCCAACATAAAAATATTGTCAACAATTCACACGAGAAAATTAGTAGTTATCTTATTGTATTTTTTACGATGTGTGAGATTTTTCTTTGGGTATATATGCGTGCTCTATGCTGCACATGCTTGTCAATTTGATATGTGCGTGCTTGTTGATTTATTATAAGGTGTGCGTGCTTGTAACTTAGATATATGCCATTCGTAGTAATTTATCGTTGGATATGTAGAAAAATCCGTCCGTTCGGAACAAATCTTAACTTTAGTAGCTTCTTTCATACGGGCCTAAAATATATGAGTGCTTGGTCGTTTAATGTTTAAAATCTTTCTGTTCTCTATTTGTAATTCATTGTAAATCTTTCAGCTCATTTAGGAATGTCGCATTTAATATTTCTATGAAAAGTTTACTATTAGTTATTTTAATAAACATTGTTATTTATCATGTTTATAATGAAAAATAATCATATTTTTTTTTTTCATTTTCGCTTTAATGCTAAAAGAAGAAAGGGACTTTGGCTAGTTATCAAAGTGTTAAATCACAATTTATTCCACGCTTATACCAATACATTTAAATGTTAGACTGACCTGAGATTACTGTTATAGTAATCTCAGGACTGACTGAATTTTATTTTAATAATGAACTGATGTTTATATACAACTTTGGATATTTGCATAGAAATCAATGCAATTCAACATAGTTACGTTTATTAATAAATATTTCAAACTTTAAATTTTTAAATGTTGGCATAGACTGAGTTCCCCGTTTGTTTATACCTTATGCAATCTATTATAAACAGACTCCTTAAGTACATAAAATATGGAAATTATTTAAATGTGATAAATAATTGAAATAAAAAAGTAACCTTGCTAATAAATGTATTATATGTTGTTTATATTGCAAACCAAATATTATGAATGTACTTGACCTAAAATCAGATAAAATACTATAACATTACATATTATATTTAGACATCAAATAGTTATATTCAAGCAGAGGATGCTAATGTTAACTTGATCAAATCAAAATAATGATATCTTTGAGGATTAAAATTCAAATAGATATGCAGCGGCGTCACCAACCCCAAACTATCCGCCATTATATTCTGTCGATCTCTGATTGTGTCATCGAAAGTGTCGTAAAATTTGTCTTAAGATATATCTTAGGACAAATTAAAGGAAATTCTTAGGACTGTCGTATGATAAATATGAGACTACCTCGAAGGTATCCTAAACTAATCTTAACAAAGATGTCCTATCGTATTTCTCATTGCCGTAAAATAATGCAATAATTTTAACAATACTATACAAAAATAGTAGGATTTCTGCATGCTACATTAGGTTTTACACATATCATCTTTAAACTTTAGTCTTATATTCAAAATATAATTTTAAACTATTTTTAATCAAGTAAAGAACGAAAATTTATAAGAAAATATCATTTAAAATAAATACAATTTATACCGTTAAATTATGTACAAATGCAGATACAGTTAAATATATGCATGATATGTGTACGAAATATATGTTTAGTTATAAACAAGTGTGGATAGTATATTTGGGTGTTTTCTGACAAAAAAAGTTCTCTGGTTTTTCCCCATAGGATCTTTGTTGTGCACAGTGACAGCTAAAACTGTACCAAATTTTTAAAATAGCAGCGTCTTTATTTTAATATTGAGGTTACAGTTCAAGACGGTCATGGAGGGACACTACTTTAAATCAGTGCCGACAGTTTTTAGATTTTATTTAGCTAAACATTGCTTTTAATATCAAATCTACATTTTGTACATATTGGCCAACGTACTATGAGTGCTTGATGTATATGCTATAAAATTGAGAATGGAAATGGGGAATGTGTCAAAGAGACAACAACTCGATCAAAGAGCAGACAATAGCCTAAGGCCACCAATGGGTCTTCAATGCTACGAGAAACCGCCGCATCCGGAAGTGCGCTTCAGCTGGCCCCTAAACAAAAATGTATACTAGTTCGGGGATATGAACATTCCTGTAAATAAATTTTGTTCACGTGCAAAGTTACATTGGAGGATTTCCTTTTAACATTTTAACTTTGAAATACATTTGTAAATTCTTCTTGAAAACACTAAAGTTTATAACAAACTGGGAATGTGTCTATTGGACATAGATTATGCCCCCACTTGCATATCATATCAAGTTATTAAAGGACATTATAACTAAAATCAGTAAAAGTTACCCTATACCAAAATGTACTTGAGCCGAGTTTTGTGGTATTTAGTATAATTGTGTACAAGTTTCATAAAATCTAGTTGATGCAAACTTAAATGAGAGAACGGAAACGACAAATTCAGCATTTTTTTTCAATTTATAAAGGGGCATAACTCTAGAACGGCTTAAGTGAAACCCTAAACATTAAAACTTGATCAACATTTTGTTGTAATTAGCATTGTGTATCAGTTTCAATTGAGGCAAACTTAAGTAACGGACACAAAAATTTCAGCATTTTTTTCGTTTGTAAAGGCATAGCATTTGGTTTAGGCAAACTAAAGTTCAATGAAGTTAGAGAACGGAAACGAAACAATCAGCAATTTATTACATGTATTTATTACATGTAACCCTAGAACGGTCTAAATGACGCTCCCAAAATTCATACTGGATCTGTATGTTGTGGTAATAAGCATTGCTTATAAGTTTAATGGCAATTGGTTGAGGCAAACTAATTAAAAAGTTAAAGAACAGAAACGAAAAATTCAGATTATTTTTTCATTTGTTAAGGGGCATAACTCTAGAACAGTTAAAGTGAATCCACCAAAATTCAAACTTGATCTGTTTTTTTTTTTGTGGTAACAAGCATTGTTAATAAGTTTCACAAAATTTAGTTATGACAAACTGAAGTTAGAGAACAGAAACCAACTATGGGACGGACGTATATACGTTCAGACAAGGGTATTTACGGCGAGGCCATACAAAATTAATGATCCGTATGTCTAGCTAAGTGTGCTCCAACGCTGGAGAGATTTACACAAAGAAGCGAATGGTTGAAAGGAGTTGCAAATGATTTAGTAGTCAGAAAACCTGGTTGCTATACTTTTACAAACAATTTTAATTAAAAAAGACTTTTACTTTGTCTTATTTATTTTATGAGTGTGTTTCTGTACTTGTAGATATTAGCTCTGCAAGCTTTGCTTTTGAACCTAAACAGACGGCTAGCAGTAGAAATCAATCTCCAGTTGTAAGCGCAACTCTTTCATCACCATCTTCATTCAAGTTACCCACTGACGTTATCATAGTGCAGATAGAAAGGGGAAGGCTCGCTGTGGAAAAGGAGCGGCTGTAGGTAGCAACAGAGAGGAGGGAGAGAGAAAAAAAACAACGTTTAGATATTGACCCTCACAGGTTTGTTTTCGACCATCAGAAGCACCAACTTTACATGACACAGATTCAGATCACCCTCAGTCTGATGGGAATACACGTGCATGCGCAGCCATGATACAATGCCCATCAAACTGTATGTACTGCATTTAAGGCTAAGATATCAAAGCATTTCTCTAAATGTTTGCCTAAATAAGACACACGTAGTGAATGATAGTAAGTGCTCCTACGATTCTCCTCCTGAAGATATCATCCATTAATTTCTAGAATGCCAACTATATAATGACTGAAAATGATCTCTGATTAATGATCTTATTGATATGAATTAGAGCTGAGCTTCAAATCACTGCATGGACTCGCGTCTGTTTGTTTTAAATGCGAATACTAATTTAACACTGTTACATCAAAATCCATAAATTGTCATCTGATCTTTTGATTTTGTTCCGGTATAAAGTATGACTAACGATATAAGATAACTTTACAGGTATTTGCATGAAAGGATTCTCCTTTGTATTGAACACAGAACTAAATGTACCATGTTGCACAATCTGTAGCTTGAACAATAGCTTCGAAAGAAAATACTTTGTATTCATCACTTGTATTTAGAAGAAGAAAAAAGAATTTTGTCAACGGACAATGGACATACAAAATAGAAAACAATATAATAGTGAAACGCTCTAAATAAAATATATACATTGATACTTTAATAATTATTTATTCAAAAAAAGTAGCAAAAACAATTGCAACTGCAAATAATGTTTCGTTTGAGTAATGCACACTTGCATAAGTATCCATATCCTGATTCCAAACTGAACGGCTTCCAATGCTCACACATTGTTTATTCTTCTGTCCTATTGTTACCATGGTGACGAATTTGTAACGTGGGAATTTCATAGCTTTGACAACATCTTTTAGTTCTTCACTAAGTTCCATAGAAAGATGTTTACATTCTTCAGAATCATACGTACAAAATTCTAAATTATCTTTAAGGAATCCGTAAATGATCGGTTCTATATCTTCCGGCTTAAATTTTCGTACTTTATGTTCAATTGTTTCATTTCCGGTATAGTCTAATCGGCGCTGTCGATTGATTTGCACCTTTCGAACTTGTTTAGCAATTTTGCGCATGTTCATAAATTTGAAGAAATTTCCATCAGGTTGCTCATTCAATGGCGGCTTTCTGGTTCCCTCAGACGGTGTTGGAGTTCGCCTCATGTGGACCAACCCTATTTCCGGTTTGAATTTTTCTGGCGTTTTCTGTCGAAGATCGTGATTGTGTTGTTTGGTTTGTATAGACTCATTTTCCTTTATGAACTCCGAAGGTTTAGATTTAGTAATGACATGATCTTGATCTGTCGAGGAATGGGAAATTTCTGTCTTAAAGAAAGTGTCATTGTCATGTTTATTTACTGGTAACGCCATGTTTGCAGCTTATCTGAAATTTAAAAAAAAAGTATTTGTTTATTTTACTTTTTTAAAATAGAGACATAATGTACCTAAATAGAACCCTAACTCAGGATTCAAAACAAAATCAACAAAGTAAAAAAAAGGTTTTTCATTTATTTTTTTGTTATTAGTTATTTTTGGTTTTTTTTATGACTTAGTTTTGTTTACTTTTATTTTAGACATGTAATAAGTAAATATTTGTTTTCAAAAAAGTGTCTTTAAATAAACGATAATTTATACTTTTGGTGATTCCTGTAGGCTTGCTGGCCAATTTTGTTTGAATTGATCTATTAAGGTGGTACCCAACACTTTCACTAAAACTAATTTGGCTCGTTTAATATTCATAAAATTTTGTCAAAGTATTTACTTTGACACTTGAACAAAAATATAAAAAATAAAAAAATTTTGAACCAACCGTTTTGTCAGAAAAATTACACTGGTTATATAGCAATTTGACAACCACCAATTTTGATCATTGAGGAGCTTAATATTCCTTTTATAACACAACGTAATTAAAACTGTTTGATGGTTACATGTAGCCATGTTTTATTTACAAAAAAAGATGTTATCCCATACATATGAAAAGCCACACGTGTCTAAAATTGATATGACTTGTTTTAACCATCAAATATTTGTACCATATTTGAAAGGTGCTAAGTTATACAAAAAAAATGCATTTTGTCAGGTTTTCCAGTTACCAACTTGAATCAATAATTAATCAATTTCGTAACTTGAATGAAATATCTAATGAATAACTTCCCAATTCACCTTTCATCCTATTGAAGGTCGGTGGTTTTCTCCGACTTCCTTCACCAATAAAAACTGGCATCCACGGATTAGCCTAAACGTTGTGCTTAAAAGTGGCGTTAAAACACCATAAATCAAAATCAAATCTTAATTCACCATAGATCATAAAAACAGGAGTAGACATTTTTTACTCCAAGTAATATTTTACAAAAAAATTAAAAAAATAAATAATAAGAACCCTCTTAATTATTGAATTATTTCCAAAACCCCAAACTTCACACCCATACAGAAATATAAAATAAAAGGTAACTATACACTAAAAACCGAAGATCTGGTGATTTCTAAAATCAACGTCGATACTTTCAAAATTTTAAATTTATCTAACTTATTAAAGTATTGTGTGCTCCGGCTTTTTTTGTGCCAAAGATGCTTATTTGTCACATGAATTTTAATATCGTTTCCTTTGCATGATTTTTTTAAGATATAAAGATAATTATATAACGAAATGCAAGTTACTCTTGAAACGATTGCTTGACCAATGGATCGTAGTGTGACCTGTTTCAGGTCAACTTGCAGATCTAACATATTGTTCACGTCCTAAATATGCTTGAAATATTTGTCACTGGAAGTTATGATAACAACAAAAAATCATGTTTGGTTCTCTGTACAGTCCGTGTTTTAGCAATTAAGAATGGAAATAGGGAATGTGACAAAATGACAAAAGAGCAACAGGCCATCACTGGGTTTCAACACAGGCATAATATCTTTTGATTAGAAATCATTTAGGTTGACTGAAAACAATTATTGAAATGAGACGCATTTAAAATGTTTGTAGAACAATATTTAAAAAATGAAAGGAAAGATACAATTTATTTCGGTTTTAACTAGCCCCTATAGATAAGAATATCCCCTTAAAAAGATATTAAGTAGAAAGATATTAAGTAAAAAAATGTTTTAAATAAAAATAAATTCATACCTTTTCAGTCTTTAACAGATTTCTTCGGTTGTCAAAACAAGTAGTAACTGTTCTACAAAGTCATTAGGCGAATGTTGAAAGTAAAAAGACATAACAACCAGTTCAGGTTTATATTCTTAAGTTTACTTTGAATTTTCTCTTTTTCACAAAAATTTAAAAGAACGGAAGACCGTTATTTACATTTTAAACTGTAGGGTACATTTATATTGACATAAGAATTACAACTTATTTGGATGAAATATTTACAATTTGTTTACAGATATATTCGCAAAAACATTCAATGTTGATACGTCATATATATCACACATTTAAAATAATTAAATCTTTGAAACGAAACTGATTTAAATTTACAGGGGCATTTTAACAATGTCACAGGTTGATTTACTGTATTTTAAATTTCATATTTGCACAGTACCCCAACAGTTATATGTAGCACTACCCAAGAAAGGTAGGTTGATACATGTATCAACCCGTTTAACCTGTTGTAAATGAATACGAGATAGAATAAAGGCCTAAATTGAAATCAATAATTACTTAAAATTACTGTCTTTTATCAAGAGAGTTGCTTGCAAAGTAGTTTGCTGGTTTGATAAAAAAAAAATCAACTCTTAGACTGACTAAATAGCAAGAATTTTTTTTTTTATTTTTTTCGTCGATGTGATATAGTTTTGGCGCTTTATATTAATTAAATGATTAAAATACTCTTTTAAAAAGTGTTCTTGTAATGCTATGCACGTACTTTTAAAACTTTTTTAAAAAGATTTAAGTCTTTCTGATTTCTATTATTTTTTTAAACGCTATGCAACATGGCAATAACAAAACAAACCATTCAATAGCGAAAACATGACTATGCTGGCTTTGTATTTTTTTCAGTTTTAGACATAATTAACAATGTTATTTTATTTAGTAGGTAACTTGGGGGGGGGGGGGGCACAAACTCCTACTCACAGAGCTAGCCAGCATCCCTAGATTTTTTTTTTTTGTTATTTTGAAACTCACCATTCTAACGAAATCACCTGTACTTCAATGGAATAATTGTCTTGCATGTAACTCGTTTTATTTGATGGAGATGGGGCTTATTTCAAAATAGTTCACATGCCATTCGTTTAACTCCACAGATCTACAAGTATGAACAGTTACGACGACGGTACATCTGCCATCTGATTGGCTGTAAAACCCCTGCTCTAAGAAGGTTTTCCGTTGGGTTGTGTGGGTGTATAAATACGCAGCAACGTTTTGGCGGAATAAGAACTTGCAATTCGAAGTCTCTAGTTGGAACATTACAACGCTCTTTCCAAGTTAAAAACCTCGGCAACACTTTTTAGGGGTAGACCCTTCGTTTCTGAAAATAACTTCGCAGAATTAACATGTTAGACTCCTTGTTTATTTGTTCTCGTCCTGAATATAATGTTTAAATATATCATTGTGATAACTAAACGAGTAATATATTTGTTACTTAGTTAATTGAAATATATACTAGCATTAAATGTTATTTCTGTAGGTAGATATATGATGCAATTATGAATTCAATTTGACACTCAACACTTACCAAAGCATTTTAGTTTGCATTCTATTTTACAAAGTTAAATGTTTCACGATTTCCATTCTTTTATATTAAGTAATTTATTTTTACTTAGTGAATAAATTCATTTTAATTCAAAAGTCCAGACTTTCAATATCGTAGTACTAGTATTCAAACAAAATTAGTTTTATAATATAAAATATTAATATTGTCAATACTACAATCTAATTAAAATATTGATCTCTGATTACGTTATACTACTCATATGTAGTATAACGTAATCAGAGATCAATATTTTAATTAGATTGGTCAATACTAGTATATAAAATTCATCACGATTAAAAGGGGAGATTATAAGGCAACTAGCAGTTATGTTATTTCATCCCGTCGTTTTGAAGGATCCCTTTATTCCCCGCCCGATTTATATTATTATTACGAGACCAGCACGAACAGAGCAAACAAATTTTTGAAACTTGGCAAAATAAATATAAATATCCAAAACTTGGCTCTTGTCGTAGATTTAGGTTGGGAACCAATAAATGATTTCCTTGATAGACAAAGGGTGTTTTAGTTTGCTATAATTCATAACCTAGATATGAAAAGATTATGTCGAATCATTTTTGACGAGCTATATGGCTTTTAACCCTGCGTCGAGAATGAGGCTTTCCCAATTATATGGGGAAAAAAATTCAATATGGTCGGTCTTGATCATTTTTTAAATTCAAATGTTAAACCTGAATAATTTCAAACAGTTGTTTGGAAAGTTTGTTCGTAAAAGAGAATTCAAGTTATAAGAAATAAAGCAGTCTAAATGAGTTTTCCAAATATATTAACCTTGCGTCTGATAGACAGCTTATTTGTCAAATTTGCTCGAATTTATATCTACACGGTATTTTTTTTAGCATGAACAAATTGTTTACCCATGAATCAAGTTTGTATAGAATGAATATGAGCGAGTATCATATTACTCAAATATGTTCATTTAAATATGAGTAGTCCGTGGAACACTTTGTACTCAAATGTCCTGGATATTCCCCTATTCGAAACCAGTATTTTGCCGATATAAATGAGTATGTTACAACAACGATTGCGTGGAAATAAATTCCAAATAAACAGCACTTACCGATATTAGCTTGAATAATATTTCAAATTTGACAACAGTACTAGTAGAATAAATCTTACAGAGGTTGCATATGTGAACATCCCAAATAAAAAGCAGTTTGATAATGATTTGAAAAAATAATAGTAAATGTCGACTATGGTTAAATAATTGAACGAGACTGCGTACTGGTACATCCCTCCCAAATGAATAGAACCCTGCAACTTAAACTGGTATATATATAAAAAAAACTTCCTTAAAGAGCTCCGTACGGAAGCCTAAGCTATTGGAAACAAATGATGGTAGGAAAATGGTTGACTCATTTTATGTTTTTAATTCATTTATGCCCTCTGGGATAACTATTCTTACCGTTCTTATTCAAAACCTTTCTAGAGCAAGTCTGTCGGCCCTTGACCAGAAGAGCCACCAAAAAGTGTCCAAGTGATCATGTTGTAAAAGAGAACAAGCAGAAATTTAACGAGGTTGCTAATTTTCTAAATGTAAAGGTAATTGTCCTTTCACATCATTAAGAACAATTTGTAAATAGAAAGGGCTATCACTCCATTAATGTGCAAATTATAGCAAATGCAGACTCGCGGTTTATATCACATACAAGAGAGGCTCTAAACTTTTTCTAGTAGAACATAAGAGTTCATAATACCACTTAGGCCATACAGAATGCATAGGTTCTCTGACCACTTTTTAAAAATATGGATGAGGGAGGGAGGCTTTTTCTCGTCTCTTTTTTTATTTACATCAAAGGAAAGTTGGCTTTCTTTTTTTTTTTCGAGAAATTACATCAAAATCCACTGCTTCAGCTGTCTATAGATACATCTTATCAATCATTATATGGTTTCCTTCCAGGGAACATACATTTATGTGTATTTTCAAGATGAGGTATGAGTCTTTGGTTTACTTAATACACCTGTTTCAGCTACAAAATGGTAATGACCTTCAAATTTGATCACTATCCTGATATGAGTCACTATGTGTGTTCATCTTCTGTTACATTTATTTACTAGTAATAATAAAACTATTCAGATGACAAGTTTATTTCTTTCATTTGCATTCAACAAAACTGACATAACATTCAACTTTCCTTTACAGAAGTAAATCGATATTCCGGTTTCGTTTTAGGAAGCCGATTGTTTTATTGGATTTGTTGCAGACGTTGTTAACATGGTCATTCCATTTTATTTCGGACGTGAATGTGCATGCAGCCTCGGTATTTGGCGCTTTTGACAGGTTATAAAGTGTGAACATGTAGCGTGTAGGATGTTTCAATGGTGTTGTTTCTCCGGCTGATGTTGCTTGTCTTGGTGGAAGGCCATTTTCCATTTTGTTTCCCATTTTGTCAGTTTATTTAGATGTTTTTGTAGGTCGTTCGAATCTTTGTCGTTTGATATTGTAAGGTATGCTATAGTGTCGTCAGCAAATATGCGGATAGTGGATTTAATTTTATCAGGCATGTCGTTGTTTTAAAATTAACAGGAATAGCGAAGGCCCAAGGACTAAGCCTTAGGGCACCCCATATTATAAATCAATATGCGACGAGCTCTCTCCATCCACTACTACTGCTTGTATCCGCTGTGATAGGAAGCTATCAATCTACCTATCGACCTAGGAACGAGAATACTGTGACTGGCCTTGTCGAATGCTCTAATCCATAATTAGTACGTCTGTTTACCAGCACTCATGTTGTTAAAATGTCGTCTACAAATTCAATTAGTTGGATTTCACAAGTTCCGAAAAGTTACATTCAGAGGAATAGGCAACACAATTTGCTCGTACGTAAGAATTGGCAAGAAATAAAAGTCATTTGGCTCTACTCTAGTCATGTTAATAAACAGCCTAAATAGTAAAGTAACTTTTCCGCTCACGCCAAGAAAACAGACGGCTCGGATAAGTTGAATTAAAATTAAAATCAGACCAGATCAATGCCGATATGAAAACGTTTCCGGATTTTTTACGAATATAAAAATCGTCGACATAGGAGCGGGGCCTGAGAACCTAGTATATTGTTTGTGGTCTTGATAATTTAATAACACTGTTGTTATCAAATGTTATGAAGAAGAGAAAAAAATAGAAAAAAAATGGAAATACGTTAAAACGTTAAATTTACGTGGATGTCCAAAGGTGGTTAAATTCAATCATTTCTAATATTTGTAATATGCATTTTTCATCCCGGATAAACATATCTTAGATTATTTCATTAAAAATATGTGTATTTTGCTGATATACCCAACATTAAATTTGGAATGAAAACTGTGTATGTTATGTGAAATAAGAAATAAACAGCTGTGCCGTGAGCGCATGATACGCCCCATATGTTATACTAAAAACTCAATAAATCTTAAATGAAAGTTTGAATTATCACCAAAAAGTATACAGATCTTTAGACTAATATAACTAAGAATTGCGTAAAGTTCAAAGCAATCATAAATCGTATTTTGAGATCGGGTGTGACATATGAAAAAAACACACCCCTGTTTTAGTTACAAAGTCCCACAACTTAAACAAAAATCTTACAGAGTCTAAAATTAACTATTTCCTCGCATGTGTCAGCTTATATGTGTGCATTTCATATTTTAATTAACATCTGAGTGACCTCTGATGACAACAGACGGTCATTTAACCCGATTTATCCTGCAATTGGGTGTTCTACTATACAGATACAGCCCTACAGATATCGCTATGCTTTATATGTGTACTATACAGATATCGCTATGCTTTATATGTGTACTATACAGATATCGCTTTAAAGCTCCGCCCACTGTCGGACTGAGTATTGTATGAACCCGCGTGACCTCAGAATGTGTATTGCAATCGCATTCCAACGACGTATCAATTGCGAATTAACGATTTCTTTTATACGTTCTGTTTCTTTTCCAACATTTCTTTAGTGCAATAAGAATCATACCAATTTTCTGATAACATACACAAATAAACAGCAATCTTTTCTACGATGACAACTATCGATATCAAAACTTGAATGTGTATGATTGTTTAACAAAACCAACCATGCATGTTTAGTGAATGTCGAGTCTGAAGCGTAGGACAACTCGTACACTCCTGTTTCAAGTTGAACAATGTTTTGTTATTTGTTTTTACTGTTGAAATTAGTTGTTATGTTAAAATAGATAATTATTCACTTTGAGCGATGTATTATTGTTGACCATTCTAGATTCTTTTTTTTTTTGCGATCTCGTCTTCAGCTGAATGTGTTATTACTGTACATCGTATTACTACACGGGCCTCAAGGGATTTCAAATCAAAAATAAATGCGAAACGTGTTTTTGTGTCTTTCAAAACACAAATAATATACAGAATTAATTGCAGGATAAAGACAATAACTGTTTAGAGTCTTTAAATATCAGCTGTATTTGTACTCGGCTCGAAACAGGTGTAATAGCTCGCTAAAAGCTCGCATACACCTTGTTTCCTAGCCTCGTACAAATACAGCTGATATTTAAAGACACTAAACAGTTTTCGTCTATATAAACATAATACAGATATAATTAAGTTAATTTATCGGTTTCAACAATATATTAATCATCGTTATTACCAATATGAAAATTAGTTTTGTGGATCGAATCAACCAGATAGTTTCCCCTTGTTTTAATTAGACATTCTTTTTTTCTTTAAATCACCGAACACGCTTAGTTCATGCTTACCCAATATGCAGCTTATGGGTTAAATTGAAGGTCACTTGAATATGGATTTAATGAGGTCGATTGATTCACTTGCTAGGGAATAATTTATCAATGATGTTTCTAAGCATAAATTGACAAAATTGAAACTGGCTGTTTAAAACAAATTATCCTATTTCGTTTTTATTAATGATTGAACAAACCAAAGACAATATATATTTACATGTTTATATTCAATTCTATTTTATTTAATTTCATTTAAAGTATTCATAATAAACTATATACACACTTTCTCTATTGAGCTTTTATAATTGACCGAATACTGTAAACCGGGAAATTTTCGCGCCGTCTTTATTTCGCGATTTACTAACACAATCCAAATTCGCGCCGTCTTTATTTCGCGATTTACTAACACAATCCAAATTCGCGCTGTTTTGAATTCGCGATTTCTCAGTGGACCATATAAATATTTTCATAAATGATTTGGAAAGTGATATCTTAAATCAAGTGATAAAATCAATCAGGAATCTCTTGTTTTCGGTTCATTAATGTTAAAGTAGATTACAAGTTTGTCATGTTTGCTTGTAAAAACACATACACTATACAGAAAAGTAGACCTAATTAGGATTGAATTATATAAAATGCTTCCAGGATTAATGATAATTAATCGATCTTTTGATCTGATTAATCTGTGTAGTAGATTCAACGAGGTGATACTTTATTACTGATTGACATGTATAATTAATATAATTGCAATGAGTATTGTTTACATAACAATATCCGTTATGTTTGCTTCCGTGTTTATGGTGCACTGTTTGCATTAAATTCATAACTTCTAACACTGCTTTTCATTAAGACAGTGGGCAAACTGGTGACAAAATATTACCTCCCCTGTAAACAGTGCGCTCTTCTGACTAGAGGTAATCGGTAAAAAAAAAACGGATGATGCTGTAATTGTTTAGCTTGTTTGAGCTAGCATAAACGAACTAAGACGTGTCAACATAATGTGAATATGATAACGAATCAGGTAAATTATTTCTTGTTAAGTTTATCACCTCATCGTATCATCATATGATAGGTAAATGCGTGAATTTTCGATTTTCAGTGTCGTCAGGGATCAAACTTGTAATCATGCCATCCTTTCATTATTTTTTTTAAATACTATCCAATGGTCGGAACACCTTGATTTTCTCCTAATTTGTAAAGTTGATTATGTTGCATGATATATATTTTTATCGGGGGAAAAAATTGATATGCAGCAAAGATTGGCAGTTTTTAATTTGTGTTGCTATGTGAAATAATGGGAGGTAAATTAAAGTATAAGAAGGCGCGCTTTTTCAAAAAGTAAACAATTTAATTCAGATGCATAGTATTTTGTCAAATGATAAAGAATATCGTAGAAACTTACTAGAAATTCATCTAATTTATAAAATATATACAACATGACATACTGAAATCTAAAAAGGGGTAAAACCACTATACTTGAACAAATTCAGTTAAAAAAAAGGGGGGTGGTGAAAATGCTACGAAATTTAGATTATATTTATCTGGGGTCTACAACCAAAGGATGATGGGACATGTTACTAACTACTTTTTTAATTTGATTGTTAAGTAAAATGGCTGGGTTTTTTTGGGGGGATTTTTTTAGCATCTCTGTTCAAACGTACTTTGGTCTAATATTTTCAGGTTCTGTTTGGATTGCCAAATAATATTATAATCACCTAATTGAATGTTCAAATTATTTTGCAGTGATGTTCTGTATGGAAGGAAGACTGTCATAAAATCTAACAGTTCCGGATGGCCCGTTAAACTAATTGCTTAACATCAATAACGATGTAAGATTCAAGTGTCTGATCCAGCACAAGTTTAGCCAGATTTTCCACACTAGACAGTGTCTGGCATTGAAAGGATATCAAACGGATGTTTTATGGAATGATTCTCACGTACATATGACAATCATATGTATAGGAATGTGGAGCTAGACTCTTTCATGCAACAATTTAATTTCCAATATAAACTCCGAAAAGACAAGAGCATATAAATGTACATCAATGAGAAACATTCTTTGTGAATAAAATCCTTCCAAAACTTAAATGTGTCATTAGTGTTGCATTATTTATCAGTAGAGATAATTAGATTCCAGTCAGATTGCCCAACTGAAGGTTTTTATTGGAAATGTTTTGTAAATCTTGGCTGTTTTGCAAGACAAGCTTGGCTGTGCAGGTTGCTCGGCCGCCCCTTTCAGTATGAGACAATATTTTGTTTATTACTAGTATATACTAAATCACTGACGCAAGACTGAAGCGGGCCCCCTTTTAGGCAGTTAGAGCGAATCACCTTAGGTTTCAACCATTACATGCCAAACCGGGGGAGGGGGAAGGTTTTTTCATAATAATAATACATTGAGATTTAACATATACTTTCCTATATGTAGTGTTTCTTTAAAAGTATTGCCAACAAAATTTGGGATCATAATATTGTTTAAGAAAAACACCTTACCCCCTGTACTTCATAAAAGTGCAAATTCTTCTTCAATACACGTGCATGGTTAATTCGGATCACTTATTTTCTATTCCGATATTATAAGAATTCGAAGGTTCGTATCATTTACAATATCAATCAACATTTTTCTGGGATTTTTTTTTTACTACCAACGTTTAACCTCGAGGTTACATTGTAGTAAAAAAAAATCCAATAAAAACGTTGAATGTAAATGATAGGAACCTTTAAAGTCTTATATTATAGGACTCATGTTTTTCAAATATAATGTGTTGATCAATTATGTTATGATGATTTTAATAAACTTCACATTAGGTTATTTGTCACGTATATTGATTACATTATATCGAGTTGTCCCAACGATACACTTGTCGGTGTGCTCGATCATGCGAATTTACCGACATTCATATAGACAAAATGACCCAACTTTGAAAAATTCTTGTGACGAAACTACATTTCGGAACACGTTAAAAATTGGATACTCAGAAAGCTGCATTATTAAGGTTTGATATATATTTTTTTCAAAAAAAAAAGAAAAATATGCAGTCAAATCTGGCAGTTTTTTACACACCCCTATGTTGAACAATAGATTGTTCAATTAACAGCATGTTTGGCAATTAAAAATTCATATATTAACAAATTTAGCTTTAGCATATACTTTATTTATAGTGGTTGTATAAATGTTATATAATGGTTTTGTGTTTTAAGAGATATTCATCTCTATGCATATCGGTTTTTATGCGTAAATTGTCTCTCCTTTTTTTCTACCTTTTCTATCTCTTTCATAAGAAGAGTGATTTTTCTATTGTTCTAGTGTCACTGGAAATCCCACTGAAGAGATACAGTTATGATTTCAGTTATATATGTGTCGTCTATAAAATCAGTGTTATACAGTAGTCCTATATATATTTTATTCATATAAGTAGATATATGAAGATGTGAGTGTCAAAGAGATAACCCTTCATCCAATTCACAACTTGTAAAATTAAATGTATAATAAAAAGAGTTTCCTTGATTTTTTATATATATATTACACACATACACAAGTCATGAAACCAACATAATTCAGCACACAGTGCATATTAATATACCATATATAACATATAAAAGTTAAAAGCAAACAATGAAAAATAAAATGTACGAGGCACAGACTTAGAATAATAAGCGCAAATCAATTATTTGTAAAGATTTACAGAAAAACATTTTTTGATAAAATTATTTGTTTAATCTCATAGCTTATTCCACTTTAAATGATGTTTGAGGCCAATTTTGGTTTTAAGGTGGTACCTACAATGTAATACTACAGGGAGATAACTCTGTAAAGTCAGCTTAACGTTTTAATTACGTTGTGTTGTAAAGGGTATATTAAGCTTCTCAATGATCAAAATTGGTGTTTGTTAAACTGCTATATAACCAGTGTAATTTTTCTGACAAAACAGTTGGTTCAAAATTTTGGAAATTTTTATATTTTTGTTAAACATGTTAAAGGGTCAAAGTAAATACTTTGACAAAATTTTATGAAAATTAAACGAGCCAAATTAATTTTAGTGAAAGTGTTGGGTACCACCTTAATAGCCAACTGGCCGTACAAAATATTTATATTAAATCCTTGGACTAATACCTTCTACAGTTTTGGTTTTGAACTTTGGGCACTACATCGAAGAGTTAATAAAACGATAACGGGCCGAAAATGTAGTTACAACTTTCATGTTAGACTAAAAAACGAAATTACGAATATTGAATTAAAAGGTGGATGGGTCTTGTTTGTTCAGTTTTATGTTTGTTTTTGTTTTAATGTTTCTATAACTAATTGACGTTGGATAAGTTTTACAGCAGTTGGAAATTCTCTTTTACGATATCTTTAAAATAATGCAAAAATGATATATTGCAACCAAACGGTTATATAATTACATTAAATACTATCCTTTTTACAGGTACAGAGGTTAAATCGCTTACTATTAAAACGCTTATATTAAAAATATACGGTTTTTAGATACTTGTCTGTACTGAAAGAAGGGATAAGTTTCGCATCCTGCGGTTAACTAAATTTCACTTCCAGTGTCATCTGATAGGTAACTTCAAAAACTTGTTTGGTTATATGAATTTATAAATGAAATCAGTGCAACACATGGCTACTTGCAGTAAACATAAGGTCACTTCCGGCTGACATTTTCAAGTTCAAGTGTTTAACAACGCAAAACAATAGATCCAATGGCTTTAGCGTGGTTAACTATGAAATTACAGCAAAGGTCGAAATCTAGCACATCTAATTTACATTTGACCTTGACTTACATATCATTGACACGTTCATTAAGTAGGGACCTCAAATCAAAAGCTCCATGGTCTCTGTAACATTTCAAGTTTGTCGAATACATAGAAACAAAATAACTCTCATGATGGAATTTCCAGATTCTTAAGTTTTAAGTTTTAAAAGCGTATAACTTGTTCGATATCATAACTCCAACATCTTATCAATATTTTGCGAAGCAAACAACTAAACAAAGGTTGAAAAAAATCATACTAAAATCTTATTGTCTTTCAAAGAACAGTTAGAAATAGCTAATAACATTTGTTTTCGTTCTTCAGGATAAAATATTTGTTTGAAGAATTCATTTATATTGTGAGCATATGTATTTTCTTTCTCTCCCAAAGCAATTACTTATATCAAAAACAACTATCATTACCAGTGGAACGCAAATGCATAAAACACCTACAGCCCCAATCATTTTACTCGACGTTCTCTGTTCGCTCATACAGATTTTTGAATTAATATATAAGGATGTTAACTTTTTGTTAATTGCAACTTCCTTGATGAGGTTTTCAACTTTTTCTTTAAATGCAGGAGAGTTCACATTATAGCAGAAACAACTGCATGTATTGTTAGGGGGAGTCCAACTAGTGGTTGCAAATAACATATATTGTGTAGTCTCTTTGGAAACATGAGAAGTAGCGTTAGTGAAAAATAAAGCAGAAGTTTCTGTACTTGTTGAAGCAGAAGGTTCTTCTGTCACCGAGACAGTAGTTTCAATATTTATCAATGAAGTTGTGTCTGGGGTTTCTGATCCTGTTGATGTATATTTTGGAGAAGTAAAGTGAGATGTTGTCAGTGTTGAAGATGGTGCAATCATTGATGTCGAGCTGCTACGTTCAATAGTTGACGTTGATTCTGAGGATATATCTAAAACGAAAAGAGAAATGACGTTATTATCAATATTTATAACTGTTACAGTAAAATTGACTTTGAAAAAGCTATAGATTCTCTTAATTATAGGTCTTGATTATTCCAATCTACCATAATATTCTTGTTCAAAATGTTCTAAATACATACCACACTAGCAGTAACACAAAAGAACTAAGATTAAATTTCGACGGAAATCTTGGAAACCATATTACATATGTATGTGTATGTGCATGATTAAACAATAGTATTGTGTTATAAAAAAAGAGCGTATATCTTGATAATCTTGCCCGATCTATTATAAAGAGTAATAAACCAATTATATTTTTAGTTAAAAATAGAACCAACCAATCCAGAAAATGTGGATCATTTTTGTATATTGACGGACCCAAAAAACGCAACACCTTCATAAATCGTACGTTATTCAATACAATAAATAATATATCACACAAATTCATGACAAATACTAATATTTAATCAATCGTTATAAACAAAAAGTTCTGTCAATTATCAACCCAATGAAGTAATATGACGTGTTAAGCTCTTGTGGTTCACACTGACAGTGTTCAATTTCGGATGTTGCAACCATGGACTAGTAGGACAGCTTTTAATATTGTGTTTTTATCAATTGAAAAGGGTTTCGGACTATATTGCGGGGATGTTTTGTCATTCATATTCTAATGCGACATGAGGTTCATCTGTGATAGTCGGCGGATTTGGACGAGAACGGAAGCGTCTGAGTCCACATGTGTTCAAAAGGATTTAAGTCTGGAGAAAGATCAGGGAGTTCAAAAAATTCTATTGCATTCATATTCATAAAGTTTTGAGTCGATCAAGTTGCATGAGTACGTACATTAATATGTCTGTCAATTGTTTGAACTGTCAATGTGATGTATGCATGTTTGATAATAAACACATTACAATAGACAATATTTATTAGCACAAACACATTTACATTAAATGGTTATGGCATGCAAAAATTACGACAATAGAGTGACAATAGTTAAATTGATTATAATTATATTAAAGTGACAGTGGTATTCACAGACAAACTTCATGGTGTACGGCGAAACAGGTAGATATCCACTAGACATATATGTACATGTAAAATTACGTATACTTAATTGTTGGGTAAAACTACTTTCGAATGATTCTAAACTGTCTAGTATTATGTATAAGTTATTGTATGAAATGAATTGTTCAGGAAATATGCAATCAAAATGGTTATTAAATGTGAAATCGATACTGAATGATGTTGGCTTATCGTTTGTATGGGATAGCCAAGAAATTCTTAGTAAAAATAGTATAAAATATTATGTTAAACAAATCTTACAAGATCAATTTGTACAAAAATGGCACAGTATGGCTGAAAATGCCTCAAGAGGGGAACTTTATTTATCATTTAAAAGGGATTTCTGTCTTGAAGGCTACTTGATGAAACTAAATAAACAACGCAGAGTACACTTGAGTAAACTGCGATGTTCAAATTTAAAGAAGCCGGTAGATGGTTAAATATACCTCGTGAGGACAGAATATGCAAATTATGTGACATGGGGGTGATAGGAAATGAATTTCATTATCTGCTAGTATATTGTAACCCTAATATTAAAAGAATTAGAAAAATACATATACCAAGATATTATTTTTTTAACCCAACAGAGGACAAGCTATTTGGTTTGCTATACTATTGTAATATAAAAGTGCTCAATAATGTCGCATTATTTTTGCAAAAAATCATGAAGTATTTTTGATAAAAGAAACTGTTTACCGTAGTACTTACCTACATGTTTTTGTAATTCAAGTTGTGTGTTATAATCCAATTATCCATATGATATATATATATATATGTGATGATATGTGTATTTGTTTTGATCATTTAAATCACGTGTCAAACAACCGTATGTTACGGTGTGTTTGATGACTTATATTAAATTGACCTGTATATATGTTTATTTCAATTTTGTTCTGTTATTATACCACTTCTGTCAAGCTGTATATTATGTATATCTGCCTCTTGTAACAGTGTAAACTGTCAGAGTGTACAATAAAATCTTGAATCTTGAATCACAGCGAAGAAAAAAAGGACAATAAATATCAATAGTTAACACATTATAAAGGTTCAAGAACAATTAAAAAAAAAAGAACACAAACAAAAATTAGGTTGATTATTAAAAGAAATACAAGTTATACAGATGTTCTCAATAAAAAACAATCATTAATATACTTTAGGGGGATTTTTATGACTGGTAGACTGCTATTTAAAAGTGCAGTCAAATGCTTCAGTGTTATAGCGGACTGCAATTTAATAAAATTGAAATTAAGATTTTTATTAATATTTTGTATATAGGTTTCCATCAATGATGTATAGCATGGACAGATTGAGAAGAAATGGTATTCATCCTCAATTTCTTGTCTGTTACAGGATAAGCAAATGCGTTTCCTTCTTTCAATGTTGTTATAACGCTCTCTTTCAATTGCTAGCTTGCTTAGTTTAAATTTACTGAAAACTGATCGGTCAGGTTTGAGTTTACATACATCAGTATATGGGGGCCTTTTTCTAATTCTTTTAGTATGACAAAAGAAATCTAATTTTTCACATTTATTGATAGAACAATTCATTATTTAATAAGCCACGTCAAAGATTCTTTGTTGGATAGTATTCATGTGATATTTTAAATTAATAGTATTAAAAGTGAGATGACCAAAACCTAATTTATTTTACCAGTCTTTTACAATGTTAACCCATTTACTTGTTTTCTTTATATTATTATATATTATATGGACTAGTGTTAGGCGAGTTCACAATGTGGTTTAGAAATTTTATAGCTGAACGCTGAATTTTAAAGTACAAAGGGGTTCTGTTTGTCTCAGCTAAACAGGCTACATTTGTTGTTTTGCACTGTACTCCTAAAATTTCTTTAATAAATTTAATATGTAAAGGTTCAAATTGATCTGAATCTTTGAACACCTGGCTTACACCCCAATCTTCACTTCCATAAAGAGTTATTGGAACAACTAAAGTATCATATAATTACATAATAGATAGTATGTTAAAGTTGTACTCACTTAACTGGTAAAGAGCTAATTTAAACATGGCACCACAGTATTGTGTAGCATTTCCTCCACAAGGTCTCGTGCACTTTGTATTTGGAAGCTGTAGTAATGTCAGATCTTTCGTTATAACGGAATCACAGTAGCATTTCGTCCCATACTACAAGAAAAATTGCAAACTATATTATTTTGTAGTTGATTATTATCGTTTGATTTTGACAGTTTTTTATGGATTTTCCTTGGAAATCAGTTCTTTCGTTATACTTTTTTGAATAATGTATTTTATAGACTAATTTTTCTTAAAGTTACATAAAATGCAGCATGAATTAATTTGTGTACTTAGGGAGATAGCTACATGCTTCTTATTATCACTAAATTTTGTGTTTTATGTGTTTTCTCTATTTTTTATCCTCCATCATTTGAGTAGTATAGATTAATTTCCATCAAAAGGCGTTAAAGCAAACGAAGCATCTACTGTTACATAATACTAACGAATAACAATACTTTTAGCAAATTCTAAATACACGTCTTTCACTTTCTATAAGTATGCAGCATTGTATGAGAAACTTTTCAAGTTATTATGTATCAGTAATTATACTGGTTGGGATTACAACACTAGATTATTCCACATAAAGAATGGTCAATACATATTTGGTTAATTTGGGGTATAAATTAAATGGAATTTTTACTAACAGTTTCCACTAAACATTTCATTTCACTTATAATTTTTCCCCCATGGGTGACTGGTGAAATGAAATATGGTCACTTGGTCTTCCGACTGGCAGTAAAACGCTTGTGTACCGTCAAGTTTGGATGTGTGGGATATAATTTATATATATGTCTCGTGTTGAGAGAGTTCCACGCTCTTTGAGGTATTCGTAGGTTGTCTGTTGCAAGGCAAAATGTCTGTGGAAATTTCCCCGACCATCATCCCGGATGGCCTATATTGTTACAAGACCTACCTAGTGTTTTGTATTTATTGTTAACTTGTCTTGAACATGCATGAAATATTCGCCACTGGACATTAAGCAACCAACAATCAATCAATTATAATACTGTCTATGATGCAGTAAAAATCTATGTACCATTCAAATATTTGTTCAGGTTGTCACGATCCACACGATTATTACAATTTATCACAGGTTAACAGTTATATAACGTGTTGTTTTTATTTCAGAACGTTAGATTGATAGAGTTGATCCACAGTGATTCGATCATATAGATAAAATACTAAACATTTAATTTCGAGTTATTGCTACAGCATACTGACGAATACATATTGAAAGCAGAAACGAAACCATGCGATTAAGTAAAAACGTTGTGTTACTCACTGCATTTCTGTAACATGATTAGGTGAACGAAAATTTGAAAAGATTTGAATTGTTTGATGATCATTTATTTTATTTTTTGCTACAATGTAGTCAAGCTGCATTAGATATACAGTAATTTACCCTCAAACCTGCAAATGTATGTCCTTCCACTTCACAGATTGATAAGCAATATGGAATTGTCATGGATGGCTCATCTATGAAGGATGCATCTAGAATCTTCGTTAAAGGATGGAATATATCAATTCGGGAAGGGTCGGTAAAACATCCGATGTATGTGACTTCTGTAAAGTAAAAGAACAACATATGCTTTAGTTTTGGAAGGAACTTGTAAGTGTTCTCCTGGTACATTTTTTGCCAGACTTTTATAAAACTTATACCATAGGTTAATATAAGCAATATCTCGAACAAATTCTAAAATGGAGGACGATCGACTTTTTTGTAAACAAGGTTCCTTGAAAATATTGAATTGGTTCCCTCAAATAGTGTTCGAGTTCGCTTCGTCAGCACTTGCACAGGTACAAATGAGGTACAATATTTTCAAGATTTATATAAATCTTATAGTATAGTTTAATACATGCATCAGTAATATATTGGATAAGTTCTAAACTGGTGGACAGTCGACTTTGTTTTCAAAAGAGTTTACTTCTTTTAAATTAGAAGACGCGCCGTTTTTGCGTTAACACGGATGTAAACTCGAAAGGTAAACGCCCGTTTACTTTAAATTTTATGTCTATTGAAATTTCGGAGTTAACACAGTTAACACGGCGATAACATGAAGTGCACGCGAGAAAACGCCGAGTTCTTTTTCGCCCGTCTACATGAAATGCTTAGTCTGTACCCAACTTTATGTACCTTTGAAATATTAAATTTATTTACCTCTCATGGGTTCAATTCTTGCCAGATTTTATACTGTAGGTTAATGTTAGGCATGTCTCGGACAAATTTTATGATGATGGACGTTTGGCTTTTTCAAAGGAGTTATGTCACTTGCAACTATTCAATTTAAGGAAAATGGCTTCGTTCATGTTTCAATTGTCAACTATCACTATGATACTTCACGTTATAATACCATATTTTGATGGGCTAATACTAGGGTTTTAATTTACTCAATCACATGGCTGAGCAGATAACACCCTCTCGTCAAGACATCGTAAAAAATCGGTAATCTAAAGGACAATGAATTGAATTTACATCAAGTAATTAAATACAATGCTTAAGTTCTACGTTTTGGCTCTGGCTCAGATTTTAATATTTGACTGTCAAAATAAAAAATAAATAAACATATTGCCACACTTTTGAAGTGTTGTTTTTTTTCTAATACTCGTAACGTTGTTATGTACGTGACGTCATAGAAATTACTCTTAAAATAAAATTCAACTGTTGAAGACAATGATGATAGGACTTTCAGTATAATAAATTAAATAACATATACATGTAGCTGAGAGGGTGATAGATCAGATTGGTACCCCTCGAAAAAGTATTGTCAACCTTGGCTTCACCACGGTTGACAATGGCTTCACCACGGTTGACAATGTTTTCTCGGGGTAACAATCTGCTCTATCACCCTCTCAGCGATATGTGTTATTTATATAATTCTAAGGAGGGGGGGACCTACATTTGCGCCGATTTTAAAATGACCCGTATTACATTTGCGCGGAGAAATGGTATTACGTTTGCACGAATTTACCTGTAGTTTACCTGAGTTTTTTAAAAATTTTTTACCTGTAATTTGTTTTTCATTAATTGTTTTGAAAATATATTAGCAATCATATATATCACATCTTGTTATTTCATACATTGAATGATAAACATATGTGAGACAAGTCTTTATTTGTTTATATAAACATTAAAAAGCACTACATTTATGTAAAAGAAAAGTTTTGAATAAAATATCTATATAGAGACTTTTATGGAAGAGAACATTAAAAATATATATATAGTCTATGATATTATTACGTAAGTATTTCTGTATTGGCCTGAGGCGAAGCCGAAGGCCAATACAGCTGGCCGAGGACCAATAACAAGGCCAATACAGAAATACACGTAATAATATCTTTATTAATTAACTACAGTGTTACAATATTTTTTTAATATCATTTCAAGAGATAAATATTTTTACCTTGAAGTGGAACTATCCAAATCTCAGTTTGTTTCTTTGTATTAGATGCAATACATAATGATCTGGTGCTGTTTCCAGGTGTCTTCAGCATTTTGTCATCTGATGAATTTTTCTACCCTTTTCAGTCACTATAAAGTGTTACAACTTAAATTTAGACGCAACACATAAATAGTAATTGGAAAGGTACTGCCATTGCATGTGTTATGTAGAAACTAATTTAAAATCGATGTGTACAATCGTGAAATTATGAGGTCGTCAAGAAATGAACTTTTGTGATAATCTACTCGTTCCCCAAACCTGAAATAGTTCTATCGTCTGCTTTCAAAATACCTTTTAAATGAATGTAACCGTCTTTAGCCTGAAATGTATGCCATTCTGACATTTTCAGCATGTTTAAGATCACTAAATGACAACTGCGTCTTCAAAACAACTGTTTACTTTCAGTTTGTGTTTATCCTGACTTTCGATGTAAAATCTAGAGACGTTCCGAATTCCTGCACTTGTGTCAACTCGGCCAATATAGAATAACTCGGCCAATGCAGAAAAAAATCTGTATTGGCCGAGTTATTCTGTATTGCCCTAGTTTACACATTATATTGCATAGGCAGTTTTCATCATATTAAGTCCAATAACAGTGTAGTTAATTAATAAATGTCAATAAAACGCAGTATACTTTCGGATGATATTTATAGATCAGTCCATGCTTGGTATTTGTATCCTAGCGATTTGAGATATAATTGACGGGAAATTTCACCAGTTTGAAATTTGAAAAATTGTTGAACGGTGAACTGAATTTTCTATTTTTCTGTGCGTTTTACAAGGGCTTGGTTATCGCTGCCGCGAATTTTAAGGTCGTCTGAACTTGTAGAATAATTTCAACGAAAGTGTAGATGGCTGGAAGAGTTGAATAAAACTGTTCGTTGTAATGGCCATGAAAAGACTCTGGCCCATTGTTGGTACGTTTGGTTTCTTTATTGCGCACATCCGTCCACATTGCTGGTGGAAATTTTGACTCACTGGTAAAGTGATTTTCAACTAGGTTGTCGGCAAATTGTTTGCAATTTTTATTTACAGGAGCTTTTGACATTTTATCGTCTGCAAAACTGTCTTCTATTTCCTCCGCCGGAAGAAATGGCAATTCGAAAATGGTGGTTTACCATTTTTCTATCTCTGTAGACTTAACTTTGTACTAATTAACTATGCCTAAATTTTGTATTTTTCTAAACCAGGCCTGTCCAATATGAAAACGACAACCTTTGATTGTTGTATTTGGATACATTCTACGAACAACATTATGCATTGCCAATTCAAAATCAACATTTACGTTTGTAGGGTTGAATACTAGATTTCTGTCAGCACAAAGCTGATTAAGTGCCAATCTGCCTAAGAATCAGGCAGTGGTGAAAACATGACAAACAAAAACCCACTCAAGTTGACATTAATTTATGTTCAAATTGTATAATGGTGCACGAATATAACATTCGTTTCCTTTTCTTGTTCTGGTAATTCAAGATGTAATTTGGTTAAAATGCACTAGAAAATAAAAATTAAGGGGAGTTAACTCCATTATTTGCTATCATTCTAACCAAAAGTTATCTGGAGATTTCTCGAATTACCAGACACACAGAAACAAAAGATCTGCCATTTCTAACTCAGGATAAGGGTAACTTCAAAAAAGGATGGTTAGGTCGGTGGGTTTTTTTCGGCCATGTTTTGAAATTTTTCTATTTTGCCTGATTCTTACAAAGACTGGCACTTAACTGCTATCCAGAAATTAGTGTAATAGTCCAGTCAATTTTTCCATAAATTTGACCTTAACCTTAAAGTAATTGCGACAGAAGTTATTTAAGTTTTTATTTTTAGCATTATACCCCAAATAAAAGTCCTATTAAATCTTACTTGAGGAGGACTAAAAAATCACCATTTAAAATTCATATGGAAATTTGCATTGAAAAGGAGTCCATCAGGCATAACAGATACCTTAAGGCTCCGCACAGTAAAACGTTTGATATTGTGAAGGATTGTCCATTTGATGACAGTAACGCAAACGTTAAAGCCGTCTTGGCAGAATCGAAACGTTTTGGACTAGGTGACATTGAACATTTCCCCTTTGTTAATGAAGTTGATCGTGAAACACTGTATACATCTATGTGTCTTTTACCTACAACACCAACTGGCCTGGCAAATAAAGTTCAGTTTGACATCAGACTTTATTTTTGCAGAAGAGGAATTGAAAATATGCACACTATGACAAAATCTACCTTCACAATTAAAACAGGATTGAAATATGTTAAGCCTCGGTCACACCTTACCGGATAGCACGAACGGACGTCTAACGGATGAAAATAAAAGTTGTCCGTTGACAAAATTGTTATCCGTTGGGAGTCCGTTGATGTACTGACCGAATAAAACGGACGTGTAACGGATGCCTAACGGACACACACCGGATATGCAACGCACGAGAAACGGAAACGTACCGGACAGAACGGATGTCGAACGTACATCCCAAACTCCCCGGCACTTCCAGTTCCGATCCGAATACGGGTCCGTATACTACTCTACACTAATTGATGGAGTAAAGGAAAATAGTTCCGGAACGGAAACGATCAATGTCCGGAGTTTGCGTACATCCAACGGACGAGTACCGCTTCAAACGGACACCTAACGGAAGCGTACCGGATAAAACGGATGAACAATATATACGGAAAAATTAAAGGCGATAATATTAATACACGTACATCGCATAAATATTCAAAATGTTTAGGTGTAACTGGTTTTGGTTTATTCTTCAAAATACCGCAAAAGGTCAGTGTCTGACCTGAATAAGAGCTGCTTGATTGTGAAGAATCGCCCTTACTCTAAGGTCGATTATGAATAATAAGAATTCATGAACCTTAAGAAATCTGACATACCAATAATTGGCATTTCTGACGCGAAATTTTTAATTGGCATTTATCCGTTTCAGATCCGTTCATCATCCGTTTTATCCGTTATACGTCCGGTAGAAGTCCGTTTCTCATTCGTTCAACATCCGTTTTATCCGTTAAACGTCCGGTATAAGTCCGTTTGGGAATTTATCTTCCAGACCTCCAACGGATGTATAACGGACACGTAAAGGATACAAAACGGAAACGAAACGGACGAGTACCGTACAAAACGGACGCCTAACGGACGTTCAACGGATATTTTATCCGTTGGACGTCCGTTCAAAGTTTTGAACATGCTCAAAATTTTCCACCGGACAAAACGGACGTCGACGGATAAAACGTACGCTTAACGGACATGCAACGGATATGGACGGACGTCTAACGGATATCAACGGACGTCTAACGGACATGAACAGATTGAAAAAAAGTTATCCGTTAGGCGTCCGTTCGAGCTATCCGGTAAGGTGTGACCGAGGCTTTACTAAGTCAAAAAATGAGCTAACAAAGAACCGTAGATAATCAGATAAGGAGCTTGTCTCTGTAGTAATGCCAGAATCACCAGGTGAGTGTATTATAATAAAAGGGGGTATCATTAGACAATTGAAAGGATGGGAAAAAAGAAGATAATTAGAACATTACGCCATACTAATTGTGTATAGAAAAATACATGACGCTTACTAACTTTATATCAAATATACAACATTGCCACACGGACATGAATGACAATTAAGCAATGATATTCCTGAAAATATAAAAACTTAAAACAACAAGTACATGTTGTAACTATAAATAGTTATGAAAGGTAGCAATATCATTATCTAATTGTAGACTAAGACAGGAGCCTGTAAGTCATTGCTGTGTCGTTTATTACTGTACATAAAATGTATATCATACATGTATTTCTCAATTGAATAATAAATTTACATGTGTCATTTCGGGACCTTCTACATGTTTGATAGATCAATGTAAATACAAGAAATACATATTCCCATTGTTGAAGGCTGTATGGTGACCTATCACTTATAATGTTATATATCAGTGTGTATGGTCAGATTATGTTTCTATTTGTAAGAGAAAGTTGTTCCCCTTTTGTCAGTATTTTGTATCTATGTTTGTGACGTCATCTTTGTCTGATTAAAATGTAGAAATGGAAGCTGATGTGTTTTTATGTGTCTGTATGTAATCGACTCCATCCATGCTACCAGAGCTATCCCCCTAGTCTGTAATAATAGTTGTTAATGTCTGTGTCATTTTGGTCTCTTGTGGACAGTTGTCTCATTGACAATCATACCACATCTTCTTTTTTATATATACTATCTACGTCTTCGTTCTTTATGTTAAACCTGAAAATATCTAAATGATTTCTCTATATTTCAGGATCTGTTTATTGTCCTGTTGCCTCAAACGAGAACTATATTCGTAGATTACATCCATCAAATGATCGTTTATGGCAGAAACCATTTGATAAATTTTCCACAGAAGCTTATGTCTGGTTTTGTAATATGCCACTAGGAGAAAAAAAAACTAAGTACATTTATGTCAGAACTCAGTAAGAAGTGTAAGTTGTCTATTGTTTATACCAATCATTCAATATGAGCAACTGGAGCCCCTGTTTTATCACAAATCATGTATGGATCTGCGCAAATAATGGCAGTCACTGGGCACAAGTCCGTACAGTCACTCACAACCTACCAGCGTATTGATACTAACGAGAAAATTAAAATGGGTAAAACTATATCTTACAATCTTGTGCAAAGAGCAGTTATTGCTTCCAACCATACATGCAATAGATCCAATAGTCATGATAGTGGGTCATTTATGGAACAAATACAGGATATTGACATTGGGGATATTTTAGGAGACTTTGTTGACAACGGGCCGAAACCCATCCAATACAGACAAACAGCCACATGTATGCAGTCGACAAAACCTCAGGGTCAGTTCTTCTACGGCAATGTAACTGTTATACACAACCTGACCATCAACAAGTAGTTGCGATGAAATTATCACACTTGTCATGTTGACATTAACATTTATTTTTCAATTTTGTACACAAAAAATGTGTTGCATGTTGACTTTGACACTATTTGTATCCTAAATGTATTGAACATTTTGTTTTAATTAATATTGTTATATCAAAGTTATGGATATCAAATTGTTATTGTTGACATTAGTTTTTCTGTTCAAATAAGACCAATGAAAGGAGATTCTTAAAGTTGTAGATTTGAACACTTTGATATATAGACCTTGTATGATTGTAAATGAGACAACTTCGCTCTCACCCCATATGGAATTTACTAACCCTGTATATATCGTATTAGGTCACCAACACACTATGTAACTAATAGAATCCATCAAAAATCGAGGATTTGTTTCTTTTATTCGATTCGGAGATAACAAAGTCCATTATGTTAGTGGACTTTCAAACTTGTATATGGGTGGACAATAGATGAGTACAGCTTTATAAACACGTGTATGTAAGATGATCGATAAAATAGTTCAAATTAATTATTTTTTTTATTAAGTAAATTTGTTCAAATTAATATCAGTTCATTTAAACAATTTTTTTTTTACCAATAATTATGTTTTTCTTCAAATGTTTTTGTATAAATCCGCTCAAATGTAACTTTTCAAAAGGTAAACTTCGCGCAAAAGTAATGCATTTTGTCGCGTAAACGTGGATTTTTTTCGCACAAATGTAGGAAAAATCCACACAATCGTAACGCGCAGATTCTAAAATCACTTTAAAAAAGAAAAACAGAATAAATTTAAAAGATATGTATATGCCAATGAAAATACATAATCATATTGACAGACAGAGTTGTTTTTAGTTCATGTTTGATATTAATCATTACATTCTATTTTAGATGTGTGCCAGCCTTAAACATTTATGTTTGATGCAATGTAATGACCCTTATTTTTTTGTGTTGTCATGCATAAGCTATACTTAATGATGTTGACTGCTTGTAAAATTACTAAAAAAAATAGGATCTGAATCGTACATGTACATGTCCCACATCTAGTCAAAGAAGTCCAGAAGAACATTTGTATGAGTTTAAAATAAAAAATCTCCCTCGAATTTATTAGTCTCATCACAAGCACTTAATAGTATGATAACGCGTCTATACTAGTGGATATGCAGACTTATATATATATATAACTACCTTCACTATTTTTTAAAAAGAATTTTCCAGTTTAGTAATAATGATAAAACATTGATTTGAATAAGCACTTATCAAACACAGATGAACAGTGAATCACAATGTTCAGAAATCTATTTGAACATTCGCGTTTTTTCGAACGGTTTTAATAATTTACCAATTAAGAGCATTGGTTGCACTAGGCAATTGTTACAGAATAATACAAATTATCGACTGACATTTTCGAAAATAATTCAATATCAAATGTTTGGAGCGTTTAATTTGTTTAATGCAATTCCTTGATCATGTTGATAACGTTAAGTAGCTAAATTGATATAGTATGTTTTAATTGATATTCCGTATATCATGTATATTAAACATATCTTAATATAGAGTAAGGTCGTGTCCGTTCTAAAGACATGATTTTGAATGTTTAACAACTATATATATGTTCTGGACCATACGCGTATGGTCTGATCATACGCGTATGGTCGGGTAATTAAAAGGTTTACTTTTATAATGCGTAACTCTTCATATAACCCTTCTAGTTGCCACGTAATTTAAAAGACACTACCAAGGTAATTTTATAATAGATCTATTAAAAAATAACAATAACAATTAACAAAATAAAAAGCAGTTCCACACAATAAATTTCATCACTAGTCAAAACTATAGTAAACATATTTTTTTTTTCATTACCGATATGTTATTACGAGTGAATGGCAAAATGTGGACATGGGAAGATAACTTCCAAAAATATCTTAATGAACTGTTACACAAGAAGACGTCAACTGTTATATTATAAACTGACTAAAAGTCGACAGGATAAAGAGTCTAACAATTTGCTTACTTTTGAAACTTAAAGTCATAAGAAACCTCAAATTAAAAAAAATATATGCATATGTTTTTTATAACTTAATGGATAGTTTTCATTATACAACTTATGTACATATACTTTTTTTCTGAGTAAAACTCTTTAATTTGTTCACATTTAGAAGAAGTTTACTTATTTTAAATTGCTTCCTTGTAGGAAGCAATTCGCCGACATATTTTCCGTATGCATAGTCTCCTGAGCATAACCCTCCTCCTAAAAATCCGGTGGTTACAATACGCATGGATTTGTCATTAAAATAAACAATTATCTGATTGTATATGTTAAACACGTGCTCAATACCCATGCTTTTTATTATTTGTTTACTATAAGGTGACAATCGGTAAACCTCGGCTTCAAAACACGGCTTTTAATGAACAGCCATATTGTTAAATCATAACAGAGAGAAAAAATGACGACTAAACGATGTATTTGCGTAAAAAATGAGAAATGCGTGCACAGAGGACTATGTTTATGATATATACATGCATTGGTTCAAGAATTGGATAAACATTATTTTTTACCACTCACTCGTTTCATATGACTTTAATATAATTAGCATAAGCAGTGCAATATTCAGAATTTTTATACCTATAAGTGTTATTGTTTTTAAAAAATGAATGACGTCACCGGCAAGGACACTAGTTTATTTTTTAAAGTTGTCTGGTGATATGATGTACTTCAGTCATGTTATGATATTGGAGATCTAGAGCTTTTTAAAAAAAAAAACACCGTACACACACCGGAATGACCAATGACCAAATAAAAGCTATGGTACCGTGTGGAGGTAAATTTCACCCTACGTATACATGCAAGAATATATGTGTAATTAGCGATGAAAACTAATTTTGGCATCAATATTTAATGTTATTTGAATTGTAAATAATACAATATCATGTAGCAATCATTGTTTTTTTATAATGTTTTCTAATGCATATGATTGAAAAAAATACCTATATGGTCCGGCCCGTTTATAACCAAACGAGTAAAGTATACTCATATGGTCATGACCATACGCGTATGGTCCAAATACTGATATGGTCCGGAACATATATATTAAACATTGTAATGTGGTTCATTTTAGAATGCCGTCACCAACGTGTTTAAAAAGCATTTAAAACTAATTGTCATTTCTTCTCACCTATTAATTTACGATGTTTAAAGCCATTTCCAGTATCAGATAATAATATAAGTTACGCTGAATTAACAAATATGTAGTTCCCATATTATTTGGCATGAAATTTACATTTTGGTACTTATAGTTTGTAACAAATGTCACTTCGGGTTTTATATAAGTTATACTTGGCATTAATGCTATATATACAAGTATATGATTTACTATCTCTAACATGAAAATAGTGCAAAGATATCTACGTCCAGTTTACAAAATGTAACTTACGTTACAACTTTCGTGTACCAGTATGAAATTATTGCAAAAGTCCAAATATAGATGATCAAATTCATAATTTACATTAAGGAAGGATCTAAACCCAACATATCATAGGTCTCTTATGTATGGTTAATATGTTATTCTCTTTAACAATTTCTCTAAATGTTTATCTTGGTTGATAAAACAGTTATAGCATGTTCTATTATTCTATTACATCATACCGATTCCGGTATTAGATGAGATAGTACTGCGCAACTGCAACCCAATGTGTTGATAACTTGGCTATCAAGCGGACGTGATTTGTCTAGACGCGCTACCTTGATATTTTCATAAAGATATATTAAGTCAATGTGATTGACTTATACATATATATATATATATATATATATATATATATATATATATATATATATATATATATATATATATATACAAGCAGTCACCATCATTAATATGAAAAATACTCTTTATAAAGACATTTTTTTTATTTATTATAAGTTATATATATATATATATATATATATATATCTTATAATAAATAAAAAAAATGTCTTTATAAAGAGTATATATATATAACTTATAATAAATAAAAAAAATGTCTTTATAAAGAGTATTTTTCATATTAATGATGGTGACTGCTTGTAAAATACTGTAATTTTAAAATAGTATCTGAATCGTACCTGAACATGTCCCACGTCTACCCAAAGAAGTCCAGAAGAAAATTTGAATCAGTTTAAAATAAATAATCTCCATCGAGTTTATAAATCTTATCACTAGCACTCAATACTATGTATGTTCTTATGATATTGATAACGCGTCTATACTAGTGGATATGAAGACTAATATAACTACCTTCCATATTATTTTAAAAGAATTTTCCAGTTGAGTAAGTATGATAAAACATTGAATTAAATAAGCACTTATGAAAGACAGATGAACAGTAAATCACAATGTTCAGAAATCTATTTGAAAAGTCGCATTTTTCGAACGTGTTAATCATTTACCAATAAAGATCATTGGTTGCACTGGGTTAATCTGAATGGCAATTGTTACAGTACAACACAAATCATAGGCTGACATTCTCGAACGTAATTAAATGTCAAATGTTTGAAGCGTTTTATTTGTTACATAAACTTCCTTGATCATGTTGAAAACGTTAAGTAGCTAAAGTGATATAGTAAGCTAGATATAATTGATATTCCGGTATTATTGAATATATCTTAACGTAGATTAAGGTTTTGTCCGTTCTGAAGACATGATTTTGAATGATTAACAACTATATGTATATATATTATGCTACATACCGCCACTAGTAATCCAGTGAAATTTTTAGGCTTCTTTATTAAATAGTCTATGGAACGGAGGACAGGGGGCACTTGAAGTCATTTGTTGTGAAATGTGTTTAATGTGTTTTTTTCCATATAAATGTCACCATTATTCTGTTGTTTTTACATGTAATTGCCTTTTACCCTCTTAAATATAGGGAAATGTCATTTTCACCATATTTATGTTTGCATATAATGTCTTCGAGATAACCAATTTGTCCATCACGGAGTGCATTACCCACCATGAATCCTGACAAAGCGTATGTTTACGTTTAGGATTGAGCACTTTTGTGCCATGTTTATATTATTTCTAAGGACATCAGTCAATCTATAAGAATGTGTGCGTTTAAAGTGATTATTTTCAATTTATATAACTTTACGTGTATATATATTGAGTAGGTCAATAGTACTCTGCATACGTAATAGACTCAGTATATTGTCGCAGAAAAAAAACTTTATGACTTTCGAACAGCGGTATACTACTGTTGCCTGTATTCATGGAGATATATGAATAACAAAGAAAACTAGAATTGCCATTGCAAGCAATAGCGGATGTCCTCCTTCTCCCTAAGCGGCAACCATTTAAAAAAAAATAACAGTGTAAGCATATGCATGGCTATACATCTTTCTATAATTTTTCAGTACATTCAGAGCATTTTTATATTTTTTACATTTCTCCCATTTCCATGGCAACGGCAGCATTTTGAAACTTTCAAAGTCAAAAGTTGTATCAATACTTGCAAGATAACATTATTGTCAAGTTTCAATAAGTTTGGAACATTTTCAAATTTTTTGACCTTTTGTCTGTTTCCATGGCAACAGTGGCCATTTTGGAAATTCAAACGCCAATTGCCGCTTCCACTCATGACAGTCAATATTATGGTGAAGTTTCATTAAGATTGAAGCATTCTGAATTTTTT
The DNA here is from genome assembly GCA_037788925.1 of Mytilus galloprovincialis. NCBI lineage: Eukaryota > Metazoa > Mollusca > Bivalvia > Mytilida > Mytilidae > Mytilus > Mytilus galloprovincialis. The sequence continues at coordinate 53,548,535 of CM075332.1, forward strand.
GCTCCTGTATTCATGGTAACATAGTAAGTAGTTCCAATAATGTCAAAATCATTTAAAATCTGTATATAGTGGACAACTATATTGTATAAAAATTTGATAATTTTAAGTTTAAGCATACTAAAATTATTAACCAAACCCTGAAGTTTTTAAAGCATTTTGACTTTTTTGCATTGTTTCCATGGTAACGACAGACATTTTGGAAATTCAAACGCCAAATTTCACATCTACTAATGTTCATCGTTACTATGAAGTTTCCAAAAATTTGGAGCATTTTGATATATTTGAAATTTTTGGTGTACTTTCCATGGCAACATAGTAGTTCCAATGATTGCCAAAACCATCCAAAACAAGTATATGCAGGGCACCTACATTCAAAATATAATGATTCTAAGTTTAAGCATGTCCAACTAATTCACCAAAACCAAAAAGTGGAATTTTTCACATTTGTTCCGTTTCCATGGTAACGACAGCCATTTTTTATGTTCTTAAACCCTAATGCAACCGGACATTTTGTGTTCCTCATTATAGCGAACTATCATTAAGATTGGTTCCATTGGCTCCAAAAAATCTGCCGAACAAAAAAAGGTGGAATAATAATAATAATAATAATAATAATAATAAAGAAACAGAAGAAAAGCAATATGTCACCGACATTGTCGATCGGGTGACATAACTACATGTATTTGTGGAAAATACCGTAACATTTGTACACATTTGTATTTTGAACTAAAGGAAATGCTTTTAATAACGTGTCATAATTTCATTTGGTTTGAACAATTCAAATGTCGTGGTCTAAGTCCATAGATCTTTAATATCAATCAATTTTTTTTTACACCTGCTATAGTTTCATTAAAACATGATGTGATAAGTTAGAAGGCAGAATCGATTCTGTGTTATAACATGAGCAATCATTTTACTTGAAAACGTAATCGTCGTAATATGCTAATCGTGTTTGATCTCTATAACGCAAGTACATTTTAATTAACATTGAAAGTCAGACTGAAAGTGTAATGTTTAACATACATTTACTGATTTCATCGCATTCGGAATGTCAATCATACATTTAATCTTTAAACAAAAACATGGATACTTATCTAGTTAAAATTGTCTCGAATGTGCATGCAGAAACAGCAACTACTGTTTGATTGATACTTTTTTTCTATATATCTTATTTCTCTTGTCAATTCCATTCTTACTGATTTCTAGAGTTTGTTCTAATGGTGGCTAATTTCACCTTTGTACCATGTTATGTAAGGAACTGAAAGCGATGTAAAAAATGTAACCCATCTAAATACGCTATGTGCCTGTTAAAAGACATCAGAGGGTTGAGATCTCACAAACATGTTTAACCCCGCCGCATTTTTGCGCCTGTCCCAAGTCAGGAGCCTCTGGCCTTTGTTAGTCTTGTATTATTTTAACTTTTAGTTTCTTGTGTACAATTTGGAGTTTAGTATGGTGTTCATTATCATTGAACCAGTATATATCTGTTTAGGGGCCAGCTGAGGGACGCCTCCGGGTGCGAGAATTTCTCGTTGCATTGAAGACCTGTTGGTGACCTTCTGCTGTTGTCTGCTCTATTGTCGGGTTGTTGTCTCTTTGGCACATTCCCCATTTCCATTCTCAATTTTACCAGTCTGTTATTCAGTTGTCATATTATTGTGGTTGGCCATTTTGTTTTAATTAAATGTGTATAATTTGTTTTGTTTGAACCGTTTCACGTTTAGTAATGCATTTATCTGTTATAGGTTTCTGTATGTTATCAGTGTATCCATTGCTGGATGGAGCATTAAAGGGTGGTGCATCAACACTCTTTTAACTTGAGCGGATATTTGGTTCTCTGTGGACATCATACAATTCAGGGTTTACTTATTCTAAGATACAGATTCGTTTTACACACGAAAGAGGTCATAAATTTGCAATAGGGATTACACCATAGTTGACAAAATTCATGTCACTTATTTTTAAAATGTTGTGAGATTTCAAATCTAAAGCTACACAAAACTATTTCTGATTTTTTTTTTTTTTTTTTTTTTTTTTTTATGTACCATTACTAATTATTGCCATTCATTATCTGCCAATCTTGAATGTATGTCAATTGTCAGAAACCAAAAGGAAAGGTCAATATGTTTTGTCTTTGGTGGTCCGTGTGTTTTGATGTACATTGTACCTCCGATTCCTCCAGAATGAAGGCTTGTTTTTCGTCTCAGTGTATATCTAATAAAATACTGTAGCATATACATATAGATTATCCCAAGGATTTATTGCAAGATACATGTAATTGATAAACGAAATACTACCCAAGAGTGTTACTTATGTTCCCATTCCATTAGGCAAATTGACTATTATCAGCTCAATTGTCAGTACTTCGGTACACTAACATGATTTAACAAACTTTACTAAAATTTTCCGTTTATAAATTTTGAAATTATTTAGAAACTAAGGTTTCAACTCTCTTAAGCAAAGTTGGCTTTAGATGAATTTGGTTATTATTTCATGTATTTTTGACAAATAGCTCTTCACCGGTTTTGGTATTTATATATTATCGGATTTAATTTTTTTGTCTTTGCTCGTTCCTGATGAAGGTAAATCCAGAAAAGCGCTTTGGACGCAAGAAATTATTAAACGTGTTGTTTTCAATTTTTTTTACTCAAGATGAATATGCCATTTTATGTTTGTTTCCTTTGGTGACATAGTTCCTAATACATAACTATACCAGGATGACAACTTTTACGTCTATATACTGTAACTTAAGAAATTTTCGAGATTTTTATTAAAGATATTGCTACTGGTTGAGTATCGGTTGAATATAATCTGGCATTCGGATGCATATATCTGTCTTCAGATTGCTAATCACATGATTTTCATGAAATTGCATCAATTAATTTCTATTTGTTTTTCTTTCCTTATACATTGGAATAATAAATGCACGGAAATATTTCAGAATTTTAAGCAAAAATTCTATGTACAATCGTGGATAAAAATATTTGGGTATAAACGTTTCAGTTGAAGGCGAAGCAAAAACAAAAAACGTGAAGATGGACGATGTAAATAGAATTATATTGCTATTTGATTTTATTATTACATTTTTATTTACGATAAAGGTGAAGATACCAAGAGAACAACATCATAATCGAAGTAACAATACAATAACACAATACAATTTAAAAAAAAAAATCAAAAAAAGCAATAATTTAAAAAACGGTAAACACAAGTGAAAAGCATATCCACGTCATAAGTATAGGTAGGTGTTACTCAATTTAAGTTTCTTTGCCTAATTAAATACTTCGCACAAATAAACCAATACATGAAAAGAGAACTGAATGCACCTATGAAATTTCGGATAATAACAGGAGTTTTGAACATTCAAATTATATTATGCTTTCAAAATAGAGTTTTATTTACATACTAGTATTTTATATAGTTTTTCAGTATAAAAATAAATGTAAATAACGTTTTTGTATAAGAAAATATGTGTTAATCACGTATGTGTTTTCTGAATACGCAACTAAAAGTTTACCTACAAAATTGCGCGTTTTGTCTACTTATTACTCAACAGTGACGCACTAATTAAAAATTTAAAAAAAGGACAAATAATTAAGAACAAAATGTTTCAAAAGGATTTTTATACAGCTCTTTTTAATATATACGCACAAAACCAATATGCGACCTATTCGATTAGGTCTCATCTTGGTTTTTTTTTTAGATCAAGGCAGAGTTTTATAATGCAAATACACAAACATATAAGCATTTTAAAAATGCAAAAAAAAGAAAAAAAAAAAGAGGAACAAATAAAAGTCAAACCCAACAATGAAAATAATGAAAAAATAAATAAAATGAATACTTTAGATTGGTCAAATCTTTCTATCATGAAAAAGACAGTATCTGTTTCGAAACGTAAACTTTGATACCCAGGGTTTTTATTAAATTTAAGACAAAATAGATTGTCTGTTCCTTTTTGACATATTTATCGCCATTTCAAAACTGATACTATAAGTGGGAACCACTAATGACAGGACGATTGCCCGGATAGTGACAGGACGATTGACCGGATGAGATATAAATAGTCATAACTTTTTTTTTGTTATTCGGGAGATTTTTTTAAAATAGTTGTAGACCTCAGAGACATCAAACTCTTTTTGATAAAAATTAAACAAAATAAGCCAAACAAATTTTTTTTTGGACCAATTAAAATTAACCGGACGGATTTCACACCCGCCAAATCGTCGTTAGTTCTCAGCACTTAAGGCTTCCTAAGCACACACTTTTATAACTTTGTATGTGACATTTGGCAGTCAGTTCTCAAACTTTTTGACATTGTAGATAGACTTGGTAAAAGTTCATTTGTCGTAGCTCCATCAGACAATAAATTTTTTAAATTTCCTTTCCATAAATTGATGCATGGCTGGCGAAATTTATAGTATCTTATAGCCTGGACAACGTCTTCGGAACTTTTTAGCCTCGTTGCACCATTTTGATATTTCACCGGAGATACAGAACCATCTAATTAATATTTATCAATGATATTGCGAACCGTATTGTGGGAAACGGCACATTGTTTTGAAATAAATGCACAAGTATGCTATCCAGATAAATACATGTATAGATTAGTCTTTGCTGTTACAACATTAGTAGCCTTTCTAACTTCATAGTATCTTCCAAATGATTTCTGCTTGATCATATTACATGTACTTTGAAGGAATATAAAGAACTGTTCAGCTTTTTACATTGAGAACCGTTATATTTGTTATTTCTAACTTACAAGTGCATGCATATTCATCAATTTTTTTTTAAGAGTACTCACATGCCATCCTTTCTACTATAAATTAACTATAATTCAATCTTATTCATTTATATACTACCAAAAAAAATGATATGACAGTGACTGAATTTCTTTTTCTAATTGGGAAGGAATTTGTACAATATTCGGATTAGTATTATAAGTTTCTGAATGTCTCTTCGTTACGCTGTATTCACATTCCAGATGACATAAATTATATTTTTGGAAGAAAAGAGACAAATTGAAGATGACCTCGTGGAATTAAAAAATGGCATCGTAAGACAGACTATCACAGAAAAAGATAGAACCGGCAGATAAAGAGCATTTACTTAGACAACTGGAAATGCCAATAACGGAACCTCCACCACAAGGAAATTTGAATTATAAGTAAATGCTTTTTTATAAATTTTCTTGCTCCTCAATCTATGATTTTCTGTGATTGATTCTGTTTTGATTGCTACTTTATTTGCTATCTTATCTATTCGGGTAAACACTAAATTAATTATTGATTTTGGCGACATACATCGACTGTTTAAAGTATACACAACTTTTATCATGAAATAGTCCGTTTGACTTCTATAAATCTTTAGAAAGAAATTCTTAAACATTTTGTTCTTGACGTATGTTAATGTATGCATGATATATACGAACTCTGACTAAGGCTGTTTTTAAAAATCAGTGTCCAACAAAGGAAAATATTACTAAGGTTACTTGTAGAAAATAAATGATGAAAAAAATCATGTTTACAGTCAGAACGTTTAGTTATCAGATGACATATGACTAAAATGAAGTAAAAATTTCATAGTCATAGTTATGTAAATAAGAAAAGTCACATGGTACAATAAAACAGGTTTAAATCACATGTCTTATGTTTTTGTTTTGAATGGAAGTGGCTGTTACACTATTCATACGTACTTCATCAAGTATTAATCTGTATGAATTTTTTGTTAGAAAAAAACTATAGATACCTAATGGGTAGCTTTTTTTTTATTGTTGGCCCAAAATTATGATATTTACAGTCAGAGTTCGTATTTGACAAACCTACACAAAGAAAAAAAACACGTTATTTTTTTTAAGAATTATTTACTTAGAAGTCAAACGAATTATACCGGTACTTATGAGTCCGTCACATTCCTATCTCAGAAAGTAGCTCCATAACCTATAAATATTGTTAGCTTATTCTGTTGCTTAACGAAGGCTTTTTCAACTTAAAGTATCAATTTTGAATTCTAGACTTTTTTTTAATGTCATGCAAATACAAAAAAGTCATTACGAACACTTTTATTGTTCACATTCTTAAAGGTTTATTTTGATTTGTAGATGCACAAACTGTCACATTAGAGGTCATAAAGCTGACAACAACAAAGGGAATAATGTGCGCAAGAATGATCGCTGTTTCACTTTTCTGATTTGTGGACAGAAAGATAAACAAGAGTTCGCAAGGAAAGAAAATCATTGCAGACAAAAATTTGTAACATACGTTTAGAGGTAGTGTCCCTCGTAACTGAGCAAAACCAGTTCTCGAATACAAAGAAAGAAACGATGCTTCATTCATGAAAGTAATTAAAGGCCGTTAACGAAAAATAGACCCATTGAAATATTCTAAACCAAATGTGCTGATGCGCCATCTTATGTGTGTTAAGTCTACGTATAATGGTAAAATCCCGACTGTCACACAAAATGACAGAATTGATCTTCCTAAAATGGTAGAAAGGGCAGATTAAAAGAAACGAGAATCTAATTCGGACTCTGAAAATGAAAGCTGTGTGCCTACTTTTAAATAGGCACGTTCTTCTGTTCAATCAAATCAACAGACGTATAGCAATATGCCAACAATTTCCATAAAAAGTTCTTCAACTACATCCCACTCCGTATAACATGATTCCGCAGTACCATTCAGTTAATCATACTAACGTGCCACAACAACCTCATCCACAGCACTTATTTGACCAGTATGCAGTATCCATGCAGCCTTTGTATAACCCTATAAATCCTAATGCTTCGATGTCTCGTTATCCTACTTTCAACTTCAATCAAATGCTTCTCCAAGTTATACCACCACAGTCACCTTACTTCTCTTACTCCACACCCGCAAACGATGTTTACCACAGTAGTACCGACGAAGAGGACAAGTCCAAGCCACCCAAGATATGGTCACCCGTTGGACTGACATTTTAAGTTATAAACTCATTATAATGTGATTTTTATAAATTTACCTGTTAATATTATAATATTCACATGTTTTTCATTTTGCTAATGTGTTACTTTGCTGACCAGAATCATGGCTTATGAAAACTCAATAATGGTGACAAGAATACGTTTGCCCATTGTATACTTATATCTTTATGCCAAGGTCACTTATAAAATATCATATTTTTCAATTTGTTGCACTCATTCTTCAAAGTCGTATATATAAAATAAGAACAAATGGTATAATGGCCAATGAGATATTTAAAGAGACAACCAGTTACCATTTTAAGGGGTAGGGCAGAGACACTTATTTATTGGAAGACACACTAACAACGTATATTTACTCGTATTATAGAAACAAGTGCCTGTGGGGTAGGGTTTTCGTCGGATGGAATTTATTTTACAGCCAGGCAGGATTTTTCATTTCCACAATTTTGCCCCCCCCTTTCAGAATATAAAGGGGTCGTCGCCAAACACACCGAGTAAAAAAAAAGCTGATTACTGCAACTATAGGTAATCCTACGACCTTCAACTTAACTAGCAATACCGATACCGTGTATTCAGGTATAAAATGCACTGAAATGACAAAATGTGAAACAATTCAAATGAAAAAAATCAACACCAAACAAACATGCTTTTTGAATAACATTATATCCATTAGCAAACTAGATTAGGCAACAAAGAGTAAGTAAGTAATTAAAGAGATTTTATCACCAAACAAAATAATTATCTGGTATTCGAAGCGTTATTAAATAGTTTTCTAAAGAATTTATTGGGATACAAAGGACATTTATAGACAATCAAGTAGTATAGAATATAGTCGAGCAGACTATTTAACAAGGCTAGTAGGGATATTTGTCAAAGTTATTGTAAATTGGGTGTAATGTTATTAAGTTTAATTTAATTTTGACACTTGTCGTATTACCAATCAAGCCAAATAACAGGTCATTAAAGTTTTCACACCTGGGATATCAAAAACATTTAATTGAATTATCTACATAATCAAGGGAGAGATAAGTTTGCGCCAAAAATGCGTCCTTTTGCGCCACACCTTTTTTTTCCAAAGCTACGTGGGCGCCACATGTTTTAAACTGACATGGTATCATTTGCACCAAAAATAAAACATATAATTGCGCCAATTAGAAGAGAAATGACTTCCCTACTCCTGTATTTGGACTTGGATCCGGCAGTTTACACGGCAAATGTTTCCTTTTCTGAAACATATTTTCTCCTTACTGCTGCTGCATGGGTACTTCCCAATTTAATGTATGTTGTAGCTTGTAACTTCACTTTACTGTCAAAAAACAAAAACATTTAAGGATGAAATACACAAAACAGTTGACTTCATAATAATTCCTAATAATATAAAAGCCCATACGCATGGTGGGAACAAAGCACTCTGTCAACAACACATGTAGCTAAAATATAATCAGCAAAAGCTTCTATTTTCTTCTGTATTGACATATCTTTATTAAATATTCCGCAAAACAATACGTTTTTATTCTCTCTCTGTACATTGACTGTCTAATGCATTTTAAGTCATTTCTCTCCAGATGCTCATCTTGATGGTAAAATATCCGAACATATGATACTTTTTAAGCCAAAATACGATATATATATATATATATTAATCATTAATATTTATGAAAGATACGAGTACAGGTAAATAGGGGCAAATGAGTTCCAAATATTGGCGCAATTGATACATTTGGAAAACAAAATTTGGAGCAAATGATAACCCATGAAATACTGTAATTGACGCAAAAGGACTGCTGCCATAATCAATTGGCAACTTTAATCCAATCAAAGAAGACATTTGATCAAGTCAGGATTACAGATTAACTTTTAACTCACCTAGTAATAACTACTGAATTGTTCAATCATATCTGCTCTGAATTTCAACCAGTTCAGTCCTCACAAACTAAACCAAGACCCAATGATGGTGATATAGAGATACTACCAGCTCCAGATTCTGAGGAGGTACAATTGATTGAGTTCCACATGGAACATCAGTCTCCAAAAAACAACATCAAACTTAAAGATATCAGCCAAGTTGGAAACACCAGCCAAATTAAATACACCAGCTACACAGAAGGCTATATCAACACCAAAATCAGCTAAGAGATAGAGGTTTGCTGATAATGGTGAGTCAAGATCATTAGATACTTGTCACTGATAGACCACCTCCAGTAAAGAAAGCAAAACTTATTATGAACAAGCATATTCCAACTGCATGAATTAATGGTCTCATTTCAGACCATAAGCAAATTCTAGAAAGTAATGAATGGCTATGTTCAGAAATTATTAATGCCTGTTGCACCACTATTTCAAGACAATTTCCGAACGTATCTGGATTTCACCAAACAGGACTTTCATCTGCCTTGTTCAGAAAAATTTGGTAACTGTACAAATACGTCATAGTGGCAATTCCAACTGGGTAACATCATTTAAATCTCAGATATATGTGTATCTAAATGTATGCTGTAGTCTAACGCAACTCAAAGTAGCTTTACATCATTTCCACATGCTATTCTATTTCCTGTAAGATTTTTGTCAGTTGCAAGTTTTTCAACTTATCTGATTACGCTTTCATGAATTTATTATACAACCATTGCAGCATTTTAAATTAAGACTATTCCTTGCAAATGTTTTAAACCTACTGTATATCAAAACCGGCATTTGGATAAGGGGATGTCATCAAAATAATGTTATATAGCACTATTGATAACTACACTAAAATGTCATGTATGAATATATAAAAAAAAAAAACATAGGTCCAAGTACGGAACCTTGCGGATTTCAAAATTACAACAAATCGTACACAATCTTTTCTGTGTTGTAAGTAACTCTGTAGTAAATCTATAGATCTACTTTTCTATAGATTCAGTATGACTATAATTTTTCAGTTCTGTTCCTCGTACTATGAACAACAAAATTATTTATATTGTAAAACATATTTCCGTTCACCATTTATACTGTATACCCAACAACAAAATTATTTTCTTTTACCTGTGTACATTATTCTACATTGCTACAATGTTATTTGCTCAAGGTTACGGTTAATTTTCTGAAATTATTTAAGGTTCCTCTAAAGTCAAAATATTGGACACTACAGAAGTACTAAACTTTGCCTGTATTTTTCAACCTAAAATTATTAAAGTCCTAAACTATGGAAACATATGTTCATTTAATCATACTTAAAACGTATATACACTGTGAAAATTGTAAATACACTTGAAATATTTATGTTGTGGTCAAACCGGTTTTTGGGATGAACCACAGGGGTTTGTTACAATTACCGGGTTTACTATCCATACGAACCCCTAAAAAAACACGTGATTTTAGGGGTTCGGATAATCAAAACACGTGTTTTTTTAGAGGTGCGTATGGATAGTTAACCCGGCATTTAAAAAAACACGTGTTTTTGAGGGGTTCATATGGATAGTAAACCCGGCATTTGTAACAAACCCCTGTGGATGAACACTAAATTTTCCAAAAAAAACCTGGAGGCCTGTGAGATGACTTAATTCGTTTTTATCTAGTTTTTTGTGTGTGTTCTGTACATGTATGTGTTTACAAGTGAAAACAGTAGCTTTTCAATAAAGTGTATAGACCGAACCAATGTACATGTCTATTAATTCATACGGGAATCAATATTTTAAAATTTCAATTACATTTTGAATTTTGTTAAATAACTAGCTGTTTAGAATGGGTTGAGTCGTTGTTGAAGATGATAAAGAAACCTACAATATTTAACACTTGTATAGTGGATAGTTGTCTCCGTAGCAATCATCATCATATCACTTCTTACTTCTGTTTCGAATTTATTGTTGAAGGTCATAAAGAAACATATAATTTTTTATACGCTTGCATGGTAGATAATTGTCTCATTTTCAATTATACATCTTCTTATTTCGATTACATTTTCAAATTTGCGAAACGTTAAATGTAAATAGCCAGCTGATTGGTATGGTTTATTTCATTGTTGAAGGTCATATAGAAACTATAATGTCTGTACATGTATGTTGGAAATTTGTCTCATTTGCAATCATCAAGATCATACCACAGCGCTTGTTTGGATTTGCGAAATGTAAAATGTAAATAGCTAGTTGTTTAGAATGGCAAAGTTCGTGTTTTAAAGTCGTATAAAACCTATAATGTCCAGCTTATAGCAGCTTATCTGGATTGTGGAGGATTGTCTCATTTGCAGACATACCACGTTTTAATCGATTACAGTGTACATTGTTGTACATGAATATACAATAATCATTTATTATTCCTTTTAAAATACTAATAAAAAAAAAACAGCTTTCAAAATTGAATCATACATGTATTATTTATTATACATTAATTTGTGCAGTAATACAAAATGATTGATATATATACTTTCTGTTTTCAGGAAATCAAGCAACATAGTACTTAAATTAAAGACAATAACAAAGACAAATTAACAAAAAAACATGTTCATGCTAACAAAAATAAATAATGATCATGCATATGTACATTTAATTTTACAGTTATATGTAATGTTCATGTTAAGACGGATTTACTGCTTTGTTGCTGGTTTCCTTAAATACTTATTTACCCTTGGTATGATGGCATCTTTCCATGCTCTTGGCTCTGACAACCCTGTGTAGAAGTACCGACCATATCTTTCGAATACTGTCTTTCTCTCATATGGTAGTTCTGTCTTATTATATTTTCCACCGCTGCAATCTGTAATTCTGGGTGGTGAATAGTTCAGGAAACAGACGTTCTAACAGTTAAGTGGCGAATGTCCTGGGCAGTTGCTGTAAGTATTCATCGAGTTTAGGTCTGCCATTGAAATTCGGTACATCTCTTGGACATCTAAGAATGGATGATATGTCTGTATTTGTTGCTATTGGCTGGCATTGTTACAGAGTAGAGGGTGGTGTTGAGATGCTTCCTTGCATGAGATGAATAGCTGTTGATAACATGGACATTATGGCTTGCTGGTTGTTCTTTATTTCTGTTTTTTTTTTCAAGTGTGACAAGACGCTTGTAAACCCCGTCAAACTTCCTGTCTGTCAAATGTCTTCTGTTAACTGGTGTTAGTCTGTCTTGTATATCTGGAAATGGTGTTGTTGGTTCCGGAAATCTGAATATGTCGGGTAGATGTGAGGGACTGTTCATTTGCTGGACTGGTGTGATATCTGACTGGCTGTGGTTGGCTTGACTTGAATGTTCAAACGGCTGGTTTGTAGATAGAAAGGGATTGGTTGTCGGTGAATTGAATGAGCTATACTGTTGATCATATGTTGACTGGCTGGTACCACTTTTAAAAATCTAAAGAATTGCACTCAGTTACACGAAAATGAAAATAATTGAAGAAGAATGTAAGAATTGATTCTACAACGTAATGCTTAAATTTTGTGTGATTTAAAAATTAGAATGAAAAAAATGGGTGATAACGATAATATTGATCTTCAATTGTTCGTTACATCTTTTTTTTTTTAAAGAAAACAACTGCGAAATAAAAAATGTGACCGATTATTCACTCATTGAACAACGAATAATTGTTCCACATCAAGGGGTCATTTCCCTAAGTAAAGCTTTGTAAGTAACTTTATGATATATGAATTAGAATATATATAAATAAAACTCGTATAAACATCAACCCAACAATGTTAGATCTGTAAATTTGCTTTCGAAAATTTTTTGGTTCTTCCCTCGCCGGTATTCGAACCCATGCTACTGAGTTATCGTAACAACAAATCGCCTGCACTGTAACCGGTGCGCTAGACCACACGACCACCTGGGCTTCATAAAAATGAATCTTTCGGTGGCAGGGTGTTACCTTTCCACGTCAGTTTTAATCTAGCGTCGTACTACAGTACATGATATATAAGGTATGAAGATGTTATTTTTACAGATCAGCTAAATTATCTATAGTAAAGGATCCTACAAATTAATGTAAGATACAGTCACAGAAAATAATATATACATTTGTAATTCATTATTTTTAAATTGCATAAAATCAAATGTATAATCGAAATAAAACACCTCATCTCAGCACTGAAATTATAATTGTCATAAATCAATGATAAGTTATTTCCCCTTAAAAGATACAGTGCATAACATTTGTGTTTACTTCAGTAAATGTCGTTGTTAAATAATTAACTTCATACATTGACTGCTTAGAGAAAAAAATTGAAAATGTAAAGCAGGTTTGTTTCGTATTACAACATAAATATAAAAATAAAAGAAGATATTAATATTTTAAATACCATTTTTTTAAATATATTTTTTCATAAAACTGGTCTTAAATCTATAAGAAATTAAAAATACCGATCGTGCGAGGGCTGTATAGCCAGTCAAGGTCGTTTAAAGCTTCCATATGTAAGAAATTAAATACGTTTAACATTAAACGTGTATTTCTATGATACTAACTATTTTAAAATAGCAATTTATTCTATACAAGATTTTTCGTAGTACTACTAATTATTCGTTTCTATTGGAATGTGCATTACTCTACATGCTCTAAGGACTGTTTTTTTTAAATTGTTTATAAAAAGATTAAATTTATACCTCTCTAATATGTTTGATGAATCCTCTAGTGCGAACCTGTAGTATGTCATCTATATGATACTGCACAAGGCAGTGGCTGTTCTCTCTCAGTAAAGTACGTAACGACAGGTTGAATCTTTACAAATATTTTCAATAATGAATAACTTAGGCTTACTAAGTATTCAAAGAAATAAATGTTCACCTTGTGTATGGCTTGGGTAAATAACTGTAAAAATAACAATTTGTTTGAAGCCAATAGAATTTTTGATTGAAAAAAGTAATGCATCAGGTATGGCTTGGATGAGCAATTTCTTTAGTTTACAATTGGGGCTTCAATTTATAATTATGTGAAAGTGTCTTTGTTGCTTGAATGTTCTAAAAACATCTCGGCGACAACAAACAATTATATTGGCGTCTCTTCCTTTCATTAAAATTACAAATTATGACATCGTATTGTGTCAAATATTTTGAGGAAATCAGTTTTCAAGTAACTATAGACAGTAGAAAAGGAACTGTGTCAGAAATAGTTTTTTTCTGCAATAACTCTTTTGTCTAAGAATGAACACAAAATCCAGAAGTTTATCTACATTGTATTAAACTAAAGATTTTTAAAACTCTGTTTCCATTTGTTTTTCCTTTGGCAAGTCTAAAATTACCTCTTAGACTAACTATACGATGTTGTAAAGGACAATGTATTTTATAAAATGTTTTTAGAGCACTCAAATTTAAACATATTTTTATCAGATATTTATTAGCAATAAATTTATTGTCGATTTTTATTTCATATCCGTAAAAATCAAATCTATAAAAAGAAAGACAAATCAGTGATATAACATGTTTAATCATTAAAAGATCACACCAGTAATTGATATACCAAAATCACGCAGGTAAGATAAAGATTGACTGCACACCTGTAAGTTCATAATTAATCAAGCTAATCCGATCATGTAGACACGCGTCGTTAACCCTTATTGCTTTCGATGGGCAATAAATCAACAAACAGGTTCGCGGATTTGGGATTTAAATCCGCGGTATGCGGTGTGACTCCAAAATACACGGAAATCGGAAAATAACGATCTCGAATCGTTTCGTTTGAATGGTACTGTACGTTCGTTGTGCAATATATTTTCGTCCCCGTCCCCCGTCACAGTGACGACTTAATTAGCAGAGTCGTCTCTAGTGGTTTCCAAATCTGCATATGTTTCAGCTTGTGGTAGGGGGTCCTACGTCTGTTCAACATCATCCACGTTTACTGCTACCACCTTTCTCTTCTAAATTTTTCTTTTCGGGTGCATCCTGTTTTTATATTCGCTGAACGATTTTAATACTAATACGAAAACATCGTTTACTTGGACCGAACTTATAATGACACTGAACAATATTGAAGGCCTCCTTTATATACTGGTAGGTCGGAGTAAAACGCGCAAGTGACCCACGACTGTTGTGCAACAGGTGTACGACAGTAAAAAATTGAAAACACGTTTGATAATTTCATGCGTCCGAATCACGCGCATCCCATGACATGAAAACCTGAAAAATAGCCTGAAACAACTCACGATTGTCGTACGACAATAAGACAACGTGGTTATTACCTAAATAATACTGAAATGCTTCGGTTACATCATCTTTTTTTTCTTTAAAAAAAATATTGTTTCCTTATTTTGGAGGAATTCAAACATGACAAACTTGCCACAAAAGAACATGTCAAGCTTGAATGTCTGAAACAATGATGCCAATAACAATTATAACTTTTTTTCCGGCCTACTAGAATGAAACCCCTCATGTATACACAATGAAGGTGCTGCTATAAAATTGAGAATGGAAATTGGGGAATGTGTCAAAGAGACAACAACCCGACCATAGAGCAGACAACAGCCGAAGGCCACCAATGGGTCTTCAATGTAGCAAGAAACTCCCGTACGCGGAAGTGTCCTTCAGCTGGCCCCTAAACAAATATATATACTAGTTCAGTGATATTGGACGTCATACTAAACTCCGAATTATACACAAGTAACTAAAATTCAAAATCACACAAGACTAACAAGGGCCAGAGGCTCCTGACTTGGGATAGGTGTAAAATTGCGGCGGGGTTAAATATGTTTTTTTGAGATAGCATATTCGTTATATAAAAACATGTGAGGCATAGCCTTATAAGCATCAAAAAATAAGTTTTAAGATTTTGTTAATATTGAAGAGGCACTGAAATGTACAATACTTTATTTCCACAACTCAGTCTTAATTAAGTGGTACACTGATGCTGGTGGACGTTTCGTCCCCGAGGGCATCACCAGCCCAGTAGTCAACACTTAGGTGTTGACATGAATATCAATAATGTGGTCATTTTTATAAATTTCCTGTTTATAAAACTTTGAATTTTTCGAAAAACTAAGGATTTTCTTATCCCAGGCATAGATTGATTACCTTAGCCGTATTTGACACAACTCTTTATAATTGTGGATTCTCTATGCTCTTCAACTTTGTACTTGTTTGGCTTTGTGAATATTTTGATGTGAGCGTCACTGATGAGTCTAATGTAGACGAAGCGCGCGTTTGGCGTGCTAAATTGTGGTCCTGGTGCCTTTGATGGCTATTTACACCACTGGGTCGATGCCACTGCTGGTGGACGTTTCGTCCCCGAGGGTATCACCAGCCCAGTAGTCAACACTTAGGTGTTGACATGAATATCAATAATGTGGTCATTTTTATAAATTTCCTGTTTACAAAACTTTGAATTTTTCGAAAAACTAAGGATTTTCTTATCCCAGGCATAGATTGATTACCTTAGCCGTATTTGGCACAACTCTTTATAATTTTGGATCCTCTATGCTCTTCAACTTTGTACTTGTTTGGCTTCGTGAATATTTTGATGTGAGCGTCACTGATGAGTCTTATGTAGACGGAGCGCGCGTCTGACGTGCTAAATTGTGGTCCTGGTGCCTTTGATGGCTATTCACACGGTTCCTTACTAATAATCTTCTCTTTCAAAAGAAGTCTTTCTTTTCTAGCAACTTTTCTTGCCTTTATATCTATTGACTATTGGTTACATATTCTTTAACTGTAGCTTCAAAATGATGAAGGTAATTCCAGAAAAGCGCTTCGGACGCAAGACATTATTAAACGTGTTGTTTTCAATTTTTTACATCACTGAGTCGATACCTCTGCTGAAGAGGGTTTTTAATCTTCCAAAACTTAAACTTCTCCACTTTTAACATGGTTTTACTGCTCATTTATACAAAGTCATTGGCTATCAGTCCCCGATGGTATCATCAGCTCAGTAGCCAGTTCTTCGGTACTGACATGATTTAACAAACTTTACTAAAATTGTCCGTTTATAAATTATTTAGAAACTAAGGTTTCAACTCCCTCAGGCAAAGTTGGCTTTAGATGAATTTGGCTATTTATTTTAGGTATTTTTGACATATAGCTCTTCAACGGTTTCGGTACTGATACATCTTCGGATTTCAAATGTTTGGCTTTGAGCGTTCCTGCTGAAGGTAAATCCAGAAAAGCAATTTGGACGCAAGAAATTATTAAACGTGTTGTTTTCAATTTTTTAATATACATTGTAGTTCATATTATGAACTACTTAATATGTCATTGGTTGTTGTATCGTTGAAGTAAAAGAGTAAGTTCGGTAAGGGCCTTATTTTGGCCCCGATCATGAAATTGAATGGTACAAGATAAAACATGTTTTAAGTTGTCTTAACTGAATAATAATTTTCTTCTGGAAGAGTGGAATGCTTTCATTATGGTTGTGCATTCTTCCATCTTGTGGGTATTGATGAGATGTTTAAACACATACTCTCTTCTAATAAATTTAGTGCTGGACAGTTCCAGCTGTATTCAGGTGGTAGAATTTTTTCTTTAAGGTGTCGTATCATATTTTTCCTATACTTATAAAGACAAACCTCACAGCTGTATAGCATCTTTTTTAAGTTTACGCTGATAACATCTTCATTTGGAAGAACATTGCAAGAGCGGGAACAACTGCGTTAAACATTTAAAACCTCCGTTGAATACTGAAAGGCTCAGTTTCAACACTAATAATAATATGACTAGTCGTCAACATAGAGGTTGTGACTTGGAACCCCCAAACTCCCTGCCGAAGAAATATTAATGGCATGGACGCTCGACTCCAAACTTAATTTCAAGGAGTACCAGCTGCTTCATCCACCAATACAAACTTACTTCAAGTAAAAAAACATGTACATGGTGTCCTCTCTTTATAAATGCATCGGTAGTCTTGTGGTAGGATGTTTGCCTACAGTGCAGGCGGTTAGGGGTTCAGAATCCAGCAAGGTCAAACCTAATATTTAACAATTGGAGTTTGTTGCTTCTTTACAAAGTAATCAATATAAAACTGTCTAAGAGTTAGAAACACTAGAACACACCCGCGAAATCGCGGGCATATACAGCTTGTGAACTGTTGTAGGATGATTTTTTGTAAAAGATATTATGTATGGAGATTTTCATAAAAGGTAACAAAAGCCCTCTCCCTTTTTCCAAAATCCAATATTTGATTCCTTTCTGTTAAATTCAATTATTTTCGTGTTTCTGGCCTCAGACCACAATTATTCTTCTTCTTTACTTCTATGCTTCTTTTGGTAAATAAACTCATCATAGATACCAGGAATAAAATTTTACACTTACGCCAGACGCGCGTTTCGTCTACAAAAGACTTATCAGTGACGCTCGAATCAAAAAAGGCAAATCAAATTAAAAATTTGCTCCGTTTCAAACATCAAATAAATGTACTGCTTATATATATATATATAGACCATTAAAAGTCTAATAAAATATGCTTCAAGGACAATCCAGCAGTGCTTTTTCTTTTGAGAGCATTAACATGCCAATGGTAGGATATGAATCTTGTATAAATGACTAAGACTGACTAAGGCTAATTTGAGGGGTGGTCGGAGGGGTCCTGATCCCGAAATCCCGAGGTGCAGAATTTAAAGAAATTAATATCCCGAAATCCTGAAATCGAAAAATATATTCCAGGATCCTGTAAGGACCAATCCCCAAATCCCGAGCTTAAAAACACCCGTTCCCTACGCCCCCCAAAAGGTCCTGTCTCCCTCTAATCCATACCTTACTTTCATTTTTGCCATATCACTATTTTCCCTTTCAACAATAAATTTCTGTGCATCCGTGCGTGCGTTCGTTCGGTCGTCCGTCCGTCCCACTTCAGGTTAAAGTTTTTGTCGAGGTAGTTTTAGATGAAGTTGAGCATGTTTTACTTATTTTAATATATATGCAAGTGGTATGACTCCTTAAATAGTAAGCATTTCAAAGAAAACAGTATACAGAATCAGGGACTTTCTATACTGACATAGAAAGTGCCTGACAGAATACAGAGTCTCTATATATTAAAGTAGTATAATCGTAGTTTACATGTAGATAAACGCGAAAAATAATTGTCCTCTCTAAGGAGGTTTAATAGTTGTGGTTCTTGCGATCTAAACACCATGATATGAAACGCGAAAAATAATTGTCCTCTCTAAGGAGGTATAATAGTTGTGATTCTTGCTATCTAAACACCATGATATGGAGAACGCTTTGAATGGCTATTTATTTTTCATTTTTATGGCCCATTTATGGGCATTATGTTTTCTGGTCTGTGCGTCCTTACGTCCGTCTGTACATTCGTCCGTTCGTTCGTCTGTCCATCCGTTCGCCCTGCTTCAGGTTAAAGTTTTTGGTGGAGGTTAGGTTAAAGATTTTGGTCGAGGTAGTTTTCGATGAAGTTAAAGTCCAATCAATTTGAAACTTAGTAAACATGTTTCCTATCATATGATCTTTCTAATTTTAATGCCAAATTAGAAATTTTATCCCCTTTTCATGGTCCACTGAACATAGAAAATGATAGTGCAGATGGGGCATCCGTGTACTTGGAACACATTCTTGTTGTTATCTATCATACGATTGGTTGTAAATGGGTCACATGTTTTACTTATTTTAATATATATATATGCAACTGGTATGACCATTAAATAGTAATCATTTCAAAGAAAACAGTAGACAGAATACAGAGAGTCTATATATATTAATGTAGTATAATCGTAGTTTACATGTAGATAAACGCAAAAAATAATTGTCCTCTATAAGGAGGTATAATAGTTGTTGTTCTTGCGATCTAAACACCATGACATGGAGAACGCTCTGATTGGCTTATTTATTTTTCATTTTTTGTTATCTATCATACGATTGGTTGTATTTGTGCATGCTTCAAACCGGAAGTCTTATCTATGACTCAAAGTCAGTGTGATGACGGAATCATATCCGGACTCTTTTTTTGTCGTTTTTCTCCCAAAATAACTCAATCTGAATAATCATAAGAATGGATGACAAATGCTCCTATGCAGGTTACCTATAGGACACAGAGATATGATGATTGATTTATTGTGGAAGGAAGAGAAGCGACACACAAAATGAGGTCTTCTCGTTGTTCTTGCGATCTAAACACCATGATATGGAGAACGCTCTGATTGGCTTATTTATTTTTCATTTTTTGTTATCTATCATACGATTGGTTGTATTTGTGCATGCTTCAAACCGGAAGTCTTATCTATGACTCAAAGTCAGTGTGATGACGGAATCATATCCGGACTCTTTTTTTGTCGTTTTTCTCCCAAAATAACTCAATCTGAATAATCATAAGAATGGATGACAAATGCTACTATGCAGGTTACCTATAGGACACAGAGATATGATGATTGATTTATTGTGGAAGGAAGAGAAGCGACACACAAAATGAGGTCTTCTCGTTTAATAGTATAGATGTGTCCAGGTAAGGTAACATGTCTTCCTGTGGACTGTTTCCTGGTGAACAATGACGTGGAAAATCAATGAATAAAAAAGTATTTCTTTTCTACATAGTGTTTTATATACAGATGATTGGTTTTTTTATTTCAATGTTTTTGAATATGCCTAATAGGTTTCTTCTGATTCTATATGAATTAACAGAGCTAAACTTACCTAAATGTAAAATCACGTGTTTCTGTTCATAGTTTGACACCACAATATTGGCGTCCTCTCTTGGTCTTGGCATCCTGCAGAAAGGTCAAACTGTTGCTGTTAAAGCTTCTTGCAAATTAAGCTCAGACAGAATACCGATATCTCTTGTCATAGTAGAAATAGATGATGGAGCTGATATCGTTCAAATGTCCTATCCAGGAAACGATATCACAATATGTTTTATCAGTAGCGATATATTTTCTCAAAATAAATTGTACTGAAGAGCAGCTGTAAACAGTTTCCCTTATTTTGCATGAGTAAAGGCTACCTCGCCCCTCTCCATTCAAATTAGTTGTTCATTGGTCTTACTCTTATTGTAAGGCATGTGTCTGCCAAAATGATATTTCTTCTCTCAACTTAACACTGTCTGCATTTTGGAGATTGCATTGGTTACTCTTTTCTAACATGCATAGTTAAGGTTGACTGTTGGTTTGACAGCTTTGAGAGTTCTGTTCATTTTTTTAAGATGTAAATGCTGATGCAGTCATTAGCTTTCTTTGTAACTGAAAGATTTTGTCCTTTCCTATTGTTAAAATTATAAGAAACCTCAAATTAAAAAAAAATATGCATGTTTTTTATAACTAAATGGATAGTTTTCATTATACAACTGATGTGCATATACTTTTTTCTGAGGAAAATTCTTTAATTTGTCCACATTTAGAAGTTTACTTGTTTTTAATTGCTTGCTTCCAGGAAGCAATTCGCCGACATATTTTCTGTATGTATAGTGACCTTAGCGTGACCCTCCTCGTAAAAATCCGGTGATCGCAATACGCATGGCTCTGTCATTAAAATAAACAATTATCTGATTATACATGTTAAACACGTGCTCAATACCCATGCCTTTTGTTATTTGTTTACTATAAGGTGACAATCGGTAAACTTCGGCTTCAAAACACGGCATTTAATGAGTAGCCATATTTGTTAAATCATAACAGAGAGAGAAAAAAAAATTGACGATTAACAAAAGGTTTGAAGATGCTATACATATATTTTTTTTTACAATTGTCAGCTGATAAATTAATTCTCTAGTCTTGTTTTCTATTGCCTTTAGGGTTGAACTGCTGTGATAGGGTTATTGAAAAGAGTCTTGTTGGAAAGCCGAAATTCTTGAAATATTTTTGCTGGATTTAATTCTGATAAAATATTTAAAGCAATGACTTTATCGTGTACATCAAGCTGGTTAAATAATTATGGTTGGTTGATAATCATTGATATCCAGTTATGAAAAATTCTCTGACCTCCAGATTTATATAAAAAAAACTACTGTCGCTGAAGAGATCAAAAGCTAGTTTATCTGTAAGTTTTTGCAACCTTGAAAGGGAGTGGTGGATAAGGTTCAATGTTAATTAATATTACCTATAATACTAAGCTGTAGTTACACTATAAGCACATAAAACAAATTATATCACTTAGTTTGTTAATAACATGTCTTAATAATCTTAAATTGGTTTCCTAAAAAAAAAAGATGAACATAAAAGTAAGAAACCTGTATAATGCATTTATGGGGGAATGAGAATTTAGTAAGCTTTTTTTTTTCTTTTTCTTTTTTTTTTTGAAAAGACAGAAGATGAACGGTAGAGGTGCATAAGTTGCTCAAAACAAACAGAAAACGGATCAATATAATAAGGGTAAAGAGGTGGATTTTTTTCAATTTGCTGTTGATGAATTAAGATTTTTCTGCTCAACTGTTTCAGCTTTAAAAAGCTCACAGATGCAACTGAGCAGCATGTATCTGAATCTCAACCCATCATCTTCTTTAAAGATTCAACAACATTCTGTGCTTTTCGATCTGTAGCTGATGCAAAATTTACTTTGACTCATTTTCAGGCAAAGAAAAAAGTCAACGTGGTTATTTGCTAAATAATACTGTCAAAGCTCAAAGCTTCGGTTACATCATCTTTTTTTCTTCTAAAAAACATACAATGATGCCAATACGAATTTTCACTTTTCTACGTCCTACAAGAATGAAACCCCTAATGTATACACAATGAAGGTGCTACTATAGCTTATTCGTTATATAAAAACATGTGAAGCCTTACGTGCATCAAAATATAAGTTAAGTTTTTGTTAATGAATATTGCAAAGGCACTGGAATGTACAATACTTTATTTCCACCACTCAGTTTTAATAAGGAGGTACACTAAAAGGTTTGAAAACTGCTCCTTACTATTAATCTTCTCCTTCAAAAGTAGTCTTCTTTTCTAGCCTTTATATGGACTTTTGGGTATATATCCTTTGGTTACATACATCTGTTTGAAATAGGACTATAGTATGATATCTCATGGTACGATCTCTGAGAAGTGTAATTTTACACGCTGACTGATAATCCAAAAAGGGCATATAAACAATTGATTTTTTTTTATGTAAACAGTAATTTACAGTGCAACCAATATATGCTTAAATGGGCAATAATGTCAGATGTTGAACTATCTACCGATATTTTATATTTTTAATGCTTAGATATTAAGAAACAAAGAATACTGCCTTAATTTTTCATTCAAAAAGTACCTAATACAGGCCATGATGTGTCTGTCATTTCATTCCTTATCCCTAATAATTTCAATGAAAGATGTCCATTCATTTAAAAGTACGTCTTTGGCAATCAGAAAATGACTGGCAAAATAATGATTTTTTTGAGATGGCATAAGTGGCTGGTACTTTTTCCAAAAGTGGTTTCCAAAAGAGTTAGGTTGTCCGTTGCATCAGTGCCAGCAAACCGCCAAATAAAAATACTATAGCCATGGTCTTCCGTGCTGTTGCGGAGTGATTTGTTACACCAACATTAAAATTAGAACACAAACCCAACAGATTGATGTATCATTTAATATTTTATTTGCATTAATTTACACAATTTAATATCTATGAACATCTGATTAATAACATAGTACAAGTTCTTGTTTATATTTGACAAAAGCATATTTCCGTTAACTCCGTTCCACGATTTTATTAAGATTAATTAACAAATGACAAAAATACAATTGAATGAGACATTGAACAATTAATGGAGTCACATTGTACAGTATTTTTACACGTTAAGCCGAGTTAAAGGTAAGTGAAGGGGACTCAGCGTTTCGTAACACTCCCGACCAAAGACAGTTCTTATAAATAGTCACATAAAAAGACTTGTTTCTTATAAATTGTCACATAAAAAGTCATTATCCATTACATGTTTATGTACATTTACAATGTTTACGGTTCTTTTGAATGTTTAAATGAGAATTGTTGTTTTGTTGTTCCGATAAAGTGTTCCATTCGGGTTTCCTTATTTTTGTCTTCGTCACGTATGATGATAATATTAACATAATTTCCTTCTTGTTGTCTTCCATTCCTCAACTAATTGAAATACACAATTATCTTCGTAGTTGCTATTTTCATCTACCTCAATACTGTCATCCTCTGAATGCGTGTATAAATAATCATCGGTATCAAGTGATGTCGACTATCCTCCCCTTTACTTAAATCATTTAACAGGTGTTGCTTTTCTCTCAACTCCAATGCCTTTCTTCCTGGTCTTTAACCCGCTTTTCATTTTGTCTATCTAGTTTTTTCTCTTGGTCTAGCCCAGACTGTTGTGGTATTCTTGTTCTTGCTCGTCCATTGGTGTTCTTCCAGAGCTAGATTTTATCTGTACTGCTGGCCTGGAAACATGTCTATTATAACTAGCAAAGCTAAAATTAGTTGATGTAAAAACACGTGTGTCTGTTCATAGTTTGACACCATAATGATTGCGTCCTCTCTCGGACTTTGCATCCCACAGTAAGGTCAATTTGTTGCCGTTTGATAAAAATTCTTTCAAATGTAGCTCGGAAATAATACCGGCGGCATCTCTTGCCATGTAGAAATAGACGATGGAGTCACAAATCATTCTCACAATTTCTTTTACCAGTGGTGTTATATTTTCTCTAAAATTGAGAATGAAAATGGGAAATGTGTCAAGGAGACAACAACCCGACCAAAGAGCAGACAACAGCCGAAGGCCACCAATTGGTCTTTCTCTGTATACATTGTACTGCAGACAGCTGTAAATAGCTTACCTTACTTTGCACGAATAGGGACTTCGTCTTCCCTCTTTTTCAATTTTAATTTGAATGTTTGATTATGGTCTTCCTCTTGTTGTTGTAAGGCATGTGTCTGCCAAACTGCAACCTCTTCCCTCAACATGCCACTGTCTGCATTTTGTAAGTTGCACTGGCTACTTTTCTCCAACACCTATTTTTCGGTTGACTGTTGGTTTGACAGCTTTGAGTTTTCTGTTTCATTTTTGGATATGCAGATGCTTTTGCAGTCCTTAGCTTTTTGTCTAACTTAAGATGTTGTCTTTCTTCCCTTTGGTAAGCGCCTTTTTTATTTTTCAGGTTTAACGATGCTATACAGACACGTTATTGACGGTTGTCAGCTGATGTAATATTTATCTTGTCTTAATATCTTTAACTGAAAGTGAACTTATTGTTTAACTGTTGTGAACGGGTAATTGGAAAGTGTCTTGTTGAAAAGCCGAAATTCTGTTGAAATCTTTAAGTAATGACTTTATCCAGTATATCAAGCTGGTTACATTCATATTGTTGGTTGATAATAATATTGATATCCAGTTATGACAAATTCTGTGACTCCCATATTTACAATAATTTATAATTACTACCATTGCTGTAGAATTCAAAAGCTAGTTGACTTGTAAGTGTTTCAACCTTTAATGAGAGTGGTGGAAAATGTGCCATGTTAATTAATATTACATAATACTAAGCTGTAGCTGCAAAAATAGCACATAACACAAATTATAAAATGTACATAACTTAGTTTTAATAACATGTCTTAATAATTTCAAAGTAATAAGCAGTTGGTTTTCAAAAAAATAAACATAAACATAAAAGTAAGAAACCTGTATAATGCATTTATGAGGACATGGGATTTGAGTAAGATTTTTTTTTTTAATTCTGAAAAGACTAGATGAACGGTAGAGGTGCATAAGTTGTTCAAAACAAACAGAAAACTTAACAATATAATAAGGATTAAGAGTGTTTTTTTTTTTTTTAATTTGATGTTGATAAATTAAGATTTTTCTGCAAAACTGTGGTGGCGTTAAAATGCTCATAGATGCAACTGAACAGCATGTATCTTAATCTCCATCCATCATCTCCTTTAAAGATTCAATAAATTCTGTGCTTTTCTATCTGTAGCTGATGCAAAATGTTCTTTGACTCATTATCAGGCAAAGAAAATAGGTCAACAAGGTTATTTCCTAATTAATACTGACACATCTTCGGTTACTAGCGTAATACAAAATTTAATCCTGGTATCTATATTGAGTGTATTTACATCAACTCAATCAATGCCACTGCTGGTGGAGTTTTAATTCCCCAAAAGTATCACCAGCGCAGTAGTGAGCACTTCTGTTCTGACATGAATTATCATGATATGGTCATTTTTTAAATTAACTGTTTACAAAACCTTTGAATTTTTGAATTACCAAGGCTTTTCTGCCTCAGGAATAGATTACCTTAGATGTATTTGGCCAAACTTTTAGGAATTTTGGTCCTCAATGCTTACTTCGTATTATATATTTGGCTATTTTAACCTGTTTTGGATACGAGCGTCACTGATGAGTCTTTTGTAGACCAAACGCGCGTATGGCGTAAATACATAATTTAATCTGATTATGATGAGTTTATGTACATAATCCTATTTTTATACCCCACCTACGATAGTAGAGGGGCATTATGTTTTCTTGTCTGTGCGTCCGTCCGTCCGTCCTTCTATCCGTTCGTTCAGGTTAAAGTTTTTGGTCAAGGTAGTTTTTGATGAAGTTGAAGTCCAATCAACTTCAAACTTAGTACACATGTTCCCTATGATATGATCTTTCTAATTTAAAAGAGTTTTGACCCCAATTTCACGGTCTACTGAACATAGAAAATGATAATGCGAGTGGGGCATCCATAATGTTGGGGCTACTATAGCATATTAGTGATATACAAATAAACACATGCGAGGCATTGCTTTATGTGCATCATTTTTTTTTTTTTGAAGTTTTTGATAATTGATTGTTAAAAGAGGCATTGAAATGTACATTACTTCATTTCAACCACATAGTCTTATTTAAGAGGTACACCAATGGCGTCTTGGAGGTTTGAAAACTGTTCCTTACTACAGATCGGTGCAGTTCTAACTTGAACACAAGTTAACTTAAAGCAGTCCTTTTGACTGCTCTATAGGTTTGCTTGGGAACATTTTAACAGACCTATAAGTTAACTTTATTTCTAGCTGGCCAGACCTCATGTTTGCTTTTTATGCCCCACCTACGATAGTAGAGTGGCATTATGTTTTCTGGTCTGTGCGTCCGTCTGTCCCGCTTCAGGTTAAAGTTTTTGATGAAGTTGAAGTCAAATCTACTTGAAACTTAGTATACATGTTCCATATGATATGATCTTTCTAATTTTAATGCCTATTTAGAGTTTCTACCCTAATATCACGGTCCACTAAACATAGAAAATGATAGTGCGAGTGGAGCATCCGTGTACTATCGACACATTCTTGTTTAGGACTGTTGCAAACCAGTCATGAGGACCAGTTTGATAGAGCAGACCTGCGGACAGGTCAGCTTCACAAGACTAGACCAGACCTTACCTGTGGACAGGTCTCCTTGACCGTACCAGACCAGACCGGGGCACGTTTGCTATTAAACAGATTAAATGCGCAGTCACATCTGTTTAAAACAGGAACTTTAATTTGATAACTCGCGATCGAAAAGTGAAACTGACTGATAATCCAAAAAGGACAATTGTCTGTTATTATGTAAACAGTAATAAACATTCCATCTATATAAAAACAATCACTTTGTACGGCAACCCAATTAAAATGGTTGATGAAACCAAATTTCTTGGGTTAATTTTCGATAAAATGTTAACCTTTCTAAATGGTAAAAGCTTTAGACATTTTAAAAGTTGTCGGCAGCACTGACTGGGGTGCTGATCGCAACATTTTACTTAATTTATATAGATCTCTAGTTAGATCTAAACTAGATTATGGCTCTATAGTGTATGGCTCTACAAGGAAGTCCTACATACAGATTCTCGATGCTGTGCATCACCAAGGTTTGCGTCTCTGTCTTGGCGCATTTAAAACCTCACCAGTTGAGAGTCTGTATGTAGAGGCTGATGAGCACTCACTCTCTGACAGACGTTTGAAGCTTGGACTTCAATATGCTGTCAAACTAAAAGCCTCTTCAGATAATCCTGCCTACAGCTGTGTTTTTAATCCGATTTATGAAGATGTTTTTGCAAAACATGAAAATAAAATTCCTCCGTTAGGTATACGTTTAAAACCACATTTAGCTTCTTTTGATTTAAAATCTGTTGATCAATTTAAAACTTGCAAATGTCCTCCATGGGAACTTCCCAAACCAAAAATGATATTTGATCTCCGTGAACACAATAAAAATAAAACAAATCCTCTTTTAATTCAGCAACACTATGCTGAAATTAAAGCCGATTATCTAGATTTTTCAACTGTCTATACTGATGGATCAAAAGATGGTGACAGAGTTGCATCTGCTGCTGTCTTCAGGGACAGAGCTGCAACTCTCCGTTTGCCATCTGATGCATCCATCTTTACTACTGAAGCAGAAGCAATAATTTTGGCTTTGAAATTTATTGCTTCTTCAGATAAATCCAAATTTATTATATGTTCGGATTCACTTTCATGCTTACAAGCTATACGAAATACTAAAATTAAAAACCCAACAATTCTCAAAATTTTATATGTAATGAGAAATTTAAATATTCTTCTGAAAGAAATAATATTTCTATGGGTTCCGAGTCATGTTGGAATCCTTGGAAACACAGCTGTAGACCTTGAGGCAAAGAATGCCCTGGGTGACCCTCTATCTAACTGTGATATACCATATACTGATTTTAAATCTAATATTAGAGAATACGTTTTTAATATATTGAAAAATAAATGGAGTAAAAAAGATGATAATAAATTGCATGTAATTAAACCTAATTTAGGCAAACCTTTTAATAATATTATGTGCAGAAAAGATCAGTGTGTTATTACTAGATATCGTATTGGTCATACTAGGATAACACACGAGTATCTTTTAAAAAATGAAGATGAACCACAATGTGTTCCTTGCAACTGCAAGTATACTATTAAACATGTTTTAATTAATTGTATTGACTTTGTTGAAATTCGTAAGAAGCATTTCAATGTCAATAATATGTATGATTTATTCAATAATGTTCCATTTACAAATATTGTTGCATTTTTAAAAGAAATTGGAATTTATTATAGAATATAAAAATGTTATTATATTTAAATCGTTTTTAATTTTTATCATGTTATTTTACTGTTGATTTTTATTTGTATATAATAAATTTGCTTTAATCAAGAATTTTAGTATATTGAAGGACTTTTTGTCTTATTTTAAAAATATGCTTTAAATTGTAAAAATAATCGAATTAGCTCTCGCCGCGATATAGCCTTTTTGTGCTAATGCGGCGTAAAGCAACCAACAATCAATATATAAAAACAATATGGTTAATAATGTCAGTTGCTATAAATTATCTTCAGAATCGGGATATATAATAGAATTTTTTATATTCTTCATACTCACATTAAGCCAATTTTACTTTTCGACTTCTGCTGTGCCTAATGGTAATACAGCAGCTGTGCTCATCAAATGAATGATATTTGAAAACAATAATGCTAGCCTTAACATTGCATTCAATAAAAACTTATGACAGAAAATGATGCTCCTGCGATTTTACATGTGTAGGAATACTGATAGCGCGTCTATGGTAGGGACGTCCGATCATGTTTACAACTACAACATGTACAAGGACTTTCAACTAAGGGAAAACCATGAATACTAAATGTGACGTAAATGCGGGTTTCGAATTCATGTTGTATATTTAGCCATTCATTACATTCCTTGTCCCTCATAATTTCAATGAAAGATGTCCACTCCTTTTAAAAAAAATGTACTTATCAATCAAAAAATGGCTGGCAAGATAAGAAAAATTCCAAGATGGCATGCGTTGCTGATGCTTCTTGCAAAAGTGACGTATCTAACAGAGCTAGGTTATCCATTGCATCTGTGTCAGCAAACCTACCAAAAATACTGAAGCCATGGTCTTCCTGGCAGACATGTTGTACCAAATATTACCCGATTATTTTGTCGTTGATTTTTATTAAGGTTTTCAGAACATGTATTGAGACTGTTGTGTGTTTTCTCTTAAGGATGTTCGCTACTGTTTCAAAATAACAAGCTTTTCAAAAGACTGTTATAATGTTATTAATAGATAGTATATAAATTAAGGAACTGAAAAAGTAGAATAAAATGAAGGGTCAGTCTTCCTGTTTTCGAGATATATGCCATTGAAAATTTGGCTTGAAATAATTCTTTAAAAATTACAAGGATCTTATAGGATTTTCATATTTGTTTTCTTAAATCATATGTAATAAAATTATAAAAAGAAAAGTCGGAGGTAGCGGGGGAAATTGTTTAAAGGAACTGCATTGATGAAACAGTAGGAGCGAACACCATGAAAATCGTTAAAGAGTATCTTGATCTTGACTTTCAGTATGATTATTCTGATAAATTCCAGGATGACTTCTGTTTTTTTTTTTAAATCATTATTTCGATTGGTAGATAAAATAAGTTAAAAAAAAACATTATTAAGTATTTTAAACCCTATATATTATATCTGATAATTATTTAAAACATTGAAATTTAGGATTGTATGATATCATCTTTCTAATTGTAATGCCAAATTAGGGAACATGTGTACTAAGTTTCAAGTTCATTAGACCTCAACTTCATAAAAAAAACTACCTCGACTTAAAACTTTAACCTGAAGCGGGACAGACGGACGGACGCACATACCAGATAACATAATGCCCATAAATGGGGCATAAAAATATACAACAATTAAAAATGTATCAATTTTTTCCTTGATAAATATTAAAAGTATGCTTGTTACAATATGGAAAATAATTTTTAGTACAAACAATGTATAATGTCTAAATATAAGCAAAAGTTAAAATACAAGTCATAGTGGCACTTCCGGTATATCAGAAGACACGAATAAACCGACCCACTACCGCAACCGGCCAATTTTCTTAGTCCTTCTATATCCAGTGAGGACACCATCGGGATGGAAGTGATGGATTTGATACTTTAGCCAGGCCTTATGGAAAGCATTTGAAGAAAAGACAATGTATGTATGTGATACATCAACACAAGCAGTAAAATGATAACGAATTTAAAGAAAACAAGTAACTTAATGAAGGCACTCGGTACCTTTTACTTTGCATTTGGAATACAGTTAATCGGGAACTAAAACAAAGAAAGTTACGTATGGAGAAGTTTGGATAGAAACGCTTAAGGTGAATAGTTTTCTTTTTTTATCATTTTTTTTTTTTTTTTTCAGCATTCGATTTAAATATTCAGTAGTCATTTTGTCCTAAATTCATCAAACCGAGAAAAGTGAACATTGCATTAGAATCACATTCATGACATATAAGAAAGATTTATCAGCAGGAACATGAAAATTGAAGGTTCAAATTCCACCTCAGCTATGCTGTATGGGTAAAAATAGCATCAGCTCCTCCAAAAAACTGAAAAACTTCGTTGAGCTGATGTAGAAATTTAACAGGTTTGTTTACAAAAGAAAATGCACAATTTCTACAGGTTTGTTTACAAAAGAAAATGCACAGACTAATCCTTCATGTGTGTTATTCTTAACATATAACAGGATAAAAAGACATGGTTCCCGATAAAAATAAAATCACCATTCTTTACGTGATAGTACTAGAGAAGAACATGCATTTACAACTAAGAAGAAACCAAAATACATTAAAGGCCTCGTCAAATCGTCTTCGACTTGCATTCTTAAAAGAAGTGAAAAATGTGATAGAAAGTTAGTCGGCTAGAGACAACAAATTATCACTACTATACTATACATGACTTCTGGAATAATGGCATCGACAACCACACCAAAACTTGGGATTATATGCAATACGTTTTTGCCGATCCATTGCTGCAACGAAAAGCAAATTCGATTAATGCAAAAAAAATTAAAAGCAGGGACAATTCATACTTTAACTCGTTCCTGCAGGAAAATAAATAAGAAATATCCCTTGTACTATCATGCTGTTTGCATAAAGCATGACTAAAGATGAACCTGTTATTCCTATATAGAAAATTTTTACACAGAACAGTAAATATTGTTTTGTTTCTAATGACTCTGAGCTACTGAACTTCTCTAGTACCTGGAAAGCCGATTGTTTCCAATTGAATTGAGTGTGCCGTTAATTTATTAATCACTCGCATTTTTAGTGGTATGTATATTCAGCAATATAAAAAATGGCAAGGAAAATATAGAACAATTAATCACCAATTGAAAGAGATGACATTCGCATTGTCCATCTTTGTTGCAGTCATACATCAAGCGCATTATGGATAAAATTGCGGCGGTTATATGAGATGTTGAACTTTTAAAGTTCATGCTTTTTTTGTTTCAACTTTGTTTCAAAATTCCACAACAGTCTATTTACTCTTGTAATTTGTATTGATTAATTTTAGAATATAACTTCCTCGCAATACACTTCAGTGAGTTTTACAGAATGTCTTTCTTTGTGTGCGAGTTAACAAAAGAACGGGATATTAGAAAAGAAACAGAACATTAACTAATTGATAACGCGTCTCTACATCTACAATGTAGAAGATAATGGTTCACAACTTTTGAATGCTGAAACTATTAGATTGTCTTCACTATTCACGATTTTTTAAGGTTAAAAAAACCGCAGAGGACTAACTTAGGAAAAATAATGTATTGCATTACACTAGCAATTACTGTAATCGATAGTTATATTAAAATATTCCCACAGAGGTGTGGTATCATGCTATGGAAAGTAGAAGGTATAACAAAAGATTCTAATGCCAACATTGAAAACTTGTTCCGAACAATGGAGAACATTTATCAAGGTCGGAAAGGATTGTCACCGGGAAATTTTATTTGGTCAATACATCAAGTAATAAATGAAAGAGTACAAGAATGTGCAGGAACGATGAAATGGTCCTAAGAAAGAAAGTAGTAAATTTTACAATTGCACATATCAGTATTCAGCCAAAACATTTTTGGTTGAAAAGAAAAACGTCAATTCCTTCAATATTGATATCACCACACAACACCAATAGCCCTATATATTAAGTATTCCTTTCCGAAAAGAAAGTGAACATTTCTGGATAAGCGAATAACGGACTGCAGAGACATAAGGATGCAAAGGTGGAGGAAATGTGCCCAGCCTTCAGTGATGTAAATGTAATGAGCTTATTTAAAACCACTTCATGACACCAACATAAATGGTGCTTCCTTTATTTTTAGTGGTACGAGTGTGCCGCAAAACAGGGTTATAACTAGTGTAATCAATCCAAGTTCAAAATAACTTGTGCAAAAAACACTAGGATTTTTCATCCTTAGCATAAGGTACACTGCTGAAATCAAACCACTGTTACATTTTCATTGTCACATAATAATGTATCTAAGAGCTCAAATTAGAATACAAAGCTGATCATATATGGCTGCATGTTTTTGATTTGTTCTTAAAATTCTCACAAAGACAATTTTATTATTTCATTAATTTCTCTTATGGTGGTATGGGTGTCTTTCGCCATCTTGGATTGTTAAAAACAGAGAACCTGAGGTCCAGATTTTCAATCTAGTTAGCAAAATATTATGCAAGAATGCTGATAACTCATGTGAATTTTTATTTAAAAGAACCAATTTATAAGATTATAACTTGAAAATATTAATATTTTTTAAGTGTAGATTATTTTTGGTTGATTTTTAATGTTTTAAATTTGAGAGCTACCTGGAGAGGTAGCTCTCAAACAGTGCATTTTCTGAAGGATTCTACATAGAATTTTCCTATTTTGTATTTTAGCCGGAAAAAACGTACCCTATCTTTTCTTTTGATATTCTAAACGCATTGTCCGAAAGCTTTTCGCAATTTATTTTTACAATTCTATCATTTAGTTTAGTTTCTTATCACAAAATGGTGTTTTTTCCTGTATAATCTAAACAAAATGTGTCATTTTGTCAGAACCTGTAGCTTGAGAAAATGCGCGGTGACCTATCATTTTTATTATCTTTTTTAACATATATCAATAGATATTACGTTTTGGCAAAGTATGAACAAATTCTATCATTTTTAATTTAGACTCCCATGCCACCTTAACAGGGATTCCAATCAAATAATGACCAAAAGAAGAGGAAAAATCAGCAAATACTAGTACATGTACTTTAAATGAAATAGAAGAAATGGAAGAAGAAACAGAAAATACCCATGATACTAAAAAGAAACAGATAATATATAATAATATAATAATACTTTATTCAGGAATATAAATTTTAAAATATTATAATTGATATGGGTCAACCGTCATGGTGCTTTTTTCTTTTTATAAATTACCAATGGAACTAAAGGATATGGGTGTTCCTTTCACGAAAAAAACCCAATTCATGCACATCAAAATTCACATATAAATAGAGAAGCAGTACTTTTATTACTTTTCTTCATTTTAAAGTTATAGTAAGCCTTCAACAAGGATCTAAACAAATTATACTCGACAAGGAGCAGATTGCTATATGTAATTTACCAAATCAAGTGCATAATATTTTCCAATTGATTACTGAAATGTGATAAATTGCAATTATGAGTGTGGTAGATGTTTTGTAAACCTTTTCAATACTGTATTAATGCATATTTAAGTGAAAGCTGTGGGATAACATGTATATATATTGTATTGTTCATTACATTGGCAACCTAACGGTGTACAATACTTGGCCCAAGTATCAAGAACAACATAATTACTTTTACTTTAGACAGCTATAACTGAAGATTTTTTCTTACCAATTTCTGGGCAATAGTTTAACATAGTTTAAAACATTGATATTCAAAATCAATTGAAACGTTCCTACACAATGCCAACGTAGTATCTGGAAAATATCATTAAAATATCTTAAAATATAGATAAGTTATTGGGCAAAATATGTTTTAAAAAATTTGACAGCTTGAAATGAAATGGTATAAATAATAACTGGACGCAGTTTGAAAAAGAAATCTGAGCAATGGTAGTGTATAGTATGAGAATTGGTTAAACAGTGAGCAGTTTGTTTAAATCAATTAATGAATACTTGTTAAAATTTGTTAAAAGTTAGTTGAATATTTTAGAATTTTTTTAATACAGTATTATTAAAATTTCCTAAAATTTTGCTGAAACTTGCTGTTCAGATATAATTCAGCTGTTGATCTTTTATGAAAACAATACTAGAACACACCCGCGAAATCGCGGGCATATACAGCTGGTGCACTGTTGTAGGATGATTTTTTTGAAATTATTTTATAAAAGGTATCAAAAGCCCTCTCCCTTTTTCCAAAATCCGATATTTGTTTCCTTTCTGTTGAATTCAATTATTTTCGTGTTTCTGGCCTCAGACCACAATTATTCTTCTCCTTTGATACAATGCATCCTTTGGTAAAAGTCAAATTGAATTAAAATTTTGCACCGCTTCAAACATGAAATAGATGTAACTGCTTATATTTAGACCATTATTAGTCTAATAAAATATGCTTCTAGGACAATCCATCAGTGCTTTTTTCTTTTGAACACGCCAATGGTAGGATATGAATCTTGTATAAATGACTAAGACCGACTAAGGCTAATTTGAGGGGTGGTCTGAGGGGTCCTGTTTGATACAAGAGAACTTATATGCAATTTTAGAATAAGTGATCATTCCCTCGCTACTAAAACTGGAAGATAAAAAAATATTCCACGCCCTCAAAGACTTTGTCAGAAGTGCAAAGTTCTGGATGATGAATCCCATTTCTTTCTAATATGTTAAAGAAATGATGATTTAAGACATGTCTTTTTTAATGATTAAAAAATTCAATACAAAGATTTTTCTGATAATAAAATGAAATATACACTAAATCCAACCACTAGTCAGCAAGTGAAATCTTTAGGCTCCTTCATTAAACATTCTATGAAACTGAGGACAGGGGTAGGTACTCGAGGTCATTTGTTGTGGTTAATGTTTTGATTTATTTTTATTTTTTATGTTAATTTTAATGTCATTATATATATTGTTGTTACTACATGTAATTGTCATGCCTTTGGCCCTCTTATGGGTGTAATAACATTAAAAGAGGGACGAAAGATACCAGAGGGACTGTCAAACTCACAAATCGAAAATAAACTGACAACGCCATGGCTAAAAATGAAAAGGACAAACAGACAAACAATAGTACACATGACATACCATAGAAAACTAAAAGAATAAACAACACGAACCCCACCAAAAAATAGTGGTGATCTCAGGTGCTCCTGAAGGGTAAGCAGATCCTGCTCCATTAACGGTACCGATTTTCCTTGTAACTTGTGCTTTAATAAAGATATATATTATAATACCTGCAGAAGCTAGATCCTGGTCATATTTTGTATGTGAATATCACTGAACAAACCCTTGAATGTTTGTCAGACTTAGGAAAATAGACAGAAGTGACAATTTTGACCCACTAAAAGAAATAATGCTTCTGCTGAAAAATTATGACAAAAGATTAAATTTCGATAAAAACTCAACATTAATTGAAGCTAAGTACATCAGCTTAACATGCATTAATATATCATCATTCAATGATTGTGCAACACATCTTGTTTATTTTATATGTGATGAGTACTAGATAAACGAAGATGCGTTGTTCCAGCTTATTCTAATGCATTTTCTTGACGAGACGAGCAGTTGCAACTGTTCGAAAAAATCTTATGCTAAGCACATTACTGGAGAGAAATTGATTGAAACCATACAAGACCTCTTACCCACACATTGTTGGGATCTGTTAGGCATTGGAATTAAACCCACAATACTTGTAAATGATAGAACATACATATTTATACAGAAAAGCGGGCAGTTTTAGTTTCAACGTCGTACAATCAGCATGTAATTCAGTGGTTGTCGTTTGTTTATGTGTTACATATTTGTTTTTCGTTCATTTTTTTACATAAATAAGGCCGTTAGTTTTCTCGTTTGAATTGTTTTACATTGTCTTATCGGGGCCTATTTTAGCTGACTATGCGGTATGGGCTTTGCTCATTGTTGAAGGCCGTACGGTGACCTATAGTTGTTAATGTCTGTGTCATTTTGGTCTTTTGTGGATAGTTGTCTCATTGGCAATCATACCACATCTTCTTTTTATATACACAATTATCGGCTGCTCGTCATACCCATGGTTCTTGTAAGCACTACAGGTTATTTTGTAAACGTGAAGGGTTCATATTTTCGCAGAAAGCAAATATAACGACACCCACATACTAAAGCATATAATTGCTTCAGACAAAGCAGATTGAAAGTTGCATAAAGATGATTTTGTCATTGTTGATCTTTGGATTTCGTGATTCAATTGATCTTCTTGAGCAATAGGCATACAAATAGAAATACAGTCATTCTGAAATAAAGGCCACTCAGTTAACCACAGTAGAAAGCAATAAATCAAAATTGATTACAAAGATTAGTTGGGTAGTTGAGTCTGCAAATGGCAGAATAAAGAAATATGTGTTTTTAACCATGTGATGCCAAACTCCCATACACCATAAATGTAGATTACCTACGCATTGTATGATCAACCTGCAACAAGCATTTTAAGAAACTTAGTTCAGGTAATCCTCAAGCTATCAGTAACAGTGAGTACTCTTAGATCTGTATGTTAAGTATTTTGGTTGTGATATTCAAGTACCCGGCCATGTCTCTTCATGTTTAGTATTTCTATCCATCCATCTGATTGGGTTGGGATCCCACTAACATGCTTAACCCCGCCCCATTCTGTATGTATGTGTCTGTCCCAAGTCAGGAGCCTGTAATCTAGTGGTTGTCGTTTGTGGATGTGTTACATATTTGTTTTTGGTCTATTTTTGTACATAAATTAGGCCGTAAGTTTGAATATACAACTTTCAAGTACAATGCTATATTGCACGCATTATTCGGCAAATTAAATTCTAATAATTGACGAACAGCACTTGTGTTATCAGGAAATTGTGATTAAGTACCGACAGAACAAATAGTATTGCTTGTTTATCCTAGACAATGCCGATCACTAAGACGCGTAATGAACGTTTATATTGCAGGGATACAGGCGATCCCCTCTATCTGGGAAATGACGTCATAAAGGCGCCAATAATTGACGAATTTTTTCCGGTAACGAACGTGTTCTATTGTTTTACATGTCATGTCGGGGTCTTTTATAGCCGACTAAAAAATTCTCGATTTGATAAATCCATTAATACTCTGGCATCAATGCAAAAATCTATATATACCTAACATTTATTCTTTCATATCTATGCTCGGAGGGTTTTTTAAGCATTCGATTTCGACATTTATAAGTAGTTTCCAACATTCGTCAAACCGAGAAAAGTTATGAAATAATTGGAATCACATACATGACAGATAATAAACATGCATCAAAAGGAATTATACAAGAATGTTCAATTCCAAACAGATTTATTTTCAAAAGAAATTGCAGACTAATCCTTCAAGTGTGGTAATCTTTAAATATAACATGATAAAAAAACGAGGTTCCCGAGCAAATAGTTCTTTATGGGAAAGGCTATTTAATAACAAGCACGGAAGAAGCAAATGCACTTATACATTAACCATTAAAAAACTTAAGGAGGAAAATAATCCATTAAAGGCCTTGCCTAATCGTCATCAACTTGCATTCGTAAAAGAAGTAAACAGAATTAGATACAATTGGTCTGCGAGAGAAGAGACAAAGTCAGTCAAAAAGTTGAAAACATTAGTTAAATACACTATTACTGCAATAATATTACAAGTATGACTTTAAACAAACATGTTTTAAGGTAGGTCATAAATGAGGTAACAGGAAAAGCAAAAAAGTCAAAGGATATATACAATACGTCGGTGCCTTGTCGTTTACGGTCATATGCAAAAGCATGGGCATTGCATATTTGACCTCTATGCTACAATAATTAGAAATATAACTTGAAGTATCCCATCTCAACAGAAAAACCCTTATTATGCTGCATACATAAAGAATGACATTTACGATGAATCTGCTATTTTTTCATAGCGGACATGATGACTACATGTAACTATCACACTTCAGTAATTATTTCTTTGTTTCCTATACGACTCTGTGACACTCAGCATCTTTAAAAGTATCTGGATAGCTGATTGTTCCCAACTGAGTGTGTCGTTGATTTCTTCATCTTCCACTTTTTTTGTGTGGTATGTGTATAAAGCAGTATATGAGATGGCAAGAAGGTTATGGAATGATAAATCATCAATTTAAATGAATAAAATTGGCATTGTCCATTTATGTTGCAGTAACATCATCAAGCGTGATATCGATAAAATTGTTGCTGTTAATTAGAGTTTAACCCTTCAAAGTTCATAGTTCATATTTTTAAATTTGCCCATATGATTTGTATTTAAAAATATTTATAAACATCACTTTTTCGCCATAGACTATAGTATTACGGAATTTACATTAATGTGTAATTTTTTAAACGATCGGCATTTTAAAAAAATCACAGAAAATTTCCCAACTGATATAGAATCGCTACATCTAACAATTGTCTAGAAGTAGATAATGATTGCACGCAACTTTTTAGTCCTACAAAGATTGCATCGTCGTCGTCACTATTCCCGATTTTTTTCAGGTTGAAATAAACGAAGATCACATAACTAAAGTAAATGATTTGTATTGCATTCCACCAGCACTGACTAATATATAGTCATATTAATAGTTATCAAATGTACCAGGATCATAATTTAATACGCTATCAAAATAGTTATAAAGCAACAAGTACAAAGTTGAAGAGCATTGAGGACCCAAAGTTCCAAACAAAATTGTGCCAAATACGGCTTCCAAATGAGGAGTGGTATCATGCTGTGGGAAGAAGAAGGTATATCTAGAAATTATAATGCCACCATCAAATACTTGTTCCGATCAACGGAGAACATTCTTCAAAGCCGGAAATAATTGTCACCAATC
Organism: Mytilus galloprovincialis; assembly: GCA_037788925.1. Lineage (NCBI taxonomy): Eukaryota > Metazoa > Mollusca > Bivalvia > Mytilida > Mytilidae > Mytilus > Mytilus galloprovincialis. Next base: position 53,588,118 of record CM075332.1, read on the forward strand.
AATTGAAAAGTGATTAACTCATCAGATGGATACAAATAGAAATCCATATAACAAAAACACAGACACTTAATACAAATCTAAGAGTACTCACAGTTACTGACTTATAATAATAAAAACCATGTATATCAGACTAAATTACACTAAAATAAATTCTGTTTTTTCTTTTGGTGATATCCGTTTGACGTGGCTCTGTACTTATACATCTTTTGTTGTGTTAATATAAACTGTATAGTAAAATTACAGCCAATCAGTCAGTATCAAAGCAGTACAATTAAATACAATACAGAATGTGTTCAATTTGTAAAACACAAATTTTCACTGTTTTGATATGTGTCTGAGTTGTATGGCAACATAGATCTTATAATGGTATCAACAAATTTACATGTCAAATAAGTGGGAACGAAATAAGACAAATATTTTATTTAAAGTCATTAACTTCAGTCAAACATTTATGTATTCTGAAACACTAGAATCCAATTAGTCTACTAAACTGCAATATACTTAATAAATTTTATTTAGTTTGTCTAAATCATTTGATATGTCTCATACGGTAGCACTAAATCATCTGCATAACTGAAAGTTTGGATATTTGTAGTATCAAGAACTTTAGGATTACAAGTGTCATCAAAAAATTAAACGTTAATCACAAATAAAACAATTTAACAAAGTAGGACTCAAACTGTTCCCTTGTCTTACACCTTTAATGAAAGATGTTTATTGAATAAATGCACATTTTTACCTAAATGGGGTTGAAGGCATACATAAATCAACATCCTAATTTTACAATACATCTTAAAAAAACAAAAAAACAAAACATTATATACATATATGTATAATGGGGAAATACAAATGTCAGACAATTGAACGTAAATCGTAACTCATCAATAATACAATTTAACAAAGGAGGACTCAAACTGTCCCACCTCTAATAATGGGGGAAACAGTGTTCATTACAAATCGTCAGTGCAGACAGACACAAGCTATACATATTTTTATATACAGTATGAAATTTCACACCAGCACCATCATACATCAATGTATACATATAACAGTCCATTATGCCAAACAGATAGAAAAGCTCCATCAAAATCTATAACTATAAATGGTCTTGGTTTATTATTCAATACGCAAGACGCGTGTTTCGTCTACATAAGACTAATCAATGACGCTCAGATCAAAATAGCTTGAAAGCCGAAAAGTATAAAATTGAAGAGCATTTATATTGAGGACCCAAAATTTCCTAATATTTGTGTGTTAGTATATTCCTGGGATAAACAAATCCTTGATATTTCGAATAATTCATGCTTTTGCAAACGATAAACAGGTTGGAATAACCCCACATTACAGGGATTCTCCTAAATAAAGGGACAAACCCGTAAAACAGGTTTTCAAAAACCTGCGAATCTAGGGACAGATCTGAATCGGGTCATTTCATTTTTGCCTGCCGAAAAAGCGCATCATTTCAAGAAGAATAGCGAGTACCTTAAAATATTCCGGTGACGTGTACTACTCATAAATATGTCTTAATTATTTCAATGATTTAACACTGGAAATAAATAATTATGACATGATAAAAATAATTACGACTGGTTCATAATTTTGAAGTAAAAAAAACATGGGGGGAAAGTCTTATCTCTATACAAAGAATAACCAAGTGACTGTTGAAGGGACTGACCGGTAAACGGGCATTTAATACCACCTTTTCCAGGATGACGGACACAGCTTTTAATAAAGTATGTTTAAATAAAGGCATAATGTATTGTTAATAATTTTATTATAAAGTTTGCAAGTCTTGGATATCCTTAAAACAATTCAGGAAGACGGTTTTTTTTTTCTTATTTTCTGTCATTTCTCTTTAAAAGATGGATCATCAATCTTTTATAGTTCTTTGTTAATTATTTCAATAACCTGTGCTTTAGTTTTGCTTTCAACATCAACATATTGTTGTGATCCGAGCATATAATTAATAATATAAGAACAATATATGTGAAACTCACAAGGGTTTATCAATTATACATAAAATACAGTAATAATAGAAATAATCAATGCAATCAATAATGGCAATACATGTGGTTAAAGGTGAAGAGTTTGGAATCATGTGTTCTGTGTAATACGTCACGGATACATGATGAGGAACATGTAAAACACGGACTGGTTCAGTACTATATATTGGTGTTCAGCACCACACTATTCTGTTCTGTCGTAGGGAAATATCGACACTGGACCCAGTTTTTGTTGTGTTGCTAATTAAAATCATTGTTTACGACATTTGTCAAATGTTGATTTCTAATATCTTTACATTTTCCAATAAAGTTCTCCAAGTCGTCATCCATCTTTTTACACTTAAAGTTTTGTGTTCTTCCACCTCGATTACTTTTCAATTGACAGATATTTATTTGGTTTGCCCTACTATACATCGAAACTCATTTCCTTGATGAGCTTCGTTGATGTTGAAAATCGAAAGCAGATGATCAGGGACCTAAAAATACATGTTTTTTTTATTAATCGTGGAAGATACCATATATTACGTCCAGATAAATGCTGAAATTACTTTACAATAACAAAAAAAATGACAATTACATTAATTTGATTACATTTCATAAAACACAAAGACAGTATTATTATTATTTGTGTTTATTTTAGGCTTTTGATATAGAACAGTCAACAGGGGCGGACTATAGTTTAATTTTACAAGCACCAGGTTGTAATATCTATCAGCACCAAACTGATGGGTTTGGTATTGTTGAAAACAGTAGCAGTGGCAGTAACAAGAGGTGAGATAATTGACAGTTTAATTTGATCGCCATTCATCAGAGGTAAATCCACCAAAAAAATCTTGCAATATGAAATAAAAAAAAAAATTGTTTTATTATACTGTTTAAGAGTTTTGTTTCTAATTTTCTAATATGTCTCTAAATATCGTTAATTATGATAACATTCCTCGTAAAGATAACTTTCTTCTCCAACACTATTTTTTATTTCATTTTATTGAAGAAAAAAATAACTCTTTTTTACAGAGTTTGACAGTAGACACTGTTAACACCAACCAAGCAACTCAAACATTTTCTCCGGTTCCAAAAACTTCATGTGAACAGGAGACACAAACTACAACCTCTCAATATGTAAATGACTTGTATGACATAAACCAGGATAATTGTAGAATATGTTGGGAAGGGCAGCTTGACTCGAGAGCCATATGGGTAGGCTCAATTGTAATCATTGGGTTCACGCTAAGTGCATTGGGATTTGTGTCAAACCAAGGCACCTCTTACATGTAGCAAGATCCGACACCACTGTCGTAGGCATATTAGTCCTATTGTTTAAATATAAGTTGTTCTTCAATTGCATATTTCTTATTTATTTAAACCTACCTTTTCCAATCCTTTTTTTTTTTTTTCTGCATAACTCCACCTTCTTCCTTTAAATTCGTTTCCGCTGACACTGCAATAATCGTTTTTTCTCAATGAGGCAAAGTATATCCTGCGGACATTGTACTCGTACAAATGAATCTCAAATAAATTTCTCCATATGAAAGGACCATTGAGACCAAAGAAAAGTGCGAAAAAAGTACACATTACAGATTGGACAGCTGTTACGCCGGATTCCAGCCCTTAAAACATGGGAGTGCAAGACAGTTGGTAAAAACTAAGGTTTGAAATAAAATTGAAATTCGGATTGGAAACCTTAACTAGTAATAAATGATCTAACATTTAAAGCTTTCATGTATTTATTACAGGTATAACATATTTTTGACATAGAGAGGGTTCACAGGTCTTCGACAATAAAGTTCAGAAAAAAGAAGTAATCAATTTAACGTCAACCCCAACAGGCATAAAAACCTTCCACAGTTTGTGTGTTACATATCAATACCCCAAGTCTGCAGTAAGTCTGTGATACTTCCTTTGACTATTGAAACCTTGTTTCCGAATTCCTTAGTACTAATGTATCACTGTATTTATATGTGTATGTCATGTACATGTTTTTTTTTTTTAAATAAAATAATAAAATACGTTTTAAGTAAAGTAAAAAATCACATTATTATTTTTTTTTTTTTCATCTTTTTTTTTCACTTTTAAGATGACTTAACCTTAAACCTTAACTAGTTATAAATGATCTTGCATTTAAAGCTTTCATGTATTTATAACAGGTATAACATAAACCTTCCACAGTTTGTGTGTTACATATCAATACCCAAGTCTGCAGTAAGGATGCAATACTTCCTTTGTCTATTGAATGTTGAATGATGAAAAAAAATGATTGTTGAATGTTTGATATTTAACCAACTTGACATCAGTTTTTAATTAACTTATTATATTCACCTAGTTTATTTATTTATCTTTATTATTAAATAATTCATATTATTACTTTCATCTTATTCGCAGATTTACCGACCTCTTCAATAGAATTGGCAAAAAGACGATTTGAAATTAAATGGTTGAACACCATGACATCTATGTAGTGCTTCTTGAGTTGAGCCTATAATTAAGGGCAATTGTAGTAGGTTTTACAAAATTAATGGGTTTTTTTTGGTAGGAAAGACTGGTATATTATCAACATTGATTAAATAACAAGGGTTATTTTTGTCACAAAAAATATCGTTATTTAAAATGTTATCTCTTTGAGTAATTTGGTCTTTTGATATGCCACCGATTTCAAATTGTGTTTACTTTTAGCGAATTTGATAAATTTGTCGACTTTAAATATTGATTATATGATGAACCAATGCTCATATGTTTATCACGTTCTCAAAAAGGGGGTCCTCAGCGCTTATTAAAAACAATTAAAACCTTTTACACATCCATGTTATATCGAATGATTATAAAACAAACGTATAACTTTATTGTTGTTAAATTCATGATTTTCATTATATAATGTATACTTAGCATATACGAATCGCATGAAAATAATATAGGCTTCTCTATTTTGATAGAAAATATGATATACCTTCTTCCGTATAGCCAATGTTTATTGGGTTTTAAACCAATAACATATCTTATCTTATCTTTCAATTATGATACAGTCTTTCAAAAAATCACATCCTTTTTTTTTCAATTTTAAGATGACTTCAAGAAGAAAAGGCAGTTGCAAAAACCATGCCCTGTACTGTTCTGACAAGACCATTAAACAAGTTATTACAATAGAAAGGAAAACCATATAAAGATCTATTATCGAAGAATTCATACAGGGAGGGGATATAACCCCTTTGCCCTGAATATGGAAAAGACAACTTTGAAGTGCCAGATCCACCCACTAAAAATAGAAAACAGATTCGGTGACCAGACTCTCAGTGAATGAATACGGTTATTTCAGCGCTCGACAATGGTATTTTAGAAGACGGCGATATGGTGAAACTTGCAAAGGCACTTAGAAGATCTCAGAACAAGTTCACGGTGGGTATGGTTGTCCTGCGAGAGAACGTTCTGTGCTGGTGATTTGGTCCTGTCAGGTGCTGGTGGGTCCTGATTCTGTGCTGGTGGGTTTGTTTACATTGTATCAGAACGGCAATAAAACGACTGTTTTGTTGCTTAATTTTTCTCTGATGCGTCATTAGTACCATGCAAAGTATATTACAACAATATTACATTGCAAAAGTCGTGCAAGTTCGTTAAACGGAATTGTCCTGACGCGGTGCTGGTGATAAGAAAAACGGTCCTGGTTCTGTGCTCCTATGTCCTGGTTCTGTGCCTTTATATTTTAGTTAAAAGTGGCATATATTCAAGATCATTGATGCTGTACTGTTATTGACTAATTAACTGTTGTCTGCTTACTTGAAATTGACATTGTTGTGAATCTGTTTACTGTTATTATGAGAGAAAAAATACCCCTATTTTTTTATTTTTTCTTAAAATTAACTGTAATCTTATTTATTGGCCTGTTAATGGAACCCTTCTTGCCCCCTTTTAAAAGATTAGAAAATATGTTGACGATTTTCGGGATTACGATCATTTTGCAATATCACCAAAATACGTTGTAATTTTTACAATACTTATATAAAGTAGATGATGTGTATGTTTGTTGTCAATGGACAAATTTCCATAAGAAACCAAAGGAAGTATGTGTTAACAACCATACGTCATCGTACGACCTTCAACAATAACCCATAAAATAAAAATGGAAAAGGTTTTGCATAAAAATGGAGAGCAAATATATATAGAATTTTTTTTTTTACATAAATAAGGCCGTTAGTTTTCTCGTTTGAATTGTTTTACAGGGTCTTATCGGGGCCTTTTATAGCTGACTATGCGGTATAGGCTTTGCTCATTGTTGAAGGCCGTACGGTGACCTATAGTTGTTAATGTCTGTGTCATTATGGTCTTTTGTGGATAGTTGTCTCATTTACAATCATACCGCATCTTCTTTTTTATAAAACAATACAAATCTACACACACAAAAAACTGGCTTAATTTCAACTGGTTATCAACCCGAATCGCTATAAGATCAAATATAAGCTCACATGTGTCGAGGGGTTGTGTGAGGTTCATGTATTGTCTTGGCGTCCTCAATTACAAAAAGATCTTTTCTGAAATTACTTGACCAAATGTTACCAAATGATTTTTCAAGAGTGAATCTAGGAAAAACATTATTCATCAACAAACATGACCACTGTCTGTTAAAATGTATTCGAGTTTTTAGTTACAGCCGATTCCATTGAGAATGTAGGCAAATGTAATATCTTTGGTTAGCTTGCTTGTTAGCTAAACCGTGACTTTTCAGTTCAGCAAGCAAGATAATCAAAGATATTCCCTTTGTCTACACACTCATTGAAATCGGCTTTTATATTGCAATAGTTCAAGCAATTAGGGCAAAACTTACCGAGTAAAAAAAATCAAAAGGCTAATGTCTATCTACCTTGCACATTTCAGAAAATTCAGATCAGATAACGAAACTGGGTCCAGCAACATTTATAAGCAATTTAAGATTTTGACCCCACAGTTTCCATTCACCACAAATATTCTCGTTACAACGAATCATTTTAAATCCAAAAATACCAGTTGCAGCCTTTTGTTTATCTATTAATATATGTATACGGATAAAGTTATGAAAGACAGCAGGGTCACCAGGGTGAGAACATGGTTTATCTATTAGTTGAAAATGCGGCTTTGAACTAGCTTTCAGTACCTGCGAGCATTCGTTGTTCAATAATTTGTGTCTTTGTCTTATTATTTTATGTGATAAATTGTTGTGTTGGTACACCACTGTAACAATGAAGGAGCAAATGAGGAGGGTTGGTTGGGTGGAAATGGGGAGGGGTATGCGGAGCGCTTACAAACATGGCTATGCGGCATGGGCTTTGATCATTGTTGAGGCATCAATGTAAGGGGTATTTAATATCTTAATAACACTATTCTTATTTTAGATACAATATATTGTTATCTTATATTGACGAAAGATGTTGCCCTTTTATGTAATTATGTAATACAAGTTACGATCATTTGAAAACACATAACAGCCAAATGGATGCACAAGAGCTAAAATAGGAGTCATAGATCCTATTGACAACAATTATCTGCCCAATTTTATTGATTTTGTAACATTTGTTTCAAATATGACCAACTTCTTATCCAAAATCACCAGCACCGTATCAGGACCCACCAGCACAATGACAGGACCCACCAGCACAGTATCAGGACATGAATAAATTGAGAAAATGCTAAATTTTAATAAATTGCAATGTTTTTTCACAAAATAGTTTTGTCGTGTGGATTGCGGTATAGAAAGCGGACTCTATGAGCATTTTTGTTTTATTTTTTCAGTTCTAGATTTTCTGAAAATGAGCATTTTTGTGTTACGCTTACTGAAACAGTGTAGATGGTCAACTTTTTAATGGTTTATATATGAACCCATAAGAAACAAAATTGAAAAATCTCAACTGTTTTCTCACATTTTTTATGAGTGAAAATGTAAAAAATCATCATTTTCGTCTTTGTTTACATTTTTTCATTGATCACCAGCACCCGTCAGGACCGAATCACCAGCACAGAACGTTCTCTCGCAGGACAACCATACCCACCGTGAAGTTGGTGTTTGACGATTCCTCCTCAATCTGTCAACAATACAATAATGAAGACTTTAAAAAAAAAAATAACCTAAAAGGTATACAAGTATTATGATATATAGTATTGTCAGGCTGCTTTTCAATTTTGGATCCTCAATGCTCTTCAATTTTGTACTTTTTGGCTTTATAAATATTTTGATATGAGCGTCACTGATGAGTCTTATGTAGACGAAACGCGTGTCTGGCGTACTAAATTATAATCCTGGTATCTTTGATAACTATTTCTTTAGAAAAAAAATGATTTAAAGTGGCAAGTTAATATATTAACATCTGTCATGATTGCCAATGCCACAACTCTCAATACAAGACGAGATGTAATTGAATGAAGATAAACGTAGGGCATTTTAAGACGAATCTTTATTCGCCCCGCATAGTAAGCCCCGTTGTAAAGCAATTCAAACGAGAAGAACTAAGCCCTTAAGTGTACTTTTAATAGACACAATTATCTGATAATTAGCAAGACAATTATATCCAATTTACTGCATTTAGCATTACGGGAATCTTAATAAATAGACAAGGTAGTAAACATTAAAACAAATGTCAATTGTTAAAAAAAATGTCAACTGTTCTTTGTTTAGAGAATGGCTCTCAAAAGAGACTAGCAGTAAACGGACAATAAGTAAAACCAGTTTTTTAATACAGTATGTTTAAATAAAGTCAGAATACATTGTCAATGATTTTATCATAAAGTATTCAAGTCTTAAATTTCCTTAAAACAAGTCAGAATGATGGTTTTGTTTTTGTTTGTAATTTCTTGTATTTCTCATTAAATGATGGATCATCAATATTTAGTTTTCCTAACTAAACACCGAAACTCAAAACATTTCTTGCTTCGTTGACGTTGAAATTCGAAAGCAGATGATCATGTACCTAAATATACATGTTTAATTGAACGTAGGAGCTATTTGTTATGTCACAGATTAACAGATTAAATTAGTTAAGAGTAAAACAAATTTTTGACAACCACATTTGTTTTATTACATTTAAAGAAACAAAAAGTATTATTATTTATGTTATTTTTAGGCTTTCGATATTGATGAATCAACAGGGGTGGAATATAGATTACGATCAGAGCTCCATGTGGTAAAATTTACCAGCACAAAACTTATAGTTTTGGGAGTGATGAGGATAGTAGTCGTGGTACTGTATGAACAACTAGAGGTAATTAACAGTTCAGTTTGCCCATCCAACACCAGAACTAAATCCACACAAAACATCTGGTTAAATCCAGAAAAATCATTTCCTGAGTTAAGTTTTGTGAGTTTTTTTTATTATACTGTTTTAAAGATTTGTTGTGGATTTTGTTTTTAATTTTCTAATTTGGGTCTAATTATCTTATACTTTAATTTGATAACATGTCTCAATAAGACTACTTTCTTGTTATTGAATGCTAAATATAACTTCTTGTTACAGACTTTGACAGTATACACTGATAATACCAAACAAGCAACTCCAACATTTTCTCTTTGTTAACAGGAGACACAAACTTCAACCTCTTATGTAAAATAATTGTATGACGTAAACCAGGATAATTATAGAATATGTGGGGAAGGGCAGCTTGACTCGAGAGTCATGTGGGTAGGCTGATCTTGCAAGGACAGTTGCAATTATTGGGTGCATGTTAGGCTGATCTTGCAAGGACAGTTGCAATTATTGGGTGCATGTTAAGTGTATTGGGAGTGGTGTACAAAACAGGGCTCCTCTTACCATGATCAGACACCACTGTCCTAGGCATATAACTTTCATTGATTGAAGATTTGTTCATCAATTACATATTATTTATGTTATTGAAACACTATTTCTAATCTATCAATATTGCTGCACACTTGCAGCCACTTTGATTTGTCTGGTAGGCCTGCTGGTATCCACATTGTTTTTTGTTTTTGTTCTGCACAAAATCTCCACCTTCTTCCTTTGATTCATTTCCACTGACACTATTAATTTATTTTTCTCAGTGAAGGCAAGTTTATCATGCTGAAATTTAATGTAAAAGGGCATATAAAGACGAAAGAAAAGTGGCGAAGAAAACTTACTCTTTCCAGCTAAGATTGCTGTAGAGTTGTTACGTCTAGTTCCAGAAACCAGAGGGACAGTCAAAGTCATAGATAGAAAATAGACTAGACTAAAATGGAGTTCTTGACGGTAGGTGAAAACTACGTCTGACATGAATTAGAAATTCGAATTGGAAACCTTAACTAGGAATAAAAACCTTCCGCAGTTGGTGTAATACAAGACAACAACCTAGGTCTACAGTAAGGCTTAAATATTTCCTCTGCTTATTGAATGTTGAAACAAAAATGAATGTTCAATGTTTGATATCAAACCAACTTGACACCCGTTTGTTAAATACCTAATTATATTCACCTAGTTTATTTATTGATCTAACCTACGTGTTATTTAATTATAATTATTTACTTAATAGCTTTAAAATACATGTCCTAATGGGGGTAATTTCCTGCTGAAACAGCACATGATATTGAAAATTTCCAATATTAATACCTTTATGTTATTTACGGCTTTACGGGAAAGATAGAAAAAAAAAAGAAAAGACGCACACAAATTAAATGTCTGATTTACCATGTACTTGTTTAGTAAAGAACACCATGCTATCTACGCAATACTATTTGAGTTAAACCTATAATTTAGAGTAATTACAGTCGCTTTTAATAATGTTATTTGGTACGAAAGACTGGATTATTATCAACATTGATAAAACAACAAGTATGTTTTAGTCAGGAATAATGCCTTTGTTTAACATTAACTACCCTTTACGTAAAGTGGTCTTTATGCCAAGCATGTGGTGAAACTTGCTGCATGATAAACTGCGCTATTGAGCAAATTCTGCGTTAATTACCAAAATCTCATGTTTTATTATGTATATTGTATTGTGAACGGCTGTAACATCATTTTGATTTCCTAAAATTCTAGCATGGCATGCAATGTTTTCACTTTCGTTTAGAAATTTTCTTGCATTTTTTACACTGTAATAAATTAAGAGGCATGCAGGTCAAAATTATATTAACATGTTAAAAACCAGCAAAAATTGGACACATTTGGCTTCATTTTACGTGCGTCCATCTCAGTCGTGCTAATTATTTCAAATGCTGTTTACTTGTGTAGCTTTTAAAACGGGACCTTTAATAACTGAACATGGTTGAATCAGTTTAAGAAACATCATTACATTGTAGTACTTGCATAAATTATGTTATCTCAGTGCAGCATTATTCTAGCAGACTTTTTTGTTTTGTTTTTATTCTTTAAATTCCTGCAAGAACAAAATTGCAGATAACTCCGACTTCAGAGCACAATATCTTTGCATTTGAGGACGTTTTCACGAAATATAGTAAAGGAATTTTTATTTGAATATACAACAAATCAAACACACCTGAAAACCAAATACACCATCCACGATTGTCACTTTCACAATTCACCAAACACGACTAATCAATAATACTTCAAACTATAAAGCTTCAAAAATTCTAAAAAAAACAACAAAACAATCTATACTCGCAGTAGTTGATTTTTATGGACTAATAACTAAAAACCAGAACAGCGTAGATTCATGTGGGACAAAATTCCGGAATTGAAATTGTCATAAAATGCAGATGTTTTAAGAAATCTATTGCTTATTACTAATGGTCTTTCATAAGTAACTTTGAAACATTATACAACGGCTTCAAGGTCGTACCTTTACAATACACACGTGGCACGTGCACGAAATGCTAGGTGAAAAACGGTAATTGTATTTCTCCACGATTTCCATATGCTCTCTGCTTTAAATATAGCACTTACTTAAACTACTCTAATAATGTATGAAGTTCAAGAGTAACCCTTTAAACAAAATTAGTTCATAAATCCTGTTTAGAAAAGGTTTTAGTAAGAGATTAGTCTATTGAACATGTTGAAACAGCAACGGGGTCTTCGCTGGCAGTTGGGTAACATCAGTTAGGTCGTGTTAAATGACAATCTCTCAACATTTAATATTTATGACAACTTTTGTTTCACATTCAATTTGGTGGTCTTCGTTTGTTTTCTGCACTTTGTTCGAGTTGTTATCTCTCCGACACATTCCCCGTTTCCATTCTCATTTTGTTTTATTTGAAGTTCCATTTAGCGTGTTTTCCACATTCGACCGCCGCTCCACTGATAATATTTTAATACTCATCTGGATAAAGTTCAGAAATACAAATAATTAAGAATAACTGAATGAATGCATCTTTTATTATCGTTGAAATACAAAGTTACAGAGAATGGTACATATACACAAATAGACTAAATACATGCATGTGTGAAATACTACATGTAAGTTACATAGTTTAACTAGGACATACTGTCACATTTATAATTTCAAGAAATTTACACAGTTTTTCTAATTGTACAGACCCCCGAGGGTGACTGGGGAATAGACATTTGGTCACATGGTCTCTTCCGACCGGCAGTAAAACGCTTGCCGAAGTGGGGCGTCCGTTTGGCTGTGCGGGATGTATCAAGTTCGGTCACGTCCGGTCAGATTGGGGACGTTAAATCTGATGCCTGGTGTAAGGAGAGTGCCACGCTCTTTGCACGTTAAGAACCCTTGCAACAACTCTTTGAGGGGTCCGTAGGTGGCCTGTTGCAAGGCAAAAATGTCCCTATCCAATATACCCTCATTTTCCAGTGGCAATCCAGATGGCCTCTACTATTTCAAGACCTACCTATAGTAGATTTTGTGAACTTGTTCTCGTCCTGAATATGCATGAAATATTTGCCACTGGACGTTAAGCAACCAACAATCAATCAATCTAATTGTACAGTATTTGTAGAATTAATAAAACATAGAATTTGTATGTGTTTGCAATTTTCCAAATATAAACGGATAACATTTTTTTTCTATATGTTTTAAGTTCATGTGGGATCTTTTAAATATGTTAACAGTTATGCCTTTCCTTCATTTTACGTTTGTAATTTTCTTTCTTATTTATTTATTTTATCCACTTGCAAGTTAAAGACGACACATAACAACGATGTCAGCGGAAATATTTCCAAACTGAGGACTATGCAACAACTGGTCATAAACTAACAATGACAAACCAGCCCATGACCTGACGTTTTATTATGAACATTAAACGAATTTGTAAATTGTAACAAACAAATATACTACTGTAAACTTTCATTGTTTTTAACTGTGGTATGGTTTGCTGCTATCAAAACAACACACCTAGAAACATATAATGTTGGCATTAATCTCTCCCATTTCTGTGCACACATGCAACTTTACATAGAGTGGTAATCAGGTCTTTGTCTGCACCTACTGCAACAGCTCGATAATCTTCCTTTGTGACATAACGAACCCAATCTTTAACATTGTTCGGACATAGGATATCGGAATACACCGGTAACTTGAGATAGGCTTCCCAAAATGTTTTAAATTTTTCCAAGTTTTTCTTGTCCTTGGTCTTAACGTATGCATGGCTGTGAATGTTCGGTAACTAACCAGAACATTAATCTCTTCAGTGGTCAACACCATTCCAGGTTTGAAGTCTTTTATATACTTCGTACTTAAATCTGTTTGGAAAGGTAAGTGCAAAATTATATCCCTCACGCTGGGTACGAGCCTTAGTTCCGACATTCTATTGTTGTACATTTGTTTGATGTAATTTATCCTTTGATTTTGCCATTTGATTAGGGACTTTCCGTTTTGAAATTTCCTCGGAGTTTATTATTTTTCTGATTTTATTTTATATTAGTAGGTCTATTTGATCTACAGCTATCAGCCGATGGATCTGGATTTACATTTGTTATTACAAATGTTATTTTATCTGTCACTGCCCCCCAGAATGATGCTATTTCCTGGTCAAAGATTCGTAGTTTATCAGGAGAATTAGACAGCTGGTATTTTGAGAACTCATCAAAGAGTTCTGTTACATTCTCATCTGCTATGGCCTGTGGAAACCTCTTGGACAGATTTGAAACTGACATTATAGAAAAATAGTTTCAATACCATCGAATGTCTTATCAAAAAGCTAGTTCTCCTCTCAAACATGCTGTTATGATTAATAATGTTTAAGGTGCGTACTTCTTAGTAATTTAAATATCGCCTTTAAATTAGGAAAATAATGCATTAAATTTGATTTATTATGTCATCAAAAGTAAACCTGAAGTAGGTTCATGTGTATGCAGATTTCAATCGCGGGGATAATAATTATTTATTTATAATTTACAGGAAAAAAACGTCTTGCATTTCATCATAGAGTAGATGAAGGCAATGTCCTGTAAGGTGGATTGGAACTTGTCAACCATCTTTGAATCAATCGTTTTATAGAGGTTTCTGTCTGCTCTGAAAGTTTAAAGATAAATATATGGGATTAATCATATACAGTTTAAATATGACAGTTTGCACCTTGTTACATTTGACGTGGCTCGGTACTTTTGCATCCCGTGATTGTGTTGATACCCTTATGGTAATTTAGGTATTCTTTTCTGTCGTGTTTGGTAATGTGCTTTGTTTATCTTTGTTAGCATATTTGCTTGTTTTTGTAGCGATAAAGACTATAACACAATGATAAATGCAGTACCACTATTTATGTTGTGTTTACCTAGTACATCGGTTTGGTTTTTTCACACATCGCTGTCAATATTAAAGACTTTATTCCATAAAATTCCTGTCATTTCAGTGCATGATATGTTTATCTAGCTATAAAAGTAGGTTTTGTCCCCTAATTCTATGTAAGAGCTTGCCTATACCAAGTCAGGAATATGACATTTGATTTCCATTCGTTTGGCATGTTTGAGATTTTGATCTTGCCATTTAGAAATTCCCTCGTCGTTTTTTTACCTTTTTTTCATGTGTGGAAAAACTTAAATGGAAATTCTCATATATATATATTTTTTAACAATTAAATTGCCTAATACTAATTTTCTTCAAAAAAGTAAATTAAGTCATTTGAAGCATAATGCAACGGATTTACGGTCGTAACTTAAAACTACAAATATGTATCACATGCAATTAATGCTCGTTGAAAAACTGACTTTGGTTGGTTATTTTCAGATGCCCAGTATTTCTAATAAAGCAGCTATTAGTCATGCTACGAAAAGGACTATTCTCGACGCTGAGGTGGACAAATTGGACTTTAAATTTGAGGACGGTATCAAAACATTGATTATAGATTTAAACAGGTTAAATTTAAATCCTGTACGTCTTGGTTAATTTAAATCACTTTTAGCAAGAACATCATTATCTAACATCCTATTTGACCATTGCTTTTGTGATATCATTGCTGGCTATCATAAGACGTGAGAAATGTAGGAGTGGGTGTGCTAGAAAAAAAGGGGGGTGAAAGTAAAAAGTTTTATCAATCTAGGTATTCAATCCTAGATTGATAATATATACATATTAAGCCAGTGAGATATTAGTTTTATTGTTGTATGACAGTTCCTAAAAAAGATCAATCTGTCGCTCCACTAATCGAGAACAAAGCTCCACTGTCTGGTTGATATTTTCTCTCGGGTGTCTCCATAGAGTGTTCGACATATACCCGACGCTCTGATATACGCAATTATTTTTTTCTTTTTCAGTTTTTTCTTTTTGCTTGTGGTTAAGCTTTTAGTTGATTGCGTCTCAATCACCTGTGTATGAATGCATTGTCTGTGTCCGTGTCCGGAGTAAAATTGTACTTAGGTTCCGGCGATTGCAGCTAACGCTGTAAGTAATGTATGAAACCCACCGCGTAGATGGTGCCAATTTTCTACCGATGGCCAAAACATATTTGGGGAATAGCCCCAAGGGTGACTGGGGAATAGAAATATGGTCACTTGGTCTTCTCCCAACCGGCAGTAAAACGCTTGCCGAAGTGGGGGTCGTCCGTTTGGCTGTGCCGGATGTATTAAGTTCGCAGTCATGTCCGGTCAGCATGGGGACGTTAAATCCGATGTCTCGTGTAAAGAGAGTGCCACGATCTTTGCACGTTAAAACCCTTGTAACAACTCTTAGAGGGTCCCTATCCAATAAACCCTCATTTTCTAGTGGCAGTCCACATTTTCCCGACCATCATCCCATATGTCCTCTATTGTGACAAGACCTACCTATTGTATTCATTGTAAACTTGTTTTCGTCCTGAATATGCATGAAATATTTGCCACTGGACGTTGAGCAACCAACAATCAATCGTATTTGGGGGCATATTTTCCAAAGAATTTGAATCAAGGCATTTATTTGTGCGCTGACAGCATGAACAGAAACGTCAAAGAGTAAAGACAGCATTACATAGCAAGGGTAGCTTTTGAACCACAAAATTACCAATTGTAGACGGTTGATTTGGGAAAGTGTATGTGATCGTCCTGGGATATGATCGTGTATTCTATGTCCGAATACGCCTAACATATCCGAGTGTTTCTGGTATCTCTCCACATACCCGAAAACATTCGTAACGGTGGTTGACAAACATTGCACACACCCGACCAAATTTCGTTTCTAACTGCAGAAATTCTGCAGTACAAATCAGTTATTCGATCTGAATGGAAGGTTCTGATATTTTCAAAAATCACTGCACGGTCTGGAGGTGGAATATTTAAATTGTACATCCGTACTAGTTTTCTTGCTCTGTTTTTGGTTAATTTTTCGTTTATCTTAAATTACATGCAACAAAATTTATAGCATTGTATTTAAAAAAATTCCCAATAGAATTATACCCCCAATATTATGTTTTATATTATATTAATTTTTTTCGTGATACATAAGCACTTGATGGTAAACGCATGCATAAAGCACTTAGAAAATATGATGGGAACACGAGATGGATTGAGTTGCCCGTATATGTGATATAAGATGTTTTTATTTTTTTTTTTTGTCAAATTTTACATGCATATTTCTTTATGTCGTAGGTTTGCAAAACATGACCGTAATCTAAAACCAAACAAATTCTCTACATGTATATAGATAAAGGAAGGTGTGGTATGAGTGCCAATAAGACAACTCTCCATCCAAATCACAATTTATAAAAAGTAAACCATTAAAGGTCAAGGTACGACTGGTTGTTTTTTGTTTTTTGTTTTGTTTTGTTTTTTTTTTTTTTTTGGTTGGCGAGGAAACATCCGTTTTCTTTCTCTAATGAGAGCGATGAACAAAAACACGCGCTAAATTCATCATTGATAGTATTCAATTGTGCTTTCAAACCGAAATATTTATTCAGAAACATAAAAACTCGATTTTTTCGACAATTAACTTGAATGGAAAAGGACGGATGTAATTTTTTTTTCTCTTCTTTCTTTGTTTTTTGTTTTATTCTGTTGATAAGGAAGTAACATCGAGAATGGAAAAGAGACAACAACCCGACTTTAGAGCAGAAAACTGCCAAAGGCACCAATGGATCTATAACACAGGGAGAAAATCCCGCATCCTGGGGGGGGGGGGGGGGTACAGGTGTTCCTTAAACAATAATGTGTGTTCCTCGTGTAATACGAATTATAATTCAGGCATGTTATTGTTTTTCAACTCTGAATTGCGGAAGAAAATGAGCGTAGTTTTGATATACAGAAGGCTGATAAGTAGCCTCAAGTAATTTGCTTTCAATAAGAAAATAATGTACGGCAACTTAAAATACTAAAGTCTTACTGTGCCTTCAATAAATCATCGCTTTTTATTTGGCTCTTGGGGGTAAAAAAGAGTGAGTGGTATAAAAAAAAAAATATATAATTTAAAGGTGAAGGTGCAACTATTTTGTCCGCCAAAAAGAAAATAATTGCTATCGCTAAAGTTGAGTTGATTATGTTTTTAAAAGCATGTGATACCTATCCATGTTCATGGACAAACACATAATTGCTGAAATGATGGTCAATGTGACGGGTTTACATCAGTACCTACAGAATTTATACAGAAGGTACACTGTCAAGCATTTAAAAAAACTGGGAAAACACCTGTTGAAAAATTCGCTGAGGACGAAATTGGGTATATTTAAAAAAAAAAAATCTAATTCTAAGGAGAGGGAATAAGGTAACCATCGCATCTTTATGTCACTGTACGGCCTTAAATAATGAGTTAAATCCATACCACATAGTTAACGAGTAATTTATTTTGAAATAGTTGGATATTCCAACCTTTGTTTTAACTTATCTCTATTAATATGTCTCATTCAAAGTCAAACCATATTAGCTTAAGGTAAAGGATTTTAAACAAATCTTGAAGACCATACCTTATTAAATGAAGCTTGACCTAGTAACTAAGTGAGTAAGAGTGTGTTAAGAAAGTTGCTCCATCTCAAAATGCTGGAACTCTGAAAATAAACAACAACTTACGTCGTCTCAAGTAGACACCCACAGAAAAAAAATTACTGGTGGCATTAATAGCAACGATACTAAAAAAATCGTCAACCCCACCAAAGAAAAAGAGGAAACGCGCAAAACGCACAACTGTTGATCTTGCTAGAGAAAATCAACTGCTGTTTATCAAGTTTATTAGAAAAACTATGGCCTGCCGAAAGTCCTTTAATACCTAGGAGTGACTAAACTTTTCTGACAGTGAAAGCATTTGAAATAAAAGGGTAAAAAACTCCATATTAGTTTTATAAAAACTTCAAGCATTGTTAGCTTGAAACGGCTGGCGAATTCCCACAAAACGTTTCAGGAATTAATAAAATACAAAATACCTGCATAAGGTGGTGTTGAGTTGTAAATGCAAAGTTATTACGCAATGCTTTTGAAACTCTGCAGGGATGTTCAACCGGTGAGTAGTGAGTCATATTTTACACAAACCTCTAATTGTTCTGATTGATTGATTGTTGGTTGCTTAACGTCCAGTGGCAAATATTTCATGCATATTCAGAACGAGAACAAGTTCACAATAAATACAATAGGTAGGTTGATACAATAGAGGCCATCTGGGATGATGGTCAGGGAAATTTGGACTGCCACTGGAAATGAGGGTATATTGGATAGGGTCAGAAATTTTGCTTTGCAACAGGCCACCTACGGACCCCTCAAAGAGTTGTTGCAAGGGTTCTTAACGTGCAAAGAGCGTGGCACTCTCTTTACACGAGGCATCGGATTTAACGTCCCCCTTCTGACCGGACGTGACTGCGAACTTGATACATCCCTCACAGCCAAACGGACGCCCCACTTCGGCAAGCGTTTTACTGCCGGTCGGGAGAAGACCAAGTGACCATATTTCTATACCCCAGTCACCCTTGGGGTGTCTTATTGTTCTGAACATCCCTGAAATATGTGTCACGGGACGTTATGCAACCGACAATCAATCAATGAAAAACTCCTTATTAAGAAAATACAAAATGATCTGAATAAAGTAAGAAAGTACATGCATTCGAAGCTATATATAGCTATATGACCGGGAGTAAATTTTCTGAAACTATAATGCAACATGTTTCAAGTGGAGATTGTTTTAGGTGTTTAAAACATATAAAAATTTAGGTGGCAAACAACTGGACACATATACATACACTCCTTTGTTTGCTTTTCATAACTATATAAAAAAAAAATACCGTTACATACATATTCACGAGTTGATATACACCAGATTATAATACTTAACATTACGCGCAAATCTAATGCATTTACATGACCGCCCATGCCCCCACCAACTTGTTTTGAATTATAGTTTCGTAAAATAAATATTATGGAATTTATTAATATCTATTTCTTATGGTACACGTGTTATTGAATATTCGTTCCATATGGAATGGCCTCCAAAAGGATCAATGCAGTTTTTAAATATATTCCTTGTATAAACAGGTAATTTGCTTTGTGTTGAATAATTTCAAACTTGTTAACTAAATGTTCAGTGCAACATTCGCAGCGCCACTTTAGGTGATAAATGTTCATCTTGATAAAAAAATATAAAAAAAAACACAAATATTTCAGCATGTGGCATTTATTTAATGAATTGACCTTTTCCGTAATGTTCATCCTAAATTGTTTATTCAGTTTAAAAATTATAGTAATGTTATAAGTAAGGGAAAGGAGATGGTCGAAAATTGAATAAAGAAACATATAATTCCCGTAACTGGTGCGGAAGAACTTGTCAACACAATCATTCGAATTATTTAAGACACAACATAGAATCACTATATAACATATGATTTACTCGAACCTTGTCTAACCTTCAAATTACAATTACAAAATAAAACTCCGTTTTCTCCGTTGAAGATATGTCGCTTAAATAAATTACATAAGTAAAAGACAAATAAAAGAGTTATAAATACAATTAACGGATCTTGAAATTACAGTATATAAAGTATGGAGCACATTCAAAAGATGAAATGAATATAAATCGCGTATTGCGACATTCTTTCTTTCCAAAAAAATTGGTTTTAATTATAACGTTCAGAATATTGTTGTCCTGTTTCGACTTCAGAAAAAACTTCATCTTCATTGATATACGATATAATTCTGGTAAATGTTACAACGATTGTTTGTGTTTTTGTCGTCATATGTGAAATCTCTACAGCAGTTTCAGGATTGTTTTCTTCATCACTTATCGCAATTACTTCATTATCTGTACTATTATTTTTGAGACTGTAAAAATAATAAGATGAAATGTCTTCGTAATGCATCTTCGTTTCCATCAATATTTAAATTTCACAAATTTTATTATTTTCATCATGAATTAAGTTTTCGCCTTCATCACTTGATAAGAATTCATCAATATTTAACTTTTCCCCAATATATCGAACGTCCCTCAGGTCTAATTTCATGCTCTTTCTTTGTCATCAATAATTAACTACTTTTGTATTAGAAAAATTCTAGTTTTATAAAAGCAATATGCCTTTTTAAGTCTGCTATCTATTATTCAATTAAATATCAAATGTATGCATACTATACTCAAAAATCACAATATACTGCATATTCCAGTTAAAATTTGTTATACAGAGGAAACTTTAATATATACTTTAATAGCGTGCACAATATAGCTTACGCTATATTAGGGTTTAAATTTGCGGCCTGGGCCACTGGGGTCTTTAAGCATGATGAACTGTTTACAAAATTTTGAATTTTTTGAAATACTAAGGCTTTACTACCTCAGGCATAGATTACCTTCGCTGTATTTGGCAAACTTTTAGGAAGTTTGGTCCTCAATGCTCTTCAACTTCGTACTTTATTTGGCCTTTTTAACTTTTTTCGATTCGAGTCTTTTGTAGACGAAACGCGCGTCTGGCGTATATATAAAGTTCGTCCTAGTATGTATGATGAGTTTATTTACACAATAGTATCCAACGGATAAATACAACGGTTGAGTCTTTTAAGCTCACCTGGCCCATAGGGCCAAGTGAGCTTTTCTCATCACTTTGCGTCCGTCGTCGTTAACTTTTACAAAAATCTTCTCCTCTGAAACTACTGGGCCAAATTTAACCAAACTTGGCCACAATCATCATTGGGTATCTAATTTAAAAGCTGTGACCCGGCCAACTAACCAAACAAGATGGCCGATATGGCTAAAAATAGAACATAGGGGGAAAATGTAGATTTTGGCTTTGAAACCAAAGCATTCAGAGCAAATCTGACATGGGGTAAAATTGTTTATAAAGTCAAGATCTATCTGCCTTGAAATTTGCAGATGAACGAACAACCGACCGGTTGTTGGGTTGCTGCCCCTGAATTGGTAATTTTAAGGAAATTTTGCCGTTTTTGGTTATTATCTTGAACATTATTATAGATAGAGATAAACTGTAATTAGCAATTATGTTCAGCAAAGTAAGATCTACAAATAAGTCAATATGACCAAAATGGTCAGTTGACCCCTTAACGAGTTATTGCCCTTTGTAGTCAATTTTTAACAATTTTCATTAATTTGGCAAAAAAAATTAAATGTTTACAAAAAATATTCCTCTGTAACAAAAGGGCCAAATTTATTATAGATAGAGAAAACTGTAAGTAGCAAGAATGTTCAGTAAATTAAAATCTACAAACACATCACCATCACTAAAACACAATTTTGTCATGAATCCATCTGTGTAATTTGTTTAATATGCTCAAAGACCAAGGTCTAAATCAATTTTTTTTCCTTAATAGGATTTCTCTATATTTTATCATATACTTAATAGAAAAATGAAATAAAAATAAGGGTCACCTTTCATTTAAGCTCACAATCTACCTCTGAAAGAAGCATACATTTTTCTTAATGTACTTTTTCTGTTGATTTAATAGGAGAAATAAAGGTAATATCGAAATAAAAAAAGAACTAAATTACAGAAATCGCTTAAATTTTACAATTATTTGCTTATTTGAAAACAATAATAAACAATAAAAGTTTCCGATGAATAAAAAAAAGGTATTTCAATTCTAATGCCCAAAAAATGCCATTTTTTGCACTAAAGGGAGATAATTTGGAGCTTTTTCAATAAAAAAAAACATTTTTAAAGTCATCTTGGGCCAAACCGAATCGATTTTTTTGGTTGATTGATCATCAAGTATTAACTAATATTGTAGTAAATAAAACTTGTAATGAAAAAACAAATGTTTAATTTTTTGCTGAAATGTTTGTACCCGCGAGCCTCCTTAAAAGCCTATAGTTATTGTATCGATCCATCATAATTTCTTCTCGTTGTGCATTTGTTCGAATTTCTTCTCTCATTACATCTTTACTAGGTTTTTTTTTAATCCTGAATAGGCACGATAATCGTCAGTTAAAGTTGAGAAATTTGATTGATGTGATATACAAACCGGAAATTTAGGTCTTGTTCATGATCTCATTAGGCGATTGTTTTTGTACAGGAATTTATTGAAGCTTTCATTAAAAACGTAACGGCAGGTAGCACACTGTCCTATTGCGTTCTTTTTTAATATACGGTGTTAGTCTCTCCTAAACAATGGTGTATCATGCTAGGCGTAAAATTTTGACGTAATTCTAGCAATTTACAAACTTCCTTAGAACAGTTTGATGAGAACTCGCTCCTGCTATCAGTAATAATTGTATCACACAAACACAAAATTGACAAAACATATCTAAAAGAGCATATGATAGTAGTTACAATGTAGTAGTGAAACTGTCATTGCGTCACAATTTGCACATTATATACAAATTTACTAACGATATCTATAGAAAAAAGTAAAAATCACAAAAGTACTGAACTCCCGAGAAAAATTCAAAACGGAAAGTCCCTAATCAAATGGCAAAATCAAATGATAAAACACATCAAAAGAATGGACAACAATTGTTATGTCTCTGATTTGAACCTGGTTTTATAGCGCTAAAACTCACTTTTATGACAGTCGTATCAAATTCCTTTATTTTTACAACGATGCGTGAACAGAACAGTATACATAATCGGTAAAAAAGTCAAAATATGCATGTTATAATAGTCATCACTGTGTTACAATCTCAAGAAAAATAAACATGTACAAAAAACACAAAAAGCATCTATCAAATTAAAAAACACATTCCTGGTTTTGCGTGTTGGGCGTCATGAAATGTGAACGTCACAAAAAAGAAATTTTGTCGTTTAATATCTATTCAAAACAATTATAATTTCACATGGTGAATGGTGGTATGCAGGGTTATAAAATGAAAAGTTATTTTAGAATTTATCAAAGAAACAGACCGAGAATAAAAATTATGCAGCAGTTCTTTAGAATTTTTAAGAATTCAT
Source organism: Mytilus galloprovincialis (assembly GCA_037788925.1). NCBI lineage: Eukaryota > Metazoa > Mollusca > Bivalvia > Mytilida > Mytilidae > Mytilus > Mytilus galloprovincialis. The sequence continues at coordinate 53,611,746 of CM075332.1, forward strand.
ATATGGTTAAAACTACTACACAAAAGGAATAATTTTGTCGTTTGTCATTCAAAGTATTATCAAATTTATAATAATACAATAACATAATGACTCATAATAGAACCATAACATAATGCCAGGATCTTTAAAGTACAGAGTCATGTTATAAGAAACAAAGCACCACAAAAATCGCATCTACAAAACACACCAGCAAAACTGAAAGATAATACAGACACATTGACGAAATTTATAAGTACCGAGCCACGTCAAATGGATATCTTATCAAACAGATCAAACAATAGTCATACATATTAATAATTGAACAAAGACAAACAAGAGAACGATATAGCAATTCGGTTGTGAAAGAGCAAATTAATTATCAGTAAATAATCTACACAACGCCGTATTAGCCTTCGTACATCATATGTTAATATGGCAAAACTTTAATTTTCAAAATAGTCAATAATTTGTTGTAAATTTTCATCCTTTCTTTGCAATTCTTTTACACTTTTAGGACTAAAGTCACTTCGTTAAAATAATTCTATGCTTCTTTTCACAAGTTCGTTGTCACTTAAAACTATCGGAACAGGATGATTTGCATTTGATCTATAGTCCTCTTCAAAATATCAGTATCCTTTTGTCTTTTACTTCTAAGTTCATGGTAACTTCCCCCCCCCCCCCCCCCCCCCCAATACAGTATCCTACACTTCATTTACAGAAATGTCATTTAAATTGGAAACATTTGTGAATTTTAAACATTCACACTCGTGCATGTTCAATGTGTAATTGCAACCTATTGCGTTGTTAAATTGTCAGTGTTGTATCTTAACTTTCAATGGGTCAGATTCATGTAGAACATTGTCTTGAGTATCGTAATTACGAGTACTTTCATTCATCAACCAATGACTATCTGTCACTTCCAACGGTTTTAAAATGCAAATACGGTCTGTGTTGTTCAGTATACAACATTGGTCCTTGGTAACACATTCCATTTTTACATTTTGGTCGCAACATCGGTTTAAAAAGCACAGTATATCTTCACACGAAGAATCGATTATTTTTTTTGTAATTGTTTATATGAATTGTCTCATAAAAAATAAAATAAATAACCATAAAATAGATATTGTGTTGTGTTCATTATTTCATGTGTAATAAAATATAAGTTATCATTCCCTTGGTTTTTTTTAATTAAAGGTTTAATACCTTGACCATTAACTTAATTTCAATAAGTCGGGAATATGTCAGTTGTTCAAGTGATATGTTGAATTTATACAATCCTAATCTGTTTTTATTGCATATCTATCAATAAAACAAGGAGAAAAAATTACCTTCTAGACAATAGTTTTACGCCTTATTGAACTTTCTTGCATGGCTAAAGAACCAACATTTCGTAGACACCTTCTAATGATCAATATTTCTAAGAGTGTTTGTTATCAACATCAAGTACGCGAAATAAAAAAGATGACAAATTTCATTGGGGATCCAATGTAGACTTCAAAGTTCACTAGCGGTCGTTTTCTACTTTTTTAATTAATTTAGACAACTTGTCTTTTATTGTTCTGTGAATTTCGTGTGGCCATTCTGCTTTTCAAAATGAATAAAAAATGGTGTTAATGTGCACACTGTCTGTATACGGCTTGTCGTGGGAAACAATCACTGTCTTCAAACCCTTTGCTGTTTTCTTGAAATATGTAATATTGACTTTGTCTTCCAAACACCTGTTACTTGTTCATAGTCAGAGCTGTTATTACAACGGGCAATACACACAAGTGTTCTGAGGATGAAATGCAACGCCAGATGAATTACCAAAGCTTTTCACCCTTGTTATGACATAAGCAGTAGACGATGATGCAGGTGATGATATCTTGTTGTGGGTTCAATGAGTTAATTGCTTCCGGTGGGCTTAATGTGAAGGGTTGACCTGGAGAAGAAGGAATCTGAAGAGATCAACCTGGAAAGAAGGAATCGGAAGAGATAATCTGGAGAAGAATGGACTGGAAATGGACTTCCTGGAGAGGAACCAACTGACACAGTTTTTCCTGGCTGCTTGGTGTTAGGTGGAGTTTCAATTTGGTGAATCAAATTTATTTTTACTGCATCAGACTGACATTTCGTAACGCTCACACCATTTGCTTCAGCAATATGTCTAAATAAAAGCAAATTTCATAAGTAAAGATTTGTAATTCAGTTCATTAATATTATCATTTTCGTATTTCAATTTATTGTTCATGTAATTCGTGTTGAGAGTTGTCTCGTTGGCAATCATACCACATCTTCTTTTTTATACATAAACCTGATGACGGATATTAAAATTTAAGAGCTATTTTTTTCAAAGTTCAAAGTGATGACAGGAAAGCGCAAAAAACTACTAATCATGGACTGTCACGAACGGCATAAGTGAGAAAAAATTTGGCAACTATCTCCTACTTTTCTTTTCATAATTCTATTGCATATAGTTTGAAAGGTCTCATATCTTATACAAATCCCTGTTATTTTTATATAGTATATGTAAGAAACTGGTGCCAATGTAAAGAATATAAAAAAAATACTTGGAGAATAATTTCCCGCCAACTAGATTTTTTTAAACCAGACGTAATTCAGATCTCCTTGGAATTGCAATAATCTCAACACTTTAAACAGGTATCTCAATTATCATATGTATTTTTTATGCCCTTTGTCGTTTGCAGATGCAGAGGGGCATTACGTTTAACCCTTGACCACCAGTACATCCAGACAATTGTTTCCATTTTCTTACGTAAGTTTGCCTCAACCAAATGTGTAAAATTTATACACAATGCTTATAACCACAAAACATAGAGCATGTTTGAATTTGGGTGTGGTTGTTTTTACTTTCTAAATAAATGACCCTTTACAAATGCAAAAACATGCTGAATTCCCATGGACACATTCTTCATTAATTTCTAAAATTTGAAAAGATGTATCGCATTTTGTAAAAATTGAACACTGTCAAATGAGATATTTAATTAGTATGTAATGAAACAAACATTTTTCGTTCAGATCTACGTCAGAGTGTCTCTTTAAAAATATATATATATAGATAACTTTTTCAAATCAACTTTGATTTTCATTCAAACCCACAGCTATTTCAATTAGATACTGTTTTTTCAAATTGTAAATTTAATGTATTTGATATATTGGTATATTGCTGTCAAGTTTCGTGTTTTAATTAAAAGGTTATTTTCATAAAACTCTTCCATATTTCAATTATTAATTGATCTAGAATAATGCCAGGTTTTTTAATACTTGTGTATTTTTTTTCTGTGAAATGTAGGAATTCAATTAATACTAGTAGTTTGGACAAAAAAACTAGAATCCTCAGTACGAACTGTAAAATTCACATAGTGTAACGAGTAAGTTCTTTGGATTGTCAAGTGGCCAATGTTATACAAGACTAAATTTAATTAACAAAACAAAAGTAAAGTAAAGTAAATTCAACATAAATGAAATTATGAAAAAAATCCGAGTGTTGTAAAATTACGCCCTTAGATATCCATATCCCAAACTGACATTTATAATACATACCAAACTGCTATTACCAACTCTTAGACTCAGCACAAGTGTGTGCTTTACTCAATGGCCATGTGTCGACTGATTTAAAACATACCTGTAAAATTTCAATAGGTGCCTAATCACGTGACACACATTAAAGGTCTGCTTGACTATATAGTCCGGTGTTAACGATTTTCGACCCTCACATAAAATATAGTCCTATGTGAAATAAATATATATTAATAAATAAATGGACTTTGTTACACATAGTCACCTTTGATAATTTTGATAACGTTTTCAAATCAACATTACAAAGTTTTGGTTATTGCTGTCAATGATAAGGACTTTATTTATACAGCTTTGGGGCTAAACCTATAGATAAGATGCAACATGGTATTTTAAAAGCTTCTGATAAATCAAGCTGTTTGCCGCTAGTTTTTTTTACATATTGATTTAAACCAAATAAAAACACTGCAGCCTTGACATCGAGGTGGCCTATCATTATAACATGGATAACTCTTCCACAGGAGATCCGCTATTTCTTAGGTCCGTTGATGTTGTTCGAAATTGTACCAGGTCATCGACGTAAAAAATCAAAATCTCTTGATCCCTACATATCAATTCTAGTTGACGAACTACTAGTATACATGGAAATAAAGCTGCATTACTCCAATAAAGAGGCACCTATTACTGTAAAGATAATTTTGCCTCAGTACTTATGTGACTTTCCTGCTTTTTCCAAGTTTCTGCATTTATCAGGTCAAGCTGCATTGAGATCGTGTGTGTTTTGTAAAGAAGATGGTGTCCGAAGCAACACACTAAACAAGACGATACATGTCTGTAATAGGCAATTCTTATCTACAGATTCATCAATACGACTTGATACCAAATCATTCGCCATAAAGACATGTATGATGATATGTTTTTATACCCAAAACGATCTTCCATCAAGTTGTAGTGCAGTTTTTAGGATTTCGTAGGAGCTAAGTGCACTAAGGTGGATTTGGTGGTGTATAGATTTACCCATTCATCTTTTGCCAAAATCCATTTGAAAATCAAATTCAAATTATCAATACACCTTATTGTGAAATGTTAGTCTTAACCACACACATTGCGATATTCCAAGACATAAAAATTAATGTAATTACTTTTTGTTTAAATTATTGTTGCAATGCTAGACATGGGAAGTAACTATTATTCAAATTTATTGCTAAGTAAAGTAGATTCTCTCATACAATTGTAATTGGTTTAAAATTTGGTCGAGACTAGTCGAGACTCAATTTGATAGTCGAGACTGGTTGAAAATTAGTCAAGACCAAATTCAGACTTAATAAGTAAAGTCGAGAACATTTTAGAACAGATAAGTACTGTCGCGAAAAGGAAGAATCGGGTCGGGTAAAATATGTGTTCGACTTTCCTGGTCGAGCACAAAAACTGATCTTTTTAAACTATGAGCAGTGTGTAGTGAAATAATATCACCCAAAACCCTGTGATTTAAATTCTTGATTGTACAAATAAAAATTATGTTTAATTATACGATAAGATATCCAATGTTGTCCCCCCCCCCCCCCCCAGGAATCAGGAAGTTCAAAGTCAACTTAAATGTTAACGTTTTAGTTACATTATAATTAAAATGATTTAACTGTTTACCTGAGATCTAAAGTTTCTGAAAGCGTCCATCATACTTTTCAATTTTAATGTTGAATTGTTCAGTTGAAATGAACGATTTACATTGGAAAACATAGAAATATTTTGAATCATCGAAATTGCTTATAGAACACAATTTTGTATTATGTTAAGTGTATGTGTGAATAAGAATTTTATTAAGGTAGTTACGTCTATAATTAAAACATTTTATCTAGAAATATAATTTAGAAAAAATAATGTTTGTATATCATCTTTCTATAGATGTTAGTTCATTATAACTTACGACCTTTTCGAAACAATTGAACTACAAGCTTCTCCGATTATACATTTTATTCAACAAATGAAACTGCAAAGTAAGAAGTGTCATTCTTATACATAAGAGATGACTGCACCAAATGTTATTACAAGTTGAACAAATATAATTTCTCTTAGTCAATACATACTATACTAATCAACCTTTTCTAAATTACTTTTATCAATTGACGTTTATTTGCGCAAAACGAACAAACACCATTATTCCATTAGGATTATTTTCTTTTCCATTGTCTTTGCGGATTATTACACAGAACCAATTAATCAATCGAGTTGTTAAATAATATTATTGATATAACTGCAACCTTCGATAATTTGATTTTGAATTAATATCAATTATGTGTAATGATGAATGATGTGCTAGTCAAGGAGAATATGGTTCGTTAATTAATTGAGTTACAAATTCGAACTTTTTTTTAGTGACCAATTTATATTTTCCTCGAGCAATACATTTTAGAACACGTACTTAGTCAGAAAAAGAAACTTTTTCTATTATCTTTTCCATTAAAATTGTCCTGTTTATCTGTTTGTTTTTTAGTTTTCCATGTTCTTACTTGTTTTAAGTAAAGTTGGGCGCTTAACACTCCCCCTAACATGGGATAGTGGTGTCATAATAGTACAATATAAGATCAAACTATAACCTTTTATCATGCTTATTTATATGTTGTACATTATTTGTTTCCTTTTTAGAGACAAGAAGGAAGATAATTAAGACATACTTTAATGCACCAAACATGGAACAGTAGAAGGGTCCGTAGGTGACCTGTTGCAAGGCAAAATTTCTGTCCCTATCCAATATACCCTCAATTTCCAGTGGCAGTCCAAATTTCCCCGACCATCATCCCAGATGGCCTCTATTGTATTCATTGTGAACTTGTTCTCGCCCTGAATATGCATGAAATATTTGCCACTGGACGTTAAGCAACCAACAATCAATCAATGGAACAGTAGAATAAGCCACCAACTCAGGATATACCAAATCCCCTCTATTAAAAAGGAAATCAGTTCTGCAATAGGTTTGTTTATATTACCAATTATTAGAATTTTTATAGATATGCTCAAAAACGTGTTTGAAAGTTTAACGATTAAAACCCGATGTCATAGCTCAATAGCTATACTTTGTCACACGTTCAATTGATGTAATCATCACTCGGGTATCTATTTTTAACATATTTAATGTTCCTGTCCGCTAAATATCATGCCAACATTGCATAAAATTGGAACGTAGGGGAAAACAGAATGTGTGTCTACTATCTTGAAAACTTGCTTATACAACTTATTGTAGAAGTCATCGTCATTAAACGACACATTTCATTTTCGCCAATTTATTTTCATAATCTTGAAAATTATAATAGTTCGCCAAATCAAATATATATTTTATTGCTAATCAAAGCGCCCACAAGGAGCAGAACAATCAACATTAATTACATACACATGATTAGAAGTGATTCAATATGATTAAGACACAATGTTGTAAAAAAAATAATAATATTTATTAAGACAAGTAGAAGAATACAACAAGCACAGTGTTCAATAATATAACTAGGTTAAAAAAAGGGAGGTCACTGGGTATTACTATATCTATATATCATTTAAGGAAACTTTCCTATATGAGGATAAATTTTCCAATAATTCTCCGAGTTTCTGGAGTATGAAAATATCTTCAGAGGACATTAGCCAAATAAATTGTGATTTGATATTTAAACCACTACAATTTTTAAACTGTTGTTTTATTTCATTTAAAAATTTGAAACGAATATTTGAAAGTTTGAGGCACTGAAGAAGAAAATGAATTCCATCCTCAACCTTAGTACCACACAATTTACAGATACGTTCTGACACTGTCAGATTTTTGTACCTTCCCCTCTCAATCTCTAAATCGTTAGCACTGATACGGAATTTCGTTAAGTAATGTCTATATCTAACATTTTCCTGCAAAAGGTAATTTTCTTTGCAAAATCTGCTTTTAAAAAGTCTATAAGTTCTAAGCTTGTTACAATATAGTTTATTGCCTCTGAAATCATTACTAGTATTCACTGTGTGCATGATGGCTATTATTTCAAAACTATGACAAATATAGTGACTTTTGAAATAAAATAAAAGTATCAGTAAGACAAGATCTGCAAATAAACAGTAGTATACCGCTGTTCAAAAGTAATAAATTGATTGAGAGACAAAAAATCCGGGTGGCAAGGGGAACACATCATTTATAAAAGGAAACCAAATTTAGGTAATTACCTTAACATATAAAGAAGACGATGTGATATGATTGCAAATGAAATAAATCTTCACAGGAGACCAAATCACACAGAAATTAACAACTACAGGTCACCGTACGGCCTTCAACATAGAACAAAGCCCGTACCGTATAGTCAGCACTAAAAGGCACTTTAAATGTAGATTTTGTCACTGTTTTGTGTTTGTCATGACTATTAACAAGATCTACATTATATAGAGAAGCTGAGAACATAAAACAAAATGTCCAGGTTCAACACTATAGATATTTCTTATCTTCAATAATATTCTAACTCTAAATGTGTGTGGAAGTGCATTGGTGAAGCTGCACATATACGTATCCATGAAAAAACTCAACCCTCTCATTCACAAGTGATAACTTTATCTCCAAAATAATTATTAGGAACAAGTAAATCAGACACTTACATTGAATAGAGTTATCACCCCTCACTATATTAAAATCTCATATATATATATATATATATATTTACGACCTGGGTAAACTTGAAGATACTTTAAAAAAAACTTCATCTAAACTGTTACCTATCCATTTATATAACTAGATTTTTATGATCCCGCAACGAAATTATCGGTGCCATATAGTTTTACCCTTGTCCGAAATTCCGTCATTCCGCAACACACCATTATACGGATTTATTTCTAAACGCCTTGAGATATTGGGCTGATTTTTGATATGTAAGTTAACCATGATGAGTTACAGATCAAGTTTAAGTTTCTTCCCGCTCCGCTAATTTTTGCCGAAATTACAGACTTTGGACTTTGATAAATTGTTGAAAATCATAGTTATACAGACTTTTTTCTAAACGCTTACAGATATTGGGCTGATATTAGATATGTGAATTACTCATGATGAGTTACACATCAAGTTTAACATATTTAAGTTTCGTTTTGCTCCCCTAATTTTTGCCAAAATTAAGGGTTTATAACTTTTGAGAATTGTTGAAAATCACAGTTATACAGACTTTTTTCTATACACCTCCAGATTTTGAGCTGATTTTTAATATGTTAGACTACAATCATGTTTGTGTTCACATGTGTTATTGAAATTGCAGATTTTTCAACTTTTTGAGTCGGGGCCATTCGTGTCGCTTTGACATATCTAGTTTATTATTGTTTTTAGTGGTGTAAAAAGTGATTTTATTATCAGAAAATTAGAATTATATATATATATATATATATATATATATATATATATATATATATATATATATATATATATATATATATATATATATATATATATATATATATATATATATATATATATATATATATATATATATATATATATATATATATATATATATATATATATATATATATATATATATATATATATATATTCATATGTACATATTTACACCTAATTCGTTGGATGTTGTATTTCGGTCTTAGATGCACGAATCCACCATGTATTTTAAGTTAGACGTATTTCTCCTTGTGTCAATGTAATAAGTTGAGCCAGTTTCACTGGGTTATATAGTTTGTACTGTCCTAGGTAAGAAAAATGAGGGGAAGCACCTTACAACTTATAATTTAGTAAGACAGACGCGCTTTTCGTCTACATACAACTCATCAGTGACGCTCATATCAAAATAGTTTTCTTGCAACAACATTCATTCTGTATTAAACTTGTCTCATGTACGTCACCCCGTGATAATGTATGCCTTTGAAAAACCATTAACTTTGAAAGTATAAAGAATACAAAACTCATAATTAAAGTGCAAAGCTATACGACAACGCCGCTGCTATGTTTATTAAATATGTTACACATGAACATTCAAAAACACATGTATATATATTATACACAATTATATACTTAACACAATATAATTCAAAAAAGAAAAAAACAAACCCTCCAGTCCTATCAATCCTAAATATCTCATAAATTATTAAAAAAGAGGGGACTAATTTAATAAATTTAAATTTACCAAGTGTTTAAAGAGAACCGCTTGCTTTGATACTGTCGTGCTGAATAACCGAAACTCCCGTTTTTTGACACCTATATACACAAAAAGACAAAAGAAAATAATTTCACTTCAGTTCACTACGTTCAATCGTATGAAATTATATTTATAAAGCCAAACAAGTAAATTTATAAAGCCAAACAAGTAAACAGTTGCAGAGTATGGGGATTCAAAATTCCAATTTTATGAACACACCAAATGATTCCAATTCATCTGCAGTCAATGTCTCATCTCCGGTCAAAGTATTATCAAAAGATAATCCAGACTTGCCATCTGATATAGGATTTCACATTTCAGCTTTTGATAGCTTTGTTGACAACATAGATATACAAAAAGGGATTTTACAAAGAAGATACCTACTAGAGAGAATAGACAGGATACTACTGAAGAAAAACTAAATCCCTGACGCTCAAACTTCAGCTCAATAAAGAATTCTCTGACTGAACAGATGCCTCAACAATGTTCAAAGCCTGAACAATTTCCAATTTTAACAAATACAATTCACGATTCTTACTCCTCTATCATAACTTCATTTTCGTTATCTGCAGTGTACTTAGCTACACCATTGTCAGACCAATGAATTTTGAATACCGATGACAGGGCACACGTTAAATAAGAACTGGCTAAGTTCACATGAAAATATATATGCATTTTGGTTTCTCAACAGGAATTTTAGCATGTGTAGGACAAATAAACATATATTATTCAGGTTATTTAATAGTTGTATGCTAGATATATAAAAAAAAAATACAGTTATGATGCTATCTTTGTTCATTAAATATGTTTTGTATTTCTATTTAACTGTAAGCCACCTCTCAATTAACATAAAAACTTATTTAGAAATATTTAATGTATTTTGAGAAAAGATGCATCCTTTCAACGATTTGCTCAATATGAATCCAATATGGAGTACATAATGAAACAATTAACAAACTCCGTTTAAACCACCTTTTTTTAAAGGGAAACTGTTATGAAAATGTACATTATTTCAGGAATGATTTATTTAATAATTTTGTTTTATTTTGTTAACTAACATTACATTTATTTTAAAACATCATATAAATACTCAATTCCAATGCTTTATATCATTTAAAATATGCAATCAATTTAACTGTTTTGTTGAACATGACTCAGGAAAAATATACTTATAATGCATTCTTGCTAAGTAAGACATCTAAACATAATAATTTTCACAGGAGCATATGTAAATATTTGCTTTGTTGTCAAGTTCTATTAAATAATAGTTTACAAACACCTTCAAAAGGCCAGTAATAATGGTACATCATCCAAAAAAAAATCATGATCACTAAATATTGCCATATATTTTTTAATCATGATAAAGAGACTGTAAAAGTGCTATTTCTTTTATACTTTATTTTTGCCACATGAACTGCTGATGATTTTACTAAAATATGTTCATCGTATTATAGTTTTTTTCAAGGGCAATATACAAATAGGGGAAGTGGCATAAGGCCATTAAGGGAGGATTTGACTGAATTTTTATTTTTCAGTAAAGGAAATATGGACCAAAACATAATTATACAGAACATCAGGAATATGCGTTTGTTCAGGTAATTATTCACTATTTAACGATGAGGACATTTCTTACCGTAAACTAATCTAAAAAGATCCAGCATGACTATAACATGTATAACCTGAGATGAGTCGATTTTCGACTGGATTCTTGTTTCCCAATCCTCCGGTATTCTGTTTGGTGTTTTGTATAGTGTCTTTGTCTTGTGGTTCTTTTTTTTTTCGTTACTTTCCATGTCGTTGTTACTTTATAATCGACTCAAGAAGTTAAATATTCCTTTGATAATTACTTTTTATCCCTTTCAGTGTTTAAAATGGTGTTATGTTTTCAAACTTAATAATGATGATAAATTATTGTTTTTTTGATAAAATTACCAGCATTAAATTAGACTTATATTTAAAAGAAATGTTACACATATAAAACTTTCGTTTTAATTTGAAGTCAATACATTACGATTTCTTTTAATCTATTTTACTCCAATATTTGTCTTTTGTGGTTTGTCTCAAAATGTTTGATATTTTAAAGCCAGTATATCGCCTACACATTTTATATGTATACTTAATAAAAGATGACTGTATTGTATTTGAAGCTTTGCGAACGTCCATCGGCAGTTTAACTGTCGCAAATTTAGATTATTTGGCCACAGTTATCTCTTTTCTAATGCAAATCAAGTACATAATTCAATATCAATCATTATTTCAGTGAACAAATTTCATTAAAGAAATTTTCGCGAAAAGATTATATCTTCTTTGGTCCCTTAACTAGCTGACATCATAGGCATGCTTCCAGCGTCAAATGTAAACACCGGGTGTTTTCTTGCTTTTGACCGCTTCAATATGTAATAAAATGTTATACAAAGAAGATTTTTAGGTCATCATGTGAGGGTTTTTTTTCTTATTTATGTAGAAATCCATGTCAGTACATTCCGCAACTCAAAATGTCGTCTTCTTTAGTTACAGACAAGGAGATGGTGAAATTTACGCTTACTGTCATCCAATTTGATACCTACAAATAATTGCATTAGAAATCTATTTAATTGTTAATTATTTGAATTCATACTGTCGAACAGACAAAGTCTAACTCGATATCACGGAATGTTCAACAACCGGAACATTAGTTAAGACTAGCATACTATATCAGTTAAGCCTCGTTAAAAGTCATACTAAATACAACGCTCAATGCAATTGACATGAAATGCTTCTCGAAAGTATAAGCTTAGCTTAAAATTTGTAAATTTTGCAACAATAGTCAGTTAGATTTACAAAGTACAATCAATGATATATATTGATAGATACAACATAATTCAAAAACTAAAATGAAAGATTTAAATGGATTTCTGTATATTCCGATTAACTGTGTATCTGTGTTTAAATAATGTTTAATTAACCTTTGGTTTCATTATTACTAATGGAAAATTCTCTAAAAAAAACCCGAAATAGTTTTTGTTGAGTCTACATAACCCTTAGGTTAGCCGCGTTATCAAACATACTTATTCAGATGTATATCCTAGTTTGCTTGTGATGAGACTAATATGTTCAATGGATACTTATTATTTGAACTTTATACAGATTTTTTTGTGGAATTGTTTGACGAAATATGTGACTTGTACAGGTAAGATTTAGATCCTAGTTTTCCGCTACAATTTTAAAGGTAAAGTTTCCATCGTAAAGTTCAAAGGATACAGTTTTGATCCAACAGTGATTTCTTTTTGACAAAGCACACAATCTTGATTTTCACTTTTGAATTTTTAATCAAATAATACTTTAATGTGCTTCTTTACACGATAAATGAAGTCGGCAAAATTTCTGGCATTTACTCAAAATTTAAAGACTTGTATCCTTGTTATCTCTGTTATACTTCTTCGTTATTGGATTTTCATGAGTTAGGATAAATCGGCATTTTAATAAAATAAAAAAAAAAAAAAAACAATTCGGTGTTTTGTTCCTTACGGATAATATTCATATATGAGCAAGCCCAAGGTTAGTTTTGAAAAGATGGGGTCCATATTCACGTTTTCAAGCTATTAATTTAAAATTGTCGAAAAATTATCTTTTCCCCATATGTCACAGTTTGACTTGGCAAAAAATGTCCTTTCATGTACGTTAACAACGGCATTACCTTCCATGTAACTGTATAATATGCCGTTAGTCCTGTAAGTAAAGGTTTGGCATGACAACTTAAAAGCATTCTTTTTGTTTATTGTATCAGACGTTAAAGGATTACACACATTGGTGTTATTAAATCATTTTGACAATTTAACTCAAGAATGACATTCCAAATATAAACTCTGTGAACATGTATGTGTTTTGTCATTGGAATACTTATCTTATAAATCACATGATGGCTGTTAATAGAAATTAAACCCAAAAAGGGACCTATGCTATGTGCAATATATTTTTTTTATTACCTCAAAAAGCAACACGTTAACCGAAAAACGACTTCTAATTGAATAATCAACCTAGATCATATGTAAGGGTACTGAAAATATGTCCTCCATACAATGTTACATGCTAATGATATCAATAGAAAGATATTCAGATACATGTTTTTGTCGTTCACAAAAACCAATAGTCGATTTCTAATTACCGATTTTTGACCCCGGTATTAATATTTTTCCACAGGTTACCTTGTCTGTATTAGGACATCCTGGTACTCGGTCTATCAATGACTATATCATCGTAAAATAGTAGTTCTCCCCAAATTGCACCGATCATATATTAAATTTATCTTTTTTTGTGTTCGTTGTTGTCCCGATCTCGAGTACCAGGCCATCAAGTCATAAAACTTTCGAGTCAGTTTTTGTACATCTCATCATTTTTTTACGCTCAACAGATCAAACATGATAAGCACATATCAATTTTTGTTCAAGCAAACTGATTGTCAACTCAGGTTTATACACAAAATCGATTTAGCCTCATAACGGATCATAGAATGTTAATTAAACTGCAGCAGATCTCACAAGAACAGTATTTGATTTATATAAATCATTTATGGATTAAACTTTATCATCTTCTAACATCCAAACTGTGAGGTTTAGACAAATATTTTCGATGATACGTTATTGAAATTCCGTTTCTATTTTTAGATATATATTCAGCTTATTTTCCAATATTTCAATTTCTTATTTTTATTTGTGAAAGAAATGGTGATTCCTGCGATACTGTGGCTGCATTTTTTTTCTAACCAAAATTTTGTAAACGTTGTGTGGGGTTTGTTGTTTTTTTTCTAAACGCTACGAAAGTAGAAACAAATACAACGTTTAATAAGTCTTTACTGACCCTGTTTGAACTTTCAATTATGCATCAAATGTTGTTGGTAAACATATTTTTTACAAACGTCGAAAAAATATATCGTTAAATCAAGTTTAAGTTAGAGACAAATGCAGAGTTTGTACAAGCAAACGACGAACGACAAACTGTAGATGCATCTTTAGCGATTGTATAGTTTGTCAAAGTTTATGTAAACAAACTTTTTATTTTAGTTTCTTGTGTACAATTTGGAGTTTATTTAGTATGACATTCATTATCACTGAACTAGTATATATATTTGTTTAGGGGCCAGCTGAAGGACGACTCCGGGTGCGGGAATTTCTCGTTGCATTGAAGACCTGTTGGTGACCTTCTTCTGTATGGTCGGGTTGTTGTCTCTTTTACCCATTCCCCATTTTCATTCTCAATTTTATGTTACAAACAAATGATCAAAACATGTGAGGGCTTAGTCGTTTGCATCGTTTGTGTTAGAAAGAAATGCACCCTGTGTTTGAAATAAATACTGAGCTCTGATAACCTTTCACCATATATAAATTTAATGGTAGTTCTTACAAATAGGATTTTAATATAAAGGAGTTGGTCCAGTAAGACCCCTTTTTGGCCCCTAAATATAGCAGTTTTATAGAATTGTTAAAATTATAACTTTTAGTTATTTATTGGAAAGTAGAATGCCTCTGTTACATAAATATGGGCTGTTTTTGACAATACAATACACATATATCGGGAACTAGCATCATTAAGTCATGCTAAATTACTAAAATCTTCACAAATTAAGTATTTTATTTAAATTTTAGACGATTTCCGCTTTAAATGAAATTGGCCGCATTTGTGTTAATTCTTAATATTGAAATGTAAGTTGTAATTGATGATAAAACATAACATGCATATAAAGGTTGAGAATGAACACGGATGCGGCCACTTTCATGTTTGACAAAAAAACATCTTTTTGGCATATTTGATAGATTTTTCATATTTGAGCTTGAGTTGGAGCGTTTTTAATGACTAAATCAGTTAAAATCTTTCACGTAAACTAATTGAATCTACTGAAATAGACACTTAAAAATGTTTAAAAAGTGTCTAACATCCTTCGCCAGATGAACTTAAAATTTGAGGCCAAAATCGGCTCTTACTGGACCTACTCTTTTGCAACTCAAGGTACCACGCTCGTAAAGCTATTTTAACTTTGTATTTCTATTTATAGACTCAGATTTGAATGATGCTTGATGTTTCTATATGTGAATTGTCAACAACGTTAAGGCGTCTGTGTACAAGGTTACAATTTCCATGAGGTTTATAGCAGTACATCGAATTGATTAGGATTGGTTTTTTTTAAAGATACAAAAATACATAAGGGATAATCAGACTCATAAATCGAAATGACAATGCCAATGGCAAAACTCAATTTATAATCGATCTCAATAATTTTATCTTTGTCAACATTTGAAATGCTTTTATGAATTAATGTCTTGTGTTTTCATATTTTACAGATGGTACATACATCGGATGTTTTAAGGACGATTTTTACAATCCAATACTGGAAGCATCCTTCATAAATGAGCCATCCATGACAATATCAAATTGCATATCAATATGTGAAGTGAAAAGACATACATTTGCAGGCTTAAGGGTAAATTTTTTATATGTGTCATTTTTGTGGCCTTTTCCATTTTATTGTACGATCTTTTATAGTTGATTTTGTGGTATGGGATTACTTATTGTTGACGACCGAACTGTCTATAAAATTCTATGTCATTTGGTCCCTGCTTGAGTTTGTCTCTTTTGAAATCACACCACATCATTTTAATTTTATATTTAGACAAACAATATCTGACAGATTAACTTAATATTTTATCAAGCAGATTTTGTATGTTATTCGACTTTTATTTTTTTTTTTTTTGTCTGAATATCTTCTACCTACAAATAATAACTGGCATAACATATATTGCATCCCTTTTTTTGGTATTAAAAATGATACGAGAAGGACAAACAAAACATAAATGAAGGAAAAACAAAGGCCGTACGGTCGCCTTCCATTGCTAACATCCGATTGGGGAATAGTGGTCTCATTGACAAGCATACCACATCTTCCTATTTTTGAATATATCACGTCCAAAAAAAGAAACCCTGCTCATGAAGGGTAAGCAGATCTTGCTCCAGATGTGACACCCGTCGTGTTGCTCATGTTATTACAAATCCGGTAAATAGTCTAATTTGGTAGGTCACATTCATGAAAGGGAAATAAAGTATTCAAGTCTTAAATTTCCTTTAAAATAGTCAGACGGATGTTGTAATTAGATTGATCCGTTTTTATTCCATAATAATTTGCAATAATCACCATATGTCGGGAAAGTAAGTTAAACAAATGGTACAATAAAAACGCTCGACTTTACATGTATTTATCACATAATGAGTTCAGTTATTTGGGTTGATCGAAAACTGATTGATAAATATTGATACGATCATTTTTAAAGGGGCACTGGCTGTCACATTCTGTTCACCGATTTTGACTCAAATTCTCATAAAAGACTTATAACTTTCAAAAACGTATATCCAAATAACAGAAAATAAAAATTCTAAAAGAATCAATTTCCAATGCACGACATCGATAATGTAAATCCTCATTTCGTGTGCATTTTAGTCTAGACGCCATATAATCAACTATCGAGTTGACCTCCTAAGACTGCCAACGGTTACATAACCCGATATAATCATAAATATAGATATAAATAGATTCATACATTTTTTTTATTTTGTAGGTCTGTTGGACTTCCTATTAAAAAACATTTATGTTAATAATCGTATTCGACCTGTACAAAAATGTGTTTTTGTGGATCGAATCAGTCAACAAAACAGTTTACCCTTGTTTTACTTTCAATGTTAATATTCATTTACCTTAATCAATGAACACGAGAAATTCATGCATAATCCATTTCTAGCTAAGGGGTTAAATTGAGGTCACATGAATACGGATTTTATGAGGTCGAATTATTCACTTGCAAGTGAATCATTCATCATCGATGTTTCTTAGCTCAATTTGACAAAACTGAACTTCTCTAGCTGCTACAAACTAACCATTATTTCCTCATCTCACTTTCATTGATTGAACAAAATACTCTTATTCTAATTTGTGTCTTTACCTCTTAGTTAATGCCCCTTTAACATTGATACAAATATATCAGTTGTTTTGATCGTTTAAGAGTTATTAAACTCAATTACCAAACATTGATTGTGTAAAAAATTTACAAATTCGTTATCGTTGTCGATCATGTTAATGAATTTTGTAAACGGAGGAGGTCGATACTGTGTATCAAATCTTAAAAAAAAATCCATTTTTGAAATGATATCTCTATGATTTGCGAGTTTGGGGTTTCTTTTTTTTATATTTGTATAGATCTCTGTCGATCAATAAGCAATTCATCAACGTAATCACGTTGAACTGAAATAATTTACAGAAGTGATATGTTATAATCTAACCTATCCACACTATAGTCAAGTAAAGACACTACAGATGATTTTACAACTAGTTTCATGTAAACCCATTCTTCATATCAAGCAACCAAACCAACTTGGAGAACAAAATGGATACAAACAAAAGAATCGAAGAAGGAACCTTAACACTTAAGAAAAAGGGAAATGTATAAAGAAAATAATGACGGGTTATAACATGAGCAACAAACCACCAACCTTACTCCGAATTAAGTGAAACAGCACCACGAAAGTAGTTTAAAAAATGTGTTTTGCTTTTTGTTGAAGGCCTGCATTGTCCTTTGTCGCTTACATCCTCCTCCTTTGATACATGGTAGAAGATTGTCTCATTGTTAATCATATAACATCTATTTAATGTATTGGATCATCGGGGTTTTTTTTTATTATGCACGATTACAACTTCAGAATGATCAGTTACTGAAAAAGAGGTCATATAAGATTTGGTTTTTTTTTATGTTGCTTGCTTTACCTCAATTCCAAATCATTTTGTCCAAATTTAGGACATACTATCAACAGATTGTACAAATTAGAAGCCAATGTACAGGGTTCGATAAAGAGCCGAACATGTTGGCTAGATAGCAATTTCAATAGGAGGCACCGTATTTCATTCTACCTTTCTGACCGGACGCAGTTGTGAATTTATACATTCAAGGCAGTCAAACGATCGAACGACCCGAGTTTATATTGCCATGCAGTCGGAAGCATAGCAATATTTCTGAACCCAGGTCACATTTGTAAACATTCAAAACTACCTCCGTTTTAAAGACTGAGATATGCCTCATTTCACTTTATACGGAAGTGAGATTGATAGAGGTGATGTGGTGTCTTGAAAATCGTGATGAGACAAGACCTTGTCGACCAAACAAATTGAAGAGATATCTAAATTATTTACGACTTTCATAAATAAAAAACAAACCAATACAGAATCAATTAAATATGTAACCTCCACTTCTTATAACATATATACATTTTTTCGTTCTATTGAGATCATCTCATCAACCATAGGATTTATTTTGAAATTGATTTGTAAAGAAAATTGTATTAATTAGCTATTCAAATCAATATAAAAAAAACTGCTCGATATTGATAATGCCATGATGCATGGTTCAAACATGTACAGGTTTTCATTGCAGAATTTTTGTGATGTGTTCACTCTTATGGGGGGGGGGGGGGGGAATAAAACTTTGAGTAAAATGCAATCAATACTGATTTGATAATTATTATTATATAATATGAAAGTTACATTAATTTTGTCTTTGTGTTGTTTGTAGTATGGGACAAAATGCTTCTGTGATTCAGTCATTACGATAGATCTGACATTAGTACACCTTGCTGATACGGAGTGCATTAGGCCTTGTGGTGGTAATGCTACACAATATTGTGGAGCCTGGCTCAAACTAGCTCTCTACCAATTAGGTCGGTATAATTTCAACATACAATCTTTTCATACAGTATTTTTGATTTGGTAAATTTCTTATTGTCAGCACTACACGAAATTATCAATATCATATGTTTAAAATACTTTCCATAAAAAAAATTTGAAAGTGCTGATAATTAGTCTTTTCCCTTATTCTATTAATGCATAATGTGGCAAACAAATTGTATTGGTCGGGTTTTTTGTACCGAAAAATGTTATTGCTTTATCGTATTAGTTGGGTTTCAGTAAGAAAAGGCTATCTGCAATGTTTTTAAATAAAATATTTGAAACCCCAAATAAAAAAAATACATTGTAATGGTGCTTTGAAATACCCAATACATTTGTTTATGACACAGAAATGTTTAACTGCAATATAATGTAGGATTAATTACCTACAACTGTCAATTTCAAGGGATTTTTTTTCGACCTATTTTCCTATACAACCGGATGTGACGTACCATGATTTGGTGATATTACACCTTAGCTTTGGCCTTCTGTCCAAACATATTTAAAACTTTGGCCTGACTAAAATTTCCACATGTGATTATGAACCTACAGAAACCATTTCGTGTAACTATATTTTCATATGTATACGTCAGTTACTTACAATTACTTTTAGTTTGTTTAATAATCCTTCTTTTCTTTACCATCCTAACGAAATAAAAATGGTTTACCAACTCAATTTGGTTAAGTGACTTATTGTTTGATTTTGAAATGTAAAAAAATAAGTGATATCGGGTACAAAGACATGAAAGATTAAGTTCCTTTTTAAAATAGTCAAAGCGGACTCTATATATGTATATTATATGTATGAGAGTATGTTCGGGTTTCTTTTTCAGTTTGTCACAAACATGTTTAAATTTAATTATTTGACAATGACGATTATTATTATTTTTTTTAATTCAGGTAATTTTTCAAATAGGATATTTAATTTTGTTTGGCCAACTGTCAAATTGTAACTGTTGTCTCGACCCTGTGACAATAATTTAGCTTTTTTATTTCATGTAATTCAACAGAATATTCGAAACATATTTAGTTAGTAATCAGACTAAAACCACGCCCAATTTTGATGATATTTCATCCCCTTTATTTAATCTGAAATCATTTTAAAACTTTACAGTTCAGATAGTTAATCTAAAATTCAGAGATACATCTAGAGATTTTGATAAACTATTTATCATAAGTATGGTGCCATCAGCATATTGTAAGATCTTAAATTCTACAACATGTACAAATTGTAAAACAAATAATAATGATAATCGATTTGGTTTGTAATCTTGAAGGAACCAAGTAATCATATCTTGTTTAGTGTAATGGACATATAACATTTACTATAACAATACTATATTAATGTTTTATAATGAGCAAATAGCTTTAGACTTATACAAAACAATGAAAATGGTTATGTTTCAATTCCAGGGTCGCGTCCCTTTTAATTCCTTCAAAGGCTTTAGTAATATTATATAAATGTAGTTTTCTCTTCTACAAATAAATCCTTAATACTTTACGATAGCTTTTGAATATCATTATCATGTATACCAATACTCTAAATGATATTTTACACTGTATCAGTCGAAAAGAAAGTCAATAGAAAAATGAACGTTCCATTCTACAAATATCCAGTCAGTAATTGGTTTTGATTAATAATGAATTATTTCTTATTACAATGTCATTTCAATTACCAAATTCCTCTAGTATATCACTACACCATGTTATTTAAAAAGTTTCATCTATCCTGTATGACAATCAAACTAGAAAATCATGTATTACTCAAGACTAATGTCAAGACACGTTTCTTGCTTTTTTTTTTTTTTTTTTTAATGAGTCGAATATGCAATCATTAGCTACATCTACACTTGGACAACTATTTGTATTATAGAACACATTTTACTTTTAATTTCTGTTAAATTTCTATAAATTAATGTGCGGTATTTTGTTTAATTTCACCGAGTAAATGTTCCTCTTGTTGAGACCGGCACTTCACACTTTTACGAAATATGCCCCTCGATATGCAAATAGAGACATTTTTCTTATACCATTAATAATAGTCATCTCTCCTCAACGAAAAAAGTTTTATTCCTTGTGTGGTATGTACAATTGTTGAACGTTTCCTAAATGCGAAGAGCTAAAATGTATTTTTCCTTTTTCAATGTTAAAAATGTTATAAATTTTCTACTGCATATCACACTGACCTTCCAATTTTCAACCAAAACTCTAGCCATTAGCAAGGTTTGAGTTAGCCGTAATGAATAAAACGAAAGGAGTTTAAAATCACTTTTGATCTTTTAACTTATTTGTGTAGTAAAAAATGCCTTTATAACGCCAGTTTTTAATATTCACAATACTGTTTATTGTTTTTCGATTTCAGACATACTACCAGAATTAACGAAATCTATTGCCCAAATCAGCTCAACGCCAAAGATTCCACTACATTCAACTATGCTGTCGACATCCGATATTACTACTCCAAATTCTGCATTTACAGGATCTTCAACAGAGACGTTCGACACTACTGCATTAACTAGTATGGAACCTACCGTCTCGATGTCCTCAGAGACTACCTCTTCAACAGGTACGGCAACTACTGCTTTACTAACTTCTGACACTTCTTCGCGTGTTCCTATAAACACTTCAACAAATTTGATAATGGCAACCGATCGTGTGATTTCTACTGTAAATATGAATAACAATACATGCAGTTGTCTTTGCTACAATGTAAACTCTCAAGCATTTAAGGAAAAAGTCGAAAAACTCATCAAGGAGATTGAAATTAACAAAAAGTTAACGTCGTTATATGTAAACTCAAAAATATGTATGCAAGATGAGAGAACGTCATCTAAAACTATAGGAACTGTAGGTGTTTTGTGCATGTGCGTTCCACTGTTAATGATAGTTGTTTTTGATATCAGTAATTGCTTTGGTAAAGATAGATAATACATTTGTCTACAATATAAATGAATTTTCCAAAAGAATATTTCTTGGAACATCGAATAAAAATTTGAAAACAACATGGTTTAATAATTTCTTGCGTCCGAAGCGCTTTTCTGGATTTACCTTCGTCAGGAACGCTCAAAGCCAAAATTTGTAATCCGAAGATATGTAAGTACTGAATAAAAGTTTCGTTATATTTTGTATACATACTTTTAATTTATGTAGTTGAAACTTTTCTAATTACATAGAAGTCAATGAAAAGGGACAAAGTAGTATCAATATTGCCTTATATCAAATGATTAAATGCTGATTACTAGTATGTTAACTATAGGAAAAGATGAAAAAAATGTATTAACCTTTCAACTCACAGCGAGATTATGTTATAATACATATTAATATAATATAAAAATCACCTCTTGGTTTGAAATGTCTCCTTTAAGGTTTCAATTTAGGAATGCAAGATATTTTGTTAAAACGGTACATTTATAGTCTATTCAAATTTCGAAAAATTTCAAAAGAAATTTAAATAAAGACGTTATTTGAAAAAGGGAACAGCTACAAATAATGAGTTCAGACAAGAAACCCTGTTATTCTGAGCATGATATCAAGATGAATTCTGCTTACATCAAGACATATCATCCTAATTGGAAAAACCATCAGACCTGACTTTTTTTCGTTGCTATTCGCTGCAAATTTATACAAATGTTTAAGTCATTGATATTACAGAGTCTGTATTAAACACCATTTCGAACCACTCACATACAACAAAAGCTATGTGAGCCCGTACTTTATTTGTTGGGGTTTTTTTTTTTAACTTTTTTAATTCGAGCGTCACTGATAAGTATAGACGAAACGCGCGTCAATCCTGGTATCTTTGATGAATTTCGTCTACTAAAGACTAGTCAGTGACGGTCGAAGAAAAAAAAATAAAAATTCTAAATATAGTACGAAGTTAAAGAGCATTAATTGTTCTCCTCAAAGATTTCAAGAGATAATAGAACTCATGCTAACTTTGATTAAATAGAACCTAATTTTTTAGGTAAATGACAGTCCATTCATTAAGTTTTGTAATAAATTGATTATCAATAATTGTTAGTGAATGGTGATGGGATATTAGATAATGTTTTATTTAACCAATTTTACTGTTTACAAGTTTTATTGTAAACTGTTAGTGCCATGTTTATGGCCATTTAACTATTTAGTTTTTAAATTAAATATGTCTACTATTTTTATTAAGGTCGTATTGACGTACATGCAGTATTTATTTTCTATTAAATTTATTGATAAAAAAGATTCGTGTAATTTATTTTCTATAGGAAATTAAAATTTTAAAAATCAAACTCTTGTTGAATTGTCATTATTTACAGTGTCTTTCGACAAATTAATTCAATGAGAAAAAAAGATTTTTATTTTCTATCTGACATTGTGTAATGTGCTATTTTCGTTTACTTTGCAGAGTGAATTTCTTTTTTAATATCATAGAACATGTAGTGTTTGTGAATAATAATACTCTAAGGAAAAGAAAGAAAAAAAACAGTAGAAATTAACGTTCAGATCTTAAATAGAAAACCATCGTAGTTGCCAGGAAAAGAGCATATTGAGGTTATGAATGAACGTTCCTATCATGATGAATATTTGTATACAAATGAATATGTATGCGTCAGCAACTGAAATTACCCTCTGTTGTTTGTGAGGTTCGTCTTGTCCACTTTTAGTTTTCTATGTCGTGTTTTGTTTCGTGTTTTATATGTCGTGATTTCTATAGTGTTTTCCATATTGTCGGTTTTTATCTTTGCTCTTAAGATCTTTGTCAAATAGTGCAAAAGAGGGACAAAAGATACCAGAGGGACAGCCAACCCAGTAGTCAATAATGTGGTCATTTTTATAAATTTCATGTTAACAAAACCTTCAATTTATCGAAAAACTAAGGATTTTTTCATCCGAGGCATAGATTGCCTTGGCTGTATTTGGTACAAGCGTTACTGATGAGTCTTATGTAAACGAAACGCGCGTCTGGCGTAATTAACTATAATCCCGGTACCTTTGATAACTATAATCAAACTCATAGATTCAAAATAAACTGACAACGCCATGGCTGAAATAAAAAAAAACAAAAAAAAAAACACACAAATAATAGTATAGAAAACACAACAAAGAAAACTAAAGACTAAGCAACACGAACTCCACCAAACACTGGGGTGATGTCAGGTGCAACATGGCACAGAATACTCTTTTTCAACCAATATAAAAATTACTCATATAAACAGAAGGTATACTAATTGTTTTACAAACGTAAATCAAAAGAAGCATGAGCAGATGGCATTAAACTAAGATTTGTAAAAGAACTATTATGTGAAATTGCACCAATACTTACCGTCATCGTAGAGAAGTCAGTTAAAACCGGTATTGTACCAGATGACTGGAGATAGTCTGACATGTGTACTGAAAACTACTGCACTATATCCTCGACATGTGTTTGTTACAAACTTTAGAACCACATCATAAAACATGCCGATAATCACAACATATATTTCCCTTACAGCATGGATTTCGCAGAGGTCGTTCCTATGAAATACAACTACTTGAATTTTTAGATAATAAAGTTTCACATTCTCTTCTCATTTACAAGTTTTAACATTACGGGATATAGGAAAAATAAAATTTTTGGATTCAAAATTAATCAATCAATCGCCGTAGCTGGTAGTTTTATAGGGGATCTGATAATGTAAAAGAGGGACGAAAGATACCAAAGGGACAGTCAAACTCATAAATCTTAAACAAACTGACAACGCCATGGCTAAAAATGAAAAAGACAAACAAACAACAGTACACACGACACAACATAGAAAACTAAAGAATAAACAACACAAACCCCATCAAAAAACTAGGGGTGATCTCAGGTGCTCCGGAAGGGTAAGCAGATCCTGCTACACATGTGGCACCCGTCGTGTTGCTTATGTGATAACAAATCCGGTAAATAGTCTAATTCGGTAGGTCACATTCATGAAAGGGAAGGAGATTGTAGTTACGACGTAAGGAACATATCCGATAACATTTGTGAAACGGTTATTCCATAACGGTCAACCAACTCGTGATGGCGTCCGTAAAATTTACGAAGGGATGATTTCAACTTCACCATTTGGAACTCTTGGTTTAATATCTTCCTTGTGAGCAGCAACCCTCTATCAAGAAAATCATGATAGGAAATGCAAGCACGGGAATATCGTATCAATTGGGAGATATATACCCCGTATGTAGGTGCTGCTGGAATGTTGCTACTTAGAAATGGAAAGTTCACAATTGGAAAGCTGAAATCACCTCTTTTGTCGTAAAGTTTTGTTTTCAACCGACCCTCATTGTCAATTTCTAGATGTAAGTCAAGATATGAGGCCGACTTAACTGTATCTGTAGTATCCTTTATCTCTAGCTCGATTGGGTAGATGCGTTCCACATGGTCACCAAATTTTGAATTATTTAGTGAAAGAACATCATCTATATAGCGAAAAGTAGAGTTAAAGGATATTGCTAAATTCTTATCTTCATTCAAGAAGTCAGGGGTTTCACAGGGGTCAGTCCTTGGTCCAAGTGGTTTCTTGTATTACATTAACGATAGTCCAACTGATATATCGTCTACAGTGCGTTTATTTACATATATCACAATAGTTCATTTGGCAAACAAATCTTGTTTTGAGACATCCACATAAAACGATCATTACAAATTAGCACATAGTAGACTACGAGGAAAATGGCATTCGAATCAGCTGAATGGAATTTTATTTCAGTTTCCAGAAATAAAAAAAAAACAATTACCTCTAACTACACATTACATAATCACTATTTAGAACATGTAACGACAGCAAAATATTTGAGGGTAATCATCAGATCAGAAATCTTTTAGTTGGATGTACACAAAAAACTAATAGCTCCCTAGTCATTCTAACGGGGAATCTAAATCTTATATCAATATCCAGAGCTAATGTACATGCAAGTTCTCAGAAAGACGGCTACATGTCTTGTAACCAAAAAATACAGACAAACCTGAAGCGTTGGTAACATGTTACAACATCTTGAATGATGCAGTCACTTTGACCGACGAACAGATTCACGATTTGTTATGCTATATAAAATATAACAAAAAAGAAAAATAATCAATCAACAAAAAAGACAACAATACAATAAAATGTGGACAGCTTCCAAATTGTATCCTAGAAAACATAGTGCAAAAAAATATTTTTTCCCCAGAACAATAACCGACTGGGACATGCTACCCGAGAACATCATAAATTAATCAATAGGTATAGATTTTCAAATCTTCAGTTTCAAAATCTTCAATATTTAACTCAACTACTTGCATCAAACTAATTGTACATTTTTTTTCATTCTTCATCTATTTCAATTTGCATATATATTAAATATGTATTATTGTTAGTATGTTATCGTCTTGTGAAATAATCTGCAATTTGTTAAAGTGGTCACCGTATGGTAGAAGATGGAAGACAAATACCATTGAATTAGGCTGTACAACATTAAACCAAGTACAATGTCTAGACACCAAGAAACGTCTGACCAGAAACAGGCAGTTTCTGCATCAGTACATCATCAAGTATTAACTCAACCATGTACACAACTGAATATTGCTGAGAATAAAGTTGTTAAACTTGCAATGATAGCAGATTATTTTTTATCTTCAGAAGATTTGTCCCTTAAAAAATATGAATTCATTATTGATTTTTATTTTATATTTTTTAAATTGGATGAAAGTTAATATTCTGCTATCTAAATTCTTAGTGCCATTGATTTAGAAAATTGAATCTAAAATTAATGAAAAATAACCAAAATCGCCTTATGTATGTTACTATTTTAGTAGATGAAAGCATTGCCATTACTTACCCTAAATAAATCATCAATTCGTAAACTGTATCCCTACGAGATAAATCATACTCTGATGGAAATGGCGAAGGTTCGACATCAGTTATCAAAGAGGAAATGCCAAAACAAAGATTCAAATGACAAAGTTATTGAATTTTGATCTGATTGAGTAAATGTCATGTCAGGTACTGATAAAGGTGTTAAAGGAAGGTTGGTGGAAATAAACATACACTTGGTATATTTACACTGAATGAATCATAAGATAGCTCTGCACAAGTTTATAAGCAACAGAAGATATTTCATTTATGAAACATTATCAGGCATGTCAAAGTTCTGTATTTGATAATTTCAAAGCTTCGTCGAAAAGAGAAGGTGACTTACATAAAGTTCAGCGTATACTGAATGGACCAGCATTAACATGCAAGGAGATACATGCCGCCCGATAGTTTTCTGTCTGTTTTATCTTTTCGTTGGCATGTTCAGCGGGATGAAATCCATGCTGAGAATTTGTCCCCTCGTAATCTGAATCCAATTATCTCGAGTGAAATAAAAGTGCATAAATGAATATTAATAGGACACATAATGTATGAAATTATTAATATTTGATGAAATTTCTACTGGAAATATTATTGTCATTAAACTTGCAAGTAATCACATCATGAAACAATTTGGAAAACCATAAAAGGTCAAAAGTATTCCCGTCACAGTGTGGACGAGCGCAAAACTAATGTTGGTAACACTTAATTATTTTCCATTATCTTGTTTGTCATGTGCGTTCGATTACAATGATTTCCGCCTCTCATTCTCTCAGAGGCCTTTCTAATGGGATTAAAAGAATAAAAGAGTAAAGCTCTTGCAAAAAAAAAAGAATATTTAAGTATTCAACATTAAAATGAACACACACGGTTAAAGTCCTCTGCTCGTTTTAAGTATCATTCATAATATGCGTTCAGAACCTTTGGCGACCCCAAAGTGTAAACGTACAACAGGTACGATGAGATAATTCAGCATTAATGAGAAAGGTTCATCTAATCTGTGCCAGCCAATTGATAACCTGAGCGCGCAAAGAAATAGTCTCGTCCACAATGCTATTATTTTATATTTTAATATATTTTAACTAGTTCACTGTACATTGTAAGCAATTTCACGAAATTGAATTATCTCTATCATTAAGAGAAGAAAACATTAAAACATAATGAATCGTTCTTTAATGAATCACTTTTTTATAAATACAAATATTTTTTTTTGTATCTACTTTTCTGTTTTTCAATTGCTATTTTCGAGTACTAAATGACCCTTGAATGATTTTTTATATCGATGACCATTCTTTTTAAATATCTTTTGTCAATAAGCCGCATGTCTGGTTGATTTGGATACTTGTGTAGACGACCGTTTTCTGACTTAACCCTTTAGCAAAACATGTGTTACATAGTTTCGTTCAATACTTTGGGTTATATAGCAATATACAATTTACAAGATTTGGAAAATCAAAAGCTTATACACATCAAACGAATGGATAACAACTGTAATAATCCTGATTTGGTACAGGCATTTTCTTATGTAAAAAATGGTAGATTAAAAGATATAACCACTTTCACGTATAGCAGAACTAGTAGAACGCGGAAAAATTTGCTAATCTAGATTTTTCTTTTCTTATTCCTTCTTTCAAATAGGCGACAATATTAGATTTAAGAAAATTATTTCAAGTAACAATCAAAACAGCACGACTCTTTCACCGAAACATAAAGTAGAACGTAACGGAAAAAAGCAAACATTTCTAAAAAAATAATTATAAACTCCGGCCATTTACCGAGGTTAAAAGGATACATGTATCTTTAGTTCATAAAAAAAAACATATTTTATATATTGTCAACTTTTAACCTCTTAATTGGATGTAAAACATCACATGTGACTGTTCTCCGATTAAAGATTTCTTGTATATATATATAAATACAGTTATTCATTGAAAAGTCTATATATTAATTGTCATTATGGATCGACGAGCCATTTTGGTGATTTTATTTTTGATTAACGTGTCATTTTTAGACGCATTGGAAACGGTTCATATATATGTAAGCTGTTCTGGTTCAGATAGCAATGAAGGGTAAGCTCTATATTATGGAAATCCAACGGGGTCAAAATTCTTAATTCGTAACTTGTCAATTCGTAACTTGTAACTGTGTAATTTCTAAATTGTTAATTCGTAAATTGTTAATTTGTAACTTGTTACTGTGAAATTCATAATGCTTAATTCGTAAATTGTGAATTTGTAACTTGTACCTTTGTAGTTTCAACATTCTGAATCGGTAAATTGTCATTTTGTTACTTGTAACTTATGGAAAGCCAACGGGGTCAAAATTCTTAATTCATAACTTGAACCTGTGTAATTTCTAAATTGTTAATTCGTAAATTGTTAATTTGTAACTTGTTACCGTGACATTCATAATGCTTAATTCGTAAATTGTCAATTTGTAACTTGTACCTTTGTAGTTTTAACACTCGTAACTGTGCAATTTCATAATGCTTCATTCGTAAATTGTCAATTTGTAACTTGTACCTTTGTAGTTTTAACACTCGTAACTGTGCAATTTCATAATGCTTCATTCGTAAATTGTCAACTTGTAACTTGTATCTTTGTAAATTCAACATTCTTCATTTGTTAATTGTCAATTTGTAACTTGTAGATTTCGAAATTCTTTATTGGTAAATTGTCTTTTTGTATATTGATGTTTTGTAACTTGTAACATGTCGATTCGTGAATTGTCGATGTGTGAAATGTCGAAGTGTTAAATGTCATCGTTGTAGTATGCTAACGATCATAATGACGACAGATGGCGCTCGGTTTCTTCTTCGGTGTATAAGCCTCCTGTAAGTAGGAGAACCTCCATATGGAATATATATCTTTAAGTAATTTTAATCAATTAGTTACAGAAAATGCGTCTAAAAGAAAGCAAACAAACATTGCATGTTAACTGGATCACAGTTTTTTTTTGTTTACTGTCTTGGACTTCCGTTCGAGAACGGAAACTATATAAAAATTATCCCGACTAGTTCAGTCCCTCCGCGACGTAAATGATCTACCTTATTTGCGAGGTAAAAGAAATAGTCGTTGGTCAGTGGAATATTACGACTGGATTATTCAGGTAAATACAATAAGGTGATGTGGTAATAAACCGTATGATTGCCAATGAGACAACTATCCACCAAAGCGAAGTTCAAATAAAGTCGATGTAAGCAAGTATAGGCAACCTACGGCCTTCAACAATGAGGAAACCTAATACCATATAGTCGGCTATAAAAGGCTACATCATTACTGGAAAACCAAGGTTCTAGTTATAAACGATTTCTATTAATCCTAAAATGCTATTAACGGATCATTTTATTCTGACAGGAGGGGAAAGCTAGGGCTGACAAATATATGTTAATATACATGCATGCCTAATGAATGTTTCTGGTCATGAAGCTTAAAAATTGCCGCTGCCAGATTACCGTTCTATAAAAATTTACAATAAAAAAAACAAATATTCACGAGTCTTTCGATCTCAACAGCTGTTTAACGCCAAGTCCTCCCTTTATGAGCCCCACTCGATGCCACACCTCCTTATAGCCCGGCAACCTTACCTAATCTAATATTTTGTCGATTTTGTTAATTAACCGAAATGATTCACGATGTTAATCAATAAAGCTTCTTTATTTTAAAATTGCATATCATATAAAATAAACAAAATCATTTGCAATGAATTCGTAACAATATAACCGTAATGTTCAATTTACAAATCATGTTGTAGTCCCCCTGTCTCTTCTGTTAAGCAATCAGTCTGGATAAAAAAAATACCCATACATACCCCTGGGCCAAATCCCTATTCATGTGTAAATATTTTCATGGAGAAATAAAATTAGTGTAAGCTAATGACCCTTATCGTAAAACTATGAAACTGTTTATTTTTGACAATGTGTCAAAGAGACAACAAACCAACTATATCTAGCGGACAACAGCCGAAGGCCACCAATTGGTCTTCAATGCAGCGAGAAACTCCCGCATCCGGACGAGTCCTTAAACTGACCCCTAAACAAATATGTATACTAGTTCAGTGATAATGGACGTCATACTAAACTCCGAATTATACGCAAGAAACTATAATTAAAAAGAGGCTGTCACAACGACAGCAAACCGGATTTATTAACATTTATTTGAGTCCTGGCAGTATCACAAAAAAAATAACTGATGAACGGTGAAAGTGAAAATCGTTATAACAAATTTGACCTCCATTTTACCATCAGTACCAACATATTAAAATTTGAAAAGCTTAGGTTGAATGATACATGAGTAAATGCAACAACATGAATGGAAACGCCATTTTTCGATCTTTCAAGAACCATAACTCCTGAACGGTAAAAGTCAAAATCAACATTATTGAACTTGACCTCCATTTTGTCATCAGTAACAACATATTAAAATTTTATATTAGATTAGGTAAGCTTGCCGGGCTATAAGGAGGTGTGGCACCGGGTGGGGCTCATATAGGGAGGACTGGGCGCTAAACAGCTGTTGAGATTAATTCGTTGTTTTTTTATTGTAAATTTTTATAGAACGGAAATCTGGCAGCGGCAATTTTTAAGCTTCATGACCAGAAACATTCAGTAGGCATGCATGTATATTAACATATATTTGTCAGCCCTAGCTTTCCCCTCCTGTCAGAATAAAATGATCCGTTAATAGCATTTTAGGATTAATAGAAATCGTTTATAACTAGAACCTGGGTTTTTCAGTAATGATGTAGCCTTTTATAGCCGACTATATGGTATTAGGTTTCCTCATTGTTGAAGGCCGTAGGTTGCCTATACGTTGCTTACATCGACTTTATTTGAACTTCGATTTGGTGGATAGTTGTCTCATTGACAATCATACGGTTCATTACCACATCTCCTTATTGTATTTACCTGAATAATCCAGTCGTAATACTCCACTGACCAACGACTATTTCTTTTACCTCGCAAATAAGGGAGATCATTTACATCGCGGAGGGACTGAAATAGTCGGGATGTATTTTAAATTTTATATAGTTTCCGTTCTTGAACGGAAGTCCACGACAGTAAACAAAATAAAACTGGGATCCATTTAACATGCTATTTTTGTTTGCTTTCTTTTGGACCCATTTGCTGTAACTAATTGATTAAAATCACTTAAATATATGTATTCCATATGGAGGTTCTCCTACTTACAGGAGGCTTATACACCGAAGAAGAAACCGAGCGCCATCTGTCGTCATAATGATCGTTAGCATAATACAACGATGACATTTAACACTTCGACATTTCACACATCGACATGTTACAAGTTACAAAACATCAATATACAAAAAGACAATTTACCAATAAAGAATTTTGAAATCTACAAGTTACAAATTGACAATTAACAAATGAAGAATGTAAAATTTCAAGAGATACAAGTTACAAATTGACAATTTACGAATGAAGAATTATGAAATTGCACAGTTACAAGTAACAAACTGACAATTTACCGATTAAGAATGTTGAAACTACAAAGGTACAAGTTACAAATTGACAATTTACGAATTAAGCATTATGAATTTCACGGTAACAAGTTACAAATTAACAATTTACGAATTAACAATTTAGAAATTGCACAGTTACAAGTTTCGAATTGACAAGTTACGAATTAAGAATTTTGACCCCGTTGGCTTTCCATACTATATTGTCTCTATAGTGTTTAACAGTGTAAGATAATTGATGTGGAGTGGTGACAGTGAAAAACTTAGGCAAACATATAAAAGATGCCAAGACAGTTATTCTAATAATAGTCCAAAACAAATTTATCCACAGGGTAAGGCAAAAGACATTTAAGCAAACAAAAAATTGAAACTACAATGGGACTTTTTCAACGCAGACATTATAGCCAAATTTAACACGGTATTATTCCATTGACCAGTTTTTTCGAAAGCCAATTTTAGGGAAAATGTACTGTGTTGAACAGTAATTTAAATGTTGTAGAAACAAACAAAGGTAATACAAATTGTATACTTAGCTTGTTGATGAGCTTCACCTAGAAATTTACTTTCACTGGACTATACTTAGGGTTAAAACGATCAATGTGTACTCTCGCTAAAATGTCCTTTTAATGCGTTAAAATGTCCTTGGCCGACTTGATCACAAGAACAACAAAGTTCTTTCCAGCTACAAAAACAAAAGTCAATAAAGGGATACAAAACAATACAAACAAGAATGTGTATAAGGATGCCTTACTCTCACTATCATTTTCTATGTTCAGTAGACCGAGAAATCGTGATCGAAACTGTATTTTGGCATTCAAATTAGAAAGATCATGTCATAGGGAACATGCATATATATGTGTACTAAGTTTCATATTGATTGGACCTCAACTCCTTCAAAAATTACATTGACCAAAAACTTTAATCTTAAGAGGGACAGGCGAACTGTACACACAGACTAGAAAATGTAATGCCCCTCTACTATCGTAGGTGGGGCATAAAATAACACAAGGCTTATGTTCTGAATTAAACCATAGTGTCATAGGATCATGTTTTACTCAATTAACCACATGAATAATTGTGGTGCATTTACAATTTACATTGATTCAGATAACAATGAGTAAGCTTTAAGGGCCAATGAGCACCAAAGCTCCTTCCATCTTTAAAGACCCTCAGGTCATATAGAAGTTGTCTTGCCTCCATGACAAATATGTTGTCGTTCCAGCTGACAAAGCCTCAAACAACATTGTTTTTGTTTGCAAGAAACACTACATTGACTGCCTGATTAAGGAACTGGGGATAAATAACACACTTGGAAATCCTACATATACACTAAGTACGCTTACGAAGCAGGAGATCCTGGAAAACCACAAATCGGTTCTAATCTCCTTTGGTGTTAATCCAAAGGATGATTCAGAAGACCAGGATCTTCCATCCTTTTATTGGACTCCTAAGCTTCACAAGGATCCTTATAAGGAAAGGTATATTGCAGGTTCTTTCAAGTGTTCCACTAAACCCCTTTCTAAAGTTCTTACTGCCATACTCACTGCAGTCAAAGAAGGACTTCAAAAATATTCCGAAACGGCATATTCAAGAAGTGGTGTTAATCAGATGTGGATTTTAAAAATTCTAAAGAGTTATTGGTGAATTTACAATCTCAATCATTAAAACATTGTACCAACATTAAAACCTTTGACTTTTCAACTCTTTATACCACTATTCCATATACTAAACTTAAAGCTCGACTGAAAGAACTCGTCAGCTTATGTTTCTTTAACAAAAAGGGCACTAGACGTTTTAAATATCTAGTTTTGGGCTGGAATTTAGCTTACTTTGTGAAAAATCATACAGAGTCAAGGAGAAAATATATCGACGAGGATATAACTGCCATGCTAGACTTTTTAATTGACAACATATTTGTTGAATTTCTGGGTTTGGTCTTCCAACAGACTATTTGAATCCCAATGGGTACTAATTGCGCTCCTCTACTTGCCAATTTGTTTTTATATTTATATGTAGCCAAATTTATCCAAGGGCTTGTACAGAAAGGAGAAAAGAAATTAGCCCAGTCTTTTAATTTCACCTTTCGGTATATTAATGATGTACTGTCTCTTAATAATAATAGATTCAGTGATCACTTACATTTAATATATCCAAGTGAACTTGAAATTAAAGCTACTACCGACACAGATAAATCTGCTTCATATCTAGACCTTTTTCTAGAAATGACTACTGATGGTTGGTTAAATACCAAAATTTATGACTGTTACGGCCAGAAATCGCCTTTAAATTGTAGCCAACAATATTTATTATACAAAAGTTTACAAGAAGTATTACACAAATATTACTGTCAACTTAACTGTCAAAATATGAGTCCAATCTTTTATCTTTATCTGTATCCGGATATCTTTTGGAATCCAATCTGAATATTACGGTCACAATCCAGTATGATGTTGTTTGCAGAATAAAAATGTCAATCCAAATGCTATAAATGTTAATGTCTATCGATGTCTAAGTCCAAATCCAAGAGTGAGTGTTTTACTTTAGTGTCTGTATATATATATAGTTGACACGGAAAACTCTAGAACATTCTATAAATGGAAAGTTCTAGAAACTATAACGGAAGTTTCTGGAATAACGTAGAAGTTTAAATTACGCATCTTTTATAGGGATCATTCCGGAAAGTTCCAATCATTCTGTAATTGTTCCAGTGATTTCTAAACTGCACAGTTCTAAGATTATTCTGTAAAGTAAACAACTATCAGGCCACACAACACAAATTAGGCCAACATAAATAAATATAATAATTACAATATCATAACACCTCCCCCCTTAAAAGAAGTTTTAGTGTAACAAAAACTTATCATGAATAATATGAACAAAAATACATAATATATACAAAGTGATTTAATAAGCTCTAGATAAAGCATCTGCTATTACATGATCTTTACCCTTAATATGTTTTACAATTACATCATATTCTTGTAACAATAAACTCCATCTAGTCAACCTCTGATTTTTGTTTCTC
Source organism: Mytilus galloprovincialis (assembly GCA_037788925.1). Classification (NCBI taxonomy): domain Eukaryota; kingdom Metazoa; phylum Mollusca; class Bivalvia; order Mytilida; family Mytilidae; genus Mytilus; species Mytilus galloprovincialis. Next base: position 53,647,461 of record CM075332.1, read on the forward strand.
ATTTTATGTATGAAGGTGAGAGGATTATGATCAGTACAAACAAGAATAGGATATACAGTGGGATTCAAATATACATCAAAATGTTGAAGTGCTGACAACATTGCAAAACACTCTTTTTCAATAGTTGAATAATTTTTCTGATGTTTATCTAATTTCTTAGAAAAATATGATATAGGTTTCTCAACATTATCATCTGTCTCTTGATATAAAACAGCTCCAATTCCTACATCACTTGCATCAACGGCAAGTTTAAATTGTTTTTCAAAGTCTGGAGTAACCAGAACTGGGCTATTGATTAGAAGTGATTTGCTATTTTCAAAAGCATTTTGACAATATTCACTCCAGATAAATTTAGAATCTTTCCGTAAAAGATGAGTCAATGGTTGAACAACAGTAGCAAAATTTAAACAAAATTTTCTGTAAAATCCAATCATGCCTAAATATCGCATAAGTTGTTTTCTATTTGTAGGAGGAGGAAATTTGGAAATAGCTTCCACTTTAGCCATAATAGGTTTCACTTGACCTTGGCCAACTGTATGCCCTAAATAATCAACAGTGGCCTGACAAAATTCACTTTTACCAAGATTAACAGTCAAATTTGATTGTGACAATCTATCAAAAGTATCATACAAATGTGTTAAATGCTGTTCCCAGCTATCACTACATACAATTAGATCATCAATATAAGCATAACAACAGTTTAAATCTTTTATAACATTATTGATCATTCTTTGAAGTGTAGCTGGTGCACTTTTCATGCCAAACGGCATTACAGTATATTGAAATAAGCCATCTGGTGTAACAAAAGCTGATATTTCACGAGCTCTCTGTGTCAATGGAACTTGCCAATAACCTTTCAACAAATCAAATTTACTCACAAATTGTGCTTGACCAATGTTGTCAATACAATCGTCTATCCTTGGAATCGGATAGGAATCAGATTTTGAGACTGAATTTACTTTTCTGAAATCAGTCACGAAACGAAAGGTTTTATCTGGTTTTGGCACAAGGAGACAAGGAGAACTCCATTCACTGTTACTCGGCTCAATAATATCATTGTCAAGCATATATTTAATTTCTTTTCTCATAGCTTCAAGTTTGAGTGGATTGAGCCGGTAAGGATGTTGCTTAATTGGAGAAGCATCTCCCACATCAACATCATGACAAACAGCAGTGGTTTTGTTTGGCACAACTGGAAAAAGATTTTTAAAAGAAAATACCAAAGTTTTTATTTCTTCTCTACGATCAAAAGACAGATGTGCAAGTTTTGAGTCTAAATTTGACAAAATTTCTGAATTTTTCAATCTAACTGTCTCTTCCAAAGTTTTAGAACTAAAAGGTGGTTCAATTACATCTGGTTTGTCATGATTGTTTTCAAATTTAACCATGCCTAAAGTGGCAACTGGTTTACTCTCACATTCATTAGTACGCTCAAAATATGGTTTTAACATATTAATATGACACACTCTGTTTTGTTTACGCCGACCTGGAGTTTTTACAATATAATTCAAATCATTGATTTTACTGTATATTGTATAAGGACCACAATATTTAGCCTGTAAAGGATGTCCAGGGACTGGCAAAAATACAAGTACCTTATCACCAGGCTCAAAAACTCTATCCCTGGCATCTTTATCATACCATATTTTCATCTTGTTCTGTACATTTTTTAAGTTTTTCTGAGCAATTTGACAAGCAGTATACAATTTTTCTTTAAATCTAGATACATAGTCTAAAAGATTCAAGTCAGTATGTTCAGTAAGCCACTTTTCCTTAATCAATTTTAACGGTCCCCTTACAGTATGGCCAAATACCAACTCAAAGGGACTAAATCCAAGGGATTCTTGAACAGCCTCTCGGACTGCAAAAAGTAGAAAGTGAACTCCATCATCCCAGTCTCTGTCAAATTGAAGACAAAAAGTTCTAATCATGTTCTTCAATGTTTGATGAAAACGTTCTAAGGCACCTTGAGATTCTGGATGGTACGCACTTGATCTATACTGAGCAATCCCTAACTGGTACACGACTTGCTGAAATAAACCTGACATGAAATTTGATCCCTGGTCGGACTGTATAGACTTAGGAAGTCCTACTAATGTGAAAAATTTAATAAGTGCTTTGACAATAGTAGGTGTCTTGATATTTCTTAGCGGAATAGCCTCAGGAAAGCGAGTGGATGTACACATGATTGTCAATAAATACGCATTTCCAGTTTTGGTCTTTGGTAAAGGTCCAACGCAGTCAATTAGAACTCTACTGAAAGATTCGTCAAAGGCTGGAATAGGCAGAAGTGGTGCTGGTGGTATTTTCTGGTTAGGCTTACCAACAACCTGGCATATATGGCATGATTTGCAGTATTCTGCGACATCATTTCGAAGTCTGGGCCAGTAGAAATGCTGCAATATCTTAAGGCAAGTCTTTCTTATACCTAAGTGTCCAGCCAAGGGAGTGTCATGGGCAAGACCAATAATTTCTTGTCTATAAACTTTAGGCACCACCACTTGGTATACCACTCTCCATTCCTCCTCTGGGGTAGCATCAGGAGGCCTCCACTTCCTCATTAAAATGCCGTCTTGATGGTAATAGCATTCGGCCACTTTGTCTGCTTCCTCCTGTGGTTGAGCCCTCTGGCTGAGCTGAAGAACCTCAGAGTCTTTATGTTGTTCTTCGAATAAATTCTTTCGGTCTAATGAATGGCTGTTTACGTCTGGCCATGGCATAATAACATTCTTGTTAACACTAGGTGGTCTTATTTTGGCCTTTTCTGAGCTACCAGGACCTACAATGTCAGCTAGGAAAGTGTCAGAAAGGTCCATGTAATCAAACTGGTTTTCTTGCAAATCCTCCTCTTGTTGTTTTTTAGCCATCGCTCTAGTGACAACACAAGCTGGATAGAATTCAGCATCATCTTCAGGTATTTTAACATCCACCACCGGTTCACTGGTAACAATTGGTTCAGCAACCACTTTGTTCCTAGCTAGATCATTTCCTAGCAATAACGTAACACCCTCAATGGGGAGATTAGGACGAACACCCACAATAACTGGTCCAGTTATCAAATCTGACTTCTGATAAATACGATGGAGAGGAACATCTATACAACCTAACTCTACACCTTGTAACAAAACAGAGGCACCAACAGAAGTCTTCTCGGACAAAGGCAACACACCTTCTAACAATAAAGACTGAGAAGCTCCAGTGTCCCGTAAAATCTTAATAGGCTGAAGAGTGGTATCATCAACAATAGAAATAAACCCATCAGACATAAAGGGTTTATATTCCTCCATGTAATCACAAAACTGCACTTAAAAGCCTGACTCGCAGGACATTCCAACGTACTGGTAATATAAGATGTCGTACACGCACTGGACTTCGGCTTATTATCTCGTTCATTCTTCTTCTGGAGTCTAAAACAATCAGCCATCAGGTGACCATTCTTCTTACAATAAGCACAAATCAGTGACTTCTTCTCAAAAGTATCAAATTTTGGACTAGACATATTAAAACTGGACTGACTCTTATTCTGTGCAACAGGCTTACTATCAGTACGCTCAGTGCTTTGATTTTTGTAATTTCCACTTGAATTATTAACATTTTGACCCTTGAAACTTCTTTTATGTGAAAGGGTATAATTATCTGAAATTACAGCTGCATCATGTATTGTCCCAACAGTTTTGTCGTCTAAATGTGTTTTTAAGTCTAAATGAACACATTGTTTGAACTCTTCTAATAACATCAATTGTCTTAGGTTATCAAAATTGTTATCTGTTTTCTTTGAAGTAAGCCATTTATCAAATAGATCTTCTTTTTCACGAGCAAATTCCACATAGGTTTGCGAATCAAACTTTTTATAAGATCTCAATTTCTGTCTATATGCTTCTGGTACTAGCTCATAAGCTTTCAAAACTTCCCGTTTCACCGTGTCATAATTGGAACTTTTTTCTGATGGAAGTGCGGAGTATATTTCAGCGGCCTTACCCCCAAAAACACTTTGTAGCATCGTAGTCCAATACTGCATTGGCCATTTCAAATTATTAGCAATTTTCTCAAACTGTGGAAAATATTTATCCACTGTTTTTTCACAAAATTTGGGAACCAAACGTATATTCTTTGCTGCATCAAAATATTCTGATTTCGACTGGACTTTAGTGTTGCTTTCTTCTTTGACCATTTCAATTTTCATTTTCTCCATTTCTAGCCTTTCCCTCATTTCAAGTTCTTTTAATTTCTCCTTCTCCTTCATTTCCAGTTCTTTTAATTTCTCCTTCTCCTTCAATTCCAGTTCTTTTAATTTAAATTCATCTTCTTTTTCTTTTTTATCCATTTCCAATCTTTCCTTCATTTCAAGTTCTTTTAGTTTAAGTTTATGTTCTAATTCAAGCTGTTTTAATTTAAAAGCGTCAACAGTTTCGACCTTAAGTTCAAGAGCCTCTTCTCCTAAAATTTCTTCGTCAACTAATTTGTCTATTACCAAATTTTTTATAATTTGTTTTCTCATAGATACTTTAAAATCTAATTTCAGATGTTTAGCAAGCAACACTAATTCCTCTTTCTTTAAATTATCAAACCCCTCCAGGTCTGGCGTTTTCAAAAATTTACCGGCATCAAATGCCATTTTGTAGAATTTTGTTGGCTAGTTATAATAAAAATACTGAATAAATTTTGAATAAGATATTTTCAGTCTCCCGGACGAGCCCCCAATTTCTGTTACGGCCATAAATCGCCTTTAAATTGTAGCCAACAAAAGACACAAATCAATAATAAAATTTAACAATATTTATTATACAAAAGTTTACAAGAAGTATTACACAAATATTACTGTCAACTTAACTGTCAAAATATGAGTCCAATCTTTTATCTTTATCTTATATCCGGATATCTTTTGGAATCCAATCTGAATATTACGGTCACAATCCAGTATGATGTTGTTTGCAGAATAAAAATGTCAATCCAAATGCTATAAATGTTAATGTCTATCGATGTCTAAGTCCAAATCCAAGAGTGAGTGTTTTACTTTAGTGTCTGTATATATATATAGTTGACACGGAAAACTCTGGAACATTCTATAAATGGAAAGTTCTAGAAACTATAACGGAAGTTTCTGGAATAACGTAGAAGTGTAAATTACGCATCTTTTATAGGGATCATTCCGGAAAGTTCCAATCATTCTGTAATTGTTCCAGTGATTTCTAAACTGCACAGTTCTAAGATTATTCTGTAAAGTAAACAACTATCAGGCCACACAACACAAATTAGGCCAACATAAATAAATATAATAATTACAATATCATAACATGACAAACGCGATGATTTTAATTTTCCTATAGTCAACTTTCCATTTTGGTGTAGCAACATCCCAGCGGCACCAGCATATGGAGTATATGTGTCTCAATTGATACGTTACTCTAGAGCTAGCTCAAAGTACGCTGATTTTGTTGAACGAGGAATACTGCTTTCTCAAAAGTTGCTAAAACAGGGTTATGAATCAATCAAATTAAGGTCATCATTCAAGAAATTTTACGGTCGCCATCATGAGCTGATTGGCCATTATGACAAAAGTGTGTCAGAAATCATATCTGATATTCTTCCTCAGTCATAATAACCTTCCATCACTACCGGACTGAACAAAGAAATAACACGACGGGTGCCGTATACGGTGCAGGAAATGCTTACCCTTCCGGAGCACCTGATTTCACTCCCGGATTTTAGTGGAGTTCGTGTTGTTTCTTAATTATTATTTATAACTGTTGGTGTAAATGTCCTTTGATTTTGTGAGTCTTTGTTTACTCCTTGGTTTTGATTGTTATTGTCTCTTACACGTAGTGACTTAATTTCCTTTATAATTCAATCTAAATAGCTAACTTTTGGGCTTTTAATATATTTTCCAACAATAAAAACCATCTGTTTGGTTGCGCTTTATGTATGGATACGAAGCCATCTAAGAGTGAAATAAGGTAGTTAAATACAATGCATAATGTTCCTAAAGTGTCGCCCCTACTGCGTGTTAAATAGCCTATGCAACTTCTGGTTGAATGGTCAATAGGTAGACTATTTATTAACAAAAACAATTCTCGCCATATCCAGTATTCTTTCATTTTCTGGTGAAATAGCAAAATCTATTATTAAATATTGGATTAAAACATTTTTTTCGTTCTAAAAAATATTTGTCACTGGGCCATATTTTTGGTGTTATTGACACGTAAATTGTTTTTTACCCTTGATTATTATACATACATATGCATTTTAATATTTCTAGGTCAAGCAGTGAGTCGGCATTACACACAGTAGAACATGCACTGTCGATGCTTATTAAACCAGAAAACGACAACAAAAGTAAGTCAACAATATTGAAATGCACACTTATACCCCTAGGGGTTGAAGGCATATACTGTATGTATATATATTTATGTTACTTGGCGAAAAAATAATAAAGTGGCGAAAAATATATTGTTTTGGCGAAAGAGGTGGCGAAAAATATATTGTTTTGGCGAAAGAGGTGGCGAAAAAAAATGACCATGGGGAAACCCTGCATATACATGTATAAACAATACAATACAAAAATATACACAATGCAACAATTATAACATCATATATAGAATAATAATATAACTTGCAAATGTACATGTATACGCTCTGAAAATCAACTGGCAAATCATATTAATACAACTTGCAAATGGACATTTATACCCTCTCAAAATCAACTTTTTTCATTCATTATAAGTAATAACTGTCATCTGCATATAGTTGATAAGTTCTCTCTACATTTATTGGTTGTTGCTGTATGATAATTAATTTACAGTAAAGGTTAACTACGCATATATTACTATACTTGAACCAGATCACTTACCTTGTGTGCTTGTTAATAAACTTTAATTCTTTACTTTGTCTTTTTTACTGCATGCGACATTTAGTGATAACTATTGTCCTCCTATTTTGAACTTCTTTAGTTATTCCATTTGAATGAGCTAGTCTCGAATGTTGTTGGTTCGATCTTCGGCCGGGTGTACAAGAGACTGGCATACTTATGAATGAGACAACAAACTGTTCGACTAGAACTATAAACGTTTTGTCCTGTTATGTTGATATGCCGGCCTGCAGATAAAACAGGAACCATTTACATATCGCATCATGCATCATCATACCATCAATGCATGTTAGTCATTTTTTTATTTACTCTACTTGTAGAATATGTAAAAGTACATGTACAAAAGCCACGTATATCCTTTGTAACTATTCCGCTGCAATCAGAGAGTTCCATATGCATACAAACTTTTATTAAAATTCAAGTTATTAGTACCCGATTACATGAAGGCATACAATGTGTATTTGACCTTTTAATAATCATAAAATTTAAACAAGTCTTTATGCAAAATATGTTCTTGTCGTTGGTGCGGTAAACATATATATCAAATAGATGCTAAAGCCACAAAAGGAATATTCAAACTACAAACTAACAATGCCATGCCAAAAACGACAAAACAAATATCAACCATACACAAAATACAACATGAAATTCTAAAGACTAAGAAGCACGAACTCATCCAACAATCAGAGTGATTTTCGGTACTCAGGAAGTCTAACCAAATTCAGATTCACGTGTGGCACCCGTCATCTTGCTCGTCTGCTCATGAGATAGAAAATCTGTACTGAATACGTATACATTGAATTAGTTAAAGTATTAAGAATTTTAACATTTAAATTTGTTCAACTAATTATTAACCACTATTCCCTTATCGGTCTTGTGCAGGTAAAGAAGTATAGCGATGGTAATATTAAGATTAATATTTGGTGATGTAAATCTTCGCGCTATAGGTGTAAAATATTGATTTGAACAAGTCTCCAACGCTGCCGAAGTAAAAGTTTATATTTATATATAGCGATGGAGATATATCTTACCAAAGAAGCGCTAAAGCTCTCTATATATATATACATGTATATACTAGTCATTGGAAATAATTTGATCCTTACTTCACTTCTTACGTACAATTGTCGACGTAAGTCGATCTAAACGTATACTGAATATTGTAACACAGCTGCTAATTGCTTTTTTCTTATTCAAAACTATATTTTATATTGTGATATTTTTTTATAGATATTGTTATACAATTGATGTGTGGATCATGTGGGGAAATATGCTTTTTTGACTTGCATGCCACTTTAGTTATTAAAAATACACAAGATAGAAAACTGACCATCACGGCTAATGAGAATGACGACATCCGTATCGTAAGTATAATGTAATATTAAACAGTGTCTCCAAAGAATCTAGTACAAAGACAGATTAAAATGAGCAATGTGTTGTTTTATACAATGGAGAATGGAAACGGGAAATGTGTCAAAGAGAAAACATTCGGGTCAAAGAGCTTTTAACAGCCTAAGGTTACCAATTGGTCTTCAACACAACGCGAAAATCCTGCATACAGAGGCGGACTTAAACTAGCACATAAACCAAATCGTCTACTTATCAGGAACATGGACGTCACACTAAACTCTGAAACATATAAATCAACATAAATCATAAAAATTACACAATACAAAGACAAGATGTTCCTGACTTGGGACAGGACAGAAATGTTAAAATTAAGTTTTATGTGGAATGAACATCGTTAATAGTTATCAAAGGTACCAGGATTATAATTTAGTACGCCAGACGCGCGTTTCGTCTACATAAGACTCATCAGTGACGCTCAAATCAAAAATATTTTTAAACCCAAACAAGTACAAAGTTGAAGAGCATTGAGGATCCAAAATTCCAAAAAGTTGTGCCAAATACGGCTAAGGTAATCTATGCCTGGGATAAGAAAATCCTTAGTTTTTCAAAAAGTTCAAAGTTTTGTATACAGAAAATTTATAAAAATGACTACATTATTGATATTCATGTCAACACCGAAGTGTTGACTACTGGGCTGGTGATACCCTCGGGGACGAAACGTCCACCAGCAGTGGCATCGACCCAGTGGTGTAAATAGTTATCAAAGGTACCAGGATTATAATTTAGTACGCCAGACGCGCGTTTCGTCTACATAAGACTCATCAGTGACGCTCAAATCAAAAATATGTTTAAACCCAAACAAGTACAAAGTTGAAGAGCATTGAGGATCCAAAATTCCAAAAAGTTGTGCCAAATACGGCTAAGGTAATCTATGCCTGGGATAAGAAAATCCTTAGTTTTTCAAAAAGTTCAAAGTTTTGTATACAGAAAATTTATAAAAATGACTACATTATTGATATTCATGTCAACACCGAAGTGTTGACTACTGGGCTGGTGATACCCTCGGGGACGAAACGTCCACCAGCAGTGGCATCGACCCAGTGGTGTAAATAGTTATCAAAGGTACCAGGATTATAATTTAGTACGCCAGACGCGCGTTTCGTCTACATAAGACTCATCAGTGACGCTCAAATCAAAAATATTTTTTAACCCAAACAAGTACAAAGTTGAAGAGCATTGAGGATCCAAAATTCCAAAAAGTTGTGCCAAATACGGCTAAGGTAATCTATGCCTGGGATAAGAAAATCCTTAGTTTTTCAAAAAGTTCAAAGTTTTGTATACAGAAAATTTATAAAAATGACTACATTATTGATATTCATGTCAACACCGAAGTGTTGACTACTGGGCTGGTGATAAAATTAATACTTAGTAAAATGGTATCATGCAGTTTTTGATGATCAGACATTTTTAACACATTTTTATTTTGAAGCTAATTTTCGAAAAATATTTCACTTACATTTACATGTATAGCTAAATCTAACCTTCGAGATGCAGCCAGTCATTCAAAAGAAATCAAATTAATATATAAAATAATATTGATGTCTTCAACATTTGTTATTGCAGACCGGCGGAAAGGAGATTCCATGGTCGAAGTTTAGATCAGTAGATAAATCTGATAGAATACAGATTGACTCATTGCCAAATGTAAGTACAGTACACATAGTAAAACCTTAATGTTAGACAAATATATAAAATACTATATAAGATAATTTGAAAATTGGCAGTTTGCTAGTTTTATCGAGCATTTTAATAGTTTTGAGGTGGATAGAAAAGTATAATTTCAGACATGTTCATAATTAAAAATTTGAATGGTTTAAATGTCAGTGCAAAATAGATTTTATTATAAAATACAATAAATACAATTTATTATGTTTACATTGAAGCTCTTCACCAAACAACTTTTATTTACCATTAGTCTATCATGAATAAATTCCGCATATTAAAAAAAAAAACAGTACATGTACATATCATCCATGTATTATATATACAGTTATTTTATACAAAAGATGTCATGAAAACAACAAAAAGATATTAAAGATAGACTTGCAAGTTAGGACGATCGACATGGCCATGTCTAGAAGAAAAGCATAAAAACACGAATTCATACAAAAGGTTTCCAAACGTACCTTAGGTTACATCTTTGCCTTAGGAAGATATGCCTGATGTTTTGGGTGATTTTAACTTTTGTAAAAAAGAAGTGAAAGATTCAAAATAGATACTCAAACTCTTAAATCGAAAACAAACTAACAATGCCAGGGTAAAATCGACAAAGAGAAACTTTTCAACACACACAAACAAGATAACAACAGATCGAACAACACGAACCAAATAATATATATGGAATGATTTCAGGTGATGCGGTACGTTAAGAAATGTCCCGTAATGTGTTAATAGCTACAAGTAGTTAACAATAGAACACTTTACACATATTTCATATTATCATAGTTCTATAACGAAAAATATGACCGGTTAGAAATGTTCTCTAAGTAATGCGGGGTTCACACATTGCCGATTATTGCTCCCGTTTGAAATCAGACAGCGATACGACACGAACAGTAAAACAGTCGGATTAGTATCCTCAATTATCTGGAATGTCCTATTATTGTCTGAACGCAGTCGCTTTAGTTCGTAACAGATTCCTACTGGTCGGGAAGGGTCCGAATAGTTCGGCAAAGCACCCGACAGTTAGGTGCGTCCCGTAACATTCGGGGAAACTCAGCCGATTTTGTCTAGTCGGATTACAATCGTGCCTATGTCGTGACAGATTCTGCTGTATCGGATCGAATTCCTAACAATGTTCTGTGTATTCGGGACGGTGTCCTGTGGAACGGGAATGATCTGGAGAAATTTTTCATTGCTGTTTTTGTGCCGATTGAGTCCAGATTGCCTCCAGATCTTGTCGTTTGCCGAAACCGTTACGAAACATTCCCGTCATAATTCTAAATTCGTCAATGATACCCACGTCAGAGTCCCGACAATTACAGAATACAATACGACTGAGACCAGACAAAGCCGTTTGCAATGCGATAGAGCGGACAGTGATAGGATTAGGTTCCGACAGTACCTGATCATCCCGAGTATGCCGACAGTTTTCGAACGGATAACTTCCGTCAGCGTTCACTGTCTTGTCACTATCTGATCTCTGTCGGATTACATTCGGTAGAATCGGGACGCAGTCGTGACAGACTCGGTCGAATTTTAACTGGCGAAAGATACAAATCGGATGAAAAGCGGATTTAGTACGGGATTATCGGGATAAATTCGCTTGGAAACGGTTGAATATCGACGCTTCCTGAACAATATCTGATTGTTGTCGTGATTAAGTTTATTTTTTTTTTACAAATTTTAATTAAAGTTTGAATTTCCATCCACGATTCATAGGATCTTGATCAGACTTTTATAAATTTTAATCGGGAATGGACCTGTCAAGGACGGCAGTAAAAATCGTGAATGTGTGACCCCAGCTTAAGCAAGTTTTATACATTTAAAAAGTAAAGATTATAGTTTGTTTTTTTAATTTATACTTTGCATACAGATTTTGAAGGTGTCATTTTCTGAAATTGGTATAGACAACTTAGGTAAAATATCTACCTTTGGTTACTACACCAAAAATGAAAAATGGTTGGAAGTGTTTGAAAATGAACAGCCTTTAACCTTAGCAAGATATCCAAATCAGGTATGATTTGTACTTTTTTGGTTTAGATGTAAGAAACAAATACTTCTCTGAAATTGTTTCTCAAAATATTTATTTTGTGAACTTCACCAACGAAATAAATACAATATATGCTCAATCCAACAAATATTCAACCACAGGTGCATAGTTAAGGTTCATTTAATAACGGTCAACTGAACTCATCTCAATGGACTCTTGATTACATGTAATTGATTGTTATATCATGATTTGTTAAATTGATGTACATGTATACTGTATGATACTTTAAAAAAAATCCCTTTCTGTTTCTCATCACAACAAACATCTGAGAATATATTCAAACGTAAAGAAATGTGAATTCATATAAAGGATCCATAAAACAACATGTTGAATCTTTAATTTTTTACTGCCCTTATTAAGATATTCTGTATTTCAATAGGCATATATATGAATTAAGAGAGCAACCATTTAACTTGGTTAAATATGTTGGGGATATGTGTTTTTGTCCGAGTCAGAAACTTGTTAGCGATTTTTTTTTATATAATTCGACACTATCAATCAATTCTGTTTTCGAAATTAAAACCTGTAGTTATAGGGAAAGTCTTGATACGCATTTTTTTAATCATTTGCTTGACCACAATATTTATTTTCATCAAATTTGGGATCAGAATATTTTTTAAGGAAAAAAAAAACATCCCCTCCTTTCTGTAGATAAATGGTCGTTCCCTAAAGGAGGTATTTGTGTGTTTTATTTCCTGAAAATGAACAAACATAACGTATTAGGTCTCAAACACGTTATGAAAACTTAAAGACCGACATATTAGCAAAACAAAACATTAAACGAACATACTACAATCTCAAACAGAAAGGCGATGAAAATACAAACAGTCCTAGAAAATATTGCAGAATACTAAAAGTATATAATGTAGCTCAGTAACAAGAATTACATCAAAACATCTATATGACCATCCTCGTTACCCAAGGGTTACGGTCCACTTCCCTCCTCTCCAACCTTGGCAGTTAAACCAACATTTGTTATAACAATGTTGCGCCATCTATAGGTAAATCAGTCACGCCCATTCCGAATACATTATTCTTGAGCAATGGTAGCACTTGAACTCTTCAATTTGGAGGGGGAAACACGGTAGCGTCTAGATTCTACACCCTTGGTAAAGCAAGAAACGAAAATATAAGATGACATTCATGAATTTGTGCAAGAAACATACATAGGAACTTCTATTGTCGATTAAAACATTCAAATTGTCACTAAAATAGCCATATGTTTATGGATGTAAAGACTTGTTGCACAAAAAGCACGTGACAATTGTTTACATATACTTTCTACATTTACACGTGATCATGTTATATGCGCTTTTTGATTGGATGCAGCGAGTTTCGTCTGCAACCAATGAAAATCATTACCTTGTGTAATTCTATCTCAATCCGCCAAGGGTGGAGGGGAGGGAAGTGGATCGTTACTCTTGGCTAGCGAAGATGCTGTATGTTAATATTCCAGATATCCGTAAATCGATTGTTCACTTAAAAATGTACGTAAATCTTATCTGTTCCTCTTCAGCACTACATTAACATTAGTGTACCCGGAACAGACGGCAAGTCGTTCACTTATGAATCGAACAGACCAAGACTATGGCAAAATGAAGGCGAGGTATGGTGTCACGGATTCTGGTAAGTGATGTTATTCATACAAGATTACAGTAAAAAACAATCAATCCCAATAAGTCTGCATTTAAGTGCTTTTACTACGCATAACTGTATACGCCCCAAGGGTGACTGGGGAAACGAAATATGGTCACTTGGTCTTCTCCCGACCGGCAGTAAAACGCGTGCCGAAGTGGGACGATTGTTTGGCTGTGCGGGATGTATCAAGTTCGCAGTCACGTCCGGTCAGAATGGGGATGTTAAATCCGATGCCTCGTGTAAAGATAGTGCCACTCTCTTTGCAAGTTAAAAACCCTTGCAACATTTCTTTGAGGGGTCCGTAGGTTGCCTGTTGCAAGGCAAAATTTCTGTCCCAAACCAAAATACCCTCATTTACCAGTGGCAGTTCACATTTCCCCGACCATCATCCCGAATGGCCTCTGTTATGACAAGACCTACATATTGTATTAACTGTTCAATTGTTTTCGTCCTGAACATGCATGAAATATTTGCCACTGGACGTTAAGCAATCAACAATCAATCAATCATAACTTTATACGCGTTTTGTTTTCTAGTTTTCTAGTGAGTATGTTTTTGTTTCACGTCCAGTGGCGCTTTTTATTATCTAAGCTTTTGATATGTGTATTGGTGTATCACATTTAGTTGAGAATATTGCATACATATCCTGGAGAGAAAATATTAATATGAGACGAAGCCTGAGTTTTACAAAATCTAAACGCTTATCAAATTCTTTCACGTACATCACAAGGTGCATATAACCGTTGGCAGGACGTCACATATATGTCAGGAATATTGCCACTGTTATATTATAGTTCGTTTCTGTGTGTTTACATTTTAACGTTGTGTTTCCGTTGTGTCGTTTGTTTTCTCTTATTTTTTAGTGTGAATTCACATTACTATAAGACGTGTCACGGTACTTATCTATCCCAAATTCATGTATTTGGTTTTGATGTTATATTTGTTATTCTCATAGGATTTTGTCTAATGCTTAGTCCGTTTCTGTGTGTATGTGTGTTACGTTTTAATGTTGTGTCGTTGTTCTCCTCTTATATTTAATGCGTTTCCCTCAGTTTTAGTTTGTTACCCCGATTTTGTTTTTTTGTCCATAGATTTATGTGAACAGCGGTATACCACTGTTGCCTTTATTTATGTTATTCTTAATCATAATGCAGGGGCGGATGCAGGAATTTTCGAAAGGGGGGGTGCTAACCCAGGGCAAAGGGGGGGTGCAAAACATATGTCCCGATACAAATGCATTGATCGGCAAAAATAAAGGGGGGGTGCGCACCCCCGGAACCCCCCCCCCCCCCTGGATCCGCCACTGTAATGAACATGTTTTTCTCCTACTACCTTAGTTCTCTTGTAAGTAAAAAGGCATCTGGACTACATGTCGTTGTTTTGAGAACTCTCGCCTTTTAAATACGACCTTTTAAATGAAATGTATAAAACAACTCAATTTGTTTGTTAAAACAATGATGGCGGCAGGAGTCTTATTTTCGGATTTTAAAGTCACCATGTAATATCCGATTTTCTCATCCCTGAGCCGAAATTTATCTTATTGTGCAAACGATGGAAAAAAGTAAAATCACGAAAAATACTGAAATACGAGGAAAATTCAAAAAAGAAAGTCCCTAATCAAATGGCAAAATCAAAAGCTCAAAAACATCAAACGAATGGAAATCGTTGCCAAAAAGTCGTTGCTTCAAAATATACCAAATGCAAATATTCATATTTGAAAAGCATCAAATTTATTGTTTCTATAAAAGTGAATAAATACTGCTCAATAACAATTAGGCCGAAGCCTAATTGCGTTTGTTATCAAAATGATTATAACCTCGGATGTGATGATAAATTCGAAATGACACATGTCTTGCAACCTATGACCTTCCGTGCTGAATATAACTACTCGTAAAGAAATAACTTAAAGGTTCTTCACTTGTACTGTTTTTTTATTATCTTCTATTGAAGAGAATGTTTGTTATTTATATAGATTACATTTATTCCATGAATATTTTCTTATAATTGTATTTTCCTATATTAATAAATTATTAAAAATCTACTTTTACTTTAGTTTTGAATATGTCAATTAACTACACACATGAATGTAATGCTCTAATAAAATATTATGTATTTCATTTCATTTTCTTCACGTCCTAAATTCTTTTATCACAAATGCCTCAAGTTATGAACTTATTAGGTATTCATATATATATATGCAGTTTATGGACCATTAGGTGATGGTGATTACCAAACTTTAACGTTTTTCGGTGAAGTAATACCCAACTTTTAACCCCACCTTCAAGGCTAAGAATTAACATTGTAAGTTTTTTCATACCTATTTACAAAAAGTGTGAAAGTCTAAAACTACTAAGCAAATTAAAACCAAACTTGGCCACAAACATTACTCAAATATCTCGTTCACATATATGTGTCTGATGACTGCTTTCAAACCAATCAGGCTAAAATAGAATATAGCAGAAAAATGCAAGTGTTGACTGTTATTTTGAAAACCACTATAAATAGAGAAATTCCTATTTTCATTTGTTGTTCCAATAAATATTGATACCTTCTTATTTGAATATGCAAATCAAACGTTTGGTTTTTTTTTCTTCATACAAATAAATTCGAATTATCATAGGTATTGGAGCTGGGCGGACAAATCTTACAAGGTTGATGAGATGGACGCGTCAAAAAACTGGCTTTCATTTTCTGACAAAGTACAGTACGGATTGAAAAAAGGTAACAGTTTTCTTTTTTTTTCCCCATTTAAAAAATAATTGGTTTTATTCGTTATATTTAGAAATTATTCACGGGTTATTAGGGGCTGAAACCAACATCAATTATTCCTTGGAGTTTATTCAAATGGTGTGTCAATGCCACTGTGTGTTGAAGTTTCGCCTCTGTGCTTACTAGACTCCGAATCTTGTGCTGATAAGACAAATTCATTCAAACATGTCCTGCAAAAACAAATTAAAAGAAAACTACTCGGAGGTAAAAAAAAAAAAAAAAAAATCTAACGGACACAGGCTTTAAGGTCAGAGAGGTATAATTTCTGAAAACGATCCGGGCGCCTAAATTGAAGACGACAATCCTTTTGTTTTGTTTTCCTTTTTTTGTTTTTTGTATTTGAATGCCACTGATGTGTCTGATTTCTCAGGCTGACTTAACATTGAAAACAACATGGTGTAGTGTCGCAAATCAGTCAAGTGTTGTCCTCTCTTTGTCCTTTAAAGAGTTTTATCGTGGCAAAGCAAGTTATAGATGCCAAAGCTATAACCATTTTGCTTTCAAAGACTGACTAATAAGTTCAACTCGGTAGGTCATATTCGGAGAAAGAGGGATGGGAGTATCGTTACAACATTTGGAAAATATCCGATATCATATGTTAACTGGATATTCCATTATGGTCAACCAACACGTGATGCATGGTGTCCGAGTAAAATTAACGAAGGGATGATTTCAACTTCCTCTATATGAATCTTGGTGTAATAGCTTCCTTGTGAGAAGCAACCATTTATCAGAAAAAAATGTGACCTAGAAAATACAAGCCCTTGCATATTGTATCAACTGGGAGATATATACCCGGTAAAAAATACAGTGATTTGAAAACTTACAAGTTTTTAATCTTATTCCGTTTATTACTGTAATATCTAATTTGATGGATTGGTTTTGTTGTTGTTGTGATTTTCTATCTTTCTATCTTTTGATCATATATGTGAACGTATACATGTTGCATGCACTATTTTATTGGTTCCTTATTACAATATGTGTACTCTACACACTCTATGTTGTAGGTTATTATAATGCATCAAACCCAACTGCTGCTGGTTATCACAAGCAAGCTGGTTACTTCAGATTTATGAATGTTTTATATGAACTTGACCAACCTGTAAGTATTTGTTTTTTTAATGAACATTTATATCGGATACAATAAGTACGCTCTGATGGTAGTTCCCACTTGTTACATCCGTCAAATAATATCTGAAGGCGTGCTACCAGGATTCATTAATGTCATCTGATAATTCTTGTGTTTCAATTATTGTAAATGAATTATGTTGTACTAAAAATAATGCAATTCGTTCATGCTGAGATAATATACAATAATTCTTCACTCTTGAAAATTTACTTTAAATGTCTCAAATGGCAAGCCTCACATTTTTAATATGGGAGTGATAGAATCTATATTTGAACAACTACATTTATATAATGAGTAAATGTATTTCAGGGTGAATACTATGTTGACAGAAACAGCTCGGTGTTATATATTTGGCCATTGAAAAACAGCGCATATACTGCTGATAACGTCATACAAGTTTCAATAATAAATACCTGTATTGAGTAAGTCTTTTTTTTTTCTTGTTATTTTGACTGCAAATTTTGTGCTCAAAAACGGGGATAACGTTTGAACTACTGTTACTCTTTTGTCATCATTTGGATTTCTCGTATCCCATTTCCTTTTGAATATATTGAAAAGCAATGACTGAAATAACATATGAATTTTGATTTCGAATATATATGTGAATTTTTTTTTTTGCAGTTATTATTGTTGTAATGTTAAATTGTTTTCTTCAATTATAGGCTAAGGGAGGCAATATGTAGCTTTATTTGCATGCGTCGGTATTTATCTAAATATTTTCAAATATACTACCATGAGCATCACAACAGGTTTCATGTCACATATGCAGCATAGCCTGCTCACCCTACTATAACAACCTCTACCCGGTTATTTGATCGGGTTGGTTTTTCATTCTTTACTGAATTGTGGACTTGTGTCTTTATTTTTAATCAAGCGTTGTCAGTTTATTGTCGACTTGTGAATATTAAGGTGATACCTAACACTTTCACTAAAATTAATTTGGCTCGTTTAATTTTCATAAAATTTTGACAAAGTATTTACTTTGACCATTTAACAAAAATATCAAAATATAAAAAATTTTGAACCAACCATTTTATAAGAAAAATTACACTGGTTATATAGCAGTTTGACAAATACCAAATTTTGATCATTGAGAAACTTTATGTTCCCTTTACAACACAACGTAATAAAAACGTTTAGCTGACTTTACAGAGTTATCTTCCTGTAGTGTTAGGTACCACCTTAAATGTGGACTTAATATCTTCCGCCTCATTTTCAAGAATACAAGTATAATACTAGTACTGTCCTTCAAAGAGAGACTAATACTACCAAAACGGCATCCAATCTCTACTGTCGAACATAAACTGACAACGTCATGCCAAAGACAAGATCTCTAATGTCGAAAATAAACTGACAACGTCATGCCAAAGACAAGATCTCTAATGTCGAAAATAAACCGACAACGTCATGCCAAAGACAAGATCTCTAATGTCGAAAATAAACTGACAACGTCATGCCAAAGACAAGATCTCTAATGTTGAAAATAAACTGACAACGTCATGCCAAAGACAAGAACAAAAGAAAAACTATAGTAAACTAAAACACAACATCGAAAACTAAAGAATGAGCAACATGTACAAAAATCCCAGCAAAAACTGGGAGTGATCTCATGGGCTCTTTGAAGGTAAGTAGATCCCGTTCCACTAGGGGCACCTTTGGGATAATAATAAGATAAATTATGATTTTGTACTTGTAGAATATCAGCGAATTCGAAGAACATTGAATTAAACGGATTCACTATCGAAGCGTGCAGAAAATTCGGAGTTAAGGCTGAGAAGGTTGAAGACATAGTTTTCACAAGGATGAAGATTCAAAATACAGGTTACAACTTAACCGTTTTTTCCAGGGGAATCTGTTTGATATTGAATTTATGAGTTTTAGACATTGGAAACAACAACTGCCTGTTCTTTTTTTCTCATTTTGCAAGTTAACTCAACAATCCATAACTATTTCATATCACTTTCTGGTTTTGATGCTTGTTTCACTGATATACTACAGACACCAGAAGTTTCAAAATATTTGGAACTAATTTAGTACTTTTAATGCAAACAAATGCCGGAATCAATCTAGATCAAACGCATTGACAGGGTATGCGTCTAATGTGAAAGCATAACTCGTCATGATATCTTTGATAAACAATCTTTGGCAAAATGATATAGTCACATGTTGTTTTAATGAGTTATCTACTTTATTTTTTTTTCTGCACAGACTTTATTAGTTATTTAACGACATCATTAAAACGTCTTCTTGGCAAAATGAATTCTATCAAGAGATACCTGGTTTTTAAGTGTTTACATTAACTTGGGTTTTTTTTACGTTTTGTTACCCATCTGTTTTAACAAATGACACCTATTTACCAAAATATTGTTGAATTTTCTGACAATTCATTTCATTTTCAGGGTCATACGGAATTGTTGCAAGTGGAAATGGAGTTAAAATCTCCAAATGTGTTATAAGAAATAATGATGGAGGAATTGACATCAGGGGTAAAAATATAAAACTAACCTTTATTTATACATTTAGCATTTCAAAAAAATGGTATATCGTCGAAATAATTTGGATGAAAAATAATATCAAATGAAGTAAATATACTAAAATATAATTTTCGGTACAATAGGAAAGATTACAAATGCCATGGACGACGGTTAGTTTTAAATGCATGCATAATAGATATGAAATAAATACAAATCGAATAGGAAAAGAAGGTTCATTTTATAACCTTGACAATATTTAACGTAGAGTTCAAAGAAAATGTATCGAAGCAAACTCGTGGAGTAAATGTGTATGGTATGATTACAAACTTTAAGACAACTTAGAACATACTCACCCCTTCTCGTTCAATGAAAAGTCAGTTTTTTGCCATGCACTATGAAATGCTATACATGAATGACTTTTCATTGTCAGTTAATTATGAAAGTGTACTCTTAATAGCTGCACTAACGAAGTGTACAATCCCCTAAGGCATTTTCCTTGGGAAATAGCCTACTGATTAAAGATGAAAGAGCAAAGATTAAAATAAAAACATTTTGAATTTTGCAAAATTTCATGAAATTTCTAAAAACACATATATAGAATACACAAAAAAATTGGTAAGGATAAATAAAATGATATTTATTTAATTTATATACCTTAAATTTGAGGGAATTGTTTTATTTTTCTTTAAAAAAAACCAACACAATGCCAAACTGCTGATATATAAAGCAAAGGATTGTTTTCGGAGAAACACAATACACTTACATTTATCAGTAAAAAGTAAGCATTTAATGTTGAATGGTCTGAATTCAAATATTCATACAGAGAGTTTATATTTATAAAAAAAGCAAATTTCAAAAAGGGGATTTATATAACGTTGTGTTGCTTTTTAAAATTAAAAAAAATCTAAAGATATATATATAAGTATTACATTTTACCTGAAGCAGAAGAAAAACAATTTATCCTTCACAAATTATGTCATTGCTATTCCATTTCATCCATTGAAATGATCATTACTTATGTTTTATATTTAGTTCATTATAAAAAGTGAACTCTTATTTAGGTTTGAATATTACAATGGGAAAGGATAGTTTTGTAGGTCACTCGAAAGTGTAAATATGTTCTACATTGGTCAGACAATACTTGGTCATGTTTTATGAAGATTTAAGCCCAAGTATTGTCTAACCTATAATTGTTCCAAACAACTCTAATCTTGTGATAACATTTCACGAAAACGTTGAATTGTCTTATCATCAACAGAATTGACATTAAGACGGTACGATTGACCCATAAAAACGGAAAACGTGACATTTCCTTGCATTGGCTTAATACTAGAAAAAAATAAAATATTTGCAAATACAATAAAATTATGTATCTGTAGATAGACGCAACTCGTCTGTTATTTGAATAAAATACCAGCTAGCGGTAACTTATAACTGACTGTAACGTCCTCTATTAGAATCTTCGTCAGGAGGATAAAGAAAACATTAAATTTTGCTGAGTCGGTCGCTTAAAACGATAAAAGAGTCTTCTACATGACAGCTAACTTGTTTCGCTGTAAGCATGATACTTTTTGTGTTCCCGACACTAAGAGTCCCGGGTCATATAGTGTGACCCTTATTTTGGCAATACGCAACGAACAGTTAAACATACTTTTTTTCTAAATGCCTTCACATATTGAGCTGATTTTAGTGTGCATGTCTATTATGATGAGTTACAGATCGAGTACTAGTATATATAATACATTTATATGTTATATCAAGGATCCTTGGTTATATCGTCATACATTTATCAATCTATGTTGTTTTTGTTAATTGCTTCGATTTACAGGAGGTGATCGTAAAACATTGACATCGTCGGGACATGAGATTGTTGATAACAGCATAACAGATTTTGGACGAATCGGTTATGTTGGAAGTGACGGTATCAATGTAGTTGCCGTAGGTGTAGTTGTACGTCGTAATATCATTTGCAGAGGATCTTACACTGGCATTCATTGGGCTGTGAGTGTTAATGAAGATTATTCTTTTTTACTTCAAAATTATCCGACTCTTACTAATGTGTATAGTTTGTTTCTTGTCGAGTGGTATTTAGTCTATTCCAATGTGAAAAAAAGATAACCTCCATAGAAACATCACGGCTGACAAAATTCATCGGGAATATAAATTTGTTTTTGCTTATTATTTATAACTGTGATATCCTTTGAAAAAGAAAAAAGAAATAATTTTATAAGTATTAAATCATCTTGTTCCAGACATTGTTGTGTTGTATCAGTATTTTATTGTGAATCACGTGGTCTACAAATGTATATAAAGACCATGGTATGAAAATATTTCATGACTATTTGTATGTAAAAATATTTAAAAGTGTGGATTCCGAACAAATATGAAAGTAACCGACATCAAACTTAGATGGAACCATATGAGTATTAAAAGAGAGATAGATGAACAATTTTGAAATCTTAATCATCAATTATGTTATTGCACTTAAAATTATTATTGCAGGGAAACGATAATATATTTGAAAATAACATGGTTTGCGACACGTGTCTTTATGCTAGTGATTGTGGAGGCTTTATGACCGGCAGAGAAATGACATGGGTATGAACTTTTGATCATTTAATACAATAAAACAATCTTACTTTTTTTATTTGCTCAAAATCAAGATTAAGCTAAACCGATATAACGTACAGTAAGTTGGGAAAAGCCCTGACATGACAAAACAAAAATATCACTGTCCTTTTTTAAAACTCAACAATTTAAAAAAGAATCGGTAGTACAGGCAACAACCTCTGAATTACCTACCCCCGATTTCGGACAAGGACACATGTATTTAACGTGTCTGTGAGCTCTAATCTGGGACAGAAGTTTATCAGCACAACTTAAACACAAATTGCTCAAAAAGTCGGAGATGGCTAGAATCATCAGATCAGCAAGAAGCATAAGAATAAGAAGATACCAGTGACCGATCATAGAGTACCAACAATTAGTGCCAGAAAGCTAGTAAAAATACAAGAACAACTATAATAAATACATCTTGCTATTCCATTAGACTATTACAATTTTCGTTTGCATGCTCATCCTAACAATTACTTTTATTTTCATAATTTTATTATATAATTTAAAAAGCCATATTTGAAAGTCGTATAAAATCCCGTTTATTATTTTTTATAGTTTATGAATCAAAAACAATCATTATGGCTTATATCTCGAAAACAAGCACAGGAAACCTTCATTTTTTTTCTGCTTTTTTTATTCCTTTATTTATATAGTATTCCTATCAATTCATAAACAAAGCTTGTTTTTTTTTAATCAAAATAGCAAACAACCTTAAGAAGTTTTAAGAAAACTGTTAAAGACTTATAAAAACATCAAACAATTTTGACATCATAAAGAGAACTATGTGGACGTTACAATATAAACTAATTCCCGTAGCTTTATCGGAGTACTTTTAGTATGAAACAAGCAAATCATTAAAGTTTTAATACTCGACAAATTGTTTATTTTACATGTAGTGTGGTAATGTTATCAGAAGGAACTATATAACTGGTATACAACTGCGGGTTCCTGGGGCGCATACCAGAGGAGTTATGTTAGACGACCAGTATTCTTGTATTCTTATTGAACAAAATGTGTTCTATAATGTAAGTCATCTAAACAATAGAATGGGTACGAAGTGACGATAAGAGAAGACTAAACATGGCAATAAAACTTTTTATAATGTGTTCTCGTCCTGATAATACATGAAATATTTGCCACTTGACATTAAACAATCAACAGCATGTCAAACATTATTATCAGACAAATGCATGTTGACATATAAATCAAAGACAAGTTGTTCAACTATGGACATTGAGACTAATGAAAAGTAAAATTATTATGAAACAACCAATGAATAAATATTTCAAAAACACCAAAGCATTGTTTCTGGATTAAAATGTCGTTTTTCAACAATATCTGAACAACATCAAAACTGAAAATAGAATGCGGAAACTCACTTACTTCTCTTAAATTATGCAAGTGTTAATATAATAGTGATATCATAATACACCGCTGTAACTAGTTTTCCCTAGAATAGAAGATACATTGTATCTTAATGCTCTTTTGCAAACTACAAATGTATTTCTTAAAAGTAAAACTTTCAAAGAGTCAACCGTTATGGTAAAAAAAAATAAGAAAGATAAATGATAACAACCATATTTTCTATATTAGAATACTGTTCACTGCTTTTCTATATTAGAACACTGTTCACTGCAACATTGGCGGAGGGCGAGACAATATAGTCAGAAGAAATATATTCTACAACGCTTTGCGGTATTCCATGGATGTGGATGCACGAGGAGCTGGTGGCAAGAGTAATACGCCCAGGATAATACAATTGTTAAAGGTTATCTTTGAAATAAATACGCCTTTAGTTATATTATAATGCTGTATTTTGATTGAATGAGAGAAATTGTATTTTTTTTTTTTTTTTATTAAATAGAGATTTATTTTCTCTACTGGTGAATATCATGTCTTAAAAAAAACGTGACTTCCGACGAGATTTAGAATTTTCGTTGAGATGGATAAAAGGGGGGAAATGAACAATTGTGTTGTGCTTATGGTAAGGGGTATTTTCCAAAAAATACGGGTTTCTAAGTAAACAAATTAACTAATGGCTCTGGAAAATTGTTTACCTTTCAACCGATATTTTTATGCAAATACCATTTGTAAGCATGATATATTTGTAAACACTACATTTAAGACTAATTTTAAGAAAAGGAAAGATCGTTTTGTATCGATATCATTTTTCTTTAGTTACATCACATCAGTTTAAAAATATTGACAACTGATGTTTACTATGAAATATGTTTTATTCTTGGAAAAACATTTCCATAGATATAGGAAGATGTGGTGTGAGTGCCAATGAGACAACTCTCCATCCAAATAACAATTCAAAAAAGTAAACAATTATAGGTCAATAACTATATTTGAAGTCATTTTTAGCTGTAGCATAAAAAAATACTATTTCAGAAAAAATACTAACTTTTTGTATTCGGTTTTAAATCGGTCAAGACTCTGTAAACTTAACCCTGCTCTAAGTTCTAAGATTCATGCAAACTATTTCACTTGCAACTAAAGTTAGTAAATTAATAGACCTTTTTTCAGCTTTTTGAATCTGTTTTCTTTAAAAATAATTTTGCTACGATATAGCCTTTTTTGTGCTGATACGGCGTTAAGCAATTTACAACCAATCAATTGCAAATGAAATCTTTCAGAGAATGCCATACCAAAGCAACACTTGGAAAGCAAAATATCCCAAACTAGCACTTATTGATGCAAATGATCCCAGTGAAGTCGGTAATCCTGAAGGTATGTACATGGCCATTTCCCAAGTCAGAGGCGTAGCTTGACCCGTCGTTCTAGTGATGCACACTACATTGTATGTCATTTTGGTCTTTTGTGGATAGTTGTCTCATTGGCAATCATACCACATCTTCTTTTTTATATGGGTGCCACATGTGGATCAGGAAGATCTAACCCTTCTGAAGCAGCTGTGATCACTGTCAGTTTTTTTTTTTTGTTTTTTTTGGGGGGGGGGGAGGGGGGTTCGTGTTGCTCAATCTTTTGTCTTTGTTAAGTGTGCAGTTGTTCGTCTGTCTTTTCTTTTTTAGCCATGGCGTTTTCCAGTTTATTTTAGACTTAGAGTTTGAATGTCCCACTGGTATCTCTCTATCAAAAGTCTTTGAACTCGTGCTCTGCTCTCTAACATGTTCAGTGGTAAAACGTGAGTGCCGCTCCACTGCCTTTGAGTTTATAAAGAGAGAGAAAGAAAGCCAGGAACTCATGCTCGATTCCTTGTTCAGTGGCAAATATTACGTGAGTAATGCCCCACTGCCTTTTTAAGTTAATAAAAGCTACGCCACTTGTACGTATAATGTAGACTGCGAGAGAGAGAGAAAACATACCACATCTTCTTATCTTATAATTATCCGAGTACAAATACATTTCATATATTTTCATACAATGTGAATATTGTTGTATATTAACGAAAAGCCTCTCTTAATTGATTTGTTTTAAATTCTGAAACGTTTAGGTAAAAATCGACATGGCTTAATTGCAGAACGCAAAGTTGAACCCAAACTAAACACGATATCACCGTTTGTGTATTTAAAAGGGAAAACACAGAAAACTTTATTTTTATACCTTATCACCAACAACAATAATTTACTTGCAACCTCATTTGTACAACAGTTTGTAAATTGCAGGATTAAATTATTTAATTTTTTATGCAGGGAATGAAATCACAGAGAACATATTTTGTTCAAAAAGCGTACCAGCTTTTAATAGACTGAATAAATATGGTCCTGAATGGTTTAATGTCAAAAACAATATATATGTAAGTAAACATTGTATCATTCTAGATTTAGATTGTGAACCATTGTTCTTTTATATGAAACATAAGAGCTGTTTAAACGTGCGTTTCATCATATTGCATTAAGACGGAAGTAGCCTCCTAATACATAGCCGAAACAACATTTTCAAGTCGAGCCGAATTTTAACAAATTAAATTCTACATGTATGTTCTAATGATCTTTGCATTGATTAATTTAATTTCTTCTTGCTTAAAGTCCCAGAGTTGCAAATATTAAATATTGGTGGCCTATTATTGTTTTATCTTCGTTATTTGAGCTTTAATAGACATAAAAATTGAGAACGAATATTTTTTAATAACATTGTATTGATGTATAGTTTGTGGACAAGGACGAATGGTAAAGCATAAGAACTGAAACTCGGAAATAGAGATTGTTGGGATTGGGCAAAACTTTTCCGGGTAACGTCAGATTCATCTTTCTGACGAAGCTCCGTCCAGTGATTGTTTCCGTTCAATGCGGAACTATTTTTCTTTACTCCATCAATTAGTGTAGAATAGTATGCGGATCGGAGCTAGAACTGCCGCGACCGAACGTGACGTATTTGTACATCCCAAACGGTCTCACGGACGTACACCAATTTCACTTTGACTATTGGATGGGATAAATGTAGTTCTCCATAATGCATACTTTTTTTTATTCTTATTCCTTTTATGTTTAACTGATCCTCGGACAGGCCTGGTTCCGGGAGTGACCCAATTCGCAATGTGCGTTTAAGATGTCGATGTCTTTTAATGTTAATAGTTATATACGCCTGTCAACTCTTTGTGTTACTTTGAATTGCGTATTTTCCTTTACTTTATATGTAATACATGCGTAGATTGATTGATTAATTGTAAGTTGCCAAACGTCCAGTGGCAAATATGTCATGCATGTTCAGGACGAGAACATGTTAATAATAAACACAAAAGGTAGGTCCTACAATATAGGCTGTCTGGGAAATTTATAATACCAAGGTAAAAGGAGGATCAATTGGATACGGACCGTTTAGCCACCACCTCACCTCGAGGAGTTATAGCAAGGGTACAACGTGATAAAACCGTGGTATTCTTTCTCAACGAAGCATCGGATTCAACTTCAACGTCCCCATTCTGACTAGGCATGGTTGTGAACTTCCTCCATAACTAAAAGGACACACAGTATTGACGGGGGCATTTCTGCCGGTCGGAGGAAGACCAACAATGATGACCATACATGTATGTAAATTTCCGAGTCCGGGGTGGGGGGTTACATGCATAAATGTTGCGTTTCTATTAATGAAGGCCTATGTGTTAAATTGACCATTGAAGCATTCAAACCATGAAAATTGCGACAATTGCTACATCAAAATTGAATCTTTATTTTTAGCATATTTTATAAGAACACAATTTTGATTTTTATCAATTGTAGATAAGCGATGACAGAAACTTTCAAGCTGCTCTTTATGGAAACTTTAAACCAAAGTGTCTGCTTAAACAATTTGTCTCGGAAAACAAATTTGAAGATCCAGTCATGGCTTCTGACTGTCGACCAAGAGGCACTGTAGGCCCTATTGCCGCCCGTATGTATATTCACTATGCGATTTAAGTATGAAAAGAAGATGTGGTATAAGATTGTCAATGAGACCACTCTCGACAAGAGACCAAATGACAACAGAAAGTAACAACTATAGGTCATCGTACGGTCTTTAACAATGGGCACAGCTCATACCACATAGTCAGCTATAAAAGGCCAAGAAAATGGCAATGTAAAACAATTCAAACGAGAAAACTTACGGCACTAATTTATGTACAAAAAATAAACGAAAACAAATATGAAACACATAAACGAACGACAATCACTACCAATTTCAAGTCACGTGTCAGAAAAATGCAACCCTTTTGTTTTTTTCTATAACTTGCATGTTTTATTTTTGCATTTTTTTGACATTTAATGATTCGAAGTTGAATGTACAAGAAGTATAATTGTTAACGTACAACTGCCTCAGGCAAAATTGACATTCCCAAAAACAATCACCATGAAAATCAGGTTCTCTATGGAAGTATCATAAACATTATTTTTGTTCATTTTGCTATAAGCACACAATTCTTATATTTCGTATGTATTCTCGTCGTTATATATTGTAGAATTTGAAATACCGGTTCTTGTTTTTTTGAATGGAAATCCACCAAAACGAAAGAAGTGCTTTAAGAATAAACCTGCTAAACCACCAACTCCGTTATACTTACCAGATGGGTACTCACGGAATAAATTGTACAGAACTTCCAGGAAAGGTAAAAAAAAAAAAACATGATAGCGGGATCCCGACTCTCCCCTAACAGGGGACAGTGGTATAACAGTACAATATAAGAACAAACTACAGTGGCGGATTATGAACTCTTTGTGAAAAGGGGGTGACTGACCTAAGGGGTGCCCGCTCCAGTCATGCTTAAAGTTGCAATTCTATAAAAAAAAAAAAAAAAAACAATGCAATTTTCCACAGGAACTCCCTTTGCGTTAAAACTGTAACACTTTTACTATAAAGTTTCGTGAAAAATAATATCCCAGAACGGAAAGTCTATATGCACTACTATTGTATTCAAAGGTCAAAATATAGGGCTGTGCGGCATATTTTCAACAGGTATATGCCCTGAACTTCTAAGAGTTTAAACTTATACTAAAATTCTATACTATCCTTACCTCCATTTTTGGACTTCTTAGAACTAAAATTTAGGCGCTGCATGTACCATGTTTTTCTATACTGGTTATATTCCCAAGTGATGTCTCTACGAGATGAAACACAGAGATCATATATTGGAACGAGTACGTTAACTAATTAACATATCTATGAATGTTATAAATATCACCAAAAGAGGCGTGGTTTGAGAAACAGCTGTATTTACAAAGTACAACCTTAAGTGATTCCATATATAATCAACCATTTCCCCCACAAAGGGTCACCCTATG
Organism: Mytilus galloprovincialis; assembly: GCA_037788925.1. NCBI lineage: Eukaryota > Metazoa > Mollusca > Bivalvia > Mytilida > Mytilidae > Mytilus > Mytilus galloprovincialis. The sequence goes on from CM075332.1 coordinate 53,676,790, forward strand.
GATCCGCCTATAAACTATCAAGATCAGTTGAAAAAGGCTTAACGCATCAGATGGATAAAAGTACAAATACTACAACATCCCAAAAACAAAAAGACACTAAGTGCAGATCTGAGAGTATACTCGCAGTTACTATTAGCCAGTTCAAAGCCACTAATTAATAATTTTAAAAAATCATACTAGTTTACTGTATTCGATTATTTTGTAGTATAATGAAAACATAGAACGGTTTATTTCCTCCAAAATATGTACCGTTTAAAAGCTAGACCTTTTTTGACGTTGCTCTTGGTTGACCCGAGGACTAGAATGTCCAAAGAGAGAGAAGGTAACCTGTCGAAAAATTATAAACTCCGGAGTCAAAATTCGGTAATATGAAAATAGTCTATTGTTTCAGACCGTTGGTTTTCCCGTTTGAATGGTTTTACACTAGAAATTTTGGGGCCCTTTATAGCTTTTGTTCGGTGTTGAAGGCCGTGCATTGACCTATAATGGTTTACTTTTATAAATTGTTATTTGGATGGAGAGTTGTCTCATTGGCACTCACACCACATCTTCCTATATCTATATAGAGACTGAAACAGTATTGACTGATATAATAATTACCATAACAAAGCTTAGACACAAGATCTGTATTTTAAGAAGATTGCGTTCTCATTATTCAAAATCTTCGTTTTTTCATCTTATTTGACATTTTTTCTCGGTTGGAGGTTACTCAAAGTATTCTAACTGACAATGACAGATAAACATACTGTTTCGCTGAGTTGTGTTTATTTAAGAAGTACACATATAACCATACACAAGGAACCGTGAAATTATTTAAAATGAAATATCATAATCCAACATATATTTTTTCATCATTTCCATGCAATGTTTCAGGTTGCTGGTTTTTCTTCAAAAAATGTTCAAATCAATCAAAGGAAATATTTAGAAAAAAGCGAACTCGCAAATCGCAAACCTTTTACCTAGACACTGAAGGGAAATCAGATACAGACGAACATTTTTGTTTGACTAGAGTTTCTGAAATGAAGCAACAATGTGGCACAGGGGCTGATTTTGCAGTAATTTATGGACCTACAGGTAATTTAAGTATGTGTTTGTGGGTAATTAACAGGACGAGGAAAACGGTATAACAAAATTTATTATCTATATTCTTCATAAAGTTTTTTAAAATGTAGATGAGATACTTACAAAACTCATAACTTGATAAGACAAATATAAAGGCGAATAACATGACTTTGCACAGAACACAGAAACAAAGTGTATGTAAAGAATAGTTTTCTTCAACTGCCTTAGAGTAGGTTGGCAAGTCCTGATTCACATTGTTCATATTGTTAATATTATTGGAAGAAACAAGGTTCGAAGCTTACTACAATTCATTATTTATTATTTACATTCATATTTACAGTCTTTTGACATTAGTTGTCCATTCAGTGCCGAAACGTGTAATTATATACCTTTACAACTTTTGAAGTATTGTCGAACGAAACTTTTCTTTTTAAGTTAGCTTTGGACATATAGCTGTCACTGTGCTGAAGTATTTGTGTAATCTATCGATTTAATTTTTATCAGTTGGAGCGTTCCGTAATTTTGTAAATCAATTTAAGTGCTCCGATTTTTATTTCTAAAGGGTTATTTTCATAGAAATAGTCATCACTTATGGCACAATATTGAATGTACATTACTTTTATCACATGTGTAGAAGGATCTGTTATTTCATTTGAAAAACGTGAGATCACACCCGATACAATGTTGGGTTTGTATTGCTCACTCTTTAAATTTCTATGTTGTGTTTCGTAGACTGTTTTTTGTCTAATAATCGTTTTCTGTTTTTGCCAAGACATTGCCAGTTAGTTTTCTCTTGATGAGTTTGGCTATCCACTTGCTATACTGCTATCAGTCACTATATGTATTTTCAGGTGCAATGACACTTGGTGGTGACGATTGTTACTTTGCTTGGTATGGGTGTCCAAAGTTGGGCCAAGCAAGTCGTGGTAGATTTGACAGGAATGGTGCAAAAGATGAAGCAACATGTTTATCTCGAGCTATAGCCCAATGGAGATATTGTGGAAGTAACCCTTCTTTTCCAGTAGTCAGCATCTATAGTCCAACAGGTATTCAATATGCACTTTTCATAATTGCACTTCTCCTTATTGATTTTATTATTGTTCAACATGTATTCATTATTCATTTTTCATAGTTGCATTATTTCTTCTGGATTTTTATAATCTGTTTATTGACATCATGACTTACTGAACTATTTATGACATGGTATCTCTATCCATATTTTACATGCCATGTACCTCTAAATTTCGATTTATCTTAGTTACTGTTTATTTATTATTTAACATAAAGTAAAAACAAATTTGTCAAACCAAACATAGGACTGCAATTTATGACGTTATTTTTTTATATTATCAGTTGGCTAAATGTTTAACCCCGCCTCATTCTGTGTGTGTGTTCCTGTCCCAAGTCAGAAACCTGTAATTCAGTGGTTGTAGTTTGTTGATCTGTAACATTTTGGATTGGTTTTTTTTTCATTATTTGTACTTAAATCATACCGTTAGTTTTCTCGTTGCATTGTTTTACTTTTGTCATTTCGCGGCCTTTGATAGTTGACTTTGCGGTATAGGCTATTCTCAATGGCAATCATTCCACATCTTTTTTATATTATATATAGTTTTATAAATATTTTCCAAAAGACCAAAAAAGTGAAAAGGTATATTATAACAAAACGCATTTGACTAACAGGTCGAACAACTGATGTTGTTTTACATTTGTCATTTTAGGGTCTTTGATAGCTGACTTTGCGGTATAGGCTATTTTCAATGGCAATCATTCCACATCTTTTTTATATTATATATTTTTATAAATATTTTCCAAAAGACCAAAAAAGTTAAAAGGTATATTTTAACAAAACGCATTTCACTAACAGGTCGAACAACTGATGTTCTTAAACCCTGCTGACTGCCATTGACGATTGTCGAATAAATCTATCACAAGATTTAACAAATGAATCATTATATTAATTAAATACCAAACAGAAATAATAATTTTGTGGCAAAGATGGTAAACCACAAACATGAGGGGCTAATTTTTTTTACACCATATCCGGATTTCGACAAATAATGTCTCTTTTACTTCAGTGATGTTAATATAAAGATCCTTTTGTTAAGATTTTGATAAACATCGACAACAATCACAACCGCATTCTTCAATTAATTACTTATTATATGATTGTATAAAATCATTGAATATAACAATGAATGGCTCTTGTAAGATGCAATGTACAAGCCAGACAAAAAGCAATGCTGACTTTATTCATCGAATTGTACTGATTTAAAAGGGGTTTCCACTTATTTATTGATACTATATGACCTGTTTATTTATTTAACAATTAAGGCCATTATAGAGCTGTAGGCGCAGGATGTTGGATTAAGATGAATAAATGTTCTAACCGTAAAACACGTAGGAAGACATACTTTTATGATGGTGAAGGAGCAACTAATTTTGGAACAGGTAATGATGGTTACTAAAAATATATATTAATACCGCTTGTAATTTGAATGACGAGCTGTGTCCATGCTTAAACACAGCTAACAGACAAAGAATACTGGGCAACTAGGGACCAACTTAAAAAAGTTATCGCAATTCGCATGGATCTGTCATTAAAATAAACAATTATCGGATTGCACATGTTAAATACGTGCTCTCTACCCATGTTTTTTTTTAATTGTTTACTTTAAGGTGACAATCGGTAAACTTCTGCTTCAAAACACGGCATTTAATGAGCAGCCATATTTTTTGAATCATAACAGACAGAGAGAGAGAGAGAGTAAAATTGACGATTATACGATATATTTGCGTAAGAAATGATAAAATCGTGCTCAGAGGACTAAGATTATGATATATACATGCACTGGTTCAAGAATTGGATAAACATTATTTTTCACCAGTCACTCGTATATGACTTTAATCACATAGCGACTTAGGGACGACATCAAAAGTTCAATGAAGGATAAAAAAACTTAATTCACATAGTTTTTTCACTAACCCCCACCCCATCTTAACTTAATTTGGGAAAAATTGATGACCCATATGGATATATGTAAAAATCAATGTCGGATAACCAAATCTTGCAGCCGTTCAACCTCCCCCCCCCCCCCTCCACCCCCAAACTATTTGAATTAAGTTTTTTATCTTACATTGATCTTTTGTTGTCGTCCCTTAGAAGAGACAGAAAACGAATATAGCGGGAATAACTATAATAGGAATGCTAAATATCTCCTCACCATAAGACAGTGGTGTTACAGCACAACAAAAGAGACATGATTGTAATATTCTCAGTTCAAAGGGGGTTTCATCGATCAGAGAGACACGTACCACTAAACAAAACCGACAACAAGACAACAAGACTCAAAGTACTGATCCAAGATTACTCTCAGTTACTACTGTTATGTATAAAGTAGTTCTATTACAAAAAATCATGATGTTTTCCAGTGATTTATGGGGCCTTTTATAGATTACTGATAGGTGTGAGTCAAGGATCCGTGTTGAATGTCCTACTTTGACCTAGAAATGTTCACTTTTAACTTACTGTTACTTATATGCAGAGTTGTCTGATTGGTACTCATACCACATCTTCTTATATCTATATAGAATATCAATTAGTTTGCTATGCTCCTGGACTTTTCTTTTACATTTTATGAGTTTACGTGAGGGCATCGATATACATCAGGTACTCATTTGGGTGGATAATTTAATTATAATTGCACAGGAGAATAATTTGATTTTCCATGTCATTGTTGTTTGTCATGACATAAATCATGAAGTAGCTTATATATGTAACATATTTATTTCTGACAGATTTTATCAGAGAAAGCTGTTTTTCAAGAGCCGAATATTTTTGGCGTCTTTGTGGTAGCCATCCACAAAACAAAGTCACTGCATCCTTTAGACCATTAGCAGAAGAGAGAACTTATCCCTAACGATTGAAACAGTACTGATTCAATGTAATAGATAATATCTTTTATAATATTTTGAAAACTATTTAATAAAAAAATGTTTCAATGTATGCTAAAATAAAACTTATATTACAAGTTAGGTGTTCACTTTTTTCTATATATCTCGACGTATATTTCTAAACAAATATTTATTGAATTGGATTTATTTACAATAGATTATTTCAAAAACAAACGTGTTTTTAAGTAGAGAGATGTTCAAGGTAAGTCCCAAGATCAATTTAGGACCTGTCTTTCTCGAACGATATTTGAAAACAAGGTGCCTGTAAATAAGGTTATAAACTTAAAATTGTGTTTACGGCACGACCATTTGATATTCTTGAGGTTTGGGTTGGGGCAGAAGGATTTAAAGAATTAATAACTCGGCCTTCGCAATCACGAAAATAAATGGTTGGGTATATGATTATTTGAAAATGAATGATATGACTTACAAGTTATTGAAATTTATAACTCGGCAGGTCTATTAAGTCTTTTTTTAAATGCCGTTCAAAAGTATGGCAAGAAATGTCGGGGAAACACTTCAAAAAATATTATTCAAATGGCTGAAAATAGTTGCATTGAACTTTATTATTATATTGTCTTAATAACACGTACCTCAACTTTATTACAGGGTCGTAACTACATTAAGGCAATTGCCTCATGTAAGAAATTTAAAAACCAAAAGATTGTCTCTATATCAAATTGTTTTCATGGGGAGTGTCTTGCTAGGGGAAAGTTCTGTTCTCGGATGTAGCACCTGTTTTTTAATGGTCCGTATTTTTTATTAGTGTTCAGTGTTATTTGTCTTTTTTCGTCGTTTCTTTCTTGTTTTATCTGTTCCTGGGTTTGTCTTTTGTTCATTGACTGCCCTTCTGTATTCTCTTAGTGTTGCATTCCTTTTGTTATTTAGTAATTTCTTTTAAATTGGTGAGTTTTTATTTTAATAAAGACTTTAAAGTGTTGTAATTGAAATGTGTAATACAAACTTACTTTACATAATTAAATCAATGATATTCAGTCATCTCTTGACTTAATTTTAAGTTAAAAAAAACCAGACAGTTTACACGTTTTAGAATTAAAAATTCTGCTGAAACAGCAAAAAAAAAACATAACAAAAAAAAACAGCAGCCACATACTGAACTATGTGAATTACTTTTTTGCTTTATCCTACATATTTGTCTTTTGATGTTGTCCTTAAAGACTAAAGTCTTACACTGTATTTAAACATTATGCTACGAAACCAAAATATTGTCAAAAATTAGTAAAACAGAACTTGCGTTTTAAGATTAAGAAGGCTATGGGAAACGGTAATAAATGCATGCGTTTGCATCATTTGTTCTAAAGCTTCTTGTGGCCTTCAACAGCTCAAAATCCTTTATATTTATTGTAGCCTCACTCCGCTCGGCTAAACAATGTTTGGTAATAATTTTAAAAGAGGCTACTCATAGCCATAATTTAATACAATATTTAAAATTGAGAATGGAAATGGGGAATGTGTCAAAGAGACAACAACCCGACCATAGAACAGACAACAGCAGAAGGTCACCAATAGGTCTTAAATGAAGCGAGAAATTCCCACACCCGGAGGCGTCCTTACTAAACTCCAAATTATACACAAGAAACTAAAATAATACAAGACTAACAAAACCCAGAGGCTCCTGACTTGGGACAGGCGCAAAAATGCGGCGGAGTTAAACAGGTTGATAAAATCTCCAGCCTTCCCTATACCTCTAGCCAATGTAGAAAAGTAAACGCTTTACAATGCGCACATAAAAATTCAGTTTAAGAGAAGTCCGAGTCCGATGTCAGAAGATGTAACAAAAGAAAATAAACAAAATGACAATAATGCATAAATAACAGCAGACTACTAGCAGTTAACTGACATGTCCGCTCCAGACCTCAATTAATATGATTGATAGATTATGTCTTCATCATATGAATATCAGACACATTCCCTCCCGTCAGGGGGTTTAGTATCATACCATCATAAAACATATATGAGGGGAACATAACCCGTGCTATGCCAACAACTGGTTTTTAAATAAACGTGTTTAGTTCCGATGCAAAGACTGCCAAAAAAGTAAATCAATATTAAAGCCAAAGTATGCAATCTTTAATGACCTGACAACAGTATCGTAACTATATCCCTTCTTAATAGGTCTATTTGAAGGTTTTGTTAGCTTCTGAGGTCAATTCTGACATTTTTGTGCTTTTTAAAGAAAATTACCATAAAAGATTGCATTTGAAATACCTGAGCGTATAAGAAGTCTGCATGTTGAGCTATATTTACGAATGATGTCCTTCCTAGTACCGATGATAACATTTAGTAAATGTTTTGACTAGTTTGTGATATCGAAAACCCTGGTGAAATAATTTTTCAAATTTCTCTCGTTAAAATCTAAAATACACGAGCGAATCGTACAAGTTGAGATATATAAACACCGTAAGATGGTGACAAGGGAACTTCACCATCTAAAAATGGATAATTAACGATAGGAAATAAAAAAAAAATCATCTCTTTTGTCATACATTTTTGTATCAAGCTTTTCGTTAATGATATAGATATCAAGATCGAGGAAAGTGCAGTGGTTGGTCATTGTTAGTATTAGCTTTATTTAAAGTAAGTTCAACAGGATAAATTTCTTTAGTATACACACCGAAGTCGTCATTATTGAGAGCCAAAATATCATCCAAATATCTAAAAGTATTATTAAATTTTTAAATCAGATTTTGTTTCGATGGGTCTTTGCTGATTTTAGTAATAAATTGGAACTCATAGCAATACAAAAACAGGTCCGTCATAAGTGGTGCACAGTTAGTCCCCATTGGAATTCCGATAACATGACGATATACGGTATCTCCAAAGCGAATAAAAATGTTATCTAGTAAAAATCCAAGGCCAGATATAGTATCAGAGCATGTCCAATTATCATAGTTTTTTGTTTTTGTTTATTGCTACTAAAACTGACCTTAAAGAGTTACATGACAAATGTATTTGGGAATTCAGAAGATTTATTTCTGCAGAGGCTGATGATAAATTCTGATTAAATGGTACATAATGACTTGACTATACATGTGTTATTTTAGTGAATTTAAAAATTGTAAGCTTTCAAATATAACAAATATACTTGTGAAAACAAATAATTAGTCCCTTGTTTTAAAGAAAATGAAAAATCTTGCTTCATCAACGCAGAAAATAAATAATCTCATCTTAGATTTCAAAAATTAATAACCGATCCAAAACAATAAATTGGCATATTTATACAAGCAAACGCAAACAAATAAGAGATTGATGTTTAATCTGGAGAACAAACTTCTGTTTTAAAAGTTCTAAAACATCGAGCCTGAATAAAACAATTAACATAGTTTTACGTGGTATGTATCTATATATAGCTATAAGACAACATCCACCAAGGTTCAAATGAAATGAATGTTAGCTAGTATAAGCAACTACACGACCTTTAACAATGAGAAATACTTAATAATGTATAGAATTTTCTATAATACTTTTCATTTAAATTGTTATTTAAATCCGTAGTTCTCTTATATTGTTCTTCTTGAAATTTTATTTCATTGATAAGATTAAGATAATTTATTTTTTATAAAGATTTTATTAATTTTCAACCGACCATCATTGTGAATTTTTATATATAAGTCCAAGATATGAGGCAGACTTAACTGTATCTGTTTTATCTTTTATCACCAGTTCGATTGAAAAGATGCGTTCAACATAATGACCAAATTTAGACATATAGATAGAGACTAGCTTTTGTACAACGATAAATTTATGGCAGATATTATTGGAAAAGCAATATCAATGATGACTGTTTTATGAAATGTTTGTAGACTTAAACCTACAGATTTTTTTCTCGGGTTAGTTGGAACTCATTTGTAGTTTTGAATTCTGTTTGTATCAAAGATCAATATTTTTGTTTTCAGGAATTACTTTTATGGTGTTTTAATCTACTACATGAGTCAGATTTTGTAACTGTATTGCGTATTACATTCTTTAAACCAAGCTTTAAATGCCCGCGTTTTCGCGGGTGTGTTCTAGTATATATATAAGTTTGGAAAATTTTAAAAGAATAATAAATAAATTATCATTCATATACGTATCTAGTTTCCAATATCAAGTAATTTCGTTTAAAAAGAAACCTTTTCTAAAGACGACTTCGTAAAAGAAAGCTACAACTAAAAATGACCGATCAAGTTTTTGTTCCGATAGATTTAGTGATGTGGATTATAAACACATTTAGGAGATGCTGCTGTGGTGAAAGTAACACGTTTAACATGGTGTTTTTAGGATTACGAATGCTCTTACACTTTTCATCAGCACTCACGGAATTCATTATTCTAAACATTAGCCATTCGGAATATGCAATATGTGATTCGCCTTCTATGGGATTGTTTGTATGGATAACTGTCCTTTTAATCATAATGCCGTTAGTTTATATCGGTTGTCTAATTGAAGCAAATAATGACTTCACGCCTTGGTCATGGGCCTTAAAAGGATTTTCCATTTTCTACGATATATTTTTCCTATGTTATACGGTTTATATAACTAAAACACTACAAGGAAACTACGGAGAAGTTGCAACATTAATTATTATTGATATTACTGGTGAATTCAGTGCTTTGGTTTTTTTTTTGTGGTGGTTTACTGTAGTATTTGTAATTGCGATAATGAAGTTGTACCGTCTTAAGATGGACATAAAAAAACAACATTTGCATTTCATTGACTAGCTCGTACATTTAAAGAGAAATGTGCAATGGGATTAGTAATGTTTTTCATAGTTCAATACGAGTTTAAATGTGTTTTCAATTGACTGTTCATGTACATTTAAATTTAATTTTTAAACGTCATTGGTTTAAGTATTATAGACTTCTTACCACAAATTTAAAAGAAGAAATGTTGTCATATATATAACGATTGATATACCTTTTAAGCCCAATTATCCATTTAATTCATATAATTTGTTGATGCGTTTTGCCTTCAACCTTGAGCAAAACTCATATCGCATTTTCAGCTACATGTATATATAACAGGTTCAGAAATAACAAATGAAAAGCAATTCAAACGAGAAAACTAAAAGCCTCATTTCTTACAAAATAATAAATGAACAACACAGAAGATAAACAGCGACAAACACTAAATTTTGTCCTCCTTACTTAGGAAGTTGACAAGGATGGTCGGTTGAAGACAAAACTTTGAATTGAATTGTTTTACATTGTCATTTCGGGACCTTTTATAGCTGATTGTGTGGTATGGGCTTTGCTCATTGTTGAAGGCAGTACGGTTAACTATAGTTGTTTATTTCTGTGTCATTTTCGTCTCTAGTGGATGGATTGTCTCATTGGCAATCATACCACATTTTCTTTTTTATATTAACGACAAAAGAGATCATTTGAGCTTTCCAATTGTGAACTTTTCATTTCTATGTAGCAACATTCCAGCAGCGCCTGCATACGGAATACATATCTCCCATTTAATACTATATTTCTGGGCTTGCATTTCTCATAATAAGTTCCCTGATAGAAGGTTCGGAGGCACATCGGCTGGATCTGGTCAAGGAGAGCGAGGACTTTCTTTACAAAATAGATATTCCCTACTTAGTGATGATTCAGGGATGGATTATGAAAATGATTTGCCACCTGAAAGATCACATTCGTCCTCCAAGTAACCAATCATGACCAATATCATTCAATGGAATCGCCGAGGTCTTAAAATAAACCTCATCGAGTTAACGCTTTTACTTTAGTCTTCAAGAAACTCATTTGAAAATGCCTGCACCAAGTCAGGAATATGGCAGTTGTTGTACATTCGATTTTGATGTGTTTTGTCATTTGATTTTGCCATGCGATTAGGGACTTTCCGATTTGATTTTCCTCTGAGTTCAGTATTTTAGTGATTTTACTTTCTTTTAAAGGAAGTGACAAAGTAACTTCAAAAGGATAAAACATCTACAGCACCTTTTCTGAGGAAGACGAACGAGCTGCAGGTGGATCAACCATTTTTGTGAAGGACAATGTCGTTCATAGTACGGTATAACTCACTACAGATCTGCAGGCAGTTGCTATTCGTCTATCATTATATAAAACAATGACATTATGTGTTATATATATTTCTCCTAATTCAAATATAGATAAAGTTTAACTAAACAACTTAAATGATCAACTACCTACACCTTTTACACTTATTGAAGACTTCAATGCCCACAATCTCTTGAGGGGAAGCTAGTTTTACAATGCCAAAGGTAAAATCATTGAAGACTTTGTCTCTCAAGAGGGTTTATACATTTTTAATGATGGATCTCATACTCATCTGCTATTGTTACAACTATTTGTGATCCGTCTTTTCTTCTTGATTATTCATGGGGTGTCCACGATGATCTCTGTGGATTCCGAAGTGATAAATTTCCAATTAATCTTCAGCATCTTTTTATTTCTGCTCAACAAAGAGTTCCTCGTTGGAAATTAGACAAGACTGATTGGCCCTTGTTTGAATCTTTTGGTCGGACAGAACTGATGAACCAAAGATGTTTGAGGCTGTACAAGATCCAAATTTAATCTTCAATACTGTAATAACGTCTATTGCTGACCGAACAATTCCAAAGACCTCGGCAAATCCAAAACACCCTAGCAAACAATGGAAGACGGTTAAATCAACATCCTACACAAAACAATTCAAACAGTTTTCGCGCTTATGCACGACGGGATTGCAGGCAAGCCCGACGAACATCTTGGACCATCAATCTGGAAACTTGCAACCGTCGTGCTTTTTCCAAAACCAAGTAAATATCACACGGATCCTACTAATTATCGACCAATTGCTCTGACTAGTTGTGTCTGCAAACCACCTGAACGAATGCTCAATGATCGCCTTGTTTGGTTCTTGTATAAAATGGGCTATAAGTCAATATCCAGAGTGGATTTAACAGAACCGTAGTACTGTTGATCATCTTGTTCAATTCGAATCATTTGCCCGTAATGGTTTTGCTAAAAATGAACATGTGGTGTCAGTCTTTTTTCGATCTTGAAAGACCCTTGACACAACGTGGAATTATGGTATTTTAAAAGATCATTTTGATATGGGGTTGAATGGCAATCGGCCAAGTTTATTTCGAACAGACAATTTAATGTTAGAGTTAATTCAACCATGTCTGATCAAAATGATCAGGAGATGGGTGTCCCTCAGAGGAATATTTTATCTGTGACATTATTTAGTCTTAAAATTAATGGCCTTGTTGAAGTTTTAAAAAATAATATTGAAGGCTAATTTTACGTTAATATAAATCGCCAATTACAACTATGTCTTGGAAGAATCGTAAAATAATTTTCCTCATCTAGAACGGTTGGGATGCATTTCTAGATCTGTTTTTAAAGGAAATGGCATGTTGATCCAGAAATCACTTTAAATGGAAACCCGATTAAAATGGAAGATGAAACCAAATTTCTAGGGTTAGTTTCTAAAAAAAAATATCCTTTCTTCTATACAGATTCTTGATGCTGTTCATCATCAGAGTTTGCGCCTTTGTCTTGGCGCCGTTAAAACCTCAATAGTTTAGAGTCTGTATGTAAAGGCTGATGAGCACTCACTCTCTAACAGGCGTTTGAAGCTTGGACTTCAATATGCTGTCAAACTAAAAGCCTATTCAGATAATCCTGCCTACAGCGGTGTTTGTAATCCAATTTATGAAGATATTTTTGCAAAACATGAAAATAATTCTCCGTTAGATATTCGTTGAAAACCACATTTAGCTACTTTTGATTTAAAATCTGTTGCTCAAGTTGAAACTTACAAATGTCCTCCATTGAAACTTCCCAAACCAAAAATGATGTTTGATCTCCGTCAACACAATTACATGACTAAGGTATAAGCAATCGTTTCTATTATCGTATATTTTTCAAGTTTTTGTTTTGAATCTTCCATGTGGAACTTACATATCAAAGTTTACAGTGGGACACTTGTTTTTTTTTTTTAAATAGATTGATACATAGTAGGATCACTTGGGTCAGTGTCTTCTGTATATTTGTTTTTATCTAAATTAACTCATCATAGATACCAGGATTAAAAGCAATATTACGTAATTTTTTTATATTTAAATTGCCGCAATTACTAAATTAATGCAACAATTCTGCCGATGCTCATGTATATAAATCGGTATAAAATAAAATGTTGGATGTAAAGGAAATCCAAAAGAAGCAATGACAGGTATGCCATCAGGGTAAGTGCTTATTTTAATATAATTCATCTTCCATGAGAATACTCAAAACAATGGTGGGTTGAACCTGGTTTCGTGGCTAGCCAAACCTCCCGCTTTTATGTCAAGGTTAAAAATAGTTAAATTACAACATTACATGACAGGACTACAATTAAAATAAATGATTTAACATATTGGACAGAAAAACACAAAAATAATAGCTATAAAAAGGTACCAGGTTTATAACGTAGCAAATAAAGGCAACAGTAGTTTACCGCTGTTCAAACTCATAAATCCATGGACAAAAAACAAAATCGGGGTAACAAACTAAAACTGAGGGAAACGCATAAATATAAGAGGAGAACAACGACACAACACTACAATGTAACTAACACACACAGAAACGGACCAAGCATCAGACAAAATCCCACGAGAATAACAAATATAACATCAAAACCAAACTTACGAATTTGGGATAGACAAGTACCGTGACACGTCTTATCGCAATGTCAACTTACACTCAAAAATAAGAGAAAACAAACGACGCAACGTTAAATTGTAACACACACAGAAACGAACTATAATATAACAATGGCCATATTCCTGACTTGGTACAGGACATTTTTAAAGGAAAAAATGGTGGGTTGAACCTGGTTTTGTGGCATGCCAAACCTCGCACTTTAATGGCAATGTTAAATATAACATAGAAATGACAACATAATATTACAGGACTACAATACAAATATATAGGAAAACGTATTAGACAAAGAAACACATGATTAATGAAAAACAAAAAGCATCAGGTTTAAAATTTAATACGCCAAAAACGCGCCTCGTCCACACAAGCCAGACGCGCCGCTCAGATAAAAAAGTTCGAAAGCCAAAACAAGTACAAAGTTGAAGAGCATTGAGGCCATAAGTTGTGCTTAACACGGCTATGGTTATCTGCCTGAAATAAGAACATTTTTAGTATTTAAAATAATTCATACTTTTGCAAACAGTAAATTTTTAAAAATGACTATATTATAGATAAACATGATATACTGAAGTAGTGACTGACTACAGAATACAAACGTATCCATAGAATGAATTACATCAAATATATGTACAATCACAATAATATTATATCAATTTGAATAGTGTCGGTATGAATTTCACATCCCGTTTTTATTTCCATATATAAACATCGAAAGCGCCAATGTAGTGTACATGTAATCATCTGATAAGTGTTGATGAATCTAGTATATAAAAAAAGTGTACATAATTGTAACAAAATAGCAAGATCCACTACACCAACATTCTTGTATATAAACTGGCCTGTGTCTTCAATACTCACTTTCTGAAATCACGAGAACAATAGGATAAATTGATAGTCGGTAAATAGTCAAATATTGGCTTCGTTTAAGTTCCCATTAATTGTGTAAAAATAGTTCTTAGTGTTTTCAAAAAATCGTGTTGGATGAATAACTACAAGAATTGTGATAAACAAAGGGATAACTTTCAAACTTTGAGACAACTTTTGCGTTTTGTATATTGTCTGTCCATTTATAAACTTTCGTCTTGCGTTTGATTTCCAATTCTGAACAACAATTTTGAATTGAAACGAATGATAATTTTTTTATAATAAAGGCTGCTGTCTTCTCTGCTTATCTATTTTTTGAGAAAAGGAGTCTATCCCTGCTCATGCTAGTGTCTCCCCCATTAATTTTTACCCTCACCTTTTATTTTTTTAAATAAATTTAAGGAAACTCCCAAACAATTAGCAACCTTGCCACTGTATTTTCGTTCACATGTGATTATGTTATTGTATCTTTGGTAAAATAAACCAAAGGAATGCCAATATTAGTTCAGAACGCAATATACGTAACAATTCCACAAACCATCGGGTGTCCTTTTCCTGTATTCAACTAACACAAAAAATACGAATAAAAATCCCCAAATCCCGGGGTTTTGTTTCTTCTTAAAAAACCAAATCGCTTATCATTTTTACCATACACACTTACACTGTTATCAAGGACAATTATCCAACTAATTTATTATATGTCAAATCAGGGTCAATATTCAATTAGTAGAACAGAAATAATACTATTAAGTTGTAAGTAGGAACACATGCAGATACTATGGTGTACTTTTACATCCACTTCAGCCTATGTTCGCATTCAACAGATACCTATTCCAAGACCTTGATAATTAAAAAAGAAGATGCAAAAATTTTGGTTTTATTCAAAACATCAATTTGTTCTCTTTATTTATTATTAGTTCTATTTAAAACTTCTTACTCAATATTGAAAATCCAAAGCGAGACGGAATTTTAATACATGAATAAATGAATATTTTAATGTTAACAATTTGTATATAGCTTTCTGGACCCACACATTAAACCAAGTTTTAGAAATCATACCATAACAGATATGGCATTACCTAAGTATAATTATACTAAGACCTGTTTATTATTTGTATTTGTATCCATCTGATGAATTGAGTCTTTTTAAAATAGCTTTTATAGTTCGTTCTTATGTTGTACTTTTATAACACTGTTCTAGGTAAGGGGAGTGTTGGTATCCCGCTAGCACGTTTAACCCCGCCACATTCTGTATGTGTGGGCCTGTCCCGAGTCAGGAGCCTGTAATTAATTGGTTGTAGTTTTTCTATTACATACTTATTTTTTGTTCATTTTTTGTACAAGGCCGTTTCGCTTTTGAAGTGTTTTACATGGTCATTTAAGGACCTTTTATAGCTGACTATGCGGTAAGGGCTTTATTGAAGGCCGTACGGTGACCTATATATAGTTAAATATAGATAAAGAATCTGTTTTAAAACATTTTCAGATTTACCTTGACAGACAACACCAGCATCTTCGTTATGCTCACAATTATGTTGGAATAGGCCACCAGACTGACAATCAAATATGTCTGTTTCTGTTCCAGTACAATTTAAATCATCCAAAACAATAGATCCATATCCCTCCCCAAAATAAGCGCCAGAGTAAGGAACTGATCTAGAAAATAACATTCTCAATTAAATATTTTGTTTGTGATATTATGATATTTTAAAATCCAATTTGAAAATGATTTTAATTAATGAGAATGGCATTGCTGTGGGAGAAGAAACAAATAACTACGGTCTGTTATCAGAAAAGAAATAAAAGTATATTTCAATTATAGCTACCTTTATCTGTAATGAAAATCTTATAATTGTAATTCAAAATAATTCAAATCCAAATTTGGGTTAAACGCTTGGGAATTGCAAGTTGAAACAGTAGATGGCAAAAACAAAATTTCTATTACACTTAATATCAAGATTAATATAGTAAATTACATTAACAAGATTAAGATTGTTTGGAGTAGAAATTGGATCGTTAAAAAAATATATCGATATATGACTGTATACTTTGTGAATTGATATATTTAAAACATTATCCAACAAACTCGAGGGAAATATATCAACTATGAGACAATAACAACAGAACAACAGGAACCCGAAGATCAACATGGCATTGCGTTCTTAACTAAGAAATACAAGATCCTGCGCGTTGTCTCTCGCATCGTAAAACATAAAAATGATGTCTGCTTTAAAAAGCGTCAAATACTACAACGCAATGCTGCCAAGCAGAAGCTTACTTAACATCAGCTTTTTAAATTCAGAAGTCCTTTGGAAATTGTCACAGAATAAGTGTTGGACGAACAGACGGATTTAATGACGGATGAAGGTACGAACGGAAGAACAATGTGTTAACATTAAAAAAAAAACAATTCTTATGTAGGTAATTAAAAATATTGTTGGTAATCATTCGTCATTTAACAAAAAAGAAGCAGGTAAACTAGAACGTACCTTAGAAATATTCAAAAATGATCATCGAAACATGAATCTTGAACTTTAATTACCTTTACACTATACACGTAAGCTACTGTAAGTTGTGTAATGGTTTAGATATCTTACCCAGCTTCATAGTATCCAAGCATGCCGCAAATAACGCTAGCTTCTTCATCTCCGAATTCATCATCACAAATAGTCCCCCATGTTCCATTCACATAGATTTCAACTCGTCCTTCTAAAGAATGATAACCATCAACCAAACGAACTTTCATAAAATCTTCTGAAGAAAAAAACATTGGATGTCCGTCCTCTGTATTAAAAAAACACAAAAATACCCCCAAAAAAAACAGCAAAATTCCCTGTTTGTTTTTATTTTCTTATATGGCCAAATTCGCCGTACACACTATTACTGTTATTTGCGATTTGACCTAGCAAAAGCCTTTCTTTCATCTGCAAACACGACTAGAGTGTCATTTATTAATTAATTCAAATTATCAAGGACAATTATTCCAACTAATTTAGTATATCTCAAATCAGGAGTAGATAGAATAACAGGGTTTTTTAAAACATTTATTGGTGCTGTAAATTTATTATTAGTTAAAGTTTTTATACAATATTATAAATCAAAAGCAAGACGAAAATTATTATTCATGGTCAAAAGAACAGTCGTCTTAATGTTAACAATTTGTATATAGCTTTCTGAATCGACAAATTAAACCAAGTTTTAGAAATCATACCTGAGCAGATATGACATTTCCTTAAGTATGGTTACAATGTATATAAGGACATGTGTGTAGACTCAAACATAAACTAAGATAAAGATAGATAAAAGAACTTGTTTTTAAAAAGTTCCAGATTTACCTTGACAGACAACACCAGCATCTTCGCTATGCTCACAATCATTTTGAAATAGACCGTTAGACTGACAATCAAATATGTCAGCTTCTGTACCAACACAATTTAAATCATCCAAAACAATAGATCCATATCCCTCCCCAAAATGAGCGTCAGAATAAGGAACTGATCTAAAAAAAAAATCTCAATTAAATATTTTTTTAGTGATATTATTATATTTTGAAATCCAACGTAAAAATTGGATAATGATCTTAAATTTTGATAACGTCATTACTGAATTAGAGAATAAATAAGTGAATATGTGGTCTACTGCTCACTGATGATACCCCGCCTCGCTTAAAGAATAAGGTACACAGATTAATGTTGAGTGATGAATCATGGTATAGCAATGATTTCATGTACAGTTTTGTCGACTTTTCGAAAAACTAAGGATTTTCCTATCCCAGGAATAGATAACTTAGCCGTATTTGGCACAACCTTTTGGCATTTTGGGTCCTCAATGCCCTTCAACTTTGTACTTGTCTGGCTTTACAACTTTTGTGACCTGAACGTCAATGATGAGTCATATGTAGACGAAACGCGCATCTGACGTATTAAATTATAATCCTGGTACCTTTGTTACTATTTACTCATATACACCCTGAAATCATAATATAGAAATCATTGCACTGTAATTGCCAAGAGAGAAGACGGACGGATGGACAGGCAGAGAGGTAAAACAGTGTTCCCCTTCTTTTTTAAAGCGGGGGTATGAAAAAAATATGTAAATGAAGAAAAACGAAAGATATATTTGTGTAATTGTCAAATCTTAGAAATGAAAAAAACGTTTTATTTCAATTATAGATAACTTTATCTATAATGAATAACTTATTATTGTATTTCTAATCATTTGAACATGTTGAATCCAAATTTGTGTTTAAGGTTAGGGAATTGCAATTTATAGCAATCGATGGCAACAACTATTTTAGTACTACAAGTGTAAAGATTAATATATTATTTTACATCAACATGATTAAGATTGTAACGGATCCGGAATAGAAATTAGATTTTTGCATAGTTGTTCACTTTAAATTGTTTTGTTTCAATAGATAAGACTTGTATTTGGTATTCCTTTGTAATTGATAACGACTTTAATTCTTTGTCTTAATTGGCACACAGGGACTGAAAAACGGAATGAACAGAAGGAAATAGTCAGTTATTGAAAGGTCCAACATGATACTATTCGCACGAGATCATTTTGTACTGTACTGAATGTTGAAATGAAGCTCATGGCAAACATATACTTTATGGACCTATTGGTGGCCTTTGGCTGTTATCTGCTCTTTGTTCGGGTTGGTGTCTCTTTGACATATTCCACATTTTCATTCTCAATTTTATATAAAATAGTAAGATATGGATTGATTGCCTATGAAACGACTACTCACCAGAAGCAACTGTGAGTCACCGTATAACCTTCACTTATTAGTAAAACACATACCGATTACCAAGTTATGTATTCCTTAGACGAACGGAAAAAGAGCAATGCGTCTACAATAAACCCCCTATCCTAGTGTGGGTATCCTACTGAATAATTAGTATTCATTCGTCATTCATAAAATCGAACCCGACTAGTAAATACCACAGAAATATTCAGAAAGGATCATCCAAACATGTTTCGTAAACTGTTGTTACCTATACATTTGAGTGTACATGTATAATTAACACGCAAGCAAGTCTAATGTGTAATGGTTTATATATCTTACCCAGCTTCATAGTATCCAAGCATACCGCAAATAACACTAGCTTCTTCATCTCCGAATTCATCATCACAAATAGTCCCCCATGTTTCGTTTACATAGATTTCTACTCGTCCTTCCAAAGAATTAACTCCATTAACCAACCGAACTTTTACAAATTCTTCTGAAAGAAAGAAACATATGTAAAACAAATTTAATGTAAATCGTACTAAATGCCTTAAATAGATAGCTGTGATAATATCGCCAGGTTAGATCATGTTCAAATCTGTCAAGAATTGCTTGTTTATTTATTTATCTAATACATCATCTGGTTTAATAAGACGGTGGTGTTATGTATTGCCTCGTTCGCATAAGTTTAACGCCTTTTTAAATTTATATACATTTTTGTTTTATTGATTTCTTGATACACCACTCAATAGGTATATGAATAAGCGATTTTGAATTATACATCTTTATTCAAGTTCTATCGGGCTAATGATAAATTAGCTTTTGTAATAAAAAAAAGTGAAATTGGCCATCACTCTACAACCATGGCGAGTACTATAATACAAAAGATGCTTCTTACTTTCTTACAAGTCTTGAATATGCTGTAAACTATTGCCAAGAGAAAAAAGAAGGACCACGTTTGCATACATAATCTATGTGGATGTGGTATTAGTTCCAATGAGACAGTTCTTTATTCAAGTCGCACTTTGTAAAAGTAAACTATTATAGGCCAAAATACAGACGTCAACACGGAGCTTGGCTCACATCGCATCTGTATAGAAAATAGTTGAACTCTTGCGTATTGCCTCAGTATTAGAAGTTTACTCTCGATTTCAGCCTATTTGATTGTATATTAATTTGTCATATGCGAAACATTGGTTGTCCAATTGCTAACTAGCAATTAGCACTTTCGAAAGTAAATAAATGTACGCGTTTCTTAAATCTTTGGTTGTATCGTATAGAGACGGTGATTCATACGTAACAAAAGACTATGACTGTTAGTTTGGTTCATAATTGAAAACGATAGTCAAGTAACATTAATTTAATCAAGTAATTTGATTGATTCAACATTGATTATGTCAACATAACTTTAAATATTATAAAACAATAAAATTAGAGCCTATCAATAATTTGTATTGATAATAATACAAGCCAGTAAACTTTTAAAAACTTTTAAATTACGATTTGATACAACATGCAAGCTACCACGATATGTTGACCAATAATGTGTTAGATTATATTCTAAATAAGCTTATTTGTCAAACGGAATCAGGACTTAACACATGCGATATTGAAAGGCAAATCATGAATTTAAGCCTGTATTCATTTTAATACAAAACATGTCAGGGTACATGATGACATATACTAATTCAATATAATACAAAAATGTTACACTCATGTTGAAATGATAATCAGATATTTCTTTTAAATTTGTGTTGTTGTAATTAAGAAGTATTAGGTAACACAATTGTCATATGTTCAACCTTGTCACATATCAAGGACAGTGGATTCAATAGATCTGTTATATTTACTTTGTCCTCTTTCATAACATTTAATGTTAAATAATTGAATTTAATCAGAGCGTTTGTTGACTCTACTTTTTGTTTGGTTGCCGTAACGTCACCATGTTAACCATAAGATATCTAATCGAATTACGAATGTGAAATATTAATAAAGCATGTACAGACACACACATGATAATGACCTTCACAGAAAGTTCCAATATAGCCATTGACACATTGGCAAGTGAATGTTGACGGTCCGTTCTTGCATGTTCCACTGTTCAGGCAAATGACATCATCACATGGCGAAGCTTGAAATAATTTAAATTCGATTTTTTTATTAAGAAAAATATTCAATATATGCATGACATAATTGTTTTATAAGAAAACATTTCAGAAC
The DNA here is from genome assembly GCA_037788925.1 of Mytilus galloprovincialis. Classification (NCBI taxonomy): domain Eukaryota; kingdom Metazoa; phylum Mollusca; class Bivalvia; order Mytilida; family Mytilidae; genus Mytilus; species Mytilus galloprovincialis. The sequence goes on from CM075332.1 coordinate 53,698,279, forward strand.
TATTATCAAAACAGACGTTCGATCTAGGTAAACGAATCTATCAAAAAAATCTGCAAATAAACGACACAAAAATATTTTTATCATCATTTTGGAACATAAGTTAAAAGATATTTGGTTTTATGGTCTACATTTTAAACTTTGAATTAAGGAAAAGATAACAATAACTATCATCAAATTATTCATTCCTATGCAATAATGTTTGCAGCTTTAATTTTCGTTTGATAACACCACATATGTCAGGGCAGCACTCTATGAAATACTGACGTAATTTAAAACAGAATAACATTCATTTTTTAAATCAATTTCTTTTTACTAATGTTTCACAAAGGATATCGGATATGTTCCTTACGTCGTAACTACAATCCCCTTCCCTTTCATGAATGTGACCTATCGAATTAGACTATTTACCGGATTTGTAATCACATAAGCAACACGACGGGTGCCACATGTGGAGCAGGATCTGATTACCCTTCCGGAGCACCTGAGATCACCCCTAGTTTTTGGTGGGGTTCGTGTTGTTTATTCTTTAGTTTTCTATGTTGTGTCATGTTTACTATTGTTTTTCTGTTTGTCTTTTTCATTTTTAGCCATGGCGTTGTCAGTTTGTTTTAGATTTATGAGTTTGACTGTCCCTTTGGTATCTTTCGTCCCTCTTTTATTAGCATTTAAATTGATATTTATAACGGAATTACATTGAACTCAGATTTGCAGTCGATCTTGTTTTTTATGTGTTTTTTTTTCGGGGGGGGGATTTGTGTCATAAATGTCCGTCCCTTAACCTATTCTGTTGTAATTAAATTAGAAGTATGATTGGATGACTGAATATTCATATGACTAACCTTCTCATACACTTAAGTATCTCGACCTACCGAGGACGGTTTAATCCATGTATTCGATAAGGTAACAATGTTTACTTTGTCTTCTTTTGTAACATTTTGCTGTTTATGAAATAAGGTCATGTATTGACTATTAACATTTGTGTCTGCCATAACCATGTTAAACTAGGATGACGTATCAAAAAAAGGTTTTAAACATCAAGAACACAGAGATACAAATATCAAATTACCTTCACAAAAAGTTCCAATAAAACCCTCGACACATTGACAAGTGAATGTTGATGGCCCGTTCTTACATGTACCTCCATTCTGGCAAATGACATCATCACATGGTGTAGCTTTGAATAATGATATTTTTATAACTTTGTCCAATCAATAAATTAATTACTACAGCAGTTTTATCCCTTTAGTCACAAATAAAATATAGAGAATCATTAGGGTAAATACAAGAGTTCCAATGTGAACTAATTTTGCAAATCTACTTCTTGAGATATAAATAATTTCATACTGTAATGGAATTAAGATTATGGATTTCACTTTAAAATAAAATTAAGTTTAATGTGACCATGGTGACTAAACTGATTTTTAATACTCTTGTATAAAACAGGATGAATGATATTATTGAAGTAAATAAAGGCAACAGTAGTATACCGCTGTTCAAACTCATAAATCCATGGACAAAAAACAAAATCGGGGTAACAAAATAAAAACTGAGGGAAACGCATAAATATAAGAGGAGAACAACGACACAACACTACAATGTAACTAACACACACAGAAACGGACCAAGCATCTGACAAAATCCCACGAGAATAACAAATATAACACCAAACCAAATACATTAATTTGGGATAGACAAGTACCGTGACACGTCTTATCGCAATGTTAATTTACACTCAAAAATAAGAGAAAACAGACGACGCAACGTTAAATTGTAACACACACAGAAACGAACTATAATATAACAATGGCCATATTCCTGACTTGGTACAGGACATTTTTAATGTGGTAATGGAAAAAATGGTGGGTTGAACCTGGTTTTGTGGCATGCCAAACCTCGCACTTTAATGGCAATGTTAAATATAACATAGAAATGACAACATAATATTACAGGACTACAATACAAATAAATAGGAAAACGTATTAGACAGAGAAACACATGATTAATGAATAACAAAAAGCATCAGGTTTAAAATTTAATACGCCAAAAACGGGAAAAAATCATGACAATTGTTGTCCATTCGTTTGATGTGTTTGAGGTTTTTCATTTTGCCACTTAATAAGAAACTTTCCTCGGAGTCCAGCATTTTTTGTGATTTTACTTTTGAATGTAACATACATGTAAACAATCTCTAGATACATGTAATCATATTATAATGATATGGATGAAGTGTCGGAAATTGTAAATGACTGATATAGAACAAAAATGCATTATATTTGTTATGGTGGTAGCCTCAGTTTTAAAATACACAAATGTCAAGTAAGATACATTTTTAACTCTTATAATTCTTCTTCTCATTACTAATTATAGATAAAAAAAAATTCTTAATGAAACGTACATATTGTTAAGCAGACGTAAGCTTCTGTTTTAGTTCTGACACATCTTTCTCTCCCAGAACAAGGATTGGGGTAACAGGAATCATCAGTCTAAATAATAACATATATATTACACATTTCTATTTGTTCTATGGTATTAAAAACTTAGTAAAACGTTTTATTTGACAGATGATCAAATTCCAAGGAAAGCCTTTTAACTAGCTTTCAGTAAATACGATTACTGAAACATCGTACTTTCGAGTTAATTTGATCTGTTGATACCTTTTGTAATGCTTTTTTGTTATTTAATGTTATGTAGTGTTATATCTGGTAATTCTATTTTTTAATATATACCAGGTTTGATAATTTTTTGGTATGACTATAACTTTCACGCATGTTCTCGTACTTTGAACAACAAAACTATTTATTTTGTGAAATATATTTCTGTTTTTCCTCACTGTACAAACTTATTTTCATTTACTTGTGTACAATATTCTATTGGTTGCTTTTTTTCACGGTTATGGTTGACTTTCTTTACTTACGTACTAGCAATCGATTCCACTATCCGTTTGTTAAAATTTGTTGTCTTAGAGATAGCATTATAAACGACAATAAAGATTTAAAAAAAAACCAAGAAAATAGATAAAATGTGTTTGACAATTTTAAGGCTACCAAACTTACCAAAGACCATGTGTGAATTGCTGAATTTCTGAAGTCCTTCATTGTGGTGTTAGTGTCTGTAGAAGTTCCGGCTAATAATTCACACAACAGTGATACAGAGTTATAATTTACAGCTGTACATGATTTAAGGTGTAAGCAATAACGACCACACATTTTCAGTCCCATATTGTTGTAAGCTATTATAACTTGTGAATCTCGGTATAAATGTTCAATAAATGTTCCAATTCGAATTTCAGAAAGGTATACAGTAGCAGTGGAAACAAAAAGAAACGAAAATATATTTAAAAGACTCATCACTGAGACTTTGCAGTGTCGTAGCTGCCGATCACAGGTTGTCTTTATAAACACAAATTGTTATGACCAGTAAACCATGGAATAGATATGCATGTGCTATTAAAAATGAATGTGTTTGTATTTTCTGTCCTCTGATTAAATTATCAAATATTTAATCGTAATTAGATTTTCCAGAATTAACTAGTTAATCGTATTGAATGATAATTGTGTAATATTATATGATAAAGATATACTTTACAAACAAATGAATACTTATTTGAGACTACATGTACAAATGTATGTGTATAAAACAACTCCTGAAATTAAGTGTCAGGTGTGATAGTGTTTCAAGATTTTTACGATGTTTTTCGTCTTCTGTATCTAATGATGGCACATTAAAGTCTTCTTTAAAGGTGCAGGAAAACATGCCTTTTACCACAGAAATGAAGAAAGCACTCATTAATTAATTTGTTTTTTGAGAAAACAGTGAATTTTGTTTTTCTTTTATTTTCTGGTTTTTTTTTTTTTTTTTTTTTTTTTGGTCCGGTTAGCAAAATTTCTGTGAAAACAAAGCAATGTTGAATGTGAATATTCTACATTAATAGCAAAGTTTCTAAAACACTCTACGTTAACGTTGTGCGTGTGTAAAATGGTTGAGTGGATATCATTCATTTCCATGTTAAAAATTGTAAAACTCGTACACAAACAGCTTTTCTCAATAAATAATGGAAAAATAAAGTCTGATTCATTTCTTTCTGAACTATTATTTATATAATTACAAACTTGACATATTCAACAAAACAAGATCCATGTTCTATATTGAATGTATGATGTGTGTGTCTAGTAGCAAGATTTAGTGTATTCTCTCACAGGTTTTAAGAAGCAAATGTTTGTCAGTTTACAAAATCTGAATCATTAAATTAGAAATTACTAACAAAATAGTTTAAAATTAACATCATACCTAAACTTAATCTAATTAAATCTTTTAAGATATATACTAACTCTTATTTCATATGATTATGTATAGTTCAGTAAAAATATTTTCAACGTAAAGTTATTATAAGTACAGAATGATTTTAAATGATTTAAATACGAAACAGCGGATAAGTGTTACTCTATCCAATTTAAGAATGCTTAAATAGACGCAAAACACTCTTAAAACGCGAAACTTCTGATTTTGACAGTTTTTTGTGCAGGCAAGATTTACCTAAGGTTTCTTTTTACATAAACAAAATATATTCCACTCCAAACAGTCAATGGTATCCGAACTGATGAGATTTACTGTCCGTATTGCTGAGTGTTTGTTTTGTACAATAGCAAGAGGTATAGGGGGATGATTGAAATCTCATAAAAAATGTTTAATCTCACAGCAATTTTTGCGACTATCCGAAGTAAGGAGCAATTTGCCTTTGCTAGTTGTATGTTTTCTTTTTTATTTTAGTTCATTTATAGATTTTGGAGTTTAGGGTGACGTCAATTTATATTGATCTAGTACACATGTTTGTGTATGTGTCAGCTGAAGCCCGCCTGTTGGTGTGGTTCCCTGTGCCTTGTGTGTTTTTTTGGTTTGGGTTGTTGTCGCTTTGACCCAATACTCATTTCCATTGTCAATTTTGGTATAGTACCCTTACATCCTAACCAAATCCACACTATGATCAAAAGGAATTGAACATTACAGCAATTATAAGCTATCGTTATACGAACAGTAAATGCAAGTTGCCAATTGAATATTAAAATGACTTTCAGCAATGTTACATGATGCACGGAAAAGACATGGTAATCTCGCAATGAACAAGAAACGTATAAGAAACACATGATTGTCCATGAAAAGCATTGAAATAACAATGCTCTTAAGAAATAACATACGAAAGTTTTATAAAAATATTGCCAGTTGTTAAAAAGCAAAAATGTAAAAAAAACAACAAAATTAGAAAGAACACAATTTTTAACATGTTACATTTTGTATTTCACACATGATTTACAACTCCATGGCTTTCAATACTGTGTTCTAGTTACTAATAGTTGTTGGAAACATTCTTATAATTTTCATGTTATTGTTTATTTTTGATTATATATTTTAGTTTAATTGCGCATTGAATTATTTTAATGGCAATATACTGATAGTTAGGTATCTTTCTAGTAAATTGTTATGATTTTCAAATTAATGTTATAACTGATTATATTTTAAGTTTTATTGCTCAAAAAAATATTTTTATAACAATATACTACCAATTAAGTGTTTTTCTGTGAATTTGTATCATAGACCTTCCTTTATTATGATCATTAATTAGATTAATACTATTTTTTGCAGTTATTTTACACCATCTGCAGTTTACATAATGTACACGTGTACTTTTATGTTAATTCTAAGCAAACTGTTCTATGATTGATTTTGAAATGTCTATGGGGATGTAACTGGAGATCAGAATAAAATTATAGATATGGAAAAGTAATATAAAAGCGGTCATCCTTAATATTAAATTTTAAAGATATAGATATATATAAATAACTAAATAATTTGCTAATACTAAAATTGCAAATCATTGAAAAGAATCTAAAACTTAACATTTCAGGGGCTTTTCAAACTGTAGAGATAAAGGTAATTCATCTTTGTGTTACATATTTAAAATGGTATAGTTTGTTTGCTGATTCGAGTATGCTTAGTTGTACTAGTATCAACAATAATGCATCAGGTCAATTGAAAGGTATCCAAATTGTTTTATATAAATTTATCGGCAAGTTGTATATTTTCCCTTTGATCTTTATGCTGAATAGTTTTTTTTTTAAATTCCTGCTTGGGAGACTTATATTATATTCTGAATGGCTCAACGTCAAATGTAACCGATTCGGTTACGGTTATGTTACAAGTCAAAAGTTAAGGGGGGTTTGTCACGTGTCCATCATTGAAGAAAACACACACAAACGTAATTGTATTGACACATGTTACATTTCGACAACTCGCACAATTTGCTTCCCGGATATTGTTCATATTTCCTACATAAGCAAAAAGAATTCGCTGTAGCAGGAATGAAATACCACTGCTTGTAAGACCATATATTGCCCATCAAGGCGACTATGATTCAATCGTGGGTATTTCACAGACAATTTTAATCACATGGAGCGATCCGTGATAAACATCTTCTTTCAAAATGATATCAATATGACAAAGGCTGCTGGAAATATTCACTCGCATAGCTGCAAACCGCCTAAAGAAAACATAAAAAAAATATATCTCGCAAGAGTAAAACTTTCTAAACGTCAACCGTTCTGGTGAAATAAATCAGAAAAGAAAATGATAACAACGATATTTTATATATCAGAACACTGTTCATTGCAACATTGGCGGAGGGCGAGACAATAAAGTCATAAAACATATTCTATAAAGCTTTGCGGTATTCCATGGGTGTGGAAGCACGAGGAGCCGGTGACAAGGAAAATACGCCCAGGATAATACAATTATTAAAGATTAGTATCTTTAAAATAAATACACTTTATGTAATACTGTTATATTTTGACTGAATGAGAGAAATTGTATTTTTGAATAAATTGAGATTTATTTTCTCTACCGGTGAATACCATGTCTGAAAATAACGTGACTTCCGTGTTGTTTATGCTTTAGTTTCTATGTTGTGTCGTGTGTGCTGTTGTTTGTTTGTCTTTTTCATTTTTAGCCATGGCGTTGTCAGTTTGTTTTAGATTTATGAGTTTGACTGTCTCTTTGGTATCTTTCGTCCCCCTTTCCGAAGAGAGTCATACTTTTCCAAAAATACGGCTTTCAAAGTAAACAAAATCCCTTCGCCTAACGGCTCTGGAAAATTACCTTTAAACTGATGTGTTTGGCAAATACTTCTTTTAAGCATGATGTATCTGTAAAAACTACATTTTAAGACAAGCTTTAAGTAATGGAAAGATCGTTTTATATCGACATCATTTTTCTTGAGTTTAAACAGTTTAAAAGAAGTGACAACTAATGTTTTTAAAAACAGATTTTTTTTCTAGTGTTGCCACCTGTTAGTGACCTTCTGCTGTTGTTTTTTCTATGGTCGGGTTGTTGTCTCTTTGACACATTCCCCATTTCCATTCTCAATTTTATACCATTTAAAAAATATAGTAACGAGTAGTTAAATTGATTTCCTTCAATTCCTGTTGTCTATTTCTACAAAATGTCTAAGTGTAGTACAAAATAACAAAGTTATATTTCCTGCAATGTCAACTAAATTTTTATTTCACTTATCTTCATACATGCAATTTGTAGTTTGTTTGGCGATAAAATATGTTTTATTTTCGTGAAAACATTTCCGTAACTATAAATGAAGTCACTTAGTTCTAATGGGGCAAACTATGGATCCCACATGTTGATCAGAAATATCTTACCCTTCCGGGGCACCTGTGATCACTGACTTTTTTTGGTGGGGGTTCGTGTTGCTCAGTCCTTTGTTTACTGTGTTTTGTGCGCTGTTGTTTGTCTTTTTCTTTTTTGGCCATGGCGTTGTCAGTTTATTTTAGACTTATAAGTTTGAATGTCCCTCTGGTATCTCTCGCTACTTTTTAATTAAAAGGCTTTGAACTTGTTCAGTGGCAAAACAGTTAGTGTTGCCCCACTGCCTTTATATTTATCAGGAGAGAGAGCTAGGAACTCATGTTCTCCTCCTTGTTCAGTGGCAAATATTAAGTGAGTGCCGCGCTGTCTTTAAGATAATAAAAGCTACGCCACTTGCACGAACAATGTAGACTGAGAGAGAAACATACCATATCTTCTTTTTTTATAATTATCCGAGTACATATACTATTCATGTATTTTCATACAATGTTATAGTGTTTTATACTGAAATTGTATATTAAGGAAAAGCTTCTCTTACTAAATTCATTTTTTTCTAATTCTCAAACGTTAAGTTTAAGTAAAAAAAACACAAAGAGGACCTCAACCTGAACACGATATTTCCGTTTCAAACTTTTTTTTTTATTTTCAAGGACTGGAAAACACAAAAGACTTACCCCTGGGCAAAAACAATAATTTACTTGCAACCTTATTTGAAAAACAGTTTGAAAGTTGCAGGATAAAATGATTTAATTTTCTATGTAGGAAATAAAATCATAGAGAACATCTTTAGTTCAAAAAGCGTACCGGCTTTTAATAGACTGAATAAATATGGTCCTGAATGGTTCAATGTTAAAAACAATATATATGTAAGTATACATTACTGGTATATCATTTTAGATTTAGATTGTGAACCATTGTACATCATGTTGCATTAAGACGAAAGAAGCCTTCGAATACATACCCGACAAAATATGTTCAAATCGAGATGAATTGTCATCAATTTGAATCATAGTAATCTAGCTGCTCATAAAAAATTATCCTGAATAAAAACTTAGTAATGAATTTTCAGAATTAAAGGTTGTAAGCACGTGTATAAAATTGGTTGTAGTTAATATATTCCTGAACATTAACTTATATGTTCTAATGATTTTTAAATTGATTAATTTATTTACTGATTAAAAAAATCGTTAATTACGTGTTTCACTCTTCATCCTTCTCCCCAAACTATACATAATTATAGAGTTAATGATGTCTACCAGAGCTCAAATGGCGAAGATAAAACAATATTAGGTCACCAATATTTAATATTTCATAATTGACTTGTCTTTAATTCACCACTCAATAATTTAAACCATGTACATTCTGACAATCTCTTCATCAAAATATAATCTTTATCTTAAGCATACTTCAAAAGAACATAATTTTGATTTTATCATTTGTAGATAAGCGATGACAGAAACTTTCAATCTCCTCTGTATGGAAATTTCAAACCAATCTGTCTGCTTGAACAGTTCGTCTCGGATAATAAAATTGAAGACCCAATAATGGCTTCTGACTGTCGACCAAGAGGCACTGTAGGTCCTATTGTGTTCCGTATATGTATATTCGTTATGTTATTTAAATACCAATTACTAGTCACGTGTCAGAAAAATACAACTATTTTGATTTGCATTATTACTGATTATTTTATCAATGTTTATTTTACATTTTGTTTACTTTTAATTAACCGAAATTGTTCAAAAACTACTGTTACAACTGCTTCGGGCAAAATAAACATTTTCGAATTTGGTTTACTTCTATGTTACAGTTACTATGATTGAAAATCAGTTTCTGTATGGAACTTTATTAATACCAAACACATTATATTAAATAATGTTTTACTAAAAGCACAACATTCTTATAATCGTATACTATGTCAAATCATCGTTATATATTGTAGAATTTGAAGTACCGGTTCTTGGTTTTTTGAATAGCAATTCACCAAAACGCCGGAAATGCTTTAAGAATCGACCTGCTAAATCACCAACACACTTATACTTACCAGATGGATACTCACGAAATATATTGTACAGAACTTCCAGGAAAGGTAAAAACAAATAAGAATTTACAATTTCATTTTTTTTCTGCAATACAATTTGATGTATTTATAGGCTTGTCAAAAATAAGTAGGTACGGTATCATTTACCTCTAAGAATAGGCCAAAATAATATATGAACCACTGGATGGAAATGTGTCTAATTGGTATTCATATCACATCTTCTTATATGTACCAAACACATTTAGTCGTCATAAATAAATACTAAAAGCAGGATTGTAAAATACTTCTTAAAGACGGTAGATCGTCGAAAATATGCATGACATATTTGCTTCTCGTCGTTTAACAAGAAACAATCATGAACGATATGTTATTTGTTTATGCAACAAATAATGATTTTTTTATCGGCTCAATTTTGGTTGGATGTTAATCCTGGTCGTAAAATCTGACAGTCCTACATTGTATTTCCGTTGAATTTTGGTTGGTTGTTAAATTTAACAACCAAAATTCAAAGGAAATACAATGTAGGACTGTCAGATTTTACGACCAGGATCAGAGCTTAATATTTGGATATTTAAGAAGTCATGCAAACATACTTAAAAAGAACGATCACTCTTGTCTAATCATAAGTGTTATTATTGATACATTTTGAACACATAAATTTCTTAAATAAATTTCAAGCTTGAAAAGGGGATATGTATTGCCGCCTTGAATTCACTCATTGAACAAATTTGTAAAGAACTGGAAACATTTTTTAAAAGAGTAGACCATCGTTCCAAATAAATCAAACACAAAAGCCAGCTTATAGTTGGAGTAATGTCTTGCAGTCGGGCATATGTATTTGGGGAAAGTTCAAATTGATAAATGAACCTTTTCAAACTCTTTTAAACTAATGAATACACGCCTTCAAATAATTGAGGCTAAAATTGTTGTAAGATTCATGTAAGGCAGCTACCATATGACTTTTAGGGGAGGGGGCTTGTGTGAAGGTTGAAAAAGGCAGGACAGGAGTTTTTTTAGTGAAAAAAAGCCGGATGAGCCACTTGACCACAAAAAAAAGGCAGAATGACAATTTTTTTTTTAAAGTTAAGGATAATTAATATAAAAGGCAGTGCGGCATAAAGTGAAAGGACAGAGATTGCAATTAAAAAAAAAAAATGCAAGAAAAGTTTGTATCGCTCACTTATTTTTATATTTTAGAAGTGCTCATATTCCCCTATAATGAACATTGACTAGTGAATTTATTTATAAGGAAATATCCTAATAAAAAATACAGTTTTACCTCATTTCAAACCAATATTACAGGGTGCTGGTTTTTTTTTCAAGGAATGTTCAAATCAATTGATGGAAACATTTAGTTAAAAGCGAACACGCAAATCACAAACATTTTACCTAGACAGTAATGAGAAATCAGATACAGACGAAAGTGTTTGTTTTGATAGATTTCCTGAAATGAGGCAACAATGTGGCACTGGGGCTGATTTAACAGTAACTTATGGACCAGCAGGTAATTAACGTATTTTGTGGTAGGTATCAGTCTTTCAAGACCCATTAACTTAAAAAAAAAATAAAAAAAAAAAAAAAAAATATTTAACAAAATATAAATATAACAAAAGTACCGTAAGGCAAATTCTAAAATTGCTTTTCGGAACAAAAATTACTGCCATATAACTGACTTGGTACATTCACTAACTAAAAGAAATGGTGTGATAAACCTGGTTTTATAGCTAGCTAAACCTCCCATTGGATGCAGATGGAGAAAACGGTATATCAATATATATATATTAAATTATGTTTTGTTGCAAATAGAAAAAAGGAGGTGGTTTACATGCCGATGAGACAACTCTACGTCCAAATATCATGTGTAAAAATTGAAAACAAATAGGTCAAAGGTTATCAAGATACCTTATAGACCCATAACTTTACATGACAAAAAAAAATAATGGCTAATCCATGTACAGAAAAAAGTCAAAGTATATGTAAAAAGTAATTTTATTTCAACTGACTGTAAACTTTAATAGAGGAGGTTTGCAATTCATGCCTTATATTGTGCATATAGTGAATGTAATTCAATGAAAAAGGCTCGAAACTTACTACGATCAATACTATCGTATTTGTGGCATTCTATTAAGTGACAATATATGTAATCGTATACCTATACATCTTTTGAAATATTGCTAAATGAAACTTTCCTGTTTAAGTAAGTTATAGCTGTCCCTGTGCTGAAGTATTTGTACATTTGATCAATTTCATTTTTATTGGTTGGAGGGTTCCATAATATTGTAAATTAAGTTTAACGCAATTATGCATTTAATTTCTAAATTGTTATTTCAATTTGGTTGTATGTCATTGCGTGTGGCAAAACATTGAATATATATAACTCTCATCACATGTGGAGCAGGATCTGCTATTCCTTTAAGATCACATGAGATCACACCCGGTACAATGTTGGGTACGTGTTGCTCAGACTTCAGTTTTCTATGTTGTGTTTTGTAGACTTTTTTGTCTAATAATCGTGTTTCTGTTTTAACCAATGCATTTGTCAGCTCGTTTTCTCTTGATGCGTTTGACTATCCACTTGGTACCGTATATCGGGTTATTTTCGTGGGTGTCAAATTTCGCGATTTTCATTGAATATGGTATATACGAATTATTTTGGCGGATTCAAAACTGTGTATGTCACTTTTGAATTGACGGAATTTATTTTGGCGATTTGGTTCTATCAGCGAAAATAATCAAAAAATTTACACCCCACAAAAACAAACCGCTATACGGGGTATATTCCGTCTATCAGTCACTACATGTATTTGTAGGTGCGATGATACTTCGTGGTGACGATTAATACTTTGCTTGGTATGGATGACCAAAGATGGGCCAAGCAAGTCGTCGTAGATTTCAAGTGGACAAGAATGGTGCAAAAGATGAAGCAACATGTTTATCTCGAGCTATAGCCCAGTGGAGATATTGTGGAAGTAACCCCTCGTTTCCAGACGTCAGTATCTATAGTCCAACAGGTATTCAATATGCACTTTTCATATTTAGACTGATCATTATCTCCTTAAACTAAAACAGTGGTGTTACAGCACAACATAAAAGACACTGTTACGGTCAATTCAATAGGGTTTTGTCCATCAGGAAGACACAAAGCACAAAACAAAACTTACAAAATAACAACAACACTGATCAAAGTACTGAATTCAGAGTACTCGCAGTTACTAAACGCTGGTTCAATAACAACAAATCATGATGTTTTCCAATAATTGTTGGGGGGCACTTTATAGCTTGCTAATAGGTGCAAGTCCAGACTCCGTGTTGAAAGTATTACTTTGACTTATTACTAAGTGTGACTTGGATGGAGAGTTGTCTCATCGGTACTCATACCACATCTTTTTATATCTACTAGTATATAAAATGTCAATCAGTTAATTTCGTTCGTCGAGTTTTCTCTCTCACGTTAGGAGTTTATTCTAAGGCATTGTTATGCATCAGGTACCACATTGGGTGTCATAATTTAATAATAACATAGTAGAATATTTTGCTTTTACATGTCATTGTTGTCTGTGATATAATTGAGCATATATCGGTAAGTAGTTTTTATATGTAACATATTTATTCTTGACAGATTTTATTAGAGAAAGCTGTTTTTCAAGAGCTGAAAACTTTTGGCGTCTTTGTGGTAGTGACTCGCAAAAAAAAGTAACTGCATCCTCTAGACCATTGGCAGAAGAGACAAATTATTCTTGACGATTAAAACTGTAGTAATTTAATACAATAGTTAATATCTTTTTTTTAATATTTTAAAAACTATTAAGTTAAGAAATGTTTCACCCTATGCTAAAATAAAACTTATGTTACAGATTATGTGTTCACTTTTTATCTGTATATCTCTACTTATTACTTTAAAAGTACTTTTTGAATAGAATGTATTATTTAAACATTCTTCCAAAAACAAACGTAATCTTAAGGAATAAAGATATTCCAGGATAAGTCCTAAGACCAATTAGGACCTGTCTTTCTCGCAAGATAATTTTGAAAACCAGGAGTCTGTATATAAATATGATAAAGGTTATAAACTTAAAATTGCTTTTGAAAACATTAGTTAGCTATTTACAACGAAGCGTGCTCAACTATCTAATTATGTCAAATTATGGACGATTTAAATATGTTTGGACACAAGACGGACAATTATCTTGCTTGCTTAAGGTGCCACTGATTTAAAAGATTCTAAGAATTAATTTGATAGAATCATCGATTTGGCATAAGATTATCAACTGAAAAGAAGTAAAGTCAAATTACAAAAATAATCATCAATTATACGTCTGACTATGTACACCTCTAAAGAAAAATATTTTTGATTTTATTTTATTAAGGCCAAATGTGTTAGCATCATATCCAAATGTGCGTTTCGTAAGTACTAAGTTAACATTAAGTACTAAAAAACAGTACTACATGTTAACAAATGTTTACTCATTTACCTATATTTAGACAAGTTATAAAGACTTTTTAACATTTTAATTTTCGAGTTTCTTAATTTTGAATTTTTCATATCTTGTTATTGTACAATGTTCTATAAGTTAATAAATAACATACATGCAAATTATCGATTATTTTATTTTTCCTTTATCTAACTTAAGTGAAAAGTGAAAGACATTTTTGCACAAGCAAGCACAAAAATACGAGAGATTTATGTTTGATCTAGAGAACAAACTTCTTTATTGACAGCTATATTTTTTTCAATACAAAAAAGTGTATAACAATTAAAAAGATATGATATGATTACCACTAAGAAACTGTTCACCACGGTTCCAATGAAGTGAATGTAAGCTATTATAGGTAACCGTATGGCCTTCAATAATGAGAATAAAAATACGTAATTATGTGTCGAATGTTTATGCAATGCTTTAGTATATATTTTTATTAAATTCCATAGTTCTCTTGTATTTTTAATTTCATCGAATACATTTTGAAATAAGTTATGTTACAGTTGTCTTAAAAAAATTACTTGAATCTTATAATCTTTGTCAAACGAAGGATTATGTGTTTTATCGTGTACAAGTATTCGTTTGAAAATTTCGTATTAGTACGAACACTCGTCTTACATTATTAATGTAGTTGCATTATAAAGTATATTTCAAGTACTTCTTACTATATTATATACACATGCATGATTTACATCAACTCTGTGTACAGTCACAATCACAGTTTGAATAGTGTCGATATGAATTTCACATTAAGTTTTTATTTTCATATAAAACATCGTCAGCGCCAAGGAGTGAGAACAGCTGACACATGTCTTGATGAATCTAGAAAAAAAAGTTTATAAAAATAGCATGATTTTCTACACTGACATTCTTGTATGTACACTGGTCTTTGTCTTTAATACTAACTTTCTGAAAAGAAGAGAACAATAGGATATATTAACATTCGGTAAATAGTCAAATATTGGTTGAGTTTAAGTACCTCTTCATTGAGTTAAAATAGTTCTCAGTGTCTTCAATCAAGTTGGATTCATAACCACACGAATTATGATAAACGGAGAAATTATTAACAACCTTTAAGAGATTTTAAGAGTTTTTAATATGGTATGTCAAATTATAAGTTTTCGTCCTGCTTTTGATTTTTAATCCTGAAAAGAATTTTTAAAAAAACATGAAAAATTTGGAGAAAAATAAATGCTTTTTTATAAACCCTGTTGTCTTAACTGTTTTTTAAGTATCTTAAATTTGGAGAAAAGGAGTCTATTCTTAGTGTCTCTCCATTATTTTGTGTTCTTCATCTATAATTTTTTTAACAAATTTAGGGAAACTCCTAACCATTGAAATAACTCAAATTGGCAACCTTTACATTGTATTTTCTTTCTCTTATGATTATTTTATTGTATTGTTGTTTTACAAAAGGAATACAAATATTATTTTGTAACAATACCCCAAACCATCGGATGTCTGTCATCTATATCAACTAACACAAACATAAAAAATAAAAATCCCCAAATCCCCGTTGTTTTTAATTTCTAATATGGCCAACTCCTTGTTGCCATACACACTACTACTGTTTGTTTTCTTTTATTTGATCTAGCAAAAGCCTCTATTAATTTAAATCATCAAGGACAACTATTCCAACTAATTTAGTATATGTGAAATCAAGAGCAATATTCACTTTGTAGAACATAACTAATACTGTTCATTTGTAAGTCTGAACAAATTCAGATAAGATTGTGTATTTTTACATCCACTTCAGTATATGTTCGCATTCAACAGATATCTATTCTGAAACCTAAAATTATAAAAGCATATGAGACAACAGGGTTCATCTAAAACATTGTTGATGCTTTTAATTTATTATAAATTCTTAAATACTTCTTATTCAATATTGAAAATCAAACGCAAGACGAAAATTTCAACTCATGGATGAACATGATAAAAGAACAGTCGTCTAAATGTTAACAATTTGTATATTGCTTTCTGAACCGACAAATTAAACCAAGTTTTAGAAATCATACCTGAGCGCAGATATGTCATTATCTTAAGTATGATAATGTTAACACATGTTTGTAGATTCAAACAGAAATTATACAGTCATGTAAGTTAAAGATAGATAAAAGAATTTGTTTTTAAAATAGTTCCAGATTTACCTTGACAGACAACACCAGCATCTTCTCTATGGGCACAATTATGTTGGAATAGGCCACGAGACTGACAATCAAATATGTCCGTTTCTGTTCCAATACAATTTAAATCATCCAAAAGAATAGATCCATACCCCTCCCCAAAATGTGCGATAGAATAAGGAACTGATCTAAAAAAAAAAATCGCAATTAAATATTCTGTTTGTGATATAATTATTTTTTAATATTTAATGAATAAATTTGATAATGGTTTTTAGTAATAAGAATGCCATAGCTATGAAATTAGAGAAGAAACAAATAAAACTACGGAAACGAAGGATTAATTTGTGTCCGTTCTCAGAAAATAAAATAAATATTATTTCAATTATAGATACCTTTATCTGTAATGAAAATCTTCTAATTGTAATTTATAATAAATCCAAATTTGGTTTAAACGCTTGGGAATTGCAAGTTGAAAAAGTCGATGGCAAAAAATTACTCTTATCAGATTAATATATCAATTCACATTAAGAAGATAAATATTGTAATGGAGTAGACATCGGATCTTTGCATAGGTGTTCACTTTATTTTTGTAATCGATAAACAGTATAATTAGTTATCAAAGGTACCAGAATTATAATTTAATACGCCAGACGCGCGTTTCGTCTAAATAAGACTCATCAGTAACGCTCATATCAAAATATTTAAAAAGCAAAACAAGTACAAAGTTGATAAGCATTGAGGACCCAAAATTCAAAAAAAGTTGTGCCAAAAACGGTTAAGGTAATCTATACCTGGGATAAAACAAATCCTTCGTTTTTCGAAAATTCAAAGTTTTGTAAGCAGGAAATTTATAAAAATTACCACATTATTGATATTCATGTCAACACTGAAGTGTTGACTATTGGGCTGGTGATACCTCGGGGACGAAACGTCCACCAGCAGGGAATGCCCTACATTTTTTTCAATTACAGGAACAAAATCAAAAAGTTTTAAGACCTACCCGGAGGTGGATTTCTTTCATAAAAGGTAGGGTGGGTGTGGACATTTTGTTGAAACAAGAAGTTGATTATTTATCGAATAACTGTAACGGCAGTCAGAAGTCCCAACTGCTACACCCCATGGAATTCGAAATTTATATAAGATCATATAAGGTATTTATGATACCCTACTCGTATCAAATTTTTTTTTTATATTTCCTTATATAATATATTCAATGAGATATATTGCGGTTTCGAAAATATTGCTAAGTACGTTAAGATGTTGAGAATATACTTACTGTAATAATTTGTTTTAGTAAAAATTGTAGGACTTTTGAAAAATGCGTTAGTTTGTATATGGATGTATGTAAACATTGTATTGAAAAAATTGTTTTGTAAAATGATTTGTTTTGTAAAATGATTTGCTTAGTCTTGTGCTACGCCACCGAAACCTTGATCATGTTTTGTTAGAGTTTAAAACATATTGTTGTATCCAGAAAAAATTACACCCATTAAAAGTTGATTAAAGATTAAATAGAGAAAGGTCTTGGATTACCGAAATATTTTTCTTCCAATGCTCATCCGTCAAAACATCAACCTTAAAAAGCGTTGTCTTACATATGCGACAATTGTTCATCATTATACTATGTTACGTTCTATTGAATTGTTTTACATGTATACCAATATCAATGTAAACCCAGCTCTTTAAAATAAAAGCATGCATTGCTCAATTAATTTACATAATCATAACAAACTTTTACACGGATGAGTACATGTAATGAGCTAGTAAATATCATACGGTAATTTGAGAAAGGTTCCGATTTAGGTATTCCTTAGTTAAGTGAAGACTTAAGTAAGTTTATGCATACCACTTACGAATTTTACTTAACTAAGGAAATTGTTAGTGCAATCCAAGTTAAAGGAATACTTAAGTTAAGATGTTTTATGCATACGGTCCCAGGATTATAATTTAGTACACCAGACGCGCGTTTCGTCTACATAAGACTCATCAGTGACGCTCATATCAAAATATTTAAAAAGCCAAACAAGTACAAAATTGAAGAGCATTAAGGACCCAAAATTCCAAATACGACTAAGGTTATCTATGCGTGGGATAAGAAACGTCTTAGTTTTGAAAGCAGGAAATTTATAAAAATGACCACATAATTGATATTCATGTTTAGTGTTGACTACTGGGCTGATGATACCCTCGGGGACGAAACGTCCACCAGCAGTGACATCAACAAAGTGGTGTAAATAGTTATCAAAGGTACCAGGATTATAATTCAGTACGCCAGACGCGTGTTTCGTCTACATAAGACTCATCAGTGACGCTCATATCAAAATATTTAAAAGGCCAAATAAGTACAAAGTTGAAGAGCATTTAGGACTCAAAATTTTAACAAGTTGTGCCAAATAAGACCTTGTATAATTTTAAAAATAATATATTTTGAAAATTGAGCAACTTGAGGGAAACATATCAAACTATAAGACAAAAACAGCGGAACAACAGAAAACTGAAGATCAAAATGCGTTCTTAACTAATAAATACAAGATTGCACGCGTCACGTCTTAAGCTATTATTAGAACTCCTTTTTATTTTGCAGTTTTACGTATCGTGTAATACAAACATTAAAATGGTGTCTGCTTTAAAAGCCGTCAAATGCTACAACGCAATGTTGCCAAGCAGCAGCTAACTAAACATCATTTTTTTAAGTTCAGAAGTCCTTGGGAAGTGGTGAAAAAAATACATGTTGGACGAACAGACGGATGGAATGACTGATGAACGTATGGACGCTAGAGTAATGTGTTTACAATAAAAAAAAACATAAGAAATGGTCATCCAAACATGCGTCGTGAACGTTTATTACCTATACACTGTACATGTATTATTAACACGTAATATAGTCTAAGATGTGTAATGGTTAAAATATCTTACCCATCATAATGATATCCAAGCATACCGCAAATAACACTAGCTTCTTCATCCCCAAATCCATCATCACAAATAGTTCCCCATGTTCCATTCACATAGATTTCTACTCGTCCTTCCAAAGAATCAACACCATTAACCAACCGAACTTTCAAAAATTATTTTAAAAGAAAGAAACATATGTAAAACAAAGTTAGTGTATATCGTAAAAAAGGCCTTAAAATAATTAGATAGCTGTGATTATATCGCAAGGTTAGACCATGTTCAAATCTGTCAAGAACTGCTTGTTTATTTATTTATTTAATATATCATCTGGTTTAGTAAGACGGTGTTGTTATGTCTTGCGTCGTTCGCATAAGTTTAACGCCTTTTTAAATTCATATACATTATTTAAGAAACAATTCCTAGGGGATTCCCTGAGCGACAGCGAGGGGTAAAATATAGGCATAAAGGGACAACCCGTGGTAAAATCACGATATATTCAAGCCCCCGTGAATTATTTCGATTATAATAGGACAAATACGGCAATTCTTATGGATCGAAGAGCTCTAGGTGGAGGCAAATATTTGCCGTTTCCATGAATATACGCACTATTAATAGTCGTAAAAGAACGGAAAAAACTGAATAAGTGGCATGCTTAATCTATTTACAGTAATATATTTAGTTAGTTTCGGATAAATTTAAATAATAATTTACTTTTATGTCTTATATGTATAACACAATTAGGTTATACTACTTTTTAGCATCGTTTATTTACTTATTTATTTCCTTGTTGTGATGATTTCCGGTTTCACAAGAGTGTATTTTCTCGCAAACTGTGTATATTCTAACGTCATCATTTTATGACGTCGGGTATCTCATTCATGAAAAAGCATATGAAATGGGAGTAAGATTGAAATATCCCTTGCAACATATTCATATTTTACTACGGGTGTGTACTCAAAGCGTTTAAAGGACGTCATGTTAGAATGTTTTATTGATTTCTTGATACGCAACTCAACAGGAATATGAAGGAGCGATTTTGAATTTACATCTGTATTCAAGTGCTATCAGGTTAATAATAAACTATCTTTTGTAATAAAAATTAACAAAACAAAATTGGCCATCACTCTACAGCCATTGCGGTATGATAACGAAGATGTTTCTTACTTTCTTACAAAATTTGAATATGCTGAACATTTGACAAGAGATAAAAGAAGGGCAAACATAATCTATGTGGATGTGGTATGAGTGCCAATGAGGCAATTTCTTATCCAAGACACACTTTGTAAAAGTAAACCATTATAGGCCAAAACACAGACTTCAGCACGGAGCTTGGCTCACATCGAATCTGTATAGAAAATAGTTGAACTCGTATTGCATCAGTAAAAGAAGTTTACACTCGATTTCAGCCTATTGGTTGTTAGTTTGGTTCATAATTATCAACGATAGTCAAATACGATTAATTTAATCAAGTAATTTGATTGATTCAACATTGATTATGTCAACATAACTTTAAACCTTATCAAACCATAACATAAGGGCCTATCAATAATTTTTATTGATAATAATACAAGACAGCAAACTTTTAAAAACTTTTAGATTACGATTTGATACAACATGCAAGCGACCACGATATGTTTTTCCAATAATGTGTTAGATTATGTTCTAAATAAGCTTATTTGCCAAACGGAATCAGGACTTAACACATGCGATATTGAAAGGCAAATCATGAAGTTAAGCCTGTATTCATTTCACATAAAACATGTCAGGGTACGTGTTTTCACATTGTTAATGAGTCAGAATTCTCAATGGGAATGATTTAGGGAAAAGAGCAGACCAAAAAAAAAAAAGAAAAGTTTCAACATCTTCAACTGAAACTGACACAGATACATTTGTTTTCATTTGGTGCAATGCTTTTACTAGAGAAATAAGTATCATTTTTGATGACATAGAATAATTCAATATAATACGACAATGTTAGTCGCATGTTGAAATGATAATGTGATATTTCTTTAAAATTATGTTCTTTGAATTGCCTTATGACTTATATACAAAACGTTTTAGCATCAATAGGTTTACAATCGATCAGTTTTTAATGGTCATACTTTTTTTGTTTCCTAATTTTTGTTGCTGTAATTAAGTAATATTAGATAACACAATTGTCATATGTTCAACCCTGACACATATCTAGAACAGTAGATTTAATAGATCTGTTATATTTACTTCGTCTTCTTTTGTAACATTTAATGTTAAATAATTGAATTTAATCAGAGCGTGTGTTGACTCTACTTTTTGTTTGGTTGCCGTAACGTCATCATGTTAGCCGTAAGATATCTAATCGAATCACGAATGTGAAATATTAATAACAGACACACACATAATAATGACCTTCACAGAAAGTTACAATATAGCCATTGACACATTGGCAAGTGAATGTTGACGGTCCGTTCTTGCATGTTCCACTGTTCAGGCAAATGACATCGTCACATGGCGAAGCTTAAATTAATATAATTTTGATTTTTGTATTAAGACAAATATTCAATATATGCATGACATAATTGTTATATAAGAAAACTTTCATGACTGTTATCAAAACAGACTTTGGTCTAGGTAAACGAAGCTAAACATAACTACAAATGAAACGACACAAAATATATTCATCATCACTTTGGCACATAAGTTCAAAGATATTTGTCTTTAAGGTCTACATTTTAAACTTTGAATTAAGGAATGGATAACAATAACTATCATCAAATTATTCATTCATATGCAATAATGTTTGTAGCTTTAATTTTCGTTGGATAACACCACAGATGTCAAGGCACCAATCTATCAAATACTGACGTAGTTTAAAACAGTAAAACATTCATCTTTTGAACAAATTGTTTTTTACTAATGTTATTAGTATCTAATTTGATTTTTATAACGGAATAACATTGGGATCTTTGCAGTCGATCTTGTTTTATTGTGTGTATTTGTTTGGTTTTTGTGTCATAAATGTCCGTCCCTTAACATATTCTGTTGTAATTGAATTAGAAGTAGAATTGGATGCCTGAATATTCATATGTCTAACCATCTAATACACTTAAGTGCTTCGACAAAGCAAGGACGTTTTAATTCATGTTTTCGATAAGGTAACAATGTTTGCTTTGTCTTCTTTTGTATCATTTTGTCGTTTATGAAATAATGTCATGTATTGACTATTTACATTTGTGTCTGTCATAACCATGTTAAACACGGATGACGTATCAAAATAAGGATTTGAAACATCAAAAACACAGATACAAATTAAAAATTACTTTCACAAAAAACCCTCGATACATTGACAAGTGAATGTTGATGGTCCGTTCTTACATGTACCTCCATTCTGGCAAATGACATCATCACATGGTGTAGCTTTGACTAATGATATTTTTATATTTTTATAACTATGTCTAATCAATAAATTATTTTACCCCTTTCGTCAGAAATAAAATGTAGAGAATCATTAGCGTAAATACAAGGGTACCAATGTGAATTAATTTTGCAAATCTACTTGTTGAGATATAAATAATTTCATACAGTTATGGAATTAAGATAATGGATTTCACTTAAAAATAAAATGAAGTTAATGTGACTAAACTGATTTGTAATACTCTTGTGTAAAACAAGATGAGTGATATTATTGAAGTAGATCATGACAGTTGTTGTCCATTCGTTTGGTGTGTTTGAGGTTTTTCATATTGCCATTTATTAAGGAACTTTCCTCGGAGGCCAGAATTTTTTGGGATTTTACTTTTGAATGTTAACATACATGTAAACGATCGTTAGATACATGTTATCAAATAATAATGATACACGTTTTGTAACGTGCACGTTGACTTGACAACGCCTCAAATAAGCAATATCATTTCTCAAAGATGACGTGTCGGAAATTGTAAATGACTGAAATAGAACAAAAATTTCATTATATTTGTTGTTATGGTGATAACTTCAATTTTAATATACATATATTAAAATGTCAAGTAAAATGCATCTTTTTAAAACTCTTATAAAAAGAATAATAACTAATTCTTGATAAAACAAATGTTCTTAATGAAACGTACATATTGTTAAGCAGACATAAGCTTCTGTGGTAGTTCTGACACATCTTTCTCTCCCAGAACAAGGATTGGGGTAGCAGGCATCATCAGTCTAAATAATAACATATATATTACACATTTGTTAAAAACTAAGTAAAACATTTTATTTGACAGTTGATCAAATTCCAAGTAATGGCTTTAAACAAGCTTTCAGTAAATGTGATTATTTTAAAACATCGTACATCTGAGTTAATATGACCTGTTGATACCATTTTGTAATACTTTTTTGTCATTTTACGTTTACTTATTTAGAGTTATATCTCGTAATTGTATTTTTTTAATATATACCAGCTTTGATAATTTTTTTGTATGACTATAACTTTTCACTCATGTTCTCGTACTATGAACAACAAAATTATTTATTTTGTAAACAGTATTTCTGTCTTTCCTTACTGTACAAAATTATTTTCAATTACGTGTACAAGAGAGGGACGAAAGATACCAAAGGGACAGTCAAACTCATAAAGTTAAAACAAACTGACAACGCCATGGCTAAAAATGAAAAAGACAAACACACAACAGCACACACGACACAACATAGAAAACTAAAGAATAAACAACACGAACCCCACCAAAAAACTAGGGGTGATCTCAGGTGCTCTGGAAGGGTAAGCAGATCCTGCTCCACATGCGGCACCCGTCGTGTTGCTTATGTGATAACAAATTCGGTAAATGGTCTAATTCGGTAGGTCACATTCATGAAAGGGAAGGGGATTGTAGTTACGATGTAAGGAACATATCCGATATCATTTGTGAAACGGTTATTCCATAACGGTCAACCAACTCGTGATGGCGTCCGTAAAATTTACGAAGTGATGATTTCAACTTTTCTATTGATGGCATTTTGTTCAAAGTTTACAGCGTGTGTCTGTCTACGGCTTGACGTTTCTCTATGGTTTCAGATAAGGATGAAGGTTGGTACCTAATGCAACGTTTAAACCCGCTGCATTTGTTCACACCTGTCCTAAGACAGGAACTTGATGTTCAGTAGTTGTCGTTTGTTGTTGTGATTCATAAATGTTTCTCTTTTCTCGTCGTCTTATAAAGATTAGACCGTTGGTGTTCCTGTTTGAAAGGTTTTTCACTAGTCATTTTCGGGGCCCCTTATAACTTGCTGTTCGTTGTGAGCAAATGGCCATATCGAATATTATACTTTGACCTATAATATGCTGAAGTCTGTGTTTTGGCCTATAATGGTTTACTTTTACAAATTGTGACCAGGATAGAGAGTTGTCTTATTGACACTTATACCACATCTTCTTGCATTTATAAAACAATATTTCAAGGTATGGTTAAACCATAATTTGTCATATCAACAATTTGATTGTTTAGAAGTAACAATTCGAATCATATACATTGTAGTTACCTTTCATGGAGAGCAGATACAAATTAAACTTTTTAAAAAATATACTATATATATACAGAGCCCGAGTGAATTGGTTAAAACTTTGTTAAAATATTGAAAGTGTTTACGAATCTTCAAGTCAAAAAGGTTTACACACATACTTCTATGTTTGCAAGTCACAAAATGTTTGATAATATATCAAACTAGTTATCATAACCAGTGTTAGCTATCGCTTTTTTTTCTAAAGCGCATGCACGCATATGCAAATGAATAGTATAAATGATAGTAAAATATTGTTTTTGAAATCGCATAAACAAATAATGCAAATGTTATTTTGTCTTCAGATTTCCTTAAGTTTCTTTAGGCTGCAAAAACAGCAGAATAAAATTACCGCTTTATGTCCCTCATGAGATATCTATTATGCCTTTAAGGGAATATTTTACTAACGTAGTGGCAATCGATGATTCTACTATCCATTCGTTAACATTTGTTATCTTACAGCATTAAAAACGACAATAAAGATAAAATAAAAAACAAGAAAAAAGATAAAATGTGGTTGACAATTATAAGGCTACCAAACTTACCAAAGACCATGTGTGAATTGCTGAATATCTGAAGTCCTTCATTGTAGTGTTTGTGTCCGTTGAAGTTTCGCCTAATAATTCACACAAGAGTGATACCGAGTTATAATTTACAGCTGTACATGATTTATGATGTAAGCAATAACGACCACACATTTTCAGTCCCATGTTGTTGTAAGCTATCATTACTTCTGAATTTCGATATAGATGTTCAATTAATGTTCCCATTCGAATGTCACAAAGGTATACAGTAAAAGTGAAAACAAAAAGAAACGAAAATATATTTAAAAGACTCATCACTGCAACATTGCAGTTTCGTAGCTTCCGATGACAGGTTGTCTTTATAATCACAATAAGGTTGTTATAGTTATAGTTATATAGTTGTTATGACCAGTAAACCATGGAATACATATGCGCGTGCTATTAAAAATGAATGTGTTTGTATTATCCGTGTTCTAATCAAATTATCAAATATTTATTCGTAATTAGATTTTCTAGAATTAACTAATGTATCGTATCGAATGAAAATTGTGTAATAATGTATAATCAAGAGTTTGCAAATCTCCAATGCGTACTTTTTTTAACTTGTGTTTGTAAATGTGTAATATCAGCTCGTGAACTTTTGTGTCAGGTGTTTTACTGTTTAAGATAATTGACGACATGTTTAGTCACCAATAACTTATAATGGCACAGAACAGCTGATAATTAAAATGTGTCCATTGATAAAAATAATACTCAAGATCATGTCAATAAATGAATTGATAGTTTCCGGTAAATTAATTCTTACCACTAACATATTATAGGCGATTTTCAGTAAAATAATTATTGACGACTTACAACGCAAAGCCGATAAAAGACCAAGCAACACAAACCTCTACCACAACACCTGTGATGATCTGAGTGCTCTCGAGTGATCATGTACTTGTTAATTGATTCTTTGGGTTATTGCGTTATGTTATCATTGACGTTTACCAAAACTCTCTGTTGATTGTAATAAATAAATGATAATCAAAGTATTTAGTATAATATGGTATAAGGCTGTCGGTTAGTAATATCGGCGAATTAATTCATATATGTAGTTACGTCCCTAAAACCACAGAAAGACATGATATTGATCAAAGCTAGAATTAATCTGTACAAACCATCTATGCAAAAATATAAGAACAGAAGATGTCCTTAATAATTCCGATGCCAACGATTTTATGTATGATGTGTGTGTTGGGTAGCAGAATGCAGTTTATTATTTCACTGATTTTAAGAAGCAAATGTTTTCAGTTTAAAGAATCTCAATCATGAAGAACATTTACAAACAAAAAAGTACAATATTAACAACATGCTTAAACTTCATTTAAACTTTTAAGATAAACCACTCTTATTATATATAATAATGTATGGTTTGGCAACAAATGTTTAACGTAACGTTATCATTAGTACAGAAATTGTTCAAATGATTTAAATACGAAACAGAGGCCTGAGTTGTCTTTTATCAGTAACAAAACATATCGTTCTCTAAACAATCAATGATACCAGAAGCAATGAGTTTTACTGTGCGTATTGCTGTTTGTTTGTTTATTCCAATTAACTAGAGACATAAGAAGAAGAAATCTCACAAAACATGTTTAACCCCGCCGCATATTAATGCGCCTGTCCTAAGTCAGGAGCATCATGGCTTTGTTAGTCTTGTAAATGTTTTCAATTTAAGTCATTTATATGTTTTAGAGTGACGTTCATTTTCACTGAAGTAGTACACATTTTGGCTTTTTGTTTAGGGGACAGGTGAAGCCAATGTACGGGTGCGGGTTTCCTCACTGTTAAAGATTAAATGTATTGGTGGCCTTCTGCTGTTTTCTGTTCTTGTTGCTGCTTTGACCCATTACCCGTTTCCATTTTCAATTTTATCACATTACCCTTACATCCTAAAAAGTAAAATCCGAGATAAATTCAACCGTAAAGTCCCGGGCCCTAATCAAATGGCAAAATCAAATGACAAAACACATTTAACGAAAGGACAACAACTCTCATATTCTTTCACTGATTTTTAGAAGCAAATGTTTGTCAGTTGAAACATACACACTACCATCAGAAGAAATTGAACATTACAGCAATTATAAGCTTTCGTTATGCGAACAATAAATGATATTAAATGTTCAAAACCATTTCATGAATGATACATGTAAATGATGCACAAAATTACTCGCAATTAAAATGAAACACATGATTGTCTATAAAAACAATGCGCTTTGGGAAATAAAATTTGAAAGTTTAAAAAAAATAACAAATTAAGGGAAAATAATTTCAAACACGTGATTTATTTACATAAAAGTAATGTCACCTACGATTTACAACATCATGGCTTTCATAAATAATTTACTGATTTCTAGTAAATTGTTGAAAACATTCTGATAATTTTCATATAATTGTTAATTATTGATTATATTTTATATAGTTTTATTGCACAAAAATTCATTTTAATTGCAATATACTGATCATTAGGTGTCTTTCTAGTAAATCGTTTTGATTTATTCAACATAACAAGGTCCATGTTCTATGATGAATGTATGATGTGTGTGTTTAGTAGCAAGATGTAGTGTATTCTGTCACAGGTTTTTAAAAGCAAATATTATAACTGATTATATTTTTTTGTTTTACTTTGCCAAAAAATATTATTTTTTATGGCAATACCATGATAATTAGTTGTTTTCTTTGAATTTGTATGATTGACCTTCCTTTATTATCATTTATATTATTATTCGATCAAGACAATTTTGCAGTTATTTTACACAACCTGGAGTTTACATACTGTTCACATGTACTTTAAAGGTACTTCTAAGGAAACTGTTCTATGGTCGATTTGGAAATGTCTATGGGGATGTAACTGGAGGTCAAAATAAGATTCTGAATATACGAAAGTAATATAAATCTTGTGGTATAATTTGTTTGTTTATTCGAGTATGCTTCGTTGTTCTAGTATCAACAATAATGCATCGGGTCAATTCGTGCTTATAGACTTATACTATATTCTGAATGGCTTAACGTCAAATGTACACGATTCGGTTACGGTTATGTTAAGGTTGGGTTGGTTGTCACGTGTCCAGTAATGAAGAAAATACACACACACGTAATTGTAATTCAAGATTTACACATGTAACATTTCAACAACTCGCACAATTTGTTATCCGGTCATTGTTCATATTTTCTAGATAAACAAAAAAGCATTTGCTGTAGCAGGAATGAAATGCCACTGCTTTTAAGACCATATACTGCCCATCAAGGCAACTATGATTCAATCATAAGTAACTTTGAATCACATGCACCAATCCGGGACAGAAATCTTCCTTCAAAATAATATCAAAATGACAAAGAAAATCCTGCGCTGACAATTCCATCGTATAACTGCAAACCACCGAAGGAAAACATTAGTTTTAAATTAAGTTGACGAGTTATTACAAGACTTTATTTCATAGGATTTGACTGCATGATTTCATAGTGTCCTCATCTTTACCAAAGATGTATATCTCTGATTTAAAGTTTGAAAACATGTTCACATTCTTGAAAATATATCGGTCAATACCTTTAAAGTACTAATAAACGTACTTTTTAAATTTCAAGAAAGAGTTAGATGAAGATAAGAAATATAAATCCTCGGACTATGAATGCAAAAAGGTTTTAGATTTGAAATTGATAGTTATAAACGCTAACCTCAGTGCTAACACCTGCTTAACTAAAAGTTATTCATCACTCCCAGATCTATCATTCAAGAGCACTCAAGTTATTCCCCCCCCCCCCAGACCGTGCAACACCCTTGTATCCTCTAATCCTACAACGTATGAGGACAATGAAGTCATCGGTCCGTCTGTTATCATTAGAACAGAACAAGACGATGATGAGGACGTTCGATTGAAGTTGGCAAGGAAAAGGAAATGAAGAAAATGATAAAAATGAAAAACAACATCCTAAGGTATCTTGTAAAAAATAAAAGACAAATGTTAAATGATGATATATATTCATCGTAAAGTCATATTGATATCAAATATTTTGTTTTATTTTTAAATTAGTGACTTAGTATTTAAGAAATTTGCTACTAATAATTATGTTTTAAGTCACTACGACAAAAGGTTGTGGAATCAATTGTTTAGAAAACGAACTTTTGTATAATGATATGGTAAATGCAATTAGGATTTATATATCAACTCATTATCTCAATATACTAAAAACCTTATATTGCAAAGCAGCTACCACAGTGATTTCTTCGTATATATTTGTTTACATTGAATTTCACAGTTACACATATTAACACATATTATGATCAAGGTCATAATTTGAAATGGTTTTCAGTTTAACTTTTGTTTTGTTTAAGTTCGACGTTTGTTTACAAAAATTGATATGAATTTAGTTACTTCAATTAAATGCACAGTTCTTCGATTCATTCGACACCAATTGATGGTAAGAGTGGCGTTAAAACCAAATATGTCAATATAAATAACATATGATTGGAATTCTTTACTGACAATGCGATACGTGTTAAACACATTGTAAAACAATGCCTACCATACATGTACATGAGTACACATGGTAAGTGCATGCTTTTCATATCCATCTACCGATGTAGTAAACTACATTTAAATCATATAAAACTGAAGCAAACATATTCCTGACCGAAAAAATATATTAAAATATTAATCAGTTGTCCATCTGCATCATTGAAAGTATAATCAAATTAAAGCCCGGATTCGCACACCTTTTTTTTGTATATCTGCAGATGCGTTAACGTCAACGTA
Source organism: Mytilus galloprovincialis (assembly GCA_037788925.1). Taxonomy (NCBI): domain Eukaryota; kingdom Metazoa; phylum Mollusca; class Bivalvia; order Mytilida; family Mytilidae; genus Mytilus; species Mytilus galloprovincialis. The sequence goes on from CM075332.1 coordinate 53,728,285, forward strand.
AATGCCTGACATCTACTGTTTGTTTTTTAACAAGTATTAATAAGGTTTTTTAGAAGTTGTTAAACTATAATCCTGGTACCGTTGATAATTATCAGTACTGAAACCAGTTGATATTAATGAAGTTGAAGATGATTTATTAGTTAATTTGAGCCGATATGAAAAAGGAAAGCTGTAGAAGAGTGCTCGAAGCAACACACATAAAGCCGAAAACTTAAAACATGCATAAAATTACTGAAAGAAAATTATCTGATCATGGGGAAAAGAGAGCCATCAGTGTTTTGAGGAAGAAACGCATTAAACTGCAGTTGAAAAAGATGAGACTACAGATTAATAAATTCTACAGAATTGTATTTGTTCAACATTTATTTAATTACAACATGAAACTATGTGAAAAGCGATGAATTAAGTTTAAAGAATTTTATGTGTGAAAGAGAAGTATGTTAGTTATATTTCGTATGACCTTTGGCTGCAGAATAGAAATAAATCACGAACAACGGTATGTTTTCATTTTATGCGATGACATTTTTATTTCCAAAAACAATGAAAAAGAGTTGCTTTATCTACATGACGTTAAGACAATTGTTTGACAATTAATACAAGAGTAACACTGTACAACTTAGACCACCATCTATACCTAGATTTGATGCAATTTGCAATTATAATAATCATATAAAGTTTTCTTGTAATTACACGAGTTACATGATTAGGTCTTGTTGTAAACGAGCATTTATACTATAATATCACGACGAAAGCTATTGCATCTTTAGCAAGAAGAGCTTTAGGGTTAGTAATATCCAAGTGTAAACTTTAAGGTGGCTTTTGTTTCGATGTATTTGTAAAATCATATTTTACTCTGACGTAGGTATATGAGGTGTAAAATATATTCTTATATAAATGCCATTTATATAAAGACTGGAGTAGGAAAATACACTGCAGTTACTGAGAGGTTTATTTTTAAAAAGCCGTTGAAAAGTATAATCCCTCTGTTGTGTAGATTAAATTAGAGGCTCTAAAGAGCCTGTGTCGTTCACCTTGGTCTATGTTCATATTAAACAAAGGACACACATTGATTCAAGACAAAATTGTGTTTTTGTGCAGATGGTGTGTTTGTAGATCTTGCTTAACTGAAGATTCTTGCTCCTTACAATGATCTCTTTCAATAATGAACTTGGCCCAGTAGTTACAATAGAAAATATTTTGTATAAATTTACAAAAAATTTCAAATTTATGAAAACTGTTTAAAAATTGACTATAAAGGGCAATAACTCCTTAAGGGATCAATTGACCATCTTGACTATGTTAACTTGTTTGTAGATCTTACTTTGCTGATGAATACTATTGCTGTTTACAGTTTATCTCTATCTATAATAATATTCAAGATAATAACCGAAAACGGCATAAATTCCTTAAAATTGCCAATTCAGGGGCAGCAATCCAACAACGGTTTGTCCGATTTCAGGGCAGATCGATAAACAATTTTACCCCATGTCTGATTTGCCCTAAATGCTTTGGTTTTAGAGATATAAACCAAAATCAACATGATTTTTAGCCATGGCGGTCATCTTGGTGGGTTGGCCAGATCACTGGACACATTTTTAAGACAATAACAATAAAAACCAAAGAGTAAACAAAGACTGAAAAAACCAAAGACATTTACATCAACAGTTATAAATAATAAATAAGAAACAACACAAACTCCACTAAAAACCGTGAGTGAAATCAGGTGCTCCGGAAGGGTAAGCATATCCTGCACCGTATACGGCACCCGTCGTGTTATTTTTTTTTCAATTCGGAAATAATGGAAGGTTATTATGACTAAGGAAGAATATCAGATATGATTTTTGACACAATTTTGTCATAATGGCCAATCAGCTCATGATGGTGACCGTAAAATCTCTTAAGTGATGATCTTAATTTGATGGGTTCATAGCCCTGTCTTAGCATTTTTTGAGAAAGCAGTATTCCTCGTTCAACAAAATCAACGTATTTTAAGCTAGCTCTAGAGTAACGTATCAATTGAGACACATTAATGGACAGGTTTGGTTAAATTTGTCCTAGTAGTTTCCGAGAAGATTTGTGTACAAGTTGACGACGATGGACGCCAGGTGATGAGAAAATAATATGAACTCAAATCAGTTAGATGCAAGAGTACATAAGAGGGCTGGCAATAGGAGTATTAAGCATAAGTGTATACTTGAAGTGATATACGTTTTCCAAGTAACTGATTATTGAAATGTTGAATTTACATTGACAGAGCAATGTTTTAGAATTAATCGTATAAATATGTCTGTGTAATGTGAAAAATTCCTTTTCCCACCTCTTGATTTTGAAATTTGTGTATGTTGTCGAGAAAATGCTGCTGTTTAAATTTGTTTGTCAGTTAATTTAAACATATTTTATTGTCCAAAAAAACATTGACAATAGGATTGGACACAAGTTTTGCAACTTAGAACGTCTTCTCCATTACATACAAATAATACATATCCGAACAAATATGAAATACATGATAATAACATCATAAACAATATTAATATGAAGACATGAAATTAACAAGAATTTATACGACATGGTTCATTGATTCCTAAAAATCGAGTTGACCGTAAATTTTTATGAAAGACCTACCTAATAGGTTGTTTAAATCTTGGAATAAATATTCACTCAAAAGGTAAGTTTTTATTGTATTTTGAACAATTAAATTAAAGTGTTGTTGTCAACTGATGGATAATAAAATCAAATTGATGATCCATGTCTTAGGAAAAAATGAACAATTTCATTCGAAGTTGACAAAAAGTAATAACATTGTTATTGGTATATATTTAACCATAATGTTTATAAACTATGAAAAGCGATTGGTCTCTTTAATATAATTCTGTACTTTTATAAAAATTAGCGTGTTTATGTTCATATTAAACGAAGCATTGCCGTACATTAAATTTTCAAAGTCGGTAGGTATATTTTCAAAAAATAATTTATTCCTTTGCACTGTATAATGTTTACACGAGAGGAAATAATGTTGAGCATTTTCATATGAATAACCACATTGACACATTGTGTAAAACATTTAAATATCTATCGCCAATATTGAAATATGTAGGGGGTGATTTGTTTTTAAAATATTTCTGTATACTTTTTAATTTAAACATATTTAAAGAAAGTTCATTTCTAATACTCATGATACTTAAATCGAGCGAATTCCACAGTTTGATACTAGATGGAATAAATGATTCCTGATAAAGAGACAGTCTGCTAGTCAGTTTCTTAATGGACAGTGCATCTATATTATTGCCGTGTACCCAATGTTGTATGGTTTGTCATTGCTGACCGAATGAGTAGAAATTCCAATATGACTAAAGAAGAGACTTACTTAGCAATATAGTCATCAATCAAAACCAAAACAAGGCTCTCAAAATCAAAACAATTTTTCAAGCTTTATGAACATTTCGGCATGACTTTCATCCCCAGAAGCATTTAGGTTAATATATTGAGGGAAGAAACCTATTAAAGTTGATAGGTTATGACATTGATGCAAGGTTATTGTTGAGATGGATTAAAAGTAAACTACATGGACCCTAGTCAATCTTTTAATTGTTCGAACTTGATTTCGGCAAAGCAGCACGAGACTGATTTAGACGAAAAAGATATTAAAGGGATTTCAGGTTTAACAAAAAGTCCGCACACCATTTATCAGACGGTGAAACCATAGTTTACCAGAGGAATGGAATTGTAAATGTCTCATATTCAAATACTGGACTATAATATCCGTTACCGAACCTCTGTTCCCAGGACCAGTATTCTAAAAGTTAATGTCATTATACATGAATGGAATTTAATGACTAAGTTCTAACTGATGTTATAATTGATCAATTGTGATCCATTTTTATGTTATAACTGATCAACAGTGATCCTCGCTAATGTGTTAACTTTGATCATGCCTTTGTTTGTTCTTGATTTATGATAATGATTAATTTAATGTAAGCCGTGCCCTTTATCTTGCCAATGTACATAATAGTTCATTCAATATCTCTATGAGATTTATTCAAGCATGAATCTTAAGTTAATTCTAAATCCTTCTTTCTATAGTTTTGCGTTCCCCCGTGAAGGTAAATCAAGATAAAACGCCTCCAACACATCAAATTGAAAACGCTGATATCATTAATTTTAGCAACTTACTAAACTTCTTAGTGACTGAAATATTTGAGTTATTAGGACAAAGAATACTAAGTAGGTGTCAAACCACCAAATATACCCATTTTCAATGGGTGTTTTTTTTTTTTTTGGTATACGGTATTGTTTCGGGGCTATCTGAAGCTCGCTTTCGGGTGCGGAATTGATTTCGTTTTGATGAATAACTATTAGAGTGTTAGGCTGTTTTTTGCTTTTTTGGTCGATACCTGATACATTCACCTTTTTGACACCTCTTCGGTATAATTAGAACTGGACAATAAAACTATGTCTTATCTAAACACGCTATTCGCATATGACAGTATTTTCGTCAATTACAAAACCTTGAAAATAGGGCTGGTTCCAGAACGATGAACATTAATTGCATTTCAAAATTCTGAAAAAAATATTTGAACTATTTATCTTATCACAATGCTTATATGAATATTCTCTTGTGGCCAAATGCAATGAATATTGATTCCCAAGATATATTTTACTTTGATAGTATCCTCATTTTTATACGATTTTTCAAGAATTGCAATTTTCTGTAATTGTTGTGCAACTAACCTCTTTAATTTCGTTTTAATTTTATACTAGTATACTCTTTTATAAGGTTCATTAGTATTGTGCAATCATTTACTATAAAAGAACCAGAAAAGGCATTTTGTTGAATTCTGACATAATTTTTGAATATTTATTAAAAATTTATTTAATGGAAATTACATCGGAGGATTTGTTCACGCCAAGGAAAAATAGAGAACGGGAGATCAGCATTCGAATGATTCCTAATAAAGCAGTGTGTTAAGTGGGTGTATTTGAGTTCCTAATTGAAGAGGGTTTTCTCATACGTTTTGATATTCAAGTTTCATAATTATATTTCCCAAAAAAGTTATAATAGGTATGGATAATTATCAAAGTAATGAAAAACCCATTGTCTTAATTAATAGAATAAAGAATTTCAAATTGCCATTTAGCTATATTGCAATTGTATAATAATAATCTCTATACATTGATTGTATGTCAAACATCTATAAAAGCCGAAATACTCACATTAAAAGTTTTTTAAACAAACAAACAAATTGTAATTTAAATGTTTTTAATTTATTCATACATTTATACATTTGTATATGTACAGTGAATCTGATTAGACATTTTTCCAGGAAAACAAGTTCGCCAAGTCTTAAAAGTCTAAGGCTGGTTAAGTTTCTTCTGTCGTAGAGTACTTGCAACTTATATACAGTAATAACATCGTATAAAATTATTGTTGTTTTGCTTCATTCTATAGTTTTGTTTGCTAATTTGAAAATGCCTGTACCAAGTCAGGAATATGACAGTTCTTGTCCATTCGTTTTTGATGCGTTTTGTTATTTGATTTTGCCATATGATTATGGACTTTCCGAATTGATTTTCCTCTAAGTTCAGTAATTTTGTGATTTTACTATTTACAAACAAACAAACAAATCTGAACAATAAACAAACACTTTTATAACTAAAAAGCATTCTATATGTTTGTATTTGTATTTGCTTGACCCATATGTGTGTATTTTGCAGCTAAAATTATTATAAAATAAAATGCCTTTATCTAAAAATACATCTATTAAATACATATAAAGAGTTATACAATATTGTAAAATGATGTTTTTTTTCATAAAAACATACATTTCGATTTTTCCCTGTTTGTATGTAAACAAATAAATGCTTTCACAAACAATTTTTCAGTTGCTTTTTTTGTTCCGACATTTTTTTCTTTTTTATAAAACAGTTACTAATATCAATTGCAATTACAATTACAACCGGTATACAAATACACAAGGCGCCAACATATCCAATCATTTGAGATGAAATTCGGTTGTCTTGTATCGATATTTTAGAGTAGATATACGATAGTGTTACCCTTCTGTCAATTGCCAGTTCTCGAATAAGATAATCTATTTCCTCTTTGAACGCATTCGAATTAATGTCATAACATGTACAAGTACATACATTTCCCCCAGTTGTTTCTGGAGTTGGTGGTTTGCTGCTTGTTTCTGTATCTGATAGTGATACTAACGTATTTGTATCTTTAATTGATGTGCTTGAAGTTATTGTTGATGTTTCTTCCGAATTAGTGCTGACGGAAACTGAAGTTTTCATTGATGAAGACGTCATTGAGGTAACTGGTTCGACCTCACTGGTGACGTCGACAGAATTTGTTTTTGAAGAAGACGTCATTGGAGTAAGTGATTCTGACTCACTGGTGACGTCGGCTGAATTTGTTGTTGAGGAAGTTGTCATTGGAGTAGATGATTCTGACTCACTGGTAACATCAACTAAATTTATTATCACAGGAGATGTTTTCACTGGTTCACTGGTAACTGCTAGTATTGTAGATATCACGCTTGTAGATGCTACTGTTGTATCAACCTGTACATCTAAAATTAATCAATTAAATAAGTTAAATTGTATTTTACAGACAAAATAAAGTTATGTGGATTTTTATGTCAACCCTACGATAGTGAGGGGCATCATGTTTTCTGGTCTATGCGTCCGTTCTTTTGTCGGTGTGTCCCGCTTCAGGTTAAAGGTTTTGGTCAAGGTAGTTTTTGATGAAGTTGAAGTCCAATCAATTTGACAATCAGTACACATGTTCACTATGATATGATCTTTTAATTGTAATGCCAAAGTAGAGTTTTTACCCCAATCTAACGGTCCACTGACCTTAGAAAAATGAAAGTGCAAGTGGGACATTCTTGTACTATGGACATATTCTTGCTTAACTTTTGAAATTTGTATTGTTTGGGAGTTTAGTGTGGCGTCCATTTCGCTAGACTAATCTATATATCTGTTAACGGCCAGATGAAGCCCGTTTTCAGATGTGAGTTTTTCAGCTGCGTTGAAGACCAATTGGAAGGCTCACGATTTTCTCTGCTGTATCGTTGCCTCTATGAAACATTCACAGTTTTAAGTCTCTGTTCAGAATTAATGTATGGCAAGATTTAATGTAGGTCTGCATTTTTGGATACGTGTATAATTCTCTCGGATTGTTCATTTGTTTCTTGGAGGGTATCGTATTTGTGGAAGATGTTATGACAAAAATCAAGTTTTACCTTAGTTAAAACAATAACTATTAAATATGCCTAATAACATTCTCTAGATATTCATAGGACTGTCAGGGTTAATAGTTTTGGTTTCCAAATTCGTATATTTGTAGCAAAAAAAAAGCACAATCGACCAACAAACATGGTCATTCCTATTTAGATATGAACATAAAAAAATGATATTTTGTTACTTATTGAATTTTAACGTGTTTTAACTATCTTTTCGTGTAAAGCTGTTGCCTATATTGATTTTGAGTCAAAGAAAGGCTTGAAATGCATATTTTTGGTTAACGTAAATTTCGATGTGTAAGACATCACAAGTTATGTTTCTGAACTGAATTTTAAAGATAACGTTAATCTGTTTATTTACCTTAAAATTGAAAGGCGATCTTTAATTTAACGATACAAACGTTTCAAGTATGAACAGTAACAGAAAAGAGGTGAAAGAATATATACAGAAACCCAAATGGACAGGATGGTGTTAAACATCATTACATCACTTACTTATTTGGTAGAGAGATAACCTATAGTTACCACCACAGAATGCTGTTCCTAAAGGGCACGGTAAATTACATTCCGACTCTGGACGTCTTCGTTCAGTTAGGTTTTGATAAAATATTGAATCACAGTAGCATTCGACACCCGACTGAAACAAAAAAAAAAATGTCGAATCTCATAGCAATGTAGATTAAACACAAATTGAGAATGTCAGGCATGTGAATTATGTGTTCAAGATTTTTGTGTCCTACGGACTCAATATTTTAGAAACATTCGGTCTATGGACATATTGTCTTGCCATGTTGAATCAGGTGGATATAAAATAAAATGACAATTAACACTTTAAAACTTTTATGTGTCCAAAGTGGAATTTACCTTCATCAGGAAAGGAACATCGCCTATCTTCCCTGCATTTCTTCTATCGAAATGGTCAAAGGAATTAAATGGATGTTCATGTTTTTAGCGGCAATTAATGAAATAGGGCATTGAGCATAAATGCTAGGCAAAACACTAGTAAAACAAAATTTTATATAGACAAGCACATTAGCAAAATCGAAAGACAAGTATCCAACAATTTTCTGTAGTACAATGACGGGATGTAGTAGTACCGAGCAATGTCAAATTTATATTACCAAAACAACACTATAAATATTCATTTATAAACACAAACAAAAGAGCACTTTAACACGTTAATAAGTATATAAACAAGGTCAATATCTAGAATGCATATTTCATCATGTATTTGAAAAGTTGATATGAAATGTTTATAAACAAGCTCTTAGTATCTTCCGATGAATTTGTTTAGAAAAACGACAAAATATTCTTTGAAATAACACTGGTTCATGAACTTTCTACACAGACAAGTATGACGGTTTACAAAAAGTATGAGTATCAACTGCAAGCTCTTTAATACGGAATGAGTTTGGAAATGAATATCCTATATGCAGGTTAAATTGGTACTTATGTGGGGATAATTGATAATTTCAATATAAAAATCGTCTCGTTTGAGATAGATTCTGGTACTGAAATGACCGCTTATGTCAAATTCGAAGTATAGGTGTTAAAATGAGGCAGAGGAAGCCTTGTCTGTTGTTTCTTTGATTTCTAGTTCTGGAGGATATATAAATGGGATTCAATCAGAAAATCCTTGATTGTTAATGGAATTAACTTCATCAATATATCTGAATGTGAAATTAAATTATCTGACTTCTTTTATCTTATTGTTGTTGACAAAAGTCTGAAGGAAATCTAACTCAAATGAAAATACGAAGAGGTCGACAAGGATAGGCGCTTAGTTCTTTCTAATAGGAATACTGACAAAGTAATGAAAAAGTATGCCTCCAAATTCAACAAATATGTTGCCAATACGAATCTCCAGCATACTGAGTAATTGTTCCCGCTGTGTAGCATGTTTTACCATTTTTTTCACTATTAACACATTATGCCATATGCTATCTCAAGGTAATAAATATATAGCGAATTCTTACATTTTATGTTGAAAAGGCACTGTGAATTATTCATTTCAGTTTCAAGTTTTTTAGAATCCACATAGGTTTAAACCATTACTCGAGTAAATAGTTACAAGTAATTTTGAAGATACTCTTTCCCTGCGGACAAATGTTTTGTCAAATCATATGTGTGTTGTTGTTTAATCAGGATAAATTATAACCTATACTGTACTGCAGTGCCCTTTGGGTTATTGTTTTGTCGTTCGTTTACAGTCTTGGTAAACTTGTCCCTTGGTATCCTGTTATTCAGTTGTTACAATAAGATTAATACATAAATAACCTAAGCCCTATTACATTCTTGTACATTGTATTCGTCTCTCGAGTAAAAACCGAGAAGTTCTTTGTTAAACAAAAGCCTTTATAAAATAATAAATCCCGTCCATAGTAAGCACACTGTTAATCGATGATTGAGATACATATTAATTCAAATACATCCCTAATCAATGAACTTAAGTGTTAACTTTGCATAATGTGACACCTAACTTCCACGTGTTCCAACATCAAATCCGAATTCTGATAGCAAAAAAATCTTATTCGGAAGACTCTGTATACATACTATTAGTATTTTTTTGTAATTGTATTAGAAAATAATGTTCACATAATTCTAGTATTACTAGACTTGTATTTGCTTTACATCAATCCGACACCAATTTAGTATCTCTGTTTAAGGTAGCATAATACAAAGATTTTTCACTCCCAATCAGACAACTTTAAACTGATGTAATTCATTTCATCCTTCTTTATATTTTATAAATGAGGTTCCAAAAGAAAGAAGAAAGACTAATCTTTCAAATTGTGATAATTTCATTATGACATAATTATTACATAATTAATTATTATGTAATTAGTTGCTATATTGTGATGTCCACACAATGAATTTAGCGTCTTTGTTCTTCATAGCATCCCAAAATATTTTATAGATTCTTGTACAACACAGCTTGACCTCCAAAACTGTGTTTCAGATTTCCAAAAACTTCAATAGAACAAATTTTATACCCAATTGAATTTAGTGGTCTCTTATGAATTGATGTTGCAAACTTCATTGAAGATTTATGAGAGAATGAAATGCAATAGGAAAAATCTGAGACACAGTTTTGGAGGTCAAACTGTGTTGTGCAAGAATCTATAAAATATTTTGGGATGCTATGAATAACAAAGAAGCTAAATTCATTCAAGTATGGACATCACAATATGGCAACTTATTACATAACAATCACCATTTGAAAGATTAATCCTTCTTCTTTCTTTTGGTACCTGATTTATAAAATTTAAAGGAAGATGAGTGGAATTACATCAGTTTAAAGTGTCTGATTGGGGATGAAAAATCTTTGTATTGTGCTACCTGAAGAATTTAGTTTTAATTGTTTATTTTAATGTTCAGATATCGGTTTTTGCTACTTAAAAAAATACCTTTTAAAATAAAAATAAAATGACGAATAAATAAAGGCTAGAGTAGTATACCACTGTTCGAAATACATAAATCGATTGAGAAATAAAAATCAAATCCAGGCCACAAACCAAAACTGAGGAAAAGACATCAAATAATACAAGAGGAGAACAACGACACAACAAAACACAACACTAAAACACAACACACACAGAAACGAACTATAAGATAACAATGTCATTTTCCTGACTTGATACTGGACATTTAAAGAAAAAAAATGGTGTGATGAACCTGGTTTTGAAGCTCGCTAAACCTCCCGCTTGTATGGCAATTTTAAATATAACATTAAAATGACACATTACATGGCAGGACTACCATACAAATAAATTGAAGAACATACAGGACAGAGGAACACATAAATAATAGCTATCAAAAGATACTAGGCTTATAATTTATTACGCCAGACGCGCGTTTCGTCTACATAAAAAGTTTTTGCATTGCACCGCATGCCTTGTATCAATCGTGGTTTTGATGACTACTTGTAAAATTCATACAAATAGAGTCAATTTAAAAGCATGCTACCATTTAGCCATTTAGCAAAATCCGTTATATAGATGGGAATGATGCATTGCTATGTATCGATCTTTTAATTGCCACGTTCTTATTTTGTGTAGTTCCACAATAATCCAGGGGGGGGGATAAGCGTTCAATAATATTGGTTACCCCTCCCCTTTTTGTCCTTATATTTGTTATGTTCATGTTCTGAGTAATGAGCCTGTAATCAGTAGGTTAAGTTGGTTTATGTCTGTTTTTCCTAAATGGGTTTGAAATAAATTATGCTGTTTATTTTCACGTTTGAAATGTTTCACATTTTTTATACCGTGTAATGTAATAGATGTCTATACGGTTTGAGTATTTGCTATTTAAACACTTCGGTGTTGACATGAATATCAATAACGTGGTCAGTTCTATAAATTTCTTGAATTTTTCGAAAAACTAACGATTTTCTTATCCCAGGCACAGATTGCCTGAGCCGTATTTGGCACAACTTTTTGGAATTTTGGATTTCCAATGCTCTTCAACTTTGCACTTGTTTGGCTTTATAAATGTTTTGATATGAGCGTCACTGATGAGTCTTATGTAGACGAAATGCGCGTCTGGCGTACTAAATTATAATCCTAGTACTTTTGATAACTATTTGAATCTCTTTCGATGACCTATAGCTGCTTATATGTTCGTCCTTTGAAATCTGGTTTTGTTTCAATGTCAATCATTAATAATAAAAATAACGGTACCAATTATTCTGCACCAGATGCGCATTTCGACAATACAAGTCTCCTCAGTGATGCTCATTAAACGTCTTATTTTTATAATTTACTTTAAATTTTGTTTTGTTTCTTCTTATCTACTTAATACCATTATTCATTAAATTAATCTCAAGCTTTCTGTCTACTAAGCTGATATCAGAGGCATAACAATAAGTCAAAGATCACATATAAGTTTAAATGTGGTTGATTTCCTCTTGACTTTAAATTGGACATTGATTCAAAACTAACAAGGTTTTTTTTCTTTGAAATAAAAAAAAAGCTTTCATCGGAGGATTAGCAGATCAATGGATTTATTATTGTTATGATTATAAGTAAAAATCTGTACTAGAGTTCTCCTTAGATTCTTTTGTTTGCGTCATTTTGTTTGTTAGAGTCTCATTAAAGATAATCGCATACATCCTTTTATTCAGATAACTATTGTTGTTGATAAGCATTAGTTGCTATTAGAGAAATTCCATAAAAACTAAGAAACCCTATTGCATTTGTAGTAAATGTGTTCACATACAAGATGTTTGATTCAACTTCTATAGAAAGTGTTATCCCTTTCAACAACAAACCCACACACGTATGTAGTGAAATAACCACATTTCTATTAACATGCTTCTTTCGGAGTTTAATTTTTAGTCGCTACTATTAAAATGTATGTACGATTGACTTACAGTATTATGAAGCTACACGTTCGTAATCAAACATATCCCTTTACTCATATAATAACTAGAACACACCCGGCGAAATCGCGGGCATATACAGCTTGTGAACTGTTGTAGGCTGATTTTTTGTGAAAGATAGTATGTATGGAGAATTTCATAAAAGGTACCCTCTCCCTTTTTCCAAAGTAAGATATTTGATTCCTTTCTGTTAAATTCAATTATTTTCGTGTTTCTGGCCTCAGACCACAATTATTCTTCTCCTTTGCTACAATGCTTCTTTTTGTAAATAAACTCATCATAGATACCAGGAATAAAATTTTACACTTACGCCAGACGCGCGTTTCGTCTACAAAAGACTCATCAGTGAGGCTCGAATCAAAAAAGTAAAAACAAATTAAAAATTTGCTCCGATTCAATACATGTAACTGCTTATATATATATATAGACCATTTTAAGTCTAATAAAATATGCTTCAGGGACAATCCATCAGTGCTTTTTCTTTTGAGAGCATTAACTGCCAATGGTAGGATATGAATCTTGTATAAGTGACTAAGACTGACTAAGGCTAATTTGAGGGGTGGTCGGATGGGTCCTGATCCCTCGATCCCGGGCTTAAAAACATGAAATCCCGAAATCGAAAAATATATTCCCGGATCCCGTAAGGACCAATCCCCAAATCCCGAGCTTAAAAACACACGATCCCGACGCCCCGAAAAAGGTCATGTCTCCCTCTAATCTCTACCTTACTTTCGCCGTGATATAGCCTTTTTGTGCTAATGCGGCATAAAGCAACCAACAATCAATCTACCTTACTTTCATTTTTGCCAAATCACTATTTTCCCTTTCAACAATAAATTTGTATGCCCTGGCAATTTATGAGCAATATGTTTTCTAGTCTGTGCATCCGTGCGTTTGTTCGTTCGGTCGTCTGTCCCGCTTCAGGTTAAAGATTTTGTCGAGGTAGTTTTAGATGAAGTTGAGCATGTTTTACTTATTTTAATATATAGCAAGTGATATGACCCCTTAAATAGTAAGCATTTCAAAGAAAACAGTAGACAGAATCAGGGATTTTCTATACTGACATAGAAAGTTCCTGACAGAATACAGAGAGTCTCTATATATTAATGTAGTATAATCGTAGTTTACATGTAGATAATTGTCCTCTTTAAGGAGGTATAATAGTTGTTGTTCTTGAGATCTAAACACCATGCTATGGAGAACGCTCTGATTGCCTATTTATTTTTCACTTTTTGTTATCTTTAATACGATTTGTTGTATTTGTGCATGTTTCAAACCGGAAGTCTTATCTATGACTAAAAGTCAGTCTGATGACGGAATCATATCCGGACTCCTTTTTTGTCGTTTTTCTCCCAAAATAACTTAATCTGAATAATCATAATAATGGATGACAAATGCGACTATGCAAGTTACCTATAGGACACAGAGGCATGATGATTGATTTGTTGCGGAAGGAAGAGAAGTGACACACAAAATGAGGTCTTCTCGTTAATAGTATAGATATATGTACTTACAACAGTGAAATCACCTTTAAAAAAATTACAGCCGAACTTTGCGAGAATAAATCTTAAAAAAAAAAAACGCTTCGTGGTAGACTAGCTGACCGTAGTATATTTCGACAAGTTTAATAACATGTTCGCCTAATGTGAAAATAAATGTACTGTTTATATTGTTTAAGGATTTACATTTTGTTTTAGATTGTATCATAAATATTATAATTTTTCAATATAATATTTACATTGTATAATTTAACTCTTGTTGGTATTTTCGTAAGACAGCAACAACTATTGTGTCATGGCAATGCCTTTCGCAGAGACTGACATTGTAAGGACACCGGTTCGTTGTTGAATATAAAACTATAACATGTACAAGAGAAACTAACTTGTAACCCAATCCTTTTAATCCAAACAACTCTATAAAGACTAAAGGAATGAGAGACAACTGAAGTGTTAGTCAATAAAAAGGATAATCAAATGCACAAAAAGACTTAACTGGATAAAAATGAGACACGCAAGTAATGACAAACAATAGACCTATATTATTAAACCTAAAACCAAAGGAAAAACACGGACCCGTTTGACAATCCTTGCATGTAACATTATAAAACCTCTAATCCCTTTACTGGTTCCACAGTCGTGTACAAAGTTAATGCTGCGATACCACACTCGCACAGACGCACTAGTTTGACAAACTGGGCTGTAAGAATATAGCTTTGGTAGGTCGATTAATGCATTTCCACATCAGAATTTGCAATGCCTTGAACAACGTACTGTGTGCATTGAGATAAATAGAGGGTATATCTTGCAGAACAGCTGTGAGTTGATTTTGTCAGTCTAGAAGGAATATATAACATAAGTCGGAAACTAAAAATGTAATAACTAAGTCTAATACGAATATACTCAATCGACATTCAATATAATACTGGTTAAAAATAAATTTACCATGATTATTCTTAACATATTAATTTGTAATGCAGCATTAAATGTTTACGGTTCATGAAAGTTCTCTAAAAATCTGCTATTCTCCATAATGCGTGGTGCAATAGAAGTATGCTTAATTGGTTTTGTTTTAATTAAAATACATCAAAACATTACATAACAATATTTAATCGCTAAAAGTTGTCAATATCTGTTAAAAAAAATCGTTTTTTGTGTTGTTTTTATTAAACCTTTTGAAAGTAGCTATATAGAAATGCGTATCAACAAAAATCGACATTTGTCAATTTGATAATTAAAGGCAACAGTAATATACCGCTGTTCAAACCTCGTAAATCTATGGAAAAAAACAAAATCGGGGTAACAAACCAAAACTGAGGGATACGCATTAAATATAAGAGGAGAACAACGACACAACATTAAAATGTAACACACACAGAAACGGACTAAGCATTAGACAAAATCCGATGAAAATAACAAATATAACATCAAAACCAAATACATGAATTTGGGATAGAAAAGTACTGTGACACGTCTTATAGTAATGTGAATTCACACTAAAATATAAGAGAAAACAAACGACACAACGGAAACATAACGTAAAAATGTTACACACACAGAAACGAACTATGATATAACAATGGCCAAAACGTAGCTTTGAAAATGTTATTTTTAAACATAAGTAGGATAAGTTTAGTTGTGTTCAGAATCGATTAATATATACATGTATACCATTTCTCCTGCTGATCAATGTAGGTTTTTCAAACAAACAATTGAAACCAAACTCAAACTTGAAAATATTTCGTAATGAGCGGAATCATTTTTGATGAGATTGAAGATATATTTTAGAATCATTAAAAAGAAGATGTGGTATGGTTGTCAAGGAGACAACTATCCACAAGAGACTAAATGATACAAACATTTAAAACTATAAGTAACCATAGGGCCTTCAACAATAAGCAAAGCCCTTACTACATATCCAGCTATGAAAGGTCCGCAATTATAATTGTAAAACAATTGAAACGAGAATACCAACGGCCTAATTTATGTACAAAAAATAAACCAAAAACAAATATGTTACACATAAACAAACGACAACCACTGAATAAGAAGCTCTTGACTTGAAAAGTCTATTTGAAAAACGTGGTCGACAGACAGGTGTTTTAATAAGATATATTTCAGTAATCTAGTCAGATTTAAAATTTAAAGTCTCTTGTAATAACAAGAAGGTACTTTTAAAAGGTTTGATGCATCATTACGTTTTTACACATTTGTTGAAACAAATGCAGAAAAAATCATTAACTGTGTTAACATGTTTATAAAATCTAAATGAGCAAAAACGGTTGGACAAATATGACAAAAGAACTAAACGAACACCATACAGGAGTTATTGTTTTTCATAGAATAGTCAAATAATTTATAGAAAACAAATATATCAAAAAAGTCTGCATGTCTATTACAGAGATTTCATAAACGGACGACTATACAGTTTTTATAATTGCAGTTCAAAATATCGAAGTCAATTTTAAAAGAAATTTTCTTTTCGTATACTAGTAGCTCCTTGATTCGACTGGCATGGTAGTTTGTTGTGAATATGATGAGAACAGACTTTCAACAGCAAACTTGGTCGTATATCTTAGATTTTGAGATAAAGAAAAGTAGTCTAATCAATATGTACTGGTATTCTGAAAATAGCAGATAAGTTAAAGTCATGACTTGATGAAAATGCTCTCAGTCAAGGAATACTGGATCACCCAGAATTCGATGAATCCTCTTTTGTTGTATATCTGACTGCACGACAATAATTATCTTATATATATAGCATTTACCAATAGGAGTAAGTTTATATTTGTCTATAAGATCGCATAATTCCGGGTTGGGTCATATATGTTGATTTTTTCAAGGTCAAATTGAATTATTATGTAGTACTCGGATTTCGAAATGGTCACGTGAAGAGCGATGGTCTTTTCGTTGATGTGCGATGGGCTATTAGACGCGTTATATTAGTTTAAAATCAACAGATGTCCAATTATTATGGGAGCTTTATTTTTTGAAAAATAGTACATAAATACCAAGAATCAATTTTTTCTCCAATTGCAAAAAAATAAAACATAGTTCATCTATTTATTTCTTGTTCTCCTTCACATCAGCCGTATAGATTTTTCATTTGTTTTGTTTCGTTCTGACTAACTAAGAAGTATTCGTAACTAAAACTGGATTAAAAAGAAAATACTTCCGTATTAACATGTAGATCAATTTCTAAAAAGATTGGTTGAACGACTGTTTGTGTTATCTAAGCTACCAATATTTACAGAGTACAGTGTTCACTATACACTTCGACGTTACAGTGAGGACTTGAAACTTTAGCTATGTTGTGCAAGGAATTTCAAAAAACGGTTTATTTATCGACATCCGATTATTGAAAATATGATTTGCGTAATTCATTGCACTTTGAACATCGTAGCTATCAATACCACAGCGTCACAATGCCACCATCGCAATTCGGCGTGATCAAAAATGCAATCAGCGTTAAACCATCGCACATTACCGAGGCCATCGTGGTTCAGAGTCCTTATCGAGTTATGACTATTGAAAACGGAATACCAATGTTATTTTTTTAATTGATCATATTTTATTGAAATCTGTACATTTGTTAGTTTAAAACATCAAGTACCGGTTCCTTATCCCGTTCTCGTTAACATTAGTAAATAACATATTTATACAGTTGTTAGTTTTTGTTAGTATTATACCTACAATAATAATCTAGTTTAACAAATGCACAGGTTTTGAAAAAATAAATATATACTAGAACACACCCCGCGGCCATATACAGCTTGTGAACTGTTGTAGGATGATTTTTGGTAAAAGATATCATGTATGGAGAATTTCATAAAAGACATCAAAAGCCCTCTCCCTTTTTCCAAAGTCGGATATTTGTTTCCTTTCTGTTAAATTCAATTATTTTCGTGTTTCTGTTCTCAGACCACAATTATTCTTCTCCTTTACTACAATGCATCTTTTGGTAAAAGTCAAATTAAATTTAAATTTTGCACCGCTTCAAACATGAAATAAATGTAACTACTTAGATAAAGACCATTATTAGTCTACTGAATAAAATATGCTTCTAAGACAATCCATTTTCTTTTAAGAGCCTTATTAACGTGCCAATGGTAGGATATGAATCTTGTATAAATGATTAAGACCGACTAAGGCTAATTTGAGGGGTGGTCGGAGGGGTCCTGATCCCGAAATCCTGGGCTTAATAACATGAAACCCGAGATGCAGAATTTAAAGAAATTCATATCCCGAAATCCCGTAAGGACCAAGCCCCAAATTCCGAGCTTTAAAACAGTCGATCCCAACGTCCCAAAAAGGTCCTGCCTCCTTCTAATCTTTACCCTACTTTCATTTTTGCCAAATCACTACTTTCACTTTCAACAATAAATCTGTATGCCCCATTTATGGGCATTATGTTTTCTAGTCTGTGCGTTCGTTCGTTCGCTCGTTCGTTCGTTTGTCCATCCGTCTGTTCCGCTTCAGGTGAAAGTTTTTGGTAGAGGTAGTTTTGATGAAGTTCAGTCCAATCAACTCGAAACTCAGTAAATATAGTACCGATGTGGCATCCGTGTACTACGGACACATTCTTGTTTCCACATGTTTTACTTATTTCAATTATATGCAGCTGGTATGACCCCTTTTAAATAGTAAACATTTCAAAGAAAACAGTAGACATAATACAGAGTCTCTATATATTAAAGTAGTATAATCGTAGTTTACGTGTAGATAAAACAATAAAAAATAATTGTCCCGTCTAAGGAGATATAATAGTTGTGGTTCTTCAGATCTAAACACCATGATATGGAGAACGCTCTCATTGGCGTATCTATTTTTCATTTTTGTTATCTATCATACGATTGGTTGTACTTGTAGATGTTTCAAACCGGAAGTCTTATCCATGACTAAAAGTCAGTCTGATGTTGGAATCAATATCCGAACTCCTTTTTGTCGTTTTTCTCCAAATATATCTCAATCTGAACAATCAAAAGAATGGATGGCAAATGCGACTATGCATGTTACCTTTAGAACACAGAGGCATGATGATTAATTTATTGTGTAAGGAAGAGAAGCGACACACAAAATGAGGTCTTCTCGTTTAATAGTGTAGATATTATTTTTTATATTAAATTTCATTTTTTTCTTATTTGCACATGAACATAATAAGTTATACACATTTGTATGCATAATAGTTATATACACTAAACATAAGATATATAATATATTTGATAGACACAGCTGTTTGATACATTGTGTTACGGCCGAAATCACCTTTAAATTGTAGACAACAAAAGACACAAATCAGTTTAAGAATTATTATACAAAAGTTTACAAGAAGTTTTACACAAATATAACTGTCAACTTAACTGTCAAAATAAGAGTCCAATCTTTTATCTTTATCTGTATCCGGAAATCTTCTCGGAATCCAATCTGAATATTACGTCCACTACTAAGGTCACAATCTAGTATGATGTTGTTTGTAGAATAAAAACGTCAATCCAAATGCTGTGAATACTAATGTCTATCAATGTCTAAGTCTGAGAGTTTAACTTTAGTGTCTGTATATATATAATTGTCACGGACATTTCTAGAACATCCTAGAAAGTAACAACGGAATTTTCTAGGAAAATGTAGAAGTTTAAATAACGCATCTTTTATTAGGATCGTTCTGGAATCATTATGTAAGTCAAATGGAAAGTTCCAATCGTTCTGTGATTGTTCTAGGGATTTCTAAACTGCACAGTTATAAGATTATTTTGTAAACAACTATCAGGCCACACAACACAAATTAGACCAACATAATTAAATATAATAATTACAATATCATAACAATTGCAGAAAATGATTTTAAGACAGAGGCTGTTTGGATATGTAATATATATACATTATATGTGGAGTTTACCTGTTTTTTTGCTTTTTATGAAAGTAAAAGAGTCCAGGAGTTCCAGCAGTTTTCTGCCCTACTGAGTAATTTGGTTTTTTTTAGAATGTATTATTTCTATTGATAAGTTTTCTTTCAAATATTTTTAGTGCTATTTTATTGGTTTGTTTCATACATAGTTTGCCTTTATAAATGTAGAATTTTGTAAACAGAAGTATTAAGTTTTTTATATCATTTTCATTTGTTTTTGTTAAAATACCAAATAAAACTAAATCAATATTTAAAGTTAGTTCTATTTCTGTCTTCTCAAATATCCAGGAGTTAAGGTCTTCTCATAGCTTTGATATATATGGGCACGTCCAGAATATATGTTCTATTGTTTCGTCCCCTATGCACCCAAAACTACAAATATTTGTATCTTTAATTTTTATTTTAAGGAGAAGTTCATTCGCGTCTACAATTCGATGTATTATTCTGTATTGATATCACTGCAATTTTTAATTTTTTGTTATATAAAAGGGCAATACATGGATATTTTTCCAATTGAAGTTTGCATTGAGAATTAATAACCATTTCTGTTCACATTTTTGTTTAGGATTTGACTTTTTACCATTCAAAATATTATACATATCTTTTGAACCTTTCTAAAATTTACAAAAAAAAAATGAGGGCAAAACTGGATCGTTTTCTCTCTTTAAGTCACTTGGACATACTTGATATTCTTTAAAATACTTTTTTATTGCCGAAATTAGGCCTTGATATGTGAGAAAATTAGTTTCTATATTGTAAACATCATCTAAGTAAGTGATCAAAAGTCATAAAATTTCAACCTTCCTGTAACAAGTCATTGATCTGCCAAACCCTTTTTTTAGCCCAATCTTGATATAAGACAATAACAATCAAAACTAAGGAGTAAACAAAGACTCACAAAACCAAGGGACATTTACACCAACAGATATAAATAATAATTAAGAAACAACACGAACTCCACTAAAAACCGGGAGTGAAATCACGTGGTCGGAAGGGTTAGCATTTCCTGTACCGTATACGGCACCCGTCGTGTTATTTCTTTGTTCAGTTCGGTAATGATGGAAGGTTATTATGACTGAGGAAAAATATCAGATATGATTTCTGACACACTTTTGTCATAATGACCAATCATCAGCTCGTGATGGCGACCGTAAAATTTCTTGAGTGATGACCTTAATTTGATTGGTTCATAGCCTGTCTTAGCAACTTTTGAGAAAGCAGTATTCCTCGTATAACAAAATCAACGTACTTTGAGCTAGCTCTAGAGTAACGTATCAATTGAGACACATATACTCCATATGCTGGTGTCGCTGGGATGTTGCTACACAGAAATGGAAAGTTGACGATAGGAAAATTAAAATCGTCGCATTTGTCATAAATTTTGGTATTCAACCTACCATCAGTAGTCATTTCGAGAAAAAGGTCTAATTATGAAGCAGATTTATCTGTGTCGGTAGTATCTTTAATTTTGAGTTCACTTGGATATATTAAATGTAAGTGATCACTGAATCTATTACTATTAAGAGACAGTACATCATCAATATACCGAAAGGTAAAATTAAAAGTCTGGGCTGGTTTCTTTTTTCCTTTCTGTACAAAAATTGAATGGTTACCAATCTTTATTCCATCATTCTTCAATGAAGGGCATGTGTTAATTTGAGAGTTATTTTGAAGATCTTGCCAAGCATCCAATACTTTCCAAAATGGATTATTTAACTTTTTATAAGGACCAAGAAATTGCATTTCCAAAAAAATCTGAAAAGAGGAATGTTCACTAGTTTTGAATTATTTCTATTAATTCTTCTTATCCAGGTTAACTTAAGAACTTTTATGTAGTTTTCAATATTTATCATTTTAAGTCCTCCTTAGCAGTGTGGTTTGGATAAGGTGTCTCTATTGACTTTATCTGGTTTGTTATCCCAGATAAAGGAAAATATTTTTTCAGTATTTTTTTTAGCTTTGTGCTATTTGGAGTAGGTATGGACAGGAATAGATGGTTTAATTTTGGTATTATAAATGTTTATATAACTGTTATTTTTTCAATTGGTGAGAGTGTTTGATTAGTCCAAGTTTTTGTATTTTTTTCGATTTCTTTCAACTTCGGGTTATAGTTTAAATTTTCAATTTCACTAATATCCATTGACAAATTTATGCCAAGAAGTGTAAATCTGCTGGAACCCGTCTCCAATCCCCATTAAACACACATAGTTTCTTGGCTAAACTTTTCTTCCCAATCCATTCAACCTTGGTCTTGTCTAAGTTTATATTAAGACCTGATAAATCTCCATATTTATCTAGAGTACGAAGAGATGTATCCAAAGATTTAGGTGATCCATCAAGAAGTATAAGAGAGGTATCATCTGCATATTGTGATGAGATACTCTGAGTCATCTATATTGATTCCTTTAAGGGACGACATCAAAAGATCGATGTTGGATAAAAAAAAAATCAAATAGTTTGGGGGGGGGGGTCAACATTGCTACAAGTTTTGTTAATCTAAAATTGATTTTACATATATCCATACATAGGTTTATCAATTATTCCCAAATTAAGTTAAGAAGGGGGTAGGAGGGTCAGGGAAAAAACTATGTGTCCGAATTAAGTTTTTTCATCCTACATTGAACTTTTGATGTCGTCCCTAACTTTGTCATTATTTTGTATAAGTATACCAAGTATTTCTGCACAAAGTAAAAATATATTAGATGACAGGGGATCGGATCCCCTTGTCGGCATCCCTCTGAATCTCAAAAAAATCTTAGAGAGTGCAATTTTGAGTTACTGCAGATTGAATTTTGGTATAAAAAGTAGTGGTCCAATGTTTATAAAAGGTTCAAAATTAAAAAGTCTAATACACTTTCAAAAAAACTCTAAGAAATTGAATCAAACGCATTTTCAAAATCAATCAGGAGGAGAAAACCAGGTATATCATTTTTTTCTGTATACAATAATATATCATAAATTAATTAAGTCTAGTATTTTCACCAATATATCTTCCAGGAATGAACTCTGTTTGATCATTACTTATCAAAAGTGATAAAATAGACTTCAAACGCTCTGCGATACAGCTAGACCCAAGTTTATATATTGTGTTTAAAAGACTTATTGGTCGCCAGTGTTTCATATATTGTCTTGGTTTATCTCCCTTTGGTATACAAGTTATTATCCCTCTTTTTTTATACTGACATTTCACCCATATTATACCCATAGTTGATTGATCTAAGAACAAATTTACCTAAATCTATCCAAAAGAATTAAAACTCACTGGTTTGTTACTTTTAATTCTTTTAATAACAGCTGTTAATTCTGAATAGGAGATTTTTCCCATAAGGGTATCCCTTATTTCATTTGTTAACTTAGGAACGTCTGCAAATGGAATTTCCTCATTTAGATCAACACTATTTATTGTACCTTTCTTTGGATATAAATCATTCTAGAAGTTTTTAACTTCCAATAAAATATGTTCTTGTTTGTTTATTAAACAACCTTCATTATGGACTAGTCTTGGAATTGTTTTATTAACAAAGTTCTTAGTTTCTAAGTTGAGAAAATACTTTTAGGATCTTTCTCCTTTTTCTTATACTAATGTTGCCTTTATCTTTTTTGCCAAGGTATTAGAGTGAGAAAAAAAACATTGTTGATGTTCACATTAAAATCGGATTGTGCGCCTAGAGTAACTAGCAATAATGTACTATCTAAATGTCTTTCTTTGCCACTTACTAGATATGAAAACAAACAAAATAGCGATTAAAACATGCACTTAATTTGAACAGAATTTATAAAAAAAAATATTTTTTGTGATTAATATCAGCTTAACAATAAAAAATGTTAAATAACAAAAACACCGAACTCCCAATAAAATACAAAACGGAGAGTACTTCAACAATTTACTTAAACTTATCAAAAAAATGGAAAACAATTTGCATATTTCTGACATTGGACATTCATTTCCGTGTGTAGATAATGCTGGACTAAACATGGTTAATAAAGGAAGCTTAACCTTTAACATTATATTGTCAACATTGTATGAGCTAAACAAACGGATTCGGACTGAATAGGTAAAAATGTATTAAATTAGGGAACCTCAGTCAACATTTTGTTACAATCTTTTAAAAAAAAAAAACAGACACACAATCTTGTAAAAAAAAACAGACACCTTTATCTACAAAGAAACACACAAATGGCATGTATAAACTCTACAGACAAAGAAAATACGCAGTAATGTAAAAACGGAAAACAAAAAATTTCCGAAGCATTATAACACAATAACGGGATTAGTACGGCGGCTTTGTGAAAAATTGTGCACATCCTGCTACAAGCATGAAATTTGGCATAGACCTTCCTCAACTATTTCTCTTTTATTTCCGATAGGGAGGCATTTGAAAAAAATAACTCACTTCCGGTAAAATCCAAAAATGGCGGACAACATACTTAAATTAGCCTAATATCGAAGGCTAGTATGTGAAAAGGTGTTATTAACATGCTTCTATCATAATATTTGGGTACAAACCTTTGTTTGTACTAGTTTTGAATAATTGATATAGATTAGATGTCTTCAAAAACCCTACTTCCGGTAAAATCCAACATGGCGGACATTGTACTAAAATAAGCTTATTTTTAGGAAGGGTAATTGAAATGTGTTTTAAAGTATTGCTACTATCATTACATTGTGCAGGAACCTTTCTTTGGTGATTTTTATGGATACAATGTATAAAAAAATATGTCTTTAAAACCCTTACTTCCGGTGATATTCAATATGGCAGACATAGAAATATTGATAATTTTTCATTTTAATGTTCAACTTTTTTGTAAATGTAAAGAAAATGTTGTTTTTTTTTAGCTTGTCATTAAACTTTTGGCTTTAAGTCATCCTTAAAACTACTAATTCTATTCAGCTTTGTATGTTTAAATACAAAGTTAACACTTCCGGTAAAAAAACCAACCCAATATGGCGTAAATTACAAAGATGAGTCCTCAATCCATATCTTCGATGTGGAGTTTTTGGATAGATTGATTAAAACAAAATAAAATCACTAAAGTTCTTAAACATCTTAAGAATGACTAATTTATGGCCCCAAATACATGTTTACTCGCAATCGGGGAGCTTATTTTCCAAATTTACAAAGATCGTGGTAACTAGTGTTTCTTACATCAATAATGTACAAGCTCCTGATAAGATGAAGAGGCCTCGCAAAGAGTTGTCCAAAAGGGTTCCCATGGATCATATTTTTCCGTTCGCCATTCATAAGCGTCTGGACTAGTTACCATAGGAACCAATACCAAGCTTGTTACTCATTCGCACCCGCCATGGTATATTGCACGTTTTACTTGCTGAAAAAGACTAGACCGAGTCGTGGGAATAGCCTCAATAAAACACATGTTTTCTGGCTTCGTTAACCCCATCTGATAAGTTTGTTCGATCTTACAACAAAACCACGTATTGTTCTATCAATGACATTGTCAAATCCATATCTGGTGATGTTGGCTGATCAATCATCATTCTGAATGATAGAGTCACATCTTCAAAAACCATCCATGTCACCAACGCAGTTCTTCCTTTTCCAGCAAAGGTATAATCTCTCAATGCCTAGTGTATTTGAAAGGTCATGGATAGA
The DNA here is from genome assembly GCA_037788925.1 of Mytilus galloprovincialis. Lineage (NCBI taxonomy): Eukaryota > Metazoa > Mollusca > Bivalvia > Mytilida > Mytilidae > Mytilus > Mytilus galloprovincialis. The sequence goes on from CM075332.1 coordinate 53,753,925, forward strand.
TATATATCTGAAGCTTTTTTCACTTCCAAATTCAAGCCAAAGATTGTCTGCCCCTATGTTACTGAATAGCGAAACAGCAATGACAGCAACATCAGTATCGACTGTTCGAGTCATGACTCAGTTAAGTCTGTGTTTCACTGCATCAGACACATTCATCTTGATTCAAGTGTCAGCCTCTTCATGTGAACATGAAGCTAAGCTTGAAACATCATCATGTGGTGGATAACACAAAACATCCTGAGCAACTGTTACTACAACTACCTTTTCCTCAAAATCTATTGAGCAAGCTGTTGCGAATGAAAACTTAAAAGTTCTTTCTTATTGTCATCATTTCCCAGAAAACTTTGCCAATTTTGAGGATTTTGTTTTGACTCTGGATTCGTCTGTGTATTCCCTTTTTCCTAAATGTAGCTCTTGCTTCTTTGAACGAATGCTCAGGATAATCTATCTTATCAACCTCGTGATGTATTTCACCATGTTCACATTTTAAAAGAGGCTGACAATAGAATCATGGTGCATGTGTCTGATGCAATGAAACACGAACTTGCACGAGTCATGATTCGAATAGTCGTTACTGATGATGCTGTCATGACTGTTTCGCTATTCCGTGACAGGGGTAGACGAACTATGGATTGTGTTTGGGAAGGCAAAAAGATTTGGATAAATATATATCAAAGACCTTTCAAATGCATCTGGCAATGAGTGATTACACACACTTATTGTGATCCATGTCTTTACCGCTTGTGATATGGTTCTCTGATTGCTTCAAAAGGAAAAAAGACTGCGTGGGAAACATCGATGACAATTGAAGATGTGACTTTAACATAAAGAATGATGATTGATCAGCCAAAATTACCGAGGTTTAACTGTAAGATCACACAAACTTATCAGATGGGGTTAACATGGTTAACGAATCAAGAAAATAACTATTTGCGCAAAAGGGAAGACTAACTGAGGGTATTCCCTCACCTTGGTCTAGTCTTTTCTAGCATGTAAAACGTGCAATATACTAAGGCAAGTGTTTAGGGGGACGAGCTTGGAATTGGCTCTTATGCTACCCAGTTCAAGCGCCAATGGATGGCAAAGGGACAAAGAGGATCACTTTTAAATAACTCTTTCTAATGCCTCATCATTTTGTCAGAAGCTTGTACATTATGGATGTACTGGGGAAAGCGGTTCAATGCCAATAAATGCTACATCCTAAGCATCAGAAACAAAAGCCATAAAATTTACAGTTTTAGTGGACACATACTACAACAAGTCAAGCATAACCCGTACCTAGGCCTACAAATTTCGGAAGATCTCAAATGGACCATCCACATATCAAACGTGGCAAAGAAAGCAAATTCAACACTAGGCTTTCAAAGATGAAACTTGAAATACTGCCCACAAGATTGCAAAAAACAGCTTACATCTAGCCCGTCAGATCAACGATGGAATATGGAGCCATAGTACGGGACCCCTACACGGTAACAAACATGAATAAGCTACAAAGGATACAACGTCAAGGGGCAAGATTTATCACCATAGATTACAAGTCAAAAGAGGACGGGTGTGTCTCCAATATGCTTGCCCAACTGGAACTGCAAAACCTCAAGATAATTGCAAGACGAACAAGCTAGAAGTTGATATTTATGTACAAATTGGTTTAGGGGCTGATTCCCGCTATTGAACCAAATTTTGACGAATTTCTCAAAAAAGCACGTCCTAAGAAAAACATAACTGCCAAGAAGTTCGAAGAATAGAGAGGTTTCAAATCTGCTCTTACTCGTCAATAAATCGGCGGCGCTCTCTAAAACCGTCATATTAAAGCCAGAATTGGTTTCGACAAAGTATTCATACAGATACAGATACAGAGGATGTCGCGGTAGTTGTAAATGAGGAAAATCGGGTCTCCCGTGCACTGCTTTGTATGCACGTGGTGGTGACTGTGAATAAACATGTATTTTAAACCAAATAGTAGTAGTTTGAAAAATGTTTAAGTACTTTAGTAATTTTGTTTTGTTTTAATCAATCTATATAAAACTCTTAATCAAAGATATGGATTGAGGACTCATTTTTTGAAATTTACGCCAAATTGTTTTTTTTTCCGGAAGTGTTATTTAAAAATTTACTACAGAATAAAATTAGTGGTTTTGAGGATAACTAGAAGCCAAAAGTTTAATGACAAACAAAAAAAAAAAACAACAACAAAAAATATTTTCTTTACATTTTGAAAAAAGTTGAATATTAAAATAAAAAAAATTGATATTTCTATGTCCGCCATATTGAATATCACCGGAAGTAAGGGTTTCAAAGACATATGTTTTATACATTGTATCCATGAAAAGCACCAAAGAAAGGTTCCTGCACAATATAATGATAGTAGCAATACTTTAAAACACATTTCAATTACCCTTCCTAATAATAAGCTTATTTTAGTACAATGTCCGCCATGTTGAATTTTACCGGAAGTAGGGTTTTTGAAGACATCTAATCTATATCAATTATCCAAAAACTAGTACAAAATAAAGGTTTGTACCAAATATTATGATAGAAGCATGTTAATAACACCTTTTCACATACTAGCCTTCGATATTTGGCTAATTTAAGTACGATGTCCGCTATTTTGGATTTAACCGGAAGTGAGTCATTTTTTTCAAATGCCTCTCTATCTGAAATAAAAGAGTAATAGTTGAGGAAGGTATATGCCAAATCTCATGCTTGTAGCAGGATGTGCACAATTCGTCTGAAATATGCTTGTAGCCGCCGGACTAGATGTATATATACCGAGCCACGGAAAAGGAGGATACGAACAACTGAATAAACAGTTAAGCTTAAAAATATACAAAGACAAAATAAAGAACACGGAATTAGAATAACTAACAACGTCAGTACAAATAACGTATAATTCAAAACTATCATGTATTATTTGTGAAGTTGATAAGGAATATTTGTCAACAAGGTTTTGGTACCATCAGATTAACGTTGGGGTTTTTTATTGACAAAATCCTGGTTCATCGTCTACTGGAGACCAGTTGAAAATACTGAGTAGCAGCTGCAACCTCTTGAATACCGAATGAGTTTAGAAGAGTTCATACATGGAAATAAAATTTGTTTTGGGCTGCAATATGTATTCTTATCTAAGACAACAACTACAATGTCAACTAACAGATCAACGTGGCTTTATAGAATTTATGCTTCTATAAAAATTTCATATTATACCTCAAGACCAGCATAATCGAAATCTGAAGCATCGCAGGATGACACGCAGTGTTCTACCGTCATAAACGGGTTTGTTTGGTAGTCCCAATTCTGTAAATATTTTCCTCGCAAGATTCTATTATTACTGTCTTCGAAACATCCAAGGTATGCAGTTCCTGTAATAACAATGCATGAGGAAATAATGATAACAATACAATAAAAGGCTATTAAGATCTTGTGCTAGCCAACAAAAAAAAACAGAAACAATAAACGGACACAAATGTTTTATCATTACCATAGGTTGTAAGAATGGATATATGAGCAATTTCGAAATAATACAAGATATAATAAAGTAGTTCTGGTAAGCTGTAAAACAGTACCAATGTTACTCCCCAGGTGCGATATCTTGAATGATCGCCGAGGATAACACATTTGAAAATTCAAAACCTAATTAAAACGTTAAATAAAAGACCTGATAAAAATGTACAGATTAAAATACTATGATTTATTATATACTTAGTAGTAAATACAGATAAATAATATGTGTAATACAATCATTGGCAAGCTTGCTGTATCAGCAACCCGTGATGATATCGATATCAGCACGGCTGCAAAGGCTTTATCACACCTTTAATCTGTATGACGTCACGTCATTACGTCATAACGCTACTTTTTCAAAGATGGACGATGTTGACGGTGGTCAGTGATGTAGCAAACTTTGTTGAGGGCCGTGGTGTAGTGGTTAGTGCATCGGACTACTAATTCAAATGTTCCTGGTTCGAGTCCTGTTTGGGATGAAAATTTCAGGAACTCAATTTTCGGCTCTCCCTTGACACCATCTGCGAGTATAGTCTTGAGGAAACGATGATAGTCCGTCGGAAGGGGACGATAAATGGCTGACCCGTGTTAAGAGAGAGCCATATCTCTTGAACGTTAAACACACCCTTGTAGATTTCGAAAAAAAGAGTAGGTTAATGATATTCCTACCGAGTCTATGAGAAATAAGAACATTGTCACAAAGTGATATTAACAGGTTTAAAGATTTTTTACAAACAAACAATGACGAACAGTGTGCGTTGGAGGAATTGCCAAAGATTGTTTTGGACAGCTATTTGGCTAGATTTTTTATGTCAACCAGGAAAAAGGACGGAGAAGAATACGAAGCTGACTCGTTAAAACAGTTTCAGTGCAGTATCAACAGATATCTTAGTGATAACAAATCTGAAATACTAGTAAGTATATAATAAAGTGTATATGATATGGCATTTTCAATATCACACACCGTTTCAACCCTCAACCAATATAATCCCTCGAGCAGAGCTCTCGTGATTATATTGATGTCTCGGGTTGATACAGGTGTGATATTGAAAATGCCATATAATATTCTTTATGTATTCTCCATGTTCTGAAAAAGGTCGTGTTAAAATTATTGAAAAAGAGGTAAATTATCGGTAAAACTATACTGTAAACTGAAGACTGGTCAACTCGAACCTGGGGTTGATATCAGGTACTACGGACGGGCACCTGTCAACTGATAGTACCTTGTGAAAATACTAATCGGAATATGCCAAACAAGATTGACGTAATCAGGTTCAGTCTCTGAAGAATTTAATTGTAGATTTTAACCCGCCATTTTATAATGAATAACTATTTACAGAGCAAAACATTTAGACAGACATAAATAACAAGAACCAAAAAAATCGAAAGTATCATAAAGTAGAAAAGGATATAACAAATAACACGGAAATAATTAAAAAAGATGACCGTACAATCGTTTACAAGGGACGATAGTGTACCTGAATGAAGCAAAATTGTCTTGAACTAGGCTAATAAATTTTGGGAATTTTACTTGGTTCTATGAAGTTTTACAATTATTCATCATTCGATGTTTATGAGAAATACAAATGAAAATTTCAATGATCAACTTTCATACGAAAAAAAAATGGGGAAGTTCCCTGGAAGTCTTCCCACCAAAATGAAGCATATGAATTCATTACTACAGGTAGGAATAACATACGAAAATTGAAGCAGAAGATAATTAAAACAAAATTGTTTGCAATGAAATCAAATAATTTTATTGGTGTAAATTCCAATACAGGAATGATACCATCTGACATTTACAAAATACAAAAAAATAAAAAATAAACAGAGACATATTTTTCTAACGATAAGGGCCGCATATTTTATATCTACATTGTGTAGAGGTGTTATTTATACTATATTATTTCAAGCCATTACAATAAGCTTCAATACAATAACAGGTCTTAACAACATTATGTGTGCTTTAAATGAATGTTCGAATCATACATATCGCTTATTCCAGCTACATATATGTACTAATGTCCGTATCATTACTTTTCCAAATAAAACTAAACTTATCTTGTTAAGACATATTAACAAAAGATGGAACTATATCACTTAAATTACAAAAGAGTGCGTACATTTCTATTACACTCTAACGCTTTACATTTAATTAGGAAATGGAATTGATCACTAATTCCATCCTTGCAAAGTGGACAAATTATCTGTTCTAAAGGTGTTTTAGTATATCTACCAACTTCTATTAGTAATTTGCTATTACTTATTCTGATTTTTACCATTTTAGAAAGAACACTTTTGTCCAGTAGGAGATACTTTTCTGATTCAAAATTATTTTTAACTTTGCGATATGTTCTTAGTTTATTACCATGATTATCTTTATTAGAGTCACAAAGAAGAGCTTTTTTCTTCTAATTTCTTTTGAAATCAAAAAAGTCACTTTGTCTTTGACATAGTATTCTGATTATCACAGACATGCTGAAAACCAAGTTTACCTAATAACACTTTTATTTTACTACAAAAACCATTAGGCAAGTTAAAGTTTCATTGTATGGTTTCTTTACCATAATTTCACTGTCCATATTAATGATATGAAGCCAAAAATTGATTGTATTTTTAAGAAATGAAAATTAAAGTGGGAATCAACCTAATTCAGAAAGAACAGCATTATTAACAGCACATTTATTTACAACCAATAAAAATTTAGCAAATTTTATTTTGACTAAAGTTTGCATAGTTTAACTTGATGGTAGTAATTTGTTTCACTAAACTAATAGTAGCCCAAACTTTACTACTTTTTAATGAAATAAGTTTAACACATGAATCAGAAAATGTGGTAGTAAATTCATCTTTTCAGAAAATAATAATTTTCTAATACAAAATATAGCTTTGCTAGCCTTTTTTACATAACTGATCAATTGATGTAGTAAAAGATCCAGATGGTTTAAAAATTTGCAGGATATGTTTTTTAATACAGCTGTGACTACGAGTGTGTGATAATGTATATCAATACAAACTTATACAATTAAATTAACCGACAAAGATAATTCAAAGTTTCTGGATGAACATAAAACTAATAGATCAGGGCTAACAACTTCCGAAATCCTATCAAGTGCAATGCAGTTGTACAGTAATACAAATTATAAGCCTGGTACCTTTGATAACTAAGTATACGACCATTCAAAGTTATGAGAAAAATCAATTTATCAACTTTGATATGGAAAGAACCTTGCGTTTCAAAAAAAGAAATGATCAGGAGAATCATCCGACATTTCATGACCTTCACATTTCCCAGCAAAATGACGTACATTAATTCATTACAACAGGAATCGAACATTTGATTTATATATTTTTGACCCAGACTTCAATCAACCCCTTTATTCAATTAAAAATAACATCCGTTTATATAAATAACAAGATGTGTTGCGAGGGCCAATGAGACAATTCTGATTCTTTCTAAATTAATACCTGACAATTCTTCGAACGAAAATGTGTTTGCGATTAACATAATACAGGCGAAAAAAGGCATAGAAAAGGTTGGCGCCTGTTAAAACTGCGCCATTCGTTTGCACCTGTCCTAATTAGACAGGAGCTTGTTGTTCAGTGGTTGTCGTTTGTGCATTTGGTTCATGAGTGTTTCTTGTTTTTTTTTTATATACATTAGACCGTTTGATATCCTGTTTCAATTGTTGTACACTAGCCCTTTATAGATTAATGTTCGATGTAGGCCAAGGCTCCGTGTTGAAGTCAGTACTTTGGTCTATAGTAATTATTGTTAACATTTTATAAATTTTGACTTTTATGGCGAGATGACTTATTGGCCCTCATACCACATATTCTCATTTATATTTATTCATTGGAAGGTTGTTTCACTTTTATCTGATCGACATTATAGAGTCAAATATTTCACACATAAACAGGAAGAGAACAAGTAAAAGATTAACTATTTAAATACCTTCATTGAATGATGTGTTGACCAGACCTGTTCAACATCATAAAGTCAAACATTGTGGACATACACAAGACAGAACAAGTAATAAAAGGATTAACATCCTATATTTTATTATTTATCAGTTGGTCAATGTGACCTACCGAGTTATGCTATTAACCGGGTTTGTAATAACTTGAGCAACACGACGGATGCCACATGTGGAGCAGGATCTGCTTACACTTCCGGATCACCTGAGATCACCGTAAGTGTTGAGTGGGGTTTGTGTTGTTTGGCCGTGTTCACATTGACCTAAACTCGGTGATGTGTTAGTCTAACTCACACATAAACTAAACAAAATTACGTTCCCATTGATAAAACTCAATTCTTAACATGTAGTTTAAATCATATTTTGTCTACATGCAGTCGATAGTCAATGTAGGCCTTGTGTAGGTTAAGTGTACACAACACTAGGCATTTAGAATATTAATTTTACCATGTATATTTAAAGAAGAAACGATTTTTGAATAAATTGATATTTAGAACAATTATTAAAAAAGTTCTTACAGAAACTTGATATGTTTATTTTTTACAAAAAAAAACAGTTAACGTAGCTTTATTAATCCCTTATCAAGACTCAAAGCATCATTTCCGAAAAAATAATTCATTTGAAAAGGTCTTCCCGAATCGAGTGGACGTACACGGAAATATTTTCCACTGGTGTTTACTCAAACAACGATTCACTCATAAATGCATTACTAAAAAAAGTGTGAGGTAAACTATTTTGTTTGTCAGTATCTCAGATCCGTTTAAATACACTTAGAAATATTAAAAAATAATTACCCTCTCCTTTTGCCTAATACTCCTTGGAGAAAAAAATACTATTAACACAAAAAAAAAAAAAAAAAAAAAAAAAAAACAGAAAAGATAGAAATTTAGTGATCCTTAACATCTCAATCCTTTTTATTCGTCTGTAAGCACGCCGGTGCAGCCTACGTTTTCGAATGCGTAATCGAGACAAGATATCTTTAGAACTTTAAACTACTGCAAATCATCAAAATGGCTTTGATAAAGGAGCAACCACTTAATTTTTTTTAAAAAAAGGGGGGGTTCTGAGTCGGATTTTTTTCGCGCGAACGTTTTTATTCAGATTTGTTAGATGCTAGCAATCCATTTTTTTTTTTTTTAATATTTAACACTATAATGTATGGGGAAGCTCTGAAATCAGAATACTTTTTTAATCATCTGTATGACCAGATTTTTTTTTATCAAAATGGGCATCAGAATATTTTTCAGGGAAAAATCTTTCCCCCTTTTTAGAAGTTAAATGGTCGTTCCCTAAGTGCTAGAAAAGTTGTCCGAAAATTTTGCATTCGGTTCTACGTCATGAACATTTAAATGACATATAGTTTATAAGTGTGAACAAATCATATGTACAGGTAATTAAACAAGGTGTATAGCGCGTCTGGCGTATAAAATTATAATCCTGGTACTTTTGATAACTATTTACACCACTGGGTCGATGCCACTGCTGGTGGACGTTTCGTCCCCGAGGGTATCACCAGCCCGGTAGTCAGCACTTCGGTGTTGACATGAATATCAATTATGTGGTCATTTTTATAAATTTTCTGTTTACAAAACTTTGAATTTTTCGAAAAACTAAGGATTTTCTTACCCCAGGAGTAGATTACCTTAGCCGTATTTGGCACAACTTTTTGGAATTTTGGGTCCTCAATGCTCTTCAACTTTGTATTTGTTTGGCTTTTTAACTGTTTTGATTTGAGCGTCACTGATGAGTCTTATGTAGACGAAACGCGCGTCTGGCGTATAAAATTATAATCCTGGTACTTTTGATAACTATTTACACACTGGGTCGATGCCACTGCTGGTGGACGTTTCGTCCCCGAGGGTATCACCAGACCGGTGGTCAGCACTTCGGTGTTGACATGAATATCAATTATGTGGTCATTTTTATAAATTTCTGTTTACAAACTTTGAATTTTTCGAAAAACTAAGGATTTTCTTACCCCAGGAGTAGATTACCTTAGCCGTATTTGGCACAACGTTTTGGAATTTTGGGTCCTCAATGCTCTTCAACTTTGTATTTGTTTGGCTTTTTAACTGTTTTGATCTGAGCGTCACTGATGAGTCTTATGTAGACGAAACGCGTGTATGGCGTGTAAAATTATAATCCTGGTACTTTTGATAACTATGTATAGATGTGAGCAAATATAATGCGAAACAAGTGTACATTACATTAAACTAATTGTAAACATGTTTACTGTACATGGCGTTTGGTGTGAACAAGGCCTTAGTCTTTAGTTTTCTATGACGTGTCTTGTGTACTATCTTGTCGGTTTGATTTTTTTTTTCTTTTTTAACCCCGCCACATTATTTATGTATATGCCTGTCCCAAGTCAGGAGCCTGCAAATCAGGGGTTATTGTTTGTTTATAAGTTACATGCATGTTTGTTTTTCGTTCTTTTTTATATATATATATATATATATATATATATATATATATATATATATATATATATATATATATATATATATATATATATATATATATATATATATATATATAAGGCCGTTAGTTTTCTCGTTTGAATTGTTTTACATTGTCATGTCGGGGCCTTTTATAGCTGACTATGCGGTAAGGGCTTTGCTCATTGTTGAAGGCCGTACGGTGACCTATAGTTGTTGTTTTTTTATTGTTTTTTTTTTTTTTTTTTTTTTTTTACTATCTTGATGTTTATTTTTAATGGAATAATTTACACTATGAATGAAACTAGATGTAGGATAAAATTCCATAAGACAACAATCAAAGAACACAACTCTTGCCAACAACATTTACGGTATAGTGCATTTAATTAGATGTGCATGTCAATAATTAATGTGTTACTGGAGGCCAAGATATGGAAAAATACAAAACCTAATTCAATCATTGAAGAGATAATAAAGCCTATTAGTACAATCAGTTAAACCAGACACGGCGTGTTGTGGATGATTTACTTTATTATAAATTACAACTGTAATCAAAAATTATAATAGATTCAATGCTATGTCTGTCAATTATAAAAGAAGTATTTGCCTTGTACTATGAATTGTTAGGTGTTTCAGAATATTTTTTGTTTATTAATCAATTTCATCATGGATAATCCTGTATATCTCTTATATTACACTGGAAGTTGTCGGCTGTTGGGAGTTTTTCGTATGGTAAAGTCAATCCATTAAGGTAAATTAATCATAAAGACACACCAATTCGGTTCCGAGTTCTACGGGTTTTCCCTATCCCGTTTTGGAGAAATTGACTTTCAACCAAAAACCATTACTGCTTCAGCAAAGTTGGTCTGCAGGCTGCTCCAAATTTGAATATTTTTTTACGTAGACGTTTATCGGTTGCATTGATTGCACCAATCGTTTCAAATGCAAGTCGTTTATAATTGGAACTTTAAAGAGTTCCATCAAAACCAATATATTGTGATTGCATTCCCATAATACCGTATAGCGGATTATTTTCGCGGGTGTAAAAATTCGCGATTTACCTTGAATAAGGTATACGAAATATTTTGGCGGATTCAAAACTTTTATCAATACCTTTGCATGTACACTTTTAAATTGGCGGAATTTATTTTTGGCGATTTTGTTCTATACGCGAAAATAAGCGAAAATTAACACCCCGCAAAAATAACCCGCTATACGGTAATTTGGGGGATGTAATTGGCCTATCCACTGTGTTCAAGCTGTTTTAAATGCATTACAGTTATTAGGAGCAAAAGGAAAATGCATTTTGCTCATTTAAAATAATACATGTGAATGGGGTGAAATGTATTTCAACGGAATATTTAAATACAATGAGATCTACATGTATGGCAATTTAACTTTCTTTTTCATGATGTTGTTTTAGATCAAAGCAGGAAATATTAACCTCACTCATTATATTGGTCCGTGGTATGGATTGATTGATTGATTGTTGGTTGCTTAACGTCCAGTGGCAAATATTTCATGCATATTCAGGACGAGAACAAGTTCACAATAAATACAAACGGTAGGTTGTTGTAATAGAGGCCATCTAGGATGATGGTCTGGGAAATTTGGACTGCCACTGGAAAATGAGGATATATTGGATAGGGACAGAAATTTTGCCTTGCAACAGACCACCTAAGGACCCCTCAAAGAGTTGTTGCAAGGGTTCTTTACACAAAGAGCGTGGCACCCTCTTTACACTAGGCATCGGATTTAACGTCCCCCTTCTGACCGGACGTGAATGCGAACTTGATACATCCCGCACACCCAAACGGACGCCCCACTTGAGCAAGCGTTTTACTGCCGGTCGGGAGAAGACCAAGTGACAATATTTCTATACCCCAGTCACCATTGGGGTGCCGTGGTATGGATGTAAGGTTCCAACTAGATGGCAAGCAGAGCAGCCAATAAACAATCATTACCATATAATGAGAACAGCTTCTATCAATTATCTTTCCGGGGCATATTTTTAGATACATACACATTTTAACTTTATTCCACATGTGTCAATTACCTGACTAACATATTTCCTCTTGTAAAATTGCACCTGCTATGCTACCTCATCAAATGTAACATAAATGTATACATTGATTTAAAATTCATGCATACAAAGCTTAATTGAAGAAAATAACAAATATTTACTAAACCGAAGTGAGACAAGACAGTATGGTATTGTACAGGCACCAATAATTCAAATTATATGTATCAAAGCATATGTTTCTCCTTGTTTTTCAATGAGGTAACTCAGTTATAATGTGTACGTACATTGTGCAACTTCTACATTGAACATTTTTAAAACAAAATATACCACTCGCTTCAGTTGTAGAGCACTCGCTGAAAAAAAATCATTTTTAAGAAAAATAAAACAAAAAAAAAATACACTTGCTAACCTGAAAGTTAACGTAGATTTTGTCTAAAGAACTTAACATCAAATTGATAGTAATTGTGATAATTACTTGTGTGCGTTTTGCGTTATTGTATAACCATGTTAAATATCTTGACATATTAACTTTTTTAAAGATTCGCTTCGATAACCCCACCTTTGGTAGAGGAGTGGATTTAATAATTATTTTTTTCTAAGCTACAAGACAAATTCAATTTTAAAATTTTATTCAAAGATCAAGAAGAAAAGAAAATTCGAAGTAAGCGTCGAACAAACATAAACTAATCAGGATATTACTTTACAGGGCAACAACTCCTTATGGGGTCAATTGACCATTTGGTTGATGTTGACTTATTTGTAGATCTTTCTTTGCTGAACATTATTGGCGTTTAGTTTATCTTTATCTATAATAATATTCAGGATAATAACCAAAAACTGCAAAATGTTCTTAAAATTACCAACTCAGGGGCAGCAACCATAAGAACGGGTTGTCTAATTCGTCTGAAAATTTTAAAGACACAATGATCTTGACCTGATAAACAATATAAACCCTATTAGATTTCCTTTAAATGCTTTGGTTTTAAAGATATATGCCAAAATCTACATTTTACCCCTATGTTCACTTTTTGGAACTTTGGATCCTTAATGCTCTTCAACTTTTTACTTGTTTGGCTTAATAAATATTTTGATATGAGCGTCACTGTTGAGTCTTATGTAGATGAAACGCGCGTTTGGCGTACTAAATTATAATCCTGGTACCTTTGATAAATATTAGCCATGGCCGCAATCTTGATTGGTTGGCCGGGTTATCGGACACATTTTTTTTTTAAAGATTTTGGTTAAATTTCCTTTATTTGGTTAAATATGGGCCTATTGTTTCAGATGAAACGATTTTTGTAAACGTTAACGACGACGACGGACGACGGAGGCAAAGTGATGAGAAAAGCTCACTTAGTCCTTTGGGCAATGTGAACAAAAAAGGTCGAAAAAACATCAACTTTTAATCAAATCAAATACATTTACCTATCAGAGTAACATAAAAACGAATTTCAATTAATATTGTAAATATACAACATAAATACCTGAACGTATTCCTCTAATATTCATGAAAATCCAGGAGATAAAGAATAACTGCTGGAAATTGAACGTATCCATTCCAAAATACAAGTCCACAAGAAATCTAATTTTCTTTTTTTCTGCTTACATCTTTGCGATGGAAATGTACCGTATTACGTCGCTGCTATGTATGTTTATATATATATGTCAAAAAGGCTTAACGAATACTTATAGGAATTTGAATTTCTAATTAGACTTACTTTGCAAGTCAAACGCCTTTCAAATGAAAGATTTGCAATGATGTCATAACTATAAGATTCGCTAATCAAATATGTTATAGAAATATATAATTGCAGATAAGAACGTATATGTTCGATAGATTTATGCACATTTTCACTGTTAACATAAACTCATATGCACACCAGAAATCAAACACAAGAAAAGGAAAATCAGACACAAACTGAAATTATATCATTCTAAGTTGAGTTACTTCATTATATAACATATAATTACTGTTTTCATCTTGGACAGAATTAATTGTTTGGCATTTGATTATAAATTGCATTCTAAACATACACATTTGATCTTTTCGTAGATTATTTGATGACATGTTTATTCAACAGGATGCTTTAAGTAATTAGAAGATTATTTCTAGGTGAGGACAATTAAATTCAATTAAAATCACGTAAACGGAATGCAATATGCGCAATGTACTATAAAAGGGGATAACTAGACAAAAGCGAAGGGAGAAACAGTATACAAAAGTTTTGACCTAATTGAAGATCGCCCTGTTAAATGGTGCCCGCTACCTTTATATCGTATTCCTTTAATTTATTTCCATTTATACGTATTAAATGGTTCAATTTATACGTATTAAATGGTTTTATCTTTTAACTTATCAAATTGATAATACAAATATTGTTTCTGCACTAAAATACACAGTCAATATCATCAATACATTTAATTGACTGTTTGTTAACAACCAATAGCAAATATTACAGTTATGCATATGCAGTGAATACATAAGAGAACAAATAAATAATTTTTTGGTATGTATTGAAAACTGGTTCAAAAGGCGTAAAATTTCGGCTTCAATTAAACGTATGTTGGATGGAAGAAGAAATTGTGCGATGCAATCGGCCACCTGCATACATTTCAAATAGTTGTTTCCATAATAGTTCTTTGTCGTGCAAAAGACAGCGTAACATTGAATAAAATGTTGCATCGAGACATTTTTGACAGCCACAGGGAAAATGATGTTATGTCCGGAACGGAAAAAAAATAATTAAACAAATTAAAGCTATCAAGTAATCTGATAAGTAACAACGATATCCTTATAAAAATATAAGATAAATTAAAGTATAATGGTATAATAGAAGAAAATAATGCTCATAATAACAGCTGCACAAGAAACGCATGATATCTAAAAAAACGACAACCCAACACAACAGACCAAATGACACAGACACTAAAAACTATAGGTCACTATACTGCCTTCATCAATAAGCATAGCCCATACCGCATAGTCAGCTATAAAAGGCCCCGAAATGACAAATAAAAAGCAATCCAAACGAGAAAACAAGCTAACGGCATAATTTATGTGCAAATATGTAACAAACCAAACCACAACCAATGAACTACAACTTGGGACAGGAACATACCCATACAGAATGTGGCGGTATTAAACATGTAAGCATAGTTGTAACAGTACAACATAAGAAAGAACTATTAAAATCAGATGGATATAATTAGAATTCTTATGCAACAACGTTTGTAACGTTCATTTTCATTGGATAACGTCACTTATTTACATGGCATCAATTGACAATTGATGCTATGGTACTTACGCGCAAGCGAGCATATGACAGATTTTAAATACATGTTTTAACGTTGTTTTCTGTCAGTTTCATTAGAATGGAGATAACAATATTGTATTTTAAGTTCCGACAGCATCAATTGGGGATTTGATGGTCGAAAATACCCGTTTACAGTCTCCGCTTACGCGTCGCCAGTAAACTTAATTTGCGACCATCAAATCCCCAATTGATGCCGTCGGAGCTTCAAATTCAATACAGTTATCTCCTAAATACTACAGAGTGGACGTGGCAGTGTATATCCCAACAACAAAAAGACACTAAGTATGAGAGTAATCGCAGTTACTGACAGCTATTTCAAAGCTACTAACTAATAAAATAATCATGCATCTACACAGCCAATTTTGCATAGGTTCTATTTTTGTACTAAAAATCTGTAGTACTGAAAATTTACTTTTGATATTAAATACTATTTCTTTACTTTAAAGTTATTGTGCTATTTACGTACCTGTATTTTACAGTACTTGATTTGTACTTAAAACTTTGGTATAGAAATAATACCAAAAGCAATAACAATATTCCATGTTTGAAAATCATAATTTTAAGAGATTTAAAATAGACATACTATCAAAATGCTGAAAATGTAACGTTATGACCAAAAATATGCAGTACTTAAATTTTCAAGTACAAATCAAGTACTTTAAAATACAGGTACCTAAATATTACAATAATTTTAGAGTAACAAAATAGTACTGAATATTAGAAGTAGATTTCCAGTACTACTTATTTTTGGAACAGACATACTACCCATGCAAAAGTAGCTGTGTAGGACTAAATTATCAATCAGTACACATCATAATGGATTTAGTGTAAAGACGTCATTAACAGTCAGGGAAAACATGACCTTGGGCAATGCCAAGAATCAGTATCGACAGATTGTAGATTAAGGAATGTGTATATGTATCATGTGTATATTACAACAATATTTAGCTTACTTCTAATTTTCTGATAACAAAATCAATATTAAAACCTTTTAGAATTGATTTAATAAAGGATCGATAAATTTACCATGATTGTTTCTAAATTTAGGGACACATGCAGTAAACAACATTTCCAAAAAATTGAAGATATACTATCCTGTTTATTAGTTCTGAAAAGGTACAACCAATCTTCAAAACCAAATCTTTATTTCTATGTAAGAATTTAGTTAATGTTTTAATTAATTTGTGATAACAAAATTCCTGGCTTAATAATTAACCATTAATACATAGATTACGTTCGTTAAAATCAAAAACGTCACAACAGACACGGGCATAGCAAACGAGTTGTGAAATGTAAACCCTGTAAGACGTTGCCAAAGGAACATCCCCATCCAAAAAGGGAAAATTAACTATAGGGAACCAACAATCGTCCCTTTTGTCAAAAATTTAAGTGTGGAGTTTCTCCGTATAAAACCAAAATATCTATAGGAAAGGACAGTTATTATCGTTTAAATTTGATTTATTAAAAGTAAGTTCCTTTTGGTAAATTTCGGCAGTATTTTGAGAATTTTTTTTATTATTCAACGAAAAGATATCATCAAGATAACGGTACGTGTTGTTGACTTTGTAAATTTAAATGCAATTTAGACTAGTCTTTACTGAGGTCAATACTGTCAACAGAATTAAATGAAGCATCAAAGTTTAGAATAAGCGCTTTGATAGTACATGTACAAATGTATTTCTTAAAAGCACTGAATAGAAAATTTACTGGAGGCCCATTTTATGCATTTATAATATTCTTATAAATAAAAATAAAATATGATATTTCGAAGGCATTTTATCCTGTTTTACAATGTTTTAACAAGTTCAAACCATTACGTTCAGTTTCCATTCAATAAATCCAAGCGATCACCAGTAATGTGTGAGGTGGTACAATATGTTGGTACAATATGTGAAAACATTACATAAATCTGACAATACTAGCCAATAAATCTGCAGCGACAAAACAAAGAAAACGGGAGCTTGGCACACATTTTATATTTTCAAGGGGCATAACTCAATAAAAAGGTTTGTCATCTATCATTATAGAAATTGTCTGAGATATTGATTATATAAACCTATAGTAAAAGTTGTAAAAATTTATGGCAGGAATTGTACCCGTGCGAGTGCTAACAAGATCATTTTCCATAAATATTTTCAAGGGGCTTATCCTTTTTATAAAGTCGATCGTCCACCATTATTGTACTTGTCCGACATATTGCTAATACGAACCTACAGTTTCACATTGATAAATATCTGGCAAGAATTGTACCCGGGAGAACGCTAACGTCCATGCAACAACCCTCAAACACAAGAGCCTAGTTTGGACTTTAATCAACCTTTCAGTACTAGCTGAAGAATTGTACCAATAATAAATGAAAATATAACTTGTCAATTAAACCTGCATTGCGCAGCAGGCTATTGAAATAGCATGACTTGCTAAATAACAATGATATCAATATCTCCGAAACAATTTTGATGTCGATCCAATTTCCTGTATTGAATATATAATTGTTTGCTAATCGTTATTTCTAGTTATGTAATCAGTTGAAAATGTATTATTGAGGACCTCAACGGAAATAGATGCACTTAATTTATTGTACGCGCTTTAACCAATACATGTACTTATCCTTTACAAAGGACGATGTCTGCATAATACTACAAATATTATCGTTCAAACCATGCATTAACATGTTCACAATGTATCATCTACACGCATGTTCACATTTATCACATAAAATAGGTTTGTAAATAAATGAAATAAAACTTGGGTACTAGGTAGGTTTAATACGAATATTCTTATAAAGATTCTAGAAAACAAAGGTAAATTTCACTTGAAAGGGCCTTGTAACACAGTACTTATGAACCATAACAGAATTGCTTCAGGGTTTTTTAAAAAAAAAAAAAAACAAGTATTGTAGTTTGCATACAAGAGACATCTGAGTTTATGCCATCATTTTGAATGCACGTGGCTTCGCAATGAAATAGTTTTGACCTAGTCCCTCTTCATTGTGTTGTTAATTGCAGGAATTGTGTTGTTAATTGCAGGAAGGAAGAGGTGCAAGTGCCCATGTTTATAAACGTAAGTCCAAATATTGGGATGTCGATGAATGCCGTTTGAGATATTATGGAAATAATTGTGCAAATCGTGATACAAGCATGAAATTTGGTATAAAGGTTCACTAAATAATGATAGAAATTCAGCTACTGGCCATAAAAAAAATCCATTTTTTTCAAGATAGACACAGCTCATAATAAATTGGCTACATTTTGTAAATCCTTGAAAGCTGTGTTATACATTGTAGGTATATAATCCAATGTAAGTTTTGATAAATTCAAATTACTGTTCCTACAGTACGACAAAACAACAAATAACTGAAGAAAAAGATTGATTGCCGGTTCCAAAATGGCGGCAAAAACGTTGAATTTATTATCATTTCCTTCAACCTAACAAGTGATATCACTTTTTTTTTAAGTTCAAATGGCTAGTTTGGTTAGAATGTAGATTGCTTATCTTATAATTATCTGACAGTTTCCAATACAAAAACCCGTACAAGGAAGGCCAGAACGGTAGCAGTTACAGTCAACAAAACCGCTAGATTTTGTGCCTCCGCATTTCAAAAGATGACACGAGGATGCAACGGCATCCAAAGAAGTCCATTTTGGTTTCCAACTGTCATTGATTTCTTCTTACATCCAACCCCAGTGTTCATGACTTGTTACATGAATACATGTATAAGGCTGAGCCCAAACATGTCCTCCTTGATATGCTTCTCTTTATATGTGCTCCGGCAAAGAACATCTTGTCGGCGGAATTGCATCACAATGCCGCTGCTTCCTGGCAAACAATTCGCATCGTGACGCGTTAACAGCAAATGTTGATGTTGTTCTGTCATACATTATGCAAACAAATGCTGCTATGATGTCTACATCCGTGTCTCCATACTTGAGCGAAAAAAAAAAACATCCGTTTCATCTGAAATACTTCCCATGTGAGCCTCTTTCCTTTACTACGAAATTCCGACAAAGTGTCATTTCCACTGAATGCATGGAAGAAAGAAAGAGCAACTACACGAATACTTAACACATTTGACGTACATGTCACGTACAGGAAGCCATCAAAAGTCTTTAGTCCTTCCAAAACCTATCCACAATTTGTTCCACCTAATTTTGCAAAAACTGCAATTCTTAATGCTACTACATCTGTGTCAGTACTACCTTAAATTACTTTTTACAACAATTTTTATAATCATGAGAAACATGGACAAACATTCGTGCATCTGCTTCTTCATGATTACAAGGGGATAGCTTGGAAGTATCCTTATTGGAATTGCAAATAATATTTTCACCAATACATGTATAAGGCTGAGCCCAAACATGTCCTCCTTGATATGCTTCTCTTTATATGTGCTCCGGCAAAGAACATCTTGTCGGCGGAATTGCATCACAATGCCGCTGCTTCCTGGCAAACAATTCGCATCGTGACGCGTTAACAGCAAATGTTGATGTTGTTCTGTCATACATTATGGAAACAAATGCTGCTATGATGTCTATATCCGTGTCTCCATACTTGAGCGGAAAAAAAACATCCATTTCATCTGAAAATACTTCCCATGTGAGCCTCTTTCTTTTGCTACGAAATTCCGACAAATTGTCATTTCCACTGAATGCATGGAAGAAAGAAAGAGCAACTACCCGAATACTTAACACATTTGACGTACATGTCACGTACAGGAAGCCATCAAAAGTCTTTAGTCCTTCCAAAACCTATCCACAATTTGTTCCACCTAATTTTGCAAAAACTGCAATTCTTAATGCTACTACATCTGTGTCAGTACTACCTTAAATTACTTTTTACAACAATTTTTATAATCATGAGGACCATGGACAAACATTCGTGAATCTGCTTCTTCATGATTACAAGGGGATAGCTTGGAAGTATCCTTATTGGAATTGCAAATAATATTTTCACCAATACATGTATAAGGCTGAGCTCAAACATGTCCTCCTTGATATGCTTCTCTTTATATGTGCTCCGGCAAAGAACATCTTGTCGGCGGAATTGCATCACAATGCCGCTGATTCCTGGCAAACAATTCGCATCGTGACGCGTTAACAGCAAATGTTGATGTTGTTCTGTCATACATTATGCAAAGAAATGCTGCTATGATGTCTATATTCGTGTCTCCATACTTGAGCGGAAAAAAAAACATCCGTTTCATCTGAAAATACTTCCCATGTGAGCCTCTCTCCTTTACTACGAAATTCCGACAAAGTGTCATTTCCACTGAATGCATGGAAGAAAGAAAGAGCAACTACACGAATACTTAACACATTTGACGTACATGTCACGTACAGGAAGCCATCAAAAGTCTTTAGTCCTTCCAAAACCTATCCACAATTTGTTCCACCTAATTTTGCAAAAACTGCAATTCTTAATGCTACTACATCTGTGTCAGTACTACCTTAAATTACTTTTTACAACAATTTTTATAATCATGAGGAACATGGATAAACATTCGTGCATCTGCTTCTTCATGATTACAAGGGGATAGCTTGGAAGTATCCTTATTGGAATTGCAAATAATATTTTCACCATATGGAACATAGACGTTTTTATAAGCCTCTAAAGAAGCAATTCTGTCGTCAAGTTACTTGAAAAAATGTGTTTCGTTGTCGTCTGCACAGACAACTACTCCAAACCCTTGGTGTTCTACAAGACCCAACACCTCTCTGTCTAGCACAATAACCTTGCCTTTGTCTTCTCACAGCCTTTACATTAATCATTTATTAAACATTAAATACAATGTCTACTCTTGAATATTTATTATTTACGATGCAATAGTTTATATAAGGCAGTATTGCTGCCCCACAATCGATACTTCAGTCAGAATTTGGTTCAGCTAATCGCAGAATGTTTCAAGTATACCAACTTGCAGCGATTTAATACAACTGTTTAAGGATTATGTACCCTTGTGTTGATTCAATGCTAAACATATGGAAATTTTATAGAAAATCCATAGCCTTTATCCTTGTACTCTCATATTGAGCAATGTGATGACTGATATTATCGATTTAGGATTATTGCATGCAGTGCTAACATTGATTTGATAATGTAGTTATTGGTTAAAACAAATATAAATATGGACCAAATCAAGTACACCTTTTAGGGTGGGCTCGACTTTAGTGACTCAGCACGAGGTGTTTTGGGATTTACAGGTTGCTTAGAACTTTTTGTAAAAAATAAACACTAGCACATCATAGAAAATCAAGTGAGTAATTTATGTTTCAAATTTTATAACAAAAACCTCTGTATTAAAGGGGTTCGTGTAACACTTAGGGAGCTACCATTTGATTTTTATGGGGAGGCTAGGATGAAATTTGAAAAAAATAGGCAGGACAGGAGTTTTGAGTTAAAAAAAAAAAAGGCATGATGAGACGCTTGCAAAACAAAAAAGTCAGGACGACAATTTAGGTAAAAAAAACTCAGGATAAACTAAATAAAAAGAAGGCAGGACCGAACAGAGTGAAAAAAAAAGGCAGGACAGAGATTACAGCTAAAAAAAAATGCAGGACAAAATTTTTCATCCTAGCCCCTCCATAAAAATCAAATGGTAGCTCCCTTATCAATTCAAAGTTTTAAAAAGTTTTGAAATTTTAGATTTTTGAAATTTTGATCAAAGTTTTAAAATATCAAAATTTCAAATTGTGTAAAAGTTTTGAAATTTTGAAATTTTAACCAAATTATTAAAATATTAAAATTCTAAATATCGTTTATAAATTTGATAGTTCAGGAATTTGATCAAACTTCTAAAATACTAAACCTAACGTGCAATTTTGATTATTTCACTTTTTGAAAGTTTGATTTTTTAAATTTTTGATTAAAATATCAAAAACAGAAAAGGGGCGAAAAGAGGGGTACCTGTAAACACTGATGTTAACACGGCTCTGATAACAATCATTCTTAGTTATAAATAAATAGCACGAAATATATCAAATCATTTTTAATTACAAAATAAATAATGAAAAGAAGAAGTCGGGGTTGTTTTATGAAACATATTAGACATCACATGGGATAACAGTATCCTGAAATTTTAAGGTTGTGCATCTATAAAAAAGCAACTAATTAAACCTATTTAAACCGGAATCAAATAAGTTGATTTAAATCTCTTATATAAGGTTAGCGTTTGAGATAAATAATTCATAGCTATTTGGTGTTCCCAGTGCCCAACATTTAGAAGTTTCAGTGAAAACTGACCAACTCGCAGTAAACCAAATAGTATTATTCGCCTTTTTGACGTTCCTGATGAAGGTAGATCCAGAAAAAGCGCTTCGGTCGCATACAACCTTAAACGTATTTTTTTTCTTTTTTATCGATTGCATGACGATAATATATTGCCTTTTATGGTTTATTTCAGTTTCAAGAAAAGATTCGGAAGGAATACTTAATGCGTCGCAATGCACGTTGTGCTAGGCGTGCTTCAGCTGGCCCCTAGACCAAAAAGTGTACTGGTTCAGTGATTATAGACGTCACACTAATACGCCAGCTCCAGACCTCGATTAAACTAATTGAAAGGTTTTATGTGTCTTCATAATGCACACTCTCTCCCTGATGCATTTATTGCTAATTTGTTCCGGAACATTCATGAAATATTTGTCACTGGCAACAAAAAATCGATAATTTGAAATAGGTTGTTTACATACAAATTACGAAGAAACATAGGATTCAACTCCCTAGGACAAAGTAGCCCTTATAGCTGGATTTTGATATGTTTTAACTTCACTTTGGCGAAACACCTCTTCAATTGTTTCGGTTCTTATTTTTCTCTCGAGATTTTTCTTGACTTTCAAATTTCAGTTTTCCGTAGGTGAATTCTTTACTTAAAATTCAGCGTTTTACATCGTACTGTTTTTTCGAGAGCAACATTGGTGTACGGCCAAAAATGGAAAAAATTCATCATGCAGCTGACAGTGTGGCTTCTCTTTACACGCCCCATTTTGGCTGGATGGACATGTGTTTTTTATTTTGCTCAAAGTCGATTGTCGTACGATAACTTAAAAATGCTCAAATAACAAAATGCAAATACTGAACAATAAAATCCCTTAATACAAAAAAGTCCCTTTCCTTTTATTTACTATTTAAAAACAGTGGTTGATTTAGGACCCATAATGGAGCTACGTATATAATAACCAATCCAAACTTTGTCTATAAGGGAGAAACCATTTAACTTTAAAATGGATTGTGGTTGTTTTGTCGAAGCGCTAACAATTTTATTAAGTTTTTCATCGCTATTAATCAACTTTTCTGGTTCAAAATTTAACACTATAAGGCATGGAGAAAATTTGGATGCAGAATTTTTCTTTTGTCCTCTGCTGGCACAGAATATTATTTTATTCATCAAATTGGGGATCAGAATATTTTAATGTACCATTATCGAAGCCCCTCGTGGTAGTATCAAAGTAAAAAAAAAAAGTGACTATCTATATATTGGATTCCCCAAAAGATAATCATTTATCGCTGATATAAACTTTTGAAAAGAATTTTTAATTTTCAAAATGCCGACACCTACAAATGGATAGATGGACGCTTAATGTAATACAGCGGCAACTATTACATAAATGTGAATGCTAGATGGGCGTTTAATGTAGTACAGCGGCAACTATTACATAAATATGAATACTCGTGAAAATAATGTTTATGGTATACGTTTATATACGATATGAAAGGTTTCAACTTTTACAAAACCAGAGCTATAGGTTGGATTTAAACGTTTACTTTATTAGGCCTTTTTAATTTTATTTGCCTTAATTTGCCTTTTTAACTTTTAATTTGATTCGAGCGTCAGTGATAAGTCCTTTGTAGACGAAACGCGCGTCTGGCGCAAAAACCGTCAAAATTTATATCCTAGTATCCATCTATGATGAGTTTTTGTAGATACCTTGTAACAGTATCTTGGCTCCAATCTACTAATATTTGATCTTAGTACTCTTAATTTCAGCGTAAATAAGATTTATATATATATTAAAAACCTCCCACATTGTAGACCAGCACAACCTTAATTGGGACACCATGCATTCAGTATTCATACCGTACCAAAAATATATTAAATAAAATCATTGATACAAGTCAATATAATTATGATTGCATACAACCGATAAAAATGAAAACATAACGTTAAAAGTTACGACCGAAGCGCTTTTCTTGATCGACCTTCTTATTGGACGCTCAAAGCTGAATATTTAGGGTCAACAACTTACAAAGAACGTTTAAAACGTTAAAGATGATCGTTCATAATGTACATGAAATGATATATTCTTTAGCCAACATGATTGCAGAAAGTAAGAAGTCGTAGAGCAAAACAGAAAAAAATTGAAATCAAAACAGATACTACACCGTGTATTGAGCCTTTTGATTGCTTAGAGTTCAGTAGAATATATATATACATGCTCAACATAACCATACTATTTGTTTTTTACTGTTACTCCTGTTTCTCCTAAAATATGGGTGCTAGAAAACCAGCAAGTAAAATGGCCAATATCAGAGCCGTACGTCTGGTTTTGAAATAAATTCTCTTCTTTTGAGAAATATTTATATTGTCATCCAATTTTTCACCGCTTACAACATGTACAACTGTCTGTCTGTGGTTTTATTTCATACATAAACTTTAAAGTATCACTATGTTTTCAATTCATATTGTTTCGTTTCGTTCCGCTTTTATTTCGTTTCGCTTTTTACAGGTACCCCTCTTTTTGCCCCTTTTCTATTTTTGATATTTTAATCAAAAATTTAAAAAATCAAACTTTCAAAAAGTGAAATAATCAAAATTGCACGTTAGGTTCAGTATTTTAAAAGTTTGATCAAATTCCTAAATTATCAAATTTAAAAACGATATTTAGAATTTTAATATTTTAATAATTTGGTTGAAATTTGAAAATTTCAAAACTTTTACACAATTTGAAATTTTAATATTTTAAAACTTTGATCAAAATTTCAAAAATCTAAAATTTCAAAACTTTTTAAAACTTTGAATTGATAAGTGTTACACTGACCTAAAGGCTGTGAATTTCTCTAAAAATCCACTAAGTGCTCTTGTTCTATTAAATGCAATGAAACAGTAAAAAATTATGCCATGCATTAAGTTTCCCTTGGAAGATGTACAAAACGGCATATCTCTATTATTCATTATATCTGTAGTTTTAATACAATTGAAGTTTGAAAAGTTCGTACAAAAATGGCTATAGAAGGGGTCATAAACCTTAAAGTGACATCCCGAGACAAAGAAGAAGGAGCAGTTTGGTTTTTATGGATAAAGAAATATTCCAAGTTAAATTGTGTACTTTGACAAGATAGAAAAGATATCGCAATCACTTTTATGGTTTTTATCTTTGTTTTTGACAAAGACTTTTCCAGTTTCATTTTACGACCGTACTAGGAAGTTGTTCTTTTTGATCTGGTTATAAAAAGCAGGTTCTCCTTCGTTTTTCATTTGCTTCAAAATATCTTCGTATTGTTTGGACAAATATCTTGGAGTTTATATACATATCTTACCTGCTTCCGAATCTACAATGTCCTTAGTAGAGTATTTTTTTTGACAAATCTGACGACTCTTCTGGAAATGGATTTCCAAACTCGTTCATCACTTTACAAAGCCTTTGAAGCTTTTTGAAGAAATTCTTTTGTGTTTTCGTAGAGTCTTACTTATGTCGTTCGTCTGTTATAGAATGACACAAACCACTAGATCTTTCGAATTCATAACGACATCTGTTATAGAATGACACAAACCACTAGATCTTTCGAATTCATAACGACATCTGTTATAGAATGACACAAACCACTAGATCTTTCGAATTCATATTCTAGTCTACTGACTTCTGGTCCAGCTACCATGCATTTGTCTAAAAGGATATTCCGTTAAACCTATGGCACTAACATCGCCCTTTACAATTGCATTATTCTATTTTTGAGTCTGATCAATTGTGCTATAAGAAAAAGATTTGCTGGTCTTACGTACAGTGAAATTATTATTTTCAAATTCCATTGCCACCTGTGGGTGATATTCGTGAAGGGAAGCCATATATCAGAGAAGGATTGGTAAATGTAACGATCGATCATAATTTACACAATCAAGACCTTAAAAAATACGGTATCATGATTTATATGGACTGTTTGTAAAGTACGAAATCTGGCTCATGAAATGATCATACTACCAAAAGCACACGAAGTTCGTAATTTATAATTGAACGTCAGGAATTAAACTGTGGTCGAAATAAGTCTATTTCCTTACAACAGTCTATCAAATCATTGAACGTCACAGAGTCATGACATATTTTTTTTTCTGCGAAAGCCGACATTCACAATTCAAGCAAAACACATGCAGTTATCTGATGCGCGTGTCTAGTCCTAGGTACATTTGAACATACATAAAAAGAATCTCCCGTTCTAGGTGTTTTAATATCAGCGTCAGTGAGGGCACATGTCCATCCACTATCATGCAATATACTACCCAGAATGGTATAACAAGTCATTTCAATGTACAATCAACCAAACATGACGATAAACTTATCTTCTCCTTACAAATAAGTCTAGCATTTAATATAAAAAGGTAATTATTTTAGATTTTCAGATTATCAAAATAAACTCAATTGTTTTCGCATGAACAAACTCCTTAATCTTTTTTTTTCCAAATTATTGTGGTAGCATACTGTAGTAAGGATTATATCTACTTTGTGAGTACAATTGTTAACAAAAAAAGAATAAATAATTCATATTAAAACAGAATGATTGCCTAGATTAAAAACCTGCGTGTTCTGATCCTCTTTATTTGAACTTTTTCTTTTGCAACAGTGTTTTGTCTCGGTATAAAATACTTTTAAGTCATGATCATGAATAATATATAAGACCCGATGAAATGCATTTGTGCTGTTAAGCAATTAAAATTGTTTTACAAATTTTTCAAAAGTAGGATATTACAAAATGAAATCTAATCTCAATTTCAAAGTGATTGCTTTAAGTTCTTGCAATAATATTAAAGACCAAAATATATCAAATAAGAGATGAGTGCACTTCAGTACATTAAAACTAAGCATAAGAAATACATTTTTCCGATTTAACAAGTAAAATACTGTTGACTCGACAATTTGGTTGACATAGATTTAGTTTAAATCGTGATTTACCTAGGGGATTGTTATGGGGTGTTAGAGAAGAGAAAGACAGAAAAAACAAAAACACACAGATAATCAAAAGTCTAATCACTTTCATTTATCTTTATAATTATATTCCTTTTTCTTCACTACAAAATTTATTTTCACACGGTACACACTAAGTTCTTAGTATATAATTTTTGAATGTCGAGTTGAAGCGTCGATGAACAATTTTGATAACAAATTATGTCTTACTTTAAATTATTTTCTATGATCTGATTTTCGTTTTGTGTGACAAACCATGGTGATTTAGCACATTAATTTTCAGTGATTCAATCAAATACTTTCCGGATGTATAAAAGAATATAAATATTCAAGTTTTGATGACCTACCAGGTGAAAATTTGTTATGGAAAATTAAAAATGGCTATTTTAACATCAATAAATTCTGTCATTTGAATGAATTATTATCTATGTTGGCACCAATGACATTTTCTATATCAAGTCATAAATCTAGGATATATATTAATTTGATTATTTAAGAAATCAATAGTAAAAACTCCACTTTATTGCCTAGACCAGTAAATTGTCAACTATTCGACAGCTTATTAAAATATACTATCTACATTTTATTTTTTTTTCTAGAACAGCCTATAACATGAATTCTTTATAAATACCAGGATTTTTAAATTTTATATTTACGCGCGTTTCGTCTTCAAAAGGCTCATCATTGACGCTGGAATCAAAATATGTTAAAAAGGCCTAATAAAGTACAAAGTTGTTGAAGTTAAAACCACCTGGTTGCCATTGCTGAAATTTTCAGGAAGTCTGTGTGCACACACAACATACAGGTGCAAATATTTCATGAATATTCACAAGAACAAATTAACAACAACAGAAAAAAGGTAAGTCGGTAAGTCCTGCAATAAGGACCGTCCGGGGTGAAGGTAAGGAAAGTGAAGGTCTATTAAATAGGGACAGAAATTTGACTTATCGTCAACCACAGACCCTTGTAAGACATACTGCAAGGGGTTTAAACGTGAAGAGAGCGTAGAATTCTCTACTGCTTTGGCATCGTTTTGTCCTCATAATTTCCGAACGACGTGGCTGAGTATTTACACATCCCACACAGCTAAACAGAAGCCCCACTTTGGCAAGGGTTGTAGTAAAAAAAAATCCTAACAAGAAACTGGAAAATGTTGTTATATTGGTAATGCCGGGACATTTTGTACCATACCACACCTCAAACGGGCTATTCAGAGAGTTGTCCTAAGGGTCATTAATTATATAAACAACGAACATGAAACTTCATTCACTAAGAATCCGATTTAAACAACCTGATTACGTCGGTAAATGGCCTCGAATAGAGGTCGGTCATTTAAAAACGTATCAACCGTATCATATACGTTGACGTATCCGCATCTACAGATATATCAAAAAATATTATGTGATCCCGAGCTTAAGACCATTATACGCTTTTGATGCTTCATTTTTTTTTAAAACTAATTGAAATCTCTTCGAAACAATCAAACATATACTTTCAACATTTGCGAAAGTGGTGTTTTATAAAAAAAAAATATAAGAGGGTCTATCAACTACTGTAACTTACATGCCCTTAAATCACTACTGGACGAAAAAACAACTGTCCATACCAGTAACAGTCATTGTACGACTATTTTAGTCTGTGGAAGACTGAAGAAGACTGTCAAATCAACCTTATTTCGTTGTTACAGTTTAATTATGTCTGTCCCAACACTTTTATGGGTTGTGAAAAACATTAAATGCTATCAACAGTCATTTTAGGACTGTTGCAGTGGTTTACGGCATTGTCACAGCCAAATACTATTCATAACACTCTTTCTAAAAGTTGTGGCAGTTCTGTAATGTTTGTCCCAACCTTTTTATAGTTGTGACAGTTGAAATTTGTTTGTGTCAACTTTTCAAACGTTGAAGCAGTCAAAAAATGTTTGTTATAATGTTTTTAGAGTTGTAACAGTCGTAAAATGTTTGTTACAACTTTTGAAAGGTTGTTACAGTCATTAAATGTTTATTACAACTTTTAAAAGGTTGCCACAGTTGTAAAATGTTTAAAACAAACATTTCATGGGTTGTTACAGTCGGTAAATGTTTATACAAATATTTTAGTGTGACGGTTGCGAATGTTAAAACAATGTGTACATGTACGTCTCACGTGCACCTTCTCAAAGTGTCACGTATTGATGATACAGTTGTAAAATTACCCATAATTTATATGATCCCTCATCTTCCTACTGCTGTTGTTTTTTATTTAATTATTTTGCGATCGTTCTATGTCTTTTGTCGTATTCCTTTTATGGCATTTTAATTATCTATGTTCATTTGTGGCGGACTTGTGCGTTTGACTCCATCTTTATTTTTTATTCAGTCTATTCAACAGTCTTTTATAATTTGTTTGATACCAAAAGCCTTCGTTTAAAAATAGAGTTTTAAATAATATTATTGCAGAAGATTGCTTTAATCGTCTTAATTGTGAAGACTATGAATTCATTGAAATTTATATTTCAAATTGCTTTTATAAATTATCATGTAGACGTCGGTGTACCTGAAGTAAATTTAAAAGAATATGACTAGGTTACATATATTATACAGAATAATAAAGCTGATTCATTTTAATTACTATCCATTAGGGATATTACCCGACAATAATAAATCAAATCTGTCAAGTTTTATTAAAAACAGAAATCATATTCTTCACCCGTAAACGATTTGACGTTATTGTACCCTTGTCGGCAGAAATAGGGGTACCCTCTGCACTAGGTTTACAAAAAATCGTAGACATGCATGGTAGCTAGAGGCAAACTACATACAATATAACGGATGAGCTGGAAATTTCAATCGGTGAGTAGAAATGAACAATATTTTAAAGCATGTCTATCAGAATAATCATGGATCCACGATTTTGAAGGGAAAATGGGTCCTGGAAAATGTGCACATTTCGTGCCTACCCTCTTTGGACTAGCCTACCCTCATGCTTCAGGTATGCACCAGGTATGAATCGACGTTCTATATCACCTCACTCTTGCATATTACACATCTTTCCAAGGCAAAGTAAGAATTTGGGCTTGTAAAAATTGTTCCCGGGATTGTAATCCCCCCCCCTCTTTTTAGAAGATCAATTGCATTTGAAAGGGTACATTTAGTTAGATCTCCCCTTTATCCTGGGTTGGGACCCTCTTTTTTATAAATGGCTGGATCCACCCGTGTTCATCGTCTTACTGTGTTACACCCTACATGATGATGTGGGGCATTCACAATGGTTTGTTTTTGTGGGATGGTCTACTACAAAACCTATATTTATATTGTATATAAAAAAGATGTGGTATGATTGCCAATGAGACAACTGTCTACAAGAGACCAAAATGACACAGACATTAACAACTACAGGTCACCGTACGGCCTTCAACAATGAGCAAAGTCCATACCGCATAGTCAGCTATAAAAGGCCCCGATAATGTAAAACAATTCAAAAAAGAAAACTAACGGCCTTATTTATATAAAAAAAATTAACGACAAACAAATAAACAAACGACAACTACTGAATAACAGGCTCCTGTCCTGACTTGTATGTTAATGTATTGAAAACTGCAATACTCATCCTAAATTTGCTTGAAATATTTCCTACTGGATTTTTTTTAAATTGAGAAAATTCAAGTTGAATATTATGACAAAGCAAATATTTATGTGTAAACTGTGAAACTAGCATGTTTGAGTATATATATTTAGAATAAATTCTAAGTCAAGAATAACAAAACATGGATATATATGTTACAATTCTAAAGCATGTCTTATATTATCAATCACAAGAACTATTAATCAAATCAGTGTAACTATATTTATTTTCATGTGAACTCTTGTCAGTTTAACTTTTTATATATTTGCCCGGTTAATTAGCATAGTTAGTCAAAATTCAATTATGCCTTTTAACTTGTTTTGGTCTTGGGGCTGCTGTCTCTTTTGCATACATACCCATCATTTCCTTTTAAACATGTTTCAAGTGTCTTTTAATTTATTCCGCTGTTAAAGGACTTTCCATTCAACAGTCATATTTTCTACATGTGTTAAATTGTGCTTAGACTACTTCATTGTTTGGTTGCTGTATCATTGATATATATTCCACATCTCCTTTCATCATGCTTATTCACATCTGATTTCAGATACATGTATTTTGCCTTTTCCAAATTATTAAAATATTTTATTTATATTTATTTTTATATGTTTAACATTCAGTATTGGGGGGGGGGGGGGGGGGGGTGATACAAAACATCTATCTGCAAGGCAAGCATATTATATTATGTAAACATGGCCTATACTTAAACATTTTATGAATTTTATAGATATTTTAAATTTGTATTACAAAAAAAAACAACTTAATCAACTACATGGTATGTCTCAGATCAATTTGGTTTAAAAGATACTAAACATGTTTTACATGTTTAATTTAACTTCAAAATAAATAATTTTAAAAATATATTTACTGAGCCTAAGTTCATGACCATGTAAATGTGATATTAGAAAAGGTAATAATCAGGATGTTAACACTGAAAAGTTAATTATCAGGACTTCTTATACATACATGTTATATGTAATAAACAGATTAAGACACAACAGTTTCATGAGTTTATTGCCTTGAGAGGGATGACAATTAAAATGTCATGGGTATTGAAGATGATTTTATAATGATATTAATAAATTTAAAATGTCCTTTTCAAATTGTGGATAAATTTATAATTGAAAGTAATTTTAAAATTATGAAAAATATGAAACATTAGGATATAATCTTTTATTTTGGATATTATATTAAAAGTTTATCTAACATGTCTAATTCATACAGCCAAGTATTGATTTATCAACATAAAAATGGGTAAATAACTAATATAAAATAAAGAAAATGTGTTGTCTGGTTAAAAAAACCACAATTTTGAAAGCATTATTTAATACAAGCTGTAATAAGTAAAAAGTATACCGGGTAATATTTAAGATGTCAAATTAAACTCATCTAATTACTACTAATCATAAGAAGGAAATGCTAGCTTTTTTTAGGTTGCTAAACATGTTTAAATTAAAGAAAGGGTTTTAACTTTGAACAAAGATTCTACATTTCATGATTTACTTAAAAAAAGGTTTATTCATTCATGACACAAAATGACAGTCAACAATGCATTTTATTTTTGGTCATCTTTGTAGTATTTATTTCCTATTAAAATGATCCAAAGAAATCACCTGTTATGTTTTAGAGAGAAATAACTTTGTCTGGCTTTAAATAATTGATCAAAACAATCTTGTATAGTGCTAGCCTCAATTAGACAGTAACCCTTCAATGAAGTACACACTTAAGAAAACATTAATGTAGAAAGAGCTAACATATTTTTTTGAAATAGAACCTCAAAAAAAGGGTAACTTTTATTCTTCTTCTCATACATATAAATTTAATTGTATAAGTCTCATAAATTCATTTGTGTTGCCAAGAAATTATGTTCAGGCCAAAATTAAAAATATGTTTGTTTCCCCTCCCCCCAACTGGGTCAAAAATAAGCCCCCGGGTCAAAAAATTATTTTCCACAAAAAAAAAAAAAAAATTTTTTTTTTCCTTTTTTGGAAAGTGCTTGAAAGCAGAAGGATTGATAATCTAAATAAATACACTCAAATTGAGCACAAACAACTGATAAGTGGCCTGGACTGGACAAGTCAAACCATTCATGTGACCATGCTATGACAATCACATCCAGTTAAAAAAAAAAAAAAAAAAAAAAAAAGAACCTGCCTTCCTGGTCTGTTTACAAAGGGTAGACCCGGGGGAGGGGAAACAGACATTCTTTTAAATGTGGCCTCACTAGTACTTATACATGAATATATCTTCTATATAACATGTATAAATTTAAAGAAGTATTAAGTAATTATAATCATGATAATTATACAATATTAGATAAGTTTCAATACTTTATTCTTAATTTATGGTTTTTTGTTTGTAGAATTCTCATTGGTTTGAGCATGATTCCCAGCCAGATTATGAAGCCAGTTTAAAAAGGAAATACATATAGCATGTATAGGTGACACTACTATCTCGCATATCTGTAAATTGTGAAACAGTGGATTAATTCATAATTTGGTGTTACTGACTTTGGTGTTTTTGGAAATAACAAATAGGGCTTACAGCAATATGCCATGATGTTGATGGGATTTCATAACAAATTGGACAAGAAGAAAAGTGTGCATTGTTTAAATAGCAAACTTACAATTTGAAAAAAAAAGACTACATTACTTGATGACAGTGAATACCTTTGAAAATTAATTCATTTGAAAAAGTTTTCTGGGAATATTAATATCATAGTGCATCATATTTCAATTCTATGAAATACCTTGGATAGTTATTCAAGAAAAGCAAATTGAATTAATAAAAAAAAATCATAGTTTCAGTGACTTGCCTTCCACAAAAGTCATTTAAAGTTGATTGTATGCAGGACATAGGTATTGCAATCTTGGGCTGATGACGTAAACTTTTTTATAAAGCTTTACATTTTAAAAGCTGAAAGAGCTGGATGCTTCTTATCTTCTTATCATTTTTTGTATTCAGATAGCTAATATGTTATGAAGTTTCAGTCTGTCATTATATGTCCATTGCACCTAGCTGACCTCATTTTCATGGTTTAGTGACTGCATGTAAAAAATATTGTTTTTCTAACAGTGAGATGCTCTCTTATACGAGTACATTTTGTAATTGGATACATTTTTTGTATATACATTTGTACATGTATATGATATAAAAAAGAAGATGTGGTTACACTGGTATGATTGTCAATGAGCATGATGAGACAACTCTCCACAAGAGACCAAAATGACACAGAAATTAACAACTATACATGTAGGTCACTGTACAGCCTTCAACAATGAGCAAAGCCCATACTGCATACGCTAGTCGGCTATAAAAGGCCACATGTAAAATAGTAAGTAAGTAAGTAAGTAATGACTTTATTTAAAGAGGGTGACCCAATTAGCTTTCGCTAATCTACCTTGAGGCCCTCATAAAGAACAAACAGTACAAATAGTACAAAGCTTACAGTTTCTAACATATTATTAATGACAATGTAAAACAATTCATATGAGAAATATGAGTATCTAAATTCTTGCAAGGTATACTTGTCTATCAGGTTGAGCTGACCTGACCTGCTGACCTTGACTTCATTTCATGGACAAATGGATTAAGGTTAATTTCAGTGAGTTTAGGCCAAAATAAATAATTGTGTCTCCTATTTCACTCTCCAAAAAATTAAGAAGGGTAGATAGGAAAAACATTTTATTCTATTAACATGATTAAAAAAATTTGTTTTTAAATTTCTATACTTTTTTCTGTTAATGTACTGTGATAACATTTCCCATATTTCACAGCTAATACACTGCAGTCTTAGTCCTTTCATTGATTGGTTTCTGATATGTTTTACTGATGAGTTTTATTTGTAATTTGTAATTATCATTCACACAAGTTATCTGATGTGGAAAGACATCAAATGATGAATATATGACATGTACATGTATGATGAATACATTGTTTAGGGTGGCCTAGAAACGGAGGTATGGTCGGGAAAACCAGAAACATGCAATAAAATTATTTTGGCCTTAATACAGTATTCCAGTAGATCAACTTCATGTATATTTAATGTACATGTATAGACAGAATGGAAAATTAGAGTATATGTCATGTATGTCTGACTGGTAGGGTTCATCAGACATTGAGCTAAATGTCATGGGTTCATTGGGCAATGTTGAGTTTTTGTGGTTTTGTCTATTTTTTAATGTTTCTCAGATGCGATAAGCTACATTGTACATGTATAGGATTACTATTTTTTTTTTGCATATGACATGAATGTTAGTGTTCATGTTTGATTGGCCGGTTTTATTTAACAATGACCACATTTTCATGGTTTTCATTAATTAGAATAAGGAGATGTGGTATGAATTTCCATGAGACAACCATCAACCATAGACCATGTAGACCAAGTGATGTGCTTGTAAGCTATATAATAGGTTACTCCACACCCTTCAACAATGACCAAAACTAATACTTCATAATGAGCACCCTATATAAAGGGTTCAGCCTTGCACGCAACACTGTTAATGTAAAAAAAAGATCAGACAAGAAGCCCTACAGTGATGACAGTTTGATTTATATACACATGATACAAAAGCTACAAATAAACAAATATGATGAACAACAAGCAACAAAACACAAAACATACATTGAAAAATAAACCTGTGTCAGGGTGGTGCAACCTTCATGTACAATTCTAGCCTAAAAGAAAATATATTTAAAAAAACTGATATACACATGATACAGTGTATCCAAAAAAAATTATGGAACCAAAATACCATACATGTATATGACTACCAACATAATTTAATCAATATTTAATAGATCAGTGTTAAAATATGTCAACACATGCAGAAGAATATCTCAAGAATGTTTTGTAGGATTTTATGAATGCCTACTCGAATCCAATCAATTAGAAAAATCAGTTATTACAGAAGAGTGTCTACCATGCACTCGCACTGCACTTATACTAGAATTTCTTTTGACAACCCTGCATACCATCGTTATCCATTTAAGGATTCTCTACCTTCACGAAACTTTAGAGGCGTTGGTCCAGTAGTCCTTCATTTATATTAGAATAGTATGATAGCAGAATATATCAATATAAACATGATATATATATATATATATATATAGAACAATGTAGAATGATGTATTCAAATGGATGAAAATCATATACATGTATACATGCATGTAACTGTATAAACAAATATACAAATATGTATATAACAACAAACCAGATTATATACTGATTTGTATCACTACAATGTAAAATAGTTATTACGGTGACGTAATTCCCTGTCATTTAATTTATTCATCGTCCATCCACGAACTTGTCTCAGAAAAAAAATATATCTCTGTCATGTCTGTGCACATGGTACATTAACCTCACTTGTACATGTAGGTTTATATATGTGATAAACAGGTTGAGAAAAACCCGGCGAAATATAAACTCGATGGTTAATATTTTTGCGTCCATGTGGAGAGCTATTAATTAAGACATTTGAACCTCAAATAAGACACCACTCAATACAATAACAGTACAAAGTTGAGTAAATCTGACTAGACTATTAAAAAAAAACCGTAAAATAATATAAATTGAATTTAGATACAAGATATTAACGAACATTTTAGTGTTTTCCATAGCTACATGTAAAAGATGAAAGTTCAGCATAACTTAGATTTTTTTTAATTTATAAATCAAAATGATTAGAAGCGAGTACAATAACTTTTATAATATTCAAATAGTCACAAGAGCTTAAAAACAAACAAATTAATTCTAAAAGTGTCCATGTCGTATGAAATAAGCCCTCGGCAGTTTTCTATGGGGATAAGTTTGACAGGTGTGTATATTCCCGCTGGGTTTATAGTATATTGACCGTTATTATGAAATTATGAAGTAATGTGATTTGTAAATCTACGGGTATTGGAGGTAAAACCTTGCATGCATGAATGATTTCACAACTAGGTTATAAAAATTAAAACGTTGTCATTATGATAATTTCGAAAAGTGTCTTATGTTATAGTTAAAGATACATTTTTTTACAAATAAATTGAGACACCTTGTTCAATTTATCTGACAGGTGCATGTAACTATATGTGTTCAAGCATTAAATGCGCATAAACCAGTCCCATGTGAAATTGCAGGTATCTAACGGTGGTCCGATTTTTTTCGAAGAGATGCGAGACAAGGGAGTGTCAATTGAGTTATTAATTTACAACATTTACAAGATAAGCGGGGAATACCAACATTTCCAGCGGCAGATATTTCAATATGTTTTCTGTTTTTACAATCAGTTTCTATTTATACTAATGCATTAAATGGGTGTGACTTTTAAGTCTACAAAATGACTACCAATATTTGAAAGTTGCGACACTTATAAATTATTGGTTGTAGCAATCATATTTTAACTGTAACAACCTTTTGGACGTTTAAACAGTTTATTTACGACTGTTTCAACGTTTTGCGTGTTGGGGCAGTTATTAAATAACTGTAACAACTTTCAAAAGGTTGCATTAGTCGTATTATAACTGTGACAACATTTTCGGCGTTTGAACAGTTTATTTATGACTGTTACAACGTTTTTCGAGTTGGGACAGTTGTAAACCAACTGTTACAACTTGAAATTAGTTGTATCAGTCCTTTAATATTTGTGACAGCTATTTTTAGCGTTGTTGCAGTCGATTTATGTTGGAGACAAACACTTTAAAAGTTGGGACAGTCACAAAATAACTGAAACAGTAAAATTTTACAACTGTTACAACTTTAACAAACAATTACAGTCTTAGAACGACTGTTACTGGTATGGACAGTTGTTATTTCGTCCAGTAGTGAAGAAGAAGCCAATGTAGGGCACGTACACACAAACCTTTAATAATATATTATTTTCAAGATCTTGCATGAATAAACACAACAAAAATCAAATGACATTCTTATATACATGTAAGAAATTTTGAATACTGTTTATTTGCAATTTTATCATAAAAGGTTACAGAAACACGAGTTGTCTTCAGATGTCATATAATGTAATGGCCTTACCATTAAGTATAACCACGACTGGGCTCAAGCAATAAAAATATCAGGTGCTGACAATTTATTCTCAAACCAATCTACTAAAAGGTAAAAAGCTGAAAAACAAATAAAATACAATTTTACAATGTGTTGAATTAATGTTTCTAGTGTATGAAATGTCCAAAATAATTGATTGCACAGTCCGTTGAATCCGACAAAATGTACTTTCAAGAACGGTTACATTTCCAGTATTTCAAGGAGAAAAGGTTCAATTATACGAAAGGCAATTTGAAGGCTTTAAATACAATGTCATATAATTAACTCACTCTGTGGTTAGCCACGAATTGTGTTCAAGATGACGTCTCGACGAAATGTTCCTCGTGATTGTAATGACCTTGCAGTTTTTCTGTAATGGATACGTGTGAGAGAGGGAAAGGTAGCGACGGTACGATGTTTTAACGTTCTTATAAGGTTAAAGATGAATAATCCTCCTAGACTGGAACACATAAATAGATTAAGAATATAATCAATCGAACTATATAAATTACGGAACGGTGTAACAGAATACTCCCCGTCTGATGTCTATCTGATATCACTATTCCATAAGTATTCCACATATGAATGTCACTATATAAATCCAAAATATATACAAAAAATTACAAAGAGTTGTTCTCTACGAGAAGAATCATGTCCCCGATAGGGCGTGTGTAGGTTGTGGCTTTCTCATTAACGATTACTCGCACTTCTGCTTTTCGGACATGTTCGTCTGAACTTTTAAATGAGTTCACTATAATTCCAACGGGCCATTGGGTACGGCAAATGTTTTTGTCCTTTAGAAGAATGACGTCTCCTTCGATGAGATCACGGCGATCTTCGGTCCATTTTCGTCGTTGTTGTTGTAACGGCAGGTACTCTTTCCTCCAACGGGACCAGAAAACACTGACAAGAGCCTGTACTCGTCTCCATTCGGCAAGACATAGATCTCGTTTATCGAATTCTCCAAGATGATCTGAGGTGAATATGTGGTCGGTCTTCTGTGTCAATAACATAGCCGGAGTTAATATTAACGGATTTTCTGGATCTGTTGATACCAGTACCAGAGGTCTAGAGTTCACTATTGCTGAAACTTCTGCCATTAGTGTGTTGAGCACGTCATGCGTTAGGCTTCTTCCGGCTGTATTTAGAAGCATAGAATCAAGAATTCTCCTGGTGATACCAATCATTCTTTCCCAGGCTCCACCCATGTGGGACGAATGCGGTGGATTGAAGATCCAAGTTGTACCAGAATTGTACAGAAAGTTCTTGAAGGGTCCATCTTCAACGTTGATTGAGTCAATCTTTAAATTGTCGATTGCGCCAATAAAGTTCGTTCCACGGTCAGATCGGAAAATCTTAACTTGGCCTCTTATAGCGGCGAATCTCCGGACAGCGTTTATGAAGGCTGAAGAACTCATTTCCTCGATTAATTCGATGTGAATAGCTCTTGTCACTAAGCATGTGAATAAAATTGCCCAACGTTTTGAATTGGCATATCCACCACGTGTTTTACGTGAAACAATTGTCCAGGGTCCAAAGGTGTCTATTCCAACGTTAATAAACGGAGGTGAAGGTTCAAGACGGTCCTCTGGCAAATCAGACATGATTTGATACTCAGTTTTTCCTCTGAGTTTGCGGCATGTCACACATTTATGAATAATAGATGAGATCAAGCGTTTTGCTCCTACGATCCAAAATCCTGCGGATCCATCCGTGAAATGGCGACCTTGATGTTTTATCTTGTTGTGGTAGTGTCGAACTAATAATGTCCCTATATGATGGCGTCCAGGGACGATCAATGGTTTCTTTTCATGGAGGTCTAAGTCAGATTTGGCGATACGGCCTCCTACTCGTAATAGTCCCCGTTCGTCCAAAAACGGATTGAGGTTAGCTATCGGGCTCCGCTTATTAATTTGTTCCTGACGTTTTATACAATCTATTTCATCTCCATAAACTTCATGTTGTGCAGATATTAAGATGAAATTTTCGGCATTCAAAAAGCCTTC
Source organism: Mytilus galloprovincialis (assembly GCA_037788925.1). Taxonomy (NCBI): domain Eukaryota; kingdom Metazoa; phylum Mollusca; class Bivalvia; order Mytilida; family Mytilidae; genus Mytilus; species Mytilus galloprovincialis. Next base: position 53,793,972 of record CM075332.1, read on the forward strand.
CAGAGAAGTCACTGGTGCTGCCTGTTTTGACCCGTGTAAACGGGAGAAACGTTCTAAAAAGGCTACATGTATCGCTCGCACAAGTGATGTCCAGTTGGTAATTCTGTTGAATCTATCAGTTCCGATACCTTTATGCTCAAGTGTGGCAAATGTTTTTGCAACATTAACAGTTGCACGTATTTCTCCATCTTCCTCTGGGTCTATTAGCTGATAAATGTCCTCAGAATTCTTCTGTTCTGAAAAAAGAAGTTGTCTTGGTCCTAATAACCATTCACTGCTATGAATTTCGTGAGCAGGTACGGACCTCGTTCCCGAATCTGCGGGATTACGGTTAGTTGGTACATAATTCCATTGACTTGGAGAGCTAAATTTTCTTATTTTCTCTACTCTATTGGCGACGTAGATAAAGAACCTTCTTGTCTCGTTACTGATGTAACCTAAGACCACTTTACTGTCTGTGTAGAATTTTACGGTGTCTATATGTAAATCTAAATTATCCATGACGGTTTGTGTGATTTCAACTGCTAATACAGCAGCTGATAGTTCAAGACGTGGAATAGTATGACCACTTGTAGGTGCAACCTTAGCTTTCCCAAGAATGAAACCTATGTTTGGTTCACCACTACTGTCGGTCGTACGTAGGTATGCAACAGCTGCTATGGCTTTTTCTGATGCATCAGAGAAGATATGCAACTCCTTTGTGGCGGTTTTGCTGAGATACGGTACGTAGGTACGTGGAATGCGTAATGTTTCGATAGCAATTAGAGTATCTCTCCAAGATTTCCACTCCGCTGCTGTTTCATCAGAGAGAGGTTGGTCCCAATCGACGGTTTCTGATACTATTTTCCTTAATAGGAGTTTCCCTTGAATAATCACTGGAGCCAAAAATCCAAGAGGATCGTAGAGACTGTTTATCGTAGATAAAATTCCTCTCCGAGTGATCGGTTTGTTTTCTGATGATAATTGAAATAAGAAGTTATCAGTGTTTACGTCCCAGCTGAGACCAAGACTACGTTGTAGGGGTTTGCTGTCGCATTCTAAGTCTAGATCTTTAAGATTTGAAGCCAAATCACTGGCATGAAATGCAGACATAACTTCCGCACAATTAGACGCAAACTTGTGAAAGCGTTAGTTTCCATATTTTGATAATGCTTGCTGTGTGTCCTTCATGAGCTTTAAAGCTTCCTCTTTAGTAGGACATGACGTTAGACCGTCGTCGACATAGAAGTCTCTTGTAACAAAGCTAGTCACGTGACTGCCAAACTCATGTTCTGATGCCTGGGCTGCTTTTCTGAGACCAAGCGTAGCAACGGCAGGTGACGGACTATTTCCGAAAACATGAACCCTCATGCGGTATTCGACAAGGTTCTCCTGTAGGTCATTGTCTTTATGCCATAAAAATCTCGGGTAATTTCGGTGGTCTTTTCTGACAACAAAGCAGTGGAACACATGTTGAACGTCTGCAGTTACTGCGATCATTTCTTTCCTGAAACGCAGCAGAACTCCCAAGAGATCATTGGTCAAGTCTGGACCTGTAAGCAGGACGCTGTTAAGTGAAACTCCGTTACATTTGGCAGAAGAATCAAACACACCTCTTATCTGATCGGGTTTCTTCGGATGATAAACACCAAACAATGGCAAATACCAGCACTCCTCATGTTCGTGCAATGGAGGAGCGAGCTCTGCATGATTATTGTCTAGGATCTTACTCATAAATGTAAGAAAGTGTTCCCGCTTAACTGGGTTTCTATTCAGACTGGTGTCTAACTTATTAGCACGATGAAGAGCTTGTTGTCTGTTGCTTGGCAATGGTTGTCTTGGCACTCGGAACGGCAAAGGTGCTACCCAACTTCCTTCCGAGTCTCTCACAAATTCGTTGTCCATCTGCTCCACGAACATTTTGTCCTCATATGACTGTCCAGGCTTATCATCGTCCTTTGTTTTTTCAAAGAGTGGCGATTGTAAATCTTTCGTTACAGGGTCTGTGTAATTTTCCCGGATGTCAAACTTGCTTGTGCATGGTTGAAAGGTTGACGGTTGTCCAGTAGGTAGAATGTTGGTTATTTTGACGTTTAATTCAAAGGGTACGTGCTGCTTGTTAATGCAGGTTTCTCCTATCACTACCCAACCAAGTTTCAATTGTTGTGCATATGGAGTTCTTGGTGGTCCTATGCACTGGTCAAGGACGTGGTGTGCCTCTATAAGGTCTCTGCCAATTAGGAGAAGAATTTGGCAATTTTCGTCTAATGGTGGAATGCTTCCTCTGAGTTCTTTTAGTTGAGGGTGATGCATTGTGACTTCCGGAGTAGGAATTTCGTCCCTATTATTTGGAATATGATCACATTCTATCAGGACCGGCAAGTCAAATTTGTTATTACCATTAATTGATTCCATGATGAAACATCTTCCTCTTTTCCCGGAAGTGACTACTTTGCCAGAGCCTGTTGATAAAGTATAGTTCTCCGGTTTATCTTTGACGTCGAAAAGATTAAAGAATTCGGGCGATGCTAGTGACCGGTTGCTTTGGTCATCAATGATGGCGTACATGCGAATAACTTTGTCCTGGTTATCTTTGTGATAAACATTCACAGGAAGTATTTTAGCACAAGATTTCCCGCTATATGTATCTTTGCAGATCTCAGTACAGGTAGAGTTAACTGAGGTTGCCTTAGTTTCAGCCGATTCTATAGGCTCCCCGCCGTAGACTTGCTTAGGCGAGCTAGACTGAGAACTTGCAGGTTGCTGTGGTCTAGTGATGTGAAGTGCGGTAGTGTGTTGTTTACTTCCACATTCTTTACAACTTATGCGCGCATTGCATTCCCGGTTTCTGTGTTTGGTAGAATCACAACACTTGTAACAGACATTGTTTTCTTTCAAAAGACCTTTGCGTTCCTCTATTGATTTGGCTCGGAACGCTCGACATTCATTTAAGGAATGCTTTGTATTGTGCAGAATACAAAGACCTTGTTTGCTGGCGTCTCCGGATTGCTGCTCAACCGCTGTTTTATGAGTACCAACTTTAGTCTTGGGGTAAGACGTGAACCTTGGCGCAGCACCATTTGTATTTGGTGTGACTTTTGACCCAAAGATTAATCCAGGATCGTTTTTAATTCTACTGATTTCACTGATGAATGCAGATAACTCTGTAAAAGGAGGAAAGGCAACGCCGTGATTAGATTTGTATCTAGACGCCCTTGTAATCCACTTTTCCTGAAGTCCATATGGTAGTTTTTCAATGACAGGGTTTATTCCGGTCGATGAATCAAAATAAGCTAGCAGACATCCCAGCTTGGGATTTTCCTTGTGGTATTCTATTTCTGATAGAATGTCAGACAGTTCATAGAGACGTGCGTTGTCCTTATTCGTCAAGGTCGGGAATTTGTCAAGTTTACTCCTGAGAGAGGCTTCCAACATTTCTGGAGCACCATACCGCTCGTCAAGCCTCTTCCATAATTTTTGTATACCTATTGTAGGATTATTGGCGTTCGACGCTCTTATGCTTATGGCATGTTTAGCAGACCCAGGACCGAGCCACTTGATTAATAAATCAATCTGTTCCGAGTCAGATACTTGTAACTCGTCTGTTACGTTTTTAAAGCTTGCCTTCCATGTATGGAAGAATTCTGCCCGATCGTTAAAGCTTGTTAATCGGGAGAAAAGCAGGTCCTTTCGCAATAGAAATCTAGTAATCTCCGATGTTGGGTTGATTTGTTGCTGGTGTGCAACAGGGATCTCTTCTTTTACACCATGTTTTTTGTGTGAAACAGGGATCTCTTCTATAAAGTCTTGTTTTGTGCGTAAGACAGGGATCGCTTCTTTAACACCCTGTTTTTGGTGTTCAGTAGGGCTTTCATCTGAAAGGCCTAGTTTTTGTATGCCATTTACTAATCCCAGATCTGGGATATGGTGACTTAGTATCTGAAGGCAAGACGGCAGATGTCTGTGACAGCAAGTTCAGTGCCACGGATGGCACGAACGCTGGTGCTTCGTGACTCAGCTCGATCTTAACAGGAATTTGTTTTTTCTTTTGAGGTCCTGTTACTTCCTTTACAACAGTTGATACAGGAAGTTTATTGACGAAATCTTGCACACGCTGGAGCGGGTCTTCCTTTTCATCAGGAATATCGCTAAATGCTTGGCTGCCGTCGTATTCCAGGACACGAGCCTCGGCTTCTGCGGCTGCAGCCTCTCTTTGTGCTTCTAGAATGTTCATAGCAGCTTTAATTTCGGCTTTTTCCAGTGTCGCACGTGCAGCCTCCTGTTCCATCAAAGTTTTCCTGCGTATGGCCTCACGTTTCATTTCAGCTCTCTGGTGTGCAGCCTCAGCATTTCTACGTATAGCCTCTTGCTCCGCCTCGGCTTTTCTGCGTGTGGCCTCTTGCTCCGCCTCGGCTTTTCTGCGTGTGGCCTCTTGCTCCGCCTCGGCTTTTCTGCTTGTGGCTTCTTGATCTGCTCTGATGGCTTCTTGATCTGCTCTGATGGCTTCTTGTTCTGCTCTGATGGCTTCTTGTTCCGCCTCGGCCTTTATTTCATTTTGCTTGAAAAGAGTCTGTTCTTCTATCATTGCCTCCTGCTTTAGGAGCAAAGCCTGTTTTTCAGCAAAGGCTATTTGAGTTCTGGCAGCCTCTGCTTTGGCACGCTTCTTCCGTGCAAGACTTGAAATGTCAGAGACGTTGGAACTCCCACTGTGAGAGGATTTCTTGCCTCTAGATGTCTTTGTTTTTGTAGATTTAGCCTTTGTAAGGGCAAGGCGAGGCTCATGTAAGGTTTCCATGACTAGTTCCACTCTGGACAGACGAAAATCCAGTGAGAGATTACACGCGTCTATGTCTTTTTGACTCTCCAATGTCCTGGTTCTTTTCAGAAAGTCCAGATATTCGTCTACGAGTCTACGATAATTCGTACAGGCTTTTATGAGTTTATCCTGTACTGTTAGCAGTTGCTGGAGTTCTTTTGGAGGTTTGGTGATCTCTAATAACTGTGGTTCTACATCTGACCAAAGGGTCTCTATTTCCTGACAGAACTTGTCACGTTTTTCTGTGAAAACTCCTTTACCTTTTTCTGTGAGGTCACGCACTCGCCTAGCCTCGACATTTTCATCTGAAAGTGTTGTATTAGACGGATTTTGTAGTAGTTCTAGATCTGGGACATTTCCCTCTGGGGGCTGTATCTCTTCTTGCTGTTCCGCGTGACTGGGATCCATGATGTAAATCGACTAACTGTAGGCAGTGTTTGTTCAACGTTGTCGGTTTGCTGCCTAGGACGCACAAGCTGTGTTGCGTAGTGTCAAGGTAACAGCTACGAACGATGCTCCGTTGTATTTCCTGTTCAGGAGATGTGTAGACAAGTTGTTGTCAATTTACTGTACGTCAGGGGATGACGCGTACATGCAGGGCTCAACAGGTAGGTTGTTATGTAGCTGTATAACTAACGTGGAGTGGCGTTATCTGTGAGACACAACAGACAAGTTGTAGACTTTTTACTGTAATGGCCTGACCATTAAGTATAACCACGACTGGGCTCAAGCAATAAGAATATCAGGTGCTGACAATTTATTCTCAAACCAATCTAACAAAAGGTAAAAAGCTGAAAAACAAATAAAATACAATTTTACAATGTGTTGAATTAATGTTTCTAGTGTATGAAATGTCCAAAATAATTGATTGCACAGTCCGTTGAATCCGACAAAATGTTGTACTTTCAAGAACGGTTACATTTCCAGTATTTCAAGGAGAAAAGGTTCAATTATACGAAAGGCAATTTGAAGGCTTTAAATACAATGTCATATAATTAACTCACTCTGTGGTTAGCCACGAATTGTGTTCAAGATGACGTCTCGACGAAATGTTCCTCGTGATTGTAATGACCTTGCAGTTTTTCTGTAATGGATACGTGTGAGAGAGGGAAAGGTAGCGATGGTACGATGTTTTAACGTTCTTATAAGGTTAAAGATGAATAATCCTCCTAGACTGGAACACATAAATAGATTAAGAATATAATCAAACGAACTATATAAATTACGGAACGGTGTAACAGAATATATAAATACATTTGAAATAAAAAATATGCTGAGTATCACTCTATTTGTCAAATAACAATTTGGTTCTACGTCAGCACAAGTTAAAACACAACCAAACGATTTTACCGTATTCACTCCCATCATGCCTGTAACTGTAAAATGTTCAAACTATTCGGAATATCTTTAAAAGTCGGATAACCAGTTCAACAAAAAGTCGATATTTCCTCATTGTTTTGTTATTTTTGCATTAGAAATTAATCAGTTGCCAATTTGCATTATTAAAAGTACATTAAATTAAAGCTCGAGATCACATACTGTTTTTTTGGTATATCTGCAGATGCGGATACGTCAACGTATATGATACGGTTGATACGTCTTTAAATGAACGACATCTAATAGAAACATTTTTTTTCATCTAAATGACACCCATCCTCAGTATTGGGTCATGCAACTACCGGTTTAGATCAAAATGACAAAAAAAATTGTATAATGCTAGTAAATGAATAAAAATATTAAACGGTCACGTTGATCTTGACATCGGCAAAAAAAAAATTTGTTAATTAAGTAATGTTTAGTATTTCAGCCTATAACGATTATGTGTAAAGCGTGAACTAGTATCAGTCCTGAATGTTTCGGTTGCCAGGTATGAATGAAGTTTACCTCAAACTAATAAGGGATGCAATCGGCCAGTAGAAAATTGTTAACATAGACATGTTGGTCAACTATTAAAAAAAATTCTCTAAAACGTTATCAATACGTTTCAAGAGAGAGAAAAAATAGAGTATTTTGATAAGTTTCTGAAATCAATTCTTTTTCCCTATTTGCACACTTTCATATAAAAAAAGAGATATGCAGATTATTAAAATTAATTTGACGTTTTCATAATATATGAATTTACTCTTTAATTTCACAGAAACAAGTAATAGATTCTAAACAAATCATCAGAAAAAGGCCGCACCAAGTCTGAAATTTTTCATTCGTTTGATGTGTTTGAGCTTTCGATTTTGCCATTGATAAGTGACTTTCCGTTTTCAATTATCTATAGAGTTCGGTATTTTCTATATTTTGCTTTCTCATTTTATTTGGAGATCATTCAATCAACTTTGTCTTAAATTAAAATGGTAAAAAATAGTAAATCATCGTCAGCTACCAGTCCAATGAATAGTTCAGATTAAAAACATAAATATTGCGAAAATTGAAACCAGCGTGTGTTCTAGTCCTCTTTGTCAATACCTTTTCATAAATGAGATATTCATATGTCATGTTAAGCAATTAAAAGTTTCAAAGAGAGAAAATCAAAAGGGAATCAAACCTCAATTTGCAATTGACTTGTGCAATATTCATTAAACAAGTAGTTCTTCGAAACTGAAATATTTCAAAGGAAAAATAAATTATAAAGTAAGCATATATCTTCATACTTCGAAGCTAAATTAATGGTCAAAATAAATATTTGACGCAAACCTAGGTAATCTTACACCAGTATTGTAATTTGAACAAGCTTTCTAACATTACACTATGAAAAATAACGAAGAAAGGATATAACCAAACTCTGACAAACTAAGAATCAGATCTTTGAAATAGGACACATTTTATAAATTTAAATGATTTCCAATGTCTTAATAAGCTGCAAAAGGTTATAAGCTACAAAAGAACGTTAAAAGGATTTTTTTTAACTAAAAATGTATCTTCAATAAATCTACACAGTCAATACAGCTCTTTTGCAATAACGAAGAAGAAATTATGATTTTTTTTAACATGTTGCAAAAAGAAACATATAAAATGAAAGTAAATGAAATGAAAGTATTGCGTCCTAGTTTTACCTTATTCGAACGGACTTAGAGTTTGCATCTCATAACGTGTCTACGTATCTATACATCCCTCGTTTTGTTTTTTTAATGTTCAAGTTTGCCCGTTTCAATTAACAAATTCCCATTATATTTACATTTCATCAGTCATAGAATATTTACGTTACTCTATGAGTCAACTTGTAGATTCCTCATTCCGAATTCGAATTGCATTTTAAAGAAAATAAGTATGACTATGTTCGGCAAGTGTTTGCAAAACACTTTATCTCCCTACAAAGTTTATTATAATTTATAATGGTATTGTGTGACAATAAGAAGTAATACATGTCATGCATGTAAAAAAAAAACCACTTAAAAATCGAAATTTTACAGATTTATGATATATTATTCAAAGAAATGGCCTTGCTTGATCGCGATGGGCATTTTTTTTTTTACATTTCATTCTTTTGACATACAACTCTGAAATTTGGTTTATGGATAATTTTCAGTCAGCTTTTAGGGCATCTAATAGAGCTGCAGTAAATAATACTTTTTGTGATACCTCTTGTATTAGCAGAAAAATATCCCTTTGACTCTGATATAAAAACTCAAACACTGATGTATTTTTATAGAATAAATTGTAATGATATTAATCCCCTGGTTAAAGAATCTCTACAAACAAACATAAATTTACATTTATCAGGAATTTATTCTTGGTACTCCTTTGCAGATAAAACTTTTAAAGAAATGAAAATAAACCCAGGATATTACTCTAATATTAATGTACCTTTTAAACAATCAAAAAACGTGTTAAAATGTAATATAAAAAAGTGTGTTTCAGAGGAATATATATGAAAATAATACTTTAAATAAACTTTCAAAAATAGATTCCTCATCCAAACTTTGTCTTTATGGGAAATTAAAAAATAATTGTCAGTCTGAGGAATATTTAAATTGCAATAATTTTATACATAGGCAGTTACTCTAAAAATTTAGACTAAGTGATCATTCCTTAGGCATTGAATTAGGAAGGTACAGAAACATTTCAAGAGCACAAAGATTATGTAACAAATGTGGAGTCCTAGATGATGAATTTCATTTCTTTTTGTATTGTGACATTAACACATCATTGCATTCTATTTTTTTGCTTATTTAAAAGACTATGTACCATTATTTCAACATCTTGATGCATTCAATAAATTGAAACACATTCTAAACCCAATCCCTGAACTTATTTGTCATATTGGAGTCTTCATTTAGCAGTCTTTAGAACTGAGGGCGTCAGACCCATGTCAGACAAAATTATGATGGTGTTTTTTATGTACATTTATAACTGAACTCTAATATTTCTATTATTCTATATATTGTATTGTATTTCATTGTATTGCATTGTATTGTATAAAATTATTGTTTGATTGAATTGCTTGACCCTTATGGATATAATTTTGCAATAACGATTATTAAATTATTTTCTTAATCAATACAAGTAAAGATAGCAGAAAGCTGGCTGTACGTAGTTTTTGCTTTTACGCTTCAACTTAAGAGCTGAGCACAAAATAGATCGAAACGGATTGGAGCAGTTTAAAATATCCCGACTGTTTCACCCATGATTATCTTTATAGGATTATCTATATTTTGTATATACGCCAGACGCGCGTTTCGTCTACAAAAGACTCATCAGTGACGATAAATGCAATCTGATCTGCGAGAATAACTTGCTGAAAGGAAGTTGAGGCTTTATATCTATCAAACCTGTCAAATCCTCGTTTACAAAGCTGCTTCCAAGCAGAATAGTACAATACAAAAACTATCTATAAGACCACAGCTTGTCGACTGCTTTACTCGAAAACTGAACTAGTACACATTTTTTGCATAGGGGCCAGCTTGTTGATTTTGTTAAGAAAACTTAGTACTACTACGTATACGTGGCACGTGTGGACTGTAAGGTGTTTTCCTGTTCTGCTTTGTATCGATCTGATGAGTTAAGCCATCTTCAACTAATTTTATAGTTGATGCAACACAACTGTCACGGGTTATTATTATTTCCAATTGGGAACTTTCCATTTATAAGTAGTAACATTCCAGCAGCACCTGCATACGGTGTATATATCTCCCAATTGATACGATATTTTCGTGCTTGCATTTCCTATCGTGATTTTCTTGAAAGAGTGTTGTTGTTCACAAGGAAGCTATTAAATCAAGAGTTCCAAATGGTGAAGTTGAAATCATCTCTCCGTAAATTTTACGGACGCCATCACGAGTTGGTTGACCGTTATGGAATAACCGTTTCACAAATGATATCGGATATGTTTCTTACGTCGTAACTACAATCCCCTTCCCTTTCATTCATAAATGTGACCTACCGAAGTAGACTATTTACCGGATTTGCTATTTCATAAGCAACACGACAGGAATCTTTCTTCCCTCTTTCATACCAGTGAGAGAATTAGCTAGCTAAGTTTAATCCATTATTTACTAAATAACAAAATGTCCAAAATGCACCTAGTCAGGAAAATGACAGTTGTTATCCATTCGTTTGATGTGTATGTACTTGTAGATTCCTCTGATATCTGAAGAACCCCTCGAGAGCTGCGAGAGTACAGTGGAACCCATGTACACTTCCTATCGGAATTAATGGAGATGTGTCACTAACGTATTTACAATGTTTAATATTTACAAGGACAATCCCCAACCTATCAACAAGGAGTGTTAGGACACCGGGCAGAGTCTGTTATTATGGTGGAGGAAGCCGAAGTTCTCGGAGAGAACCACCGGGCTTCTCGGCTGGAACAGACATAGATTTTTGCCATTTAATTAGGGACGTTTCGTTTTGATTTTCAACGAAGTTCGGTATTGTCATGAATTTACCTTTTGCCCTTGTAAATTTACTAAGTACACATAGACGGATATCACTGGCTCTAAAATCGTCCAAATATAATTCCAAGTATGGACGTGACGTGACCTTTCTAATTAATTTAACCCCATACTACAACTCAATCCACCTCATCCTGCTCCATGTGCTAAATTGATATACACAAACAGGATATTAAATTCTCCCTCGCCCTGCTCGTCCGAATTTAAAGTATTTCATCTCTTAATTCAATAGGCTATGAACAAGACAAACACATATATAGGATTAGTTGCTCGCAGTTACAAATTATTTTCTCTTGCGCATTCAATATTTTATTTTACTGTATTGTACAGATTTCTTCGATTGAAACAACATATAAATACATGACATATAACATTGTTCCTCTTTCGCATCGTTTCTTTTTCCTCGGCTAATACATGTAAAAATACAACGCCTGTACGTACAATAAACATAGCAGCAACTGCATATATACCAATGTGACCAACTTCAATTCGACGTAACTGCGAGCACCTTCGATACTAATACATTTTAATGATATAGTACCACTAAACCCCATCCGTAGAAACCGTCAAAACTTTCCTCGTGCCTTATGCAGCTAACATTTAATTTATAAATAGTACATACTGTTGCAAAACCATTATTAGAACTACATGTAGTTATACTAGTTCCCATCTATAAATAATTACTACAAATAGCAAACGGGGAAAACCCAATTTCAAACGAAATTTAATACATTTAAATAATTGGATAAATTTCAAGATTACCTGTAGGTTTACCTGTATTTTTTCCACACGAGGTCTTCGTCGTCTAAACTTATCACATTTATATTGAAATAGGGCAGACACTGTTGACGAACAATATATTGTCATTTCATATTAGCTTTTATTTTTTATGGCCATTATCTGCTTGGTGCATATTGAAATGAATTTGATGTCGCATGGAGCAGCCGAAAAATACATATTGTGACTAATATTATTTATAAACTGAGGCTACCTAACTTTTTCACTCATTTCTCCAACAGTTGTTTCATAAAATTATATCACCTCATTTAAAAGCAGTACTTGACACTCACAATTTGTTTTTGCTTTTCGCCAAGTTGCTAGGTACAATTTATTCGGAATTTCCCATGGTATTGATACTTATTTCTTTGTCTTTTATTGTTACAATTGGTTTAAACGGGACGGTCATTTTGAAGTTTTGGACAAATTGTCATTGGACTAATCTTCCTTCTTTGTAATTTTAGTTAATTTTAATGGAAATTTCAGACTTAATATTTCCAATGGCGGAATGGCTATTTTAAATATAAACAAGAATGTGTCCCCATTACACGGATGCCCCATCCGCACTATCATTTTCTATGTTCAGTGGACCGTGAAAATATGGGAAAATCTCTAATTTGGCATTACAAATAGAAAGATCACAGCATAGGGAACATGTGTACTAAGTTTCAAGTTGATTGGACTTCAACTTCATCAAACACTTTAACCTGAAGAGGGACAGACGGACGAGTTGGTTGACCGTTATGGAATAACCGTTTCACAGATGATATTGGATTTGTTTCTTACGTCTTGACTACAATGTCCTTCCCTTTTCATGAATATGACCTACCGAATTAGACCATTTACCGGGTTTGTAATAACATGAACATCACGACGGGTGCCACATGTGGAGCAGGATCTGTTTACCCTTCCGGAGAACCTGAGATCGTCTCCAGATTCATGTGATTATTGTACAGACGTTCATGCAAAAATCGAATGACAATATTAGACTACGTTATTCATAATTTAGCGCTTGTCATAAAAAAATATGTTTGAAATTGCGGCTTTGTTTTCACACTTTCTTGTTAAAATAAGTTGTCTTGATATAGCTCAAGTATCTACTGTATGAAATAAGCCATATAAAACATAAATTTATCGATTTAGTACGCATGCAATGTTACATGTTTGTGTTATTTCATTAACATAGCCTGACTGTATTTCTGTATTATCTTCATTTAAACAATATCGATCTTATTTATACCCATGGTATTTTTTCCAGTTTTAACATATTTCAGAAATAATTAAATTGACGTCAATAACAAAAAACTGTCTTTATAATTAATCAATTTCGTTCAAAACTAAATGGTGTGTATACAAACATCATGTTATCTCTTCAAACGTGTAAATGATTATTCATAGACGTTATGCTATTACTCCACATGTCATGTGTTCAATAATAATCATGCATACTCCATTGTTCACAAACTAATCTAGGTTTTTAAACGTTGTTAAGTGCGTGCTGTTGATTTTAAACTTTTGATTTATATCCGGGTTATCATTATTTCAACCGTGATTCATGTTAATTTCTATTATTTTTCTCAATAAATTTGAATGAGAATATTATGTGTGATACCTTAAAGAAACCATTAGAGGATTCAGGGGGACGAGGGTGTACCCTTTCTCCACAGCCTTAGATTTGAAAATAATCTTCATCAAAATAGCCCAGCAGTTTTATGTTGGTGTTTTATGGAATAGCATCCCCTTTCGACAGGTTGCTCTAAAAGCGAAAATAAACTAACAGACATAGAAAAGTACAAAAAACTACAGACTGAGCAACACTAAGCACACCAAATACTGGGTGTGATCTCGTGTGCTCCGGACGGGTAAGAAGAAACTGATCCATTCTTATTTTTTAAAATTAATAGTGGCTAGGTCACACATTCACGGATCACCTCGACGGATCCACTACGGTTTAAATCACACGAATGATCCCGGAAATGCAGTTTCCAAAGTCCGATACGGATGCACAACGGTTTGACTACAGGGTTTGACGTTACTACCACGGAAAATTAAGGACAGGGTTCTTACGGCGAGACACATTTTAGTACGCAACGACTTGTGTACTACGCTATAATTAAGGGTTTGTACGAATGAGAAAGGTCTGAAATGGAACAGTAGGAACTGCCACATTTTATAAAAGCCGTTAATCATTTCAATCTGTATTTAAACTTGTGATTTATCATTTCTTTATTACACTGAATCGTATATTTTGTTTTGTTCGATAAATTATTTATCTGTCTCTGTACCATCTCATACGAAACTATAAGGCGTAAGTGGTAGTTACGTTTCTAGAGCCATGCCTAAGGGAGCAGGAAACGTAAATTTGTAGTCCTTGCGAGAGTAGAAAAAAGTGGTATACCTGGCGTAAATTGAAGACAATAACAATCAAAACCAAGGAGTAAACAAAAACTCACAAAACCAAAGGACATTAACATCAACAGTTATAAATAATAATTAAGAAACAACACGAACTCCACTAAAAACCGGGAGTGAAATTAGGTGCTCCGGAAGGGTAAGAATTTCCTGCACCGTATACGGCACCCGTCGTGTTATTTCTTTGTTCAGTTCGGTAATGATGGAAGGTTATTATGACTGAGGAAGAATATCAGATATGAGTTCTGACAAACTTTTGTCATAATGGCCAATCAGCTCATGATGGCGACCGTAAAATATCTTGAAATAAGCAAGGCGTAAATTTTCTTACGGACGTAGAACTGTTTGTATGGCGTAAATCAAACTACCCATAATGCTTTGTTAAAAGGATCATAGGATTTTTTTTTCAAATTTAGTTTTAGTTTGCAAGAGTTGTATTCATGGCAGCTTCATATATTCTTGGATAGTAAGCTTGTTTTGTGCTTTTTAGAAGAATTTGAAATTGGAAATATTGAATCAAATTGATTAATGAAAATTGTGAAATTAAAAGAAAGTAACACATTGTAAATAATAATTATGCGAGTATAACCTAAGTTATTTTAAAAGTTTTAAGTTCTAACAGTAAATTTGAAATCCTTACACCTTTATCCTTGAATAGTAACATAAAAATGTTTTACATGAAGTTAAATTGCAATATTATCATTTATATATTTTAATTATTTATGATAACTATTTACACCACTGCTGGTGGAGGTTTCGTCCCTGAGGAGGGTATCACCAGCCCAGTAGTCAACACTTCGGTGTTGACATGAATATTAATGATGTGATAATTTGTATGAATTTCCTGTTTACAAGACTTTGAACTTTTACGAAAAACTAAGGATTTTCTTTTCCCAGTAAAAGATTACCTAAGCCGTATTTGGCACAACTTTTTGGAATTTTGAATCCTCAGTGCTCTTCAACCTTGTACTTGTTTGGCTTTATAAATATTTTATATGAGCGTCACTAATGAGTCTTATGTAGACGAAACGCGCGTCTGGCGTACTAAATTATAATCCTGGTACCTTTGATAACTATTAAAAGACATAAATTTTTTCAAAAAATCTTATAGTGGATTAAAATGGTTTTTTTTTAAGAAAAAATAATTGTCATATAATTTTTATTTAAACTTAAAGCCAGTGTCTGTCTAAAATGTATTTTAATTTATATATACAACCTTCTTAAATGGTCAATATTTCAAGTTTTATGTCAAACAATGACAAATTAAAGCAACAGTACAGAAGTTTGTATTAAATACACAAAAGAACACAGCTAGGGTAAATTCTTGATTATTTTGGACTATTCTTACAAATTTCTTGAATGTAACTGGGTTTTTTGCACAATATTCAGTCATGAAGGCCATGCATGGATAGGTTGTCAGTCTCTTGTCCACTCTCGACTCTGACTCCGGTCATCTCTATGGCTGCCATCAAGTAGCCCCACCACTGCCCTGGCATTTTGTGTCATATCAATATCCTATTCCAGCCAAATAAATTTAAGGAGCAGTTGTTGATCATTAATGTTGGCTAATTGTATGTATACATGTACCTTAACGGCAAGACACAATACGTTGAACACTATAAGTAGGGATTATTTATACAGAATCCTTATGTCAGTTTGTCGTTGACAGTAATATTTGCATGTTCATATCCATGATATCCTAGACCAGGTATACAAAAGTTTTTAACAACTGACAAGCCACAAGAAATAATCCCACTAGAAGTGTATTAATCAAACTGCTTATAAGCCCGGAAGGGTAAAGATTGCTTTTTTTTGTCAGTGGAAAGTAAAATTAAACATTGCATTGTAAAACATTGATTGTATTGATTCAACAACAATTATAGACAAAGGAAGATAACTTCAATTATAAAGATAACTTGTAACAATAATCACATCCGATTCGTTGGTAATTTTAGAACAGATATTACATTCAAATACCTTGTACAAGTTACGTAATTTTCTTCACAAGTTTAACATCATTTTATAACTTGTATATCCAAGCACATATTTCATAAATATTCTTATTTTAGTTTTTTATGGATAGGATGTTTAGAATGTTATAAAAGCACTTTATTTTGTGTATCTCAAAAGTAGTGATACACATTAGAAAATTTAGATATCAAGTCAATAACCAAAAACCGTGATAAACTGCTAAAATGATTACTTTGTCAGCATCACAGTTTTAATGTTACTTATTCGTATGAATGACTCCATTAACACATCACGAATTTCTTTCTTCAGAACAGATCTTTTGCTTCTGATTAATATATATAGCTTCTGAAATTCTCGTTCACACTGTTGTGTAATTCATCCATGGGGTCAAAACTGTATTCTAGAACAGTTTAAATTACCTAAAAAAAGTCCCAATATAATGCAGTGAGAGAAATCCTTTGCATATATCATTAAAATTTGTTTTAAAATTTCCAGTTTATATGTTTTGAAATCAAATATCAATAATACATTTGTAATAAGTGCAGTGAGAGGTTTAGTGCTATAAAACCAGGTTCAATCCACCATTTTCTACATTTGAAAGTGCATGTACCGTGTCTTGAATATAAAAGTTGTCCATTCGTTTGATGTGTTTTATCATTTTATACTGCCATTTGATTAGGGACTTTCCGTTTTGAATTTTCCTTGAAGCTCAGTATTTTTTGTGATTTGACTTTTAGTTAAAAATTTGAAATAATCATTGATAAGTTAAAAGATATTTAAAGAAAACAAAGTGTAGCATTCCTCATTGTACAGAAATCAGTTTCAGCACGTTCATCAATAGTGTTACTAAGTTTGTTACTAAATAATTATTCACAGTATTTTTGGGAAAATCCCGTCAATAGCGGCACGAGACTGTATTTAGTGTTAGTATCTGACACATCATCTTTCCATTCACGAGTGATTAATTTGCAAACAAGACTACATGTATCAGGGCCTTGGAAAAGATAATTTATTTAACATATTTTATTAATTAAATTCAGGTTAAGTAATGTTTTATAATGTAAATGCCTATTTGTGTATTTTAATGGTTCAAGTTGTAATTTTATGTTATCAAATTCCTGAAATAATACTATTTATTCACTTGTACACAAATAGACATTTACATAATAATACAAGTGAATAAACAGTATTATTTCAGGAATTTGATAAAAAAAAATACAATACTGTTAATGATTGTTTCCTTTCATTAATTTCTTGTCTTCATTTTCTTTTAGCATATCTTTCCGATGGAACTGTGTGCGTTAACCATCACTTGGCGTCCTTCGTTGTCTGTCCGGTAAAACATCTTTTCCTCTGAAACTACTGAACCAATTCCAACCAAATAAGACAACAGTAGTATATCGTTGTTTGAAATTCGTAAATCGAATGTGAAAAAACTAACCCGGCTTTTAAACTAAAACTGAGGAAAACACATCAATTATAGGAGAACAAAGACACAACAGGAACACGAAAACGCAACACACACAGAAACAAACTATAAGATAATATAGAATGATCTTACAGTTGTAAGAGTATTTAGAGCAGATCTGACAAAAGTATTCATAAAGTTCAATTCTATAAGCCATGAAATTTTCAGATGAATCTAACCCATTGATGGGTTGCTGCCACTAATGCACTTGTCAATCAGTAAAAAAATATTACCTGCTACACAGATTAAACAGATCAAACGATCATCGATTAATTAGCATTAATCCTGACAGTATTTAATTCACTCTTAAATAAGTCTCCTTTTTAAGCTCACCTGAGTGAGTTTTTCTCATCACTTGGCGTCCGGCGTCGTCTGTTAACTTTTTCAAAAATCTTCTCCTTTGAAACTACTGGGCCAAAATCATTATAATGTGTAAGGGTTCTACGGAACCCGGTGTCTCGCCTACTTTTGCTGTAAATCGCAGGCTCAACAAAAATGAGGAAAAAAATCTACAAAAATATTCCTGTTGATACTATCATTTGATTGTAAGAAGCTTCTGTCCTAGTTTGGTAAAAAAGAATCAAATAAATGTTTTAAAAACTTTAACTGCAGACTGTATATAATGTTAACTGGGAGAACATCTAATAAATGTTTTAAAAACTTTAACTGCAGACTGTATGTAATGTTAACTGGAAGAAAATCTAAGTCCATTTAAAAGTTCGTCGTCTGTCCGGTAAAACATCTTTTTCTCTGAAACCACTGAACCAATTCCAACCAAATAAAGACAACAGTAGTATATCGTTGTTCGAAATTCGTAAAACGAATGTGAAAAAACTAACCCGGCTTTTAAACTAAAACTGAGGAAAACATCAATTATAGGAGGAGAACAACGACACAACAGGAACACTAAAACGCAACACACACAGAAACGAACTATAAGATAATATAGAATGATCTTACAGTTGTAAGAGTATTAAGAGCAGATCTGACAAAAAGTATTCATAAGGTTCAATTCTATAAGCCATGAAATTTTCAGATGAATCTAACCCATCGAAGGGTTGCTGCCACTAAATGTTAAATGCACTTGTCAATCAGTAAAAAAATATTACCTGCTACACAGATTATAAACAGATCAAACGATCATCGATTAAGTAGCATTAATCCTGACAGTATTTAATTCACTCTTAAATAAGTCTCCTTATTAAGCTCACCTGAAGTGAGCTTTTCTCATCACTTGGCGTCCGGCGTCGTCTGTTAACTTTTTCAAAAATCTTCTCCTTTGAAACTACAGGGCCAAAATCATTATAATGTGTAAGGGTTCCACGGAACCCGGTGTCTCGACTACTTTTGCTGTAAATCTCAGGCTCAACAAAAATGAGGAAAAAAATCTACAAAAATATTCCTCTTGATACTATCTTTTGATTGTAAGAAGCTTCTGTCCTAGTTTGGTAAAATAATCCAGGATAGTTTTTGAATCAAATAAATGTTTTAAAAACTTTAATTGAAGATTGTATATAATGTTAACTGGAAGAAAATCTAATAAATGTTTAAAAAACTTTAACTGCAGACTGTATGTAATGTTTACTGGAAGAAAATCTAACTCAATTTAAAAGTAAAATACAGAAAAATTGATTTTTTTTTTTTACAAAACTTACTTATGGATACTATCTTATGATCATAAACAAGCTTCTGTCCAAGTTTGGTACAAATCCAGGATAGTTTAAGAAAGTTATTAAGATTTTAAAAAATTGTAACCACAGAGTGAATGTAATGTTTCCCCGCAGAAAAAAAACTCTTAAAAGTCCATTTATACGTAGAATACGAAAAAAAATGGAATTTTATTTTTACAAAATTTACTTCTGGATACTATCTTATGATCCTAAACAAGCTTCTTTCCAAGCTTGGTAGAAATCCAGTATAGTTTAAGAAAGTAATTAAAATTTCAAAAACTTTAACCACAGAGTGAATATTTATGGACGACGCTGACGGAATGTAGGATCGCTTAGTCCCGCTTTTTCGACTAAAGTCGAAGGCTCGACAAAACTGTCCGATGACCCGACCAGCCAACCAAGATGTCGGCCATGGCTGAAAATAAAACATAGGGGTAAAATGTAGATTTTGGCTTACAACTCTGAAACCAAAGCATTTAGAGCAAATCTGACAGGATTAATTTGTTTATCAAGTCAATATCTATCTGCCCTCATATTTTAGATGGATCGGATACCGGTTGATGGGTTGCTGCCCCTGAATTGATCATTTAAAGGAAATTATGCTGTTTTTGGTTATTATCTTGAATATTATAATAGATAAAGATAAACTATCAGCAGCAATAATGTTCAGCAAAGTAAGATTTACAATTAAGTCAACACAACACCAAAATGGTCAGTTGACCCCTTAAGGAGTTATTGCCCTTTATAGTCAATTTTACCATTGTTTCTTAAATTTTATAAATCTTTTACAAAAAATCTTCTCCTCTGAAACTACTGGGCAAAATATAACCAAACTTTGCCACAATCATCATTTGGGTATGTAGTTTAAAAATGTGTACAATGACCCAGCCAGCCAACCAAGATGGCCGCCATGGCTAAAAATAGAACATAGGGATAAAATGTCGATTTTGGCTCATAACTCTGAAACCAAAGCATGTAGAGCAAATCTGACAGGGGGTAAAACTGTTTATGAAGTTGAAATCTATCTGCCTTGAAATTTTCAGATGAAAAGGACAACTGTTTATTGGGTTGCCGCCCCTGAATTGGTAATTTTAAGGACTTTTTGCCGTTTTTTGGTTATCTTGAATAATATTATAGATAGAGATAAACTTAAAACAGCAATAATGTTCAGCAAAGTAAGATTTACAAATAAACCAACAATAACAAAATGGTCAATTGACCTCTAAAGAAGTAATTGCCCTTTATAGTTAATTTTAACATGTGGAGCAGGATCTGCTAACCCTTCCGTAGCACCTGAGATCACCCCTAGATTTTGTTGGGGTTCGTGTTGTTTATTCTTTAGTTTTCTATGTTGTGTCATGTGTACTATTGTTTGTCTTTTTCATTTTTAGCCATGGCGTTGACAGTTTATTTTAGATTTCTGAGTTTGACTGTCCCTTTGTATCTTTCGTCCCTCTTTTTTAACAAATATGAATTTGGTAAATTTTGGTAAATTTTTACAAAATGTTTTTCTCTTTAACTACCGGGCAAAGTGCATAATAGATCGATGTATTGTAAACAGCAAGAGTGTTCAGTAAAGTAATATCTACAAACACATCACCATCACCAAAAGACAATTTTGTCATGAATCCATCTGTGTCCTTTGCATATAGACCAAGGTGAGCGACACAGGCTCTTTAGAGCCTCTAGTTGTTAACGCCTATGTGTTTTTACAAGCAGACAAGACACAACTTTTAATCTCTTTCAACAGTAAATAACCGAAAACACAGGAAATCGCGAATTTAGGTTGTGTTCATAAAACGCGAAAATTTCGCGGTTTACAGTTTTTTACAGAAATTTTGCAGTTTTTGGTTATTATCTTGAATATTATTAATGATAAACATAATCTGTAAACTGAAAAAATGTTCAGTTAAGTAACATCTACAAATAGGTTTATATACAAATTATATATCTCCCAATTGATTCCATGTTCTCGGGCTTGTATTTCCTATCATGTTTTCCTTGATAGGGGGCTGCAGATCACAGGGAAGCTTTTAAACCAAGAGTTCCAAATGGTGAAGTTGAAATCATCTCATTGTAAATTTTACGAACGCCATCACGATTTTGTTAACGTTGACCGTAAGGAAATAACCGTTTCACAGATGATATCGGTTACGTTCCATACGTTGTAACTACAATCCACTTCTCTTTTAACCACGAAAGTGACCTACCGAATGATACTTATTTACTGGGTTTGTAATAACATTAGCAGCTCGATGGGTGCCACATGTGGAGCAGGAAACAATTGAACCAATTCCAACCAAAGTTAAGCTGAATGATCCTTTATCCAGAATAAAGTTTGGTAAACAAGAACGGCCGCCATGGCTAAAATGAACATATGGGTAAGATGCAGTTTTTGGCTTTATCTCAAACACTAGAGCATTTAGAGGATGTGATGTAAACATGTTCATTAGGTTCATTCGAATCGGCACTGTATTTGTTAGATGAATCAAACTACCCATTGTTGGGTTGCTACCACTAAATTGGTAAATTTAAGGAATTTTTGCATTTTTTGGTTATTATCTTGAATATTGGTAATGACAAAAATTAACTGTAAACAGGTAAAATGTTCAACAAAATAAAATCTTTAATAGGTTTATGTTATCAAAATTGTCAATTGACCATTTAAGGAGTCATTGCTTTTTTAAAGAAATTTTTCACAATTTGTTAATCCAGTTTGCTTACTTTAAACAAAAATCTTCTCGTTTGAAACTGCTGAATAAAATTTCAGCTAAACTTGGACTGAATGAGTTTCAGAGTATCTACTATAAATTTTGTATTTGATTTCCTTCTATGTCAAGAAACATAACCATAAAATGGAACATAGAGGTAAAATGTATTGTGTTTGCCTTTGAAGACGAATACAACGAACATTTAAATGTAATTTTTTAAACTCATTGCTCATACAGTTTTCATTATGTTTCCGCTCGGATCTTACAGTGGCAATATTTTTTTTTTTTGTTCAATTTAAAGTTTTTAACTTAACTAATCTTATTTAATTTACTTTGATATGATGAATCGTTATAAACAAACACTTCATCTCTGAAATCCCTAAATGATTCTTTTGTTTATTTAGTTCACAAACCAAAACAACAACAAAATGTAAAAAAAAACGGTTTGAACATTAAATTAATATATCAAATTATTCAAGAGGCGATCTTTTTCTGTACTTTTTTAAAATGGTATACATTATATAATTCTATGAAAATGTATGCTTTGTTAATATTTTATTAATCTTGCCCTAATTCTTGTTATACTATGTTCACGTCTAGATATAAAATATAAATGACGGTTGTCAATTTACAATTATCGTTGTTATGATTTTAACAACTATGTTTGTGTGAAAGAAAATGTGTTATTGAGTATTAAATTGATTGCATACAAAACTTCAGCAATTGATTTAAACTGCAGTTAAACTGATCTTAAATTGTGTGTGTGGAAACAATGATCGAATGTAAGTGAAAGAATTATAAAAAAATCAAGAATAGCCTTCTTATTTGCGTTAATCAAAATCAATACGTGAAAGAAGGCAAAGTTATCTAATTTGAACCATTTACCATCTAAATATCAAAACAAGCTAGACACATTTTGTTTCCTGCTAAGCATTTTATATAAAAGTTCCAGTCTTGGGCAATTGATTTGACGATAAGCTGACGTCCAGCAATGAGTTGACATTTGCTTGTATTAGCATTGAAATTGACTCCAAAACACGCATCATTATTTGTACATTCCAAGAGACATCTTATTCTGGACGGCTGCATTACAATATACAACAATACCATATTACCATATGTTCCAAACTTGCCACAATAGTATCCAGTTAACACAGCTATAATAATAAAAATATATATATATATATATATATGTCACTTAGGATCTTCACAGGTCATATGCAATATGGGCACATATTCCCTGTCAGGGTTTGTAAACATGTGATATTTAGACTAGTTGCCTATCAAAGTGAAAAATCTTCAATACTTCCTTCACCACAAAAAAACTACCACCATGAAATAGCTATTTTAAATTGGTGTTAAAAAATCAATCATAAAAACGCGGGAACATATAGTTGCTTACTGTGCCATGTGTCACGTCATTTGCTCTCTAATGGATAGTTGTATCATATACAATCATGTCACATGTCTCTTAAAAATAATGTCTTAATTAATTTAATTATGTGTGTGATGTTTTGAACGAATTATATATATATTTTTTTTTTCATTCCTGAAAGTTTATAATATGATTGCAAAGAAACGATTACACATACAACCAGTAGTAAATACACATTGTAAATATCAAACAATGTTCATATACAAAACTTCTACACTACATGTATAAGTTTATTTATGTTGGTTAAAACAAAATTATGTCATTGTTATTTTTGACGAAATGAAATCATTTATCTATTTCGTTTTTCGAGGAGATAGTAATGAAAACACGTTTTGCACTGCCTAAATACATGTAAGATACTATGTCGGTAAATAAAGGCAGTATACCGCTGTTCGAGATTCATAAATCGATCGAGAAAAAAACAAATTTGGGTCAAAAACTAAACCCGAGGGAAATCATATCCAACTAAGTTAGACATCACGTGACTTCTGTGACGTATACTAGCCGCCATTTTGTATTATATTTCCCCATATAAAATGCATAGATGCTTCAATAAAGTTCAATTTTCTCATAAACCTGACCCGTTTTCTAACTTTTGCAAATCAATCCTTGATATTCAAACATATTTCTATCAAACAATGTTGGTCCTAACAGTTTAATTTTTGATTAAAGTCGGTCATTTTAGAGTTGTAAAAAATGCACTTTTTCTCGTCATTTCTCCGTTGACTCAATGCTAAATTACCGATACCCATGTCTACTTGTACAACAAATAAAGAAATTCGGTAAATAAAAAACAAACTTTGCAAATCGATTAAGTATATTGAAACATATATCTGGCGGGGAATACTACTTAAAACAGTTTAATGTTAGGGCAAATTCGGTCAAACATCGATTTAAAAAAGGGAAATTTTCGGGATTTTTCAAAATGGCGGATGATGTATATGGAAATGTTGCATCAAATCAAGGATTTGTATAGTAAGATTTTTCTAGATTATATTTAAATTTTCATTCAGAATCTCTGATATTTCTGTTGTTTTCTTTGGTGACATTTCGATATGATTGATTTCAAAATGTTTTGATAAAAAAAATATTATTTTAAGGGTGACACGGGAACATTTATTTTGACAGATATCCAGTATTTACTGTTACCGGAAAATATTTTACAATAAAATTCATAATACATTTTTTTCTCTTCTATACTATTAAACGAGAAGACCTCATTTTTGGTGTCGCTTCTCTCCTTTCCACAATAAATTGATCAACACGCCTCTGTGTCCTATAGGTACAGTGCATAGTCGCATTTGTCATCCATTCATATGATTATTCAGATTGAGTTATTTTGGGAGAAAAACGAGAAAAAAGGCATCCGGATATTGTCCCGTCATTGGACAAAATTTTAAGTCAGATTAGACTTCCGGTTTGCGTTTTTCTGTATACTTTGAACATACATATACAAAAAATAAAGTGTATTTTCAGAATTCTATCTGCTATCATTTTCAAGTTTACTAACCACGGCGGTCACAGAGTTTATTAAATAGAGAGGGTCTGTATACTATATCAATGACCACCATGGATCGATTAGTAA
Source organism: Mytilus galloprovincialis (assembly GCA_037788925.1). Taxonomy (NCBI): domain Eukaryota; kingdom Metazoa; phylum Mollusca; class Bivalvia; order Mytilida; family Mytilidae; genus Mytilus; species Mytilus galloprovincialis. Next base: position 53,818,678 of record CM075332.1, read on the forward strand.
ACTTAGAATTGAAAGTAAATACACTATATTTATATAGTAATGAATGTTCATAATATACAGATAAGCGCTAAAAATATTCATGTGAACTTTTGATACCTTTTCTGAAATTAAATCTTTTACAAAATTCATTGATTACAAAAAAAAGAAGATGTGGTATGATTGCCATGTTGAGACAACTCTCCACAAGAGACCAATATGACACAGAAATTAACAACTATAGGTCACCGTACGACCTTCAACAACGAGCAAAGCCCATACCGCATACTCAGCTTCAAAAGGCCCCGAACTGACAATGTAAAACAATTCAAACCAGAAAACTAGCGGCCTTATTTATGTACAAAAAGTGAACGAAAAACAAATATGTAACACATAAACAAACGACAACCACTGAATTACAGGCTCCTTTATACTTAAATGTTCATAACATACTAAATGAAAACTATGTTCATATTGAAATTGATAGAAAACCAAAAATTGGGAATTTTGGAAATAAAGGAGGAGGGATAAAAAAAAAAAAAAAAAAAAAAAGCATTTTCCTGTCCCAAATAACCTATATATGACTTATGATACTTTTTGCTGAAATTCTCCAGTCATTCAATATTTTACAAAATTCTTCCAACAACACTTTACATACTTTAAACTACGCTCTGAATGCCCGCGATTTCGCGGGTGTGTTCTAGTCTTTTTTTAAAGGTGTTTTTCCTGTTTTCTGTATATTTTATCTTTCTGTAGAAATATATTTATACATTCCTTATAGAACCAAAAAATGTTTTAATCCGATGAGAAAAAACCCCAATGCCCAACAATTATTATAGATAAATATTCTATACCTTTAAAATTTCATCCCTTTACAGAACAGGTGAACTATGACTTGGGTTATAATGTTACGCAACAATATATTGTCAGGTAGACGTGCAAACCAAAAGCAACCAGGTGACATTAAACATCCTGTCAGTGTGTACAAATGTATTACCAGAGTTTAAATTTTGTTTTAATAAATGTAAAATAAATACCTTCTTTTAATTTCCCGTGTCAAATCAGAAGACGTATGTATCATAATAAACTTTAAGAACATATAAAAGATTTTCAAATATTTATGTTTCCATAATTATTTTAAATAAATATTATGATTCAAATTTTAATTTAATTTAATTTAAATGGATTTTTTTTATTATTTTATAGGAAATTCAACGAGATTTTGTTATTATTATTTTTTTTAATTCAATATTTTAAGCTAAATCCCTGCATTCAGTGAATCGGTATAAAGTTTAACTCGTGTAAAAAAATGTTATTGTATACATTTAAACAGAGACGTCGTATAATACGATAGCTCTGATTTCAACAATATTGTATACCCTATAATATCTATCGACAGAGTCCTGAATAGGACTGATATAGTTGGGTATGACTTCAAACATAGAACTACGACACAACAGAAACACAACACTAAAATAGAACACACACAGAAACGAAATATAATATACTGATCGACTTTAGAAACGCAACACTAGATTATTTTTTTGTTGTTGTTATTTTTGAATGAATGTGTCACCATCAAAAGCAATGACTGCCTGTTACAAACGCCAAAATGATTGTCAGAAAGGTCAACAAATTCTGTCTGACATGTTTTGGGTTCTGTTTTACACCTTCTGAGTTTGCATTTGTTCAACCAATTAAGTCAGGTTTTGGCAATTATGCAGTTAAAACTTAAGGGCTTTAAGGTTTTCCTTCAGTCGACTCGATTCCTTAGCAGTTCAGGTGATGGGAAACATTTATTGCATGAACCTGTACGCAATGGCATTCGACAATTTGATTAGCATTTGACGTTGCATTGTCACTGCACGTTGATCTGGTCATTAATGGTCAGCAAAAAATTCTGTCTACTTGTATCGTAGTCGGAAGGACAGTAAGACGAGTTTTTGAAGTCATAGAGTATTGTTGCAGCACGTTTATATTTTTCTGTTTGCAGTATTCTAATGGGCTGATACAGTTTTTTATTCCTCAGTCTTGGCAATATGGAGATGCAACATTTTTTTACTGATTTATGTGTGGCCAAGGATTGAAAGAACTATTTCACAAAGCAAAAAAAAAATGAAACAATCTTTTATGGGTCCAAAAATTCGCTTTAAAAATTTCGTGCGACTTCAAAAATTTGGTATATTCAATAATCATAGGGATGTCAGATGTTGATTTTTTCAATGAGAAAGAAGTATGGTAAGCATGAAAAGTAGTTGTAAGAGAATTAAACAAGATTTGGTAAAAAAAATCAACAAAATGAGTGTTGCGTTTTTAAAGTCGTTCAGTATATAACAATGGCCAATTTCCTGACCTGGTACAGGAAATTTTTGGAAAAAAATGGTGGGTTGAACCTCGTTCGGTAAATATGCATGGTGACGTAGAGCTGAATATTATTTATTTAGGAAATTGTGTAATTATTCTATTCTGAACTTCCATACATTCAACTATTGAATGCCTTTAATTCTATAAATTATAACTCATATTTGGAGAGGACTATTTAAGTTGAGATAAATTGTGTTTGATCCATTTTTTTATACTTTATAGCAAATAAAATATATATAACTGAAGTGAATTATGAGCTCTTGCTCACTCCTGATAAAACAAATTTCTGTAAGCATGCATTTTTAAAGCCATGAAAATGAAAAACTGTTAAGCATGTCCAACTGAAGCCCGATAACAATATTCAAGGAGCTACTATTCATTTTCCCTAGAAATGTTTTAAGATTATTTCATACGTGGTCATTATGTAATTGGTAAACAAGAAGTTCACAATGGTTTTACACTAGTAATTTTGGTGCCCTTTATAGCTTGTTGTTCGGTGTGAGCCAAGGCTCCGTGTTGAAGGCCGTACATGGACCTATAATGGTTTACCCTTTTTTTAAATTGTTATTTGGATGGAGAGTTGTCTCATTGGCACTCACACCACATCTTCCTACATGTATATCTAAGAAATTCACAAGTAGATAATCTGCAAATGCCTCGCACAGACTAGACTGTTGACATTGGATCTGATCTCAAATGTTAGGAAGCGCTGATTTGTAGTCTATGAGAAAGATGAGACAGACACATCATCAAACTGATGATATTACGTACATACAGGGTTGAAAATAATGTATCTCTTCCGTTGGAGCGAAGGTGAAAAAATATATTTAATATTAAACAGAAAAATATGCCAGCAGGTCATCTAAGATATCAAAATTACATAAATTGCTGGCCTTGTATAGTCATTTAATGAGGAAGGACATAGAGACAGGTTTTATATAGCAACAGCTGCAGTATTCCTTACATAATGATAACTTCTATACCAAAGATGCTTCCATTTGCAGTAACAATGATATAAAAAAGAAGATACGGTATGATTGCCAATGAGACAACTGTCACACAAGAGACCAAAATGACACAGACATTAACAACTATAGGTCACCGACCATTGACATTATACAAACAAAAGAAGAAAAATCTCAAAATAGTTGTCTTTCTGGTCTTAATCTTAATCAAACTATATCTGTATTTATTCATACTTAATCAAATTTCTACTTACGAATGTGTTCCAGAATCCATATTCCATCGGCTCCCCATGACGTCATAACTCCCACTTCTTGTATTGATAAGGGTGTAGCATCAGTCCAATCTATCACAACTTCTAATAGTAGTAATTGTATGTATCTTTAGTTAGAGTGATTCTTCCAGCTATTGTCCAACTTAGTATAAAGGTCACATGCTCTGCACAATTTATTATTTTAGGAGTATATGGCCCTAGAGTTTCACCAGTATTGTACTTCCGACGAAAAAATGTGTAAGCGTATTCAAATCCACCACCCAAACATATTTCGTAGAAGTCGGGAGAATTCAAGTCAACTGCAGCAGAAAGGAGAACAGAGGCGGCATGACATGCTTTTACGCTAAACATAATGGATCTGTTTTGAGCAGGAAATATATGGTAGCTTGACAGACTGGTATAATAATCATAAACATTGTGTGTTCTAAGGGCATCAACATCTCCACTGTTCGTTTTGATCCATATTTCTTCCAAGGTTTGACATGCCACTAAAAAAATAGAATTTTTAGATAAAGTATTGGTATCCAATCGTTTGAGCTTTTGATTTTGCCATTTGATTATGCACTTCCCGTTTTGTTGTTCCCGGTGTTCAGTGTCACTGTTATTTTATGTTCGACATACTTAAAATTGAAAGCCGGTAAATACAATGATTTACAAATTAAAAAGGCGTGGTAAGATTGGCAATGAGGCAACTTGTCAACAGAAACCAAAGGGTGTGGTTCGGAAAGCAACTTTTAATGAGTATAAGATATGCCTTTATCAGTAAGCTAAATTCTCAACTAACAATAAACGATGTAAGACCACGAAATGTCAAATGTCAAAACAATTTAAGCAAAATATAACAATCAGCCACCGACTTAAAGACTGCTAACTTAAGATAGACACATTAAAATGGTGGGTTTAAACATATTTACGTCTGCTAAAACTAACCGTAACTTAACACGGGATTGTGATTTTACAGCGCCACATAAACAAAAACTTAAAAAAGGCTTGGTACGAAACACAAAATAAACTATTAACAAAAAGACAATAAATCTAGGAGACCAATCTGAAGATAGAATTTTTTCTGTAAATTTCCAGCATGCGTATATTTAGTTCACTAAACCCGAGGAAATGTACTGTCGTCCTTAGAAAAATACTGTTGAAATCGACAGATCACGAAAACTTGTAAACAGAAATTGTAAAGGTTCCTTTATGTTAGGGTAGGAACTGTAAGGCAGCAACCAAAAAGTTTGCGTAGAAAAACAAACCATAGCCCCCCCCCGAAAATCAAATGGTTGCTGCCTAAGATGGCGGCTTTTTGGCTGAACAATTTTATGTATGCATAACATTTCTACCAGCGTTATGCCAATCAAAGGTGAAAAATTCAGAGACTTTTACGGACTATTACAGTTTGTAGTGGTTTCCACTGATTACCATTAAAATATCAGTGGGTGTTATATCTCTTAAGTGTTCGTCTTATCGCAGACTACTTATCATCCAGTGACCCCAAATGGAATGAGGTTAGTATAACGATTTGTATTCACGTTGGGTTGTCTCCTTAAATCGGACTGATTCTTTGCAATTGGTCATGAATGTTGTCCAACCTTGAAATTTTTTTGGCCTTTTAAACTTTTTTATTCGAGCGTACTGGTTAGTCTTTTGAAAAATAATTCTGATATCTAGTAGTTTATTGGTATCCATTTCAAACACTTCTTAATCGAATTATTTTCAAATTATTATTTTCTTTATAACTATTAAATATGTTTTTTATACCTCGTAGCTAACGCCATTTGAAATAAATATACTGTGTTTTCAGAACACGTGTTAAATTAAACATATCACTTATTTTCTAAATGTAAAGAATCTTACCTAAAACAAAAGTGAAAGCCACCAGAAAACTTGTTGCTAATTTCATTTTGCACGTCCGTATTCAATCTGTTTACTATGGCCAACCGTATGATAATTTGGAAACAATATAAAAGCTTGTGCCAAAGTTTAAATACTAAGTCTTGAAATGATAAAGTTATCCAGTTATAGAATATTTGAATAAGACCAATTGAAGTCTCCGATACATTCGTAAATAATTAAAAATATAGATCGAATCATCTGAATTTAATTTAAATTCAAAAGAAGCTTTTTAAAAAAACAAACGTGTTGCTTCCGTTGTTTGAACAGCTTTTAAATTGCATAATCGAATCGTAATTATAACGTTTAAATCGAAAATGTTGCTTGGGCTTTCTGCTAACAGAATAGTAAGTGGATTACATCCTATATAATCAATTTAAACTATCCGTATAAGATTATGAAAAAAACCTAAAATATATAATATAAATTAATAAAGTAACCAAAAAACCATTTACTATTCTTTCGCTGTGTTCACTGTATAGATAATTTAAATAAATCAGTAAAAAAGAGGGAAAATTAGCTATAAAACAAAGTTTAATCCACCGTTTACTACATAAAAAAATGTCTGCCAATTTATAAAAGAATTTCCCTTGGAGTTCGGTATCTTTGTTATTCTACCTTTTGTTTTAAATTTTTGATTGCTATTACAATTACTCTAAGTGGATATTGAATCCGACTGTCTCCTCTCAAATAGTTTTGGACTAACCCCGAGAATCTTTTCTATCTACATGTATTACATGTACATACTGCGCAAGGTAGCAAAGACCTCAGTCAAATGGGAAAATTAATTCACAGACACTTTTTCAATACTACAGGGAGTAAGGCAAGGTGATATTATTAGCACAGACCTCTATAAGGTGTATGTCAATTCCTTGTTTAATCAGATTGAAAAATATGATAAAGGTGCACATATTGAAACCATTCTTTGAGCCTCATGTGCAGATGATGTGTCTCTCCTAGCCAATACAGGAGATCTGCAGATACTTCAAGATACCACTGAAAATTATAGCAAATAAGAAAATTACAAGCTCCAGGCAACGAAATGCGCTTGTTTTTTTGAACATCTATATTCTACTGTTGCCTTTATTCATCTCAGTGAACTGCAAAGATGAAGATTGTCAACAATTTAAATTAGGAAATAATACATTACTACAATCAGAAACATGTGTACATCTGGGCATAACACATAACAAGAACAGAAATAAAACACTGCCAACTTACATACAGTTTTACATAGAAAAGGCTAGGCGTACGATCTATAGGCTGAATAGAAAAAATGGTTTAAACCCAATTGCTTGTCTGCACCTACTACAAGTATATGTACTCCCGATCCTGTTGTATGGGTTAGAAGTCACAGGAACTTCTTTAAAGTTGAAATATATTGTTTGTCTGTTTATCCTTTTCATTTTTAGCCATGGCGTTGTCAATTTATTTTCGATTTATGAGTTTGACTGTCCCTTTGGTATCTTTCGTCCGTCTTTTAGTATATATGTTCAATATACAATAACACAATGACGGGATGTAAAAGTACAGAGCCACGTCATATATGTATAAAATAAACTTAAAAAGGCATTTAGACAAAGTACATTAGCACCCGAGATCACCTCGGTTTTTGGTGGGGTTAGTGTTGCTAATTTTTTAATTTCCTATGTTGTGTTTTCTGTACTATTCTTTGTTTGTCTTTTAATTTTAAGCCTTGACGTTGTCAATTTATTTTTGATCTATGAGTTTGACTGTCCTTCTGGTATCTTTTGAAATTGTATTGGTACTTTTGTTTTTTCAACACGGTATGAAATACAAGCTTTAAACCTCGGTCACACCTTACCGGATAGCACGAACGGACGCCTAACGGATGGAAATAAAAGTTGTTCGTTGACAAAATTGTTATACGTTGGGAGTCCGTTGATGTACTGAACGAATAAAACGGACGTGTAACGGATGCGTAACGGACACATACCGGATATGCAACGTACGAGAAACGGAAATGTACCGGACAGAACGGATGTCTAACGTACATCCAACGAACGAGTACCGGATAAAACGGATGAACAAGATTTACGGAAAAATCAAAGGCGACAATAATAATACATGTAAATCGCATAAATATTCAAAATGTTTCTGTGTAACTGGTTTTGGTTTGTTCTTCAAAATTCTGCCTAAGGGCAGTGTCTGGCCTAATTAAGAACTACTTGATTGTGAAGATGTGCCTATACTCTAAGATTGATTATGAATAATAAGAATTCATGAACCTTAAGAAATCTGACATAACAATAACTGGCATTTCTCACGCGAAATTTTCAATTGGCGTTTATCCGTTTCAAATCCGTTCATCATCCGTTTTATCCGTTATACGTCAGGTAGAAGTCCGTTTCTCATCCGTTCAACATCCGTTTTATCCGTTAAACGTCCAGTAGAAGTCCGTTGGTGAATTTATCTTCCAGACCTCCAACGGATGTAAAACGGACACGTAACGGAAACGAAACGGACGAGTACAGTACAAAACGGACGTTCAACGGACGTTTTATCCGTTGGACGTCCGTTCAAAGTTTTGAACATGCTCAAAATTTTCCACCGGACAGAACGGACGTCGACGGATAAAACGTACGCTTAAGGTGGCTCACCCCAATAAGGACCCCCGGTAGATTTTTTTTATTTTCACATATTTTGTAGATCTTTTTATGCTGAATCCAAAAATGTAAAGAAAACAGGGGGTCACCAGGCTCGTTTACCCCTAAAATTGAAGCGAAATGTGCGATTTTGACCCTATTTCCAAACATGCCCACCCTTTCAACAATAACGGTTACATCAAATTCAAAGATTTTTAAAACCAAGTCAGTATGATTTTTATGTGAAAAAACATTAGAATTTGAAATGTAAACCTTTGCCTTGGTTGTTTTTGACTTAAAAATCCTTTTATTTTCAGATTAATGTCTAAATTTTGCATTTTCTAATTTCAGTTTAAGGCAAAAAATATTGGTTTAATCGATTTTTCGTAAAATTTCCCCGGTAGAATTTTTTTAAAAACAGATATGTCAAAGCTATGAACTTTTCGAACATTTTAAGGTAAAATAAAATGGGGGTCACCAGGCTTTTAAAAAAGTTACGAGCTTTTGTTTAACCCCACTACCCCATAAGGTCTGATTTCAATGCACTTCATTAAATGCTTAATTGTGAATTCTTTATTGATGGTTTTAATAAAATAATGTTTGTAATTATATCAATAAAAGATGACTGAATATAAATGTGGTTATCGTATTACTGTTTGTTATCAAAAAGCGAAATTTTGATTATTTTGGTGAAATACGGTAATTTTGTCTGGCGCGAGTTGCTTCCCTCTAATTTGGCGCCATTATAGGACCAGAGGAATTTCAAGGTCGCCATTGCCGAGCAACATATCAAGATCAAGTACAAATTTGGGTGGTGTCACTCATTTCATTCTTTATATGCAAGCGGCTGCTCGTCTGTGCCCCATGGACACATTCCCTATTATGAACTAGTCTAAATCTATATGCTTTTGAATGTCAATAATTGTTGATTTTCTGACAGAATTACTCTGATATTTAATTTCAGGCTGCAAGTACATTTGTACATGTACATTGCAAATGGAAGGAGTGATCTTGAAATGTTCAACTTTACTTGGAAACTATTGGCAAATTACTGACAGAATTTCATGAGAAGCCAGTATCATATTCTAGTCTTGCAACCGGAAACTATGCGTAAAGTGCTGAAACTTAAGAACAACATTCTACATGTACTATATATGCAATATGTGTTGCCACAATCCACTTAAGGAGCTAAGATCAGCTATAAATTGGAACTACATGTATATGCTTTAGTACTGTCAAAATCCTTTAAAAAAATCCAATCAAAAGGACCTACTTCACCTATATATATTTCTACCTGTCCCAATGATGAATACAGATCATATATATGAGTCTTATAAAAAAAACAGTGAAGGAGAATAAAAATAATGAAAATATAGAGCTGATCAGCTAATGATTGTACATGTACATGATGTATAAATGGCAACAATTCTTACATGTATACTAGTACATTGAAATTAATTATATTAATAAATGTTTTATAAATTTGATCTCATAGATATTAGAGGATCAATCACGTTTCAAAAATTTGATTTAGTTGAGGCTTTTTTTACGCCCGTTTTCAGGACATATTATGGTATATCATTGACTGTCCGTCGTCAACATGTCGGACATATACTCAAAAATAATAAATACTAAAAGGTACATGTAGTAGATGAACTATTTGCGTGCAATAATTTACAATTCTGTCTGGCAATTGTAATTGACCACATAATAACTTGTATGGTTCATTGGTCAGCAGTAAGTCCTCTTTTAATATGCTATATTGGGAAATAAATAGGTCATCTTCATGTATATTTGGTGTATGAAATGATTATTAAATGTATTATAACAAATTAAAATATCAAATAAGAGGATGTGATATGATTGTAAATGAGACACAAGAGACCAAATAACACAGAAATAACTATATATGTAGGTCACCATATGGACTTCGGCAATGAGTAAAACCTATTCTGCATCGTTGGTTTTAAAGGCCTCGAAATGACAAATGAACAATTTAAAACATTTCAAATGAGAAAACTAATGGGTGATTTATGTAAAAAAATAATGAATGAAAAACAAATATGTCTGTCTTGCACGGTTTATCTGAACTTAACCTCATTTTCATGGACTTGTCTGTTTCTTGAATTCTAAATATGTTTCAAAATATTTGGTTGATGGGATGATTGTTACAGAGTCCGACATAGGGTGCAGGCTTATTGGTTGATTATATTGTGAATAACTGAAGCAGGCCCTGCTTTGGCAGTCAGTCCCCACATTGCCACTGGAGAAAAAAACAACTAAGAAAAAAATGGTATAAGAAAAAAAAGTTGAATCATGATAATTTTCTGTCGATATGCACATCTACATAGTATGTCCTTATTATCTTAAAAGGTTTCATGAAAGTCTGATGTGCGGTTTGAGAGGATTTGCAATGACAAACTGTTGCAGTAGTATATTGAAGCAAATAAGTTCAAAGGGGCCTTAATCCTAGAAAAAAAATGTGTACATCTAAATAGTATGTCCTTATCTAAAAAGGTTTCATAAAATTCTATTGTGCGGTTTGAGAGGAGTTGCAAGGACAAACATGCAGTAGTATATTGAAGCAAATAAGTTCAATGGGGCATAACTCCTAGAAAAAATTTGACTCGTAAATTCCTGTCGATATGCACATCTGCATAGTATGTCCTTATTATCTAAAAAGGTTTCATGAAATTTTGTTGGTCGGTTTGAGAGGAGTTGTGATGACAAGAAACAAAACTGATAGCATAGGCGGATTTAGGGGGGGGGGGGGCCTTTTTGGGAAAAAATTTGGTTGCTTATATAGGGAATCATTGAAGCGTGACTGGAGCGGGCCCCCTCTTAGGTCAGTCAGTGGGCCCCCACTTATGAAAATTTCTGGATCCGCCACTGGATAGACTGGCTGATGAACGGACGGACGGGTCGAAAACGTTATACCCTGCGCCACTTCGTCGCATAGGGTATAAAAATAGGAAGATGGGGTATCATTGTTTATGAGGCAACTCTTCACCAGAGACTAATTTACATAGAAGATAACAATTATATCCCAGAAATTAATTTTTTTTATATGATTGCACATAATGAAAATTTAATTTGCATACTGAATGATCACTGGCAAATATTTCAAGCATAATACGGATGAGAACATGCAGATAAGTATCAATTATGAAAGTTATGCAAAGTAAGAGGAGCTAGATATATGGACTGCCATAAGAAAATGAATGGACAATTATGCTTGGTGCATGTATAGGCAAAATTCCCCCTTTTTACCCTACGAGGCTTCGTATGTATATATCCAGCTGTTTGAACACCCTGTATAATCAAGGGATCATCTGTCAGATTAGTCATATTTCTATGTTAACCACACAATATGAAAATAAGCAGATGTGGTATGATTGCCAATGAAACAACTGTCCACCAAAGTTCAAATTTAAAATTCAATATTATAAATAAAAAAACAATATCTCCTTTTATCATCACGCATAGATCGATGATTAGTTATGCATTTCTTTGCCACGGTAAGATCAAATCAGTGTTCACAAACAAAATTGTCATTCACATTTTTTGCCGCAATGACAACACTCAACTATATTTTTTTTAAATCAAGTACTTTCCTTATTAGCTTACCTTTTAAAAAAGCATGTCAAAAATTAAGATAGAAGTTAAAGTTTGCCAACATCACCGGTTTATATAGCGTTCCTGTGTACTGGGCGTAGTTTTTAAATTACAATCCAAACTTTTCCTGAACCTAGTAGTAGTATAGATTTTTTGTATATATAAAGTCTTTAGTAGTGTTTGAGACTGTCCGGCACGCTGCGGGTGTATGTACTAACAAAATCCCGACATGGTGAAACCAAAAATTTTGCGGTTCTCCGCAAATCATGCAGTATTGAGGAATTATATCAAAGACCGATATATAAGGTCGGAATACTAGGCCAGTCCCGGTTACTTTTGACAGTGGTGGATCCAGGGGGAGGGTTCCGGAGATTGGAACTCCCTTTTTTTGGACGATAGAATGGGGAAATATAGTTGGAACACCTTTTTGTCCTGGATCGGGAACCCCCTTTTAAAATGGCTGGATCCGCCCCGATTGATCAATGTTCATCTTCCTGAAAAGGCGGAAAACAGCAAATTATTGAAGTGTCGTTTTATTTCTACAGGAAACCAAATAATCATTTTAGTGAAATAAGTTGCTGGATTCATTAGTCTATTTTAATAACACTAAGTGCTCTGATTCAATTATTTTAGTTTTAATGCTAATATTTCTTCTTTTTTTTTATTAATATGAACTCGGTTGAACAACAGAAAATTGCAAATCAACAAAATAATTCAGTAAAATAAGTAATAGAAGAAAAGTATCATAAAAATAGAAAACATTGGCCCCGAGGTCTTAGATTATAGGACTTAGTCTATAGTGTTCCGGAAATAATGGAATTGTGATACGAGAAAAAATTTCAAGTGATTTTCGTGCAGGTAAACAAATCTTTAAATTAAAATGTTAGGTGTGCCTGTCAAGTATTAAGTCTGTTAGAAAATTGGCATGTTCAAATTTGTTTTGGGGAAAATAAAAAATATTTAACTATAATTATCAAAATTTTGCAGTGGAAAAATATATCGCATACTCGGGAATAAACTCCAAAAAAATACTTTGAAATAAAGATATTTCAAGTTTTAAATAGATTTATGACAGAAACAAACTGTTATAAAACGCCAAACGGATTATAGCTTGAAAATAAACCCGCCCCGATGCTTTTAAAGCATACTATACGGGCAGAGACATATATACACACATATGTCTCTAAAACGGGTCACAAGTTTACCTGTTTTTGAAAGCTGTACGATGACATGAAGTTGTTTACATCGCTATCATTTGTTTACAGTTTATCATTGCGTCATTGGCAAAATATTTTAAAAATAAATCTCCAAGACATCATTTAATTCAACCGGTATTTAAGTGAATTTAAAATATGGTACGAACGGACCCAAGATGCGACCGTGTAAGATGAGAATGCGTTTTGGGAGCGAAGCGGCATTAAATATCGTCGACGTCATATATGTGACTTTGTCAGTATTTATATATTCTTTTTTTTTTAATGTTATATTCATGTATATTTCTGTCCTTTTTAACTTTTATGCGAAAAAAGAAGAAAACACTCTGAATTTCTGATCGAACATATTTCCTGTTTTGAAGAATGTTTTGCATCATTTGTTTACATCGTCAAGGGTGCTTTCATACACGCCCGCGTTCCAAGGTCGTCAAAGCTATTTTTGAGAAGACCCCTAAAAGCGACCGTTCCCAAGGCACTCGTCGTAAGAAACATGCGTTAAAATATGCGCACTGTTAAAGGGCCGAGCCACCTTAACGGACATGCAACGGATATGGACGGACGTCTAACGGATAAGAACGGACGTCTTACGGATAAGAACGGACGTCTAACGGACATGAACGGATTGAAAAAAAGTTATCCGTTAGGCGTCCGTTCGAGCAATCCGGTAAGGTGTGACCGAGCCTTTAGAATTGTATTTTACCTTGAAGATATATATACATGTATACAGGTGCTGCGGAAATGTTGCTTCATAGAACTTGAAAAGTCCTCAAGAAAGCTCAACTCATCCCTTTTTTTGTCGTAAAGCTTTGTTCTCAACCGACCGTCATTGTTAATTTCTAGATGTAAGTCAAGATATGAGGCAAACGTAGAAAATAAGTCTGAATTATTTGTGGCGACATTTATATTTATAATATGCTATATGTCTATTTAGCTTAGATATTCTAACAATAAGTGTAAAAGTAATCATGCTCGTAATGTTGCATTCAAATTGTCACATGGCGTTTTAAATTTAAACATTTTTAGAACATACTCACGCCTTCTCGTCCAATTTAAAATCACCTTTCATTTCTTCATTGTACTTTGCCTATATATGCAATTTATGAATAACTTTTCATTGTAGATAAATTATAAAAGTTAAATCTATATGACTGCACTAACGAAGTGTATAGTACATCCTCTGTGGAAATTACTTAAAGAAAAGTGCAAAAGAAAAACAAAATCATGAGACCTATTGTAAGCTATATTACTTAAACGACCTAAAAAATAGCAGAATCAAGCTAAGCTCAACTTAGCTTGAGGGAGTTGAAACTTAGATTATTTGAGGTTTTAAGGTCTATAAACAGACAATTTTAGAAAAGTTTGTTATAAATCATGTCAGTACCAGCAGAGGTATCTACCAAGTGCTGTAAAAACTGAAACATGTTAGATGACTGTTGATGATGTCTAAACTAAATCCATTGGATCTTGGAGGAGTACTGATTGATATTTTACTCTTAGATACATGTTTTTTTTTCATTAGCTGTTATTGGGTTTGAACTAGCTGTCAGCAATTGCGACTACTCTCAGAACTGTACTTGTGTTGTTGTTTGGTTGTTTTTTGTTGTTTTTTTTTTTTTTTTTGGGGGGGGGGGGGGGGGGGGTGAATAAGTACCCGTCCATGTCCACTCTGTTTATTTGTTAGATATATTTGTATCAATCTGATAAGTTAAGCTTTTTTTAACCGATTTTTATAGTTAGGTTTCTTATGTCTTTTGCGCCACCGTCCCAGATTAGGGAATATTTTGTTATAATTTAGGCCTTAAGTTTTCTCAATTGAACTGTTTCATATTTTTCATGTCAGGGTTTTTATAGCCGTCCATACGGTGTGGGGTTTTCTCATTGTTGGAGGCCGTATAGTTGCCTATACTATTGCCTTCATCTACTTTATTTGATGAATAGTTGTCTCATCGGCAATCATACCACATCTTCTTATTTTATATGAATAATGTCATGTGTGTGAGCCGCTTTTCTGGATAGAAAGTGAGAATATATATTTAAATTATTCAGGCAATATTTGGGCATTTTTATGAACATTAAGAGCACGAGGCATATAATTGATTGATTGATTGATTTTTGCTTAACGTCCAGTGTCAAATATGTCATGCATGTTCAGGACGAGAACAAGTTAACAATAAATACAATAAGTAGGTCTTGTAATAATAGAGGCCATCCGGGACTAAGGTCGGGGAAATTTTAACTGCCACTGTAAAATGAGGGTATATTGGATAGGGATAGCAAGTTTGCCGTGCAACAGGCCACTTACGGACCTCTCAAAGAGTTGTTGCAAGGTTTCTAAACGTGCAAAGAACGTGGCACTCTCTTTTCACGATGCATCGGATTTAACGTCCCCATTCTGACGTGGCTGCAGATTTGATTTATCTCGCACAGCCAAACGGACGCCCCAATTCGGCAAGCGTTAAACTGTCTGTCGGAAGAAGACCAAGTGACCATATTTCTATACACCAGTCACCCTTGGGGGCAAGCATATAATTAAAAGTCTTTCTATGGAGCTCGAAATTATATCACTTAGTAGGCTATATAGGCCGACATTTTAGTACATATTTTCCTCTATGTTGTATGAAAGTATATATATTAGTGTATAATTTATTGGGATATCATAATTTAAATATTAAAAAAAACTGACAAAAAGAAATAATTTTCAGTTTCATTTTAATAAATGGGTTGTTATTTGGTTTGGGTTTTTTTTTTTTTTTTTTTGCCAATATCTGCCATGTAGTCCAATGCATAACCAATTATATCCCGTTTTCAATCATAAAGAAATAACACATAAATATCATGACATATTTTTTTTCAGCTTGACCTCATTCATTTCTTGGTATTTCTGGGCAACCCTTTTGTCATTCTATTATGAAATAAACAACACAAGTAAGTATTGGTTTAAATAATTTTAAGCTAACAGATTATTGATATTTACTCATTTTTATAATAAAATCTGTTTTATCATGTCATACGACGTTTTTCAAAGTTAATTGATATATGCTCAGCAACATAAATAAAGCACAACTGTTTCCTATATAATAGTGGTTATTTTTTTTTTCAAAAAAATTTGAAAATAGTAGTTAATTTTAAGCATAACATTAATTTGTCTCATTGGTTAATTAATATCATTTTCGTGTTATTTGCAACGATGTAGATGTGTACTTTAAAAAAATTAAAACCTTATTAACAGAAATGTTGGCCCTTTAGAAGTTATGGTAGTTGGTGCGCTTCTTCACCTGTTGAGTATTTTAATACATTTAAGTTGATATTTTTTTAATCGTATTCATCATACATTTAGTTATCCGTTTGACACTAACGATATATATTTTTGACTACATGTAAAATGTGGTTTCAATTGAAAAATTGGGAAATGTAGATATAGAAAGATTTAAATATTTGAAGAATTTAACGTAATTTATTTCAATTGCTATTAAATGAAATGCACCTTTGTATTTCCCAAAAGGAGATCTACCGCAGACACTTACTATTCATACTTTATAGAATTCTGCAAATATCTTCGGAGCAGTGTAAATCCGAGACTTTCACGATTTATCCAGATAAAAGGGATGCAAAATTACAGGGATTCACCTATAGTTCTTTTGATCGAACATCACCAAGAGCATGCTTCATAAAATGTATCCGACGACCACGATGCCATTCTTACAACTATAACATGGTCCATCTTACATGCGAAATTAATCTGGAACCAGAGTATCTGTCTGAAGTGTACTTTCAACATGACAACGGTTATAAATACGTTGTGATTCAACATTACAGAGGGGTAAGTTCAAATCAAATTAATTCATCTAACACATTACAAAAAACAAACTTTCAAAATTTCAGAGAAATCATTTGGTCACGTATTAAATTGCATGTACTGATTCGAAACCAAATCCTGTTGCGTTTTAGCATATAAAGTACATGCTTCATACTATGTACTGTTTTTCCGAGGACTGTTTTAATCACATGCAATAAATGAAGAGAGATGAAGGGTGTATGCCAGCAGCAACCAAGGTTTTCGTCATATAAATTTTTTTTTTAATTTACTGAGGGTATTGAAAAAACTCATCATAGATACCAGTTTTGTAACATAGTTGATTGCTAATAATAACTATGTTAATGATAATTCATGTCATCACAGCAGTTCTGACTACTTGAAAGGTGATACTCTCGGGGAGAAAAAAAAACCACCAGCAGTGGATCATCGACCCATTGGTTGTAAATAAACTAATCATAGATACTAGAATTGAAATTTCGTACACGAGACGTGCTTTCGTCTACAAAAGATGATTGAAACGTGTTGGATATTGTGCACTTCAGGAAATCTGCTTTTTATCATAGACTTTCAAGTATATCCATGGTCAAATGTATTGCGTCTAGGAGGGGTCCGATTCGTCAGACTCCCAGCAACGACCCTAGCTTCGGTCCAAATGTACACACATAGACGTTTGCTACAATAAGTAAATTAGCACTCTCTATACTTCCGACAAAATTTTGATTTCGGTCGGATTTTTTTAAACGTGCAAGATAATGAATTAAACGTATATATGTCAGAGATTTGAACACCGATTTTAAGGAAGTTTTCAATTTTGGACTTTGAATGCTGAGTTGTGTAATACCAATAATTAAATAAACTTTATGTCATGATAATTAATTCAATTATTCTTTACTTTGATGACAACAGGTTTGTAATAAAATCGCTAAATAAAATCTATACAACTAAATTGTTCCAAGAGCAGATCGTTATTCCAATCAAAACATTATTAACAGAGGCGAAGCATGACACTCTATTAATTAATTATTTAGAACTAAACTTGTTAAACATGTTAAAGTATTGGCTATTAAATTAGTGATATCTTTGCACGAAATGATAACATTCAACACTGAGCCACAAGGTGGAACAAATATATGTTGACAAGCCTTGCGTGAAAGAAGAATAGCACCCTCGTATTAACGAATAAAATAACTAGCATTTTAACAATACTTATAGTTAATAGAGGTCGGTCATTTATAGACATACCAACCGTATGATATACGTTGACGTATACGCATCTGCAGATTTACCAAAAAACAGTATGTGGTCTAGAGCTTTAATATTGTATATACTTTCAGTAGAGGTCGGTCATTTACAAACGTATCAACCGTATCGTATACGTTGACGTATCCGCATCTGCAGATATATCTAAAAATATTATGTGATCCCGGGCTTATTAATAAGCCATGCTTCATTTAAAAAAAAATAGTTGGAATCTCTTCGAAACAATCAAACATACACTAAGTCTTTCAATATTTGTGATAGTGGTGTTTTTAAAAACAAAAGTAAGGGGTTCTATCAACTACTTTTACATGCCCTTAACAAGGAGCCAATGTAGGGCAGGTACACGAATATCGTACACAATCCTTTGATAATCTAGTTAAAAAAAATATTTTAAGATCTTATATGAATAAACACCCAAAAAAAATCAAATGTACTACTTATATACATGTAAGGAACTTTGAATATTGTTTATTTACGATTTTATCATAAAAGGTAATAAAAAAGTACTGAGTATCACTCTATTTGTCAATTAACAATTTGGTTATACGTGAGAACAATTTCATACACAAACTGGCAACCGATTTTACCGTATTCACTCCTATCATGCATGTAAACTGTTCCAACTATCCGGGATATCTTTAAAAGTCGGATTACATATTCCACAAAATCTCGATATTTCTAATTGTTTTGTAAATTTCTGCATTAGAAATTATTGAGTCGCCCATTTGCATTATTGAAAGTACATAAAATTAAAGCTCGGGATCATATACTGTTTTTTGGTATATCTGCAGATGCGGATACGTCAACGTATATGATACGGTTGATACGTCTTTAAATGACCGACCTCTATTAATAATGCAGATGGGCAACTGATTAATTTCTAATGCTAGTATTTTTAATTGTGTATCTGACTTAATTTTTGGAAACAGGGCAAATAGCATGGCATATCTGGTTTTCTCCCGTTTCGTTGTACAAATATTTGTTTTGTTTAAATTATATTCCTTTTGGGTTAAATAAGCTTATAAATACGTAAAGTTCACATGAACTGATTTCATATAATTTTCACGAGAAGTTTACATGAAAACAATTAGGAAATATCGATTTTTGTTGAACATGTTATCCAACTTTTTATAAGCAAAAGTTAATACAGTTTACAGGTATGATAGGAGTGAATACGATAAAATCGTTTGTTTATGTGGTAACTTATGCGCTCGTAGAACAAAATTGTTGTTTGACGAATAGAGCGATGCTCAGGATGTTGTTGTTTTTTTCAAAATTAATGTATTATATAACAAATGAAACAAGTGTGGACACAGGTGAGTGTGGATAGTATGTTTGGATGTTTGACAGTGTCTTATGACAAAAGGAGTTCTATGTTTAAGATAAGATAAGATAAGAAAACTTTATTTTGATTCGGCATAAGTACAAATAAGCAACAACAAGCTCTAAGGAGCTTTTGACCGAATATAAAAACATATAAAAACAGTGCATTATGACATATAAAACAACCTGTAATACAAAGTTGAAATCTCACA
This sequence comes from Mytilus galloprovincialis, assembly GCA_037788925.1. Taxonomy (NCBI): domain Eukaryota; kingdom Metazoa; phylum Mollusca; class Bivalvia; order Mytilida; family Mytilidae; genus Mytilus; species Mytilus galloprovincialis. Next base: position 53,838,189 of record CM075332.1, read on the forward strand.
CACATGCATACAATAAAAATAAGCAACACATTTTCGAATGAAGTAAAAACATGCTTGACCAGAGCAACCAAAAGCAGCATACATAATAAACAGCTCAAGAATTATCTGCAAGCAGAACAGTGACATTCCAAACCGTTCCAGGACTGAACAAGACTTTTAAAATGTGAAAAACTGTTTTCAGTCCTGAAATGGTTTGAAAGGCTGTTCCATAAAGTAGCTGCAGCAAATTTGAACGATTTTTTACCGTAACGGGTTGACTTTACCTGTGGAATTTCAAGAATATTTACATACCTGAAAGAATATTTAGATTTTTTGACATTCACCAAATTTTGTAAGCACACAGGAGCTATGTTGTTTATAATTTTAAAAGTTTCTAGAGCCATTGTTCTTATCTGTCTGATCTGCAAGGAGGGCACCTTAGCTTTAAGTAAGAGGTCCTCGTAGGAGCTGGTAAAATCCTCATACACAAAACGGAGTGCTCTTTCCTGCATCTTTTCTAGTTTTTTGGAATTTTTCTCAGTGCAAAAATGCCATGCCAAAGGGCAAAAATTAAAATTACTAAGAATAAAAGAATGAAATATAGTAAGTTTACTAAGTCTATCCAAAACTGAGCCTAAACGTTTTAAAACATTTAATTTCTGTAATGCCTTCCTACAGATTGAGCTGATATGAACATCAAAATTTAGCTGGTAGTCTATTTCAATGCCTAATAATTTTACTGTTTTTTCACAAGTGAGGTTCGAATTTTGAATATGTATAGATGGGTTCTTTTCAAAGGTCTTTTTGCCAATAGTCAAAACTTGAAATTTGTCAGGATTTGCTTGCATTTTATTCACCCTGAACCACTCAATAAGTATTTTTTAATCAGATTCCAAAGTTGAAATTAATAAATCGAAATCTGGAGTACAAAAAGACAAAGTATTGTGATCTGCATAGTTATATAAACTACCATTTTTAACAAAAAGAAAAATATCATTTATAAATATGTTAAACAACAATGGCCCTAGTATCGAACCCTGTGGTACGCCTTTATGGGTGTCAGCCCAACCACTCAGAACATTGTTGACTTTAATTTGCTGTTTTCGATTAGATAAATAGGACTTTAAAAGAGCAACTGCATTGGGGGTTAAACCATATGCTGATAATTTATCTAGCATAATATTGTGAGGCAGGCAGTCAAAAGCCTTAGAAAGATCCATTAGTACTGCTGCAATGTACTGGTTTTTATCAAGAGCTTCTCGCCAGTCTTCTAACACTCTGAGAAGTGTGGTCTGACATCCATGTCCACGTCTAAATGCACACAAAAATGGATTAAATATTTTATCAAAATAATCAGTTAATTGAATTTCATATATATGTTTTATTAACTGTGTTGCACGATGACAACCAATCTAAGCATTAGGAGTGTTATTTATTTAATTTTTTTTTTCTGTTAAAGACGGGCATGGAGGAGACAGTAATTGCATTAGTTACCAAATGATTATGATAGAATATGTTCTACATCTTTGATTTTGGATACATTTTGTAGCTAGGAGAGCAACACATAATAGTTTCATTTTTTCACATGTTTTTTTCTAAATGCGAGATGATATCTAGATTTGAGAACATGATATAAGGAGCCTGTAATTCAGTGGATGTCGTTTGTTTATGTGTTGCATATTAGTTTTTCGTTTATTTTTTTAACATAAATAAGGCCATTAGTTTTCTCGTTTGAATTGTTTTACATTGTCATTTCGGGGCCTGTTAAAGCTGATTATGCGGTATTGGCTTTGCTCATTGTTAATGGCCTTACGGTGACCTGTAGTTGTTAATTTCTGTGTCGATTTGGTCTCTTGTGGAGAACTGTCTTATTGGCAATCATACCACATCTTTTTTTATATGTATTTGCTTACTATTTGTATGGTTCTATTTATATTACTTTGTGGTGGATCATCAGTATCATAAGAATTTTTTTTTGTTAAAATGTCGAATTGTTCCTCAAATTAGAATACATTTATTGGTTTTTAGTAATGACAATGCCTGACATGATGCTTGGGGCTAGATGAGCTAGGAAGTAAACTTCTATGCTGATTTTTATTAATTCTTTGATTATATCTCCTCCAAAGCTCATCGAAGCAAAGAACAATTTTGACCAATATGAAAATGATTTCACCAAAAGAACCTTTGTGAGCATGCTTCAAAGACTCACGACTGCTCCAAAAGTAATCCGATAGAATTTCAAGCATGTCAAGTGAATATTTATAATATATCAACATCTACTTAATTAGTCTTAATATGTCTAAATGTGTAAAAAGTTATAGTATTCGAAAGGTATTGCAAAATTATTCCTTTTCATTTTATTTTTTTTGGTTATATGGATACAAATATAACTGATACATGTACCAACACAGTATTTGTTCTGGTATGAAACTGTAGTAATTAACATTTACTGTAACAATGTTAATTCACACAAATCAAGAAATAAACAAATGAATGAAAAATGTTGAACATGTACAATGAAATATTGTTTTAGAAATTGATTAGGCTAGATAGGCCTTATAATTTTTTGCATGAACCCCCTGAGGGGTTCATGCTTATATATTGGTGAGTTTTGGATGTGTCTATGGACCATTTGATATCTCTCGGCCGGAAGTCGGAATAAAATTCTCGGAACGTCTCGAATGTTGTCGATTATTTATACAGGTATTAATCTATGCTTTGGCTACGCTAATCTGACTTAGTTTGAATATATAAACTTATTTGCCTTTTCACAAAACATATATGTTTTGATAATAAGCGGTGTGAAAGTTTCTATAAAACAACAACGCTATTATATTTATTTTGAAGCGATCTCTGAATATTCTGTGTGTATCTAGGTCAATTATAACACGGCATTGTTCAGTGGCAGGATAACATGCGTGAAGAATTAACTACGTAATATAGTGTATTAATAATTTTATCCTATTTTATCAATGACTTGGGAGAAAACATTTTGGTTTAAATATTTTTATTTATTTAAATCGGAAAACAGAAAGATAATATGATTTTAACAACAACGCTATTTGTTTGTTTTGAAGTGACCTCTGAATATACTGTGTGTATCTAGGTCAATTATAACACGGCATTGTTCAGTGGCAGGATAACATGCGCGAAGATTTAACCACGTGATATAGTGTATTGATAATTTTATCAATGACTTGGGAGAGAACATTTTGGTTTAAATATTTGTATATTTAAATCGGAAAACAGAAAGATAATATGATTTTAAAAATTAAGTTAGTTTCAAAGCTGTTAAAGAAATATATAGAAACTATAAACTGTATTTATGTTTTTATAGAAACTAACAATAATTGAAGTCAGAATATTTGCAATTATGAGAGGGGCGTAAAGAGAGTATCTGCACGGAAGAACGCTAAATAAAATTGTTATTCACGATGAACGAATAAATAAAAATGTCTTGCACATTAATTGATCTTTTTTTCGATTTCACGAAAATGATGAATAATGGACCTTTTTCACGGTTGCATGTGAAATAAAAATGGCAAAACACGTTACGCGTAAATAACCTTTAATTACCACACTCTTAAGAATTTTAAAGTATTTTCAATATTCATTTGTAATTGAAATAAATATTTAATACCTATAAGACTTATAAATTCTTGCATCTTAAAAAAATGTTGATCAACAATAATTATTTTTCTACGTTATATTTAATTCATACAGTTTTAGTAAGGTTTTAAAAGTAATTGTTATGTAATATATCCATAAAAAAGAAAGAAAGACTTGAAGACAATTTAGATGAAATGATAGAGGAATTATTAAAAACTTGAATTTTGTTTTTGTTTATTGATGGTAGTTATTAGAAATTTCGAAAAAAGAATTTTGAATATGAATTTATTTTTATTTAATTTCAATTATTTTTTATTTTTATTTTTAAATAACAGTTAAAGTCTAATCTTCAAATACTGAATATTATTTTATGAATCATATGTATGCATTAATAAAAATAAAACTATTTTCCATTCATGAATATGTTGTCCTTGTACTATATATTGGACTTGATTCAGCTGGTTATTGAGTATGCAAATTTCACCAGTTTTACAAAAATAGTTGATAAGAGGTAAATTTAGCAATGATTTGTATATGTTTATATACAAAGCAGCAAATTCATCTTGAACATGTTTTATTGCTTCTTCCCAAGCATACATTAATTTGGTTTTTGATGAATAGGCAACTCATTCCCAACATACTGTTAATTCAGAAATTATTGACTGCATTTAATGTGATTTTATCATTTTAGAGTAAAATGCAATATTATTTTGCTACATTATGAAAAATCCTGTTTAACTCTTATAAAAAAATTAAAAATGCTATAAATAATTGTGATTATAACCCAGTTACATCTTGCAATAATAAGAGCATCACACTAATTTTTGGATTTACAGTATTATAAGCCTTATTTGTGAAAAGTGGTCACTATTTTTTTGCAGGTGGTTATTCATTTCGTCTGGTGTTGTTGTTTCATTGGCCACGTATTTAAATTGTATAGAGTTACCAATATTTATCAAACATATCCCTGTCACATTCAGTAAGTATCTGCCTGTAACTCAATGGTTGTTGCTGTGTTGCATGATTGATTTTTCGTTTCTTTTTGGGTACATTAATTAGGTCGTTCCTTTTTTCGTTTGTATTGTTTACATTTCTTATTTCAAGGCCTATTGTAGCTGACTGTGGTAGGGGCTATGGTTTTTTTTTTTTTTTTTTTTTTTGATGAAGGCTGTTTGAAAATTTATAGCTGTTAATTTGTGTTATAAGGTCTCTTGTGAAAGAATCTCATCGAAAATCACACCAAACTTCTTTTCTATATTTATTTGGTTTACTTTTTTCTTGAAGGTATATCACAGAAAAATTCTTATATAGTAGATATTATAAGTCATATATCAAGGTCTTTTGACAAATAACCTAAACCATATTCAAATCTGAGGTCCAGAACTTTAACATTTATTTATCTTATATGTCCTCATTGATTACATTACAAATAAAGTGTGTATGATTGTCACAGACAGCCTCAAATAATTATGCAGGATAATTAAAAACTTCCAGGAAACAAATTAAATCGATATCAATTTTTAAAAGTCAAAATAAATTAACCACAAAAAAAGCAACCTGAGGATTAGACGTATGTTGCAGAGTCAATACAATTTCCCTTAGTCACTTAGAGTTTGCAGAAATTGGGAATTGCAATAGATCAGCAATTTGTACATGAAACACAAAGTAAAAATTAAGTAAATTCATTCACATGTGCAATAATCTACCCACTTTTACATATTTTCAATAATGATGTGACAACAAAACTCATTAATATTGACTAATATCTCATTCACAGTAAATTTGTTCAAATCAAAAGCAAATAAAATCAACTAAAGTTGTTGAACGCAGTCAGCAGTTGTGGGTTCATGTATTGCTTTTCTTTTTTTAAAGAAAGCAACTTGTTTTAACATAATTGAAGGACCATTTACACTCAGGACTGAGTCATCAGTAGGCAGTACAGATGTATTAAAACAACCTAGCATCATATTGCTAGTAGCGGGAGTAGTATTGTCTGTTAAATTTGTTCTTTTTTTAAATTTGGTCAATAGACATCTTATGTTTGGTTCAAATCGAAATAGAATGCTTTTATCTCCCTAATACTTACATTATACATAGAGGTGATACTACTTTGACAAATCCTTGTACATGAGAGTTGTCTGTCAAAAATCTTTATTTCACAAAGAATGAATTGCATAACAATGAACTGCAAAGAATGAATTGCATAACAATGAACTGAGCTCAGAGCAAAGTACTTTAATAATACACTTAGACAAAGAGCTAAATCCAGTGATATACTTTGTACTACAGGTTCTTCATGAACATCCATCGACCAAAACCATATCTCAATAACATTCCATACTACATGGTTGGATACAGAAGTCTTGAAAAGACATGATTTTTTTTATCGTATTGAAATCCCAGTTTTCTAAAATGGTAGCTAGGTGGAACCTAAAACTAAAAAAATTCAAACAATACATCTTAAATATTTCAAATGCATGTACATGTAATAATATAAATTCTCCAAAATTCACTATATTTTTCCTTTTTCTGTCTTCTGTTCTAGCCTGTATATATATTGACCTCTAGGTGTCTTTCAATTACATTCAGTTTGGTGTGGGTTGATGTTTGCTTGTTGTACATATAACAACCAGATGCTCCACAGGGCACAGCTTTATACGACCGCAGAGGTCAAACCCTGAACAGTTGGGGCAAGTATAAACACTACATTCAAGCTTCGGTTTTGAAATAAGGTGAAAAATGAAACTTATAAAAAGGGGGATACATTACCATAGAATAAAACATTTTTGAAAGATGATTCCATTTATTTCAATAAATAATAAATATTGAAGTCTATCTCAGGCATCTAGGAACAGACTCAGCATTATTTCTATACATGTATTAATATATTCCAAAATGTGGACAAACCTACATTAAATATTCTACTTAAACGACTTTAATTAGTGGATGAGATCAAATTAAAAAGTCGCAATGGTTAAATACTCTAATGGCAGTCTTTTCTGCTAAAATCTCATGTGTAGAATGTGATATACCATTTTTGGGTCTATTTACTGTCCTTAATATTTAGGTCATTTTGACACAGCAAAATATAAAGAAAATGTAAACTATGATCTGCAAATTGAGTTCTTTTTCGACAAACTTAAATTAAGAGAACAGAAACTAAAAAAAAATCTTCAATTTTTCCACTTGTAAAGGGGCATAACCCTAGAATGGTAATCAAAGTGCTTGTAATCACTGAATGGTAAAGATTGCTTTAATTTATCAGTTGGTAGTAAAGTGAATATTGCATTATATATTGTATATAGCATTGATTTAAGTTGATTCAACTTCTATTCTGGACAAAGAAAGATAACTCTAATTTTCAAAGAAGATTATATATAGCATTGATTTTAGGTGAATCAACAACCATTCTGGACAAAAAATTTATTGACTTGAAACTACAAAAAGTTTGTTTATGGCCCCTTTTTGGACCTTCATTCCTAGACTATTTGCCCCATAACCCTTAAACTGTATCTCAACCTTCTACTTATGGTATTAAACATTGTGGTACAATTTCAGAACAATTGAAATACTTATACACAACTTATTGTTCTGACACTAGATAAATGCTATTCTTGGGCCCCAAATTCCTAAACCTTAGGAACCATAACCCCCAAAAACAATCCCAAGCTACCTTTTGTGGTTATAAACATTGTGTTAAAATTTTATTGATTTCTGTTTACTTATACTAAAGTTATTATCCGGAAACCATCCGTCTTCGGACGACGCTGACGACGTGATACCAATATACAACTGCAAATTTTTTTGCGGTCGTATAAAAAGCATATGACGTGGGAGTACGATCGGTACAGCCCAACCAATATATTCATATTTTACCACAGTCGGTTACAATGGCGTTTGAAGGATGTCATGTTAGAATATGAATCAAATTGTGCCCTCAGTGGGTGATATTTTAAGGGATCTATACGAACAAAACCTGATTATCTGTTTATCGTTCTGTTACTGGCTTTTTCACCTCCCTAACTTGGCCTATGACATTTTTTACAGACCAAAGCAAGCTTGATAACTACTCCTCACACACGTGTAGATTATCAGCTTTTCTACACATGAATATCACAAAATATTATTACAAATGGAATTAATTTATGTTTCTCTTACTTATTTTTGATAAGATCGCAAATGAACAATGTGCATAGCTCGTTATACATGTATATATGTAGTCCATTTTATTTTTTGTGTTTATTCAGCTAAGTTCTTGCAATATATTTACGTGTTTTATAAAAAGATTTTGTACGAACTTCGTGTCTCTGCCCTATATTCGCTTCTTTTCGAGAGCATGCGGGAGTCGTTGATAGACGCCCTTTTTTGCAAAACACCATCATCGCAAATATTTGAAGTTTATGTTTGGTTGTTTTGAATAATTTCCAATTCGATTATTAAAACTTAAAAAAATTAACACAACGTATAATAGTCTAAAGCTCGGGATCACATAATATGTGTATACGTCAACGTGCATGATACGCGTGATACGTTTTTAAATGACCCATGCCTCCTAATACCACTATATGTCTGTATATCACATAATAACGACTAAATATTAAAACTATGTTTGTTAACGCAAGGTAAACAAATAAGTCCGTTTATTAGCAGTTGCAACATTTGATTTAATTACAGTATATAATATACTGAGAAATTAGCATTTCTTTATACTGTGGAGATCTGATAAATTGACACAGCAACCTGATATCACAGTTCGTGCCCAGACCTTGTTTCGTTCGTTATTGTTTTTCATAGATTGTACGACTGTTCTTAGACTATTTCGGCAGATTTGTGTATTTTCGATTTTACCATCGATGCTTATTTGTAATCCTTCTTGTTCTTTTATTATATAGTATTGATACAACAGTGGCACTCTATATCTACCATGTCTCAATATGATATGATTGTTGGGTTAACACTCAGAAGGCAATTGCATTTATCATTAATTTACAGGTTGCTCTTCTTTTGCAAATATCATAGATCGAAACAAGACTCTTTCATCTGTATTTGCCTGCGTCGTCTTTTCATGTAATGTTCATGATGTTTCTATGAGAAATCTACTCATAGGTACATCAACAGATATTAGAGCGGAAAAAATACACCTGCTTCAATCAGACAGCCTTTGTGGCCGAATGGTCTTAGTAGTCGAACTACTGTATACGTATCAGAAGTTTATCAGCAGCACGCGGTAGTATAGGTGCGCTCGATTCCAATCTCAATTGACTATGATTGTCAATTTTCCTAGCTCTCTCTGGGAACTATGGCTTCCTCCACCACTAAAAACTGACCGTAACGAAATAGCCAATAGTGCTGAAAGTGACGTTAAATATTAATCAATCAATGCATAACCACCATTTCATCGGTGTATTTGGTTACTTTATTACCCAAAATTTCGGTTGGACTCGTGTTGCTCAGTTTTTTATTCTCGATGTCTTGTCGTCGACCTTCGTTTTTTGCAATAACTTTTTCAATTTCTCTTAATTTGTGAATGATCTATTGGTACCTTCATCATCTCTTTTATACTATGACCCTCAAAATGAACTTTAGTTATATTGTCTCGACATACCTTTGCTGTTTCCTTTTACCTTGTTATACCGAATATTAAAATGAAAAAAAAAGTTATAGAGAAAATGCAAAATTTCTTAAACCTTTCTGCCTATCAGGTATACCTTGGCTGGATTACTCTTTTGTGTTTTTTGGTTCAATTTAACATTAATGTTTTAAATATGAATTTTAATTCCTTGTTAGAATTAATTCGATATATTTCTAGTTTTACATTGATGAATATCAATCACACAAATTTGATTCAATATCAACATGAACATAATAATTATCTAGTTTCATATTTTTTGTATGAAACATGTGCATATAAATCAAGTATTTGTTTCATTTTTCATTCAATTAATAATAAGTCCAATAGGTTAAACATATCAGAGGTGCAATTTCAATTTAATATTAACATTTGGCACAAAACTGGATGCATATCATAAATTATAATGTCTAATGTCTAAAGAAACATATGTTAATAAGAAATAAGTTGACTTATTAAGTTTAATGAAAGTAATATAATTATTTAAATTTCAGAATACCCTTTTTGATCCATGTGTAGGAAATCCCTGCAGCACAGATGAAATTTGTGAAAGCTTAAAGAATAACAAGAGAATTTGTATAAAGGATGGTACGTATGACATCTTTTAATAGATAGCAGTATAAATAAATCATAGTCAAATTGTTTCTTGTCCCCATTGTGCTAAAATGAAAATAACATTTTAAAATTGAATGCGTCCTTAACACGTTTTTTACCTTGACTAGGAACGTATAAACCCAGATATCTGTTAACCTCCCTGTCTGCTGTTTATTAAAATTAGTAAAATTACATAAACATGTTGGGAGCTTAAAATATGTGGATGACTTAACTGCAGTATCTGTTTTTAAATAAGAGAAGGTTAATACTTCACTTTTAAAAACGAGCAAATTTAAAAAAAAAAAAAAAATACATTTACATGTTATTTAAAAAGTTTAAAAAACTAATATAATGTTTTGTGACTTACATAGGTTCAACGGGACTGCCATAACGCAAGCGACCGTCATTGACATCAATTCCGTGCCTTTCCAAAACGACAAATAAAATGTACATTTGATGGACACATCGAAAAAGAAACGCAACTCCCGGTTTAAATTAATATCCCACTTACCAATGTTCAGTAGGTTTAACAAAATAACAATTAAAAACAAAGCAATCAATCGATTGATTAATATAAATCAATGTTTTTTTTTATTCATTTAATTTATTTCTATTAATTGTATATACAGCTGTTATTAGCGTATGACATAATTAACATAATAATAAAAAAAAATCATGCATGAAACGATATATATGTGTCTAAACTCACTCGCAACATGTTTTTGCGACTTACATCCTTCGATACCAGAATAGTCGTCCTCTCTGTAAGTTAAGCGATAATGTCTAATTCCTGATTGTTAGGTAACGATTGAATTGCAGGACTTAGGATGCAGGAATAGCATGAAACTCTTACCAAGTCGGCGAACCTGTTCCCGCACCTTTCGATGTCCATGCGATTCCCTCGGTATTAGTTACTTTCCTTGATTTGTCTTCTCAATGAATTGATATGATTTGAACGTTTGTAAAAGTTGTTGCTTTCATTCACACGATTGTAAAATGTCATAATGTTTGATAAGCATGATAAGGTCAAATCAATTAAAAATTATAAGGAAATGATAAGGTCACTAAATAATCCAATCATTTAACTGTACATGTATTATACAGTTTAGTACTATTTTTTACAATGAATACTAGACTATGAGAAATGTATTCTCCTTATCTCTGTGCATTTCTATTTAGAACTGATAATTTACGTTTGATTCAAATGAATTTTTCAACAGGAACAATAATGGCACTAACTATCCAAGATCGTATCTGACTATTCTTACTACTTAATCTTTTTATTTAACAAATGCCTTACAGGATAAACATCACATGACGTCTCGCGAAACTTATATGTTCGAACTCATGACTAGGGGGGGGGGGGGGGGGGTGTTCCTATTTAAATCATTTAGATCTGTGCTTATGTCACTTCTATCTTAGAATAAACATTCTGACAATTTTATACAGTTCTACTTTTTATCTTTTCTCGACAGTTCTATCTCAAAACAGTGTTTGAAAGTTTTACGTGTACTCTGGAACTTATTTTGAAAGTTCTATATTTGAGCCTTTCAAGGCAGACAATTGCATATTTTACGTGTTACTGTTGTGTTAAAAATGTCAAATACGGGGAAAGAATGTTTAACAAATAAAAATAAGAAATAAAACCCACTAACTGTCTTGATTTACTTGCGTATGCAGGCGATGGACACTAATTAATCAAAATGAGTATCAAATTATATACATGTTTATTATGACATACTTTTTGTCCATTATTAGGTTCATTACAATTTCATTACTTTTTTATCGTAGCATTTATCCCCAAGGGTGACTGGGGAATATACACATGTGACTCTTGGATCTTCTTCAGACTGACAATGAAACCCTTGTCAAAATTGGGCGTCTGTTTGGTTGTTCTGGATGTACAGTGAACGCAGATCGTCCGGTCAGAATGGGGACGTTAAACCCGGTGGTCGTGTATAAAGCGTGCCATGCTCTCCGCCCGTTAAGAAACATTGCAACAACCTTTTGAAGGGCACCGTAGATGACCTGTTGCAAGGCAAAATGTCTGCCATTATCCTCATTTTTTAGGATGTGCGATTTACCCTGCATATACACCATTTAAGCTACACTATGAAATCTAATCTACGATTCATATTAGACAAGTGGGATCCTTGCCAGAGTAAATACATTTACAAATATAGTCACTTGTAAAAACAGAGGTCAATCTAATTTTTTAAGGATCCTTTAGTCTTTTCGCCTTCTAATTGTGAGCGTTTACTATTTAGTTAAGAAAAAAACATGCCTGGTTACAGTATTGAATTAAATTTCAAAGGAAGGAACCGTCATCTTAGAATGTGAACTGAAAATGTTTCCCTATAACACATTTTTTCGATCTTTACTTAAAAATGTTTATCATAATAAACAATTGGTTAATTATATTTTCAGATTTTAATTTACCGAACGAAATTCCTGAAAATGTGGCACTTAGAAAGCCCACTCAACAAAGCTCAACGGCACAATTTGACTTTCCTTCATTTAAAGCAGTTGATGGTTTAACACATACAATTTCACATACGGACTTAAATGTATCACCCTATTTGTGGGTTGATCTGGAAATCATTTACAACATTATTCGGATTGAAATTATAAACAGAGCAGATTATGGTATGTTTATAATGTTAACTAAATAACATTTTGAGTAATATATCTCAATGCTAAGTGCTACATGTGAAAACTTGATACGGTCAACTGGTAATGTTTGAACTTACTTCTTGCATTAATAAAGTGTCATTGTTCATAGATACAAGGACTAAATTTTGTATATACGCCAGACGCGCGTTTCGTCTACAAAAGACTCATTAGTGACGCTCGAATCCAAAAAAGTTAAAAAGGCCAAATAAAGTACGAAGTTGAAGAGCATTTGATATATATCTATATTTTAAATCTGTTATGTGATAAATGTAGTAGCATACAATGTTCATGTAATTTAAAAGACATTGATAATATAAACAACAGTAATAATAATAATTGGAGAAAATCTCAAAAAAAACATAGAAAGAGTCAAAATAAAACACCTGTTCTGTAAATAAAAGTAGAAATAATGAAGCAAGTTGGTTGTTTAAAAAAGGGTTTAAACTAGGTTGTTTAAATTTTCAACATTTACAACCAAAAATTGAAGAAATAAAATTTCTATTAAAATATGAACAATTATTTGCTATATTTGATATGGTAGAAACATTTTTAAATGATGAAATTGGTACCGAAACATTACAAATAGAAGGTTACAAATAGAAAGAAAAGATAGAAACGCTATTAATTATGGCGGAGGTGTGATTGCGTACATACGAAATAGTGTATGTCATCAGAGAAGAATCGATTTAGAAATAAGTAGTATTGAATCTTTATGGATAGAAATTAAATTTCCAAACACAAACTCTATTTTAATAGGCATTTTTTATCGTCGTCCACCGAGTTCATTTCAATCTTGGATTGATTCAGCTGAAAAAGAAATAGATAAAGCGTCTGCAGAAAATAAAGAAATTATACTCTTATGAGATTTTAATATAAACTTTTCATATATAAATCATACAGTTTTCGGAAATCAAAAATGGAAGGTTTGTATTAATTTGTATGGCTTACAACAAATTGTACATAAACCGACACGAGTAACAGATAAATGTGCAACTACCATAGACCATATATATACGACCGATGTAGACCATATTATAGAAGTAAAGGTGCCTAGTTATGCTGTCAGTGATCATTATCCTGTTTGCGTAACAAGAAAACTTAACCCCAAAATATCAAAAATGGAGCATTTGTCCATAGAATATAGATCATTTAAACAATTTGATAAAAATAAATTTATTGAAAATTTAACAAATACTCCTTTTTATCTCATTGAATCGATTGGAGATGTTGATGAAGCAGCTAATTATTGGTATAATTTATTTCTGAGCACCCTAGACAAACATGCTTCTACGAAAATTAAAAGGGTGAAAAATACCCAACATCCAGAGTGGTGGACTTCTGATATAAATAGCGCTAGACACCAAAGAGATTATTTTCACAGAATTGGTGATATATATAATTATAAAATTTGGCGTAATAAGGTTACATTTTCAGTAGAACAGGCAAAGAAAAAATATTTCCAAAATGCTATTTCAAATTGTAAAGATAGTAAAACTATTTGGAAGTATGTCAAAAATCTAAATCCTAAAAAAATACATAATAATATCACGCATTTAGAATATAAAAATAGTGTAATTCAAAATGATGTTGATATAGCAAATACATTTAATGTGCATTTCACAAATATTGCTGAAGGTATAGTTGATAACAAATTATGTAATAATGATAATGGTGCCAGTTTTGATGCACTCAATAAATTTGTAAAATCAAAGTTACAAACGGGTAGTGAAAAATTCATTATACCAGAAATGAGTATTTTAGATGTAAACATGTATTTAAAAACTTGACAAGTCTAAAGCAACTGGTTTAGATGATGTCGGACCAAATATTTTGAGTATGTACAGCGATGTCATTGCACCAGCCTTGACATATATATTTAATCTAAGCATCAAAAGTAAATTTCCAAGTATTTTTAAAACTGCAAGAGTTTGCCCAATTTTTAAAAGTGGCGATGCCTGTAATCCTGATAATTATAGACCAATAGTAGTTTTGCCTTGTCTCTCAAAAATCATAGAACGACTTATAGCTAATAGTTTGTATATATTTTTAAATAGTAATGACCTTCTTAATACTACACAGTCAGGTGTCAGACCTAAACATTCGTGTACTACTGCACTTGAATATTATAATGTTTCAAATTGTACACTAGACTGGTTTAAGTCATACTTGTTTGAACGAAGCCAACAAGTTAAGGTCAATAACGTCATGTCTAATACTAAATGCATAAAAACTCGGGTACCACAAGGTTCTATCCTGGGCCCTCTGTTATTAATTTTATATATCAATGATTTACCACTTAATATAGAACATTCATTAATAAAGGAGAAGGTCCGGTAAGGACCGATTTTGACCTCAAATTTCAGGTTCATCTGACGAAAGATTTTGACCACTTTTTAAACACTTAAGTGTCTATTTCATTTGAATCAATTAGTTTATGTGAAAGATTTTAACTGATTTAGTCATTTAAAACGATCCGATTCAAGCTCAAATATGAAAAATCTACCAAATATGCCGAAAAATGTCATTTTTCAGATGGTTTTTGTCAAAAATGAAAGTGGCCGCATCCGTGTCCATCCTCAACCTTTATATATGTTATGTATTATCAAAAAAAAGTTACATTTCAATATTAAGGATGAACACGAATGCGGCCACTTTCGTTTTACACGAAAACCGTCTAAAATTTAACTAAAATGCTAGAATTGTGAAGATTTCAGTAATTAAGCATGACTTAATGGTGCTAGTACCCAAAATATGTGCATTGTATTGTCAAAAAAAGCCCATATTTATGTAGCAGAAGCATTCTACTGTCCAATAAATAACTAAAAGTTTACATTTTAACAATTTTGTAAAACCGCTATATTTTGGGGCCAAAATGAGGTCTTACTGGACCTACTCTTTTATATGCAGATGATTCTACATTACATTGCTAAGGTAATAATTTACTTCAGTTAACTTCCCACCTTCAAAATGATATTCATGTAATTGAAAACTGGTGTTCGCAAAATTGTATGAAATTAAATGCCAAAAAGTGTAAATCAATAATTATTGGTTCGAAACAAAGGCTTTGTTCAACTGGAAACAGTTTAGATATCAATATTTCAAATGAACAAATAGAAAATGTAGATTGTGAAAAACTTCTTGATTTATATATTGACAAAAACCTAAATTGGAATCAGCAGATAGATAAAATGTCATGTACTATATCAAACAGAATCAATTTATTACAAAAGATCCGAAAATATTTACCTATGCATGTACGTATTATCTATTTTAATGCTTATATTCTGCCATTATTTGATTATTGTTGCAATATATGGGGAAGCTGTTGTGAAAGTGGAATAAATAAACTTAATAAGTTATTAAAGAAATCTGCTAGGGTAATAGTAGAAGCTGACATAATGACATCATCCAGTTTATTGTTTAATAGTTTACACTGGTTAAATGTAGAAAAACGCATTCAATACCAAAAGGCAATACTTGTATTTAAATCATTAAATGGTATGGTTCCTAACTATTTACAAGAAAATTTTCATTTTACTGATAATCAAAATTATAACTTACGTTCAGCTGATGAAATAAAATTGAGAATGGAAATGGGGAATGTGCCAAAGAGACAACAACCCGACCATAGAGCAGACAACAGCAGAAGGTCACCAACAGGTCTTCAATGCAACGAGAAATTCTCGCACCCGGAGGCGTCCTTCAGCTGGCCCCTAAACAAATATATACTGGTTCAGTGATAATGAACACCATACTAAACTCCAAATTGTACACAAGAAACTAAAAGTTAAAATAATACAAGACTAACAAAGGCCAGAGGCTCCTGACTTGGGACAGGCGCAAAAAAAACTATTAAATCTTCCAAAACCAAAATCAAATTTTTTAAAGAAAACATTTACATATTCAGGTTCTCAAATATGGAACAGTTTACCAAATGAAATAAAAATGAGTAATATACTTGTATCTTTTAAAACAAAATGTTACAAATTTTTCATCAATTGTGCAAATTAATATGCTTTTTCATTATTATTTAAATACAATTGTATATTGTGTATAATATTACTTTATAATACTCTATGTACTTATAAATATGTTATTATTATTTTGAGGACTCTCAGGAAGATTAATTTTAACTAATGGGATCATCCTCTTGAAATAAAGATTATTTATTTATTTATTTATTTTATTTATACGATACAAAGTAAACACTGTGCGCTTGTGCCATCATAGATACAAAATTATATAAGATTTTTATATACTGTTGTTGATAGCTGCAAATGTAAGACAGACGAAAAGTGGTTCAGACGCATGAAATGTTTGACGTGTTGTTTTCATTTTTAAATTTAGAAGTCGCACTTTTAAATATCTTTTGATTCTTTTTCCTCTGTTTGAGTTATAACTAATACTGTGGTCGATGCCTCTGCTGGTGGACTATTAGTCCCCGAGGGTGTCACCAGCCCAGTAGCCAGTACTTCGGTACTGGCATGAAAATACGGATTTTTTTGTGTTATTGAAATTTGCTGTTACAAAATGATAGAAAATATTATAAATTAAGGAATGTATCTCCCTCATGCAAAGCTCTGATTCCTTTCACGGATTTGACTATACTTTTTGGACCTTTTGGATTATAGCTCTTCATCTTTTATATAAGCTTTGGATTTCAAATATCACGAGCGTCACTGAAGAGACATGTATTGTCGAAATGCGTATCTGGTGCAAGAAAATTGGTACCGTTAATTTTATTGTCAATACTAATAATAATAAGATAGATTACTTCACGATTTCTCTGTGTTTGATTTAATCTAATAATTGCCGACTATTTCAAGAAAAATGTATAACATTGCTGATTTGATTCTAAAGGCCATCTCATCTGTCTCAGTGTTTTAAATATTCGCAGAATAAAATGCTTGTCAATCGAAAATCTCAACTTTTAGTAATTTTATGTTTATTTGAAAATTAGTTCATATGTGCATTTTACAGCAATAATGGATAGAAATTATTCCTTATACTGTAATTCCATACGATTGCTTGTTAATTTTCAACTACAATAGAAATCATCAACGTGACTGCATACATTTAATCGATAGTTGTATTGGTGCATCATTAATGAAAATTACATTTAATGGTTCACATTTAATGAGTTGAATCGTCACAACATTAGATAAATACGAGACACAACGGATAACAACATTCATCCTCTGACCTCAGACTTATTATGTCTTTAAAGAGTTAACGATAAGCCATACTTATTCAGATACCGTTAAGCAGGGTGAATCAGATGTCTATTTATTAGATTTCCACATGTGCCACATGTGGAGCAGGATCTGCTTGCTCTTCCAGAGCACCTGAGATAACCCCCATTTTTTGGTGGGGTTTGTGTTGATCAGTCTTTAGTTTTCTATGCTGTGTTCAGTGTAGTGATGTTTGTCTGTTGGTCTTTTCTGTGTTAGCCATGGCGTTGTGAGTTTATTTTATACTTATGCGTTTGAATGTCTCTTTGGTATGTTTTGCCTCTCCGATAGATTAAAAAAAAAAACCACACACGATCAAATCACTCCGTATGACAGTGAACTTCACCCTTTTGACGCATTTCCAACATACTTTATTTAACGCCGTTTACCTTTTTGCGTCTTAATTATTTTCCAGAATTTATCAGTCTAACCTTGCTTAAGGCGTTAATATCATCTCACGTCTAATCGTGTAGTTATTATATGCATAATATTTTAACAAATTGATAGCTTGAAGTAAACGATGAATGCAAGATCATATTTTCTTTTCTACAGGCAATAGACTACATGATCTTGATATAACCGTTGGACCACGCCTTGATTATATGTCGATGTGTGCGCATTTCATTGGACCCGGTAATGATGGAGAGCATCTGGTATTTCAGTGCAAAGGGTGGTATAAAGACGGTCGTTTTGTCAAAATGACTATCATCAAAGGCCCGGAATATTTACAGTTAGCAGAGGTTAAGGTTTTCGGTTATCCGACATTCGAATAAATCGACTAACAGCATCAATGAGTCAAGTGTATTATATTTTTTTATATATGTTGATAAGATTAGAAAAAAAACTATTTAAGGAATGACCGTAATATTTTTTCTGTCTATGAAGAAATAACATAAAAAATTTGGTGCACACTGAAAAACGCGTGTAGCGGGTTATTTAACAGTGTGCACCACATTTTTTATGTTATTTCGAATAGACAGAAAAAATATTACAGTCATTTCTTATAATTTAATTCTAAATTCTATTTTAAACCGTAGAAAACCATGAAAAAACGTTGATGACGTCACGGTCACATGACTAAATTATGTCTATGGGCTCATAACAAAATAACGTCAGCCAATCAGAAGACGCGTTACATCCAAAATTAAATTATTTGTTAATATGCCAATTTGATTATTTTCCTATATTTGAATTCTTTTATAAGCTATTTGTGTTATTACATTGACAATGTGTTTTAATGGAAATAAATTAAAAGCGCACGGAACTACATCTTTTTCTACGCCTTCAGAAATTGTTTTGATTCAACGTTATTAACAACGTCTTGACAACATTTTTTGTTGAATGACTACAGTGGAGTTATATGATCGAGTTTATTTCACATGTGAAATTATCGGTTTTTAATTATAAGTTTATTTACGAAATGCAAATTTATTCCCCTAGCGGTTGAAGGAGTATACAAACAATACAAAACAAAAATATACACAATGGAAAAATTGACATATTAAACATCATATATAAAGTGGTAAAACTAATATTTATGCAGGTGTTGTGTCCACTCCCCTAAGTGCAAATGACTTTTTAATGAACGGAACAGTAAGCTGCATAATATCAAATGAAGATAGAATTAATTGTAATCTATCTGCTTCAGGCAATTTAAAGTATTCTGGACATATATTATTTATATCTTTTTGAAGCTGATTACGTAAAGATTTTTTAATTTTACATTTTAAGAAAAGGTGGGTTTCATCTTCCACCTTAATTTTATAACAATGTTTACACAGCCTACAGAAATGATCGAGGTACACTGGGAGGCGGTGTTTTCATTCTTGTACAAAATGACATTATCGCAATAGAAAAACCAGAGTTTGTAACAAAATGTGAGATAGAATGGGTAAAGATACAACTGAAAGACAAAAAAAATCTCACAATAGGCTCATTCTATATGCCACACCGGAACATGGAACACATAAAGGAATTAGATAAATCATTAGACCATATTTCAAACAAAACTCAAACCATCATATTAACTGGAGATTTCAACTGCCCAGACATAAACTGGAACACCATGTCCGTAAACCAAAATGCACAAGACAAGGAAATCCAAAGAGCTCTAATGGAAGTTATCATATCACATTCACTAACACAGATACACGAAACACCAACAAGAGGCAATAACTTACTGGACATAATGCTGACTTCAAACCCGTCACTCATCAAAACATCTTCTAATGCTCCAGGAATATCTGACCACGATATGATTGTAACAGACTGCGACACAAAACCGCATTATCAGAGTAAGAGGCCACGCAAATGCTACATATACTCCAAAGCAAAATGGGAAGATCTACACAAAGACCTGACTATCCTTTCAACCAACATCATTGAAATGTACCAGACAGGCGCCACAGTACAGGAATTATGGGACAAGTTCAAGACAGACCTTTATTCGAACCTTGACAACCATATACCATCAAAACTCATCCGATCTAAAACCAGTCTACCCTGGATCAATCATAAAATCAGGAAAATGTTTAAAAAGAAAACAAGGCTATATCAACAGGCAAAGAAAACTAACAACTGGACCAACTATAGACATTTCCAAAAAGAATGTAAGAGGCAAATCAGGAAAGCTGAGTATAACTACATCAACACCACAATCCTAGAAGGGCTAGAAAACAACAACTCAAAACCCTTCTGGAAATATGTTAAATCAAGAAAACAGGACAACATAGGAATAGCACCCCTTAAAAGCAATGGACACCTAATCAATGACAGCAAAGGGAAAGCAGAACTACTGATTAAACAATTCAGTTCAGTATTCACAAGAGATAAAGACAAAACTCTGCCAACAACATCAAAGCATATAAAAAGCACAATACCTCCTTTAGACATAAGATCAGATGGAGTCGAAAAGCTGCTGAAAAAAATGAATACATCCAAGGCATCAGGACCAGACGGCATACCAAACCGTATATTGAAAGAATGCTCAAAACAACTAGCACCTGGACTTACAATGATATTTCAAAAATCCATCAACACTGGTACACTACCAAGAGACTGGCTAAACGCAAATATCTCAAGTATCTTCAAAAAGGGAGATAAACATGCACCAGAAAACTACAGACCAGTATCACTAACATCTGTACCATGCAAGCTACTGGAACATATTATCTGTAGACATATACTTAAACATCTAGAGAAGCACAGAGTACTTACATCACTTAACCATGGCTTCAGGTCAGGCTATTCCTGTGAAACCCAACTGCTAGTCACACTACATGACATCATGAAAGCCTTTGACGCAGGAAAGCACATTGATGTAGCTATCCTGGACTTCTCCAAAGCATTTGACACTGTGCCACACAACAAACTGCTGCACAAAATGAATGAATACGGTATAAGATGACCACTAAACAAATGGTTGGAGATGTTCCTAACCCAAAGGAAAATGAAAGCTGTCGTAGATGGGGAGGAATCAGAAGAAGCTTCAGTTGACTCCGGTGAACCACAAGGTACAGTACTAGGACCCCTTCTCTTCCTCTGCCACATTAACGACCTTCCAGATGCAGTACAATCATCTGTCAGACTTTTCGCAGATGACTGCCTCCTGTACAGGAACATAAATAGTCAACATGACCATACACTACTACAGCGAGACCTCCAAAACCTAGAAGTATGGGCCAAAAACTGGGGCATGCGCTTCAATGCAAAGAAGTGCTATATACTTAGCATCAAGAACAAAAACCAGAAAATGTACAGCCTAGACGGACATGTGCTACAACAAGTCCAACACAACCCATACCTAGGCTTACAAATATCAGAAGACCTAAAATGGACCACGCATATCTCAAATGTAGCCAAGAAAGCCAATTCCACACTCGGCTTTCTAAGAATAAATCTACGCTTCTGCCCAAAAGATTGCGAAAAGACCACATATATATCATTAGTACGATCAACTATGGAATATGGTGCCATAATATGGGACCCATATACACAACATGATATAAATCAATTGGAAAGAATACAACGCAGAGCAGCTAGATTCATAACAGGCGACTATAGGTCTAGAGAAGAGGGGTCGGTCACCAAAATGCTAGCCGAGTTAGAACTAGACAACCTACAAACGAGAAGAACAAGTCAACGGCTGGTATTTCTGTACAAAGTGGTTGAGGGGTTGGTCCCAGCTATTAATCCCGACGATTTTCTCGTTAAAAGTAAACCGAAGAGAAAAATAAAACCTAAAACATTTGACAATTTTGTAAGTGCCAATATAGTGACAAATTCAGTGAAGAACAATTCTAAGGCTCTAGAAACTATTCCTAGCAACACCAATCCATATAAGAACTCTTTCTTTGTCAAGAGCATACTACACTGGAACCAACTAGAAGACCTCATTGTATGCGCAGATACAGTTGAGAGCTTCAAGGCTGCTCTCCAACACCGCCAATAGGTGTCTCTCTCTCCCGTTGAGTAAAAGCCAGAATTGGTGTCTTCAACGTATACATACAGATACAGATACAGATACAGATACATATTCTATTTTCTCATTGAATTCTTTTATATTTACCCCTCTTAACTCACTGGTAAATCACTATAAGTCATTACATCCAAATGTAATAAGATGCTATTATAATAATCAAAGATTTTAATAATTCTTTGTTTGTTTTGTTATTTTACTGCTATCAATTATTAATTGATTAATGACTACACCTCACATAATTTAAACAAAAATTAACTGAGTATCTCAAATGCTGCAATTACTAAATCAAATATTCACAAATTCTCTATGAACGGTAAAACGTATCTAACTGACTTCTATAAAGCTATTAGCATTCCTTGATATACCATATGAGATCATATGAGAATAATGTCCCCATGATATTGTTTATACCGTACGTTTACATTTCTTGTATTCGCTTAAATATAAGGCGGAAAGAAAAATCCCAAACCTTGCATTGTCTCTAATTTCCCTATAATTTGTTTTCCTACCGATTATTACAGTTCTAATTCGTCTGTGCACATATAATCATGAAATGAAATGATTGATATCTACAATTATCATGCAGTAACGATACAAATCCAAAAAATATACAAAGAATTAATAGTAAAATAAAACCATCAATGCTAAAAGAAAAATTGAGAAAAAGCATTTCAAATAGTCTGAAAAGCTAGCACAGACCCATACAGATATTTAACAAAAGTGAGTTCAATCTCAAAGTCACTTCTACTAAAATCGTTATATAAAAAAATATGCCAAAATTGTTATATTACCGATTTTTATAAAATAATACCATGAGTTTTTTTTGTTTTTTTTTAATTTGTCAAAATATTTTTCAGGCTAATTTTTATCTTCTCATGTGTACCTCTGGCAGCAAGATTATTTTTTTAAAGTTAGCAATGCATTCATTCTATCCAAAATAAATTGGAAAAATTTGCATTTGTTTTCACTTCATCACAGATCAGACAATAAGAACGATCCTTACGAAATTAATTGCCTTATAAATAAGAAATTTTGAAATATCTATTCTATTCATCTTATGATATTTATTTTATAAAAATCGGTCGAGGTGGTACTCGGCAATATTTTCTTTCAAAACAGCGCACATTCGCTTTTGATAAGAAAATGTCAAAGTATATGGCGTCAAATTTGGACAAGGTTCACTTATGGCACAAAATGGCCTAAAATATCAACTTTATCATAAAACACCAAAAAGGTCTCAATTTGGTTCGTAAATGGTTCTACTTCAAAAGTCTAAATGCTAAATAAATCAGTTCTTTTCATAAAAGTACATAATATTCTCCAAAGTAAGTCCATTGGGGACATTTTATCAAAATATGATGATTTTGTGCATTTTTCAGACCTTAAAGCTTTAGAAATACCTCGGCCGCCACCTACGATCCAAAATGTGTTGTAACCAAAAGATTCCAATTTTGATATAGATTTCATCAATATAAAAACGTTTTGGATCGTAGATGGCGACCAAGTTTATTTATGTCAAAAACAATTAAAATAGTATTAGCACAAGTATTTCTATGTGAAATTTGTAATTTTTTGGCCCGATCTAAAAAACATAAAAAAATCAGGGCCAATTTTAACCCTTCGTGAACCTTCTCCATTGTCTATTATGCATGTTACGTTTTGCGACAGGTATTGCGTAACGTCTTAAAAATCGGCCTAAAATCGGCCCATTGCACAGAAAACGTTAAAGTAAGCAACTACTGTGGACTCTAAACAATATTGTATGTAATCAACTTAAAAACATTCAAAATGTAATACTGATCAATATTTTTTTTTGTTCACACATCGTGGTCAATATAATGGAATTTGATGCGATTTTCATACTGGTCAGTGAGACATGTGAGAGTATTTGGGAAATACATCATCTAATGTCTCCTCGCATGTACCTGTCTCAATGGTCACCAATATTGCTGTTCCTCTGCTTGAAAATTTTTCTAATCAAAATAAAAAGACTGTTCAAAGACTGAAATGGACCCAGATTGATGAACAACTGTACCAGGATACCATCTCAGAAAATTTAACTGACATGGGAAGACAAAATAACCTCAGAGAACATTAAAACTCTGACAGCTATTCTGTTTAAAGCTTCACATCTGGCAGTCCCAACAAAAATGACCAAGTTAAAAGTTCCAAAACGGAAAGCCTCGCCGAAAGTCAGGAAATATCTCAAAACCTGCAAACAGCTCTATGCTAAATGGAAAGCTCTGGGCAAACCAGAAAATCATCATAGCAAGCAAGATCTCAAAATTAAAAAGAAGAAACTCCGTAGTCAACAAAGACAAGAACATGCAACTGACAGGAGAAAGATATATGAGCAAATTATGGACAATCCTTCATCTGAACTCTTCTTCAAACTCATTAATAGAAATAAATCAAAATCTAAAACGGAAACATCTGGCTTGGAAATCGACGGTAAATTTGACTTCTCTTCCCAAAATCAAAGCCGAGCTTTCGCAAACTGCTACCAAGATCTCAGCCTTCCAAAAGAGAACTCATATGACAACGTATATCTGGATCTCTGCCAAATAAGACAGAAAATAGTTGAGGAAACTTTCAGTCTTTCGTCCCTCTTTTTCAGTCAGAATATGCAATCAATTGACCCATATACAGAAAAGGAAGTAAAACAAGCAATTGAGTACTTAAACACGGGAAAATTAGCGGACGAACACAGGATCTGTGTAGAACATCTAAAATATGCTCAACATACCGTGATACCAGTGCTGACAAAAAAATTCAATAAAATCTTGCAGGAAAGATTAGTCCCAGTTGACTTCAAATCAGGAATCTTGACGCCAGTCTTAAAGAAGGAAAAAATCAATCTCTGGTTAATAGTTACCGTAACATTACCGTGACTCCAGTACTTTCTACACTATACGAATTCAGCATTCTTGGCAAACTCTTTATCAACTCCGGTACTGACTTACAATTTGGATTTACTGCAGGTCTTTGGCCACTCTTCGCAAGTCTCATAATCTCAGAGTGTAAATGTGAAATAAGCAGTGCATTATCCTTATATCTTGCTTTTGTCGACGTTCGATCAGCTTTTGATGTCGTTCAATATACCATTCTTCTTGACAAGCTTCTCGACCGTGGAACACCCTGATATATGGTTACTAATCAAAGACTTCTACAACGGATTACCTCCAAAGTTAAATGGCAGGGAGAATTCAGTGACAGCTTTAACATCCAACAAGGAGTTAGACAAGGAGGTATTCAACCCACCTATAAAAAATATTTGTTGAAGATCTTCTCAAAGAACTGGGAGAAAACTCTTTAGGCTTTATATTAGGCACAATATACTGTGGTGCACCAACGCGTGTTTAGTTGTAGCACTACTGAGCTCAAATCCAGAAGAACTTCAGGTGATGCGTAACATTCTACAACGATACGCAAATCAACATCAGTATACTATTCATCCAACTAAATCCAAAATTATCCCTTATAAAGCATAAAAAAAATCCCGAGCCTTAATCATGGAACATGTCAGGAAAGGTAATTTCTGCTTCTGAAGAAACTGTATATCTGGGTATAAAACGAACAGGTAGAAAGGAATGTGATATCAACATAAAGGAACGCATCAAATCTGCAAGAAAAACCAAGTATGCTCTAATGAACTCAGGTCTACATGGAACCAACGGCTTAAATCCCAAAATCTCCGTTACAATATACAAAAGCTATGTATTGCCTAGACTCGTATATGGCTTGGAAGTCCTCACTTTTGCCAAAGCTCAAATGGAACTATAGGAAAAGTTTCACAAAGAAACTTTTAGATCCATATAACAGAGCGGCTATTCCTGTCATTTATTTACTATTGGGTGTCCTACCTGTAGAAGGAGAAATCCACAGAAAGAAGCGGACTCTCTTACATGCAATTCTGTCTTGCGACAACTCTAAATTAAAGGAAAATCTTAAAAGACAAATATCTGTCAGTTCCAAAAATCCTAAAAGCTTCTTTCATCAATCAATATTATTGCTACAACAATACAACCTGCCAAACATTCTTGACTCCAGTAGAAAACTGCCTTCAAAAGTTGCATGAAAAAAAAACTTGAGATCCACAATCAACAAATACTGGACCTCTTAACTACTAGAAACGGCAGATACAAAATCCTCATTGAGATTCCTTAAAACAACCAGCTTATAGATATGTATTGTTCACCAAGTCTGGGAATTCGCATCACAGAGCTAATTAGTCGTACGGAAAAGCATTAGCAAAGCTCGTATGCTCATTGGTATAGGCCGACAAATACAAATTTAGACAATACAAGATAAATGCAACATGTCTGCTGTGTCATAGGGAGTACGAAGATTTAACGCACGTTTTAACATTTTGTCCAGCTTTAAGGGAAACTCGTATGAAGTATTTCCTTCCTCTCAAAGTCCCGGTCACAAATATCATAGGCTGCAAAGGATGGGAACATCTCTTTAACATCAACAAAAACATTGTAGCACTTTTGGTTGAATTTTCAGTTTTCTGCAATCTGCAAAACCTCAGCAAACCCCAGAAAATAAATATTGCGTCACTAACTAGAGACTTCTGTTACAAAATACATATCGGCCGCATACAGCTTCTAAAGAATTTAGAAATCAAGTGAAATTCAAATGGAATTATGTGAATTAAAGGAATGGATGTTATAGACGATGAACTTTAAGGTTTCTATGTACTTAATCATGTTAATCTAAATATCTATTTTACATATGTTTGATAAGATGGTTTTTAACCGGATTTTTGTGACAAAAATGTCGGTTATTGATTTGGGGATGTACGGCGGGCGGTCGGTCGGGCGGGCGGCAACCAAATGTTGTCCGTGCATTTACTCATGAACCGTTCACCCCAAGCTTTTAAAATTTTAATATGTTGTTACTGACAACAAAATGAAGGTCAAGTTCAAGAATGACGATTTTGACTTTTACCGTTCAGGAGTTATGGTTCTTGAAAGATTGAAAAATGGCGTTTCCAGTCGTGTCCGTGCATTTACTCATGAACTGTTCAACCAAAGCTTCCCAAATTTTAATATGTTGTTACTGATGACAAAATGGAGGTCAAGCTCAAAAATGACGATTTTGACTTTTACCGTTCAGGAGTTATGGTTCTTGAAAGATTGAAAAATGGCGTTTCCAGTCGTGTCCGTGCATTTACTCATGAACTGTTCAACCAAAGCTTCCCAAATTTTAATATGTTGTTACTGATGACAAAATGGAGGTCAAGTTCAAGAATGACGATTTTGACTTTTACCGTTCAGGAGTTATGGTTCTTGAAAGATTGAAAAATGGCGTTTCCAGTCGTGTCCGTGCATTTACTCGTGAACTGTTCAACCAAAGCTTCTCAAATTTTAATATGTTGTTACTGATGACAAAATGGAGGTCAAGTTCAATAATGTCGATTTTGACTTTTACCGTTCAGGAGTTATGGTTCTTGAAAGATAAAAATATGGTGTTTCCATTCATGTTGTTGCATTTACTCATGAACCATTCGACCTAAGCTTTTTCAAATTTTAATATGTTGATACTGATGACAAAATGGAGGTCAAATTTGATATTGACGATTTTCACTTTCACTGTTCATCAGTTATGGTTCTTGTGATATTACCAGGACACAAATAAATGTTAATAAATCCGGTTTGCTGTCGTTGTGACAGCCTCTTGTTAGATTTTATGTCGACAAACATGTACATTTTCTAATCGTCTGATTATTTTTCCATCTCCAATTGATTGGTATTTTTATCTCTTAACCATTCAACTATATGTACAGGGCACGTCTACTGGACCATTTTACGTTATTTTATTAGGTTTTTTCCACCTTTCCGTGTGGAAAGACCTATTGATTTTCTTCTGATTATTTTTTTTTTCTTCCGCCTATTTTTTTTCTTGTGGTGTAAAAATGTTTCAAAAGATGTTGTTTAGTTTTTTTGTATATGATATCATAGTCTATACGCTTTTGAAACTGACGCTTTTTAACCGAACACTTTTCTTTGTAAGAATTATCTCGCAAACAGATCTTGTTATCAGATCTCCTCCGCAACCGTAAATGAAAGCGAAAAATTTTTTTTTAAATTGCTCGTTATATCCTCAGTTAGGTTTTATTTTGACCGAAGCTTTAGGAAGACCCCATACTAGAGTTATTTCCCCTTTTGTATTGAAATAAATTTGTAACTAAAAAACCATAAGTGATAGAGGCCTAGGGTCTTTTGATTTGAGGTCCTTGGTCCAAAAAAATGAAAATGAGGTCAAAGGTCAAGCTCAAATTTTTGATTTTAGCTTGTTTTCTCTTATTTTCAGAATTCATGCAAGATATCGACAAGATATTTTCAGACAATTGTTAGTTGCGACATTTTGTAACACGTAAATTTTACTTAAAAGGGTATGAAATTGAGCTCAAGGTCATAGGTAAATTTAACGTTCTAAATTTTGACCTTTGCTCTTTCCTCTTATGCATACATGATAAAGCCATGGGACTTTTTGCAAAAGGTTGCAAGCAATGTGACCTTGAAAAAGCCAACCGGAAGTGACCTTTTGTAAACCGGAAGTATCCATTTGTTGTACTAATTTAATGTAGAAGTATATAGAACCATCTATTTTTTGAAATACGTGTCAAGTAAACTATCAAAACATACCGGAAGTAACATCTTTTAAACCGGAAGTAAAAAATTATCTCCCTTATTGTGTATTAATGTTCATTAATTAAAGTTTATGTAAGTGTTTATTTCCGTGCAGCTGCCATTTGTATCTTTATCTCTTATTCTTGACTTATTTATGATGTCTGCAAATTGTTTAACCGCAGTGTTTTGAAATTCTACTTCGTCATGTTATCTAATAAATCAGACGCGTCAAACTGGAGGTCACTCCTTCCCAACATCGTCTACAGCTATTAGATATTTTCTTATAGTAGGAGTTGAAACTTTGTATAGGATAGATATACATGTTTATTTTTGTAACAAGTTTATTTGTATTTATTGAATATTTCAACTACACGTTACAAGTACCATCATTTAGAAATGTACTTAGTTACACGAACACTTTGTTGATCTTTAACGCTAATTTCAAAAGTTTTTTTCTATATACAACATTTTAACTGAAACCTACGCAGATGTAAACGAACTGCACAACAATACTTATTACGTCTATATTACAATTTTTGTTCGCTGTTAGATCGCGGAATATATTGTGGATATGACATTTGACGTTTACATTTTCAAATATTCACAGCTGAACATGCCTCTAAAGTACCTTTATTGATACTTAGTAAAGTAAAATGGATAGTGTGTGTGTGTTTTTATTCACATCTTAGTGCAATAACTATCGTTTACAATGTTTTCATTTAACGAATACACAATGTGTACTAGTATATGTAACATACAAGAACCGCTCGTCATTAAACAAGTTATATGGCTAGTAAGGGATCGATCTTCGGTCATAGTCGATTTATTGGTCGACTCATCGACTATTGCTGTAGAATAGGTGGATACAGTCGTGAAGATATGGATGGAGGCATACAGATGTTTTGAACAGTTCATTAAACTGGTATAAGTTTATTTTTCCAAGACAGGTCAGTTTATTGTACATTTTTTAATTTCTGAAGGCAATCTAAATGTGGTTCATCTTACTTGGCTATTTGAATAGTTACTAGATAAATACTCATATTCATTGCTTAATAATCGAAACATACAATTCAATTATTGATTACAATAATCAGCTTAAAAAGTTTCAGTGCACTTGATGAGTGTAACATATTTGGATTATCCTATTCAACAAAAAATATGAATGTTGTTACGGCCAGAAATCGCCTTTAAATTGTAGCCAACAAAAGACACAAACCAATAGTAAAATTTAACAATATTTAATATACAAAAGTTTACCATAGGTATTACACAAATATTACTGTTAACTTAACTGTCAAAATATGAGTCCAATCTGTTATCTTTATCTGTATCCGGAAATCTTTTGGAATCCAATTTGAATATTACGTTCACTACTAATGTCACAATCCAGTATGATGTTGTTTGTAGAATAAAAGTGTCAATCCAAATGCTGTGAATACTAATGTCTATCAATGTCTATGTCCAAGTTTTATTATGAGAGTTTAACTTTAGTGTCTGTATATATAGTGTTGTCATGGAAAATTCTGGAACACTCTATAATGGAACATTGTGGAAAATCCTGGAAAGTTACAACGGAAGTTTCTGGAATAACGTAGAAGTTTAAATTACGCATCTTTTATAAGGATCATTCTAGAAAGTTCCAATCATTCTGTGATTGTTCCAGTGATTCCTAAACTGCACAGTTATAAGATTATTTGGTAAACAACTATCAGGCCATACAACACAAATTAGGCCAACATAAATAAACATAATAATTACAATATCATAACACCTCCCCCCTTAAAAGAAGTTTTAGTGTAACAAAAACTTATCATGAATAATATGAACAAAAATACATAATATATACAAAGTGATTTAATAAGCTCTAGATAAAGCATCAGCTATTACATTATCTTTACCCTTAATATGTTTTACAATTACATCATATTCCTGTAACAATAAACTCCACCTAGTCAACCTCTGATTCTTGTTTCTCATTTTATGCATGAAGGTGAGAGGATTATGATCAGTATAAACAAGAATAGGATATACAGTGGGATTCAAATATACATCAAAATGTTGAAGTGCTGACAACATTGCAAAACACTCTTTTTCAATAGTTGAATAATTTTTCTGATGTTTATCTAATTTCTTAGAAAAATATGATATAGGTTTTTCAACATTATCATCTGTCTCTTGATATAAAACAGCTCCTATTCCTACATCGCTTGCATCAACGGCAAGTTTAAATTGTTTTTCAAAGTCTGGAGTAATCAGAACTGGACTATTAATTAAAAGTGATTTGCTATTTTCAAAAGCGTTTTGACAATTTTCACTCCAGATAAATTTAGAATCTTTTCGTAAAAGATGAGTCAATGGTTGAACCACAGTAGCAAAATTTGAACAAAATTTTCTGTAAAATCCAATCATGCCTAAATATCTCATAAGTTGTTTTCTATTTGTAGGAGGTGGAAATTTGGAAATAGCTTCCACTTTAGCCATAATAGGTTTTACTTGACCTTGGCCAACTGTATGCCCTAAATAATCAACAGTGGCCTGACAAAATTCACTTTTACCAAGATTAACAGTCAAATTTGAATGTGACAATCTATCAAAAGTATCATACAAATGTGTTAAATGTTGTTCCCAGCTATCACTACATACAATAAGATCATCAATATAAGCATAACAACAGTCTAAATCTTTTATAACATTATTGATCATTCTTTGAAATGTAGCTGGAGCACTTTTCATGCCAAATGGCATTACAGTATATTGAAATAAGCCATCTGGTGTAACAAAAGCTGATATTTCACGAGCTCTCTGTGTCAATGGAACTTGCCAATAACCTTTCAATAAATCAAATTTGCTCACAAATTTTGCTTGACCAATATTGTCAATACAATCGTCTATCCTTGGAATCGGATAGGAATCAGATTTTGAGACTGAATTTACTTTTCTGAAATCAGTCACGAAACGAAAAGTTTTATCTGGTTTTGGCACAAGGAGACAAGGAGAGCTCCATTCACTGTTACTCGGCTCAATAATATCATTGTCAAGCATATATTTAATTTCTTTTCTCATAACTTCAAGTTTGAGTGGATTGAGCCTGTAAGGATGTTGCTTAATTGGAGAAGCATCTCCTACATCAACATCATGACAAACAGCAGTGGTTTTGTTTGGCACATCTGGAAAAAGATTTTTAAAAGAAAATACCAAAGTTTTTATTTCTTCTCTACGATCAAAAGACAGATGTGCAAGTTTTGAATCTAAATTTGACCAAATTTCTGAATTTTTCAATCTAACTGTCTCTTCCATAGTTTTACAACTAAAAGTTGGTTCAATTACATCTGGTTTGTCATGATTATTCTCAAATTTAACCATGCCTAAAGTGGCAACTGGTTTACTATCACATAGTACATTAGTACGCTCAAAATATGGTTTTAACATATTAATATGACACACTCTATTTTGTTTGCGCCAACCTGGAGTTTTTACAATATAATTCAAATCATTAATTTTGCTCTCTATTGTATAAGGACCACAATATTTAGCCTGTAAAGGATGTCCAGGGACTGGCAAAAATACAAGTACCTTATCACCAGGCTCAAAAACTCTATCCCTGGCATCTTTATCATACCAAATTTTCATCTTGTTCTGTACATTTTTTAAGTTTTTCTGAGCAATTTGACAAGCAGTATACAATTTTTCTTTAAATCTAGATACATAGTCTAAAAGATTCAAGTCAGTATGTTCAGTAAGCCACTTTTCCTTAATCAATTTTAACGGTCCCCTTACAGTATGGCCAAATACCAATTCAAAGGGACTAAATCCAAGGGATTCTTGAACAGCCTCTCGAACTGCAAAAAGTAGAAAGTGAACTCCATCATCCCAGTCTCTGTCAAATTGAAGACAAAAAGTTCTAATCATGTTCTTCAATGTTTGATGAAAACGTTCTAAGGCACCTTGAGATTCTGGATGATAAGCACTTGATCTGTACTGAGCAATCCCTAACTGGTATACGACTTGCTGAAATAAACCTGACATGAAATTTGATCCCTGGTCGGACTGTATAGACTTAGGAAGTCCTACTAATGTGAAAAATTTGATCAAAGCTTTGACGATAGTAGGTGTCTTGATATTTCTGAGCGGAATAGCTTCAGGAAAGCGGGTAGATGTACACATGATTGTCAATAAATATGCATTTCCAGTCTTGGTCTTTGGTAAAGGTCCAACACAGTCAATTAGAATTCTGCTGAAAGGTTCGTCAAAGGCTGGAATAGGCAGAAGTGGTGCTGGTGGTATTTTCTGGTTAGGCTTACCAACAACCTGGCATATATGGCATGATTTGCAGTATTCTGCGACATCATTTCTAAGTCTGGGCCAGTAGAAATGTTGCAATATTTTTAGGCAAGTCTTCCTTATACCTAAGTGCCCAGCCAAGGGGGTGTCATGGGCAAGACCAATAATTTCTTGCCTATAAACTTTAGGCACCACCACTTGGTATAGCACTCTCCATTCCTCCTCTGGGGTGGCATCAGGAGGCCTCCACTTCCTCATTAAAATGCCGTCCTGATGGTAATAGCATTCGGCCACTTTGTCTGCTTCCTCCTGTGGTTGAGCTCTCTGGCTGAGCTGAAGAACCTCAGGGTCTTTATGTTGTTCTTCAGATAAATTCTTTCGGTCTAATGAATGGCTGTTAACGTCTGGCCATGGCATAATAACATTCTTGTTAACACTAGGTGGTCTTGTAATGGCCTTTTCTGAGCTACCAGGACCTTCAATGTCAGCTATAAAAGTGTCAGAAAGGTCCATGTAATCAAACTTGTCTTCTTGCAAATTCTGATTTTGTTGTTTTCTAGCCATCGCCCTAGTAACAACACAAGCTGGATACAATTCAGCATCATCTTCAGGTGATTTAACATCCACCACTGGTTCACTGGTAACAATTGGTTCAGCAACCACTTTGTTCCTAGCTAGATCATTTCCAAGCAATAATGTAACACCCTCTACAGGGAGATTAGGACGAACACCTACAACAACAGGTCCAGTTATCAAATCTGACTTCAGATAAATACGATGGAGAGGAACATCTATACAACCCAACTCTACACCTTGTAACAAAACGGAGGCACCAACAGAAGTCTTCTCGGACAAAGGCAACACACCTTCTAACAATAAAGACTGAGAAGCTCCCGTGTCCCGTAAAATCTTAATAGGCTGAAGAGTGGTATCATCAACAATAGAAATAAACCCATCAGACATAAAGGGTTTATATTCCTCCATGTAATCACAAAAACTGGACTTAAAAGCCTGACGCGCAGGGCATTCCAATGTACTGGTAATATAAGGTGTCGTACAAGCACTGGTCTTCGGCTTATTATCTCGTTCATTCTTCTTCTGGAGTCTAAAACAATCAGCCATCAGGTGACCAATCTTCTTACAATAAGCACAAGTCAGTGACTTCTTCTCAAAAGTATCAAATTTTGGACTAGACATATTATAACTGGACTGACTCTTATTCTGTGGAACAGGCTTACTATCAGTATGCTCAGTGCTTTGATTTTTGTAATTTCCACTTGAAGTATTAACATTTTGACCCTTGAAACTTCTTTTATGTGAAAGGGTATAATTATCTGAAATTACAGCTGCATCATGTATTGTCCCAACAGTTTTGTCGTCTAAATGTGTTTTTAAGTCTAAATGAACACATTGTTTGAACTCTTCTAATAACATCAATTGTCTTAGGTTATCAAAATTGTTATCTGTTTTCTTTGACGTAAGCCATTTATCAAATAGATCTTCTTTTTCCCGAGCAAATTCCACATATGTTTGTGAATCAAACTTTTTATAAGATCTAAATTTCTGTCTATATGCTTCTGGTACTAGTTCATAAGCTTTCAAAACCTCCTGTTTTACCATATCATAATCAGAACTTTTTTCTGATGGAAGTGCGGAATAAATTTCAGCGGCCTTACCCTCAAAAACACTTTGCAGCATCGTAGTCCAATATGGTTTCGGCCATTTCAAATTATTTGCAATTTTCTCAAACTGTGGAAAATATTTATCAACTGTTTTTTCACAAAATTTCGGAACCAAACGTATATTTTTTGCTGCATCAAAATAATCTGATTTCGACTGGACTTTAGTGTTGCTTTCTTCCTTGACCATTTCAATTTTCATTTTCTCCATCTCTAGCCTTTCCTTCATTTCAAGTTCTTTTAACTTCATTTCAAGTTCTTTTAATTTAAATTCATCTTCTTTTTCCTTTTTATCCATTTCCAATCTTTCCTTCATTTCAAGTTCTTTTACTTTTATTTTCTCCATCTCCTTCATTTCCAGTTCTTTTAATTTAAGTTCATGTTCTAATTCAAGCTGTTTTAATTTAAAGGCATCTACATTTTCGACCTTAAGTTCAAGAGCCTCTTCACCTAAAATTTCTGCGTCAACTAATTTGTCTATAACCAAATTTTTTATAATTTGTTTTCTCATAGATACTTTAAAATTTAATTTCAGATGTTTAGCAAGCAACACTAATTCCTCTTTCTTTAAATTATCAAACCCCTCCAGGTCTGGCGTTTTCAAAAATTTACCGGCATCAAATGCCATTTTGTAGAATTTTGTTGGCTAATTATAATAAAAATTACTAAACAAATTTTGAATAAGACAATTCAGTCTCCCGGACGAGCCCCCAATTTCTGTTACGGCCAGAAATCGCCTTTAAATTGTAGCCAACAAAAGACACAAACCAATAGTAAAATTTAACAATATTTAATATACAAAAGTTTACCATAGGTATTACACAAATATTACTGTTAACTTAACTGTCAAAATATGAGTCCAATCTGTTATCTTTATCTGAATCCGGAAATCTTTTGGAATCCAATTTGAATATTACGTTCACTACTAATGTCACAATCCAGTATGATGTTGTTTGTAGAATAAAAGTGTCAATCCAAATGCTGTGAATACTAATGTCTAACAATGTCTATGTCCAAGTTTTATTATGAGAGTTTAACTTTAGTGTCTGTATATATAGTGTTGTCATGGAAAATTCTGGAACACTCTATAATGGAACATTGTGGAAAATCCTGGAAAGTTACAACGGAAGTTTCTGGAATAACGTAGAAGTTTAAATTACGCATCTTTTATAAGGATCATTCTAGAAAGTTCCAATCATTCTGTGATTGTTCCAGTGATTCCTAAACTGCACAGTTATAAGATTATTTGGTAAACAACTATCAGGCCATACAACACAAATTAGGCCAACATAAATAAACATAATAATTACAATATCATAACAATGTATTTTCTCTCGTTATATTATCGTTAGTATGCACCTTAAAATGATTTACTTTGAATTTACTATATCATAATAAATTTATTATTTTGCTACCCTTTATTGTTGCGGACGTACACATACAGGTATCTACTATTTGAGTAAGAGGCAACACTCATCATAATTATTAATTACATTCTTAATACTTCATCTCAATATATCATACATACACATTGACATGGCATAGAAGTGGCATACATTATCTGGATTTTGTATACGATGTAGATAACGAACTATGAAACAGAGAGTTGCATCAGGTTGTATACTATAGTTTTGTTCCCTGTTTCATAAAGCCCTTTACCATAAATGAGAAGTTTATCATGTAGTCATACACTATTTGTATTAAGTTCTTATCATATATTCTATGGCTTGGAATAACACTTCACAGCATATGTTCGGATCTTGGCTACAGTTAACTCATTTTCGCGTATACATTTTAATTATGTACAGCTTATGTTATATATATTTCCTTTATGATTAATGGTTCATATACGCATGCCCATTCACAATTATTTTTTATACTTTCTCCCCGATGTCACACACAACATTATTCACCTCATTTATCACAACTATAAAGAAAGGTATAATAGACATGTAAGTATGTAACGAGGAGTGATAAAGACAAACAAAGCTACAGCATCATCTTTTCTCAACACATGCATTGACCGTATCCATTTAATTTTGTCTTGGACAATTAAATACTAAAGAAGGAGGAAAGTTTGAGGAGTACAGATCTACGACGATAAAATACGGCGAACAAATGTTGATATTTCTAGCTTATGAAAATCACTGTGTTTTCTGCAATTACAACAATGAGTATATAGAAAAGAAGTTGTGTGGATGGAAATTGATAGTAATCGTCCCAGTCATGCAATATATATATAGATATTTATATTTATGCAGCTTGATTAACTATGATTATGTTTTATAGTTTAATAAAATATGCTATTTATACTTTGTTTTGAACAGTATTTTATTTATTTTCATATTTCGACTACGGGGAAAAACGTTTGGTGCTGATCTGCGATACTAATGACGAGTTTATTTGAAACAAAGAACTAACACCAATTGAACATGTTTAGTCTAGACACAGAGTTCATATAAACGGAACAAGATCGCTTGAAATCTTTCCTGATAATACGTTCATACATCAAAGTTTATTTACACAACACGACCATATTGAAAGGTTGTTTCTTCAAGAAATTGGTATCATAAACAGTTGTACATTGTTTTCTATAACCTATATCAACACAGTATGACATGCATTATTTCCTAGTGAGATCTGCTTATTCATCTAGAAAATTAGTATGACATGTTTTAACCAACTCAAGTGTGCTACGATAAGTGAATTAATTTTACAGAGTTTTTTTATCTGCACTTATATTACAATAAAGTAAAGTTATAATGAAACGTTTTCGGATACCTGCTTTATTCCGAATATACAGACAAAACTAATTGACTGTCAAAGTAATAGTTTTACATTGTTTTATCTGACTGCCATTTTGTTTTTATCAAAGAGTAATTATTCATCAACGTATTATAAATCATATTTGTCTATAAGATCAGTTGTATACATTGGTTACAGCAGCATTTAGCTTTACATAAAGCACCATTAATATTTAATTCAAAGATAGTTTTAATGGTTTTTAAATCGCATATTCAAATTTGGGTGCGTCGGACATCTGACGGAACACCCGTTAAATAATAATTGGAAGATAATTTTTTTTTTATGTTTATTATCAAACTCTATTTTTAAAACGAATGTTTTTTGCCGTACACATAACTATTTTAGCACAATCACTATCTCGGAATAATTTTTGGGATACTCTATGCGTTACAAGGGCAGCATGTATGTGTAACACTTTTCGTTTGGGCAATGTAATAATGGATTTTACCCATTCTTTACTTGTCACAAAATTATTACCTGAGTTCTCAGGTAGCCCTCTCGTCGGGTGAACGAATCATTTGTTTGTTCATTTGACAGTTCTTTTGGATACATGTTTTAGTGTGCAAATGTTTTTTTCACTCGAGGTTATCCGTCTCAAGTTGCAAAGTGAGCCCATACCCTCTAAGCATGGGCTGGGCCAGCGCTCAACATGCAGGTATAAAATTTAAGAGTAGGTATTAATATATTTGAGTTACCTATGTTTGACATGGGATGGGCCAGCGCTCAACATGTCACGCGTACAGAGGTATAATATTTCGAAGTAACAAGTGTTCTTCGAATTATGCTTCAAGCTCTTGTCAATACTCTCTTTTAAAAGCTCTCTTTGCTATTAAGTTCACATTGTTTGAGGTTTCATTCAAAACTCTACGAGTTATGTTTCTGATAGATGTATAATCAAGCGGCTCGTAACTTTCTCCTTATGGTCTAAGTTATTTGAAGTCACATTTATACATCTACACTCTATCGTCTATTGCAGTTGCAGCGATAGATGCTCGAATAATCTGAATTTAATTTCTTGATTGATATATGTATTTTATTTATTTTTTAAATACATATCAATCATAAGCATGTTGCCCGTAACGCCAATTTTTATAATATTTTATATTTGTATTTATTGTGTTTTTATTTTGTTATGTATATATATTAAATATTTTTCATTTTTGATTTATTTTGATTTTCCATTGGATAATAATAAATTATTATTATTATTATTATTATTATTATTATTATTATTATTATTATTATTATTGATTTTCCATTGGATAATTATAAATTATAATTATTATTATTATTAATTATTATTATTATTATTAATTATTATTATTATTATTTTCTTAATTGAATTTACTTCATCAGTCGTTCTGAGTCTGTTTACATAACAGGTTTGATTAATACCACGGAGATGCTTCCAACATACATTTAATCTTAAATCAGCTGGGGGAAGGTCATTGTTCGTTCATATCTTGGATTGAAAGAAACACGGCACATAAATTATATTTTTTTGTATAGAAACCATATATTTTTGGAATCAGCGTTCAATAAGCTGTCATTTGACGCTAAAATTGACATTTAAAACCGAATTTTGATATTTCCATATAAAAGATATCCTTACTGGTGGAAAGACCATCAATGGTTCTCTGAACAATTGGTTTTTAATTTTATTTGTTATTTTTACCTTCGTCTTTTTTATCTTACCCATATTTTAATTAACTTTTAAAACTTAAAATAAATCTACGATTTACCCACTTTTGTAAATACTCCCTATTACCCAGTAAGAGGTATTTCTAAGATAGGAAGCTTATACATTAGAAAGAAAGAAAGAAAGAAAGTATAAGGCTACAAAACGGCTACAGATTTAATCCATCATTTACTAAAGACGAAACTGCCTGTACCAAGTCAGGAATGTGACAGTTGTTATCCATTCGTTTGATATGTTAGACATTTAGATTTTTGTCATTTTATTAGGGACTTTTCGTTTTGAATTTTACACGAAGTTCAGTATTGTTGAGAATTTACTTTTTGCCCTTGTAAATTTATTTAAGTAGACGTGGACTGATATCACTGGCTCCAAAACCGTACAAATATAGTTTCAAGTATGGACGTGACCTTTCTTCTTAATGTTACCCCATACTACAACTCAATCCACCTCATCATGCTCCATGTGTTCAGGTTTATCATTGCATACGGACAAATATGGCTGTATTTACATGCCAAAAACTACTCTGAGTACAGACTTACCTGTGATGTTGGAAAAGTTTTAATGCCTGCCAACCACTAGATATATAAAGTTAAATGCATTTTGTGTTTCAAAAAGATAAAATCTCTTTTGGATTTTGATGAGCATTTTTTTTCCTTCATGCAAAATGTGTGAAAATGAAGGTTCATGTGGACCCTCTGGCTAAAATGGCCGTATTTTCACATCAAAATTTACTCTGAGTGCATCTGTAAAATTTTTAAGGCACATCATGCCCTGGATAAATAAATTTCAAATATGTTTTATGTTTTAGAAAAATAAAAACTTACCAGGATTATGCAGTGCAAATTTTGTTCATTCCTCCAGAAGGTGC
Organism: Mytilus galloprovincialis; assembly: GCA_037788925.1. NCBI lineage: Eukaryota > Metazoa > Mollusca > Bivalvia > Mytilida > Mytilidae > Mytilus > Mytilus galloprovincialis. The sequence continues at coordinate 53,878,354 of CM075332.1, forward strand.
CAAAATAAACTAAGTTCGGAAACAGGTTTGAGAACCTTCCCACAGGTAATAATTGAAGTGAGGTGTATATATAGGTGAGTTAAAGAGTTTATCTGAGTCAGCGAGTGGACAGTATCAAAGTAATTCATGTGTTTGTTTATTTTTACACCTTCTGCAGGAAGGGAAAAACATGCCCATCAAAAACCAAGAAAGAAGATTTCATCTTTCTTAAACACAAAATGCATTTAACTTCATATATCTAGTGGATGCAAGGCCTTAAAAGTTTCCAAACAACACAGGTAAGTCTGTACACAGAGTAGTTTTTGGGGTGAAAATAACGCTATATTTGTCTATTTGTTATGATTGATCTACAAAAACAGGATACTAAATAATTACCTCACTTTTATTTTAACAGGGCCGTAACTATATGTAGGAAATTTCAAAACCGAACGCTTGTCTCCATGTCAAATTGTGTTCACGGCCTTGCAAGGAGAAAGTTCTGTTTTCCCTCAGACTTATAGCCCTGATTTTTCGGGATCAATGTTTCTTATTTATTTGTCTTTTGTTCATTGATTGCCCTTCTGTATTCTGTTAGTCTTGTATTCCTTTTGTAATCTAGTAATTTTGTTGTGAACTTGATCATGAGTTTGAAAAAAACACAGCAGCCACAGACTTAACTATATATATATGTGAATTCCATTTTTGCTTTATCATGCACATTGGTCTTTTGATGTTGTCCCTAGAAACTTCAGTCTTGCACTGAATTTATACATTTTGCTTTGAGACCAAAATAAATATTGCCAAAAAATTATTAAAACAAAACTTCATTTTCAGATTATGAAAGGGTCTTCGGAAAACCAAGAAAGCATGATTTAGCATCATTTGTTCTATAGCTTCTTGAGCCTTAAGTGGCTCCAAAACCCTTCAAAAAATATTTTGCCTCTCTCCGCTCGGCATCGTATGTTTCCTAATACATTTCAAAGTGCCTAGTTATAACAAAACTTTAATACTATATATGTATGCAATAAATGTATATGCAGTTCAATGAGTTGCAAATTTAAAAGATTCATTTCTGCAGAGGGGATGGTTAATGTAATTAAATGGTACATAATGACTTGACTATACTATATGTATTATTTATAATAAACAAATCATTTAAAAATTGTATGTTTTCGAATATCAAAAATATACTTGTGAAAATGAATAATCAGTCCCTTGCTTTAATGAAAATGAAAAATCTTGCTTCAATAGTGCAGAAAATGAATAATCTGTCCTCTTAGTTTACAAAAATATATAACCGATCAAAAACAAATCCTCCTGCCCCCCCCCCCCCTCCCCGAATATCAAATGGTTGTCCCCTTATCACATATTGAAATAAGACAGACACTGTTGACGACAAAATATTCTCATTTCATCAGTTCGTATTTTATATGTTTTTGTAGAGTTTTCTGATCCTCTCTTTTGACTTTGCGGTTTTTCAAAATATCTCCGAGATGAGTGTGATGTCGCATTGAACAGCTGAAGAATTAATGTTGCGACTCATTTTATTATTCATCTGACGCTACCTTAAGTTTTTCACATATTTCTTAGTAGTGTCGAACACTTTTGTATTGAAATATTTCTTGTTCTTCATTTGTTTCAAAAAATCATATCATCTTATTGAAAAGCAGTTCTTGGCCTTCTCATTTTGGTTTTGTTTTTTGCCAAGTTAGGCACAATTTATTCCCATGGTATTGATACTTATTTCTTTGTTTTTCATTGCACTATTGAGCGGTGATTTGACTACGAAGATTCATGTTCAATACATATGCCGCTGATCCGGACAGTGGCTAACTGGTGATGAAATCCAAAATAAATCGATCAGAACACAGTAATTAAAGTGTTTCCCTATGCCAGTTGGGAGTAAAGCAAACACATCTTTGTGAAGTTGTACAGATTGATAGCATTCACCTTTGTACAAGCTTAAGCGGGAAGGTTATATTTCTTTTGTTTAAAACAATTAGTAAAGCATGGTGAAAGAGTGTTTCTTACATATTGGTCGTAACGTGTCTATGTATTTATGTATCCCTAATTTAGAAATGTTTACGTTTGGGATTTCTAATCAAGATATGCGTATTAAAGTTCTATTGTGTAATGCAATGCCGACGACTGAATTCCGTCATTGGTGACCAATTTTAAAATTCAATATAATCTACCGAATTTCTTGTTTCTTACAGCGGTTTCAATTTGACATATAAAGAAAACAAAAATGGTTTACTAACATTTAATGTGATTATTTTTAGTAAAAAGAGGTATTATTATTTATTTATTTAATTTACTTTGCTAAATTTGAAACTCAACCAATCTTGGTTTTTTTGGGGTTTTTTTTGTATATCATCTAAATCATTAAAAATAAACACTTCACTTCTGACTTCTCCAAATGCTTGTTTAAAAATACAATGTGCAATCTTTAACAGTCTTCTCGAAAAAAAAATCCATACAATAAATTGCTCCAATTTCTACTGACAGACAATTCGTGAGCATCGTTTTGCGAATAGATTTGTAGTTCGTATATGATATGAATGTAATTGAACTGAGGATAATTTTTGGAAACGTCTTTTCCTTTTCTTCTTCTGTAGAAAACTTCAAAATACTTCTCAAATTCTCTTCGTAGGATGTGTTATCATTTATCTGTCAATTTATATTTTGCTTAAGCTTTTAATATTTAGACAGCTGTATTACTGAATTAAACCAATAGGTATTCACCAGCACCTTTCCGGACGCTCTTATGACATAAGTCAGTAACATATATTTCTAGTATAGACGTGGTTAATATATATAATAGGTTTTAAAAATGTGGTATAACAGCAATGTTTACTTAATGTTTTACATACGCAAAATAAAGATAACTTATAAAATTTTAATAGATACATGTACATGATGTATGATACATGACACAATTTAAGAAATAATTGGTTCATGCCATGCTCTATTCTTATAGGAATATTTTTAACTTTTGTACTTCGAAGAGGACCAAGAGTAGACGCTCGAAATGTCGCCATTTTGATTTGATGGAACAAAAATGTTAAAGAAAAATCAACAGTTTATCAATAAAAAAAGAACAGAATCATTTAAACTTACTTTTAGAATGTTTTTATTTAATTTCCTAGCGAGGAACACCAACAACCCAGTAAACAATCCAACGTTGACATTACGTTGTGACAACGTAATACTATCGTTGTGACAACGTAGTAAAATTACGTTGGTACAACGTAATTTTGTGAACTCCAAGGCACGTGCTGACAACCATCCACACAACGTTGGCACAACGTAATTTGTGACGTAATTTATTACCATCATAAAACGTTGTAACAACGTCACAGCACAACTATAAATGTCCCTTGTCCTCATTTAATTGATAGAATCAATGCAATTCCATTGAAGAATTATGTAAACAGGGTCTTTATTTTTTCTCTTGATCCGTTTTAAGTTGTAAATTTTTCTATGTGGGAAAGATGGACTGATATGTACTCTATTTCCAAACTGCCAGCTGTATATGAAATTGTCAAAAAGTTTTTTTTTTAATCTTTTTGGCAGGTTTCAGTGTGAAATGTATAAATATCTAGTTTTCCCAAAAATAGTTGTTTAAGGTTTATAAAGTCTTAAGTTTTTAACTTTTGCAATACTGAAGTACAAGAATTACACATTTCCATTTAACAAATGCAACTTTTCTTTCTTTTAACAGATAATACTTTTCAAAAAAAGGAGATTGTGTATGATGGGCAATAAGACAACCCTCTATCCTAAAATCAAATATTGATGATGTTAGCAATTATAGGTACATGTACAGCCTTCAACATGACATCTTGGTACAAATGTACATGCTTCAAATTCTGAATGTTTAGTGTTTCAGTGGCCTAGAATATAGATTTCACTATGATGGCGGAAATTCTAGAATGTAGGTTTCACTTTGACGATGGAAAACCATTTTTAATAAATTATTCAGAACTACAACAAACTACCACATTTACCTTTATATTTACTGAAAATTCATTCAGCTGGATTCACTACACGATTACAAGCTAGGAAAATTGGCCCAAAATCTGACTGTCTAATTTATAAATATATATATTCTACACAATTCATACACACTTCTAAAAATATCCCAAAATGAAGAAAATACCTGAAATTCAATTCAACTAACTATTGCTTTTTTTCCATTGACCAACTAGAGATAGTATAAAAAAGAAGATGTGGTATGATTGCCAATGAGACAACTGTCCACAAGAGACCAAAATGATAGACCCATCCAAAAGTTAAGACTTCTTTTTTCTTACAATGTACATGTAGCTACATGAACCAATAAAAAAAATAATAGTTTGTTTCTGAATTTTTAATTTTTATTCCAAATTTTAGTCTTGTGTTGGTTGTATACATTGTACATATCATTCCAAATGTTGGTTTTCTGCCCTATAATCAGCTGGGCAATTTGCGCAATTGTTTCTGCATACATGTAGTTGGTATTGGTAATGTTTTCTCCTCTAGCGCAGTGAATATAGTACACTGGATATGTAGGATGGCTTGTTTCGAAGCTAAGACATTTTCACATATATGTGGTTAAATTTTCGGAATACGAAGTGCGATTTTTTTTCACACAACAATTTCTTTGAAAATTTAATACTTTGAATACATTAAAAAACTCCATAGTTTTACATATTTATACTATGATCCTCTACTTTCCAGATCAACACAAATGGTAAAGCTCCGTCACTTTTTAAAAATGAAACATGTTCAATATCACTAGAGACAATTTTTGTTTACACACAACTTTTGTGTTCCTCATTTGATGGCGCATTAGTTACACATTTGGAGGCGCATTAGGAATATTGACCCAGCTGGTCTTGTGTTGGTTTCAGATCTCTGAAAAAAAAATCATAAATTATAAAATACAAAAAAATAAATTGATCCGAACTTATGAATTACAGCAGTTCTTAAAAATTATCCTGTGTTTAAACATAATCAATATTTTTTCTATTGCTGGTCCTATAATAAACTGCAGATTCATAATTATTTTGTGTTGTTACTGAGATGTTTGTATCTTTGCCAATTATACACATTTTGATGATGTATGTTAGAAATTTAACACAATTTCAACAGTATATAATTATTCATAACTTATGATTAACCTTTGTTCTTATTTAAAAAATAAATTTGTTGTTAAATTGAACATGTGTTAATAAAATTATGTCTGTTCCAGAAAATACTATGTCCGCCCCTAAGGGACAGCCCTAAGCCCTTTTAAAAAAAAAAATCCCAGCACCGACAGAATTAAAAATTAATAAGAACAACACTCCCTTTGCATTTTGGTATTTCATACACAACCACCCCCAAATAAAATTTAAGAAAGGAGCTTTCCCTGGGGGAGAGGGGACATAATATTTTCTGGAGCAACCAGTGGTTATTCTACAAATAATAATGAGTCGAAATAATTAATAAAGGAAGTTTGGTTTCACAATATTGTCATTTTTCAATTAATTTAAGATATGCAAAGGATTCTACCTTAATAAATTTAGAATGTACATCGATACAACAAGACCTCATAGCATATGCCAATGAACGCAATCTATAAAATCAACAAATTATAATTTGATAAATAAAATTAATATAAGAAGAATGTGTCCATGAGTCACAAATGATCTTATCAAACTTAATTTAAAGGACATATCTAGAGAACAGTAAAGCAGATGCTCTCCAAATTCAAACTCTGTGTTTTATGATAATAAGCGTTGTGTATTGGTTGCATAACATGTGGTTTAGGCAAACTTTAGATAACAGAATCCAATTTTGAGTTCAATGTACATGTATGTACGTACAGTACAAGAGTTAAACTATATCACTCAGTTAAGGAGGACATAAAAAAAGCTGATCAACTGATGTTTACCTTTTTAAAATCTTGGTCCAAATTTTTGAGCTGGTGCATGCTTAACTGTTACATGGTTACTGCAATGATTTCCTCAGCCTCCGACACATTGGATCTGTGGATTTATGTACAAGACTCTGGAAAAAAAAATTAAAAATACATTTAATTATCTTTTATATTCTTCTGTCTGTTTCATATAAAAAAGAAGATGTGGTATGATTGCCAATGAGACATATCTTTACAAGAGACCAAAATGACACAGAAATTAACATTTATAGGTAACCGTACGGCCTTCAACAATGAGCAAAGCCCATACCGCATAGCCAGCTATGAAAGGCCCCGAAATGACAATGTGAAACAATTCAAACGAGAAAATTCACCGCCTTATTTATATAAAAAAAAATGTATGCATGTTAGTCCAACAAATCTTTAGAACAAAGTGACAAATTTAAATGCATTCCAAAATGCATATGTTTTATGATTGATTACAACATTGTTTCTGATCACATATTTAGTGATTGTACATGTAGCTCATCATTGATAAATATGTAGATTTCATACTATAAATTGTACAGCAAAAAAGATGTCCCTATGTACTCTTTTTTAACACCTGTAAACTGGTTTTACCCTGAAAACAAGAAAATTTTACCCAACTTACAAGGCTAGATCCTAGTCTAAATCATTATGACACTTTCAAGACTTGGAAGGCTGTTTTTTATTTTTTCTGGGACGCCTTCCTACAATGACATACGACAACTTTGATGGCTATCTTAATTTTTTTTTTGTGACGCCTACGTTTGTGTATATTTTACAACATCTTTATTGGCACAATTGTCTATTTCCATGTCAGACCCAGTGATACAATGATTGATCGTTTGTTGATCAACATCCTGTGGCAAATATTTCATGCATGTTAGCGACGACCCCCAGTGATATATGCAGTATTATCATTAATAGGCCGAGTTGGTAATATGCCAAGTTTGAAATGTGCGGAGTTTGTAATGGACCCAGATATCTAAAGTGCTGAGATGTTTAGCTTCACATTTTCTGATATTGATAACATGGATAAGACTTTTATGCTTCAATGATTATCAAAAAATAACAGAGCAAAAGACACTTGTAGCCTTAATATATATGGATAGTAGCTCTTGTCACAGATAGAAAACAAGTACTTGTGGCTGTGCACCCCTCCCCCTTTTTTTACTTTCTACAGTTATTACTTATTATTAATTGCATATATCTTCAGAAACAACACAAGTTAGTCAAGCAATTTGATAAATGGATTCAAATAACACACATTATGGCTAAAATATCTTGTATCAGTGCAATATATTGACAGTATAAGAAAAAGTATCATATTTCAACACGGTCACGTATAACAGACTTGAAAGAGGCGCCCAACACGGTAACAGCTGTTTTATTTTCATTAATCAAACTTGTTTTTATCATGGAGAACCTATTTGGTGTAATGTGCAATCATTATTTTACCTTTTTCTTTGTTCTGGAATCTGGATCAAGCTAAATTTCCACTGCAAATTTCTCACTGTTTTCAAAAATCAAGCGGCAAAAGTGCGCATGCTCAGACTTTTCATAGTATGCAGCGGCAAAACCCCGAGTATTGCTGAACGTTACACTAATCAAATCGTAAAAAACGATCTATGAAATCCAAGTGATAAATGATGACAAAATTTTAATGATATATATTAAACAATAAATATTCATATAAAATACATATATTAGAACATTAAAATTGGATTTGTAATATTTTCTTTGACATTTTGGTGCAAATTATGTCTGCGGGAAAAAAGGGGGAGTTTTTTTTTTAAATCGAAAAAATCGTAAATATATTCTAGTGAAGGTGAATGATCGATATATCCAGGAATACTCATTATGACATACCCCAAAAATTCGTCCAATAAAACCAGATTTTTACAATGTATTCACTACGTTCTTATAATGTCGATACGACGTAACAAAATGTTACGTCGGATTATGACAGTTATAAGCACGTTGTCACAACGTAATAAAATGTTACGTCCTGACAAGGTAGTAAATTTACGTGAATCCGACGTAATTTTATAACGTCGTCTGTACGTCTGCATCCAACGTTGGATTTTTACGTTCCCACAACGTTGGTACGACGTAAACTCACGACATGACGTTCAGACGACCATTAACCGACGTCGGGAGTACGTCGTGTGTTTACTGGGAAAAGTGTCCATTTTGATCTCTGACGTTGTTCAAAATTCATCTGACGTTGCAATTTCAATAGTGACGTCAGTCACGTGCAGCCCATGTTCTATTCGAATTAGAACATGCCTTTGTACCCAAAGAACGTCATATTAGAATAACATATAACAGATACATGTAATATATAATGCAATAAATTTTAAAAGACTAATTGTTGTCAATTAAGAGCTTTCTTCTTCTGTTCTCCTGGAATTGGTCTCCTTAAAGCTTCCTTAATCTTTGTCACCAATATCAGCTTCCATGCTTGTAATTATTCACATAACAGGTGTAAATACCGAAGCCTTCGTATCAAAAGGTTTTTGTTGTTTTTTGCCGTTGCAAGAATGAAATCTCCTCAAACATTCAAATATAAAGAGTTCAGGATACAGCAGTTCCACAATATGCTTTGCAAAATTTACCGTGCCAAATCATGATTTAAATTTTCTGAGTAATTCATGTTGAGTTGCTGCAATCTCATATTATGTGGCGCTGGAATGGATTGAATCTTTGAATCAAGGACTTCAAATATACACGATGATGGTATAATTCTTAGAGTTATATCCCTGTTTGGTGGTACATCTACGGATGGTGTATTGAATTGAAGTTGTCTTGCAATAGCGGATTGAAATCTCCTTGGCGTTAGTCTATTTGTCAAGATCTTGAGACAACGACACGTTGTTCAGAACTTGCAACTTCTGTCTTAAGCTCAGTAATCGTGGCTTACATCTGGTTACCAGATTAATACTTGATATACGTATAGGTTTTTTTGCATCAAATACTCTTTGGAGAAACACATATCTGACTTTTCTAGATATGCAAATCCCAGAAGGGGTCGGACACATTCCCTTACATTGTATATAAATTAATTGTCTATACGTCCTTTGCAAATTGTGATTCTTTATTTACTGAATTTGGCGAAGAAGATGGAACTTTTTTTTTTTACTTAAGTATCTTCAATTTTACGATCTATCAAAAGTGAAAAAAAAGAGGTGTCATCTACTCCAAGTCAAATATCATTGATATAAATAGAAAAAAGAAAGGGTGCCAAGACTTATCCCTGAGGAACTTCAGCCTGTATACTCTTAAGAGGTGATAAAAAAAACCTTCTAACACTACATTTCGTTGACGCTCTGAAATATAGTTTTCTATCCAAGATAAAAGGTAGGGGTTGTCTGAGGTGGATATGAACCTCGTTAAGTGGCAAAACGTTTGCTTTATCCAAAAATTTATCTCTTTTGGATAAAGTGCAGTTGGCAAGATACCCCATAATCAACAACTAATAGGCAGACAATGCCGTGTCCAAATGCAAGTGAAAAGGCTTGACTTCAGGATGAAGCGAATTCAACGGTGCCATGCATATGAGAGGCATTCCTGCGACGATTCTCTGTTTTGGACCAAACAGAGTGAGAAAGACGCAGTCTATCAGCATGTTTAGAAAGAATCAAAGATGATAAAACCTTGTCACATTTAGGAATTAATTTATCCAAAGTAGAATCAAAGATATCATAATCTTGAGAACGGAACTGCTCAGTAAATGGGGCAAGACCAAAACCACACACTTGAGAAAATTAGGACTCATGAGCAATAATCCAAGTATTGATGATCTGAAGAGAAGTAGACATAAGCTTGGATTGTGGAAAGCTAGTATATGACCTTGAGAAACCTCGAACGTACAGATAAGTCTCTTGGTGCTGGGAGACGATTTAAATGGTACCATGTTGACGTCTCTCTAAATGTTATAAAGGATTTGAAACCGGTTTTTTCTAGCAGAGTGTTGGCTGGTGGTATAAATTTCTTCTAAATATCTGAAGTACCATGTCAGGACAAGTTTCCTATTGGAATTTTAGACCAAAGTGGTCATGTTGGCTTGACTAGCTTGTGTAATTTCTCTTGGATGGATTGTGAAAATCTACTGTTGTTTGGCAAAATTTTCATAAAAAAAATCCGAGAGTTCTTCATTCACTTTCTTCAAGATTTTTTTCCCTAGAGTAACGAATTGGTTTTGGTTTTTTTGGCGGATCTTGTTGCGAAATCTTCCTCTTTAAAGTAAGTCGGAAATTTAAATTTCATCATTTAATGAATCCATGCATGATATTCTCTCCGCGATCAATTCACTTAATGCATCGGCATCTCGATCTCATATGGAAATTTTATCAAGAAGAGTCTCAAAGTAATTGATAACTTTAATACCTGTCAATATTTCAGTTTAAAAAAAAATTATAGATGGCATGTAATATTTTTCTACCTCTGCCAGTGTTGATAAATTTAAAAGATATAAAGCAAAAAATATATGCCAAACTCAACTTGAATTTGTAGTGCTGTGTAACCGTTGTTTTCAATGAGCCCATACATAATATGTGCAAGGCAGGTAAGTAAAAAAGTTTCTCGAAAGTTAACTTTGTTTACTCTTCATGTGTGTTCTGCTGCAAAAGTGTTTAGTTTTCATAATTGAATTCCGAGAGAGCCTACTGAAAAAATGCAATGCTCATATCATTTGTTACTTGATACGGTAGATATTCTAAACTTTCCAAGCTAAAATTTTATACCATGCTTCGTTCAGTATCATATGTTGACCTTTCCCTGGATGGGATTATGCAACTTCATAATAATAAATAGTGCTCTTTTCAACCTTACTTCCTGTAGCATCCCCGTAAACTACACTATCTTTTTTCATATCTTCACATTTTTATTTTTATTCAGGTCTGGTATTTCCATTAGATAAAAAAAAATATCAATAAAATTGAGAATGGAAATGGGGAATGTGTCAAAGAGACAACAACCCGACCAAAATAAAAAAAACACAACAGCAGAAGGTCACCAACAGGTCTTCAATGTAGCGAGAAATTCCCGCACCCGGAGGCGTCCTTCAGCTGGCCCCTAAACAAATATATACTAGTTCAGTGATAATGAACGCCATACTAATTTCCAAATTGTACACAAGAAACTAAAATTTAAATAATACAAGACTAACAAAGGCCAGAGGCTCCTGACTTGGGACAGGCGCAAAAAATGCGGCGGGGTTAAACATGTTTGTGAGATCTCAACCCTCCCCCTATACCTCTAACCAGTGTAGGAAAGTAAAAGCATAACAATACGCACATTAAAATTCAGTTCAAGAGAAGTCCGAGTCTGATGTAAGAAGATGTAACCAAAGAAAATAAACAAAATGACAATAATACATAAATAACAACAGACTACTAGCAGTTAACTGACATGCCAGCTCCAGACTTCAATTAAACTGACTGAAAGATTATGATTTCATCATATGAACATCAGGCACAATCCTTCCCGTAAGGGGTTTATCAATGTTTTACGGCCATCGTATGATACTCTTCCTCAGTCATAATAACATTCCATCATTACCGAACTGAACAAAGAAATAACACGACGGGTGCCATATAACGGTGCAGGAAATGATTACCCTTCCGGAGCACCTGATTTCACTACGCATTGTTATTTCTTATTTATTATTTATAAGTGTCCTTTGGTTTTGTGAGTCTTTGTTTACTCCTTGGTTTTGATTGTTATTATAAAAAAGAAGATGTGGTATGATTGCCAATGAGACAACTATCCACAAAAGACCAAAATAACACAGACATTAACAACTATAGGTCACCGTACGGCCTTCAACAATGAGCAAAGCCCATACCGCATAGTGAGCTATAAAAGGCCCCTATAAGACAATGTAAAACAATTCAAACGAGAAAACTAACGGCCTTATTTATGTAAAAAAATGAACGAAAAACAAATATGTAACACATAAACAAACGACAACCACTGAATTACAGGCTCCTGACTTGGAACAGACACATACATAAATAATGTGGCGGGGTTAAACATGTTAGCGGAATCCCAACCCTCCCCCTAACCTGGGACAGTGGTATAACAGTACAACATAAAAACGAACTATAAAAATCAGTTGAAAAAGGCTTAACTCATCAGATGGACAAAAATACAGTGGACGTGTTGTCTGTTAAGAGGTTGTCCTTCAAGTTCGATGTCTTTCGGGTTTGAAATCGTTTTTCAATTCTGGAATTGCCTCGCACAATGTTAGCTGGTGGTATAAATTCTGTGTAAATATCTGAAGTGCCATGTCAGGACAACTTTCACATTGAAATATTAGACAAATGCTGGTATGAATAGCTTGTGTAGTTTCTCTTGGATGGTTTGTGAGAATCTTCTGTTGATTGACAAAGCTGTCATTTTAAAATTCGTGAGTTCTTCGTTCACTTTCTTTAAGATAGTTTTCCCTAGACCAGCAAATTCGTATCTTTGTCAAAATCGTCCTCTATTAGTAAGTTCTGATAATGAACTTTCTCAAATAAATGAATGCAAACATTTTCTTCAGTGTGTATGCTCTCCGCGCTCAATTTACTGGATTAATTGGCAGCACAGTCACATGTGTAGATTTTATCATTATTACTTTCCAATCAACATTCTGCTCAAAAGAACACAATGAACAAATTTTAAAGAATACTAAACAAATACATGCCAAAGTTATAGTTGAATTTGTGGTACTGTACGTAACGATTTTTTAAGGATCACATAACAACTGTATGCGTCTTATCCCACTGGCTGATGTGAATGGAATGGCTGACCATGAATAATAAATGGCAATTAATATTTCCTCTACCTCCGCCAGTGTTGATGAATATAAAAATGTACTGAACAAAAACATTTCAAACTCAAATCTGAATAGGTCGTGCTGTTTAACGATTGTTTTACAGCAGCCCATAACATGTGCAAGACGGGTATGTGGAAAAGATTCTCGCAAAGTTCTTTTGTTTTCTTTTCAGAAATGAATTCCGAGAGAGCCGATTGAATGCACGTTATGCTCCTATCGTTTGTTACTTGGTATGGTATAACTGCATTTGGATGTATATATTCGGGATTTTTTCAAGTTTTTAAACTGACCAAGCCAAAATTTAGCAATAGGGGTTGAGTATATTCAGAATACCATGGAGACCGATATCATATGTTGGCCATTCACTGGATTGTAGCATGCAAGTTCATAATAAATAAAAGTGCACATTTCAGCCTTGATTCAAAGAACCGTTCAAATAGCATCCCAGTAAACTACACTGTCTTTCACCACATAACTATTCTCCGTCCAAAACATTACATATAGTAGTACAATATTATATAATTCGATTGTCATTTTTCGAGATGATTTCAGCAGGCTTTCAAACTCATTTTCATCTAGTTTGTTGGTATATCTTAATTATGTTGCAATTTCTTGACGTGTTCTATGCGTATTACCAAAAGTTTCTTACCACATGTACCAGATCAACAATGTTTTCGATTTTTTAACGCTTTTAATATGGAAACTTAATGATATTTTACAGTGTACTACTTTCATGTCATCCATCAAAACCGGCATTTACTTCTACAATGTGTACATTCAAATACATCTTTACATCAAAAACTTCTTTGTTTGTTTGGGATTGTAATTGAAAATTGTAACTTTGTCACATTTGAACATATATATACAGTACGGATTTATACTTCTTAACCGGTTTAAAATATTGTGCTCCCACGTCCCAATCTTAATTTAAAGCACCTGTATTGCTGTTGTTTGCATATATTATTCCAAACTCTTATCAGTGCTGACCAAAAAACACCCAGCTTTTCCACACTTTTTTCCCAAAATATTAGTTCTGAAATGAATTCCAAACGTACTCTCTTTTAGACACTTATTAAAATTGCTTCCCTGATTTATCTGAACTACGTGAGTCAAAATTTAATAGAATAGACAACTTTTTAGTAAACCCGTTCTGTCGATGTTTCTATATATTATATTTCATTTTCATATTTAAGAGGCTAGCATTGCCATTCCGGAACACCTGATTTCATTCCCGGATTTTAGTGGAGTTCGTGTTGTTTCTTATTTATTAATTATAACTGTTGATGTAAATGTCTTTTAGTGTTGTGAGTCCTTGTTTACTCCTTGGTTTTGATTGTTATTGTCTAGGTCATTTTGTCTTTGTAAATAGTAACAAGTCTTATTGTTAACTATTAGTCCCCGAGGGTATCACCAACCCAGTAGCCAGTACTTCGGTACTTGCATGAAAATGCGGATTTTTTTGTGTTATTAAAATTTGCTGTTACACAATGATAGAAATTATTATAAATTAAGGAATGTATCTCCCTCATGCAAAGCTCTGATTCCTTTCACGGATTTGGCTATACTTTTTTTTTACCTTTTGGATTATAGCTCTTCATCTTTTATATAAGCTTTGGATTTCAAATATTTTGGCCACGAGCATCACTGAACAGACATGTATTGTCGAAATGCCCATCTGGTGCAAGAACATTGGTACCGTCAATTTTCTTACTACCACTGGGTCGATGCCTCTGCTGGTGGACTATTAGTCCCCGAGGGTATCACCAGCCCAGTAGCCAGCACTTCAGTACTGGCATGAAAATACGGATTTTTTGTGTTATTAAAATTTGCTATTGCACAATGAGAGAAATGATTATAAATTAAGGAATGTATCTCCCTAATGCTAAGCTCTGATTCCTTTCACGGATTTGGCTATACATTTTTTTACCTTTTGGATTAAAACTCTTCATCTTTTATATAAGCTTTGGATTTCAAATATTTTGGCCACGAGCATCACTGAAGAGACATGTATTGTCGAAATGCGCATCTGGTGCAAGAAAATTGGTACCGTTAATTTTATTATTGGGAATTATACCACTTGAATTCTTATTTTCTTGCGGGCATCATTTTCAATTTAGGTTCATGTACAGTCATGTCTTTGTTTAAAGCTTCTAAAAGTTACTGGACAAAATTTTATGGATTTTTTAATTTAACGTTCACTTGGATAGAAGTTATTTATAATTTAAGATTAACAGTAGCAGTTATTGGAAACATTTTAAACTTTTTACAACATAGAAATTCATTCCGATTTTTTTGCTTGTAAAAACATATTTATGGGAAAATTGCTCGCATTTTACAATAATATCTTTGTTTAGATCTTTGTCAAAAGCAATTCTATAGACTGCATTTTCTTTTTTGGTGTAAAATACAAAATCACATCATTGCTTTTTACAAATCTTCATCTGAATTTGGCTTTTTTTTGTTTTGTTTTTTTTTTGGGGGGGGGGGTACGCCATGAGGACGATTCCTTCAACTTTAGACAATTGTAATCATTAGTGTACATGTGATAATAACTATCTTAGTAGGCATCTAGAGGATTTAGATTCTGCTGCATAACACTGCATTTAATTTCTAATACCCCCTTTCTATATCAGCTGCATGACACTACTCCATCAGGGGCGGCTCCCATGAATGGAAATTTTACATACATATAAACCACTATATCAACTTGAACAGTTTTATGTTTTTTCTGGTACATTTCAAGCCCAAGATCATTTCTTTTACCAAAGTTAATTGGAGGACATAACATCTGCCTTAATACTTTCCTCAAAATATAATTGGTTGGTTTATCAGTAAATGAAAAGACCTAATGAAACAAAGACGATGTTCTTCTTATTTCCTCAATTTTAAAACTGATGTCATCTGAATAGATATTTTGCAAAAAACGTACCAATGATTTCCCTGCATTCAATGAGCAAGAAAAATTGAAAACAACACGTTTAATAATTTTATGCGTCCAAAGCGCTTTTCTGTATTTACCTTTAGCAGGAACGCTAAAAGCCAAACACTTGAAATCCGAAGATGTATAAGTACTGAAACCGTTGAAGAGCTATATGTTAAAAATATCTAAAATAAATAGCCAAATTCATCTAAAGCCAACTTTGCCTGAGGGAGTTGAAACCTTAGTTTCTTAATAATTTCAAAATTTATAAACGGACATTTTTAGAAAGGTTTGTTAAATCATGTCAGTAACGAAGTACTGACTACTAGCTGATGATACCCTCGGGGACTGATAGTCCACCAGCAGAGGTATCGACCCAGTGATGTGAAAAATTGAAAACAACACGTTAAATAATTGCTTGCGTCTGAAGCGCTTTTCTGTATTAACCTTCATCAGGAACACTCAAAGCCAAACACTTGAAATCCGAAGATGTATAAGAACTGAAGAGCTATATGTCAAATATACCTAAAATAAATAGCCAAGATGATAGAGCATCAGAATCGGAAGATTTTCAGCTTCTGTTTTATTCTAAAATTCATCACTCGGAGGGTCGAGGACTTATTATACAATGATGTATGTGCCTGCAAACCATTTATACCTGTATGCCTTTTGCAATTGTATGATGTTCAATAGTACTGGTTGGTTATAATTCTTTGTCACAGGTATTCTTTTCGGTCAATTGAAAGTGTCTTTAGTGATATCTAGTTCTTCAACTTCTATTAGCTCGGACTCCACCAACTGCAATTCTTTTATTGCGTAAATATAGAAAAACACATCATTGATTTTTACAAATCTTCATCTGATAATATCCAATGAGGCTTTGGCTTCTAACACCTGTTCTTAATCCAGGGACAATACTATCTATCTTCCCGTTAAGGAGTGGACTAATTTTTGAGTGTGTATACTCTAGCGTGAGTATCAGCTAAAAACCTTGAAGTGTTGACAGTTAAAATCAGTGCAGTGATTTAGATGTGGAGTAGTGTCGACACGCTGACGTCTTGGATAGCGTGTCGAAAATGTTCCACAGACGGGGAAGCTCGGATGTATGGAGGTATGTTGATAAAAAAATAAAAAAATATTGTAAAAGCTAGTTTCCATTTCTCATTGCAAAAAAAGGGGAAGGTTGTTAGCATTCCCATATTCATGTGCATGTTCTTAGTCAGAAAACTTGTAATTTAGTGCATATACCTTTGGTCGTTCAAATTCAGTATTTTGTAGAGATGTTTTCTGCAAACACATTTGATGTACAACAGAGCATGGATATAACATTTATTCATATATCTGTATTTGTGTTTATTTGATTACAAAATACATATGTGAAATTGAAACGTTGATTTTCAACAGGGATTTACCAGAAGCTAAAATAAAATAAATAACTAGGTACATAAGTATGACATTAGCATGATGTATTTATATGCAAAACATTTTTACAACACAGAGTTTTAGCTTGACGGATTGTCTTTTTCTACACTGGTTGATGGTGTATCTACTACATGTACATCCATTTGTGTCGTGCTAATGTTGAGCTTTGTCATGTATAGTTGATGCTTTTGTTGTTCAGTTAATAGTCTTTGTTGGTCAATTTCTAGTCTGAGCTGTTCTATGTGTAATCGCTGTTTTTCAACAGAGACGTTCCTTTTCTTCCTTCAACCTTTCACTTTCTATTTCTATCAACTGACAATCCTCTGGTGATGGTTAACTATATTTCCCCCTATGGAAGATAAGGCACCAGAAGAAAACAATTGCCACAAAAATTTTCTCTTGTACACCTTGCTTCACTAAATAAACAGTTATACATATCTGAAGATAATTAACAAAACGTCAAAATAATGAATAATACATGCATAGTTCCTTTATTTGTAAGGTCGACATGCAGATGGTCACTGCTCAAAAAGGGGGTTCGCAAGATCAATCGGTGTGTTTGATTAACTGAAATACTGAATAAAAAACAAACATTTGTCATATACAACAATCAAAATGAAATTGTAAAAGTATATATGAACTTGCAGTCTCTATAAGACATGTAATCAGAACTAATCAAAACAAACACATACATAGGGTATATAGATTGATGAATGTTTCGTTAACGACTCTTAAACGCCAAATCCATCAACACAAATAGCGCACGGTGGTTTAATTATAGATTGACTGCTGTTTGTTTTACGTCCAGCGGCAAATATTTCATGAACGATCAGGACGATTGGTAAAAAGAATAGTGAAATGTTTGTTATTGCATTCTTATACAGAAGCGAGTATGAAAATTAGTATCTTATATGTGTTTTCCTGCAATTAACAGACAGAATATGTAATATATAGTACACAAAAGTATGTATGTTTTTTTTTACTTTCAAATAAAATAAAATTAGCTTACCATTTTCATTTGAAGAGACAGCATCTCTTGTTTCGGGGGTCCGTCCATTTCCATGCCAAGACATGTGTTAATACCTTTTTCTATTCCATCCATGGGAGTGTTGCCTATAATCCCTACATCTTTATCCTGCAATAGAGTCAGCTCTTCAGGAGGTGGTCCACCGCTAGTTTTCTCTGATTCTCTGCGTATTCTCGCAGTCTGCTTTTTAGCATTACTCGTGTACGTGCTCAATTTCTTTCTTCTTATTTCATCTACCGTTCTTTTGTGGTCGGTGTTTTACTGCAGATGGAATCCCAAGCCCTCTTTTTAGCACCATTGGTTGAAACATTCGAAAGCTTACTAAATAGCAAAGTCTTATTCTTTTCAACTTCGTCCAGGAGAATCTGTAGTTCAGCATCTACAAAATTCGGATTTCATCCTTGCTAATTTTCACACGTATTTATTTTAACAGTTACAAAAATTTGAAGTACTCCGTATTTAGATGCACGATATTTCACATTGAATTTTTAAAAGTACTCTTCGAAGTGAACTCACTCAAAACATATAATGATTTTTACCGATTATATATCTAGTTTACAATTAGTTTGTTTAATTTTTATTTAAAACGTAGTAATTGTTTTTGTCTTGCGTTTTGTTTTATACATTTGAAATGTACAATTGTTATACAATAATTATTTATTACTTGAATTTAAAACTAATAATTAGTTTCTAATAAACCTCATCTAAACAAAAAAAAATGTTATTTTCTTCTACGCCCATTCTTAGGACATCCTAGCTAAGACTATCCTAAGATAGCTTCGATGTGCGTGCTGACCCATGTCATCAGTCGGTCCTAACTTTATCCTAAATTCTGTCCCAAGAAGTTCTTAGGACGGATCTTAAAAAAGTTTCGATAAACAGGCCCCAGAATGCTTTCGGTTTTTTGTTTGATTTTTACTCTAAAAGACCATAAGCGTTTAAATAGAACTGTTCCTTTGCATATATAATCATTTTATTTTCTTTGTTTGAACTTCAATTCTTTTAGTATTGTGCTCAGATCTCAATCTTCATATTTTTTTATGAAGTCTATCACGTAGTCTAATCTTTTTTACGAGTTTCTTGTTTATCTGATGATCTAATAGTGACGGTAGAGAATTTTTTGCCATTTCTATATATTATTCTGTGCATGAAAAAAAAATGCCATTCCGTCTACGTTCTCCTCAAAAGCAGACAAGGAAGTTTGCCAATCAATCAAAATTCTGTCAATTTGACATTACTCAAAAGCTTTTAAATGGTTTGTCAAATAGCATGACAAGCCCGTAGATCTATCACTACTTTTCTTCTAAAATTTGATAGTATATAGTTACTGTATAGCTATCTCCTAAAAGTAATAATGAATAGTTCCTTTATGCTTGAATACTCTTTTCTCTCTTTTTCTCTCATTCTTTCTTTATAAAACAAGCGATTGTTGAACTACATTTAGCCTGCGAATATAAACCCTAGGACACCATTCGTTTATTATTATTTGTTATAATAGTAGTATGTATACAACATTTCGGCCTATCACAAAATAACTCTGTCAATTTTAGTTTATACCCACGAATAACTTCAACTATTCAATTCTTTCGTGTAGCCTTAGATTGTATGTATGCCTATCTTTTGTCGTGAAAACTTTGTGTCCTGATGCCGTCTTTCTGCTATTGAACGTTTGTAAAAAGTCCCGTCCCGTCTGCATGGTATCACGGAAACTGGAATAGCGTAACAACACAACGCTCATCGAATGTATTTTGATACTGTTATTAGAGTGGTGTAGAGAATATATATATATATATTAAGATAGTATAATTTTATTTAGACTACTTTAAAGATTGGAATGCCCTCAAATTAAAGCCAATGTACTAATTAATTAACGACTGCATACATCTTAACATCGTAGTGCATAAACCGGTATGGAATTAAAAAAAAAAAACACTTTTTAACAAATACGCATATTCTTGTCTTATATATATATATATATATATATATATATATATATATATATATATATATATATATATATATATATATATATATATATATATATATATATATATATATATATATATATAATAGTTTCTAGTTAGACACGTCGTACAAGTCAGAAACAAAACAAAAGTAACAAAGGAAACGGTTCGGTTACAACCAGCCGAATAGTTCATCTGCACTTCTTGTCACTTTCACCTATAAAAGGCTAATATATAGTTTCTTCCAACAAATGTTCAACAGTTACAAAACGGTCAATGGAACCGCGGACAAGAACTATAGCTTGATAGATTTTATAAGAGTATTAGGAACTGTCTACCCTTCCGTAGCATTCGGGCC
The DNA here is from genome assembly GCA_037788925.1 of Mytilus galloprovincialis. Lineage (NCBI taxonomy): Eukaryota > Metazoa > Mollusca > Bivalvia > Mytilida > Mytilidae > Mytilus > Mytilus galloprovincialis. The sequence goes on from CM075332.1 coordinate 53,898,776, forward strand.
GGTGTACCCAGTGCTTTTGTTGGGTTTGTGTTGCTCAATAGTAAATTTTCTTACATTGTTTTATAGAAGTGAGCATCTTTTCGGGTTGTTTTTTTTACCAAGGTTTTTTTCTCGGATTTGTGAGTTTTGAACATGTTGAATGTCTTCTTTATATTTTCCGCCTTTATTTGTGAAGTTACTTTTATAATATATATGTTTTATGTAATTTGTCACATTTATATATAGCTATATAATACTTGTGTTAAAACAATTGTTTTATTAAATAATAAACATAGAGATGCTCTTATATCTATTTATATTATTAACGGCTTATGAAGCTTTGAATACAAAGTGCAACCTTTAGCATTATCCCTTATTATACAGAATATATTTTTAGCAATGACATCATCATGATCAATTCGAAGGTTGTTACTAAATGTCATATCTATCATCATGTCTATAAACATGATTAATATAATCCAATAGTTCTCACGGTACTCTGACCACACACAGACTCTTAACTGCTTTACACGTGTTATCTGTATAGTAATGTTTACTGATGTAATATAATATCCATGATGTGTAGCTTGTAATAAAGTGTAGTTTAATATAAGTCTTGAATGAATACAGACGTACATACATGCCCCATGCAGAATATAACATGGTGTCAGATGAAAAAACGAATTGATTAACTACCAAGATGGATCAACTGAAACCACCCATAGCCTTAAGTATAGAGGGAAATGTTTCCGAGAATTGGAGAAAATGGAAACAAAAATTCCAGTTTTACTTGGACGCTACTGAGTTCAATGAAAAGGCAGAAAAGTTACAATGCTCGCTGTTACTTCATTGTATTGGAGAAGATGCCGTGGAAGTATTCAACACATTTAATTTCGTGGAAAATGAAAAGGACAAAATTGCACCATTGCTATTAAAATTTGAGCAATTTTGCAATCCGATAAAGAACCAGACTTACGAACGATACAAATTCCACACGTGTTCGCAAAGTGAAGGAGAAAATATAGACCACTATGCCACAGAGCTAAAAAAATAGAGCCAAAACATGTGAATTTGGACAGTTATGCGACAGTTTTGTAAGAGACAGGATAGTATGTGGTATACTAAGTGACAATGTTCGCGAAAGATTACTAAGAATTCCAGACTTGACACTCGCAAAGTCAATAGATATATGCCGCGCATCGGAAGTTTCAAAACAACAATTAAAATCTATAACAGAAGATGAAAAAACAGTTCACGCAATGAGGAAAGACTACAAATCAGGACACAAACCAAAAGTGAAACAACAATACAGAGATTATAGAAAAGACAACCAAAAAGGCCAGAAATACGATTGCAAGAAATGCGGAATGCAACATCTACCTAGAAGTTGTCCAGCTTACGGAAAAATGTGTAACCAGTGCAAAAAGCCGAATCATTTTAAGAAAATGTGCAAAAACAGAAGAATAAATGCTATTGAAGAAGAAAGCGACAGCGAAGACGAATTATACATTGGATGTATCGAAAATCAAAAGAAAAGTGAAAATTCTTGGATGGTTAATTTAAATTTGAATGGAAAAAATCAGAAGTTCAAATTGGATACGGGTGCGCAAGCAAATGTAATTCCGTACAAAGTATTGAAATTAGTGAAAGGAGATACCAAAATTATTCTAAGCAAAACAAGATTAGTCACATATTCAGGTGAAAAAATGGATGTGCTAGGGAAATGTTACATAAATGTATCTCACAAAGATAAAATTGAAAGAATGGAATTTGCAGTTGTTAATTTCAATGCTCAATGTATCTTAGGATTAAGTGCTTGTAAAAAATTAAATCTAATTAATAGAGTTATGTCAGTTGAGAAAAGTGCTGAATCTATTTTGAAAGAAAATAGTGATTTATTCGATGGAATAGGGGAATTAGAAGGATATCATCATATTGAATTAGATAAATCAATCAATCCGGTTATTCACCCACCACGTAGAGTACCGATTGCTCTGCAAGATAGATTAAAATCAGAAATAGAGAGAATGGAAAAATTAGGCATTGTGGAAAAAGTGGAACAACCTACTGAATGGGTTAGTTCAATAGTAATTGTAGAAAAGGCAGATGGTAAATTAAGGATATGTTTGGATCCTAAAGATCTTAATCGAGCAATAAAGAGAGAACATTTCATATTGCCGAGACAGGAAGAAATAACCGCTAAGTTAGCAGGAGCAAAATATTTTAGTAAGCTTGATGCTTCAAGTGGATTTTGGAACATCAAATTAGACGAGGAAAGTTCTAATTTATGTGCATTCAATACACCATTCGGAAGATTTAAGTTTTTAAGATTACCGTTTGGAATCAAATCTGCTAGCGAAGTGTTTCACAAAGCCGTATGCAAAATCCTTCATGGATTAAATGGTGTCGAATCATTTATCGATGATATATTAGTGTGGGGATGTACAAAAGAAGACCACGACAAGAGATTAAAAGAGGTTCTAGAACGAATCCGTACCGCAAATTTGAAGCTAAGGCGTGATAAATGTGAAATGGGAATTTCTGAAGTGACATATTTCGGTCACAGGTATACACGAGAAGGATTGAAAATCGACGACAACAAAGTAAAAGCGATAACCGAAATGAAATCACCGACCACCAAAAAAGAACTTGAACGATTTCTTGGAATGGTGACGTATATAGCAAAATTCGTACCAAATTTCTCATCAAACACAGCAGTATTGAGGGATTTACTGAAAAAGGATGTACCGTTTCAATGGGACGATAATCATGATAAAACATTCAAAGATCTGAAAACATTGATCACAAACTCTCCAGTGCTAAGATATTTCAACAGTACAAAGCCAGTGAAGTTATCCGTAGATGCATCACAAAATGGACTAGGTGCTGTACTATTACAGAAAGAGTTGCCAATCGAATATGCATCGAGGGCATTGACTACATCGCAGAAAAATTGGGCACAAATAGAAAAAGAGCTATACGCCATCGTATTCGGGTGTGAAAGATTTCATCAGTATGTATACGGAAGGACAATTGAGGTAGAAACAGACCATAAACCTCTAGAAGCAATATTCAAAAAGCCGCTAGTAAACGCGCCTCCCAGAATACAAAAACTTATGTTACGACTTCAGAAGTATGACATTAATGTAGTGTACAAACCAGGAAAATTGATGTACATATCAGACACTTTGTCAAGAGCTTACCTTAATGAGTTCGACAACTCATGTGACAAGGACATAGATGCACAAGTACATTTATTGGTAAAACATGTGTCCGTATCAGAGTCGAAAATGGATGAATTCCGAAGAGAAACAGACTGTGACGATGCATTAACAGAGCTAAAGAAAACTGTAAAGGACGGATGGCCCGAGAGCAAGTCCGAAATAAACGACAAAATTAAACCATATTGGGACTACAGAGAAGAAATTCATGAAGCACAAGGATTAGTGTTCAAAGGAGAAAAAATCGTAGTGCCGTTTGCTTTAAGAAAAGAAATGCTGCAGAGAATTCACGAGGGGCACCAAGGCATAGAAAGATGTAAAAACAGAGCAAGGGATGTTTTGTTCTGGTCCGCAATGTCAAAACAAATAGAAGACATTGTCCAAAGGTGTGACATATGCAAGCGATTTCAGAACTCAAATGCAAAGGAACCAATGATTAAAGCCGAATTACCATCGCGACCGTGGGAGAAAGTAGCCACAGACGTGTTTGATTTTAAAAACAGACAGTATTTATTAATTGTGGACTATTATTCAAAGTTTTTTGAAGTTAGTATCCTGAACAATTTGACCAGTGATACAGTCATGATGAACATGAAGTCCATATTTGCACGACATGGCATTCCAGAAGTACTTGTATCTGACAATGCAAGATATTATACAAGTTCAAAATTCCAAGAATTCGCGAAATCGTGGGAATTTAAACATATAACGTCGAGTCCGAGATACCAACAAAGCAATGGATTAGCGGAAAGGACAGTGCAAACCGTTAAACAGCTACTAAAGAAAGCTGATTATGAAGGAAAAGATCCGTATATGAGTATATTGAATTTCAGAAATACTCCGTTAGACAGTGACATGCCGTCGCCATCTCAACTATTGATGGGTCGCCGTTGTAAAACGAAATTACCTATAACGAAGAAGTTGTTGAGAACCGAAGTTCCGGAAAATGCAAAGAAAACATTTGTTAAAAAACAAGAGAAACAGAAACTGTATTATGATAAGAAAACAAAAGAATTATCAAAATTGAACGTTAATGACAATGTATATGTTCAAAGAGAAAAGCGTTGGGAACCAGCAGTCGTTGTTCAAAATACAGACAATTCGCGTTCGTATATTGTTAAAACAGAAAATGACAAACTGTACAGAAGAAATAGAAAACATTTGATGGAAAACAAAAACAATGTTGTAATTGAAAATGACGATTTAGAGCCAATAGTGCAACCTAATACTGTACGAAACGAAGTAAATGATTATAACCGTACGCGTAGTGGAAGAATGGTGAGAAAACCAGAGAGACTAATTGAAAACATGAACTAATGTTTAGGAGTTAGATTAATATTTAGATTAGGACAATTTAGCCTTAGAGACAATATTTTCATTAATTACATACACATCATTTCAACATTTCATTATTACAATTTATTTGTTTAGTAAGGCAAAGTTTTACATGATGCCATTTCATTTCATTTAAGTAAAGAAGGGAGATGTCATATCTATCATCATGTCTATAAACATGATTAATATAATCCAACAGTTCTCACGGTACTCTGACCACACACAGACTCTTAACTGCTTTACACGTGTTATCTGTATAGTAATGTTTACTGATGTAATATAATATCCATGATGTGTAGCTTGTAATAAAGTGTAGTTTAATATAAGTCTTGAATGAATACAGACGTACATACATGCCCCATGCAGAATATAACACTAAAGATAGACGTTAGAGGATTCTTGTTATTGTTTACATTTGCTCAAAGGTAATGCTATATACATGGTAAAGAAGATCTATCTTTTAAAAAATTGAACGTATGATTGAGATTTAATATTCTATTAAAACTTTACGTTATTTCACTGTAGAAGATACACAATGATAACGTATCGATTAATCTTGTACATAAGATATATTTTAAGAAGTGTGTGCAAATTGATTTCCATGTTGCAATATATTTTGATTGTAAGAGCTTTGCTCTTTTCACATCACAATTTTTATGATATTTTTTTAACTATTTGATTAATAAATATGATCTTCCGCAAAATGTATATCCCATGAATATATTTTTAAAATAAATGTCTGAACCGATGTGTGTAGGTAAATACGTACAAAAGTATGTGCATGTCGTACTTCTACCACTCGGAAATTCACCTATTTGTTTCATAGGACAACACATATTCTAAACATGCTAAACACATCGAAACTTTATTTAAGGTCTGATTAACATGACAGGTTCCTTGTTACTTTTTCACAATAATGGCAATTGAACATGTTGAACCCACTTGATTATTATGATATTTTCAGAACTTGACATTACTCAGAAATAATTCTATATACATGTATATAGATACTGAAATTATCCCCAGCAGCATTCCCACACCTAAGCTATATTCTTGTGTGATCAAAGAAGGAACAAATTTTGCGGGAAAAAAAGTGACAAATCATAACATTGTTTCCCTTTGATATATAAATTTGTTAACGTTGTTTATGAAGAACCTTTCCTTATGAGTTAATTCAAATGAAATTCAAAGTTAATATAATCATTTTATTGACCGATATGATCTATACGTATAAGTTCTTATTATCGTAGTCATAATCCCGTACTCTTACGCGACTCGTTCTGATCATGCATGAAATATTTGCCACTGGATGTTAAGCAACCAACAATCATCAATCTTTTCATCGACTGAGACAATAGAGAGTGAGTAATCGACTTTGAACATGATATGTAATATATGTGGAGCATGATCTAGCTGCTTTTTCTTCTGGTGCATCTGAGATTTCCGAAATAACGGCGTGATTCTCGTCATACAGTGTTTAGTTTTGACTTCAGATAGTTCTAATTGTTTTATAAAAAAATGTTAAATTTTCTTTTCAACTTTTGATTTGGATTTTTTTCTGAAATCATGTGTTCAACGCAGGAAAATCATAAAATATATATATTGTTTTAGATATAGTCCGCTCAACTACATTATGTCATCGTTTACTGAACTGGGTAAGCAAGTCATACTGCTGTAGGCGCTTATGCAGTAGAAAAGACAGGGATGCCTCTTTATCAAAAGAACCTGCTGTGACAGGAGAGATTGATGATTTACCGGTTTGTACTTCTGTATCATTTGTGTATTGACTAAAATCCTTCAAAGATACTAGACTTTAAACAAATGGAAACAATGCTTAATTGATTTTATGCGTCCGATGCGCTTTTCGTGATTTTTTTTTTTTTCATTCCACATGTCAATTTATGGTTATGATAAATTGTTTTTCGTGTGTTATAATCACCACATTAAGGTGTAGCGAAGAACTCGACCAGAGGGACTAACATGACTTAGTTTGACTTTATTTTACGGAATGATCTGGTGCAAAAGTGTTGTAAAGCTTCTTGTCGTATAGAACAAAATATTATGCACAAAAACAACGCAACTTGACCTCCATAAGTGTTTTTATTATTGTTTTATTTAGGGGGTTTAATGAAAACAATTTTGGGGGTTGTCTCACTAGACTTCTCATTTTACACTATAGTCCATTTTTAACGTTTCTGTTTTAAGCCTGATTGAAGCGATGGCCATTGGGTACTTTCTCTTTCTAGTATTATTTAGAGTTTAGTATATGAAAATAATTATGAATTGCTTAAACCGTATATTAAACCTCCAGACGGTTAATTTGTATGTTGTCGTTAAGATACTGACTCGTTGAAGTAACCTTTATATCCCGTATTTTATATACCTGATATTTGCAAATGGCTTCTATTATGCAGTACGAAAGCTTTGTTTTGATTAGGAAACACCTAACAAAATAAAAGAGATACAAGATTTAGAAAGAACTACAGCATGTTGCATGGTGCATTTAAAGTGCTTTTCTGAAACACTCGAACACAAAAAAAAGAAAGCCATTGAGATTTTAAGTCTAAATAAGAAGAAGCGCCTAAAAATAGTTGTGTTAAGGTCAAGAACATGAAATGGGCTATGCACAATCACGACGGTTCTGCAATATATTAAACAGCAGCATAATCATTTATACAAGATCTACACGATCTAATGAACCCCATGTTGCTTTAATTAACGACATTGTCGTGGTTACTGTCGCTCTGGCGTTTATCTTTATCTTATCTTTTTCGTTTAAAATGTATGATATGTTACATATTTCATTTTATACAGGTGTTTTCCTCTTACGACTATCCACTAAATGTATATGAGGATGTATTCCATATAGGAGTTTCAGAATGCCATCAAAAACTTGACAAACTCGGTGAAGACAAGAACTGGGACGAGCTCGTTTCTTTGGTTAACACTGGAAATGTAAATTTCTCTAGACTACCCATTAAAGATGATTCAAATTCTTTACCCTCCTTGTATACACCACTTCATCATGCTGCTGCTGGGAATGCTCCAAAGTATGTCTGAAGATCTTTTGAAAAAGGGGGCAACTAAATGTTTTAAAACAACAAATGGAGAAACAACATACGAATTAGCAGTGAAAAATTCCTTAGAGGAGGAAATATTAAAACTTCTTGAGCTACCAGAAAATGTAAAGAACAAATCAGAATCTATAGCTATAATGGAGAAATCTCTACATGCAGTTATATTGGAAAGAGTGGAGAAACTGATCCAAGAACATGGAGTTCAACTCCCACAACTTGCCTTTTTATATGAAAAGGGTCCGTTTCATTATTCAGTTCCAATGATGTATGGTGGATTTAACGTAAAGAAATATAATGATGGCATAAAAGTTCACAGTTTTTGTCGTGTATGGGGTGGAAGTGAGCAAGACCATATAATTGAAAGAAATGGCAAAACTACTCTAAAATCTACAGACTATGATTGTGCTTACTAAAAAGTAGAAAGAGAGGTCGATAATAAATCTTTAAATACTGATTTTAAATTTTGTTAAACAAATGGAATTTATTTATTTATATGTAAAGCTGGAACCTTATTTTTATTTTTTTCAAATTGTTTATTGTCAAAGAGAGACCAACGATACCTATGGGATATCCAAAGTCATAAGTCGATTAAAAGCTGACAAAGCAATAGCAAAATAAATCACGACTAAAGGATGAACAAAGGTATGCAAAGCACTAATACAGAACGACTCGAACCCAACAAACAACCATTGTTATCTCTTGTCTTTGAAACGACTCGAACCGAACAAACAACCATTGTTATCTCTTGTTTTTGAAACGACTCGAACCGAACAAACAACCATTGTTATCTCTTGTCTTTGAAAGGGTAAGCAGATCTTGCTCCACATGTGGCAACCGTCGTGTTGTTCGTGTGATTACAAATGCATTGATAATAGAAAAACCATGGATAAAAAAATCAGTACATGCACAACACAAAAACACACAAAAAGCAAAGAAACAGCTCTTTTATTGTAGTTCTTCATCTCAAAAGAAACTGCCATCGCACTGCAAGTGATTCGGATACACTTATTTGGCCTTTTTAACTTTTTTTTTTATTCGAGCGTCACTGATGAGTTTTTTGTAGACGAAATGCGCGTCTGGCATATATACTAAATTTAGTCCTGGTATCTATGATGAGTTTATTTGTAAGATGTATCAACACTAAATCGGACCATATCGATGATGTTTAAGTGTTGTTTTCATCGGCACATCCAGCTCAAATCATCGTATTTCTCACTGCCTGTGATTCGAAAGGTTATTTCTATAAGCTATTTATTAAAAAAAACACGACATACGAGAAAATCAAATTTGGACCTTGTTCAATCCTTTGCATGTCAATGTCATTAAATGTATTCTACTAGTGTTTTTATAAATGAGCATTCGAGTGGATAGCCTGACTTCATCGTAGTTTTTTCCACCTATGCACTTTTTGTACGACCTTAACATGTTTCAGGACAATCACTTCAATACTTGTATATATACTAATAAGTTAAATTGAGAAGGAAAACAGGGAATGTGTCCAAGAGACAACAACCCGGACAAAGACAAAAGAACAGCCTAATGCCACCAATGAGTCTTCAACATTGCAAGAAAATTCTTTACGCGGAGGTGGGATTCGGATGCTGCCTTAACAAAAATGTATACTCGTTTAAAAAAAAAACATACAAGACTAACAGAGGACAGATGTTCCTGACTTGGGACAGACGCAAATACGAGGCAGGATCTCCACACAAGATCTCCAAAGAAAAATTTGGATGTGTTTTGTTTTGTTTTTTTCTGGGTTTTTTTTTCGGAGGAAAAAAAGAAGATCATGGGCCAAACCGTTACGGATTGATTTTTGACATTTAGGCCATAACAGTTTACTAATAATGGTAGAAAAAACAATACTTTTCTCATATAAATTGCATATGTCTTGAGCAATTTCAATTTGGTTTAATTCAAATTCTTGAATTTTTGGTGTATTTGATATGCTGAATGTTTTGTTTAGTTTTGTTGTTGGTTTTGTTTTGTTTTTGTTTTTTTTTTTTTTGCTGTTGTTTTGTTTTTGGGGGGGAGGGGAGGTCATTGCCCAAACCGTCCCCATACTTTTTCTTACAGTGGTGTGGATATTATATGCAAATATTTTTTTTAGGATAGTATATTTTTTTCAGACTTCTTAAAGATTTGAAAAGTCCTAAAATTAAAGCAAATCTACTCATTAATTAAAGACTACATACATCTAAACATCGTAGTGCATAAGCCGGTATGGAATTTTTTAAAAACAATTTTAATAAATACGCATATTCTTGCCTTTGAAATGTAATCGTTTCTAGTTAGACACGTCGTACAAATCAGAAACAAAACAAAAGTAACAAAGGAAACGGTAAAGTCGGTTACAACCAGCCGAATAGTTCATCTGCACTTCTTGTCACTTTCACCTATAAAAAGCTAATATATATTTTCTTCCGACAAATGTTCAACAGTTACAAAACTGTCAATGAAACCGAGGACATAAACTATAGCTTGACAGATTTTAGAAGAGTAGGAACTGTCTACCCTTCCGTAGAATTCGAGCCGGAGTACCCAGTGTTTTTGTTGGGTTTGTGTTGCTCAATCGTAAATATTCTACCATTGTTTTGTAGAAGTGACCATCTTTTCGGGTTGTTTTTTTTTTTTTTTTACCAAGGTGAGTTTTGAACATGTTGAATGTCTTCTTTATCATTTTCCACCTTTATTTGTCAATTTACTTTTATAATATATATGTTTTGTGTAATTTGTGTAATTTGTCACATTTATATATAGCAATATAATATTTGTGTTATAACAATTGTTTTATTAATTAATAAACATGGAGATACTCTTATATCTATTTATATTAAGGCTTATGAAGCTTTGAATACAAAGTGCAACCTTTAGCATTATCCCTCATTATACAGAATATATTGTTAGCAATGACATCATCATGATCAATTCGAAGGTTGTTACTAAAGATAGACGTTAGAGGATTCTTGTTATTGTTTACATTCGCTCAAAGGTAACGTTATATGGTAAAGAAGGTATGACCTTTTAAAAAATTGAGCGTATGATTAAGATTTAATATTCTATTAAATCTTTACGTTATTTCACTGTAGAAGATACACAATAATAACTTATCCATTAATCTTGTACATCAGATATATTTTAACATGTTTAACATGTTTAAGAAGTTGTGTGTAAACTGATTTTCATGTTGCAATATATTTTGATTGTAAGAGCTTGACGCTATTTTCTCATTACAATTTTTATAATATTTTTTTAACTATTCGATTAATAAATATGCACACAGTATACTTACAAAAATGTACATATCTCACGAATATATTATGAAAATAAATGTCTAAAACGATGTGTGTAGGTAAATACTAGTCCGAGATTGCTCTGACGTCCAACGGCTGTCTTACCAGACAAGCTTGGGCTGTGGAACGGCTGTTTTGTCAGACAAGCCACGGGACCACGGCCCCAGCTTGTCTGGCAAAACAGCCGGTGGACGTCGGAGTATATCTCTGACTAGGTTAATACGTACAAAAGTATGTGCATGTCGTACTACTACCACTCGGAAATTCACCTATATTTTCATAAGGAAACACATTTTCTAAACACATCGAAACTTTATTTAAGGTCTGATTTACATGACATTTTCGTTGTTACTTTTTCGCAGTCACGGCAGTTGAACCCACATTTTTGTACAGATAATTATGACATATTTTTAGAACTTGACATTACTCAGAAATAATTATTGATGCATGTATATAGATACTGAATTTACTATCTCCAAAGGGACATTTAATACTGTCTCTGACTATAAATTTACTATCTTCAAAGGGACATTTAATACTGTCTCTGACTATAGATTTCAGCTTTTTATGGAAGGACTCCCAGCATCAATTAACCCCCTCCCCAACTTTATTTTTGTGTGATATCTCATAAAAGAAACCAATTTTGCGGAAAACAAAGTAACAAATAATAACATTGTTTCCCTTTGATATATACATGTTAACGTTGTTTATGAAGAACCTTTCCTTATGACTTAATTCAAATAAAAAATTTTAAGTTTATATAATAATTTGATTGACCGATATGATCTATACGTATAAGTTCTTAGTATCGTAGTCATAAGCCCGTCCTCACACTCGACTCGTCCTGAACATGCATGAAATATTTACCACTGGACGTAAAGCAACCAACAATCATCAGTCTTTTCCTCGACTGGAAAATAAAGAGTGAGTAATCGCCTTTGATCATGATATTTACTACATGTGGGGCATGATCTAGCTGCTTTTTTTCTGGTTCATCTGAGATTTCCGAAATAATGGCGTGATTCCCGTCATACAGTGTTTAGTTTAGACTTCAGATAGTTCTAATTGTTTTATAAAAAAAATGTTCAATTTTCTTTTCAAACTGTTGATTTGGATGTTATTTCTAAAATCATGTTTTTAACGCAGGAAAATCATAAGATATATATACTTTTTCAGATATGGTCCGCTCAACTACATTATGTCATCGATTACTGAACTGGGTAAGCAAGTCATGCTGCTGTAGGCGCTTATGCAGTAGAAAAGACAGGGATGCCTCTTCATCAAAAGAACCTGCTGTGACAGGGGAGATTGACGATTTACCGGTTTGTACTCCTATATTTAAACCCATCAAAGATAATAGACTTTTAAAAAAATGAAACAATTAAGGCTTTTTTGATTTTATGCGTTCGATGCACTTTTCGGGATTATTTTTTCATTCCACGTGTAAATTTATGGTTATAATAAATTGTTTTTCGTGTTTTATAATCACCACATTAAAGTTTGGCGAAGAACTCGACCAGAGGGACAAAAATGACTTAGTTTGACTTTATTATACCAGGTGTATAACCTCCTTTATCATACGGAATGATCTGTTGCAAAAAGTGTTGTAAAGCGTTATTTTAGGGGGTTTTATGAAAACAATTTGGGGGATTGTCTCACTAGACTTCTTATTTTACACTATAGTCCATTTTTAACGTGTCTGTTTCTGTTTCTAGCCTGATTGAACCGATGACCATTGGGTACTTTCTCTTTCTAGAGTGGGTATTATTTAGAGTTTGGTATATGGAAAGATACTTATGGATTGCTTAAGACCGTATATTAAAACTCCAGACCGTTTCTTTGTATTTTGTCATTAACATACTGACTCGTTGATGTAACCTTTATATCCCGTACTTTATATACCTAAATTTTTCAAATGGCTTTTATTATGCGGTACGAAAGCTTTGTTTTGATTAGGAAACACCTAACAAAATAAAAGAGATACAAGATTTTGAAAGAACTATAGCAGGTTGCATGGTGCATTTAAAGTGCTTTAAACTCTGAATTTATCTTCACCAGAAACACTCAAACACAAAAAAAATAAAAAAGGCATTGAGATTTTAAGTCTAAATGAGAATAAGCGCCTAAAAATAGCCCTATTTCTGTTGTGTTAAGGTCAAAGAACAGTAAGAGGGCTGTGCACAATGTGGGTCTCATTGGAGTCTAAGCGTGACGCGGGATTGTCGATTTTTTGTAAGCGTGACACGTGAAAGTCAAATTATTGTGTCGTGAAAACGGGAAATGAGGTCTTGCGGGACCCGGGAAATGACAAAAAAATGATAATTGCTTACGTACATAGTGTAAGCGGGATGCGCTAATCTGACAAAACAATAAGCGGTATCCGGGATCGGAACCCCCAATGAGACCCCCCACAATCACGACGGTTCTGCAATATATTAATCTTCAGCATAATCATTGATGCAGGATTTACACAATCTTATCGTCGCTGGGCTTCTAAAATGTCGTATATGACTTTTTTGGCTAAAAATACTTTTTGACACCAATGGTCTTGGCGGGAGGAAATCTTCGGTATTACAACATAGAATACAGTTAGACCAATCAAAATGTGTGAAATAATACATATTACAAAATTGCCAATGTCAGTTGTTTGTAAAGTTTGCTTCCAAAATGTTGTATGAAAACTTGAAAATCGTTGTAGAATGGCTTTGGGAAAAAAATAATTGTACATTTCTTTATTTCTGTGAAAATAATTTAAGTTCTTGGATAATCCAGAAATGTCAAAGTTTTTATTTCACTGCTATTTACAAAAATGTTCAAGTTCACATACGACATTTTGGAAGCATGCATTTTGCCAAAATTTTCAAAGCCTGTTTGTGCGATATTTTTTTCTTGAAAAATTTGTAATTTACAACATTTTAGAAGCCCAGCGACGTTATGAACACATTGCGTATTACTTTAATTAACGACATTGTCGTTGTGTTTTCTGTCGTTTTGTGTTAAACTTTATCTTATCTTTTTTCATTTGAAATGCATGTTACATATTTCATTTTATACAGGTGTTTTCCTCTTACCACTATCCACTAAATGTATATGAGGATGTTTTCCATATAGAAGATGCAGAATGCCATCAAAAACTTGACAAACTCGGTGAAGACAAGAACTGGGAAGAGCTCGTTTCTTTGGTTGACACTGGAAATGTAAATTTCTCTAGACTACCCATTAAAGATGATTCAAATTCTTTACCCTCCTTGTATACACCACTTCATCATGCTGCTGCCGGGAAAGCACCAAAGTATGTATTTGAAGATCTTTTGAAAAAGGGGGCAACTAAATGCTTTAAAACAACAATTGGAGAAACAGCATACGACTTAGCAGTGAAAAATTCCTTAGAGGAGGAAATATTAAAACTTCTTGAGCTACCAGAAAATGTAAAGAATAAATCAGAATCTATAGCTATAATGGAGAAATCTCTGCATGCAGTTATATTGGAAAGAGTGGAGAAACTGATCCAAGAACATGGAGTTCAACTCCCACAACTTGCCTTTTTATATGAAAAGGGTCCGTTTCATTATTCAGTTCCAATGATGTATGGTGGATTCAACGTGAAGAAATATAATGATGGTATAAAAGTTCACAGTTTTTGTCGTGTATGGGGTGGAAGTGAGCAAGACCATATAATTGAAAGAAATGGCAAAACTACTCTAAAAGCTACAGGCCATGATTGTGCTTACTAAAAAGTAGAAAGAGAAGTCGATAATAAATCTTTAAATACTGGTTTTAAATTTTGTGAAACAAATAGAATTCATTTATTTATATGTGAAGCTGATAACTTTATTTTTATTTTTTCAAATTGTTTATTTTAAAAGAGAGACCAACGATACCTATGGAATATCCAAAATCATAAGTCGATTAAAAGCTGACAAAGCAATGGCAAAATAAATCCCGACTAAAGGATGAACGAAGGTATGCAAAGCACTAATACAGAACGACTCGAACCGACCAAACAACCATTGTTATCTCTTGTCTATGAAAAGGGTAAGCAGATCTTGCTCCACATGTGCCAGCCATCGTGTTGCTCGTGTGAGTAAAATGCATTGATAATAGGGAAACAAGGATATGAGGTATCTCCATCCATGACACAAAATCAGTACATGTACAACAGAAAAACAAACATACAAAAGAATAGCGCTTTTATTTTTCTTCTTCATCTCAAACGAAACTGCCATCGCACTGCAAATGATTCGGATAGACTTTTTAAGATGTGTTAGCACTAATCGGGCCATATCGATGATGTTTAAGTGTTGTTTTAATCGACACATACAACTCAGATCATCGTATTTCTCACTGCTTGTGATTTGAAAGGTTATTTCTATAAGCTATTTATTAAAAAAAACACGACATACAAGAAAATCAAGTTTGAACCTTGCTCAATCTTTTCCATGTCAATGTCATTAAATGTGTTCTACTAGTGTTTTTATAAATGAGCATTCGAGTGGATAGCCTGACTTCATCGTAGTTTTTTTCACCTATGCACTTTTTGTACGACCTTAACATGTTTCAGGACAATCACTTCAATACTTGCATATATACTAATAAGTAAAATTGAGAAGGAAAACAGGGAATGTGTCCAAGAAACAACAACCCGGACAAAGACAAAAGAACGGCCTAATGCCACCAATGAGTCTTCAACATTGCGAGAAAATTCTTTACGCGGAGGCGGGATTCGGATGCTCCCTTCACTAAAATGTATACTCGTTTAAAAAAAAACATACAAGACTAACAGAGGACAGATGTTCCTGACTTGGGACAGACGCAAATACGAGGCAGGATCTCCATGTTCCATACCTCACAAGATCTCAAAAGAAAAATTTGGATGTGTTTTGTCTTGTTTTTTTTCTGTTTTTTTCGGAGGAAAAAAGGAGGATCATGGGCCAAACCGTTACGGATTGATTTTGGACATTTAGGCCATAACAGTTTACTAATAATGGTAGAAAAAAACAATACTTTTCTCATATAAATTGCATATGTCTTGAGCAATTTCAATTTGGTTTTAATTCAAATTCTTGAATTTTTGGTGTACTTTGATATGCTGAATGTTTTGTTTAATTTTTTGTTGGTTTTGTTTTGTTTTGTTTTTTGCTGTTGTTTTTTGGGGGGAGGAGGGTCATTGCCCAAACTGTTTCGGAATAAGGGGCTAAAACAAGTGTGGATCTCTATGAAATTGTAATACAAGTCCCCATACTTTTACTTACAGTGGTGTGGATATTATATTTTTTTAGGATAGTATATTTTTTTTTCAGACTTCTTAAAGATTTGAAAAGCCCTAAAATTAAAGCAAATCTACTCATTAATTAAAGACTACGTACATCTAAATATCATAGTGCATAAGCCGGTATGGGATTTTTTAAAAACAATTTTAATTAATACACATATTCTTGCCTTTGAAATGTAATCGTTTCTAGTTAGACACGTCGTACAAGTCAGAAACAAAACAAAAGTAACAAAGGAAACGGTAAATTCGGTTACAACCAGCCGAATAGTTCATCTGCACTTCTTGTCACTTTCACCTATAAAAAGCTAATATATATATATGTTTTCTTCCGACAAATGTTCAACAGTTACAAAACTGTCAATGGAACCGAGGACAAGAACTATAGCTTGACAGATTTTAGAAGAGTAGGAACTGTCTACCCTTCCGTAGAATTCGAGCCGGAGTACCCAGGGTTTTTGTTGGGTTTGTGTTGCTCAATCGAATATTCTTACATTGGTTTGTAGAAGTGAGCATCTTTTTTTTTTTACCAAGGTGATGTTGTTTTTTTTTCTCGGATTTGTGAGTTTTGAACATGTTGAATGTCTTCTTTATATTTTCCGCCTTTATTTGTCATTTACTTTTATAATATATATCTTTTATGTAATTTGTCACATTTATATATAGCAATATAATACTTGTGTTATAACAATTGTTTTATTAAATTAATGATCATGGAGATACTCTTATATCTATTTATATTAAGGGTTATGAAGCTTTCAATACAAAGTGCAACCTTTAGCATTATCCCTCATTATACAGAATATATTCTTAGCAATGACATCATCATGATCAATTCGAAGGTTGTTACTAAAGATAGACGTTAGAGGATTCTTGTTATTGTTTACATTCGCTCAAAGGTAATGTTATATATTACATGGTAAAGAAGGTATGATCTTTTAAAAAATTGAGCGTATGATTAAGATTTAATATTCTATTAAAGCTTTACGTTATTTCACTGTAGAAGATACACAATAATAACTTATCGATTAATGTACATAAGATATATTTTAACATGTTTAACATGTTTAAGAAGTTGTGTGTAAACTGATTTTCATGTTGCAATATATTTTGATTGTAAGAGCTTGACGCTATTTTCACATCACATTTTTTATAATATTTTTTTAACTATTCGATTAATAAATATGCACACAGTATACTTACAAAAATGTATATATCTCACGAATATATTATGAAAATAAATGTCTAAAACGATGCGTGTAGGTAAATACGTACAAAAGTATGTGCACGTCGTACTACTACCACTCGGAAATTCACCTATATTTTCATAGGAAAACACATTTTCTAAACACATCGAAACTTTATTTAAGGTGGTATGGGAGTCTAAAATAAAAATGATAGAATTTGTTCATACTTTGCCAAAACGTTGTATCTATTGATACATGTTGAAAAATATAATAAAAATGATAGGTCACCGCGCATTTTCTCACGCTACAGGACGGGACAAAATGACACATTTTGTATGGATTATACAGGAAAAAACACCATTTTGTGATTAGAAACTAAACAAAATGATAGAATTGTTAAATACTTCAGGAAAAGATAGCTTTCAGACACTGCTTTGAGAATATCAAAAGAAAAGATAGGGTCACCGTACGTTTTTTCCGGCTAAAATACAAAATAGGAAAATTCCATACAGAATCCTTCAGAAAATGCACTTTTTTAGAGTTACCTCCCCTTACAATGCCAATTTAAAAAAAAAATAAAAACAACCAAAAATAATTAACATTTGCAAAAATATCAATATTTAGAAGTTATATTCTTATAAATTGGTACTTTTAAATGAAAATCTACATTAAACATCTGCATTCCTGCATCAAATTTTGCTAACTTGATGGAAAATCTGGACCTTTGATTCTCTGTTTTTTACAATCCAAGATGGAGGAAGACACCCATACCACCTTAAGGTCTGATTTACATGACATTTTCGTTGTTACGTTTTCACAGTCACGGCAGTTGAACATGTTGAACCCACATTTTTGTACAGATAATTATGACATATTTTTAGAACTTGACATTACTCAGAAATAATTATTTATGCATGTATATAGATACTGAAATTACTATCTCCAAAGGGACATTTAATACTGTTTCTGACTATAAATTTACTATCTCCAAACTGTCTCTGACTATAAATTTACTATCTCCAAAGGGACATTTAATACTGTCTCTGACTATAAATTTCAGCTGTTTTATGGAAGGACCCCAGCATCGACCCCCTGGTCCCCCCTCCCCCCCCCCCCCCCCAACTTTATTCTTGTGTGATATCTCATAAAAGAAACCAATTTTGCGGAAAACAAAGTAACAAATAATAACATTGTTTCCCTTTGATATATAAATGTTAACGTTGTTTATGAAGAGCCTTTCCTTATGAGTTAATTCAAATAAAAAATTCAAAGTTTATATAATAATTTGATTGACCGATATGATCTATACGTATAAGTTTTTAGTATCGTAGTCATAAGCCCGTCCTCACACTTGACTTGTCCTGAACATGCATGAAATATTTGCCACTGGATGTTAAGCAACCAACAATCATCAGTCTTTTCCTCGACTGGAAAATAAAGAGTGAACAATCGCCTTTGATCATGATATTTACTACATGTGGGGCATGATCTAGCTGCTTTTTTTCTGGTTCATCTGAGATTTCCGAAATAATGGCGTGTTTCCCGTCATACAGTGTTTAGTTTTGACTTCAGATATTTCTAGTTGTTTTATAAAAAAATGTTAAATTTTCTTTTCAAACTTTTGATTTGGATTTTTTTTTCTAAAATCATGTTTTAACGCAGGAAAATCATAAAATACATATACTTTTTTCAGATATGGTCCGCTCAACTACATTATGTCATCGTTTACTGAACTGGGTAAGCAAGTCATGCTGCTGTAGATGTTTATGCAGTAGAAAAGACAGGGATTCCGCTTCATCAAAAGAACCTGCTGTGACAGGGGAGATTGATGATTTACCGGTTTGTACTTCTGTATTAAAACCCTTCAAAGATACTAGACTTTAAACAAATCGAAACAATGCATTATTGATTTTATGCGTCCGATGCGCTTTTCGGGATGATTTTTTTTCATTCCACGTGTCAATTTATGGTTTAGTAAATTGTTTTTCGTGTTTTATAATTACCACATTAAGGTTTAGCTAAGAACTCGACTAACTTAGTTTGACTTTATTATACGGAATGATCTGGTGCAAAAAGTGTTGTAAAGCTTCTTATCGTATAGAGCAAAATATTATGCACAAGAACAACGCAACTTGACCTCAATAAGTGTTTTTATTATTGTTTTATTTTAGGGGGTTTTATGAAAACAATTTCGGGGGTTGTCTCACTAGACTTCTCATTTTACACTATAGTCCATTTTTAACGTGTCTGTTTCTGTTTCAAGCCTGATTAAAGCGATGGCCATTGGGTACTTTCTCTTTCTAGAGTCAGTATTATTTATAGTTTGGTATATATGGAAAGATACATATGTATTGCTTAAGACCGTATATTAAACCTCCAGACCGTTTATTTGTATTTTGTCGTTAAGATACTGACTCGTTGACGTAACCTTTATATTCCATATTTTATATACCTGATATTTGCAAATGGCTTTTATTATGCGGTACGAAAGGTTTGTTTTGAACTACAGCATGTTGCATGGTGCATTTAAAGTGCTTTAAACTCTGAATTTATCTTCCAGGAACACTCAAACACAAAAAAAAAGACAGTGGCGGATCCAGAAATTTTCAATAGTGGGGGCCCACTGACTGACCTTAGAGGGGGCCCGCTCGAGTCACGCCTCAGTGATTCCCTATATAAGCAACCAATTTTTCCCCAAAAAGGGGGGCGGGCCCCCTCCGCCCCCCCCCCCCCCCCCCGCCCTAAATCCGGTTCTGTCTTTAAGACATCGAGATTTCAAGTCTAAATGAGAATAAGCGCCTAAAAATAGCCTCATGTATATGTTGTCTTAAGGTCAAAGAACAGTAAATGGGCTATGCAATATATTAAACATCAGCATACTCATTGATGCAAGATTTACACGATCTTATGAACACAATGCATATTACTTTAGTTAACGACAATGTCGTTGTGTTTTCTGTCGTTTGATTTAACTTTATCTTATCTTTTTTTCATTTAAAATGCTACATATTTCATTTTATACAGGTGTTTTCCTCTTACGACTATCCACTTAATGTATATGAGGATGTTTTCCATATAGGAGTTTCAGAATGCCATCAAAAACTTGACAAACTCGGTAAAGACAAGAACTGGGACGAGCTCGTTTCTTTGGTTAACACTGGAAATGTAGATTTCTCTAGACTCCCCATTAAAGATGTTTCAAATTCTTTACCCTCCTTGTATACACCACTTCATCATGCTGCTGCCGGGAAAGCACCAAAGTATGTATTTGAAGATCTTTTGAAAAAGGGGGCAACTAAATGCTTTAAAACAACAATTGGAGAAACAGCATACGACTTAGCAGTGAAAAATTCCTTAGAGGATGAAATATTAAAACTTCTTGAGCTACCAGAAAATGTAAAGAATGAATCAGAATCTATAGCTATAATGGAGAAATCTCTGCATGCAGTTATATTGGAAAGAGTGGATAAACTGATCCAAGAACATGGAGTTCAACTCCCACAACTTGCCTTTTTATATGAAAAGGGTCCGTTTCATTATTCAGTTCCAATGATGTATGGTGGATTCAACGTGAAGAAATATAATGATGGTATAAAAGTTCACAGTTTTTGTCGTGTATGGGGTGGAAGTGAGCAAGACCATATAATTGAAAGAAATGGCAAAACTACTCTAAAAGCTACAGGATATGATTGTGCTTACTAAAACGAGGTCAATAATAAATCTTTAAATACTGGTTTATTTTGTCAATTTGTTTATTATAAAGCAGAGACCGACGATACCTATGGGATATCCAAACCCGTCATTCGATGAAAAAGTTAAACTGACAAAGCAATAGAAAAAAACGACAAAAAAGAGGAACAACGGTTTACGAAACACAAAGTCAAAAAATAAGAAAATATGCCGAATACCAACCTCTATTATGATATTTTTTTTCATTTTTGGCCTGGTTTTTAAATTTGGGTCCACAATTAAACTTTGTTTGATTGCAACAAAAATTAAATATATGGGGTTTTTTCTATATGCCAAATCTAACCTAGTACTAGAATTCTAAATTTTTAGTTCAAAGGGTTCAAAATTAATATTTTAAGTTTGATTTTATCAAAAATCGAACTCTACATCTTTGAAATGCTGAATGTTTATTGTATTGTATTTTGGCTAATGTTTGTTTATGTCTATGCGTTGCTATCTCATTGACATCTTCCTTAATTAAATATCCTCTCATTAGGACCCCTGTGGTAAATGTGTTCTTATTAACTATAAAAATCCTGAATATGGCGAATAAATCCCGAAGAAGTGTCTGTTTGACTGTGCAGGATTTATAATTTCAAAAGCGATTTCTATTCGTATTCTTTTTGAGAATTAATGACTTCCCGTTTATATACGACCGGAATTTTTTTTATGCCCTACTATCGCCACCTACGATAGTAGAGTGGCATTATGTTTTCTGGTCTGTGTGTCCGTCTGTCTGTTCGTTCGTCTGTCCGTTTGTCCCGCTTCAGGTTAAAGTTTTTGGTCAAGGTAGTTTTTGATGAAGCTGAAGTCCAATCAAATAGAAACTTAGTACACATGTTCCTTATGATATAATCTTTCTAATTTGGCTTTCTTTTGACCCCAATTTCACGGTCCACTGAACATAGAAAATGGTAGTAAAAGTTTTTGGTCAAGGTAGTTTTTAATGAAGCTGAAGTCCAATCAACTTGAAACTTGGTACACATGTTCCTTAGGATCTGATCTGTCTTATTTTAAAGCCAAACTAAACTTTTGACCCCAATTTTACGGTCCACTGAACAAAGAAAATGAAAGTGCGAGTTTCAGGTTAAAGTTCTGGTCAAGGTAGTTTTTGATGAAGCTGAAGTCCAATCCACTTGAAACTTAGTACATATGTTCCTAATGATAATTATGATCTTTCTAATTTTACAGCCAAATAAGATTTTTTATCCAATTTCACGGTCAATTGAACATGAAAAATGATTATGCGAGTGGGGCATCCGTGTACTTGGGACACATTCTTGTTTGGGTTCGTATAATGCTATGATGTCGTCGTTGTTTAGTTTAAGTGAATGGATCTCTATGAAGGTTCAATACACAAAAGGAAGATGGGGATGGTGGTTCCCACCACTTCGGAATAAGGGGCCCAAAACAAGCATTTTTCTAGTTTCATGATAATAACTTGTGTATACTAGTATGTATTTCGATTGCTCTGAAATTGTACCACAATCTTTAATACCACAAGTGGAAGGTTGAGATTCATTTTGGGAGTAATGGTCCTAACAGTTGAGGAATTAAGGGCCAAAAAAGGGTCAAAACAAGAACTTCCATATCACAAAGGGAAGGCTGTGGTTGAGTTTGGGGGTTATTGCCCCAAACGTGCAGGAATTTGGGCAAAAAAATCCAAAAACAAGTATTTTTCAAACAATAACTTGTGTTTAAGTGTATGGGTCTATCTTAAATTGTACTACAAGGTTCCATACTAGAAAGGAAAGGCTGGGATTAAGTTTGGAGGTATTTGCTCCAAGGGGGTTTCTAAAAGTATGGGGATTCTTTTCCATTTTTTTAAGGGGTACATCTTTTTTTCAAATTTCAAAGTATTCACAGTATTGCGTAATAATAGATTTATAAGATCTTTGACCACATTTAAGTTATATCGAAAATTTAATCACAACCAATTTCAGACAGTATCAAGCTTGCATAATGTGTCCAAATTCGCCCCAACTGTTCAGGGTTCTACCTCTACAAACGTATCAGGCTGCGCTCAGCTAAGCATTTTTATTAAATTTGCAGATAAAAATGAATTTGAGAATGGAAATGGGGACTGTGTCAAAGAGACAACAAACCGACCAAAAACAGATGAACTATTGGTGAACAATTATTGACTTTTACATCGTACAACACTGAAACTAGTAAGACAATAACATGACACAATTGCCTGAAGAATGAGTGTTTCTATTCGAAACTACAGCTATCCAGTTCCCATGACCTCCTTGATAATATTTCTAGATCACATCCTAGATTTAAACTTCTGACGTTATGGAGAAGTTCTAATTGGTAGCTTATTAAATACAAAACAAAAACAAGACTTTAACAAATCTTTCTAACAGACCAATACAGATTAATAAATACTCATATGAAAACACATTTTATCCAAAAACAAAATTACAATGAAACTTTCTACAATAAATATACTTCACTTGATTGTTTCCAAGAACCGATTCCAATATCTGTTCACATGCAGCAAAGTGCTTCATATCTGCATTAAACATACACTGAACTCAGTCTTAACTAAAATGTACCGTGCAAAACAGAACAAAAAAAGAAAATTACTTTTGGACTTTTATTTGTACATATCAAATGTAAATAGAAATTAGATTCCACGCATGCGACACGGCACATTATTATCATCAGTATGGTTAAGCTAATTATAGGGTGGTGAACCAGTGGCGGATCCAGAACTTTTCATAAGTGGGGCCCTCTGACTGACCTAAGAGGGGGCCCGCTCAAGTTATGCTTCAGTGGTTTCCTATATAAACAACCAAATTTTTCCCACAAAAGGGGGGGGGCGGGCCTCCTAGGGCCCCCCTGGATCCGCCTATGTGAACTAAAGAAAAAAAGATTAAGTTAGCATGTCTAATCTACTTTGTAATTAAAAACTCTTACGATAATCTAATACAGGTTATCTCAGCCTTTTTATGTTTTTTTATTGTTATTTCCCCAATCCATAAAACTTCGTTTTTATCAATACAAAGACTAAAAGGATACTCTATTCCCAAGCTTCTTACATCCTTGCATACAATAATCTCCCCTGCATGATTTAATACATGTATAGCATAATTCATAAAATCAGAAAGTAAAATCATATCGGAAGAAGTTATTGACAAATCTTTTGGACTAAACTCATCCTGATCAGAACTGGTATTATTACAACCATTGTAGCTCCAATGGAGATGTCCACAATAATCCAACATTACGACTTGATCGCCCCCTTCATTGTTTAACAAATCCACAACTACTATTTTATCATTTTTTAAAGTGTGGATTTTATAAGGACAGGAAAACAGTCTCTGATTATCGTTGTCGTATTCAATAGTATGTTGTATGTCCCCATTCAGGTTCATGACCACCAATCTTCTGATACTATTTTCTGTAGCAATAAACTCTAAAGAATCTGACAAACCTACTATTATAATATTATTTTTAGTTAAATGTATACCTAAAGTTTTTAAGGGAGTGAATGTCATAAAAGTTTTAAATGTTCCATCTTTGGTATATAGTTTTAGATCACCTTCTCCAGACGACACAAGTACTTCACATCCTGTGTCTTTTCCATATCATTCACTTTTATCGTAAAGTCTGTCTCTACTTTCATGTTGTCATTTTCAAATTTGACTTTTTGTAGTTTATGGCTTACACCATAATGTACACTACTTCCTAAAAATGCAGTATTGTGATCACAAACTAAAATATTGTTCACATTTTTATTATTACTTTGATATTTCTTTATAACTTCAAAGTCTGGAATTGAATAAAGGTCACCAAGAATGTTACTTCCCATTTTCACTTGCCTACTGTTAGGAATGAACTTTGTTTCACACTGTTTGATTTGTTTAACTGAATATTGTGGTATTGACTTATCTAAAGTTTGAATTGCGGAGAAAAGTTCTGTCACCTGGTGAGTTTGCAGCGCTTGGCATAGATTGTTCTTCCTGATTTCCAACTCATCTACATTCTTTTTTAAGGCAGAAAGTTCAATTTTGATCATATTTTCTGACAGTTTCCATTTTGCATCTAGATCTTGCAAGAGGTTACTAGCATGGTTTGAAATAGCCTCTTTCATATCCTTCTCAGTTTGTAGAATTAAATTCCTGGTTTCTTGGAAACTTGTATCCCCATCGGCAAGCTTGTTTTCCAGTTGATCCCTTTCATTAGTGATGCACTTAAGATTTGTTTCAAATTTGTCTATAAGTTCCTCCATTTCACAGATAATATTATTATAGACTTCATCAAGGTCTTTATAGTCATGCATTTTGTGATTCTCAGTCAAACATTTGGAACAAATAGGTTCATTGCAGTCTTTGCAATAAATAATACACTTTTGGTTACTATGAACTGTACATTGCAAATTTTGGAGGTCCACTTTACGCATTGTTTTTGCCAAATTATTTGCATCAATATCTTTTAAATTTATAATTTCGTGTTCCATGGATGCCTTACTTTTACTGTGTATCTTTGAACAGCAAAAGTTACATAGAAACAATTCACAGTTTATACACTTCCACTTAATCTCCGGGGATTCTTCACAGAATTGACACACAGCTGGAGTTTGTGCTTTTCCATGGACTGAGAAAACGCCATTTTGGGTATATTTTCTAGTCACTATCGGTGATCTAAACATAGGTTTTACTTCCTGATTGAAAGAAATCTATCTTAGGTAAAATGACAAGGTCATATCGTACATTTAGGAAAGTTATTTTTTTTGATCATTTATATATTTTAAGAACTGATAAAAAAAGAAGAGATATTATATATATAGAGAGAGACATTTAAATTTTTAGTCCATATATACGTGCGGGTCTTGATGGCGGGCCCTTCATATATATATGTTTTCTTTAATTTCTTAAAACGTTTTGTTTGTATTCTTTTTACTTTTCGTTCGTTTTTCTCTATTCTTTATATTTTAGCATCTCGTTGTTCTCTAATCTCTTTTTTTCCATTTTTCTCTATTCGTTATAATGTTATATTTCTATGTCCATCATTTTCTATTATCTAAACCTCCATCCCCACCCCTCATACATAATTCAAATGAATATAAATTATTTAAAATAAATTCAACACCTTCGTATCGGGTCTATCAAGTAACCAAACAATATTCAACAAAGCTCCGAAAAATAAAGTACATAAATAATTTCCTATATTATTAGAGACGGGAAGTCGATCCTTCAAGGACTCTTTTTGCTGTGCCATTTTTCCATCGGCCATGTTTTTTTTAACAATCTGTCCTCTACGCTATCCGCTGCAGCGGCCGTTGTCCCACCCACATGCACGTGTCTCAATACACAAAACAATCCTAAATATAAACAAAATTCTGAGACAAGTGCCTGTGGTCCCTCCGTATCATGCTGAACGGAGACTTTGCAGTCTAAATTTTAAAGTATCTAAATCTATTCTGGAAGATTGTAAGTATTATTTCTATAAGCTCTCGTATATATAGAACAACGGACCTGTACGTCTTTAAGTTTATAAAAATTATATATATCAGATTTACAAAAAAACACAGATCTAAAATTCATCAGATTTTGATGTAATACTAGTTAATTTGAGATAATGTTCTAACATAGTAACAGGACAGCTACAATATTAGGACACTGAACAAGACCATGTCTCCCGATGTTGTTAACGATGAAGAGTGATATAAAATACTGTCTGTCGGACACAATTTCATATAAAATATTGTCCACAGACACTATTTTATTATAAAATACGTCCAGGACAATATTTCATTATGAAATAGTCCATGTCCATGAAATTTTGTCACATCCTTTTGGACAATATTTCACTACGAAATTCTGTCTATGACAATATCGCATTATGAAATCGTGTCTGTTCACTGTGATATACTGTCCATGAAAAGATTTCTTGATCAAATTATTAGAAAAAGAAAAACAGTACACTTGAGCATGCAGAATTATTTTTTTTTTTTATATAAGCTAGATTCAAATTTAATCCATTCTTAATAGATTAAAGAATTGTCTTATATACATATGTTCCATTGTTCAACATAATACTGTATACATATAAGTAATGTACCGACATTCTAAAATTGAACGTACATATAATATGTCTATATACTAGATTGACGGCTCTTTTGTGAAGGCGTTTTTAAGGTAGACGAATAATTGGAATGTCTTTGTCCAATACTTGTATTTCATTTCCCCTTCATGAGACAAAACTTCATGAAGATCTGTCTAGGACATAAGGACTCATTTCACACAAAATGACCTCCCCTTACCACTTTCCAGGACAAAATTTCATAATATTCATCTGTGAAATATTGTCTATATACATCATTTCACAATGAAGATATGTCCTTCTCTAGACATAATTTCATAGAGGAGGACAATATTTCATGATATAATATTTTGCTTTACAAAAGTACAGAAATCCATACCAAATTTATTGTCATTCAGGAGTTATTTGTCTATCACATTTCAAAATAAATGCTCGAAGAGAGTGAGACCCTTACTATATTTAAAGATTGAAGGTTCAACTTTTTTCAAGTAATTTTTATATATTTGAAAAATATATAAATTTTCGTATATCATATATGTACAAGGTATGAATAAATTTATCAAAATTTGATTGTTTGGCATAATTTCCCATAGTGCTTGTCCAAACATTTAATTTTATATTACATCTATCCGTTGCTGAAGTCTGTATTCTATAAATTCGGAAATTATTTTAATCAATTCGAAAAATGTGAACACGCATAAAAATTAAATGTCTGACCTGCTACTTTCATGATGAAAGTCTGTAATGTATGGAGGGTTAACTTACTACTAGTATCACATAAACGAAACTTCAACGATCCATAAATAACTCTCAGTAAAACGTTCAAAAATAGAAAACAAAAATATGATGTTATAAACCAAACTTGATTTTCGACAGATATGAAAAGCTTCAGCAGGTTTTGGAGCACTTTGAAAACGACAACTATGTGTAACTGAGAAAACGTGAAACGAGGACTACAACAATCATGGAAACCAGACAAAACGTTTAAGATTAATACAAAATGGCAAAATATTGTACAAACAATGCATAGAAATCTAGCTATTGACAGCATTTATTTTATGAGTTTTATGAATGCTAAATACTAAAATGTATATTATACAAATATAGCCTTTGTATGAGGTCGATACAAGGATATATTGACCTGAAAGAAGTATATTGACTGAGGACGAAGTCCGAGGTCGATATACTTCTTTGGGTCAATATATACTGTATTGACCTCATACAAAGGCTATATTTGTTATATTATTAATTTCCGACCATGTTTGTATCAAAATCGTCATTTAGGTTTGTTGGAACTTTATAGATATTACATTGTCTCCTTGACAATAACAACATATTAGTTGTTATTTCATTTACTTTTTTTTTGACATCTTATGTATTTGAAGATTTTTTTTTCGTCAAATAATCGATCACAGATATCATTTGTTTCAAAAGGTTAAACAATATCCCGAAATTCATTACATGACGTCACAAAGTATTTTTCTACATGAACTCTTATTTTTATCGTTGAAATGTATGTATAGTTTCAGTGGCGGATCCAGGGGGGGGGTTCCGGGGGTGCGCACCCCCCCTTTATTTTTGCCGATCAATGCATTTGTATCGGGACATATGTTTTGCACCCCCCCCCCCCCTTTGCCCTGGGTGCCCTGGGTTAGCACCCCCCCTTTCGAAAATTCCTGCATCCGCCCCTGAGTTTTTATATCTTAACGTTATTTTTCAACTGTACATAAATGATTTTGATTTTGTTTCTATTTTCCTGGTTACCTTGTAAATTATTAAATTTCAATAATATAGCCGATGACCAGCGAACAATCTCTAATAATTTAATTTTAGATGTAACGTGTCTTCTGATTGGCTGACGTTATTTTGTTATCAGCCCATAGACATAATTTAGTCATGTGACCGTGACGTCATCAACGTTTTTCATGGTTTTCTACGGTTTAAAATGGAATTTAGAATTAAATTATAAGAAATGACTGTAATATTTTTTCTGTCTATTCGAAATAACATTAAAAATGTGGTGCACACTGTTAAATAACCCGCTACGCGCGTTATTCAGTGTGCACCAAATTTTTTATGTTTATTTCTTCATAGACAGAAAAAATATGACAGTCATTCAATCCTTAAATAAATGAAGGATCACTCAGGAATAGATTAATTACCTTAGCTGTATTTGGCAAAACTTTTAGGAATTTTTGGTCCTCAAATCTCTTCAACTTAATTCGTACTTTATTTGGCCTTTTATAACATTTTTAACTCGAGCGTCACTGATGAGTCTTTTGTAGACGAAACGGGCGTCTGGCGTAAATATAGAATTGTATTCCTGATACTCTATGATGAGTTCATTTGCAACCACATGGTCGATGCCACTGCTGGTGGAGATTTATTTCCTCGAGTGTATCACCAGCCCAGTAGTCAGCACTTCTGTGTTGACTTGAGTTATCATTGATATGTTTATAATTATAAATTAACTGTTAACAAAACTTTGAATTTTGGAAAAACTAAGGCGTTTCTACCTCAGGAATAGATTACCTTAGCCGCTGTATTTGGCAAAAAGTTTGAGAATTTATGGTCCTCAAATCTCTTCAACTTCGTACTTTATTTGGCCTTTTATAAAATTTTTGATTCGAGCGTCACTGATGAGTCTTTTGTAGACGAAACGCGCGTCTGGCGTAAATATAAAATTTTATATTCCTGGTATCTTGATGAGTTTATCCGGAATTACATATTTCACCGTTATAGATCTTCAATTAACATCGATCAGACGTTTCCGGAGAAGACGACACTCATTCCTTGAAAAAAAAAACAACCTTTGATGTCAAGGAAAACAAGCGTAGGTTTAATGCATTACGATAATTAAACAATAAATCGATCACCAATAATTTATTTAAAATAGATGATCGTATTATATATACTCAGTCCACGTTAGTGTGGTAAATAATCCGCATATCTGCTCCTGAAAGATGCATATTTTTTTACAAATTACTTTCATCTTTTTGAGGATCTGTTCATACACCACTATGCTTATGATATATATCGTCATGTCATATGTTTTCGTATCAACCACATTTCGTTTGTTTCGACTGCACATGCATACATTGTGGTGTGTTTTTTCTGTTTCTATATTTGGAACAACAGAAATACTACGTTTACAACCTGACAAATGTTTGACATATTCAAAGTCGCTTTTTAAGACATGAGAACTAAATAAATTAAACTTACCTGTTCAGCCATTTTTATTTAATGTTAAAATTACGCATTACTAGAATAGTTGTTGAGAATAATTCTGCAGTTCTGAGGGGTAAGATGTAGTATAGCTATATCGTCTGTCTGTCAGACACCTGATCTTCAAGACATGTGACCGTCATGTGTTTTTTTGGTCATTTCTATTACAAACCATCGAGTCAAAGTTATCATATCATGGTTCTTATATGGTTATTCAATATTCTATTGACAATTCTTTTTATACATCCTTGACAGTGTTCTCCCCAGGATTTTTGGATAGCGCTGTGGTAAGCGCGTAATTTTCGACAATTCTCAGTAACTTTATCGCGGCGCGCGGTTTGTTTGTAATTGATTTGTTATGTGTTTTTATTATATCATGCTGTTGATGTTTCCTCTTGTTATGATGTCCTTGTCATGCTCATGGAAGTTACAGTGTATCCCTTAATGATGCTTTGTTTGTTAATGTTATTGTCTGGATATAGAAGTCTGAAGAGTCTTTTTTTCTCCATTGTAAATTCATATATTAAATCCTCATACTATCTATGTATAAAACTGAAGGAAGAGTCTTTTTCCATGATGGATCTACACCAGACTGCCTGTGCCAAGATTTCTTAGCACCATTAGGTAATGTTGCAGAACATGTAGGACCAACAATAAAGTCATTGTCAGCTTCTGTTTGGTTTTGTAACAAACTGTAGCAGTGTACTGTTTACCTTACGACGTTTGACAGGAATTGACATTTTTTAGCATAAAGATTTCTCATTTTTATGACCTAAACGTTTTATAATATTTAAATGGCCTCATCCAAGCTGGACATCGAGAAAGTAAAATTTCTCAAGTCGTATCAGCTTGGGGTTTGTTTTGCTAATCATATCCTCTCAAATTGTTATCAAATGGAAGAATTTCTGACTAAATTATAAGTTCGAATAGGGGATAATTAATATTTAAAAGACTTGATCATTTTCGAGGTTCGTATGGATAGTAAACCCGGCAAATAATTTGTAACAAACCCGGTGTTTGATCGTTTTTAAAATCATCGTTTGTTCAAAGTTCGTAAAATAAGTTTGTGAGTGACGTCGGGAAATACGGTCAATTCATTTCATCACATTTCATTCATATATGCCTCTATATTTTCTTTAAATTAAAAAAATCGATGTCAATGTTGAAATCTTTGTTTATTTTGATCTTCCAAAAACGCCATTTTGTAAAATTTATTAGACTGGTCCCGCGAAGTTACTTTAATACAACGGAAATAATTCATTCAAAAATCGTAAACCTGTCGATCACGTGATCCGAAGTGAGAAATAAGCGGGAAATTTGAAAAAAAATGAAAAATACGGAAAAAAATATAGCGACGCAGTTGCGTTGGATAGTGCTGCGGTCAGTGCAATAGGACAGCGGGGAATTACAATAGCGCTGAAAAGCGCTGTGCTAAAACGGCCTGGGGAGAACACTGCTTGATACATATTAAAAGTTGAAAACAGTCTTAACTTTATACATTTATAAATCCCAAATTTTGAAAACTGCTTTATATTTTCCCAAAAAATAATGTCCTTTGTAGAATTCCAGTGCCAATCTGAAAAAAATCACAATTTCAGCACTTGAAACACCATACTAAAACTATTTACTAGTTGTTTTTAGTACTGAAAAGTATAAAAATAACTTTTTTATAATTCAAGCGATCACCAGAACCAAGCCTTTAGAAAATACTCATTTCGGAATTTTATAGTCAGTTCCTGCTCGTGTACTGATTCAAATTTTAATTCCAACGTAAAGCATATAAAGCTATTATTTTGATATACAGTCAGAGATATAACTCTATAGGGTTATTCCAGGAAATAACTTGCGTGTGTTATTACAGATACTTTCACCTTAAATTTTCTAAATCTGTAATAACATATGCTTGTTATTTGTAAAATTATTTCATTTATAGTGGGCTCTAGGGAACTCTTGAGACTTTGCACAGAAACTAAATGCATAGTCTTGATAACTATTTTTTTAATTAAATTAATACATTTTTGATGGACCATGGTAAATCAATGAGTCGAGGCTATTAAGAGATAAACTTAGCTGTGATAACAAGGCTCAGTTATTAAATGAATGTAACTTATTATATAAGACACTTGGGAATTACTGAGAAACTTGCGCAGAACCTCATTACATGCTCTGGTCATTATTTCTTACAATAAATTAAACTACATTGTAATTAAGCATGATGTATGTCTGAGCAAATGCTTTGAAGTGATATAGAGAAGCTGTGATAACACCCTTTAGTTATTACAGGCATATTTTTTCTGTAATAACATATAGGTGTACTATCTGACTATGCAAAATTGGCAAACTATGAACTGTTATATCTTTAAATAGTTAAGTATACATATAGAAAATGGTAATATCAATAGAACTTTTATACATTTTAACTAAACTAATGATGTGTATTGTCCCTTTGAAACATGTAACATACATATGTTATCACAGTTCTTTGATTTTTTAGTCCACAATAACAAATGTATGTTATTTTCCTGTAAAAACCCTATAGAGTTATATCCCTGACTGATATACAAAATCACAAATAATGGGAATCAGTAAAAAAATAGTAGCAAGCCTTGAAAAAAAAATCTAAATACCTAAAAACATGGGACAGAACATGCTTTTAAAATTTGAGTAAACATGTAAATAAAAACTCAACAGTGAAAGCTGTAAGCAGTGAAAATTGTTATTAATATGAAAACACATCACCCAAGTATACTGTTGCATTACATTTATGATTTAGAAATGAAATTTAATCTGATAAGAATAAGGTTAAATCTGTACATATATATGTACAAAGTATGTGAGTAACTGAGCAAAAGGTCAAAAAATCCAATACACCGAATTACTGCTATTTTGAAATCTGCTGCGATTACCATGTTTACCAGAGAACATGTGCCCCTTGAACTTATGATTGGTGTCATACAACAATAAGTTTTCCATTGTGGCTTCAAAATGTTACGTACCAGAACCTTTGCCTTGTTCAATAATGGCGGATAAATAGCGATAAGGTGTATACTGACCATATCTGACTTGTTCTTTGAATGCCAAAAATTACCAATAAAATGTTGCATGAGGCAACAATAAATCAGAATCGTAAAGCATTCAATGATCTGTTGCCTTGGTGAACAGATTATTTTCAAAACACAGGTCAATAGCAGAAATATGGATGCACAGATTTACAGAAACTGCAGATTTGTCACCATTTTTTCAGCAGACATCCTTTTCAAATTTTGAGAAGATATGTCTGTCACTGGTTCTATATCTAATGATAGCACAGGAAGTATATAGCATTTGTAATGGATGTCAGTCAAAGTGTTGATTCAATTCCAAGGGTTAAAATGGAAGATGCCATATAGTTCAATGATTCTTTACTTTACTTCTTATTATATATCATAAAAAAAAAATCCATGGATCTGTAAATATGTAATTATCTGTAATTATCTGTACAATGTACATCTGTGTTTCTGCAATTAATCAATGTTTTGTTGAACAGACCTTTTCTTGGACAATCTTTCCAAAATTATAAAAACAACTATTAAATGACAGTGTGTTACCTAATGTTTTAATATAGAAGAAACATAGTAAAAGTAAAGCAACATGGTTGACTGATTTTTTTCCATACATGCCATAACAAGTAAGATGAATAAGTAGAAATAAAATTTCACAACAGGGCAATAAGCCACATGCAGGGTGTTGAATTGTCTATGTATCATTAGATGTCTTTACTGATTATTAACACATCATTATTGATCATGATCATGATATATTCCATGGCACTCATCTATTGTTTAAGTCTTTCTTTTATTCATATCTAGCTTGTTCTCATAATGTGAAAATGTAAATCTTTTCTTATTTCAGATTTATAATGTCTTGGGCTTGTCTGCTTCCCGAGGAACTTCTATGTAGACCTACTAGTCTAATAGTCCTGACTGGTCTAGATGTTACTTACAATGCTATTCATAAACTGATCTGGGACTCATTTTGTAACAACAGAAGACCAGATCGTGTACCACTGCAGTTTAAGGTCTTCTCAGGAGATCATGAGTACCCTAAATGTAGAACAAACAAGGTAAGTAAAACAAAATGCTCTTGTGAGACACATCCATTGTAGACATCTATTTGATATATGTATACAAAAGTTGCAGCTTTCAAAGACTTCATTGTGGATCTTTTTATGCATTTCTTACTGTCTTAAAGTTTAAAATACCTTTTTTATACATATTTACGGTAAACTTCATATTTAACTAAAATTACCTGAAAAACTTACTAAAAACGTTTTAAGTCTAAGCTACAGATTTTGATGAAAAGTCAGTGTTTACCCATTGTTTACCTTGGGCTAAAAAAAATAAGGAAAAATGTATCAAATAAAAATTTTAAGGGCTGAAAAGTATTTTTACTAGTATTTATTAAAGTGGGAAGATGTTGTATGAATGTCAATGAAACAGCAGTCCACCAGAGTTAAAAAAATAAGTGGAAGTAAGCATTTATAGGGCAGCATATGGCCTACAACAATGTTAAAGACCCATACAGTATAGTAAGCCATAAAGACCCCTACTTGAAAAATATAAACCAAGAAAACTAATGGCCTAGGCCAAGGTCCTTCATTCCTGTATTCTTTAAAATATTTAATGTCTTTTCTTCAATCTTTATTTTTTTGTTCTATTATTCTCTATACTGTAAACTCCATATAGACCCTCTTATATTTATTGTATGTATATTGCAGAGACAGTCATATGAGTGGTACATTCCAAAGGGTATCGTTAAGACTGGATGGATGCACAAACATATACAGGAAGTTCCTGCTGTCGTCGTGGTTTTCTTTGACCTTGACTGGGATGAACCAATGTGGAAAGAGAGACAAATGGAATGTGCTACCAGAGTTGAAATTGTCAGGTAAACATTTTTGTCCTTTATAGATAGTTAATGAATATACAAAACGTGCAGGTAAGACTTAGTGAGTATATGTATATGCATGCATTGGTTCAATAATTTCAATACCATTTAAATTTCATGAACCTTGTTTCATATGATTTTAATTTATTACAGAAACAGTTTACAAGGCAGATCAACAAAAGTAGCTGTTGTATTGATACAGAAAAATGCCCCTCTACCACCGGGAGAAGATGTGATTGCTGCTGAGAGAGCTGCTTCCCTCTGTAGTGCCTGTGACTTGTCAGCAAAACAACTGTATGTGCTTCCACACACAGACCATCTGATAGGATATACTATAAGGTAGGAGGAATGTAATGTCAGCAGCTAAGCAACAACAAATGGAAGTTTTTAACGACCTTGACTGGCTATACAGCCCTTACACGGTCGGTTGCTAAGCAGTAATAACATGTTATTCCCCGTTTCCATTCTCAATTTTATGTCCGATCTGTCTGACATCCACTTTTCTGTTTTCCGATACATTACATAACAAGTGTGATATTCTAAGCATGATAACACATGAAATGTAGTGGCTACAATAGCTAGCAATAACCAATCAAATTATGTGTCTGATTATGCAAGGTAGGGTATAAGATCAGTGTATTACTGTTTTTGCAAAAGTTAATGAAGAATTCATTGTTCACCAAACACACAAGCAAACCTAACCTGTATGCATCAAACATATCAACAGTTTTGTCTTCGATTAAAATCTATTTACTGCATATATTCATAAATTTTTTGAAATGAGTTATTAAATAAGTATGAAAGTTTCTACAAAATATATTTTACAAATAAAAAAAATTCAGTCTCAAATTTGATAGTACTATATATTTATATGTAGCATTTGCCATGAATCGCTATAATTTATCTTGTTCTATTCTACCTTTTTAATCTATTACAATAACAAAAGTACACAAAAATTTCTGAACAAGAAGTCTGTTATATGCAATATTTGATGTTATACATGTTATAATGATATTTTAATATGACCATACCAGAATTCACACAATATACTTTTGAACAGGCTTAAGATTCTTGTGTAAGTGTCAGGAAGAGTTATATTGCTTCACAATATTATGTCTGCAAATTTTCTTGTTACATTACATTTGGCCATATTTCACTTGTCCGATTTGTGAAATTGTCAGTTACTGCTTTCATTTTGCATTTGTCTTTGTTTGTTGCTGTCTATTTACTTTTACATTAATGTGTAAGCCATCTAAACAACCAGGCCATATTCAACTCAAACTTGGAAATAGATGGGTATGGTTGTAAGAATCACAAATGAATAGGAAACATGGAAAACAGTCATTTTGGCAATGATGTCAATAATTACCTCATGTTAGGTAATAATTTATATATCAAATGAGTCAAACATGCATTATGGTGTTATTCACTTTGAAATACAATTTTGTATAATTATTCTGTGTAATCCTTGTGTTATTGAAGTATTATGAGGTCATGAGTCAAAGAGTAATCAAGACTGTGTCCAATATACTTTAGTAGCCATTATGAAGGATGACCTAGATTTTGACTACTGATTAAAAAGCTGGCCTAGTCCCTACTTTCATCTAGATCATCACCAATCGACCTTTCACAGTTGTTCACTTCACACAACAATGGTTACCATATTTTTGGTAGAAATATATATTTGTTGTACTGTATAGTTTCCTACTTTGGAGGTGAAAGAGTCAGAATATAAGAAATGGTATAGTTAAGCCTTAATATTTTATCAGTGAGTCAGGGTCCGTCTTTTATATCAAGTGACCTGTTCCAATCTGACCAATCTCTCTTTTTCTTTCATATTTAATAAATCCTTGATTATTTGCATGTATATATATGTACAATGTATGTATTGTTAATCATTTATATATTTATCTCTTATGATTTACAACAAATTTATATTCACTTTGTTTGCTCTGGTCATCTCTTCCTTTCATATCCTCATGCATTTAATTGATTAAACACTTTTAAAATAAAATGAGTTGTTAGACAGTTAGTTAGAAAGATGTGAAGTCATTATCATGATTATTGAAGGATGGTCATTGGAGAACTGATATTGAATTGATCATAACTAGATTTAAAAACATTTTGAAAAGTGTAGAGCATCTTAGTATAAGGGAAATTATTTTTATGCCCCTGCCAGGGCCGAGGAGGCATTAAGTTTACCCTTATCCATCTGTATGTCCATACGTCCCAAATTAGTTTCCATTTACTAACTTTAGTTTGCCTTAACCAAACATATGAAACTTATACACATTGCTCATTACAGGCATTAAACACAGATTAAGATCAAATTTGGGTGGCATTTATACTTTTATAGTTCTCGAGTTATGTTCCTTTATAACTCAATATGCAAGCACAGGCACCAGCTGTGTCCCATTGACATTTAGTTGTTATATGGCATGTGCAACAGCATAGACATAATCTAACTTGGCTTCCTTAGCTCAATGATCTCTAAAAATATCAAATATTGTCTTTGAACCCTTAAATTTGTATACAGATGTATTTTAAAGTACTGAATTTAAAATTCACAATATAATTTAATGTGTCCAAAGTATTTGTTTACACTTGAAACTTTTTAGATTATAAACATTATTTACATTTTTTTTTACTTTAAGTTAAAGTCGATGAGCAAACGATGTATGCAAAATTTTACCACTATCATGTGACATAGCCCATTTACTTTACCTTCACCTTAACGGAAATTAACAAAGTATTTGCTAAATATTTACTATTTCTCTAAGATATATTACAGTAATATTTATATTTTACAGATTAGAGAATGCTTTTTATGAATTGGCCCAAAGTTACTACCACAGTGAAGCAAGAAAAGTCAAGTCACATAGAGACTTCCTTAACAAGACAACACACCAGGTAACTATAGTAACACTTGCAGGCGTCCCAACTTTGTTTGGGGAATAATTTATTGCAGTTCATGATTTGATTGAGGTTTTACATCAATGTAGGAAGGCCTTGTTTTTTCGTAAAATTTAAAATTTGCAAAAAATGGAAGTACTTTAGGAAAGCACAAAAAAGTAAAATTCTTATGTGTGAGTGACAAACCTGATTTGTTTGGTTAATGCTTCTCTGCCTTTTATATTAATTATGACAAAAATAAATGCAGTTTTAATTTTGTAAGTGATTGAAATCATCAGATCATGGATAAAAAATGACAATTACTAAATTATATCTGGATTAAGGAAAATCTGTACTAACACAATTAACCATAATACATGTTCTATACTAATTTTGACGTGGACGATATAAGGTACCAGTATTTGATGTATCTATTAAAAAATGTAAATATGTTAATAAAAGTATGAAATGGAACAAAAATGACAATTACAATAGATTATGAAAGTAATAAAAATAATAAGATATGGTATGATTGCCAATAAGACAACTCTCCACAAGAGACCAAATAACACTGAAAGAAATAGAACATTGATATTATACAAATATAGCCTTTGTATGAGGTCGATACAAGGATATATTGACCTGAAAGAAGTATATTGACTGAGGACGAAGTCCGAGGTCGATATATTTCTTTGGGTCGATATATCCTGTATTGACCTCATACAAAGGCTATATTTGTTATATTATTAATTTCTGACCATATTTGTATCAAAATCTTCATTTAGGTTTGTTGGAATTTTATAGATATTACATTGTCTCCTTGACAATAACAACATATTAGTTGTTATTTCATTTACTTTTATTTTTGGGACTTATGTATTTGAAGATTTTTTTCGTCAAATAATCGATCACAGATATCATGTGTTTCAAAACGTTAAACAATATCCTCAAATTCATTACATGACGTCACAAAGTATATTGGTTTTTAGATATTCTAAAAATAACCGTGCAATATGCTTTTTGCAGGTCAATATGCGTTTTGCTATCCGCCGTTTTCTCTCTACCTTCGAAAATATAGTTTAACATGTGACTATCCCTAAACGAATCAAATTAGTTAAAATATACGAATTAATAATATAATGGAATATGAAGACAGCTCTCACAAGTAAAAAAAACCCAAAAAACTGAAATAATATAAGGGCATTAAAGTTCAATATGACGGAAACATGTGGAATCTATGTAAAGTAATTTGAAGTAAGTTTGAACTGACACAAAACTGTATTTGTAATTTTAGCTCCTGTTTGTGAGACATCAGTTTAAGATAGCCTTTTTTAATGAACTAAAACAAGACAGTCACACAGCTATCAAGTAAGTATTAATATAGAGAATAAGCTAGGATTTCACTGCCAAAATGTCCTTATTTTGAAAAATCTCCTACAACTTTGGTAAATTAAAATGAATCTACCTAGTACATCTATTAATAAGATTGATGATAGCTACCTAGGAGGGTGTTGTGCAAGATTATCAGGAATCTACAAGCTGTGAAAAAAATGATACAAGTCTAAAATAAGTGCCATCAAAATTTGAATATAGTATAATTGAAAATCTAAATATTAATGTAGGAACTAAATTTATTTATTTGTAATTTTGTTATTGGATTGAGCATTGAAAATACCTTTTCATTATATAGTTAGCAGTCAAAAAAATCTGAGTGAAAACGTTTCAAAATTCTTGGAAATATATGAAATTTCCTATTGGGATGTACATATTTTATAAATCATCTGATTATATTTTAGGAACTATAAACAAGCATATGGACACTTACTGGAACTAAGAATGCATGACACCAACTTGTTGGAGATAAAGAGTATAGCAGGTTTCATCAACTACAAAGTTTGTACTTAAGATTTTTAACATTATAATCATTTATCATTATGAAAAAAGATGATGTGGTATGATTGATAATGAGACAATTCTTCACCAGAGACCAAATGACACAGAAATTTACCACTACTGTACACCAACTTTATTTCATGTTTCACCTTTTCTAGTCAACTACTGGTCAATTTAATTTCGTGATTTTTAAACTATTTGATTTAGTTAAAAGAATTAAAGTTTTTTTTAACATATTCGATGCGATTAATTTTCGTGTTATTAATTCACTCGCAAAAAAAAATCGTTTGTGAAATTTATTTGGTTTACAGTATGGGTCACTGTACAGCCTTCAATAATGAGTATCAAGCTATAAAGGGCACTAAAACACTTAAAAGAGAAAACTTACTTCCTGACTAATGTGCAAAACAATAAACATGAAAAATGATATACAGCAACAAATGACAACCACTGAATTAGTGTTTGCTGGTGCCAAACCCTCTCCCTAACCTGGGACAGTGGTGTAGCAGTGCAACATTAGAACAAACTATAAAAATCAGTTGGAAATGTCTTTACTCATTAGTTTATAAAATGTTACCTGGCTACATATTTTAAGGTGGTACCCAACACTTTCACTGAAATTAATTTGTCTCATTTAATTTTCATCAAATTTTGACAAAGTATTTACCTTGATCCTTTGACAAAATTATAAAAATTTCAAAAAATTTGAACCAACCATTTTATCAGAAAAATTACACTGGTTATATGCAGTTTGACAAACACTAATTTTGATCATTGAGAAGCTGAAAATATTCCCTTACAACACAATGTAATTAAAACGTTTAGCCGATTTTAAAGAGTTATCTCCCTGTAGTGTTAGGTACCACCTTAAGTTTAAGATGAACTGTATGTTTTTTAATTGAAGTAGGATGTTGTTTTTTGTCATGAGGTCTGATTTATTTATATCAGACATCTCTTTTATTCACTCCAAAAATCAATTGCTTGGTGATTTCTTTTAACAGTATTTTTCTTTTAAAGTTGTGTAAAACATAGTCTTAAATTCCAATAAATGGTATTTTTAAAAAAGAAAATTTTCATTTCAGATTTGTAGATTATCTTTCCAACACAATGCTCCTCTAGATGCTATAGCACAGTTTAGGAAACATATTGACTTCTTTAAAGGGAAGATTGGAATTGCTGAGTTAGCATTTGAGCATAGTGCATGGATGTCAAAACAGTTAGTATATCAACTTTAAAAATAACATAAAATTGAGAATGGAAATGGGGAATATGTCAAAGAGACAACAACCTGACCAAAGAGCAAAAGGCCACCAATGGGTCTTCAACTCATCAAGGAAATCCTGCACTCAGTCAGAGGTGGTCCTCAGCTGGCCCCTAAATAAAATGTGTACTAGTTTAGTGAAAATGAACATCACACCAAACTCCAAAATATATAAAATTAACTAAAATTAAAAGACATACAAGACTATGAAAGGCCAGAGGCTCCTGACTTAGGACAAGCGTAAACATGTGGCTGGGTTAAACATGTTTTGTGAGTTAAAACATATATTTTAGTTATTGCGATTATCTATACATTTTAAGATAAATTTAGAATTATGCATTCTAGAAACTTTATTTCGAGTTTATGCTAATTCTAGCCAACTTTGCAGTGATTTATTTTCTTAGTTTCTTGGTATATTAAAAAAAAAAAAAAGATTACAGATTTTACATTTTCGTAATGAATTATAAACCACGTTATTTTCTTTCTCGAAAATTACAAAAAAGTAAATCACTTGCAAAATTTAAGTTTGCAGTACATGTTTATGATATATATTTGGTTTCAAATATTACCCTGTTTGAATATTAAAATTTTTAGGTTTCAAGTTTTTGGAGACTTATTCGATGAAGCTATCAAGTTAGGACTAACTGCCATACAAACTCAGCATCCAGGGTTCTACTACCAACAAGCTGCCAATCATGCCGTTGCTAGGAAAC
This sequence comes from Mytilus galloprovincialis, assembly GCA_037788925.1. Taxonomy (NCBI): domain Eukaryota; kingdom Metazoa; phylum Mollusca; class Bivalvia; order Mytilida; family Mytilidae; genus Mytilus; species Mytilus galloprovincialis. Next base: position 53,940,830 of record CM075332.1, read on the forward strand.
AGTTATGTAGAGGACTATGTAAGGTAAGACGAAAAGTCTAGGGGTCACATACTTAAAAAAAAAAGGTAAAGAAACCAAGTCTTTAATAGTTATAAAACTGTCCTAGTTCAAGAAACTAGAGGAAGGAAATTGTTTAGCTAAGCTGATTGGTAAAAAAACAACTTTATATGTGTTAAAAAAGTTAGTTTTCTCAAAACAGGTATGTGTTCCTACTACCCATAGATTTTCAGATAAAAGTAGAATAGATTGAGTCTCCTATCATAACAAAATTATCTTAAAACTACCAATTAGTAAACAGATTATATGCTTCTAGAGCTGATATCATTTAGTCTTACATAGTTTGGTCTCTGTTTAAATAATGCTTTAATACCATACATGTACATCTCTTTTTAGCTCACCTGGCCCGAAGGGCCAAGTGAGCTTTTCTCATCACTTTGTGTCCTGCGTCGCCGTCCAGCGTCTTTAACTTTTACAAAAATCTTCTCCTCTGAAACTACTGGGCCAAATTAAACCAAACTTGGCCACAATCATCATTGGAGTATCTAGTTTAAAAAATTTGTCCGGTGACCCCGCCAACCAACCAAGATGGCTGCCATGGCTAAAAATAGAACATAGGGGTAAAATGCAGTTTTTAGCTTATAACTCAAAAACCAAAGCATTAAGAGCAAGTCTGACATGGGGTAAAATTGTTTATCAGGTCAAGGTCTATCTACCCTGAAATTTTCAGATAAATCAAACAACCCGATGTTGGGTTGACGCCCCCAAATTAGTAATTTTAAGGAAATTTTGCTGTTTTTGGTTATTATCTTGAATATTATTATAGATAGAGATAAACTGTAAATAGCAATAATGTTCAGCAAAGTAGGATTTGCAAATAAGTCAACATGACCTTAATGGTCAGTTGACCCCTTAAGGAGTTGTTGCCCTTTATAGTCAATTTTGACCAATTTTTCGTAAATTTTTGTTATCTTTTACAAAAATCTTCTCCTCTGAAACTTCTGGGCCAAATTTAACCAAGCTTGGCCACAATCATTATTGGGGTATTTAGTTTAAAAAATGTATGGTGTGACCCGGCCAACCAACCAAGATGGCCACCATGGCTAAAAATAGAACATAGAGGTGAAATGTAGATTTTGGCTTATATCTCAAAAACCAAAGCATTTAGAGCAAATCTGACATGGGGTAAAATTGTTTATCAGGTCAAGATCTATCTGCCCTGAAATTTTCAGACAAATCGGACAATCTGTTGTTGGGTTGCTGCCCCCGAATTAGTAATTTTAAGGAAATTTTGCAGATTTTGGTTATTATCTTGAATATTATTATAGATAGAGATAAACTGTAACCGCAATAATGTTCAGCAAAATAAGATCTACAAATAAGCCAACATGACCAAAACTGTCAATTGACCCCTTAAGGAGTTATTGTCCTTTATAGTCAATTGTTAACAATTTTCATAAATTTTTGTTAATTTTTGTAATATTTTAGGAAATATTTTCCACTGTAATTACTCGGCCAAGTTCATTATAGACAGAGATAATTTTAGCAACAAGAATGTTCAGTAAAGAAAGATCTACAAACACATCACGATCACCAAAACACAATTTTGTCATGAATTTATCTGTGTCCATTGTTTAATATGCACATAGACCAAGGTGAGCAACACAGGCTCTTGAGAATCTCTAGTTGGTTATTATCTTGAATATTATTATAGATAGAGATAAACTGTAAACAGCAATAATGTTCAGCAAAGTAAGATCTACAAATAAGTCAACATGACCAAAATTGTTAGTTTACCCCTTAAGGACTTATTGCCCTTTATAGTCATTTGTTAACAATTTTAATAAATTTTGGTAAATTTTTAGAAAATATTGTCCACTGTAATTACTGGGCCAAGTTCATTTTAGATAGAAATAATTGTAGCAACAAGAATGTTCAGTAAATTAAGATCTACAAACACATCATGATCACTAAAACACAATTTTGTCATGAATTTATCTGTGTCCATTGTTTAATATCATATAGACCAAGGTGAGCGACACAGGCTCTTGAGAGCCTCTAGTTATTCTTATGTATTTTGACAGTCTATTCAGATTATATCTGCTAAAAAATTTCAAAAGCAAAATTCAACATTTGTTCTGAAAGAAAATAATAGTTATACCAACCTGTCTATGTATGGTATTATGTACTTATAAAACAACAATAATAATTTAATCTTATTTAGTTGTCAAAGAGGAGATTGTTAAAAAAATATTCAGTTACTTCTTACATTGTTTGAACATTATGTAACATTTGTTTTCAGCCTTTGACACAGGTTCTTCATCCTGATCCATTAGAAAATCTGTATAAATTAGACTTTTATGGACAAAGACCTTGGAGACAGGGACACCAGAGTTAGTATCTTTATACTGTATATTCAGAATGTATTGGGGTGTTCTCGTAGTTTTATGAATACTTGCAACAGTATAATGTTCCGCAAAAATAAAAACTTGCATTTTAGATTTTGAAATCATTGTTTCAGCATTAATTAAAATACCTCCTATGTTTCCATTATTTGTGAATTGAAATTGTGAATGTACAAAAATATTTGTGAAATAGTGATATAAACTATCACAATATCACAAATATTTTTGTTCATTCATCAAATCTCCATACGTTTGCTAGGAACCACAATTATGTTTTATTTAGTCTCAGCTTTTACTCTTCCCTAACTATGAAAAGATTGCATGACTGTGAGGGGGTGTTTCTTGATAGCCACTAATTGTTTTTACTAAATTAAATGTACCTCTAATATGAATAATAGATGTGGGATAAATACCTTAAAACGTCTAAAATATTATTTAAATAGGGTCAACATACTGGTATGTTCTTCAACACTAAATATGTACCTTTACAATATATCAGTCTCTAAATAGTCCTATGTCTTAATAAAAAATACTTCAGATTTAAAAGTGACTGTACAATGTTGCTGCTTTTTATTCTTGACGTCATTGTCTCATATTTTAATGTATTATATCCAAACAGAAAATGTAAAAATTGCTCATAAAACCAATTATGAAATTCCTTACTTGGTGCTGGCACAAAAAAATGGGGCAGGATCGTTTATTTTCATGTAAAAGTTTATACTACATAGAGTTCAAATTGAATATTTGATGATGCTTAAATTTTAAATAGGTATTGAGGCTCCAGATCTCCAAAGAGAAAAGGATGGTGTTCTAGCTTTACAGAGTTTAGAAGTACAGGAAGACCATTCGGTAGGTGTCAGATCAGTAATGTTTTTAGAAATAATCGTTTATAAGCATGAAATACACACAAAGTCCATGAATAACATGTTTAAGAATTGAAATAGACCATAGATAGATATAAAAAGATGTGGTTTGAGTGCCAATGAAACAACTTTCCATCCAAAAATTTCAACACAGAGCCTTGGCTCACACTGAATAGCAGTCTATAAAGAGCCCTAAAAATGAGTAGTGTGAAGCATTCAAACAGGAAAATCAAGTCTTATCTTTGTAAAAAATGAAACATGAGAAACACTTTTGAACCACATCAACAACTGACAACACCTGAACAGGTGTATGTATGCTATAATGCAATGATAGAGTATTTGTTATTATTGAAATTAAATCTCTTTGATTCTTAAAAACAGTTATTAAGACTTTGTGAAAATGGAAGTATACACACTTGTTTTGTTCTTTGCCAAATTTTCTGTATTTGATGTTGAAATGTTTTTGTGATAAAAGATTGAAACGGTATGCTGATTGTATGGCAAAAATTCATTTTAGTCAGAGCATATTTTAAGTGTTTCTTTAATCAAAACTGTATTAGAAAATTGCCTATGTACATGTGTTTAAAAGAATTTGGGGCATCTCAATATTTATTTAAAATGAAGTCCAAAAAATTAGAAAAATCTCTCTTAGATATTGTGTAATCCGGTAGAAATAACCACATGCAATAAAACGATTAACAAAAATAAGTTTGTTACAGTGATAAATGTTATGATATATTTCAGTGGTTGATTATACCATTGCTGAGTAGTGCTGTGGCTCAGTTCAAGAAATACAAGTCTCCAAGGATGAAGAGATATCTAAGTAAGATTTTTATACTTTATGCATTGGAAAACAATGATATACACTTAAATAACACTCAAAGTGTTTAACCATTTGTTTAAATGAGATCTTACAAAAGGTTACTGTGGATTTATTATTATTTGTTGGATACCAATTTTCATGGATTTCGTGGGTACATTTTACAAGTAAACCACAGAATTAAATGTTCAACAAATGACAAATTTCAAAATGTAACAAATGCAGACCTTTGTAAAACACAAAATTTAATATCCACTTACATACATGTTTTCCTTTATCCACGAAAATTGGTATCCATGAAAATAAGTGAGTCCATAGTAAATGAAGGTTTAAATTTAAATTACAACTCACAAAAATAAAGCATAAATAAGATGCACGTACAGTTTTCTTCAAGAGTATGTTCCAATATCAAAGGAAAAATATGTACTTGTTTATGACAGATAGGCACATTGTGTACTAAGGTCAAAACTCCTTAAAATTTAAGGTCAACCCTGATTACCTCAAATAATATTAAAGTAATATATTCTATTTCATTGTAGTGGTACAGATGGGTGAGGAATACTTCCATGCCAAGGACTACAGTAAATCTTTGATGTAAGTATATATTCATATGACCTGTCAGAATATTTCTAAAATTCCGAAGTTCTTTATGCCATTTTGCACCTCCTATTGTATTTCTTAATTAATTTACTTTAGGAGTTTCCCCAAACAAATGATACACATTGCCATATTCTTAAAAAATAATATTAAGTATATTTTTTTCTTAAATGCTTATAAGATATGCAAGTGAATTTTATTAGAATTATATGCTTCTTTTGATGAGATATACTAAGTCTCTTGAAATGGTAAACATAGTAAACTCCTTCAATTCTTTCAATAATTATGTTAGTTTATTGAAGAATATAGGAAACATAGTTTGGTCTCATGACGTCAACCTTTTAATAACTTAAATATCATTACATGTATTAACTTATTTGACCAAAAATGGTAAATTTACATATATCTATTGGGTAAAATATAGACAGACATCTAGGGCATATAAACACTTGTTTATTAAAAATGCCACTTTATATAATTTGAACCCATCCCAAAGTACATTGATTATTGTTAATTTGCAATAGTGTTGCTCAGCTACATGGTACCAATAGCATATATTCAAATAGAATTACATTGTTATTTTCAATTGTTGACTTTAATATTTTTCAGGTTGTTGAACAAAGTTATGTGGGATTATAGAGCTGAAAGATGGTGGCTGTTACTGACTTCAATACTGGACATTTCCTTAAAATGTGCCTACCTAACAGCTAAAGTGCAAGATTATGTCTCTAATTGCATGGAATTGATAGGAACATGTATTCTTTTTACTGAAAATAGAAATGGCTTTGATTGAAAGAAACAGCCATTTATAAAAAATGGCTCAAACTAAATAGAGCGGCATTGGTTACTCTTGAAAAGATGAAAGTTTGAAGTGATAATATTTTAAATCCAAAAATCTTTTCTAGAAATGGTGATGAGGCACTTGAAATAAGTATTAACTTGATTGTATCTTCATGATATCAATATTGACTTCTGAAACTTATACATTGTGAGTGTTTGAGATTTAAAACAGTAAATTTTATAATATGATTTTTTTCGATTTTACATTTTCCAATTCAAGATGGCAAAAAACGTAGTCTGCCTCCTTTAACATTTTTTTGAATTCAAAGTTTTAAATATTTTGGATTTTACAATGGGAAAAAAGATAGATTTGCTTTATATTAATTTAGTTAGATTTATCTTTTCGTATAATACTACCTAAACCAACATTGTAAATGAAATGACATAGACCTTAAATGTTTATAAGATTCTAAATGTAGTGTGGAAGAAAAGACAAGAATCCAAATGAATCTGATCAAAGTTATGTCTGTGAGTAAAATTATAATCTAAGACACTGTTGTTCTCAATATCACAACTGATAAAAAAAAACATTGGGGTTTGATGGCTTCAAAATCCACATATCCCTGTTTGAATTAAGTTTGGGTAAAGATACATGAGAAAATATTTCATCTTGTCAAAATTTAGCCAAGAAAAGTTATCAAGTTAACATTAGCTGATAGTAACTTTGAATGCATTTTCTAACAATATATATCAACAAAGTTTAAACTAATTTTGAGATATAAAAAAAAAGTGATGTGGTATGAGTGTCTGTGAAACAACTATTTATAAAGTCCAAAGGACAAAGATATGATAAAGTTCTTGATTTTTCAATTTGAAAAAAAATCATTTATTTCAAAATAAGCAAAATTTTCAATGAGTACATACAAATTTAACTAAGAATGATCTCAATTAGCATGTCAATGAAATTGATGTATAATTTGTCTAAGGTCCCATAATCCCAGGTATTTCCCAAAAGATGAGTAGAATTATCTCCCTTGACATTGTCAATTGAAGTTAGTTTTGATAATAACTGAAATACATTAAATACTAGAGTAATATCAATTAGTAATTTTTATACATTTTTGGTAATATTCACTTATCTAATTATTTGTTTAAGAATATGCAAGTTAACTTTATAATTTTTTGAAATTCTTTGCTATCGTAAGACTTTAGTTATCAATTTTTCCATGTATTTTCTAAAGGTAAATCGGCTCATTTCTTGTAACACGTGTTTCTGGAATAATCTTCTTTAGACATTTGATATTGTCCTACTGTAAGAAACAGTAGGAGTAAAATATTTATTGTGGAATGAAATAGGTGTTCTTTCATGTTTTAACATTCAACTTCAAGTGGCTGTTTTAAGATTCAACTTCAAGTGGCAAAATAAATAAATAACCCTCATTCCGTTGGAATAAATGTAACAATATTTTTTTCTTAAAGAGTAAAGGGTATAAGATATTTTCAGGAGCCTCTGGCCTTTGTTAGTCTTATATGGATATTAATTTTAAATCATTTATATATTTTGAAAAGTATGATGTCCATTATCACTGAACAAGAACACATTTTTGTTTAGAGGCCAGGTGAAGCACGCCTCTGCGTGTAGATTTTTTCCCTGTGTTGGAAGACCCATTGGTGGCCTTTAGCTGATTTCTGCTCTTTGGTAGGGTTGTCCCTTTGACACATTCCCCATTTACATTCTCAATTTTGTGATTATGTTTTCAGAATGACCAGCCTGAACCAGAGCCAGGTCTTGACCCTCAGGGATCAGAAGCAGCTAGAAGATTATGGCAGACTACAATGGATACTCCCTGTACCTTCACCATAGAAATGCAGAATATTGTTCCTTTTGGTATGAAACTATTCTATACCTAGCCAAAAAAGTCATAGAATTCTGTAATACATATTTTATAAAATTTTACCCACCATATGACTATATATATCTTCTAGTTACTGATATTACTAAATCATAAATGCATTGACTAATAAATATAAAAAAGAAGATGTGGTGTGATTGCCAATGAGACAACTGTCCACAAGAGACCAAACTGACAGACATTAACATCTATAGGTCACTGTACAGCCTTCAACAATGAGCAAAGCCCATACCGCATAGTCAGCTATAAAAGGCCCCGATAAGACAATGTAAAACAATTCAAACGAGAATACTAACGGCCTTATTTATATATAAAAATGAACGAAAAACAAATATGTAACACATAAACACGCGACAACCACTGTATTACAGGCTCCTGACTTGGGACAGGCACATACATAAATAATGGGTTAAACATGTTAGCGGGATCCCAACCCTCCCCTAACCTGGGACAGTGGTATAACAGTACAACATAAGAACGAACTATAAAAATCAGTTGAAAAAGGCTTAACTCATCAGATGGACAAAAATATGTACCTAGTTAAACTTATTAAAGTTTGCAATTTTATTTTGTTTTAATTTTGCCAAAAATGGACTTGATTAGTATTGCATCAAATAAAAATTATATTATTTAAAAAAAATACTTGTAGAATTACTCTAGACTATGGCAAATATATAAAGGAAATGTTTTAATAGATGAATAATTTATTAAAGATGCAGATTATGTCTTCTAAATCTAATGATATTCATTTAAGAAAAATTTGATGATAAATAGCTGTATTTCGGATTCATCTTTCTTACCCTGCTTTGAAGTCTATTGGTAGGGAACAAACTTAAGATGATTATCAAGATGATGATAATCATCTTGAGGCAGTCTGGTTTCAAATTTATTTTGTTTTCTTTCAAATATTTCAGACAAGCAACCAACTAATAACCACAAGTATACGAAATAACAGTTTTATTTTAATTTTACTTTTTAACTGTTGAGTCTTTTTGTATTTGTATCTGCTGTACATCATAATGATATTATGAGCAATAAATATTGTTAATCCACACATATCTTTCATAACAATTGCTTTTCACCATTACAGTTGAATGTAAAGCTAGATTTACTGTTGATACTGTGTCTGCAGATAAAGAAATAGAGTTGGATGTGTTCCTCAGGTAAATAGATATAAGAAGATGTGGTATGTATTACTCAGTATACAAATGCAGCTAGTTTAAACATTTTTACAGGGGTTAACCTTCACCCTAACTTGAAACAGTAGTGTAATATTACAACATAAAAAAGGCACACTATAAAATATCAATTGAAATGGTTTAACTCGATAAAATGAATAACAAAAACAAGTAAACACACACTGAATAAATAGATTTGATCTGTGACACAATATGAATACAAAATGTATACAATGTCAAAGTGACATCTATAACCTGGGAGAAAATGGTGTTATAGGTGCAAAAATCCACAAATTTATTCACAAAGTAAAATTGAGAATGGAAATGGGGAATGTGTCAAAGAGACAACAACCCGACCAAATAAAAAACAACAGCAGAGGGTCACCAACAGGTCTCCAATGCAGCGAGAAACTCCCGCACCTGGAGGCGTCCTTCAGCTGGCCCCTAAACAAATATATACTAGTCTCGTGATAATGAACGCCATACTAATTTCCAAATTGTACACAAGAAACTAAAATTAAAATAATACAAGACTAACAAAGGCCAGAGGCTCCTGACTTGGGACAGGCGCAAATATGCAGCGGAGTTAAACATGTTTGTGAGATCTCAACCCTCAAGAAATGGCAAATAAAAGCTTAGTTTTGAAATAAGTTTAGACTTTCTATAGCAAGTAATTTATTTGCAGTGGAGGCTGTGATCAGACATTTAAAATAATTTGTTAAATGCCTTCAATAGACATGTGAATTTTCAGAATGGCATTAATTGAAAGAAACAGATTGTTGATGAAATACAGTTTTTTTTTTTTCTGGCTTAAAAATCACTTTTGTTTTATATAATAACAGGATTTGAATTCTTATGACACACATCTATTTTAATTACTAAAAGAAGCTTAATTTGTTATTTTCAGAGCAAGTTGTCAATTTCCAGTGAGATTTTCAAAATTGTCAGTTTTCTTCAGTAACCAGGTATGTAAATATATGATTGTCATATTAAAGATGAAGTTCATTTAGTTATTGTGATCAATATGTAATAATTCATTGACAAGGATATTGTTGATTTTTATGGATACTTTGTTTCCCCATTAACCCTTTGTAGTTGACTTAAGAACATTTTAATTTTTCGCCTTTATCTTGATTAATTAATGATTGAAGATACAAGCTTTACATATTGGCAACAGTGAACTATTTATTTTTGCTTTATCTTTCTAATCATAAAAATCGTTCAGGGCTATTCCAGAAAAAAATGTATGGGGGGTTGGAAGGCAGTTTTTGTAAGCACCCGCCACCCAGACAATTGTAATTGAGAATTTTAATGCATTATAGTGTGAAAAGTTGCTCTGATACCCATCACCCATGTATTATTAATATAATGTGCCTTCCAACCCTCCCCCCCCCCCATACATTTTTTTCTGGAATAGCCCTCATGAAAATTAGTGGGTTTACAGAAGTTATGAAGTATTTACACTGGACATTGCTCAAACAACAATCTTTTAATATTTACAGATCTACAACCAGTACTGTATTGTTATTGATGGCCATGGTGTATCAGCTGCATCAGAGTCTGAAAGCACAGGGGCTGATCTATATTTAATACCAGGAAAACCCAAATCTTATAAATTTAGTTTTCTACCTGTGAAAGATGATGTTGACACACAGTTAGAGGTAAGCAGTGTTATAAATACAAGTTGCAAATACAATTGATTCTTTATATCTAAAATCTTTTTATCTAAAATCTTTTTATCTAAAATCTTTTTATCTCAAACTCTTTAGACATAAGCTCTTTATATCTCAATTCTATATTATAAGAATAAATTGCTTGCCATGTTCCAGAAATTCATAATTCAAATTCAAAGATTTTCTTTGATATAAAATTGAGAATGGAAATGGGGAATGTGCCAAAGAGACAACAACCCGACCATAGAGCAGACAACAGCAGAAGGTCACAGGTCTTCAATGCATTGAGAAATTACCGCACCCAGAGGCGTCCTTCAGCTGGCCCCTAAACAAATATATACTAGTTCAGTGATAATGAACGCCATACTAAACTCCAAATTGTACACAAGAAACTAAAAGTTAAAATAATACAAGACTAACAAAGGCCAGAGGCTCCTGACTTGGGACAGGTGCAAAAATGCGGCGGGGTTAAACATGTTTATGAGATCTCAACTCTCCCCCTATACCTCTAGCCAATGCAGAAAAGTAAACGCACTCTGGATCCATCAGTTATCATAGGTACCTATTATTGTGGATTGATGATAATTAGTGTTTTTCATGGTTTTGCAGCATTCAGTCCTTTGTTGAAGATTTGAATTTGTGGTTAACATGTACAAATGTATTAATAAACCCAGAAAAATGGCATATTCCACAAATTGTAATGAATCCATAGAACTCTTATTTTTTATGCCTCATTAATGGGCATTATGTTTTCTGATCTGTACGTTCGTTTAGTCCTTCTGTCCCGCTTCAGGTTAAAGTTTTGGTTCTGGTAGTTTTTGTAGAGCCTGCAACTTTTGTTGCAGAAAGCTCGACATAGGGATAGTGATCTGGCGGCAGCAAACTTTCTAAAAGCTTTATATTTTAGAAGGTGGAAGCCCTGGATGCTTCATACTTTGTATATAGATGCCTCATGTTACGAAGTTTCCGTCAGTCACATGTCCAATGTCCTTGACTTCATTTTCATGGTTCAGTGACCACTTGAAAAAAAAGTTCAGATTTTTTGTGATGTTGAATTCTCTCTTATTATAAGTAATAGGATAACTACATTTGATATTTGCGTACCTTGCAAGGTCCTCATGTCTGTCAGACAGTTTTCACTTGACCTCAACCTCAATTCATGGATCAGGGAACAAGGTTAAATTTTGGTGGTCAAGTCCATATCTCAGATACTATAAGCAATAGGGCTAGTATATTCGGTGTATGGAAGGACTGTAAGCCCAACTGGCAGATGTCATCTGACCTTGACCTCATTTTCATGGCTCAGTGGTTATAGTTAAATTTTTGTGTTTTGGTCTGTTTTTCTTATACTATATGCAATAGGTCTACTATATTTGTTGTATGGAATGATTGTAAGGTGTACATGTCTAGCGGGCTGATGTCATGTGACCTTGACCTCATTTTCATGGTTCAGTGGTTAAAGTTAAGTTTTTGAGTTTTGGTTTTTTTATTTAATACTATATGCCATAGGTCAACTATATTTGGTGTATGGAAATATTTTATGATCTTTATGTCAGTCGCGCAGGTTTTATTTGACCTTGACATCATTTTCACGGTTCATTGCACAGTGTTAAGTTTTTGTGTTTTGGTCTATTTTCTCAAACTATAAGTAATAGGTCAACTATATATGTTGCATAGAAGCATTGTTAGCTGTACATGTCTGCCTGGCATGGTTCATCTGACCTTGACCTCATTTTCAAGGTTCATTGGTCTTTGTTTAGTTATCTTGGTTAATGTTAAGTTTATGTGACAGTTGTAATAAAGCTTTATACTTAGGACTATCAACATAATATCAATGATTAGTATAGAAGGCGAGACATTTCAGCGTGTGCACTCTTGTTGATGAAGGACAAGGATGTTTTGGTTTTTATGCCCCATTAATGGGCATTATGTTTTCTGGTCTGTGTGTTCATTCATTCATCTATTTGTCCATCCTTTCGTGCATCCATTCATTGGTCTGTCTGTCTCACTTCAGATTAAAGTTTTTATCAAGGTAGGTTTTTGATGAAGTTGAAGTCCAATTAACTTGAAACTTAGTACACATGTTCCCTATGATATGATCTTTCTAATTGTATTTCCAAATTAGAGTTTTTATCCCATTTTGAAGGTCCACTGAAAATAGAAAATGATAGTCCGGATGGGGAATCCGTGTACTTGGGATACATTCTTGTTATAACATTGATTATCAATAATTTTGAATTATCTTTCATCAAAATATCTAGTAACCTTGTCAGATGATTTGGTGTTTTTAAGTTAAATTGAGAACAAGAATATATTTGCTCTTTTCAGATAACAGCAGTTGTTTTAGAGTTTGGTTCAGAGACAGGAAGTTTAGGAAAGTTGAAGTGGGTTGGTGGGGGTGGTGATGCTGTCACGCCCTTACAGACGGCTCTGTCTATCTTACCAAAACATGTAAACAGCCAAGGACCATTGGAGTGGGATAATATTGATGTTAAATCTGCCATCAAGTAAGTGGGGTTTTATAGCACAAATTATAACCAGATTCTCAGACATTGCTGTGTTTATTGATTACAAAAGAAGCATGCCTAATTTTATAAAGAGATTATTAGATTTGTTTCGGGTATATTTTATTCATTTTAGATAAATTTTGAACAGGTTTGATTTGACTATTTTTTCTTTGTCAAACTAAATGCTTTGGTGGTTATATGTTGTTGTTGTGAAAGATGACATGTTTTGTGACATGTTACATTGTGAGAAAGCATATATCAAATCTGACTCCGTATGTTCTAAAACAAAGCAGGGTTAATGTGTATATCTTATGAGATCAACCTGGATACATATGTCATTGTTACGAATTGCGCTAATATTAACATACCTTTTTGCGGTAAGGCCACTATCTTTGTGACGTCGTGTAATTGTGATACTTTATGTTGTATTGAATAGAAACGTATAAAGGCAGACGTAGTTCTATCTTTAACACCTTAGTTAGCTTATGATCAAATACACAACGCAACGCAATAATCTACAGTCATATTTGGTGCTAGACTTTAAGCAGAAACCAATCTGTCCATTAATTTCTATTAACAGTATGATGAGTGTCAGATAAATGCTTTCACTTTAAAGGGTCAAAGTGTAAGTATAAATGAATAGTAATTAACTGTTGAATATTAAAAACTTGTTTTAATTTGTAGAGTGACCCACAGACCAGCAAATGTAAACTTTACTTTACACCATGAGCCACCATGTCTACTGAATGAGTTCTACCAACTAGTGATAGATGTAGAAAATAAGGAATCATTGGATATTATGGATGTCAGGTAGGATTATATTTAAAAATAAAGCATTCTGATTGTCATTTAGATTTTTTCATTGAATTTTAAAATGTAATAAACAGTATTGCAGTACATCATGGCTTATATTTGTAACCACATATGGTTATAAAAGAGTATTGCAGTACATCATGGCTTATATTTGAAACTGCATATGGTTTTAGCTTAATTGTACGAAAATTGTCAAATTTTGTGCTAGCCTTTAAGAAATATTACATTTGTAGCAAAATTATTTCAAAAACAACAATGGATTACAAGATGAATTCATGTTGTACAGGTTTTCTTCAATTATTCTTTTTTAATACTAAAATGAATCAAGCTAGATGTGGGGCATATCAATGAAAGTGCAACCAAACAACAATAATTAATATTTTTCATAATAGTCAGCATAACAACATAGATGACACAAAAAATATTGAAAACCCATCTTTTTTATTTATCGTACTCTTGTGAAAGAATTGCTTGTATTCAACAACAGTTGATTTATGATTTTGTTCCACCTTGAGATTCCATAATTTTGTTAGTTTTCAATTTGATCATTTACAGGTTATCGTTTGGTTTAAAAGACCAGAGCCAGAATACCACAAATGAACAAACAGGTACATGTTTATAATATAGATGTCCAATAAGAAAGAGTAAAATGGATTTCTGAAAAAAAGTCTTTAACGATTTTTAAATCATCCGTTTTAATTTATGTCCAAAATTTGTTCCAATGAAATAAAACAAATATTGATTTTAGCTCATATTTTTAACTATCTTTACCTTGTTGATATTTAAATGCCAGTATGTCTAATAAATTTACTCAAAATTATAAGTTGTAGTACATTGTAAGTCTTGAATAACAATGACATGTCTCTCTCATTCTACTAACATTTTCAAAGTAGAATCTATGGTTTGCAAAGTATTTTTTTACAAATTCTATATGTGTACTTTTTTTTATTAAGATTTTGATTTGCATTAAGAATTATGTACCCTTTGTGTTGATTCAATGCTAAACATATGAAAATTTTATAGAAAATCTACAGCCTTTCCCATTGTACTTTCATATTTGGCAATTCGATTTTTGATAGATACAGGATTATTGCATGCATTTCCGTAAAACAAGTTTATAAAGGAATAGGGGCAATAAGGCGCTTATTTGGCCCAAAAATTACTGCAAATTTTGAAGTTATCATACATATTCTTAAATTACTGAAAACTTGTCTAAGGTATAAGGTAGTAAGAAAAACAAAACAAATTTGACGTTGAACAAGTTACCATGGCAACAAATCATAACTTAATTTGCATTTTTGTAAAATTTCGTGATTTTCCTTGTTTTTCCATCAAATTTGAAGTATATTTTAGACTGAAAAAGTATGTACGCACCCAAGAAACAACTTTATATTTGGTGAGATAATGCCAATAGTTATAATATAGCTTTTGTTAAAATATTTTGTTGTTTCTCGGCTGCGCAGGATGTTTCCACAACGGAAATAAAGTCAGAAAACTGCATAAATTCTGTATTTTTCATCGTTTTTGTGAAAACAGTACATATCATGACGTAATTGTGACGTCATCAGATAAAAATCTTAATGTTTTTCATTTATATTTCTTGACCCTATGCATTTCTAAACGTTATGCGCCAATTTGAAATAGTTATCAAACATTTCATTTTCTTGGGCCAAAACTAGGGCTTAATGCCCCTACTCCTTTAGATATTGGTCAAAACAAATAAATACGGACCAATTCAAGTACACCTAGGGTGTGCTCGACTTAAGTGACTCAGCAGAGGTGTTTTGGAATTTAAAGGTTGTTGAGGACTTTTTGTAAACAATAAACGCTAGCACATCATAGAAAAACAAGTAAGTAATCTTGCCTTTTAAATTTTATAACAAAATTCTTTGTATTTAAGTCTGTGGATTTTCTACTAAAATCTTGGTTTTCACCAAATTCCCTTTTTCTAGTAAAACCAATGAAACAATGAGTATCTGCTTTACACGAAGTTTCCCCTTGCTATGTACAAAATTGCCCATATCTATTATTCATTATCTTTGCTCGTTTCATACTATTGCAGTTTGAAAATTTCATAATTCATAGGCCACAGAAGAGGTCATAAACCTTTATCTCACACAAAGTTAACTTTTTGTGAAATTTTACAGAGATGACACATTATTTTCATATTTTACTTCTTGTTTTGGTATATTACTTTGCACTCCATTTCTAAAAAGGATCACACTGTGATTTGCCACTGAAAATTGACATTTATTAATGTGCACAAATCCCAACAACCTATACACTCTCAAAATTTATACAAGGTTATTTTACAATAGGGCATAATTTAAATAGCTTTTTCTTGTGTGAAGAAAATGATATTTGGGTTATAAGGCAAGAAGAAAGCAGCAAAGCAACATAAAAAAAACCATGAAAATACTAATACAACATTTAGAAACATGAACTGCTTTAATTTTCCAGCTCATATAAGTATGGACAAGGCAGAATATGATGGTAACTTAGAGATTCAGAGAATGGAAGCTAATATAGGTGTTATACAGGCTGGTAAAATGGTAAGTCAAATTCTCCATGATCAGAACCTGCTCAGCAGAATTCATATTACATGTATTATTTCAATACTAAATTCACATAGCTTAATAACAGACCATAAAATTAGGATTGGTTGCTTGTAGTAAGTCATTTCTTATATGTTCTTGTAACATTACTTTTATAAAAATGAATTCTACAAACTTCTACTGTTTCTTTCATTATATAGATAAAAAAAAACTTAGCAACTGTGTACAAAACTGACAAAGTTTGTTGTAAAGGTATGCCCATTTGATACTGATACAGTAGAAAGTGCACAAATTCGAAATTCATCTATTATAAAGTTTGGTTTCATGTTATGTCAAGGGGACACAAGAGAAGTTACGAATTGGGTTTTATAATACATTAAAGTTTTAGCAAAGATAACTGTACTTTGTTATACTGAAAGATCAGATATTTTTGGGTGCATTTATAATTGGGAATTTTGAAGAAAATGCAAGATTGATTATTGTGAATTCAAAAAAATCATGTATCAGATAATAGAATGCAAGTTCTTATTATTGCGTTTGCCAACCAGTTGCAATAATGTCTGAATTTATAGTACATGTATACTGAATTCTGAAAGTAAATGCTTTATAGAATTAATGCAGTAGTGCTTACTAGTGACTGATTGTTTTTCCTTATTTCAGTCCAGTAGAAAGATGTACATCAAGAACATGCAAACAGGAAGTAAAACAGTTTTTGTCAAGGTAATCGTATTGAAATAAATTTTTGAAGGGGAACCTGATGATTTCGTTTAATTGATATAACATATTGTCAATTTATATAATTTCATATTGAAATAAATATCTGTTTAAACCAATCAAAATTTTCAAGGTTAGAATGTACAGTTATTACTTTCAATCATTTTCAATATAAAGTATTCATTCAAGAGGTTGTGATAACTGTGTGATGACAGAAAGGCCAGTCATCATGTACTAACCCTCTCTAAGTATAGAATGTATAAAGTCTAGTACAAACCCTATCAGAGAACACTTTAAACAGGAGGTAAACATTACAGTACAAACATGTAAATTATCAATATTTAAAAAATGCACTTGAAACATTTTATCAGATTACTACATCACACATTATCAATGTTTATAGTTATCTATACTCAGTGATAATTATAGCCTTTTGTCCAGTAATCAGACTTGAATTTTTTTTTTTGTAATTTTTATATTTTTAAAGATAACCCATGTGAAATTACAAAATACAGCATTAGACACAAGGTATAAAAAGTTAAGTAACACTTGTAAGAACGATCAAATCATAATAAGATATAAATATTACAATTGATTTGAAATTTGGAGAGCTGATAAATCTCATTGACTCCCTTCTTTTATCAAACATTAGACTGCATATCTTACATATCTTTGCAAAATATGCGTCTAAACATGATATGTAGCTTCTAATGCATTTAAATTTATGGGATATAAAAAGGTTAAAAAAGAGCTCTGAATGTTTCTTTCAAAATTTTAGGTAAATGGGTTGAAAGATGTTAAAATCATAGGAAAAATTAGATTTTAATCCACAAAGATTCATTTAAAAATGTGCTATTTTTGCATTGTTTCATGCATCAATTGTAAACAAAAATATCAGCTGAGCAAGACAGGCTCCTTGGAGCCTCTAGTTTATAATCTGGGGGAAAACAGAATTGGCAAAACTGGACAAGAATGCAATGATTCTAGTTACATGATGACAGTCTTTATTTTGCCAGTGGTAAAAACAAAACATTGTGCATTGCCCTTTCTTTGTGTGAACATATACATTTGTGTAGATAGAATCAAAATATAAATTCATTCTGTTGGGGAAAAAAAATTGGACAAATTTTACAATAAAATTCTGTATATTATTTTATTAGTGAGATCATACAAATTTTTCATAAAAATAAAATTTTACTGCATATTTGCATTAGATTACACAATGATATGAACTTTTATCAGATAAATTAAATTGCATATAAACTATAAATAAAACAGGAAGAACAAAATGTCCCAATCCATTATACAAAATGTGAACCTTATACTTTATCAGAGATAAAATTCATTTTATAATGTTATTATTTTGTGTGTTGTTGTCATTACTATAATGGAACTGTCAGAATCACGTTGGACAATGGCTTCTGGCTCAGGACAGGAAGCTCAGTTCCCAATTTGTTCACAATGCAGAAAAGAAAAAATAACAAACTTGCATTGTACAACTTGTGATATTTTAATGTGTGATGACTGTGAACAAATTCACGGTAAAAATGAGACTGCTGTGGGATTGCATGAAATTAAGCGTGTAGGAGATTTGGAAAGAAGAGGATCAGAATTACATCGACTTGAAAGACTGAGACCTGACCTTGTGGATATTTCTTGTCATAACCATAATCGATCTTACACAAATCATTGTGTGGACTGTAAGGAATTTGTTTGTCCAGAATGTATGTCCGGGCAACATGGAAAACATAAGGTTCAGACCCTTGATCAATTTCATGAGAACAAAATGGAAGAACTTAATCAATTAAATACTCAGTTTGAAGAAGATATTTTACCGTTGATATCCAGAAAAATCAATGCTTTGAAATATTTAGATCTATTTTATGCAGAAAAGTATGACAATGAAAAGACAAAATTATTAAAACACGCTGAAATTTTGAAGAAGTTATTGAATGAGTATACCAATGAATTAGTAAATGATTTGCAGAACGATTTGGAGAAAAACAAGCAAAACATTTCAGAGAAAAGGTCAAAGTTGAAATCAGATGAAAGTAAATGCAGACTGAAAATGAAAGAAATTACGAAATCCAAATTAAAAGATAATATAAAAGTCATTAGAAGTGATGTTAAAAACTTTTCTGAATTCATCAGTCAATTTGATCATGAAGTAGCTTTTCCACAGGAAGTTGAAACTTTTCATCCAGGGGAGATAAATGATATGACACAAATTGTTGGATTTATGCAGTGTCACAAGATACCAATGGGAGTTGGGATTCAGTTAGACCGTTCTGATAAGCTGCACAGATATATTGATAGTAAGAGCAGTTTAGCAGCAACTGAGGATAAGACTTGGGTGGGAGATAAACTAAGTGTGTTTGAAATGCAATTAGAGAAAAAGCCTAGAACAATCACAGACCTTAAGTCTGTTGTAGATAGTTCAATTTCAGAATCTAAGGATCTACTCTTCATTTCAAGAAAAGATGCTTCTGTTCAGATGATAAATTCACAAGATGAACCAAAGGTACTATATACCTTGCCAGAAAGTAATAATTATCCTTTGGCTTTGCATGCAACTAAAAGTGGAAAGATTTCATTACTTTATCTGAAAGATTGTCCACGTATTAGCTATATTAGAAACTCGTGCTCCATTCAACCGAACCTTCTTTATTTATCCAAAGATGGAAGACGAATGCAAGAATTCAAGTGTGAAGGCCAATATAAGTGGGGCGAGGATGTTTCTTTGAATAGATACAGAATTACAGAAAACATAAACGGGCATACAATCTTATCCTGTCTTTACCAAAATGAAGTCGTAGATTTGAACCAGAATGGGAAAGTGAAGTGGAAATACACTAAATGTACCAGACCGTATGATCTGGTCTCTACAACATTTGGAAATATAATTGTGGTTGATGATTCGGGGACATGTTTAACAATTTTAGATTCCAACGGAATTTGTATTAAAAAGTTCAATCTGATTGTGGCAGAAAGTGTACCTGTTTATTTGTTTATTCGTAGTTTGTGTTATAAAACCAATCAGCAACTTGTGGCGCTTTCAAGAGAGAGAATTTTTATTTTGAAACTTTCTTCCATAATATAATTACGAAAGAATTTTAAAGCCTGAATGCTTCTTAGTTTTCATTGAAATCATGGAACTGATGCTTCATAAAGAAGTTACAAAATACTTTAATTCACATGATAAAATTGTTATATCATAGAACTCTGAAACCTGTATACTGTGGATTCATTTATTTTCGTGGGTCCCAATTTTTGTGGATGAAGGAAAACTTACATATTCATGGATATTTAATTTCGTGGTTCAACTGTAACAATGAAATCCACGAAAATTGGTATCCAAGGAATAATACGGAATCTACAGCACAATGAAAACAGTCTTACAGACCTAGACCTGTATGAATCATGTCTTAATCAATAAAAAAATGTGTAATACGATTTAAAAAGAAAGACACATGATAAGACAAAATTACCAGAATTACATAAAGTTAATAAACACTGTCATTTCAATATTATCATAAGAAATATTAAATGTTATATTTTAAAATTGTTTTTTTTAACCTTCTGTATTTTTATACATCCCCTTATCAGAGTCCAGGGTAAAACAGAAGTCTGCCCTATGTCCATCAGAATTTCAGTTTCCAAATGATAGGTGGCTCTTTTCAAAATTAAAGTTCTTGGTTGTCTACAAAATTCAAAATTTTGTGGTTTGGGATGATAAATAGAGAACCCCTTTTTTAAATAAATTGGAATTTTAAGGGAAAATCCTGGACACTTAAAGACTGGTTATGTGTGTGTTTTTTTTTTTCTTCACTTTTGCTGTTCAGGAGTTCAACAGTGGCGCTTATAGATGTAATAAAATGGTTCTTGATTATCTGAAAAAACTAAAAAATTGTGGTTTTCATGGTTCATTGATCAATTTTAAATCTTCCTGTACTATGTGCAATAATTCATCTAATTTTAAAGAATATTTGGTGTCCGGAATGATTGTAAGGTGTAGAGGTATTTCCAGGTTGGTTTATCTGAACATGACCTCATTTTCTGGGTCATGTTAAGTTTATGGGATAGTTGTAGTAAAGCTTTATATTTAGGACTATCAACATAAAATCAATGGTCAGTATTAAAAGCGAGACATTTCATTGTGTGAACTCTTGTTATGTCATGTGGACTTAATCATTGTATCTTATTGGACTCTCAACTTTAAAAGTTTTACTTTGTCTTTATTAAACCTAGATAAACCTAGATGAGCTGAGTAATCACAGATAGATATGAGAAGTAGAAAAAAAGGAGAAGTGATCATAACTCAATCAGACATCAATCCAGCAACACAAAATAATCAAAAGACTTCTAGGCTTTGAACTTGGAGTCTACCAATTCAATATGAATATATTTTTTTTATGAATAGAGACATGTTAATGCAATATGTGAACCTAGTATTCCTAAATAGTTTTTTATGGCCCCCGCAACGAAGTTGTCGGTGCCATATACATGTAGTTTTACCCTTGTCCGAAATTCCGTCATTCCGCAACAAAGCATTATACAAAGTTTTTTCTAAACGCCTTCAGATATTGGGCTGATTTTTGGTATGTGAGTTAACTATGATGAGTTACAGATTAAGTTTAAGTTTTGTTCCACTCCACTAATTTTTGACGAAATTACGGGCTTTGGACTTTGATAAATTGTTGAAAATCACAGTTATATGGAGTTTTTTTTCTAAACGCATTCAGATATAAGGCTGATTTTTGGTATGTGAGTTTAACTTGATGAGTTACAGATCAAGTTGAAGTTTTTTCCGCTCCACTAATTTTTGACGAAATTACGGGCTTTGGACTCTGATAAATTGTTGAAAATCACAGTTATATGGAGTTTTTTTCTAAACGCCTCAGATTTTGAAATGATTTTTGGTATGTTAGTTTATTATGATGAGTTACAGATCAAGTTGAAGTTTTGATACGCTCCACTAATTTTTGACGAAATTACGAGCTTTGGACTTTGATAAATTGTTGAAAATCACAGTTATATGGAGTTTTTTTCTAAACGCCTTCAGATTTTGGAATGGTTTTTGGTATATTAGTTTATCATGATGAGTTACAGATCAAGTTGAAGTTTTGTTCCGCTCCACTAATTTTTGACGAAATTACGAGCTTTGGACTTCGATAAATTGTTGAAAATCACAGTTATACAGAGTTTTTTTCTAAACGCCTTCAGATATTGGGCTGATTTTTGGTATGTGAATAAACCATGATGAGTTACAGATCAAGTTTAACTTTTGTTCCTCTTGTCCAATTTATGCCGAAATTGCAGGCTATGGACTTTGATAAATTGTTGAAAATCACAGTTATACGGATTTTTTTTCTAAACGCCTTCAGATATTGGGCTGATTTTTGGTATGTCAGTTAACCATGATGAGTTACATATCAAATTTAGCTTTTGTTCCTCTTGGCTAAGTTATGCCGAAATTGCGGGCTATGGACTTTGATGAATTGTAGAAAATCACAGTTATACAGATTTTTTTCTAAACGCTTTTAGATATTTGGCTGGTTCTTGGTATGTGAGCTACCCATGATGAGTTACAGATCAAGTTTAAGTTTCCTTCCGCTCTGCTAATTTTTGCTGTAATTTCAGGCTTTGAACTGTGATACATTTTTGAAAATCACAGTTATACAAACCTTTTTTCTAAATACTTTCAGATATTGGGCTGATTTTTAGTATGTGAGCAAACCATGATTAGTTACAGATCAAGTTTAAGTTTGGTTCTGCTCCGCTAATTTTGGCCAAAATTTTGGGTTTACAACTTTGAAAATTGTTGAAAATCACACTTATACGGATTCTTTTTCTATATGCTTCCAGATTTTGAGCTGATTCTTGATATGTGAGACTACCATCATGATTGTGTCTACATGTGTTATTGAAATTGCAGATTATTCAACTCTTTGACGCTCCACTAATTTTGGCCAAAATTATGGTCTTATCCGGAGCACCTGAGATCACCCCTAGTTTTTTGGTGGGTTCCTGTTGTTTATTCTTTAGTTTTCTATGTTGTGTCATGTGTGCTGTTGTTTGTTTGTCTTTTTCATTTTTAGCCGTGGCGTTGTCTGTTTGTTTTAGATTTATTAGTTTGACTGTCCCTTTGGTGTCTTTCGTCCTTCCTTTGAAACGTGTTGAAAATCACAGTTATACAGACTTATTTTCTATAGGCCTCCATATTTTGAGCTGATTCTTGATATGTGAGACTACAATCATTTTTGTTTCCACATGTGTAATAGAAGTTGTAGATTTTCCAACTTTTTGAGACGGGGCCATTCGTGTCGCTTTGACACATCTAGTTTTTAAAAGTAATACAGTATAAGATATAGAATTTCCTGAGGGACAAAAGTTGTAAAGATATGGCTAAAGACAAACACTGACAAGGTTTCTGACTTAATTTCAAGAGTTGACAAAAATGCAAGTTTTGTTATTGTGATTTAGAAAAAAAGTACATACAAGGCTATATTTCAGTTATCAAAATGCAAGTTGTTATTGTTGCCATACTCACCTTGTTGCTTTATTTGCCTTAATACAACCTGAATGTGTCTGAATTTACATATTTGAGATTTTCAACATTAACTTTTATTGGACCAACAAAAAGTTAAGTAGCATCAGCAAGAGGGGAACAGACTATTTTCTTACATTGCAAAATGATGATATTGTGGATTCATTATTATTCATTGGATACCAATTTTTGGGTATTTTGTGGGTAAAGGTGAACCACGTAATTAAATGTGCAACAAATAACAAAATTATTTAGGTTGATATGCAGACTTCAGCAAAACCATGAAATTAAATATCCACAAGCATTTTAGTTTTACTTAATCCACCAAAATAGGTACCCATCGAAATAAATGAATCCACAGCACTGTAAATTGTGAAATAATTGAGAGGATTTATTACATGTTGTACAATTTTACTCTATTCATATTAATTAAAAACTTACAATAATTTCAGAATTTACAGTAGTCGAATGATAATCATGAATTACGTGTTACTTTATTAAATTCTCATAGAATTGAGTCTGAGGGAGAATGTGTCAAAAAGATAACAATCTGACCAACGAGCAGAAAAGTGTCTAAAGGCCACCAATGGGTCATCAACATAGCTACTAGAGTTTTTAAACAGTTTGGCATTGTTTTAAAGTCTGGTAATGTTATATTTACAGGTTGAATATTCTATTTCTGTACCAACGAAACAGACACAGATCACATGTTCTTGTCAGAAAGAAGAGTTCGTTACCGTGACAACTGTGTCTCCATTTGATGTAGCTGTCAAACTCCAGTCTATGAAGGTGAGTACGAATTTGTAATCATGGGAAACTCCCATCTTTGAAAGATAAATAAATAAGAACAGTCTTCACAAATATAAGAAGATGTGGTATGGAACCAATAAGACAACTCTCCTTCCAAGTAATAATATATAAAAAGTTTTAAAAAATATAGGACGAAGTATAGCCTTCAACACGAAGCCTTGGCTCACATGGAACAGCAAGCTTTAAAGGGACCCAAAATTACCTGTATAAAACATATCAAACAGGAAAAACAACGGTCTAATCTAAAGATGAGAAACCTGTATGATCCACATCAGAAAATGACATCCACTGAATAACAGGCACATGGCATCAGGCTGTATTACAAAAAAGGTTTACAGGACCAATGAACCAATTTTTTTAAAGGTAGAAAAATTAAAGCAGGTATTCAATAGACATTGAATTTATTGTGTTTAGGGTTCAAGCAAAGTGTATGCAGTTGGCATGATTTGTCTGTAAATTTATAGTTTGTATCAAGTTTATTCATACAAATGTTGTATTCTTTTTAACTTATAAAAGTAGTGGTATGATTGGCAATGAGACAACATTCCACAAGAGACCAAATGACACAGAAATTAACAGCTATAGGTCACTGCACAGCCTTTAACAATGAGCAAAACCCATACTATATAATCGGCTATAAAAATTCACAACTTACTGGAAGGAAATCTTTTAGAGATTTTTCTATTCCTATGATAGATTTTATTTGTAATTATCAATTACATCACATCTTTAGCCATCACTTGGCTCCGTCATCGTCGTCGTCCGTCTAGTATAAACTATTTCAAACATCTTCTCCTCTGAAACTACTGAACCAATTCTTACCAAACTTAAGCTGAATGATCCTTATGGAATCTAGAATAAAGTTTGTGTTCTATTTTCTGTTTCATCAAAAAACATGGCCGCAATGGCTAAAAATAGAACATAAGGGTAAAATGCAAATTACTGGCTTTTATCTCAAAAACCAAAGCAGTTAGAGCATATC
The DNA here is from genome assembly GCA_037788925.1 of Mytilus galloprovincialis. Lineage (NCBI taxonomy): Eukaryota > Metazoa > Mollusca > Bivalvia > Mytilida > Mytilidae > Mytilus > Mytilus galloprovincialis. The sequence goes on from CM075332.1 coordinate 53,965,984, forward strand.
TGACATGGGTTTAAAGTGTTCATAAGGTAAAGTTCTATCAGCCCTGAAATTTTTAAAGGAATCTAATAACCCATTGTTGTGTTGCTGCCACTAAATTAGTAATTTTTAAGGAAATTTTGCAGTTTTTGGTTATTATCTTGAATAGTATTATTGATGAAGATATGCTGAAAACAGCAAATACGTTCAGCAAAGTAAGATCTTCAAATAAATATGTATGACCAAAATTGACAATTTTACACAATTTGTTTATCATGTTTTCTAACTTTAAAAAATCTTCTCCTTTAAAACAACTGAACCAATTCTAACCAAATTTAAGCTGAATGACCCTTAGGGTATCTAGAATTAAGTTTGTGTTTTATTTTTTGTTTCTGCAAAAAACATGGCCACCATGTCTAAAAATAGAACATAGGGGTAAAATGCAGTTTTGGCTTATATCTCAAAAACCAAAGCATAGAAGTATGACAAAAAAATTGCATTTTCACACACTTATTAATATACATTAAACCAAAAAAACAAACTACGATGAAATTGGACACTTAAACTCTTAAACGAAAGATAAATGCCAAAAAATCAAGGTGAGCGATTCAGGCTCTTGAGAGCCTCTTGTTCTATAAACTATGCCTGTATCTTATATAAACTTTTTTTATCATTTGTTATGGCTTTTTCTATATTCCAGTTTGAAGAAATCGAGAATATCCAAGCAGAGGAACCTTTCATTTTACTACCAGAACTAACATGTACCTCACCATGGCCTGTAGAATTTAAATCTAGTCAATTGCAAATGGTAAGAATGATTTGTTTTATTTAGGATGTGAGCATGATATGATTCTTCCTAGATTTACATTAAACTACAAATAGTTTAAGTAGTCACACAAATTTTATTCTATATTTTTAAAGGTGCCTGGTAGAGAAGTTAGATAAAAAGGTAGTCTTCCATGAAATTTAATAACTTGTTACTAAGTACACATTCTTTATGCCAAGACATTTTTGAATGAATGTCAAAGTAGGGTATTGATTTTGTGGTTAACAGAAAATGGAAATATGATAAGATCAGCAGGTATATGTAATGTCTCCTTTGAACACATATTCTTGTTAAAATATATGCAGTATTAGGGTTTTGACAAAGCTACACATGGAAATGTGATGGTGTAGGAAGGCCATGGACACATATTCTGGATTCTCTTTGTTTTTGCATTACTTTTTTGTGTGTGTGTAGTATAGATGGCTATTTGATAAAGAATGGTGAATTTTTAGTTCTTAAATGAATACTTTGATTAAATGAATATGAACTTATTTTATTTTTTAGCCTACAAACATACAAAGTACAGATGAGGAAACAGTATCACAGATTCAAGGAGGTATAGTCAATATTATGTTCTGATTTAGTTTTCTTAAATAAAAAAAAAAATTAATAAATAGCTGTATTCAATTTATTTTTATCAGAGTTTAAAATAAATATTATTTATATATTCATTACTTCTACTTGTAATTTCAAAGTTCTTAAAATTGAATATATGAATAATCACACACTATATGCATCATGAAAATGAAATGGTAATATAAAAATCATCTTTTGCATTTTACAGTATGTTTAAACAAGAAAGAATGTGCAACTGAGTGTTTTTGTTTGATAACCAAATCTACATCACAGACTTCAACATCACTAGGAACCTACACTGTTTCATGGAGAAGGTAATTATTTGATTTCATACCACTATGATGTATGATTAAGATATATTCAAGTGTATGACATTTTTTGTTTTCTATAAGGAATGACTGTATTTTCTATCTATAAAGAAATAACATCAAAAATGTGGTGTACACTGAATAACCTGCAAGGTTATTTCGAAAATAGACAGAAATGGAGAAAAAACAAAAGATGTTGTGCAATTCCCGATGCCACAATTCACTCACATGCTCAAACAAATGATACAGAACTATTTTGCACAGAGGTTTATTGTGAGGTCATTGAATAAAAATTCTATAGCTTGTATTATTGCATTTAATTATAACAAATCTATACTATAGATTATTGTACAAATTATAAGTGAATTTTAGTCAAATTTTGTACAAATTGTAATGAACAAGCACTGTATGTACAAATTCAAAATACAAGTATAGTTTGTACAATTTTTTTTTACAAAATGATAACTTGTACAGAATATTTACACTTTGAATCTTTCTTCTTCAGTTAATAACTATTTTGTTTTATCCATAGGAAATGGGACAGTGATGTGGAGCTGCCATTTGTAACAACTTCCTTCCCCTTACCTGTAGTTAACATAGAACACATTCCAATATCAGTAGATCTACGACTACCAGCTTATGGTAGTGTAAAACAACTGCTCCCTCTCTGTTATGTCATACATAATAGGACCTCCTATCCACAGGAAATGGAAGTCTCCATGGAACCTAATGACAACTTTATGTTTTCTGGTAACAAACAGGTAAATCATTATAAGAGTCTGGTATAAATTGGAGGACAATTGTAAAAAACTTGGGTATGATTGACATGAAAAAAAAGTGCATATCTTTTTTGAAGCTATACATTTTTATAGCCCACATAGGGGCGTTATGTTTTTCAGTCAGTCAATTTGTTTATCTGCGTGTCACGTTTCAGGTTAAAGTTTTGGTCAAGAATGTTTTTGATGAAGTTGTCCAATCAACTTGAAACTTAGGACACATGTTCCCTATGATATGGTCTTTCTAATTCTAATGCCAAATTAGAGTTTTGAACCCGTAATTTCTAGGTCATCTGAAGATAGAAAATCATAGTGTGATATTACTATGGACACATTCTTGTTTGTACTATTTTAGTCATGTTAAAAAAAATATATTCATCAAAATGGCTTCTATGTTATGGAACAGAAAGTTAATTCGATTCATACAGTTTTAATCATGTTATAAATTATGGTCAAATTTAATTACAATGAAGGTCTAGGTCTCAAGTAAAAGCTATCATGATAAGCCTAATCATTCTGCTTCTACTATTATAATTGTCTATCCATAAGAAAAGTTAAAGGACAAGTTGATGAACATTTGACATGATGGTAGTGTATTGTTTTTTTAATGTAACAGTACTTTCATTTCAATTCTAACTCTTTGCAGACGCTATTACGACATCTTAAAAGCAATTCTAAAAAGAAATTAAGGATGATTTTAAAACTCTCTGTGGACATTTTAAAAGGTGGTTTCCTTCAACACAAAACAGTGGGTTCATTGTTATTGGTGGGGTACCAATGAACGTTGATTTCAGGGTTATAGATGACTCACATATTTTAAAATTCAATGCAGTACACAATTTCTATATACTTGTATGCAGACATAATGGCAAACCACAAAAAAAAGTTATTTTCTGCATACAAAAGAATTAATATCAACGAAAATAAATAAATCCACAATATAATAATATTACTTTTTTCAAAATATTTCAGATTCACTTCCGAGTCTTACCAGGAAAGCCATATAATTTGATGTACAACTTATTCCCTTTAATGGCTGGACATCTGTTGCTACCAAAACTTGCTGTCAATATGGTTAGATACCCAGGGACTATAGATCCAATTGTACAGAAAATGTTACCCTCTCATGTCTTCATTAAGGTAATGCACATTTATAATTCAACATATCAATAAATAAAGAAGGGGGTGCTTGTTCTATAACAACTTGGCTAAATCCAAAAACGTTTTATTTAAGGAGGCTCGAGGGTATAAAAGTTTCAGAAAAAAAATAAACATTTATTTTTCATTAATTTTTTTTTTTTACCTTAAATAGTTGTTACTGTATCATACAGTACAAAAATCATTAAAAAAATCAATTTGTGTTGGCCCCAGATGACTCTTAAAATGTATATATATCATTGAAAAAGCTTCAAATTATCTCCCTTTGGTGCAAAAATGCCACTTTTTTGCATGGAATCAAAATATCTTTTTGAACTCATCGTTGACCTATGGTTTTTATTGTAATTTACAAATAAGCTGTACTTAAACTAAACTATTTTTAAATTTGAGCAATTTCTGTAATTTAGTTCTTTTGTTATTTCGATATTTATTACCTCTTTTTCTCCTATTAGTTCAACAGAAAAAAAGTACCTTTACAAAAATGTATGCTTCTTTGGAAGGCAGATTGTGAGCGTAAATGAACAGTGACTCCATGATTTTATTTTATTTTTATTTTAAGTATAAGATAAAGTTTGTTTATAGAAAAATATAGCAAAATCCTGTATTTAAAAAAAAAATTGATTTAGACCCGCGAGCCCCCTTAAGACCTCTAAATGTGTTTTTATTTGTTTTATGATTGTTGTTGTTTGTTTTACTCATTTATGAGTAATCTAAATCTCCTTGAAATCAAATTGTATTGATTTTTAAGTGTTCAAATAAGAACACCTTAACTCTGATTGGCTAAATTGCATTCTATAATACATTGTAATAGTATATTTTTAGACTGTGCTGAGAGTACTGCTTTTGTTGCCAATATAAACAATTATTCTCAAATATGGGTAAAATTAAGAATTGGAAAAAGAAGTTCATTTCAACCTTAGTTTGATATTTGTTTTTCTTTCCTTTACAGCCAACAGGGAAGACATTGTCAGCTGGTGTGTGAAAAAGATATGGAATGCATTGTGGATAGAAGCTTTAATTCATAAAGTTTTTGTTCTTGACATTTAAATGTCATACCGTTTCATCATTGGGACCAGTAGATATTTTATTTGTAGGTGATTAATACTGAATGTATGTAATTATTAGTTTCCCCCATACTGTAAACTTTGTTTAAAAGCAGTCATGTTTGTATATACTGCTGAAGTACCTACTTGCTGGGGAGGCTTTTCTTTTTTATAAATGTACCAAATGTTAATTGGGATGTGTGCAATATCAGTTATTAAATTGATAAGTCTGTTAGATATTCCATCTTGTCATATTTGAATAATGTGATTTAATACTTGTAGTATTCATGTATGCAATAAAAAAAAATCTGTGACCATTGTAATAATATTCTAATGCTATAAGTATCTGGAATGATTTTTCAATGACTATAAGGTACAATAAATTATGTTCAAGCTTAAAGATTTTCACTTTACACCATTTTTATTGCAAATAACCCCAATTCTTAGTATTGTATGGTTGTGCTGATATTCAAAACTATATAACAGTAAAATGAAATCTGTAAAGAACTATAATTCTATAAGTTTGATGTCCAAAAACATGATTATTTTGATGTATTAAATATTTATGTATAACATTGATACATTGTTATGTGTTTATAACTATTTTCATTTCCTATAAATCCATTTATATACACATTCTTTTGTATTTTTTCCACAATATCAGTTTTCAAAAATATTTAGCAAATTTTGCAAAAGTTTCTTCGTGGAACTCCCTATATTTGCAAAACAATTGAAAAATAAACATTGATTTCACTTGATTTACAACTTTTAAAAGTATAAAGAATTTTGTCGTGTATGCATTTATTTAAATTAAAATTATATAAAAGTGTTAATTATTTATATGTTCTACTGTATAACAACATTCAAAGAAGATAAAAATAAATAAATTTATTAGATGTTTTCCTTTTTTTGTGTCCAGTATTATAATTGTATTTGACATTTTTATTCTTGATTCCCAGAGTGATATAAATACTGTATCACTATCTGTGGTTGAAATTTCAAACCATGCATGTGACAGTTGCATTCAAATGTATAAAATGTGATTTTAGCTGACTAGGATTGTCAGTTTTCAACTGTTAAGTTTGTTCTTTGTTATGCTTGTTAAACCACTTCCCCAGGTTAAAAGGGAAGGTTGTGCCTGCAAAACATTCTATATGTTCTTGTCTAAAATCTGACTTTAATTCAGTGGTTGTTGTCGGATAATGTTTGTCTTATTTGTTTTTTTTCTTTTTTGTGAAGCTCTTTTAGATATATATTGTTTGAATTGTTTCATATTTTGTCATGTCAGGACATTTTAGAGGCCCTTAATGAGGGTGTCACTGTAATCAACTAATCACAAATTATTTGCCAATATAATCACTTTATCTTTTTAAACCAGATAGTCAATAATCAAAAATACAGTCCTTGATTATCAAATAATAATGAACTATTTGGTCTGGTAAACAAATGATCACAATAACTAGAGGCTCCCAAGAGCATGTGTCACTCACATGTGGTAGATAAAGGCAACATTAGTATACCACTGTTTGAAAGTCATAAATCAAATCCAGGTTACAAACTAAAACAGAGGGAAACACATCACCTGTAAGGTGAAAACAACAGAAACACTAAAGCGCAACAAAAAACAAAAATGACCATGTAACACACACTGAGACAAACTATAAGATAACAACTGTCATTTTCCTGACTTGGTACAGCACATTTAAAGAAAAACGATGGGTTGAACCTTATTTTGTGGCTAGCCAAATCTCACATTTTTCTGGCAATGTTAATTATAACACTAAAATGACAACATTACATTACAGGACTACAGTACAAATAATGCAAGAACATTCAGGACAGAGAAATACACAAATAAACAATACAAAAGAGGGACGAAAGATACCAGAGGGACAGTCAAACTCATAAATCGAAAATAAACTGACAACGCCATGGTTAAAAATGAAAAAGACATGATAGGAAATACAAGCACAGGAATATCGTTTCAATTGGAAGATATATACCCCGTATACAGGTGCTGCTGTAATGTTGCTTACTAGAAATGGAAACTTCACAATTGGAAGTCTGAAATCATCTCTTTTGTCATAGAGTTTTGTTTTCGACCGACCCTCATTGTCAATTTCTAGATGTAAGTCAAGATATGAGGCCAACTTAACTATATCTGATCCTTTATGTCTAGTTCGATGGGATAAATGCGTTCAACATAGACACCAAATTTAGAATTATTTAGTGAGAGAACATCATCTATATAGCGGAAAGTAGAGTTAAGGGATATTACCAACTTCTCATCTTTCTTCCTAAGAGGTTCCTGTATTGTTTAGCCTCATATTAATAAAGAAACAAGTCGGTAAGAAGATGGGCACAATTTGTTCCCATTGGAATGCCGACAGTCTGTTGAAAAACACGTCCTCTGAACGTAACAAATATGTTGTCAATCAAGAAATCAAGCATTTTGATAATGTCAGTTTCAGAAAAAAAAATTGTTTGAATCAGAGTGATCCTTTACAAAGTAGGATTTATCCCTCCCTAAGACAAGATACTTGTATCTGTGTTGGCCATTCTTGTTTATGAAACAAAGCAATTTCAATTTGTCTTTTAGTTTGAAAGGATGAAAACTTGTATAAAGTGTAGAAAAGTCCAATGTTTTAATACTATTACAAGATGAGAGTTAGATTGTATGTACTCTAAAAGATCTTTGCAATTTCTGTAAATTATAACCTTAACCCTATTGCTGTTCTGTTACCTAACCCTAATGATATCAGTAATCCTAAGCCTAATGGTGTTTTTAACCCTAACCCTTATGATGTCTGTAATCCTAATCCTAACAATGTCTGTAATCTTAATCCTAATCGGCCTAGCCACAATCAGATGTGCATTTTTGTGTTTCACATGAAGTCAAAAATGAGTATCACCTCAGGAAAAATCTCTTTTGATATTTTGGTTCAAAAATGGTTTAAATTATGAAAAATTGTCATCATTAGGCTAACAATGGAATCATTATATAATTACAAGCAGTTTTTGGAAGAAATATTTAATATTTTTATTAAATAAATGGTGTTTAAAAACTATAATTTTCTTTAATTGTTGCCTTCAAGACATGGTCACCAGTGTCAGATTTTTTGTCAATGACAAAGACAACAAAATATGTTTAGAATTATTGAATATCAAACATTTTAATTGAAAAAAAATGACAAGAACATGTTTAACTCACAGTTATTTCAAACAACAGTAGCTTTCTTTGATCATTAATCTTATCTAATAAAACTTATCTATAAATAACAAAACTTCCAAAAACAACCTTTGTTTTGGTGTATAGAACATTCAAATAACTTGATGCTTATTCTTACAATAAACAATCAAACTTAGCAATACAATTGATATGTTTTGTCTACGGACAAGACATTGTATTCATATTTAATGAAATGCATTATTAAAACCTAATATTGATATAGCTTAAAGTGTTCTCTTGAGAAAAAAAAAACCCATGCATTTTATCAGGTTTATCTATCAAATGATGCTTAACTTGGAGGAAAATGGAAATAAATACATTTTGATAATGTCTACGGACAAGACATTTTATTGATATTCAATTAAATGCTTTCAAAGATGATTGTTAAAGTTAAGATTAAAAGTTACCAATTAAATTTTAAGCTGTGTTTTTTTAAATTTTGGAAAATATAAAAATGTACCCATAATTCTTTACATATCTTAATAATTTATTGATTAAGCCAAAATGAAGACACATTCTTTTAACTGAAATCCATATATCCGACTGTTTAAAACAATCAAACTATTATTAAAACTCAGTTTTGACATAGTTGAATGTGTTCTCTTGAAAAAATAACATACATTTTACCTGTCAAATTAGGCTGAACTCAAGGAAATTGGATACAAATATATTGTGGTAATGTCTACGGACAAGACAATTTCAGTTAAAAAACAAATCTGTTAGAATTAATTATGACTATATTTATGTTGAAAATACTGAGTTTTAATTTGAATAGATAACTTTCATCACCTATAAATAAGATTTAAGTTCCATAGCAGATAAATAATTGAATTTAATACATGTTATGTACAAGTGTCTTGTCCGTAGACACTTCCTCATCTGCTGTTAATACTGAAATGCAAAAGGTAAAGTGAGAGAGAGAGAAATACTTTTTCTTTATTTGATTTAGTTAATCTTTTAAGCTATGCAGCAACTGGAATAAACAATACTGAAGTAAAATAAGGTATGCTTTTTATGACTGATAATCTGACACTTTTTAAAATCCACTCCTGTAAAGTAATTTTACAAAAATTGAGAACACTTAAATTACCATTTACTTATTAAAAATAAGATATTTCTAAGTTTAAACAACACATAGGACTAATTAAGACCCATAAAGCAAAGCAATATTGATAAAAAGACATGTCTACGGACAAGACATGTGTCTACGGACAAGACATTCTGACATATTTTTGATTTTTTTCCTCTATTATTAGATGGTAGAAAAAATTGTTAGTAGTGTTTTCATATCTACAAAAGAACAGGAACTTAGCAATGCAACATTAATGTAATTATGCTTCCAGTTTAGGGAATGCATGTCTACGGACAAGACATATTTTCACTTTATTTGTATATCCAACTTTGATGGCATATATCTCCAGCTATAGGGTACTGCAATATTGATATATAAGGTAAGTTTTCTATAACTTATATACTAGAAGAGAAACGAAACACATAATAACATAAATTTGATTTATTTTTCTCTTTTTATCACTTCACTGAGCAAGCTAAAAACAAAAGTACAAAATTTCATAACACATGCATAGTATTCCTCTTTTTATCATAACTTTGTAACCACTGAAGATTTTTTGTTGCAACAACCAGTAAAAGAAAGATGAATAAATTGTCTATAACAGTGAACCAATAATGTATTTCAAATTAGGTTCACTTATTTACTATAATTGATAAAAACAGCGAAATTTTAAATGAAACAACATAATGTGAAATTTTGCCCATTTTCAGCGTGTATTTTAGTATATAAAAAAAGAAGATGTGGTATGATTTAGTGTTTTTTTTTTTAAAACGGTAACACTATACATGATATTTGATATTCATTGTGAAACCCTACATTCTCTTCTTCAGTTCAAAGATGTATTACTTTTGCAAAGTTTATCTTCTTGTCTTTACAAGCCTATAACATAGACCCAATATGAAATGCACATCTGATCTTGGCTAGGCCGTAATGCTTTCTGTAACCCAAACCCTTGTGGTGCCTGTACCTAATAATGTCTGTAACCCTAACCCTAATGCTGTCTGTTATCCTAACCCTAATGCTATCGTTAACCCTAACCCTAATGATGTTTTAATCCTTATCTTAATGTCTCTGTAACCCTTAACCTAAACCGAACCCTAATGCTGACTGTAACCATAACCATTAATGATGTCTATAACACCAACCCCTTTGATGTCTGTAACCCTAACCCTGATGATGTCTTTAACCCTAACCCTTATGATATATGTAACCTTAACCCAAATGGTATCTGTGTACCCTAACCTTAATGCTGACTGTCACCCTAATGAAGTATGTAACCCTAACCCTTGTGATGTCTCTAACCCTAACCCTTATAGTATCTGTAACCTTAATCGTAATGGTGTCTGTAACCCTAACCCTTATACTGTCTATAACCCTAACCCCTAATGATGTATATAACCCTAATCCTAACAATGTATGTAACCCTAAGACTACTGATGACTGTATTCATAACCCTAATGATGACCCTAACCTTTATGATGTATGTAACCCTATGCCTCATGATGTCTGTAATCCTAACGCAAATAATGTTTGTTATCCTAACCCTAATGCTGTAGTAACCCCAACCCTTATGATGTCTGTAACCATTACCTTTATGATGTATGTAACCCTAACCCTAATGATGGTGAATCGCTAACCTCAATGATGTCTGTAACCCTAATGATGTCTGTAACCCTAATGATGTCTGTAATCCTAACCCTAATGATGTCTGTAACCCTAATCCTAATGATGTCTGTAACCCTAACCCTAATGATGTCAGTAACCCTAACTCTAATGATGTCTGTAACCCTAACCCTTATGATGTCTGTAACCCTAACCCTAATGATGTCTGTAACCCTAACCCTTATGATGTCTGTAACCCTAACTCTGATGATGTCTGTAATCCTAACCCTAATGATGTCTGTAACCCTAATCCTAATGATGTCTTTAACCCTAACCCTAATGATGTCAGTAACCCTAACCCTAATGATGTCTGTAACCCTAACCATAATGATGTCTTTAACCCTAACTCCAATGATGTCTGTAACCCTAACTCTAATGATGTCTGTAATCTTAACCATAATGATGTCTGTAACAATAACCCTAATGATGTCTTTAACCCTAACTCTAATGATGTCTGTAACCCTAACTCTAATGATGTCTGTAATCTTAACCCTAATGATGTCTGTAACCCTAACCCTAATGATGTCTTTAACCTTAACTCTAATGGTGTCTGTAACCCCAACTCTAATGATGTCTGTAACCCTAACCCTAATGATGTCTGTAACCATAACCCTAATAATGACTGTAACCCTAACCCTAATGATGTCTGTAACCATAACCCTAATAATGTCTGTAACCCTAACCCTAATGATGTCTGTAACCATAACCCTAATAATGACTGTAACCCTAACCCTAATGATGTCTGTAACCCTAACCCTATTGATGTCTGTAACCCTAACCCTAATGCTGTCTGTAATCCTAACCCTAATGATGTCTGTAACCCTAACCCTAATGCTGACTGTAACCCTAATGATGAATATAACCCTAACCCTAATGATGTATGTAACCCTAACCCTAATGATGTTTTTAACCCTAACTCTAATGATGTCTGTAACCCTAACTCTAATGATGTCTGTAACCCTAACCCTAATGATGTCTTTAACCATAACCCTAATGATGTCTGTAACCCTAACTCTAATGATGTCTGTAACCCTAACCCTAATGATGTCTTTAACCCTAACCCTAATGATATCAGTAACCCTAACCCTAATGATATCAGTAACCCTAACCCTAATGATATCTGTAACCCTAACCCTAATGATGTCTTTAACCCTAACTCTAATGATGTCTGTAACCCTAACTCTAATGATGTCTGTAATCTTAACCCTAATGATGTCTGTAACCATAACCCTAATGATGTCTTTAACCCTAACTCTAATGATGTCTGTAACCCTAACTCTAATGATGTCTGTAATCTTAACCCTAATGATGTCTGTAACCTTAACCCTAATGATGTCTTTAACCCTAACCCTAATGATGTCAGTAACCCTAACCCTAATGATGTCTGTAACCCTAACCATAATAATGTCTTTAACCCTAACTCTAATGATGTCTGTAACCCTAACTCTTATGATGTCTGTAATCTTAACCCTAATGATGTCTGTAACCATAACCCTAATGATGTCTTTAACCCTAACTCTAATGATGTCTGTAACCCTAACTCTAATGATGTCTGTAATCTTAACCCTAATGATGTCTGTAACCCTAACCCTAATGATGTCTTTAACCTTAACTCTAATGGTGTCTGTAACCCTAACTCTAATGATGTCTGTAACCCTAACCCTAATGATGTCTGTAACCCTAATCCTAATGATGTCTGTAACCCTAATCCTAATGATGTCTGTAACCTTAACCCTAATGATATCTGTAACCCTAACCCTTATGATGTCTGTAACCCTATAGATGTCTGTAACTCTAACTCTAATAATGACTGTAACCCTAACCCTAAGGCTGTCTGTAACCCTAACCCTAATGCTGACTGTAACCCTAATGATGTATATAACCCTAACCCTATTGATGTCTGTAACCCTAACCCTAATGCTGTCTGTAATCCTAACCCTAATGATGTCTGTAACCCTAACCCTAATGATGTCTGTAACCCTAACCCTAATGCTGACTGTAACCCTAATGATGTATATAACCCTAACCCTAACGATGTATGTAACCCTAACCCTAATGATGTTTTTAACTCTAACTCTAATGATGTCTGTAACCCTAACCCTAATGATGTCTTTAACCCTAACTCTAATGATGTCTGTAACCCTAACTCTAATGATGTCTGTAACCCTAACCCTAATGATGTCTTTAACCCTAACCCTAATGAATTCAGTAACCCTAACCCTAATGATATCAGTAACCCTAACCCTAATGATATCTGTAACCCTAACCCTAATGATGTCTTTAACCCTAACTCTAATGATGTCTGTAACCCAAACTCTAATGATGTCTGTAATCTTAACCCTAATGATGTCTGTAACCATAACCCTAATGATGTCTTTAACCCTAACTCTAATGATGTCTGTAACCCTAACTCTAATGATGTCTGTAATCTTAACCCTAATGACGTCTGTAACCCTAACCCTAATGATGTCTTTAACCTTAACTCTAATGATGTCTGTAACCCTAACTCTAATGATGTCTATAACCCTAACCCTAATGATGTCTGTAACCCTAATCCTAATGATGTCTGTAACCCTAATCCTAATGATGTCTGTAACCTTAACCCTAATGATATCTGTAACCCTAACCCTTATGATGTCTGTAACCCTATAGATGTCTGTAACCCTAACTCTAATAATGACTGTAACCCTAACCCTAAGGCTGTCTGTAACCCTAACCCTAATGCTGTCTGTAATCCTAACCCTAATGATGTCTGTAACCCTAACCCTAATGATGTCTGTAACCCTAACCCTAATGCTGACTGTAACCCTAATGATGTATATAACCCTAACCCTAACGATGTATGTAACCCTAACCCTAATGATGTCTGTAACACTAACCCTAATTTTGTCTGTAACCCTAACCCTTATGATGTCTGTAACCCTAATCCTAATTTTGTCTGTAACCCTAACCCTAATTATGTCTGTAACCCTAATCCTAATTTTGTCTGTAACCCTAACCCTAATTATGTCTGTAACCCTAACCCTAATGATGTCTATAATCCTAACCCTAATGCTGACTGTAACCCTAACCCTATTGACATCTGTAACCCTAACCCTATTGACATATGTAACCCTAATCCTATTGATGTCTGTTATTTTAACCCTTATGCTGACTTTTACCTTAACACTAATGCTGTCTGTAACCATAACCCTCATGATGTATGTAACCCTTACCCTAATGATGTCTGTAACCCTAACTCTATTGATGTCTGTAACCCTAACCCTAATGCTGTATGTAACCCTAACCCAGTGATATTGTTGGCTTTTTTCAAAACTACCTCTACCCTTTTTTATTGGGAAAATATGTGTACTTTTCATCCAATTGGGAAATTTAGAATAAACCATGAATTTTACTGAAAATATACAGACCCTCTTATTGTCAGTGATGATACATAAATAGACTCTCAAATCTGCACATATAGTAATTTCAGGCATGAAAAATGTATAAATGAGTGTTTTTCAGTTTGAATGCATGCACAACTACTACTGAGACTGCACTTTTTGGGAATAATTTTAAGCAATTTTTTTTTCTAATTGGGATTCTTCACCAGGGGAAAAAGCCTTTATTCTCCATTAATTTAAGGCAAACAATATCCCTGTAACGTTATTGATGTCTGTAATTTTAACCCTAACCCAAATGATATCTGTAACCCTAACCCTAATGAAGTCTGTAATCCTAACCCTAATGATGTCTGTAACGTTAACCCTAACCCTAATGATGTCTGTAACGTTAACACTAACCCTAATGATGGCTGTAACCCTAACCGTATTATAAATACTGTCTGTAACGCTAACCCTAATGATGTCTGTAACCCTAACCCTAATGCTGTCTGTAACCTTAACCCTATTGATGTCTGTAACCCTAACCCTAATGATGCATGTTATCATAACCCTAATGATGTCTGTAACCCTAACCCTAATGTTGTCTGTAACCCTAACCGTAAACCTGATAAACAATTTCAGATTTGCTCTAAATGCTTTGGAGATATAAGCCAAAATCTACACGTTAAGCCTATGTTCCATTTTTAGCTATGATGGCCATCTTGGTTGGATGACCAGGTCATTAGACACATTTTTTTAAACAAGATACCCCAATGATGATTGTGGCCAAGTTTGGTTAAATTTGGCCCAGTTGTTTCAGAGAAGAAGATATTTGTAAAAGTTAACAGATGATGGACACCAATTGATGAGAAAAGCTCACTTGGCCCTTTGGTCCATGTAAGCTAACTAAAAAAGATATATCAAAATAAATGCTCTAAAGCAGAGGTGGAATAAGAGGGAGGTGGGCATTGGCGGATCCAGGGGGGTAGGGGTTGGGGGGTTGGAACCCCCCTTTTTTTTTGCCGATCAATGCATTTGAATGGGGACATATAGTTGGAAACTGCCCCCCTTTGTCCTGGGTTGGGAATCCTCCTTTTTAAATTGGTGGGGGACCTGATTTGATTATTAACGTTGAAATTAGGTGTAGACGACAAGGCAAATACACATGTACAAGAAAATACTTTATATTCTACTTCACTTTGTTCATATGAATATATAACATTTCTCTATAATAAAAAAACAAACAAATGTAAGGGATTGAGATGGCAAACCAATAAGTTATTAGGTGTGAATTAATGTTGATAAATGAAAAAGGCAGGAGAACTATCTGTTATAGTCACTGTGCTTAAAGTTGTGGGTAACTTAAGTTACCCACAGCCCAAGATGGCAGACTCTAAACTCGTTGATATATAATTCATACAAAATCTACCTTATGCGACATTTTTCATGCAGTATGTTAATATTTATAGGATTCTTTAATAAAGAAATCACTAACAATTACCATAAATTTGTTAATTAAGAGTTCATTAAAGTGCAAGGCCAACTTTAAAAAATGCATAAGATGTCCGTAACTTTTTTATCAAAACTAAGTAGACTGTTCGTAACTTTACTTTCAGATGTGGGTAACTTTTGATTTTAAAATTTTAAGAGTTATAATTTCAACAATTAAAGCACAGTAAACACTATAAAAACCCTTATTTGTAACCTACACAGCCATTTATAATGCTCATTCACCACCAAATGTGATTTTATAATCGCATCATACTTACAACGGAAGTTTTTTGTTGGGCTTGTGGTACTCCATCCTGGGCTATCTGTGTTTTAACTTCGTTTTTAACTTTTATTGACTGATGTGTAGTCGAGTAGACTACTGTGGATTCATTTAATTTCGTGGGTACCAGTTTTCGTGGATTAAGGAAAACTTACATGTTCATTGATATTTAATTTCGTGGTTTTGTGGAAATCTGCATACAAGCCTATAAAAATTTGCTATTTCTTGAACATTTAAATTCGTAGTTTACCAGTTTCCACAAAATCAACATATATTGATACCCAACGAATAATAATGAACCCACAGTATGTGCAAGCAAATGCATACACTAAAGATTCAAAATGAAATACATGTGTATCTGGCCTCCACAACATTCATCCCAGGGAATCACACTATTGGAATGAACGAAGATGGTGGACTATATAAAATGAAAATTGGGTGAAGGTCAGGTGATATATAATTACATAAATTCAGCAAGAATGACTGCTGGACAATATACTATGATGGATAGATGTCTCATTGGCAATCATACCAAAGATACTGTAAATTCAGAAATTATGGTGTGAATTTATTATTGTGATTTTTGAAGATTGGACAAAAATGTGAGATTTATTACTGAGATGCTTTCAAGAGAATCTGAATATAGATATATGTATCAGATATCAGCATATAAGTTCTTATTATTGCGATTCTCACCCATGCACATTATTCAGATTTGTTTCTGAAATTTAAGTGTAGCAACATATGACAAGGCTAAGCTAAGCAAACTGATGTACCTTCATTTTGTGTCTTATAAAAGGAGAAATAAAAAAAAGTAAATGTACAATATCTCAGTTTATTAAATATCTAAATAAATAACAATGCTTATAACAATGGACGGTAAAATATTCGTTGGTCACATCTCATATACAATAACAATAAATAATGCTGACCACATGACCAATGTGGTTACGTAGATCAATTTCTCTAATACAATATCACGAACATACTGAATATTCACAACTTCAAAGCTGACAAAAAAACTGGACAATATTGTCACTTTTAAAACTAAAAGAAGATAGAACCTAATCATGCTAATGTCAGACAATGTCTGACTCATTACTAAATCTAAAGTAAGAAAGTGTCAACCTGCCCCTGATAAAAAAATATTATTACGATTTTCTTCATAACTAAATATGAACAAAAGTAGATATTAGGCCAAAGCCAATCAGATTGGAACCTAAAAAAATACTGAAATATCAGTTTTTGATGTCAATTTCAATTTTATATAATAATGACAGCAACTCAAAAACAACAATAAAACTTTCAGAAATATATTTATCTTACCAACTTTATTTTTTTCCGAATAATTATTCTCCAAAGAAATAAGCAATTCTAATTAAATTTCTCAAATAGGCAAATAAGTAGTAGCCGGAATGAACACATAGCTAAACTACAGAAAACACAATCTTTTTACAAATTCATATACATTGTATAAACATGAACACTGACTTTAAACCTTTTTCATTATTGTTTTACAAAAGTGAGAGAAAATAAATTGCTGACTTGAAATATAAGTTAATATCGAAAAAGAATTGACTTTTTTTTGCTTTTCATTCTTTCCTGCACAAAATGGTTTTCCAGGTTTTGGTATGAAACTGAGCATATTAAAAAGAAATACTTATAAAAATGTTTTCATTTTAGTGCTAAAGTCAAGAAATTTTACAACAAGTATCGACATGAAAAAATGAAATGAAGAATAAAAATCAATACAATAGCACTAAAGCAAATATCCTGTATATCAGTGATTCATGCATTCTACAACCACAACACAAGAACTTCACTTTGGAAAAATTTAGTCCATATTTTATATTTGACCACAACACATTTTTAATTTAAATTTATATGAATTGTGCAAGAAAAATGTAATGAAGAGGGAACATTTTTAGCACCATCACCTGCAGAATATTTTAATGTTTCACTATCACAAAACTAAATGAGATTCATACACAAGTATTTTGATTATTGAATACATAAGATCATAATTATTTTAAATTGTTTCATGAGATAAAATATTTTTAATAAACAAAATGAACATACCCTCTGAAACTTTACTTTGTTTACATAACAGGTTTCTTTAAGTATTATAGAGAAAATGACAATGGGTTTGTTCTACTACTATTTAATATTAGTTAAACCTCCAATACATGTACTTATCTAAAAAAAAATTGAAGCACTTTCATAAAATAATATTTTAGGTTCAGTCAATCATTCCAAAACACTTCCTCTCAGAGACTGTCAGAAAAGAGCAAACATGCAAGTCTGCTGGATAAAAGCAAATGTCAGGGATATATTCATTTGCAACTCTGCTGAATAAAAGATAAGATATGAAGGAAAAGACACCAGATATATTGTATTTCCATTAAAGGACACACTTTAGAACTTACTATAGTGTCCAGCGTTTTTAACTCTAAATACTGACAATAGTATTATTTTTCACAATGAAAATTATATCTTTGACATTCAAATATCTTTAAAAATCCTTTAAACTTATTTTTTCAATTAAACAAAAAAGTAACAAACAAATATCAAATACAATTGGGTTTCCTTTTCCATTAAATATTAATAACTTGAACCACAGTGGAAGGTTCTCGTCCAGATTTAGTACGGCTAGGCATACTTCTTGCTGAGTTCACCTGCATCATTTGAAAGTCAGAGTGTTCTCTCTCACTTGTTGTTGTTCTCAAATTGACCTCAAAACAACAAAAGTTGAAATGATTACACTTGATGTCACACGGCAATACACAACAATCATTTTCTTTCTCTACCTAAAATTATATAAAAGTACAAATTAAGTTTCTTCAAATCTTTTTTTTTATGGGTCTATAATAGTTGACATGAAAGTTTAAGATCAGACTTCAGACTTCTTGAAACTGGAACACATTTCATCTGATATGTGTTTGTACAGACTATGGCTACAATTAAATATATAATTAGAATCAAGTATTGAAAATTGTCTTATAAATGACTCTATTTTAACTGCAGGACAAGATCTCAATTTGAACTTTGTTTGAGAAGTTGAGTTTCTAGAACAAAGTCACACATTTTTGGGATACATGTTTTGCTAATTTTCCCTGAAATATTTTGCTCCTATGAAGAAATAAATGTCATTTATTGTTTTTTAATGCCATTCATTGATCTTTCTAACAACATACTGATCATTATGTACTTTTACTTGTTATTATATTACAGTATTTTGCAGTAAGTATATTTTCATGATAACTACTGTCAATTCAGCTAGTGCCATGTGCATGCATAATTCCTATAAGGATTTATAACTGTTCATGTCTTTTTGTCTGATATAACTTCAATTAAATCCTGAAACCATTAAAACAATCATGATCCATAATAACAAGAGAGAACATGCTGAAAGGTTGCTCCGGCTTTACTGATCATGACTAAGTTTATGTCCTTTAGATAAAGATTTTATTTTAGTTTCAAAACATTTTACTGATCCATGAAGTGAAGTTAAGGTCAGACGAACCCTGCAATATGTACACTAACAATCATTCCTAACACCAAATATATTTGACTTATTGCTTAAAGTGTATAACAAAGGAGCTAACGTTGAAAATTTAAAGTTGACCAAAGAACCATGAAAATGACATCAATGTCAAAAGAACCCTGCAAGATGGACATCAATGTCAAAGGAACCCTGCAAGATGAATGGATACCATATTAATAATCGTTCCATATGCATGTATCAAATATATTTGACCTATTGCTTATTGCTTATAGTATCTGAGAAGCACACCTAACCATGTGAATTGAAGTGTTGTTCAGCCACATGTTAATATTTTTCAACAGTTGATTTCTTGGATTAGTTATCAAATTAAAGTTAGAATGATTAAATTGTGTTTAAAACCATAATCTCTGTGCACAATCAGAATATCCTGTTAGGAGTGAAACTTTTTTTAAGGTTTGCTGTTCATGTATTAAAGGTTTCTAAAATTTGCCAAACATTATAAAGAATAGGCTCAGATTTTACAAATAACTCTATATATGTTCAGTTGAATCTCCAAGAAAAATTTGTGAGATACTTTTTCCATACTGATAGAAATATTTAAAGGATCTCCTATTAAAGACTTTTGGTGAAAAGGTAGATTCAGGGCTTTCTTCTCCTTGAAAAATGATGCTTTGCAAAATCAAATATTATTTCCATTATGTTAATATTTGATAGGTATGTGAAGTCTAAACTGAAAGTTTTTTTGGTGTTTTTTAAAAATATCATGAAACAGAATATATAAAAATTTGCCATAAATTTTATTTTTCATAATTGCTTAAAACTCAAATACACATAGATCTGCAAAGGAAAATATCAAGCAAAAAAATATATGCATTCTTTTAGTCGACATCTTGGTCATCACATATAAACAAGCAATGTGATAAATTATATTGCTAATATTCTTTCATTATCTTACCTGTCAAGCTAAAATTACCAAACCTGCACATCAAAAGCAGTCGATATCATTCTTAATGCAACAATATCCTCTCCATTTCTTAAATGTATATAGGCAAAACCACACATTCATTCATACATTGTATACAAGTAACATAAAAAAAACACACTCACAGCTATTCACACATTGTGTAAAGCCATTCACACATTGTACACAAGTAACATGAAAAAAAAAACAAAGTCACAGCCATTCACCCATTGTTCAAAGGATACACATAAAGCACACAGTCATTCACAAATAGTGTACAAGTAACACAAAACCACATTCATTCACACATTGTGTACAAGACCACACATTCATTCACACATTGTGTACAAGTAACACACATTCATTCATACATTGTGTACAAGTAACACATGGTCAATTACACACTATGTACAAGTAACACATAGAAATATAATGCCTAAACTAAGACATTTTAAAGTATTCTTTTACACTAAACAGTTAATCTTAAAGATTTTTTTTATAGTCTGCTATCCAATATTACCTCATACACATATTTTCATACTGACAACTAATGTTCTATTTCTAAATACCAACCCAATCATGCAAGTCACCAAGTTATTTATAATTTACCTCCACACATGTATTTACACATACAAAATGTATATGTATGACCAATAAATGTCTATATATCTTAATGTGCTATTTTCTGCACCTGATTTTAGTCATGCTATATAAAGAAGCAAAAATAAAACAGACCATCTCAAAATGTGATATTGTTCAAAATGAAGCCCTCTGACCAACAATTTAAATGAAATCTTACGCTGTGATTACAGTTCTAGACCGCAAATAAGTAATTGAGTGCTAATAGTTATATTAGAAATTTTCTAAAGTTAAGGTTGTTTTTATGTATAAGAAATATATAACCTTATGATTTCTTTCCATGCCATTTTTAAAGGTATTTGAAAATCATTTGCAAACAGAACTATAGGAAGTGTATCTCATTGAATTAATCTTTGTTGACAAATAATATACATATGAATATATTATCCATGCAAATTTTTGGTTTCAAAAAATTATATATAGCAACAGACCAAATATATTTTCATCATGACTTTTTCATTTTGAGATGATTGTTAATTAAATAATATGAGATTGTAAGAATATAATTAAAATAATATAAATTTTTAAATATAGCTAATTTCTACTCTATGGTTAGTAATGATTATAAAAAGAGATTAATATGTAAGTTTAAGCACCATCACACCCATTATAAATCTGAAAGAAATTATAACCACATTTCACAGTACGAATATATTGATATATTTCTGGAAGTTTGTGTATTTTTTCAAATTTTAACATAAACAGTATTGTTACTTAATTGGAATCAAATTAATGATATATCAGACAAACAGGAATTTTGCTTTTTCAATTCATAAGTAACCTTAAATAGCATATACTTTATAATTAACATGTCTTTATAAAACATTTTTGTAAAATAGATTAGGTTCCAGGTTAAATATATTTAAATTTGACAAAATCTGTTATGGTTTTCAAAGTATGCATGCCATGAAATTTTTAACAAAATAAACGAAAATGAAATAATTGTACTTTTCAGTGTATTCAAAGATTTGTACATGTGAAACGTTATAAGCTCATGCGTCCTACAAGCAGTGCTACGTCTTGTAAAAGCAAGCAAAGAAACAGTGATGAGACAGGAGTGGAGAAGTCTGGTGAGAATATTCACACAAATACTTACTCAACTATAAGTAATTTATAAATTATTGTTACCATGGAAATATGTCACGTGACATTTTGAGATTGTAGAGTTCCACATTCATTGCACCACTGTATAGAAGAAAAACAATATTACAGTAAAACCTTGATTACACAAATGTTTTCTTTTTTTAAGATTTAAAGTCCAACCCTACATTTTGGGAGAAATTAAGAGCCGTTTTGATGCTTTTATTTTCCTGAAATTTTATTACCCTTACCCTTTAATTCCATGAATAATTTAACTTTTTAATTTACCCAGTTAAAGAACAATTTAATTCATATTTTACAAATACTTTGTATAACTAATTTTTTAATAGAAGGACAAACAAATTGGAACTGAATCCCTTCAAATCCAGAGAAAAAAATTGAAATTATAACTTTGTAAGCACTGCATCACCATCAAGTGTGCAAGGTCATTTGGGACAAACTGATATTGATTCAATAATGGGCAACCCTCATAACTGGAAAGTTGGAAACCAGAATTTGAAGAAAAAGTGTGGATGGACATGTCTTTATATTCAGAAGTATGTATGAATATTCCAAAAGGAAATCACATTTTTGTGAAGTGAGATGAAAGTCCCATACCAACCACAGCTTTTAAGTTCAAGTTACAGAGCTGGCCATGCGGTCATAAAAATTTGAAGCAAAATCATCATACTTTGACTTTTCAGAATTTAACTTCAAAAAAATGCTGGATTTTTGTATCAATCATACATTTTGTACTCATCATACAGGGTAAAGTTTTATGACCGCAGACCCCAAACAGAGATCAGAGTAGTAACCCTAGGAATATTGAGTATATATTATATCTCATCTAAAAATTGATTTCTGTGTACCTCATATAGATCTAGATCTCCTTCCTTTAATTAATGAACATGAATATTCATATTTGTTAGTTAATCTTCTATAAAAATATATCATGCAAACTTTTGAAAAATATAAATTGTAATAAAATCATCAATCATTTCTAAATGCCATGCATGAAATATGCCATCAACTTTCTCTAATGAAAATACAAAGGTATATGAGTAATCCATGCCGCCTTATTGCTGAACTGATATTTATTTCCTAATCCAGTAATGGTTTTTAATTGACAAAATGTCATGAGAAAACTTTTACCCAATGCCTTATCACTTTACCGATATTAATTTTCCATTTCAGTAATGGTTTGAATTGTCAAATAATAACTTTAATAAAAGGTTATTTACGTGTATCATTATTTGGCAGAAATGAGAAAATGTATAATTGAAATACTGCAATTTCTAATCAATTCAGGTTAACTTTTTTAAACTCCTTACCTTGAATTTGGAAAAAAATTAGGTTCATCAACCTACATAACCTATACCCATTGAAAAAAAAATGTAAATCATCACTTCTTTTCAGTTTTCTATATATATAAATGTATTTAAGTTAAATTTAAACTCAAGGAAATAGGGTTGTGACATAGACACAGTTCTACATTATAACCCTGGCAATGATTATAACCTAACAATTTTTTTAATCTGATCCTACCATTTAACAACTTAACAAAGAACAAACAATATTAAAAGTGTAAGATTTTATGCAATGATGTTTTACTTACATTTGTACAACAATTATTTGGACCTGCAAAACATTGGCACAGCAAAATATCTACACAACTCACATTCTGAAAAAAATCCAAAAAAAATCATAAAGTGTCATTTTAACAATATCATAATTTGTTTCCAAGCTCCAAATGACATTATTTTCCTCTAGTGGTATATTATATGAAAAGGCGTTTTTTTTTATGCAAATACCAAAAGAATCATATTAAACACGTACAAAATTGATGATTTTTTTCTTAATATATCCCTTTTTGAAAGGGGGATTGGGGAGGGGATTCAGGGGCCAAGAATACAGTAAAACCATTGTACATGTTATCTCTCACACTAAAACAAATTGTGCTAGAAATTACTACTATATACATGATATACGTTTTATAGTAGAATTGATATCAAAAATTTGAATACATTTCATAGTGTAAAATCTTTAACACAAAAGGGCTATGACCTACCAATTTTGAAGGTTTCAAATGATGTTTCACACCAGGAACATAAACAAAAATTATTTCAAATCTCAAATGCAGTAAGATTGGTCACCAAATTTAGTAAAATTTAGGCCATAAAAAAGAATAGCTTTGTTTGCCCAAATGCTACCTACCCAGAAAAAAGCTGCCTACTCAAATTCTTTTATTGTCCTGATTTGAAGAAGTTTTTTTTTTAATGAGATAGGCATGAAGACTAATAAACACCAAATACTTCAATTTCTCTTTAAAAAAAAAAAAAAAATGCCTACCTACCTACCCACTGTCTCAACCTTTGGGTAGGGTTTGGGCAAACCAAAATATTTTTAATTGTGGCCTTAATAGAGTAGGATTAACAAACTATGAATTTAAATATCCAGAGTTGCTGAGCCTAAGAAAACTGGTACCAATAGAATGCCTCCATGCACTAATGTAAGTGGTAACCATATTATTTTCATTATTTAGTGAATGTTGCATGTTTGTCAGATTGAATACCCGTTGAAACAAATTGTGAAATGTGTTAATTTCAAAAATTAATCAAAATAATGATATAAACAACTTGTAACAAAATTAATTTTGAATACAATAGGACAAATAATCAAAGAATAATAACTGGAAAAGGTGGAATGAAATCAAAATAAGAGGGATGAGAAACAAAAAATATTAATATGGATGAAAATAAATTACAAAAATTGTAAGGATTAATATCAACAATATCTAAATGTTTAGCCCCGTCATATTCTTTGTGTGCCTGTCCCATGCCAGGAGCTTTTAAATCATTGTAGTTGCTTAATGTCTGACATAATTTTTTCCCCTATTTTGTTCTGTCTACTATTGCATTGTACAGTTTTTGTCAGCACACGCCACCCAGACAATTGTAATTGAGAATTATAGTGCATTATAGTGTGAAAGGTTGCTCTGATACCCACCACCCATGTATTATTAATATAATGTGCCTTTCAACCCCCCCATACATTTTTTTCTGGAATAGCCCTTAGTGTGACTGAATTATGGGTCATTTAAAAATTATAGAAGAACGCTCATTTTCAGGTATAAAACATGATATGTTTACATGTACATGTATTTGATTTTATGGTTCATTTGCTATAGTTGATTGTTTACCCTTGCTGTTACACAAAGTGTATATTTACACCTTCCCTAAAAAAACTTTAAAAAAAATAAAAACATTACTTTTAACCATATCATATTTATCTGGTTATTAACAAAATTATTGAATACTGGTAACTGTCATTCAGTTTCAATACAATAACAAACAAAGAGAACATAGAAACATGATTGTAATACCCTTTCTCTCCAATATTGCTGCATCTTCTGAAAACACAATTGTCATAAAAACAGGTCTTTTTACATTTTAAAAAATCTAAAATTTAAAGAAGTGCAATGACTCTGTCTCATAAAATAAACAAGCTTTAAATCTATTGATTGACTGTCAAACCATTGTATATCTGAAATAAATAAGTGAATTTTCACAATTGTATAAAGCATTTATATTCATTAAAAGGGACTGGGCATCAAGTTAGTGAAGACGTCTAAATTATTGCAAACATGCATGCAAGCTGTTTTGAACTTTGACTGAAATTAAACTTTCAATCTAATGTTCTCATTAATGTTCTGACTAAAACTAATATTTTGACTATTTTTACCTAATTTCATGCATGTACATTATTTTACATACCTTTAATACAATAAATGAGTTAAAAGCTGTTAAATTTGTCACCAATGCAAAAAAATGATAAAGCCAGTATCTTAATTATTTCAATCCCCAAGTCTTTAAAATAAACTGCTCCTTTATTTATTCTAACCCTTTATTCTAAATTTTGTCACATGACTTTGACACCTGACCACCATACCTTTCTATTGGGACATAATTTGTCCAAACATCTATTAAGACTCGGATCACAGTCACAGCTCTGAGAAACATTCACACAACATGTACACTCCAGTGGTTCCTCTTTTCCACATAAATTACACTTGCAGCAATTTTCACAAATGTTATGTCTCTAAAAATAGAAATTAATTAATGAGTCAATATAAATATTAAGAAGATTACACAAATTGTCTTCCTGACATAATTTGAAGTGTCTGAAAAAACAGAAAGTTGGGGTGTGCTCATTGTATAAGGACAGTCAGTGCCCAATTTTGCTGTAAGTGATTACATCTACACATGTACATCTGTAAGTGATTACATCTACACCTGTACACCTGTAAGTGATTACATCTACACATGTACATCTTTTTGTATCTGGATAGTCGTCTCTTTAACAGACTACAACACCTCTTTTGTTTGAATACTTTTGCAGTTATAACAAAGCATTATAAATCATCATTACATATGTGTCAGGTGTGAATTAAAAGTTTTCAATTATAGAGCTAAATTTTCAGATTAAAAATGGTCAAATTAATTATCACCGTGAATACAGAATTTAGACAAAGGGGTTCCCATTTCTATAAAAGCATAGTATGGTTGAAAATACATTGTTTCTATGCCGTATTTGTTATTAGAGAGAAGAGTTGTCTCTTGATTCACCACTAATAATAAAGAGTGTTTGAGAATGAAAGTTCATTTCTCCTTTTTCTCCTGGTGGTGTACAACATTGAGTGCTTAGCTTTTTTTCTTTACCCGCTTAAGGTGGTACCCAACACTTTCACTAAAATTTATTTGGCTCGTTTGATTTTCATAAAATTTTGTCAAAGTAATTAACGAAAATATAAAAATTTCAAAAATTTTGAACCAACTGTTTTGTCAGAAAAATTACACTGGTTATATAGCAGTTTGACAAACACCAATTTTGATCATTGAGAAGCTTAATATTCCTTTTACAACACAACGTAATTAAATGTTTAGTTAACTTTATAGAGTTATCTCCCTGTAGTGTTAGGTACCACCTTAAACCATTTAAAACAGATGAACTGATCTGTTGAATCTTCACACTAATCAAAACAAGGTGATCATTCTTAATACTCCTACTAAAAGTTTTGTTAATAATCATGTCTATTTATATTCAAAATGGTCCTATTTTTTTGTTGAAAAATGGTTATTAAACTTAAAACCAGTCATTATACACATGGACAGTACACATACTTCACACAGTGGAGCGTAATATATTTTGTTTGGTACATGTTCCTTTTTATGTTTTAAAAAAAAGATGCAAAATTTTTTTTTACATCATCAGTTCTTTTGAAAGCCACTGAAAATTGGTTGATGTAGATTGATTTCTAGTTTCAAAAATATTATTCAGAATGAAATCAGGTTTTTATACTCACACGAATAGCCCATCTAAGAACTAGTACACCTATAATCAACAATGTATAACACACAACAGATATGCACACAATGGCAGCAACTGGCAAGGCAAGGTCATTTGTACTTGGAGCACTTGTCTGAAAGCAAAAAAAAATGTTTTAAACAGAATATATATTTCACACAAGAATAAAATAAATATTTCACACAAAAACATAAATAATTGGACACCAAAATTGTTTGTTGAACTTAGCAATGTTAGGAGAAAGTTGATAGATTTGCTAATTCAAATGTGCATTGTTTTTTTTATTTGGTGTGAATGGCAGATGTTTGAAAGATTTTTTTTTAATTTTTTCACTCTTGGAAAAGTTCGATCTTCACAAAATCATATTGTAGACATGTATATGTACAGATTAATGTCTTTTGTTAAGAAGATGAACATAATACCCTCTAGATATCTTTTGTTAAGAAGATGAACATAATACCCTCTAGATATCTTTTGTTAAGAAGATGAACATAATACCCTCTAGATATCTTTTAGTAATTTGTGTAACCATGGTAACTGGGTTGCTGTCTCATTGATGTATACATGTACACCATACCCTGGAATGTTTATATAGAATTTTTGCTTAAATCTTGTTAATTAAGTTGCTGTCTCATTGATGTATACATGTACACCATACCCTGGAATGTTTATATAGAATTTTTGCTTAAATCTTGTTAATTAATTCTGAGGAAAAAAATCAGATAATTATACATGTATATGTTCTTCACAACTAGATAAAGGAACAATTTTAATGTACCAGTTTACATTCACTATGATTTCTAACCAGAACCAAGCAACAACTGCTGTAAGTTCTAATGAAAATTTCAATAAACTAAATGATTTATTAGATATTTACTTATAAACTAATTGATTTATTAGATATTTACTTACAGAAGACATTGTCTAGTCTTTCTTTAAACAATATTTATTAGAAACTTCCTTTTCCATCCTAAAAATATATTAACAAATATATACTTTTTAGTCATTTCAGTTCCTTCAGTCAATAGAGATTTAAATTTGTAGGAAATTAAAAGTATTTCAAATCTACAAATACAAAAAGATAAATAATTTCACATATATATGGTACATGTATATAAAATAGTCACATACATGTACTGTCATGACTGTGCTTTAATCAAAAATCACAATCTGAATGATTCAAGAACAATCAAATTAGTATGTTCAGAGTGGTGATTTCTTTTACCAATACCAGTTTTTATATTTCTTTTAACATGCATGTTTAAAGTAAGAAATGCAGAAAGCAAGAACATTGCATAATTTCAATAAAAAAAGCAATTTGCTCAAGACTTTCTTAGTTTACCATAAAATGAGGTCAAGGTCAGATGAAACCTACCAGACAGACATGTATACAATGTACCTTACAACTATTCCATACACCAAATTTAGCTGACCCATATATATTGCTTAGAATATCTGATAAACTAACAAAATTAGGAAAAATTATCTTGACCAATGAACCATCAAAATGTGGTGAATGTTATACATGTACATGTATCAGTGCAGTCAGACAGACATGTACTAAATATAATTGACCTATTGCTTATAATATCTGAGAAATAGACCAAACCACAAAAATCATGCAAAAAATGCTTTACTTTACAGTCAGGGGTGCTACTTAAACAAGTGATTTCATTATCACCTATTTCAGTGATTTTTTATATTCAGTTATCACCTATTTAAGTGATTTTGGTGTTTTCTTTGATCTTCAAATGCTAATTTCATTGATTTTCCATATTTTCACAAACTTTTCTATATTTTTTTCTACATAAATCAATTATCCCTTTATCTTTTGATATCAATTTCACCAGTGCGCTTGGGCAGTCAGTTAGTGCGCTAAAGCTTATAAAAGTACCCTTGGGAATTGTTCTGTAATCAAATATTCATTAACTACTCTTACTATCAGACAAAGGTCAACAGTATTAGGTGACCTGATTGGTTTTCTTTAGAATTAGAATGATTTATTTTAAGGTTATGTCCTGATCTACAAATTATTCCAGTTTTTGCATATTCAAATAAACTGTAAACACTGGCAGGCTTATCAAGCAAATGACAATTTCTGCATGTACATAGTTGTTTTTTCAATGGAATTCTGGTCTTTTTACCAATAAAAAAATCAAGCTTGTGGGAAAAATATCCAAAAAATGTTATAAACACTTATTGAAGTGATTAAATTTTAACTTCTCAAATTACTTGTTTCAGTGATTTTATAAAGTCTTTGCAAAAATTTTAAATATTTCACAGACAAAATCACTCAAAGAAGTGATTTTGAAATCACTTGTTTAAGTACCACCCCTGACTGCTTTATATTTACAGCATGTACATACACCTGAAACTCTATTTGCGCTGGTGGAACCGAGAATCCTAGCCAGTTGAACTAATGATGTCATCAAACAATCACTTCTGCATGGTGGCGTAAGATATTTTCTATTATAACGTCAAAAATTTACAGAGATTATAGTGTCAAGTTGACACTTACTAAAGCCTAAAGACATTTGTGATGTATAGCTATAATAATGCCAAATGGCCGACAAATAGCAATAAGGTGTATTTTTCTTACTTCACCAATACCCATGCAGGATGTCCTACCAATAAGTAGGTAACCATGATCTCATTTGTCCTGATTGAACTTGTGTCAACCATCTTAACTCACATTACATAACAAGAAACAGGGCTGCTTAAACTGGTCTAGCTTGATTACAGATCAGTATCATTAACTCGGTCCTCTCCCAAGGTAATCAATGCTTCATATTTATATTGACACCATGAACCCTATTTTTGTTAATAGAAATTAAAAATTATAAATAAAAATTTTGAATGTACAAGAATTTTTCAATTAAAAAAAATCCTCTACAATACATTTAGCAGCAACATATACATGTACAAAAATTATTCCATAACATATATGGTACCTTGTAACATATGTGACAATCAATGAAATATTTGAGAAATCAAACTTTCTACAAGACTCAGCATGATATAACTTTTGCGGCCTTCAATCTGAAAATTTAAGATCACGTGATCAAACAAACCGTAAAAGGTGTGTGTCGTAAAATATATTACTTTTTATATATGCCTTATTTCCAAATCTTATGATTGTACGAGCGAAAGTAAATGATAATCGTTGTGATGATTTATCAAGAACCTTCCTTACTCTCTCAAGATTTAGAATATTATCAAATATTTCCAATGATCACCAGGTGTCGCTTTAATTCCACTTCCTTAGCGAGATGTACACATTCCTTCAATCTGTGAATAAGAAATAAGTCAGTTGGTGTAAAATGATGTTTAAAGTAAAAATTCTTGTAGTTGGACCTTGTGAGGCAAGTTTCACAACAATTCAGCTTTAACTTAAGTTTTCGAAATATATTTATTTTCAAGATAAGGTTTTCAAGTGTGTTTTTAAAACTGAAACTGAAGAGACTTCAAGAGTGAATATTTTTCACAGGTGCTACTAATACCAGACTGCCAAATGATCCAATGAAAGTTTTTGTAAAAATTGTCCACACAAAAGTCGGGATCTCCTGTAGTTGGTGATCGCAATACTGGTATACCAGTATTGTCCACAATACTGGTATACAAATTTTGTACCAGTATTGTATTCCAGTATTGTACCAGTATTGTGCTTTTGTTTTAAATAAACAATATAGGTAATTAATCTTTTATTAAAGGTGTCACATATATGCATAATGATATTAACATATGACATGAAAATTTTATTAGGAATGATTGTGTTTAACTGATGATGCCATAGATGGTACACTGTGATTGTCATCAAATAAAGTTTTAAATCTGATTTTTTTTCTTAACCATTCTGTCTCAGCATTTTAACAAACTCTGTACTTTCTTCTATGTTTTCTTTCAGCTCTCTCTTTCCAAGATTCATGTAGTATATTTTAGTGAATTTTATATTGACATTAATGCTGTTATAGCTTCTGTATCATCAGCATTGGTATTGTCTATTTCTTCTTCAGATGTGATTTCTGTAACCCCTCCCCCTTCCTATATTGGTATTTAGGTATTCAGTCTCTGTGGACTTTCTCTAACGCTTACTAGATTACAAGCTATTTCAGATAGCATTTGTACAGCTTTCTTACTGTCAGAATGCTGGTCTAGTACATGTATTTGTACCAGTAGACATACATGTAAAATGTATCTGCTACTATTTGTATTGTCCATGGTTCTGAATCAACTGCTTCAACCCTTAACATTCATGTAGACAAACTAGTAAATTTGATTATAACAAGGTTCCCCTATAAAGCAACTTTTTACAATTAATGAATAATATTGTTATCTTTTGTTGTGAAAAATTAATAAGAAAATAAAGACAAACAAATGCATATGATCTTAGTAGACAAAAAATGTATACATGTATTAAAATATCTGTCAAATATGTGATGGCATACATGTAAATGCTGAATTTACAGTGTTTGAGTCCAATGATTTGCTTGAATTTATTAAATTATTACTCAGATGATAATAAGCTTTTATTTTATTTTATCTATATTAAATTAAATAAAATATAGAAATATGATGAAATTATTAGCAATTGTTTAAATAATAAAGATGATATGAGTTAATTTCAATAATCCTTTGTTTATTTGTGCAAGTATAGTAATGACTTTTAACTGGTTGTTAATTGATTTCACAATTAATTATTATCCTCTATAATCTTTTTGAGTTCATTTAATCTCCCTTTGATCTTCAATATGGTCTAGTCAACAATACAACTACAATACTGGTATATCAGTAAGGCAGCAACCATTTGATTTTCTGGGGGGGGGCTATGGTTTTTTTTTCTGGACAAATTATTTTTTTCGCCTGCGGCGAAAAACAATCTATTTTTTTCACGACAAGTCGAAAACAATTTTTTTCTTTCAATTTTAGCATTACATATAGTGGCAGCTGAGGGTGAAACAAACAATTTTTTTTTCTCAGAATCAAAAACAAATTATTTTTTTCTCCAAAAACTGGAAACAAACTTTTTTTTCCAAAAAAAACCATAGCCCCCCCCAGAAAATCAAATGGTTGCTGCCTAATGTACCAGTATCGCTGTTTTTTTTTTTATAAAAAGTTACAATACTGGTACAAAATTTTTATACCAGTATTGTGGACAATACTGGTATACCAGTATTGCGATCACCAACTACAGGAGATCCCAAAAGTCGAAAGGAATATGTGACATACCCATCCATATTCAGAAGTGGGAAATGCATGTGCAGATCCTTGTAACGTAACTTGTCCGACTTTACCACCGACTCCAATATTTCATATTTTGTGGACTGCCTGTGCTAGCATGCTTGTCTCAAGTTATGTGTTAAGTATTGGAGGTTGTGGGTTCCAACCCTTGCTGAGGTAAACCTCATTTGAACCTAAGATTTATGAAGTCACACAATTTATTTTGTTTATTACTTTGTTAGAGAAGATCTTGATAATTTTTATTTTATTTTACAGAGTGGTAAAACTGTGTTAGCGAACTTCTTAGCAGATGCAACAGATACTTCTAGTGGTGAATACCATCCAACACAGGGATGCAGGTACAATCTAGGTGTATTATTGTCATTCAAAGCTTTCAATAAGCCAAAGTTATTAACCGTTTGAGGCATAAGAACTTTTAAAAAAAGGTGTAAATGGAACGTGAAATTTCATCTCGGATACAATAAGGTATTACATGTACCAATGAGACAACTCTCCACCAGACATTAAATGACATTGGCTTTTTCATTTTCTGAATTTAAGAAATATATATTATTAATCTTAAGTATTGTTAGTAATAAAGGAGTAGGTTCGATAAGGCCCTAAAATGGCCCCCTTTTTTTTTAGCCTAAATTTCAAATTGGGATTTGTTGACCAATATCACAATGAATCATAGCTAATACAGTGACTAGATAGGAAATAAGTCTTTTTATTATAAATTTACGTTCCTGCATTTTAACATGATGTCACAAATAGTACTCATATTGATTTTCCACGCTAAAACAATGAAAATGGGTAAATTTCTATTGATTATTTGGACAGGAAACATACAGTGCACACGTCGACAAAAAAGATCGTTGACAATGATATTTGTTATGACATTTTACATGTCTAGCTTGAATATCAAGGTTGTCAACGGCTGCATTCTATGTTTCCTGATCTTAGATTTGGCTGAAATTCTGTTTTTTTGTCAAATTTCGCCAAAATCCCTTATTTTGACCTAACTGGGATGTAAAAATCAACACTTCAGAATAAAACTATGGAAAAAATAGTCCTATATAACTTTGTCACATGTCTTTTAGTCAATTTAAAACATTTTTATACCCCACGCAACGGGTTGCGGAGGGTATAATGTTTTTGACCCGTCCGTCCATCAGTCCGTCAGTCCTGTTTCTTGTCATAGCAACTCCTCTCAAACCACACAACAGAATTTCACGAAACCTTTTTAGATAATAAGGACATACTATGTAGTTGTGCTAGAGACAGGAAATTGTGATTCCATTTTTTTTTTTTGTAGGAGTTATGCCCCTTTGAATTTATTTACTTTAATGTGCTACTGCAACAGTTTGTCATCACAACTCCTCTCAAACCACACAACAGAATTTCATGAAACTTTGTAGATAA
This sequence comes from Mytilus galloprovincialis, assembly GCA_037788925.1. Classification (NCBI taxonomy): domain Eukaryota; kingdom Metazoa; phylum Mollusca; class Bivalvia; order Mytilida; family Mytilidae; genus Mytilus; species Mytilus galloprovincialis. The sequence continues at coordinate 53,999,931 of CM075332.1, forward strand.
TAAGGACATACTATGTAGATGTGCATATTGACAGGAAATTATGATTCAATTTTTTTTTCTTACACTTATTTTATTTCTCCAATGACAATGTGGGGACGTGGGGTATGTGAGCGTGCTCTCTAAGGTTCTTTAATTAATCTTGTTATATTGAACTTTATTATTGGTACCAAATATGGCCCTTCTTTTAGATTCATTTGCATCAACTAGACATGTTGGAAGGTAAATGAAAAATGACTGCCTTAATTCCAACTCAAAACAACACTTGTTTTGTCTACTGAATGTTTTTCTTGCTTTTTATGTTCTTGAATATCAAATTGATGGATTTGTTTATTATGAAATATTTTAACATTCTTTTTTTTCAGAATTTTAGAATTTGAAACAAACAACTTCAACAGTCGACAAAACATAGAAGTTGAATTATGGGATGTTAGCGGGGACAAAAAGTAAGATTTTATAATGTATAAGGTTGACATACCAAAATACTTACACTTTCAAAATCTGATTTGATTACAGTAAGACATAGATCTGTAATGAACAAAAGGAAATTTGTTGTAGAGGTGGTAAAAAACAGAAACCATATTATCCCGAAAAAAGACCAGGATTCTTGTATGACATTAAAAAAAGTCTATGAATTATAAGAATTTTGACAAACAGTTTCTTACTTATACGGCGTAAAGCAACCAACAATTAATCAATCTTACTTATGTAGATGTGGATAAAGGGAGTTTAATCTTTTATTAATAATGCAGTTTGTGAAAGGCAATTTACTTCAATGGTATTTAAACATTTATTTGAAACAGAATTAAGACAATATGTATTAAATGAATGCTTACTCATATATTAAAAAAGGAGACAGTCTTTTTGTGTGTGTTATTTTGGTAAAATACATTCACTTGAACCATTTTTTGTTTGTAGATTTGAGTCATGTTGGCCAGCAATAGCAAAAGATACAAATGGAGTTTTATTTGTATATAACCCAGATCAGGGAAGTCATGGACAAGACTTAGCAAAATGGTAAGATGTCAATTTATGAAATGTAAGTACTAGGCTACTTCTATCAGTCAAGGTTTGAACCTACATAGATCAACATGCCTCTAACACACTGGTGAAACTGAGTCTCAGGGTTTATTCAGTGTTAAAGGGAGATAACTCAAAATGAATGTAAATCTAAATCTGTTTAAATACATGTACATCAAACATGCAAAGCATTTGTTCTTCTAGATATTTTGCATTCTTTATTTTTTCCAAGTCTTTGTTTCACTTCATTTAATACAAAATCCCCAATTAAAGTAATACAGCTTTAATATTTAATTTCAAATTTGGAATTAAGGTGGTACCTAACACTACAGGGAGATAACTCTGTAAAGTCAGCTAAACGTTTTAATTACGTTGTGTTGTAAAAGGAATATTAAGCTTCTCAATGATCAAAATTGGTGATTGACAAATTGCTATATAACCAGTGTAATTTTTCTGACAAAACGGTTGGTTCAAAATTTTTCAAATTTTTATATCTTTGTTGAAGTGTCAAAGTAAAGACTTTGACAAAATTTTATGAAAATTAAACGAGCCAAATAAATTTTAGTGAAAGTGTTGGGTACCACCTTAAACCTATAAGATGAATACTGTATTTGCCAGTTCATTTACTGATTTTATTTTGCAGGCATGAGTGTTTTGTACAGAATCAGGGTTTAAAAGACAGTCAGTGTGCTGTATTTGCTCATCACAAACCTGGTTCATCAGACAGGGAGCGTGCAGAACTCTGTAAGTAGCATTTATAAATGATTTGATTGGTCATTTGATCATCAGGTGACATGACTCATAAAGCAATTTGTCAATGATTTGAATTTTGATTGGTCATTTGATCATCAGGTGACATGACTCATAAAGCAATTTGTCAATGATTTGAATTTTGATTGGTCATTTGATCATCAGGTGACATGACTCCTAAAGCAATTTGTCAAATGTCTCTTTGTATGCTAAAGTTTTCAGTGCAGATGCGATATTTTAGTCAAACCTTTTTCCTAACTTTCCCAATTTACACATCATTTTGTTTACAAGGGAATAATTTATACCATTAAACAATGTCTCACGTTGAATTATAAAGTTTTAAACTTTATTTGGACTGCACCAAATTTGAAACAAAAAATAATTAAATATTCCTTGAAAAATTGGCAACAACAAACTACACAAATGATCAGAAGACGTATAGAGTTTGTCAATGATTGTAATACCATTTATTTCCTAAAAGTACATACATTTTGAGTTAATACATAGTACCAGCTGTTATTTGCAAAATGCAAGCTTTCTTTTGTGTCTTTGATAATCACTTATATTAATACGCATACTTTTAAGATGCATATTTTTTGTCTGTTTCAGCTGGAGCCTTTAGCAATTTATCTGTAGTACAGACAAATATAGAAGAGGATGGGGAATCTGTTAGAGACAGTTTTAATAAGTTTTTATCTGGTTTACAAGGAATTATGTCAACTAACCGAGAACAAGAGGAACTTAGCATAATGAATCAAAGATAACTTATGTCATTTGTTTATTTTGTATGTAGTTATTGTATTAAATGTTATTTGTCTTAACAATTTGATGAAATTTGGCCTTTATAAGTTTTGCCTGTATATTTTTGAAAAAGGAATTCTTTGAATCTGGAATAATTTCCAATTTTTCGAAAATTGAAAAGAAATGTATTATCATGTTAACTACCAAATGGAAGAGGTTTAGCAAAGGTTCGCTTTACTTTATTTCAGTATAAACATACATGTAATACATTCAACCCTATTAACCATGCATGCATGGCTCACCCTCCTGAAAAACAGTAAGAACAATTTTTTGTCAAAATATCATCCTCTAACTTCTAATTTCAAGAGTAGCCCCCTTATATCAAATTCTAGATCCGTGCATGACAACAACTACTTTGAAAGAAAACTTGAAGGATATCAAGCTGATATTTAAACATCTAATCCTACACTCTTATGAGTTGCTGTAATACTATTAAGATTTCAGACAAAAGTGTCATAAACAGTACAGAATTAGACAATCTAAGACTCTTTCTTATTGCAATACATGTAGTATAAAAAATCAAACTTTTTCTACACTCGCACAAGTATTGCCTATTCCAAAATAAAAGACAAATTGAAAGATTTGGTCCTGCTTTGTTTCATAAAAAAGAATGGCCAACATAGATTCATGTATTTTGTCTTAGAAAGGGGATAAATCCTACTTTCTAAAAAATAACTCTGATTCAAACAAAAATTTATTCGAAACTGACATTATGAAGATGTTTGATTTTTTGATTGACAACATATTTGTTAATTTTGCTGGACATGGTTTTCAACATGGGGTTCCTATGGGAACCAATTTAGTACCTCTTGTCAACTTGTTCCTTGATTCATATGAGACTGACTGCATGCAGGAAACTCTTAGGAAGACAGAAAACAAGTTATTAGTATCCTTCAACTTTACTTTCCGCTAAATAGATGATGTATTTATTTCATTAGAAAAGATGTCGACTATGTTAAACACATCTATCCCATTGAACTAGAGATAAAACAGATACAGTTAAGGGTGCCTCACCTCTTGACTTACAAGGAAGGTATTAAACCAAAAGGTCCAAGTGGTGAGTGGTGAAGTTGAATTCATCCCGTCGTAAATTTCACAGATGCTTTCACAAGTTGGTTGTACTGCCAACTTCTTTTCTTTCTTTCTCAGAAGTTCTGAATTATCCAGTTTTACAGATGATAGAGGATATATTCCTAATTTAATCCTGTCCCCTTTTCCAGAATGGGAACTACCGATTCCAATATATTACAAGGCAGGTGCTACATGTGGAGTAGGATCAAGTTTTTGTGTGGTCTTGTTGCTCAGTCCATAGTTTTATATGTTATATTTTGTTCACTTTTGTTTGTCTTATGGTCTTTTTGTTTTTTAGCCATGCTGTTGTCAGGTTTTTTTCAACTTATGAGTTTGAGTTTCCCTTTGGTATCTTTTCCCTCTCCTTTAGTCTTGCTTAAAATGGGAAGTTAATTCTAACATAATATCAGTATCAATGATTGAACAACTGTAGTATAGTTTAAACTATATCAATAAGTCTATTAAAGTCGAAAGCAAATTCTAATTTGTTTGATTTTTTAGATTAAATAACATTAAAAGCTTGGTGTTAAATTTCCTTAAACAGATTTTTACTTTCACAATTAATCCCTGTATTTGGCTTACTGAAAGGTTTTGTCCAATTGATGAAACATCACTCATCTGGGCTTAAAGCTAATTCCAAGTGAGATTATGCCATCGCTTGCTGTCTTCCTTCTGATTAAGTAATCTTCAAAAATTATATCTAAAACTTCTTGCCTAAAATTTAAAACTTTTAATCTTTACCTGAAAGTTTTTTCTGGTAATTTTGTTTTTAAATTTGTATCTATGATTTGATCATTCAACAAACATAGCTGATGTTGCAAACAATAGAAAAATAGGGGTTAATTGCTTTATTAATATACCTGTATATTTCCTAAAGTGAAGAAGTAATTATAAACCTGAAAAGATAAAAATTATCATCAGGTCAAGTTGAGGATATCTTCTGTAATATTTTCAGAAATTCAGACTACCCATTTTAGAATTGTTGCCCCATAAATGTTTTTTTTTTCTTTTACTCAATATTAAAGCGGTTAGAGTAAATCTGACATGATTAGAATTGATCAGCAGGTCAAGGTCAGTCTCCTGAAATCATTGTAAAAAATCTGACAATTAATTTTACAGTTATAGCCTCTGAAAGTTAATTTTTTTGAACAAATGAACAAATGAGAGAAATTTTTATCAGTAAAAATGTCCAAAAACAATGAGATCAAGTTTTTAAGTAACCTGTAGTTGAGACAATCTTTAAAAAAAAGAAATGGAAATCAAAGATAATCTACAAATAAGTTTACAAGAACGAATCACCAATTGAAGTCCTTACGGGAATTATAATACTGCCCTTAATATAGAAATGTTACTGATTTCATAGAGAGAATTTGTAAAAAGCAAATATGTTCAGCAAAATAGGATCTACAAATGAGTCAATAAGGCAGAAATTATCATCTGACTTCTTTAAAAAGTTATTACCCTTGAAAGATCATTTTTGTTGAGCCTGCAACTTTTGTCACAGAAAGCTTGACATAGGGATAGTGATCTGGCAGCTACAGCGGGGGCAGTGTTGGCTAACTTCATGAGAAATTTGATTACTATATTTTGTATGTGTGTACCTTGCAAGGTCCTCATGCCCATCAGACATTTTTCACTTGACCTCAACCTCATTTTATGGATCAGTGAACAAGGTTAAGTTTTGGGGGTCAAGTCCATATCTCAGATACTATAAGCAATAGGTCTGGTATATTTGGTGTAAGATATACATGTCCAAATGGCAGGTGTCATCTGACCTTGACCTCATTGTCATGGTTCAGTGGCTAAAGTAAGGTTTTTATACAACCGCAAAAAATGAAAATTTTTTGGTCGTATATTGGTATCACGTTGGCGTCGTCGTCGTTGGCGTCGTCATCATCGTCTTCATCTTCCGAATACTTTTGGTTTTCGCACTATAATTTTAGTTTAAGTAAATTGAAATGTATGAAATTTAAACACAAGGTTTATGACCATAAAAGTTTGGGATTGATTTTGAAAGTTTTGATCCCAACAGTTTAGGAATTAGGGGCCAAAAAGGGCCCAAATAAGCATTTTCTAGGTTTTCGCACTATAACTTAAGTTTAAGTAAATAGAAATCAATGATATTTTGACACAAAGTTTATGACCACAAAAGGAAGGTTGGGATTGATTTGGGTGTTTTGGTTCCAACTGTGTAGGAATTAGGGGCCAAAAAAGGGCTCAAATAAGCATTATTCTTGGTTTTCGCACAATAACTTTAGTATAAGTAAATAGAAATCAATGAAATTTAAACACAAGGTTTATGACCACAAAAGGGAGGTTGGGATTGATCTTGGGAGTTGAGATCCCAACAGTTTAGGAATTAAGGACCAAAAAGGGGCCCAAATAAGCATTTTTCTTGGTTTTTGCACCATAAATTTAGTATAAGTAACTAGAAATCTATGAAATTTAAACACAAGGTTTATGACCATAAAAAGAAGGTTGGGATTGATTTTTGGAGTTTTGGTCCCAACAGTTTAGGAATAAGGGGCCCAAAGGGTCCAAAATTAAACTTTGTTTGATTTCATCAAAAATTGAATAATTGGGGTTCTTTGATATGCCGAATCTAACTGTGTATGTAGATTCTTAATTTTTGGTCCGGTTTTCAAATTGGTCTACATTTAGGTCCAAAGGGTCCAAAATTAAACTTAGTTTGATTTTAACAAAAATTGAATCCTTGGGGTTCTTTAGTTTGCTGAATCTAAAAATGTCTTAGATTTTTTATTATTGGCCCAGTTTCTAGCTGGTCCAAATCAGGGCCCAAAATTAAACATTGTTTGATTTCATCAAAAATTGAATAATTGAGGTTCTTTGATATGCCAAATCTAACTGTGTATGTAGATTCTTAATTTTTATACGCCCGTCGTCTTTTAGACGGGACGTATTATGGTATACCGTTGTCCGTCTGTCCGTCCGTCCGTCGTCCACACTTCGGACAATAACTCAAAAACACTTTCACCAATTTCCATGATACGTAAGCTCCCTTTCGTTTTTTTTTAATTTCAGATTTTAAGTTTTGGATTTATGGGGCTTTATTCATAAAAAAGGAGTGATTTTCAACACTTCGGACAATAACTCAAAAAGGCTTTCACCAATGTCCATGAAACTTTGGTGAATTGTTTATATCTATTGATGTAAGCTCCCTTTCAATTTTTTTAAATTTCAGATTTTAAGTTTTGGATTTATGGGGCTTTATTCATAAAAAAAAGGGGGATTTTCAACACTTCTGACAATAACTCAAAAAGGCTTTCACCAATGTCCATGAAACTTTAGTGAATTGTTTATATCTATTGATGTAAGCTCCCTTTCAATTTTTATAAATTTCAGATTTTAAGTTTTGGATTTATGGGGCTTTATTCATAAAAAAAGGGGGATTTTCAACACTTCTGACAATAACTCAAAAAGGCTTTCACCAATGTCCATGAAACTTTGGTGAATTGTTTATATCTATTGATGTAAGCTCCCTTTCAATTTTTATAAATTTCAGATTTTACATTTCTGTGTTAAGAATTTTTATGCTTAAAAAAGGGGGGATTTTCCAATTTTGGGACAATAACTAACACTCTCACAAAATTTTATGCAACTTTGATAAATTGTTTATATCTATTGACATAAGCTCCCTTTCCATTTTTATAAATTTTAGATTTTACGTTTTCTTAAGTAATGAATTTTTATACTTAAAAAAGGGGGATTTTATGAAACTTTGGTGAATATATTAATGTTACATCCCTTTTGATTTGTATATATATTTCTAGTTGATCATATAGAGGGTGGTAAAGGGTTATTTTCGTGCAACGTGATCGCCATTTTTTATTTCACGTTCAACGTGTTTTTACTTTTTTATTTGACGTTCAGTCGTGCAAGACGGGTGCCTCGTTCAACGTGTTCTGCTTATTTGATTTTACGTGCATCGTGATTTTCAAAGTCTTATTTTGCGTGCTCGGTATTTTTTCAAATAAAATTCAAACACTTGACAGGGATCGTCAAGAAATACTTTTTAAAAACCGTAAACCAATTATATCATAAATTTGTATTCTAAATCGGGAATAAAATAAAACAAATAGTTAATATATACAAGAAGACAGTGATTCAGTCACAAAAGGTTCACATAAAAGTATTTATTTTTCGTGCAACGTTCATTACAGAAATTATTTCACGTTCAACGTGAAATAATGTCTTATTTCACGTTTTTGTCGTGCAAGTACCCCCCCTTTACCACCCTCCATATAGATTCATTTAAAGCATAAAAGACAAGTTAAAAGAGCAACGGGCGTATCATGTGCTAAAGCGCAGCCCTTTATTGGTCCCATTTTCAAATTGGTCTACATTAAAGTCCAAAGGGTCCAAAATTAAACTAAGTTTGATTTTAGCAAAAATTGAATTTTTGATATGCTGAATCTAAACATGTACTTAGATTTTTGATTATGGGCCCAGTTTTCAAGTTGGTCCAAATCAGGATCCAAAATTATTATATAAAGTATTGTGCAATAGCAAGAAATTTTCAATTGCACAGTATTCAGCAATAGCAAGAAATCTTCAATTGCACAGTATTGTGCAATAGCAAGAAATTTTCAATTTGCACAGTATTGCGCAATAGCAAGAAATCTTCAATTGCACAGTATTGTGCAATAGCAAATATTTTCAATTGCACAGTATTGCGCAATAGCAAGAAATATCTAATTGCACAATATTGTACAATAGCAAGAAATTTTCATATATTCAATTGGAGTTATCTTCCTTTGTCCAGAATAGTAGTTGAATCAACTTAAATCATTGCTTTATACAATATACAATGTACATTCACTTTTACTACCAACTGATAAATTAAAACAATCTTTACCATTCAGTGATAACAAGCACTTTTTTTTACATTTTAATATGTATTTAAATGAGTAGTTATTGTTGCAAACTCCATTAGAAATTTGAATTGAGATCAGTTTTGGAATAAGGGAAAGGGGCATGTGAAAAAAAAATTGGGGAGGAGGGGTTAAATTTTTCTCATTTCAGATTTCATAAATAAAAAGAAAAATTCTTCTAACATTTTTTTGACAGGATTAATATTCAACAGCATAGTGAATTGCTCAAAGGCAAAAAAAAAAAATTGTCATTAGTTCATTAGACCACATTCATTCTGTGTCAGAAACCTATGTTGTGTCAACTATTTAATCACAATCCAAATTTAGAGCTGAATCCAGCTTTAATGTTGTGTCCATACTTGCCCCAACCGTTCAGGGTTCAATGTCTGTGGTCGTATAAAGTTGCGCCCTGCGGAGCATCTGGTTGTGTTTTGATCTGGTTTTTCTTACAGTTTGCAAAAGGTTTACTTTACTTGGTGTATGGAAGGATTGTAAGGTGTATAAGTCCAACTGGCAGGTGTCATCTGACCTTGACCCAATTTAAATATATGGTTCAGTGGTGAAAGTTAAGTTTTTGAGTTGTTTTTTTTCTAATATAATTTGTAATAGGTAACCAATATTTTGTGTATGGTAATACTTCAGTCTTGCATGTTTTATTTGACCTTGACCTCATTTTCACGGTTCATTTCTCAGTGTTCAGTTTTTATACGACCGCAAAAATTTTAATTTTTGGTCGTATATTGCTATCACGTTGGCGTTGTCGTCGTCGTCTGCGTCGTCGTCGTCGTCCGAATACTTTTAGTTTTCGCACTCTTACTTTAGTAAAACTGAATAGAAATCAATGAAATTTTAACACAAGGTTTATGACCACAAAAGGAAGGTTGGGATTGATTTTGGGAGTTTTGGTCCCAACATTTTAGGAATTAGGGGCCAAAAAGGGCCCAAATAAGCATTTTCTTGGTTTTCGCACTATAACTTAAGTTTAAGTGAATTGAAATCTATGAAATTTTGACACAAGGTTTATGACCACAAAAGGAAGGTTGGGATTGATTTTGGGAGTTTTGGTTCCAACAGTTTAGGAAATAAGGGCCAAAAAAGGGCCCAAATAAGCATTATTCTTGGTTTTTGCACAATAACTTTAGTATAAGTAAATAGAAATCAATGAAATTTTAACACAAGGTTTATGACCACAAAAGGAAGGTTGGGATTGATTTTTAGAGTTGAGGTCACAACAGTTTATGAATTAGGGGCCAAAAAGGGGCCCAAATAAGCATTATTTTTGGTTTTTGCAACATAACTTTAGTATAAGTAAATAAAAATCTATGAAATTTAAACACAAGGTTTATGACCATAAAAGGAAGGTTGGGTTTGATTTTGGGAGTTTTGGTCCTAACAGTTTAGGAATAAGGGGCCCAAAGGGTCCAAAATTGAACTTTGTGTGATTTCATCAAAAATTGAATAATTGGGGTTCTTTGATATGCCGAATCTAACTATGTATGTAGATTCTTAATTTTTGGTCCCGTTTTCAAATTGGTCTACATTAAGGTCCAAAGGGTCCAAAATTAAACTTAGTTTGATTTTAACAAAAATTGAATCCTTGGGGTTCTTTGATATGCTGAATTTAAAAATGTACTTAGATTTTTAATTATTGGCCTAGTTTTCAAGTTGGTCCAAATGGGGGTCCAAAATTAAACTTTGTTTGATTTCATCAAAAATTGAATAAATGGGTTCTTTGATATGCCAAATCTAACTGTGTATGTAGATTCTTAATTTTTGGTCCAGTTTTCAAATTGGTCTACATTAAGGTCCAAAGGGTCCAAAATTAAACTAAGTTTGATTTTAACAAAAATTAAATTCTTGGGCTTATTTGATATGCTTTATCTAAATATGTACTTTGATTTTTGATTATGGGCCCAGTTTTCAAGTTGGTCCAAATCAGGATTCCATATCAAGTATTGTGCAATAGCAAGAAATTTTCAATTGCACAGTATTGCACAATAGCAAGAAATATCTAATTGCACAATATTGTGCAATAGCAATTTTCAATTGGAGTTATCTTTCTTTGTATAGAATAGTAGTTGATAATATATGTTGGAAGTTTGCCAGACATGACTATGATGTCATTTTCTATTTTTATTTGCCAATAACTTTATGTAAATAACTTCATTGGAAATTTGCCAATATAAAATGTTGCTGATGAAGCTTTTTTTCCTTAACTTATCTAAAATGTTTTTAGATAATGTATGTTGGACATTTGCCAGACATGACTATGATGTCATTTTCTATTTTTATTTGCCAATAACTTTATGTAAATAACTTCATTGGAAATTTGCCAATATAAAATGTTGCTGATGAAGTTTTTTTATTGTTTTATACAATAAACAATGTATATTCACTTTTACTACCAACCAATCTTTACCATTCAGTGATAACAAGCACTTTATTTTACATTTTAATATTTTATGATGTATTTAAAAGAGTAGTTATTGTTGCAAACTCCATTAGAAATTTGAATTGATATCAGTTTTGGAAAAAGGGAAACGGGGATGTGAAAAAAAGGGGGGGGGTTTAAATTTTTCTCATTTCAGATTTCATAAATAAAAAGAAAATTTCTTCAAACATTTTTTTGAGAGGATTAATATTCAGCAGCATAGTGAATTGCTCAAAGGTCAAAAAAACCTTTTAAGTTCATTAGACCACATTCGTTCTGTGTCAGAAACCTATGCTGTGTCATGATCAACTATTTAATTTTAGATTTAAAAAGTTTGAAGAAGAAATCTTTAATTGATTTGTAAAATCTTGACATTTGTTTTGTGTAAAAAAAACAACATGTAATGTCAAAAATTTGATCACAATCCAAATTCAGAGCTGTATCACGCTTGAATGTTTTGTTCATACTTGCCCCAACTGTTCAGGGTTCGACCTCTGCGGTCGTATAAAGCTGCGCCCTGCGGAGCACCTGGTTGTGTTTTGGTCTGTTTTTCTTTTAACTATATGCAATAGGTCAACTTTTTTGTTGTATGGAAGGATTGTAAGCTTTCCATGTCTGCCTGGAATGGTTCATCTGACATGACCTCTTTTTTATGGTTCATTAGTAAATTTTTAGTTTTTGTCGAGCCTGCAACTTTTGTTGCAGAAAGCTCGGCATAGGGATAGTGATCCGGCAATGTTAGCTAACTTCTTAAAAGCTATATATTTTAAAATGCTTCATACTTTGTATATAGATGCCTCATGTTACAAAGTTTACGTCAGTCACGTGTCAGAGGCGGATTTATGGGGGGGGGGGGGGGGAATTGGGAAAAAAATTGGTTGCTTATATAGGGAATCACTGAAGCGTGACTGGAGCGGGCCCCCTCTTAGGTCAGTCAGTGGGCCCCCACTTCTGAAAATTTCTGGATCCGCCACTGCATGTCCTATGTCCTTTATCTCATTTTCGTGGTTCAGTGACTACTTGAAAAAAAAGTTAAGATTGTTTGTTATGTTAAATTCTCTCTTATTAATATGATAAGTATATTTGGTATGTGCGTACCTTGCAAGGTCCTCATGCCTGTCGGACAATTTTCACTTGAACTCAACCTCATTGCATGGATCAGTGAGGCCCCTCATGGGGGGGTCCTAGTAATCACATAATCACCATTTTTTTGCCAATATAATCACATAATCATTAAATATTTGCTTATCTTTAGTAATCAAATAATCATAAACTAAAAATACAGTCCTAGGTAATCAAATAATCATGAAATATTTGGCTTAATAATCAAATAATCATTAAAAAAACGGCCAAGTAATCACATAATCAAAAACCCCATGAGGGCCCTCATCAGTGAACAAGGTTAAGTTTTGGTGGTCAAGTCCATATCTAAGATACTATAAGCAATAGGTCTAGTATATTCGGTGTATGGAAGGACTGTAAAGTCGAACTGGCAGGTGTCATCTGACCTTGACCTCATTTCACGGTTCAGTGGTTATAGTTAAATTTTGTGTTTTGGTCTGGGTTTTTTTTTATACTACCGGTATATGCAATAGGTATACTATATTTGGTGTATGAAATTATTGTAAGCTTTCAATGTCTGCCTGGCATGGTTCATCTGACCTTGACCTCTATTTCATATTTTATTAGTATTTTTTTAATTTTTGTCGAGCCTGCAACTTTTGTTGCAGAAAGATCGACATAGGAATAGTGATCCGGTGGCGTTAGCTAACTTCTTAAAAGTTATATAGTTTAAAAGGTGGAAAACCTGGATGCTTCATACTTTGTATGTCGATGCCTCATGTTAAGAAGTTTCTGTCAGTCACATGTCCAATGTCCTTTACCTCATTTTCATGGTTCAGTGACTACCTGAAAAAAAATGATGATTTTTTTGTAATGTTAAATTCTCTCTTATTATAAGTAATAGGATAGGTATATTTGGTATGTGCGTACCTTGCAAGGTCCTCATGCCTGTCAGACAATTTTCACTTGACCTCGACCTCATTTCATGGATCAGTGAACAAGGTTAAGTATTGATGGTCAAGTCCATAGCTCAGATACTATTAGATGTATGGCAGGACTGTAAGGTGTACATGTCCAACTTGCCGGTGTCACCTGACGTTGACCTCATTTTCATGGTTCAGTGATTAAAGTTTTTCTGTTTTAGTCTATTTTTCGAGTACTATACGCAATAGGTCAACTATATTTGGTGTATGGAAATATTTTACGATCTATATGTCAGTCGCGCAGGTTTTACTTGACCTTGATTTCATTTTGACGGTTCATTGCTAAGTGTAAAGTATTTGTGTTTTGTCTGTTTTTATATGACCGCAAAAAATGCAAAAAAAATTGCCGTGGGATATTGGTACCGAGTCGTCGTCTGAAGACGGATGGTTACGGGATAATAACTTTAGTATTAGTAAAAAGAAATCAATAAAAATTTTAACACAACGTTTATAACCACAAAAGTAAGGTTGAGATTGATTTTGGGGGTTATGGTACCATTGGTTTAGGAATTAGGGGCCCAAAGGGGCCTAAAACATACATTTATCTAGTTTCATGACAATAAGTTGTGTAAAAGTATTTCAATTACTTGAAAATTGTACCACAATGTTCATAGCATTAAGTAGAAGTTTGGGATTTATTCTAAGGGTTATAGGGCAAACAGTCTAGGAATTAAGGGCCAAAAACAAGCATTTTTGAAGTTCCGGGACAATAACTTATGTTTAACTGTATGGATCTCGCTGACATTGTACCACAAGGTTCCATATAATGAAGGGAAGGCTTGGTGTCAGTTTGGGGTTTTATATCTCTGAACATTTAGGAATAAGGGGCCAAAAAGAAGCATTTTTCTAGTTTACAGACTACAACTTGTCTTTAAGTGCATGGATCTCTCTGAAATTATACTATAAGGTTTCTTACTAGACTGGAAAGGCTGGAATTGAGTTTTGGGGTTCTTCCTCCAAGGGGAGTTTCAATAAGTGAGAGGCCAAAAAGAGGCCATAATAAGCATTTTTGTAGTTTTCAGTCAATAACTTGTGTTTAAGTGTATAAATCTCTCTGAAATTATACCACAAGTTACCACACTACAAAGGGATGGTTATAGGGGTAATGGATCAAATCATTAAGAAATTAGGGGCAAAAAGAAGGGGAAAACAAGGATTTTTTTCTGGTAAAAAGACAATTAGACAATTTAAAAGCAGTGTAAGGGAGGTAATCCAATTAAAAATTAAAAATTAAAGAATACTGTTATATATATATTATATAAGTGTCTAAGAATGTAACTTTAACACACTAATGAGTGTTATAAAATTAGTTGTTATATTTTATATATTATTCACGCAATATTTCGGTAAACAAATTAGCTTCATCGGGCGTGTGCATCTATCTAGGTGAAATCGGATGCATGACAAAAAATATCTTTGTAGCTTGAGCTACACAAAATTCGTGTAAAAATTTAACATATTGATTGATGGTCTATATAAAACATATTTTTGCCGTTTATTGTACATAACAATTTCTAAATCTAAACAAATAGTTGTTTTAGTTAAATAGAATGAAATTCATGATTTATTCCTTTGGTTTTGGGTAGAGTACGTAGCTGATGCATCCAGAACCTTTCTCTCTGTTTTCTCCTTTCGGAGTCCCAATTTTGGTGTACCTCAATTATTTGAAAGGGGATATTATCAAAAGTATGTCCTGTTCTTAAGAGGTGTCTCGTAATTGGATAGTTTCTTCCTTTTGTATAGAACAACCGGTGATTGTTAAGTCTGATGTTGAATTTAGTTTCTGTTTCACCAACATACTGCAGCTTGCAAGTTCCACAAGTAAGAATATAAATACTATTTTCCGTTTTGCAATTAGGTGTAACATAGAGGTTGTATCGCTGCTTTGTTACTGTGCTACTGAAAGAGTGGTCAGTGTTGGAGGCTTTACAGCACTTACAATTGCTTCTACCGCATTGTTTGAAACACCCTAGAAGTTTCTTGTTTCTTTACTTTTGATGTCACAAGTATGTCTTTGAGATTTTGGGGTCTGCGATATGCAATAACAGTATGTGATGGAAAAATTTCTTTATATATGTTTGATTACTAGAAGTTACTGTTAACTAATATTAATTTTAACCATGACTGTAAGTTATTTTATATTATAATACTTAAGTAAAAATGAGTAGTTATTGTTACCAACTTAATCAGAAATTTGAATTGAGATTATTTTTGGAATAAGGAATTGGGGGAGGTGAAAAAAAATGGGGTGGGGTAAAAAATTTCTCATTTCAAATTTCAGAAATTAAAAAAAAAGAATTTTTCTTCAAATATTTTTTTTAAGAGATTTATATTCAACAGCATAGTGTATTGCTCAAAATGAATGAGCTAGGATGAAATTTGAAAAAAAAATAGGCAGGACAGGAGTTTTGAGTATAAAAAAAAGCAAGACAGAGATTACAGCTAAAAAAATGCAGGACAAAATTTTTCATCCTAGCCCCCGACTCATAAACCTTGAAGGATTTGTTGGCCTTGAATGAAGATTTTATTTATTTTTGAGTTAATTTTTACTTGCAACTTTATCAGATATTCTGTATATTTTTATGCATAAGAGTGATACATGGGCTCCTTTGAACCTCTAGTTGTAAATATCACAGAGAAAGGTTAAGATCATCTGGCAATGTATTATCAGCGACAAAAATAATGACTGTTAACGGAGACAGACTTTTATTCAAGAATTCCAAAGGTTTTATCGAAACAGTTGTTACAGATTTTAACTTACTGGTAGTAAACTTTATCACGATGTTTGACAACAGGTATAACAGATTATAAAAGCAGTAGATGGAAGAAATGAAACATGCTGTTCCCACATCTTCCTATATTTATGTACATCCAAATATCAACAAGAACAGGATTTATTCACATGCATACAGTCACATTGCTAACTTTTACAGTAATGATTATGAACACCAATAGAAATTTGCACGAACTTAATGATATTATTTAGAAATTTGTCCATTAATATAAAAAAATAACAGAACATCTTGTAATCGAACCAATTTTCTAGTTAAACATAATGTTACTGAAAGAAAATAGTTTGAATCAACCTCTCAAAGTTGATGCTTAATTGTTATATTTTACGAACATGTCCACAAACATCAAAATGGCAATGTTCTATTGTCTTATGAATTTCAAACAATTGTCGTTAGTCATAGATAGAAAAAAGAAGTTTGGACTGTACATATTCTAAACTATCCATGATTACTGAAAAAGTTGAAAAAAAGGAAAATCGAAGCAGAGATTCGATTTTCATCTTCAAATGTTCCTTTCAACATTAGCTTTTAAACTCATCTTAACCTTGGGGTACCAAATTACACCATTTATACCACGTTTTAAAATCTATAAATTTTAAAGACACACGCCCTTTGTATATAATGTGCCATATTGATATATAACTCAGCATTTGAATATAGTGAGAGCAATAAACATTACGTCGAACAGGACAGGGAGGTCAAATCTCAGCCACAACAAAGAAAATCAAAGTACTGAAGTACTGAACATCGTATGACCACAAGCTCTTGTGGATGGTCAAAAGAACATGTCACAGAAAACGATCACATCTCTATAGGTGTAATATACCACCAAATCATGGTATGTAACATCCGGTTGTATACGAAAATAGGTCGGAAAAAAATATTCCCATGAATGTGACAATTGTAGGTAAATAATCCTACATTTTATTGCAGTTAAACATTCTCTGTGTCATAAACATATGTCTTTGGTATTTCAGAGCACCATTATTTTTTTATCTGGGGTTTCTATAGAATATTTTGGAAACTTGAGCTTACATGGTTCGGCAATGAAATGTTATGTGATTTTTTTTCTATAGTACTGCACAGGATAAAACTTTACTCATGCCAAGTATTTCTTTATTTGAAACAAAGATAATTTTTTTTTTGGAAAAGTGCAAATTTAACAAAGACTAATAGGGGAAAATCAATGGTGGTTTTACACCTATACATAAAACTCAGGTTAATGTACAGAGATATGGTTTTTTTTCTGAAACAAGTTCGTGCATGGATGATGAGTAAATGACAGGAAATTCAACCGCAACGTAATAACTATTATATTGCAGTGATACAAATCAGTATACACAAATACAGAGTTACCTGTCCTTGCCGGGAGTGTCGCAAAACGTTCTTGAGATATTCTTCCGCAAGCTTTAACACAATTTTTCGGTATGTGTGCATAGATATTATCAATGATTTTTTACTTTTGTATATATATCGAACGACAAAACATTTTCATATGGTTAATTTGTGTTTAAAAGAAAATATTCATAGAAGTATCCATTGAAAAATTAATTTAGAACAATTAGCGATGAGGAATGTTATTTTACACTAGATAATGTTCGAGGATATATAATTTTTATAGATCGGTTGAAAACCCAAAACTAATTTGCATAATGGAAATTTAGGCGATAGCAATACATCGGAATGACCTCAAGGTTATCTCGATGTAAAAATTGCATGATAGGCAACCGTACAGCCTTCAATAATGAGAAAAACTCATACCGTTACGGCTATAAAAGGCCCCGATATGAAAAATATAAAACAATTCAATTGAGAAAAATAACTAAACCTTATTTTACTTTAAATTTAAAAGATTGCTTTATTTCCGGGAACGATTAATGAGCGTTTGTATTATAGAAAAAGACACCATTGTGAATAGACTTTCGTTACAGCAGTGGTTAAAGTGATTAGATATATTTTTCATTCATTGTATTGTACTTTTGAATAATTAGAAGACTTCATTTCAATGACCGATCAAAGAAGCATGGTTTCTATACACTGAGAAACCACAGTAAATACTTATAAGCATACATCACAGCAGTGGTTTAAGTGAAGATACTTTATTTTTACAAGTTTATTATATTTTTAAGTAATGTAACTTGAAATGCACTTAAAGTCCCTTTATTTTTCATTTCTTATAGTTTAAGAAAAATGATTGCTTCATGGATGAGTCCATAGTAATACAATTAGCTTACAAATCGGCCAAGTTGGGTTATCAATATTTTTGGTTTTTAACATAACATGAAAGAAATGAAATGTTCTCCCTATTTACCCCAAGCATGAATTAAATTGTACTTTGCCATCATATGATTGTTCCAATATTGACTTTTGAGTTTTTATTCAATTCAATTCAATTCAAATATTTATTGTCATATAAACTCTGAACAATAAGTTTGTGACAAATAATATAAACATACAAAATTGTCAAATTTATTGATTCTGAACCTCAATTTGCCATAACATAATGAGATCTGATAATCTTAATTTTTTCACTCTATGCTACTCAAAATGTTGAAAAGGAAATCAATTAGTTCATTTTAATACTGATGCTGTTCTTAAAGCTAGACAGCTGGCCGAGGGAGGGGAAGGTTAGTGGTGTTCAAAGTCGTGAAGTTGAAATCATCCCTTCGTAAATTTAACGGACGCCATCACGAGTTGCATTGGTTGACCCTGAGACTACTATATAACACATGTGTTATAGTAGACTACTATAACACATGTGTTATAGTAGTCTCAGGTTGACCGTTATGGAATAACCGTTTCACAAATGATATCGGATATGTTCCTGTCGTCGTAACTACAATCCCCTTCCCTTTCATGAATGTAACCTAAATAGACTTTTTACCGGATTTGTTATAACACGAACAACACGACGGGTGCCACATGTGGAGCAGGATCTGCTTACCCTTCCGGAGCACCTGAGATCACCCCTATTTTTTTGTGGGGTTCGTGTTGCTTATTCGTTAGTTTTCTATGTTGCGTCATGTGTACTATTGTTTGTCTGTTTGTCTTTTTCGTTGTTTAGCCATGGCGTTGTCAGTTTATTTTCGATTTATGAGTTTGACTGTCCCTCTGGTACCTTTTGTCCCTCTTTTTTAATGGATGCAAGTTCAGAAACTGTAACAACTGAATGGTTGTATCTTCTAAGCCAGCATATTCTCATGAGTCCAAATAATATAATATATATTAATAATAAGAAATGATAAAAATATGCTTTGTCCCTGTAGCTTCAAGTAAGTGGCCTGATTCTAAATATATAATATTTTTGGAATGTTTTTTTAAGGGGTTTGCGTTTCTAAGTCGTTATAGTTTTCTATGTTGTGTATGTAGACTATTGTTTTGAATTTTTTTGTTTCGTTTTATTGTATATTATTTGCCATGTCGTTGTGATTTTGGTCTTCTGGTAATAAGTTTGAATATACCTTCGTTATCATTCGCCTCTCGTTTTCAATCAGAAAACCATTAGAAATTTAGAATATTTCCCCAATCTTGCCAATATAAAGAATATTCGAAATTTTGAGGACAGTTCCATAAAATCATTTAGTTGTTGCATGCTTGAAGTAGTTGATGAATGACCAACCAGATGATCCTTGCTCACTTTATCACAGATAATTCTTGAAACTAGAATTGAGAATGAAAAAGGGGAGTGTTGTAACTACTGGTTTTTATACATTATTTCCCTTTCTTGGAAAAAAGTATCGTTATCTTCTTTCATGGGCGATAAAGAATTTGGTTTTTCAAAATCAAATTTGCTTACAAATGAAATGTATATGATAACACAACATGGATTGCAAAAAAGGGAATGAAACGCAGTTTACTAGTTGTCTGTTTCCTTGTTGATCCTATATGATTTTTGCACAGTAAAGAAGAATATCGTGGTCTTGGTTTATTTGTTGATTTTTTTTGTAGTATTTATCAAAATTATCTGTGTAAAAGATTTTTTATATTGTTTGTTCAATGATGCTATATTTATAGATTATCACTAGAACACACCCGTATATCGCGGGTCCGTGACTGAATTAAAGTATATAACTATGCGCAAGCCTTATTTTAGTATTAGTATTGTCATCTGATAAAGTCAGGCATGCTGATTATAAGATACACAGTTTTCTCTGCTTTCAAATCTTTCTGTTTGAACCCGTCGAACTATAACTTATCAATTATTGATAATATTAATTATTTGGAAAACAAAAGGTCCTGGAATGGAGTATTTTTTTAATCAAAGCATTGTACTATATTAGTTATAAATAAAGTTGAATTCTTTGATTCGCTGTTTTACGTCATGCCCGCTAACAAATTGAAAACTGTACCTATACGCCTTATTTTAGTCCAGATTTTTAGTATTCGTATTGTTATCTTAGAAAGTTTAACTGATTAAATTCCTACAATAGGTAACAATTTGACAATTAAGTAGTGTCAACCCTGTGATTATGACCCGTGTAATACTATATAGCATATTAATCTTGAATACACCGTTTGGTGGTGCGCCTGTCAGATGCGGAACGTACAGATAAGGTAATCGGTAACAGGTGAATATACTATTGGTATCGGTATCGGACTCGACCCGGAACTTCTTAATTATTGGCAATATCATTTACGTGGAAAACAAAAGGGCCTGGAGTGGTGTAATTTTTAATCTACACCTTTGTACTATATTAGTGATATATAAAGTTGAATTCTTTGATTCGTCGTTTTTACGTGATGACGGCTGACAAATTGGACCTCGTAATTTTAGTATTATAGATTGTTCATCTCAACGAGATTGATTTTAAAGCGAGAAAGGCAATCTCGTTGAGATGAACAGTGATAATCTTTTTATCGCCATTTTACCTATGACGACGTTTCGTTAGCAACGCCACGTGTATGCATAGTTTCTACCGATAATTTTTGTTTTCCCATTTCAAGCGAGTAGCATGATATGAAAATTATCACAAAAAAAGATCAAAGGAAAAATGCACAAAATAGCGATAAAACGTGTTACAACAATTGATAAATGCATGATTGTTGAATTTGTTGAGAATGTAAATGGTATAGCCATAAACATGTATATAAAGCATACACAAAAAAGAAGAAAAAAACCCTAATCATTCATTTTAAAATATGCATTATTTCCCCCTTATGATAACTACACCATTATGTAGACCCTTTCCCTCCATTTTAATGTAACATAAAGGTGTGCACAATCAACACTAAATAGCTTATTACTATTAAAACTGTCTTTAATATGATTATACACCTGATGAAGCAGAACAGCGTGTGTCTTGTTGGGACGAACCCGATATTCCGACCATCACTACTTGTCCGACTAATGAGACGGACTAGTCGAACACTCCATTAGTCCGACACTTATTAGTTCCTACAGTCCACTAGTTCAACATTCATTCATGAGTCCGACAACCCTATTTATAATCCGAAGCCAAAAAGTTTAAAAACAAACAAACATAAGTTGATTCACCTTTATCAGTTCTGGGGGTCATTGACACAGTCAGTAAGTCTAGCTTGTCTCGATCTAAAGAAATACCTATATTTTAAAAACTTTAATATGACATGTGATATATTGAGGTATATGTTTAAAAAAAATATCAAAGACAATTGCCGGTGGTTCTAATTCCAGTTTAGACCAGCTAATGTAAAATTGTAATCAGTCACACATCTATAGTATGTAAACTTGAACTTTCTGTAAACATTGACCTTACGTTGGAATAAGGTAAGAGGACTTCAATTACTCACCAGAAAATATTTGTTTCGATCTTTCGTCAATTCGCATTTATCTAACTCTGATCATATCCCTCCATTCTCTTCATCCTCATCTTCAATTATTTTTTTAATTTGGCGTATAAATATTTGCATACGCCTTGCCTGAGCTATTCATTTTCTTTTCTTGCATATCTTTCGATATCACGCCTTTCTCTCGCCAAGAATAAGTTTCATTTTCTCATCCATCATTGCTTTTTTGCTAGGTCGAGTGTGGATCCCGACTGTTGAAAGAAATGTGCGGTTTCGGTCGGTTATATGACGTGACAAGTCAACGCGTTTGAAGTGATATTGGTCAAATGCTATACGCATTTTGCATATATACGTAACTCCCTAAAGGTCCGGGTCCTCAACTCCTCACTGAATCCGCTCTTAAGATCAATTACAATTAAGCATGCACAAATCTTAATACTTGTAATTTTTTTTTACTTATATAACTTTTGTAAGATATATATTTTTAATGCTTAGTATAATATTCTTGATAATATATAATTCCACTACTTCCAATGATCAAGAGACTAAAATAAGGTTATAAAAATATAAAAGAAGATGTAGTATGATTGCCAATGAGACAACTCTCAAGGATTTGTATATTATTAGTAAGAATCAAATTCGGAATGAAATTACTATCACAAAATATCTTGACTCTGAAAATGAAAACACCGATTCAACCACTTTCAACATGTCGGCAAATGTTAAAATCAATTGCCTTCACAATTGACTAATATTAAGCTGGATATGGAAATTGGAGGTGAACATAAAATCAGTAATGGACGGTATTAATGAAATCATATTACAACCTCACCATGATGTGAAAGTATAAACATCGCACCAAGGATATTTATATTCAAATCCTTGATCGCTAGAGTAAAAAAATATATTTATCAGCTGAAGCATGACAGACATTGAAAGTGTCTTTAACTGCAAAAAGGATATCATAGTACAGATGGAATTTAGAGTATGAAATACTGACGTGCATATTGCTGCATCACTCGTTTGCTATGACTGCTTGGTTTCACCAGATTCGTTGGACTATTATATGCTCCAAAAAACAACATATTGGATTTGTAGAAACTGTCATATTGCAAATAATGTTTTTAAAAATTGTATGCAATTTTGTAAAATTCAAATAAAGTTTTCAAGTTTTATTTTACTAGTTCAAGAGAACATTGACGTGAATCAATGTAACAATAACGCAATGTAACCGTAGCCTCAATAATTGTTGTTACATTCGTAATTAATCGGTTCCTTACCCAACCTTTTATTCTGGCAATTAGTCTCCGATGTAGCATTGTTACATTTCCATGCAACCGTAGCCAGTGCCTTGTATAAATATAAACTATGATGATCCCAAGTTTCTTTCGAGATTATTTTGATTCCCCCCCTTCTCTCCACCTTTCCCAAGTCATGACCCAATCCCATAGTTTAAATATCGTAAACTTCTTTTTATTATGCATTTCTTTTATGTTTACATTAAAAGCGGAGAAACGCAGATCCGCATAGTTGACTGAGGCAATGACCATTTGATTTCTATTAGAAATTCTAAAAAATTATATACATACTTGAGATTCAAAGGATTTATTGTTCCACAGACATATGTCTCTATATATTGAAAATACCGTCCCCAAAAAATGATACATGCACAGACATCCTCCACAATCACTGAAAAAGGGGGGGGGGGGTAGGATGGGTCCTGATCCCGAAATCTCGGGCTTAAAAACACGAAATCCCGAGGTCCCGAATTTAAATAAAGTGATATCCCGACATCCTGAAATCCGAAAAAAGAATTCCCGGATGCCGAAAGGGTCAATCCCGAAATCCCGATTTCAGTAAAATTTTTTAAAAACACCCGATCCCGAAGTCCCGATAACTGAGGTCCTACTTCATCAAGGGCGGATCTAGAAATTTTGGGGGCCCACTGACTGTATAAGAGGGGACCCGCTCCGGTCATGCTTTAGTGATTCCCTATATAATCAACCAATGTTTTCCAAAAAAGGGGGGCATGGCCCCCTGCCCCCCACCCCTAAATTTGATCTGACAATCACGGTCAGATGAATGGTCGGTGCTTAATTATAGCCTGAATTGTTTTTTTTTTTTTTATTTATACCATCCATAATTATTGACTCTCCTGGATTAATTCTAATTAGATCAGTCCCCTTAGGTTAAATAACAGCAATGACTTGAATGTTCTGTTTTTTCAACTATGTCTTAAACACCTACGGAGTATTACGTATCCAATACACTATTGAGTCCTAAATTATACTACACTAATGAACTCTTGAACTCAACTTGTTTCCAATCATATTTCGAAGATTTTGCTATGAGGCCACAACAGGAAAATCTGTAATTATGTTGTAGCTGTCAAAACGGCGGGTTTAAAGTGGTGACATGCATCGCTGTGACCGGGTGTATAATTTATTCTGTGTAATGTTTGTAAATATTGTGTTATAGTTTTTGACAGTATTACCTGTCATTTGACAGAGTTAATTAGAATCCTGAGACACCACTGACAAAGAAGTGGAGTAAAAAATATTGCGCGAAGCCGAAGGGTTACTGAGTCTGATTTTTGTGTTACGCAACGTAAGAAAAACGAGCAATTCCTGGTTATCTTCAAAGGTAATTTCTTATATTATTTTATAGAAATGTTGTAAAGATCCGTCTCTATTGCGATTTGTGGAGGGACCCCATTTTTCCATTTTTTGGTTTTTTTTTGTTTGTAAATTTTATTATCATCATTATAATTTTATATTTCCAACCTATTTCCACAGGCACTTGTTTCTGTCAATGTGGGGTTTACTATCCATACCAGTACAAAAAAAAACCACTGGTATGGATAGTTAACCCCACATTGACAGAAACAAGTGCCTGTGCCTATTTCAGTGAGTCTCATTGGAATTTGGGGACACAGGAATTAAAAAAAATTAATATATTTGCTTACGTACATAGTGTAAGCGGGATAAGGGAATCTGACAAATCAGTAAGCAGGATTCAGGATCAGAAACCACAATGACACCCCCTTGTCACCAAGCCTAGCTTAGGTGTTTATTATATTATAAGTTGTGTCCGAATATTCGTCCCGTCCAGTAACTCCCACCATTTTCGGTGGGTTTGAAGAGCTTTTGGCTTGTGGGAAATTAGTAATAATGAATAGCCAATACGACATCGCTATTTGTCCATCGTAACTGGACATGACAACATTTTCAATTAAATTTTGATGTCATAAAAGAAAATATCTGACACAACAGTGGAAAAGTGACTGTTGCATGATGTCTTAAGTTCAATCCACAATGCGGAACATATTCTGGAGTCTAGCGGACAGATTTCAAAATAGAATAAAGTGTAATCATTGAGAAATCAGGATTGAATAATAGTCACATTATTTCAACAGGAGTTCTGTATTCAATTTTACAGAGACAAGATAATTATTGAATTACAGTAAAAATATATCCCCACAATAGTGAATACTGTGTGTAGTCTATGTTTAGAGATGGTCCCTTTTTTAAACCAAAGTGGTATAATGTTGTCAGGAATGGCCTTGGTATGAGTGATTTTTGAAGGTATGTTTGTTAGCAGTCTGTTCCCCAGGAAATGCAGCATATTATAAGAGGTTGGTCATGGTGGTAAAGGGTTATTTTCGTGCAATGTGTTTTGCCTTTTTTTTTCACATGTATAAACCATGAAAAAGGTTCTTAATTCACCGTATTTCATGAAATCGGTAAAAAGATCAATGTGCAAGATTTTTTTTATTGTTCGTTCATTGTGAAATAGTAATTTTATTTTGCGTTCTTCCGTGCAGATACCCCTTCTTTACGCCCCTCTTATAAGTATGGTACACTTCTACTATACATGTACCAAGAGGCTGTACAATGTATGTGAAGCCTTTAATTAAAGTGATATTTGATAAAAATATAGAATTTACAAAATGTATAATGATGATAATAAATGGGATGACAGAAAGTAAAAACAAGACCGGAGAATATCTTACCTAATATATCTGACAATATTCATACATCTTCAACAGAACCAATTCATGGTTTAATTATTGAGATGTATTGAGATCAGAAAATGCACTATAAATATTAAGGCTCTTTGACTTCTGTGGATTCATTTATTAGGCCAAATAAAAAAGTATGTGTGGTTCCAGTTACATCTGAAAAAAAGTTAGGGTAAGGGACGACATCAAAAGTTCAATGTAGGATAAAAAACTTAATTCACATAGTTTTTTTCACTGACCCCCCACCCCCCTCTTAACTTAATTTGGGAAAAATTGAATTACCAATAGGGATATATGTAAAAATCGATTTTAGATATGCAAAACTTGCAGAATTTTAACCCCCCACCCCCAAACTATTTGAATTAAGTTTTTTATCCTACATCGATCTTTTGATGTCGTCCCTAAGTCGGTAGGGATTTTTTTATTTTATGTTTTTTTTTACATTGAGTCTATGGGAGCAACATTCTGAGTGACTTTAACAGTGACACTAAAATCTTTAGGGTAGGCTTTTTTTAAGCCGAAAAAGTAAGGACGGTAGGGTTACTGGAACCACACATATATTTTTATTTGGCCTTATTCAGCCTACAGAAAATTGTTCATTCCTTTAACATTCGATTTCATGTTTCATGGTATTCAACGATTCAATAATCCACAGTATTCACTTATTGCTAAAAATAAAATAAAAAAGTTATTGAATGTAATTACACCTTATGTAAGAATCCTGGATTCTGATTGGTTAATAGCCAGCATATTTTTCACTAATTAACTGTTATCAAATGAATATCGTTCATATTTTAACGCGGCCGGGGTATTTGCCAAATGCCTTTTTTACCGTCTCTGCCGTGGTATTTGCCAAAAAATACTCTTTCCGACTGAACACTTGTAACGTCACGATCATCAATGCATTTTTGAACATTAACATTCGGTGTAATTAAACAGATATTTATATCATGTTCTTGAGGTGTATTTGCAAATAATTCTAAAATTTGTTAATATACTGTCATGAATTTCCCTCGCCTTACGGCTCGCGAAATTTAACATTCTCTCTACTGGTATTTTTCGCAAATACCCCTCCTTAACATGATATATCTGTTTATTCATGCATTTTTTACATGGAAGACTAAAGGCAAAAGTTTAAATAAATGTATTTTTGCATTGTTTCTCTATACCCCATTTGGGTTATTATAACCCAGATGTTATGTATTTATATAGAAAAATATCGATGTGCACAATAACATGTACTTAAATATCCAATTTAATCTTAATCCACCTTCCATTTTCATATAATCATACATGTATATATACATAAGCTTATATGGAAATAAATGATTTAATCTGGATATATGGTATAATTAATGCAAATGACATAATCCTATTATTCAACCCCCAAAATTAGGATTACTATGGCTCGTTTGGAGGAACACTAGAAACATGATAAAGCTCATTCTAAAACTAATAATTTCTTGAAATAGTGTACTCTCTGAATGTCACTGTGATAGTCAGACAATGTTCTGTAACTTCAAAAATTACTTCATGTACAGAATATTAATTCTGCCATGAAGGATTCCATGAAAAAAAAACCCAACTTAGATTTCAATAAAACTGTCACAATTTCAAATTCAAAGATTAAAGGAAAGCTAATTAGTTATTATCATTATAAACTGATAAGAGGAAGTCACATACATTGTAGGTCAATTTCAGGCAATGTAATGTACATGTATCAGGAAAGGTTTCAAGGAACCATGGGAAATGCTACTTTTTGTACCCCATTTATGGGCATTATGTTTTCTGATCTATTCTGTCCATTTGTTTGTTTCGTTTGTCCGTCCATCTGTCCTGCTTCAGGTTAAAGTTTTTGATTGAGGTAGTTTTTGATGAAGTTGAAGTCCAATCAACTTGAAACTTAGTACACATATGTTCCCTATGATATTATCTTTCTAATTTTAATGTCATATCAGAAATTTGACCACATTTTCAAAGTCCACTGAACATAGAAAATGATAGTGGGGATGGGACATCAATTCTTGTTTATATGTACATTGCATTCTTAATCTTAGTAGGAACTATCAAAAATATATGTAAATTTGTTCAGTAAGCTACACATTTTAAATAATGATGATACAAAATTTAAAGTTTTCGCCCCTCATAACACATTGGGAAATATATTTTTTTAACTACATAATGGGTGAACCACATATAAATGAACCTTTATCCTTTATTTTGTACCGTCTCATTTATTTTTGTCTGGAAGCAGTAAAAGTTTTTTTTTTTTTTAGAGTAAACAAAGATGTAAAATGGATGTGAAAATAGGTCAAGTCAATAACTTATATGGTTCAGTTAAATATAGGAAATCAGATAAAGGTTCCAATTAATCACAAACTAAAAATGATTAAAGACTTTATTTTTTCACTGTCAAAATATTTACTTACTTACTTTTCCAAATACTATATTGACATTATTTTTCAACCTATTGAATTTAAAGATATTATGACTATACAAAATTCATTTGATTTAAAGGCTTCAACTCCCGTTTCCAACTTTAATGATTTAAAATGAAATAGAATGAGGATCATATTTATTTTACAAGGTACAATGTCAAGTTCAATGTTTTATACTGGGCACTAATATTTTCTTTACTATTTACCCTAAATTTTTAAACCTAGTTTCAATTGTTGACCAGTCTGAAATCAATACTTATTAGTGTTTGTGCTTTTCTATTAATTTCAAAATTTAAGAATACCTGACTCGCAGCACTTGCTACATGTTCATTTTTGGTACATCAACTATTTTGTGTAGGTGTCTAATGCATGTAAGTTTTTTTATTCATTTTTTCTCAAAATAGAACTTAATTATGTTAATTTTATATGCTATTAATTATATGTTGTTTTTTGTTTAATTTAGTTCCAGTGTCTGCAGGCACTCAACCATCCCTCCTGATTTATGTCTAATATAAGATAAGAAATTATGCAAAGAATTGAATAAATAATCAATGTGGCATGATAATGGAATATTTTTCTAATTTCAACTTAAATGGATAAAATTTGAATATATTTTGTACATATTATATATATATTATAAATTACAACAACCTCTATCGATATTATAATATAGATAGAGGTTTTTGGGTTTTCTAAGCATTCACATTCATTGGTAAATGAATATGTCCAGATCTTGAGTTCTTATTCAATGTTATGGACACTTTTCCAATTACTTTCTAGCATCAACATATTCTTTCACTACTATTTGTGCTAAACCTGAAATGATTTAATCTGATTTCAAATTTTTCTTTACATCACTTGGTAAAAAAAGAGAAAAGTTGTTGACGCCAATTTTATTTGTTGATGGTGTTTTGTTTAGGATGCTATTCACTTTTGTGTTATCAAGATACTCTGACACACTAAAGTCACCCTGACATATTTAAATCAGATATCCTCCTTTTTTTCTGCAGGCCAGAAGAACAAAATATTCGTTTCCCCATCTCCTAGCAGAAAAACTAGGGAGAGTTGATAGGTTGGTTCATAAGGCCACAATTAAAAATATTTTGGTTTGCCCAAATCCTACCCAAAGGTTGAGACAGTGGGTAGGAAGGTAGGCATTTTCTTTTTTTTTTTTCAAAAAAAGAAATTGAAGTATCGGTGTTTATTAGTCTTATTGCCTATCTGATTAAAAAAAAACTTCTTCAAATCAGGACAACAAAAGAATTTGAGTAGGCAGCTTTTTTCTGGGTAGGTAGGGTTTGGGCAAACAAACCTATTCTTTTTTATGGCCTAAAATGCTTTATTTTCATGGATGTTTTGCATGATGTTTATACAGTGAAATATTGTGAAGTTTAAAAGGGTATCACCAATAATATCTGCACTTTAATGGTGTTTCACCAAAAACATTAATAAATTGCTTTGTGTATGCATGAAAATTGATGGATGATATGGGGGCAGGAAACACAACTGAATTTTATTTTTGTCTCATTTAAAAAAAAAATCTTTAGAAATGAATTAAAGGGAGTACTCACTTTTCTGTATTAAAATACACTTTTGTATTCTGGCACTAAATGTGACATAATTTTACAACAATAAATAACAAAGATCAGATAGTATCCTGGATGATAAATGAATGTGAAATTTTATTTATGAATATCATTTTAGAATTTGGAAGATAAATTAACACTTGCAGGTATAGTCTTCTGTGTATTTTGTGTTCTGCCACCATGGCAAAAGATTTGAAAATCTTCAAATCAATGTTGATCTACATTATATATAAGTTACTTGTTGGAGAGATGACCCCCCTTTCCAAAAAAAAAAAAAATCTTGCAAAAGAGAGTATAAAACTAGTTTTGATATATGTACAACAGACTTATTATATTTTCTACATCTGCGACTATTATACTAGTATTATACTAGTATTATACTAGTATAATAGTCCGAGTCTACATGTATATTCCTCAGAAGGAAATGCAAGTAAATAAAACAACTAAACTGGAATTAAGTGAGATGTGAGATTTTAGAAAAGTGTTATACACAGCCACGTTGCGATATGCATACATAGCAATATGAATGCTTTGGGTTTTTTCCAAGTTCTTATAAGGACATTTCATCATACTTTTATACAACATATCCACTTTTTAAAAAAAAATATACACTTACCGGTATATCTTTTTATTAAAAAGATTGTAAAGATACTGCTCAAAGCAAGTAGGCCTTATATACACTTTTTAATAAGATTCATTGTTTGTTCAATCAGATAGTTTCCTGAATATTCATGCTAATGTTCATTTATATGAAAGCATTTTAATTATACAGGTTAAATATTTATATGGCTGTTCTTTCAGTAAGATATGCACAAGAACGAATGAACTGGTCATTCCCTGTGTCTTTCTTTTAGTTCAATTACATGTATGCATTCTTTGCATACTGTTACTTGGTTAAATATCTTGCGAGTAAAAGAAGAATTGGTTTTTATGCCCCATTGTTATGCCCCATTTATTATGGGCGTTATGTTTTCTGGTCTGTGTGTCAGTTCATCCGTTCGTTCGTCCGCCTGTCTGTCCTGCTTCAGGTAAAAGTTTTCAGGTTAAAGTTTTTGGTGGAGGTTGTTTTTGATGAAGTTAAGTCCAATCAACTTGAAACTTAGTACACATGTTCCCTTTGAGATTAGAGATTTTACCCCCATTTTCACGGTCCACTGACATAGAAAATGATAGTGCAGATGGGGCATCAGTGTACTATTGACACATTCTTGTTTTTTCTGTGCTTGTTTTTAAGGAGCCCTACCTGCACAAATTCATGCCCACCAAATTTATTCAAACTCTTAAATTTGATTTAATATATACATCAACTTTGTACCTTATTTGGCTAGATTAACTTTTGGAATTCAAGCATCACTGAGCAGTCTTTCGTAGATGTTTCTGCATCTAAAGGTTTTATCTTTGATAATTGATTGAAAAAATAAGCTTGAGAATTATTGATGACATACATATTAATTTCTCACGGATTGTATTAAACAGTTTCCTTTTTATTTTGAAGTGGATAGTACAATATTCTTTCTAATTCAGCCTCTTCTTGAACTACATTATATTCAGTGTACTATATAACTGAAAATGCTTTCCTAAGAATTTCTAAATGTCTAAAGATATAGATTTGTTAACTGATAAATTTCTAGTAGAAGGAAGTAAACATTAAACAGGGAAAACGATTAGGCATGCACGTTGGATACAACACAACAAAATTGTTCCTGTAATAAGTATTTATATATGTTCCAGGAACTGTCTGATAATAAAAATTTGTCAATAAGATTATTTTGAAGTAGAAGGAAATAAAAATAAAACTGGAAAAAAGATAAACATCATGTACATTGGACTCTTTGAACACAATTTGTTCCTTAATATTTGCTCCTTAATTTTAAACTGTCAGACAAAGGGTTTAAATATGGGGCTCTATTTGGGAGAACCAAGCAGAACAAAATGTAGTATATTTATGACATTAATCAAGTTATCACTGTTAGCAGAAATACTGTGGCAGCTTAAAGTAAGAATTGTTCTGAATATTCATGTAGACAAATGTAACAGGCTGTTTACATTTCAAGAGGTTTATATAAAAGATTGTCTAGCTACTTTTAGTAGAAATGCCATATAAAGGTGACAACTAAAATCAATCAGTAAAAATGGCACTTTTTATACAACTTGTACACAAACAATCCAAGATTGAGATTTGAAAATAAAAGTCTATTTTCCATGAACATAGTTTTTCTAATCCATTCTTTACATCAAGTGCAATTTTTCATTAAGGGAGCTACCATTTTATTTTTAGGGGCCAGGATAATAAAAAAGCAGGACAGAAGTTTTGAGTTAAAAAAAACAGGCAGGATGAGCAACTTGGCAAAACAAAAATCATCCTAGCCCCCTTCATAAAAATCTGATGGTAGCTCATTCAAGACTTGTTGAAAATTAAGTATATTTGTGAACATAATTGCATCCTTGTTCTATATTTTATTTTTGAATCAATAAGGGACCAATTTGTATTTGCTAATCAAGCAATAAACCATAATGATGATCTATTATATGGTATAATCAAGAGTATAGTAGATTTGTACTACAATAAATCATATTTCAATTTTAAGTACCTGTCATACATTTCTGATTATAACTAAAAAAAGAAAAAAAAGGAAAGTTTAGTTTCAATTTTATGTTTTCATTTGTTTAGACCAATTAACCTTTATAACATTATATTTACAACAGGTGACATATGACCATAAAGAAAATATGCCTTTAAACTACTCAATACATCAATTCTTAACTAAATTACTAATTGGAAAGCCAATCGATTGTCAGCATTCTCTTGTATGGAAAGCTTTATAATGAACCATTTATATATGATTATTTAATAACTAGCAGTATATAAGCAATGTGATCTGAAACCTTTTTACATTGACCTTTTTATGGATCTTTTGAAATTTAAAACTTATGATATTTAGTATTTTACAAATGATTTAAAGATCAAAAGATAATGTTAAGTATGATTTATTTGGACAAGAAAAAAGTATAAGGGGTATACTGTCACAAATATAAATTTTAAACTTATATACATACATTTTTTTTTGATTTGTCTATCAAGCAATGACATAGGTAAATATGTTGATCTACTCTCTAAAATTTGTCTTTGAACTTTCTGTGTGGTAATTTTCCTTAACTTGACTGAGATGGCTGAATTTCTCAATTGAGTAGAGCAAGATAGGGGTCTATTGGTCATAAGCTAAAGTTGCCTAGTAAATAGCAATAAACAAAGTTCAAACTCTATGACATTTTCACCCACTATACTCTTCTCAAGGCTATTACCATTTGATGAGATTAGACAGAATATCTTTGTCATTTATAAAAGAATCATAGATAATCTTCATCTTTAAATACTTGTCACTGAATGGTTGGGGAAAAGCCAAAAAACTTTTTCTTAAACATACAGTGTCACAACTTTACACCAACCATTACCATATTACATGTATTACATGGAATGATTTTTTTAACCAATATTCTGTATTTGTACATGCAGTCGACACAGATCTTGAAACGGGAGAAAATAGATAGGTGTTGTGAAAATATTAAATAAAACAATTTCAGCAATATGTTTATTGGTATGACTTTTTGGAACTCACTTAGATATAGGTACAATTCACAGAAAATTATTTTCACTAGGACTAGGATACCAAGAAAAATTGTTATCAAGTTGAAGACAAGATCAAGTGCTTCAGATAAATTTTAATTTGAACCAGGATGAGTTTTCTAAATAGATTGTCAATCAAATAACAGGACCATTGACTAATATAGTTTAATATTTGTTTTGACTGCAGTTTGCACCAGGGGTAATAACCTTTTACCTTACGACTATCAATTTGAATTAGTTTTCTAGTGAATGGGATTTTTTGCTAAAATTCTGTCCATTGTTCTCTGTTTATTGTACAAACATTACATTACGTAATGTAGCTCAAGTGTTAAGAAAAGGGACAAAAGCCACCTCCACCTTTAAATAAAAGAATTTAAGTGATTTATATAGCTTTCCTTTATGTACATTCAGTACCAATCCCACAAAGCATATCGTTAATAAAGTTATACAATTTTTGTCGAGCCTTCGACTTTAGTCGAAAAAGCGAGACATAGCGATCCTACATTCCGTCGGCGTTGTCGTCGGCGGTGTCCACAAATATTCACTCTGTGGTTAAAGTTTTTGAAATTTTAATAACTTTCTTAAACTATCCTTGAATTGTACGAAACTTGGACAGAAGCTTGTTTATGTTCATAAGATAGTATTTAGAAGTAAATTTTGTAAAAATAAAATTCCATTTTTTCGGTATTTTACTTATAAATGGACTTAGTTTTTTCTGCCAGGAAACATTACATTCACTCTGTGGTTAAAGTTTTTAAAATTTTAATAACTTTCTTAAACTATCCTGGAAATGTACAAAACTTGGCCAGAAGCTTGTTTATGATCAGGAGATAGTATCCAGAAGTAAATTTTGTAAAAAAAAATTCAATTTTTGCCGTATTTTACTTATAAATGGACTTAGTTTTTTCTGCAGTTTTTTCTGCCAGGAAACATTACATTCACTCTGTGGTTAAAGTTTTTAAAATTTTAATAACTTTTTTAAACTATCCTGGAATTGTAAGAAACTTGACCAGAAGCTTGTTTATTATCAGAACATAGTATCCAGAAGTAAATTTTGTAAAAATAAAATTCCATTTTTCCCGTATTTTACTTATAAATGGACTTAGTTTTCTTCCAGTTAACATTACATATAGTCTGCAGTTAAAGTATTTAAAACATTTTTAAGATTCTTAAACTAGCCTGGATTTTTACCAAACTTGGACAGAAACTTCTGACAATCAAAAGATAGTATCGAAAGGAATAATTTTATTGATTTTTTCATCATTTTTGATGAGTGTGTGATTAACAGCAAAAGTAGGCGAGACACTGGGTTCCGCGGAACCCTTACAAATTTTCTTCTGTACCAGAACAACCAAAAAAATTCTGTTGTAAATATGAAAGTTTGTTTCAGTCTGTCAAAATGTTAAAGTTTTCTGATTCCAATAAGATAATAGTACAGAGCTAGATTTTTGGAGTTGGGGGTTGACATGTGGGAGGGGGAGGGGGTGTCATAGAGTTATGGAGCTACATTCATAAATACTGCCTAACAAAGTGAATTTTCAGGTATATTCCAGTGTTATGGGCCATGCTCAAATCTCGCTTATACCCATCTGACATATATAAACTTGCTTATAATTTTAAGTGTCATGACTCTCCCTCACTTTATGAAGTTAAAATAACCCAAATCCCAATGCAACAGTCAAATCTGTATATATTGAAAGTTATCCACTGCAGTTAAAACACACCTTAAACATGTTAAAAGACAGATGACCATTGACATGAGGTTAAATATGCATAGGGTATTATTACAGTGTAACCTGACATTTTCTTGCTTAATGGAGGTCAACTTTTAAATAGGTTTGTTACTGTATACAGCTATTTTCCAATGAAAGACATATTTAATATCTTGGTGCATACATATATATATATATATAAATATTTCTTAAGTTAGTGACCATTAAATTTTCATATTATTCTTAAAAATTCATTCTGACTGTTGTAATAATGTTTATTTGTATGATCAGCATTTAGTCCTTCGAAGTCTTAAATATTTATTTCATTTCCAGCTGTTTTATGACTTAATCTGGTATACTGAGATATTAAATGATTATAAAATTCATCTATTTTTTTGTCAAAAGTAAACATGCTACAGTTTTAATATATTGATATTAGGAGGCAGAATTTTTGTCTTTTTCATTAATTATGTTCTAACATTGTGTATTGTCAGCACATTTTATTTTTTGTGGAATGAGGAAAACTTGTACATTGTATTTTCAGAGATATTTAATTTGATTTTTTGGTTTTGCAAAATAGATATATAGGAAGATGTGGTGTGAGTGCATAAAACCTGCATACAAGCCTATAAATAAATTTATGTAGCGAAACCTGTACCCATGCATTTCATAAAAATTGGTATCCCATGAATTATTATGAATCCACTGGTCTCTTTAAAAACACTACCAGTTACCAAGGATTTGTATAGTTATTCTATACAAATCCTTGCAGTTACATAATCAGTAGTTTTAAGTTGGTTTGGCAAGTACGACAAAATGTTTTTTTATCAACCTTGACTATATATCCATGTCAGTCTTGCATTGTTGGCATGTCCCATCAATAAATATCCTTTTAAATTTTTGTTGTTTAAAAAAATAATTTTCACTAATTATTAGACCTTGAAAATATTATGTTATTTGGGTTATTTAGAGTAAAAGGAATCTCTTTTTTATTACCATTCATGCATGAAATCATAAATTGACATCCTACGCTTAAAAAATATTACTTTAGAAGTGAAATAAATAGACTTTTTCTGTATTTTAAAAATCATTTTCAGGTTGGAATTAAGGATCAAAGATGAGAGTCTTGATAGAAGAGAGGGAGAACTGGAGTAAGAAGTTGGAATTTATTTTGGCGGCTATTGGCTATTCTGTCGGTCTAGGCAATGTCTGGAGATTTCCATACCTGTGTTTTGAAAGCGGTGGAGGTAAGCAAATCACCATTTACACCAAAGCATGATGAGTGGTTATAAAAACAATCGATATTCAATTTCAACCAATGAGATATTTTGAGATTCATTGTGGGGTACAAACATTAATTCTACCCACAATTCATAATAAGCAGTAAATTGTCTTTTAATAACACTATGTTGACCATAAGATGTGTTTTTTTTCTATCTGTTTATTGTGTTGTTGGGTGCAGCCTTCACGATTAACTTTTGAGTCTGGACACAAGCCGAAGCTCAATTTTTTTGAAAATTTTAGTTGGCGTGTTGAGAAGAATTTTACAAGCCTGAAAACAATTTTACAAGTCATTATGACGTAGTTCTTGTGGTTAAGCATAAAGACTGTGGGTGGCTCAGACATAGATCCAATCCCTGGTATGATGATGATATCTTCACTTTTTACTAGTGTTGTCAACGGTTAACCGGTTAACCGTTGGAACGACCAAATACCGAATACCAAAAACGCTAACCGGTTAACCGGACTTTTTTTCAATTTTGATAGATTTGATATAAATTTGTATTGAAATCATTAAATAGTTATAGGTTTTATTTAAAAATTGTCGTCGTGGTAATTAATTTGACAAATCAATTGTCCAGTAAATTGATTGCTATTGTTAATCCTAATAACATAAAATTAATTAGTAAGAACTTGTCTCTCAGCTCGGGGCATGATCTTAAAGACACATAATTAGTTTACATGTTTTTTTAACAGTAACTCTAAATCAGTAATGCGATTAAATTTTACGACTTACTTCATTATTTCGTTTCTGAGCTAATGATATGTTTTATGATATATGTAAATATTGTATTGTGTATATTAATGGTGAGACGTTAATAAACTTTCTATCTATCTATCTCTATCTATCTATCTAATATTGTGTAAACCTACATCTAAATGTGCAAACTCCGTCGTGAAGGGCTTAGTCTTACTTAAAAAACGAAATGCTAACTCAAAAATTGTAAAATGAAAACCAATGTGAATGTACACAATGTATACGTGATAGTACGAGTAACATGCAAACAAAGTAAAGAAACAGGCCGTACAGTGACCTATAATAGTTGTTAATTTCTGTGTCATTTTGATCTCTTGTGGAGAATTGTCTCATTGGCAATCATACCACATCTTCTTTTTTTTTTATAATTAATCATTTAAATTGAAACACCCCACATCATTCTCGGTCACAACAAGTGAAAAGGAAAGAATAATCAGTTTCAGACATATTCAATTCTACGAGATCAAGAAGTTTTTTTTTATTTTTCAATCTGAAGCTGGTATACACGCTATAGTTGATACGGTGTAGTTGATTATTAAAAGTCAAACTTCGCCAGGAACTCACACAGACAAGCCTTAAAATGCCAAAGGACAAACTTCAATTCTAAAAGCGTAAATTAATGACTTGGATGAAAGGTTTTCAAATTGACACTCATACCACATCTTTTATCTATGTGTAGGGTACTATTGATAAGGGCTTTCAAGCACCAATTCAAACTACCGGTTAACCGGTTAATAGGTCGAACGATT
Organism: Mytilus galloprovincialis; assembly: GCA_037788925.1. Classification (NCBI taxonomy): domain Eukaryota; kingdom Metazoa; phylum Mollusca; class Bivalvia; order Mytilida; family Mytilidae; genus Mytilus; species Mytilus galloprovincialis. The sequence continues at coordinate 54,037,665 of CM075332.1, forward strand.
ATCCGAGTAACCGGTTACTCAAAAGTGTACGATTTGACAACACTACTTTTTACGCATCAGAATTTTGTTTAAACTTTATTGTGTTAGAGGAGGGAATAGTAATTTGTTGATACATGTTTTTTCCACTTAGGAATTGCAATTGGTCATTTCTCAAAAAGAAGTTGACCTATACTGGTATAGTTTTACCCTGCTCTGAAGAATGGGGGTATACAATTTAACCATTGTCTATCTCATGAAATTTCTTTTGAATTTTTCTCATGAGAATTTATTATCCATCTTCAAGTGAATAGGATATACACCATATGATGCATTTTTAGATTCATCTTGTTTCAGCATCCACAGTTTGTTTTAAATGAGCTATAAAGTGTTGTGAGCTTTTATTCATCCCGTGTGACGTAACTACTGTTACTGAAACTAAATATTGAAATTAAATTGAATTTTATAGAAGCCTCAGATAACAAATAAGCTTGTAGGAACATGTTATACTGTGTGATGCTTTTTCACACTAATTCTCATAGTACTAATATATTCTTACACAAAATGATAATGTGTGCTATTTGTGTTGAAATTTTCTAACTTAAAAATTAAAGTACCCTGCAATTTGGTATCAACATTTTATGCTTTGCGATTGGTTTTCAACATCCTGTTTACTGGATACTTTAAGTGTGGGGTATTGACTTGTTTGGTATTTAGATATAACCTTGGTTGGCTCCGCAACTTGTAATAAAGAATTTATATGAAAAGCTTTGCATAAACTATATTATGACTTAAAGGATGTACTGAGGTCAGGTTTCGGCTGTGTGTCAGATATTCAGACTCCTTGGTTTGTTTCCTACGATACAGGGTAAAATATTTCACCCCATAACAGCCATTTTTCTTGTCATCTAAGATTTCAGTAGCTCCAAGGATTTGTATAGTATGCAAATCCTTGGTAGCGTTATAAAAGGTTATTTATCAAAATTTAAGCAGATTCTAGATTTCTTTCAGTTTTAGACCCAAATTATACCTATGCATATACGGTAGCATAAGGTAAAACTAAAAGTCTTGAGTCAGCCTTTTATCACCATTTGAAAAAAAAATGAATATCTTGGAAAAGAGCTTCATTATAAACCTATCAGTATTTTTAGCTTATTTGTTCCTTAACTAATGCTCTACTGACTTATAGTATAAATTTTAAAATCTTTTTTATTTTTCATCCTAAAGTCATAAAAAAAAAATCAACATTGGGATGCATGTAAATGTATAAGTACTAAACTTGTAAGAAATGAAACTTACAAACAAATGTAATGGTTTACCACAATATGAAATAAATAAATACATTATACATTACATGCACTAGTTTTATTGTTATTTAATTGTACATCTACCTTAAAAAAAGTTCTAGTGTCACTGTTGAGTAATTATAGCAATAACCCTAGCATTTATGGGTACCTGTACTTAATAAACATAAATTTTCATGTCAGACCTTTGAAATACAAAAAAGATATTGCACTGATTTATCAATAGATAGTTAGAACCTTGAGATTTTGAATAATAGAGATCTTGCATAAGTTAATCTTTTTTTCCCCATAGATCTTAATTTAGATGTAGTTTAAAGTGTTTTTGCCTTGGTCTATATATTTGAATTGGATGCCATAGTATAACTTTAAAAAGTTGTTGATATACTGGGTAACTAAACAATTATCAACACCTTTGAGTGGAGAAAGACTATTGTTTGTAAGCCTTAGCATGCTTATAGCCTTAAAAATAAATTTAAACTTATCTTTTAATTAATAACTTGGAGCTATTTTATATTGGATTGATGTACATGTATAGACAGTTTTTTTCTCCCCTCTACAAGGTTATGGAGGCAAGATTTAAGATTGATAATAATTGATAAAATTTGTTAAAGTTTGTGATAAGGCCAGTTTAAAAAGAAACCACTTAAAAAAAGGTGAATTTGGTGTGCATTTGTTTAAGGTGGTACCCAACACTTTCACTAAAATTAATTTGGCTCGTTTAATTTTCATAAAATTTTAACAATGCATTTACTTTGACCCTTTAACAAAAGTATAAAAATTTCTAAAATTTTGAACCAACCGTTTTGTCAGAAAAATTACACTGGTTATATAGCAGTTTGATTAACACCAATTTTGATCATTGAGAAGATTAATATTCCCTTTACAACACAACGTAATTAAAACGTTTAGCTGACTTTACAGAGTTATCTCCCTGTAGTGTTAGGTACCACCATAAGCATTTATTTTTGTCACATCTAATTCTTATCATAATGAAGAATATTTTGTCCTACCACAGTCTATTTACTTTGAAACTTTTGCATAATATTTGGTTTGCAGTTGTATTAGAAACTGCTAGTACATATCCTTTCCATGGAGATTATATGAATGCACCCCACAGTCATGGTTCACTGACAGGACATATCCTTTCCATGGAGATTATATGAATGCACCCCACAGCCATGGTTCACTGACAGGACATATCCTTTCCATGGAGATTATATGAATGCACCCCACAGCCATGGTTCACTGACAGGACATATCCTTTCCATGGAAATTATATGAATGCACCCCACTGTCATGGTTCACTGACAGGACATATCCTTTCCATGGAGATTATATGAATGCACCCCACAGTCATGGTTCACTGACAGGACATATCCTTTCCATGGAAATTATATGAATGCACCCCACAGTCATGGTTCACTGACAGGACATTTCCTTTCCATGGAGATTATATGAATGCACCCCACAGTCATGGTTCACTGACAGGACATATCCTTTCCATGGAAATTATATGAATGCACCCCACAGTCATGGTTCACTGACAGGACATATCCTTTCCATGGAAATTATATGAATGCACCCCACAGTCATGGTTCACTGACAGGACATATCCTTTCCATGGAAATTATATGAATGCACCCCACAGTCATGGTTCACTGACAGGACATATCCTTTCCATGGAAATTATATGAATGCACCCCACAGTCATGGTTCACTGACAGGACATATCCTTTCCATGGAAATTATATGAATGCACCCCACAGTCGTGGTTCACTGACAGGACTCTTGCATAGTTTATATGAAGTCTTATTATTGAATTGTTTCATTCATATGGTTAAGAAATTCATATTAACATACATAGATATAGGAAGCTGTTGTATGTCAGTTAGCCAATGAAACAGCTTTCATCCCACATGTCCCAGGAACAATTTGATATGAGGCAGGCATTACTTGTGAATGGGGACAAAGTCTGTATGATTTTTTTTTAGATCAAACATTTTAAAAAGAGAAACGGAAATACAATAAACGTTTCCAATTTTGGTTCTGTTGTTAGGGATTTTAGTTGTGACGTTATTTAAGTTATGACGTCATATTCAATGTAAACAAAGAAACGCTGTCATCAGGTAAAGTTTTTTTTTTTTTTTTTATAACAAACAATTTTTAAAAATGAATTAGTATTAAGTTCCTTTCTTAGACTGATAAATATACATTTTATTCAAAGTCTCATGTAAACAAGACTGGAAACAGAAGTAGATTTCTGCGCAGATCTGGAAATTCAATGGAAATTTTCCTGATTTTTTTTTTATTCTACTGTAATAGGGGACATCATCCCCATATAAAAGTAAACAATTATAGGTCAAGGTACAGCCTTCAAGACATAGTCTTTGCTCACACCCAACAGCAAGCTATAAAGGGCCCCAAAAATTACTAATGTAAAACCTGTAATTCAAACGGGAAAACCAACAATTAAATCTATATAAAAACGAGAAATGTTGATATTAAAAATAAATCCAGTCTTTTCTGATGGTTTTATTTTTGCAAGAAAGATTGTCAAATGTTTTCCATATAAAGCCAAATTTGATGGTTAAATTTTTTAAAAACTTTATGTTAAGAATCAAATCATCTTCTTTCATTTAGTTTAAAAGAATGGAACCTTGAGAAAAATTATTTTGTATTGTTGCAAATTTGGATATGGTAGTTAAATGTTTCCTTCAAGATTCTATACTGATTTGTTTGGTCCTTATTTTTAGGAGCATTTTTGATACCATTCTTCCTGATGTTGGTACTTTGTGGAGTACCATTGTTGTATATGGAGCTATCAATTGGCCAGTACACTCGACAGGGACCAGTAGGAGCCCTGGCAAAGATTTGTCCACTATTTAAAGGTAAATGTTTTATTTAATTAAGATTATGAATACTTTTATAATGAAAATTGCCTCAAAGTTTTTCATGATTATAATTCAGTTTCAGTCCTGCTAGTATCTGCATGGACTGGCCTACTGATTGTGTTGATCATTTTACATCTTCGCTAGCCAAGGGTTACAATCCACTCCCGCTCTCTTCACTCTTGCCGGATTGAGCCAGATTTTGTTAACCACAAAAAGAGCGGGAGTGGATCGTAACCCTTGGCTAGCAAAGATGATCATTTTAGTAAATTCCAAATGTAAAGGTTAATTATCTCCCCCTTGAATTGAAAAGTTATCTCCCTTTGAAAAATCTTTGAAATTTTGTTTATTGATAGGTAAAAATTAATCTATAACTTATCCTGTAGAATAAGATACAATATTTTCATGAATGGCATGATTTAAAGAAATAAAAGTAAGTCTCAGTTTTTGTCTTGATGCAGAATCATACTTGCAAATTATAGGACCATTTAAAATTAGCAAACAATCTTATAAATGTACCTTAGATGCTCAGTTCTACCTCAATCCTGCAAATCAAAGAATTTTGGAAACACATGAAAAAGGGGCCTGTAACGTTTTAGGAAAAAAAAAACAATTAAATTTTACCTTTTTTCCTATAAATAAGCTTTGCCAATGACTTTGCTTTTATACCTTAGAATTTACTTTTACACTTGAGGTGTAAAACAGACACAGCTGGGAGTACCAATTGAATCATTAATAATGTATAATGGATTAATTAAAAAACTATCTTTTATTACAAAATAAGCTATCATCAGAGAAAATTATAAACTAAGTACATATGTTCTTATTGTACTCGAGATTGAATTGATGCCTTGACATCTTATTAAAAAACTTACATTATTGAGCATATTTATCTGTTCAACTGTTGTTAATACGATGATAGCATGTTTGAACTATTTTCTTTACTTTTCTGATCATCAGTTCAGGGAAAGTTCAAGATCATACATGTTTATCATCTATCATAATGTATTTAGTTCTATTTTGAATTGAATTAAGTAAAAACATTTTAAAATCTTTGAAATTACTTAGTTCCACCAAAAAAATTCGACAAAGATTAACTATTCACCAAAAAACTTACAACTAAGATTGACTGTAAGTCTTGAGCACTTATTGAGCAATTCAGTATACCTACAATTTATCTTAGCTGTAAGTATTTTTTGTGAAGCCAATTCCTGACTGTTTTTGCGTTTTGCTGGCATTGTCACCCACTTAAAACTAGTCTTTTTGTAATTTGTAATATTCTGCAATTTTACTCCATGATGCATGAGACATGTGCATTGCATATATCATGAAATAATAGACCTTAAAATTCTTTTAGGAACACAAGACATAAGCATTGTATATTGTTCATTGCATATCATGATATAAATTTTAGAAAACCATATCATGCCTATTAAGGTATGTCAAGATTAAATTCATAAAGAAGAACTAAAATACTTTCTTTAAAGATCTTAATATATAATGAATTTAATCTTATTATTGTTTTTAATTTTTTAACCGTTACGGCTTAATTGTAATTACTCATAATGATTATGAAAAGGAAATTTAACAGGATTAGCCAGAAAAAGAGTTAATTCATGTACAGTAGAACAAAATCTTTTAGATAGTATCAAATTACATGTATGTCCTTTATTTTGACCCACAGGTCTATCAGACAGTAAAAACCTGACTAATTAAGAACAATAAGCTGTAATACCTATTGGCATTCGTGACCTTCTTTGTTTAATTCTACTATTCATGCACCTGAGTGCAGTTTCAAAATAATGCCATAATGTCAGTAATTGGGACTTGTCATATCGATTTTTAGAAGATTTTGCATACAACTGCAGAAGATTAAACTTGAATAAAAATTTTAAAAAATGTTCATTGATTTTTTTCATCTTTTGAAATATTAAAACTTTAATTCTTTCAAAATAGATGTCCATTTGTATAGAAGGTAAGAAAAGGGGATAACACTTTCTAAAGTATTGGGTTGCAATAATAAAATCTTCAAATTAGAACCACTTGAATTTTTGATCAATTGTTTTTCTGTGGTCTTGTATTGTCTGATCTACAGATCATTGATTTGAAAAAAGACACCATGATTTATCTTTCCACATCAAATTTGTCATGCATTTATATTCTTTGTTTCAAACTGCCTTGCTCATAATACACTCACTCATTGAATAAAGTTTGTCAAAATTTTTGTAGGAAAAAAAAAGTTCTGAATTCAAATAGAAAACTATAATTGAAAGTAATTAAAAGTGTAAGCTGAACAATTTAAAGTCTCCTTGAAAAGTTCTTATGTAACAAGAGTTCTCAAAAAAGTATTAATTTTTGGTGGTATTAGGGAAGATTTATAAAATTTCTTTTACAATAGGCTTGTTCTTTTGTCTATCAAATTGTAGTTAAAAATATCCTGTTTGGACCATGTAGTGACTGTCACGGACATTTATATTATGTAAATAAATAGAGATGTAAGATAAACATCCAATTGAGAGAGCAACTTTTACAATTTCTATATTATTGTTTTGTACTCCAAATTATGTAAGATTGTAATTTTATCCTGAAAGCATGTGAAAATGAAAAGTTTTTTATGATGTACACTTGCACCTTCTTACTCTTTTAAAAGTATATGTACACCTACACCATTTAGGTACATGTACAACAGTTTCATTCTTATTGTTACATCAATAGCATTTGTTTTTATTTCCTGAAATTGCTGAAAAGATTTCACACTTGTATCCATTGTTCTATAGTACAATCTCAAAATTAGATTCATGCATTGCAAATATTTCCGAATTCACAGCATACATATTAAAAATTATTGGCCATGATAGATGTTGCTTGGCAACATTCTTAAGGTAGTGCATAGAAAAAGTCTCAGGAGGTACAAAATATTAAAAGAGTGAAAAAAAAGTTAGAATCAAACATTTGAGATTTTTTTTTAATTTTTCAGGAGCTGGTCTTGCAACTGTTGTAATATCCTTCCTGTTCACGACCTACTACAATGTTATCATCACATGGGCGTTTTATTATCTCTTCAACACCTTTAGATCTGTGTTGCCTTGGAGTTACTGTGATCCAGAGTGGGCGTCGCCTAACTGCTGGGATGGCACTGGAAATACGACCACAGTTTGGAGAAATGTTACTGTAGGCGGCATGACTGTCCTAAAGAATTTCACTGAAGTTGTCAGACCCAATAACAGTGTATCAGTTACTGAAGATTTTTATGCGTAAGAATGTAGTTGAAAGCATTTTAATACAGAGTGTATCCAGTTGCAATGAAAAAGAAAAACATTCTTTTCATTCAGTTCTTTCAAAACATTCTTTTCATTCAGTTCTTTCAAAACATTCTTTTCATTCAGTTCTTTCAAAACATAATCATACTGTTAGGTGTTATATAAGGCAAAAAACTGAACTAACAAAATTTAAATGCAATGAATATTAAGATTTGTCTTGGCCTATGAAATACTCTGCTAACCAAGGTTTTTTCTCAGCATACCTTAAACACCGCCACACTATGTGCCTGTCCCAAGTCAAGAGACTAATTCAGCGGTTGTTGTTGGTTTATGTCTGCCAATATTTGTATTTTGAGATTAATCATTATTGTTTTTAGCATAAATTTAGTTGTCCTATTATCACTTACAAGTAGAAACTACCAAACTGATTAATGAGTATGTTGTTGAAATGAAGTCCTATTTTATTTACACATAGAAAATATGAATATATTTTTGTATAGAAACTATATATGTTTGATTAAATGCATGACTCAACATTGTGAAAATTTGTCAATCATATACAGTTGTTTGTTTACTTCTAAGATATTTTCATTTTCAAATGACATAAATAAACTCTTGTTTATGTTTCGGGACAGTAAAAGTTATAGGTTAATGTGTTAATATTTTATGAAGAATCTTGTACACATTTTTCTGTTTTCTGTTTGTTTGCATAGTTTTGTTAAGAAATAATTTTGGTCAATAGTCTAATTTAAGTGCGCTGAGTTTTACATATTAATTTAGTTCACACAGAATGAAATATGATGTTAATTATATTATTTTTGAAAAAGTTACTAAAGATTAAAGGGAAAAATCATTTTATTCATAAAGTTTATATTTAAAAACAAATTATTATTGGAAACCCCTTAATGTTAATTTAAGTGATTCAATTGTGTGAAGATTTGATCTGTAATAGTTCACCCTCTTTCTCTTATGTTGATTTACTGATAATAAGGTCATTGACATAGATTAGGGGGGTGGCGAACTTTTGAGTTATTGGATATAGAGGATTTTTTAATTGGGGAGGGGGTGTTAAAAATGGGAATGTGAGAAATAAATGGGAATGTGAGATAAAAATGGGGATGTGAGAAAAAATGGGAATGTGAGAAAAAAATGGGAATGTGAGAAAAAAATGGGGATGTGAGATATAGGGGTGGGCCAGGATTAAAAAAATGGAGATCTAAAATTAAGAAGGGAAAATTAAAAAGAAAATAAATAAAAAGGGCGGTATGTAGGAAATAAGCACCCACATGTCACACCCCTAATTAATGACCTATGTTTGAGCCCTACCTATACAAATGTACCATGTTGTGATGGGGCATTGTGTCCTAATTCTGAAATAATTGTGAGGTATATGCAACTGGGTAAGTCTTGCAATAATAAAACTCACACATTCTCATAACTGGTACATATTACTGCATTCTTCTAAAATTGTAATAATAAAACTCAATAAATTCTGAATTTACAATAATTATGTTTTTTTCTATTCTATACATTTTCAGGTCTAAGGTTCTAGGGAAGACCTCAGGTATTGATGAACCAGGGGTACTTAAGTGGGACCTAGTCCTGATACTGTTGCTATGTTGGGTCATTGTTTATTTCTGTATATGGAAAGGACCTAAATCTACTGGAAAGGTAAGTTAATTCTCATGACAAACAAAAAAAGTAAAAACTTATTATTAACATTTCAAGCAGAAATCATTGATGTGTCAACCAAATTTATTGCAATTATAGAAAACGGAATGTCTTTTTCTGAGCATCCCTTACTGGTTGATAATGAAAAGTCAATGAATTACCCAAACAATCTGGTCTAAACTTCTTTTTATTTTTAAACGATGGATATTTTTATATATCAAATAATTTTGATGCGTAAGATAACACATGGATGGTTTTTGCAGATACAACAATAAATAAGCCGTAACAAGGTAACAATAAACACCTAGAAGTATGTACATTATAAACAAACACGAATGTTTACTGGCCAAACCAGGACATAATTTTGACAAGGGGATATTAAGTGACAGACATATAAATTAAAAAACAATATTTCTTGGAAAATAAACAAAAAAGATTAACGATAGTTATCATTTTCATAATTTATTCATAAAGTTTGAAAGGAATGATTATGTGGTTGATTATTATGAGATATATGTTGTGTGTGTCAACATTTCTGCCCTTATCTGGAAAAAATTATCTGATTATGTACTTAAACAATAGTTCATTATTTCCTAGATTTTATCAAAAAGACAACAGGAAAAATTTCGATTTATTATCTTTATCAGTTCCCAAGAACATGGACATTTGAAAATACATAAAATACTGGCTGGTTTAATAGATATAAGAAGATGTGGTATGAGTACCGATGAGACAACTCTCCATCCAAGTCACAAGTGGCAAAAGTAAACCATTATAGGTCAAAGTACGGTCTTCAACACAGAGGGTTGGCTCACATCGAACAGCAAGCTATAAAGGGCCCCAAAAATGGCTAGTTTCAAACCATTCAAACGTTAAAATCAACAGTCTAATTTATATGAAAAACAAGAAATGAGAAACACTTATGAACCACATCAACAAACAACAATTACTGAGGAAAAATGTTTTTACAATTACATGTTAATAGATGTTGAATAAAATTGAGAATGGAAATGGGGAATGTGTCAAAGAGAAAACAACCCGACCATAGAACAGACAACAGCAGAAGGTCACCAACAGGTCTTCAATGCAACGGAGAAATACCTACATGAATACATTTTAATTTGTACAAGTCATCTATCTTCGGAAAACATATCACATACTAATCCGTCAAAATCTTTTATTTTATTTATGGGAAATGCATTAGGAAGGAAGTAAATACCAATTTTAAAGATTTTTTTTATGTCCATACCATAATTTAACCTAGTTAAAAGACAAAACAGTTATCTCATGAAATTTTCCTTATAAATAATGAATTTATGAAAAATTCTACTTAGTGAAATGTTGTAATTGAGTGTGGGCTCATAATTTCCCTGGTAATCCTCTAATTTCTAAGACTTATTCTGCAGATATCTGAGTCAGTATCATTATAGTTTTCACAATTTTTTGAATTTTTATGAAAACTGTTAACCTCCATTCTAATATGCTACAGACCTAAATTTTGATCAATTACTGTGGAGTCATTTATTTTTGTGGGTACAGATTAAGGAAAAATCAAATTTTAAATGGATTTTTGATTTCCTTAATTGCTCATTCAAATCTATGGCATATATGTACTTTTTTTTAACATTTAAATTTGTGGTCAGCTACACCCAGAAAATGCATGAAATTTTTTATCTACAAATAAATCCACAGTATTTGTTTTAATTGTCATTAAACCTATTTTTATTTGTAGTTGTGTTATGCTACATATCTAAATATGTTGTGTTACGAAATATCTATATGCATAATATATGTATGTTGTGTTGAGAAACATATATGTTTCTATATTTGTAGGCTGTGTTTTAAAACATATCTATACTTATAGTTTTGTGTTTTGAAACATATCTTTATTTGAAAGTGATGTTACGAAACATTTCTATATTTGTAGCTGGAACAAAACAAATCTATATTTGTTGCTTGTGTTACAAAATATTACTATATGAGTATGTTGTTTTACGAAACAAATCTCTATTTTTAGGTTGTGTATTTTACTGCTACATTCCCGTATCTTGTATTACTTGTATTGTTGGTTCGAGGACTGACCTTGGAGGGGTCATACAAAGGTGTGATGTACTTTATAAATCCCAAGTGGCACCTTCTTCTAGATGCTAAGGTAATATAAAATTATATAATATGTATGTATGTAGGTGTGACAGTGGAATGTCACCTTTAATACATACAGGATGTGATTTATTAAAGACTTATGTAATGACATATTTTTTTGTCGACAAGATTAAAAAGAAAACTTCCCATTTGGTTTCCGTCCATAAGTATTTGTTAAGGACAATAGTTCTTGTGTCCTTCCTTTTTTTACTGTGAGGAGGGGGTTAAAAAAAGTATAGTTTATAACTTGTTCAAAAATTTTAAGTGCATGAAACAATTTCCTATTGTCATTTCCTTAGTCCTGATTTGACTCTGAAATTATTACTTAATGTACTAGTAAATCCTCCTTTAAGAGAACAATACTGAATTTATGCAATGAGAATCCAATATCAACATTTTTATTCTTATGATTAACTCAACAGGCTAATTTTAGGCAACTTTTTCATAATATAATTATTAAATAAATGGCAAGATTTTTATCTTATATAAATTGTCTATAGATAGATGGGCTTACCCTCACAATACCAATGCATATAAAGTAATAAACAAACTACACATGCTCCAAGAAAAAATTGGGAAATTTTTACTTGCAAGTTCTTGGAAATATAATTAACCTGTCCAACAAAAAAATGCATTTATAACCAGCACTGTTATTCCATATATTTGCAGTAATTGCATGCATATAATAAGAACTTTTACCTTTTTTGCTTCCAATAAACTTGTAATTAAAAGCTAAAAATTATTGATTAATATTAAGCAAATAGATTAATAATATCATTTTACTGTAGCTCCCCATTTTGGCAATCAAGCACTGAATCTATATCTTGTATAAACATATAATTTTAGAGTCAATTTCAGGATTCAAGACATGACATTATTAATTTAATTTGGATCAGAGTTTGTCTAAATCTTAAGAAAAATAAGGCAGCATTAGAAACAATTCTGAGACTACAAAATTTCATTCTTTGACGTTGGAATTTATATAAAAGGGATAGTTATTTTTTTATCATTTTATGAATACTTTAGATATTAAAACAGTTTAAAAAAGACTGAAAATTCTATTAGCTAAATTTCATGTGAAGCTGTTGAAAAAACATTTTCATTTGTTTGTTTGATATTGAAAAATGTGGTATGAAGAAACACAACTGACCCCTAATAATAAAATTATGTTTAAAACAAATCTATAAAATTGTGTTTGCTTTTGAGTTATATTTCTATCAGTTTCAGATATAAAAATAAATGTGTGAGTTCCTATCAAATAGGAATGGAAAGTAAGTTATATCTGGGAGTTTATGATTATTTCTGTTGCAATTACTTTTAAGTTTGAGAAATAGATCAAAAATTTTGAGAGATACTAAAAATTCAAGATTTTAATTCTAAATTTAAAGAAATGTTAATTTATGTGAAATAGACTTATGCAAGTATTCATTAATAAAACATGGAAGAAAAAGGCAATTGGATTTATTAAATAGTAAAATTTAATGAAGTTGAACAAAATTTTAATTAAAACTACAAGTATACATACTGTTTTGTAAAATTTTTATAATTGCATAAATAAGAACTCTCATTTTAAATTCAGTGAATTTCATTTGAACGGATCATTAACAGAATTGGCAATTATAAATCTTGAATTTTTGTCTTTTGATCAGCAATTAATACTCAATTTAAAGTGTTTTTTTTTAATTATTTCTTTTATTATTTTCGGACCTATGTCCGGGTCTTCTGTTTTCACTTGGCATTCATCATCATACAGAAACTTTTTTGTAAATGAATTTTATCAATTTGAACAGAACTTTAACATGACTTGCCATTTATTACAAGTATTAAAAGTAGTAGGCTAAATAAAAAATATACGATTTAATCATTGTGTTGATTGCCAGGTGAACAATACATGCTCCTTGGAGCCCTTGGTTTATTCCAAGAGTGTCTGCAACTCAAATAGTTAGACTTAATGTTGATGAGGGAAATGTATCATGAACTTCATCTGATAAAGAAATGAATTTTGAAAAAATAGATTCTACCACTGCAATGTGTGAGATGTTCAACACTAGCACAGATTTTTACTATAAACAGGCTATTATTTGAACTTGGAATTATTTTAAACTATGGAATTTGCATCATTTCTTGAGCTTGAAATTTTTAATAAATTCCATGTTTATTCTGTACTCTAATGTTCTGTGCTGTGCACAACACTTTCTATTATAAAGAAGATAATACATTTTCAATAGAATGCACTGTGCCGCGCACAGCACTATCTATATAAAATACATTGTATGGAAAGTGTTATGAACCACTCAAAACATAATACCAAATAAACATGGAATTTATTAAAAATTTCAAGCACAAGAAATTATGCAATTTCCATAATTGAAAATAATTCCAAGTTCAAATAATAGCCTATTTTTAAATAATGCCAAATAAAAGATATTTGAAATTTTTGTTGTTGTCAGTGGCAACATTATATAGCACAAAATTGCAGTGGTTGAGTTTTTTTTCTCTAAGGGATGTTCCATTAATACATACATGGTACCCAGGAATGTTTTCCCAATTTTGAGTGGGTGTGATTTTTTTTTGATTTTTTTTTTTTTCATCTTAAAAATGTATACAGATCATGAAAATTGCATGTTTAGGATGTTAAGTTCCATGTATGTTTTAATATAACAGCCTTTTAAAATGACTTTTAGTCGTTATGTAGTCAGCATTTGATGATTTTTCGAATAATTTTTAATTTACTTGTGTTCTTGTGAAATCATCTGTTAAGTGTTGCCTTTTTTCATACCATCACATCAGCTATTTAACCAGTATAGAACTGAGAAATTACAAACTATAAGCCATATATAAGTTGAATTTAAAGAAAGAAAAAAACAGTCATCGAAAGTAAAAAAGTCTTAAAATAAAAGAAAGATTTTTAATGCAAATTGATCAACAAATTATAAAGGCAATGTAAATATTGCAATTGACAAAAATGCATACAGTGGATTCACTTATTTTTGTTAATACCAATTTTAGTGGATTTTTGAATTATTTTTGGGGTTTTTGGAAAGGCAGCTTTTATACTGAGTTCACACATAATTTGAATTCGATTCGCATTAACTAATTCGAATTAGTTTAATTCGCATTCGAAACGTTTTACTTCCTAACGTCAATTCTAATTCGAATTGCAATGCGCGTCAAATTCGATTTACTGTCCAAGCGACGTTAAATTTTAATTTGTATTAATAAAAGCGTATTTCTGATGCGAATTGGATAATTCGAATTAAAAAAATAGAGTGTGGGTAACGTAACGGTACCCAAATTGCACCGAGTACCCAAATTGCACCTATTTAGCAAAACTAGCAGCGAAAATCTTACAAGATTTTCTAGAGACTAAGCAATTTGTTTTTTTATGATTTGACACTAAGCACATCTTTCAACATAGGTAAAACTATTTAGATATGCACAAAACGTTCACAGTATCTATCAACAGATGAAGTATTTACTGAAAAAGCAAAATGTACTGAAACGTCGCCATGCGACGTCATCAAAACGTCATCTTTTTAAAATGAGCAAATACAATATGTTACAAGTATCAATTTAAAAAATAATGAAGAGTAAGCATGGACTAATATCCAATTGTTCAAAATATTTAAAGAAATTAAACATAAGCTCTGTTATTAGACTTTTGACTATGTGAATTTAAGCATGGAAGCAATTTGGGTACTCCTAATTTCAGAATCATTGATGGTTTGGAGGTCAGTTTAGACCAATTTTTCTATGATTCCATATGGAATAAAAATCAAATTGGTGTACCTTTATAATAAAGAAGGATAGGGCTACAAAATAAACACAGAATGGACATTTTTGTCTTCATCATAAAAAAACGTAGATGAAAAAACTGTCAAAATAGGTGCAATTTGGGTACCGTCACGTTATGTGATTAGTGAATTTGATTCGTATTCAATTCACATTTAATTCGAATTCAATTCAAATTAAATATACGTGTGAACGAGGCAAAAAATTGATAGAAAATTTCTTTTTTATGGAACATTTGAATACCTGGTTAACCTCAATCCAGGATAACATAAAAAATTTGTATTTTTTTAATAGAAATGAATCCACGGTATATTGAGTAATGTTAAAAAAAAATTCCATGCTATGAAAACTTTTTGATATTAAATGTTTAGTTGATCTATTTGTATACAGTTATTTTCAATGACTTAAAAAAATCAAGTTGCTTAGGGCTGTATCACAATTAAATGCATTGGAGGTATGGAAGGCACTTTTTTTTTACCAAATCTACCCATAACTTAAAATTTCATTTTACAAAATTGTAAGAAAAATGCAGTCACCAACAATTAATTGATTTGAGTGCCTCCCATTCCCACCAACCACAATCAGTTTTGGAACAGCCCTAAACAAAATTGTAGCTGCATAATTAATATTGTTTTTCATGATGAATCACTTTTCTAGGTCAACTTGGACATAAAGTAGATTTAAGAGCAAACAATGAACTAGAATCTAACTGAGTACCTATGGACAACTGACTTCAAAACCTTTGATCTTTGTGACAATAAGGAACAAGAAGTCTGAGAAAACATTTTTTTTTTTTATTTCATTGAAGGGACGAAAAATATTTTTAATTTTTCCATTGACCTGTATCATTGACATGGCAGTGGCTTGATTTAAACAGCCCAGTGTGGTCATCTGACAGACAACAAATATGTGACAATTAGGACAGATTCTGAATTCTTAGATCATGGTTAAACTGTATAGCCATCATATAGATTGTTTTCTGAATACTAAATTTGATTCCTGTATTAACAGTTTTAACTTTTGGTGTCTCTCCCAGAGGGCTAAAATGTCATGGCTCAATGAAGATCAAAGAGGAGTTGTGATCTTTTAAAAGTAAATTTTTATGTTCTGAGTTTTAACATTGCAATTATCGTTTATATTCATAGATATTAAGAAGAAGAAAAAAAGAATCAGAAATTTTTAATGCATTGCAGTTCAAAATTATTCCAATATTTGATTGAATTTTCCCTTACTCAAGCTGCAGGAAAGATTTTTTTTCCTTTCTTAATGGACCAATTGAATCTGGGATTGGAATCGTATGGTTATTTTTTTCAGCAAACACTCCATAGTAGGATCTATGACTTTGATAGAGACAGCACTTCTGGATTCAGATGTGTAGAATTAATCATATCTGAAAATGAATTGTTGTAAAAAGGACCTAGACAGGACATTGGACTTCATATCTTGAAATTGTCAGACTATCATGATACATTTTTTGATACTTTATTGGACCAAAACTGTTTGTGAATCATTTTCATCAATTCATAAGGAAGATGACTGGTTCTTTGTTATTTTATAAGCAATTTTCAGTTTGATTTTTAATATTTTAACATTTGTAAACATGCTTGAACTGTTATATTGCAAAAATCCATGTTCTGTAAAATATAACTGTTTAGTATTGCTAACAGAAAAAAACACCATATCTTTCTTATCGATTGCTCCTTCAAGACAGGCAAACAGTCATCTTTCTTTAGGTGGAATAACTCTTGACAGAGTTTTGTCAAAAATGAAACAGATAATTATTTTGCTGACATTATAGACTAACTTACGATTGACAGACTTGAGACAAATATCTATTATTGTTTTATTATCTTCAGGTTTGGGTGTATGCTGCGGCACAGACCTTCAATTCTCTGGGAATAGCGTTCGGTGGTATTATTACTATGTCAAGTTATAATAAATTCAACAATAATATCTTGAAGTAAGTCTGGGTTGACTTTGTGCCCGGATTGTCATGTTTGTCATAAAATTCATGTCATTTAATAAACCTTTGTTATACCACTGATCCAAATTATACTGCAATCCCTGTTTTATGTCATGTTAAAAAATATTTTTTCTGTCAAGATATCCATAATGAGGTATTCAATTAAATTTTAAAAATAGCTTTGAAAATACACAAAAAAATTGTAACCGTATGAATATTCCTGGATACATATTTAAATATAAGCTTATTCTAAGCAGAAAATACATAATTTGTGAATTGAAAAATTATATTGATTAGGATTTTTTGCATGTGGAATATTAGCATCTTTTGTTTGTAAAAAAAAAATAACAAATTTATGTTTTCATTTTATCTGAAAAGTTTTAAGCATTGCAGTATAAAGAAAAAAATCATACATTGCCATGGATATACATTTTATTTGTGCTTAGCATAAAGCAGGATAGTAATGATCAGAAGGTGTTACTGTTCTACCTGTTTCTGTATCTTGCCCAAATAAATTTGGTATTATAAGGCAAGTTATGGTTACCCTTGTATTATTTGTCTGACACTTACTTTCCTGATTTTTGTGAACAGATGCTAACATCTATTGTTCCATAGTCAGAGACTGGATAAAAAAATTTCAGTTGATCCCCATTGTTTCCTCAGCAATTTTCTTTTTAACAGTTTTTTAATTAAACTTTGCTGCCAGAAAGAACTGATAGAAAAATCATGTCTCCTTCCTCTTCTTTCCTTTTCACAGTCCCATTGTCTTTCCTGCCCCCTATCCCTAGTCTTACACTATACTTTTGCTTCTTTTGTAACTTCTATCATCTCTCTTCACCCACTCTTTTTTTTTTTACCATTTGTTATAATTTTTAATGAAACCTTCATAGAAGTTTTTGTTATTTTAAATTCCATTGTGTAATTCTTCCTTCATATTCAGTGTATTTCTTTTTTTGTGTGTCAGTCACTGTCTGTTAATAAAGATCCTCTGTTAAATTAAATGTAATTTTTCTTTATTTTCTAGGGTTGATATTGTACTTCAACTTCATAGTAGGCTTCATTCTCCAGCAGGGCCCTGTTAGTTATTTAGTAAAGAGTGAACATCAGGGGTCTTGGTCGTAAAACTTTTCTTAGTACTCAAAATTTTCATCATAGCCAGGCCTGTTTTGGGAGCATTTTGACCACTTTTGCATAGATTTGAATAGTTTAAAAAAAATGCTGGTTCAAAGAATTTATTTTACTTCAGGTTTGGTTACAGATTCTTCTTTACATTACTCCTCAAAGAATGAATATTAAAGTCAGAATGATATAGAACAGCTAAAATAAAAATTAAGTTGCTTTATGGTTGACATTTATGCTTTTTGGCAGTTATATATAGCATTTCTGTAAAAAAAATAAAGATTAAAAATTCAGTTGTGTAAGTAGTCAAGAAGAAAATTAAAGAGCCTTTGTCATTTGTGTGAGGGATGAAAGAACTTTTTTTAATAATTGCATGTTTTGGAGCATATAAATTCAAATTGGAGATTATATAA
This sequence comes from Mytilus galloprovincialis, assembly GCA_037788925.1. NCBI lineage: Eukaryota > Metazoa > Mollusca > Bivalvia > Mytilida > Mytilidae > Mytilus > Mytilus galloprovincialis. Next base: position 54,056,193 of record CM075332.1, read on the forward strand.
CTATAAATTTCTTATCGATAAAAAACAAACAAAATTTCACGTTTTGTGTAGGTAGATAGACAATTCAATTGCACTTTTTGATCTCTGTAAAAAAAAATTGTCCGCCTACATGTGCTTTAAATTAAAACTAGACTTGAACATTATAAAGAAGAAGTTATGACTTTTTATAAATTTTAAATAACCAATGAATATGGATAGCACAAAATTCATTACATTTAAAAAAAATCCCCCAAAAAGATTATTCAACTCAAAATCAAAATCATGGACAAAGACATGATCATCAAGAAAGATAAGGTTTTTTTTTGGTGAAGAGATGCGGGACCGTTGATCGAATAAGATTATTAAAAGAATAAACTAATTCTATCTTGACAGTCAATTTTCACAAGTGCGATAAGGTATGCTTTTAAACTGTAAGTGCATAACTGAGTTTTACTGTCCATGAACATGTGGGAGTTAAATTTTTGTTCACTGAAGCAAAGTTATAAAATTCGGTGAAGGTTGTTTTTTTTTTTTTTTTTTTTTTTAATTTGATAGAATTATTTAAGTCTTTTGTAAGCCTTATGCCATTTGAGCAATGTTTAATGTTTTTACACAATTAATATGTAATATATATTATTCAAGTGGGAAATTAAAAGCTAAAATTATTAACAGTTCTTACGCTTTGAAGTGCATTAAGTTTAAAAATGTCACGAAAAAGAATGTATAGACTTATCAATAATGTAGTCGTATTGCTTGTGACTAACTATGTGGGAGGCTAGACGAAGATTTGTTACTTATCAGACCTTGCAATTAAATTGGTTAGTTTTAACATAAGGACTTATGTACTTAGACACATAACAAATTTAAATTTTATGCCGCTGTGACGAAATGTAGGCGGCATTTGTTAAGTACACTTGTCAGTCTGTCCCACGTATGGAACATGGTGTCTCTTGGAATCTTTAGAACATCACAAAAAGTAGTTCTCTTTTCATGCATTCATTTTTTGGCATCATCTTTGTCTAGTCACACTATTCATCTCAGTTATGCCAGCTAGCACACAATCAGTGATGTCTAGCCCTGTCAGTGATGCTCCTGTGACTTGAACGTTCTATTTATCCTTATTGACTTTTCGGTGTTTAAGAAGAAGTAGTAAGACCTGCTGTAATAGTAATATACATGCATCTTTGTTTTAAGCAGAATATTAGGCAATACTGAAAAGGTCCTGTCCATGACCTACCGGGTTTGACTATTTACCGGGTTTGTTGTCACAGGGGTAACACGACGGGTGCCGCAGGTGGAGCGGGGTCTGCTTGCCCTTCCGGAGCACCTGAGATCACCCCTAGTTTTTTTGGTAGGGTTCATGTTGTTTATTCTTCGGTTTTCGGTGTTGTGTCATGTGTGCTGTTGTTTGTTTGTCTTTTTCATTTTTAGCCATGGCGTCAGTTTGTTTTAGATTTGTGAGTTTGACTGTCCCTTTGGTATCTTTCGTCCCTTTTTTAGTATTGTTTCTGTAGATTTCACAAATTTCATTTGATAGAATATGAGACTCTTGGTGATAAAGGATTTTTTGGAAGAATTACTCACAATGGACTTTTATCATGCATGATTATAAGCAGTCATATGAGGGTCTTTACTTTTTCTATGCTGTGTTTTGTGGGTTGTTTGTCTTTCCTGAAGTTTGTTGCTCTTGACCTATTTCAATGGTTCAGACATTGTTGATGTGTATTGGATGGCAGTAATTACTATTTGTAAAAGCCTTTTGAATATTTCAGATATAAGAAGTGCATTATAAACCAAATTTTGTAGATAGATATGATATATAGTGTGTTGCTATTGACCTATTTTTGATGGTTCAGTGACTTACCTTTAAGCCAACATTAAGTTCTCTTGATAAGCCATGCTATTTTCTGTTACCATGAGTAGTACTCGTAAAATATATGGGGTCTATAGAATAACTGTAAGCTGTACACTTTCAAATTAAAGGGTTACCTGACCTTAACCATGTTTTATTAATGGTGTAAACAAAAATTATAGCTTAGGTCAGTTTGTCAAGTACTGCATTAGGTCTACTATGTTTTTAATTTTGAATAATAATCTGTCTTTTCAATGTGGTTCACCTTGACAAAAATTTCTTGAATCATTGATTTATACCAAGTATGGTAAACAGAATAGTTCTTACTTTAACTATTGGTACTTGATTTTGATAGTATTTTGTTAATTTCAGAAGGGGAGTAGGAGGGGTTTCTGGTTATAGGCATGGTCTGTTATGTGTTTGTAATGCCACTTCGTTATGTTGAATAATGTAATTTGACTGTTGTGTCAATGAGTTTCATCATTTTTCTCTTCAAAAGAATATGCAACTACTGGTATCAAATTTATAAAATTCCTGCTTTTATTGTTAAAGAAAATAAAACCATGCGAATAGGTTCAGCTTTTGAAATTTGGGAAATTTAACCTTCAATAAAACATAAACCACTTTATAGTATATGATTTTAAAATCTATGTTTTTTTTAAAGAGATTTATGCATGATTTTACAAATAAATAATTATATAAAATGCATTGTCAGTTTTTTGTTTTGATTCTTTTCAGGGACGTGTTGACTATAGCAGCGGTTGATGCTGTGACTTGTATTTTGGCCGGATTTGCCATTTTTGCCACATTGGGATTCCTGGCCCATAATCAGGGTAAAGAAGTAGAAGATGTTATCAGCCAAGGCAAGTGTTATAGAACACAGGGTTATTTATTATACATCAGTTTTCATTTTCTTTATAAAATAAGTACACATTATTTTTCAAATTTTTCAGATTGCAAGCATTGAACTTTTTGACAGATCAATAGTTTCTGTGGAATACAGTAAATTCAGAAATTATTACGATGTTTTTATTATTGCTAAAAGTGTGACAGGGTTATAACTGCAATAATATAAACTTGCATTTTGAATCTTTTAATATGAATTGAACAGGAATTTTCAAAATATCGCAAAAATTAAAATTGCATTTTAGTCTAAAATGACAAAATTGCAATAATAGATTCACGCAATAATTTCTGAATTTACAGAAGTAAGTTTATGGTCAGTTCGATTGCAACTTTGCCTTTGGCTACGCCTCAGGTCAATAGTTGCACCTCGGGGGATAATAAAATTACTATTCCACTCATACCCAGTCAATAAGTATAAACTGTTGCATTTGATTCCAGTCATCCTATTCTGTATAAATATATATGATATTTTTAAAAAAGAGACAACTCTGTGGAAATTTTTCCAGGTTAGATCTACATTAGTTGCCACAAAAAACATGAAAAAAATAACAATCATGAAATTTTATTTGTTAAAGATAGGGTTTCTATTATTAGTGACATATATTTTGTATTAATAAACACTTTATTTTTGAGAATTTGCAGATCATTGAAGACACACTTTTAAATCAAAATATATTATTTACAGGTCCTGGATTGGTCTTTATCATATACCCAGAGGCCTTCAGTACCATGCCAGGATCACCTGTGTTTGCTTTTGCTTTCTTCTTCATGCTGATTTTACTAGGAATTGACAGCCAGGTAAGGAGATGTAATTGCATATTTTGCTGGCTCATTTAAGTTTACTACTTATTTTTATTCATTGGTAACATATCATAGTATTTAACGACTTTTTATATGTTTTCTGTTGATTTAAACAGATTATTTTGATTGTTCAACAATTTAAACCTTTGGGGAACAATTCGATATTTGAGATTAATAGTATATTATTATTATTTATGTTAACAAAAGTCTTTAATTTTCCATGTTTAATTTTCTCTAAAATAAAATATCAGATATAACCAAGATGGTTAATATTTATTGACAAATTAAACTTCAACCAAACAAATATCAGCCAAACCAAAACTGAAGTCATGACCCTAAACATCAATAACCCAACTCCTATCCTAGTAGATGGAAAAGATCTCCCCATCACAGAAACATTTACATACCTAGGAAGTACAATAAGAAACGATGGAGGTGCAGGAAATGACATCATGAATAGATTGAACAAAGCTAGGAATATATTTAGATCACTTAACAATGTATGGAAATCATCACAGTACAGTAAGAAGACCAAACTAAAACTGTACCAGAGTTGTGTACTATCTACTCTGTTATACGGATCAGAATGCTGGAGGATGACAGAAGTCGATCTTAACAAACTGTCAGTTTTCCATACCAAAAGCTTAAGGAGAATCCGGTGTATTTTCTGGCCAAACAAAATATCTAATGAAATCATCTAAACCAGTGTCAGCAAGATAGCATGGGTACAATATTAGTGAGAAGGCGTTGGAAATGGATTGGGCATGTGATTAGAATAGATAGTAATTCCATCACTAGAACAGCATTACATTGGACTCCAGAAGGAAGGCGTAAGCGAGGAAGACCGAAAAACACCTGGAGACGTACTGTAGAAGGAGAACTGAAGACCATGAACAAAACAATGGGAACAGTGGAAAAGATGGCCAAAGACAGACAGAAATAGAGAACTTTTGTTGCTGCCCAGGCCATTCATTAGGAGGCGGTACCTGGTACTTTTACCCTCCTATGCTACTGATAAGTACCGCCTGAATTCAGGAATTTTTATATAAGATGTTCATTGAATACATTGAAAAGTACCACCTACAAATAGGAATGTCAACGTGAAAGATAATGAAACCCCTGTGCTGCCCTACATGCCGATGGCATACTGGGCAGAAAGTAAACAAATATCTCATGTAAACACTATAGTTCCTTAAATATTTTATAAATTCTTTTGTAGTTTTGTTCAACAGAAGTGATAGTAACAACAATTTATGACCATTTTGGATATTATGTGAAGAAATATCTGAAGCGTAAAGAATTCCTAGTCATCATTGTCTGTTCTGTATCATTCCTTTGTGGACTACCTAATGTAACTCAGGTAATGCAGGATCTTTGATATTCATTTGGTTATTCATGCAAAAAGACTGTTATGTGACTGGCTTGATTTTGAGATTTTTCATTACTTTTATGTACAAAACATACATCCTACTTATATGAAAATTTCAAGAAATATATCAATGAAATATATACTCAGATACTCTATTTACCAAGTGATTTGTATTTTTATAATCAATCAAAATTACATAAATTATGCATATAATATGTCCTAAAAATATCAATTATGCCATTTTTAGGTATTATTTAAAATTAGAGTTATCTTCCTTTGTACAAAGTTGTAGTTGAAACAACTTCTTATGTATCTCCTATTTATAGTGCTAACTTCATTTCAAATGTTTGATTTTCAGTTTCCACTACACTGTTATCGTAGTGATTTTATTTAAAATGTTTGATTCTTTTGTCTTGAAATTCATGTTGATTTGTTCCAAGACAACTCAGTGGACGATTTGCCTTCTTCTGGTTAATTTTTTTGCATCTTAAAATCTGCACTATTGAAACTTTCATATATTTGGATGAAAATATTATAGACTGAAAACTGATTGCATTTACAATAATGTTTGAGAATATGAATATTTTATCATTATGAAATAATATTATCAAGCTTCCATCTGACTTTTTTTTTCATACATATACTGGCTCAAATCATTTATAATAAATAATACTGTAAATTCAGAAATTATTGCGTGCATTTATTATTGCGATTTTGTCATTTTAAACTTGGATGCGATTTTAATTTTTACGATTTTTAGAAAAGTCATGCTTAATTCAGGTAAAATATTACAAAATGCGAGTTTTAATTATTGCGTTTACAACTCTGTCGCATTATTCGCAATAATAAAAACCTCACAATAATTTCTGAATTTACAGTATAAGGATTCCACAACTGTTACACAATAATATCACAAATGTAATTAGCAACAGAAGACAATACTTAACAAACTTTATAATTCAGTCCCTTGAAAGCACTTTTCTAAATATACCTTCTTCCTGAACACGTAAAATTCATAAATGTGAAACCCATTGATTTTTTAGACCAGAAAAAGGGGGGAACGTAATGACCAAAGTATATAAATTAGAAGAGTGAAATTCAGCCTTGTTTTACAAAATTTAAATATGATTGTTCAAAGTAATTCTGCGGTCAGAAAAAGAGTTTTGTTTAACCTCACAACCTTCTTTTAGGATCTTCTTATACTGCCATGAAGAAGAACACTACATTTGCATATTGCACATACATTTTGTTGTTGATATATATATTCTGGTATTCTAAGGTCTAAATGAATCTACATGAAAATAGTTGTATATAGAAATTGTTAGGGGAAAAGGAATTCCCCAAAAATACACAATACCATGGTAAATTCATCAAAGGATGTCCGTAAAAAATGCCAAAATTAACCGTTAGACCTCATTAAGGATGTTTGCTCCTCTTGTTCTTGATTTTTTGCCAGATATTCGGAATCCTCTGGTTTTATCTATATATTCCAATTAAAAAATTTTGCCCGCTAACCCCTACTTTTCTTTTCATAATTTTATTACATATAGTTTAAACAGCCATATTTAAAAATCATATAAAATCCTTGTTATTTTTTCAATGTTTTTGAAAGGAAAAAGGTGTCAATGTTAAATGTATGAAAAATTAGAGAGAATCATTTCCCGCCAAATTTTCAACAGCTTATATCTCGAAAACAAGCACACAGACCCTTTATTTTTTTCTGCTTTTTTAGTTTCTTTTTTTACATGCTATCATTTTATAAAAGTCTTTTAAAAAGCTTGTTATTTTGAAATGGAGTAGCGAACATCCTTAACCTCTGAAACAAATGGAAAAATCTGTGATAATCATGACTTGGTCTAGGAATTTTGTAGAGTAAATGGTGGATTAAACCTAATTTCATTGCAAAGTGATGTGATGTTATCTGTAATTAAACAATTAAATGCCTTGGACAATATGTTTTGTTAACAGAATTTGTCTATTTACAGGGAGGTATCTATTTCTTCTCATTGATAGACCATTACGCTGCCGCTGTGTCGTTGATGTATCTGGCTTTCTTTGAAGTTATAGCTATTACTTGGTTCTATGGTAAGTATACAGACTTTTTATACTTTCTCTGGTAATTGATTAAGCTCGGCTGGCTTAAGTGTTTAATGTCATTGGTTTGATCCCTAGCTGTGTAAAAACCACAGATTTATGAATTAAATATTTACTGTTAAATGTATAATTTATTTTTAAAAAAGTTATGCAAGAACTACAGAATTTATTTTGATTGGCATAACAAGATATGATTATCATATATTACCAGGGGAAACAAATCTCTATTATTATAATATTAATATAAGTTAAAGCAAACAATTCTTGTTAACTCTTCAGAATTAGGGGTATATGTGCATTTCATGAATGTTATTAATTATTTAGGAGCTAGACGTCTTGCTAGAAATGTAGAAGAAATGAATGGCAAACAACCAAATATTTTCTTCATTGTATGTTGGTACTTCATCTCACCTATCTTTATATTTGTAAGTATACTGACAGCCATTTATATATTTGTCGAGAGTATAATTTTCTTCGATTGAGGAAAAATTGTATTTTTGTTGAAAATTCATTTCAAAGACTGCATACATGTCTATAGAACTGTTTTTATTTTGTTCAACATTTATATTGATGATTCAACTTTACTTAAAATCCACAAAAAATGATATACTACAAAAGCTGATGAGTTGACACTTTTCCCAAAAAATGGTATCAGTAGTTCAATATGTTATAAATTTATTTTACAAGGTAATGTTACCAGAAATCTGAGTCTTTTGGAATATATACAAGTTGATTTATATATTTGATGCTCATATTACTAATTTTATATTTGCTAGGGTATATGGTTGTTCAGTATGATCCAGTACCAACCTTTTAAGATGGACGGGTACGAGTATCCTCCCTGGGCTGCTGCACTTGGGTGGTCTTTAGCTATCATGTCTATCATATGTGTACCTGCTGGTATGGTGCACTCCATCTATTATGCTAAAGGAGACACCTTATTGGCGGTATGTCAAGTTTAAAACAAAATAGAACTATACAGTGCAAGAATGTTTATGCCCCAGGACGTATGAAAAATAAAATCTATAGAAAATATCATTAACAGGAATTAACTTTGTGTGGTTATTTAAATGTATTGAAATTCAAATGCTTCTTTAGAAACAATATTTTAACATACCAAACTCAATTTTTTCTTGTGAAGGCAGTACACCAAACCAAAATAGTCAACATACGAAAACAACATATCAAAACCAAAATGGCGTCCCTCCTCTCCAACTTACAACAACAAATTAAATTATGCTTTTGAGCACCCAACTGGTCTTGCAACGGCTCACCAGCCAGTTAAGGTATTAAATAAAACACTGGTTTCCTTTATTTGTTTTGTTGGGTTGATGACTCATTGATGTGAAGCCCATGTCTCTATTTATTCATATAAAAAGTCTAATCCAGCATAGAATTTAACTAACTTGTACCATACTAGATATTCTTTTTCTGATTTTCATTATTGACTTTTTACAGAAGTTGAAAAGCTCGTTGAAATCAACTTTACCAGACGACAGCGATGGACAATACCCACCACTACATTCAAATGGAGATGTTCCCGTACAGAATGGTGTTACTGACAAGTACACATATAAAGGGGATGTAGATGGCATGGAGAAACATGATATAAATACTCCTATATGATTGTGCAGAGTATTGTTTGACCTACTGGCTAAGGTCATGTGTATTTAAAATTCATATGACAATTTTTTGACAGAGATTTATTCTATACATGTAGTAGGAATTTAAAAAAAGAGAACTGCCTTTAAACTATACATATTGTAGGCAAGAAAAAAGATTGTATTTAGAAATCATTTAACTTTTTTTATAAATTTTATTCTAAGTAGAAATTTGAAAAGAGAACTTATTTAAGAATGTATACATTTTTGAAGCTGTGAGGAAAAATAAGGATTTTCCAGAAGTTTTTCAAGCAGGCAAGTGTTTAAAGGTCTTGAAATTATTTTACAATTTACATAATCAGACATTTATTTCATTATGGGCTATTGTTTAAATTGGATTTAACATAAGATTTCTGTAGTAAATTTTGTAGCTTTTGAGATATCATGATGCCCAACCTTTGTTTATCAAAATACCCATGGAGTCTCCTATTTTCTCTCATAAACCAATTTTGGGGATTTTAACCTAAATTTTAAACTTTATTTCTATTTTTAGAAACAAGACTATAATATCATTTCATATTTCGTTAGATTTAATCTTTATTCAGATAATTTTCATTGGTTGCTTTAAACCATTTGTAATTTTGAAAAAATCAAGTAAAACTATTGGTCACTGCTGGTCAGTAGCATTTTGTAATTTTAATCATAACTGTCTTTGTTTATGAAGAAACTACTGGACAGTACAGAATTCATATTTCGGTGTGAGCCAAGGCTACGTGTTAAAGACTGTACCTTGACCTATAACGGTTTACTTTTATAAATTGTTATTTGGATGGAGAGTTGTCTCATGGTACTCATACCTCATTTTCCTATATTTATTAGCTAGTTAATGTTTATTTGCTTTTGTATGTATAACCATCTATCATGTGAAAAAAGAAAAACAAGAGTTTAAATGAAAATATGATTAATTATGTGCAAGTGCAAATTTTTTATATTATAATTAGAATATTTAAAAAAGGGCAGACAAGGTGTGCAAAATTAAGCATGTTTTTATCAGCTTTGATATCCTGAAGTTTCGGCATTGGAGGTTTCTTCTACACAGCCATTACTTTTGTAATTGTCATATATAATGTATTTTATGGCAGGTTTGCATACAGTAGACATTCTATAAGTTAGGGCAATCTTAGCCTTTGTGAACCATATATTTTCTATGTATATGTTGAAAATTATAAGTTATTTAATTTTTATAGGGTCAAGTGTTATTTTTAGATGGGGTCAAATCTCTATGTAGATGTCTTTAAAGACAGGTGCCACTGTATATTTTAGATAATGGCTGTTCCTGGACCTGTTTTGATATAGAGACTTTAATTATATAAAAAGTTAAGATTATTTTAATTTTATGTTAGATTTTGAATATTTATTTAGATCTGAATTGTTCAATAGGTTATCTCAGATAGTACTAAAAATTTTTTGTGTTTTTGAAATGTTATATTCTACAAAGCATAATGTAGTGATTTTTGTTTTGTTTTTCCCAAATATCTGTTTGTATGTGAACAGAAGAATTCACTTGGTCAGTTCTACAATTGATTTTTTTTTTGTAAATATATTGAGTAGGAATAATTTTTATACATTTATTAGGGCGAAAAATTACCCATTTTTAAAGAAAAATATATCAAGTCAATATTTTTAACTTGATCATATCAAGTTATAAAAGTTATTTCTACATGGTAATATCAAGTCAAAAAGTGATATTTCCTACATAATCATATCAAGTTATGAATATGATTTTCTACATGGAGATATCAAGTTATAAATTAAATATTATTTTCTACATAAATATATCAAGTCATAAATGTTTTATTGTACATGGTGATGTCAAGTCAAAAATGCTTTTTCAATGGAGATTTCAAGTCGAAAATGTTATATTCTACACAGAATATTATTGGGACATTGTGATATCAAGTCTTAAATGTTTTATTATCCATGGAGATATCAAGTCAAAATTTTTATTTCCTACATGAATATAAGTCATCAGTGTTATTTCATACATTGTGATATCAAGTCATAAATATTATTTTCTGCATGATAATATCAAGTCATAAATGTCATGATTTAGCATCTTATAAATATGACTCTTTATATCATTCTAGTACAAAGCAGGCTTCATATTCTTGTCAAATTAACATGTTTTCATCTTGAAATGCATGTAATATTTGCCACTGGATGTTGAAGCATCAAAAATCATCATAATTCTATTATCATTAAGCAGTAAGAGGAAAAGGTGTTTTGATCACTTTGTTTTTTTTCACAGGAAGGTAACATGTCTCATATTTTGAATCATTGCTTTGGTAATTCTAAAATTATTTTTTTCAACTTTTTATGAGAAATTACCTTCAATATCCAAGAAAATAAGTAGTCCACAAACAAATTTTAATCTGCAATACAACTTCCATAGTATTATTGTGTTACTTTTATATTTCTATTTTACTTTCAAGGGTAAAACAGTGATATTTTTTTGTTGTTCTTCATTGTACTAAGTATAGATTAGCCCCTGGCAATACATGTGATATTGTGATCTGCAAGTTTCATTTTATATATAGCATTATGTTTGTCAGCTTATGTGCAAATTTATTTATAAGGGAAGAAATTTGAAAGTTCCATGTAATTTAGTGAAAAAAATACGATTAGACTTTACATTTCTGCAAAAACTTAATGTATTGAGTTGGAAAACTTCAGTTTAAAGTTTAGCTGTTCATTCTTTTAAAAAAACATTCAAGGAACCAGTTTCCCATTTAAGGGGTTTTGCTTGTAAAAAACATATTTGTCATCTTTTGTTTTACAAATTGATGGTTATAGTGTAGATTCAGTATTATTAGTGGGATACCAATTTTTGTGAGTTTCATGTGAAGAGGTGAACCACGACAATTAAAATGTTCAACAAATTGCACATTTTCTATAGGCTGTGTATGCAGTGATTGGAAATGCACAAAAACGAAAGTTTTCCTCAATCCAATGAAATTAATACACACGAAAATAAATGAATTCACAGTACATGTAGTATCAGATTAACATTTTGATATGTAATTAATTCATTTCACTAATATCACTTTGCATGTTTTTATATAAATTATAAATTTTATATTAAATAACCAGGGTTGATCCTTCAAAATAATATAAAACTTTGGCAGCTTAAGTTAAATTAAAAGACCACTTCATAGTAATTATTGTAATAAATGTATAAATTATTTAAAGTGTTTGTTGTCATTTTGTTTTACATCAGTTTGAATAGAAGCCTCTTTTGGAGTTATAAATTTGCCTTAAATTTCCTGTGAGATTTACATTGGCAATGTGAACCAGAGGCTCAACTGAGCCAGTATCCCTCATCTGAGCCTTACCTGTTCTCGATTATGTTAAGTTGTAGCGTATAAGTTATTTTTATCCATCCCCCCCCCCCCCCCCTTTACAAATGAAGCATCACTTTTACCGTTCTTCGCTTATGTCCCTTTGTCCCTTTATAACTTTAAATGATATGCAAAAAGGGGGGGCATCATCTGTGTCCCATGGACACATTCCCCATTTATTTTAATCTGCTGTGACGCTACTTAAAATTTGTCTATATAAAAATAAGGAGATGTATGTGGTAATAATTGCCAATGATACCAACAAAGTTCAAAAGAAGTGGATGTAAGCAATTTAAGGCAACAATAGAGCCTTCAACAATGAGAAAAACTCTTACTGTATTGTTGGCTATAAAAAGACATGACATAAAAATATGAATAAATTTAAATTAAAAAAAGTAATGACCTAAATTTTTTCTGAAAAACAAATACAATGTATGACGGACATGAACCAAGGACAACCACTGAACTATACTTTGACATAAAGAATGTGGTGGGGTAGAACTGATTTGAGTGCTGAACTATCCCCCTAACCTGGGACAGCGGTGTAACAGCACAACATAAGAACAAACTATAAAATTCAGTGAACAAGACTTCACACATCGAACAAAAACACAGACAAGGACAGGGCAGGATATATATCTATCCCTCATCCCTAATAACAGAAATGATGCAAAGGGCAGATCTGAGTTCTCACAGATACTGACAGCGATTCAATACAAAGTAATAAAAATCATGTATCTAAGACTAAGACTATAGTTTTAAATTTCACCAATGCAGATCCAGACACTGCATTGGTCTTGTTGAGATAAGAGTTAAAAGCTACACTAACAAGAATTAGAATCAACATTTCAAGGGCAATACTAGAAACTGGATATACAGTTTGAAATTTTCAGAGTAAATTTTATCATTTTTGTAGTTGTCACTTCAAGCCTAGCTTCTTAAATATTCAAAATAACAACAAAATAAAATTGAGACTGGAAATGGGGAATGTGCCAAAGAGACAACAACCCGACCATAGAGCAGACAACAGCAGAAGGTTGCCAACAGGTCTTCAATGTAAACCTGATTTTAAAAATTGGAAAAATAAATGATATTTAATCATTTCTATTAAAACAGGTTCACAGATTTTTCTGAAATTTTCAGGGTAGATAGAACTTGTGTTGATTATTTTTAACCTTATATTCAACATAACTACCCAAAATTTGCAAAATCAGTCAAAATAGATAGTTCAGGGGTGGTAACTCTAAAATTATTCTGAGACCTCAGACACTTTCTTTATTTGTTAACCTAGCTCCTTTCATTTTAAAGTTGACATTCAAAAAATGGTATTCTAGTAAAACTTTCATTTCAAGGACAATAACTACTTGTAAGCTACTCAGATTTTTCTAAAATTGTCATAATAGTTAGAACTGGTCATGTTAATAATTTTTGCAATTTTCACATAAAACCTGTCTTCTATAGTTTAAAAAAAAAATAGCCAAGAGCTGCTGAAAATGTTCAAAATCAACAGAAGCAATAACCAGAACCAGTAAACAGATTTTCTAAAATTGTCATGGTATGTAGAGCTTGCTGTACTGATAATTTTACCCTTATCATAATTATGTTCTATTTTTAGCCAAGTTTGATACTCTAAGGATGACTCATGAATTCTATTCTCATCTACAGTGTTGGAGGGTATCCTTTGTTGAATATGCACATAGACCAATGTTGTCGACACAGGCTCTTTAGGGTGTCTAATTTCCATTTTTTCACAGTTTTTACACGACCGCAAAAATTGAAAATTTTTTGGTCGTATATTGGTATCATGTTGGCGTCGTCGTCGTCGTCCGAATACTTATAGTTTTCGCACTCTAACTTGAGTAAAAGTGAATAGAAATCTATGAAATTTTAACACAACATTTATGACCCCAAAAGGAAGTTTGGGATTGATTTTGGGAGTTTTGGTTCCAACAGTTTAGGAATTAGGGGCCAAAACAGGGCCCAACTAAGCATTATTCTTGGTTTTCGCACAATAACTTTAGTATAAGTAAATAGAAATCAATGAAATTTAAACACAAGGTTTATGACCACAAAAGGAAGGTTGGGATTTTGGGAGTTGAGGTCCCAACAGTTTAGGAATTAGGGGCCAAAAAGGGGCCCAAATAAGCATTATTCTTGGTTTTCGCACCATAACTTTAGTATAAGTAAATAGAAATCTATGAAATTTAAACACAAGGTTTATGACCATAAAAGGAAGGTTGGGTTTGATTTTGGGAGTTTTGGTCCCAACAGTTTAGGAATAAGGGGCCCAAAGGGTCCAAAATTGAACTAAGTTTGATTTTAACAAAAAATGAATCCTTGGGGTTCTTTGATATGCTGAATCTAAAAATGTACTTAGATTTTTGATTATTGGCCCAGTTTTCAAGTTTGTCCAAATCGGGGTCCAAAATTAAACTTTGTTTGATTTCATCAAAAATTGAATAATTGGGGTTCTTTGACATGCCAAATCTAACTGTGTATGTAGATTCTTAATTTTTGGTCCCGTTTTCAAATTGGTCTACATTAAAGTCCAAAGGGTCCGAAATGAAACTAAGTTTGATTTTAAAAAGAATTGAATTCTTGGGCTTTTTTGATATGCTGAATCTAAACATGTACTTCCAAAATTATTATATTAGGTATTGTGCAAAAGCAAGAAATTTTCAATTGCAAAGTATTCAGCAATAGCAAGAAATCTTCAATTGCACAGTATTGTGCAATAGCAAGAAATTTTCAATTGCACAGTATTGCACAATAGCAAGAAATCTTCAATTGCACAGTATTGTGCAATAGCAAATATTTTCAATTGCACAGTATTGCACAATAGCAAGAAATATCTAATTGCACAATATTGTGCAATAGCAAGAAATTTTCAATTGGAGTTATCTTTCTTTGTCCAGAATAGTAGTTGAATCAACTTAAATCATTGTTTTATACAATATACAATTTATATTCACTTTTACTACCAACTGATAAATTAAAACAATCTTTACCATTCAGTGATAACAAGCACTTTATTTTACATTTTAATATTTTATGATGTATTTAAATGAGTAGTTATTGTTGCAACCTCCATTAGAAATTTGAATTGAGATCAGTTTTGGAAAAAGGGAAAGGGGGATGTGAAAAAAAAAATGGGGGGGGGGGGTTAAATTTTTCTCATTTCAGATTTCATAAATGAAAAGAAAATTTCTTCAAACATTTTTTTGAGAGGATTAATATTCAACAGCATAGTGAATTACTCAAAGGCAAAAAAAATATTTTAAGTTCATTAGACCACATTCATTCTGTGTCAGAAACCTTTGCTGTGTCAGCTATTTAATCACAATCCAAATTTAGAGCTGAATCCAGCTTGAATGTTGTGTCCATACTTGCCCCAACCGTTCAGGGTTCAACCTCTGCGGTCGTATAAAGCTGCACCCTGCGGAGCATCTTGTTGAATTTTAATCTTGAAAACTTGAAACAATAGAGAAAAAAAATAACTGTAAGAATGAGTAAACATGGACAAATTTCAATTGACCCTGATAGGAGTAACTGCCCTTGACTGATTTGCTTAAACTATATATGATGGAAAAAATTGTAAAAATCATAAGTGTTGAGCAAAATCTACAAAGAAGTCAACATACATAAACTAGAGGCTTAGACCTAAGAGCCTGTTTCGCTCACCTTTGTATATGAAGGACACAGATGAATTCATGACAAAATTGTGTTTGTAGATATCTTACTAGACTGAAAATTCTTGCTTCTTACAATTTTCTCTATCTATAATAAACTTGGCCCAAGGGAAAATATTTGGTAAAAATTTACAAAAATTTACCAAAATAATGAAAATTGTTAAAAATTGTCTATAAAGGGCAATAACTCCTTCAGGGGTTAACTGACCATTTTGGTCATGTTTGACTTATTTGTAGATCTTACTTTGCTGAACATTATTGCAGTTTACAATTTATCTCTATCTGTAACAGTATTCAAGATAATAACCAAACACGCCAAAATTTCTTTAATAATTACCAATTGGGGGGCAGCAACCCAAAAACCAGTTGTCCGATTCATCTGAAAAATTCAGGGTAGATAGATATTGACTTGGTAAATAATTAAGCCCCTTTTCAGATTTGCTCTATATGCTTTGGTTTCAGAGTTATAAGCCAAAATCTACATTTTACCCCTATGTTCTATTGTTAGCCATGGCGGCCATCTTGATTTGTTGGCTGGGTCACCGCACACATTTTTTTTCAACTAGATACCCTAATAATGATTGTAGCTAAATTTAGTTAAATTTGACCCAGTAGTTTCAGAGGAGAAAATTTTTGTAAATGATTACAAAAATTAAAAATTTGCGAAAAATTGGTAAAAAATGACTATAAAGGGCAATAACTCCTTAAGGGGTCGACTGACCATTTTGATCATGTTGAATTATTTGTAGATCTTACTTTGCTGAACATTATTGCTGTTTTTAGTTTATCTCCATCTACAATAATATTCAAGATAATAACCAAAAATGGCAAAATTACCTTAAAATTAACAATTCAGGGGCAGCAACCCAACATCTGGTTGTCCGATTTATCTGAAAATTTCAGGGCAGATAGATCTTGACTTGATAAAAATTTTACCCCCCATGTCAGATTTGCCTTAAATGCTTTGGTTTCAGAGTTATAAGTCAAAATCTACATTTTACCCCTATGTTCTATTTTTAGCCATGGCGGCCATCTTGGTTGGTTGCCCGGGTCACCAGACACATTTTTTTAACTAGATACCCCAATGATGATTGTAGCCAAGTTTGGTTAAATTTGGCCCAGTAGTTTCAGAGGAGAAGATTTTTGTAAAAGTTAACGACGACGACGGACGACCGACTCCAAGTGATGAGAAAGCTCACTTGGCCTTTGGGCCAGGTGAGCCAATAATCAATTTTATCGTCCTTCCCTCTGCCTATATCACCCTGCATGCTCTGTTGCTCCGTAATTCTCGTATCAAGACTTCAAAACGAGACCAGGCATTATCAGCGACGTCACGATGTGAGAGGGTAAGTTATCATCCACGTCACAATGCGAGAGGAGACGTTATCAAGCTTGCTTTTGTCAAGCGTAAAACTGTCTTAGGGAGAAAGAAAGGACCAGTAATAGAACGATAAAAAGATAATCGTGTTTTCTTCGTATAGATATCGTAAAATATCAGCCGCTCGACACAATGTGGAACTTTTTAGCTCGTTCGCTACGCTCACTCGCCCAAAAGGTTCACATTATGGCTCGCGGCTGATATTTTACGATATCAATGTGCAGAAAACCCGATAAGGGAGCTACCATTTGATTTTTATGGGGGGGCTAGGATGAAAATTTTTGTCCTGCATTTTTTTTTACCTAAATTGTCGTCCTGACTTTTTTTTTTTGCAAGTGTCTCATCCTGCCTTTTTTTTTAACTCAAAACTCCTGTCCTGCCTATTTTTTTCAAATTTCATCCTAGCCCCCCCCCCCCCCCCCCCCCCATAAAAATCAAATGGTAGCTCCCTAATCTATACATCCCCTGATAGGAGTTATAGCCCTTGAATGTCTAAAGTGCGTTTTTTGTCTCACAGAAACTATTATAAATATAATAAAAAATTTAAAAGCCGAAATGTTCACAGCAAAGTTATATCTACAGATAAGTCATCTAAACCTACGTTGTCAATTCAGCGCTTACAGGAGTTAGGCCCTGCATAAAAGAAGGCTTTTTAACTGGATTTTCGAAAGAAAAATTCGTAAGGGTTCCGCGGAACCCAGTGTCTCGCCTACTTTTGCTGTTAATCACAGGCTCAATAAAAATGATGAAAAAATCAATAAAAATATTCATCTAGATACTAGCTTTTGATCATAAACAAGCTTCTGTCTAAGTTTGGTACAAATCCAAAATAGTATAAGAAAGTTATTAATATTTTAAAAACTTTAACCACAGAGTGAAAGTGTTGTTTCCTGGCATAAGATCTAAGTCCATTTAAAAGTAAAATACAGAAAAGAATGATTTTTTTTACAAAATTTACTTCTGGATACTATCTTATGATCATAAACAAGCTTCTGTCCAAGTTTGGTACAAGCGCAGGATAGTTTAAGAAAGTTATTAAAAAAATTTAAACTTTAACCACAGAGTGAATGCAATGTTTCCCAGCAGAAAAAACTAAGTCCATTTATAAGTAAAATACGGAAAAAATGGAATTTTATTTTTACAAAATTTACTTCTGGATACTATCTTATCATCATAAACAAGCTTCTGTCCAAGTTTGGTAGAAATCAATTATAGTTTATTAAAGAAAGTTATTAAAATTTCAAAAACTTTAACCACAGAGTGAATATTTGTGGACGCCGCCGACGACGACGCGACGCCGACGCCGACGGAATGTCTGTTCATTAACATAATTGCGCTTTGACAAAATCTTTCAAGATGAGATATGTTGTTTTCTGTGACTAAGTGAAGGTCAAGTTCAATTTTCATGATTTTAGATTTTCTCGTTGTTGAGGTGCAGACCTTTCAGTTATTTTTATTTTTAGGTCACCTGGCCCAAAGAGCCAAGTGAGCTTTTCTCATCACTTGGCGTCGGTCGTCGTTAACTTTTACAAAAATCTTCTGCTCTGAAACTAATGGGCCAAATTTAACCAAACTTGGTCACAATCATCATTGGGGTATCTAATTTTAAATATGTGTCCAGTGACCCGGTCAACCAACCAAGATGGCCGCCATGGCTAAAAATAGAACATAGGGGTAAAATGTAGATTTTGGCTTATATCTCTGAAACCAAAGCATTTAGAGCAAATCTGACATGGAGTTAAATTGTATATCTGCCCTGAAATTTTCAGTTGAATCAATCAACCCGTTATTAAGTTGCTGCCCCTGAAATGGTAATTTTAAGGAAATTTTGCCGTTTTTGGTTATTATCTTGAATATTATTATAGATAGAGGTAAACAATAATGTTCAACAAAGTAAGATCTACAAAATAGTCAACATGACCAAAATGGTCAGTTGACCCCTTAAGGAGTTATTGTCATTTATAGTACAATTTTTAACAATTTTCTTAAATTTTGTAAATTTTGTAAAAAAATTACAAAATATTTTAACTACTGGGCCAAGTTCATTATAGATAGAGATAATTGTAAGCAGCAAGAATGTTCAGTAAAGTAAGATCTACAAACACATCAACATCACCAAAACACAATTTTGTCATGAATCTATCTGTGTTCTTCGTTCATGATATCCACATAGACCAAGGTGAGCGACACAGGCTCTTTAGAGCCTCGTTATTTATTTTGATATTGAGTTATTTCCCGTTGAACAGTGTTGTTATTTCTTTGTCATTCGGTTTCTTGTTAATTAATAAGTAAATTAAACTTTTGTTTGATTTCATTAAAAATCTAATTCGTGTGTTCTTTTATATGATGATTGTAGTAATTTACTGATTTCTTGGATAATGAACCATATATAGTAGGTAAATGTCCAATTTCATTTTTTTTTTAGTTCAGACACAATTCATTTTGTATCGCAATCCTACACTGTGTGAAATATTCAATCCCATTTTAAATACAAAGCTGTTTTAAGCTCAAATGTTGTCTTCATACTTGCTCAATTGTTCATCTACAGTTGTCCAAGTTTCGACCTCTGCAGGAACATCCGGTTTGAGGTCACTCTGACCGCCCTTTTTTATCCATTTCTTTGGCAAATTATTAAAGATCAAAAGAAAATATGTTGGGTTCCAACTTCTAGATATAGCAAAAAAAATAGTCATTCTTGGTAGCATAGTTGGTCATCATCAAGGTTTGACAAAATATCATTGATGTCTAAAAAAAACTTTTTTACTTGGACTGTTTCTACATGTAAACTAAAATAGGTAAGTCCTTTTATCAATTAAATAGGGGAAAATAAAAAAAAAAAAAAACCAACACAATATACTGACTAGTTTTGATCCACATACTGTCTTTTGATCATAAAAAGCTTCTGTACAATTCAAATATAATTCCACGAGGGTTTGACAAAGTTATGGATGACTAAGTTATGCTTTGCCTTAGACTGTATCTATATGTTACATGTAAAACAAAAATTGTCCATCGATCAGTGGCCTTTTTAAAAACTGGCAGAAAGAGTACGAATATATTTCTCTTTCAATAAAACACGGGGCCATCTTTTAGTCAAATGTTAATTTGGTAATGGTAATGGTGTCGAAACTAAAATAAAACCAAACATGTAAACAAACAAATCAAGCATTGAAATGGTCAGAATATTCATAAGGATTTTATCTGTTTCGCCAGATTTTGAACTTGAAGTGCCCCCTTTCTACACATTATTTAATTAAAGACTTTACACAATCGTTTTAATCTGTTTGCTGAAACGTAATAAAATAAACCAGAAGTAAAGTTGGTCATTATATTCTATTTTATATTTAAACGATTGATAGATGTTCTAATAACAACCGCAGGAACTTTTTAAATTATTGGGTTGTGGTCTTAGCGACGTTTTCTAAACATGCATAAAGAGCACATATCGATTTACAAAAAAAAAAAAAATGCATATCTTTCTTTTTATTAAACACAGGGTCTTCAATTAAAAATGCTTTCCATCAATAGGTATTATTTTTTTTAGATCCGAGTTCAGTTGCCAGAAACCTTACCTATTGATTAGTAAAACAAAACTTATTTTTATGACCAAACGATAATTATTCATTTTTTGGAATTATGTATCTACAAAATTAAAGACATTGTTTTGCATCATAAATGAACAAAAACATATTAGTGCAGAATTTGTCAAAATGTTCACTATGATTTCAAGCTGATTCGACAGATTTGGAAAGGGAGGCTAACTTGTATATCAAAGAATTCACCTTTTTTACATACATGTAGCCGTGCAATGTACAGATAAGTTTTCTTATCCGCATTAATTCTTTGCTACAGATATTTAATAACATTGAGAATGGAAATGGGGAATGAGTCATAGAGACAACAATCCGACCATAGAACAAACAACAACCGAAGGCCACCAATGGGTCTTCAACACAACAAGAAAAATCCTGCACCCTGAGGTGGTCATCTGCATCTGGCCCCTAAATAAAATTGAGTACTAGTTCAGTGAAAATGGACGTCACACTAAACTCCAAAAGATATAAATGAACTAAAATAAAAAAAAAAAAAACATACAAGACTAACAAAGGCCAGAGGCTATATATCAAAGTTCTTTCAGTTAGCACAGTGCCTAAAGTTGGTCGCTTAAATACTTCTATAATATATTATCATACTGGTAAAACATTGTAAAATGATATTTGTATTTCGTTCATTTTTTTTATACATTGATTATGCCGTTAGTTTTTCTCGTTTGAATTGTTTTACATTTGCGATTTCGGGGCCTTATACAGCTGATTATGTGGTTTGGGTTTGTTCATTGTTGAAGGCCGTACGGCGATCTACAGCTGCTAAATTCGTTGTCATTTGGTCTCTTATTTTCCATTCATAATAATAAATTATATGATACAATGAATCTTTTTAATCTGGAAAATGTAATAAATAAACCAACAAGGGTGACTGGACATAGTAGCACATTACTAGACCCGATTATAATCAGCGATACAATTAAATATTCTATTGCCGACGTTCTTAAATTACCGTCTGAAATAAGTGATCACGATGCTTCTGTAATATTTTTAGAATGTCCGATATTTGCAACCAAATCATACAAAAGAGAAATTTGGTTGTACGATAAAGCAGATCTAAATAAATTTTCTTTAGACCTTGATTCTGTCAGTTGGGATGAACTTTTTTCTGATGTTGAGGATGTTGACGAGATGTGCAATACATTTACTCAAAAACTCCTAGACATAGCCAGGCAAAACATCCCAACTCGACATGTTTATATACGAAACAATGACCGACCGTGGTTTGACAATGAATTAAGGAGAGAAATTCGTAGAAGAGACCGATTTCGTAAAAAAGCCGTAAAAACTAAAAAAGATTGTGATATCAATAAATACAAAAAGCAGAGGAACAAAGTAAATAACATGAAAAAAGCTGCAAAAGAAAAATTTGAAAGAAGTTTGGATAATCTTATCTTAAATAACGTGGCTAACCCTAAAACTTATTGGAAAATAATGAAAATGCTTATAAAATCAAATAAAGGTTCTGGTGATTTACCCCCACTTAATAATATTATTCACGATGAAAGCATGGAAGATGTAGTGTACGGAGACGACGAGAAATGTAATCTGCTAAATAAATATTTTAGTCTGATTTCTTCCCTAGAGGAGGAAGGTGTTCCCATACCCGAAATTAAGCCAAGAACGAATATTTTTTTAAAAGATTTGGTAATTGAAATAGATCACGGTGGGTATGGTTGTCCTGCGAGAGAACGTACTGTGCTGGTGATTTGGTCCTGACGGGTGCTGGTGGGTCCTGATTCTGTGCTGGTGGGTTTGTTTACATTGTATCAGAACGGCAATAAAACGACTGTTTTGTTGCTTAATTTTTCTCTGATGTGTCATAAGTACCATGCAAAGTATATTACAACAATATTATATTGCAAAAGTCGTGCAAGTTCGTTAAACGGAATTGTCCTGACGCTGTGCTGGTGATAAGAAAAACGGTCCTGGTTCTGTGCTCCTATGTCCTGGTTCTGTGCTTTTATATTTTAGTTAAAAGTGGCAAATATTCAAGATCATTTATGCTGTAATATTGACTTATTAGCTGTTGTCTGCTTTCTTGAAATTGACATTGTTGTGAATTTGTTTACTGTTATTATGAGAGAAAAAAAAACCTATTTTTTTTTTTTAAAATCTTAAACTAACTGTAATCTTATTTATTGGCCTGTTAATGGAACCCTTCTTGCCCCCTTTGAAGAAATGAAGATATGTTTACGATTTTCGGGATTACGATCATTTTGCAAGATCACCAAAATACGTTGTAATTTATACAATACTTATATAAAGTAGATGATGTGGTATGTTTGTTGTCAATAGACAAACTTCCATAAGAAACCAAAGGAAGTATGTGTTAACAACCATACGTCATCGTACGACCTTCAACAATAACCCATAAGATAAAAATGTAAAAGGTTTTGCATAAAAATGGAGAGCAAAAATATAGAACAAAGGACTTTCTGAGCGTTTGAATCATGTCTTTAGCAGCTTAAAACACATTTGTTTGTGAACAATTGAGTGCTGACTATAAGAATGACAATATAATTGCGGGTTTGTTTGTTTGGTGTTTTTTTTGGGGGGGAGAGGGATGGGGATAAGTTAGATCGAGGTTACAGTGAAAGCTTGGAATAGTTTCCCGTAAGATTTAAAAGTTGTATTGTAAAAGAAAAATGTATCTTATAGCTATTAAGAATCACTTGCTGTAAGATTTTTCCAACACATTTTTTTTTGTCTTAACGGTTATCAGGTATTTTTTTTTTTTCGAAAGTTCGATAGAACACCAAAACAAATCACTATTTTATGAAAGGGCAGGCTAGAATATGTCAGAGAATGAAGACGAGATAACCTAGAGAACACTAATAAAATTAAGATTTCTTAGCTTTTTTCATTTCAAAATAAATATTTTTGATAAAGAATTACGGGGGAGGAAGTGAACAATGTGTCCTTCTTTTCTATATATAAATATTTTCCATGAATAAAAATAAAATGTGCCTTGATTATAATTGAAAATGAGTAAATGGAAAAAATACCCAACTAAAATACACTTTTATCTTAATATTGGTAATATCACTAAGCTTTTAAGTTTTGTGTGTCAAACACACCATCTCTGTAGTAATGACTCCTTACTAAGATATTTCACTTCATTCATTTTTTTTTTCTGCATTTTTTTATATTGTGAATTCATAGAATTATTATATTAAAATGTAGCCTTAATTTATATTTAAAAAAAACTGAATCTAAAGCCAGATATATAAAACATTTTTGTTTCCATCTATCCGTTTTCAGGACTTTAACAATCAACAATAACACGCCTGGAAAGTAAAATGCGTTCTCAGCTGTCTGTAATCGACCATTTTTAGACACCCCAGGCTCCTAAAAAAACAAGCCGGGGTGGGGGTTCAAAGATGCATATTAAGTACTTATATCAATATTTTATCTTTTCGTGTACGGTTTATGACCCCTCCTGTGGCCTGTCAATTCCGAAATGTGCAAACTGCAATAGTATCAAAACAGCACAGACAATGAATAATATAGATATAATTTTGTACATATATCAAGGGGAAACTTCTTGCAAAGCATTAATATTCATAGTTCATTATTGTATTTAGTAGAAAAAGAGAATTTAGTGAAAATAAAATCACTATTTTTGTAGAAAATTCACAGACCTTTGTACAGAGATTTTTGTTATGTTTAGCATGGGATCAACACAATGGTTCATTACCGAGTAAAAAAAAATTAAAATGTCTATCTACCTTGCACATTTCAAAAAATTCAGATCAGATAACGAAACTGGTTCCATCAACATTTATAAGCAATTTAAGATTGTGACCCTCACAGTTTCCATTCACCACAAATATTCTCGTTACAACGAATCATTTTAAATACAAAAATACGTGTTGCATGCAGCCTTTTGTTTAACTATTAATATATGTATACGGATAAAGTTATGAAAGGCAACAGGGTCATCAGGGTGAGGAGTCCATGTCATCTGAAATAAATGCTAAGCATAGATCTAGAAAACGACATATAATCATGACATTAAAAAAAGTCTCTTCTTTTCGACTTTTTTCGAACAAATTGACACATAAAATGAATTATATAGTATTGTGGAATTTTTAACTTATTTTAGATAATATATATTGTTATCTGATATTGGACGAAAGATGTTGCCCTTTTATGTTATTATGTAATACAAGTTCAGATCATTTGAAAACACAGCCAAATGGATGCACAAGAGCTAAAATAGGAGTCATAGATCCTGTTGGCAACAATTATCTGGCTAATTTTATTGATTTTGTAACATTTGTTTCAAATATGACCAACTTCTTATCCAAAATCACCAGCACCGTATCAGGACCCACCAGCACAATGACAGGACCCACCAGCACAGTATCAGGACATGAATAAATTGAGAAAATGCTAAATTTTAATAAATTGCAATGTTTTTTTCACAAAATTGTTTTGTCGTGTGTACTGCGGTATAGAAAGCGGACTCTATGAGCATTTTTGTTTTATTTTTTCAGTTCGAGATTTTCTGAAAATGAGCATTTTTGTGTTACGTTTACTGAAACAGTTTAGAGGGTCATTTTTTTAATGGTTTATATATGAACCCATAAGAAACGAAATTGAAAAATCTCAACTGTTTTCTTCCATTTTTTATGAGTGAAAACGTCAAAAATCATCATTTTTGTCTTTGTTTACATTTTTTCATTGATCACCAGCACCCGTCAGGACCGAATCACCAGCACAGTACGTTCTCTCGCAGGACAACCATACCCACCGTGTAGATGAAATAGTCGATATAATTAAAACTTTAGATCCTAATAAGGCATCTGGTCCAGATGTCATAAGCCATAAAATGCTGAAAATGTGTCCTGAAAAAATAGCAATTCCCTTAAAAATAATATTTAATAAATCCCTACAACAATGCAAATTTCCCACCAGCTGGAAGATTGCTAATGTAATAGCATTTTTTAAAAAGGGAGATAGTTCGTTACCATCTAACTATAGGCCAATATCGCTTATAAGTTGTGTAGGGAAAATAATGGAGCGAGTTGTTTATAAACATGTCTTCAATCACCTACATAGAAATAAGTTAATATATGAATACCAGTCTGGTTTTCTGCCAAAATATTCGACAGTTCATCAGCTTTTAGAAATTTATAATTCTATATTAAATTCATTAGAAAATAAAGAAATTAGCTGTTTTGTTTTTTGTGACTTTTCTAGAGCATTCGATAAAGTTTGGCATAAAGGATTGCTACATAAAATGAAGTCATACGGTGTTGACGGAAATTTATTAAATTGGTTTCAAAGTTACCTAAACAACAGACAACAGCGAGTTGTTATTAAACAATCTTTCTCTGAACTTTGCAGTATTTCAGCTGGTGTCCCACAGGGTTCTGTTTTGGGACCGCTGTTATTTATTATCTATATTAATGATATTGCTGAACACTTGATTTCTTTATGTAGATTATTTGCAGATGATACATCTCTGGGCTACTCTAGTCGTGACACGACACAAATACAATCAGTGATCAGTCACGACCTGAGTGAGCTCAGCGATTGGTCTAAGAAATGGCTGATGTCCTTTAACCCAGCAAAAACAGAAATAATGCTGTTTTCATACATTGAAACTCCAGAAATGAATTTCACTTTCAATGGTAAGAGGATTGAAGTTACAGACTTCCACAAACACTTGGGTGTTACTTTTAGTAAAGATGCTAAATGGAACACCCATGTGGAAAATATCATAAAAAATGTATCTAAACATTTAAATGTACTTAGAAAATTAAAGTACAGGATAAGTAGGAGAAACTTAGAAAAGCTTTACTTGACTTTTATTAGACCGCTTCTCGAATATGCATGTGAAGTTTGGGATAATATGGGTGTGGGTTATTGTAAAAAATTAGAACAGCTGCAGCTTGAGGCAGCCAGAATTGTAACAGGTCTTCCTATTTTTACAAGTAATAGAATTATTTATGATGAGATTGGTTGGGAAACTCTAGCTGAACGAAGAGAAAGAAGGAAGTTACAATTATTTTATAATATTCAACATAATAATGCACCAGCCTATCTTTGCAATTCAATTCCACCAACAATCCAAAGTACAGCTGTTTATCCATTACGTAATGGGAATGATATAATATACCCTTTTTGTAGACTTTCATTAACCCAAGAGTCCTTCATACCTTCAACAATACGACTGTGGAATAACCTTAATGTGGTGACACGCAACATTGACTCTTTAGGTAAATTTAAAACCGAACTAAAAAATCTTAAATTGAATTAAAAACCCAAGTACCAAAACATTATGACTTTGGCAATCGTAAACTCAATATTATATTGACACAACTTAGGTGCTCAGCTTCTTTTTTGAACTATGATCTTAACAGAGTCAACATTATTTCAGATCCGTCTTGTAGTTGTGGTGCTGAGTTTGAAGATTCACGTCACTTCTTTTTTTATTGTCCTAATTATTCGAATATAAGAACCAAATTATTTAATAATCTACATTGGTTACCAGATAACTCTCTACTAAATTTGAACACCTTAACCTCCGGCGATAAGTCTTTAAGTAATGTTGAAAATGAAAGAATTGTAAAGAATGTATATGAATTTATTAAAGAGTCTAAGAGGTTTCTAATTGTGTAATGTAGAACATAATAAAGTGCAAATACATACATATAGTGTATTACCACTCACATCATCACACACCATCTTTTCAGAGTTCAAATATTTTATATATATATATATACATAATGTATTGTTTGTATGCATGCTTTGTAAATATTCTACTGATATAAATTGTTATGGGAGAAGACTTTATAAGTTTGATTAACTTGTGTCTCATCCCTTTTGCACATTTACGCAAATAAAATATGTTTAAACTAAACTACACTTTGCTTCATTCCATACATCAAATACAGCTGACCTACTGTATTGCATATGCATGGTAATTGAAAATTTCAAAACACAAAATTTTAATAGACCGAATTTGAATGAAACATGAAAATGAGGTCAAGGTCAGATGATACTGGCCATACAGGCCTGTACAGCTTGCAATAATTGTATACACTAAATATAGCTAACCTATTGCTAGTATTATTTGAAAATATACTTTTACATAAAATCACGAATCATGAAGATGAAGTTAGGTGAGATGATACCGACTAGACAAAAGTCATGCCATACATAAAATATAGATGACCTATTAGTTATTATAGTACTCGAAAAACAGACAAAATCACAAAACCTAATTATGACAAATGGACCATGAAAATAAGAACAATTAAGATGAGACGAAAAAACTACTAGTCTGACATGTACTCCTTACAAATTACAATCATTACATACACGGTCACCACATATAGTTGACCTAATCCTGATGATACTATGAGAAACGGACAAAATAACGTAACTTCAACCTTGATAACTGATCCATAAAATAAAATCGCGCTTTGTATGGCTAACGCTGTTTAACAGACATGCAGACTTTGCAAGAAACCCATACACCCATTACTTATAATTAGTGGGAAATTCACATGACAAAAAAATCAAAGTGCTGGATAGCACCTGTAGAAAGTTTGCAACGGTAGATTGTAATATTTTAAATAGATTGTAAATGTGTAGATTGCATGGTTAATTTATTTTTCCTACTTAAAAAAGAAAAAAAAACTTTATCAAGAAATAATTGTAACAGAATGGTGCTACGAAGTCTCCCAAACAAAGCTCTCAAAATTAGTCATTCCCACGGTCGCCTGACATTAAGCAAAGTCCAATACAAATTCGTCTGGTCTACTAAAGTGATATGCACAAGTGACATCTAGTTATTACACCTGTATGTATGTCATATAAATCTTCTTGAAATCATGTATGGTACAGTAATATTCATGATTTAGGGGTGGGGATCTAGACAGTTTACAAGTTCTCAAACAGACAGGAGGTAGGGGTAATAGTGACCCTAGGGGACTAGCCTTTTATTTCATCGGATTTGTTTTATTATTCCGTACAAGAATACATGTTGTTTCAGTGTGGAGATTTCGACAGTTTTTAAGTTTTTAAAGAAGAGGGTGGATCTTGACTGTTTACAAGTTCTAAAAACAGGATGGGGTGGGGTTACAACGAGAGACTCTCCTTATATTTCATCTGATTCGTTATATTGTCCAATACAAGAATATTTATGGTTAAGGGTTTGGGATCTCAACCGTTCACAAGTTCTCAAACATGAGGGGTAAGGGATGACCCAGAGGGACTCCCACTATATTTCATTTGTTTTTTTTTTTTGTTGTCCCATAAAAGAATATATATGGTTTAGGGGTGGGGATCTCGACCGTTTACAAGTTTTCAAAAAGAAGGGGGTGGGGTCACCCATGTGGACTTCTTCAATTAATTTGACTTGTTTTATGGTCCTGTGATCATTACTGAAAACCAGATGTGTCTGTCACTTACTGTTTTCAAGTTATAAAATTTATTATTGTTATTGAAAATTAAAAAAAAAATCCCATAGGGTTCTATAGTAAATTCCTCCCTTCTGATGGCCCCTCAAAATACAACTAAATAGACCCCAAGAAGAAAAATAATAAGAACTGAGCAATAACTTTGTTTAAGAGTCTTAATAGCAATTAGTATAATTACGAATTTTGTTATAGTCCGATTTCTAATGCCGAATATGTAAAAGGCCGAGTTTATTATAGTTCGAGTTTGTTGTGGGCCGAGATGAGATGAGATACCATGTACCTGTATCTGTATATTTTCTGCCAATATAGGCACACCTTCAGTATGAAGTCAATATATCCCTTCACCAATAGAATGTCATACAGTAGTGAATTATAATATCCAATCACCAATAGAATATATATAACGATGTACACTATTTACAAATGTCGGTATATCTTTACACACAAATCACACACGTTCTCATCTATAAAATCTAAAAATGAGTCCTTAATAGAAAATATGGGATTTGCAGTCCACACACAACTTTTTTTTTCATTAAATAGGGCTATGATCTTAAATTATTTTTTCTAGATCTTTTCTGATCTAAATTTAAAAGTTTGTATCTGTGTAAATGAAGCTTATATATTAATGTTCTACAAGCAGGCTCTATATGGATGTTAATAAAAGCACAAAGTTCACTGGTTAGAGAGGTACCACAATAATTTACTAGATGATATGGATTGATAATAACATGGATGAAGTCTACATCTATATCATGCATATTAATGTTTAGTAGTTCTAGCACTTTGATATATTGTTCTCGGAGAGATTTCAAGAGAGACATTCTTTCAGCTTCTAAAGGTGTACATGAAATCAGAAAATGTGAAATGGTTTCATCCTCTTTACCGCAAACTCTGCAGACGGCAGATACATCATTTTGATTAAATTTTGCTCTATTTGTCTGTAAGATGTAATTGCCAGTTGCAAATCTGGTCCTAATGGGTAATTTGATTATGTCTCTACAATTTGATGTATTTGTTGTAAGAATTGGATGTATTCTTTTTGCCATATATTCACCAGATATGTATTTTAAGCTGGAGTATTTCTCTGATTCTTTATTAATTTTGTCATTCCAATAGGTATGTATTTTTTTGGTGATTAAACTTTTCCATTGCAATTTTCCTAAAGGGTTATTTAAAAAATCCTGACAGTCCAAAATGTCATATTTCAAACATATTTTCTTGATTTGGATGAACCAGCTATTACTTTGGTTTGTCTTTAAATGTAGTTGTCTTTCTGCTAGTCTCCATTCAATGGTAGATCTATCTGCTCTTGTAATATTTCCGTATAGAGATAATGCTTTGAGATGTAGTTCAGCCTCCATAGGTAGAGATCCACTTAAAATGTATACCGCAGGATCAGCTGTATTTTTGGCTAATGACAGTATTTGTTTTATCATTTTCTTATGGAATTGATGTATAGTATCCAAAATACGGCCAGATGGAAGTAAGATTTCAAGGCCATAGGTTAAAATAGGCATGACATAAGTATATAGGATCGTTATAGCTGTTCCAGGATCCAAACCATTCTTTCCATGTAGACCTGTACCCATAAGACTATAGAGTGATCGTCTTGCTTTTTTCATGTTCTCCTCAGCAGTAAGTTTTGCAGAATTTTTTTGACATTTTTGTATTCCAATGTGTGTGGAATGTTCTACAACTGGCATCGGATTTTTATTGATGTTCCAATAGTTTTCATCGATTTCAATAGATTTAGTAGAGGTACTAATTGGTATGACTACACTTTTTGTTGGTTGCAACGTGTAGCCCTCTCTCTTACTGAAGTTGGCAGCAATGTCTATCAACATTTGAAGTTCCATAGGGTTGTTTGAAATTATGGCTACATCATCAGCACAAGTTGGGGCACAGCATCCAATGTCACCTATATGTCCACCCAGTCCTGTTCCACTTAGAATATTCAATAGCGGATTAACATACAGTTTATATAAATCAGCGCTAATGGCTCCACCCTGTCGTACACCCTGTTCTATCTCAAAGATCTGTGAAGTGTTGTTTCTCCATTTTACGCATGAAGTTGCATTTTTATATAAGCTATCTATTAATATTATAGATTGGTCTGAAATACCGGCTTGATATAATCTCCGTATTAAATTTGAATGAACAACTACATCAAATGCAGATTTACCATCTAAAAGAGCTATATATGTTGGAAGTTTTAAATCTTTGCTCTCACGTTCAAACTCTTCGATCATAAGTTCACATAATAGAGGGGTGGTGTTTTCTGTAAATCCTCTTTGGAGTGGATTCTGATTTTTCAGGATAACTGGATTCTCCCTTATCTTGATTATTTTCTCTATAAGCTTGGAGTATGTTGGAGTTACGGTAATACCACGGTAGTTTTTAGCACTTTTAATATCACCCTTATTCTTATATACTGGGAACAATATTCCAATTTTGAGAATGTCAGATATGCAGCCAAATTCAAATGATTTATCAAAAAGTAATTGTAAATATTGTTGAAGTTGTTTTCCACCATGTATGATGTTTTCTGCATTAATGCCAAAGTAGTCAACTGCTTTATTTCTATTTAAATCAGATATTGCTTTTTCCATTTCTTTGTTTGTTATTGGGCAATGTTTGAAACGCTGTTTGCAAATGTCTATTATAATTTTAGCTTCATTTTCAATCAACTCAAGATATTCATTGTCGTAATTAGGATTTGGTATTTTCTTTGCCAGTTGATGGAAATGTGTACTCCAGCCCTCTATTATATCTTCATTATAAAATATCTCATCATCGACATTTAACTGGTCAATAAACTTTGATAATTTTCCTCTTTGATTTTTAATGATCTTGTGGAACATTTTACGATCCGCTGTTCTAGCATCAACCAATTTTTGACGTTCACATAGCCTTCTTTTAGCAACTTCCAGTCTACATTCTTTTCTTAAAGCATGTGTTGTTTGTTTTTTATTTTTCAAATATAAATTATCAGTCTCTTTCGGTCTACCATTAATTTTCCATTTAAAAAATGCAATCTTTTTGTTTTTGAGAGCGACTTTAATTTCTTCATTCATAACTTGCAGTTTTGGTCTTTTCCTGCCAATTTTTCTAGTTGGGATCAGAGCTTGAGTAGACTGTTTAATGATTTCATTGAGTTGAGTAAATGCATTGGTTATGTCTTCAACAGATTTGATTTCTGAGTTCTTATTTGAGAGTTTGGAGTTGATGTTGTTTTCATACTTTTCCTTATCAATTCTATCCCAGTTAATCTTTGGTTTTAAAAAATCATTCAGTGATTTTTGCTGAATTAAATAACGGCGATGTTGAAGGACCATTTTAATTGGATAATGGTCTGAGACATTAGCACCTATGTCTAGTTTCTTGATTTCAAGAACAGAATGTTTATATGAATTCTGGTATAGAAAATAGTCAATAGCTGTGGTATCATGGCCACTAGAGTGTATAAATGTGCTGCCAGTAAATTTTGTTTCTAAAGAATGATCTTCCATAAATTCAGTAAAGGAGGCCTTTCTTTGTGAGGATGGACCATTTATGATATCTTCATTAAGATCACCACCTATAATAATTTGATGAGTAAGTTTGTAAGTGCAGACTATTTCATTTAGAAGAGCTATGCAGTCTTGAAATTCATCTATATGGTCAGAAGTACCTTTACAAGGCAAATATACAGAAAGTATGATAAGATTGGGTTCACCAGATATTTCAATTCCTTGTATCCTCTCATTTCCTATGGTTAAAGGTGTTATAAGAGTGTCTAATTCTTTTTTCCATAAAATAGCAGTGCCACCATAGCCCCTAGGCATTTGAGTAGGGGGAATTGGGTCCAATGTATCAACAGCTTTGCCAACTCCAGTAAATTTATCATTGATTTCATTTAGTAGAGGTAACTGGCAATCAAATAACCAATGTTCTTGTAAAAGAAAAATGTCAACATCACTTTCTGTTTCTTTAAAAAACGGGCCACAGGTTAAGATATTTTTACAATTAAAATCTAAAATATTCAGAGTCTCATATGTACAAGTATTTACATCTTTCTCATTATTTACAAGTTCGGTTCTTTGTATCTGCTGGGGTTGAGGCTGGCCAGTTGTAAAAAATGAGTTTGTTGAGGAGTTGGATGAAAATATAGTGGCTGTCCAATGGTAGAAAAATAATGTTCAGAATTTTGAGTTTGCGATTGGTTTGTATGCTTTTCACTATTCTGAGAATTTCTATTCACTTTCTCTAAGTTGCAATTGAACTTTGGCAGCTTGTTTTTGTCACAATACGTTGTGTGCTGAGTATTCACAGGTTTTGAGTTTATTGTAGACGTGTGAACATTTGTAGGTTGTATCTCAATAAGATTGTCTGTACAGATGTTGTGAGTAATCTCTGTATTTTGGTACGACAAAGAGTCTTCATTGTGTCCTTGTTGCCAATTATGATGATAGTTATAATAAGGTTGAGTATCTCTATACTGTCCTGAATAGCCATTGTTGTAATTCCAATAATTATCAGAGTAGTTTTGTCTTTCATAATTGTATTGAGGATTAGAACTCGTTTCAGTATTGTGTTCTGAATGATCATTGTTTGATTCTAATTTGTTCAATTCTTTGTCGATTTTATTAAGTACAAATTTTGTGACCCTTTTTCTCATGCCAATAATCAGTTCATCTTCCTCCTCTTTAATTTTAGATTGAGAATTTGTTGGATTAGAGTTGTTTACTACTGAATTTATAGGTATTTGCTCAATTCTAGTCTGTAAAGTTTTGATTGTATTTTCGAGCTCAATGTTTCTTATTTCAGCTTTATGTAATCTATCCATAATCTTTGTTTTTTCTTTCATATCTTCGTTGAGCATTGCTTCCTTTATTTTTAATTGCTCCTCTTTCTTTTTCAATTTTAGTTCTAGAGTTCTTAATTCTTTCATCTTACTTGATGTTTGTATTTCATTTTGAGTGTTGACAGTGTTATGATCTGACTGTTTATCTAAATTGGCCATGATACTTCCGATACTCTCGGGCTTTTACCTATTAACAAACTTTTGTAAAAATCGTAGTAAGCGACGAAAAATGTTCATTCATGAAATATTTCAAACGCGGTATTAATTTTTCTCATCAACCGGAGGAAGGTAGGAAACCTTTGAAACCGGGATGATAGTACTCCCGTTTGGAGGCACACATATATGGATCTGACGCATGTCTGGAAAATACCGATAAAATCATAACGTAGAAACTGCTGTCTCGTGTGTGTATTGATTTTACTTTCCCGGCGTAGCGCAGATCCGCGAAGTAGTGTTTGTTCGTCATTTTCGAAATGAAGTTGAATTATTTGATATATTGATGAAAATTCAGTACATTTTAATTCAAGCTGTATGCTATTAAAATAGAAGAGCGCAAAATTTCAAAAGCATCTTACTATTATTAGTTTTCAAACATCAGTACTATATTATCTAGAAAAAGGACACACTTCCTAAAGTAAGATAGTCTGTCTCTTTTCCGGTTAGAGGCCGATGCCTAAAGAAAGTTTATTGCTATAGCAAGCTATAATAGCAAACTTTCCAAAATCTGTAGCACAAAGTATTATTCGTCCAGATCTTCTTACTTCTGAAATAGCATGTGACATCTTTTTTTTTATATAAATAGTTTTAATTTTACGCCGCCGTCGTCAGATAGAAATCCATATCTCGAATACTTTGACTTGAGACAAAAAATGAGGATTTGCGAAAGTTTATTTCAAAATTTATAAGTACTATATATACCATGGTTTTTACGAGTTAACATATTTAAACAAACGAATCCGAAGGATGAGTTTGTTTAAATATGTTAATGAGTAAGACACATGGTATATAAAATTTTTAATATAAATAAAATGATTGACAGCTTCAAGACCTTCAACTAATATTGGAAATTGATCACGTTACAGTTTATCCAATGAAATGGAAGCTCGCGCAAGTCACTTTTGCGCTTCGTTTATGATCGTCTGTATATTTCATGTAATAGAACCCCTGAATTTGCAGAAAGTAAAGAAAATGTCGGATTTTCCCCGATTTTTTTTTTAGTTTTGCGCCCCGTGTATGATTGTAGGCGCAGGTAATTTCATATTGTCATCAGACTGAGGTAGACAAAAGTGTCGGATTCCAGCGACAAGGATTAAATAATTATTCTAATGACGGTAAGAATTGTTTTTTTTTTGTTTTTTTTTCAATGTATCATACAAATTAATCATATTTTACAGAATTTTCATCTAATTGAAAAATGCTTCTCTTCCGTTATTTTATTAAATTATTTATTAAAACACAATTTTAATGATAAAACAATATTTTAACAGTGGCGGATTCAGGGGCGTAGATAGTGTACGTCCCCTAATCATGTTTTTTCGCAGATATTTGTAGCCGATATTTATTCCTTTTTGTGTAGGTACCCCCCTTTTTAAATCGAATTTAAATTGAATTAAAAAAAAAAAAAAAAGGTGGAGCTTCAGCCATGGAATAACATGAAAATGAATATGTTATACCATGGCTGAAGCTCCGCCTTTTTTCCTTTGGATTCTAGTCGAGTTGCATATTTAATTAGCAAAGTATGGTACAACATAAATTTGCATATAATATACCATGGTTTTCCCTCACCACACTTTTTAACCAAATTATTTCATAAAAACATCAAAGGAAAAAATCCAATTTATGTTACAATACACGGATTCATGGAAATATTAATTCGAATATGTGACCGAATCAGTAACAACACGTGAACTGCCCCACCTCCCACTTCTAAAAATGAAATCAGTAATGATATACCCTTTTTATACCTCTTGAAATAATTACAACAAACTTCAGTTAATTTTATTAATTGTTGGTTGCTAATCGCCCAGTGGAAAATATTTCATGGATGTTAAGGACGAAATATCAAACGAAGAGAACACAAAGATACAAGTAAAAATTCATTTCTGACCAAATCATGGCTTCCACATGAACCATGGACTTTCTATACTAAATATACTAAGCATAGAAAGTCCCTGAATGAATCGGCAAATACTCCATTAAGGAGTGGAGCTAAACGCAAGAAAAAAAATATCGACAAAATCAATAATCCTAGATTGCAGTGACGTCATATTTTGAGACTAACTTCAATCATGGGTTCAAATATGTGTCAGTAATTTCAATGTTTGGGTCCAACATATAGACTGCGGTCGGACGTCCAACGGTCCACACAAGTGGTCGTAAGTCCCCAATATTACCGATCTGAACTTCTCGTACTGTAAAATTACATTTAATATTGTGTACTACACGTTGTATTTTGTATAAATTATAATCATGGTAATGTCAAAAAGGTTAGAAGAAAGACATATATACCGATCTGTTGTTATATATATGATGCGTAATAATTGAAAAGTATGTCATGCATGACAGATTTTTATATATATTATATATATAAAGTAGATGTTAACACTCCTGGGACATGTTAACTAGGATTTCATAGGTGTAGCTTAACCTTTGAATTTTACCGAAGCATGGGGTCAGGGGGCTCATATCCCTTCGAAGCAGAGCTATCAACATTTTGTAATTGACATGCATTTAATTTCATTGAGGTACGGGGTCTGGTACACATTTCCCCAGCTATCATCGGATGATATTGAAGTTTTGCAAATGAAATAGTATCATTTTCGTCATTTTAAACGAAGAAACCCATTGAAAGTTTGTTTGAGTTTATTCATCACGCAAGTTAAAGAGCTTCCAGTTGATTGTTAGAGGAAAGGGGTAGGATGAAAAACTTTGTCCTGCATTTTATTTTTAGTTATCTCTGTCCTGCCTTTTTAATTTTTCACTCTTTTCGGTCATGCCCTTTTTTGGTTTATCCCGGCTTTTTTTAACATAAATTGTCACCCTGCTTTTTTCCAAGATGCTTATCCTGCCTTTTTTACTCAAAACTCCTGTCATGCTTTTTTTCAAATTTTATCCTAGGCAGGTGCCTTTGTTGCCTCAGTCCTCCATGTCAATGGAAGCAACGTCACAGTTCAAATGCACTGTTGTTTTTTTTTGGTGATATTTACGTCTAATAATAGTTCACTAGCAAACATGATAAGGGTTTTAATTTCAATTTTAGATCGCTGCAACTATGATTAATGCTGAGCTAAAGTTTGCTGCCTTTGGTTAACTTATTAGTGCGGATGAGATGACTAATATTTTCTGTATTGGCTCTCGGATTCATGCTTATGGTAGCATTTTTAAAAAAAAAATCTGATGTGACCTTGACCTTTGACATAAAATTCAAAACTTGACCTCATCCCAGTGAGCATTATCAAACCAAGAACAGTAATGATTGGCTATATGGTTCAAAAGATAATATCTAGAAATTTTTAATTTCCCTCAAATTTCAGAATGTCAAAAGCTGCCGAGATCTTGACCTTTGCCCTTGAATGGATTACCTTCATCCTTATTCCTTAAGCTTTTAGGAGTTATCAAACCAAATAGAAAGATCTGATTTCAATCAGGTTGTTACCCCTCAATTAGGCCAACTAAAATTAATTAGATTTTCATCCAAATTTTTGAAAAAAATGGGGTGGGTGGGAGGATTTTATTTTTTAAATTTTATTTTTCTTATGAAACCCTCTCGTGACGTGTTCTTCAATTATGCAAGTGTAATAATAAGCTTATATCATGTATATACATGTATAAGGAATCGTACATAATATTTCAAATCTTAACATGAATAAAAATCTCTGATTGGCAACCACTGTTCTACGTGTAATTGCTGCTTTAGAAACCTAACCAGCAAACACATAAAGAAGAATGCTTTCTTCAGTTGGACTACCTTCACCTAATTTATGCGTTTTTTTAAACGACCATTTTTTTGTCTCCATAAAATGAAACAAATAAGCAACTAAAGAATTACGAGTACAGAATAAAATGAAACAGTTTTGAAAACAAAAGGTGATGATTCATCTTAAAGATGTAAATATAATTAATATGTAAAACATGAACTTAACCAAAAAAAATGTTTAATGGCTCTTTTGAGGGTATTGGGACAGAAGGTGTTTGCTGTTTGTCAACAAAAAAAAGGCCATGCATGGGTTAATCTAAGTGTATGTTTGCCTACTTTTTGAACTCAATTATACTGTCATAAACCTAACAAGTTCGTACTTGCGTCATTTTGTTTATTCAGTTATGGTTTTGTACGAATGTGTTCCACGATTCTTGCTCTTTGGGTATAATTCACAGTCCAAAATTCCTGCCACAAATTCATTTTATCAATGAAAAAATCAACGGTTTTCTAAATCCCAGAAATCTGTGTCATGCCGCGATTTGCCATCTTGGATACAGCGTATTACTTGTAGCTCGAATATTTCATGCTCTTCTCGAAATCAATCTCTATTCTCGGTAGACGATTTTGTCATTATAGAGCTGCAGAATCTTTTTTAATTACTCGAAGTAATACGAAAACCGAAATTTGAAACAGGAAGTTTGGAAGGAAACCAAATTTTGACGGTTTCCGGAAACAGGGATGAACAAAATCCGGAAATCGTAATTTTTTCAAAATAAAAAAAAATCGGGACGGGACGATTTCAGAGGGGCGGGCGGGGATGAAAATCTATCAATTAATTTTAATTGGCCTTAGTAACAGGGAATCGTTTTCTTTGGTCTTCATCTTCTCTTTATCTTCCGTATATACAAGTGCCAATAAAAACCAACTAAAGACAGTTACCATAATAAACAACTTATCTGTATACATAATATATTTATTTTTTAGTAACAATGACCTTTAACCACAAAACAGTTGAACTTTCCAACTTTCATTTTTCTTCCACACGTGCAATGTACAATGAGTTCCAACCAATCAAGGGAAATCAAATGCCAATCCAGAAGCCATCTAATCAAATATTTCTATTTTTAGTAACAGTGACCTTGAACTTTGACCTATCTTTATACCTGAAAACTTTCTATTTTAAGTAACAGTGACCTTTAACTTTGACTCAAAATAAAAAAAAAAAAGCTTTTCTCCCTTTTCTATATCTTTTATATGTACAAGTTTCATTGCAATCAAGCAAGGAATTCTTAGGTTATCATAAGGAAACCAGTTTCAAACACACAAACAAACGGATAGTCAGAAAAGTACTGTCACTGAATATGTTCCTTTTTTTTCAAGCAGCATACATTGTCATAAGGGAGCTACCATTTGATTTTTATGGGGGGGCTAGGATGAAATTTGAAAAAAAAAGGCAGGACAGGATTTTGAGTAAAAAAAAAAAGGCAGGATGAGTAACTTGGCAAAAAAAAAAAAAGGCAGGATGACAATTGTTGTAAAAAAGTCAGGATAAGCTAAGAAAAAAAAAGGCAGGACCGAATAGACTGAAAAATAAAAAGGCAGGACAGAGATTACAAATAAAAAAAAAGGCAGGACACAATTTTTCATCCTAGCCCCCCCATAAAAATCAAATGGTAGCTCCCTAATTGTCAAGAGGAGTCCAGGCAATATTTAGTTCTTTTAAGGCTGTTTTATGAATGTAATTAGCATATTAACATTTTCACATGTTGTGTCTTGATAATATATATCTAGCAGAAATTCCAATGTCACTTTACAAAGTTAATTAAAATTGAGAATGGAAATGAGGAATGTATCAAAGAGAACTCAACCTGACCAGAGCACAAAACAGCCCAAACAATTATTTGATTGATAGTGTTGAAAAACCAAAAAAAATGTTTGCACTTTGCACAATAAAAAATGTTTCTGACTCAGAAAAAAAACCTTAACCATCACTCCAAGTTCAGCAGAGTGAGAGGACTATTATATGATTTATAGGTGTATACATTTTGTCTTGCAACTATTGACCCCTCAAATAGTTGTTGCAAGGGTTCTTTAAAGGACAGAAAACATGGCACTCTTGCTATAAAAGGTCTGAGACTTCTGATTTAATGCCTCCATTCAGAAGAAGGTGCAACTAGCTGTCTGCTAAGTATTAATACATCCCTCACAACCAAAAGAATGACACTCTTCGCATGGTTTTACAACATGAACAATCAGGTGGGAGAAGTTAAGAAATGTCCATATTTTTATACCCCATTGTAGATCATTACAGTTGACCTGAAGCACATCCCCCCAATATGCTTAAAATGAAACGAAATTTCAAAAGATTTAATTTATTTATCAACAGTCCATGGTCTTTCTGCAGCCCTCTGTCTACCCAAAGAGGATAGTGCTTTTTTCGAAGGTATAAGACCTCCAGAGAGTCCAGCTCTATTTTTTCTTTTCATACCTCCCATGTAACTGTCATCTTCATTCTCTTCCTCTTTCATAGCAGGAATATATTTCGGCTGATGTAAAGGCTTCTTTACTCTGTCCGTAAAAAGGGGAATTTTATTCACCCCTGTGAATGGATCAGTCTCCTGATCGAAAGGGACATTTTGAACTTTAGAACAGTTATCTATGTCATGAGAATATTTGCAATTGTTTCCGAATCTACATCTCCCTCTCTTAAACTTATGACATATCTGCTGTTTTTTGCCAGTTGCTATTTTTGTTGCGGAAAGTTTCACATGTTTTTCAAGAATTAATTCTTTTTCTTTCTCTGCTATATGATATTGAGTAACAAATACTGAAGCACCAGCTGATGGTTGCAAAGAGTTTGAAGCACTTGGTAACGGCTCAAGTAGAGGGTTGGGAAGTCTCTCAGCTTCATTTTTAGAATCTATTTCTTCTTTGTTGCTATGGTTACTAATGTCACTTTCATCACTGTCATTGTCTTCTGTTATTAAATAATTCTGTCTTTTATCTTCCGTAGACTCCACAGATTTTCTGAAAAAATCAAAAGAAATCAGACAAAATCACTTGAAAAACAAATAATTTTTAGAGAATTTGTACATTTTTCAATATTACATTGTACCTTATTCCAGAATATATTGTATTGGTTATTATTTACATAATATAAAAACAGATTCAGAATGTTTTTTAGTCCTCTGCTTGAACAGAATTTTTTTTCTCAACAATTTGGGAATCAAAATATTTTTTTTAAAGAAGAAAACCCATACCCACTCCCACCTTTTGAAGTTCAATGATCGTTCCCTAAACGTTTTCAAGCATCTGAACTTCCTATTTTATTTAAGACAAAAACTATATCAAGGACATATGTCCTGAACATGCATGAAATATTTGCAACTGGACGTTAAGCAACTACAGTCAATCAATATAACTTTAAACTAATCCAGCTTTCATGCCATGGCAGGGTTGGCAAAGTATTACCCGCCCGGGAATTCCCGGGTGGGAAAACCCGGGTTTTCCCGGGCTGGGCAATACTTCTTAAATGGGTAATGCTGGGCATTACTGGGCAATATGATTTTTTTAAGCTTATTTTAACACAAAATAGTAAAGACTTGTTGTAGTTTCATAGTATTATAGCTTAATATACACATTTTATACATATAACCATTGACAGTCATTTCTAGAGGAATGAAAAATTGAATTTCATTCTCTTCTATGTATACAGAATACAAGATTTGCAAATTTAAGGATACCTAGCTTGTAAATTACCAAGCATGCATTGTTTCAATAATCCAAACTTTCATTTTATTGCACTGTTTAAATGAATTGTTAATTTTAAATGTTATACTTTCATATTGCTAAGTAAACACCCTAAGGGGTCATGCCATTAACACTTATAGAATTGAAAGGGCTTATTATTGTTAAATAAACAAACTGCATTATAATTTGAATAATAACTTATTAATTAGTGACAGTACATACATATACATTATCTAAATGGTAATTTTCTTACATGTAATTGTTAATTCTTAATAGGAGTTATATTTATTTGAAACAAGGGTGCACACGCTGAAATGTCTCGCCTTCTGTAATATTTAATCATTGATATTATGCTGATAGTCCTAAGTATAAAGCTAAGCTGTATTACAACTGTCACATAAACTTAACATTAACCAAGATAACTAAACAAAGATCAATGAACCTTGAAAATGAGGTCAAGGTCAGATGAACCATGCCAGGCAGACATGTACAGCTAACTATGCTTCTATACAACATATATAGTTGACCCATTACTTATAGTTTAAGAAAAATAGACCAAACACAAAAACTCAACACTGTGCAATGAACCGTGAAAATGAGGTCACTGTCAAATAAAACCTGGGCGACTGACATAAAGATCATAAAATATTTCCATACACCAAATATAGTTGACCTATAGTATTAGATAAAAAGACCAAAACTCAAAAACTTAACTTTGACCACTGAACCTAAAAATGAGGTCAAGGTCACATGACATCTGCCCGCTAGACATGTACACCTTACAATCATTCCATACAACAAATATAGTAGACCTATTGCATATAGTATGAGAAAAACAGACCAAAACACAAAAATTTAACTATAACCACTGAACCATGAAAATGAGGTCAAGGTCAGATGACACCTGCCAGTTGGACATGTACACCTTACAGTCCTTCCATACACCGAATATACTAGCCCTATTGCTTATAGTATCTGAGATATGGACTTGACCACCAAAACTTAACCTTGTTCACTGATCCATGAAATAAGGTTGAGGTCAAGTGAAAACCGTCTGACAGACATGAGGACCTTGCAAGGTACGCACATATCAAATATAGTTATCAGTAAGAGAGAATTCAACATTACAAAAAGATTGAACTTTTTTTCAAGTGGTCACTGAACCATGAAAATGAGGTCAAGGACATTGGACATGTGACTGACGGAAACTTCGTAACATGAAGCATCTATATACAAAGTATGAAGCATCCAGGTCTTCCACCTTCTAAAATATAAAGCTTTTAAGAAGTGAGCTAACGCCGCCACCGCTGTAGCCGCCGCCGGATCACTATCCCTATGTCGAGTTTTCTGCAACAAAAGTTGTAGGCTCGACAAAAAATGATTTCTTTTGTTTTATATTTACAGTTTAACCTATACAAACGAACAAAATAGGTCATACATATCTTAAATGTATTACATTTGTGTTTGATCACTGAATCCTCTTTAAAATTCAGACCAGTATTTTATATTGCCCAGTATTACCCACTAAAACCCAGTAAAACCCGGGTTTTCCCAGTATTTCCCACTGGGCTGGGCAATACTCATAAAACCCGGGTTTTTGCCAACCCTGTGCCATGGTGCTAGGGAAGAAATGAAAGCCCCATCTTTAAAGCTTCATGCAGGCTGCTGTGTCAGTGTGTGTTCAGATGGAATGCAAAAATTGTTGTGTAACTGTATATTTAAACCAGATGCTCCCCAGGGTGCAGCTTTATACAACCGCAGAGGTTGAACCCTGAATGGTTGGGGCAAATATGGACACAACATTCAAGATGGATTCAGCTCTAAATTTTTTTTGCCTTTGAGCAATTCACTATGCTGTTGAATATTAATCCTCTCAAAAAAATGTTTGAAGAAATTTTCTTTTCAGTTATGAAATCTGAAATGAGAAAAATTGAACCCCCCCCCCAATTTTTTTTTCAAAAACCCCTTTCCCCTATATTCCAAAACTGATCTCAATTCAAATTTCTAATGGAGTTTGCAACAATAACTACTCAATTAAATACATCATAAAATATTAAAATGTAAAAAAAAGAACTTGTTATCACTGAATGGATGGTAAAGATTGTTTTATCAGTTGGTAGTAAAAGTGAATATACATTGTATATTGTGTAAAACAATGACTTAAGTTGATTCAACTACTATTCTGGACAAAGAAAGATAACTCCAATTGAAAATTTCTTGCTATTGTGCAATATTGTGCAATTAGATATTTCTTGCTATTGCGCAATACTGTGAAATTGAAAATACTTGCTATTGCACAATACTGTGCAATTGAAGATTTTTTGCTATTGCCCAACACTGTGCAATTGAAAATTTCTTGCTATTGCACAATACTGTGCAATTGAAGATTTCTTGCTATTGCTGAATACTGTGCAATTGAAAATTTCTTGCTATTGCACAATACTTAATATAATAATTTTGGATCCTGATTTGGACCAACTTGAAAACTGGGCCCATAATCAAAAATCTAAGTACATGTTTAGATTGAAGCATATCAAAGAAGCCCAAGGATTCAATTTTTGTTAAAATCAAACTTAGTTTAATTTTGGACCCTTTGAACTTTAATGTAGACCAATTTGAAAACTGGACCAAAAATTAAGAATCTACATACACAGTTAGATTTGGCAGATATCAAAGAACCCCAAGGATTCAATTTTTGTTAAAATCAAACTAAGTTTAATATTGGACCCTTTGGACCTTAATGTAGACCAATTTGAAAACCGGACCAACAATTAAGAATCTACATACACAGTTAGATTCAGCATATCAAAGAACCCCAATTAATCAATTTTTGATGAAATCAAACAAAGTTTAATTTTGGACCCTTTGGGCCCCTTATTCCTAAACTGTTGGGACCAAAACTCCCCAAAAAAATCCCAACCTTCCTTTTATGGTCATAAACCTTGTGTTTAAATTTCATAGATTTCTATATACTTAAACTAAAATTATAGTGCGAAACCAAAAGTATTCGGCTGACGACACTGACAACGCAGACGCCAACGTGATACCAATATACAACCAACAAATTTTCAATTTTTACGGTCGTATAAAAAAAAAAACTGTTAGAAAGCAAAGACCATAAAGAATATGCTTACATTTTTAAAGCTCTTGTAATCTTAAGGTTATTATACATGTTATATTACAGTATTTTCAGTTGTATCTGGGACTATTATGCTAACTTAGTACAATAGTCTCAGGTTTTAATAAATGTGGACCTATCTACAGAGCATTATTAAAATATAATATTGTTGATGAATTGTAGTTTACTGCAGTCTGCTTCTCATCTGCTGTGTTTTCTTTTTATGCTAAAGTACATAG
The DNA here is from genome assembly GCA_037788925.1 of Mytilus galloprovincialis. Lineage (NCBI taxonomy): Eukaryota > Metazoa > Mollusca > Bivalvia > Mytilida > Mytilidae > Mytilus > Mytilus galloprovincialis. The sequence goes on from CM075332.1 coordinate 54,101,175, forward strand.
AACATAGGCTGATCCAGGCCCCCCATTTTGTGGGAAAAATTTGAATGATTATATAGGGAATCACTGAAGCATGACTAGAGCGGCCCCTCTTTGATGAAAAGTTCTGGATCCGCCACTGTAAAAAATGTACATGCATGAGCTAATGTCTTGACTAATAATGTAAATATACAAGTGGTTATTGATTTTTCTCACTGTATATGTAAATGTTATAGTAGAGACATATAAGTCTCTGGTAATACAGATTGGTTGGTCAATATTGTATGTGTACTTTATTTTTAAGAACTAAATTTTTCCTGCAATAGACATTGACAGTATAACTATGAAATTGTAGCTAGGTGAAGACGCTACTTAATTACTCTGTGACTATTATGTCCAATACTCTTGGTTCCATACAGGGGCGTAGCTGCCGTTAGGCACTTTAGGCACGTGCCTACACATAATTTTTTCACAAATATTTTTTTTTCTGTAGATGAACACCAGTGAAGTAGTCAAAACTCTTTGATTATCGAATGTCATCTGTACACTAGTCTCTTGTTCTTAGTGAATGGAATATTGGATCATAGAATTGAATGTTTTTATGATTTTACCTTTTACATAAACTATAAACAAGAACTTTGGTTCAGATCATTTCACTTCTATCAACAAAAACTTGAATGAACCCCAACTTAGACACATGAGTTTTTAATTAGTTCATTGTTGTTAGGCCAAATAAAAAAGTATGTGTGGTTCCAGTTACATCTGAAAACCAGATGCTCTGCAGGGCGTAGCTTTATACGACCGCAGAGGTTGAACCCTGAACGGTTGGGGCAAGTATGGACACAACATTCAAGCTGGATTCAGCTCTAAATTTGGATTGTGATTAAATAGTTGACACAGCATAGGTTTCTGACACAGAATGAATGTGTTCTAATGAACTTAAAATTTTTGTTTTCTCTTAGAGCAATTCACTATGCTGTTGAATATTAATCCTCTCAAAAAAATGTTTGAAGAAATTTTCTTTTTTATTTATGAAATTTCAAATGAGAAAAATTGAACCCAATTTTTTTAATCACATCCCCCTTTCCCTTATTCCAAAACTAATCTCAATTAAAATTTCTAATGGAGTTTGCAACAATAACTACTCATTTAAATACATCATAAAATATTAAGATGTAAAAAACTGCTTGTTATCACTGAATGGTAAAGATTATTTTAATTTATCAGTTGGTAGTAAAAAGTGAATATACATTGTATATTGTATATAACAAAGATTTAAGTTGATTCTGGACAAAGAAAGATAACTCCAATTAAAAAAAAAATCTTGCTATTGCACAATATTTTGCAATTAGATATTTCTTGCTTACTATTGTGGACAAAGAAAGATAACTCTAATTAAAAAAAAAATTGCTATTTCACAATATTGTGCAATTAGATATTTCTTGCCATTGCGCAATACTGTGCAATTGAAAAGACTTGCTATTGCACAATACTTAATATAATAATTTTAGATCCTGATTTGGACCAACTTGAAAACTGGGCCCATAATAAAAAATCTAAGTACATTTTTGGATTCAGCATATCAAAGAACCCCAAGATTTCAATTTTTGTTAAAATCAGACTAAGTTTAATTTTGGACCCTTTGGACTTTAGTGTAGACCAATTTGAAAACAGGACCAAAAATGAAGAATCTACATACACAGTTAGATTTGGTATATCAAAGAACCCCATTTATTCAATTTTTGATGAAATCAAACAAAGTTTAATTTTGGACCCCGATTTGGACCAACTTGAAAACTGGGCCAATAATCAAGAATCTAAGTACATTTTTAGATTCAGCATATTAAAGAACCTAACTGATTCATTTTTTGTCAAAATCAAACTAAGTTTAATTTTGGACCCTTTGGACCTTAATGTAGACCAATTTGAAAACGGGACCAAAAGTTAAGAATCTACATACACAGTCATGACAGTTAGATTCGGCATATCAAAGAACCCCAATTATTCAATTTTGATGAAATCAAACAAAGTTTAATTTTGGACCCTTTGGGCCCCTTATTCTGTTGGGACCAAAACTCCCAAAATCAATACCAACCTTCCTTTTATGGTCATAAACCTTGTGTTTAAATTTCATAGATTTCTATTTACTTATACTAACGTTATGGTGCGAAAACCAAGAAAAATGATTATTTGGGTCCCTTTTTGGCCCCTAATTCCTAAACTGTTGGGACCTAAACTCCCAAAATCAATACCAACCTTCCTTTTGTAGTCATTAACATTGTGTTTAAATTTCATTGATTTCTATTTACTTAAACTAAAGTTATTGTGCGAAAACCAAGAATAATGCTTATTTGGGCCCTTTTTTGGCCCCTAATTCCTAAACTGTTGAAACCAAAACTCCCAAAATCAATCCCAACCGTTCTTTTGTGGTCATAAACCTTGTGTCAAAATTTCATAGATTTCTATTAACTTAAACTAAAGTTATAGTGCGAAAACCAAGAAAATGCTTATTTGGGCCCTTTTTGGCCCCTAATTCCTAAAATGTTGGGACCAAAACTCCCAAAATCAATACCAACCTTCCTTTTGTGGTCATAAACCTTGTGTTAAAATTTCATAGATTTCCATTCACTTTTACTAAAGTTAGAGTGCGAAAACTAAAAGTATTCGGACGACGACGACGACGACGACGACGCAGACGCCAACGTGATAGCAATATACGACGAAAAATTTTTCAAATTTTGCGGTCGTATAAAAAGTTAGGGTAGGTACGTAGGGATTTTTTTTTATTTTATGTTTTTTTTTAACATTGAGTCTATGGGAGCAACATTCTGACTTTAACAGTGCTTTAATGAAAAATGACAATAAAATCTTTAGGGTAGGCTATTTTTAAGCCGAAAAAGTAGGGACTGTAGGGTTACTAGAACCACACATATATTTTTATTTGGCCTTAGTTTTCATCTAGCTTCCCACTTTGTCTTCACCCGACTTGCCAATGTTGGTCGTCCATTTGGCTATGCAGGATGTATAAATATGCAGTCACGTCTGGTCAGAATGGGGACACTGAATCCGATGCCAAGTAGCAGAGAGAATACCACTCTTTGAGGAGTTCGTAGTTGGTCTACTGAAAGACAAAATTTCTGCTCCTTTCCAATAATATCTCATTTTCCAACGCACGGCATTTTCAAATTTCCAGACCTTTGTCCTGGACAACACCAATTACAGGACCTAGCTCTCTATTGTATTACATGTAATTGTAAAAAAAAATTTTTGTCCTGAACATGCTGAACTTGCATAAATATTTGACACTGGATGTTTAAAAATCAATCAACTAGCTTCTAGTAATTTTGAGTACTCTCAGATCTGCCTGTAATGACCACAATTCCTAAGCAGGTAGGGATTTTACAGTAGAGGATATAAAGAAATACGAATTTCTTGAATTTTGTTTCGATAGCATGAACAGAACAGAACTTTTGCATTAGGCATCGACTATGTGTGTATGTGTTTGTGTGGCAAGGGTGAAGGTTTAAGAATCAAAAGATTGATGGTTTTTTGTTTAGCTAAAAGGATAGTTTTATGATATAGTAATATCAGTGTTTACGTGCCTAATCTTTTTTAATGAAGGATTGTCACAATATTAAGTTAAACGTATATATCAATCAGAACGGAATAGATATGAAAATACCAAACAGAGTGTACTGCTTAATTAAAGGGATAGGCTGATCTATGCTTGGCAATGCATATTGAAATATTTTTTTCCATATTTCCGATTGTATTGCGTTTATATCTAATTCACCAGTCAGATGTTATGGTGAATTTTTCATAATTCTTTGAACTTTTCATCATGTACGTTATAATTATCATGATTAAATAACCAGTAAATTTAATGCTTTTATACATAAAATTTTGCAGCTAAAATGCTGAAAACTGTTTTCCAGCGGGGGCTCTGCCCTGGACCTACTGGGGGCCTTAAGCGGCCCCAGACCCCCTGCCGAGTAGTGCCTACAGTTTACTGAATACCTTGCTACGCCCCTGCCATAGACATAGTCATATTACGGCAGTTATCTATACATAAACAAGTACCCTCCCCCTTTTATTTTGAAGCTGCATACAATTGTTTTGTGCACCAAAGATAAACACAATATTGATATGCAACTACATATTCTGAATAAAACCTAAAAACATACTCTACAGGACTTTCGTCTTCGCTGTCACTTTCACTACCATAATTAGCTACCAAAGATGCCATTTCCGGTTAAATTTATAATATCGCGCTGAGAAAGTTTAATATTTTCATTGGTTAAAATTACCGGCATACCTTCTATGCCATGTTGTCATAGTTCAAACAAAATAAACCTCCCTAAACATTGTCACTAGGTTACAAATAAAAAGACTTTTATGTTTTTAAGTGAAATTCACATAGAGGAGACAAATATAGCTAAGATTTATTTATTAATTCATTTTCTTTCAATGCAAATCATTCAATCACTCGCCAATCAGCTGACGGAAGTAGGTGTCGCACCTGTAAGAATTTAGAACCGACTGGGAATCGGAATTGATATTCTTGATGAGAAATTATTTGCACAAAATTTAGCTTTAAGAAATCAAATATAGAAAATGTGTTCGCATTTCATTTATATAAACTTATCAAAAAATTTAATGCACTAGATAGATTTGCTGGAAAGGTAGTTTTCGTTATTGATTTTTCGGAAATATTTATCATAATTTCATTTATCCCTTACGACCTCCGTCTGTCTGCTCACATTTTGACAGGAGCCGAAAGAAGATGTCAGGAAAAGTGAGGCAGAGGACGTCGGCAAATGCCGCTGACTCAGCCACTCAGTCTGTAAACGAAAAGATCTTGAAAGAGTGCCATTCTCTTTACACAGAACCAGAAAATGGTGAGAATTTTTCTTAATTTTGTCTGAATATAACTTTTTCCTTTTTAAGCCACATACAAAAAAACGTAGAAAAAAGGGCAGTGACCGAAGAAAATCGAATAAATACGACGTCATGGAAAATTAATATGTGAATTTTGTTATGTACATCTTAAAATATATTTATTTATTCGTTTAATTACATATTTTTTTTCAGCAAGACCAGTTTTTGTTACTGCCCGTTCAAGGTTGACCCGGCTGCGCTAAATATAACTTCTAATCCTTAGTCTGCTGACTATTGAATTCCTTCTTATTCAACCAATTCAAAGGTCATGCATAAATGATTGGGTAAAGTTGTCCTCTGGACATATTTCTTTTATTACAGTATATAATTCAGGGAATGTTAAAGATAAGGAAGTTGCTGACTGGTATTGAAATAAAATTAACCATTACAGATTAGATGAATCATAAAGCACTTGAAGACCTTTGTAGTTAACTTTCTTTAGCAGTTTCAGCCTCACAAATACATGTTCCATGTTTATATAGTTTTATATTTAATAAATTATATATAACCTGTTTGTTTTTTTGTGACAGTCATTTTAAAACCTTTGAAAAGATGCATTGTCTGGGTTGCTGACTTGACAGGAATTTGATCTGATCAGATTCAGGTTCACAAGGTCACAGGTGATCACTGGCCCTAGCCAAAGTTTTTTTTATATGAAATAAACTACTTCTGTTTGAAACTAAGGTGTCTTGCTTGACATTGAGATCATTCTATGAATTTCAGAGAGGTTCAGCCTCTGGCATGTACTGGGACATTGGTTTCCAAAACAGTCCTATTTGCTGGACAAATTCATCATATGTAGTTGGTGGTGAAATGTACTATCCCATTGGTCTGTTGGTAATCATACCGCATCTTATTTTCTCAGCATTCTGTGTAGGGCATATTTTTGCATATTTCACATTTTTTTTTTTCTAAAATGTTGTAAATATTTATAAATGTGTTATTTCATGCATACATTAATTTTGGGTTATCAACACAACTATAAAGTACAATGTACATGATAGTACAAGTGCAAATTAGTGGATCTAGAGTGAGAGTGCCTTTAAACTTAAGTTTTCAGTTGCATTCTGGTGCTTGTCTGTATAAAGTCAAAGAGGACCACATTCATTGTTCAAAATTTAAATCTGTCCAAGGAATCATTGAATTATATCTTGTGATGGAGGACATGAAGATACATGTACCTGTCCAATTTTTTGATATCACTAATTTGTGTCCATCAATTTATTGAAAATTTCTCACAATCTTACCCATACAGTGTTGTTTTTACCTCCTACCTTTTTATGCCCCCGCAACTAAAAGTTCGGGGCATATTGTTTTACCCCTGTCTGTTGTCCCATTATGGGTACAAATGCACATGTATATAGTTATTCTGAATATTTCTTCCTACAGTTTGAATCCTAGGATTTTTCACTTTTCTGTCTAAAATGTACATATATTGACGGTGTGAATGTGGTGAGGGTTTTTATTTTTATTAATATTTGTTCTTTTGGGGGATACTTTCGTTGAACTTTGTCATTTTTTGGAGTATTTACACTTTGCATCTGCAGGGGCATCAATTGTCTCCCAAACACAATAATATCTCCAAAGAAAGTCCTAATGTACATTGTCATTGTACAGTTACTTCTGAGTGAAGTGCGGGGGCATCCCTTTGTCTAGTATTGGAGTGGAATACTTTTTGTAGGTTCCCTTTCTAAAATATAAGACTTGTGCTGTTGCTTTTTTACAGTGTACATTCAACTTTACTGTTTAGTGAATAATGCAGTTATACCCCAATGGGTTGAAGGGGTACCTGCATCTTTAATCCCTTCATGCCCATGCTGATGTGGTGGGGGCATAAAGTTTTACCCTTGTCTGTACATACTTGCATTTCATTGTTCAACAATCAGGGGCAGATCCAGCCATTTTAAAAAGGGGGGGTTCCAAACCCAGGACAATTGGGGGTTCCAACTATATGTCCCCATTCAAATGCATTGATCGTCAAAAAAAAAGGGAGGTTTCTAACCCCCGGAACCCTCTCCTGGATCCGCCACTGACAATATTGGTTTCTGTTCTATAACGTCAATTTGCCTCTACAAAATATTATAAATATCAGAAACTTATACATAGTGTTTATTACAACAAAACAGATAAATTTCAATTTTTGGTGACGTCACTTCAACTGTTTTCGAGTTGTGGACCTTTACAAATGAAAAAGTTTGCCTCAATTAAATTTTTATGAGTCTAATACACAATAATTATTACCACAGAACTCAGTTGATAGTGTCACTGTTACAGTTGATCAGTTATGTCAGTTTATAACTTTACATGATATGCAAATGGAGGCATCTGTGTCGAATGGAGACTTTCCCATTTATGTATTTGGTTTCAAACACTGCCTCATCTGAAAAAAATAAAATAATGTAAATATGTATTTAGTTTAAAAGGTTTCACAAACTAAATATCAGGATATTACACACCTTTAGGCTTTTTTTTATGCCCTGTCGTAGCTGATGGGTCATTATGTTTTACTCTTGTCCTTCCGTCCGTACGTCCCAAAAATGGTTTCCGTTCTCTATCTTTAGTTGTAGAGTTATGCCCAATGTTACCAATGGAAAACTGGCTGAACTTTGTTTCTGTTCTCTAACTATTTGCATAAATGTATTTAGAAATATCAATGAATAAACAAGAAGGCAAATTTACTTTGAAGATATATTGGAACAGGTTAATTGTATAAATGTGTCATCAATGTTTTGCTAGTCTTGAATTCAGACATCTCAAATGACCCACTTTTCTGAGTCACTGTCTGCATCTGAATTTGACTCACCATTTGTATCCTTCCAGTTCATGACTTGCTTTTAATCATCTATTATCAAATGTACATCTTTCATCTATCTCATACTTTCAATTTGAATTTCATCAACATCTATTGCATATTCGACTCTCATTCTTTCTATCTAATAGATGTCAGGGCATGTTTGAAGGCGACCAGAGAGTTGCTTCCTGTCTATCACTTTGCCTTTCCTGGCCGCCATAAGCATTATCTAGTTGCCTGGGTGTCCAAAGTTAGCTACATGTTTTGGTGAGTTATGTGTCTTCCTGTAAATTGTAACCTTATGAATATGTACTACATGTATAATTAAATGTTGAGGTCAGCTGATTACTGTTTGGTTATAGAAGATTTCCAGTTTCACAAAGCATGTTTAATTTGTTTATTATAGGAATGGTAAAAATAGCTGAAGGTTTAGGTCTTTCTCTCCTGGCCCCAAGGAAGAAAATTACAGTTTTGATGATTGGTAACCACTCAGCTGGAAAGAGCTCATTTATAAACTGGTAAGATTTTTTTTTGTGTAATACAGCCTCAACTGATTTTATTTTAAGTAACAGTGTAGGGTGAGCAAAATCTCCAGGTGAATGGCTTTCTAAGTCTTTGAATGGACAATGCTTGTTTTTTGCACAAGATATGCAGGTGTTGTACATTAAAATAAGCAAATGAAATATAAAAAAATGAATTTTTCATAACAAATCAGGAATAAAATTTAAGTGGACATGTTCACTCCAGTCCTGAGCTGCATATGATCATATATGTATTGTAGCTCTTCACACTCCTTTAGAATTGTTAAACACAACACAAAAAAGTGCATTTGGCCTTGTAATATATTTGATCTAGAGCCTGAATGTGTTTGATTTCTACTTTCGTTTGTTTTCGTGGAGTCAGTTCAATATGTTCTCCATTAGTTGGGAATAACTTGCCTGTTGACATAATGATACATCCCATTTTTCAAGATGTGCCTTCCAACTATATAATTAATTTGCATAGGTTAATATGACCAGATTAGACCTACATTGTAGGATGTTCAATTTAAATGCTTGGCAGTCCTAAAATATAATGCATGGAAATCAATTACTGTAAACAAACTAATTTTCACGAGCAATTTGCCAGTAGAAAAATATTGCTAAAAAATGGTCAAAACAAGAAAAACTTTTGCTACCTTAACGACATCAAGTAAATTTAAGAATCGCAAAATTTAGTTTTCGCGAAATGGGCTAGACAGTGCTAAACACGAAATAAAGCATCCGCAAAAATAAGTTGGTTTTCAGTAAGCATTTTTCTGAATTTTAATATATGATGCTATTTATTGTGCACTATTTTTCCAATCCAAATGATGTACAGTATTGTATCAAAACATTGACATTGCTTGGACCAGGCAGGTATCAATATGTTACCCGCCTGGTCCAAGCAATGTCAGTGTTTTGATACAATAGCGTAGCCTCAGCTTGGATCATTCTGTTCTAGTTTGATTTATATATTTACTTGTAATTATTTGCATTACATGACATGTCGTTGTTAATAGTAAATTAGCATTTCAAAAAGGAAAAAATAAAATAAAAAGAGAAAAGCTATTGATTATAGCTGTCAGACAACTTAAACACCTTCATCTATTGACTAATAGTAATAATGAAAGTCCTTAAGGTGCAATGCAATTTTATTTTGTTTTACATAATAAGTGAGAGTTATTAAGCAACAAGGATGTAGGTTTCTTTTGCTTGTCAGCCAAAGCAGACAGTCAAATGTTATTGCGTCTGTATGAAAATCAATATTCTGTCTCCGATTAAAACCACAGCCACATCTAGGAGGCTTGCAGTTTCCAAGAAATTCTGACGATTAAAGTATTTCTAGATTCTGATGCAGTAATTGAAAAAATGGTGGATGCGACATTTTAATTTGAAATAGATTCAAATTGAATATGATTGAAATAAAATATGGTTTTAAATGTAGGTGTTGTTTGGTGCGTAGATTCTTGTCAAAAAAAGATAACGAAGAAGGAATGTACCAAACCTTCCTCAAAATGAAAAAATAACATACATGTAAGCACTTGGTGCATTTTCAGCTTAATTGTAAAAGCCCAGCTTAATTGTAAAAGCCCAGTTCAATATTAGTAGTCTGAAGCTGAGCGTAACTTGGCCCAAAAAGGCCTGCTCATCCTTTTCCTTCAAGCCTGATTTTAATTTTCTGTGATGAGCAGAAAGAGAGAAATTTCTTATACTTGTGTTTCATTGTTTGCCATAGTCGTTATTAACATTATATAAATCAATTATAAGGGGAAAACTAATTTTAAAGGAAAATCTCCAGTATTGGCTGTGAGTTATTTGTGTAGTCTGGTGTTATTTATGGAATCTGGCTTTAAACATGAATTTAAAATTACAGAAAACACCTACAAATACGTCAATATGTAGTTAATCTCTTAATCTGAAGAGGAAATCCAACCACATCACTATTTAAAGAAATTACATCAGACGTCTAAAAAACAACCATATAAAGAGCATTAATAACTGTACGTATGTAGAAGTGCATCAGTAAAATCAATAGCAGATAGCTAATTCGGTTCCCATCCTTTTTATCCTACACGAGATGTAAAAATTTGCCGATGTTGGCAGTTTTAGTTGTTAGACATATTGTGTCTGATTTTTAACGGAATTTGGTAAGTTTGTATTGATCTAGACCCGAATAATGGATAGTATGTGAAAAATTGAGACACATGTTGTCTTTTGTTATTGCGTTATTAATGTCTCTTCCAGAATGCTTATAACTGTCTGCATTTATAATGAACTCTGGCGGAGTTATAAAAAATCTTACTTCTTTTGTCTAGCAGTTAATATTTGAACGAGTTAAATTGTGCGGATATTGTTTCCATCATTTATGACTTATTAAATATTGTTTAGTTCATCATGTAATTAGAATCTTTGAGGGAATACGTACTTTCTGTAATTATTCATTATTGGTTGATTAATATCGACTTGTTTTATGCCAATTTGTAAGTACAATTTTTTATGTTTTTAACTAAGATATTCTTTAAAAACTGTGAATTGAATTTTCAGATTTACATGCCTAAAGATAAAAGTATGGGTTTCCGCTTAATTTATTCCAAATCTTGCTAAATTTCTACAATTGGCAATTTTCTCTACTGATTTTAATTCCAAGATGTCATTTTCCTTGATTTTTGTGTCTGAATTTCAAAAATAGCATTATAATTATGAAACTTAACTAATCTTCCTAATTTAACCCTTGAACTCAACCTAAGAGATTGTTTGGGATGGTCAGGCCATTCATTAGGAGGCGGTACTCGGTACTTTTACCCTCCTATGCTATTGACAAGTACCGCCTAAATGTAGAAATTTTTATATAAGATATCATGGAATAAATTGAAAAGTACCACCTAGAAACGTGGAAAGTACCAGTCAACATGAAAGATAATGAAACCCCTGGATGGTGGAAGCAAAAGCTGACTGTCAATAGAAAAATGTGTATATTTATTAGCTTTTTAGATTTAAATAAATTATTTAATTTCTGCCCTGCAGGAAATCATATATAAAAAGCTGATGTGTCAGCATCTATTCTTTGTATTGTCATATAAGACTGAAGAGTTATCTCCCATTGAAAATTTAACAGCTGTTGCCTAGTTTTATTGTTATAGGAGATAAAAATCCTTTAGATTAATAATCAATTCAGTGAGAATGCTAATGAATTGACTCAGTACATGTCACAGATATGTGGTTATATTGTTTTCATTGGATTTATTAACTTGACTTTCTAAACTAAACTTTTGCTGGCATTGTTAAATTGGTTTATCAAGAAACTTTTTATGCTGATACAACATTAATTTAAATATATATGCAATCAATCAGTCTTTGCTAGTTTTACATGTGTGCATACATTGTGGTATATATATTTTTAGATAGACTCTTAAAATTCAAGAGTCTATCTAAAAATGAGGGTACTTTTTAAATGGCCTTCCAAATACCGTTTCGATCCCTAACATCACTGAAGAGACATTTATTGTCGAAATCCGGATCTGGTGTACTAAAAAATATTGACACCGTATGTTTGTGGCATAACATCGTCATCGTGGCCACAAGTTAATTTTTTTCTGTTTAGTATTAAATTTATATTAAGATCCATTTTGTTACATCTTGTGATCAATTTTATTTGGCAATCGCCAATGGCAGTCAGCAGGGTTAAAGAACATCAGTTGTTCGACCTGTTAGTCAAATGCGTTTTGTTTAAATATACTTTTTCACTTTTTTGGTCTTTTGGAAAATGTTGTTTTTGCAGTTTTTAGACCCTTCTACAACATCAGTTTAAACTACAACCTTTTGTTAAAAAGGGGTGAAACTGCGAAAAAGACCAGAGTGACATAAAAACTCATAAATCGTAAAAATTGACAACACCATGGCTATAAAAGTTAAGAAGACAGACAAACCCTAGTACTCAAAATTCAACATAGAAAAATAAAGACTAAGCAACACTTACCCCTCCAAAAAATGGGTGACTGATTTTAGGTGCTCTGGAAGCAGATCCTGGTCCACATGTTGCACCCCGTGACCCGTTTTTGATTATGTTGATTTGTAGGTTCAGGTTCATGGGCCATCACTTCATGAACTTTAAGGATTTTGTGATGATTATCAAATAAGTATGGGGAAATGATCATGTCCTACAAGTAACTTTATAGTAATGAAATTCTTAAGAAACCTAACATTTCACTTTTTTATTTTTTATTTCATAACAATCCTTTTGTCACAGCTTCTTACCAAGAGTCACTAAATTTACACTTTTTATATAGTCTTGTTCGTTGAAGAAAAGAATTGATATTTACTGCCGTCTTTCATATAGCTCTTCAATTAAAGTGCATTTTGTCCAGCTAAAGGATAGATATCATCGGCCACAAGTTTTACTTCCTTCTAGGTAATTTTTATTTGTCCCATGGACTTTAAAGATTAGGTGATAACCATACAGGATGAACAAATATATATATAGTTGACATCTATTTTTTGCCATAAAAACTAAAGCCATATCTACTCAGGCTGTATCATTTAGTATAACTTGTGTCCACCATTCCAAAATTAAATATTTGTTCAGATATTTTGTGTTGTGTCATGAAGTTGAGCTGATATTCAGTTTATGTATTGATCGAAATATTATGGATTAATTTTGCATTACATTAAATGATTTTGGACCACTTTTCACTGAACTGAAGGTGTTACCCTGTACATGATAATGGCACTTGTCCAGATTTTGATATACATGTAGTGCACCTTAAGGTATTTAGCTGAATATTAAGTCCATAAGTCTAAAATAGTGAATTATAGAATTGAGTTCCTAATAAATCATATTTTGTTCCTGACGACATTCCAGTCCTCTTCATATTGTGGATGTGATGAGTTGTGGACTCTCAGTTCTTGCATCAATCCACAGGAGGGGACATTTCTCATTTAGCTGTTGACATAAAACATCTAAAAACATCAAATAAAAAGTAGTTAAAAATGTGCATTGTAATATAAATTAATATATTATGACTTGAAATTCAGAAAAAATCAGTCATTTCTTGTATCTATTATATCTATATTAATAAATACAAGTATGCATTATAAAAGTTAAATACATTATCAAAATAGAATAATTATGATAATTAAATAATAGAATGGTTTATTTTTTACATTGATTTACCTATTGATTACCATGTATCTATGGTAGCAAAATGTTTTCATGCAATATGAAAGTGTATGACAGTGCCATGTGGTATAAGCTTAAGCCAATAAGAATGCTGATTAAATTGAATTTGACATAATAAATTTAAATTACACTCTTATAGTGACTGGGGTTTAGAATTATGATGTTCTTGAACTTATGTCCAGCAGTTAAACCCATGCTGAAGTTGTGTGGAAACCTTAGGCAACAACTTAGTAGTGGGTAGATAACCTTTTTTTTTCTTTAACTTGATTGTTGCCACACTATTGCCATGGCAGTTAATTTTCCTATCCATATCCTTGTTAACCCAATTTGCAGAATTTTCCTGTGAATCCATTATTAATTCCAGTCTTCACGGTTAGCCACTAGTCTGATGCCCAAGACTAGTAAAATTTCATTCAGACTTGTAAGTTTTTGCAAAACTTTGTTTGGACCAATAAGAAAAATGTCAGAATATTGGTCTTTGGACTAGTAGTTGAAAAAGTTTTTGGTAAAGACTGTAATTCATCTTATTTTGAAGAAGCATAACATTTCCTTCTTTAGGTTAAGCAGGCAGCAATCAGTAGATGGATGATATTTTCGTATTTTCTAAAACTACAATAGGAATATATTGTTCAAATTCTCAAAATCATTGTATTTCTATTTTCAGGTATGTTGAAGAACATGTACAGAGAACTGGTGTTGCCATAGAAACACAAGGATTTTCCTTTATTACCAGTGGCAGAAAGAGGGAATCCTTAACAGTAAGTTCAAACATCATTTATATACAAGTAGTTAAATAAGGGGTGGACATCATAGGTCCATCTTTGAGCTACACAGGGCCAGCTTTACCCAAGTTGTACATTTTTTTTTTGGCAAGGGATTCAGTCTTGGCCCTTTAACCAAAGCAAAGTTTGTTTCTAGCTAGACCTCCTGAAGGTATATCAAAATACAAAAATAAAATGCTGAGACTCATTAGGATTCAAACTAACTGTGAGGCTGATTTTTTCTTTGTCCTTTTCTTGGTCATTTTATTATCCTTTGTTACATGTAGTATGCATGCTGGTGTGGTCTGTTGCACTGTCATTATGATGTGTCCTGTCTGATATTTTTATTGTCTTTTTATTATGTATTATGCACCAGATGGTGAAAAGTAAAAAAGCAGTGGCTAACAATTGTCATGATAGTAACACATGGAACATGTGGAAAGAATTGACAGAAAGTTGTTGTATTGGTTTTTAATCGTTATAGATGAAGGAGAATTACAGATTCGTAATTCAGAGTACCGGTACATGTACTAAATTGTACAACCCTAGTAAAAAAAAACTTCCACCAAATCATAAGTGCGGCTTTGAAAAGTTTAAGCTGATAATCATTATCTTTCATCAATATATAATAGAGCTGAATTCATTAACGAACAAAGGGTATAACACTGTGTGGAAAAAAATCAATTTTGCTACCAGCTGGGCAGCTTTAAAACTGACCACTTTTTTATTATTCGTTTAAATAAATGACGGTAGGTAGGTACCAAACCAAATACAGATTAAGTCTAGGTTGTTGTTCACGGTATAATTACTAGATACAGATTGTTTAAATTTTATGATGTCTACACCCTGTACTGAAATCTTAGGAGTTTAATCAACCATAAAAGGATTGAGGGTCTATGACTTCTGTAGGAAGATCTGGTCATGTTTTCGTGTAATTGATATTAAAATAGGTACAGACAGATGGTGAGTAATATTTGTGGATATTTTGGGAAAAGTTCTGATAAAATAATGTATTGGATTATAACGAATGTTTGAAATAGAAATTTTTAAATTATTATCATATGATATTAATGGAAAGTTGTACTTTTAATGAAAATTATGTTGTTGAGCAAATAAGAAAAGGGCAGTTCTTATGTTGTCTGGATTTATAGATATAAAGTTGAAAATATGAAGCAATACTGTTCTTCTGGATCATCTCTTACAGTTTGAGTGTCTAGATATCTAGATTTGCAGATTATGAATGGGTCAGACAGCAGACAGGCTGCCCCTAGCCCTAGGTGGTGTACAATCTAAAAAAATCTCTAAAATTTATAAAATAAAAACAGACATAGGCTCCATTTTACAATTCCTTATTAAACATTAGCTGAAAAGTCACTTTAAAAAATAGGGACTTGATCCTTATAACCTTTAGAAAAATCAATATCTGTGTGAAATAGATTTCTAGATACGCCCTTTTCATGTAAGTTCATCTTAACTTTGAACAAGTACACCTTCACCGCTATTTAAAAAATGTACATGTATATCTATACATACTAGTTTGTCAGGTAAAGTGACAAGTTATATATAAAGTCATAAAGTAGGCTTATATACATTAGGTAGGAGTTTTAAGAGTTCTCCCTAACGATCTTTTCCAATATATACATTTGTATAGATGGAATTGTTTCTGTCCTTACTAAACAGAAATAGAATGATGTAATTATATAAAGGTATGAATCAGCTGACTTGAGTTCAGGTATTTATGTGTCTACATACTTGTTATACCTGTATATCAAACTTTCTGCTGATTCAGCAAAATACTGTACCATAAAGTAATGGTTTAAATCTACTGGACATTATAAAACCAATTGTGGACTTAACCTTTTATTAGGATTATTGTTGGATGAAATTCAAATTATTTAGAATCTGAAATTCAATAGTATAGTTCATGTAAATTGTTACTTATTATTTGCTGATAAAGGCATTTTTTAGGGTATTGAACTGTGAAGTGAAAATATCTTACAATCTGTTGGGGAAATCTAAACTTTTATTTTTTTTTTATTATTTCATATTTGTTAAATGCATCGGTTTATTCAGTTCTTTCCAGCCTATATTTAATAGATATACATACAAATTGGGGCAGTATTCCACTATATATTTTATATGGGGATTACTATGAGGAAACTAGTGTACCTTATTTAAAACATGATAATATGTAAACATATATAAGAGTGGTGCAAAACAATACCAATTGAAAAAAAATCAGCTTTTTTTCTTCAAACATAAGTAAAGCATGATGAATGCAGGATATCCTGCTAATTTAATGACATCATTGTATAAGGATGCAAGTCATATATATCTGTAACTTCTGGTAGGCCCTGTAATTGGAAATTAAAGAACTTAGTTTGAGTTGTGTAATTAAAGGTTATAAGATCATTAATAAAATTGGATAGAGTTTGCAAATATACATATAGGCAGTTCGTTACAAGTCTGTAAATGTACAATAGGACCCATGCGTCAGAATTTGGATGAAAAGGGTTCTGGTCAGTCACTTTACCCTATTCAACTATCTAGTAAACTCAAGTCTCCTTTGAATTCAATGCCTATTATGGTCTTTGGGCATTTTTTTTGGGAGTGGAAAGGGAGGTTGGGTTCTAGTTTTGTTCTAACCAGTCATACTGCTTCAGTTCATCCATAAATACACAAACATTAATACACAAGCTGAGGGGGAAAAGATAGCATTAAACTATGTATAGGTAAAAACAAATGTAAGTATGCAGTGAATGATCAAGGTCCAAAAGATCACAATGCAAAGCATGGTACATTTGTTTACATGGATAAAGGATGGAAACTGTTGTTTATAAATATTATCAAATTTATTTGCACATGTGGATTAAAAGTTTTGAAAACATGTAAGGTTTGTTTATTGGCCTGATTAAAACTAAACTTGAAAACTGCTTTGTTGGAATAAAAGACAACTTTTACTTCAAGATTTTTAGTCTTTAGTAGGAAAGTCAGTGTAGGATTATCCTCAAATTTTTTTGGATCAAGTTAAAAGAAATAAAAACTCTCAAATACTGCTGACATCAAGATTTCAGAATTGCTATGATTTTTTAACATTGACAACTGATTTTATAAAATGTTTTGTAATATCGTCAAATTTTTATGAAAGTATTCATGTGTTTTTAACATACAAGACATAATTAGTATGAGATACTTCAGGTGAATGATCAGCTGTGTACTGA
Source organism: Mytilus galloprovincialis (assembly GCA_037788925.1). Taxonomy (NCBI): domain Eukaryota; kingdom Metazoa; phylum Mollusca; class Bivalvia; order Mytilida; family Mytilidae; genus Mytilus; species Mytilus galloprovincialis. The sequence continues at coordinate 54,118,559 of CM075332.1, forward strand.
ATGGGGCGGTATAACCTTGAGCACTTCACAGTCCAGTATGTTCACCTAGATATTGGATGAAGTTGAACATTGAAGTGCTAAAATTTGACCTTCTTATATATAATATTTGATTTTAATGTATTGGTATTTAGAATTTAAATATAATCGATCTTCAGGAGTGGATAGGCTGATTTTTCACCTGTTAAAATTATTACATTGAAATAAAATGAAGGTTTCATGTGTTTTATCAGGAGTTTAGATATGTCAGAAATAAAAATAATAGAGTATTTAACAGGAAGCAGGAAGATGTTTTTCAATGCAAGTATTTCAGTCCAGTGGAATCGGGGAATATCAATAATATATGACTACATTTAACCGTTTGTACATGGATACATGTAATTGATTATTCAGAAATAAGAGGTAAGGCGTTTTTTTTGTCTGAAGGGAATGTTAACAATGTAATTTCAGCTCATCAAATTTTTGCTGTGTCAGCAAAACCTCCCAGACAAGAAATCTATAGCATGTGTATTGATTGATCTTAGTAATCTTGTTTAAGAGACTGTTGTGTATTCACTCTATAGAGAAAGGTCATTAACAGTGTTATAAGGGAGATAATCCATAATTATTTCCATTATGTTGTGACCTTGGTCAGTTATGTAAAAAAAAATAATAACTTGTATAATATTATATATAATTATTTCAAGTATAAAAGCTTTTTGAAAATGTAAAATTAAACATCTTTTATCGTAACAATGTTTTAATTTTGATTTTAAAGACTTGTTTATTGAAATGACAGTTTACATATACAGTCAAGTCCCATAAACTTTCTCACTTGTCAGACAAAGTTTAAATAATCCTATTGTATAAAGGTTAAACTGAGCAAGAACTGGACAGATAAGTTCAAACCGTTTTAATCTGTATGATTATATGTGATTTAAGGCCGTCTACATTTCTAGTGTAAATTAAAGTGGTCCAGTCTGGTAAAATTTTTTTGTTTTCTAAATTAATCATCAGTTTATCTGACCTTTGTTCTATGAAAGCTAGAAGGTGTTCGTAATCAAATGGTTTGTTGAGTTACAGCGCTGCACTTGGGTAGTTTTAAAAAAAGTGAGTGTTCAAGTCGAAGTTATTGATTGCATGCAATTATTGTCTGCGGAATTTACCAAAATTTGTCAATATAGTTTTGGCAGCTTTAAGTTCTGTGAAGACATTTTACTTGTCAGGCATAGCCATATTTGACAATAAAATATATAATGCATTCAAATTTATTAATAGTCTGCCGAATGTCTAGACTCTCTTGAAATCTGTTTATTATATCTGTAACATTTTCTTGTGTATGGATTTTTCTGTGTTCTTGATGTTTAATGATACTCTGATGCCTTCTCCAGGGGATGATATAATATTTCAAATATGGTATTGTAGACTTGCTTTATTGTTGTCTTAATATTTTATTAATTTATCATTTAAGAAAATTATGTCTTTGGTAGTTTAGTATCATATAAAACAAAGCTCAGCCATAAAGTCAAGTATATATATGGACATACTTTGTTTAAACTTTGTACTTTTGTATTTGGTGGATATTCATAATACTATTCTATCTGAGAAACTTGTGTCTGGTGTATTGAACGAATCACAATTATAGTTTATAGATTATTATTGATATTGGATAAATTACAATGGAAACATTCGATATTAAGAGTTTCTGAACCCTGCAAGCTAAGTGTACATCAGCATTGTCGTGACAATTTGATGAAGAGACATCTTTATATGGGAAATTTCATCCACCGTCTTTTTTTTTCTCAAGTTTCCCAGGTGTGTCTGACTAGGCTACATGTTCATGAGTGTTGGGAAGACTGGTAAATGTTTATATCAGTGAATTCAATAGATTTGTTAACAGCTGTATGAATACTTTTAATACATGCATATATAATATATTCATTTGTATGCCTCAATTTTAAAATTTAAAACCAGCAAACATGAAATAGAAAAATGTTAATCCTGAGTGATGTTCTTGATACATTGTGTATATAAAGTCAAGGACGTTGATACATCAATACACAGCTGGTAAAAGGTGAGTCTCTTCATTCTATGTTCATTAGGGAGAACTAATAATTTTGTTTAGTTATCAGAAAGTTGATTTTCTCTCTATACATATATTCTATTTAAAAAAAGGAATAATTAATTAATGGCCAGCAGGTAAAGCAGACATTTTCTGTCTTTTCTCGCAAAGCAGTGCTAGCTATTCCTATTGAGGGAAGTTTTCCCGATTATTTATCTAGAAAGCTACGAAATGTAAGATGTTCTCATTGTAATAAGTATTAGCAAGTTCATTTATTTCTTTTCATCTTGCCATTCTTGGGGATCATAACTGATTTTTTAATATATAGAAAATTAAAAAAAATTAGAATGTGCTATTTTCAGCATATTGGCACATTGCATTGTTATGGATGCATAATTAATAATCTATGCATCAGGTCAGAGCCAAGTGGAGCTATAACTTTCTTTGGAAAAAATGATCTCATTTTGAGATAGATCTATAACAATTTTTCTCCAACCCTACAGGCTTTAAAATATATTATGCATGAATCATTTAGATTTTTTTATTGTATCTTAAACATCAATATACCTGTATGTATATATACAAGTAGATGAGATGAAATCATGATCTCATGTCTTTTGTGACATATAGAACATTTGCATTATAATAATATAACAATTGACTGAGAAATTCATATTTGTATCCATCAAATCAAAGATTTATTAAGATAATGTTGATAAGAATGATATTGATTTACTGCGTAGATGTAGATAATTTGAATGCAAATTGGCAAGTTTTAGATACTATTTTATATTATCTAAGAAATACCCAGTACAAATATATGAACAAAATAATTAGAGCCGACTCACATGACTTTTATATGAAAAAAATAATTACAGCTGACTCGCATGACTTTTATACTTAAAAGTTAACAAATGATACATTTTTGTTCTGGATAGGATTTCAAAAGACCTGTGTAAATTTTCAGGGGCCTTTTTATTATATATCACATTTGTTTCAACTTATCGACCATGCCTATATTATATAATGGTCTTCATAAAAAGGTCCTAATGATGCTTTTACCCGTATTAAACAAGTGCTTGAATTGGTACTGTCTGAATAAAAAAAAAATAGCATAAGTATGTATTATTCATTGACTTAATTAAGGTACATAGAAGTCCAAATAATCTATAATGACATCCCTTCAGCTGAATACCCAGTCTTAACAAAAGTCAGTAGGAGGCTTTTTTCAAATTGAAAAGGACTTCAATGAATAGACATAGATTTACCCCATCTTGGACCTCAAATTTGTACATTTTTAATCCTGGCTTAAGCTCCCTTTGGCAGAAATCATTGATACATAGATTAGTTCACTTAATCCAGTAGACAAAACATAAATACTTGTTACTTAAAAGTTATATCCTTGTCCTAGATACAGGACACTTGATTTTACAGCAGTACAATTTCAAAATAATTTCCCTCTGCTAATAAAATTCATCAATTTAAGGATGCATTTGGTAGACAAAACAATGTTAGACTGCAAATGTTGACATAAATGGTCCTAGGGCAAATTTTCTACAGTAAATATTATGAGGACAGGTATGTGTATATGATGGATGTCTGTACACTTTTTGCATTGTTTGTAACTAGAGGTCAAACTTGTATGATCTGAGTCATTTATAGACATTTTTCACAATAAACATCAGTCTGTACCAAACTGTTTTAGTGTTTGTTTGACCGAAAAATTGATTTTCTACTATGTTTTCAACCAAAAAATCCTAAGAGTTCTGTCTGACCGAATGATTTTTTTGTCTGACATTTTGTCGGTCAGACAGAGTTTGGGATACACTGAAACATTTATAAAGACAACAAATCCAATTTTGTTCTTCAATATTTCATATAGAATTCAATGGTGATGTATATAAAATTGTAACATTTGTCAGTTCCTGTGTTTAGAAACCTTGAAATCTTAACAGTACTAGTGAGTAGGCCTAAATTGATGTTAAAGACGGACATCTTGTGTTTTATCTGATTTTTATGCCCATTCATCTCCTAACTTTCTTGGATTTACTTGTAAATGTATAACAAATAAAACAGGTAACATGCAAATTTAAGTACACATGTCCTTACATAATATAATTCTGGGTTTTTACAAAGATATGAAGTAGGTGTCAAAACTGTCAAAATTTGGCAGGTTGAAGTTATTTCAAATATTCTGAAGACAAAAATGTCCCTATTTTGCCAGGAAAATTAGAACTAAAAAAAACCAAAATATGAACATTTGGCAGGTAAATTTAATTCTAATATACATTTTTACTGACAAATTGAATTAAAATGTTCCTTTTTTGCCAGGAATATATAAGAACTAAAAGACAACAACATTTATGATGGCACTCTGAAAACCTGATTGTCAAATGTCATAGTACATGTATCTTCACTAGTATACATTAAAAATGAAAAATAATTTTCAAAATCTAGCTATAATACTCCAAACATTGAAATTGGTACAAAATGTGGCTTTATTTATTCCTGAGGATTCTAATTATAAGTCTTTGGAGAGCCAGCAGTACAAGTGATCTGTCTTGAAAACAAGCAATAAAAGTACCAATCTGTTTTGTTATACATATTCGTTAAGATATTAAACTTGTTTTATGTCTATGAGGTGTTTTTTTTTCATTAGAAGAAAGATAACTTTACTAGCAAATGCAAAAAAGTTCTGATATCATCCGTTCCTAATATATTTAAAAAAAAACAAACAAAAAAACCCTAAATGATAAATAAATTAAGAAGAAAACCCTTCTAACTGTCAATTATAGTTCGTCTTGAATGAAATTAGAGTTTGCACTTCTAGATTATCGTATAACTTATTATTACATAACCACTTTGATTTGTGTTCTGTAAATGTAACTGATTAACTCTAACCAGGTAAAGAAGCATGTTTTATTAAACATGCTTTTCAAATTTAAATGTTGAAGAATTACGCTTGATATGCATTATGCCCTCAAATTACATAAGATGTATTTATGTGTCAGTGTACCAGTAGGTCAACAGGTAATTTCGTGTATTTTTGACAGACAGATATAATAATTCATTACATAAATTACTCATTAGGTAGTCAGGTCTTAACATTAGAACATAACAATCAGTAATAAGAGGCTTTGATTGCATATTTTAGATACTTGTGATTGACTTGTTAAGATTTACGGTTTGGCAAGAGTAAAATGTGGTATTTGCCAGTTGTCTAGATTGTGTATGTAGATGTCTGGAACTAGGGTTTTATTTTCAGCTCTAGTCTGAAGGCATATTTTTGTAATTTTTGACAGTTTAATTATCTTTTTTTGGACTTGAATCAATAGTTATTTCTGTCTATTTCAATGGTTTAGGTTAAGTAGTTTTTAGACTTTTTTAATCTGTGTACCGCCCAACATGCCAATGTCATATTTTACTCCATGCCTTCCGTTCTAAATGTACATCAGGTGTACAAGATTTTTGCTGTTCTATTTGTAGACCATATGTGTTCTTTATTACCTATAATTGTATAATTATCTGTTGGACAAAGGAATTGTTGTTTTTTTGTCAGTAATGTATGTAGTCTTAACAGAGAAAAAAGGGATGGATGGTGTATTGTAGACTGGTGATAAAATACTGCTCCACTGACTGAATAAAAGCAAAGAATATGTGAAAAAGTTGATTATTGAATTTGGATACTAGTACTCTGGCCAGTTGGAGGGGCTCCAGCTGTTTCTGTGCAATAAACACAAAAAGGGTTCTTGAAACCATTTTGTTTTGAAAAGTTGTAACAATGTAACAAACTAAGATGACCCTATAAGTTCCCTAGAATTACATTTTTAGAATGGAGGATTGTAGTTTTAAATAAAGGATATGGCTAATATCAAATAACAAGGAAGGCAAAAACTCAGGGGGACACTTGGAATTTGATGCGACTGTCAAACAAGTGAGATGTTTAGCGCTATTAAACCTAGTTCAACTTCACCTTTTCTACATTAGCAAATGCCTGTACCAAGTCAGGAATATGATAGTTGTTGTCCATTTGTTTGATGTGTTTTATCATTTGATTTTGCCATTTGATTAGCGACTTTCAGTTTTGAATTTTCATCAGAGTTCAGTATTTTTGTGATTTCACTTTTTGACCCTTTCAGAAGATTGTACAAGGTAAGTCAAACAAATAATCTCCACTTGTATCAAAGATGATAAAAAAATAAAATCAACAAAGAATGCATAATAATTTTATTGGAGTATTTTATCTAGAACAGAAAGATAAGTTTTCATTATCAGGTCCATTGTTCAATAGGTTTATGGGTCTGTTAAGTACAAACAATTTAACCTTACCAATATTGACCTCCTATACTGCAATATCTTCATTCATAAACAGTGAAGTTTGCTGTTTTTTAGTGTCAAGATAAGAGGCAACTGATCTTGAAGGGATTTAGGATTATCTGATATAGGTAGCTCTTGAATGTTTGGAAAACAATTTTTGAATACCAATCTAATTAAAATGCCCTGTTGTATGACTATTGATTGTTATTTGAGGATATTTTTTTTTCAAAATAAAGATCATGGTTAGGGCCAGAATATCTAAAAAAAAATGAAATCATTTTCCAAGGATGTGTGCCTGTCACATCCAAATTCTGCTTTTTAGAGATGACATTGATGTAAAGAAAAGAATGTCTGCATTTCAAAGTAAACTTAAATTTGATAAAAATTTTAAACATTTTTATATCTCTAGCAAAGTTTTTATGGGTAAACTGGGATTGCCTTGTCTGTCCTTTTGTCAAAAATTAAAATAATAATATTATAAAAATGCAAGTAAATATTGAGAAAAATCATGCAATTTTGAATGAATACTGGGTGGCCAAAGGAAAAGTTCACGTTATTAGTAATGTTAAAGGGAAAATTAGTATTTTTAATATTGGTAACATTTAAAAGGTCGTTCACCTTGTCTAACCCATTTACAGGACACTTAATATAACAAAGAAGCGATCTCTGTACATGTCAACTTGCACACTATCTTTTGTGACTTGTATTATGTGAAAAATTGTAGACAATACTGCTCTATCAATAGATTTCCAGCCAATTTAATCATATTATAAAAAGTCTCACAATATTGATTAGGAGTATACCAGATATTCAACATTGAAGATTTTACATTAAATTGTTGTTTGGCTAAATATTGGGAACATACCTGGTTATTTTTTTTGCACCTGTTGATCTAAGGTGTGTAGTGTGTACATTCTTTGATGTATATGTAAACAAATTGATTTAGATAATGTACTTTGTATATATGCGCAGCAAGTGCAAAGTGCAGCAAGTTTAATCTGCGACTTGATTATACAGTAATACCATAAACAAGTTTCCATGCTCCCATGGCTTTCATATGGATGTTGGAACTTGAAACTGGTCAGTTGAAACATTAAAATACAAGAGGGTTTTGATAGATGATCTTTGGTGGTCTTTGTAAAACTCCACACAAAAAAATAACTAGATAATGACTATTTACATGTAGAGCGCTTGTATGGTGTAAACAATTGTCTGTTGTTGAAGTCTGTTATCAGGTTGCTGTCTGGGTCATTATTGTTTATTTCACATCTTATATCCTTGTTCGTTTTTTTTTTCATTGGAAAACATTTCTAATTAGTTATTGATTACATGTTGACTGGAGCTAAACAAATACATGTTAATATAAAAAATAATCTAGGTCTTAATTATTATCCCCCACTTACAAAGTAAGCTCATACATGTGTGGAAGAAAGTAAACAAAATTATAAACATAGAATATGCTTTGAAGGAAGAATTAAGGTTGACAAAATTGTGACATGTTCTATTTTAATATTCTTGGATACAACATTTTCATATATTTTTGTAAACATTATTTCTTAGAAATAACAATGAAAAGTCATATATTTTTGTTAACATATTTCTTAGAAATAACAATAAAAAGTCAGTGTTATACATTGTACATTTTATTCATCAGTGACATTGCATATTTTGATTGCCCCTCTAGCAATGGTTGAAATTTATAAAATATAAGTACTCAAGACATGGATCTAAATAAAAACTGAATTATTAATATATAAATTTTTATCTTTGCAGGGAAATGCCACACTACATTTGTATCCACATTTTGAACCTTTGAGACAGATTGATGGTAAGTGTACGTAGTGAGAAAGTAAAAATGGAAAGAGCTGCATGCTATGAAATTGTGCTAGTAGGTTTGAAGGTTTTTTGGAAATATCAGAAACCATATGATGAAATGGTCTATAAAAGTAAGAGTCTGTAAGAATAAAATTTCACTATAGTACTGGCAGATTTTGTCATTTCATTTGAAAACCACAGACAGTCCACTCCTGCCTACCAAAAATTAAACTCGGATTTCATAAAGTCATTTTTCTGAGGTTTGTATGTTCAAATCTTGTAATGAAAGAAAAAGGGAAATGACAAAATCAATACAAACATTTGTCATCATCATTGAGGAATTTTGTATAGTTAAGTTATATACTTGCTTTTGATGGGTGAGAGGTGTAGAAAGATTCTAAAGATGATATCATGAATTTTTAAGACAACAATTATGCATTTGCATTGATGCAGATCTATATGTAGCTTGATTTATCATATAAAAAGAAATTGTTAATAACCATTTAATATGGTTAAGTTATGCAGACAGAGGAAATTTTTGAGGTGTACATGTTTTTAGTAGCAAGGAAATCACTTGTGAAACTGTTAATAAATAATAAATTCATTATAAATTGGCTATTGTCTTGTTAGGTAATATAAAGAAGCCAATCAAAGGTCTACAGGAGTGACTATTTCCTGCTTAAATCTAATGTGGGTTAAATGTGGTTAGGCACCTATTCACATAGACTTCCTTGTGGGGTCTGTAATAGTAGATATTTGATATATTACAGGATGAAAAAATAGGATTAATATTGAATGAGTCTTGTTGCATGTTAATATGGCTGCAAAGATATTTTCAAAAAGTTGATGAACCAGTTATTATTTGTAAAACAGTTTTTTATGTATTATAGGTTTTTTTTTCTTTTAAGTTCATTAAAAAAAGGGGGAATAGATTTTAGGGCAGACCTTTCAAAAATGAGTATAAAATAAAATGTTGTGGGTTTTATGCATTCCATTATATTATTGTACATGCTGGCTGAAGTAAGAATGACATTGTTTTAGGATCAATATTGAGGTTTTGAGTCATAGTGATTCACACTTAAAACTGGATATAGATCAGTTCAGCTTAAGGATGATTACACATGTATCAAGGTATTATACTAAACACAGCCACTGTCGTCAGTATTAAGTATGACTTGGTCAAACTTGTCGTCCTGTATGATGTGGCTATATTATCATGTTTGTTCAGTGGTCTAGAGATATTGGTAACTCATTGTAACATCCCAGCTACTGCTGACAGTAGCAGTAGTATGGTAGCATGTACATGTATTTAAAAGGAATATATAAGAAGAACTTTAGTTTAATTCATGAAGAAAAGAAAAAAAAGAATGGCAATCAGATTTCAGGTGAGGAATTTGGGCCAGAACTTTCAAGATGGAGGAGATATTGACACTGCTGACAGTAGCAGTAGTATTGTAGCATGTACAAGTATTTAAAAGGAATATATAAGAAGAACTTTAGTTTAATTCATGAAGAAAAGAAAAAAAAGAATGGCAATCAGATTTCAGGTGAGGAATTTGGGCGAGATCTTTTAAGACGGAGGAGATATTGACATAACAGGCAGCTCATCACTGGGTAGCCTGGTTTAATTGACACAAGCTGCCTGATGAAGAGCTGTCCTGTCATGTTGAAAGACAACATAGAAGGATACCAGATTAACAACAGCAGGATTTAAAAAAGAGGTTAACCGTTATACAAAGATTGGTCTCGAGATTTCGGATTGTAATTTTGATTTTAGAAATAATGGAGCCAAGATTTGCTGTTTGTTAAATATCACAGATATTAAAAAAAAAATTACTTTAATAACTCGCTTCATGTACATTTTTATCACTATATTCCCTAGTCAGTTCAAATTAATTTGATTGTCCTTTTCTTTTTTTTTTTAAATCTTGAAAATAAGATAAGTCCATACCTTACAATACATTTTGTAATGTTCACCTCTAATCAACCCATACTGTTGTTTCATATACTGAAGATGTATGTATGTGTAAATAGAAAAATACTTACAACAATATGTCTTTTGGTGGAGAGTTGTCTCATTGGCAATTATATCCTTCACATCTTCTACTTGTTATATTCAGACTCCTAGTGCATTATATTTCTCTTAATCTAGGTACAAAGCAAATAAATATTGTGATCATTGTAAGATAGTATGACTATGCATGTTCCAAGATACAGCATATCAGTTTAAAATGTACAAACATGTGTTCAGGTAGAAACATTGATTTATATTTCCCTTCTTTAGCTGACTTTGCCAAAGATTAACTGCTGACTTCATAAATACTCCACACCTGCATATGAATTTGTTTTCTGATAATTTTTCATCAAGCTGCTGCTTTGGTAACAGTGCATGAAACTTCAAACTAATCAAAAGGATTAAAGCTGATTGCATTTTTATAATTTTTGTATCCTTAAGATTAACATTGATAAGAACATGTACTGTGTTAATAATGCAAAAACAAGAAAAGCTATCTTGTTAATTATGCAAAAATAAGAAAAGCTATATCTAGGAGTTTTTGGCCCAAAAAAAGATGCACAATATATCATATAGAACAGCAACATCTCACAAGTACTGTAGATAAATTTCTTTGACATTCATGCACTTGCAAGGAGAGTTATTCACTTGTGTAACAGTTCAAGAACAAGAGGCTCTAAGTGCTAACCTAATCTACTTTGAAACATTCCATTCTATTTAGATTGTCATTTTTCTTGCTGAAAATTGATGATATTTCTTGAGTGCTGCCAGTTTTTACCTACAGAAGGAAAATATTTAGAACTGCATATCATGCAGAAAAACATGAAGATTCATGTAGGACTTATTTATAACATTCAACATTTTTTTTAAATGTTAATTGAGGAAAATGATATTTGTCAAATGCTTGCAATGTTCGAACACACCTGCACTAGTCTATTTTTATAACACGAAAGTGACACTGGCCATGCTACTGGAGGTGAACCTAGTCAAGGCCAGGGGACCATCATGATAAAGCAGTACAGAGAAGTAAATGATGGAAAGAAAAATCAAGTATCAAGGGAAATAGTGGCTGTTGAAAGATGAGTAGAAGAGATTATAAGAATGGTTGTTAAGAAGATCAACTGACTACCGCTCTTCCTTTGGACAGCTATCTCTTGTTTATAACTGAGAGCTGCCAAATGAAGGGCTGTAGTTACAACCCATGTCAGCTGTGATCTCAACACTTCAATCCAGACTTCTGAATGGATCTCTAACCTTCCACTTCACAACCAACTGTGACAAGACGCTAAACAAAGAGGACACTGAAGAGATTGTACTTACATTTATTCATCTTGGCATATTGTATTGTTCTTCTAATAAATTTCACTTTGTATATACATGCAAATATTTTATTTGTAGATTTATATTGATATATGTGGATACATACATATATAATCATAATTGTAATTCAAGATAATCAATAGAGTCATATGTCAGAACGGAAATCTCACCTAGTTCGACAGTTACCTTGTAGTTAAAATTAGAAGTATGGTACTTGTTGGTATTTTACCCTTGAATAGTCCTACGAATGTCATTGTAAAAAAATAAGTGATGAATGACTGTATTAATAGAGCATTTTACATGTCTTATTAGGGAATAAAATTGTTTTATTACACTGATTGAGGTGGGAGTGTGAAACTTGAAGATCTAAGTATGTATTGTACATACATGTAGATAGAAATGTACAAATTGGTTTGAATTTCTCATGGTTTTTCTGACCTTTCTTTACCGAGTTTTCTGATTTGCTGCTCAACAGTCACTTACATCCTGTTACCACATACTTGGAAAGGAGTTCTAACATAGCCTAATTTGTTTAAGATTAGAAAGGTCCTAAAGTCAGTAGATCTATTTTAGTTTTAAAAACTATATATAAAATTGACTTAACAAAGTTGAATGAGTCACCAGTTTGGTTAATTGGAAAGTTTGTTCCCCTAAAGTGAGTGTTGATATTAGCCTGTCTATTTTTAAGGTCAATGTATTATTATAGTTTTAATGTATGGACTTTTCATATTGGCCCTGTAACATGCCTGAGGTATTAATAATGACCAAGGATGGTTGTAATGGCCTTGAGGCAATGCCAAGGGCCATTACAACTGTCCGAGGCCATTATTAATATCAAGGGCATGTAACAGGGCCAATATGAAAAAGTCCATATATTGATACTTTTATTAACCAACTAAGGCAACTTCATTCAAAATTATACAGCTAACTACAAATCTACAACAGGACCAATACAGAAAAATCCAGTTTTATAACATTTTTATTAAATGGTTTTAATTCTTCAATTAAACAAAGAGTAAGAAACTTACTGTGAAGAAGATACAGGAATTTCATAGCTAAACTTGTCTTTTCGCATTCACGATTGAATTTTGGTCAACATTGTGACTGTCAGATGTAATTTCTGATTTCTCATCCAAGTAGCTGGTAAGAATAAATCAGACAGTATAACTATTCTTAATCTTTGTCTTGAGTAGTCTGCATTCTGAGTATTGAACAACGGAAATGAAACCGTGATAATAATCGAAAGTTGTACTCGAAAAAGGCTGTGAAATATTTCCTTTTCAGGTCGTTATCAAACGCTGAACATCATTTAAACTTGTTTTTATACAACCATCAATTTTTATACGCCCGTCTTTTAGACGGGACGTATCATGGTATACCGTTGTCCGTCCGTCGTCCACACTTCGGACAATAACTCAAAAACACTTTCACCAATTTCCATGAAACTTAAGTGAATTGTTTATATCTATTGACGTAAGCTCCCTTTCGTTTTTTTTTAATTTCAGATTTTAAGTTTTGGATTTATGGGGCTTTATTCATAAAAAAGGGGGGGATTTTCAACACTTCGGACAATAACTCAAAAAGGCTTTCACCAATGTCCATGAAACTTTGGTGAATTGTTTATATCTATTGATGTAAGCTCCCTTTCAATTTTTATAAATTTCAGATTTTAAGTTTTGGATTTATGGGGCTTTATTCATAAAAAAAGGGGGATTTTCAACACTTCGGACAATAACTCAAAAAGGCTTTTCACCAATGTCTATGAAACTTTGGTGAATTGTTAATATCTATTGATGTAAGCTCCCTTTCAATTTTTATAAATTTCAGATTTTAAGTTTTGGATTTATGGGGCTTTATTCATAAAAAAAGGGGGATTTTCAACACTTCGGACAATAACTCAAAAAGGCTTTCACCAATGTCCATGAAACTTTGGTGAATTGTTCATATCTATTGATGTAAGCTCCCTTTCAATTTTTATAAATTTCAGATTTTACATTTCCGTGTTATGAATTTTTATGCTTAAAAAAGGGGGGATTTTCCAATTTTGGGACAATAACTAACACTTTCACAAAATTTTATGCAACTTTGATAAATTGTTTATATCTATTGACATAAGCTCCCTTTCCATTTTTATAAATTTTAGATTTTACGTTTTCTTAAGTAATGAATTTTTATACTTAAAAAAGGGGGATTTTATGAAACTTTGGTGAATATATTAATGTAACATCCCTTTTGATTTGTATATATATTTCTAGTTGATCATATAAATTCATTTAAAGCATAAAAGACAAGTTAAAAGAGCAACGGGCGTATCATGCGCTAAAGCGCAGCCCTTTATTTGGTCGTATATTGGTATGACGTTGGCGTCGTCTTCGTCCAAAGACATTTGGTTTTCGCACTATAACTGTAGTATGAGTAAATAGAAATCTATGAAATTTAAACACAAGGTTTATGACCACAAAAGGAAGGTTGGGATTGATTTTGGGAGTTTTGGTCACAACAGTTTAGGAATTAGGGGCCAAAAAGTGCCCAAATAAGCATTTTTCTTGGTTTTCACACAATAACTTTAGTATTAAGTAAACAGAAATCTATGAATTTTTAACTTAAGGTTTATGACTACAAAAGGAAGATTTGGATTGATTTTTGGAGTTTTGGTCTCAACAGTTTAGGAATTAGGGACCAAAAGGGTCCAAAATTAAACTTTGTTTGATTTCATAAAAAAATGAATTATTGGGGTTCTTTGATATGCCAAATCTAACTGTGTATTTAGATTCTTAATTTTTATGCCCCATTTATGGGCATTATGTTTTCTGGTCTGTGCGTCCGTCCGTCTGTCCGTTCGTCCGTCCGTCTGTTCGTTCGTCCGTCCGTCTGTCCCGCTTCAGGTTAAAGTTTTTGGTCAAGGTAGTTTTTGATGAAGTTGAAGTCCAATCAACTTGAAACTTAGTATACATGTGCCCTATGATATGATCTTTCTAATTTAAATGCCAAATTAGAGTTTTGACCCCAATTTTACGGTTCACTGAACATAGAAAATGATAGTGCAAATTTCAGGTTAAAGTTTTTGGCTTCAGGTTAAAGTTTTTGGTCAAGGTAGTTTTTGATGAAGTTGAAGTCCAATCAACTTGAAACTTAGTATACATGTGCCCTATGATATGATCTTTCTAATTTAAATGCCAAATTAGAGTTTTGACCCCAATTTTACGGTTCACTGAACATAGAAAATGATAGTGCAAATTTCAGGTTAAAGTTTTTGGTCAAGGTAGTTTTTGATAAAGTAGAAGTCCAATCAACTTGAAACTTAGTATACATGTTCCCTTTGATAAGATCATTCTAATTTTAATGCCAAATTAGAGAATTTATTCCAATTTCACAGTCCTTTAAACATAGAAAATGATAGTGCGAGTGGGGCATCCGTGTACTGTGGACACATTCTTGTTGGTTCTGTTTTCAAATTGGTCTACATTAAGGTCCAAAGGGTCCAAAATTAAACTTAGTTTGATTTTAACAACAAGAATGTGTCCAAAGTACACGGATGCCCCACTCGCACTATCATTTTCCATGTTCAATGGAGCGTGAAAATGGGTAAAAAATATAATTAGGCATTAAAATTAAAAAGATCATATCATAGGGAACATTTGTACTAAGTTTCAAGTTGATTGGACTTCAACTTCATCAAAAACTACCTTGACCAAAAACTTTAACCTGAAACTCGCACTTTCATTTTCTATGTTCAGTGGACCGTGAAATAGGGGTCAAAAGTTTAATTTGTCTTTAAAATTAGAAAGATCATATCATAAGGAACATATGTACTAAGTTTCAAGTTGGTTGGACTTCAGCTTCATCAAAAACTACCTTGACCAAAAACTTTAACCTGAAACTCGCACTTTCATTTTCTATGTTCAGTGGACTGTGAAATAGGGGTCAAAAGTTTAATTTGTCTTTAAAATTAGAAAGATCATATCATAAGGAACATATGTACTAAGTTTCAAGTTGATTGGACTTCAGCTTCATCAAAAACTACCTTGACCAAAAACTTTAACCTGAAGCGGGACAGACGGACGGATGGACGGACGGACGGACGGACGGACGGACAGACGAACGAACGCACAGACCAGAAAACATAATGCCCCTCTACTATCGTAGGTGGGGCATAAAAATCGAATTCTTGGGGTTCTTTGATATGCTGAATCTAACCATGTATTTAGATTTTTGATATTTGGGCCTGGTTTTCAAATTGGTCCAAATTGATGTCTAAAGGGTCCAAAATTGAACATTATTTGATTTCATCCAAAATTGAATTCTTGGGGTTCTATGATATATGCTGAATTTAACTATGTATTTAGATTTTGGATATTGGACCATAATAGGTAAATGTCCAATTTAAAATTTTAAAAGTTTTCAAGTTTAAGTTCTTAGACCACATTCATTTTGTGTCAGAAACCTATGTTGTGTCAACTTTTTAATCACAATCCAAATTCAGAGCTGTATGTATAGAAATGCCCATACTTTATAACAGGAAAATTTCGACAACTGGTCATTATGAAGGGAGAAATTGCTACAGCCAGTCATGCATTACAAAATCACACCCATGCATTACGAAATCACAGCCATGCATTACAAACAGTTGAAACAGGACATTGATTAAATCAAAATGTCGTTCATTTCTTTAAATAAGTGTGACAATTTAAAAAAAAACAAGAATGTGTCCACAGTACACGGATGCCCCACTCGCACTATCATTTTCTATGTTTAAAGGACTGTGAAATTGGAATAAATTCTCTAATTTGGCATTAAAATTAGAATGATCTTATCAAAGGGAACATGTATACTAAGTTTCAAGTTGATTGGACTTCTACTTTATCAAAAACTACCTTGACCAAAAACTTTAACCTGAAATTTGCACTATCATTTTCTATGTTCAGTGAACCGTAAAATTGGGGTCAAAACTCTAATTTGGCATTTAAATTAGAAAGATCATATCATAGGGCACATGTATACTAAGTTTCAAGTTGATTGGACTTCAACTTCATCAAAAACTACCTTGACCAAAAACTTTAACCTGAAGCCAAAAACTTAAACCTGAAATTTGCACTATCATTTTCTATGTTCAGTGAACCGTAAAATTGGGGTCAAAACTCTAATTTGGCATTTAAATTAGAAAGATCATATCATAGGGCACATGTATACTAAGTTTCAAGTTGATTGGACTTCAACTTCATCAAAAACTACCTTGACCAAAAACTTTAACCTGAAGCCAAAAACTTTAACCTGAAATTTGCACTATCATTTTCTATGTTCAGTGAACCGTAAAATTGGGGTCAAAACTCTAATTTGGCATTTAAATTAGAAAGATCATATCATAGGGCACATGTATACTAAGTTTCAAGTTGATTGGACTTCAACTTCATCAAAAACTACCTTGACCAAAAACTTTAACCTGAAGCGGGACAGACGGACGGACGCACAGACCAGAAAACATAATGCCCATAAATGGGGCATAAAAATTTAAACTTAATATTAGAACCAGATGCTCCGCAGGGCACAGTTTTATGCAACCGCAGAGGTCGAACACTGAACAGTTGGGGCTAGTATGGACACAACATTTAAGATTGTAGTTGGTTAATAAAGTAAAGTTATTAATGTTTTATTGGGCTATTTGTTAACAATCTTACATTGGAATCTTCTTTTCCCCAGGACTGGTGCTTGCAGTTCTTGCTATGTGTCAGTCTTTTGCAAAATTTGGATGGTCAAACATTTTTGACTCCCACCAGAACTCTGCTTTTGTGTAAAGTTTGCTTGTCTGGTTCAGGACTCGCACCAGAATTCTGCTTTTGTGCTGGTCTGTGGTCTGGTTCAAGAATCAATAATCTCTAAAAAAAAAATAGTAGGTTTCATCATATAATTATCAACATACACATGTGGGTTTTGATTGCTCTGTGAAGGGGACATAAAGGTGTACAGTTGTCTGTCTGTCCCAAATTCCATTTGGCACCAACTTGAGTCTTTTTCCAATTTTAGTAAACTCATACACACTTCTAAGAACCACAACAAACAGACAGAGTTCCAATTTGGGTTCTGATTTATTTAAAGTTTTAGAATCATGCCTCTTTTTAAATTGAAAAATTGAAAAATTGTCAACCTTTAGGGGGGACATATGTGTCCATTCTTCTTCTTTATTTCTTAAGTGAATTTCAACTTTTTCAAAATCCAAGGATTATTTTCCTTGGTGTAGTGCATGAATTTATAAAATTGACAATGGCATAGAATACAAAGGTTACAAAATTAGTTTTGGCTAAATGGTCTATCAAAGTGCAAACAATAAATTTTCTTACAGACTTTAATTATCAAAGTAAGTGTAGATATGCACATCATATAAGAAATAATGAAATATATACTAGATGATAATTTACTCTCTTCACTTTCAGGAGTAACAGACTACCTCACAACAGAAATCTCCACGTCAAAGCAGAAGAAATTCAGCTTAGTGACATTTGTAGATACACCAGGGCTTGTAGATGGAGACATGAAATATCCATTTGATGTCAACAAGTCTATCCTCTGGCTCGGTAATATTATATATGAAAATATAAATAATTAGTTTTAAGTGAATAGTGGAAAGATTATTATACACACATTTAATCAACTTGGCTGTCTGTCTGTCAGTTCGTCCAACAAATATTTTCATTGTACTTTTCTCATAAATTAGAAGACAGAATGGACTTAAAAATTTTCGTCCCATATTTCTCCAATGTTACTATACAGAATGACTTTATATTTATAATTAAGTCTGCAGCACACATTAATCAATCTATACATGTGTGACTTGTGTATCTGTCAGACACCTAGTTCCTGTTTCTGTTCATTTAAGTGTGAACAGCAGTTGGTTTTTAACACAAAAATGTTGGCAGTATTTTTTTTTTAATTTCCACACCAGTTGAATATTTAAGTTCTGGATTTAAGAAATGTATTTACCATTTGTAATCCTCCCCCAGGTGGTGTTTGATTGGTAGCTAGGTTAATTTTTTCACAGGCAGCTGTTGCATAGATGTATAATTTAATTTAAAAGCAGCATTTTGAAATGTACACGCAGTATATTCCTAAATATTTGACAATTGAAAAAAATGTACTGTCTTGGTTTTTTTAAGAGACTAATTTTTGAATTTTCAAACCAATTTATTGAAAATACCTATTTAATCTTTATGATGAAAAAATACCATAACAGACATGCATCTGCCTGATAGATCAAAGAGCAAGACTTGAATAAGAGGTTTCTGTCCACCCTGCCAGCAATTTGTTAAAGTTTGTGACTAGGTCATTTTAATGGGAACCACTTTTGATAAATCAATGATATAAATTTGGTATGTAGTTGTATTAACATTGGCATATCTTGATGTATTGGACATTAAATGATTCTGTACCTTCACCTAATGGTGCATTGACTTGATGTTTTTGTCATATTTTTAGGATAAAACCTTTATAAAGTGTTGATAGGTAAAATGTATGTTGTTTTTGAATTCAGATTCAAACAGAGGTAAAAAAAAAAAAAGAGTGTTTTTCAGATTTTTTATAGGTCTTTCAACATTATTAAATTTTCTTTTTCAGGTGACTTAGCTGATTTGATATTTGTGTTCTTTGACCCTATTGGCCAGGCTTTATGTAAGAGGACTCTCAACTTGGTGGAAGAACTGAACCATAAACATGCTGATAGGATTAGGTTTTACCTCAGTAAAGCTGATGAGGCTGGACATGAAAGTGATAGGCAGGTTAGTTAATGTGTAATTCAGTAGAAAATTGTCATGGACCAAAATTCACAAATACTATGAAACTTGCAGAATTAGGGGGTTCCTGATAAGAAATTAAGTGCAACGTTTATAAACCTAGTAAAAGAAATCCTTGCACATGTGTTTGTTTTGTCCAGTGAATATGCAGGGTAAATAGTTTATAAAAATTCATGAAATAAATTACGTATTATTTACTTCTTATACAGTAGTTCCTGAACAAAATCATATAACTGTGTCCTTGATCCTATATCATTTGATTTATATTTTAGTATTTGTGTTTTCCAAATTCACTAAATGAGTGCAAAGGGACATAAACCAAGAGAATTGATTTATTCATCAGTTTCATCAATGTCGAAGAAATCTACTTGAGTGGAAAGGGCTAAAAGTCTTGAAATTTTTTTTTTTTTGTATAGCCTGCGACATTTATTGCAGAAAGCTCGACATAGGGATAGTGATCCGGCGGCGTTAGCTAACTTCTTAAAAGCTTCATATTTTAGAAGGTGGAAGACCTGGATGCTTCATACTTTATATATGGATGCCTCATATTATGAACTTTCCATCAGTCACATGTCCAATGACCTTGACCTCATTTTCATGATTCAGTGACTACTTGAAAAAAAGTATTGTAATATTAAATTCTCGTTAAAAAAGTAAAAGTTAAAAAGTAATAGGATAACTATATTTGGTATGTGCGTACCTTGCACAGTCCTCATGCCCGTCAGACAGTTTTCACTTGACCTCGACCTCATTTCATGGATCAGTGAACAAGGTTTAGTTTTGGTGATCAAGTCCATATCTCATATACAATAAGCAATATATTCGGTGTATGGAAGGACTGTGAGGTGTACATGTCCAACTGGCAGGTGTCATCTGACCTTGACCCAATTATCATGGTTTAGTGGAGATAGTTACAAGTTTTTGTGTTTTGGTCTGGTTTTCTTATACTGTATGCAATAGGTCTACTATATTTTGTGTATGGAATGATTGTCAGGTGTCATCTGACCTTGACCTCATTTTCATGGTTCAGTGGTTAAAGTAAAGTTTTTTAGTTTTGGTCTTTTTTTCTAATACTTTATGCAATAGGTCAACTATATTTGGTGTATGGAAATATTTTATAATCTAATGTCAGTCTCGCAGGTTTTATTTGACCTTTGACCTCATTTTCACAGTTCATTGCTCAGTGTTAAGTTTTTTGTGTTTTGGTTTGTTTTTCATAAACTATAGACATGCAGTAGATCAACTATATTTGTTGTATAGAAGAATTGTTTGCTGTTCATGCCTGCCTGGCATGGTTCATCTGACCTTGACCTCATTTTCATGGTTCATTGGTCAATGTTTAGTTTTCTTGGTTATTGTTAAGTTTACGTGACAGTTGTAATAAAGCTTTATATTTAGGACTATCAACATAAAAGCAATGATTAGTAAAGAAGGCGAGACATTTCAGCGTGTGTACTCTTGTTTCTTAAAGGGGATAAAATCTGATTTCTCAAAAACCTAATAATGACTGGAAAAGGGAGATAAATCAAGGAAATTGAAATGTTTTAATTTGTCATAAAAATATTATGTATTTACAGAGAGTAATGATGCAGATTGTCCAAGAGTTGTGTAAAAGACCTGGATTAAACAGAACAGGATTTGACATGCCAACAATTTATGTTCCAAATATGAATTCCAAGGTATGTTGCATGTAAAATGTGTTTTTACACAATTTTGATTTTGGTAACATTGAAGTGAGGCACATTATAATTACTTTGCATTGTTGCCTTTGATATTCAACCATATACAACTAAGGCAAAAATGCAAAGAATGCTAGAGCCTTGCAAAACCAACCCTAAAGGCTCCTTTGCGAATTAATTGATAAATCTACAAATTTTTTTTCGATTTTACTAGAGGTTCATGATGTCATTTTCTTATTTCTTCCCACCATACAACCAAGCTGCATCAGAGTTGACACTAAAAGAATAAATGACCATCTACTTTATTCCATGGATATTTAATTTGATTTTTTTTTTAAAACTAATAATAAATAATAGTTATCTTCAGAGTTGTCCACTTACTAGTATTTCTTAGTAAAATAATGTAGACAGTAAATATAATTAATTGTAATTAATAAAAACTTGAATTGAATAAAGAGAAATTCCTTTGTCTATAGTAATGAAATAAAAACAAAACTAATAATATTGTTAAGTGTTGCCATTCAAATAATTTAAAAAATTATCAAAGTTACATATAGATGAGACATATCTCTGTGTCAACATCCTGGTCTTTTTTAAACCTCTTGGTCAGTTATTGTACTTTATTGTTTGTTAGGGTAGTAGATGTGCCAATCAGATAGAAGAAGTATGCAAGGATATTGAAAAGACAATTAACCAGACAATTCAGACTACACTCAACTCCCTGGAGAAAGATTGTGATCAAATTGCAGAAATTGTTGAAGATAAATTAGAAAAAGACAGGTAATGACTTGCAACAACACTACATGTTGTTCATTTTAACATGGCTTATACATATTTTTCATATTTGATTAAGTGTGGAAGTATGAAAACTGCTGTAAAACATTGAAACAACTTTTTAAATCATTATTTCTTGCAGATATTGGGGATATGCAAAACAAAACATTGAAAAAGACATATTTTACATTTATGAGGATACATAGGAATAAGGCAATTTGCCAATGAGAACTATCCACTAAAGGCAACCATATGACTTTCAACAATGAGAAAATCCCATACTGTATGATCGGCTATAAAAGGACCTGACATAAAAAATGTGGAACAGTTCAATTTAGAAAACTAACGAACTAAAAATTTTCTTGAAAAAAAAAGGATGAAAGAATATATATTGCAGCTAAATAATAATATATCACTAAGGATTTATTATTATTCATGAAATAACAGTTTTTTGTCGAGCCTGCAACTTCTGGCGGCGCGGCGGCTTTAGCTAACTTCTTAAAAGCTTAATATTTTAGAAGGTGTAAGACCTGTATGCGTCATACTTTGTATATGGATGCCTCATGTTACAAACTTTCTGTCAGTCACATGTCTAATGTCCTTGACCTCATTTTCATGGTTCAGTGACTACTTGAAAAAAAAGTTGAAGATTTTTTGTAATGTTAAATTCTCTCTTATTGTAAGTAATATGATAATTATATTTGGTATGTGCGTACCCTGCAAGGTCCTCATGCGCGTCAGACAGTTTTCACTTGACCTCGACCTCATTTCATGGATCAGTGAACAAGGTTAAGTTTTGGTGGTCAAGTCCATATCTCAGATACTATGAGCAATAGGTCTAGTATATTTGGTGTATGGAAAGACTGTAAGGTGTCCAACTGGCAGGTTCATCTGAACTTGACCTCATTTTCATGGTTCAGTGGTTATAGTTAAGTTTTTGTGTTTTGGTCAGTTTTTAACCGGATTTTTGTGACAATAATGTCGGTTATTGATTTGGGGATGTACGCGGGCGGGCAGCAATCAAATGTTGTCCGTGCATTAACTCATGAACCGTTCAACCAAAGCTTTTAAAATTTTAATATGTTGTTACTGACAACTAAATGAAGGTCAAGTTCAATAATGGCGATTTTGACTTTTACCGTTCAGGAGTTATGGTTCTTGAAAGATTGAAAAATGAAGTTTCCAGTCGTGTCCGTGCATTAACGCATGAACTGTTCTACCAAAGCTTCCCAAATTTTAATATGTTGTTACTGATGACAAAATGGAGGTCAAGTTTAATAATGACGATTTTGACTTTTACCGTTCAGGAGTTATGGTTCTTGAAAGATTGAAAAATGGAATTTCCAGTTGTGTCCGTGCATTTACGCATGAACTGTTCTACCAAAGCTTCCCAAATTTTAATATGTTGTTACTGATGACAAAATAGAGGTCAAGTTCAATAAAGACGATTTTGACTTTTACAGTTCAGGAGTTATGGTTCTTGAAAGATTGAAAAATGGTGTTTCCAGTCGTGTCTGTGCATTTTCTCATGAACCATTCAACCAAAGCTTTGGAAATTTTTATATGTTGTTACTGATGGCAAAATAGAGGTCAATTTCAATAATGACGATTTTGACTTTTACCGTTCAGGAGTTATGGTTCTTGAAAGATCGTAAAATGGTGTTTCCATTCACGTTGTTGCATTTACTCATGAACCATTCAATCTAAGCTTTTCAAATTTTAATATGTTGATACTGATGACAAAATGGAGGTCAAATTTGATATTGACGATTTTCACTTTCACCATTTATCAGTAATGGTTCTTGAAATATTGCCAGGACACAAATAAATATTAATAAATCCGGTTTGCTGTCGTTGTGACAGCCTCTTGTTCTTATACTGTATGCAATAGGTCTACTATATTTTGTGTATGGAATGATTGTAAGGTGTTCATGTCTAGCTGACCAGTGTCATCTGACCTTGACCTCATTTTCATGGTTCAGTGGTCAAAGTTAAGTTTTTGATTTTTGGTCTATTTTTCTAATATCACAATTTTAGCATTTGAGTTTAATTTTAGACGGTTTTCTTCTTAAATGGAAGTCGCCACATTTGTGTTCATTCTTAATATTTAAATGTAAGAGGTATTTATGAGAATACATAACATATATAAAGGTTGAGCATTGTTGAGAGTGAACACGGATGTGGCCACGTTCCTTTTCGACAAAATCCATCTGAAAAGTGACATATTAGGGCATACTTGATAGATTTTCATATTTAAGCTTGAATTTGAGCATCTGAAATGATTAAATCAGTTCAAATCTTTCACATTAAATAATTGAATCAACTGAAGTAGGCAATTAAGTGTGTAAAAAGAGTCCGTAATCTTTTAGCAGATAACCTGAAATTTATGGCGAAAATCGGCCTAAGTTATTACAGGACCTACTCCTTTAATAGATAATAAAATTATAAATGTTTTACTTTTATTTTCAGTGTCACAGCCTCTGTGAATCTTAAGGCAAAGTTCCGTGGAGCATTGTTTGGTTTTATAGGCATGCTGTTACCATTAATATTACTAGCAACTTATTTAGTGAGCACAAAATCTGAAGTTGTAAAAGTTCTTGGTGAAGACATTCTGGCAACTATGTCTCTATACTTGGTAAGACTTTGGACAGAAGTCCTTTCTTAGATAAGAAAAATTTGTTTTATATTTCTCTTAACATTGTATAGGCAGTCAGATAGTTCTTCAACTTCCCAAAACGTTTTCCGTGTTTGAAGGTCCATTGGCTACAAGATATTGAAAAAGAATAAGTTGTGATTTTGTATTATTCAATCATTAATGAAAGTGAAATAATTATTCGCTTTGAGCAGCCAGTTCAGTTCAGTACTTTTGTCAAATTAAGCTAAGAAAAATTTCTGGTGCATTATTCACTTGCAAAAAAAATTGTTGCTTAAACTAAAACTAATATTTTGAAGAATGCTCATGACATCTATGTTTCTTTTTAGGGCCCATTAGCTCGAGCATGGCAGAAGGTACCAGCACAATACTCACAATATGTTATAATAGGAATAGTTGGTGTGGCCCTCATCATGTTACTAATAGCAAAATTTGCTTCATCGTAAGTATTCTTGTGGGAAATATACGTTTTGTTGTTTATTT
Source organism: Mytilus galloprovincialis (assembly GCA_037788925.1). NCBI lineage: Eukaryota > Metazoa > Mollusca > Bivalvia > Mytilida > Mytilidae > Mytilus > Mytilus galloprovincialis. The sequence goes on from CM075332.1 coordinate 54,143,433, forward strand.
ACCTTCATTTACAAAGAGTTATTGAATCAAATGGAGTTTAAAACCTACCATAAAAATATAAGAACAAAAAATGTTTAATAAAAAGAGAATGGGCATTAATTTTAACTTAACTATATTCATTGAACTGTAATCAAGAAACTTAAGAAAACTTGTATTTTTTCTTACAAAATGAATTGGGTCCTAAAATGCTCATGCCTTGATTTGGTATGGTAAAATTTAACTTTGTATTCTTATATTACTATGATATTTAGGACACTAAACAGATATAACATTTACAAGACTGATGTTTTTATTTACAGTACAAAACCTACATTATCAAGAAAACAGAAAAAATCTTTATTGGAAGTCAGAGATTATGTACAGAATACTGTTAAATCTAAAAAGGTATTATTTTGTTGTATAAAAATGTAAATATTGTTAGTTACAAAGTGCACTAGTGACCTAATGCGACAAATATGGGGTCGGTAATTTCCATATGGAATAGTTGAAAGATTGAATTAGTACAAATCTGTTGAAATTTGTGTTCCTTGGTAAATATCTTGCATAAATATTAAAAAAAAAAGAAGATTTGGGGTATAGATTAATGAGCAGAACCAAAAAATTGAAAGGACCAACATAGATCTATACATAATAAAATGGCCCACACACTTGAGATTAGAATGAAACTACTGAGGTGGCCACTGAAAAAGAACAAAGTTTTCGTTTAAATGTAATTTCAATGTTTTGAAGGTACATGTATTATGAAAAAGTACTGTTTTACAATTGTACAGATAATTTGTTATATATGAGTATCGACAGATATAGAACTCAACCGTATGCAAATATATATATATCAATACCAAGGGTCCGGAAACGGTCATATATGCCAGACATGACCGATTCGGACACTCAAAAGTCCTAAATCATTTATTGGGATTTAGGTCAAATTTTATTTTTCAACAGAAATAATTTCGGTCATTTCATTGAGATTGAGTTTCAAATCGCCATTTTAAACATATTTTTGTTTTGTTATCGATTTTATGTAATTAAACTGCCACTCCAGTAAAGTGTTATAATCCTGAGGGCCCTCCTAATAACTATATTAATGCCTCGGGGAGCTATTGGCTAATGATCGCTAATCTCTTTACCTGTGTTTTCAGTTCACACCTGGCTATTTTAATCACAAGCTCCAAACTAATATTATAAAGAAATTAAAATTCTATACCAACTGTCTTCATTATTTAATTACTTTTCAGCTAAGACAATTGTCAATAATGATTTAAAATTAAATTAAAACTTGATTTAATTTACGGATTTTTTTCACTACTAACACGTGCTTTGTTTACTATGATACGCATGCCTGAAATTCTCTTCCGCAGATTTGACACTAAATCGTAAATTTAAAATGATTTCTTGCTAAATAAAGCAAGTGCAACTATTTTCATTAATATTCTTACACTATTAAAGGTAAATATTAAAAAAACGATGTTTTCCTGTGAATTTGATAAACAAAACTAATCCCGGAAATAAGTCCGGAATTGTTCGTTTTAGTATTGTCGTATTACATCCGGTTTGAATTTCGACTTCAGAATCGAAAGAAACGTAAGCGATGACTGAGAAAATTACGATTTTGAGTCATTAAAATCATTTTATTCTTAAACTGTTGCCTTGCCTTAATTGCTTTTGATCAATTTTAGGAAAATGGTAGGATAAATCATGAAGTAAACGCGATGCAACAGTGAAACAAGTTCGTTGATGCTACGAGTATGAGCATACTCGTGCAGTAATGAGATTTTGACAATCTGTTTTTGAAAAGGGGCACCAACTTTTATGTTATATGAAAATGACCGAAATTAGGTGAAAAAATTTCCGGATCCTTGATCAATACACCTATTTAGATAATTTAGATAATAAAAAAAAACAAAAATTCAAAGTCTGTAAAACAGATTGAAATTTTCTTGGTATTAAAACCCCACAAAACAGACCAACATTCATCTTTTATTTCATATTTAAATGTTCTAATTATATTCAAAACCTTGTACATGTACATGATATATATATGTGCACTTGCATAAGGTCGATTTCTATGAATTAGGAATTAATGTTAAGGGGGTGTATATTTATAGAAATATTTTTCATTTTCCAGCAAAAACTTTATCAAGAATATCTGAAGCAGAGTGTAGCTGACCATGATTTATGATGACGTTTTACTGTAGGCCAAATACATCAGATTTCATCAGAATTCATCTCCACACATCTACAGCAAATATACAATGTTATCATTCTGTCATTAACCTGTATAAATTTGATGTTAATATTGTTGTAATGAAATTATATGTGCCTTTTAAGACGATATTATAAACAAATGCTGAAGTAATTCTTTTATATTTAATTCAACAGAATGTCTTTTACCTTAATTAATCGGACATCAAGGTATTCTGATTAGACAAATATATTTTGTTGACAGGAATATTGAAATAGTATTGTTCATTTCTTTAAGAAAAAAAGAATTAAATATTTCCAATATGAAATTCTTAATTGAAAAATTATACATATTTATGTTCTATAATTATCTGTGTTAAAACATTGTTTAATATTTTTGGTTGTATAGGCTGTTTGTCTTAGTTGATTAGTAGTAAAGGCTATTTTTAACAGTTACTTTATGGTTGAGGGAAATGTATTTTATCAATTATTTTAAAGATAATCATCTTCTTTTTGTATTATAAAGAAAACATGAAAATGTGTTCAGAACTTAGAAAAGGCCAGAGATTTTTCATAGTTTGTGGTGAATTTTATTTACTTGTGTCCTTGTTTTAATATGACGGATTAATTATTACATGTACAGATTTAAAAAAAAAAACAGTTATCTGATTTCAAATATATGTTGCAAGAAAGAAATTTGAAATAACATTTATAAATGACAAATTAATTTAATCAAAGTATAATTTTTGATGATACAAGGTTTAAAAAAAATAATGTTAGTCAGAATATTTTTCCTATTCTTGTCTCTATTTTATATTTGCATCTTATATGGTGATGAAATGAAATGTGTTTTGTTAGATAGAATTAATTATGTTCCTTTGGATTTTTGAAACTTATTTCTGCTTTAGTTGTCAAATGAAGAGACAATATATTTATTTACCTATAATAAGAAAAATTTTGGTGAACATTCTCGGGTAAAAAAATATAATGCATTTTCAAATCCTTAAATCCACAATCTTTACAAAATGGTGCTGCTTAACCGTTTACAGTATTTATTTGTTGAGACAGTCAAACATGTACAAAAATACCTCATTTGAAATGATCAAAGTCTCATAAAGATATCATTCCATTATTATATATTTTGCTTGAAAGAAAAATAATCATTAAAATTGAAAGTATTCAAAATCATATTCCTAATCCAAAAGTGTTCATTCATTTTTTAACAAAAGTATTTTTTCAAATGTAAGAAACACATCTATGTATTATTGCCTTATCTTTTTAGATGTGCCAATTAAGTTTGCCAGTTTTTATAACATCTTGAGAAAAATCAGAAAAAAATTGCAAGTTTAGATGTAAAAGCTTTAAAAGGCATTGTTGTTGAAAGTATGAAACTAATATGACAATGAAAATTGATATGATAATAAATGTGATTTTGAGATTAATAAATTTAACTAAATTGAAACAATTGTTCATGATATGAGTGTAATTAATTCTTTGGTATTGTTATCTAGTTTTTCAACACCCTATTCTTACTTTAGATTGTTCCAGCATGTTCACATGAGTTTTTGTCTGAAAATGTACTTTTTAAAATACTGTTCAGTTATGATTTCAGATAAGGGTTTTAAAATATATTGATACATGTCATACCTGTTAAGATCTTATGGAAGTATGACATTACTATCTTGCATCAGTTATTGACAACAGTCAATGAATTACTTGAAAAATGAAAGGTTCATTTATACCATTGGTAGAAAGCTTACAACGGGTACAATATTTTAATGTTTTAACATGATTTATCTATAAAGTTTGTAAGATAAATAAATTAATTTCAAAACTAATTTGTACTTAAAAATTATTAAGATTAATTATGAAATAGTTGTAAGGATGTTGTGAAAGTTAAAACTTTTGCAGTATTTCATTTCATTTTGAGAGGATATGTTGGTGCAGATTAATGATGAGTTTGTTATGCAATTTTACAAGGCAGCTGTTGTATATATGTTACAAAGGACCAGATGTTTTAGTCTCCTAGAACTTTATTTTTGTTGATAATCACAATAAATGCCAGAAGCATTAATTCTGTGTGTTATTTATTACTTAGCGTAAAGTATATTCATTTGAACCTAAATAGATATTTGTAGAGGTCACTTTACTGTCATTTAAGAAAGAGAGTGCCTAACCCATATCACAATCTCTTAATATGGCGTAAAAATTTATGAGAAATTGGCCGGACAAGATCACCACAGTTGACATTGAGTTGTCACCACACCAAATTGTTTTGTAACAACCAATGCCTATGTGAATGGACAGCCTCCAAAATATCTCCACAATTTAAAATGAATTTAAAAGAGAATATCAAATATCTTAACATCCACAGCAAATTTTTGATTAACAATTTGATGAGCCAGTGATCACACTAACAATATTCTAGACTTGTGACAAACACTTAAAACATTACAGAATTGAACTAATTTAGGCAAAAACACAGTTGAAAGTTTCAGGATTGAATTTATTCAGGGACAAACTATGTTTCTGGATTGAACAAAGAAAAAGAAGAAAACTAAAGTTTAGAATATTGTTACATACAAAAGTTAATCAAGATACTAGTACAACACTATAATAAATCCAGTTGCTGAAGTTCATTTGGCAGGTTGACACTGTTTATGATAGGTAGACAACACTATTGCTCCTACTTTCTCATGAATGTCCACAAATCTAAAAAAAAAAAATGGCATTATACACTTTAAGCTAGTCAATTTTGTGCAACTATATTTTATTTTTCAATACCAAAAAGTCTAATAAAGGTAAATTATTGTTTGTGGTAGAGAAAAAAAATTCAAATGAAAATCGATGTTGACTTTGTAGAAAATTTAAATGTATTTGGGTTGGGTGTAATACCATATGATCCATTTGGTAGGTACTATCCTATCAAAAAGAAATGACATGGAAGTTCTTAACGACCTTGACCTATCGTAAGAAATAACATATCCCTACACTTTTAAGGCAAATAAGAATCTGAAATATTTTGTCTTATTAATTATACCAATTGATGGGATAAAAAGCATATGGTCTCCATTGTAAAGGAATGCAGTGAAAAACAGACCTTGATGCAAAAGAAAATGTACTTGTAGTATTGTTTCGGGGACGACCCAAACTGAAGAATAACCTCAAAGGAACTGGTTTAATGCAAGTAAGTTGGTTTCCATTCATCAAACATATGAAATTGAGGAATTGCATGGGAAAATTTTAAAACACGTCAAATTGTTAAATAATTGATCATAATCGAAATAGGTTAAACTACGGTCATAATATTGACTGTAAAATTTTATAATCGATTACAATTTGTTTTAAATAAATGATTATTGTTGAAAAAGTGACGTTAAATTTTCAGGCAGGATTGCCTTTAACTGAATTGTCTTGAACTATATTTGATACTAGAGAATGAGATAACAATGCATTCTTATATCAGAAAAGAGATGTGCCAGGAACCTCAACAAAGGGACATAAAATTACAAATTTAATTGGTGAAAAATTCAAAAATAGTTTGTTTCTAGAGAAAGTTTTTGAAATGATTTTTTTTTATACAACCGCAAAAAGAATATTGTGTTTGTATATTGGTATCACGTCGTCGTAGTCGGTGTCATCCATAGACACTGACTTTCCGGACAATAAGTTTAGTTTAAGTGAATGGATCTCAATGAAATTTAAACACAAGGTTTGGGATAATTGATTTTGGGATTATGGTCCTAAGAGTTTAGGAACAAAAGGGGTCAAAATAAGTATTTTTCTAGTTTCCAGACAATAACTTGTGTAGGAATTAGGGGCAAAAACACAATATTTTTTTTAATACTTTGTATAAATTGCCTATTTCTTGACCAATTCAGTGGGGTTTTATTGTTGAATTCTTGGGGTTCTTTTATATGCTCAATCTAACCGGGTATTAATTTTTTGAAATTTAGTCCCCGTTTTTAAATTGGTCAACATGAAGTCCAAAGGGCCCTAAATTGAATTATTGAGGTTCTTTGATATGCCGAATCTAACCGTGTATTTAGATTTGTAATTTTAGGTCTCGTTTTCAAATTGGTCTAAATTAAGGTCTAAAGGGTCCAAAATTAGATTTAGATTTTTGATTATGGGCCCAGTTTTCAAGTTGGTCCAAATTGGGGTCCCAAATTTAACTTTATTTGATTTCAACACAAATTGAATGTATGGGTTCTTTGATATGGTAAATCTAACCATGTATTCTGATTTTGGGGCCCTGTTATCAAATTGGTCCACATTGAGGTTAAAAGGGTTCAAAATTAAAGTTTGTTTGATTTCATAAAAAAATGATTTCTTGGGGTCTTTGATATGCTGAATCAATCCATGTATTTAGATTTTGGATATTGGCCCATATTAGGTATATTTTCAAGCTGCACCCTGCAGAGCATTTTATTATAACATATACTCATTTTACAGTTTAGGAAGTTGTTCATAAGCCCTGAAAATTTAGACATTTATCAAATTTCAATCATGCAAAGGATATATTTCTTGCCACCATTAAGCCATTTGTTTTACTTAACAATTATTGACTTTTTTTAGAATAACTTTTGTTTACAAAATTGCTTCATATATGAAAATTTAAAAAAAAATACAAAAATGTTGTTGAAAATTAATCTCAAAAGGAAATTGTGACATTCTATAAAAGGCCCTGAAAAGTGATTTTTTTTTAATTATTTCAATTATCAAAGGAAATCTAATTGGTACATTATGTGTTGCTAAAAGTCTTATATTGAAAAGTAAAAAAAACGAAAATTGTATTTCTGCTTTGTAAAACAGATATTTTGCAGGAATTAGGAAAACGATTTAATATTTGTCCATTTTTCTACAAATTAGATTTTTTTTCTCACCTTTTTATCATGATTTTGTATATGGCACAGCCCATTGAATCATTTGGTAAATAAATGAAGAATATTTCATCACAAATATTTGAAAGAGAAGGGTATTGCAACTATTTGTTTTTCAGAAAACTGTCATACATTTTGCAGAACTCTTAAAAAAAACAAGGTTTAATCAAATTCCCTTTCATTATGACCATAGGTAGATTGTACCTGGGGACAGGATAATTGTTTAAGCACACACACCTTTTTTTCCAAAATCTGGGGCTGGTCCTTGTAAATATTGTTGTAAATACGAAAGTGACACATCTCCATGAATCCTAAAAGAGTGTACATGGATTCCACTGTACTACTAGTATAACAGCTCTCCGGGGTGCTCCAAATAACTGAGGGATCTACCAGTACATACATATATATTTCGATTCATAAATGACGAAAGTATTGCATGGGCGACAACTGTAAATTCGCGCCAAATCTGGTTCCCTAAATTACTCCCTTTACTTAAGGAATAAAACCACTAATTCGGGCCCGGCCAGAAAGCACATACCAGAAAGTAGTACGTATTTAACACAAAAAAAGTTCCTACGCATGAGTGTAACTTAAATATATAGAATATCTTGGTAATTTCGGTATCAAATGAAAGCTGAATGACTGGTGATCACTGCTTGGAAGGCAACCATGCTAACCGTTACACCACCGACGCCATAAATACACCTGTTTAAATTTTCTTAGATATATATCGCATTCGAATTCATTACCCATCAATATATAAAGCTTCATATGTTTGAAGTTTTATAGCAAATTGTATCTTAACCTATTGGAGTTAAGTTAGACAAAAAGATATGAAAACAAGCTATTGTTTTCCTCTCTCGCAAATAAAGAAACACTAAATTTCCGAAAGTTGGTCAACATTCTATTTGATTCCATCAAATCCTAACAAAAATTACGTGCGTCGGCCGGGAGTCGAACCCGGATCGACTGCTTGGAAGGCAACCATGCTAACCGTTACACCACCGACGCCATGATACTGATGTGAACGAAATTCTTTCTTATAGCACAGACGTATACAGCCAGTTTATTGAATTACGTGGCAATGCATATATGCAGGCTAGATTAAAAAAAAAAAAAAAAAAAAAATGAATAACAACTTTAATGATATCGATATATATCTTGTAATGTCTATTTCTTCTAAATTTCCCCATGCTAACAAAATATTTACTTCTACACTGCTACATAGTACATGATAGCTGATGCCAATTATTCCGTAATTGATACGGTATATATAATATTACCTCCCTTTACACAATGGCTGTGCATTTTTCACGCGGCTGAAAACTGAATGATAATCCTGAATATATATGGTAGAGGGCGAGCAAACACATACAATTAATAGACTTAAATACTTTTATAGCAGCCTACACACTTTTAAAGTCAAGATACAAGACAGTACGTGTACTTATCGAAACCATAAACTCTTGAACACGTTGTAAATTTGGATTTCCAAAATGGCGTCCTGGGACGGCAACGAAGTCTTAAAAAACATTAAAATTGACACGGATATGTCAAAGATAGATACAGAATACCCATCTAATTGTTTACCAATAAAACTGAATAAGCGTACCGGTAAAGCAAAGAAATGTCAATTTGAGGCTATTGATGTAAATATGTACGAAGAAAGTGCCCATATGATTACATTTCACACTTCTGTAAATAGAATACAACCCTGGATAAAGGCTCTCAGCCTGCTTTACTTTGACAATATGGGTAATCAAAAAGATAATGTAATAAAATGGTCAGATGTACCAGAAAGATGGTCTGACAGACATGATGTTGCTAACTCCATATTAATAGAAATCAGAGATCCAAGTGAACATATCTTGAAATATAATGTCACCTTTTTTGTAACAACAGGTACTATTAGAGTACAAGGAAGTAACTACCTCTCCTTTGTTGAAAAAGATTTCCCAATTCTGATTGAAATAATGAAGCTGTTAGATACATGTGAAAATGACGAGACCCCCTTGAAAACAATCGAAGGTCGTGAACCTAATGAAGTGGTCACACAGCAAACTATAAATGATCAAGTAATGACGGTTTCAGAAAAACAAACCAAGACTGATGCTAACAATATAAATGAAGAAAAATCTGAAGTTTCACAAAACCTAAAACCAACCAACCCAAAAATTGATAATAATAACAATGCAGCAGATACCCCTTCACAAACTGAAGTCAATTTGTCTCGTCTTCAACAATGCTTCCTTGACACTATATGCAAACTTCAAATTAGTCAGGAAAAAGACACTACAACTATAGTAGAAGCTGTTAATGGGTGCAAAATACTTCTTTTGCAAGGTCAGTCTCAACTTGACCAAAAGAGCACTGATAAGGATACTCTGTCTAAAGAATTACAATCAGTACAACAAAAAATCAAAACATTACAAGAAGAAAAAGATTCTCTGAAGTCACAACTACAAATTGAAAAGGGGAATGTTACGCTTCTAAAATGTCAGTATGACGATTTGAATATTCATAGTAGAAATCTGCTAGTAGAGACTAGAAAGGAATTAGAAAAACTTGTCTCATCAACAAACTCCGAGCTTGACTTTAATGCAAATAGGCTTATTATAAAAAACCAAGAACTACAAACACTTCATGAATCTGAGCACAATTTAAGGTTACAGTTGGATAAAGCGATGGATGAAATACTCAACCTGAAAAGTCAAATTTCATCATCAATGGATATTTCTGGTCAACACGCTGGAACTGCAACATCCAAGTCACAACACCAGACTAAAGAACAAGTTGACCAACAACCAATTTGGAAACCTAGTGTCCTTCTAATAGGAACGTCAAATATTCGTGGGATCAATGAAAGTAAATTATCGCCAAGTATAGATGTTATTAAGGAAATATGCTTTACTCTGGATAAAACAAATGAATATATCCTTGGTTATAATCCTCAAACTCCACCAGCTGTTGTTGTTTTACACATACTTACCAACGATCTAAAGACAAAAACCCCACAGAATTGTGCATGTGAGCTGTTTGCACTTATATCCACTATTCAAGAGAAATGGTGTGAAGTTAAATGTATAATATCACTTGCTACACCAAGAAAGGATGACATGATGCACCACACTAATGGGCAGATTGTTAATGCTCTCATCAAACAGAATTTCTATGGAAGGCATTACACAGAGCTTAAGAAATTCCAACTAATAGAACATAATAACATGTACTATGAAGGTCAAGCGAACGAGGATTTATTACAAAATGACTTGTATCACTTAAACGATAAAGGTGTGTCATTTCTGGCATCAAACATAAAACAAGCAGTACACCAAATTCTCAATATTCCGCTCCCACCCACTCGTCGACCTAGGAGCCAATCGCGCAACAGACGAGGAAGAGGTAGAGGTCGTGGCCGTGGCCGTGGAGATTCAGATTAACTTTGTATAATAATACTAATGTCAATTTTATTCTACACATATATAATGTATATTGTTCATATTCATATCACATAATTCTCTTTTTATTACAAATACATGTATATGCAGTAGAACTTGCATGTTCTATTTTTTTTTTTTGTTTTCCATATAAAATTCAGGATGTCATAAATGAACAAACATTATATTGTAAACTTTTAATATTGTTCATTATTATTTGAAAAGTTAAAAGTCATATATAAATTCAACTTAGTTCTAAATAACATAGTGAATATCAAATAACGCAAGGATTGCCTTAATTTTATTCCCTTTTATTACAATTGAATGTGTGAATTGCACACAAGGGAATTTTGGTACACTACTAACTAAGTTTATAAAAAGAAAGATAAAAAAAGGAATCAAAATCAAGTCAAGGACAAAAACAACTGATTTAACTTGACGGCCATTTAATTCTAATTCTTTAATTGGCACCTTATAAAAAGGTTTATCTTTTTGCATATATTCTTTAGCATATTGTTTATAAAATATTTATATACTTGGAAAGTATTTAAATAATTCTTTTTCATTTTGTTTTTAAATTTCTTTGATATTTAAAATAAATACAAGAATAGAAGGGACTATGTCACCAAGAACAGTCACATCATTAAAAATGTGCTTTCTTAATTTAGGGGGCCTTATGAACAAGGAGGGTAACAAAACGGATGATCCCCTTTTCTTAAACAAAATTGATAAATATGATTTGGCTTTTTTTGCTGAAACACACATTGGATATGAGTCCAATATTCATAGAATAGGTCCTTTTAATTGTTATAATGTATGTAGACCTAAAACTAGGGCAAACAACAGATTTTTTGGTGGGTTGGCAGTATTAGTTAAAAAAAATATCAAACCTTATGTAAAAATTCTCAAAAACACTTGTACTGACATTATGTGGATAAAGTTAGAAAAGGATTTTTTTGGTTTTCAAAAAGACTTATATATGTGTGTAGTGTATAACCCACCCTCAATGTCATCATATACTCAGGGACTCGACCGGGACATTACTGAATGTTTAGAACAGGAAACTGCAAAATATATGAAAATGGGTAATGTTTTACTGTGTGGTGATTTTAATGCAAGAATTGCCAATTCCCCTGATTATATTTTAAATGATGATCAATCTTATTTACCTCTTTTTGATAACTATCCAATTGATAAGCAAATCTTGAAAAGACAAAGCAGTGATACAACAATTGATTCAAGGGGAAAGAGTCTATTAGATCTCTGTATTCTAAACCAGTTAAGGATACTAAATGGTCGAGTCCTAGGGGATGTTTTTGGAAAGTACACATGTTATACGCCAAACGGCAGTAGTGTGGTTGACTATGTGATGGTGTCGGAGAGTATTCTGGATCAAATTTTATATTTTTATGTTCACAACTTTATGCCTACTATTTCAGATTGTCATTGTATACTGGAATGGGAAATGTCAAGTAAATTTACTGTTGATGATAATGATTGTAATATTAATATGTTTGATAAATCTCCAAATTTCATATGGTCAGATGAATCACCTACAAACTTTCAGACAGCTCTATTATTACCAGATATACAAACACAAATTGATACATTTAATAAAAGTATAATCAAAGAGTCTCAATCCTCTGTCGATGAGGCTGCAGCAGAATTATCACATATTTTCCTGTCTGCTGCTACTAATTCTTTAAAAAGAAATAAACTAAGAAATAAGAAAATAAAGACAAAAAAATGGTTTGATGGAGATTTGTACCATCTTCGAAACAAATTAATAAGTTACGGTAAAATATATTCAAAATTTCCTTATGACCCATTAGTGAGAGGTCACTATTATAAGCTTAATAAGCAATATTCTAAACTTAGAAAATTTAAGTATAAAGAATATAAAAAATCACTTGTTGAGCAGTTACAGAATCTACATGATGATAATCCTAAATCTTATTGGAAGTTAATTAATGATTTAAAAAATAATGATAATAAGGACCATAGTTCTGCTGTGGCACCATCTGTGTGGGTTTCACATTTCAATGGATTATATCAATTACATGAGTCATTCAAAGAAAGAGTGGCTAAGTTGGAAAAAAAGCTAGATAATCTTGAAAAAAATGTTTGTTTTAATAATCTTGATAAACTTATAACAGAGAAAGAAATTTCTTTTGCCATTTCTAAACTACGTTGTAACAAATCACCAGGCTTGGATAACATTTCAAACAATATGATTAAACACAGTCAAAATGTTTTACTATCGTCTCTTTCAAAAATATTTAATTCTTGTCTGTCTCATGGTTTATACCCAAGAAATTGGACCGAAGGTTATATTACAGTATTACATAAGTCAGGTGAAGTCACTGACCCAAATAATTATAGAGGACTAACAATCACTAATGCAATTGGTAAGCTTTTTAACAGTATACTTAATATAAGGTTGGATTGTTTTTTAGAAGAAAATAATGTAATTAATGATTGTCAAATAGGTTTCACAAGAAAGGCAAGAACATCTGACCATATGTTTGTTTTAAAATGTATTTTTGATAAATACTGTAATACTAAGGATGGGAGAGTGTTTGCTTGCTTTGTTGATTTTCATAAAGCTTTTGATAAAGTAATACATACAGGAATTAGAATTAAGCTGTTAGAGATTGGGGTTAGTTCAAGGTTTTATAGCGTTATAAAGAATATGTATCTTGAAACTAGATCTTGTATAAAAATACATGATAAAATAACTGAATTCTTTCAAACAAAGCTTGGTGTTAAACAAGGAGATAACTTGAGTCCTAACTTGTTTAAAATATTTATAAATAGCCTTCCAGACTATTTTACACGAACCAGAGATCCAATTATGCTGGATGGCAAACTCATTCATTGCCTTATGTATGCTGATGACATTGTAATTTTATCTAACTCAGCTGAAGGACTACAAGAGAAATTAAATGAACTACATAATTTTTGCAATGACTGGTGCTTAGATATAAATACTAAAAAAACTAAGGTGTTGATATTCAACAAGGCAGGCAGACATATCTCTCAAAAATTTATTTTCAACAAAGATGAGCTGGAGTGTGTATCTAATTATAAATATTTGGGTATCCAATTTAATGCATCATGTTCTTTTTCATATGCTCAGAATGATTTATACCAAAGAGCCTTAAAAGCATACTTCAAACTATGTAATGATTTTTTAGTGCATAATCCTACTGTTAAAAATGCAATTCATGTTTTTGACCATACAATAAAGCCTATACTTTTATATGGGTGTGAAATTTGGGGATATTTCAATCCCTTTACTGCACGTTTAAAAAAAGAAAACATAACAGTGGATACAATTTACTCAAGGATACTTTGTGAAAAACTTCATATTAAATTCTGCAAATATATTTTAGGCGTTAATAGGAAGAGTACAAACTTTGCAGTTTTGTCTGAATTAGGCCGTTTTCCACTTCACTATGATATAGTCAAACATGTTTTAGGATATTGGCATCGTTTAGAAAATATTGGCTCATCATTTCCCTTGTTAAAAGCTGCATATAATTGTTCTAAAAAGCTATTTGAAACAAAGAAAACCTCTTGGTATGGATCAATTAATATTTTAAGGGAAAAAATGTCAGGCATAGAAAAACATATTCTTGAAAAATACTCAACATTTAAACTACACTGTGGTCAGATAGTTAAGGGATACTATACTGCATTGTGGAAAAAACAGCTAGACAAACATAAAGATGGTAAACTACAAACTTATGTAACATTCAAGTGCAACTATGGTTTTGAAAATTATTTGTCAATAATACGACATTTTGAGCAAAGGAAATGTATTACTAGATTAAGAATATCTGCTCACAAATTGCAAATTGAATCTGGTAGATACCAGGGTACTCTTCGACAAAACCGAATTTGTCTCAGGTGCACCTCAGGTGAGGTTGAGGATGAAGTTCATTTTTTATTTAAATGTGACACTCATTTATTAAAAAGAGAGGAAATGATGCAAAATATATTAAAATCATGTCCAAACTTTCAAAATTTAAATATTGATAACAAATTAATTTGGATAATGAATAATGAGGATCCTAATGTACTATTTGCATTTTACAAATATATAGAAGATACTAAGAATTAAAGTACAACTTAATCTGCAATAACTAATTCATTATAACTCTTTAATATGAATTTGGATACCCTGTTAAGCCTGCACAGATCATAAGAAGAATTTCAAATTCTTTGGCACCGTCCCTTGATGATCTTTGCTGGCTGGACACAGAATCTATAATCTTAGAAATATGTTTTAAAAATATATTTTCAATAATTAAGGAGCTTGACTCATCTGCAGTAAGTACAAGTAGGGACTCCCCTTTAAGCACCGACTCTTGGTGCTTTCTGCAGATAAGTCATATTAAATATCCTTTATTAAATAAACTTTGTTATTTGCAGTATACCTCATAGTCAAATGTGGGAGTGCTTAATTGCTTTGTTTTTTATTGGGTTCTTTTTGTATTTTTTTGTATTTTTATATATTGACATTTCTCCGCACAAACTACTAATGCCTCATGTTTGTCTTCTCAAAGTGAAGATACACTTACCGGGTGCACTTGAGTCATTTTCAACATAGTATTCATTGAATAATAATACATTGCTACTATTTCGTTGAGTGTATTTTCTGTGTTATATTATTTTATTTTATTATTTTTATAACACTTGTTACATATCTTTACTGTGTGTGTATTGCATATGTTATTGTTTATAATAATATTGTCTGTATCATATGCCCTCCTGGGGCCCTAATTTGGTAAATAAAATATTCTATTCTATTCTATTCTATTCTATATATAGAAATTATCCAAAGTTGAAACTTTTTAAAAGAGGTCCTGAAAGTTTAATTCCTTGTCTCATCATTGTGCAATTAATTTAACAATATCGTACACTAGTTGTAGGTTATGCTAATTTGTAGTGGAAATACGAATCAATTACTGAGGGGCGTAATTAATCTTCGAACATATGTTACATTCTCTAAACCACTATTTGAAGAAAATGATTTCTGGGAGGAAGAATTGGAGATAAAGTCTGCTGAACGGAACAAGATAGATAGAAAAACAAAAGAGAATTTGCTTTCCCGAATGTTTAGGTTATATACGAAACAAAGACCGGTGAACATATGTTTACATGATGACGACACGAACAGTATAATTGCCCGAGGCGTAATATAAACTTATAAGAAAATGTATGAAACTCATGATTAAAGAAAAAAAAAAGCAGTTCATAAGAGGACGATAACGATGACGCATGACGCAAATAAAACTTTTGGATAGCGGAATTGAAAGGATGAAATTTAGAAACTCAAAAAGAATAGGATATAATATCCAGCAACAGATGGATAAACAAAATGTACACCACGGCATGGTGTTAGTGTCAGTCTTATTACTTCTAGCAAATGATAACCTTTCTAGAACCGTGTGGGTCATTATACAATTTGTGTAGTCTGTCTGGGAGGAAACACAAATCTGACTTACCGGCGACCGGAATGTTAACATCGATCCGCAGTCAGGAATCCCTGGACGAAGAATGAGACGAAATCACCACGGTAACGACAACGTGTCATAATAAAAGCAGGATAGATACGGCTGAAGTACGTTGCGCCTATTTTCAATACGAAAGAAGCGAAGCAAAATCCACCGAGGCCCAAAAGATTAACATGATCAAGACCATTTATATTCTAGTATGCATGACACCTCTAAGGTAGGAAATATACCAGTTGGATGAATATACTGTACATAGTTGGAGACTCCCTTTTGAGTTGTATCACGAGTAATGTCTGTAGCCCATTTTGCAGGCTGACATTGATGAGCACGGGAAGACCAGATGGGTAACGATATTACGCTTTGAATAGGCTGCTTATTATTTGTGCGTCCGTGATTCTCCAAATTGTGGCCTTACATCATTGGTACCCCAGTTTCGCGATTTGTGTGTAACATGTTTAATGAGCGGATCCTTTTGCAATGCCAAAAATTAGGGCTCGTCCGGGAGTCGAACCCGGGACCTCTCGCACCCGAAGCGAGAATCATACCACTAGACCAACGAGCCTGACACTGCTAAGTGAAATTAAATAGATTATAAATAATTTCATATCACATACCACATTGTACCAAGACAGTGAACAAGTATTCCAATCTCTAGAATATTTTATTTTCATTGACAAATTGTAGCTATCGATTGCAAATTAAGTACGGTTTCTATGTGAAAGGAATAACTAGAAATTAAAGTTTACACTACGTGTGTGGGATCAATTTGAGATTTCGAATACAAAAGAAAGACGACATATGTTAAAATATAGCGTTTGTCTGCCGGCAGAAGTTTAGTTATCCATCAATTAGGTCAACTGTTGATATGCCTGAGCGGCAATGCTACATGCCTTTGATTTCCGTCATGGTTTTAAGCTTTAATTCACACTTAGATCCCCAAGGTTTCCGTGGTGTAGTGGTTATCACATCCGCTTAACACGCGGAAGGTCCTGAGTTCAATCCTCAGCGGAAACATTTATTTTTGCTGTCTTTAAGAATGGCCACTTTGAAATGGCATCAACGTTCAAACAGTTTGCTGTTTGATTTACTGGTTTCATGATTACTATAGTTCGTTAGTGTCAAAAGTTGTTCAGCACTACTGGTCCAAATGGTTCAGTTGTATCAACTTGGATTGGTAAAGAGTTGAAATTAATGCCGGTATGCCGAGTAGTCCGAAATTTGAAATCACTGGGGTGCTTAAAAATTAAAAATTTGTGGAAGCACTGAGACAACATGAATAGGAATGATCAGAGTATTTTTTTTTTTTTTTTTTTTCAATCGACGTAGACAATAAATTTCATACAATATAAAAAATTCATGCGTCGGCCGGGAGTCGAACCCGGATCGACTGCTTGGAAGGCAACCATGCTAACCGTTACACCACCGACGCCATAAATACACCTGTTTAAATTTTCTTAGATATATATCGCATTCGAATTCATTACCCATCAATATATAAAGCTTCATATGTTTGAAGTTTTATAGCAAATTGTATCTTAACCTATTGGAGTTAAGTTAGACAAAAAGATATGAAAACAAGCTATTGTTTTCCTCTCTCGCAAATAAAGAAACACTAAATTTCCGAAAGTTGGTCAACATTCTATTTGATTCCATCAAATCCTAACAAAAATTACGTGCGTCGGCCGGGAGTCGAACCCGGATCGACTGCTTGGAAGGCAACCATGCTAACCGTTACACCACCGACGCCATGATACTGATGTGAACGAAATTCTTTCTTATAGCACAGACGTATACAGCCAGTTTATTGAATTACGTGGCAATGCATATATGCAGGCTAGATTAAAAAAAAAAAAAAAAAAAAAAATGAATAACAACTTTAATGATATCGATATATATCTTGTAATGTCTATTTCTTCTAAATTTCCCCATGCTAACAAAATATTTACTTCTACACTGCTACATAGTACATGATAGCTGATGCCAATTATTCCGTAATTGATACGGTATATATATAGAAATTATCCAAAGTTGAAACTTTTTAAAAGAGGTCCTGAAAGTTTAATTCCTTGTCTCATCATTGTGCAATTAATTTAACAATATCGTACACTAGTTGTAGGTTATGCTAATTTGTAGTGGAAATACGAATCAATTACTGAGGGGCGTAATTAATCTTCGAACATATGTTACATTCTCTAAACCACTATTTGAAGAAAATGATTTCTGGGAGGAAGAATTGGAGATAAAGTCTGCTGAACGGAACAAGATAGATAGAAAAACAAAAGAGAATTTGCTTTCCCGAATGTTTAGGGTTATATACGAAACAAAGACCGGTGAACATATGTTTACATGATGACGACACGAACAGTATAATTGCCCGAGGCGTAATATAAACTTATAAGAAAATGTATGAAACTCATGATTAAAGAAAAAAAAAAGCAGTTCATAAGAGGACGATAACGATGACGCATGACGCAAATAAAACTTTTGGATAGCGGAATTGAAAGGATGAAATTTAGAAACTCAAAAAGAATAGGATATAATATCCAGCAACAGATGGATAAACAAAATGTACACCACGGCATGGTGTTAGTGTCAGTCTTATTACTTCTAGCAAATGATAACCTTTCTAGAACCGTGTGGGTCATTATACAATTTGTGTAGTCTGTCTGGGAGGAAACACAAATCTGACTTACCGGCGACCGGAATGTTAACATCGATCCGCAGTCAGGAATCCCTGGACGAAGAATGAGACGAAATCACCACGGTAACGACAACGTGTCATAATAAAAGCAGGATAGATACGGCTGAAGTACGTTGCGCCTATTTTCAATACGAAAGAAGCGAAGCAAAATCCACCGAGGCCCAAAAGATTAACATGATCAAGACCATTTATATTCTAGTATGCATGACACCTCTAAGGTAGGAAATATACCAGTTGGATGAATATACTGTACATAGTTGGAGACTCCCTTTTGAGTTGTATCACGAGTAATGTCTGTAGCCCATTTTGCAGGCTGACATTGATGAGCACGGGAAGACCAGATGGGTAACGATATTACGCTTTGAATAGGCTGCTTATTATTTGTGCGTCCGTGATTCTCCAAATTGTGGCCTTACATCATTGGTACCCCAGTTTCGCGATTTGTGTGTAACATGTTTAATGAGCGGATCCTTTTGCAATGCCAAAAATTAGGGCTCGTCCGGGAGTCGAACCCGGGACCTCTCGCACCCGAAGCGAGAATCATACCACTAGACCAACGAGCCTGACACTGCTAAGTGAAATTAAATAGATTATAAATAATTTCATATCACATACCACATTGTACCAAGACAGTGAACAAGTATTCCAATCTCTAGAATATTTTATTTTCATTGACAAATTGTAGCTATCGATTGCAAATTAAGTACGGTTTCTATGTGAAAGGAATAACTAGAAATTAAAGTTTACACTACGTGTGTGGGATCAATTTGAGATTTCGAATACAAAAGAAAGACGACATATGTTAAAATATAGCGTTTGTCTGCCGGCAGAAGTTTAGTTATCCATCAATTAGGTCAACTGTTGATATGCCTGAGCGGCAATGCTACATGCCTTTGATTTCCGTCATGGTTTTAAGCTTTAATTCACACTTAGATCCCCAAGGTTTCCGTGGTGTAGTGGTTATCACATCCGCTTAACACGCGGAAGGTCCTGAGTTCAATCCTCAGCGGAAACATTTATTTTTGCTGTCTTTAAGAATGGCCACTTTGAAATGGCATCAACGTTCAAACAGTTTGCTGTTTGATTTACTGGTTTCATGATTACTATAGTTCGTTAGTGTCAAAAGTTGTTCAGCACTACTGGTCCAAATGGTTCAGTTGTATCAACTTGGATTGGTAAAGAGTTGAAATTAATGCCGGTATGCCGAGTAGTCCGAAATTTGAAATCACTGGGGTGCTTAAAAATTAAAAATTTGTGGAAGCACTGAGACAACATGAATCGGAATGATCAGAGTATTTTTTTTTTTTTTTTTTTTCAATCGACGTAGACAATAAATTTCATACAATATAAAAAATTCATGCGTCGGCCGGGAGTCGAACCCGGATCGACTGCTTGGAAGGCAACCATGCTAACCGTTACACCACCGACGCCATAAATACACCTGTTTAAATTTTCTTAGATATATATCGCATTCGAATTCATTACCCATCAATATATAAAGCTTCATATGTTTGAAGTTTTATAGCAAATTGTATCTTAACCTATTGGAGTTAAGTTAGACAAAAAGATATGAAAACAAGCTATTGTTTTCCTCTCTCGCAAATAAAGAAACACTAAATTTCCGAAAGTTGGTCAACATTCTATTTGATTCCATCAAATCCTAACAAAAATTACGTGCGTCGGCCGGGAGTCGAACCCGGATCGACTGCTTGGAAGGCAACCATGCTAACCGTTACACCACCGACGCCATGATACTGATGTGAACGAAATTCTTTCTTATAGCACAGACGTATACAGCCAGTTTATTGAATTACGTGGCAATGCATATATGCAGGCTAGATTAAAAAAAAAAAAAAAAAAAAATGAATAACAACTTTAATGATATCGATATATATCTTGTAATGTCTATTTCTTCTAAATTTCCCCATGCTAACAAAATATTTACTTCTACACTGCTACATAGTACATGATAGCTGATGCCAATTATTCCGTAATTGATACGGTATATATATAGAAATTATCCAAAGTTGAAACTTTTTAAAAGAGGTCCTGAAAGTTTAATTCCTTGTCTCATCATTGTGCAATTAATTTAACAATATCGTACACTAGTTGTAGGTTATGCTAATTTGTAGTGGAAATACGAATCAATTACTGAGGGGCGTAATTAATCTTCGAACATATGTTACATTCTCTAAACCACTATTTGAAGAAAATGATTTCTGGGAGGAAGAATTGGAGATAAAGTCTGCTGAACGGAACAAGATAGATAGAAAAACAAAAGAGAATTTGCTTTCCCGAATGTTTAGGTTATATACGAAACAAAGACCGGTGAACATATGTTTACATGATGACGACACGAACAGTATAATTGCCCGAGGCGTAATATAAACTTATAAGAAAATGTATGAAACTCATGATTAAAGAAAAAAAAAAGCAGTTCATAAGAGGACGATAACGATGACGCATGACGCAAATAAAACTTTTGGATAGCGGAATTGAAAGGATGAAATTTAGAAACTCAAAAAGAATAGGATATAATATCCAGCAACAGATGGATAAACAAAATGTACACCACGGCATGGTGTTAGTGTCAGTCTTATTACTTCTAGCAAATGATAACCTTTCTAGAACCGTGTGGGTCATTATACAATTTGTGTAGTCTGTCTGGGAGGAAACACAAATCTGACTTACCGGCGACCGGAATGTTAACATCGATCCGCAGTCAGGAATCCCTGGACGAAGAATGAGACGAAATCACCACGGTAACGACAACGTGTCATAATAAAAGCAGGATAGATACGGCTGAAGTACGTTGCGCCTATTTTCAATACGAAAGAAGCGAAGCAAAATCCACCGAGGCCCAAAAGATTAACATGATCAAGACCATTTATATTCTAGTATGCATGACACCTCTAAGGTAGGAAATATACCAGTTGGATGAATATACTGTACATAGTTGGAGACTCCCTTTTGAGTTGTATCACGAGTAATGTCTGTAGCCCATTTTGCAGGCTGACATTGATGAGCACGGGAAGACCAGATGGGTAACGATATTACGCTTTGAATAGGCTGCTTATTATTTGTGCGTCCGTGATTCTCCAAATTGTGGCCTTACATCATTGGTACCCCAGTTTCGCGATTTGTGTGTAACATGTTTAATGAGCGGATCCTTTTGCAATGCCAAAAATTAGGGCTCGTCCGGGAGTCGAACCCGGGACCTCTCGCACCCGAAGCGAGAATCATACCACTAGACCAACGAGCCTGACACTGCTAAGTGAAATTAAATAGATTATAAATAATTTCATATCACATACCACATTGTACCAAGACAGTGAACAAGTATTCCAATCTCTAGAATATTTTATTTTCATTGACAAATTGTAGCTATCGATTGCAAATTAAGTACGGTTTCTATGTGAAAGGAATAACTAGAAATTAAAGTTTACACTACGTGTGTGGGATCAATTTGAGATTTCGAATACAAAAGAAAGACGACATATGTTAAAATATAGCGTTTGTCTGCCGGCAGAAGTTTAGTTATCCATCAATTAGGTCAACTGTTGATATGCCTGAGCGGCAATGCTACATGCCTTTGATTTCCGTCATGGTTTTAAGCTTTAATTCACACTTAGATCCCCAAGGTTTCCGTGGTGTAGTGGTTATCACATCCGCTTAACACGCGGAAGGTCCTGAGTTCAATCCTCAGCGGAAACATTTATTTTTGCTGTCTTTAAGAATGGCCACTTTGAAATGGCATCAACGTTCAAACAGTTTGCTGTTTGATTTACTGGTTTCATGATTACTATAGTTCGTTAGTGTCAAAAGTTGTTCAGCACTACTGGTCCAAATGGTTCAGTTGTATCAACTTGGATTGGTAAAGAGTTGAAATTAATGCCGGTATGCCGAGTAGTCCGAAATTTGAAATCACTGGGGTGCTTAAAAATTAAAAATTTGTGGAAGCACTGAGACAACATGAATCGGAATGATCAGAGTATTTTTTTTTTTTTTTTTTTTCAATCGACGTAGACAATAAATTTCATACAATATAAAAAATTCATGCGTCGGCCGGGAGTCGAACCCGGATCGACTGCTTGGAAGGCAACCATGCTAACCGTTACACCACCGACGCCATAAATACACCTGTTTAAATTTTCTTAGATATATATCGCATTCGAATTCATTACCCATCAATATATAAAGCTTCATATGTTTGAAGTTTTATAGCAAATTGTATCTTAACCTATTGGAGTTAAGTTAGACAAAAAGATATGAAAACAAGCTATTGTTTTCCTCTCTCGCAAATAAAGAAACACTAAATTTCCGAAAGTTGGTCAACATTCTATTTGATTCCATCAAATCCTAACAAAAATTACGTGCGTCGGCCGGGAGTCGAACCCGGATCGACTGCTTGGAAGGCAACCATGCTAACCGTTACACCACCGACGCCATGATACTGATGTGAACGAAATTCTTTCTTATAGCACAGACGTATACAGCCAGTTTATTGAATTACGTGGCAATGCATATATGCAGGCTAGATTAAAAAAAAAAAAAAAAAAAAAATGAATAACAACTTTAATGATATCGATATATATCTTGTAATGTCTATTTCTTCTAAATTTCCCCATGCTAACAAAATATTTACTTCTACACTGCTACATAGTACATGATAGCTGATGCCAATTATTCCGTAATTGATACGGTATATATATAGAAATTATCCAAAGTTGAAACTTTTTAAAAGAGGTCCTGAAAGTTTAATTCCTTGTCTCATCATTGTGCAATTAATTTAACAATATCGTACACTAGTTGTAGGTTATGCTAATTTGTAGTGGAAATACGAATCAATTACTGAGGGGCGTAATTAATCTTCGAACATATGTTACATTCTCTAAACCACTATTTGAAGAAAATGATTTCTGGGAGGAAGAATTGGAGATAAAGTCTGCTGAACGGAACAAGATAGATAGAAAAACAAAAGAGAATTTGCTTTCCCGAATGTTTAGGGTTATATACGAAACAAAGACCGGTGAACATATGTTTACATGATGACGACACGAACAGTATAATTGCCCGAGGCGTAATATAAACTTATAAGAAAATGTATGAAACTCATGATTAAAGAAAAAAAAAAGCAGTTCATAAGAGGACGATAACGATGACGCATGACGCAAATAAAACTTTTGGATAGCGGAATTGAAAGGATGAAATTTAGAAACTCAAAAAGAATAGGATATAATATCCAGCAACAGATGGATAAACAAAATGTACACCACGGCATGGTGTTAGTGTCAGTCTTATTACTTCTAGCAAATGATAACCTTTCTAGAACCGTGTGGGTCATTATACAATTTGTGTAGTCTGTCTGGGAGGAAACACAAATCTGACTTACCGGCGACCGGAATGTTAACATCGATCCGCAGTCAGGAATCCCTGGACGAAGAATGAGACGAAATCACCACGGTAACGACAACGTGTCATAATAAAAGCAGGATAGATACGGCTGAAGTACGTTGCGCCTATTTTCAATACGAAAGAAGCGAAGCAAAATCCACCGAGGCCCAAAAGATTAACATGATCAAGACCATTTATATTCTAGTATGCATGACACCTCTAAGGTAGGAAATATACCAGTTGGATGAATATACTGTACATAGTTGGAGACTCCCTTTTGAGTTGTATCACGAGTAATGTCTGTAGCCCATTTTGCAGGCTGACATTGATGAGCACGGGAAGACCAGATGGGTAACGATATTACGCTTTGAATAGGCTGCTTATTATTTGTGCGTCCGTGATTCTCCAAATTGTGGCCTTACATCATTGGTACCCCAGTTTCGCGATTTGTGTGTAACATGTTTAATGAGCGGATCCTTTTGCAATGCCAAAAATTAGGGCTCGTCCGGGAGTCGAACCCGGGACCTCTCGCACCCGAAGCGAGAATCATACCACTAGACCAACGAGCCTGACACTGCTAAGTGAAATTAAATAGATTATAAATAATTTCATATCACATACCACATTGTACCAAGACAGTGAACAAGTATTCCAATCTCTAGAATATTTTATTTTCATTGACAAATTGTAGCTATCGATTGCAAATTAAGTACGGTTTCTATGTGAAAGGAATAACTAGAAATTAAAGTTTACACTACGTGTGTGGGATCAATTTGAGATTTCGAATACAAAAGAAAGACGACATATGTTAAAATATAGCGTTTGTCTGCCGGCAGAAGTTTAGTTATCCATCAATTAGGTCAACTGTTGATATGCCTGAGCGGCAATGCTACATGCCTTTGATTTCCGTCATGGTTTTAAGCTTTAATTCACACTTAGATCCCCAAGGTTTCCGTGGTGTAGTGGTTATCACATCCGCTTAACACGCGGAAGGTCCTGAGTTCAATCCTCAGCGGAAACATTTATTTTTGCTGTCTTTAAGAATGGCCACTTTGAAATGGCATCAACGTTCAAACAGTTTGCTGTTTGATTTACTGGTTTCATGATTACTATAGTTCGTTAGTGTCAAAAGTTGTTCAGCACTACTGGTCCAAATGGTTCAGTTGTATCAACTTGGATTGGTAAAGAGTTGAAATTAATGCCGGTATGCCGAGTAGTCCGAAATTTGAAATCACTGGGGTGCTTAAAAATTAAAAATTTGTGGAAGCACTGAGACAACATGAATAGGAATGATCAGAGTATTTTTTTTTTTTTTTTTTTTCAATCGACGTAGACAATAAATTTCATACAATATAAAAAATTCATGCGTCGGCCGGGAGTCGAACCCGGATCGACTGCTTGGAAGGCAACCATGCTAACCGTTACACCACCGACGCCATAAATACACCTGTTTAAATTTTCTTAGATATATATCGCATTCGAATTCATTACCCATCAATATATAAAGCTTCATATGTTTGAAGTTTTATAGCAAATTGTATCTTAACCTATTGGAGTTAAGTTAGACAAAAAGATATGAAAACAAGCTATTGTTTTCCTCTCTCGCAAATAAAGAAACACTAAATTTCCGAAAGTTGGTCAACATTCTATTTGATTCCATCAAATCCTAACAAAAATTACGTGCGTCGGCCGGGAGTCGAACCCGGATCGACTGCTTGGAAGGCAACCATGCTAACCGTTACACCACCGACGCCATGATACTGATGTGAACGAAATTCTTTCTTATAGCACAGACGTATACAGCCAGTTTATTGAATTACGTGGCAATGCATATATGCAGGCTAGATTAAAAAAAAAAAAAAAAAAAAAAATGAATAACAACTTTAATGATATCGATATATATCTTGTAATGTCTATTTCTTCTAAATTTCCCCATGCTAACAAAATATTTACTTCTACACTGCTACATAGTACATGATAGCTGATGCCAATTATTCCGTAATTGATACGGTATATATATAGAAATTATCCAAAGTTGAAACTTTTTAAAAGAGGTCCTGAAAGTTTAATTCCTTGTCTCATCATTGTGCAATTAATTTAACAATATCGTACACTAGTTGTAGGTTATGCTAATTTGTAGTGGAAATACGAATCAATTACTGAGGGGCGTAATTAATCTTCGAACATATGTTACATTCTCTAAACCACTATTTGAAGAAAATGATTTCTGGGAGGAAGAATTGGAGATAAAGTCTGCTGAACGGAACAAGATAGATAGAAAAACAAAAGAGAATTTGCTTTCCCGAATGTTTAGGTTATATACGAAACAAAGACCGGTGAACATATGTTTACATGATGACGACACGAACAGTATAATTGCCCGAGGCGTAATATAAACTTATAAGAAAATGTATGAAACTCATGATTAAAGAAAAAAAAAAGCAGTTCATAAGAGGACGATAACGATGACGCATGACGCAAATAAAACTTTTGGATAGCGGAATTGAAAGGATGAAATTTAGAAACTCAAAAAGAATAGGATATAATATCCAGCAACAGATGGATAAACAAAATGTACACCACGGCATGGTGTTAGTGTCAGTCTTATTACTTCTAGCAAATGATAACCTTTCTAGAACCGTGTGGGTCATTATACAATTTGTGTAGTCTGTCTGGGAGGAAACACAAATCTGACTTACCGGCGACCGGAATGTTAACATCGATCCGCAGTCAGGAATCCCTGGACGAAGAATGAGACGAAATCACCACGGTAACGACAACGTGTCATAATAAAAGCAGGATAGATACGGCTGAAGTACGTTGCGCCTATTTTCAATACGAAAGAAGCGAAGCAAAATCCACCGAGGCCCAAAAGATTAACATGATCAAGACCATTTATATTCTAGTATGCATGACACCTCTAAGGTAGGAAATATACCAGTTGGATGAATATACTGTACATAGTTGGAGACTCCCTTTTGAGTTGTATCACGAGTAATGTCTGTAGCCCATTTTGCAGGCTGACATTGATGAGCACGGGAAGACCAGATGGGTAACGATATTACGCTTTGAATAGGCTGCTTATTATTTGTGCGTCCGTGATTCTCCAAATTGTGGCCTTACATCATTGGTACCCCAGTTTCGCGATTTGTGTGTAACATGTTTAATGAGCGGATCCTTTTGCAATGCCAAAAATTAGGGCTCGTCCGGGAGTCGAACCCGGGACCTCTCGCACCCGAAGCGAGAATCATACCACTAGACCAACGAGCCTGACACTGCTAAGTGAAATTAAATAGATTATAAATAATTTCATATCACATACCACATTGTACCAAGACAGTGAACAAGTATTCCAATCTCTAGAATATTTTATTTTCATTGACAAATTGTAGCTATCGATTGCAAATTAAGTACGGTTTCTATGTGAAAGGAATAACTAGAAATTAAAGTTTACACTACGTGTGTGGGATCAATTTGAGATTTCGAATACAAAAGAAAGACGACATATGTTAAAATATAGCGTTTGTCTGCCGGCAGAAGTTTAGTTATCCATCAATTAGGTCAACTGTTGATATGCCTGAGCGGCAATGCTACATGCCTTTGATTTCCGTCATGGTTTTAAGCTTTAATTCACACTTAGATCCCCAAGGTTTCCGTGGTGCAGTGGTTATCACATCCGCTTAACACGCGGAAGGTCCTGAGTTCAATCCTCAGCGGAAACATTTATTTTTGCTGTCTTTAAGAATGGCCACTTTGAAATGGCATCAACGTTCAAACAGTTTGCTGTTTGATTTACTGGTTTCATGATTACTATAGTTCGTTAGTGTCAAAAGTTGTTCAGCACTACTGGTCCAAATGGTTCAGTTGTATCAACTTGGATTGGTAAAGAGTTGAAATTAATGCCGGTATGCCGAGTAGTCCGAAATTTGAAATCACTGGGGTGCTTAAAAATTAAAAATTTGTGGAAGCACTGAGACAACATGAATCGGAATGATCAGAGTATTTTTTTTTTTTTTTTTTTTCAATCGACGTAGACAATAAATTTCATACAATATAAAAAATTCATGCGTCGGCCGGGAGTCGAACCCGGATCGACTGCTTGGAAGGCAACCATGCTAACCGTTACGCCACCGACGCCATAAATACACCTGTTTAAATTTTCTTAGATATATATCGCATTCGAATTCATTACCCATCAATATATAAAGCTTCATATGTTTGAAGTTTTATAGCAAATTGTATCTTAACCTATTGGAGTTAAGTTAGACAAAAAGATATGAAAACAAGCTATTGTTTTCCTCTCTCGCAAATAAAGAAACACTAAATTTCCGAAAGTTGGTCAACATTCTATTTGATTCCATCAAATCCTAACAAAAATTACGTGCGTCGGCCGGGAGTCGAACCCGGATCGACTGCTTGGAAGGCAACCATGCTAACCGTTACACCACCGACGCCATGATACTGATGTGAACGAAATTCTTTCTTATAGCACAGACGTATACAGCCAGTTTATTGAATTACGTGGCAATGCATATATGCAGGCTAGATTAAAAAAAAAAAAAAAAAAAAAATGAATAACAACTTTAATGATATCGATATATATCTTGTAATGTCTATTTCTTCTAAATTTCCCCATGCTAACAAAATATTTACTTCTACACTGCTACATAGTACATGATAGCTGATGCCAATTATTCCGTAATTGATACGGTATATATATAGAAATTATCCAAAGTTGAAACTTTTTAAAAGAGGTCCTGAAAGTTTAATTCCTTGTCTCATCATTGTGCAATTAATTTAACAATATCGTACACTAGTTGTAGGTTATGCTAATTTGTAGTGGAAATACGAATCAATTACTGAGGGGCGTAATTAATCTTCGAACATATGTTACATTCTCTAAACCACTATTTGAAGAAAATGATTTCTGGGAGGAAGAATTGGAGATAAAGTCTGCTGAACGGAACAAGATAGATAGAAAAACAAAAGAGAATTTGCTTTCCCGAATGTTTAGGTTATATACGAAACAAAGACCGGTGAACATATGTTTACATGATGACGACACGAACAGTATAATTGCCCGAGGCGTAATATAAACTTATAAGAAAATGTATGAAACTCATGATTAAAGAAAAAAAATAGCAGTTCATAAGAGGACGATAACGATGACGCATGACGCAAATAAAACTTTTGGATAGCGGAATTGAAAGGATGAAATTTAGAAACTCAAAAAGAATAGGATATAATATCCAGCAACAGATGGATAAACAAAATGTACACCACGGCATGGTGTTAGTGTCAGTCTTATTACTTCTAGCAAATGATAACCTTTCTAGAACCGTGTGGGTCATTATACAATTTGTGTAGTCTGTCTGGGAGGAAACACAAATCTGACTTACCGGCGACCGGAATGTTAACATCGATCCGCAGTCAGGAATCCCTGGACGAAGAATGAGACGAAATCACCACGGTAACGACAACGTGTCATAATAAAAGCAGGATAGATACGGCTGAAGTACGTTGCGCCTATTTTCAATACGAAAGAAGCGAAGCAAAATCCACCGAGGCCCAAAAGATTAACATGATCAAGACCATTTATATTCTAGTATGCATGACACCTCTAAGGTAGGAAATATACCAGTTGGATGAATATACTGTACATAGTTGGAGACTCCCTTTTGAGTTGTATCACGAGTAATGTCTGTAGCCCATTTTGCAGGCTGACATTGATGAGCACGGGAAGACCAGATGGGTAACGATATTACGCTTTGAATAGGCTGCTTATTATTTGTGCGTCCGTGATTCTCCAAATTGTGGCCTTACATCATTGGTACCCCAGTTTCGCGATTTGTGTGTAACATGTTTAATGAGCGGATCCTTTTGCAATGCCAAAAATTAGGGCTCGTCCGGGAGTCGAACCCGGGACCTCTCGCACCCGAAGCGAGAATCATACCACTAGACCAACGAGCCTGACACTGCTAAGTGAAATTAAATAGATTATAAATAATTTCATATCACATACCACATTGTACCAAGACAGTGAACAAGTATTCCAATCTCTAGAATATTTTATTTTCATTGACAAATTGTAGCTATCGATTGCAAATTAAGTACGGTTTCTATGTGAAAGGAATAACTAGAAATTAAAGTTTACACTACGTGTGTGGGATCAATTTGAGATTTCGAATACAAAAGAAAGACGACATATGTTAAAATATAGCGTTTGTCTGCCGGCAGAAGTTTAGTTATCCATCAATTAGGTCAACTGTTGATATGCCTGAGCGGCAATGCTACATGCCTTTGATTTCCGTCATGGTTTTAAGCTTTAATTCACACTTAGATCCCCAAGGTTTCCGTGGTGTAGTGGTTATCACATCCGCTTAACACGCGGAAGGTCCTGAGTTCAATCCTCAGCGGAAACATTTATTTTTGCTGTCTTTAAGAATGGCCACTTTGAAATGGCATCAACGTTCAAACAGTTTGCTGTTTGATTTACTGGTTTCATGATTACTATAGTTCGTTAGTGTCAAAAGTTGTTCAGCACTACTGGTCCAAATGGTTCAGTTGTATCAACTTGGATTGGTAAAGAGTTGAAATTAATGCCGGTATGCCGAGTAGTCCGAAATTTGAAATCACTGGGGTGCTTAAAAATTAAAAATTTGTGGAAGCACTGAGACAACATGAATCGGAATGATCAGAGTATTTTTTTTTTTTTTTTTTTTTTCAATCGACGTAGACAATAAATTTCATACAATATAAAAAATTCATGCGTCGGCCGGGAGTCGAACCCGGATCGACTGCTTGGAAGGCAACCATGCTAACCGTTACACCACCGACGCCATAAATACACCTGTTTAAATTTTCTTAGATATATATCGCATTCGAATTCATTACCCATCAATATATAAAGCTTCATATGTTTGAAGTTTTATAGCAAATTGTATCTTAACCTATTGGAGTTAAGTTAGACAAAAAGATATGAAAACAAGCTATTGTTTTCCTCTCTCGCAAATAAAGAAACACTAAATTTCCGAAAGTTGGTCAACATTCTATTTGATTCCATCAAATCCTAACAAAAATTACGTGCGTCGGCCGGGAGTCGAACCCGGATCGACTGCTTGGAAGGCAACCATGCTAACCGTTACACCACCGACGCCATGATACTGATGTGAACGAAATTCTTTCTTATAGCACAGACGTATACAGCCAGTTTATTGAATTACGTGGCAATGCATATATGCAGGCTAGATTAAAAAAAAAAAAAAAAAAAAAATGAATAACAACTTTAATGATATCGATATATATCTTGTAATGTCTATTTCTTCTAAATTTCCCCATGCTAACAAAATATTTACTTCTACACTGCTACATAGTACATGATAGCTGATGCCAATTATTCCGTAATTGATACGGTATATATATAGAAATTATCCAAAGTTGAAACTTTTTAAAAGAGGTCCTGAAAGTTTAATTCCTTGTCTCATCATTGTGCAATTAATTTAACAATATCGTACACTAGTTGTAGGTTATGCTAATTTGTAGTGGAAATACGAATCAATTACTGAGGGGCGTAATTAATCTTCGAACATATGTTACATTCTCTAAACCACTATTTGAAGAAAATGATTTCTGGGAGGAAGAATTGGAGATAAAGTCTGCTGAACGGAACAAGATAGATAGAAAAACAAAAGAGAATTTGCTTTCCCGAATGTTTAGGTTATATACGAAACAAAGACCGGTGAACATATGTTTACATGATGACGACACGAACAGTATAATTGCCCGAGGCGTAATATAAACTTATAAGAAAATGTATGAAACTCATGATTAAAGAAAAAAAATAGCAGTTCATAAGAGGACGATAACGATGACGCATGACGCAAATAAAACTTTTGGATAGCGGAATTGAAAGGATGAAATTTAGAAACTCAAAAAGAATAGGATATAATATCCAGCAACAGATGGATAAACAAAATGTACACCACGGCATGGTGTTAGTGTCAGTCTTATTACTTCTAGCAAATGATAACCTTTCTAGAACCGTGTGGGTCATTATACAATTTGTGTAGTCTGTCTGGGAGGAAACACAAATCTGACTTACCGGCGACCGGAATGTTAACATCGATCCGCAGTCAGGAATCCCTGGACGAAGAATGAGACGAAATCACCACGGTAACGACAACGTGTCATAATAAAAGCAGGATAGATACGGCTGAAGTACGTTGCGCCTATTTTCAATACGAAAGAAGCGAAGCAAAATCCACCGAGGCCCAAAAGATTAACATGATCAAGACCATTTATATTCTAGTATGCATGACACCTCTAAGGTAGGAAATATACCAGTTGGATGAATATACTGTACATAGTTGGAGACTCCCTTTTGAGTTGTATCACGAGTAATGTCTGTAGCCCATTTTGCAGGCTGACATTGATGAGCACGGGAAGACCAGATGGGTAACGATATTACGCTTTGAATAGGCTGCTTATTATTTGTGCGTCCGTGATTCTCCAAATTGTGGCCTTACATCATTGGTACCCCAGTTTCGCGATTTGTGTGTAACATGTTTAATGAGCGGATCCTTTTGCAATGCCAAAAATTAGGGCTCGTCCGGGAGTCGAACCCGGGACCTCTCGCACCCGAAGCGAGAATCATACCACTAGACCAACGAGCCTGACACTGCTAAGTGAAATTAAATAGATTATAAATAATTTCATATCACATACCACATTGTACCAAGACAGTGAACAAGTATTCCAATCTCTAGAATATTTTATTTTCATTGACAAATTGTAGCTATCGATTGCAAATTAAGTACGGTTTCTATGTGAAAGGAATAACTAGAAATTAAAGTTTACACTACGTGTGTGGGATCAATTTGAGATTTCGAATACAAAAGAAAGACGACATATGTTAAAATATAGCGTTTGTCTGCCGGCAGAAGTTTAGTTATCCATCAATTAGGTCAACTGTTGATATGCCTGAGCGGCAATGCTACATGCCTTTGATTTCCGTCATGGTTTTAAGCTTTAATTCACACTTAGATCCCCAAGGTTTCCGTGGTGTAGTGGTTATCACATCCGCTTAACACGCGGAAGGTCCTGAGTTCAATCCTCAGCGGAAACATTTATTTTTGCTGTCTTTAAGAATGGCCACTTTGAAATGGCATCAACGTTCAAACAGTTTGCTGTTTGATTTACTGGTTTCATGATTACTATAGTTCGTTAGTGTCAAAAGTTGTTCAGCACTACTGGTCCAAATGGTTCAGTTGTATCAACTTGGATTGGTAAAGAGTTGAAATTAATGCCGGTATGCCGAGTAGTCCGAAATTTGAAATCACTGGGGTGCTTAAAAATTAAAAATTTGTGGAAGCACTGAGACAACATGAATCGGAATGATCAGAGTATTTTTTTTTTTTTTTTTTTTCAATCGACGTAGACAATAAATTTCATACAATATAAAAAATTCATGCGTCGGCCGGGAGTCGAACCCGGATCGACTGCTTGGAAGGCAACCATGCTAACCGTTACACCACCGACGCCATAAATACACCTGTTTAAATTTTCTTAGATATATATCGCATTCGAATTCATTACCCATCAATATATAAAGCTTCATATGTTTGAAGTTTTATAGCAAATTGTATCTTAACCTATTGGAGTTAAGTTAGACAAAAAGATATGAAAACAAGCTATTGTTTTCCTCTCTCGCAAATAAAGAAACACTAAATTTCCGAAAGTTGGTCAACATTCTATTTGATTCCATCAAATCCTAACAAAAATTACGTGCGTCGGCCGGGAGTCGAACCCGGATCGACTGCTTGGAAGGCAACCATGCTAACCGTTACACCACCGACGCCATGATACTGATGTGAACGAAATTCTTTCTTATAGCACAGACGTATACAGCCAGTTTATTGAATTACGTGGCAATGCATATATGCAGGCTAGATTAAAAAAAAAAAAAAAAAAAAAATGAATAACAACTTTAATGATATCGATATATATCTTGTAATGTCTATTTCTTCTAAATTTCCCCATGCTAACAAAATATTTACTTCTACACTGCTACATAGTACATGATAGCTGATGCCAATTATTCCGTAATTGATACGGTATATATATAGAAATTATCCAAAGTTGAAACTTTTTAAAAGAGGTCCTGAAAGTTTAATTCCTTGTCTCATCATTGTGCAATTAATTTAACAATATCGTACACTAGTTGTAGGTTATGCTAATTTGTAGTGGAAATACGAATCAATTACTGAGGGGCGTAATTAATCTTCGAACATATGTTACATTCTCTAAACCACTATTTGAAGAAAATGATTTCTGGGAGGAAGAATTGGAGATAAAGTCTGCTGAACGGAACAAGATAGATAGAAAAACAAAAGAGAATTTGCTTTCCCGAATGTTTAGGTTATATACGAAACAAAGACCGGTGAACATATGTTTACATGATGACGACACGAACAGTATAATTGCCCGAGGCGTAATATAAACTTATAAGAAAATGTATGAAACTCATGATTAAAGAAAAAAAAAAGCAGTTCATAAGAGGACGATAACGATGACGCATGACGCAAATAAAACTTTTGGATAGCGGAATTGAAAGGATGAAATTTAGAAACTCAAAAAGAATAGGATATAATATCCAGCAACAGATGGATAAACAAAATGTACACCACGGCATGGTGTTAGTGTCAGTCTTATTACTTCTAGCAAATGATAACCTTTCTAGAACCGTGTGGGTCATTATACAATTTGTGTAGTCTGTCTGGGAGGAAACACAAATCTGACTTACCGGCGACCGGAATGTTAACATCGATCCGCAGTCAGGAATCCCTGGACGAAGAATGAGACGAAATCACCACGGTAACGACAACGTGTCATAATAAAAGCAGGATAGATACGGCTGAAGTACGTTGCGCCTATTTTCAATACGAAAGAAGCGAAGCAAAATCCACCGAGGCCCAAAAGATTAACATGATCAAGACCATTTATATTCTAGTATGCATGACACCTCTAAGGTAGGAAATATACCAGTTGGATGAATATACTGTACATAGTTGGAGACTCCCTTTTGAGTTGTATCACGAGTAATGTCTGTAGCCCATTTTGCAGGCTGACATTGATGAGCACGGGAAGACCAGATGGGTAACGATATTACGCTTTGAATAGGCTGCTTATTATTTGTGCGTCCGTGATTCTCCAAATTGTGGCCTTACATCATTGGTACCCCAGTTTCGCGATTTGTGTGTAACATGTTTAATGAGCGGATCCTTTTGCAATGCCAAAAATTAGGGCTCGTCCGGGAGTCGAACCCGGGACCTCTCGCACCCGAAGCGAGAATCATACCACTAGACCAACGAGCCTGACACTGCTAAGTGAAATTAAATAGATTATAAATAATTTCATATCACATACCACATTGTACCAAGACAGTGAACAAGTATTCCAATCTCTAGAATATTTTATTTTCATTGACAAATTGTAGCTATCGATTGCAAATTAAGTACGGTTTCTATGTGAAAGGAATAACTAGAAATTAAAGTTTACACTACGTGTGTGGGATCAATTTGAGATTTCGAATACAAAAGAAAGACGACATATGTTAAAATATAGCGTTTGTCTGCCGGCAGAAGTTTAGTTATCCATCAATTAGGTCAACTGTTGATATGCCTGAGCGGCAATGCTACATGCCTTTGATTTCCGTCATGGTTTTAAGCTTTAATTCACACTTAGATCCCCAAGGTTTCCGTGGTGTAGTGGTTATCACATCCGCTTAACACGCGGAAGGTCCTGAGTTCAATCCTCAGCGGAAACATTTATTTTTGCTGTCTTTAAGAATGGCCACTTTGAAATGGCATCAACGTTCAAACAGTTTGCTGTTTGATTTACTGGTTTCATGATTACTATAGTTCGTTAGTGTCAAAAGTTGTTCAGCACTACTGGTCCAAATGGTTCAGTTGTATCAACTTGGATTGGTAAAGAGTTGAAATTAATGCCGGTATGCCGAGTAGTCCGAAATTTGAAATCACTGGGGTGCTTAAAAATTAAAAATTTGTGGAAGCACTGAGACAACATGAATCGGAATGATCAGAGTATTTTTTTTTTTTTTTTTTTTCAATCGACGTAGACAATAAATTTCATACAATATAAAAAATTCATGCGTCGGCCGGGAGTCGAACCCGGATCGACTGCTTGGAAGGCAACCATGCTAACCGTTACACCACCGACGCCATAAATACACCTGTTTAAATTTTCTTAGATATATATCGCATTCGAATTCATTACCCATCAATATATAAAGCTTCATATGTTTGAAGTTTTATAGCAAATTGTATCTTAACCTATTGGAGTTAAGTTAGACAAAAAGATATGAAAACAAGCTATTGTTTTCCTCTCTCGCAAATAAAGAAACACTAAATTTCCGAAAGTTGGTCAACATTCTATTTGATTCCATCAAATCCTAACAAAAATTACGTGCGTCGGCCGGGAGTCGAACCCGGATCGACTGCTTGGAAGGCAACCATGCTAACCGTTACACCACCGACGCCATGATACTGATGTGAACGAAATTCTTTCTTATAGCACAGACGTATACAGCCAGTTTATTGAATTACGTGGCAATGCATATATGCAGGCTAGATTAAAAAAAAAAAAAAAAAAAAAAATGAATAACAACTTTAATGATATCGATATATATCTTGTAATGTCTATTTCTTCTAAATTTCCCCATGCTAACAAAATATTTACTTCTACACTGCTACATAGTACATGATAGCTGATGCCAATTATTCCGTAATTGATACGGTATATATATAGAAATTATCCAAAGTTGAAACTTTTTAAAAGAGGTCCTGAAAGTTTAATTCCTTGTCTCATCATTGTGCAATTAATTTAACAATATCGTACACTAGTTGTAGGTTATGCTAATTTGTAGTGGAAATACGAATCAATTACTGAGGGGCGTAATTAATCTTCGAACATATGTTACATTCTCTAAACCACTATTTGAAGAAAATGATTTCTGGGAGGAAGAATTGGAGATAAAGTCTGCTGAACGGAACAAGATAGATAGAAAAACAAAAGAGAATTTGCTTTCCCGAATGTTTAGGTTATATACGAAACAAAGACCGGTGAACATATGTTTACATGATGACGACACGAACAGTATAATTGCCCGAGGCGTAATATAAACTTATAAGAAAATGTATGAAACTCATGATTAAAGAAAAAAAAAAGCAGTTCATAAGAGGACGATAACGATGACGCATGACGCAAATAAAACTTTTGGATAGCGGAATTGAAAGGATGAAATTTAGAAACTCAAAAAGAATAGGATATAATATCCAGCAACAGATGGATAAACAAAATGTACACCACGGCATGGTGTTAGTGTCAGTCTTATTACTTCTAGCAAATGATAACCTTTCTAGAACCGTGTGGGTCATTATACAATTTGTGTAGTCTGTCTGGGAGGAAACACAAATCTGACTTACCGGCGACCGGAATGTTAACATCGATCCGCAGTCAGGAATCCCTGGACGAAGAATGAGACGAAATCACCACGGTAACGACAACGTGTCATAATAAAAGCAGGATAGATACGGCTGAAGTACGTTGCGCCTATTTTCAATACGAAAGAAGCGAAGCAAAATCCACCGAGGCCCAAAAGATTAACATGATCAAGACCATTTATATTCTAGTATGCATGACACCTCTAAGGTAGGAAATATACCAGTTGGATGAATATACTGTACATAGTTGGAGACTCCCTTTTGAGTTGTATCACGAGTAATGTCTGTAGCCCATTTTGCAGGCTGACATTGATGAGCACGGGAAGACCAGATGGGTAACGATATTACGCTTTGAATAGGCTGCTTATTATTTGTGCGTCCGTGATTCTCCAAATTGTGGCCTTACATCATTGGTACCCCAGTTTCGCGATTTGTGTGTAACATGTTTAATGAGCGGATCCTTTTGCAATGCCAAAAATTAGGGCTCGTCCGGGAGTCGAACCCGGGACCTCTCGCACCCGAAGCGAGAATCATACCACTAGACCAACGAGCCTGACACTGCTAAGTGAAATTAAATAGATTATAAATAATTTCATATCACATACCACATTGTACCAAGACAGTGAACAAGTATTCCAATCTCTAGAATATTTTATTTTCATTGACAAATTGTAGCTATCGATTGCAAATTAAGTACGGTTTCTATGTGAAAGGAATAACTAGAAATTAAAGTTTACACTACGTGTGTGGGATCAATTTGAGATTTCGAATACAAAAGAAAGACGACATATGTTAAAATATAGCGTTTGTCTGCCGGCAGAAGTTTAGTTATCCATCAATTAGGTCAACTGTTGATATGCCTGAGCGGCAATGCTACATGCCTTTGATTTCCGTCATGGTTTTAAGCTTTAATTCACACTTAGATCCCCAAGGTTTCCGTGGTGTAGTGGTTATCACATCCGCTTAACACGCGGAAGGTCCTGAGTTCAATCCTCAGCGGAAACATTTATTTTTGCTGTCTTTAAGAATGGCCACTTTGAAATGGCATCAACGTTCAAACAGTTTGCTGTTTGATTTACTGGTTTCATGATTACTATAGTTCGTTAGTGTCAAAAGTTGTTCAGCACTACTGGTCCAAATGGTTCAGTTGTATCAACTTGGATTGGTAAAGAGTTGAAATTAATGCCGGTATGCCGAGTAGTCCGAAATTTGAAATCACTGGGGTGCTTAAAAATTAAAAATTTGTGGAAGCACTGAGACAACATGAATAGGAATGATCAGAGTATTTTTTTTTTTTTTTTTTTTCAATCGACGTAGACAATAAATTTCATACAATATAAAAAATTCATGCGTCGGCCGGGAGTCGAACCCGGATCGACTGCTTGGAAGGCAACCATGCTAACCGTTACACCACCGACGCCATAAATACACCTGTTTAAATTTTCTTAGATATATATCGCATTCGAATTCATTACCCATCAATATATAAAGCTTCATATGTTTGAAGTTTTATAGCAAATTGTATCTTAACCTATTGGAGTTAAGTTAGACAAAAAGATATGAAAACAAGCTATTGTTTTCCTCTCTCGCAAATAAAGAAACACTAAATTTCCGAAAGTTGGTCAACATTCTATTTGATTCCATCAAATCCTAACAAAAATTACGTGCGTCGGCCGGGAGTCGAACCCGGATCGACTGCTTGGAAGGCAACCATGCTAACCGTTACACCACCGACGCCATGATACTGATGTGAACGAAATTCTTTCTTATAGCACAGACGTATACAGCCAGTTTAT
This sequence comes from Mytilus galloprovincialis, assembly GCA_037788925.1. Lineage (NCBI taxonomy): Eukaryota > Metazoa > Mollusca > Bivalvia > Mytilida > Mytilidae > Mytilus > Mytilus galloprovincialis. The sequence continues at coordinate 54,182,867 of CM075332.1, forward strand.
TGAATTACGTGGCAATGCATATATGCAGGCTAGATTAAAAAAAAAAAAAAAAAAAAAAATGAATAACAACTTTAATGATATCGATATATATCTTGTAATGTCTATTTCTTCTAAATTTCCCCATGCTAACAAAATATTTACTTCTACACTGCTACATAGTACATGATAGCTGATGCCAATTATTCCGTAATTGATACGGTATATATATAGAAATTATCCAAAGTTGAAACTTTTTAAAAGAGGTCCTGAAAGTTTAATTCCTTGTCTCATCATTGTGCAATTAATTTAACAATATCGTACACTAGTTGTAGGTTATGCTAATTTGTAGTGGAAATACGAATCAATTACTGAGGGGCGTAATTAATCTTCGAACATATGTTACATTCTCTAAACCACTATTTGAAGAAAATGATTTCTGGGAGGAAGAATTGGAGATAAAGTCTGCTGAACGGAACAAGATAGATAGAAAAACAAAAGAGAATTTGCTTTCCCGAATGTTTAGGGTTATATACGAAACAAAGACCGGTGAACATATGTTTACATGATGACGACACGAACAGTATAATTGCCCGAGGCGTAATATAAACTTATAAGAAAATGTATGAAACTCATGATTAAAGAAAAAAAAAAGCAGTTCATAAGAGGACGATAACGATGACGCATGACGCAAATAAAACTTTTGGATAGCGGAATTGAAAGGATGAAATTTAGAAACTCAAAAAGAATAGGATATAATATCCAGCAACAGATGGATAAACAAAATGTACACCACGGCATGGTGTTAGTGTCAGTCTTATTACTTCTAGCAAATGATAACCTTTCTAGAACCGTGTGGGTCATTATACAATTTGTGTAGTCTGTCTGGGAGGAAACACAAATCTGACTTACCGGCGACCGGAATGTTAACATCGATCCGCAGTCAGGAATCCCTGGACGAAGAATGAGACGAAATCACCACGGTAACGACAACGTGTCATAATAAAAGCAGGATAGATACGGCTGAAGTACGTTGCGCCTATTTTCAATACGAAAGAAGCGAAGCAAAATCCACCGAGGCCCAAAAGATTAACATGATCAAGACCATTTATATTCTAGTATGCATGACACCTCTAAGGTAGGAAATATACCAGTTGGATGAATATACTGTACATAGTTGGAGACTCCCTTTTGAGTTGTATCACGAGTAATGTCTGTAGCCCATTTTGCAGGCTGACATTGATGAGCACGGGAAGACCAGATGGGTAACGATATTACGCTTTGAATAGGCTGCTTATTATTTGTGCGTCCGTGATTCTCCAAATTGTGGCCTTACATCATTGGTACCCCAGTTTCGCGATTTGTGTGTAACATGTTTAATGAGCGGATCCTTTTGCAATGCCAAAAATTAGGGCTCGTCCGGGAGTCGAACCCGGGACCTCTCGCACCCGAAGCGAGAATCATACCACTAGACCAACGAGCCTGACACTGCTAAGTGAAATTAAATAGATTATAAATAATTTCATATCACATACCACATTGTACCAAGACAGTGAACAAGTATTCCAATCTCTAGAATATTTTATTTTCATTGACAAATTGTAGCTATCGATTGCAAATTAAGTACGGTTTCTATGTGAAAGGAATAACTAGAAATTAAAGTTTACACTACGTGTGTGGGATCAATTTGAGATTTCGAATACAAAAGAAAGACGACATATGTTAAAATATAGCGTTTGTCTGCCGGCAGAAGTTTAGTTATCCATCAATTAGGTCAACTGTTGATATGCCTGAGCGGCAATGCTACATGCCTTTGATTTCCGTCATGGTTTTAAGCTTTAATTCACACTTAGATCCCCAAGGTTTCCGTGGTGCAGTGGTTATCACATCCGCTTAACACGCGGAAGGTCCTGAGTTCAATCCTCAGCGGAAACATTTATTTTTGCTGTCTTTAAGAATGGCCACTTTGAAATGGCATCAACGTTCAAACAGTTTGCTGTTTGATTTACTGGTTTCATGATTACTATAGTTCGTTAGTGTCAAAAGTTGTTCAGCACTACTGGTCCAAATGGTTCAGTTGTATCAACTTGGATTGGTAAAGAGTTGAAATTAATGCCGGTATGCCGAGTAGTCCGAAATTTGAAATCACTGGGGTGCTTAAAAATTAAAAATTTGTGGAAGCACTGAGACAACATGAATCGGAATGATCAGAGTATTTTTTTTTTTTTTTTTTTTCAATCGACGTAGACAATAAATTTCATACAATATAAAAAATTCATGCGTCGGCCGGGAGTCGAACCCGGATCGACTGCTTGGAAGGCAACCATGCTAACCGTTACGCCACCGACGCCATAAATACACCTGTTTAAATTTTCTTAGATATATATCGCATTCGAATTCATTACCCATCAATATATAAAGCTTCATATGTTTGAAGTTTTATAGCAAATTGTATCTTAACCTATTGGAGTTAAGTTAGACAAAAAGATATGAAAACAAGCTATTGTTTTCCTCTCTCGCAAATAAAGAAACACTAAATTTCCGAAAGTTGGTCAACATTCTATTTGATTCCATCAAATCCTAACAAAAATTACGTGCGTCGGCCGGGAGTCGAACCCGGATCGACTGCTTGGAAGGCAACCATGCTAACCGTTACACCACCGACGCCATGATACTGATGTGAACGAAATTCTTTCTTATAGCACAGACGTATACAGCCAGTTTATTGAATTACGTGGCAATGCATATATGCAGGCTAGATTAAAAAAAAAAAAAAAAAAAAAATGAATAACAACTTTAATGATATCGATATATATCTTGTAATGTCTATTTCTTCTAAATTTCCCCATGCTAACAAAATATTTACTTCTACACTGCTACATAGTACATGATAGCTGATGCCAATTATTCCGTAATTGATACGGTATAGAAATTATCCAAAGTTGAAACTTTAAGAGGTCCTGAAAGTTTAATTCCTTGTCTCATCATTGTGCAATTAATTTAACAATATCGTACACTAGTTGTAGGTTATGCTAATTTGTAGTGGAAATACGAATCAATTACTGAGGGGCGTAATTAATCTTCGAACATATGTTACATTCTCTAAACCACTATTTGAAGAAAATGATTTCTGGGAGGAAGAATTGGAGATAAAGTCTGCTGAACGGAACAAGATAGATAGAAAAACAAAAGAGAATTTGCTTTCCCGAATGTTTAGGTTATATACGAAACAAAGACCGGTGAACATATGTTTACATGATGACGACACGAACAGTATAATTGCCCGAGGCGTAATATAAACTTATAAGAAAATGTATGAAACTCATGATTAAAGAAAAAAAAAAGCAGTTCATAAGAGGACGATAACGATGACGCATGACGCAAATAAAACTTTTGGATAGCGGAATTGAAAGGATGAAATTTAGAAACTCAAAAAGAATAGGATATAATATCCAGCAACAGATGGATAAACAAAATGTACACCACGGCATGGTGTTAGTGTCAGTCTTATTACTTCTAGCAAATGATAACCTTTCTAGAACCGTGTGGGTCATTATACAATTTGTGTAGTCTGTCTGGGAGGAAACACAAATCTGACTTACCGGCGACCGGAATGTTAACATCGATCCGCAGTCAGGAATCCCTGGACGAAGAATGAGACGAAATCACCACGGTAACGACAACGTGTCATAATAAAAGCAGGATAGATACGGCTGAAGTACGTTGCGCCTATTTTCAATACGAAAGAAGCGAAGCAAAATCCACCGAGGCCCAAAAGATTAACATGATCAAGACCATTTATATTCTAGTATGCATGACACCTCTAAGGTAGGAAATATACCAGTTGGATGAATATACTGTACATAGTTGGAGACTCCCTTTTGAGTTGTATCACGAGTAATGTCTGTAGCCCATTTTGCAGGCTGACATTGATGAGCACGGGAAGACCAGATGGGTAACGATATTACGCTTTGAATAGGCTGCTTATTATTTGTGCGTCCGTGATTCTCCAAATTGTGGCCTTACATCATTGGTACCCCAGTTTCGCGATTTGTGTGTAACATGTTTAATGAGCGGATCCTTTTGCAATGCCAAAAATTAGGGCTCGTCCGGGAGTCGAACCCGGGACCTCTCGCACCCGAAGCGAGAATCATACCACTAGACCAACGAGCCTGACACTGCTAAGTGAAATTAAATAGATTATAAATAATTTCATATCACATACCACATTGTACCAAGACAGTGAACAAGTATTCCAATCTCTAGAATATTTTATTTTCATTGACAAATTGTAGCTATCGATTGCAAATTAAGTACGGTTTCTATGTGAAAGGAATAACTAGAAATTAAAGTTTACACTACGTGTGTGGGATCAATTTGAGATTTCGAATACAAAAGAAAGACGACATATGTTAAAATATAGCGTTTGTCTGCCGGCAGAAGTTTAGTTATCCATCAATTAGGTCAACTGTTGATATGCCTGAGCGGCAATGCTACATGCCTTTGATTTCCGTCATGGTTTTAAGCTTTAATTCACACTTAGATCCCCAAGGTTTCCGTGGTGTAGTGGTTATCACATCCGCTTAACACGCGGAAGGTCCTGAGTTCAATCCTCAGCGGAAACATTTATTTTTGCTGTCTTTAAGAATGGCCACTTTGAAATGGCATCAACGTTCAAACAGTTTGCTGTTTGATTTACTGGTTTCATGATTACTATAGTTCGTTAGTGTCAAAAGTTGTTCAGCACTACTGGTCCAAATGGTTCAGTTGTATCAACTTGGATTGGTAAAGAGTTGAAATTAATGCCGGTATGCCGAGTAGTCCGAAATTTGAAATCACTGGGGTGCTTAAAAATTAAAAATTTGTGGAAGCACTGAGACAACATGAATAGGAATGATCAGAGTATTTTTTTTTTTTTTTTTTTTCAATCGACGTAGACAATAAATTTCATACAATATAAAAAATTCATGCGTCGGCCGGGAGTCGAACCCGGATCGACTGCTTGGAAGGCAACCATGCTAACCGTTACACCACCGACGCCATAAATACACCTGTTTAAATTTTCTTAGATATATATCGCATTCGAATTCATTACCCATCAATATATAAAGCTTCATATGTTTGAAGTTTTATAGCAAATTGTATCTTAACCTATTGGAGTTAAGTTAGACAAAAAGATATGAAAACAAGCTATTGTTTTCCTCTCTCGCAAATAAAGAAACACTAAATTTCCGAAAGTTGGTCAACATTCTATTTGATTCCATCAAATCCTAACAAAAATTACGTGCGTCGGCCGGGAGTCGAACCCGGATCGACTGCTTGGAAGGCAACCATGCTAACCGTTACACCACCGACGCCATGATACTGATGTGAACGAAATTCTTTCTTATAGCACAGACGTATACAGCCAGTTTATTGAATTACGTGGCAATGCATATATGCAGGCTAGATTAAAAAAAAAAAAAAAAAAAAAAATGAATAACAACTTTAATGATATCGATATATATCTTGTAATGTCTATTTCTTCTAAATTTCCCCATGCTAACAAAATATTTACTTCTACACTGCTACATAGTACATGATAGCTGATGCCAATTATTCCGTAATTGATACGGTATATATATAGAAATTATCCAAAGTTGAAACTTTTTAAAAGAGGTCCTGAAAGTTTAATTCCTTGTCTCATCATTGTGCAATTAATTTAACAATATCGTACACTAGTTGTAGGTTATGCTAATTTGTAGTGGAAATACGAATCAATTACTGAGGGGCGTAATTAATCTTCGAACATATGTTACATTCTCTAAACCACTATTTGAAGAAAATGATTTCTGGGAGGAAGAATTGGAGATAAAGTCTGCTGAACGGAACAAGATAGATAGAAAAACAAAAGAGAATTTGCTTTCCCGAATGTTTAGGGTTATATACGAAACAAAGACCGGTGAACATATGTTTACATGATGACGACACGAACAGTATAATTGCCCGAGGCGTAATATAAACTTATAAGAAAATGTATGAAACTCATGATTAAAGAAAAAAAAAAGCAGTTCATAAGAGGACGATAACGATGACGCATGACGCAAATAAAACTTTTGGATAGCGGAATTGAAAGGATGAAATTTAGAAACTCAAAAAGAATAGGATATAATATCCAGCAACAGATGGATAAACAAAATGTACACCACGGCATGGTGTTAGTGTCAGTCTTATTACTTCTAGCAAATGATAACCTTTCTAGAACCGTGTGGGTCATTATACAATTTGTGTAGTCTGTCTGGGAGGAAACACAAATCTGACTTACCGGCGACCGGAATGTTAACATCGATCCGCAGTCAGGAATCCCTGGACGAAGAATGAGACGAAATCACCACGGTAACGACAACGTGTCATAATAAAAGCAGGATAGATACGGCTGAAGTACGTTGCGCCTATTTTCAATACGAAAGAAGCGAAGCAAAATCTTGGGAGGATTTTCGAACGCACTAATCAATAGGATGTTTACATTGTGAGGTCCGGGAATTTTTTCTATTTTGGTGAGTTAAAAGCCAAATTGTTGATGAAAAACTTGTACAATATCTTTATTTTGTGACATTGATGTGTAAAATATAAGGAATTAGTTGAAATACAGACTTTTTAACCCCTTATTCCTGCTTTTGTTGTGCAGGATAAGGGGGGTGTTTCGGTGCGCCTGACTTTGACATTAGGGTTTAACCTATAACCAATCAGTTGTAAAGGGTGCGTTCTGATAAACACCTATAGTGATAATGCAGAATAATAAATTAAAACAGAGTTCAGAAAGGACAAAAGATGTATCAGGAGGACAAAAAAAGTCGCTACGATATGTTCATAGACTCGATAGACATTATAAGAAAGAATGTACTCTTCATGTACATGACATACCAAACACATCTTTTAATGCTGAAACTGTAATAGAGACAGTGGAAAAGATATGTGGAGAGAACACAGTTTTAGCTGTTGTTCCAGTTGATAACAATAATGGTTATGAAATAACAACAGATTCGGAAGAGAGTGCTTGGCAACTGACAAATGGACTTAAGATTGATAATGAAAATTTTGAATGTACATTGCAATTTAATCAAATTGTAGTTGTGTCATTTATTTACTTACCTGCTTATATTGAAGATCAAGATATCATTGACGCTCTAGAAATTAGAAATTGTGAGATAAAATCGAGTGTTTTCAGGCATGTTCATCCTAAAACACAAGTAGCCGATGGTACGAGGTATGTGCATGTAAAATTTCCACCTACGCTTGTATCTTTACCATGGAGTATGAAATTCAAAACTGTTAGCGGAGATAGATACTTTAGAGTGATGCATGATAAACAAAAGTCACTTTGTAATAAGTGTGGATCGCCTTATCACAAATACAGAAAATGTCCACAGTTAGTGTGTGATGGGTGTGACGAACAAGGTCACAAAATGAGGGAATGCAAGGCGCCCAAATGTGAAACTTGTCGGAGTCTGCCTTCGAAATGTTGGTGTGGAAAAATTGACAAAATTTGTCCATATTGTAGAAAAGAACCGTGCGTTTGTGCTTGTGAAGGATGTAAGTTAGCCTTCAATCTCTGCAAATGCGGCACTGACAACACGGATAGAGATTTGACGAAAGAAACGACAGACACTAATGAAAATGGGACTGATAAAGAAAGTGATATGAATGTGGGTAAAAAGAAGGAAAATGTTGAGCGGAAAAAAAGAAAATCAGAAAATGTCGATGAAAATGTGAAGCAGGCTAAAATTAAAACTGTGGAAGCAGATAACAACGACCATACTAGTAATGAGGATGATGAAATCGTCGAGGTTAATGGAGATGACAATGATCAGATGATGAGTGAAAACAATAAAGATGGTGATACTGACATTTTAAACTTAGAAGAAAACACTTGTGAAGAGGATGATAACGTGGTGAATGGTGACGTGGTGGATGGTGACGCAGTGAATGATGACAAAGCGAATAGTGACGTGGTGAATGGTGAAGTAGTGAATGGAGGAATTGAGAATGGTGAAGTTGTGAATGATGAAGTGGTTAATGGTAAAGTGGTAAATGGTAAAGTGGTGAATGGTGAAGTGGTGAATGGTGAAGTGGTAAATGGTAAAGTGGTAAATGGTAAAGTGGTAAATGGTAAAGCGGTGAATGGTAAATTGGTGAATGGTGAAGTGGTAAATGGTAAATTGGTAAATGGTAAAGTGGTGAATGGTGATGTTTCGAAGGCTGCGGACTCGGATGAAGACATAGTGGTAGATGAAAGAGATGATGAAAAGAAAGAAAACAGTCAAGATACTTCTGATAATATGACAGTTACAAATGAACAAAATGATAAAATTGTTAAACAAACTATTGTACATGAAAATCAAAACAAGCATGATTCTACTCAGATTCAAACTGAAGTTATTATACATGAACATAATGTTGCTGATTCCTCTTCTGGTGGTGATGTCACCAGAACTGGAATCGGAGATTTAGATAATATCTCGCCTGTTGGTGCCTCAGGTACTGATGGACAAGATCACGAGATAGAAGTTTTAATGGATGTGTCTGAGGGGGGCGATGGGCTTTCTCAGACACAATCCCAAAAGTCATCAGTAAAGAGAAGGAATAAAACTAAGCATACTCCTAATGTGAATAGTGCTAAAATGAGAGTAAGATCGACGCCCTATGAAAAAAATGTTAATAATGGATCATCATAAAACATGTATTTGTTTACTTACAATGATGGTTCTACTTGTAAGTCACAACTGTAATGGTATTAGAAATATAGACAAATTTAAAAAGTATGTGTCTATTATGTCTGAAAAAAATGTTGATTTTATGTTATTTCAAGAAACGTTTTGGGATGACCAACTTGTACAAAATGTTAAACATTTATATAATGGTGATATTTATCACAGTGATGGGACAAATAATAGGCAAGGTGTTGCCATATTACTGAAGTCAAACTTGTGTGCAAATGTTAAACAAATATATAAAGATAACAATGGTAGATTTTTACATTTACAGTTTGAATATGATGATAGTATTTATAATATAATGAATGTCTATGCGCCTAATATTGTAAATGAAAAGGCGGATTTTTTTGATTTTTTAAATGATTATATGAAATTATTTGAAAATACCATTATTGCTGGTGACTGGAATACATCATTGTCTGGCAAAGACAGGTGTAGTAGAACTGTGCACAAAAATGATGTATCGGTCAAAAAGTTAAATGATATTATGCTTAATCATAATGTATACGATATATGGAGATTTAGAAATCCAGATAAACTTGTATTTTCAAGAAAAATGGTTTACAATGGTGAACTCAAACAATCAAGAATAGATTATTTTTTATTGAACAGGAATTTGACATTCTTTGTACAGAGTGTATATCATTTTGATACTACAATTAGTGATCACTGTTTTGTTGAAATGAAAATGAATTTTGAAAAAATTGAAAGAGGTCCAGGTTTATGGATTTTAAACAATACATTTTTGAAAAATGAAGAATATATTTCAAAAATTAGAAATATCATTGAGGAAGAAAAACAAAGCACACTTTTTAATTCAGAGTTTCTCATTTGGTGGGATAATTTGAAATATAAAATCAAGAAATTTAGTCAAGTATTTGGAAAAAGAATTCAAAAAGAAAAGAATGCAGAATATTTTTTACTGCAAAATAAGTTGAAAAGAATATCAGAGAGAATTGCTCTAGGAGAAGTTATAGATGTGGCTCAGTATGAAAATTTGAAATTAGATTTGTCAGTGTATGAAGAACAAAAATGTAAAGGAGCAATCCTGCGTTCTAAGGCTTTTTGGGCTACTGAGAGTGATAAATGCACTAAATATTTTTTACAAATGGAAAAGCAAAAGCAAGAGTCACATTGCATTAAGGAACTGTTGAATGAAAACAATGAGAGTGTTACTAATACTGAAGGTATCTTAGATACACAGTATGATTTTTATAATAAATTGTATTCTTCTGTTAAAACAGATGATGAGGTTATGAAAGAATTTTTAAAAAATGTAAATACTAAAATAAATCAGGAGGATGTAGATCTATGTGATAATGATATAACAGTAAAAGAAATTGAATTTGCATTACAGAAAATGGCTAGAAATAAAAGTCCTGGCTCTGATGGTCTTACAGTTGAATTCTATTGTACTTTTTTTAGTTCACTGAAAGACATTCTATTGAAATTGTTTGAAGAAATTGAAAAATATTCAAAGCTTTCTCGGTCTATGAGATGTGGAATTATTAGTTTAATATTTAAGAAAAAAGGAGATAAAAGATTTTTGAAAAATTATAGACCTATTTCACTCCTTCAGGTAGATTATAAAATATTAGCCAAAGTGATGGCTAATAGATTTAAACAAGTTTTATGTAAAATTGTATCAAAATGTCAGTCTTGTTGTATACCTGGTAGAGATATTGCTGATACTATTGCTAATATAAGAGATGTACTTGACCTTATAGAAAGTGAAGAATTGGAGGGTTATTTACTTAAAATGGATCAGGAGAAAGCATTCGATAAAGTTGGGCATACTTATTTAAGGGAGGTTCTTAAAAAGTATGGATTTGGTGATAGATTTGTAAATTGGGTAGGGATTTTTTATACAGACATTCAAAGTTCTGTTAAAAGTAATGGGTTTCTTACAAAATATTTTAAAATTAAAAATGGGATTAGACAGGGATGTCCCATTAGTGCTCTTTTGTACGTGCTTTCTGCCGAACCTTTGCAGTGTGCAATTAGAAATAATTTAAACATTGAAGGTATTAATATACCTAATTGTGATGAAAAAGCTGTTATTTTTCAACATGCTGATGACACTACTCTCACATTATGTAATAAAGAGTCTATCAATGAAACATTGAATATTTTTGAAATTTATGGAAAAGCATCAGGTTCAAAGATAAATATGTCAAAATCGGAGATTATGTGTATTGGTAAAGGAAAAATTAATGTATCAGAAATACAGCAAATAGGGTTGAAATATTCTGTAGATTGTATACAGATATTAGGTGTGTATGTAGGCAAAAATAAATTATTTTGTGATGATCTTAATTGGAAAGATAAAATTAGTAAAATTAAAATGTTAGTTAATTTATGGAAGCAGAGACGATTGACATTATCTGGTAGAGCTACTGTGATATCCTCACTATTGATGTCTAGGTTATGGTACACAATAGCAGTGTGTTCCATTCCTGATTGGGCTTTACAGTCAATCAAGAAGATATGTTTAGATTTTTTATGGAATAATGGGTCGCATTTGATCAAATATAGAACGATAATAGGAGCCAAAACTGATGGAGGGTTAAAATACCCTGATATTTATTTAAAACTATTAGCATTTAGATTAAAATTTTTGACAAGATTTTTAGATAAGGATTTTCATGCTATATGGAAATACACTATGACATATTTTTTGAACAAGATACACAATACAAATCTAGGTGTACATTGTTTATTTTTATTGCTACAAAAGAAAGACTGTACAAACATACCTGTGTTTTATAGGGAAATCATTGATGCATGGCAATATTTTAAACCTTATGTTGATATTGATATACGATCGGTTGATATTTTTAATCAACCAATTTTTTTGAATGAATCCATCAAGGTGAATGGTAAATGCATACTTTGGAAACAGTTTTTATTAGCTGGAATTACCAAATTGAAACATGTAGCATATGAAGTGGTTCCAGGTTTTTTACCTTTTAATGCTATTTATGAAATGATTGAAAATGTTGATGACAATGTAGATTGTAATAAACTAAGACAGCAATATAATAGTTTGCTAGAATGTATTCCAAATGAATGGAAAAAGGTGATATTAAATGAAACAAAACCAGTTAACTGTGATGAGGTTCCATTGTTTATTGTAAATTATAATAACAAAACAAAAGATTTTGTATGTTGTAAAACAAAAGATTTTTATGGTATATTAGTAGATAAATGTTATATTGAACCTGATGCTCATCAATATTGGTTAGAAAGTTTTAATGTCCAATATGTTCCTTTTAAGTTCGTATGGACAAGTGTTCATTGTTATTGGAAATCGCCAGACTGTGTGCAATTAGATTTTAAAATTGTTCACAATAGAATATTTACAAATTTAAAACTAAAAAGAATAAAACTTTCGGACTCAGACATTTGTGATAGTTGTAAATCTGAAGTAGAAGATTTGTTTCACTTATTTTTGAAATGTCATGATCTAGATGTTTTTCATAGCTATATGTTTAGTTTTTTATGTGAGCTTCTAGAGAAATGTAAAATTGATGTCTTGGTAAATCAAGGATATAGACAGATGTTTTTGCTTGGTATGACAAGTACTTATACTGATGTAAATACATATTTTGTTAATTTTGTTCTTTCTGTTGCAAGACTTTGTGTTTTCAAAAGGAGACAAATGATCAAAAATGATGTCAAGAAAATAGATCTTACGAGATTTTTCAGGTATACACTGAAACATTATATTTCTTATTTTCATGTATATTGTAAGATGGTTAACAAGATGAACACTTTTGAAAGGAACTTTCTAAAGAATAATTGTAAAATCATTGAAATAGATGGTGTTTTGATATTTAACTTTTAATGACGTTAGAAATACTGTGATACTCTATTGAATATTTTATTCTTTTATTATCAATGTGAATTGTGATTTTATATGTTTTATTGAATAAAGATAAAAAAAAAAAAATCACATCCGCTTAACACGCGGAAGGTCCTGAGTTCAATCCTCAGCGGAAACATTTATTTTTGCTGTCTTTAAGAATGGCCACTTTGAAATGGCATCAACGTTCAAACAGTTTGCTGTTTGATTTACTGGTTTCATGATTACTATAGTTCGTTAGTGTCAAAAGTTGTTCAGCACTACTGGTCCAAATGGTTCAGTTGTATCAACTTGGATTGGTAAAGAGTTGAAATTAATGCCGGTATGCCGAGTAGTCCGAAATTTGAAATCACTGGGGTGCTTAAAAATTAAAAATTTGTGGAAGCACTGAGACAACATGAATCGGAATGATCAGAGTATTTTTTTTTTTTTTTTTTTTCAATCGACGTAGACAATAAATTTCATACAATATAAAAAATTCATGCGTCGGCCGGGAGTCGAACCCGGATCGACTGCTTGGAAGGCAACCATGCTAACCGTTACACCACCGACGCCATAAATACACCTGTTTAAATTTTCTTAGATATATATCGCATTCGAATTCATTACCCATCAATATATAAAGCTTCATATGTTTGAAGTTTTATAGCAAATTGTATCTTAACCTATTGGAGTTAAGTTAGACAAAAAGATATGAAAACAAGCTATTGTTTTCCTCTCTCGCAAATAAAGAAACACTAAATTTCCGAAAGTTGGTCAACATTCTATTTGATTCCATCAAATCCTAACAAAAATTACGTGCGTCGGCCGGGAGTCGAACCCGGATCGACTGCTTGGAAGGCAACCATGCTAACCGTTACACCACCGACGCCATGATACTGATATGAACGAAATTCTTTCTTATAGCACAGACGTATACAGCCAGTTTATTGAATTACGTGGCAATGCATATATGCAGGCTAGATTAAAAAAAAAAAAAAAAAAAAATGAATAACAACTTTAATGATATCGATATATATCTTGTAATGTCTATTTCTTCTAAATTTCCCCATGCTAACAAAATATTTACTTCTACACTGCTACATAGTACATGATAGCTGATGCCAATTATTCCGTAATTGATACGGTATATATATAGAAATTATCCAAAGTTGAAACTTTTTAAAAGAGGTCCTGAAAGTTTAATTCCTTGTCTCATCATTGTGCAATTAATTTAACAATATCGTACACTAGTTGTAGGTTATGCTAATTTGTAGTGGAAATACGAATCAATTACTGAGGGGCGTAATTAATCTTCGAACATATGTTACATTCTCTAAACCACTATTTGAAGAAAATGATTTCTGGGAGGAAGAATTGGAGATAAAGTCTGCTGAACGGAACAAGATAGATAGAAAAACAAAAGAGAATTTGCTTTCCCGAATGTTTAGGTTATATACGAAACAAAGACCGGTGAACATATGTTTACATGATGACGACACGAACAGTATAATTGCCCGAGGCGTAATATAAACTTATAAGAAAATGTATGAAACTCATGATTAAAGAAAAAAAAAAGCAGTTCATAAGAGGACGATAACGATGACGCATGACGCAAATAAAACTTTTGGATAGCGGAATTGAAAGGATGAAATTTAGAAACTCAAAAAGAATAGGATATAATATCCAGCAACAGATGGATAAACAAAATGTACACCACGGCATGTTGTTAGTGTCAGTCTTATTACTTCTAGCAAATGATAACCTTTCTAGAACCGTGTGGGTCATTATACAATTTGTGTAGTCTGTCTGGGAGGAAACACAAATCTGACTTACCGGCGACCGGAATGTTAACATCGATCCGCAGTCAGGAATCCCTGGACGAAGAATGAGACGAAATCACCACGGTAACGACAACGTGTCATAATAAAAGCAGGATAGATACGGCTGAAGTACGTTGCGCCTATTTTCAATACGAAAGAAGCGAAGCAAAATCCACCGAGGCCCAAAAGATTAACATGATCAAGACCATTTATATTCTAGTATGCATGACACCTCTAAGGTAGGAAATATACCAGTTGGATGAATATACTGTACATAGTTGGAGACTCCCTTTTGAGTTGTATCACGAGTAATGTCTGTAGCCCATTTTGCAGGCTGACATTGATGAGCACGGGAAGACCAGATGGGTAACGATATTACGCTTTGAATAGGCTGCTTATTATTTGTGCGTCCGTGATTCTCCAAATTGTGGCCTTACATCATTGGTACCCCAGTTTCGCGATTTGTGTGTAACATGTTTAATGAGCGGATCCTTTTGCAATGCCAAAAATTAGGGCTCGTCCGGGAGTCGAACCCGGGACCTCTCGCACCCGAAGCGAGAATCATACCACTAGACCAACGAGCCTGACACTGCTAAGTGAAATTAAATAGATTATAAATAATTTCATATCACATACCACATTGTACCAAGACAGTGAACAAGTATTCCAATCTCTAGAATATTTTATTTTCATTGACAAATTGTAGCTATCGATTGCAAATTAAGTACGGTTTCTATGTGAAAGGAATAACTAGAAATTAAAGTTTACACTACGTGTGTGGGATCAATTTGAGATTTCGAATACAAAAGAAAGACGACATATGTTAAAATATAGCGTTTGTCTGCCGGCAGAAGTTTAGTTATCCATCAATTAGGTCAACTGTTGATATGCCTGAGCGGCAATGCTACATGCCTTTGATTTCCGTCATGGTTTTAAGCTTTAATTCACACTTAGATCCCCAAGGTTTCCGTGGTGTAGTGGTTATCACATCCGCTTAACACGCGGAAGGTCCTGAGTTCAATCCTCAGCGGAAACATTTATTTTTGCTGTCTTTAAGAATGGCCACTTTGAAATGGCATCAACGTTCAAACAGTTTGCTGTTTGATTTACTGGTTTCATGATTACTATAGTTCGTTAGTGTCAAAAGTTGTTCAGCACTACTGGTCCAAATGGTTCAGTTGTATCAACTTGGATTGGTAAAGAGTTGAAATTAATGCCGGTATGCCGAGTAGTCCGAAATTTGAAATCACTGGGGTGCTTAAAAATTAAAAATTTGTGGAAGCACTGAGACAACATGAATCGGAATGATCAGAGTATTTTTTTTTTTTTTTTTTTTCAATCGACGTAGACAATAAATTTCATACAATATAAAAAATTCATGCGTCGGCCGGGAGTCGAACCCGGATCGACTGCTTGGAAGGCAACCATGCTAACCGTTACACCACCGACGCCATAAATACACCTGTTTAAATTTTCTTAGATATATATCGCATTCGAATTCATTACCCATCAATATATAAAGCTTCATATGTTTGAAGTTTTATAGCAAATTGTATCTTAACCTATTGGAGTTAAGTTAGACAAAAAGATATGAAAACAAGCTATTGTTTTCCTCTCTCGCAAATAAAGAAACACTAAATTTCCGAAAGTTGGTCAACATTCTATTTGATTCCATCAAATCCTAACAAAAATTACGTGCGTCGGCCGGGAGTCGAACCCGGATCGACTGCTTGGAAGGCAACCATGCTAACCGTTACACCACCGACGCCATGATACTGATGTGAACGAAATTCTTTCTTATAGCACAGACGTATACAGCCAGTTTATTGAATTACGTGGCAATGCATATATGCAGGCTAGATTAAAAAAAAAAAAAAAAAAAAAATGAATAACAACTTTAATGATATCGATATATATCTTGTAATGTCTATTTCTTCTAAATTTCCCCATGCTAACAAAATATTTACTTCTACACTGCTACATAGTACATGATAGCTGATGCCAATTATTCCGTAATTGATACGGTATATATATAGAAATTATCCAAAGTTGAAACTTTTTAAAAGAGGTCCTGAAAGTTTAATTCCTTGTCTCATCATTGTGCAATTAATTTAACAATATCGTACACTAGTTGTAGGTTATGCTAATTTGTAGTGGAAATACGAATCAATTACTGAGGGGCGTAATTAATCTTCGAACATATGTTACATTCTCTAAACCACTATTTGAAGAAAATGATTTCTGGGAGGAAGAATTGGAGATAAAGTCTGCTGAACGGAACAAGATAGATAGAAAAACAAAAGAGAATTTGCTTTCCCGAATGTTTAGGTTATATACGAAACAAAGACCGGTGAACATATGTTTACATGATGACGACACGAACAGTATAATTGCCCGAGGCGTAATATAAACTTATAAGAAAATGTATGAAACTCATGATTAAAGAAAAAAAAAAGCAGTTCATAAGAGGACGATAACGATGACGCATGACGCAAATAAAACTTTTGGATAGCGGAATTGAAAGGAT
The DNA here is from genome assembly GCA_037788925.1 of Mytilus galloprovincialis. NCBI lineage: Eukaryota > Metazoa > Mollusca > Bivalvia > Mytilida > Mytilidae > Mytilus > Mytilus galloprovincialis. The sequence goes on from CM075332.1 coordinate 54,199,790, forward strand.
GAAATTTAGAAACTCAAAAAGAATAGGATATAATATCCAGCAACAGATGGATAAACAAAATGTACACCACGGCATGGTGTTAGTGTCAGTCTTATTACTTCTAGCAAATGATAACCTTTCTAGAACCGTGTGGGTCATTATACAATTTGTGTAGTCTGTCTGGGAGGAAACACAAATCTGACTTACCGGCGACCGGAATGTTAACATCGATCCGCAGTCAGGAATCCCTGGACGAAGAATGAGACGAAATCACCACGGTAACGACAACGTGTCATAATAAAAGCAGGATAGATACGGCTGAAGTACGTTGCGCCTATTTTCAATACGAAAGAAGCGAAGCAAAATCCACCGAGGCCCAAAAGATTAACATGATCAAGACCATTTATATTCTAGTATGCATGACACCTCTAAGGTAGGAAATATACCAGTTGGATGAATATACTGTACATAGTTGGAGACTCCCTTTTGAGTTGTATCACGAGTAATGTCTGTAGCCCATTTTGCAGGCTGACATTGATGAGCACGGGAAGACCAGATGGGTAACGATATTACGCTTTGAATAGGCTGCTTATTATTTGTGCGTCCGTGATTCTCCAAATTGTGGCCTTACATCATTGGTACCCCAGTTTCGCGATTTGTGTGTAACATGTTTAATGAGCGGATCCTTTTGCAATGCCAAAAATTAGGGCTCGTCCGGGAGTCGAACCCGGGACCTCTCGCACCCGAAGCGAGAATCATACCACTAGACCAACGAGCCTGACACTGCTAAGTGAAATTAAATAGATTATAAATAATTTCATATCACATACCACATTGTACCAAGACAGTGAACAAGTATTCCAATCTCTAGAATATTTTATTTTCATTGACAAATTGTAGCTATCGATTGCAAATTAAGTACGGTTTCTATGTGAAAGGAATAACTAGAAATTAAAGTTTACACTACGTGTGTGGGATCAATTTGAGATTTCGAATACAAAAGAAAGACGACATATGTTAAAATATAGCGTTTGTCTGCCGGCAGAAGTTTAGTTATCCATCAATTAGGTCAACTGTTGATATGCCTGAGCGGCAATGCTACATGCCTTTGATTTCCGTCATGGTTTTAAGCTTTAATTCACACTTAGATCCCCAAGGTTTCCGTGGTGTAGTGGTTATCACATCCGCTTAACACGCGGAAGGTCCTGAGTTCAATCCTCAGCGGAAACATTTATTTTTGCTGTCTTTAAGAATGGCCACTTTGAAATGGCATCAACGTTCAAACAGTTTGCTGTTTGATTTACTGGTTTCATGATTACTATAGTTCGTTAGTGTCAAAAGTTGTTCAGCACTACTGGTCCAAATGGTTCAGTTGTATCAACTTGGATTGGTAAAGAGTTGAAATTAATGCCGGTATGCCGAGTAGTCCGAAATTTGAAATCACTGGGGTGCTTAAAAATTAAAAATTTGTGGAAGCACTGAGACAACATGAATCGGAATGATCAGAGTATTTTTTTTTTTTTTTTTTTCAATCGACGTAGACAATAAATTTCATACAATATAAAAAATTCATGCGTCGGCCGGGAGTCGAACCCGGATCGACTGCTTGGAAGGCAACCATGCTAACCGTTACACCACCGACGCCATAAATACACCTGTTTAAATTTTCTTAGATATATATCGCATTCGAATTCATTACCCATCAATATATAAAGCTTCATATGTTTGAAGTTTTATAGCAAATTGTATCTTAACCTATTGGAGTTAAGTTAGACAAAAAGATATGAAAACAAGCTATTGTTTTCCTCTCTCGCAAATAAAGAAACACTAAATTTCCGAAAGTTGGTCAACATTCTATTTGATTCCATCAAATCCTAACAAAAATTACGTGCGTCGGCCGGGAGTCGAACCCGGATCGACTGCTTGGAAGGCAACCATGCTAACCGTTACACCACCGACGCCATGATACTGATGTGAACGAAATTCTTTCTTATAGCACAGACGTATACAGCCAGTTTATTGAATTACGTGGCAATGCATATATGCAGGCTAGATTAAAAAAAAAAAAAAAAAAAAATGAATAACAACTTTAATGATATCGATATATATCTTGTAATGTCTATTTCTTCTAAATTTCCCCATGCTAACAAAATATTTACTTCTACACTGCTACATAGTACATGATAGCTGATGCCAATTATTCCGTAATTGATACGGTATATATATAGAAATTATCCAAAGTTGAAACTTTTTAAAAGAGGTCCTGAAAGTTTAATTCCTTGTCTCATCATTGTGCAATTAATTTAACAATATCGTACACTAGTTGTAGGTTATGCTAATTTGTAGTGGAAATACGAATCAATTACTGAGGGGCGTAATTAATCTTCGAACATATGTTACATTCTCTAAACCACTATTTGAAGAAAATGATTTCTGGGAGGAAGAATTGGAGATAAAGTCTGCTGAACGGAACAAGATAGATAGAAAAACAAAAGAGAATTTGCTTTCCCGAATGTTTAGGTTATATACGAAACAAAGACCGGTGAACATATGTTTACATGATGACGACACGAACAGTATAATTGCCCGAGGCGTAATATAAACTTATAAGAAAATGTATGAAACTCATGATTAAAGAAAAAAAAAAGCAGTTCATAAGAGGACGATAACGATGACGCATGACGCAAATAAAACTTTTGGATAGCGGAATTGAAAGGATGAAATTTAGAAACTCAAAAAGAATAGGATATAATATCCAGCAACAGATGGATAAACAAAATGTACACCACGGCATGGTGTTAGTGTCAGTCTTATTACTTCTAGCAAATGATAACCTTTCTAGAACCGTGTGGGTCATTATACAATTTGTGTAGTCTGTCTGGGAGGAAACACAAATCTGACTTACCGGCGACCGGAATGTTAACATCGATCCGCAGTCAGGAATCCCTGGACGAAGAATGAGACGAAATCACCACGGTAACGACAACGTGTCATAATAAAAGCAGGATAGATACGGCTGAAGTACGTTGCGCCTATTTTCAATACGAAAGAAGCGAAGCAAAATCCACCGAGGCCCAAAAGATTAACATGATCAAGACCATTTATATTCTAGTATGCATGACACCTCTAAGGTAGGAAATATACCAGTTGGATGAATATACTGTACATAGTTGGAGACTCCCTTTTGAGTTGTATCACGAGTAATGTCTGTAGCCCATTTTGCAGGCTGACATTGATGAGCACGGGAAGACCAGATGGGTAACGATATTACGCTTTGAATAGGCTGCTTATTATTTGTGCGTCCGTGATTCTCCAAATTGTGGCCTTACATCATTGGTACCCCAGTTTCGCGATTTGTGTGTAACATGTTTAATGAGCGGATCCTTTTGCAATGCCAAAAATTAGGGCTCGTCCGGGAGTCGAACCCGGGACCTCTCGCACCCGAAGCGAGAATCATACCACTAGACCAACGAGCCTGACACTGCTAAGTGAAATTAAATAGATTATAAATAATTTCATATCACATACCACATTGTACCAAGACAGTGAACAAGTATTCCAATCTCTAGAATATTTTATTTTCATTGACAAATTGTAGCTATCGATTGCAAATTAAGTACGGTTTCTATGTGAAAGGAATAACTAGAAATTAAAGTTTACACTACGTGTGTGGGATCAATTTGAGATTTCGAATACAAAAGAAAGACGACATATGTTAAAATATAGCGTTTGTCTGCCGGCAGAAGTTTAGTTATCCATCAATTAGGTCAACTGTTGATATGCCTGAGCGGCAATGCTACATGCCTTTGATTTCCGTCATGGTTTTAAGCTTTAATTCACACTTAGATCCCCAAGGTTTCCGTGGTGTAGTGGTTATCACATCCGCTTAACACGCGGAAGGTCCTGAGTTCAATCCTCAGCGGAAACATTTATTTTTGCTGTCTTTAAGAATGGCCACTTTGAAATGGCATCAACGTTCAAACAGTTTGCTGTTTGATTTACTGGTTTCATGATTACTATAGTTCGTTAGTGTCAAAAGTTGTTCAGCACTACTGGTCCAAATGGTTCAGTTGTATCAACTTGGATTGGTAAAGAGTTGAAATTAATGCCGGTATGCCGAGTAGTCCGAAATTTGAAATCACTGGGGTGCTTAAAAATTAAAAATTTGTGGAAGCACTGAGACAACATGAATCGGAATGATCAGAGTATTTTTTTTTTTTTTTTTTTTCAATCGACGTAGACAATAAATTTCATACAATATAAAAAATTCATGCGTCGGCCGGGAGTCGAACCCGGATCGACTGCTTGGAAGGCAACCATGCTAACCGTTACACCACCGACGCCATAAATACACCTGTTTAAATTTTCTTAGATATATATCGCATTCGAATTCATTACCCATCAATATATAAAGCTTCATATGTTTGAAGTTTTATAGCAAATTGTATCTTAACCTATTGGAGTTAAGTTAGACAAAAAGATATGAAAACAAGCTATTGTTTTCCTCTCTCGCAAATAAAGAAACACTAAATTTCCGAAAGTTGGTCAACATTCTATTTGATTCCATCAAATCCTAACAAAAATTACGTGCGTCGGCCGGGAGTCGAACCCGGATCGACTGCTTGGAAGGCAACCATGCTAACCGTTACACCACCGACGCCATGATACTGATGTGAACGAAATTCTTTCTTATAGCACAGACGTATACAGCCAGTTTATTGAATTACGTGGCAATGCATATATGCAGGCTAGATTAAAAAAAAAAAAAAAAAAAAATGAATAACAACTTTAATGATATCGATATATATCTTGTAATGTCTATTTCTTCTAAATTTCCCCATGCTAACAAAATATTTACTTCTACACTGCTACATAGTACATGATAGCTGATGCCAATTATTCCGTAATTGATACGGTATATATATAGAAATTATCCAAAGTTGAAACTTTTTAAAAGAGGTCCTGAAAGTTTAATTCCTTGTCTCATCATTGTGCAATTAATTTAACAATATCGTACACTAGTTGTAGGTTATGCTAATTTGTAGTGGAAATACGAATCAATTACTGAGGGGCGTAATTAATCTTCGAACATATGTTACATTCTCTAAACCACTATTTGAAGAAAATGATTTCTGGGAGGAAGAATTGGAGATAAAGTCTGCTGAACGGAACAAGATAGATAGAAAAACAAAAGAGAATTTGCTTTCCCGAATGTTTAGGTTATATACGAAACAAAGACCGGTGAACATATGTTTACATGATGACGACACGAACAGTATAATTGCCCGAGGCGTAATATAAACTTATAAGAAAATGTATGAAACTCATGATTAAAGAAAAAAAAAAGCAGTTCATAAGAGGACGATAACGATGACGCATGACGCAAATAAAACTTTTGGATAGCGGAATTGAAAGGATGAAATTTAGAAACTCAAAAAGAATAGGATATAATATCCAGCAACAGATGGATAAACAAAATGTACACCACGGCATGGTGTTAGTGTCAGTCTTATTACTTCTAGCAAATGATAACCTTTCTAGAACCGTGTGGGTCATTATACAATTTGTGTAGTCTGTCTGGGAGGAAACACAAATCTGACTTACCGGCGACCGGAATGTTAACATCGATCCGCAGTCAGGAATCCCTGGACGAAGAATGAGACGAAATCACCACGGTAACGACAACGTGTCATAATAAAAGCAGGATAGATACGGCTGAAGTACGTTGCGCCTATTTTCAATACGAAAGAAGCGAAGCAAAATCCACCGAGGCCCAAAAGATTAACATGATCAAGACCATTTATATTCTAGTATGCATGACACCTCTAAGGTAGGAAATATACCAGTTGGATGAATATACTGTACATAGTTGGAGACTCCCTTTTGAGTTGTATCACGAGTAATGTCTGTAGCCCATTTTGCAGGCTGACATTGATGAGCACGGGAAGACCAGATGGGTAACGATATTACGCTTTGAATAGGCTGCTTATTATTTGTGCGTCCGTGATTCTCCAAATTGTGGCCTTACATCATTGGTACCCCAGTTTCGCGATTTGTGTGTAACATGTTTAATGAGCGGATCCTTTTGCAATGCCAAAAATTAGGGCTCGTCCGGGAGTCGAACCCGGGACCTCTCGCACCCGAAGCGAGAATCATACCACTAGACCAACGAGCCTGACACTGCTAAGTGAAATTAAATAGATTATAAATAATTTCATATCACATACCACATTGTACCAAGACAGTGAACAAGTATTCCAATCTCTAGAATATTTTATTTTCATTGACAAATTGTAGCTATCGATTGCAAATTAAGTACGGTTTCTATGTGAAAGGAATAACTAGAAATTAAAGTTTACACTACGTGTGTGGGATCAATTTGAGATTTCGAATACAAAAGAAAGACGACATATGTTAAAATATAGCGTTTGTCTGCCGGCAGAAGTTTAGTTATCCATCAATTAGGTCAACTGTTGATATGCCTGAGCGGCAATGCTACATGCCTTTGATTTCCGTCATGGTTTTAAGCTTTAATTCACACTTAGATCCCCAAGGTTTCCGTGGTGTAGTGGTTATCACATCCGCTTAACACGCGGAAGGTCCTGAGTTCAATCCTCAGCGGAAACATTTATTTTTGCTGTCTTTAAGAATGGCCACTTTGAAATGGCATCAACGTTCAAACAGTTTGCTGTTTGATTTACTGGTTTCATGATTACTATAGTTCGTTAGTGTCAAAAGTTGTTCAGCACTACTGGTCCAAATGGTTCAGTTGTATCAACTTGGATTGGTAAAGAGTTGAAATTAATGCCGGTATGCCGAGTAGTCCGAAATTTGAAATCACTGGGGTGCTTAAAAATTAAAAATTTGTGGAAGCACTGAGACAACATGAATCGGAATGATCAGAGTATTTTTTTTTTTTTTTTTTTTCAATCGACGTAGACAATAAATTTCATACAATATAAAAAATTCATGCGTCGGCCGGGAGTCGAACCCGGATCGACTGCTTGGAAGGCAACCATGCTAACCGTTACACCACCGACGCCATAAATACACCTGTTTAAATTTTCTTAGATATATATCGCATTCGAATTCATTACCCATCAATATATAAAGCTTCATATGTTTGAAGTTTTATAGCAAATTGTATCTTAACCTATTGGAGTTAAGTTAGACAAAAAGATATGAAAACAAGCTATTGTTTTCCTCTCTCGCAAATAAAGAAACACTAAATTTCCGAAAGTTGGTCAACATTCTATTTGATTCCATCAAATCCTAACAAAAATTACGTGCGTCGGCCGGGAGTCGAACCCGGATCGACTGCTTGGAAGGCAACCATGCTAACCGTTACACCACCGACGCCATGATACTGATGTGAACGAAATTCTTTCTTATAGCACAGACGTATACAGCCAGTTTATTGAATTACGTGGCAATGCATATATGCAGGCTAGATTAAAAAAAAAAAAAAAAAAAAAAATGAATAACAACTTTAATGATATCGATATATATCTTGTAATGTCTATTTCTTCTAAATTTCCCCATGCTAACAAAATATTTACTTCTACACTGCTACATAGTACATGATAGCTGATGCCAATTATTCCGTAATTGATACGGTATATATATAGAAATTATCCAAAGTTGAAACTTTTTAAAAGAGGTCCTGAAAGTTTAATTCCTTGTCTCATCATTGTGCAATTAATTTAACAATATCGTACACTAGTTGTAGGTTATGCTAATTTGTAGTGGAAATACGAATCAATTACTGAGGGGCGTAATTAATCTTCGAACATATGTTACATTCTCTAAACCACTATTTGAAGAAAATGATTTCTGGGAGGAAGAATTGGAGATAAAGTCTGCTGAACGGAACAAGATAGATAGAAAAACAAAAGAGAATTTGCTTTCCCGAATGTTTAGGGTTATATACGAAACAAAGACCGGTGAACATATGTTTACATGATGACGACACGAACAGTATAATTGCCCGAGGCGTAATATAAACTTATAAGAAAATGTATGAAACTCATGATTAAAGAAAAAAAAAAGCAGTTCATAAGAGGACGATAACGATGACGCATGACGCAAATAAAACTTTTGGATAGCGGAATTGAAAGGATGAAATTTAGAAACTCAAAAAGAATAGGATATAATATCCAGCAACAGATGGATAAACAAAATGTACACCACGGCATGGTGTTAGTGTCAGTCTTATTACTTCTAGCAAATGATAACCTTTCTAGAACCGTGTGGGTCATTATACAATTTGTGTAGTCTGTCTGGGAGGAAACACAAATCTGACTTACCGGCGACCGGAATGTTAACATCGATCCGCAGTCAGGAATCCCTGGACGAAGAATGAGACGAAATCACCACGGTAACGACAACGTGTCATAATAAAAGCAGGATAGATACGGCTGAAGTACGTTGCGCCTATTTTCAATACGAAAGAAGCGAAGCAAAATCCACCGAGGCCCAAAAGATTAACATGATCAAGACCATTTATATTCTAGTATGCATGACACCTCTAAGGTAGGAAATATACCAGTTGGATGAATATACTGTACATAGTTGGAGACTCCCTTTTGAGTTGTATCACGAGTAATGTCTGTAGCCCATTTTGCAGGCTGACATTGATGAGCACGGGAAGACCAGATGGGTAACGATATTACGCTTTGAATAGGCTGCTTATTATTTGTGCGTCCGTGATTCTCCAAATTGTGGCCTTACATCATTGGTACCCCAGTTTCGCGATTTGTGTGTAACATGTTTAATGAGCGGATCCTTTTGCAATGCCAAAAATTAGGGCTCGTCCGGGAGTCGAACCCGGGACCTCTCGCACCCGAAGCGAGAATCATACCACTAGACCAACGAGCCTGACACTGCTAAGTGAAATTAAATAGATTATAAATAATTTCATATCACATACCACATTGTACCAAGACAGTGAACAAGTATTCCAATCTCTAGAATATTTTATTTTCATTGACAAATTGTAGCTATCGATTGCAAATTAAGTACGGTTTCTATGTGAAAGGAATAACTAGAAATTAAAGTTTACACTACGTGTGTGGGATCAATTTGAGATTTCGAATACAAAAGAAAGACGACATATGTTAAAATATAGCGTTTGTCTGCCGGCAGAAGTTTAGTTATCCATCAATTAGGTCAACTGTTGATATGCCTGAGCGGCAATGCTACATGCCTTTGATTTCCGTCATGGTTTTAAGCTTTAATTCACACTTAGATCCCCAAGGTTTCCGTGGTGCAGTGGTTATCACATCCGCTTAACACGCGGAAGGTCCTGAGTTCAATCCTCAGCGGAAACATTTATTTTTGCTGTCTTTAAGAATGGCCACTTTGAAATGGCATCAACGTTCAAACAGTTTGCTGTTTGATTTACTGGTTTCATGATTACTATAGTTCGTTAGTGTCAAAAGTTGTTCAGCACTACTGGTCCAAATGGTTCAGTTGTATCAACTTGGATTGGTAAAGAGTTGAAATTAATGCCGGTATGCCGAGTAGTCCGAAATTTGAAATCACTGGGGTGCTTAAAAATTAAAAATTTGTGGAAGCACTGAGACAACATGAATCGGAATGATCAGAGTATTTTTTTTTTTTTTTTTTTTCAATCGACGTAGACAATAAATTTCATACAATATAAAAAATTCATGCGTCGGCCGGGAGTCGAACCCGGATCGACTGCTTGGAAGGCAACCATGCTAACCGTTACGCCACCGACGCCATAAATACACCTGTTTAAATTTTCTTAGATATATATCGCATTCGAATTCATTACCCATCAATATATAAAGCTTCATATGTTTGAAGTTTTATAGCAAATTGTATCTTAACCTATTGGAGTTAAGTTAGACAAAAAGATATGAAAACAAGCTATTGTTTTCCTCTCTCGCAAATAAAGAAACACTAAATTTCCGAAAGTTGGTCAACATTCTATTTGATTCCATCAAATCCTAACAAAAATTACGTGCGTCGGCCGGGAGTCGAACCCGGATCGACTGCTTGGAAGGCAACCATGCTAACCGTTACACCACCGACGCCATGATACTGATGTGAACGAAATTCTTTCTTATAGCACAGACGTATACAGCCAGTTTATTGAATTACGTGGCAATGCATATATGCAGGCTAGATTAAAAAAAAAAAAAAAAAAAAAAATGAATAACAACTTTAATGATATCGATATATATCTTGTAATGTCTATTTCTTCTAAATTTCCCCATGCTAACAAAATATTTACTTCTACACTGCTACATAGTACATGATAGCTGATGCCAATTATTCCGTAATTGATACGGTATAGAAATTATCCAAAGTTGAAACTTTAAGAGGTCCTGAAAGTTTAATTCCTTGTCTCATCATTGTGCAATTAATTTAACAATATCGTACACTAGTTGTAGGTTATGCTAATTTGTAGTGGAAATACGAATCAATTACTGAGGGGCGTAATTAATCTTCGAACATATGTTACATTCTCTAAACCACTATTTGAAGAAAATGATTTCTGGGAGGAAGAATTGGAGATAAAGTCTGCTGAACGGAACAAGATAGATAGAAAAACAAAAGAGAATTTGCTTTCCCGAATGTTTAGGTTATATACGAAACAAAGACCGGTGAACATATGTTTACATGATGACGACACGAACAGTATAATTGCCCGAGGCGTAATATAAACTTATAAGAAAATGTATGAAACTCATGATTAAAGAAAAAAAAAAGCAGTTCATAAGAGGACGATAACGATGACGCATGACGCAAATAAAACTTTTGGATAGCGGAATTGAAAGGATGAAATTTAGAAACTCAAAAAGAATAGGATATAATATCCAGCAACAGATGGATAAACAAAATGTACACCACGGCATGGTGTTAGTGTCAGTCTTATTACTTCTAGCAAATGATAACCTTTCTAGAACCGTGTGGGTCATTATACAATTTGTGTAGTCTGTCTGGGAGGAAACACAAATCTGACTTACCGGCGACCGGAATGTTAACATCGATCCGCAGTCAGGAATCCCTGGACGAAGAATGAGACGAAATCACCACGGTAACGACAACGTGTCATAATAAAAGCAGGATAGATACGGCTGAAGTACGTTGCGCCTATTTTCAATACGAAAGAAGCGAAGCAAAATCCACCGAGGCCCAAAAGATTAACATGATCAAGACCATTTATATTCTAGTATGCATGACACCTCTAAGGTAGGAAATATACCAGTTGGATGAATATACTGTACATAGTTGGAGACTCCCTTTTGAGTTGTATCACGAGTAATGTCTGTAGCCCATTTTGCAGGCTGACATTGATGAGCACGGGAAGACCAGATGGGTAACGATATTACGCTTTGAATAGGCTGCTTATTATTTGTGCGTCCGTGATTCTCCAAATTGTGGCCTTACATCATTGGTACCCCAGTTTCGCGATTTGTGTGTAACATGTTTAATGAGCGGATCCTTTTGCAATGCCAAAAATTAGGGCTCGTCCGGGAGTCGAACCCGGGACCTCTCGCACCCGAAGCGAGAATCATACCACTAGACCAACGAGCCTGACACTGCTAAGTGAAATTAAATAGATTATAAATAATTTCATATCACATACCACATTGTACCAAGACAGTGAACAAGTATTCCAATCTCTAGAATATTTTATTTTCATTGACAAATTGTAGCTATCGATTGCAAATTAAGTACGGTTTCTATGTGAAAGGAATAACTAGAAATTAAAGTTTACACTACGTGTGTGGGATCAATTTGAGATTTCGAATACAAAAGAAAGACGACATATGTTAAAATATAGCGTTTGTCTGCCGGCAGAAGTTTAGTTATCCATCAATTAGGTCAACTGTTGATATGCCTGAGCGGCAATGCTACATGCCTTTGATTTCCGTCATGGTTTTAAGCTTTAATTCACACTTAGATCCCCAAGGTTTCCGTGGTGTAGTGGTTATCACATCCGCTTAACACGCGGAAGGTCCTGAGTTCAATCCTCAGCGGAAACATTTATTTTTGCTGTCTTTAAGAATGGCCACTTTGAAATGGCATCAACGTTCAAACAGTTTGCTGTTTGATTTACTGGTTTCATGATTACTATAGTTCGTTAGTGTCAAAAGTTGTTCAGCACTACTGGTCCAAATGGTTCAGTTGTATCAACTTGGATTGGTAAAGAGTTGAAATTAATGCCGGTATGCCGAGTAGTCCGAAATTTGAAATCACTGGGGTGCTTAAAAATTAAAAATTTGTGGAAGCACTGAGACAACATGAATAGGAATGATCAGAGTATTTTTTTTTTTTTTTTTTTTCAATCGACGTAGACAATAAATTTCATACAATATAAAAAATTCATGCGTCGGCCGGGAGTCGAACCCGGATCGACTGCTTGGAAGGCAACCATGCTAACCGTTACACCACCGACGCCATAAATACACCTGTTTAAATTTTCTTAGATATATATCGCATTCGAATTCATTACCCATCAATATATAAAGCTTCATATGTTTGAAGTTTTATAGCAAATTGTATCTTAACCTATTGGAGTTAAGTTAGACAAAAAGATATGAAAACAAGCTATTGTTTTCCTCTCTCGCAAATAAAGAAACACTAAATTTCCGAAAGTTGGTCAACATTCTATTTGATTCCATCAAATCCTAACAAAAATTACGTGCGTCGGCCGGGAGTCGAACCCGGATCGACTGCTTGGAAGGCAACCATGCTAACCGTTACACCACCGACGCCATGATACTGATGTGAACGAAATTCTTTCTTATAGCACAGACGTATACAGCCAGTTTATTGAATTACGTGGCAATGCATATATGCAGGCTAGATTAAAAAAAAAAAAAAAAAAAAAAATGAATAACAACTTTAATGATATCGATATATATCTTGTAATGTCTATTTCTTCTAAATTTCCCCATGCTAACAAAATATTTACTTCTACACTGCTACATAGTACATGATAGCTGATGCCAATTATTCCGTAATTGATACGGTATATATATAGAAATTATCCAAAGTTGAAACTTTTTAAAAGAGGTCCTGAAAGTTTAATTCCTTGTCTCATCATTGTGCAATTAATTTAACAATATCGTACACTAGTTGTAGGTTATGCTAATTTGTAGTGGAAATACGAATCAATTACTGAGGGGCGTAATTAATCTTCGAACATATGTTACATTCTCTAAACCACTATTTGAAGAAAATGATTTCTGGGAGGAAGAATTGGAGATAAAGTCTGCTGAACGGAACAAGATAGATAGAAAAACAAAAGAGAATTTGCTTTCCCGAATGTTTAGGGTTATATACGAAACAAAGACCGGTGAACATATGTTTACATGATGACGACACGAACAGTATAATTGCCCGAGGCGTAATATAAACTTATAAGAAAATGTATGAAACTCATGATTAAAGAAAAAAAAAAGCAGTTCATAAGAGGACGATAACGATGACGCATGACGCAAATAAAACTTTTGGATAGCGGAATTGAAAGGATGAAATTTAGAAACTCAAAAAGAATAGGATATAATATCCAGCAACAGATGGATAAACAAAATGTACACCACGGCATGGTGTTAGTGTCAGTCTTATTACTTCTAGCAAATGATAACCTTTCTAGAACCGTGTGGGTCATTATACAATTTGTGTAGTCTGTCTGGGAGGAAACACAAATCTGACTTACCGGCGACCGGAATGTTAACATCGATCCGCAGTCAGGAATCCCTGGACGAAGAATGAGACGAAATCACCACGGTAACGACAACGTGTCATAATAAAAGCAGGATAGATACGGCTGAAGTACGTTGCGCCTATTTTCAATACGAAAGAAGCGAAGCAAAATCTTGGGAGGATTTTCGAACGCACTAATCAATAGGATGTTTACATTGTGAGGTCCGGGAATTTTTTCTATTTTGGTGAGTTAAAAGCCAAATTGTTGATGAAAAACTTGTACAATATCTTTATTTTGTGACATTGATGTGTAAAATATAAGGAATTAGTTGAAATACAGACTTTTTAACCCCTTATTCCTGCTTTTGTTGTGCAGGATAAGGGGGGTGTTTCGGTGCGCCTGACTTTGACATTAGGGTTTAACCTATAACCAATCAGTTGTAAAGGGTGCGTTCTGATAAACACCTATAGTGATAATGCAGAATAATAAATTAAAACAGAGTTCAGAAAGGACAAAAGATGTATCAGGAGGACAAAAAAAGTCGCTACGATATGTTCATAGACTCGATAGACATTATAAGAAAGAATGTACTCTTCATGTACATGACATACCAAACACATCTTTTAATGCTGAAACTGTAATAGAGACAGTGGAAAAGATATGTGGAGAGAACACAGTTTTAGCTGTTGTTCCAGTTGATAACAATAATGGTTATGAAATAACAACAGATTCGGAAGAGAGTGCTTGGCAACTGACAAATGGACTTAAGATTGATAATGAAAATTTTGAATGTACATTGCAATTTAATCAAATTGTAGTTGTGTCATTTATTTACTTACCTGCTTATATTGAAGATCAAGATATCATTGACGCTCTAGAAATTAGAAATTGTGAGATAAAATCGAGTGTTTTCAGGCATGTTCATCCTAAAACACAAGTAGCCGATGGTACGAGGTATGTGCATGTAAAATTTCCACCTACGCTTGTATCTTTACCATGGAGTATGAAATTCAAAACTGTTAGCGGAGATAGATACTTTAGAGTGATGCATGATAAACAAAAGTCACTTTGTAATAAGTGTGGATCGCCTTATCACAAATACAGAAAATGTCCACAGTTAGTGTGTGATGGGTGTGACGAACAAGGTCACAAAATGAGGGAATGCAAGGCGCCCAAATGTGAAACTTGTCGGAGTCTGCCTTCGAAATGTTGGTGTGGAAAAATTGACAAAATTTGTCCATATTGTAGAAAAGAACCGTGCGTTTGTGCTTGTGAAGGATGTAAGTTAGCCTTCAATCTCTGCAAATGCGGCACTGACAACACGGATAGAGATTTGACGAAAGAAACGACAGACACTAATGAAAATGGGACTGATAAAGAAAGTGATATGAATGTGGGTAAAAAGAAGGAAAATGTTGAGCGGAAAAAAAGAAAATCAGAAAATGTCGATGAAAATGTGAAGCAGGCTAAAATTAAAACTGTGGAAGCAGATAACAACGACCATACTAGTAATGAGGATGATGAAATCGTCGAGGTTAATGGAGATGACAATGATCAGATGATGAGTGAAAACAATAAAGATGGTGATACTGACATTTTAAACTTAGAAGAAAACACTTGTGAAGAGGATGATAACGTGGTGAATGGTGACGTGGTGGATGGTGACGCAGTGAATGATGACAAAGCGAATAGTGACGTGGTGAATGGTGAAGTAGTGAATGGAGGAATTGAGAATGGTGAAGTTGTGAATGATGAAGTGGTTAATGGTAAAGTGGTAAATGGTAAAGTGGTGAATGGTGAAGTGGTGAATGGTGAAGTGGTAAATGGTAAAGTGGTAAATGGTAAAGTGGTAAATGGTAAAGCGGTGAATGGTAAATTGGTGAATGGTGAAGTGGTAAATGGTAAATTGGTAAATGGTAAAGTGGTGAATGGTGATGTTTCGAAGGCTGCGGACTCGGATGAAGACATAGTGGTAGATGAAAGAGATGATGAAAAGAAAGAAAACAGTCAAGATACTTCTGATAATATGACAGTTACAAATGAACAAAATGATAAAATTGTTAAACAAACTATTGTACATGAAAATCAAAACAAGCATGATTCTACTCAGATTCAAACTGAAGTTATTATACATGAACATAATGTTGCTGATTCCTCTTCTGGTGGTGATGTCACCAGAACTGGAATCGGAGATTTAGATAATATCTCGCCTGTTGGTGCCTCAGGTACTGATGGACAAGATCACGAGATAGAAGTTTTAATGGATGTGTCTGAGGGGGGCGATGGGCTTTCTCAGACACAATCCCAAAAGTCATCAGTAAAGAGAAGGAATAAAACTAAGCATACTCCTAATGTGAATAGTGCTAAAATGAGAGTAAGATCGACGCCCTATGAAAAAAATGTTAATAATGGATCATCATAAAACATGTATTTTTTTACTTACAATGATGGTTCTACTTGTAAGTCACAACTGTAATGGTATTAGAAATATAGACAAATTTAAAAAGTATGTGTCTATTATGTCTGAAAAAAATGTTGATTTTATGTTATTTCAAGAAACGTTTTGGGATGACCAACTTGTACAAAATGTTAAACATTTATATAATGGTGATATTTATCACAGTGATGGGACAAATAATAGGCAAGGTGTTGCCATATTACTGAAGTCAAACTTGTGTGCAAATGTTAAACAAATATATAAAGATAACAATGGTAGATTTTTACATTTACAGTTTGAATATGATGATAGTATTTATAATATAATGAATGTCTATGCGCCTAATATTGTAAATGAAAAGGCGGATTTTTTTGATTTTTTAAATGATTATATGAAATTATTTGAAAATACCATTATTGCTGGTGACTGGAATACATCATTGTCTGGCAAAGACAGGTGTAGTAGAACTGTGCACAAAAATGATGTATCGGTCAAAAAGTTAAATGATATTATGCTTAATCATAATGTATACGATATATGGAGATTTAGAAATCCAGATAAACTTGTATTTTCAAGAAAAATGGTTTACAATGGTGAACTCAAACAATCAAGAATAGATTATTTTTTATTGAACAGGAATTTGACATTCTTTGTACAGAGTGTATATCATTTTGATACTACAATTAGTGATCACTGTTTTGTTGAAATGAAAATGAATTTTGAAAAAATTGAAAGAGGTCCAGGTTTATGGATTTTAAACAATACATTTTTGAAAAATGAAGAATATATTTCAAAAATTAGAAATATCATTGAGGAAGAAAAACAAAGCACACTTTTTAATTCAGAGTTTCTCATTTGGTGGGATAATTTGAAATATAAAATCAAGAAATTTAGTCAAGTATTTGGAAAAAGAATTCAAAAAGAAAAGAATGCAGAATATTTTTTACTGCAAAATAAGTTGAAAAGAATATCAGAGAGAATTGCTCTAGGAGAAGTTATAGATGTGGCTCAGTATGAAAATTTGAAATTAGATTTGTCAGTGTATGAAGAACAAAAATGTAAAGGAGCAATCCTGCGTTCTAAGGCTTTTTGGGCTACTGAGAGTGATAAATGCACTAAATATTTTTTACAAATGGAAAAGCAAAAGCAAGAGTCACATTGCATTAAGGAACTGTTGAATGAAAACAATGAGAGTGTTACTAATACTGAAGGTATCTTAGATACACAGTATGATTTTTATAATAAATTGTATTCTTCTGTTAAAACAGATGATGAGGTTATGAAAGAATTTTTAAAAAATGTAAATACTAAAATAAATCAGGAGGATGTAGATCTATGTGATAATGATATAACAGTAAAAGAAATTGAATTTGCATTACAGAAAATGGCTAGAAATAAAAGTCCTGGCTCTGATGGTCTTACAGTTGAATTCTATTGTACTTTTTTTAGTTCACTGAAAGACATTCTATTGAAATTGTTTGAAGAAATTGAAAAATATTCAAAGCTTTCTCGGTCTATGAGATGTGGAATTATTAGTTTAATATTTAAGAAAAAAGGAGATAAAAGATTTTTGAAAAATTATAGACCTATTTCACTCCTTCAGGTAGATTATAAAATATTAGCCAAAGTGATGGCTAATAGATTTAAACAAGTTTTATGTAAAATTGTATCAAAATGTCAGTCTTGTTGTATACCTGGTAGAGATATTGCTGATACTATTGCTAATATAAGAGATGTACTTGACCTTATAGAAAGTGAAGAATTGGAGGGTTATTTACTTAAAATGGATCAGGAGAAAGCATTCGATAAAGTTGGGCATACTTATTTAAGGGAGGTTCTTAAAAAGTATGGATTTGGTGATAGATTTGTAAATTGGGTAGGGATTTTTTATACAGACATTCAAAGTTCTGTTAAAAGTAATGGGTTTCTTACAAAATATTTTAAAATTAAAAATGGGATTAGACAGGGATGTCCCATTAGTGCTCTTTTGTACGTGCTTTCTGCCGAACCTTTGCAGTGTGCAATTAGAAATAATTTAAACATTGAAGGTATTAATATACCTAATTGTGATGAAAAAGCTGTTATTTTTCAACATGCTGATGACACTACTCTCACATTATGTAATAAAGAGTCTATCAATGAAACATTGAATATTTTTGAAATTTATGGAAAAGCATCAGGTTCAAAGATAAATATGTCAAAATCGGAGATTATGTGTATTGGTAAAGGAAAAATTAATGTATCAGAAATACAGCAAATAGGGTTGAAATATTCTGTAGATTGTATACAGATATTAGGTGTGTATGTAGGCAAAAATAAATTATTTTGTGATGATCTTAATTGGAAAGATAAAATTAGTAAAATTAAAATGTTAGTTAATTTATGGAAGCAGAGACGATTGACATTATCTGGTAGAGCTACTGTGATATCCTCACTATTGATGTCTAGGTTATGGTACACAATAGCAGTGTGTTCCATTCCTGATTGGGCTTTACAGTCAATCAAGAAGATATGTTTAGATTTTTTATGGAATAATGGGTCGCATTTGATCAAATATAGAACGATAATAGGAGCCAAAACTGATGGAGGGTTAAAATACCCTGATATTTATTTAAAACTATTAGCATTTAGATTAAAATTTTTGACAAGATTTTTAGATAAGGATTTTCATGCTATATGGAAATACACTATGACATATTTTTTGAACAAGATACACAATACAAATCTAGGTGTACATTGTTTATTTTTATTGCTACAAAAGAAAGACTGTACAAACATACCTGTGTTTTATAGGGAAATCATTGATGCATGGCAATATTTTAAACCTTATGTTGATATTGATATACGATCGGTTGATATTTTTAATCAACCAATTTTTTTGAATGAATCCATCAAGGTGAATGGTAAATGCATACTTTGGAAACAGTTTTTATTAGCTGGAATTACCAAATTGAAACATGTAGCATATGAAGTGGTTCCAGGTTTTTTACCTTTTAATGCTATTTATGAAATGATTGAAAATGTTGATGACAATGTAGATTGTAATAAACTAAGACAGCAATATAATAGTTTGCTAGAATGTATTCCAAATGAATGGAAAAAGGTGATATTAAATGAAACAAAACCAGTTAACTGTGATGAGGTTCCATTGTTTATTGTAAATTATAATAACAAAACAAAAGATTTTGTATGTTGTAAAACAAAAGATTTTTATGGTATATTAGTAGATAAATGTTATATTGAACCTGATGCTCATCAATATTGGTTAGAAAGTTTTAATGTCCAATATGTTCCTTTTAAGTTCGTATGGACAAGTGTTCATTGTTATTGGAAATCGCCAGACTGTGTGCAATTAGATTTTAAAATTGTTCACAATAGAATATTTACAAATTTAAAACTAAAAAGAATAAAACTTTCGGACTCAGACATTTGTGATAGTTGTAAATCTGAAGTAGAAGATTTGTTTCACTTATTTTTGAAATGTCATGATCTAGATGTTTTTCATAGCTATATGTTTAGTTTTTTATGTGAGCTTCTAGAGAAATGTAAAATTGATGTCTTGGTAAATCAAGGATATAGACAGATGTTTTTGCTTGGTATGACAAGTACTTATACTGATGTAAATACATATTTTGTTAATTTTGTTCTTTCTGTTGCAAGACTTTGTGTTTTCAAAAGGAGACAAATGATCAAAAATGATGTCAAGAAAATAGATCTTACGAGATTTTTCAGGTATACACTGAAACATTATATTTCTTATTTTCATGTATATTGTAAGATGGTTAACAAGATGAACACTTTTGAAAGGAACTTTCTAAAGAATAATTGTAAAATCATTGAAATAGATGGTGTTTTGATATTTAACTTTTAATGACGTTAGAAATACTGTGATACTCTATTGAATATTTTATTCTTTTATTATCAATGTGAATTGTGATTTTATATGTTTTATTGAATAAAGATAAAAAAAAAAAAATCACATCCGCTTAACACGCGGAAGGTCCTGAGTTCAATCCTCAGCGGAAACATTTATTTTTGCTGTCTTTAAGAATGGCCACTTTGAAATGGCATCAACGTTCAAACAGTTTGCTGTTTGATTTACTGGTTTCATGATTACTATAGTTCGTTAGTGTCAAAAGTTGTTCAGCACTACTGGTCCAAATGGTTCAGTTGTATCAACTTGGATTGGTAAAGAGTTGAAATTAATGCCGGTATGCCGAGTAGTCCGAAATTTGAAATCACTGGGGTGCTTAAAAATTAAAAATTTGTGGAAGCACTGAGACAACATGAATCGGAATGATCAGAGTATTTTTTTTTTTTTTTTTTTTCAATCGACGTAGACAATAAATTTCATACAATATAAAAAATTCATGCGTCGGCCGGGAGTCGAACCCGGATCGACTGCTTGGAAGGCAACCATGCTAACCGTTACACCACCGACGCCATAAATACACCTGTTTAAATTTTCTTAGATATATATCGCATTCGAATTCATTACCCATCAATATATAAAGCTTCATATGTTTGAAGTTTTATAGCAAATTGTATCTTAACCTATTGGAGTTAAGTTAGACAAAAAGATATGAAAACAAGCTATTGTTTTCCTCTCTCGCAAATAAAGAAACACTAAATTTCCGAAAGTTGGTCAACATTCTATTTGATTCCATCAAATCCTAACAAAAATTACGTGCGTCGGCCGGGAGTCGAACCCGGATCGACTGCTTGGAAGGCAACCATGCTAACCGTTACACCACCGACGCCATGATACTGATGTGAACGAAATTCTTTCTTATAGCACAGACGTATACAGCCAGTTTATTGAATTACGTGGCAATGCATATATGCAGGCTAGATTAAAAAAAAAAAAAAAAAAAAAATGAATAACAACTTTAATGATATCGATATATATCTTGTAATGTCTATTTCTTCTAAATTTCCCCATGCTAACAAAATATTTACTTCTACACTGCTACATAGTACATGATAGCTGATGCCAATTATTCCGTAATTGATACGGTATATATATAGAAATTATCCAAAGTTGAAACTTTTTAAAAGAGGTCCTGAAAGTTTAATTCCTTGTCTCATCATTGTGCAATTAATTTAACAATATCGTACACTAGTTGTAGGTTATGCTAATTTGTAGTGGAAATACGAATCAATTACTGAGGGGCGTAATTAATCTTCGAACATATGTTACATTCTCTAAACCACTATTTGAAGAAAATGATTTCTGGGAGGAAGAATTGGAGATAAAGTCTGCTGAACGGAACAAGATAGATAGAAAAACAAAAGAGAATTTGCTTTCCCGAATGTTTAGGTTATATACGAAACAAAGACCGGTGAACATATGTTTACATGATGACGACACGAACAGTATAATTGCCCGAGGCGTAATATAAACTTATAAGAAAATGTATGAAACTCATGATTAAAGAAAAAAAAAAGCAGTTCATAAGAGGACGATAACGATGACGCATGACGCAAATAAAACTTTTGGATAGCGGAATTGAAAGGATGAAATTTAGAAACTCAAAAAGAATAGGATATAATATCCAGCAACAGATGGATAAACAAAATGTACACCACGGCATGTTGTTAGTGTCAGTCTTATTACTTCTAGCAAATGATAACCTTTCTAGAACCGTGTGGGTCATTATACAATTTGTGTAGTCTGTCTGGGAGGAAACACAAATCTGACTTACCGGCGACCGGAATGTTAACATCGATCCGCAGTCAGGAATCCCTGGACGAAGAATGAGACGAAATCACCACGGTAACGACAACGTGTCATAATAAAAGCAGGATAGATACGGCTGAAGTACGTTGCGCCTATTTTCAATACGAAAGAAGCGAAGCAAAATCCACCGAGGCCCAAAAGATTAACATGATCAAGACCATTTATATTCTAGTATGCATGACACCTCTAAGGTAGGAAATATACCAGTTGGATGAATATACTGTACATAGTTGGAGACTCCCTTTTGAGTTGTATCACGAGTAATGTCTGTAGCCCATTTTGCAGGCTGACATTGATGAGCACGGGAAGACCAGATGGGTAACGATATTACGCTTTGAATAGGCTGCTTATTATTTGTGCGTCCGTGATTCTCCAAATTGTGGCCTTACATCATTGGTACCCCAGTTTCGCGATTTGTGTGTAACATGTTTAATGAGCGGATCCTTTTGCAATGCCAAAAATTAGGGCTCGTCCGGGAGTCGAACCCGGGACCTCTCGCACCCGAAGCGAGAATCATACCACTAGACCAACGAGCCTGACACTGCTAAGTGAAATTAAATAGATTATAAATAATTTCATATCACATACCACATTGTACCAAGACAGTGAACAAGTATTCCAATCTCTAGAATATTTTATTTTCATTGACAAATTGTAGCTATCGATTGCAAATTAAGTACGGTTTCTATGTGAAAGGAATAACTAGAAATTAAAGTTTACACTACGTGTGTGGGATCAATTTGAGATTTCGAATACAAAAGAAAGACGACATATGTTAAAATATAGCGTTTGTCTGCCGGCAGAAGTTTAGTTATCCATCAATTAGGTCAACTGTTGATATGCCTGAGCGGCAATGCTACATGCCTTTGATTTCCGTCATGGTTTTAAGCTTTAATTCACACTTAGATCCCCAAGGTTTCCGTGGTGTAGTGGTTATCACATCCGCTTAACACGCGGAAGGTCCTGAGTTCAATCCTCAGCGGAAACATTTATTTTTGCTGTCTTTAAGAATGGCCACTTTGAAATGGCATCAACGTTCAAACAGTTTGCTGTTTGATTTACTGGTTTCATGATTACTATAGTTCGTTAGTGTCAAAAGTTGTTCAGCACTACTGGTCCAAATGGTTCAGTTGTATCAACTTGGATTGGTAAAGAGTTGAAATTAATGCCGGTATGCCGAGTAGTCCGAAATTTGAAATCACTGGGGTGCTTAAAAATTAAAAATTTGTGGAAGCACTGAGACAACATGAATCGGAATGATCAGAGTATTTTTTTTTTTTTTTTTTTTCAATCGACGTAGACAATAAATTTCATACAATATAAAAAATTCATGCGTCGGCCGGGAGTCGAACCCGGATCGACTGCTTGGAAGGCAACCATGCTAACCGTTACACCACCGACGCCATAAATACACCTGTTTAAATTTTCTTAGATATATATCGCATTCGAATTCATTACCCATCAATATATAAAGCTTCATATGTTTGAAGTTTTATAGCAAATTGTATCTTAACCTATTGGAGTTAAGTTAGACAAAAAGATATGAAAACAAGCTATTGTTTTCCTCTCTCGCAAATAAAGAAACACTAAATTTCCGAAAGTTGGTCAACATTCTATTTGATTCCATCAAATCCTAACAAAAATTACGTGCGTCGGCCGGGAGTCGAACCCGGATCGACTGCTTGGAAGGCAACCATGCTAACCGTTACACCACCGACGCCATGATACTGATGTGAACGAAATTCTTTCTTATAGCACAGACGTATACAGCCAGTTTATTGAATTACGTGGCAATGCATATATGCAGGCTAGATTAAAAAAAAAAAAAAAAAAAAATGAATAACAACTTTAATGATATCGATATATATCTTGTAATGTCTATTTCTTCTAAATTTCCCCATGCTAACAAAATATTTACTTCTACACTGCTACATAGTACATGATAGCTGATGCCAATTATTCCGTAATTGATACGGTATATATATAGAAATTATCCAAAGTTGAAACTTTTTAAAAGAGGTCCTGAAAGTTTAATTCCTTGTCTCATCATTGTGCAATTAATTTAACAATATCGTACACTAGTTGTAGGTTATGCTAATTTGTAGTGGAAATACGAATCAATTACTGAGGGGCGTAATTAATCTTCGAACATATGTTACATTCTCTAAACCACTATTTGAAGAAAATGATTTCTGGGAGGAAGAATTGGAGATAAAGTCTGCTGAACGGAACAAGATAGATAGAAAAACAAAAGAGAATTTGCTTTCCCGAATGTTTAGGTTATATACGAAACAAAGACCGGTGAACATATGTTTACATGATGACGACACGAACAGTATAATTGCCCGAGGCGTAATATAAACTTATAAGAAAATGTATGAAACTCATGATTAAAGAAAAAAAAAAGCAGTTCATAAGAGGACGATAACGATGACGCATGACGCAAATAAAACTTTTGGATAGCGGAATTGAAAGGATGAAATTTAGAAACTCAAAAAGAATAGGATATAATATCCAGCAACAGATGGATAAACAAAATGTACACCACGGCATGGTGTTAGTGTCAGTCTTATTACTTCTAGCAAATGATAACCTTTCTAGAACCGTGTGGGTCATTATACAATTTGTGTAGTCTGTCTGGGAGGAAACACAAATCTGACTTACCGGCGACCGGAATGTTAACATCGATCCGCAGTCAGGAATCCCTGGACGAAGAATGAGACGAAATCACCACGGTAACGACAACGTGTCATAATAAAAGCAGGATAGATACGGCTGAAGTACGTTGCGCCTATTTTCAATACGAAAGAAGCGAAGCAAAATCCACCGAGGCCCAAAAGATTAACATGATCAAGACCATTTATATTCTAGTATGCATGACACCTCTAAGGTAGGAAATATACCAGTTGGATGAATATACTGTACATAGTTGGAGACTCCCTTTTGAGTTGTATCACGAGTAATGTCTGTAGCCCATTTTGCAGGCTGACATTGATGAGCACGGGAAGACCAGATGGGTAACGATATTACGCTTTGAATAGGCTGCTTATTATTTGTGCGTCCGTGATTCTCCAAATTGTGGCCTTACATCATTGGTACCCCAGTTTCGCGATTTGTGTGTAACATGTTTAATGAGCGGATCCTTTTGCAATGCCAAAAATTAGGGCTCGTCCGGGAGTCGAACCCGGGACCTCTCGCACCCGAAGCGAGAATCATACCACTAGACCAACGAGCCTGACACTGCTAAGTGAAATTAAATAGATTATAAATAATTTCATATCACATACCACATTGTACCAAGACAGTGAACAAGTATTCCAATCTCTAGAATATTTTATTTTCATTGACAAATTGTAGCTATCGATTGCAAATTAAGTACGGTTTCTATGTGAAAGGAATAACTAGAAATTAAAGTTTACACTACGTGTGTGGGATCAATTTGAGATTTCGAATACAAAAGAAAGACGACATATGTTAAAATATAGCGTTTGTCTGCCGGCAGAAGTTTAGTTATCCATCAATTAGGTCAACTGTTGATATGCCTGAGCGGCAATGCTACATGCCTTTGATTTCCGTCATGGTTTTAAGCTTTAATTCACACTTAGATCCCCAAGGTTTCCGTGGTGTAGTGGTTATCACATCCGCTTAACACGCGGAAGGTCCTGAGTTCAATCCTCAGCGGAAACATTTATTTTTGCTGTCTTTAAGAATGGCCACTTTGAAATGGCATCAACGTTCAAACAGTTTGCTGTTTGATTTACTGGTTTCATGATTACTATAGTTCGTTAGTGTCAAAAGTTGTTCAGCACTACTGGTCCAAATGGTTCAGTTGTATCAACTTGGATTGGTAAAGAGTTGAAATTAATGCCGGTATGCCGAGTAGTCCGAAATTTGAAATCACTGGGGTGCTTAAAAATTAAAAATTTGTGGAAGCACTGAGACAACATGAATCGGAATGATCAGAGTATTTTTTTTTTTTTTTTTTTTCAATCGACGTAGACAATAAATTTCATACAATATAAAAAATTCATGCGTCGGCCGGGAGTCGAACCCGGATCGACTGCTTGGAAGGCAACCATGCTAACCGTTACACCACCGACGCCATAAATACACCTGTTTAAATTTTCTTAGATATATATCGCATTCGAATTCATTACCCATCAATATATAAAGCTTCATATGTTTGAAGTTTTATAGCAAATTGTATCTTAACCTATTGGAGTTAAGTTAGACAAAAAGATATGAAAACAAGCTATTGTTTTCCTCTCTCGCAAATAAAGAAACACTAAATTTCCGAAAGTTGGTCAACATTCTATTTGATTCCATCAAATCCTAACAAAAATTACGTGCGTCGGCCGGGAGTCGAACCCGGATCGACTGCTTGGAAGGCAACCATGCTAACCGTTACACCACCGACGCCATGATACTGATGTGAACGAAATTCTTTCTTATAGCACAGACGTATACAGCCAGTTTATTGAATTACGTGGCAATGCATATATGCAGGCTAGATTAAAAAAAAAAAAAAAAAAAAAATGAATAACAACTTTAATGATATCGATATATATCTTGTAATGTCTATTTCTTCTAAATTTCCCCATGCTAACAAAATATTTACTTCTACACTGCTACATAGTACATGATAGCTGATGCCAATTATTCCGTAATTGATACGGTATATATATAGAAATTATCCAAAGTTGAAACTTTTTAAAAGAGGTCCTGAAAGTTTAATTCCTTGTCTCATCATTGTGCAATTAATTTAACAATATCGTACACTAGTTGTAGGTTATGCTAATTTGTAGTGGAAATACGAATCAATTACTGAGGGGCGTAATTAATCTTCGAACATATGTTACATTCTCTAAACCACTATTTGAAGAAAATGATTTCTGGGAGGAAGAATTGGAGATAAAGTCTGCTGAACGGAACAAGATAGATAGAAAAACAAAAGAGAATTTGCTTTCCCGAATGTTTAGGTTATATACGAAACAAAGACCGGTGAACATATGTTTACATGATGACGACACGAACAGTATAATTGCCCGAGGCGTAATATAAACTTATAAGAAAATGTATGAAACTCATGATTAAAGAAAAAAAAAAGCAGTTCATAAGAGGACGATAACGATGACGCATGACGCAAATAAAACTTTTGGATAGCGGAATTGAAAGGATGAAATTTAGAAACTCAAAAAGAATAGGATATAATATCCAGCAACAGATGGATAAACAAAATGTACACCACGGCATGGTGTTAGTGTCAGTCTTATTACTTCTAGCAAATGATAACCTTTCTAGAACCGTGTGGGTCATTATACAATTTGTGTAGTCTGTCTGGGAGGAAACACAAATCTGACTTACCGGCGACCGGAATGTTAACATCGATCCGCAGTCAGGAATCCCTGGACGAAGAATGAGACGAAATCACCACGGTAACGACAACGTGTCATAATAAAAGCAGGATAGATACGGCTGAAGTACGTTGCGCCTATTTTCAATACGAAAGAAGCGAAGCAAAATCCACCGAGGCCCAAAAGATTAACATGATCAAGACCATTTATATTCTAGTATGCATGACACCTCTAAGGTAGGAAATATACCAGTTGGATGAATATACTGTACATAGTTGGAGACTCCCTTTTGAGTTGTATCACGAGTAATGTCTGTAGCCCATTTTGCAGGCTGACATTGATGAGCACGGGAAGACCAGATGGGTAACGATATTACGCTTTGAATAGGCTGCTTATTATTTGTGCGTCCGTGATTCTCCAAATTGTGGCCTTACATCATTGGTACCCCAGTTTCGCGATTTGTGTGTAACATGTTTAATGAGCGGATCCTTTTGCAATGCCAAAAATTAGGGCTCGTCCGGGAGTCGAACCCGGGACCTCTCGCACCCGAAGCGAGAATCATACCACTAGACCAACGAGCCTGACACTGCTAAGTGAAATTAAATAGATTATAAATAATTTCATATCACATACCACATTGTACCAAGACAGTGAACAAGTATTCCAATCTCTAGAATATTTTATTTTCATTGACAAATTGTAGCTATCGATTGCAAATTAAGTACGGTTTCTATGTGAAAGGAATAACTAGAAATTAAAGTTTACACTACGTGTGTGGGATCAATTTGAGATTTCGAATACAAAAGAAAGACGACATATGTTAAAATATAGCGTTTGTCTGCCGGCAGAAGTTTAGTTATCCATCAATTAGGTCAACTGTTGATATGCCTGAGCGGCAATGCTACATGCCTTTGATTTCCGTCATGGTTTTAAGCTTTAATTCACACTTAGATCCCCAAGGTTTCCGTGGTGTAGTGGTTATCACATCCGCTTAACACGCGGAAGGTCCTGAGTTCAATCCTCAGCGGAAACATTTATTTTTGCTGTCTTTAAGAATGGCCACTTTGAAATGGCATCAACGTTCAAACAGTTTGCTGTTTGATTTACTGGTTTCATGATTACTATAGTTCGTTAGTGTCAAAAGTTGTTCAGCACTACTGGTCCAAATGGTTCAGTTGTATCAACTTGGATTGGTAAAGAGTTGAAATTAATGCCGGTATGCCGAGTAGTCCGAAATTTGAAATCACTGGGGTGCTTAAAAATTAAAAATTTGTGGAAGCACTGAGACAACATGAATCGGAATGATCAGAGTATTTTTTTTTTTTTTTTTTTTCAATCGACGTAGACAATAAATTTCATACAATATAAAAAATTCATGCGTCGGCCGGGAGTCGAACCCGGATCGACTGCTTGGAAGGCAACCATGCTAACCGTTACACCACCGACGCCATAAATACACCTGTTTAAATTTTCTTAGATATATATCGCATTCGAATTCATTACCCATCAATATATAAAGCTTCATATGTTTGAAGTTTTATAGCAAATTGTATCTTAACCTATTGGAGTTAAGTTAGACAAAAAGATATGAAAACAAGCTATTGTTTTCCTCTCTCGCAAATAAAGAAACACTAAATTTCCGAAAGTTGGTCAACATTCTATTTGATTCCATCAAATCCTAACAAAAATTACGTGCGTCGGCCGGGAGTCGAACCCGGATCGACTGCTTGGAAGGCAACCATGCTAACCGTTACACCACCGACGCCATGATACTGATGTGAACGAAATTCTTTCTTATAGCACAGACGTATACAGCCAGTTTATTGAATTACGTGGCAATGCATATATGCAGGCTAGATTAAAAAAAAAAAAAAAAAAAAAAATGAATAACAACTTTAATGATATCGATATATATCTTGTAATGTCTATTTCTTCTAAATTTCCCCATGCTAACAAAATATTTACTTCTACACTGCTACATAGTACATGATAGCTGATGCCAATTATTCCGTAATTGATACGGTATATATATAGAAATTATCCAAAGTTGAAACTTTTTAAAAGAGGTCCTGAAAGTTTAATTCCTTGTCTCATCATTGTGCAATTAATTTAACAATATCGTACACTAGTTGTAGGTTATGCTAATTTGTAGTGGAAATACGAATCAATTACTGAGGGGCGTAATTAATCTTCGAACATATGTTACATTCTCTAAACCACTATTTGAAGAAAATGATTTCTGGGAGGAAGAATTGGAGATAAAGTCTGCTGAACGGAACAAGATAGATAGAAAAACAAAAGAGAATTTGCTTTCCCGAATGTTTAGGTTATATACGAAACAAAGACCGGTGAACATATGTTTACATGATGACGACACGAACAGTATAATTGCCCGAGGCGTAATATAAACTTATAAGAAAATGTATGAAACTCATGATTAAAGAAAAAAAAAAGCAGTTCATAAGAGGACGATAACGATGACGCATGACGCAAATAAAACTTTTGGATAGCGGAATTGAAAGGATGAAATTTAGAAACTCAAAAAGAATAGGATATAATATCCAGCAACAGATGGATAAACAAAATGTACACCACGGCATGGTGTTAGTGTCAGTCTTATTACTTCTAGCAAATGATAACCTTTCTAGAACCGTGTGGGTCATTATACAATTTGTGTAGTCTGTCTGGGAGGAAACACAAATCTGACTTACCGGCGACCGGAATGTTAACATCGATCCGCAGTCAGGAATCCCTGGACGAAGAATGAGACGAAATCACCACGGTAACGACAACGTGTCATAATAAAAGCAGGATAGATACGGCTGAAGTACGTTGCGCCTATTTTCAATACGAAAGAAGCGAAGCAAAATCCACCGAGGCCCAAAAGATTAACATGATCAAGACCATTTATATTCTAGTATGCATGACACCTCTAAGGTAGGAAATATACCAGTTGGATGAATATACTGTACATAGTTGGAGACTCCCTTTTGAGTTGTATCACGAGTAATGTCTGTAGCCCATTTTGCAGGCTGACATTGATGAGCACGGGAAGACCAGATGGGTAACGATATTACGCTTTGAATAGGCTGCTTATTATTTGTGCGTCCGTGATTCTCCAAATTGTGGCCTTACATCATTGGTACCCCAGTTTCGCGATTTGTGTGTAACATGTTTAATGAGCGGATCCTTTTGCAATGCCAAAAATTAGGGCTCGTCCGGGAGTCGAACCCGGGACCTCTCGCACCCGAAGCGAGAATCATACCACTAGACCAACGAGCCTGACACTGCTAAGTGAAATTAAATAGATTATAAATAATTTCATATCACATACCACATTGTACCAAGACAGTGAACAAGTATTCCAATCTCTAGAATATTTTATTTTCATTGACAAATTGTAGCTATCGATTGCAAATTAAGTACGGTTTCTATGTGAAAGGAATAACTAGAAATTAAAGTTTACACTACGTGTGTGGGATCAATTTGAGATTTCGAATACAAAAGAAAGACGACATATGTTAAAATATAGCGTTTGTCTGCCGGCAGAAGTTTAGTTATCCATCAATTAGGTCAACTGTTGATATGCCTGAGCGGCAATGCTACATGCCTTTGATTTCCGTCATGGTTTTAAGCTTTAATTCACACTTAGATCCCCAAGGTTTCCGTGGTGTAGTGGTTATCACATCCGCTTAACACGCGGAAGGTCCTGAGTTCAATCCTCAGCGGAAACATTTATTTTTGCTGTCTTTAAGAATGGCCACTTTGAAATGGCATCAACGTTCAAACAGTTTGCTGTTTGATTTACTGGTTTCATGATTACTATAGTTCGTTAGTGTCAAAAGTTGTTCAGCACTACTGGTCCAAATGGTTCAGTTGTATCAACTTGGATTGGTAAAGAGTTGAAATTAATGCCGGTATGCCGAGTAGTCCGAAATTTGAAATCACTGGGGTGCTTAAAAATTAAAAATTTGTGGAAGCACTGAGACAACATGAATCGGAATGATCAGAGTATTTTTTTTTTTTTTTTTTTTCAATCGACGTAGACAATAAATTTCATACAATATAAAAAATTCATGCGTCGGCCGGGAGTCGAACCCGGATCGACTGCTTGGAAGGCAACCATGCTAACCGTTACACCACCGACGCCATAAATACACCTGTTTAAATTTTCTTAGATATATATCGCATTCGAATTCATTACCCATCAATATATAAAGCTTCATATGTTTGAAGTTTTATAGCAAATTGTATCTTAACCTATTGGAGTTAAGTTAGACAAAAAGATATGAAAACAAGCTATTGTTTTCCTCTCTCGCAAATAAAGAAACACTAAATTTCCGAAAGTTGGTCAACATTCTATTTGATTCCATCAAATCCTAACAAAAATTACGTGCGTCGGCCGGGAGTCGAACCCGGATCGACTGCTTGGAAGGCAACCATGCTAACCGTTACACCACCGACGCCATGATACTGATGTGAACGAAATTCTTTCTTATAGCACAGACGTATACAGCCAGTTTATTGAATTACGTGGCAATGCATATATGCAGGCTAGATTAAAAAAAAAAAAAAAAAAAAAAATGAATAACAACTTTAATGATATCGATATATATCTTGTAATGTCTATTTCTTCTAAATTTCCCCATGCTAACAAAATATTTACTTCTACACTGCTACATAGTACATGATAGCTGATGCCAATTATTCCGTAATTGATACGGTATATATATAGAAATTATCCAAAGTTGAAACTTTTTAAAAGAGGTCCTGAAAGTTTAATTCCTTGTCTCATCATTGTGCAATTAATTTAACAATATCGTACACTAGTTGTAGGTTATGCTAATTTGTAGTGGAAATACGAATCAATTACTGAGGGGCGTAATTAATCTTCGAACATATGTTACATTCTCTAAACCACTATTTGAAGAAAATGATTTCTGGGAGGAAGAATTGGAGATAAAGTCTGCTGAACGGAACAAGATAGATAGAAAAACAAAAGAGAATTTGCTTTCCCGAATGTTTAGGTTATATACGAAACAAAGACCGGTGAACATATGTTTACATGATGACGACACGAACAGTATAATTGCCCGAGGCGTAATATAAACTTATAAGAAAATGTATGAAACTCATGATTAAAGAAAAAAAAAAGCAGTTCATAAGAGGACGATAACGATGACGCATGACGCAAATAAAACTTTTGGATAGCGGAATTGAAAGGATGAAATTTAGAAACTCAAAAAGAATAGGATATAATATCCAGCAACAGATGGATAAACAAAATGTACACCACGGCATGGTGTTAGTGTCAGTCTTATTACTTCTAGCAAATGATAACCTTTCTAGAACCGTGTGGGTCATTATACAATTTGTGTAGTCTGTCTGGGAGGAAACACAAATCTGACTTACCGGCGACCGGAATGTTAACATCGATCCGCAGTCAGGAATCCCTGGACGAAGAATGAGACGAAATCACCACGGTAACGACAACGTGTCATAATAAAAGCAGGATAGATACGGCTGAAGTACGTTGCGCCTATTTTCAATACGAAAGAAGCGAAGCAAAATCCACCGAGGCCCAAAAGATTAACATGATCAAGACCATTTATATTCTAGTATGCATGACACCTCTAAGGTAGGAAATATACCAGTTGGATGAATATACTGTACATAGTTGGAGACTCCCTTTTGAGTTGTATCACGAGTAATGTCTGTAGCCCATTTTGCAGGCTGACATTGATGAGCACGGGAAGACCAGATGGGTAACGATATTACGCTTTGAATAGGCTGCTTATTATTTGTGCGTCCGTGATTCTCCAAATTGTGGCCTTACATCATTGGTACCCCAGTTTCGCGATTTGTGTGTAACATGTTTAATGAGCGGATCCTTTTGCAATGCCAAAAATTAGGGCTCGTCCGGGAGTCGAACCCGGGACCTCTCGCACCCGAAGCGAGAATCATACCACTAGACCAACGAGCCTGACACTGCTAAGTGAAATTAAATAGATTATAAATAATTTCATATCACATACCACATTGTACCAAGACAGTGAACAAGTATTCCAATCTCTAGAATATTTTATTTTCATTGACAAATTGTAGCTATCGATTGCAAATTAAGTACGGTTTCTATGTGAAAGGAATAACTAGAAATTAAAGTTTACACTACGTGTGTGGGATCAATTTGAGATTTCGAATACAAAAGAAAGACGACATATGTTAAAATATAGCGTTTGTCTGCCGGCAGAAGTTTAGTTATCCATCAATTAGGTCAACTGTTGATATGCCTGAGCGGCAATGCTACATGCCTTTGATTTCCGTCATGGTTTTAAGCTTTAATTCACACTTAGATCCCCAAGGTTTCCGTGGTGTAGTGGTTATCACATCCGCTTAACACGCGGAAGGTCCTGAGTTCAATCCTCAGCGGAAACATTTATTTTTGCTGTCTTTAAGAATGGCCACTTTGAAATGGCATCAACGTTCAAACAGTTTGCTGTTTGATTTACTGGTTTCATGATTACTATAGTTCGTTAGTGTCAAAAGTTGTTCAGCACTACTGGTCCAAATGGTTCAGTTGTATCAACTTGGATTGGTAAAGAGTTGAAATTAATGCCGGTATGCCGAGTAGTCCGAAATTTGAAATCACTGGGGTGCTTAAAAATTAAAAATTTGTGGAAGCACTGAGACAACATGAATCGGAATGATCAGAGTATTTTTTTTTTTTTTTTTTCAATCGACGTAGACAATAAATTTCATACAATATAAAAAATTCATGCGTCGGCCGGGAGTCGAACCCGGATCGACTGCTTGGAAGGCAACCATGCTAACCGTTACACCACCGACGCCATAAATACACCTGTTTAAATTTTCTTAGATATATATCGCATTCGAATTCATTACCCATCAATATATAAAGCTTCATATGTTTGAAGTTTTATAGCAAATTGTATCTTAACCTATTGGAGTTAAGTTAGACAAAAAGATATGAAAACAAGCTATTGTTTTCCTCTCTCGCAAATAAAGAAACACTAAATTTCCGAAAGTTGGTCAACATTCTATTTGATTCCATCAAATCCTAACAAAAATTACGTGCGTCGGCCGGGAGTCGAACCCGGATCGACTGCTTGGAAGGCAACCATGCTAACCGTTACACCACCGACGCCATGATACTGATGTGAACGAAATTCTTTCTTATAGCACAGACGTATACAGCCAGTTTATTGAATTACGTGGCAATGCATATATGCAGGCTAGATTAAAAAAAAAAAAAAAAAAAAAATGAATAACAACTTTAATGATATCGATATATATCTTGTAATGTCTATTTCTTCTAAATTTCCCCATGCTAACAAAATATTTACTTCTACACTGCTACATAGTACATGATAGCTGATGCCAATTATTCCGTAATTGATACGGTATATATATAGAAATTATCCAAAGTTGAAACTTTTTAAAAGAGGTCCTGAAAGTTTAATTCCTTGTCTCATCATTGTGCAATTAATTTAACAATATCGTACACTAGTTGTAGGTTATGCTAATTTGTAGTGGAAATACGAATCAATTACTGAGGGGCGTAATTAATCTTCGAACATATGTTACATTCTCTAAACCACTATTTGAAGAAAATGATTTCTGGGAGGAAGAATTGGAGATAAAGTCTGCTGAACGGAACAAGATAGATAGAAAAACAAAAGAGAATTTGCTTTCCCGAATGTTTAGGTTATATACGAAACAAAGACCGGTGAACATATGTTTACATGATGACGACACGAACAGTATAATTGCCCGAGGCGTAATATAAACTTATAAGAAAATGTATGAAACTCATGATTAAAGAAAAAAAAAAGCAGTTCATAAGAGGACGATAACGATGACGCATGACGCAAATAAAACTTTTGGATAGCGGAATTGAAAGGATGAAATTTAGAAACTCAAAAAGAATAGGATATAATATCCAGCAACAGATGGATAAACAAAATGTACACCACGGCATGGTGTTAGTGTCAGTCTTATTACTTCTAGCAAATGATAACCTTTCTAGAACCGTGTGGGTCATTATACAATTTGTGTAGTCTGTCTGGGAGGAAACACAAATCTGACTTACCGGCGACCGGAATGTTAACATCGATCCGCAGTCAGGAATCCCTGGACGAAGAATGAGACGAAATCACCACGGTAACGACAACGTGTCATAATAAAAGCAGGATAGATACGGCTGAAGTACGTTGCGCCTATTTTCAATACGAAAGAAGCGAAGCAAAATCCACCGAGGCCCAAAAGATTAACATGATCAAGACCATTTATATTCTAGTATGCATGACACCTCTAAGGTAGGAAATATACCAGTTGGATGAATAT
Organism: Mytilus galloprovincialis; assembly: GCA_037788925.1. NCBI lineage: Eukaryota > Metazoa > Mollusca > Bivalvia > Mytilida > Mytilidae > Mytilus > Mytilus galloprovincialis. The sequence continues at coordinate 54,235,351 of CM075332.1, forward strand.
ACTGTACATAGTTGGAGACTCCCTTTTGAGTTGTATCACGAGTAATGTCTGTAGCCCATTTTGCAGGCTGACATTGATGAGCACGGGAAGACCAGATGGGTAACGATATTACGCTTTGAATAGGCTGCTTATTATTTGTGCGTCCGTGATTCTCCAAATTGTGGCCTTACATCATTGGTACCCCAGTTTCGCGATTTGTGTGTAACATGTTTAATGAGCGGATCCTTTTGCAATGCCAAAAATTAGGGCTCGTCCGGGAGTCGAACCCGGGACCTCTCGCACCCGAAGCGAGAATCATACCACTAGACCAACGAGCCTGACACTGCTAAGTGAAATTAAATAGATTATAAATAATTTCATATCACATACCACATTGTACCAAGACAGTGAACAAGTATTCCAATCTCTAGAATATTTTATTTTCATTGACAAATTGTAGCTATCGATTGCAAATTAAGTACGGTTTCTATGTGAAAGGAATAACTAGAAATTAAAGTTTACACTACGTGTGTGGGATCAATTTGAGATTTCGAATACAAAAGAAAGACGACATATGTTAAAATATAGCGTTTGTCTGCCGGCAGAAGTTTAGTTATCCATCAATTAGGTCAACTGTTGATATGCCTGAGCGGCAATGCTACATGCCTTTGATTTCCGTCATGGTTTTAAGCTTTAATTCACACTTAGATCCCCAAGGTTTCCGTGGTGTAGTGGTTATCACATCCGCTTAACACGCGGAAGGTCCTGAGTTCAATCCTCAGCGGAAACATTTATTTTTGCTGTCTTTAAGAATGGCCACTTTGAAATGGCATCAACGTTCAAACAGTTTGCTGTTTGATTTACTGGTTTCATGATTACTATAGTTCGTTAGTGTCAAAAGTTGTTCAGCACTACTGGTCCAAATGGTTCAGTTGTATCAACTTGGATTGGTAAAGAGTTGAAATTAATGCCGGTATGCCGAGTAGTCCGAAATTTGAAATCACTGGGGTGCTTAAAAATTAAAAATTTGTGGAAGCACTGAGACAACATGAATCGGAATGATCAGAGTATTTTTTTTTTTTTTTTTTTCAATCGACGTAGACAATAAATTTCATACAATATAAAAAATTCATGCGTCGGCCGGGAGTCGAACCCGGATCGACTGCTTGGAAGGCAACCATGCTAACCGTTACACCACCGACGCCATAAATACACCTGTTTAAATTTTCTTAGATATATATCGCATTCGAATTCATTACCCATCAATATATAAAGCTTCATATGTTTGAAGTTTTATAGCAAATTGTATCTTAACCTATTGGAGTTAAGTTAGACAAAAAGATATGAAAACAAGCTATTGTTTTCCTCTCTCGCAAATAAAGAAACACTAAATTTCCGAAAGTTGGTCAACATTCTATTTGATTCCATCAAATCCTAACAAAAATTACGTGCGTCGGCCGGGAGTCGAACCCGGATCGACTGCTTGGAAGGCAACCATGCTAACCGTTACACCACCGACGCCATGATACTGATGTGAACGAAATTCTTTCTTATAGCACAGACGTATACAGCCAGTTTATTGAATTACGTGGCAATGCATATATGCAGGCTAGATTAAAAAAAAAAAAAAAAAAAAAATGAATAACAACTTTAATGATATCGATATATATCTTGTAATGTCTATTTCTTCTAAATTTCCCCATGCTAACAAAATATTTACTTCTACACTGCTACATAGTACATGATAGCTGATGCCAATTATTCCGTAATTGATACGGTATATATATAGAAATTATCCAAAGTTGAAACTTTTTAAAAGAGGTCCTGAAAGTTTAATTCCTTGTCTCATCATTGTGCAATTAATTTAACAATATCGTACACTAGTTGTAGGTTATGCTAATTTGTAGTGGAAATACGAATCAATTACTGAGGGGCGTAATTAATCTTCGAACATATGTTACATTCTCTAAACCACTATTTGAAGAAAATGATTTCTGGGAGGAAGAATTGGAGATAAAGTCTGCTGAACGGAACAAGATAGATAGAAAAACAAAAGAGAATTTGCTTTCCCGAATGTTTAGGTTATATACGAAACAAAGACCGGTGAACATATGTTTACATGATGACGACACGAACAGTATAATTGCCCGAGGCGTAATATAAACTTATAAGAAAATGTATGAAACTCATGATTAAAGAAAAAAAAAAGCAGTTCATAAGAGGACGATAACGATGACGCATGACGCAAATAAAACTTTTGGATAGCGGAATTGAAAGGATGAAATTTAGAAACTCAAAAAGAATAGGATATAATATCCAGCAACAGATGGATAAACAAAATGTACACCACGGCATGGTGTTAGTGTCAGTCTTATTACTTCTAGCAAATGATAACCTTTCTAGAACCGTGTGGGTCATTATACAATTTGTGTAGTCTGTCTGGGAGGAAACACAAATCTGACTTACCGGCGACCGGAATGTTAACATCGATCCGCAGTCAGGAATCCCTGGACGAAGAATGAGACGAAATCACCACGGTAACGACAACGTGTCATAATAAAAGCAGGATAGATACGGCTGAAGTACGTTGCGCCTATTTTCAATACGAAAGAAGCGAAGCAAAATCCACCGAGGCCCAAAAGATTAACATGATCAAGACCATTTATATTCTAGTATGCATGACACCTCTAAGGTAGGAAATATACCAGTTGGATGAATATACTGTACATAGTTGGAGACTCCCTTTTGAGTTGTATCACGAGTAATGTCTGTAGCCCATTTTGCAGGCTGACATTGATGAGCACGGGAAGACCAGATGGGTAACGATATTACGCTTTGAATAGGCTGCTTATTATTTGTGCGTCCGTGATTCTCCAAATTGTGGCCTTACATCATTGGTACCCCAGTTTCGCGATTTGTGTGTAACATGTTTAATGAGCGGATCCTTTTGCAATGCCAAAAATTAGGGCTCGTCCGGGAGTCGAACCCGGGACCTCTCGCACCCGAAGCGAGAATCATACCACTAGACCAACGAGCCTGACACTGCTAAGTGAAATTAAATAGATTATAAATAATTTCATATCACATACCACATTGTACCAAGACAGTGAACAAGTATTCCAATCTCTAGAATATTTTATTTTCATTGACAAATTGTAGCTATCGATTGCAAATTAAGTACGGTTTCTATGTGAAAGGAATAACTAGAAATTAAAGTTTACACTACGTGTGTGGGATCAATTTGAGATTTCGAATACAAAAGAAAGACGACATATGTTAAAATATAGCGTTTGTCTGCCGGCAGAAGTTTAGTTATCCATCAATTAGGTCAACTGTTGATATGCCTGAGCGGCAATGCTACATGCCTTTGATTTCCGTCATGGTTTTAAGCTTTAATTCACACTTAGATCCCCAAGGTTTCCGTGGTGTAGTGGTTATCACATCCGCTTAACACGCGGAAGGTCCTGAGTTCAATCCTCAGCGGAAACATTTATTTTTGCTGTCTTTAAGAATGGCCACTTTGAAATGGCATCAACGTTCAAACAGTTTGCTGTTTGATTTACTGGTTTCATGATTACTATAGTTCGTTAGTGTCAAAAGTTGTTCAGCACTACTGGTCCAAATGGTTCAGTTGTATCAACTTGGATTGGTAAAGAGTTGAAATTAATGCCGGTATGCCGAGTAGTCCGAAATTTGAAATCACTGGGGTGCTTAAAAATTAAAAATTTGTGGAAGCACTGAGACAACATGAATCGGAATGATCAGAGTATTTTTTTTTTTTTTTTTTTTCAATCGACGTAGACAATAAATTTCATACAATATAAAAAATTCATGCGTCGGCCGGGAGTCGAACCCGGATCGACTGCTTGGAAGGCAACCATGCTAACCGTTACACCACCGACGCCATAAATACACCTGTTTAAATTTTCTTAGATATATATCGCATTCGAATTCATTACCCATCAATATATAAAGCTTCATATGTTTGAAGTTTTATAGCAAATTGTATCTTAACCTATTGGAGTTAAGTTAGACAAAAAGATATGAAAACAAGCTATTGTTTTCCTCTCTCGCAAATAAAGAAACACTAAATTTCCGAAAGTTGGTCAACATTCTATTTGATTCCATCAAATCCTAACAAAAATTACGTGCGTCGGCCGGGAGTCGAACCCGGATCGACTGCTTGGAAGGCAACCATGCTAACCGTTACACCACCGACGCCATGATACTGATGTGAACGAAATTCTTTCTTATAGCACAGACGTATACAGCCAGTTTATTGAATTACGTGGCAATGCATATATGCAGGCTAGATTAAAAAAAAAAAAAAAAAAAAAATGAATAACAACTTTAATGATATCGATATATATCTTGTAATGTCTATTTCTTCTAAATTTCCCCATGCTAACAAAATATTTACTTCTACACTGCTACATAGTACATGATAGCTGATGCCAATTATTCCGTAATTGATACGGTATATATATAGAAATTATCCAAAGTTGAAACTTTTTAAAAGAGGTCCTGAAAGTTTAATTCCTTGTCTCATCATTGTGCAATTAATTTAACAATATCGTACACTAGTTGTAGGTTATGCTAATTTGTAGTGGAAATACGAATCAATTACTGAGGGGCGTAATTAATCTTCGAACATATGTTACATTCTCTAAACCACTATTTGAAGAAAATGATTTCTGGGAGGAAGAATTGGAGATAAAGTCTGCTGAACGGAACAAGATAGATAGAAAAAAAAAAGAGAATTTGCTTTCCCGAATGTTTAGGTTATATACGAAACAAAGACCGGTGAACATATGTTTACATGATGACGACACGAACAGTATAATTGCCCGAGGCGTAATATAAACTTATAAGAAAATGTATGAAACTCATGATTAAAGAAAAAAAAAAAGCAGTTCATAAGAGGACGATAACGATGACGCATGACGCAAATAAAACTTTTGGATAGCGGAATTGAAAGGATGAAATTTAGAAACTCAAAAAGAATAGGATATAATATCCAGCAACAGATGGATAAACAAAATGTACACCACGGCATGGTGTTAGTGTCAGTCTTATTACTTCTAGCAAATGATAACCTTTCTAGAACCGTGTGGGCCATTATACAATTTGTGTAGTCTGTCTGGGAGGAAACACAAATCTGACTTACCGGCGACCGGAATGTTAACATCGATCCGCAGTCAGGAATCCCTGGACGAAGAATGAGACGAAATCACCACGGTAACGACAACGTGTCATAATAAAAGCAGGATAGATACGGCTGAAGTACGTTGCGCCTATTTTCAATACGAAAGAAGCGAAGCAAAATCCACCGAGGCCCAAAAGATTAACATGATCAAGACCATTTATATTCTAGTATGCATGACACCTCTAAGGTAGGAAATATACCAGTTGGATGAATATACTGTACATAGTTGGAGACTCCCTTTTGAGTTGTATCACGAGTAATGTCTGTAGCCCATTTTGCAGGCTGACATTGATGAGCACGGGAAGACCAGATGGGTAACGATATTACGCTTTGAATAGGCTGCTTATTATTTGTGCGTCCGTGATTCTCCAAATTGTGGCCTTACATCATTGGTACCCCAGTTTCGCGATTTGTGTGTAACATGTTTAATGAGCGGATCCTTTTGCAATGCCAAAAATTAGGGCTCGTCCGGGAGTCGAACCCGGGACCTCTCGCACCCGAAGCGAGAATCATACCACTAGACCAACGAGCCTGACACTGCTAAGTGAAATTAAATAGATTATAAATAATTTCATATCACATACCACATTGTACCAAGACAGTGAACAAGTATTCCAATCTCTAGAATATTTTATTTTCATTGACAAATTGTAGCTATCGATTGCAAATTAAGTACGGTTTCTATGTGAAAGGAATAACTAGAAATTAAAGTTTACACTACGTGTGTGGGATCAATTTGAGATTTCGAATACAAAAGAAAGACGACATATGTTAAAATATAGCGTTTGTCTGCCGGCAGAAGTTTAGTTATCCATCAATTAGGTCAACTGTTGATATGCCTGAGCGGCAATGCTACATGCCTTTGATTTCCGTCATGGTTTTAAGCTTTAATTCACACTTAGATCCCCAAGGTTTCCGTGGTGTAGTGGTTATCACATCCGCTTAACACGCGGAAGGTCCTGAGTTCAATCCTCAGCGGAAACATCTATTTTTGCTGTCTTTAAGAATGGCCACTTTGAAATGGCATCAACGTTCAAACAGTTTGCTGTTTGATTTACTGGTTTCATGATTACTATAGTTCGTTAGTGTCAAAAGTTGTTCAGCACTACTGGTCCAAATGGTTCAGTTGTATCAACTTGGATTGGTAAAGAGTTGAAATTAATGCCGGTATGCCGAGTAGTCCGAAATTTGAAATCACTGGGGTGCTTAAAAATTAAAAATTTGTGGAAGCACTGAGACAACATGAATCGGAATGATCAGAGTATTTTTTTTTTTTTTTTTTTCAATCGACGTAGACAATAAATTTCATACAATATAAAAAATTCATGCGTCGGCCGGGAGTCGAACCCGGATCGACTGCTTGGAAGGCAACCATGCTAACCGTTACACCACCGACGCCATAAATACACCTGTTTAAATTTTCTTAGATATATATCGCATTCGAATTCATTACCCATCAATATATAAAGCTTCATATGTTTGAAGTTTTATAGCAAATTGTATCTTAACCTATTGGAGTTAAGTTAGACAAAAAGATATGAAAACAAGCTATTGTTTTCCTCTCTCGCAAATAAAGAAACACTAAATTTCCGAAAGTTGGTCAACATTCTATTTGATTCCATCAAATCCTAACAAAAATTACGTGCGTCGGCCGGGAGTCGAACCCGGATCGACTGCTTGGAAGGCAACCATGCTAACCGTTACACCACCGACGCCATGATACTGATGTGAACGAAATTCTTTCTTATAGCACAGACGTATACAGCCAGTTTATTGAATTACGTGGCAATGCATATATGCAGGCTAGATTAAAAAAAAAAAAAAAAAAAAATGAATAACAACTTTAATGATATCGATATATATCTTGTAATGTCTATTTCTTCTAAATTTCCCCATGCTAACAAAATATTTACTTCTACACTGCTACATAGTACATGATAGCTGATGCCAATTATTCCGTAATTGATACGGTATATATATAGAAATTATCCAAAGTTGAAACTTTTTAAAAGAGGTCCTGAAAGTTTAATTCCTTGTCTCATCATTGTGCAATTAATTTAACAATATCGTACACTAGTTGTAGGTTATGCTAATTTGTAGTGGAAATACGAATCAATTACTGAGGGGCGTAATTAATCTTCGAACATATGTTACATTCTCTAAACCACTATTTGAAGAAAATGATTTCTGGGAGGAAGAATTGGAGATAAAGTCTGCTGAACGGAACAAGATAGATAGAAAAACAAAAGAGAATTTGCTTTCCCGAATGTTTAGGTTATATACGAAACAAAGACCGGTGAACATATGTTTACATGATGACGACACGAACAGTATAATTGCCCGAGGCGTAATATAAACTTATAAGAAAATGTATGAAACTCATGATTAAAGAAAAAAAAAAGCAGTTCATAAGAGGACGATAACGATGACGCATGACGCAAATAAAACTTTTGGATAGCGGAATTGAAAGGATGAAATTTAGAAACTCAAAAAGAATAGGATATAATATCCAGCAACAGATGGATAAACAAAATGTACACCACGGCATGGTGTTAGTGTCAGTCTTATTACTTCTAGCAAATGATAACCTTTCTAGAACCGTGTGGGCCATTATACAATTTGTGTAGTCTGTCTGGGAGGAAACACAAATCTGACTTACCGGCGACCGGAATGTTAACATCGATCCGCAGTCAGGAATCCCTGGACGAAGAATGAGACGAAATCACCACGGTAACGACAACGTGTCATAATAAAAGCAGGATAGATACGGCTGAAGTACGTTGCGCCTATTTTCAATACGAAAGAAGCGAAGCAAAATCCACCGAGGCCCAAAAGATTAACATGATCAAGACCATTTATATTCTAGTATGCATGACACCTCTAAGGTAGGAAATATACCAGTTGGATGAATATACTGTACATAGTTGGAGACTCCCTTTTGAGTTGTATCACGAGTAATGTCTGTAGCCCATTTTGCAGGCTGACATTGATGAGCACGGGAAGACCAGATGGGTAACGATATTACGCTTTGAATAGGCTGCTTATTATTTGTGCGTCCGTGATTCTCCAAATTGTGGCCTTACATCATTGGTACCCCAGTTTCGCGATTTGTGTGTAACATGTTTAATGAGCGGATCCTTTTGCAATGCCAAAAATTAGGGCTCGTCCGGGAGTCGAACCCGGGACCTCTCGCACCCGAAGCGAGAATCATACCACTAGACCAACGAGCCTGACACTGCTAAGTGAAATTAAATAGATTATAAATAATTTCATATCACATACCACATTGTACCAAGACAGTGAACAAGTATTCCAATCTCTAGAATATTTTATTTTCATTGACAAATTGTAGCTATCGATTGCAAATTAAGTACGGTTTCTATGTGAAAGGAATAACTAGAAATTAAAGTTTACACTACGTGTGTGGGATCAATTTGAGATTTCGAATACAAAAGAAAGACGACATATGTTAAAATATAGCGTTTGTCTGCCGGCAGAAGTTTAGTTATCCATCAATTAGGTCAACTGTTGATATGCCTGAGCGGCAATGCTACATGCCTTTGATTTCCGTCATGGTTTTAAGCTTTAATTCACACTTAGATCCCCAAGGTTTCCGTGGTGTAGTTGTTATCACATCCGCTTAACACGCGGAAGGTCCTGAGTTCAATCCTCAGCGGAAACATCTATTTTTGCTGTCTTTAAGAATGGCCAATTTGAAATGGCATCAACGTTCAAACAGTTTGCTGTTTGATTTACTGGTTTCATGATTACTATAGTTCGTTAGTGTCAAAAGTTGTTCAGCACTACTGGTCCAAATGGTTCAGTTGTATCAACTTGGATTGGTAAAGAGTTGAAATTAATGCCGGTATGCCGAGTAGTCCGAAATTTGAAATCACTGGGGTGCTTAAAAATTTGTGGAAGCACTGAGACAACATGAATCGGAATGATCAGAGTATTTTTTTTTTTTTTTCAATCGACGTAGACAATAAATTTCATACAATATAAAAAATTCATGCGTCGGCCGGGAGTCGAACCCGGATCGACTGCTTGGAAGGCAACCATGCTAACCGTTACACCACCGACGCCATAAATACACCTGTTTAAATTTTCTTAGATATATATCGCATTCGAATTCATTACCCATCAATATATAAAGCTTCATATGTTTGAAGTTTTATAGCAAATTGTATCTTAACCTATTGGAGTTAAGTTAGACAAAAAGATATGAAAACAAGCTATTGTTTTCCTCTCTCGCAAATAAAGAAACACTACATTTCCGAAAGTTCGTCAACTAGTGTAAGGAACATGCTATTTGATTCCATCAAATCCTACCAAAAATTACGTGCGTCGGCCGGGAGTCGAACCCGGATCGACTGCTTGGAAGGCAACCATGCTAACCGTTACACGACCGATGCCATTTTACTGATGTGAACGAAATTCTTTCTTATAGCACAGACGTATACAGCCAGTTTATTGAATTACGTGGCAATGCATATATGCAGGCTAGATTATAAAATAATAATAAAAAAAATAACAACTTTAATGCTATCGATATATATCTTATAATGTCTATTTCTTTTAAATTTCACCATGCTAACAAAATATTTACTTCTACACTGCTACATAGTACATGATAGCTGATGCCAATTATTCCGTAATTGATACGGTATAGAAATTATCCAAAGTTGAAACTTTAAGAGGTCCTGAAAGTTTAATTCTTTGTCTCCTCATTGTGCAATTAGTTTAACAATATCGTACACTAGATGTAGGTTATGCTAATTTGTAGTGGAAATACGAATCAATTACTGAGGGGCGTCATTAATCTTCGAACATAGATGTTACTTTCTCTTAACCACCATTTGAAGAAAATGTTTTCTGAGAGGAAAAATTGGAGATAAAGTCTGCTAAACGGAACAAGGTAGACTGAAAAAACAAAAGATAATTTGCTTTCCCGAATGTTAGGTTATACACTGTATACGAAGCAAAGACCGGTGAACATATGTTGACATGAAGACGACACGAACAGTATAATTGCCCGAGGCGTAAACATGATAAACTTATAAGAAAATGTATGAAAGTCATGATTAAAGAAAAAATGCAGTTCATAAGAGGACAATTACGATGACGCAAATACTACTTTTGGATAGCGGAATTAAAAGGATGAAATTTAGAAACTCAAAAAGAATAGAACAATTTCCAGCAACAGATGGATAAAATCATATACATTATTATTTATGAAATTACACAATGTTTTATAACCAATATCGTCTTTGTGTTCTGTTTTACTAGCCCTGTCCAATTTTGACAAAGCTGTATTCCAATCTCGAGATGTAATAATATTATCCTATTGTCGCATATAATTATCCAAAAACATGAAAAGATCACTCTTTTCTTTTACTACATTGTAAGCATATACATTCGTAATATTGTAAACACTACGTTCATGTTCAAACTTCACGTGTAAAAATCTACCATCTTTATCATTATACTAATAGTTACATTGCGTTTATATTTCTGACTAACAAGTATTGCAACACCTTGCCTCAATTGAGTACTATTACTATAGAAAACATTTAAATTACCTTAAAAAATTTCAGATAAATTTGTTACAAAACTATTATCCCAGAATGTCTCTTGTAACATCCAAAAATCTATTCTACTTTCATTTATTACATATACATACTTCTTAAATGTATTCACATTCCTCAGCCCATTACAGTTATTGCTGACAAATAGAACCATTACGAAAAAATAAAAAATGTATTAAGATTCTCCATTGTTTACTATCTTTTTATACGGTTTCCTTCTTATATTACCTTTAACATTTAGGGGAAATTTTATTTTGTTTCTCCGCTTAAAATCACCTGACTGGGTGGACTTAGACTGATCGTGTTCTTTTTCATCAGCACATGAACAGTCTTCCATACTTTCGCTGTTGACATCAGATTCTGTGTGGTTTTCACACAATAAGATGTCCTTGCTGGGCTAAGCGAGAAGTTGAACTGGACACTTTGTCAGGGTTAAAACTATCAAGTCTCTGATAAAACGTCGCATTCACAAGTTGAAAAACCATGTGAACGATCGACGAGTCAGTTTTCAGAGACAAAGAGGCTATGAAATGTCTATCATCTATTCATGATAAGTATGTTATTGTTCCTGCGGACAAATCTTCAAATAATATTGTCTTTGTATGTAAATCGTATTACTACGAATGTCTTGTAAAAGAATTGGGTATAAAGGAGCAATCAGGTAATCCCACATACAAAGACATCATTTGACAAGGATGAGATTTTAGCAAATCATAAGTCCTTCATGGCTTCAATAAACATTAAATTGAACACCAAATCGGAGAATTTACCTTGTTTGTATTGGATACCAAAGCTTCATAAAATTCCGTACAAACAACGGTATATTGCTGACTCATTTTCATGTTCCACTAAGGATTTGTCCATTAGATTGACTAAAATTCTGTCCGCAGTGAAAGAGGGTCTTCAGAAATACTGTGAAACTGTTTACTCACGTAGTGGTATTAACCATATGTGGATTCTTTAAAATTCTAAAGAACATCTAGACAATTTTAAATTTCGGTCTTTTTCTGAAATTAGTTCTATCAAAACTTTTGATTTTTCAACCCTGTATACCACCATTCCCCATTTGAAATTGAAAAATCGCCTTAAAGAAATAATCCATAATGCCTTTCAACAAAAAATGGTAGCATATGCTGTAAATTTATTACTTTGGGATTTCATAAGGCATATTTCGTTAATAGTGACAAACAAAAAGGTAAAACATGCTACACAGAAGAACAAGTGGTCAGTATGCTGGAGTTTCTTATCGACAACATATTTGTTGAGTTTGGAGGTAGACTTTTCCAACAAATTGTCGGCATTCCTATGGGAACAAACTGTGCGCCTCTTCTTGCCGACCTCTTCTTATTTTCTTATATATCGGAGTTCCTCCAGACACTCGTCAAAAACAAGAGGATCAAAGAAGCCAGATTATTTAATTTCAGTTTCAGATATATTGATGATGTTCTTTCCATAAACAATCCGAACTTTTCTGATTGGGTTCCATTAATATATCCCCTAGAACTAGAGATTAAAGAAACAACAGACACGGCTTCTTCCGCCTCATTTTTAGACTTATATCTCGAATTTTACTTACACAGTCATCTCAGTACCAGAATCTATGACAAACGAGACGATGTTAATTTTGAAATTATAAATTTCCCCCACCTTAGTAGCAATATACCAACTTCATCTGCATATGGGATATATATTTCCCAACTTATTCAATATTCAAGAGCGTGCAGCTCCTACTCAGACTTTGTAAAACGTCATCAGTGTCCGAGTAGAAAGTTGATAAACCAGGGGTATGTCAAAGAACGTCTCGTCCTTTTTCTGAAAAAATTCATCGGAAGGTACCAAGACCTTGTTGATAAATATTCCGTATCAACTTCACAAATAATACACGATGGTCTTGATGTATAGATTCTGCATACTGATGTTGTTTATCATCTTAACAACGTGTTTTAAGTTCTTTCATTTGTCATTGTTCTATTATTAAGATTACTTTTACTGTTGAATGGTTTTATGTGATATCCGTTTGACGTGGCTCGGTACTTATACATCTCGTCAATGTGTTTGTATTGTCTTTCATTTTTTGGTGGCGTGTTTTGTATATGCGACTTTTTGTATTTCTTCGGTTCTTATAACGTGACTCTGTACCTAAAAAGATCCCGTCAGTATGATATTGTTCTATTTTATGTCATTATGATATTGTTCTATTTTATGTCATTATGATATATTTCTATTATGAATTACAAAATACGTTGAACCATAAACGTCAAAATCATTCAATCGCGTAGTGGAATTAACTATTTGTGGATTCTTATAAATTCTATATATAACTTTTGGACTATTTTCAATCTCGGTCTATTTCTGAAATTTATTCTTACATACTTTTGATTTTTTAACCCTATATGCTAACATTGCCTATGCAAATTTTAAAATTGTTTGTATGCACATTGAACGACAAATCTATGTGACGTATAAAATTTTCAGACGTCAGACACAAATCAATGAATGTGTTTGTAGACAGATGTTTTTGTGTTCTGTTAAATTGTTCCTTTTAAAATTGTTTTACGATGATGACTGATGTACCTATATTTTGACTATTTAATTTATTGTGTCTGTTTAGTTAACGCATCAATGTAAATATAACGGAATTTGATGAGACTGTCATCAAAGTGAGAGGGTTAGCGCTATAAAACCAGGTTTAATCCACCATTGTCTACATTTGAAAATGCCTGTACCAAGTCAGGAATATGACAGTTCTTGTCCATTCGTTTTTGATGCGTTTTGTTATTTGATTTTGCCATGTGATTATGGACTTTCCGAATTGATTTTCCTCTAAGTTCAGTATTTTTGTGATTTTACTTTTTGCTAATCTTACTATGAGTATCATTACTTTCAACATTTTCATCTTGCATATCATTATCCCAATTTTCAATTTCAATTTCATTATCGTTATCATCATTACAATATGTTTTTGTCTATATGTACAGTTTCAGTTTCACCATCATCATCAACCTGTCCTTTTTTCTTTGAACCACTGCGATCTTGTTTCTTTCTACCACTGCGATCTTTGACATCAGAGCGATCTTTATTTTTTGCACCACTGCGATCTTTTGCATCCTTGCGTTCTTTTTCCTTTGCACTACCATCGGCGCGATCTCCGTTCTCTGTTATCTCCTTGATAGTATTCTCGGACGAACTGCTACCATCGTCATCAGATCCACCATTCCTGTCATCACCTTTTGTACTAGTGATTCCTTCGTTAACGTCATGGGATGTACTTCTACTTGAGCTTCTATTTTTGGATGATTTTCTACATCATGTTCATTTACTTTGTCATCGTCCATCTCTTCTTCATTTGAACCTTTACATTCCTCTTTCAGTTTGCCACACCCTTCACAATGACATTTGCATTCATCATATTTCTCATCACAGTTTCCACAAACACATTCACAAGGTTTATATCCGAAATATGGACAAGAACCATCATCTTCAGTTGGACAGTAACACTGATTTGGCAAACCAGCACATTTATCACACTTGTTTGCTTTGCATTTCTTCTTTTTGTGTCCTTGTTCGTCATTACCACGGCAAATCAAGTTTGGACATTGAACATGTGAAGGAGAACTACATATATTACAAAGTTGTTTCTGATGATCATGAACTTCTTTAAAATATGTTCCCCAGTAACCGGTGTCAAACTTTATAGACCACGATAAAGAAATCAAGTCAGGTGGAAATTTCACTTTCACGTATCAAGTGCCATCAGCAACCTGAGCTCCCGGATGTACATGTCTATATATGGGTGAATCAATTGTGCAGTTCATTTCTTTCAATTTACCAATTATCACACCATCCTCAACATGTGCAGGCAAATTCAAAAAGGAAACAACAACTAAATCAGAAAATTAAAAATTAGTCAAAAGATTGTTCATCTATTTCTAATCCTCTTGTCAAATTTTCAACATTTCTTCTGTAATCGTTGTTATCACATAATAACTTTCAGCATTATTTGGTACAGCTGCCAAAACGTAATTTTCTCCACATACTTTCTCAGCTGCTTCAGTTACTTGCGCAGCCAAAAATGTCCTAATTGGTATTTTAATAACCTTAACTGAACATTCTTTCTTAAATACCTTGCCACCTTTCATATATTTTGTTTGTTTATATGAATTCTGCATTTTTCCATTACGACTAGTTTCTTGAGACTTTTTTTCCGAACACACCTAACCCAGTCAGGTGCACCGACGTGTCTTCCCTTTTTTCCTGAAACCACCAGGAATAGGGGCAAACGTCAACACAGTTTATCAATAGAAATAATCAACAGTATCTTCGAACTGAAATCTAGCTAAGCATCAACAATTTATCATGAAAACAATTATCGAATATACGAATACATTATAGGTCCTATCAACACTACATGCTCCGCTTTAGGTGCATTCGAGAAAAAAAAAAACCAAGGCAACCATGCTTACCGTTACACCACCGACACCATAATCACACCTGTTAAAATGTTCGCATTGGAATTGAAATTAAGTTCCTTATATATATGTTAAATTTTATATCAACCGATTGGAGTTAAGTTAGACCAAAAGATATCAAAACGACGTATTTATTTTCTGCAACACAAACAAAGAAACACTACATTTCAGAAAGTTTCTTAAATAGTGTAGGCTATATGATTCCAGCAAATCCTAACAAAAATTACGTGCGACGGACGGGAGTGGAACCCGGATCGACTGCTCGGAAGGCAACCATGCTAACAGTTACACCACCGACGCCATGTTACAGTTGTGAACGAAACTCTTTTATAGCATAGACATAGACAGCCAGTTGATTGAATTACGTGGCAATGCATATATGCATGCAGGCCAGGCAAGAAAAAAAATTAACAATTACTATTATAATGACATCGATATATATCTTATAACGTCTATTTTTTTCCCACATGCTGACAAAATATCTACTTTTATCCTGCTACAGGCATATGTCTTCATGTTTTCTTAGATGCTTATAGGGATTTTCTGGTAACTAACAGAAAACCCTTGCCGTTTTTGGCACAACCTTTTTGGTCTTTTGGTCCTCGATGCTGTTCAACTTTGTACTCGTTTCGGCTTTCAAACTTTTGTATCTGGGCGTCACACGTAGGTCTTGTGTGGACAAAATACACTTCTGGCGTATTAAAATTTTGAACTTGTTGCCTTTTGTTGGCTGTTGTTCGTGTGATTCTTTGTCAATTGTGTTCTCCAATTTATTTATATTGATTGTAGTCCTGTGTTGTCATTTTGATGTTATATTTCACATGGCCATAAAAGTGCGAGGTTTGGCATGCCACAAAACCAGGTTCAACCCACCATTTTTTCCCTTTAAAAATGCCCTGTACCAAGTCAGGAATATGGCCATTGTTATATTATAGTTCGTTTCTGTGTGTATTACATTATAACGTTGTGTCGTTTGTTTTCTCATATTTTTGAGTGTAAATTCACATTGCGATAAGACGTGTCACGGTACTTGTCTATCCCAAATTCATGTATTTGGTTTTGATGTTATATATATATGTTATATTTGTTATTCTCGTGGGATTTTGTCTATGTGTGTTACATTTTAGTGTTATGTCCTCTTATATTTAATGCGTTTCCCTCGGTTTTAGTTTGTTACCCCGATTTTGTTTTTGTCCATGGATTTATGAGTTTTTGAACAGCGGTATACTACTGTTGCCTTTACTTATTATCCCGTAATACATGATATGATATAGGAATAATCGAAAGTTAAAAAGAGTTCATGAAAGTTGAAAGCAATATCGTACACTAGTTGTATGTTATGCAAATTTATAGTGGAAATAAGAATCAATTAATAACTG
Source organism: Mytilus galloprovincialis (assembly GCA_037788925.1). Lineage (NCBI taxonomy): Eukaryota > Metazoa > Mollusca > Bivalvia > Mytilida > Mytilidae > Mytilus > Mytilus galloprovincialis. The sequence goes on from CM075332.1 coordinate 54,251,972, forward strand.
AAGGCAGTAATATTCGAACAGATGTTACTTTCTCTAAACCACTATTTGAAGAAAATGTTTTCTGGTATAAAGTAGGCGAGATATATTTTGTTGAACCGACCAAGCTAGACTGAATAAAAATAGCATTTGCTTCGGTAAATGTTTAGGATATACACTGTATACGAAACAAAGACCGGTGAAAATGTGTTTACATGAACAGCTTTGATTGCCCGAGGCGTTATATAAACTAATAAGAAAATGTATAAACTTTATGATTGAAGAAAATAATTTATAAGAGGACGATAAAATTACATATAAAAAGAAAAGAAACGACGATTTACCACTCCTAAGCATCGAAAATGCATACCACAACATAGTGTTAACGTTAGTTTTATTACTTCTGTCGATAACCTTTTAAAGAACCGTAAAGACCATTGTGTAGTGTGTCTGGAAGGAAATGTAAAGCTGACTTACCGACAGAAATGTTTTTACATCGACCCGATCTGAGGAATCCCTGCTCAAAGAATGACACCGAATCACCACGCTTACGACAACGTGTCATAACTTAAGCAGAAAAGGGACAACTGAAGTACGTTACGCCTATTTTCAGTACAAATGAGGCGAAAGAAAATCCACCTAGGCCAAAAGATTAGACATTGTTATATCCAGGCCATCTATATGGTAGAAAATATACCAGTTGAATTAATGTACTGTGCATGTTGTGTGTCTCCCTTTTTAGTAAACACTTTCCGATGTATCACGACTAAAGACAATAGTCCAATTTGCAGGCTGATAAGGATAGGGACGGGAAGACCAGAGGAATAACGAGATTACTCTATCTTACTCTTTGAATAGGCTTCTTATATATTTGTGCGTCAATAATTTTCAAAAGTGTGCCCTAACAATTATTGGGACTCTTCTGGTAAGATTTTTTAAAGTGTATGCACGTCTTTTGAGAGTAGGATATTTTGATTCTGTTTTCAAGGTCACGCTCGGAATTCCAAGAAATGTGTACCATTATCTGACCTTTTATGCAGTAAGTCAATTCTACTATTTTTAAGAGCAAACCTGTTTAACATAACTATTTTAACGGCTATATTGTGTATCTCACCTAATCAGAGACACCCTTGGGTTATTTTTTTTCCATTGATGAAAACTGTGACTTTTCGTTTTTGATAGATTAAATAAGTTTCTAATAAAGGCAATTTAATGTGCATGTAAGGAATATTGATTTTAACGTATAGTGTACCAGTAGATCTGTTATTTGGTTCACCAAGAGATGAACCATATGAACCAAATATAGACTATGACTACCACCTATCCCAATCTTTGGCCATAATTCAAAAGTTCGCAAGAAAACACCTCGAAATATTTACCCAGGCAATGAAGAAAAACTATGATAAATAAGCTGATTTTAAAAGACGTAGTCCAGAGGATTGTGTTTGGTTACATAACCTTATATATACTTTTCCATTTTTCTTATGTAAGATCTATCCACAGAATTCGAATAACTATTTTGTGACAAAAGCAGAGGAAATACACATTATGGAGAAGCATTTCAGCTTTGGTTGATTAAATCACAGCAAAAGAAAATGGAAAGTATGGTAGAGGTGACAGAACATTCCTCTCTCATTGCCATAACCATCTTACCGGAGAAACTTGGGAAAATACAAAAAGGGACTGCCTACAATGTAAAAATACAGAGGCAAAATCAAAGTACGAAGAAAGACCACAGCAAATATAAAAAAAGAAGATGTGGTATGATTGCCAATGAGACAACTATCCACAACAGACAGTATTTTGTTGTAGATCATGTCCACCAGTTAACAGAATTGAGAACAGTCATTTTACATCTTGTTCTCGCTCACCATCTCGTAGATCTAAAACTAACAGTTCATATTGAAATCTGACTAGAAAACGTGTCAACTCCTCGTCCAATAGATCTAAGACAAATAGTTCATCTTCAGAGCCCACTACAAAACATGTTAACTCGCCATCCCATAGATAAAAAACAGTTCTTCAGAGATCTCTCGAATGCTTTATGCTCTCTTCCAAGAAATCTACCAAATGTTCAGTTCGCAGTATTTTTGAAATCTTTCTAGGACCCCCTTCTCCTTATGGCATGCCCATGCCTACATACCAATCTTCTAGGAATGTCATTCTGCAAACAATTATTTGTGTCATATCCACCAGATATTTCAGATAAAACAACCAAATATACGGTGTCTTGTGCAGACGAGGAGTCGGATGAGGAGCATTATGGCCATAGGAACGTCTCATCTGAAACTGTTTTCGAGGTAGACGGGAAGGAATCCGATCTTCTTTCTAGTCCATCATCCTATGAAACGTTGTCAATTAAAAAACCCAGAACACCATAAGATGAAAACACCAATTCTATGTTTGATTCCATCACATCCTTTGTCAGTCACACTACTGCTTCCAACAACAAACTAGCACAGGCCAGTACAAATCTTAATAAAGTGATTTATAAAAAATTTAAATTGATATCAAACAACAGAATTACTTTGAATGTAGGGGACTAGAGCAATGTCGAAGAGTTACCTTTGAAGTTTCAAAATATTCTTTACTTTCTGTATTTCATGACAAGATTGAACACGTAAGCGTAATTTCAGACGCTTTTGATAATAGAACTGACCAGTCCTTTGATCAGTAACATAAAATCAATCATGTGTAACAGATATAAACCGGTTTACGTTAGTTATACAAGTAAACAAGAATAATCATTTATATATATAAAAAAGTAGAACAACAATATAAAAATAATGAGTTAACTGAAAACAATAAGTACATTAATAAGTTAATTAGAACTTAACATTGCCCCCTTCTTAGTTGGAAGACGTGCAGCAATTTGCCTTTATTGTGTGTTTTTACTTTGAGGGCTTTTGGAAAGGACAATCAGACACTTGAATCGTCAAAGAATTGTAAGGAAAGTGCAAATGTAGTTTGTGTGGCAAAAAGGTTTGCACGTGTGTTTGTTTACAGTGTGAACAATATCCTTGTGTGTGTGTGCAGTTGTATGAACTGCCATGAGAAAACATGGTTGTGACCCTGGCAAGACTGTGATAGGCAACTCTGTGAATTGTAAATGCGATAATTTTTCGAAATTATTGAAGAACTGTATCTGTATAGAGCAAAAAAATTATTAAGATAGATAAGGATGATGACAGTAAGTTAGTTATACAATTTAAGACTGTGATGTAAAAATAAGTGAAAATATGATTGACGATGAACAAGCAAGAGTTGAAAATAGAAATTGCCATATGAATGTTACAATTGTTGTAGCAGAGATCCATGCCAATAGTAGTGGCATACAGGAGGACAGCTGGAAATGGAAATTTGACAAGAATGAACAAATATTTGATGATGGTGATGATGATATTAATGTAGTTGTACATGCTCAAGATGTCCTGTTGACATTGTTGTTTCATAAGAGTGTAATGTGAAGATGATAACAGAGGAGAACTTGATAGATAAAAATGTGGAATATAGCACCTATGATAATGATGGAGAAGTCATTACTGAAAGTGCAAGTAGTTGTAAGGAATCATTTGTCTGTTCTGTTTGTAGAGTTAAATACAGATTGTAGCACTAATGATAGTGGGATGAAAAAATGTATTAGTGTTAAAATGTTCAAAAACAATAGAAAAGAAGAAAGGAGAAATAAACTAAAAAATGATTGAAATATGATAGTAAAACTGTTAGAAATTTGTTCAAATATACAAAAAGTAAGATATATATTTCATTATTTAATATTTTTTGTAATGGTTATTATATGTAGTTTGAATTGTAATGGTAAATCATAAATCATCAATCCATGGACAAAAATCAAAATCGGGGTAACAAACTAAAACTGAGGGAAACGCATTAAATATAAGATGAGAACAACGACACAACATTAAAATGTAACACACACAGAAACGGACGGAGCATTAGACAAAATCCTATGAGAATAAAAAATATAATATCAAAACCAAATACATGAATTTGGGATAGATAAGTACCGTGACACGTCTTATACATGTTATAGTAATGTGAATTCACACTCAAAATAAGAGAAAACAAACGACACAACGTTAAAATGTAACTAAAGATTTAGATCAATTGATTATTGGAGGTGATTTTAAGACCTCTTTGTCTGTGTTAGACAGATGAAGTTAAACTTGTCATATAAATGATAAATCCTATAGAAATCTGAATAAATTGATGGATGATAATTAGGTATATGATATATGGAATGCTAGAAACCCAGATTGTAGAATATTGTCCAGGGAAAAGAATTTCAGAGGGTAAACTACAACAAAGTGGAATAGATTATTTTCTTGTTAGTAGGAATATGTCATCTTTTGTACAAAATTTGTATAAAAATGTTACTAGTATGAGTGACCATTTTTTTGTTATTATGAATTTAAATTGTCCATGCATTGAAAGAGGTCATGAACTCTGGATCTTGAATTATGCTTTGTTGTTTAACGAAGAATATGTACAAAAAGTGAAAGATATTACATCGCAAGAAACAGAAAGTGAATTATGAGAATTTTTTATCTGGTGGGATAATTTAAAGTTAAGAATTTAAAGATATTCTCAGATATTGTCATCTGATTTAGCTAAACAAAACAAGAAAGAGTATTTTAGATTAAAAAGACACACCAGTAACCTTTGTGAAAAGGCAGCTAGTGATATTGTTATTGATATTGCCAAATTAGAATGTCTTAAATTAAAACTGTCTCATTTTGAAATATAAAAGTGTAAGGAAGCTGTATTGGGAGCCAAATCTATATGGACTGTGGAGTCGGATAAAAGTATAAAATACTCTCTTAATTTAGAAAAGTATAACCAAGAGAGTATTGCTATAAAAAAATTGTTAAATGATACTGTGTCTAATACTGATGGTATTTTAGAATTACAACATAGATTTTTAGTGACTTATATTTATGTGTATCTACTCAGGAAAATAAGATGGAAGAATATTTAATTTTGTTACAGAAACAGAGAATAATAACAATAACGATACATTAATGTGTAATGAAGATGAAACAGCAGATGCATTATGTACAGCTATTAATCAATTGTCTTAGAATAAAAGTCCAGGTTCAGATGGACTTACTGCAGAGTTTTATTGTAAATTTTATTCTGAATTAAAACATGTGTTATTGAAATTAATTGATGTTATTGAAGAGAAAGGTATTTTAGTAGATCAATGAAATGTGGAATTATAAGTCTTAATTTATAAGAAAAAAGGGTGAAAGAAATGCTTTGAAAATTTTAGGCCAATCTCTTTATTGCAAGAAGATTATTGGGTCAAATAGATGAAAATCTGTATAATCGAATATAATTTCTGGAGATCAAACTTGTTGTATTAATGTAAAAGATATATCAAATAATATTTCAAATCTTAAGGGATATTATGGAACTTGTTGAAAGATGTGATCTTGAGGGTTATGTTCAAAGTTAGATCAAGCAAATGCTCTTAATAGAGTTATTCTTACTTATCTTTATTTAGGGGCCAGCTGAAGAACGCCTCCGGGTGCGGAGGTTTCTCGCTGCATTGAAGACCCATTGGTTGCCTTCGGCTGTTGTCTGCTCTATGGTCGGGTTGTTGTCTCTTTGACACATTCCCCATTTGATGATAGATTTGTGAATTGGATTAGTATATTTAATAATGGTATAAATAGTGCAGACAAATGCAATGGCTTTTAACAAAGTATTTTGTTATAGAGAATGGTATTTGGCAAGGTTTTCCAATTAGTGCCTCATTTTATGTAAATGTACTTGTTGCAGAGCTACTGCATTGTAAAATTGTACAATTGTACATCATATAAATATATATGGAATCAATTTCATATAAAGTAAGAAGATTGGGATGATTTATCAACATGCTGATGATACAAATTTGTCTATATGTAATCAATATCCATAGAGTGTTTCAGAAATTTTATGTGTATAGTAAAGCAACAGGTGCCAGAATAAACAAACAAAAGTCAGATATTATGTGTCATACTGGTACATTATCTGTTTAAGAAAAACAAAATCATATTGGTCTTAAAGTTTGTGAAGATTATTTTCAACTGTTGGAAGAAATAGAAAAAATGTATGATTAAATGAATTGGAAAAATAAAATAGTTAAGATAGAAATCCTTCTTAACATATGGTAATTGAGAAGACTTACTATACATGGCAGGGTTAGCACTATCATTCAATGATGTTATCTAGATTGTGGTATACATTATTTGTTACTGAATTACCTGCATTGGCCTATATAGAGATAATTAAAAATGTCATTTAAAATATAACTGTATAGTAGATGATAAAAGCAAAGGTGGTATAAATGTTGCTTATATCAAATATAAAATATATGCTTTAAGGCTATAATTTCTATGCAAACTATTAAGCCCCAGTCACACTAGACGACTATCACATCACGCTCACCGCTATCTTTAATACCTTTAGATCGTGGTGAGTTCGCGGTATGAGCGGCATTGAAGTGTAAATTTTCGTTGTTTTCACGATGCTACTACGCCCTCATTACGCTTCTACATAGACCCTGCTACGATAATACCAAGTTCTCACCACGCATTTCCTGCGACCTCACAGCAGTTATCACGATATAACTACACTCATCACGTTCTCACTACGAGAGAATAATCAAAAGTACCAGGATTATAATTTTATACGCCAGACGCGCATTTCGTCTACATAAGACTCATCAGTGACGCTCAGATCAAAATAGTTAAAAAAGCCAAATAAATACAAAGTTGAAGAGCATTGAGGACCCAAAATTCCAAAAAGTTGTGCCAAATACGTCTAAGGTAATCTACTCCTGGGGTAAGAAAATCCTTAGTTTTTCGAAAAATTCAAAGTTTTGTATACAGAAAATTTATAAAAATGACCATATAATTGATATTCATGTCAACACCGAAGTGCTGACTACTGGGCTGGTGATACCCTCGGGAGAACCACGATGTATTCGATTGCAATGCGATCTTACCATGCTTCTATTGAGATTGTAGCGCGCTCTTGCCACAATTGTACTACGTTCATACCGCGATCTTACTTCGCTCTCACCAATAACGTGGATCTCCATATAAAACTGTTCCATTCCTTCTATTTCTTATGACGACTCACACACACCGGAGAGCCGACAAAGCGTCGACAACGACACTCCCAACGTCGTTAACTGTGATGAATACCGACCATTTTGGATCAGTGCCATAAATGGAAATCTAAGGATAGAAAAAAAACTTATGGTTGGTGTAAATGTTATAGCTGAATGGACCGACCCTGATTCTTTTACATTAAAAAGCATAGGAATATACACAAATAATCATAATACAGGAGAATGGAGGGTACAGGTAGAAGGTAAAATGTGTTTCCTTTTCTTATTTTCTTAATCGCTTCTATACAAAAGTATATAGATATAGGAAGATGTGGTGTGAGTGCCAATGAGAAAAATCTCCATCCAAATAATTTTTTTTAAAAGTAAACCATTATAAGTCAATGTACGGCCTTGAACACGGAGCATTGACTCACACCGAACAACAAGCTATAAAGGGCCCCGAATTACTAGTGTAAAACCATTCAAACGGGAAAAACAACGGTCTAGTCTATATATAAAAAATGTATGTATGTACTGGTAAATGCCTCCGTTATTCGAAGAACCCCTCGAAAGCTGCGAGGGTACAGTGACATCTATGTACACTCCCTATTGGGATTAAAAGAGATGTGTCACTAATGTTTTTTTATAAATCTTTATTGAAAAGCACTTTACGCCCATATGGGCCAATGGCTTAAAGCATGATACATGATATACAGTTTACATATATATATAAAGCAATAAAAATTAACAATGCAGACACTAATTATACGACAATAATTTATACAAAAACAATCAATCCCCACCCAACACAATGGGAGTGCTAGGACAAGTAATGTCAAATGACTCTTTACAAGTATGTATGTGTTTTAAATGTAAATACAAAAAACAGGTTAATACTGCGTCTGTCTTGCAAACATGAAGAAATGTGGCATACATTTTTCTAAAAAACATTTTACGATAAGGAAACAGATGCTTTAGTTTAATCCATATTATAATAATTACTATCATTATTGTTTTGTCTTGCTTGTATCCATTTGTTATCATTATATGTAACATGCCCTTATAGACCGGTAATTGGTTTAATAAAGTATTTGTTTTCGTGACGCTTCATTTTAAGCGGTCCCCAGAAACATTTGCAATACAATGTATGTTTTAGATATAAAAGTGCTTTGAAATGTCCTTTGTAGTTTTTTTTTATATTTTCACACTTTATTGAACTGTTCATTTTTAACGTATAAATTTCTGGCGTGTTCATATATTAAATATTTTTGATACACCTTTATCAATAAAGATGGAAGATTTATTAAGATAGAATCGTGAATTTAAGGTAAAAATATATTTTAGGACATCCAATAAATGATCTTCTTTATAGGCTTCATTAAAAAAACATCCGTCGTCCCACTGTCTATATCAATCTGCTCGGCTCTTAATAATATTATATATCACGGCTTTGTGACGTAGATTAGATGTACCGATAAAGTCAGATTGTCATCCTGCTTTTTGACTCTTCACTTGTACTTAGTTTCAGGGAAATACTTTTCAGACTGGTTCAACCGGCTTTTTGCTGTCCTAGTCGAGATATGTTGACTTCATTTCAGAGACACAATTTTCAATCATTAAAATGAAAATACATACTTAAATAGTTATCAAAGTACCATGATTATAATTTAGTACGTCAAACGCGCGTTTCGTTTATAAGACTCATCAGTGAAGCTCATATCAAAATATTTATAAAGCCAAACAAGTACAAAGTTGAAGAGCATCGAGGATCCAAAATTCCAAAAAGTTGTGTCAAATACGGCTAAGGTAATCTATGCCTGGGATAAGGAAATCCTTAGTTTTCGAAAAATTCAAAATTCAAAAATTTATAAAAATGACCACATTAGTGATGTTCATGTCAACAGCGAAATGCTGACTACTAGGCTGGTGATACCCTCGGGGACGCAACGTTCACCAGCAGTGGCATCGATCCAGTGGTATAAATAGTTACCAAAGTACCAGGATTATAATTTAGTACGCCAGACGTTAAAATTACTTTTAAATATTAAATTTAAATTATTATAACGTAACACTGTTTGTTTACACTGAAGAATTTATTCGGTTAGGCTTTGTCAAATGTTTAGACAGTTTTCTGTTCACTGCCGAATCCCAACTATTTGGCACTTCTATTAATTCAAGTTGTCACAACTCTATGAACGTGTAGCATAGCCAGACCATACACTCTGCTTTCCGTCATTGCTGACAACCTGTTCCTTGTTTTAAGGAACCGTAGCTCAGAAAACTATTTCTTACATTTGCAGGACATAACTGGCAAACTTACTTATACTGATATCGATAAAATTTTTGATGGTTTATTTGCTGTTGAAGACGAAGAACTCAAAATTCTTACTTCTGAAGCTCTTCAAATTATTTTATTGAACTTTCAGTTGATTTTAGAGAGAGAGTTAAGTGACTGTCTTCCGGAAGGAATATTAAATGAAAATACTGATGGGATTGATATAAATTTAAGTAAACAAAGCAAATTAGTTGCTACAACTAACATTATTTCTGAAAGAGATTTTGCAAATTGAGACAGGCTCCAGAGGGAAAAACCATATGCTAATTTAATAGCACTGGAAGGAATTATTTTGTTTGCCAACAAAAAAACAGTAAAATGGTTAAATAATTTAGTAAGTGAAAAAAAATCTCAATATTTTAAAATAGCAAGACACCGTACACCACAGATAATTAGACAGTTTAAAGAAAGCAAGATTGAAATAAGAAACCAACATTTATTATTACTTAAGAAAATAGAGGCAGATAAATTAAAAAAAAAAACAATTGCAAAAGCAACAAGAAATCGAAAAAAATTCTAAAGATAATCAGAACATCGGTGGCCTTTGGTAAAATATTGAAGACATTAACAAATTTTTAGTTAACTTAACTCAAAATGAAATATTGAAGCAGTAAAAACTCAACTTAAGTTTAGGAAAAAAGTTTTACATGTGAATGTCGAAGATAAAACTCTTACAATTTTCCTCTAATAATATTTAATTTTGGTTAGCAGAGCTTATCTCTAATTTGAAAGTTCTTATACATTTGAATATTAATGATAACAATGCATAATCTGGAACCTAAGATGCATGTATTATTTTTGTATCAAAACAAAAAGAAAGGGAGCAAATTATGGAAAAACAAAGAGAACTCATTTCTAAAAAGCTCAATGAAATTAAACTTAAACAGAACCATTCAGTCTGTGAGCCAGTCCAAAAATCCCAAGAAAATCAAACAGTTATAAGGCAAATCATCAGAATCAAAATCATGATGATGTAGAAGAGACTGATTTTGTTGTTAGCAAACCTTCAGACACATATACTCCAAAGTCCATAGCTTTGAAAGCTGGACAGTATATAAGTATATAGCTGTAGCATATATTGATACCTGGTATCCAGGTAAAGTTTTACTTGTTAAAAATGATTAACTGGTTCAGGCGAAATCCCAAAATATGGGCAATTTGTTTAAATGGCCACAAAAAGATGACATAAGTGTTGTGGAAAAGATTTTTATTTTCTGTTCAGATTTTGAATTTAACGCAAAAGATTCAGGTGGAAGAACTTGGTTTTTAACAAATTATGACACTATTTGTTCTGAATATAAGAAATATTTCAATACCTATTTTGTTTAGAAATTAGGACTTCCTGACAGGTTTAAATGATATGTCAAATATTTATGTAAACAGGTATCACAAATTTCTGTGTAATACAATATGTAGTCACATATATTTATTTCTTATTATTGCTGCTAATATTACTATGATTTAATATAAATCTTAATAAATATGTATAGCATATTAATAACTTTGGTTTTTTTTCTTGTGATGTTTTAGTCTGGATCCCATAGATGTACATATTAGCCAGACAAGCAATTGCATTGCAAATTTGGAAAATGTCATGGAATAGTAACCTATCAAAAGAACCTCGACGAATCTCAGACTCATGCGTTTCGGTGTTGTGTCGTTGTTCTCTTATATTTAATGCGTTTCCCTCGGTTTTAGTTTGTTACCCCTATTTTGTTTTTTGTCCATGGATTTATGAGTTTTGAACAGCGGTACACTACTGTTGCCTTTATTCATTGGTGTTACAATTTCATATGATGCAGTGATGCACTAATGGTTCAACTTCAACAGAATTATCCAATTGATGTGTTATTGATGAAAAAATTGTAATGCAGGCATGCACATGACCATGTTAGTAGAGAATTTATCAGAGCTGTTTAAAAAATAAAAAAAACATTTTATGCTGGATTTTTTTTTCAAGCATATTCATGATGAAGTTACAACATGTAAATGCACAATTCGATATGCCATAAGCATAAGTTTTACAAATGAACTCAGTCTCAGGATGTTGCCAGTTTGATAACTTGTGTTAAGATATCTAGTTCAATACCAACATTACTAAACTTAGCTGAAAAATGAGAAAAAAAATGCGATAAATGTAATTACTTAGGGTTGTCTTCGAATTGGAGCCTTTTTGAATGAAAATAGCTACCATAGTGAGTCCAAATGTCGTAATTCATTCAAAATCCGATACCTTGTCTAAAAACAACCAATTTGATACCTACATTGCAAACATCAGTTGAGAAATGACTGAGTATTGATGAAAAATGTTAAATCGAAACGGAAAAACTCCAAAATGGCTACCATCGTCACGATTCATTCCAAAATTCGTACCTTGTGTTAAGACAAACAATTTGATAACATCATTTAAAAAATCAGTTGTAAAAAGACAGATCAACCACAAATAGCATTTTATCGGGATACAAAATGTCGGAAACGGGAGCCATTTTGAATGAAAATGGCCGCCAGTTTAAGCTGGATTATCCCAATACAATCAAAAATTGATACCTTGCATCAAGACAAACAATTTGAAGCCAGCATTACAAAAATCACTCAAGAAATATTAGAGGAGGACTATAAAATGTATGAATTTCAGTCAAAAGTTTTGAAACTGGCAGCCATTTTTATTCAAAATGGCCGCCCTTTTCGCTCTTCAAGGTACAAAGAAATAAACATCATATGCATTAATAGCTGTTTTAATACCATGAAAAATTATATGAGTGTATCTTTAGCAGTTTATAATATATTTCCATTTTAGTGCTACCATTTGACGCTGCAACACGTATTTTTGTAATATTGACTGGAGCCATTCATCATTTTAATGTAAAGAGTCTGGGAGTGCAAACTGAGGCTTGATTTTTTTTAAGTCCTTCAACCAACTTGTCAAATTACTCTTAAATGGTCCATTTGTGATGAGTTGCAGGGTGAAATCAATCTAGATCTCTTTATGCATACCATCATTTTTGATAGAGCTATATGGTTATCGTGTCCAATTATGCAAGACAGAAAACAGCACTTTATGGTAATTTGTGCAGCATTTAAATCATGAACTACTCTAAACTGTACTATAATAGAATGTGGTATACACTGTCAGAAAACAAGCAGTATGTGCATGGTTGGTATATGTCAATGTGGATCAATATTAACCTTCCAAAAGGGACTTTAATGTCTATTAAATGGCGGCCATCTTGGATAAAAAAGGGGGGATGAATTGGAAATTTTGAACACCCATACCTTTTGAAGCGTATGTCCGATTAAGAAAATTAATAGCTCAAAATGTTGGTCTCAAAGAGCTTTGTTCAATAACATGCTTAAATGACAATATATTCCCTGTCAATAATATGGCCTGGCCTCTCTAATATTGGTTTTGGTGGCTATGAAGGTGGTATTATGTTGGATGATATGTCCATTCAGGAGGACTTAGATCTTCGAAAAAAAAAGCAACTCATTTAAAATCATTGGCTTTAAAAAGGGACTTGACGAAACAAACTATATGAAAAATCTGTGTAGCGGCAAGAATGACCTTCAACCATTGTCCAATGGGTTGCAACTTTTTTTGTGAGGACACTAGTTTCAGGTTCCCTTTTGCACATTATCCCACGACACAAGTCACTCCATCTGAATTGCTTTTAATATTTTGGCAATCAGTAAAACAGCTAGGATTGTTGGTTTTTAAAGTTCCATATGTAGGTTTTGATGGTGCATAATGCAACATAGACTTCATGAAGATCTTAATTGATAGCAAGACACCAGAAACAATGTTTTCAATAAGCACAGGAACATATATGACACATCAAAACCAATTATACACATTAAAATGGACTATTTACATGTTATGTTTATTTCAAAAACGTTTATAGATAAATATACTGGATCTGGTAGGAAATTATTGACAAGTTTTACAGATTTAAAAATAGACTTTGATCTTGTATGGCATCTAGGGTTGTTTTTCAAATCAAGAAGCATTGGAATTGTAGAAGTTGTGTACTGTCATTAAATATATATATATATATTCAACTAATGTATGTGTTAAAACAAAATCAAGACTCCTTTCTTTAAATCTGAAAAAGGAGATAGATAAGGAGATCACCTAAGTCCATCCTTCTTTACAATATTTTCCCAGAGTATTTATTTATTTCCGACGATAAAACTGTTTAACGCTGTAAACTTAATTTACACTACCTTCTATATATATGTGCAGATAATTTAGTGCTTACTTCAGAAGGCCTTCCGTGATCTATTGATAGACTATCAGAATACTGTGTTTGGTCTGTTTTTATGGATATCCATTTTACGTGGCTAGATCAGTACTTCTGCATCCCGGCAATGTGTTGTTTGAACGACAATTTATTTTTATCTCTACCTATGTGACGTTTACATTCTGTTAAACGCGCGAATGATGTTTATCTAGCCATTCAGTAGCAGGACTTGAAATATTTCAATCCTTCATGGGCAGATTTTAACATACTAGTACTTTAATGAATTACAAAAATATGTACACTACCATCTATATATATATGCAGATAATTTAGTGCTTACTTCAGAAGGCCTTCCGTGATCTATTGATAGACTATCAGAATATTTAATACTGGTAAATCAAGATAATGCATTTCAATAATTCTTTTATAATAGTAATGTACTGTGTTTGGTCTGGTTTTTTTTTTTATGGATATCCATTTTACATGGCTCAGTACTTCTGCATCCCGGCAATGTGTTGTTTGAACATTTTTTTTTATCTCTACTTATGTGACGTTTACATTCTGTTAAACGCGCGAATGATGTTTATCTAGCCATTCAGTAGCAGGACTTAAAATATTTCAATCCTTCATGGGCTGATTTTAACATACTAGTACTTTAATAAATTACAAAAATATGTAAGGAACGAACGTGGTTGTTAAATTTGGTATGTGCCTCATTGTGCTTCTTTGTTAAATATTTGTTTGTTTTTGTTCTGATTGAGAATGTACTATTCACAAGAGATCAAATGACACAAGAACTAAAGGTCACCTTAAGGCCTATAACAATGATCAAAACCCAAATCGCATTGTCCGCTACAAAAGTCCCCGATATAACAAATGTAAAGGAATTCAAACGACAAAACTAACGACCTAATACATGTTCAAAAATTAAACGAAAAACCGAAGAAAAAATTATTTAACAGAGCAATAAACGACAACCACCGACTTACTGGTTTAGGACAGGCACATACATACATAATGAGGCGGGGCTAAACATGTTAGAGAAATCCTAGCCTTCTCCTAACCTTGAACAGCGGTGTGGTAGTATAACATAAAAACGAACTGAAAAAAAGTTGAAAAAGGTTCAATTCATCAGATGGATAAAATTAGAAATACATAGTGGACGTGGCTAGGTACTTATACATCTCATGCATTATGTGTGCTTGTTCAACGTCGACGATCATGATAATCTAAATAAAATTGTTGGCTTTGTACTACTTGGGTTACATAGAAATGATTTGCTATCTCCTTAAAAGTTATAACTTATTAATATTAATAAATAAAACTGAATCCTTACCTTCACGGGGTATTATAAGGTCATCATCAGGACTTCCCTCCTCATTTTTAAAAGTTGTTTGAGAAATTTTATAATTTTAAACGGAAAATGTCAATGATTTCTAGGAACTTTGATAAACCTGACATATTTCATCAAACTGACCAAGGCTTAAAATACTGTGAAACTGATCATGTTGCATTTGCCTCATTGTAAATTGCAACAATATTCAGATTTATTTGTGTATCTGATACTTACTCATACATATGTGTTTAAAATAATCTGTATTCATTTCAAAGGCCATTGTTATGATGGGATAGCCATGCTAATCCAGTCATTAGATGATGGATGCAAATCATTAACTTTAACAGAGGAACTTAAGCTTGGCAGTTAGACGAGGAATTCATTGAGAGCTTTTGTCCGAAAATTTTGAAAATAATAGTAAAATAAGTCTGCAAAACACAAAAAGAGTGTTAACATTGGTTTATTATTTTTCAAGCACAAAAAGTACATGTCTGGCTACAATGTATCGGGAATGGTTGATGTCCGAAACACTTACAATGTATTAGAAAAAAAAAACAATTATTTGTATGTTGGACTGATGGTGCCATGCAATTACATCACAAAAACACGATATAAAAATTTATAGAAATTTGAAAAAAAAAATTAAAATGAACAGAATATTTATTTGAATACAGTCAATCTCAGTGCAAAAGAAGTCTTGAGTGTGATATTAGAAAAAGGAACAGACAATAATCAATATAAATTTACCAATCACTGAAACCATTGACTGACATGGCAGCTCCAGACCTAAAAAAACTGATAAAAAGATTTTGCAAAGTTATTCTAACTAAAATCAACCAGTATCACTATAAATTAATTTATATATTACATAGGTCATTTTCAAAAATTGTCGATTTTTCAGTACACCCATGCTAAATTTTTTATTTCTAATGGAAATTTCAGTTGTAATGGTTTAAATGAAAGCTTGTCGGATTTGTGATTCAGAACATTAATAATAAACACACCTTGCATCTATTTTGATAAGATTTAACTGCATTTAAGGTCGATTTTTGGGGGTATTTGTGTGCGTACAGTGTCAGAAAAACACATTTCAAATGATTTTATTCCCATCGTCTGATCGCCTTGATATCTGCAAAAGGGACTTTTTAAGAACTTTAATTATTACTCTAACGAAAAATCGTAGCTTCTTTATAATTGTATGTAACATATTATGTACAGACTAAATTCAATCAGCGTACGGGAGGTTCATGTCTATCCTGTTACCGCTACCTAAATCAGCCGTTAAATTATTCTCCCTATGAATATTGAATCAGTCAGTGTTGATTTCAAAAGTGCAAAGTAATCTTTACATTTAAAACGCCTCGTTTCTTCAACGACAGTGTAGAGAAAAGAAATTCCAAGACATTTAGTGAAAACAATAGAGTGTACTTTTTTTCATGTCTATGCTGTTACCAACAATTTTGATTAATTACCCCAACAGTATGCTTGTAAAAAGTGCAATAACGTGTTGGAAACCAAATTCACAATAGAAAACCATAATCACTTCACCAAAGGGAGTAGTTATTTCACAACAGCAATCAAAAACGAAAAAAATTGTCTATCCTGTTACTATGGTGGCTATGGTTACAGTAACATGATAGACAATTGTAGACAAAAACGTTGTTCATTTTTTTATCTTAACATATAGGTGCAAAACGAATGAAATATTTCTTTGTTTGAACACATCTTAAGGTTATAACGTCTTAATCTTCCCAATTAAGCATTTACAGGTGCAATACTGATTTCGGTAACAGGATAGACTTTTATATAGTGATATATCATAGACGTACGTTCCTGTTACCAATGAAATAAAGAGAAAAGTAAACTAACTTATGAGGGATTTACTTGATATTGGGTTTGTTTGAAAGGGTGGAAAAATGCCGAACAATATAAATTGCTATCGTAGACTTGCATTACTGGAACCTTTGAAAACCAATTTTTTAGAGACATTTTTCAGTACAACCTGGAAAATTGGCAAATAATCTATCATTTTACAAAATGAATATATATAGAAGTTTATTCTTTTGAAAACAATCTAATTGGCTACGTAAAACAAGCTTGACATTTTATCTAAACCTTTTCTTAATAACCCAAAATTTCTTTTGAAAATGGTAACAGGACAGACAAAATATTGTACCACCGATCAAAAATTATTCAAGATATTCTTGTATGACATCATTAAGATTGCATCTTTTAATATGTTGTTCTTAAAGTACTGTTTGTTTTGATTTGCTTATGTAGAGGGTTGTTTGAATAAGTAACTTTAAAAAAAAATTTCAATTTCAAAATTCGACATTTTTTGAAAATGACCCACTAGTGTAGAGAGCAAAACATGTATGATCATGGCCCTATTTCTGTGGTTCAGTGGTCAACGTTTATTTTGGTTTATAATTTAATCCACTTTTGTATCGAATTGACAGAGTCAAAATGCTAGACTTGGGTATGCTGTTTAAAGAAGGAGAAATCGGCATTAGTAAGATGATATTTATTGTTAATTTGCAAGTTGAAAGGAACCACACACAGAAAATTAATGACATTTACTACCACTGCTGGTGAAGTTTTAATTCCCCGAAGGTATCACCAGCCCAGTAGTCATGATGGTATGATTGCCAATGCAGCAACTCTCCACAAGAGGCTAACCTGAATCATCATTGATATGGTAATATTTATAAATTAACTGTTTACATTTTTTTTTGAAATTTTGAAATACTAAGGCTTTTCTACTTCAGAAATAGATTAATTTACTGTTTTTTTTTAGGAATTTTGTCATCAATATTTCGTACTTCATTTGACCTTTTTCACTTTTTTGGATTCGATCGTCACTGATGAGTCTATTGAGACGAAACGCGCGTCTGGGGTAATTACAAAATTAAATCCTGGGTTGCGTTCAATATCGTAGCCTAGCTGCTACGTCATAAATATCTATTTATGTTGAACGATATGCTACTTATAGCTAGCATATCAAAAATGGCGTCGATAGTAATGAAATACAAATACTTGGAAAGAGATGGCTTTCGTAGTCCGGGAACGGTCCAATAGTTATTCGTTGCCTTTGAAGTTTCCGGCGGAACCCCGGCCAATACACAACACAAAAGGATTGAAATTCATACCAGTTTGTCATTTGAATTTTGTCATAGTTGCCTTTATATTTTTTAAAAGAAGGCACTGTGTCATTTTTAACTGACTTTACTGTTTCTTCAATTTCCAAAGATTGTCGTCTGCTAGTGCTACATATTTCATTTCTCCAAAATGTCTACAAGTATATCGCCAAATGTTCTTGCTGCAATAATAGAATTTTTGGACGATGGGGATTTGCTTCAGGCAGTAGAAGCTACAGACCCTACAACAACCAGCAACACAGCAGTAGTTGCCTGTATAGCGTCTCTCTCAGAAGGACAGCCACTGTTTAACCACAGAATCGAGGGCTTTGTACATTACGATATTCCACGATACAATGATCCCACCTTTAAAGCACACTTCAGAATGACAAGATCAACTTTTCAGGTACATGTATAATCTAATTATGCTTTATAAAATAATTACAAAGATCAAGGAGTGTGGGATAGATTGTTTGTGTGTGCGGGGGTTAGAACCTTTATTGGGACTCTGGGATCGGGTATTTTTTAGATCAGGAATTCGGGATCGACCCTTATGGCGGAGTTATGATCCCCTCTTGTTGTTTTGTCAGATTCCAATATCCCGCTTACACTATGGTATCTATGATGAGTTTATTTGTATGCAGTTGTATTTATAGTATTGACTTATCCATTTTCATAGCTCAACAGTTGGTCTAGGTTCCTTTTTAAACTGCTGATAGAATAGAAAAATGGTGCGTCCACCTCCTTCTCATCGAAAATTATAGACCTACATTTGTACCACTGACCTTTACAAATAAGAAGATGTGGTATGAGGCCCATTATGACAAATCTTCATCTTTAAAATTGGGGAAAGTACGGCCTTCAACGCGGAGCATTGGCCCTATACGAACATCAAGCTATATTTGTGTGATTGTTTTAATTCTCATATTGACTATACGCAGTAGTCAGTTGATCAGTTTTTAGATCAGACTCCAAATCTAACTGAATGTAAAAGTATACATCGTGCTTGAATGCTATGTTAAACAATAGACCAACTATATAATGTTTTAAAGTTCTTTGTCATCTGAGGAGTCATACAGAATTGTCAATCATTTTCAAAAGTGTACGAAACACACACTAGGGGATTGATGGAAAACATAATTTTTGCGTACACTTAAAAAATACTCCATATATTTCTTTAAATATCGTCATAGTTCATTCTTTTAATAGTACTTAATTGAAGAGGTAAGCCAAATTGGTTCGAATGCAAACTTTGTGGTCAATCCTGTTTATCCAAACGTGACTTCCATTTAATTATCCGTTATGTTAAATTTATATCAAAATTCAGACGATGCAATCATCTTTTGCACTCTTGTCGAGTCTAGTTAATTTTAGTTTGGTACCAGTATTTATCAATTAATGACATATTTTATATGCTTAACGTTCTAATGGTGTAATAGTAAATACTGTGTACTAAATACTTTCCTTTCGTTCAATTTGTCTGTCCTGCCTACGATAAAAAAGGGGGGTATACTGTTTTAGCGTGATTTAAATTTCTATTGTTTAATGCGATGGTTTCTTTTTATTAATTTTACCTTGTTTTGTTTTATTTAAACTTAACTGGTGTCAGCCCTTGTAATATGATGCTAGGTCGGGAAATTACTCTTCAAGTAGATTTAGTTCTTGGAGTCCATTTAGAAGAAATAAAAACATATAGTTCTAATGATGCCTATAAACTGGCCGAATGCATACATTTATACATGAGTTTGCTAGAAAAAGAATTAAACTATCTGGTCAAATAATGAAAAATTATTATGACCACAAGAGTTATCATAAATTATACGATGTAGCATCAATTATGTGGTTACATAACTCAAAGCGAGGTTTAAGCCGCAAATTACAAAATGACTGGTGTAGTCCTTTAGATATTATCCATAAACTCAATGATGTTATTTACCGGGTTTCAGAAACAACAAAGACTAAACCAAAAGTGGTTCATCATGATAAAGAAAAGGTGTACACAGGCAGCAAAGCCCCAACACGCTTTAAAATAAATCCGTAAATAATAAAACAAAAATGAAAATACGCAATTTCTTTTTATGAAAGAAATAATGATTGTGGACACCTCTCCTGTAGAGAGCACTCTCTTAGACGCTACAATCATCTTTGTTCTATATTTATATATCAGTCATTTCAAAAAAATGTACAATTTTCGGTTATTGTCTATTGTCTGTTTAATTTGTAAGTTTGACATATTTTTTCAATTTAACATTAGAGTTTACATATTGCGCAAGATAGTACATGCAAATATTAGTGTGCAAAAAGTTTCATATTTTTTTTTATATTCGTTGAAGTATGAAAATTCGCCAATTTCCATGCGTTCATTTTTGATAAATAACATTTCCATTCAAATTATCTGTACATAAAACTGCATTTAAAAGTAAACAGAATGATTTTTCTTCATTTAGTAACATCATAATTGAAAATAAATAACTTTCCATGTTTCAAATCATGACAACTTTTATTCCACAGTCACTGGAATGTCTGTTCATCAATATTTGTCCTTCCTGTTACTATTTATTTGTTTACGGAATACAACTAGTTTCTCCCTCCAATAACGGCGGTTTTTAATGGTGACGTCGTAAGCGTGGATACAGGACGTAACGACATGGTGAAATTTTTTATGTGGAAAGATTTTGGTCATCAGAATCAAAAGATCGGTAGGTATTGATGTATGCGTACCTTTTTATAATGTCTTTAATGTTACCAGTTGATAGATAATTTTTAATTGCATAAGACTAATGAAACGTTTGTTATCGTAACTTAGGCATGGGCCGGAAGTATAAAAACACTACATCAATTTTTAGGGAGCGACTATTTTAAAACCAATTTAAGTTATGTACTATTTTTTCCATCCTGTTACTGTCCTTTCTGTTACAAAGACAGTGGTAACAGGAGGGACAAAAATGGTAACAGGATAGACATACTTTGTAAGAAAACTCAAAATGCCTCTTACATTATCGCAAATAAATTGTTTCACATATTTATTACCGTACGGTATATTAATTCATAAAATGTACATTTGTATTGAGGTATTTCTAGAACAAGTCAAGTGCTACCTTGACTGGTAACAGGATGGACAAAATTATTAATTGTGCAACTATTATTTAGAATTCAGTTGCCGATATTACTGTACAGCTATTATTCAAGCGTGTCATATAGAATACGCATTGTTTCTTTTCAATACTCTTTGAATGCTTTACCCTTTGCGATTTGTACTTAAATGTTTTCTTTAGTACCTGAACCTAATTTGGTTCATTTTGTTCCTTGATGTGTTATTTTGTTCTGCTTGGGTTGTAAAACTATTATCATATTTTGCCAACTTTTGTACTGGTTTCTCAGAGACATGATACTTTCTCGTTACAGGCAAATAGAGATACAGACCTTGCAAGACGACAGCAACACTTATGACACAAAAGAATGTCTTTTATTCCAAAAAAAAGGGGGGGTGCACAACATATAAATGTGGGTATATTATACCTCCGGTTGTGGTTTGAACTCCCCTGCCCTATTCATAAAATAACAATGTGAAAATCCCTTCTCCGTCACATATATATTTCACAGCTACCACTATCATACTTAAATGAGATGATATTAGGAGATAAAAATATTAGAACACCAATTTTAGTCTACAGTAGGTGCACATCATGTACGTATGGGTCGACCCATTAATTGATATAAGAATTTCTACCCATTGACTTATTGCCTTCTTAAAGTTGCAGGTCATTGATATATTTGCCATTCCAAATATAAATACGCACACCAGCGGCAAATCTGTGTGTATTATTCATTTTTTTAATTTTTATAATGACATACCCCCTCCCCTTTTTTTTTTGGACGCCTCCGTGCTTTTCTTTGCCAAAATCATTGAGAGACGCTGCACTAACTTCCAGAATATTGGCTATCATTCCGAATCCAAATAAAATCAGAACCTCTTCGTGAACTTATGGAGATGATCCAAAAATCCAAGAATGACAAGCCTTCAGTGTTAAAATGTGTCAGAAACTAGATACATGTATATCAGAATCATTGACAATAAGAAAAAAATAATTTGAATTTTCGTTCAGTTGTATTGTTGTGTTCTTTAAATTGTCCTCATGTTTTTAAACATATGAAATTAGTTTTGCTTTTTACGCCTACATCTTCAACCTTCTCTAAAACGGTACGATGGGTGGTTGTTCTGGTGATTGGTTAGCCTCCAGTGGACACTTAAAGGCATATTCAGGAAAAGAATATGCTAAATAAATAAGAACAAAATGCTGAACTTGGTCTTAAAAGCGGTAGTTCACAGAAAGGCATGTCATCTTATGTACTAATTTTTACGACTTGCAGCAACCAAATCTTACTTCATACTTAGCGAAAAAAACAAAAAACACCAATACCAATTTTTCATTTGGTTTTGTTTTGTTTTGTTTGTTTGACCCGGACAGGGTTGATACACGTATAAATGGTTCGTGTATAATGTTTAGATACTTATATCTCTCGTTCGTATCCCTATGAAATTCAAAATCCATTTTTTTGTTATTGATTTTCGTGACCCAAATTATGTTTTGTCTCTACTGTTACCACTTTGTCCTCCCTGTTACTGCCTTTGTTCGTTCCTGTTACCCCAAAAAATGTGTAAAATAATTTTTACAATCAACATAACTGATCTATTGACTAAGTTTCCAGTTAGTATAATTGAAAAGGGACATAATAGTAAATTTTCAATGCCACTGTTTCCACAATATTTTTTTAAGAGTGTTTGAAAAATAAGAAATGTGATGATTTTCCTGAACGTACCGAATATCTGCAGATGTTTTTTGAGTAATCTACATAAATGATAAATGTAAATGTGTTTTCAAATGAACACTGCTATGCAAGTGTGAGCCACACTTTTCATTGGATATTTTCTTTTCTATTATCACTTTTGCTATCAGTTAAAAAAAGTAACAGGATGGACAAAATCTGACACAAGCTGGCACACAATTTTAAAATAAAATTTTCTCAGGTGTTGGTAAGATTGCATATTTTGAAAAAATATTAACAAATCAATATGCTATTGGTTTTTTAAATTAATTTGCATTTATTTTAACTTTTTTTTTGGAAAAGTTCAGATTCCGAATTTGTACTTTATTTTGAAATGACTGATATATAGCATTTGATTTTTTATGTTTCATGTATGAGGCATTGTTGCACAACATAAAATTTTGGCAACTAGAAACTTTGTTATATCAACTTTGTTTTTAACATGATTTAGAATGTAGATCATTCAACATGTGATTGCTATATAGAAGAGACATATACTTAGTTAGTGCTTGTCACTGCTGACAACAATTTCAGTTTAAAGAAACATCAACTGTAGAAATGGGCTCGTGGAATGCACAAACTTAAAAACTAATTATTGGTCTAAATGTAGGCAGTTAATCGTATAAGTTGATTTATATGGCAATAAAAGTTTTATTTGATTGATTTACAGAAACCATAAGTAATATCAGTGACATAATATTCATGTTTTTCATTCTTTTGACAGATAATCCAATGGGCATGCTCCCTATATTGACAGGGGGACAATGATCTGTTTGTGTCTGCAAGAAAGACATTGGTGAGGAGGCATTCAATAGAACAGCACTCTGGTGTGAGTCACCGTTGTGACTCATGTTATAAATTTCTGGGCACAGCAGAACAGAAACATGGCACATGTGATGCAGGTGATTATGCAGACTGGCATCGCAGGATCGGAGGCAAAGAAGGTGTTGAATGAGTTTTGGAATACAGTAGAAGACAAAAATTGGTGGTCAGGTTATTGCCTAGGAAAACAGTTGTACCAATACAAAAAAAGAAGAGGGCCAGTTGTGAGCCACGTTTAAATAGGGCCAAGAAGTGGCAGGGGCAAAACAACGCCACCACTTCACCATTGTCTAGGGTTAAACCACCTCCCCCACCCAGTTAGGCAAAGGAGCCAGCAAAAAGTGTCTCTCGGGAGACAGCCTTAAATCCATCATTAGCATCTGGTGTTGAGGATGGCGAGGTCTTGAACCAAATCCGTATTGGAGTTGTCCCCCTAGAGACACTTTATGTCTACAGTATTCCTCTGCCTCCTATTAGGGTTGAGAAACCTACCTCACAGTCGGCACCCTCAAGATATGACAAGAGGCTGCCACATCCACTGAGCCTGTCCGTCGCGGGGTCTGGGATCAGCTGGCAAGTTAGAGGATGACAGACGTGAAGTTAGCCGCTTGGAGTGAAGTTGAAGTAGGTAGGGTGGTGATTGACATTGATGACATGAAATTTGCGAGCAGTAATGACATACTCAAAATTGAACCCAGCTCTTTGCTTGTAGAGATGGTTCAAGAAGGCTCTGCAATGAGGCCCTTCCGGAAAGATGAACATGGGATTCCCATGTACTTTTTGGACCGGGACTCAGCTTATTTCCGGCACATCATTAGTTATCTGAGGTTGGGAAGCCAGTGGTTCTCAGTCTCTGCCCTGTGTGGTCAGATACCTATATGACCTGCGGACAGAGACGGATCAATTCCAGCTATAGGGCCTCCATGACCACATCAATCGGAGGATAACTACTTTAATCGAGTCGGAGTATGATGTCAATCTGTGGGACAAGAAAAAAATGCGGTACAAAAGAGTAAACAAAAAATTGAACTATCAGTAGAAAAGAATATGAAAATTTAATATTTTGTAATATCTTTAATAGAGGAATGGTAGATATTTTTAAATAACAAAGGTGTATTTCATAAAATGTAAATAATTTTTTTCAACTTTTGACAAGTCTAAGAATCATATAGATAGCTTTCTTTTAAGATAAAGAAGTAAGTTAATGTGCAGTTATTTTGTGAATATGTACATTTTGTAACTCCATTCCTGATGTTGCCAACTGCATACATTCATGTTGTGCCTTAATACAGAAATAAACATGGTGTTAACTTTTATCATTTTTATGTCTCTGTAAAGCCAAAAACAGTTAAAGTTATTGTAGCAGGTCGAACCCTTTTAGAAGTACATATTTAATTTATATGCAGCTAATATGTCGTCGTAAACGCGCTGATGGAGGATAAACGCCTATAGTGGCGACGCAACACAATGAATAAGAATGATTGAAGGTGGCTCTCTAGAATTCAACAAGGCAGTTATTATTGAAGTAACCATATGCAATAACATTCCTGAAGGAACGGGTGCCACATGTGGAGCAGGATCTGCTAACCCTTCCGGAGCACCTGAGATCACCCTAGTTTTTTGGTGGGGTTCATGTTGTTTATTCTTTAGTTTTCTATATTGTGTCGTGTGTACTATTGTTTGTCTGTTTGTCTTTTTCATTTTTAGCCATGGCGTTGTCCGTTTGTTTTAGATTTATGAGTTTGACTGTCCCTTTCGTATCTTTCGTCCCTCTTTTCCACACAATACCGTAACCAAGTTTAATACCAGATGGTATAGGTTGAGTGTGTTTAGATACCCTTTTGTACTAAAGATTAAGTAATGATCCTAATGTAATTTTATGGAATGACGATATCCATCGACCCGTGGTTTTTTGATTTTTCTACGCTATATACTACTATTCCCCATGCTCAGTTGAAAGATCGACTTCACCATCTCATAAAACAGAGCTTTTTCTATAAAAATGGGAATCGTAGATACACATTTCTTGTTTTGGGTTACAATCATGACAATAATTCATATTTTGTGAAGAATCACAGAAAATATACTGAAGATGATATTATCAAAATGCTGGACTTTTTGAACGACAATTTATTTGTTGAGTTTGGAGGATTTATATTTCAACAGACAATCGGTATTCCAATGGGTACTAATTGTGCACCCCTGCTGGCTGATTTGTTTTTGTACTCGTATGAAGCAGAGTTCATTCAAAACCTTCTAAAAGACAAAAAGAACAAGCACCTTGCGAAATTCTTTAATTTTACTTTCCGATATATTGATGATGTTCTATCATTGAATAACCCATACTTCAGCCAATACTTACATCTCATATAACCCAGTGAACTTGAAATTAAGGATACTACTGATACTAGAAGGACTGCTTCATACCTTGATCTTTTCCTCAATATTGACGTAGATGGACGACTTCACACGAAAATCTATGACAAACGGGACGATTTCAACTTCCCAATTATCAATTTCCCATTTCTCAGCAGTAACATACCATCTGGCCCTTCGTATGGTGTTTACATATCACAATTGATACGTTATTCACGTACTTGTTCACACTATACGGACTTCATATACAGGAGTGTGCTACTTACGCAGAAACTTCTCCAACAAAGTTATGAGAAGGACAGATTAAAATTGACACTCCGTAAATTTTATGGACACCATCACGAATTGGTGGATCCATACGATGTGTGTTTAACCAAACTAGCTAAGGACATTTTTACCACATGGTAGATTGTGGTTTGTCATTATGTCGTGTAATCTTTTAATTACCAAACGTGAATTGTTCCCGATTGTGACTGTTTTGCTGAGTGTGAATTCGCATTACTATAAGACGTGTTACGGTACTTGTCTATCCCAAACTCATGTATTTAGTTTAAATGTTTAATGTTATATTTGTAATTCTCATCGGATTTTGTCAAATGTGTTGACGTCTTTTCTATTATATTTATGTGTTATGGAAACAAAAATTAATCACCGCCGTCATTTATTAGATTTAATTTTGGTCAACATAATCTGTACGATAATTTAAGTTTGAAGTTGGATTCATAACAAACTGCACATATACATATTATAGTTAATTGCTATTAAAAAGTATTGCAATATGCATTGTGTTTAAATGAAATATCAGTATTTAGTTCTATTTTAATTTTAATCGATCCTAATTCTATCTTACTTTTGAGATATAGTTTTTCATATGTGACATAATTTTTCTGCTGTTTAAGAAATTTCATATGTTCAAATTTTTAATGCCTTTTCACCATCGTATGTGACGTAATTTTTAATGCCTTTTCACCGTCGTATGTGACGTCATTTTCATAATTTACTGCGTTGAGGCCTGGACTGAGTCGGGTGTGTCTATTCTGTGTTGGTCAATCATTATGTATTCGTGTTTGTTTTATGTAATGAGTTAATACTTCAGTTTCATTATGTATATCTGTTATATTCATTTGATAAAATTTACTGTTTGCAATAGCATTAATTGTTCTAATCCCAAGCATACAAACTTAGCCGTATTCGACACAACCTTTTTCAACTTTTGATCTTTAGAGCTGTACAACTTTGTACTTTTTTCGCTTTCGATCTTTTATATCTGGGCGTCACTGGTGAGTCTTGTGTGGACGAGGCGCGTGTTTGGCGTATTAAATTTTAAACCTGATGCTTTTTGTTATTCATTAATCGTGTGTTTCTTTGTCTAATACGTTTTCCTATGTATTTGTATTGTAGTCCTGTAATATTATGTTGTCATTTCTATGTTATATTTAACATTGCCATTAAAGTGCGAGGTTTGGCATGCCACAAAACCAGGTTCTACCCACCATTTTTCCTATAAAAATGTCCTGTACCAGGAATATGGCCATTGTTATATTATAGTTCGTTTCTGTGTGTTACAATTTAACGTTGCGTCGATGGTTTTCTCTTATTTTTTAGTGTAAATTGACATTGCGATAAGACGTGTCACGGTACTTGTCTATCCCAAATTAATGTATTTGGTTTTGATGTTATATTTGTTATTCTCGTGGGATTTTGTCTGATGCTTGGTCCGTTTCTGTGTGTGTTAGTTACATTGTAGTGTTGTGTCGTGTTCTCCTCTTATGTTTATGCGTTTCTGTCAGTTTTAGTTTGTTACCCCGAATTCGTTTTTTGTCCATGGATTTATGAGTTTTTTTTATCTGATTTTCAGTTTTACCAGACACAAAGGCTGATGTCGCTCCTATTATAAACAAATGCGTATTAAATCAAGATATGTTTAACTAAAAAACTGGAGTTCTTTGTTTAAAACAGTCTTAAACTGAAATTTTGTCAATGAATTTCCATTAATTTCTAACTTTATTCCAGATATAATCTAATTGTAGATTAATTGACAGTAGTAGGGTAAAGCCGATTCTGCCTCACACATGCAGAATCCTGCATAGAAATCCCCACCTCGAGGGCAAAATGCAAACAGACGGCATTCCTATTGAGTATAGGGTAAATCATGACTTTCTTACATAATGGATTCGTCAACATGGAGGATTTTCCCAGCGAGGACGCCCTTCAGGAGAAAGTAAAGGAGCAAAATCAGGAAGCTCTCAAATGGAGGGACATACCCACCGAGGTGTTTTATAAGATCTTGGAGGTGGTGGAAGTGGATGGAAAATTTGACAAAAACAAAAGCAAAATTCTCACTCTAAAAAATCGAGGAGGGGAGACTATCAAGGTATGGGCCTGCCCCACGCTCAACAAAGAGAAGGGTCCCTTGCAAGGAGCTTTCGTCCAGAGCACTGGATTCAAGCTGAGCAAGAAATCTCAACAGCAATACCTCTCATACGACCTGGTGAGGATGTGAGGATGAAAAAAAAAAGTTGGGGGTTGGGGTACAAAATTTCCCATCCGGCAAAAGAGCTGGATGGGAAATTTTTTTTGGTTATTTAGCGCCTCGAGCGTAGCGGAGCGAAGCGTAGCGGAGTGACGAGGCGTGTTTTTACGGCGCATGCGCATTAAGGTCCTCACTAAAAGTGGTAGAAGGTCGGCGCAACTGATCTTTCTCATCGTAGTAATTCTTCAGGCAGACGGCAGGGGCACCATCTTCACCCGGGAGCTGGGATTGGTAGGATCTGGCCAAGCGGAGAGTATCATGATGCTTCTTCTTCTTCTTGGTGATTCGCTTGGCGATCAGCGAGAGCACTAGGGCGGTCGTAGCACACAGGCAAGCGAGGGATCCAAGAGGGAGGGACGCCGCGACACCAACCCCGGTCAGAGCAGATCCCATGGTGCCGCTGGTAAGTAGCAGACTGCTTATGGAGGCCGCAGCTTGGACAATGGAGACCACCTTATCGAGTCGCTTATAGATCCGAAGCATGCGGGCATATTTCAGAACTTCGGACTCCAGGAAATCCTCGAGTTTAGCATCCACGTCATCGGTCATTTATTTATAGGAGCATGCCGAGCAGGGGGATACTCTTAAATGGGCTATTGGGGCCTAAGATCAGCCCCTTACCATCGTAGAATTGACGTCCGCTCTTCAAGTACAATCCATCGCCGTAGGTATTGGGCAAAGTGTCTGGGCTCAAATACAGACCACGACCCCGAGGTTTCACGCAGCATACTTCTCCACCCCTCTTGAGATATAATCCAGATCCCACGGCCTTCTGGATGGCAGCACTACCCAAACCGCTCAATGCGCCCACGCCCAAAGCAGGTAGCACGGTTTTGGCTAGCATGGGTAGCGCAGCAGAGGCGAGACCTGCGAGCATGGGGAGGAATCCACCTTCTTTCTGCACGTTATACCTCACCTGCTTCGGACTCATCTCCAAGACCATACCACCCTTACCGCTCTGCAAGAGCTTGGCGATGCGCTGGATCTGGCGGCGAGTGAGGAACATCTTATGATTACCGGATAGGTTGGCATGCGACAATCGGACGCTCACGGGGCAACCGTTCTTTGCCGCACGCTGAATCTTCTCTGCCTGACCTTTCGTCAAGTTGAGACCGTACTCTTGATAATCCATTTATTTATACCTCACGCAGATGGAAGCGGATGGTGAGATTCTCTCCTCGCAGATCGATAGGGCGACCGTCTTGATCGGTCAGATACGTCTGCATGCGATCGATGGTCCTCAGGGTCACGGGTAAGTAGACCAGATTCTTGGGAGTCTGGATGATCTTCATGCCTGGATCGACCGCGGGAAAGAAGCTATAGATGGTGGACTGCTGGGTGCCGTTGACGTAGCTTCCGTGGATGATATCGCTATTCACCAGGATGCTATTGATGCTGATGATATTGACGATATTCTCACCTTCCGCGTAGCCATTAGTGCTTCGATCGTAGGCATACGTCCGGCGCTCGAATCCAAGCACCGAACTGATGCTATTGGGCACGTCGAAATCCACTTGATAATTTCTAGCTAAAGTGAGGGTCGCTCTCAGCGTCGCGCGATTGGCATCGAGAAGGATCTTAGCCTTATGCTTATTGAGCCGCAGTTGCCGCTGGATCTCATCATTGATATCGTCGATGCCATAAGAGCCGGTGCTCAGTGCGATGGGAAACCAGTGGGCGCCATCGTCGGGAGAGTAGCGGAAGGAATTATTCCCAGCATGAATATTGGGGATGGAGTAATAAGTCTCCAGATTCACGAGGGCCATCTCGTAAGATTTCTCCTCGCGCAGCTGGAGGGGTGGATTGAAGCGAGTCAAGATCTGACTATCGTTCCCAGAGACGATGAAGGAGAACCCATGCTTGGGCTCGGTATTGGTGGCGATTTTCCGCAAAAGTGAAGCATCCATTTATCTAACCCTCCTCAGAAGACGACGCTCATCTTCTGGCCGTCGGATTCGAATTGGAGGATTCGATCGGAGATGATCAGGGCGAAGGCTTGGGTATTGGCAGGGACGTTGCGCTCGAAGTCGGCTCGGATCTGGATATCCACCGTCGACTCTTTCAGCCGCTCGGACTGATGGCTCACGTCGATGACGAATAGGGGATAGAGATCGATGAAGTCGGAGGGATTGATGCCACCATTGCTGAGCAGACTTTCCATGCTATAGAATTTCTTGCGGAATTCGGCAGCCTCCTTATAGACCCTGGCGACCCTGCATTGGGTGAAGCCGGCATTGAAGTCCACGGCGGGATAGCGCTCCGCATTGAGGGTCACGTGGATATTTCGCAATCGGCAGTGGTCGAAGACGGCAGCATTATGCAGCTGGTCGTTGCCCCTTTCAGTCTGAAAGGCGACGATGATCCATCGTGGCTTCTCACGTCCACTTTTAGCGGCCAGACGCCAGTGGAATTGCGAGGTCTGGGGCACGGCTATGGAGTCGCACTGCCTCATGCGAAATCCGCAATCGATCTTGGTCTTGCTCTGGATGGTCTTATAGAGCCGCAGCTTCTTTTCGTCGGACGGGATGACGTGGGGGACGAACCACGAGACCTTGCTCAAGACTACTTTGGCCACGTCGTTGACGGCGGCGGCTCGGAGGATGGCATTGGCATCCGAATCGCGCACCAAGGAGAGCTCGTGCTTGAATCCGTAGACGATCTTATCATAGTCCTCGGCAAAGCCAAAGACGTGCTTGAGCGGGATGGAGAAGGAAAAGGATCCCTTATTGACTGGCTTGGTGATGATATATCCGTGGCGCGCTGCGAATCCAACGTTATCTGCCTCGGCATCGGTGGTGGAATCTTTGAACCATAGCTGGTTGAGGCCTTGGGATTTGGAAAAATCGTCGGGGTACGTCAACATTCCTAGCATGGTGGTGGCGATGCCGGGGTCGTTGAGGTGCTCGATCTGCTGGCCGGAGAGTCGGTAGCTGATGCTACGAAAGAGATACATGACACCGTTATGGATGAGCGATACCAGATCGCCGTCGGCATATGCAGTGCCATCATTCTTCTGAAGTCGGCCTTCGATCAAGAGATAGCTTTCGGCGGGATGGAGGAAGAGATCCTGAGTCTCGATATTGATGCGTATCTCTGCGCCGGCATTATTCAGCTGCGCCCCGGCTTGAGGTTCGTATTCGTGAACCTGATATTCCTGGAGACTTTCATCGAAAGTTAGTCCTTCGGTGATAGAGAGCATATCGGCCATCATATATTTATCTATAGCGCTGGACGAAGTCGTGGATGGTGGCGATGCCCCCGCCCGAGATGAGATTATTGAGACGGGCCTGCTGCTGCGAGGTCCTCTTGGACTTGATGGGTGGTGCTTGAGGCTTCTTTTTGCGGGTCACTCGATTAACGACGTGGTCCACCGCCTTGCTTGCACCTTTCTCCACGCCTTTCAGGGCTGCATTGGTGGCGGCGCTTACGGCCTTGCTACCCAACGTCTTGGCGGCGGAGGAGGTAAGCACCCGTCCGGCTAGATTGGCGATGGTATCGAAAAGGCCTCGTCCGCCGACGGCATACTTCCGACGATATCCGTGATTCACTAATAAAGGCATCGTAAATTTATTTAGAGGAGCTTTCGATGTAGCTTCTCGTACTCATCCCTGCTGATATGACCGGACTTCCTCATGGCGTCGAGGATGGCCACGATTTCGTTGCACACCCCATTATTCCCAGCCTGGTAGGCGGCAGCGCAAAGATCGAGACGATCCAGCAGCTGGTTGAAGCATTTAGGGAGGAAGACGGTGGGCACCCCGCTGCCATACTTATCTTGCTTATAGATATACGAGACGATCTCCTTCCATTTACGGCTTTTGCTGGCCTTGGGGGTTTGCGAGAGCGCAGAGTTGCCTTGATACATGACATTAGATGCTCGCAGGATATCGCCATAGGTATGCAAGTCCTCCACGTCGAAATCTTTGGGATGCTTCAGGACCATAAGCTCCCATAGGCCGGGAGTACCCTTATAGCGCTCGCCATCGACGAAGATATCGTCTCCATCGAAGGTGACGGGCAGACTCCCGATCATGATGGTATCGTCTTCCACGCGCAATCCAAAGGTATGGTCGGCCTGGGGAGTCATACTGAGCTGGAGATAGTGGGCGGCTCGCGGACCGAGGTTAGTTTTCAATGCTTGCTCGATGGCAAGTTGGTCGTCATCGTCCTCGTCGGCAGGGAGAGGAGGGGGAAGGGCAGGCACCGGGGCGGGCAGAGCGAGTGGGATATCTTCGATCTTTTTGGTGATCTGGGAGGCGGTCTCCTTTTGCGTCTCGACCACGGGCTTGAATATCTTGGAAAGGTCGCGGCTGAGTCCGATCTTATCTAGGCGACGCTGCATATCGCTAGCTTGGATGCTGCGCTTGGTCTCCTGCAAGTCCCTGGCAAGCGCCTCACGCTGCTTGGGATCGGTGATCTTGATAAACGTCATTTATTTATAGCATCGCCAACGCCCCTAAGCGATGGATCGATCGCCCCATAGCGTTGGAATAAACGCCCCTAAGCGATGGATCGATCGCCCCATAGCGTTGGAATGAACGCCCCTAAGCGATGGATCGATCGCCCCATAGCGTTTGATCGATCATTCTCCCATGCTTTTTGCCTCCTGCCTCAGCGGGATGAAAAACCGTGGATTCCCGAAGGGATGGATCGCCCCTTAGCGTTT
The DNA here is from genome assembly GCA_037788925.1 of Mytilus galloprovincialis. Classification (NCBI taxonomy): domain Eukaryota; kingdom Metazoa; phylum Mollusca; class Bivalvia; order Mytilida; family Mytilidae; genus Mytilus; species Mytilus galloprovincialis. Next base: position 54,285,335 of record CM075332.1, read on the forward strand.
GAATATTGCCTGCCAGCGTGGAGGAAGTTCATACGGAGACTTCGCATCCAAGAGACACTCGAAAGAGCAGTAGGGCTCGCGGCTGATTCTCTTCGCGGTTTTAATATCGTACTCCCCCACTATCCTCACTTTTACGCCCGACCAGAGGATGGCAAATTTGGGTATGGCTATAATCTCGTCGTGGATATGACGCAAATCTTTGCCGCGAGCGATCTGAGCACCACACCGATAGCATGCCTCGGGGAAAAGATTCAAATGCTTCTTGCACTTATCACTGCCCGATACGGAGGGATGCGTGCACCGATGGCCGCGGACGGTCTTGATGCTGCACGGTGGTCCGGGCGGCGGCTTAGGTTGGCGGTTGGAGTGGGAATTATAGGTCCTTCCTTCGAAATCCTGATCATCGATGCGGCGAGCATATCTTTCAGCACCACATTGACTGCAGCTATATCCCGGGATCTCACCATTAATAAGCATACGCTCCCACTGGTGCTCGCATTCAGGGGGTGGTCGTGGTGGGGACTCCGGAGCATTCTTCAGATCCAAGTCCCGTTGATTCTCAAGGAAAAATTCCTGAAAGTGATCCATTCTTTATCTTAGACTCGATAGAAATCGTCTAGATTGCATCGATATTTCCCAGCCGTCTTGGGGCTCGTGAGATCTATGGTCATGAATCCGTGAGGCTTGGCCCAGCAGTGATCGCATAGGGCATCGAATTGAGCCGGGGTGAGATCGCCGCAATGGTCCCGGCGGATATGATCGCGATTTTTGGCATCCTGCTCAAAGAGGCAGATGAAGTTGGCATTCTCCCGGATCGATTGCCGCGGGAGCTTGAAGTAATTTTGGCAGAGGTAGAAGCAGTCCACGTTATTATGACGACCGCGCACGTAGTAGTCTTCGCACTTGCTCTGCTTGCTCAGCATCAAGTCGTCGAAGACCATGAGGTTTTTGCGGGTGGGATCGAGCTCTCGGGGATCGGGCACGTCGCTCGCCTCCTCGAAGAAGAAGGGTTCGATACCGCCAGGCTTGGGTGGTGGCTTCATCGCCTGCACCACGTCGACCAAAGAGTGGGGATAGCGATCCTTGATGGAGAGAAGGTCGCGGATATCGTCTTTCGAAAATCCTTTCCCAAGAGCCCGATGCAGTAGCTGATAGATGGGCTGGTGGAGCGATTTTCCGAAGACGTAGAGGCGATCGTAATCGAGCCACCCATCGCGCAAGAGGAGGTTATTCAGCAGCGTCGTCTTGCCGCAGTCTGACTTCCCGATGATCAGACCTCGGATGGATCGCTGCGGGAGGAGATAGTGATTATGCCGACGACTTACGGCGGGCTCATCGTAGGTAATGTCTTCAACGTCCATTTATCTATATAAAATGGGAATGTATTGCTTGAAGTGCAAGAAGAAGACGGAGACGAATAATCGTGCCGTGATCACGAGCGATGACGGACGGCGGCGGCGGAAGGTAGGGACCTGCGCCGAGTGCGGCACGCGAAAGTCGCAATTCATCAAGACGGAGAGGGGCGCCGGACTCATGAATAAGATGATCAATCGTCTGCCCGTCGAGATGCATCTGCCGGGGCATAATTTTACCGGTCCAGGGACCAGACTCAGCCAGCGACTCAATGCCGACGGCACCCCCAAACCTTGGTCGAGGCCCATCAATCGAGTCGATGAGGCCGCCTATCGCCACGATCTTTGCTATGCCAAGCATAAGGATACGGCCGCACGCAATTCGATCTGCGATAAGACGATGCTAGCCTCCCTCGATGCCATCCCCAATCCCACTGCACGCGAGCGCTTCGAGCGTGGTATCGTCAGACCCATCATCGGTACCAAAGCACGATTTGGACTAGGCGTGGGGGAAAAAAAAAAAAAGTCCGGTGGTCGGATGAGCTAGCCGAAGAGCTGCATAAGCCAGTCCGACGTAAATTTCAGAAGCGTCGCGTGGTGGTAGGTGGGGTGGATGATACCTGGGCTGCCGATCTCGTAGATATGAGCGCCTTTTCCCGCGATAACCGAGGCTTCAAATACCTCTTGAGCATCATCGACGTCTTCTCCAAGTATGGCTGGTTGGTGCCGCTCAAGGATAAGAAAGGCGCCACGGTGAGAGATGCCTTCCGGACCGTCTTCAAGGATCGCACGCCCGAGAAGCTATGGACCGATAAGGGCACGGAATTTTATAATCGCGAGATGAAGGATCTTCTCCGGAAGCACGGCGTCGAGCTCTACTCCACGGAGAATGAAGAGAAATCGAGCGTGGTGGAGCGCTGGAATCGTACCATGAAGGAGAAGATGTTCAAATACTTCTCGGCCAATTCCACGCGAGCCTACCTTCCCGTCTTGGAGGATCTCGTCCGCCAGTATAATACCACCAAGCATCGATCCATCAAGATGACCCCCACCGCCGCCAGCCAGAAAGAGCACGAGGCTAAGGTCTTCTGGAATCTCTACGGAGATCTCCCACCCATGCAGCCACGGCGATTCGACGTCGGCGATAAGGTCCGAATCACCAAGAAGAAGGGCACCTTCGAGAAAGGATATACTCCACGCTGGACGGAGGAGGTCTTTACCATCTCCCAGACCCTAGCGACGCAGCCGCCCACCTATCGTCTCAAAGACTACGAGGGTGAGGAAATCAAGGGATCCTTCTACGAGCCCGAGCTTCAGCGCACCGACCAGGATATCTATCGCATCGAGAAAGTCTTACGCCGGCGGACCCGGGGAGGGACGAAGGAAATCTACGTCAAGTGGAGAGGGTATCCCAAAGAATTCAACTCCTGGATCAAGGAGTCCGACTTGCAATGATCCAAGCAGGCTTTCCGGTCTCAATCAAGGGAGACCAGAAAGTCTTGAAAGAGGATTAGCCCCGTCGTGAAAGCACTTTCTTGATTGCATCAATCGTTCTTTCATAATCGGTCAAATCACTCACCGACCCTATCAGTTGTGTGATGCTTCAGCTTGATAAAAGTCTCAAGGGCATCAATCTTTTCCTGGTTGACGAACATCTGATTTTCAAGGGTTTTATATTTAGATTCCGCGGCGTTTATCTTTACCTGCATATTTGCAACCAGCTTCTGCCAGTTCTTTGCATACCATCCTTTCGTGACTGGCTCGCCTGCTTCCGTCCCTTTTGATAGATTTCGAATGGCATGCCCCCTCATATCTATATCACCATTCATCTCACCGCCAGCCGTGGGTAAGCACTTTACCATCTCTTTCTCGATGCGATCCAGACGCTTCTTCTCTGCCTCGATGGATTTCTGAGTCGCACCAAGCTCCACCTCTAGCTCATCTATGGCTTTCACGCCATCCTTTAGCTGGAGATTAACCCATCGCTTCGTGACCGCGTCTGAGCTATCCCTCGGCAATCCCAGACTGGTGATCCGATTATCGTTCATATCGAGATCCTGGAGCATCCGCCAGATGGGCATGCGCTTTCTCGAGTGAGATCCAAACTTATCCATTTATCTATAGTCCGAAGATCACATCCTCGAGCGTCCGACCTTCCGAAAGGAGCTTCAATACGTGCAAGCAAAAGTGTCCGCAGACCACGTCGCCGCGCCGCTGGAGCTCATCGGTATTATATCGAATCTCCGGCCGCAGATAGCCTACCATCTCGTCAGGCGGAGGCAGGCCGTAAGGATCGAAGTAGACTTTGAGTCCTTCGCGCTTATGCCAGCATGTCCAGTGCGTGCCGGGGCCATAAAAGTCGTCGTGATTCAGGATGCCACATTCGATGGGTCGTGGGGCGGGTGGTAGGCCATCGCGCATGAATATTCCTCTGAATCGAGATATTCCCAGGGCAGAGGCAGCATCCTCGAGCTCTGCATCCGAGAGGGGCTTGTGGGGGAGGAGGATGTCATGCACTCGTATGCTGCTCATTTATTTAAGTGCGGGGCGCCGTGAGTGATTCGATAATGTCCGTGGGCAAGGGTGCTGATGCCGTCCGGGAGGATATGGCGCTTATCGTCCTTGGCGGAGAGAGCGATCTTGTTGATCTCCTCGGCGTAGATCTGATGGAGATGGCTGCGGAGGATGCTCATCGGTCGGCGGATCTCCTGCTGAGTCTCGAGGCATCGCTTGTAGTCGTCGAAGGCGATGCTGCGCTTGATGACGCTCTTGGTGACTCCCTTCGCCTTCTTGGTGGCCTGACCGTCGTCCATCTTGAAGGCGTATAGCTTCGCCCGGAGCCCCACGAAATCGGTCATGATCTTCCCGCCGCATTCGTCCTTGAACATCCCGAGGACTTTCTTATTTTTGCCGGTGGGGATGGTGGAAGGATGCTCGATGGGATAATTTGACGTATCAAATTTTGCCTCGACGTGTGGAGAAATATCCTTGTAGAAATCGTCGGTCTGGATCTCATAGGCCAAGCTGTCCGTGTCGGTGAAAAGCAGCCGAGCCTTATCGCCGTACATCTTCCTCACGAATCCATAGTGGAAATCGTACATGAGGAGCTTCGAAATATCCAAGATGCAGGCTCCTAGATAGATCGGCTTATTAAACTTCAGCTTCGTCTTCTTCATGTGGACGGCTGCCAGATTCTCAGTGAAGACGACGCGACGATCGAAATTGGGCTTGGCCACGAGCTTCAGGGCCTGCTTCTCGGTGGTGACGAGCCTGACGTCGACGTGCTTCCGAATATTTTCCATTGTTTTGCCGAAGACCGAATTATTCATGAGCTTGAAGAAGTCCTTCTCGGAGTCGGTCTTGGCTTTGGTGCGGAGAGCAGTATTCAGATCTACGTAGTGCTTGAGCCATGGGGATTGCTTGAACCTGATGATCCGACGGCATTTCGTAAGCTTCATGCCCATCTCCAAATACATCTTTAGATTTCGATAGTGGAGCGTATATTTTTCACGCTTGCCTAGATGAGGCACTAGCTTCCGGACTTTGTCGATCTCCACATTCTGGGGGGCGAGAGGATAGTCGTTGTGGGCGTCGTGAAGATCCTGTGGATATTCGAGATCACATTCTATCATGGCACCATATTCGTGATCGTCGGGATATTCCAGGATCTCCCCAATCTCCTCTGGCTCCACCCACTCAAAGTCTCCCGTGGGAAGAGGCTGCGACATCGCCCACCCGTAAAGATTATTGGCATCGAGGTAGGTGAGATACTTGGTGGGCTGGGAAGCGTCGTACGTGCTCATATAGGGGTTGTTGGCCTTGCCGTAGCGGTGAGAGATCATGGCCACCCCTCCTCTGGTCGCCTGCTCAAACATCATCAGCATATCTGGATCGGAAAGAAGCTCCAATCTTTGCCCAGTGGTTTTGAGGGCGGCGTCGTAGGAAAGGCCGGGGGATGTGTAGTAGTTGGCAGGATCAAGCCCATAGTGAGTCTGGCAGATATCCCTGAAATTCTCGAAGATATCACTCAGCAGAAGCACGTCGGTCTCGAGATAAAGATCGTGATAATCGCGCAGAGTCTTGCACTCGAAGGCCTCCCAGACCTTCTGAGCGTGCGTGTAGTCCTCGTCACTAATATCCTCTCCAGAGAGCGTGCTGTAGAAGGCTTCTTTGGGCGGGAGATAAGTCTCTTCCAGCTTGGCCGGTCCATCCATATATTCGTAGGGAAAAACTCCCTTCCGAATCATCAGCTCGTGACGATCACCAAACCTTGCTTTCACGGTCTTGAATTGGTCAGGTGTGAGATTCTTGGCTAGATTATCCAACGAGCTGAGCAAAAATCTGCACGAATCGACGAATCTCATCTCCAAATTATCCACCTGTTTGGAGAAGCTGATATATTTCTCGTCGGTATTGGGGATGACGTTGATCTTACCCTCAGAGAATCCAAGCTCCTTGACGAAGATGTGAGCATCATATCCGCTCAAATTGTGGAAAAAGATGGGGACGTGCTTCGGGAGCTGGAAATCCAGATTGCACTGGTTGTGTGCTGCGCCGCGATATTTCCCGGTGAGATGGTCATGGTCCCGAACCTTATCCCCTCCCAATGCATCCCCACAGATGTGGCAGTGCGTGCTTGCTTCGAAGTTCGCCTTATCGTCGTCGGTCATCTCCATAGGCTTTTTCTCCTTGTATAGTTTGGCGATGGCCCGCACTTCCTCCTCGATGCACTGCACGAATTTCTTGGCTGCATCCTCTCCGCAGTAGACGACCGGATCTTTGTAGTCGCCGTGGGCGTACTTTATGTGATAGCAAAAGCCCGAGGGTCGCTGAAGTTGGTAGGCCTTCGTGTAGGAGTGTGATGAATCCGGCTGGCAGGTGTCGAGCTTCTCTGTGAAGCACTCAAAATCCGCGTAGATCGCGAAGGGGACTCTCATCATCTTTTTGTGATTATGGAAGCTGACGAAGGATTCTTCTTCCGGCATCACGATTCTGACGGCATCCTCCCGACTGCAATATTCCATGTGCTCGTCCAAGATATCCTGCCTGGAAAAATGGTTGAGGCATCTTCGGCAGAAGAAGAGTTCGTGACCATGCTCTGAGATTTGAGAGCCTAGGAGTCGTGAAAGGCTCTTGATCCAGCAGTAGTGCTGCTTGCTATCGCTGGTTTGGAAGAGAAGATCTACGTGCCGCATGCCCGTATTTTTGGATATTCTGAGGGGATATACCTGAAGATCTTCTTCCCCATCCTCGCCTTTCTTCAGCCCGTCGTAGCCGTAAACGTTGATGTTGAGATCTACGTTACACCTTTCAAATTTATCGATCGCCCTGAGTGAGACTGGGAAATCGATGCCTTCAAATTTTAGATCATCCTCCCACTTCACGTACTGACTGGGGCGATTAGTATTTTTCTGATCCACCTCCTCATGATGAAGCGCGGAGAGGATAGCCCACTTGAAGCACTCCTGATCCTTGTTCTGCACGTTGATGATGGCCTTCTTTTTCGCGAGTGCTGATGGAGTCGGTATGAAGGAAGCCCCTTTGAGCGGGTTGAATTGGTTGAGGTGAATTTCTAGGTTCTCGACGTGTCCCAATGTCCACCCACTCCCTTCCCGCATGTACTTTGCCATATTTTCCTTGACCTTCCCCATCATGAAGTCGATTTCTAATTCGAGGTCAGATGACTGGGTGAGGATAGCTTGGGCTGATCGAAAGTAGGGAGTGACGTATTTATTTTCCCCAGTCGCTGGGTCGGTCTTCACCAGCTCTGCTAGAAGCACTAAGTTCACCTTCAATCCCTTCTTTTGGGCGAGCGCATCGGAGATGGTTGTGGTGACGGTGCTTCGACTTACCTTTAGAAAAGTGGCCACGTCGTGCTGCTTCGCGGGTTCGATAACGACCGTGCCAAATACACCATTCAGTGCTTGACGTCTATCGGTGACATTGATCTCATCCTCGACTGGGGCGTTTTTAATATCTTCTTCGACCAAATGGTTCAAATCGTCTCTCTTGAGCTGAGAGTACTTGGTGAGACCACGATTCTTTGCCAGTGCTTTGAGCTGCTTCTTGCTGAGGACTTCCTGGCGGGGAAATTTACGGGCGGTTTTCTCCTCGATGAACTTCACCAAGGCCTCCTTGTTCTTCCTGCTGATCCCCCTCAGACCCTCGTCCTTAGCTATTTGACGTAGGGTCTTCATGGTCTCTTTGACCACCATCTTACCCTCGACTGGGATGATCTCCTCCTCCTGCTGGCGTGGTTGCTTGCTATGCCTCCAGCAGAGGCCATCCTTCCCGGGCTTGCTCTTGCAGAGCTGCCCCTTCTTCCTTTTCAGTGGATAACCGCAGGTGGTCTTCTGCTCCCCATCTGGTTGATGCTCAAATCGCGGCTTGGTGAACTGCGCACCGCAATTTTGACACATCTGGGTATGCTCATCCATCTGCGTCAGGTTGGGGGCATCACAGCACTGCTGCTGCCTTTGAGGGGTTGGGGCTGGGGTGCTTTCTTCCAAATCTTCTTCATTCTCCAGAAAGAAATCCTGATAGCGATCCATGTTATCACTATTGGATTCCATCCTTTTATTTATTTCAACCTGTGACATCCTTCCCTTTAAGGTGTCCTTATCCCCACTTTCCTGTGGAGACTGACTTATGCTCTGTACGAAAGACATAATTCTTGTATTTACCCTATACTCAATAGGAATGCCGTCTGTTTGCATTTTGTCCTCGAGGTGGGGATTTCTATGCAGGATTCTGCATGTGTGAGGCAGAATCGGCTTTACCCTACTACTATTGACAAACAAAATAATATAAGGAATTTAGTTGTCTTTTACTTGGTGGCGAATTTTGTGGAATAGTTTATTCCATCCCGAACATATCATTTGGCCTCGTGTATTTCAAATGAGATGATAAAAAACAGGTGTTTTCAAATTAAAAGTTTAAATCATGTGTTTAATGAAACACTTTCAACAGGAAATTATCCTCAGATATGGGCCAATGGTTTTATAACTGCCCTATTTAAAAATGGTTTAAAGGATGATCCATCAAATTATCGTGGACTAACTGACTAGTAGTCTCAATAAAGTATTAACAAAAATTCTTACTAAAAGATTGGAAAAAAAATGTGTTTTTAGAAATATCATATGTCCTGAGCAAATTGGTTTCTGCAAAGGCAAGCGTACTTCAGTGCATGTTTTTATCATCAAATGTCTTATTGACAAATATACCGGTTCTCAGGTTTAAAACATTTGTATGTCTGCTTTAATAATTTCAAAAAGCCTTTGATAAAAGGAGTAGGTCCTGTAAGGGCCGATTTCGGCCTCAATTTTCAAGTTCATCTAACGAAAGATTTTAAACACTTTCTAAACACTTAAGTGTCTATTTCAACTGATTCAATTAGTTAATGGGGAAGATTTTAACTTAATAAGTCATTTAAAACGCCCCGATTCAAGCTTAAATATGAAAAATCTATCAAATATGTCAAAAATCGTCACTTTTCAGATGGTTTTTGTCAAAAATGAAAGTGGCCGCATCCGTGTTCATCCTCAACCTTTATATATGTTATGTATTATCATCAAATACAACTTACATTTCAATATTATGAATGAACACGAATGCGGCCACTTTCATTTCAGACGGAAACCGTCTAAAATTTAACTAAAATGCTACAATTGTGAAGATTTCAGTAATTTAGCATGACTTAATGATGCTAGTACCCGATATATGTGCATTGTTTTGTCAAAAACAGCCCATATTTATGTAGCAGAAGCATTCTACTTTGCAATAAATATCTAAACGATTACATTTTCACAATTTTCTAAAACTGCTATATTTTGAGGCCAAAAAGGGGTCTTACTGAACCTACTCCTTTGGCATGAAGGCTTGTTTTATAAATACATTTGGTGTACGTGAAAATTGACCCCAATCATGTAACTGACATTTTTTCATCTTTTACAGAGGGTGAAACAGGGAGATCATTTAAGTCCTATCTTATGCAATATTTTTGTTAATGATATTCATGATATATTTGATGAGAATTGCTTTCGAGTTGAACTAAATAATACAAAACTTAAGTGTCTGATGTATGCAGATGATCTAATTCTGCTTACTGAAACTCCTAGGGGTCTTCAAGAATGTCTCGATAAACTACAAATCTATTGTAATAACTGGGGACTGGAGGTTAATATTTATAAACCCAAAGACATGATTTTAAGCAATTCTGGTAGACTTCTTTCTACTCCGTTTCATATAAATAGTACCACCCTAATGAACACAAAAAAAATTAAACCTACTTGGGTGTCAAATTTAGTAGTACTGGCAAATTTACAGATGCCTAACATGATACAATAATATAGGGCAAAAGGCCTTATTTAAAGTTTAAAAAAAATGTTTCTCAGGTCATAAACCAAATATAAAACCTCTACTTTATGTTTTTGACCATCAGTTTAATCAGTCTTAATGTATGCCAGTGAAATATGGGGCGACATTAATTTTAACAAACTGAATACTCATGGAATAAATATTTAAAAAAAACTATGTGGAGACCTGGCAGTAGAGAAGGCTTATTTAACCTTTTGTATTTTTTTTTATTAAAATGTTTAAATACTACATACGTTTAGAAAATTCTGATGATAAATTATTAAAAGAGGCTTTCAACCTCTCAGTCTCTACATGATGAGCAGAAAAAGAGCTGGTAAATAAGTATTCAAACTTTATTTAAGGGGACGACCATTTGATCTTCCGGGGGAGGGGGGATGATTTTGAAAATAAATAACTCGGCCTTGATAATAAAAAATAAATGGTTTGTTCTATGGTAGTTTGAAAATAAATTACCTGACTTGCAATGTATTGAACATACATAACTCAGAAGGTCTTATCGAAAGTATGAGATGGCACAAGATTCTGCATAAATTCATCTTTTTTGCAAAAATAAAATCGGGCAACACTTCCCAAATCTATTAATAATAAAGGTATAAATATTATTAAATTTACTTGAAATTTCTGCAAATTGGTTTCATTTAACTTGATGTATTTACTTTCTCAGGAACACTTACCTAACTATTATTACAGGGCAGTAACTATTTTGAGGCAAATGCCTAACGTAAGAAATTTGAAAACCAAACGCTCGTCTCCATATCAAATTGTTGTTCACGGCGAGTGCCTTGCAAGAAGCAAGTTCTGTTCTCCCTCAGACGTAGCCCCTGATTTTTTGGGATCAATGTTTCTTATTTATTTGTCTTTTGTTCATTGATTGCCCTTCTGTATTCTGTTAGTGTTGCATTTCTGTTGTAATTTAGTTATTCTGTTATTAACTTGATCAGGAATTTAAAAAAAAACAGAAGCCACAGACTTAACTATGTGAATTACATTATTGCTTAATCATGCATATTGGTCTTTTGATGTTGTCCCTAGAAACTTAAGTCTTGCACTGAATCTTTAAATTTTGCGTTGAGATCAAAATATTGTCAAAAATTGCATTTTCAGATTAAGAAAGGGTCTGGGGAACACCCAGAAAGCATGGTTTTTCATCATTTGTTCTATAGCTTTTTGGGCCTTCAGTGGCTCCAAAACCCTTCAAAAAACAAATTCCCTCGCTCCGCTCGGCGAAACATGTTTCCCAATACTAAAAAAAAGGCTACATACAACCAAACTTCATACTTTGTAGGTATGCAATACATGGTTATATATGTGGTTGGGAATATAGAAGATTAATTTCTGCAGAGGATGATGATTAATTCTGATTAAATGGTACATAATGACTTGACTATACATGTATTATTTATAATGAACAAATGTTTTCTAATATTATAAATTTAGTTGTGAAAATAAATAATCAATAGTGCAGAAAATAGATAACCTGTCCTCCTAGTTTACAAAATTAAATAACCGATCCAAAACTTATCCTCTTGAAAATGGTAAAGTTTATGTCCAAGAATAAGGTAAAAAGTAATGACAGGGACAATGTAAAAATACATTATGAAGTAATAGTTCTAAAATAAGCTAAGTAAAACATAGGATTGAGGATTGTTGAAAAGAATAGTTTTAATTTTATGATATGACAGTTATATGGTAGAAAACAACATTATTAATTATAACATTATAATACCAATGATGATGATGTGTATACAGGAGTTATTTAAGTGTCAGCATTGAATTATTACATAAATCAATAAAAACAAAAGTGCATGACTGAAGGAATATTTTGCAAGTTAAATGGATAGGATTGTTATTAATTTTTGAAGATGTACTTGTATGTTCACATATTAATGATGACTTAATGTTGATCAATTGAACATCATTGACTGTTACATGCGATGATGAATTGTGAATTTGCCTCCGATTTCTGTTGCTGAAGACATTTGAATTTGTCAACAACATGTTGTTTTATTGCATGCATTTTCCAAATGCAAGACTTTTTTGTCATAAATATCCATGCTGGAATATTTAAGACATACGATTTTATTTTTTCAATAGATGGTATGGATTGATCCTTGGATGTATTTGACGTAAACATTGTGGTTAGAAAGTTTACAATCTATTATGTTGTTTCTTTCTTGTAAATAATATGGAAATAGTTTAATATTTGAAAAAGAATTACATGTTTATTGACAAGAAGCAAGATATGAATAATAACCATATTTTGATAGTTAGCCAATGACAAGCATCTCGAAACAAGGATGAGTATACGAATAACAAAGTCAAGGGATGGATCTTAGAATCGAGATTATATATCATATTTGAAGATGAGCTATGTTTGTTGTACAAAAAAGACTCAGATCTGATTTCCCTTTCTGATAAATATATGTTGAGAACTATGGTTAACAACTATATTCATTTGAGAATTCTTGAGAAAACGCATACAATTGTTGGTGTCATTCAACTTGGAAATGGTACCACACATCACATTACTTCTCACTTACTGTGTTATGAATAGATACTTGTATGTTTAAAACACGGTATATTAGTTCAAGACATATCATCGTCCTGGAAGATACGATTTTTGATATTTTATTTTTTAATTGAATGTGTATCATTCTTTTTGCTTTTGTGCTATATTGCATCTACATAATAATACAACTCATTAAATTATTTATGTTTGCTTAAACGTCCAGCGGAAATTTTTCATACATGTAATGAAAAACAACTCATTAACATACATATATAAAAAATAAGTTCTACAAAAATGGGGTTGAACGGAATGAAATGAGGGCGAATTGGTATTGCAAACTAGAAAAGAGGGTATGAGGGATAGTTTAAAATGTAGCTCGCTAAAGGCCACCTGCGTGCCCTCAAGTATTTGCAGAAACTGGGACTCTCTTTCCACACAAGGTAAAAGATTCAAAGACCTGATAATTACCGGTAATGGCAACATATTTTCCTTTCTTTACAGTTTTACTTTACTTCTTTGAGAATTAATTATTTTACTGTTTAGAATTTTTGTTTAATAGTAATTTCGAATTGATGTGGTTCGGTACTTATCCATCCAGTAATTGTGTTATGGCAAGTTTTAGTAATCTTGTCTTCCGTGTTTCTTACACGCTTAGTCTAAATGCACTTTTGTTTGTCAACAATAATCTAGGTTGTAACAAATGTTGGCTGCTGTACACCTATTACAGACTTGTTTAAGTATTTTGTCTTTATATTGATTTGTTCATACAACATTGTCAATACATGTATAATGTAATTTTATACGACTGTCATACAAATTAGAATTTTAGCTAGCTAGCTATTGCATCGGGTTTAATCCACCATGTTCATCATGAATGTGACATGTGTGATGTCATGGTAGACAAATTGCACACATTTAGATTTCTTTCACTTTTTTTTATGGTCAAAACTTTTTATTCTATGAGACACATCATGAAGACAATATAGTTACATCAATCTTATTATGAATTTATATAAAGTCATTGAAAAATGGCGTGTGAAACCGAATTCTAAACGATCAAGGTGCAATTTTGGTAAGTCAGGAATATGACTTGTGATCAATTCTTTTCATTTCAGAATTTGGTATTTTTGTTATTTTACTTTTCATAGTAATGGCTTACTTACAGTGTCATTTTAGTCGTTATATTCAAAAACACACAACAAAACTTGATTTCAAACGTCCAAAAAATACATACAACCCTTAAACACGAATGTAAAATATAAAACCTCGAATGAAACGTGCAGCTTCTAAATTGTATAGGTTTCAAGATTTCCACAAAACTGACGCGTGCCACTCAATTCAAATTCAATATATATTGGAAAGAGCACAATAGATGCGTGATCCAAATACCGACAATACTAATAATATAAGGCAGGCTTAACCTGTAAAAGGGGACGAAGTCTGTATTAATTGTTTTTCTTCAAAATGGTTAAAAAAAGAAACGGAAATACCTAACGTTTCCGATTAAGTTTCTGTTAATCAGGTAATGTTTTTTTCATATCAAAGAATTATTAAAAATGAAATTGTTATTGTGTTCCTTCTTATATTTTACCAGACTGATAAACATATATTTTACTCAATATCTCCTGACAACGAGACCGGAAAAAAGATGCGGGAATTTAAAAAGGTCTGAAAACAAGAGTTAACGATTTTGAGTTCGTTAGTAGAATGAAAATTTTCCTGGTTTTATTTTTTAATTCTATTTATTATTCTACCGTTAAGATTTTCCGATAAAAAAAAAATTAAAGATTTTTCTACCGTAATAGGGGACTTCGAAGCTTGAAGGGCGATTGAACTACAATTTTGGGTAAATACTTCCATTAGCCCTTCTGATACTAAAATAAAAAACTTCTGAGGGTCTTGCAGCAGTAAACAATTAAAATTAATTACATCTTAGTGGTTACACAAATGCCTATTTCAGATCTTAGGGGTGCTTCTGAATGTAAACAGTTTCGTATCATGCATTATCTGGTATTGTATTTAAAGTTCTGATGGGAACAATCATTGCAGTAAAAAATTCTGATAGGTCTTTTTGTCCCATGAAAGCCCATCCACCCAATATGAACAGAAACTCTTCATCTGATAGGTCTTAATTTTTAGATCTGATAGGTAGTTTTTCATGATGTTTTTTTCTGATACGTATAAAAAAAATTCTTCCCATCCATCCCCACCTGTCAGAAATTAACTGGAATGGCCCAATAGTGAGCATCCAACTCTCTATTCAACTTATCTTTTTCCTCATTGTAAAAGTCAACATCAGTTTGCCGGACTTTAAGACGAGGAAAAATCTCGCACAAAACAACTTTTTGTACCTGGTATACGGTCTGGAGCTTTGTGATGAAATGCTTCACAGACTCCATATACACCTGTGGATGATAATGTTTTTCTTGATAAATATCGTTACCACCAATCTGTAGTATCACCATTTCTGGACGAAAACTATGGAGTTTGCAGTGAAGTCTCCCTGGCAGATCTTTTATAAGGTCACTGATAACACCCCCCCAAACACCCCCTGATACCAAGACAGTGAACTACAGCCTGATCAAGGTCAAAATCAGGTCTTATAGAAGGAATCGTAGAAACATTATTTCCCAAGCGAGCAACAAAACTATGTCCAAGCACCAGAACATTATGTTTCTCTGGTACTTGAACAGTAACCTAATCTTAATAACTCATAATTTGTGAAAAAAATATAAAAAATTAACTAATAACTATGCTTACCCTGAATACACCTGAAAAGTGTATACGATAAGAAAGTAAAATAAAGGGCATTGTTTAAGTAGCAATCTTAAATGAACACTAGAAAATGACCTAATACATTTGTACAAGTATGTATGCTATATCAAATATTAGAGTATGTAAAAAACATTTCGTTTTAACTTTATGAACCATGAGTGCAAAGTTTAGAAGAGCAGATAAGAGTTATTTAAAATACTAGTCTTTGTTGCAAAATTTAATTTTAGACTTTAGGAATTCTGACATTATTACTATATAATATAATTTTAAATTTGTAAAAAAAATAAATTATAAAAATTTAACAGCAGTTTTGTTCAAAAAGAAATAAATTTAAAGTAAATTAATGAGAAATTAAGATGATCTGAATTCACAGATACAACAATATAAATGGTCATTTCTGGCCTCCAATTGAAAAATAAAATAACTGAAATTAATATGATAATGTAAAATGTTATTTCCCTTCCCTTTAACCCCTTGTCAATGTGTCCAAAAACTAGTCATGTTCATCATTTACTTTAATCTAAAACCATTACTTATAAGGGGTTTTTGGCCATAATTCAATAAACTCATTTTAAAAGTGGTTGCAAGTACTGGATATACAGTATGCTACAGTACTAATTGAAATTCATTAGGATTTAGAATCCTCTTCGCACAAATTAGTGGACTGCTGTCTCAATGGCAATATATATACCACATAGGGATTTTCTTTGTTGGTGGAATACTGTCTCGATCACTGTCTTACAAAATCATCTTATTTCTATTGATGGAGTTCTGTCTCACTGGCTATCATGGCTTTATACTAAAATTTTTTTGTGGAATACTTTCTGGTTATTATATGAAATCTTCTTTTTATTGCTAGAGTGCTGTCTCACTGGTAATTATACCATAATCTTTCATTCTTGTTCAAATATCAAAGTACCAAGGGCGATTTAACTACCATTTTGGGTGAATACTTCCAATAGCCCTTCTGATACTAAAAGAAAAACGTTTAGTACCTTCATTATAAAGATGAACACCAACCATCACGCTTCCTAAAATAACCCGCTGAACTTGTTATACCACCCCTGTGGAACCAAAAAAACAACACCAGGTGATGCATGCCTAACTGAATAGTGAGCATCCAACTCTCTATTCAACTTATCTTTTTTCCTCATTGTAAAAGTGAACATCAGTTTGCCGGACTTTAAGACGAGGAAAAATCTCGCACTAAACAACTTTTTGTATCTGGTATACGGTCTGGAGCTTTGTGATGAAATGCTTCACAGACTCCATATACACCTGTGGATGATAATTTTTTCTTGATAAATATCGTTACCACCAATCTGTAGTATCACCATTTCTGGACGAAAACTATGGAGTTTGCAGTGAAGTCTCCCTGGCAGATCTTTTATAAGGTCACTGATAACACACCCCCACACCCCCTGATACCAAGACAGTGAACTGCAGCCTGATCAAGGTCAAAATCAGGTCTTATAGAAGGAATCGTAGAAACATCATTTCCCAAACGAGCAACAAAACTATGTCCAAGCACCAGAAAATTATGTTTCTCTGGCACTTAAACAGTAACTAAATCTTAATTACTCATAAGTTGTGAAAAAAATATAAAAAAATAACTAATAACTATGCTTACCCTGAATACACCTGCAAAAAGTATACGATAAGAAAGTAAAATAAAGGGCATTGTTAAGTAGCAATCTTAAGTGAACACCAGAAAATAACCTAATACATTTGTACGATTATGTATGCTATATCAAATATTAGAGTATGTAAAAAACATTTCGTTTTAACTTTATGAACCATGAGTGCATAGTTTAGATGAGCAGATACGAGTTATTTAAAACACTAGTCTTTGTTGCAAAATTTAATTTTAGACTTTAGGAATTCTGACATTATTACTATAAAATACAATTTTAAATTTGTAAAAAAAGATAAATTATAAAAAATTAACAGCAGCTTTTTTCAAAAAGGAATAAATTTAAAGTAAATTAATGAGAAATTAAGATGATCTGAATTCACAGATACAACAGTATAAATGGTCATTTCTGGCCTCCAATTGAAAAAGAATATAACTGAAATTAATATGATAATGTACATTATTATTTCCCTTCCCTTTAACCCCTTGGCAATGTGTCCAAAAACTAGTCATGTTCATCATTTACTTTAATCTAAAACCATTACTTATAAGGGGTTTTTGGCCATAATTCAATAAACTCATCTTAAAAGTGGTTGCAAGTACTGGATATACAGTATGCTACAGTACTAATTGAAATTCATTAGGATTTAGAATCCTCTTCGCACAAATTAGTGGTACGCTGTCTCACTGGCTATATATATACCACATAGGGATTTTTCTTTGTTGGTGGAATACTGTCTCACTGTCTCACAAAATCACCTAATTTCTATTGATGGAGTGCTGTCTCACTGGCTATCGTGGCCATATACCACATAATTGTTTTGGGTGGCATACACTGGTTATTGTACAAAATGTTCATTTTTATTGTTGGAGTTCTGTCTCACTGGCTATCATGGCTTTATACCAATTTTTTTTTAAATATTCTTATTTTTATTGCTGGAGTGCTGTCTCACTGGTAATTATACCATAATCTTTCATTCTTGTTCAAATTTCAAAGTACCAAGGACGATTGAACTACCATTTTGGGTAAATACTTCCAATAGCCCTTCTGATACTAAAATAAAAACGTTAAGTACCTTCATCATGAAGATGAACGCCATCACGCTTCCTAAAAAAAAACCGCTGAACTTGTTATACCATCCCTGTGGAACAAAAAACAACACCAGGTGATGCATGCCTAACTGAATAGTGAGCATCCAACTCTCTATTCAACTTATCTTTTTCCTCATTGTAAAAGTCAACATCAGTTTTCCGGACTTTAAGACGAGGAAAAATCTCTCACAAAACAACTTTTTGTACCTGGTATACGGTCTGGAGCTTTGTGATGAAATGCTTCACAGACTCCATATACACCTGTGGATGATAATGTTTTTCTTGATCAGTATCGTTACCACCAATCTGTAGTATCGCCATTTCTGGACGAAAACTATTGAGTTGGTAGTGAAGTCCCCCTGACAGATCAGTCTTAAAGAAGGAATCGTAGAAACATCATTTCCCAAACGAGCAACAAAACTATGTCCAAGCACCAGAACATTATGTTTCTCTGATACTTGAACAGTAACTAAATCTTAATTACTCATAATTTGTGAAAAAAATATTAAAAAATAACTAATAACTATGCTTACCCTGAATACACCTGAAAAGTGTATACGATAAAAAAGTAAAATAAAGGGCATTGTTTAAGTAGCAATCTTAAATGAACATTAGAAAATGACCTAATACATTTGTACAAGTATGTATGCTATATCAAATATTAGAGTATGTAAAAAACATTTCGTTTTAACTTTATGAACCATGAGTGCATAGTTTAGATGAGCAGATAAGAGTTATTTAAAATACTAGTCTTTATTGCAAAATTTAATTTTAGACTAGGAATTCTGACATTATTACTATAAATATAATTTTAAATTTATAAAAAAAATAAATTATAAAAATTTAACAGCAGTTTTGTTCAAAAAGGAATAAATTTAAAGTAAATTAATGAGAAATTAAGATGATCCGAATTCACAGATACAACAGTATAAATGGTCATTTCTGGCCTTCAATGGAAAAATAAAATAACTGAAATTAATATGATAATGTAAAATGTTATTTCCCTTCCCTTTAACCCCTTGTCAATGTGTCCAAAAACTAGTCATGTTCATCATTTACATTAATCTAAAACTATTACTTATAAGGGGTTTTTGGACATAATTCAATAAACTCATTTTAAAAGTGGTTGCAAATACTGAATATACAGTATGTACTAATTGAAATTCATTAGGATTTAGAATCCTCTTCGCACAAATTAGTGGACTGCTGTCTCACTGGCTATATATACCACATAGGGATTTTTCTTTGTTGGTGGAATACTGTCTCACTGTCTCACAAAATCATCTTATTTTTATTGATGGAGTGCTGTCTCACTGGCTATCATGGCCATATACCACACAATTGTTTTGGGTGGCATACACTGGTTATTGTACAAACTGTTTATTTTTATAGTTGGAGTTCTGTCTCACTGGCTATCATGGCTTTATACCAATTTTTTTTGTGGAATACTGTCTCTGGTTATTATATGAAATCTTCTTATTTTTATTGCTGGAGTGCTGTCTCACTGGTAATTATACCATAATCTTTCATTCTTGTTCAAATTTCAAAGTACCATAAGTTCAGATAATGTACTTTACAGCCAAATTGAAATGTATATATACATGACATGTATTATTAAAAAAAACGGATCAAATTACTATACAAGTATATATTGTCACGGGTTTGGGTAGCGTGTACGTGACACATTTAACTCTACTTATAAAAATGAGGTTTTTGTTCATGGGATGGGGAAAATATACGTTAATCAAATCGAGGAATAATGTAATACATGTTTACTAAAAATGGTTTATTGAACTTCTAATGCTATTTTTTATGACAGGATTTCCAAGAGTTACAATAAAGTTAATTTGTTCTTTAGTTGTCTTTTTCTTTACTTTAACTTCATAAACCAACCTCTTCAAACGGGTTACTCTGCCTTGTACCAAATATCCGAGCCTTGTACCAAATCAATATATCGGGATTAACCCCTTATATGGATATACGCAACTGTTCTCTTTTCGGAATTATGTCCGACTAGAACTCACTTTAATGTTGAAATTATAAATATTTCGTCCTGAATAGCTTGTTTCTCCTTAATATTTGCAACACATTGTAAGAATCGCCTCAGTAAAGTAATTGTAAAGCTTAAATAAGCTATAAAATATATATGTATCTTGCTTTTATATTAAATAAAATAAATTTTCTCTGTACCTTTTCTTTTTGTGAATATCTGTATTTTTTTGTATGTCCTTTCCTCTTTGACTGTCGAATCCCAGAACCCCGAATAAGCCAAACGCTCTTGTTTTTATATGACGATACTATGTAGCTATAGCAATTGCTAAAATTTAGCTATCCTTTTGGTGTCCCCATAGTTACAGCTAAGAGTGGCGCGAAATTCGCCATCTCTTAGGTAACGATTAGAATCTCGTATTTTCATCCCAACAACATGTTACTTCTTTGTACTATCAATATTATTCAGCTTCCGTTAAATAAACCTCAAATAAACTTTATTTCATTGAAAACTATAACCAAATATAAAATCAGGATAAATTTACCCATATTGAGCCTCTGAAAGTCTCCTATTTTCATCCAAGTACGCACATGCGCAAAGTCAACTTTCGAATACACATCCTCTATGAAATTTTGTACATCAGGAGTTTGTAAACATTAACCGATAAGACAACAATTTGAAACAAAATTAAATGTTGGCATGCTAAAAAGGTAAGACCAGAAGAAGTCCGACCGACGTATAACCTGAAACAGCTGTCATGTGCTTAAACGAAAGAAATCCTCTAAAACCAGACGTCCCACTTCGTACACAAAAATTGTATGTTGACTCCTGCACATGTGCTTACATTTACCAATCTCATATACCAAATATTTATATATAAATGAACTATACCATTAACTGTAACATATGATACGTTGGTATAAGTAATGTGCAAATTTGATAACTTGCACAACCTCTTGTAATAAAAAAAAAGGGGGGGGGGTCAGTTTGTAGATCATTACAATATATTAAAGATCATCAATTTTGGCGTTGTCCTTAATCTCTGATTAGTAATTCCAAATATTGTAGTTGTTAAAAATGAATCATTATGATAGATATTTAATTTCAAATTTGTACTTAGGGGATTCTGGATTCTAGTGTATTTCAATTTGTACTGTATTATCTGTTACATATATATTGATACAATGGAATTAACAGGAACACACCATACAGCCGATACATATCATCCATATTAAAAACACAACAGATACAACCAAACCTTGCTGTGTACTTTAATGAGGGTTGGGTGGAGTAGGGAATAGGTAGATGGAGTGGATAAAGGGGATAGGTGGAGTATGGGAGTTATTTGAAAAATGAAGAAGAATGATAGAATAGATGGGGCTTTGCTCATTGTTGAAGGACATTCTTACACTGATAGTTGCTTGAATCCACTGCACAAGGATAGTGGTCTCGTTGGCATTCATACCTTATCTTCTATTTAATATGTATAAATAAAGGCAACAGTAGTATACCGCTGTTCAAAACTCATAAATCCATTGACAAAAAACAAAATCGGGGTAACAAACTAAAACCGAGGGAAACGCATTAAATATAAGAGGAGAACAACGACACAACACTAAAATGTAACACACACAGAAACGGAGAAGAAGAAGAAGAATTGAGAAGGAAATGGGCTCTTCAATACATGCAATAGGTCTGTTCAATAACTTATCATAAATGGATGTTATTATTGGAATAGTAATTAAATAACCTTCAGAGCTCATTTTCCAAACTTCATACATAAGATATAAGACTTTGATATACATTTGACAATAATCTTAACAATTGTGTATCTTTGACAATATTAATGCATTGGCATAAACATACTTTTTCCAAGGAAGTCACTTCATCAGAAATTAATGAATAGGACTAATTTTTTAAACTTGACAGAAACGTTACTGATATTAAACTTTAATGTAACTTGCAAAAACACCTGATAAAAAAAGTATGCTTGATTTGTTTTTCATGGACAACATATATTTACTTAACTGACTCTGAATGTCCGTGGTTCTCTGCAGGTTCCTCTACCAACTAGAAAAGACGGCCATAAAAAGTCCTCGGTCCAAAAGTAATTAAAGTGGTGTTAAACGTCAATCAATACATTCTTTAATGGACTTGAGGGCTTCAATAGACCATATTGTGCTAGGAAAATGGACTAAACTTAAAAATCAAAGTGTTATATAAAAACAGCAGGACATGGTTGTATTGGAAGGGTCTTTAAACAAAATGAATATCAATTGAAAGGTGCGAAGAAATACTCGGCAGATTTTCAGATCTGGTACTAGCTCACCTGTTAAAAATCCAACCGTATCCCAATATTGCTGAAACTCTTCTGATTGGTGAGACGGGGCAATTTGCACTTCATCCTCACATTCATCAGAATCAATATCGCTACAAGCATCTAACTCAGTATCAGAAAAACATTCTAATTCATCAAACAACTCAGAAAGTTCATTTTGACAACTAGCAATGTTCTTACAGTTCTGACACTTACAACCTGGACCACAATAACCACCAACACTAAAACCTGACTTCTTACAACTGCATCTATTAGTGGTACAACCACTTTTACAAGAGCAACCCTTGGTGTACCACTTAATAGTTTTCTCCACTTTATCTATGTTTACATCAGAATCCCAAACTACAGATACAATTGTGTTTTTAATAATCCAACCAGATTTGTCTATGGGTTCTAAATGCATAGAATTATCAAATGCTTGCTTCCAGTACTTGGCAACCCAACAACTTCTATCCCAATGAAGCTGTAAAGCATCTGAATTGGGGAGCCTATTATCCTCAGATTGTATACGCTCCCACATATGCTCACGTATGATCTAAACCAATGCTGTGTGACTTTCTAATCCGTCACCCAGTTCAATAGTGTTATATAATTCACTAATCGAAGCAGATGGCCGAAAAGCAGGTCTTTGGTTAGCGAAGTATACTGATGCTTCCAATTTATAAAATGAACATAGCCCTGTTTCATCGTGAGTGGAAAGGTTCAAATCACCTGCAATAAACTGTGCATTCTGGTAAAAGCCATCTAAAAATGCTTTCTTACTACAACCATGGAAAAATGACACAAAATCACACCCACTGCAAATATACAACATCTGAATGCATGATTCAAGACCATGTATACCTTGCAGAGAGAGGTCATGAGAAAGAAGTGAAAGTAAGCTCACCATATCTATAAATTTCGTCTCATAGGGAGTCTCCTTAGTCTGTACAAAAACAGACTTCCGCAGAGATTTAATAATAGGGAGGTCATTGAAAAAGGTGTCTGTATCAGGACTGGCAGCTGCCTGAGACGCGTGTAACCAAACCCGTGTATCACCTTCTTCGTGATTTGCAGACAGCTGTGCAAACTGAACGTGGAGAGAAGAGATTCCAAGTGCTTTATCACGGCTGTCGTCGTCAAACCACCAGCTGTAATGACAGTACACAAACCATCTATGAACAAGAGGCTGTCACAACGACAGCAAACCGGATTTATTAACATTGATTTGTGTCCTGGCAATATCACAAGAACCATTACTGATGAATGGTGAAAGTGAAAATCGTCAATATCAAATTTGACCTCCATTTTGTCATCCGTATCAACATATTAAAATTTGAAAAGCTTAGATTGAATGGTTCATGAGTAAATGCAACAACGTGAATGGAAACGCTATTTTACGATCTTTCAAGAACCATAACTCCTGAACGGTAAAAGTCAAAATCGTCATTATTGAACTTGACCTCTATTTTGTCATCAGTAACAACATATTAAAATTTCAAAAGCTTTGGTTGAATGGTTCATGAGAAAATGCACGGACACGACGGGAAACACCATTTTTCAATCTTTCAAGAACCATAACTCTTGAACGTTAAAGTCAAAATTGTCATTATTGAACTTGACCTCCATTTTGTCATCAGTAACAGCATATCAAAATTTCGGAAGCTTTGGTAGAACAGTTCATGCGTAAATGCACGGACACGACTGGAAACTCCATTTTTCAATCTTTCAAGAACCATAACTCCTGAACGGTAAAAGTCAAAATCGCCATTATTGAACTTGACCTTCGTATAGTTGTCAGTAATAACATATTTAAATTTTAAAAGCTTTGGTTGAACGGTTCATGAGTTAATGCACGGACAACATTTGATTGCCGCCCGCCCGCCCGCCCGCCGTACATCCCCAAATCAATAACTGACATTTTTGTCACAAAAATCCGGTTAAAAATGACGATGCTAGTCTTAAAAGTTCATAGGACAAAAAATTCACCAAGTTTCTCTTTTTTTTACGGTTGGCTAGAAAAGACCTCCAACTGGAAGGCAGCAAAAGACCTGCATGTACTACTGAACTCAACACAGCAGGATCAGACGCCTGAACACTACTATCTCTTCGTGACCTCTCCACATCTTTCGGAAAACAACCATGCCTGTTTGGGTGATCAAACACAACATGGATTTCTGAAGCAGAAAACTGCTGATATGACCTAACAATCCACCTGTCAAATATAAACTTAGCGTAATCTCCAAAGGTCTTATGCTGAGGGGCTGGGTTGGAGTTAATCATAAACAAGCCTTCCAGTATAACTGAAGTAAGTCCTGTCTCTGTGGGTAAAGCAGAGAGAAAGGCATCAGGATAGCGTGACCTAAAATGATGAAGGGACGATGACTTCTGACTTTTCAGGGGAATGCCTTCCGTATCACAAATAGCTCTAGGCAAAGCCAAAAACTGATCCAGATCAGAAACTGGTTCTGAGGAGAGTTTTGAAAAGGCTATTTGCTTGCGTAAACAAGAGATCACAGTCTTGTTATCCTTGATCTCTTTCTTCTGCTTATAAACAGTCACCTTAGAAGAAAAGGTTTTCAGGTTTCGCCTTATCCTGTTGGCTGTTTAACTGAAATATCGGAGACCCTGATCAAGAAACACTGAATATAAGTATTCATGTCCTCACTACATAGTACCTGTACCTCAAAAGGGAATATGCCTGGTCACTAGTAGCGGTGGTGTGTGTAAATTTGTGATGAAGATTACCTACCAAATCGTCAACAAATAGTGAGAAAACCTTCAAATTTTCCACATATTGGAAAATGGTCTGCTCTTCACTATGAATGTAAGACTTTGACAATTCCTTGCGTTTAACTGACTGACCACTTTCAATATCTAACTTCACCTTCAGATTATGCAATGTTTCAGCTCTGTAAGGCAGATAATATGACATGACAGTCAATGAAGGTAAACTAAAGGTGTTTATTTTAGGTTGATCTCCATCTTATGAGCTTCATCAAGAGCCACTGAAAAAAATAATCCCCAGACAAAGACACTGCAAAGCAACCAGCCTTAAAATGGTGTATGACATCAACAAGAAATGTAAGTAGGTCAGAAAAGTAATAAGGAATCATACGCGTGTAATTATGTCTGTCAAAAGCGGTGAAAAGGCAAGCCAAGTTCTTCAGCGAGGCATTTCGTAAATCCCAATTCTGTTCCGTAATGGCAACGTATAGACCAAGGTATGCCATAGAGTCTACATGAATGAAATTATCCCAAAAACAAAATGTCTCGCTTTTTTCACTTGATTGCTTACGCCATTCATCGAATTCGACTTGTACACCTTGCAGCATCATAGACAACCTATCCTTCTGTTCCAAAACAGAAGACCATACCTTGAAATCTTGAATATCACCTTCAAGATTCCCATTACAGTCTCTACTGACTGTAATGTTAGCACTTTCCAAAATTACAGAAATGATTTTCTGAAAATCATTATCAAAACAAGCAACACCTGGTAACCTGTGTGACCTCATGAAAGACTTTACCTGATATCTGAACATGGCTTCCCAAACATGTGAAAAAAAACGGTGGTCATGGGAAATCTAGTGCACTCTATTAACACCTTCAGAGTGGCCCCATGATGAACCTTCACAGCTAGTTCTTTCAGACCTGCATCATAGTATATTTTCATAAACACTGGCAGCAGGTTTTTCAGAATATGCCAATCTCCAGGGTATGGCAAAACCCAATCTAGTGCATTACCATATTCTGATTTCAGCTTAATGAGGATATCGTAAGACTTACCATCACCAACTACAACTAGATAGTTGATCTTAGTTCCACGAGTTCCAACCTGGAACTCACCATACAAAATATTGAGTGTCAACTCAACTGCAGCTTTGGAGTCAGCGGTTTCATCCAAAACTGCAATTGAGTGAGACTTAGAAACCTCTGTTTGGCTACAGTCATCTGCTAAATAACCCTTAAGACCGGAAACTACAATGATTTGTTTTCAACACTGATTTAGAGAAACGGTACGCAGACAAATCTGACACATGTTTATCTCACGCAACTTTCTCCACCTCAGATATGGAAAAATCATCTAAAGATAACCGAGTAAACCTATTTACTTTAATGTTTGAAGGTTCACCAATGTTGTCTCCAGGTTCCCTTAAGGCAATAATCAAATCAGATGGAATACTAGATACTGATTGTACACAGGTTTCCGAAGCACTCTGATCTGGATCACCAGACTCAGATGGCTTTGGAACATACGTAAAATCATGCTTAACACTATTCTTAGGTATAACTGCTTGAATAGTCGTGCCATGAAAACCTGATTTGTTTGCTCCTGTCCCAACTACAGCATACTTTTGGTTTTTATCCAAATTGTCAAAAGATGCAACAGTGAAACTGTCCGAGACTTAACACTTTAGGTTCTTTATCAAGCTGAATACTACTAATAAAACGCCTCAATGACTCTTTCGAAACAGTTGCACCTAGTCGATTGCTAATTGCTAAAAAAAACAAACTTTGAGCATTAAAAATGCAGCTAGCAATAAAAAGTCTAGGAAATAATCTCAAACATGAATCATCTATACCTAAATAGCTGTTTTCCCATGAATTAAACACATCTCTGCGCAATTCTTTCTCCTCAATTTCATTTGCAGTAAGTCTATAAATGAAATTCCAAAGAACAGCGTCAAGCTTCCGTATCTCATCATGCACATCAAAACATCTAATAGCAGGTAGTTCAGAAGAATTAACACTTGAAGAAACATATGGTTTAATACACTGTCTGGTGATTTTTAATGTTTCATCAAGACATTCAATCTTCTTCATTGCCTGTAAACTTTCTGACAAGTCATCAAGTGTAATCTGCAAGGCCTTATTCACAGCTTGAAGTTCATCAGTACTCTTTTTATGACCATGAAGCTGTGAATGTGCACAGCGCATGAAGTCTGTACCTTCTCTATATACCATCCTACCCGTCTTCAAACCCTCTGGCACCCAATAGTGAAGTGCAGAGCCTAAGCATGACTTAAGCATTTAAAAAATCCACCTAATATCATGCTTAGTTCTATTTTCACTGTCAACATTTAATGAAATGTTTAAAGTTTTGCACAATTTGAGACTTGTCCACAATAATCTGAGTATAAAGACTGCAGTAAAAGTGGTTTATATGTCAAAAATTTGTTTACAACTTCTGCCAGAATCATCCTGAAACAAAGTAAATCAATGTTGTTGACGTCAACTGATTTAATATCAATCAAACTCCTGTAAACAATCAACTAAAAATCCATCAGACTGTGCATGAATTAATGTGAAATTAGTAGATTTTGAAAACACGTTGTATGATCTATAGCAACTAAAACATACTATCATGCTTTCAGATTCTATTTCTTTTTCAAAATTTAATTCTTCTGTAATGTACAGGTTGAAATGGTCATGTTTATCTGGAGATATATTAACAAACTTTTTAGAATATTTCAAAGATTTGTCACATATACAACAGTTTATATCATAAACACATTTCTGATACTCTCTATAATGATGCTCACATAATGTAACCTTAACATCACTGGAATCAGGAAGGGGTTGCTGAGATGAGTCCCAAGTTTTAAGGCAAATCTTAAACTTGTGGGGCTCAACTGGAGTACCCTACATGATATATCACAATACTTTTTAGAATATTTCAAAGATTTGTCACATATACAACAGTTTATATCATAAACACATTTCTGATACTCTCTATAATGATGCTCACATAATGTAACCTTAACATCACTGGAATCAGGAAGGGGTTGCTGAGATGAGTCCCAAGTTTTAAGGCAAATCTTAAACTTGTGGGGCTCAACTGGAGTACCCTACATGGTATATCACAATGTAAAGCTGAAAGGAAACATGAACCTGAAATAGAGACACATGGATCTGGTGCAACACTTGCACAATCACTGAAAGTGGAACATGAACCTGAAATAGATCAAGAAAAATCTGGTGCATTACTTGCACTATCACAGAGTTCTAGACTTCTGCGTTTAGTAGGGGGTGTAAAATCATCGCTCAATAGACGACTGTTCCTTGTTAACTTTGCATCACATTTCCTGCAAATGCAATCTTCATCTTCTATAGAATGATGTTCCTTTACATATTTATAATATGCAGGTAATCTATCCTTTTTCTGACACATATGAACATAACGCTTCGTGTGATCATGTGTGCCACAAAGTTTACAGGGACCTGGCTCCCTTCCACTATGTACCAAGCTACAATTAGTGATATGTGGTATTGTCCAACTGTTATCAATCAATCAATCAATCTAATACCCGTTACAATTAAAAAATAAGGTAAGTGTACAGGGACAATAACGTACGAAAATACATGTACATGTTGACTTAAAAAGGATGGCCGCGTGTATTGGAAACTGATAAACAAGGACCTAAATCGGTTGAATTTACACAGATCTGTGTTTAAATTGATTACAAAACACGTCTGGATACTTCGTAGATGTTATAAGTATGTGTGTGATGTTACAAGAGCTTAATATATGGCGATATTACAAAAAAAAAATGTGTTTTTTTCTGGAGAAAATTGCTAATACAAGCTTCCGTGAGGAGTCCTCTTCAAAAACAACGTGGTTATGTAACGATGGCTGGTAACGTGTAGCCACTTTATAGCGGTAAATTTAATTGGATGATCTTCAAAAAACAATAATAAAATTGCTAATAAATGATTGGATATCAAATTGTGTCAGATTATTATTTCATGAAAAAATGTAAACATTGAAATCCGCCATTTTAACATACGGAACAAACTCCTTTTCAATGTGGAATTAAAAATCATTGCGCATATTGCCAGCATATCATACATAATTAATCATGTAAATATATATAGTCAAATATGTTTTCTATACTTACTATTGTATGTTTCAGTTAATTTAAAGTGTTAATTCCCTAAAGAACGGAGCATCGTGCTCAAAGACGACGAAGAAAAAAAAAATATGTGTGGCGCTGTTTGTGGGCGTAAACATTTTACATACGGGTTCTTTTTTTTTGTCGACAAATTGATCTTTTTTCTGTCAGATTCAGGCGTTTGCCGTCCAACTGATAAAAATAAAATTTAGATGCACGTAACATGTCATAATTATGACGTCTTGAACTCATCTAAAATTGCAAGGTCTCATTCATGGTAATTGTCAAAATTCGTACTGAAATAAGCCGAATACGCAGGCACTTGTTTTTATCCATAGGAAGGTCGACTATCCACGTGAATATGTGAATATGGTTTCTGTCCATAGGAAGGTCGGTTATCTATATTTATATGGATAGTCGACCTTCCTATGGATATAAACAATATTTATATCATGGATAGTCGACCTTCCTATGGATAGAAACAATATTTATATGGATAGTCGACCTTCCTATGGATAGAAACAATATTTATATGGATAGTCGACCTTCCTATGGATAGAAACAAGTGCGTCTGTATACTATAAACACGAAAATAGAGAAACACGTGTTATTCTTTACTTCGAACATATGATAATGATGAAACTGGCATATTGAAAATCTGGTGTATGTGAAACTCAATAAAATTTAGTCTTAGATGCACGAGTTTTTATTAGTTGTTAGAGGCTTAGCTAAACCTACTATCGGTGAACTGCGAGTACTCTCAGATCTGTACCTAGTGTCTTTTGTTGTTGGGATGTACAAGTACCCGTCCACGTCTACTTGTAATATTATCCATCTGATAAGTTACCCTTTTCTCTACTGACTTTGATAGTTTGTTCCTATGTTGTACTGTTATACCACTGACCCCGGTTAGGGGAGGATTGTGATCCCTCTAACATGTTTAACCCCGTAGGCCGTTAGTTTTCTCGTTTGAATTGTTTCACATTGAAATTTCGGGGCCTTTTATAGCGGACTATGCGGTATGGGCTTTGTTCGTTGTTGATGGACGTACAGTAACCTATAGTGGTTAATAGGTGTGTCAATTTGGTCTCTTGTGGAGAGTTGTCTCATTGGCAATCTTACAACATCTTTTTTTTTTATATATTTACATTTCTCAGTTCTATGTGTCTGCGTACCAACAAGACTCTACAATTTTATTTCTGATATTTTTTTCAGGTCTGAAAGCCAGCACACCAACCTGGTGTATGCTGAACCTCCAATTTTATATCTTATTTTATTGTTCAGGTCTGTATGTCAGCATAGCAGCCTGGTGTATTCTGAACCTCCCATTTTATTTTTCAGGTCTGTGTGCTAGCATACCAACCTGGTGTATGCTGAATCTCCCATTTTATTTCTTGATTTTATTTTTCAGGTCTATGACTGCATACATGTATCAACCTAGTGTATTTTAACCTCTCATTTTATTTTGTCGGTCTGTATGCCTGTATTCTAACCCGCTGTATGGAGAACCTTCAACTTCATATTTCAAGTCTGTATGAATGCATACGGACATGGGAGGCCTCAGTGGCCGAGTGGTCTTGGTAGTTACTACAGTAATCGCTAACCTCTTAATTGACTGGGATTGTCGGACTTTCTATAGAAGGTCAGAGGTTTTCGTCCACTCCAGCTTCCTTCACTAATACAATAGTTATCAAAGGTACCAGGATTATAATTTAGTATGCCAGACGCGCGTTTGGTCTACATAAGACTCATCAGTGACGCTCATATCAAAATATTTATAAAGCCAAACAAGTCCAAAGTTGAAGAGCATTGAGGATCCAAAATTCCAAAAAAATGTGCCAAATACGGCTAAGGTAATCTATGCCTGGGATAAGAAAATCCTTAGTTTTTCGAAAAATTCAAAGTTTTGTAAACAGTAAATTTATAAATATACCACATTATTGATATTCATGTCAACACCGAAGTGTTGACTACTAGGCTGATGATACCCTTGGGGACGAAACGTCTACCAGCAGTGGCATCGACCCAGTGGTGTAAATAGTTATCACAGGTACCAGGATTATAATTTAGTACGCCAGACGCGCGTCTCGTCTACATAATTGCCACCCAAAAACAAATCTAAGCAAATGCATCCGGAAATATGAAGGATGCATACTTATGAGAGGGTGATAAAGGGTTATTTTCGTGCAACGTGTTTTGCCATTTTTATTTCACGTGCAGCCGTGAAAAAGGTTCGTTATTCACCGTGTTTCGTGAAATCGGTAAAAAGATCAACGTGCAAGACATTTTTAATTGTTCGTTCATCGTAAAATGGCAATTTTATTTCGCGTTCTTCCGTGCAGATACCCCCCTTTACGCCCCTCTTATGACATTACTGATTCACAGTTATAACTGTTGGTGTGCAGGAAGAATTCAGTGGGGAAAAAAACAGAAAGTAACACGCCGTTTATTTGTTTTTCTTTGTTTTGTGTTGTTTTTGATTTGCATGTCTTGATTTTGTGTCATTGATGGGTACACATTTCCTTTAATCTCGTGTTCTTTTCTTTTCCATACATTTGTATTTTGGTCTTTCTGCAGAGACGGTAATATTGAACATATGTGATCACTTTGATATAATTGTATGCAGATACAAAAATAATTCCTTTGAAATTCTCCTTCGCAAAATTAGGACAGATGTATTGCATTGATCCATAGCATCCAAATTATGCACATGGAATCATTCGGGTCTTGTCTTGATGCATCACGTCTTTGGTAATAATCTAACCTCTCATCTCTTAAAGTAGACATTTAAAATTTAATGAATATGAATGATTTTGTACATTATTTAGTTTAATCTTAAAAATATAATTATAACATAGATACTGGAAACTGCCTGTAACAAGTAACAATACCCTCATTTATTTTTATTATTCCGAGATAATAACATGTAGGTTTAATAATTTCATCATTGAACCTAAATCGATATAAATTTTGCAGGCCTATATATGGTCATACTATTGTTTTATTATAATAGAAACCGCAATTATATGACCTGATATAGATATATAATTTACTAACCTCTCAATTAAAAATGCAATGTTTCAATGAAGGCTTTCCTGTCGCGCGTGTAAACAGTTACAGATTTGCTGTCTTGATTACCTTGTGTGATTGCAGGGTTCAATTCTTTGTCTTTGTTGTATTTTTCGTTAACTTTGAAGTCTCGATATTTTTCAAGAGATATGCAGTAATGACATATGCTGAAATATGAACCCTAAAATTGGAAAAAAAAAGGCATGATTTATATTATTTATAAGTCTAAGCTTATAACTCGCTCCGGATGATCTGAGAGCCGTGTATCAATTTTTAGTCTGTTCGTCATATATGATATCATAACATTTTGTCAGTCGCTAATATTTGTAGCTCAGTCACTTCCAGGTTGTACGTTTCTATAATTTGGTAGCAAACCTCATGTGAACATGAAATACCAACAAAGTTGTTTACTGAATACTAACATATTCCTATACATTGTGCGCACGTATGTAATTTGTTACGTGTTTTTTCTAGAGAGCTCGGAATCGGAGGTTCAATCAATTTTTTTTGGAACTAATAGCCACCGCTTTATAAGTTTCTATATATCAAATACGCATATCATATATTGGATGTATTACCATATGTGAAGAAGAATCTGCCTTCCCTGCCAGAGCACCGGAGATCACCCACAGTTTTTGGTTGGGTTCGTGTTGCTTATTCTTTAGTTGTATATATTGTGTCATGTGTACTATTGTTCGTCTTTTTCATTTATAGCCATGGCGTTGTCAATTTATTTTCGTTTTATGAGTTTGACTGTCCCTCTGGTATATTTCGTCCCTTTTGTCAGTGAAATTCGTTCAAAGTGTAAGCTCACTTCCACTTGTCTTTTAATTAATTTTTTTTTTTATCTTCGATCGAGAAAAACATACAATAAAACGAAGAATAATGTTATTTCCGATAAAACAATATAAATAATTTACATAACAGTGATTTCTTATATGTTTTCATTCTGTAATTGGTATTTACTGGTTTCATTGTATCTCATTCTTCAAACACTGCTGGTAGACACAAAAATATATATCTAATGCGTAGTCTAATTACTTAATTAACGTAAACAAAGTGCATGTGCCTGTGTGTCGCATGCTGATGTTAAAGTTACGTAAAGTTTATAGTAACGTCATTCTCATATGAATGGCGACCTGACGTTGTCGAAATCAATGTCTCGGCGCTGAAAGAATTATTGCAATGACGCATACCTCCAGTTACATGCCATCCAAATGTTACCCTCTAATTTGAAATATGGCAGAGACTATGATTACCTACCGAGGATGAAGACGCGGGTGATATTAGGCATGTTCTTGTTTGTCCACCAGAAACTAACCATTCTTTTAAGATGGCATGTTTAACCTCTTGTTGCCGAGGTTTTTTTTTTGTCTTGTTTTGTCGCGCCAACAAGATATAAAGGGAGATGAAAACAAGGTAATGGTCATTATTGGTAATGAATTAAAATCAAGAAAACTTATTTCAATTGTTAACTGTTCTTATTATAATTACAATATTGAAAGATTTGTTTGATTTCCATGTTCTCAATGGACCTTTTATATATAAATCAATATCTTTAAACGTTACTCCTTATAATGTACATGTGTAACAGAACATTATCTACTAAAATGTCATAAACACAATCCAACCAAACAAGTTGGACGCCATGTCCTGTCATGTGCATCACGATTTTGATATTTTTCCTCCTGTCCTAGCAACTCTCTCTATAACTGTTCTGCGATGTGACTTATGTACAGCAATTAGAGATTCTTGCATCAATTTTTTAGAACCTCCCTTGGGAAGTTTAAGGTTGCATTGATAAGGTACAGATTGTTCGTTAGAAGTAACCCGTTTGTGTGATCTTCTCATATCGGAATAAACGATGCTATTATTAAAACAATATCAAACAAGGCGAATCCTTAAATAAAAATGATAGATACAGATGATCAAATCAATATTTTTTTCTTTATAAAGAAATAACATTTAATTATATTTAATGATGAGTGAACATTACACGTAATTGATACACGATTCCTTAAGTTACTAAATTACAATTTGCAAAGATTAAAAGTAATCGAATTGTAAGTTTTCAACTTCTTTTTAAATTTTATGTTTTATTTATAGTGTTTTTTGTGAACATTTTTATTTTTGAGTCATCTTTCAGTTTCTGGATTGCGGTTACTTAATTATTTTCCCATCGATATAATTTCAAACGATTTCGATTACTAGTATACAGCCAGTGAATTAATTTGTATTAATACAACAAAAACACTAACACTTTCGGGGTTTTAATTCATTAAATATTTGTACCTGTCTGCCTTTGTACACCATTATTTGATGGGTGTAACCGATGTCTGGTTTGATAGAGTCCAAAGTCTGATGCTCACCGATGTTTCTATTTGTTGGCCATGTATTGCACCATATGATTTCGACCTTTAAATCCTACCTTCCTTTTGTCTACTTTTATATCTCTTGCTAATATAGATATCATAGAGATATACGGTAACGGGATCACTCATAATACAAATAAATGTAAGAGCGTTTGAACAGTTTTGTAGAGTGTTTCGCCATAAATTGTAATCTGTAATATTTTGTTTGACCTTAAATGCAAAGAGTTGCCTTTCTATTTTATACAGTACAGACTCAGTTGTCCCATTATAACAAATCTAGGACAAATGAGTCAAGTTAGAGTACGATTGAAAACGAACAGTTTTAATTATTCATCAAACATTGAAAAATTGCACCGAACAAAAAAAAAACAATGATATACACGTTCAGGTCGTTCAAACAACATTGTCAGAGGCACAACCAGAAAATGAGGGAATTCAGCAGAAAATTTATGCAGACAAAAGACGTGAATTATGGTATAGGTGCATGTGGTTTTTATTGACTCTATGTTGAAATAACTTTGTTCAGCACCAGACCATTTTGTATCATACTAACAAATGCCAAATTTATGAAAATAGTAAGAAAATATGAACATTGATCTGAATGATTAATACATGAAAATGTGTAAACACAAAAAGAAATGTTTCATAGAAAACATCTTTTATCTTGAAAGGATGAAATACAACTTTAACAAAGTGATTGTAAACATTTCTCTATTTTACTGCTTCACATCTATTAAATCTAAATCAAAGGAGAACGGATCTTTGTTTTTTTTAGTATCAGAGAAAAAAAGTAATAGATAAGTAAAAATAAAATGAGGGATAAAATGCATTGATACTAACTGATATTTAAAATATGTCAGAAAAAAATCATATGTCAGGTTAACTTATTTCAAAGCAAAAGATAAATGTTAACACACTGAATATCGATGGTTACAAATAAAACAGATCTTAAAAAAAAAAAATTTAAACACACGATAATGATTGTCAAATTTGTCCTGGATACTTTCTTTGTTGACTGGAAATTTAATGTTTTTTTCATTCATGGGTGCTATAAACTGTCTTGGTAATGTGTCGTATTTTGACTTAAAATAACGAAGGGGTCATGTTTCGTTTGAGCAGGCTTATACTGTGCTGGATTTGCCTTTTATTTCTTTGCCACACTGAAGTCAATGCACGACGTAAGTAGATCGGCTACCCATTGTAATCTTTAACGTTATGTTTGTGTTAACTTATAAAGGGATGGGTTTCAGAACATACGTTTGAATTTCTGTCTATAGAAAAGGTAATTTTCTCCTCAAATATGCACTCAAATCCGTTTGGTATATTTCTCCTCTATTTTAACAAACATATTTTGCATTAGCTTTTTTTTCTGAGCTGACGCATTTCACGAATTGGAAAACGGAAAATAGGAAAAATCTTGTTTTCCGGATAGTGATAATCAACGACTAAACGAACGTAAAATAGTCTGTGCTTAACATCACCAAAAATAAAAACCGTGGTAAGACGTGTCACGGTACTTGTCTATCCCAAATTCATGTATTTCGTTTTGATGTTATATTTGTTATTCTCGTGGGATTTTGTCAGATGCTTGGTCCGTTTCTGTATGTGTTACATTGTAGTGTTGTGTCGTTGTTTTCCTCTTATATTTAATGCGTTTCCCTCAGTTTTAGTTTGTTAGCCCTATTTGGTTTTTTGTCCATGGATTTATGAGTTTGAACAGCGGTATACTACTGTTGCCTTTATATATTCCAGCGCTAAATTATGATAGCTATCGGCTATACGAATGCATTTATATAATGTTTTCTTATCATTTTGTGTAAACCAATATTTTGTAAATGGAATAATCTCAAATATGACTAATCTTTACAACCATAAGTTGATAAAAATTAAATTGTGTCATAATAATCTCAATAGACATCTAATAAATAATTAATGTTCAGTAATTATTATGCACACAACTTTTCTAATCTCTCCAACACAGTTTTGATCTCTTGTTTAGATTGTTTACACATTTATGCAAATACTGGAGTCAGAAACTTATACTAGTAGTTGTTTTACTCTCAAAATATAAATAAAGTGGTTTTAATTTCAAAATATAGATAAGAAGTAGTGTGTTGCCAAATAGACAACTTTCCTTTAAAGACTAAATGGACGTAGATGGAGCAACTACAGGTCATTGTACAGCCTTCAACACTGTAAAAGTCATAGAAAGACCTAAATGAAACGACAAATACTAAAATACAGTCTTTTGAATTGAGACAAGGGAATGCAGAATGTAGCAAGTTTAAACATGCTGAAGAACACTCTCCTTAATATTCTTTACATGAAGAAGTATGACAAACTGCTTACAAAAATTTCAGCACGTCGGCCTGGTGGTATTGATAATACTGAGGATACCAATAATTGTGCTTTCGACTCGAAAAAATTGAGGCATTTTATGACAGATGATTTCAGATTGATTGATTGATGTTTTTTTAGGTCCAGTGGCAAACATTTCATGCTCGTTCAGGACTAGTACGTTAAATTTTCGCACAAGATCACCTTTGGACCCCTGAAAAATTAAGATATTGTAAGGGGTTGTAACGTGTAGATAACGTGGCTTGGTATTTATACATCCCGCAAGCAAAAACGGACGCCAATCGAAAGAATACCAGTGGTAACTACTACATTCTGCATTCCCTTGTCCCAAGTCAAATACTATACCATAGTAGTTGTCGTTACATGTAGCTTCTCCATGAGCTTTACACATTGTTTTAGGCCGTGAAATGACCAGTAGTTGCTTACATCTATGTCTTTTTTGTCTTTCGTCAAATACAGGTCGTTGTCTCATTGGCAACATACCACTTCTTATTTATACTTTGAAAGTAAAACAACTACAAGTTTCTGATTTGTGTATATGCATACATTTGTAAACGATCTAAACTCAGGTTTATTTAAGAGATGAAATCTGTGTTAAAAAAATTTGACAATTTGTATGGCTTTTGCATAATATTTCATGCCCTATTTGGTGATGTTTATTGAGATATGTTTAAATGGTTTAATTACTATCACGTTTAATCGAAATCAGTAAATATCATCATTTTAATAAGATATTCGGCAGTTATGATTAATTTTTAAGTGAATTGTCCTCAAATTACCAATATCTTCCAAAATGTTTCGATGGCAATTATTTTGGCAACGAGGCCATTCAAATAGTTATCACACTCACACTCAACAAACCCGTACAGGTCAATCTGACGGCTGAGTAATTCTTGAGAACAACACGTTTACACGAAGAAATAAGCAGAAAACCGATTTTAATAATTCTACCACCGCAATATAACACTCCTCTAAGTTTAATATGTGTTTCCATAATATTAATTTTTCACCATTGATCTGCACTTCAGCGAACCAGTTTTTTTATTACCTTTACTTCTAAACAGGTAAGACAACCAGTATACGATTTATTGTTAAAATCAGTTTCGGTCTTTGGAAGAAAGTGTTAAGAAAGTCCTATGCGAGTACAAGACATGCTGTTCACAATATGCATGGTAACTGACGAGCGTCATGCATACGACTTACATGTATTAACTTTATCATAGAATGTCGTTTGGTCTGTCCACCTGTACCTCGACGAGATATGGCCACTGCTTGTGTTGTTACTTGTCCATCTGACGGATGTGGCAACGGGTATATGTGTTGTTCTGATGGCGGCTGTGGTAGTCATTGTACACCAGGAATAATGCAATGCTGTTACACTTTGCATAAAGGAATATTGTAAAATATCCTACCATACCTACATTGTACATTTCGTGTTGTTAAATGTTCATAATCAAATGTTTTTATTAATTATGTTTTGTATTATACTATTTTCTCCTTGTATTTTTTATTATTCCTATCGGTCTAACTTTATACATGTATCACTACGGTAAAATGACAGAGTTATTAAATTTTTTAAATTATTTTTGTATAACCCGTATAAACGCATATATATATACTGAGCCAAAAAAAGTTAAGCAACATTTATTTTTCGTTATTTCTGCCAAAACAATATTTAGATATCATTGATATAATCCCAAGGTTCACCTGTAACAGTGTAACTTTAAACAGTCCTACTTTTTTTCAGGGTGATTGATTTCCCGCCATTTAAGCTTTGCATGTGTAATTGATGTTTTACCTTCAGTACCTGTACTTTTAAAACGAAATTCTAAATTTATTTTTCACTAACGTTCAGAGACACACCATTGGTAAAAAACACATAAACGTTCGAACAAATTGTATGGGGCGTCAATCAGGCCTCCCTGAAAATGACCGTCAGAAAGCTCTTTAGATGGTTGATGCTGGAATGAGTGTTGCTGACGTAGCGGCTCGATTTGATGTGCATAAGTCAACAGTTTAGAAACTTACAAACAGATATCTACAAATTGCAACTGAACAGGATAGGTCGAAATCTCATAGACCACAAAAACATAACGTCAAGGGAGGAGCGCTACCTTCGCTTTACGTCAACAAGTGACAAGTTTATTCCGGCCACATGAGTAGTGCATTGAGTAATGAAAGCTGTTGAGGTGCTTGCCAATCCTTCATTAATGCACGTGGAACATGGACGAGGAATTGATTTTGTATATCACAATATAAAAAAGATGTGGTATGATTGCCAATGAGACAACTATCCACAAAAGACCAAAATGACACAGACATTAACAACTATAGGTCACCGTACGGCCTTCACCAATGAGCAAAGCCCATACCGCATAGTCAGCTATAAAAGGCCCCGAACTGACAATGTAAAACAATTCAAACGAGAAAACTAACGGCCTTATTTATGTAAAAAAATAAACGAAAAACAGATATGTAACACATAAACAAACGACAACCACTGAATTACAGGCTCCTGATACCCATTTTCGCATTTTGACCCTACTGCGATCCATACAAAGAAATTCTTAGTGAATATGGGTGATAAACATGCATGTTACTTTTGACATGTCATTATTCCAATTTGTGATTATTTAAATTAAATGTTGTTATGATTTTGTAATAAAATAAAATCTGATATTTTTTTTGCTAAACGTTTTTGGCTCAGTATATATAACCTCTGAACATTTTTCAATGTTTGTATAAATAATAATATTTCTGAATGTGTCTCAACAATAATGTTAATTAAAAAGATAAATATAGTTTTTCATTGTATTTTGTATTTAAAAAAAAAAATGTTCTGCACATTTGCGATTGCGTATCTTGTTTCTTTATTGAATGCAATTTAAACTCATGATTCTGTGTGAAGAGCCCTGTACCATCGACAGCATCGTTTTTACGACAATTGGAACAGATATTCCATAACAATTGACCAACTTGTGATTGCGCCCGTGAAATTTACAAAGGAATCTTGCTTTCATATCGTTCTGGTAGGAATTGAAATTCAAGCTCTAGGAGATTAATACTCAATATGCCAGAGCAACCGATACACATTTAAATATCAGTGTGTTGACGATATTGGAATAAAACAAACTGGCTCAATCATTATGTCTTCAATAAACTAATTTAACGATTTGTTTTTTAAATGTTATCATAAATTTATCTTTAACCTCGATTTCTATAAGCTTCCTTTCAGAATTAACCATTTATATGTAACCTCAAAGTCAAAAGTATTATCATTTGTCAATGTTTGTTGTATTTATACATGTAACTTATATTCACATCTTTAATTTTTAGATAATAATGGACAGGAAAAGACAGACAACATGGAGCGCTCTAGTCATACATTTCGTATGTCTCCACGTCGGTATCTTAACTTTTTCTCCAATAAATATGTGCAAACTTTATTCTCCCTTTTTGAAATATTTCTCTAGCGAAGTCAAACAAACAGTTACAGATGCTGTTTTCCTTCAGGGGACGACTGCTTCGACAAAACAATTTTAAACACCAATCTTTTAAAACTCTGTGATAAGTTCAGACTAAGGGGAATTACATAAGGTTAGTCTTTATTTGGATTGCACTGTAAACATTGTCGGATCTTATTTTATGTCAACGAATATTTGAAGATTTCTACAGTTGACATGGATAAATGTGCGATTATGCCATTTAGAATTAATATATATAGTTGGGTATACATTTTTATAATCATTTGCATAAAAATTATCTAATTTCAATAAAGTATTATACTTTGAAAACAAATTATATGTTAAAGTTGTTTTTCTAGAGAGATTCTTATCAATTGTCATTTTTCGAAGCCTTTGACACTGTCATCAAGATAAAAATAAGTAACTCGTGTCAAGTCTATAATCAGTCGACAAAGTGGCGAAATCGTAAGATCCATGAATTTATTCTATCCGTAAGACTCGTGAGTATAATCCGTGTGTTAAGATATTATAAAAATTCCAAACTGAAAGATAAGTTCTGAAAGGGAAAGTCCATAAAATGTGAGACAATCGAACGTTATCAATCATCGGAACAAGGTGGACAGCATCATTACTACGACAATTAGAACATAGTTCGATTTTGGAAAAGACAGAGGTTTGTGTTATCCGATGGCACTGTATACTCTCTGATCAGCCACTGGGTGTAATATATCCAAATCCGTCGGTACGCGATATTAGAAATCCAGGTTATTATAAGATGTACACAGTCTCTGTGACAAAGATTAAATGTAACGATAATCGGTCTCAATTGCGTTTACATATACAATATTAGGTCAATGTCAGGAAAATGTTATTTCTTTGTATGAAGCTGAGAAACTAGGGAAGGGCGAGGTTCTTTTTTTTTTCTGACATTGACCTAATATTGTTTTTATACTGCAACTTAAATTAATAAATTGATAGCTTTTTAAATCGTAACACAAATGTCAAACTTATTTTCATCCCTTAATGGACCCCTGATTTTGGAGAAAGTGTTCTATGAAATTGACATTATACAAAATATAGCTTTGTTACTATATTTAGGAAAAAAAAACACAACTAGTTGCAGCATAAAATTTATTTTTAGCTGTATCTGTAAAATAACTTTTTTCAATTTAAAAAAAAAGTTACCTTTTTAACATTACATTTCTCTTTTATATTGCTACATGTTAAAAATGATATATAATTTTGTCTCACATCATTTAAAAAGCTGTTGACAACTATTCATAACATTGACACATAACATATGTCAAACGAATTTTCTAAATAGTTATTAGATACCAGGCATATGATTTAATACGCCAGACGCGCGTTTTTGACTACATAAGACTTATCAGCGACGCTCAGAACAAAATAGTAATAATGTATGTGTCATTTTAGTCTCTTGTGGAGAGTGGTTTTATTGGCAATCATGCCACATCTTTTTTTTTTATATATATATATATAAAGTCAAACAAGTACAAAGTTGACGAGCACTGATGACCAAAATTCCAAAACGGTATGCCAAATACGTGCGGTAATCGGCCTAGACAACTATCTTTAACTTTTATATTTTGTATTTTTCATAATATCTAACAATACAACATTAAAACATTAACATCACTTGTTCATGGAGTTCAAAGCTGGCATTGAACTTTTCTACTTTTCTCAAATATAAATAACTAAGTGAGCTACGTTCGATTCTTGAAAACCAAAATACAATCATAAAAACGGACAAGCAAAAATCAAATTTTTTGAAACAGCAGAATTGTATACAATTCATTAACATAAAAAGTGTATTATAAATATATATTGCTGAACTATGTTTTTATATAGTATAGTTACCCTTAATTGGTCTCAAATGACGCAATGTATCTTCATAGTTATTGCGAAAAGAAACTGTAATAAAATTGAGAATGGAAATGGGGAATGTGTCGAAGAGACAACAACCCGACCATAGAACAGACAACAGCGTAAGGTCACCCACAGGTATTCAATGCAGCGAGAAATCCCTCCCCCCCCCCACCCAGGGGGCGTCCTTAGATGATATGTATATAGTTAAATATCCAAATTATGTACGGCATACGCATTTATCCCAATAATCAAGAAACAAAATATGACCGAGCTTCTTGTCAAAAGAACGTAGAGGCCCATATAATTAATATTTAGAAATTTAGTTCTTGCATGAATTTTCGGACATATAAATGGATATTATTTGAATCTGACTTATTCAACCCGTAGACACAAGAAAAGGACAATCAAAAGTAACCAATCAAAACAGTTCAATTTCAACCCCCTTAATTGTCTATGAATACAATGGCTCAATACATGTATAAACGATATGAAATGAAAAATGATACTTATTCGTTAGTAGAAATACTAAGAGTAAAATATAAACTTATTTTCAATAAGTATTTTGAATTAACAATTTGTATGATAAATCAATACTTTCCAAAATACTTAAAACAATTTATATCTCATGAAAACCTCACTGTTGTATTACATGCATTTTAAAACAAAAGGTGAACATTGCCATAAAAGCGTGAAGTTTGGCATGCCACAAAACCAGAATGAATCCACCATTATTATTTTTTTTTTTATTAAAGTGTCCTGTACCAAGTGAGGAAAATGGTCATTGTTATATTATAGTTAGTTTTTGTGTGTGTTACATCTTAATGTTGTGTTTCTA
This sequence comes from Mytilus galloprovincialis, assembly GCA_037788925.1. Classification (NCBI taxonomy): domain Eukaryota; kingdom Metazoa; phylum Mollusca; class Bivalvia; order Mytilida; family Mytilidae; genus Mytilus; species Mytilus galloprovincialis. Next base: position 54,328,260 of record CM075332.1, read on the forward strand.
TTGTGTTGTAGTTCTCTTATATTTGATGTGTTTCCCTCAGTTTAACTTTGTAACCCGGATTTGTTTTTTTCTCTATCGATTTATGAATTTCGAACAGCGGTATACTACTGTTTCCTTCATTTACTTATGATTATTTAGTGGCAAATGTCAACTCAATTATTTAACAAAAATGAAATGTTGTTGCCCTTGAGATCTAAAATATAACAATGATTTTGTTTTTCTACGAATTGTATTTGTTTTTGATATAAACAATGTTTAAGGGAAAAACCCTGATGTCTAACATGCGTCGTAAACTAAATATAATGTAACATTAATTTATTTGCGAATAAGGTAAGAGATCTGTATGATTTGGTTATCATGTGGTAACAAGACTGCAGGTGAACGAACATATATACAAATGACATAAAAAGGTCAAAGTGTTAATTTGAAAAGTGTCATCAAAACTTATATTAATGGAATGTTTACTAAACTAAGATTCTTTGGAAACAGATTTTTTGTTTCATGTTTAAATGATTAATTTGTCTTATAGGAAATACATTTAGTAAATAAATGAAATAGATTACAGTTATGATATGTTTGATATTGAAACGATCACAGAATGTTTACAAATACTGGCAGGATTCTTCTCTGTGTTTTTATGATATTTCTTTTTAATACAGAAGTTTCTGTTGGTGGTACGTATACGTCTTTTTTTTTCGTTCTTAACTTTTTATTTTGAGTCCAGTATTGTTGATTATCCCAAAGTTGCCTATTTTCGTGGAATTAAGTAAAGTGAATGGAGTATCCTGGTCACATTATTTTATTTTAAGTGGGTAATCAACCACATGAAACTCTACAAGAGTGCACACGCTGAAATGTCTCGCCTTCTATACTAATCATTGATATTATGTTGATAGTCCTAAGTAAAAAGCTAAGCTTTATAACAACTGTCACATAAACTTAACACTAACCAAAATAACTAAACAAAGACCAATGAACCTTGAAAATGAGGTCAAGGACAGATGAACCATGCCAGGCAGTCATTTACAGTTTACAATGCTTCTATACAACATATATAGTTGACCTATTACTTATAGTTCAGGAAAAATAGACCAAAACACAAAAACTTGGTCATGGTCAAATAAAAACTGCGCGACTGACATAAAGATCATAAAATATTTCCATACACCAAATATAGTTGACCTATGGCATATAGTATTAAATAACAAGACTAAAACACAAAAACTTAACTTTGACCACTGAACCATGAAAATGAGGTCAAGGTCACATAACATCTGCCCGTTAGACATGTACACCTTACAATCATTCCGTACAACAAATATAGTAGACCTATTACATGTATAGTATGAGAAAAACAGACCAAAACACAAAAAATTAACTATAACCACTGAACCATGAAAATGAGGTTAAGGTCAGATAAGACCTGCCAGTTGGACATGTACACCTTACAGTCCTTCCATACACTAAATATACTAGCCCTATTGCTTAAAGTATCTGAGATATGGACTTGACCACCAAAACTTAACCTTGTTCACTGAACCATGAAATGAGGTCGAGGTCAATTGAAAATTGTCTGACAGACATGAGGACCTTGCAAGGTACGCACATATCAAATATAGTTATCCTATTACTTATAATAAGAGAGAATTCAACATTACAAAAAAATTGAACTTTTTTTTCAAGTGGTCACTGAACCATGAAAATGAGGTCAAGGACATTGGACATGTGACTGACGGAAACTTCGTATCATGAGGCATCTATATACAAAGTATGAAGCATCCAGGTCTTCCACCTTGTAAAATATAAAGCTTTTAAGAAGTTAGCTAACGCCGCCGCCTCCTGCCGCCTCCACCCGATAACTATCCCTATGTCGAACTTTCTGCAACAAAAGTTGCAGGCTCAACAATACACGAATATTATATCGATAGAATCGGTTCAATGGATGGTTTATTATGCAGATATAGGTTTAGCAGTATTTGTCGACCGGGATGAAGAACTAGAAAATGGGTTTCCACAGGAAATGGAAGGCTTGTTAGAAAACGACAGATATTTCACCACGCAAAATAAAAATAAAAAATAGCAACCTACTGCTCCCTGGCACGCATAGTTGTTTAAATTTGTCTTTGATTACATAGACGGTTGCAGTCTCCCTACTCGATGTATCATATTAAACGTCCACGTTCTGACCTAACCTAACTGTGAGTTTATTCCTAATGGATGGCCCTTTTAGCTTTGGTTGCATTGACTGATGTTAAGCTCTACTTTAAGAAGAAAAAAATACCATCATCAGGTACATTTTGTGTCCATAACAGAAAACAAATATTAGAGTCTTGCATTAAATGTTAATATGCAGATTGAATTTCTAAGAGACATATTATTTGTGTGTTTATACATTGCAGTCTCCATTAGGAAGTTATCATAGACATACACTGTTTAATACCATAAAACATGGGTTATACATCATGGTCTACGGTCTGTGATGATGTTTGGAATTCCATCAAATAAAAAAAAAAAAGATGTTAAACATTCATTGTTTTAATTTAAAAAGCGCGTTTTATTAAAATAGTAATAATACACGAAAGCTTTCAGAAATATAGAAAATAAGTCTTGTATTCGATTATTTATCAGGCACTTGTGTATATCAATAAATGGTTGAAACAAAGATATTAATATTTTATGTAAATAAAATAAGTCCTGCAATGACAGATCTTACACATATACAAAGGAGATTCTGAATAATTTAAAGTTCTTAAATATATGACTGATAAATACATTTCTTTTACAGGCTATAGGCTTAGATGTCCACCTGCTCCCGTTGTAACGACGAATTCATACAGCCAATGTGGTAATACGTGTGTACCTACTGGTTGTGAAATTGGATATCTTTGTTGTTCAATTGGCTGTGGTATGAACTGCTTAAAAGGAATACGATTTTATCACTAGAAATTGCACAACTTACATATTTGGTAAGCTATTGTCATAAAAAACTCTTTAATTAATTATAGAACACAAAACAACAAAATCAATTAATATATGAACGAGTTCGAATTACAGCCAAGAATAACAAATTTACAGATCTAACATTGTTGGACTGTTAGTAAGAATTATATATAATATTATGTAAGTATGAAAAAAGGGCAACATAACATTTTTTTTGTTAATCTTGAGAACGCCAATTCTGACCTATATGTATTTGCTATACATCGCTATCAAACCCTACGCATCTCATTGTGTATCTCTTTCGCTTGAAAAAATATATTTATTCATCAAAACAATATATGTAAATTTTATTATATGTTTTATAGTACCAATATATTTGCCATCTTCAGCGATTTATTTTAATGAAACATTTAAGTATGATTAATTAAGGCAAAGTCTTTTGTTATTTTAAATATTGTTGTTTACTTATTCAAAATATGCCTAAGGATTAGTTATTATAATAACGTTTTGCGGTAAACCTTTTGTAATTTGTTTGTCACGAATATGTTTTTATTTCCTCCTCCAGCACTGTGACATCCCTGAATGTGAATTATGGAAATGTTTTTTTTTTAACCGTGGAAAAAGGATATTCGGCAATAGTGTTCAGGTTGTACAATTTATATGTTTAGTTTAGTAAGTTTGTGTTGATGAATTGTAGCATGCATGTAGCAGTTGTACCATTTTACCTCGGTAAAGATCTTTTTCTTTGTATATTAATTTTTTTTCTTTTCTATTGAAGGATAACAGCAAACTTGGTACATTGATTTGTGTCTATACCTCAACGCTTACTTTAGTGACGAGCATATTTTTTTAATAAAAACATATCAATATAATTATAATAATTATGTCTTTTAATATAAACTTAGTTATACTTTAATTAAAGGTAAGACATTTTTTCAGTATAAGTGACAATGGGTGGTAAGTAGAATTCCATGCTTAAATACCAACAGCTCATTGTATCACTCCAGACAAATGCCTAAAAATTGGAAGGTTGATGATAATTTGTTTTTAATTGTTCCTATTCGAGGAAACCAGATGCAATTTGAAGTTCTGAGATTCTCATTTAAGAGACATTTTCCCCTGAATTTGCAATGCCAAATTTGTTGACACTCTGGGAGATTGATACCCAGACGATTTTCTACAAAATACTTTATTTATGTTTGTAAGTAGAAAAAATGCAAAAATGGGTGCCACGATGAATCAGAATTAATACCCTAAAAGCAAATAACTACTGTAAAGCACAAAAAGAATATTTAAATATGTATGAAATGCTTCCTTCCGAACACTGTATTTGATAATGAACGGATGAAGTAATGTCTGAGATTAGCGATTTTTTTCAATAATTATAATACGAGATGTTTTGAAACACGTCTGTTATTTACGAAAATTTAAAGCTATAAAACCAGGTTTAATCCACCATTTTCTACATTTGAAAATGCCTGTACCAATTCAGGAATATGACAGTTCTTGTCCATTCGTTTTTGATGCGTTTTGTTATTTGATTTTGCCATGTGATTGTGGACTTTCCGAATTGATTTTCCTGTAAGTTCAGTATTTTTGTGATCTTACTTTTTAAAAACCTACATCACACAATCTTCGTTTCATTTTCATTGATTACGATTCCTGTTGCAAAGATTTCCCATGAACATTGTGTCTAACTCTAGAACACAATATGGTCTATAAAAAATGCAAGGTATTTTTTTTCTATAATCACCATATACTTTAAAATAAAATTAACAGATGATTGGAAGACTTACTTTTGAGGGGTATTAATGGAAGAATCTCATACAAAACAAATCATATTTAACTTCGATCTGACGAATAGCAGGGCAACGGCTATTGCTTTACCAATTTACAAAATCTTGAGTTTAAAACTATAAGACGGAATGTTTTCATCTATAAGGGATTTATCGTTTGATAACACTATTATAATAATTTAAGATAATATTTTATTCAAAATATTTTTGATTAAATTGGAAAACATGTTTATGTCAGTTCTTTCCAAATATGAAATCATTACATTCAACATTGTTCAAACAAAACAACACATACACAATCATAAAGACAACACACACTTGATTTTCTTAAGAAGAATGCTTAAAGTCGTAAACTAACAATTATATCAAAAATATCCTAGGTAACAAATATTGATAAACAAGTTCATTTGGGATACTGCGATTAAGTATGTGAAGAAAGTGATAAACATAACTGATAATGATTTAATTACAAAAGTTATTCAATGTACGGACATACCGATTATAAACTTTTAGATTTTAAACAACAAGCAGTCAGCTATTAAACAATGTTTTTTAAACAATATATTTGATATAGTGTTACTATGTTTACTTATGTATTGCACTAACACATGTTATAGGTGGCATGTATAGTTGGCAATCATCAGTGGCTATCAGCCTCTTTGGAACAATTTTGATACCGTGTGGTTACATTTAACTAGGAAAGATCACAAGAAGTAAATATGAATTGAGGATGTTTTGCAAAAGAGAGGCAAAGGAGGCCATTTCAAACAAACTCTGAGTGGAAAATAAAATGACGATGCAATGGACAAAAAAGAAAAAAAAAACCACACGAATGATAGAGCTCAAGACACACTTAGAAAACAAAAGCCTGGGCAACACGAATTACGCCAACTAATGGGAATGATCAAGTTTAAAAAGTAAACATAAAAATACTGAACTTCGATGAAAATTCAAAAATTTCCTAATCAAATGGCAAAACTAAAAGCTCATACACATCAAACGAAGGATACAATTGAGAATGGAAATGGGGAATGTGCCAAAGAGACAACAACCCGACCATAGAGCAGACAACAGCAGAAGGTCACCAACAGGTCTTCAATGCAACGAGAAATTCCAGCACCCGGAGGCGTCCTTCAGCTGGCCCCTAAACAAATATATACTAGTTCAGTGATAATGAACGCCATACTTAACTCTAAATTGTACACAAGAAACTAAAAGTTAAAATAATACAAGACTAACAAAGACCAGAGGCTCCTGACTTGGGACAGGCGCAAAAATGCGGCGGGGTTAAACATGTTTGTGAGATCTAAATCCTCCCCCTATACCTCTAGCCAATGCAGAAAAGTAAACGCGTAACAATATTCCTGACTTGGTATATTGGTGGATACGTTTTTTTATTGCTAACTAAACCTCTCACGTGTATGACATTTTATTGACAACGATGTGTGAACAAAAAAACAGACATAATAGGTAAAAATGTCAAAATTGTGTTATAATCTTAATCATTATAAAAACAAATAAATATACAACAAAGAAGCACAAAATGGCATATAGACCAGGCATATTCCAAAAATGAAAAACAAGAATACACAAATATACCATAGTATAATAACACAATGTTATGATGTATAAGTACAAAACAACGTCATATATGTATCAAAGAAACATAAAAGGCAAATAGACAAAGCACATTGACAAAAATGAAAGACAAGAATATAAAAACGTACAATAACGAGATGTTTAAGAACAGAGCTATGTTATATGTATCAAAGAAACATTGAACGGCATATACATGTAGGCAAAGCACATTAGCAAAAAATAAAGACAAGAATAAAGCACATTAGCAAAAAATAGACAAGAATACCAGAATTATAGAACAATAACAAAATGACGTACTTTGATTTCTTTCTTTCTTTTACCGTAATAATTTTTTTCATTCAAAACGACGTGTTGAAACGTGACACTTAGACAGTAAGCACCGGTAGTGGCGACCGCCTAAAAAAAGGTTCGCTTCTCTGCCGGTTTCAATTTATGTGTCCCAACTAAGACAATGACATATAAAACTGTACAACACACTACCCTACTGTATTGTATTACATTTCACAGAGACTTAAGTTAAAATCATAAAAGAAATATCTATTTCGTTTCATTTCGTTTCGTGTTGCTGAAAATAAGTACAATTGATTTCGTTTCGTTTTGCGCTTTTTCGTTCCATTTTGTTCCGCACTTTACCTATCCCTTAATTACATAGCAATTATTAAAGATAATTTACAAACAAATTAATTTAAACTTTTTATTATGACATGTATAAATAGTATTACAGAAATTTGTTCAAAAGCATGTATTCTTGTAAACCCGCCTTTAACGCATGCATTTATCCCCTGAGTGCATGTTTATGTCTTGTATTATAATGTCATTATAAATATACTTTATTACTATCAGTTAATAAACTTTTCAAAGCACACAGTGAACCTAAAAGGGGATAAAAATCATACTAAGAGTTACATGTATTACATGTATTACACTGTATAAACAATGACATTTAAGTGCTCATAAAAATCAAAATTTAACACACAAAACGAAAGAATTCCATGTCCTCAGCTCTTTAGACGGTTTGATAAAGGATAATTTATATTTCACCTGATCACTAGTAGTTGATTTATTATGTATTTTATTTCATAGTCAGACAAATATGTGTATTGGGTTTTCAAATCGATATAAAAAAACATGTTTTAAAACTCATTATTTAACATACTTCGAATGGACTATAGAAATTAGAAATGCATTATCCAGAACTTTGAGAGCTCGAGGGCGTGACATTTGTTTTAATCGTATAGAAAATAATCTCTTTAAATCATATTTACTCTACAGATTGTATCTGAATTTCTAACAAGAAATAGTTTTTAGTATTAACAAAACGGATAGCATGTAAAGTCCAATCGGCTTCTTTAATTCTTAAGGCGTATGTTGTCTCAACTACTTACAACAGCGGAACTGTATTTAAAAACAATGATGATTATGTAAATACCGGATAACGTTCATGTACAATAAATACAGCAACTGCACAAACCAACATTTAATAGAATTTAGGGAAACACAATTTAGTACAAGTTAAAGTAAAGTTTGCCATATCCCTAACAATTCATTAATAATTTCAATTTGTAGACAGTTGATTGGTTTTTCTCTCGTCGAATTGAATCATAGGAAAAGAAGCGTAGACAACCCACATTAATTATCAATCTTTAGACAAATTATGAGCATAGGATTAACGAACTTATTTTGAAGCAATTAATAAAAAAAGAAAACAATATTTTTTTTATTATAACTTTAATAAATAGTATAACGGAAATATCTTTAGGTTAATGTCTTCCCAATCCTGTTTTAACGAATGCATTTATCCAACTGCGTGCATGTTCATGTAATAATTTAAATCTTATATTACTATTAGTTAGTAGGATTTATTAAGAACAAATAACACCAATAAGGAGCTAAAAAGCATAAACAACAATAAAATGCTAACATTTATATTTCTATGAAAAAATCAAATCCAAAACACAAAAAATTGATCTCAAATTCCATAGATTGTTTAATGAAGGAGCCTGAAAATTTCGCTTGCTGATAAGTAGTTGAATTTATAATATATTTCATTGCATAACCAATAAATCTTTGAAATTAAGTTTTAAATGGTAAACAAGATTTTTAACATTTGTTCAATCTTAAATGTATCCATCATATAATTACATGGGGCAATGAAACTGAAATGAGGAAATCTTCCTTACTCAGATCTAGAGGCAATGTAACTAGCAAATTTCTTTATTCCAAGGGTTAACTTACAAAGCTTATTGCAATTTTTTCAAAGGGACTTTTTTCTATAAAATTGAATTCATTAATTTTCAAAGTATTTTATTCTTACTCTAGTCGAACAAATGAGTCAAATGAATGAACACAGTTTCAAAATAACAAGTTTTCTTAACACTAGTATATATTGATAGGAGATTAATAAAGGAACCAAAAGAGCAAAAAGTCTGTGTGCTTGATTTCGAGATAAAAGCCATTAAAATTGTTGCGGGAAAAATGTTCTCTCTCGTTTTTTCGTCGCTTTATCATTGACAAGTTTAAGTTCTCAAAAACTTTAAAAAAATATTAAAGATTTTATAAGACTTTCACAGACGGCTTATAATTATACATGTAAACGATTTATAAAAGGAACAATGGAGGTTAGTGGGTATATTTTTAAAGGGATAAAACCAGAGGACTCCGAAAATCTGACAAAAATTCCAAAACATGACGAGTAAGCATCCTTAAATTTAAAAGAACTTCAAAACGGAAAGTCCACAATCAAATGGCAAAATCAAAAGCTCAAACACATCAAACGAGTAGTTAAATTTCTAACTTGGTACATGCATTTTCTATGTAGAAAATAGGTAATTAAGATAAAGCGAAACCCAACGTCCACGGCTTCCCTCTTCATCTTCACACAATTGCTATCATTGTTTTCATAGAACATTGCAAGGTTCATGTTCGGAACCATATCGAAATATATTGGTTTTACTAATGTCCTGCAATAATTATATCACATAATCTATAATTATGTTTATAAAGAGATAGATTCCTTCTGATAAGAAATTATCAAGTTTGTATTATATATGCTATTTATAAATTTTATATGTTTGCAATCAATCCAAAAATATAATTACAATAAAATACTTATAGTATGTAAACGGAGTCTTCTGAATAAGATTTTTTGCTATCGAAATTCAGACTGATGTTGGAATACGTGGATGTTAGGTGTCACTTTTATACAAAGATTGCATTGGGGACTTTGTCCCACTGGCACCTTCCCTTGTATCATCATTTAGTTGGTGATCCGTGTTCCTAATCTTTCTGGAATTCGATACTAATTAACCTTGTTTTCTATAAATAATTTTGGCAATGCCATCACGATGGAAAAGCCTGTCAAACATTAACATATGTTAAATGTCACTGAAATAATTCGCTTACTCAGTTCAAAAAGTAATTTATTGTTTCGGGAAAGGAAGTAAGACGCCTATGGTCAATCCTGTCTGATTCACATAATTGGCATTACTGTAACATTAGTACTTCTAACATGTTATTGTTGTAAACAGATTCTGAAGAAAATGCATATATCATCACGTTTAAAGAGAAACACTGAGGATATTCCACATGTGAAATCTTTGAAAATATAAAGCACACAGGTAGCTCTTTCCAACGAAACATTTGATGATATGGACACATTAATAGAAAGCTTTTTTTGCATTTTTTTGTGATCAGAATTGGGAATAAACAATAAATATTTTATTGGTTTATTTGAAATAACCAGTGCTTGGCACTTGAAACCTAGTGAAGAAAAACAATAATATTTATTGTTTTTATTTATAATGTAATTTTGGAATATATATTTTCCATTAAATTGGTATGTATTGAAGTACGTGTTACTCTTAACATAATTACAAAAGTAACAGAGCCAATGAAAATCAATTTAGGCAAATACACCACGCCTCCTAACATTTCGTTCTGTTGATATTGCATTGATAATAGTCTTTCAGATACTAGTCTCTGTGATCACAGATATGGCTAGACATTATAAGAAATATGCTAAAAGAAATAAACATAAACGAAGGCTGAAAAACAAAGCTGCTATGCAGCAAAGTAAGCTAGAATTTATGCTATCACAAGCTAGAAAACAGGTTGTTAATCTTTCGCATAGAAAATTAACTGATGACGAGTATTTGGTTTTATCCAGAGGTTTGAAATTCATTCCTTCACCGTCAGTCAAAAGGGCAAAGCAGGACTTATTACATGATTTTGATGAATTAACCAGAAAAATGAGATGTCGTTACTTATATCATGGTAACTTGGATGAAATTAATCCCTTCAGAGTTAAATCTGGACATACGCCACCTTTAACCTGCAACACCCTTGAAAATTACCTGTTTAATACAAAGCATGAACTATCTTCAATGCATATTCGAAAATATCGAAACAATCTAAGCCTTTCACAGAGGTCCGGCATTTCTTCTCTGTTAAATGATGAATCATTAATCATTAAGAAAGCCGATAAAAGTAACAATGTTGTTATTTTAGATAAGGTCAATTACCTTCTTGAAGGCGATCGCCAATTAAATACACAACATTACACCAAATGGAAAACTTTGACCTAAAAGCACTTAGAATAAGATTTTTTGCTATCGGAATTCAGATTGATGTTGGAATACGTGGATGTTAGGTGTCACTTTTATACAAAGATTCACTTCAGAGTGAAAATTGACATCATTGCATAATGTAACGGTAACATAAGGTCAAAAGTGAATTGACTGATCCTGTTCCATTGTCGAATCATCAACTCACAGTCCTAACAAAAAATGTAACAACCTCGTGGTGCAGCGCAATCCCGACAGCACCGTGAAATTGATAATCCCGGACGATTAATGTGATCCCGAGGAAGGTTATTCCACTTGTCCCGCAAAGAAAACTCAATCTGACTTTAAGATATTGTTGAAGGTTTTCGTCGTCTAAACCATTTCTAGTCTGATGCAAAATTTGCTCGATCGGACCAAAATCCGACGAAAAGCATGACATTTAGCCAAGGCAGGTGCAAAATGTTTCTGTAACCACCACTGACGATATTTGGTACATAATGAATGATTTAAGGTCTACAGAATTCGATGTTTACGCCAGACGGCCGTTTAGATGCCACTAAGGACAGACTGTGATGCTCTTTAACAATTTCTGCGCAAATGGTGCTTTACTGAAACTGCTCCAAAGGTTCTACTGTGACCTTTGGACAGCCATCAGAGTCGATATCGGATATGTTAAAGACCAAATATATCGATCTTGCAGAGCATTTCTTGCTTTTTTACCCCAGGATGTGGCTTATCATTAAATGATCCATTTTTGTTGAATTTGTGGATGATTTGGGTTATTGTAGAGGCTTCAACTTCAGTCTTCTCGTACTTGTATGCTGTGAAAGACTTCATTGGATCATGCCCAAAACTGCATGTCGCTGGATGTCATAAAGTCCTGACATTTACTCTGATGTTTATTGCAGTTTCTTAACAATAAGGGCGAGAAAAGTCATGACATTAACCAAGCTTTAAATGACAAAATCTTTAAAATGGTGCGTATGTTGAAAAGCGGTGAACTCGGTTTATGTTCGTTCAAAAAAACCCTTACTTCGTATTTGTTCCAAAAAATCACTCAACCGGAAAGATGTCGATAATTGTCTTAAAAGTAATTTTCAACCAACTATACAAAGTTCTAATATAAATAAATAAAAATTATAAGATTTTTTTGAAAAAACAAAAGTGTTGCGTTTTCATTGGCACTCGGTAAATTTCTTATCATAGAGACTACTTTATTACCAGCTGTTTTTTTTTACAAAGCTTCAATTAAGCAGTTTTCGATTTTAATGTGATAGAAAGAACCTCGAACAGGTACATGTAACCTCACGGCAAAAGGTATGAACAGCTAAAATGGAAACGGTCAATGGACCCAACTCATCCCTTTAAATACAGTAAAGTATACTGTTCATGAATACACTTACTATATATAAATATAGACATGAAGTATTAAAAAATGTATGACATTCATTTCTGCAATATGACTAAAATTAAATAGTTTTCACAATTCTGAAAAAAATGTCTATGTGACATTGCTACCTAAGACAGATCTTGAATTAACTTTTATATTACATCATTTACATTTCTGGGAATGTGATCGATTAAAAGCAATCCCATGGAGATCGTGTATCCTCCTTATTAGGTCAGTAGGCAGGGCTTATTGCAATTCGCGGTTAGTAGTGGTGTCATGTCCCTTTATACAAACAAGACGGTGTTGGAAAAAAATCCTAAGGTTTCAACAGACGATGAAATTGATAATGAACGATTGAAAGAAATCTATAAAAAAAAAACCATTGGAAGTTAGCAAGTTGTTATTGTTGGCATTTGGTTTTGTTTTAGAACAATGAAAGTAGGTTCCATAATACTAACGGCATTGAAGACTTACTAGCATAAATACCACATGTTAAGATGGTCGGTAAGATACATTCGTTACATAATGCAGTGTGACCTTATACGATATATATGGGGTCAGTAATTTTCAATCCCATATGGAATTTTCTGACCCTATATATATCGTATCAGGTCACTAGCACACTATGTAACTTATAATATGTAATACTATGATTTGTTTTTTTCACCATAATATCTTGACATGGGATCTACGTGTAACATGAATCTCGACGAAACTCTTAGTTATATATGTTTGTATTTATCTATATTTTGCAGTGGAACTTTGTGGCAGGATGGTATTTGTTAGATTCTGTTATTTGTTGATATTATCCCTCAACTAATGAAGATATTTCTTAATTACTTTCGTAATGCAAGCCCAAAGAAGTAATCACAATACAAGTAACTTATAATTAGTTTTCTCAAATATGGTTTCGTATTAGGGTTATGTCGCATTTTGCTGTTTTTGTTATTTTAATAAACTTAAAGTTGTTAATTTCTGTGTCATTTTGGTCTCTTGTGGACAGTTGTCTGATTGGCAATCATACCACATCTTCTTTTTTATATTTAGTGTATATATGTGCCTGTCTCAAGTCAGCAGCCCAACTCAGGAGCCTGTAATTCAGTAGTTGTCGTTTGTTGATGTGTAACATATTTGTGTTTCGTTCATTTTCTATACATCAATCAGGCCATTAGTTTTACTCGTTTGAATCATTTTACATTTGTCATTTTTTTGGTGCCTTAGATTACTACGAGGTTGATGCCCGTATCATGACCTGTAGTCGTTTATTTTGTGTCAATTGGTTTTCTTGTGGAGAGTTGTTTCATTGGCAATTATACCACATCTTCTTTTTAAATATTTGTTAATATATTCAACATGTTTAAAATTTTCTGGCCTAAAGCTTGACATATCGTGTAGATAACTGTTAAATGTTCAAAACATCATGTTGATCTTTTTATGTCTCATAAAAGAAGGACAAAAGATAACAGAGGGAGAGTTGAACTCATAATTCGAAAAAAAAACTGACAACGCAATGGCTGAAAATGATAAAGACAAACAATGTACACTTGACACAATATAGAAAACTAAAAAATAAGCAACACGAACCAAACCAAAAACTAAGGGTGATCGCAGGTGCTCCGGAAGGGTAAGCAGATACTGCTCCACATGTGGCACCCGTCGTGTTGCTAATGTTATAACGTATCCAGTAAATAGTCTAATTCGGTAGGTTACATCCATGAAAGGGAAAGGGGATTGTAGTTACGACGTAAGGAACATATCCGATATCATTTGTGAAACGGTTATTCCATAAAGGTCAACCAACTCGTGATGGCGTCCGTAAAATTTACGCAAGAATGATTTCAACTTCACCATCAAGTTTAAAACATGCTTTTTAAAAAATACAATTTTTTTTTTTTTACTAACATGTAAAAAATAAAAGGGACTATGATGTGTCAACTGTAAATTGCAATTTGATTCGTAAAATTTATCTCAAGAAAATAACCAAATCAAAATATTGTTTCTTGTAATGGTAGGACAACAGATATACCAGAAAATTCTTGTTCTTTAAATAACCCGATGATGTTAGTGTGGTGACAAAACTTACAAAATGTACAAAATATAAATATACATTTATTCGGATTAACCGATTCATAGTCAGTTCCTTTATAATGCCAATAAGCCATTTTGTCACTAAATGTAAATAAAAGAGAATTTACATGTATGATCAGAGCTGAAGACTATTTTATTGAAAAAATCGAAAGGAGATTATTTAGTTGATTTATAATATATTTTGGTTTTCGAATTGAAGTTATCGGCAGTTATAACCTTAACCAGTCTTCTTTTGTGTGTCCGTAGTGCATTGAACTGGAGTTTTTACAATTCTGAATGATACAATGTATGTTTTTGAAAAAAATAAAAGTATAGGATATCATATGCCTTTAGAAATATTCTATTTTTGATAAACAAAAAATACAGAATTAAACAGCTAAATGACAAACCTTGACACTAGGTAACGTTTTAAAATAATTAAAAAGCAACAATAAACTATAAACATGTTAAAAAATACAAGGAATATATATTTTTATGTCTACAACATCACGAAATTATATAACTTAAATATCTAATTTCAGAAACCGGACTACCTTACAAAGGTTCCTTTAGTATGGTGATTTATTATCTGTAACTATTTTATACATATAAAATACATACTGTCTTCTCAGCGCCTTAGTGTCATTTCATAAATACATAATGTTGAAGCTGAGGGGACTTTTACTGTGTTGCTTTTGTCTTCTATTTATTTGCAGCACTGGAGTCAGTGGACAAGGTAAATATATTGCCACCTTTCTGTTGCGCTTCAATTTAAGTGTATTGGTGTGGTATGGTTTATTTATGTAATATTTTGTAAACTGTTTTCAATTGCATCTCTTTCGTTCTTTTCAAGCTTTGGCATTGTCCGTTTTTCGACTTACATTTATAAGTGTAAACATATCTTTGGTATCTTTCCCTCTCTTTTCCAAATCTAACGACTTAAAAATTCATATTACATTGCAATGTTAATTTTAAAATTATTAAAATATCTGAGATATTTTCACAAACACATACGACTCGAAAATTTCTTTGTTTTTCTTTTCGAAACAGCCCCCTTTTCTCTTTTCCTAACAAGTACAATAAACAAAACAATTAATGTTGGTTATAAAATCAGTAAACACTATATGTTTTAGTATATTTTTATGCTACATGCATCTCACTAACTGCATATCTCCGTTTTTATTAAAATCATGAAGGCTGTTAGTTTTCTCGTTTGAATTGTTTTACATTGTCATTCCGGGGCCTTTTATAGCTGACTTTGCGGTATAGGCTTTGCTAATTGTTGAAGGACGTACGGTGACCTAAAGTTGTTAACTTCTGTGTCATTTTGGTCTCTTGTGGAGGGTTGTCTCATTGGGAATCATACGACATCTTCTTTTTATATGTATGAGATAAGAATACATGTTATTTGTTCGTTACTGATTATTTGATGTTTATTATACGTTCTGTGTCAAATATTTCATGATATTAACGTTGGAAGTTACACGTGTGATAGTCGTGTTTTACGGGGATTCCATAAACGACAAGTCTAGGGTTCTTTGACATCACTTTATTAAGTAAACATAGGAAATAAATAACCAGGCCTGCAATAACTATAGCATATTGTTATCACATTTATCAATATCACAGTCGTATTTAAGTATTATATTATAAACATATAAATATTATACGGGCGTAATAACAATGTTACAAGATCGCATATAATATTCTTTTGCGTATACAATAAACTATACTGAGTATCCGGAATGCAGTGACATTCACAATATGGAATAAACTTGCAATTATATCTTTCTAAATACAAATGCATGCTTTTGATAAGTCGTATCAAATAGTATATCATTATAATCAACCAAGCGTATTATAAACTTGCCGAATGTATCGTACTTCATAAACGAGTGTCATTTTAACATACAAAGGTTATTATTATCTGTTCACTATACATGCTATAGTATATTTTCTATAACGTTCGTATGCACTACTGTAATGTGAAATATCTATGTAGGTACAATATAATATAATATGACCCTTACCAATCTGTGGAACCAGGTTATATATCTAACATCTACAGTACAACCAGTATGTTACAGGGACATCATATGTGTCCTGAAAATAATACACAATAGTAAATACTAGGATCTAGGAGAATAGTGATCCCTTATATAAAATACAACATGTTAAAGACTGATATAATAAAATCAAGCTATTACACAGAATAACCAAATATGACAATATGAATGCAATTGTCAATGTGACGTCATAGATCCATAACTGAAAGGTCAAGGTCACTTTCAAAATCATTCGTAAATCTCCCTATCTACATTCAAACTACAGATTCAAATCATATATTATCAGATTAATACATCAACTATCTTACTCCTATCAAATCTAAGGTCTATGGGCATAATTACCTATAAACGGGAAGAATTGTATACCATGCACTGCATACACCTTTCATACACCACAAAGAACATAAAATCTACTTACCAGATATACAGAATGTAATTTCCGATAACTTCAGTTGTTCCAAAGTATGGAAACTTCAGTGAATAATAACGAGCACTAAATCAAATGTTTCTTTATAAGTTTCATCACTCTATACGGTTTAAATAAGAAGTATATATTAAATATGTTTGTCTCCAATTTTCAATAGTTAACCACCATTACTTCTTTTCCAAAATCTCAGGTGTGTCCAGAATTACCAATAAGAACTGACCATAAAGGTAAACAAGGTGTGACAATTAATTTACTAATGAGTTGGACAGTTATATACTATTACAACTATGCCCAATGAAGTATGACTGACTAGAACTTTCATACATTTTAAAGTGTGAAGAGATAATGCACTATAAATCAAAAGATCAAATAATCAAAGTGCAGTAATGAAGTCTAATATCTGGCATATCATAAAATGTAAAATACTAATAAATGAAATACGTAAAAATATACTCTGTCACATTCTCCCCCTGCTGCGAGAATGTCTTCCAAGACATAACTAGAATCATAGTGACAATAAACAAAAATATATATCAATGATCTTTACGTATATTTATTTCTAGGCCCATGCAGGCTTCGGTGTCCACTGAAGCTAGGCCCAGGTCTATGCGTTGAGCGGTGTACGTTAGATGGCTGTGGTACAGGACAGCTGTGTTGTTTTAATGGTTGCGGTCACGAGTGTATGACAGCGACCGAAATATGCTGGTAAGCTGTTTTAAAGTCAATATAATTGTAGTTATTTAATTGTAGAAGTACTATAAATAGTTCAGCTATAATACATAGTCAGGAATAGCACATAAATAGTAAATGCATAAGGGTGTGGGCAAACAAAAGCATCCTATAATAAATACATCATATCTGAGTTAGATGGTCACAGTTTTTATAATACTAAACAACATTATACTCAATTATCTTCCTGTCAATGGCTAGCAATTAGTTTAAACTAAAAGAGCTATGTTTAATTCATGAACATGAATTATAATATTAATTCTTCAAACGATAAACAAATTAAATAATCATCGTTCAAAATTTACTCTAAAGTTATTGGTTCCTTTCCCTGTATCTTGTACCTCTTGGAATACTAAACACAACACGTCAAAGAAAGCGGTTGAAATACATTTTAGTTAAGGAATAAAAAAAATGAATAAAATAATTCAAAATAATTTAAAACCGCAAAATTTGTATGAGCTCGTTTCAGATAAACGGTATATTATGATTTTTGCATTTAAATGTACATGATGTACTTGTACTTTCAAATGTAATTAATAACTTTCTAAATACATATCTGTTGTGTCCTGTACTAAAAGATAATTGGTAGTTCAAAACTATCAATGCAATTACCTTTTTTATGTTAACATTGATAGTTGATGTATAGCTCATTTGATGCACGTCTTTTAATCAAGTTCAGACTTTGAATTCCTTTTTGTAAATTAGAAATTGGAAATATTAGATAGACATTCAAATTAGGCCGTTAGTTTGCTCGTTTGAATTGTTTAACAATGGCATTTCGGAGCCTTTTATAGCTGACTATGCGGTATGGGCTTTGTTTATTGTTGAAGGCCGTACAACAACATATAGTTGTAAATTTCTATGTCATCATCCTGGTACCTATTTTATCTCTTGAGGAGAGTTGACTCATTGGCAATTTTAGCACATTTTTTTTATTCAATCCGAATACCGTTCTGCAGATGCCAGACATGACACTCTGTTATGTATATTTAATATTCCATGGTATCAATCTGTGTTTAAAGTTTCCTGTAAGCTTTTTAAAAAGCTATCAAATTCTCAAGTCCCTTTTGTTAATCTTTTTAAAATTTCCGAATGAAATTTGTTTTTTTTAACATGAGCATCATCTATATATACATAAAACATATGTCTCGAACAGGTATAGTATGTTGAGCAATATGTTTTGGATTAACTTTGGTACGACATAACGCATATATATGTTGTCGACAGTCTTATATTAAACTCCGATATATAATGATCAACTAAAGTTAGATGCATGTTCAGTTTACAGTTTTCAAAAGAGCTTCGGTTTGCGAGTTAGGTTGGGGCACGTAAGAATCCGTATTAACGGTTGCAGCAAGATCAAATGCAGAACTATACGAGAAGGTCCAAACTTCTCATGTTTCTAGGTCGTTTCATTTGTATTTAATCTTGGATTTTTCAACAGCAACATATAGTTTTTTTTCTATTAGTTGCATGCCAAATGCAATAAGTGCTGATAAAACATGTTTTGAAGCAAAAAGGGTAATTATTAAGTAAAACTTTTAGATAGTCATGTTGTTCAAATTTCTCCCGAAAAACTTCCTGAGCAGAAGACAATGCATCTTTCCCGTTGAGATGGGCTTACACTAGTTATGATTTGTGGTCCTTTATAGCTTCCTGTCCGATGCGAGCCAAGGCTCCGTGTTGAAGATCGTAACTTGACCTATAATGGTTTACTTTCATAAATTGTGACTTGGATGGAGAGTTGTCTCATTGACACTCAAACACCATCTTTCAATATCTATGAAAAAATGCTTCTGATCTTGCAGCCAAGCGTGTTGAGCACATTTTTTCAGCTTGTAGTACCTTTTATAGTATCTTTTGCAGTGTCATTAACAAAATATGCACTATGCAATGCCAAATTGTCAAGCAAATTGGTCAAATATGAATGCAATTTCCGGTAGCAAATTCATCCCTTTCCTGATTTATGGCTTCTTACCAGGAATGATGATTGAAACGTTAAGATTGTGTGCTTAACCAGGTGTATAGACTGCTCCAGGTATCACTTCCTTCATGTTACGTCTCTGTATTTCCCGGCCATATTATCAGCCTCGTCATAGCTCTGGCCAAGTATTTTGTTTCAAAAACTTTTATCTCTTAGGCTTTGTTAAAAAACTACGTCAGAGACTCTCCTGTGGTTGCTGTTCATTCTGCAAAACCTATAAAGTTTTTTTCGAATTCTTAATGTGCTCGGATCATTAAAGTGCAGACATAGCGCCATCTGTTCTACTGTGCCAATAATTGTAGTCTATATCATCACTGATGATTTCCCCCAGATATCTCATTGATACATTTTGTTCTGATGGCTAAAGATAAGTGTTATTAGTTCACTTGATACAAAGTATTGCCGTAAGAGGGCGTTTTCCTGGGTTCTTTACCATGTAAACTGCAGATAAGCCATCCAATTGCAGTTATTAGTGTCCTCGCATAGCAAAGTGTTGTTTACCACACAGTTTGAATGCATCCATGAATATTCCAAAGTGTGACGCTTCATAGTAACAATTGTATCATAATGGCTTAAGATATGTTGCGCAATATATTTTTCGTTTCATTTGCTATTGTCATTGTCACAAATTGTTGTAATTATAATGATGGCACTTTATACGACTGTCATACAATTTAGAGGTTTAGCTAGCTATACAACCAGGTGGGAACCACTATTTTCTGCATAAAAGAATATCCTTACCAAGTCAGAAATATGACAGTTGTTAGCCATTCGTTGAATTCATTTAGGCTTTTGATTTTGTCATTTGATTGGGGACTTTACGTTTTGAATTTTCCTCGGAGTTCGGTATTGTTTCCCTACTTTTACCCGTTACCATCTATGTTTAATGTATGACGCTATATGAAAGACTCTACAAACCCCACAGGGAAATAATAAGAATGAGTCGTTGTCCATCGTGTCTTTAGAGCGTCATATTTGATTTCATGAGTTTTTTTGAAATCTTCGAAAAAATCTAAGGGTAAGAGGGCAAAGAAGACGTAACAATTGTGTTCTGACACCCCTACGACTCAACCATTCTAATTGTTTGCGTCGGTAACATAACAACGATGCGGATTTCGAACATTGAAAAGGTAGAGTAGTTTCTGGAATGGAATATACAATGTATATTTGGAAAATGCTTATTAATTTAGACTACTACTTTAGTTTCTAACTAGATTTACCATATCATTTTTTTTTATCTTATTTTATTTTATTTTTTTGCGTACGGATTGCTACGAACCAGAATTTGTACATTATACACTTACTTGAAAATAACAATGTTTTTACAGTTATTCACTCGTTAACGCAGGAACATAAGAATGAAAATCATCGTAACTTACATTGTCCTAAATACTTTATATACATGATCCATTTGTCAGACAAGAATACGAATTTTTGCATGAGTTCTAAAATATCTCTGAAACAATGTGTCAAACTACAATTATTGTTACATAAGGCTAGTATGTCTGTTTGGATTTCTCACGCAATTTTGTAATGAAAATAAGTACTTCTGCCCTGAGTTCTAATGACTGTTTTATAAAGAAACCTATATGTTCCATGATAGATCGGTAAAGTATTTCTTGTATTATCTGTTTTTTGGATAAGAGACTGAAAATTATGAGATGAAACACAATTTTCAAATAGACTATTCCTTAATTTCAGTTAATTTTAGATTTAAGGAGGAAGTGTTTTATATTACTCTTACAGAATTGCAATGTTAGGCGTAACTTTTTGACGTGCACTTGTCCGATCGGCGAATGAACGGTGACGCGGACTTCGATACAATGTAAATTTGATTTATATGATAGATTCTTTTTGAGAGCAATTTTGATAACTATCAGCAATCTAACAGTCAGCTTGTTATTTGCAGGAATCGAACGGCTACATACACAATTAATTTAACTGTTATGGCGAACACAATTTCTGCATTTTTTTTTTGAAGAAAATCCTTTTTTTAATATTAAATTAAGATTTATTTTGTAAACAATAAATGATTGTTTTGTTTTCGTTTTCAGATGAACCAGAAGCTGGATTAGATGTTGCTGTTTTACTATTGCTTCCAATAAAGAGATAAAGTCTTAAAATTGGAAAAAAATATTCTTCAAAAAAGGCTTCGCAATCATTTGCCGCTTCCAATGCCTTTTGTTTCAATAAAAAAATAATTAGTATTGTTCTTTTGCAATTTGCAATAGTAAGACTATTTTATCATTTTCATCTTAAATAAAATAAACTTGTTATCGCTTAAATTAACAGATGAGAATTCGAACTGACTCAACTATCCTTTGTTTCTGGTTCACTAGCGGTTTTGATTTCGGTTTGTGCTCTAGGTAAAACATGTCAATACCTTAATGTCTATTGTAAAATACCACATTCGAACTGTAAAATAACAGAATAGAAAAGTTGTTATCAAACAGAACACATACCATTATAAATCATCATCAACGCAAGGATCTGCGCAAACATAATAGAATTGTTACAGCAATTAAAATTATACAGCTATCTAAGGTTTCCACCCTCAAACACTGAGTCTTTAATTTCATATATTTCATCTGTACTTGTTTCCACCTGACATCTAATTGGAATATGAAGTCGAACTGATCCGAATATTATCTCCACATAATTTCCAGCATTGTGACATTAAAAAGTTAATTAGAGCCATATATTGCTTTTCAAGACAACTTTGTCATATTTGCATTTCCGACCTCTTGCCTCATATTGGATTTATCACTGGGTTTGTACTTACATGAGCACCACAATGGATGTCATAAGTGGAACACAATTTGCGTTCCCTTCCGGAATACCTGAGATCAGCCCCGTTTTTACAGCACTACATATGTTGAGAATTCTAGACAGATATAAAAGAGTTTTGAACAGCTCACGAAATAATTTTAAACGAAATATTTTAAGAACAAAGGTTTGTAAGGGTTTACTTATTTAAAACAAAAATGGAACTTTTATTACATTTGTTATCAAAATGTTGTCTAATTTTTTACAAACTATTTTTTCAACGTCAATTTGCGTATCTCACTATTCACTTAACTAATATTAATAAAATTGAGAATGGAAATGGGGAATGTGCCAAAGAGACAACAACCCGACCATAGAAAAAAAAACAACAGCAGAAGGTCACCAACAGGTCTTCAATGTAGCGAGAAATTCCCGCACCCGGAGGCGTCCTTCAACTGGCCCCTAAACAAATATATACTAGTTCAGTGATAATGAACGCCATACTAATTTCCAAATTGTACACAAGAAACTAAAATTAAAATAATACAAGACTAACAAAGGCCAGAGGCTCCTGACTTGGGACAGGCGCAAAAATGCGGCGGGGTTAAACATGTTTGTGAGATCTCAACCCTCCCCCTATACCTCTAGCCAATGTAGAAAAGTAAACGTATAACAATACGCACATTAAAATTCAGTTCAAGTGAAGTCCGAGTCTGATGTCAGAAGATGTAACCAAAGAAAATAAACAAAATGACAATAATACATAAATAACAACAGACTACTAGCAGTTAACTGACATGCCAGCTCCAGACTTCAATTAAACTGACTGAAAGATTATGATTTCATCATATGAACATCAGGCACAATCCTTCCCGTTAGGGGTTTAGTATCATACCATCATAACATATATGAGAAGAACATAACCCGTGTCATGCCAACAACTGGTTTTTGAATAAATGTGTTTAGTACAACCCGTGTCATGCCAACAACTGGTTTTTGAATAAATGTGTTTAGTTACATTTGTATCGAAACATTGGATTGTATTATGTGATAATGGTCATTGAGAAAATAATGTGTACACACATGTACATGTTATACACATATTTTACCTGACATTTTATGATGTGGATGAGATTAAGTAAAATTCCATACCAACAAAACAATAGCCTTCTGTCTGACCCAGTGATTTTAACCCTCTGAAATCTGTTGTATTTTATAAAAGAATACAAAAGATAAGAGAGAAAAACATATTACATATCAAACCTCATTGCATCGTCCTTTAAGTCGAGACACCGTAATTGAAGGATAGTGCAAAATTATGTAAGTTTGTACGTAGCTACAGTAAAACAATATATTTCTTACTTTATAAATCACTGAAATATTTTACTTGGATTCAAATATCCAGATTGATTGGATTATTGGTTTACATTTACCTTCTTTATTAAAATCAATGAAAAACACATTTTGATATTTCAACATTTAAGCATTTGCAGTTCTTTAAAATATTTATATTTTTTATGAATGTTGCTGTATATTTTCATCACAATACACACGTATTAACAATTATGCAGAATTTACGATCTTGTTAAGCAACCTCTGAGTTTTGGAAGAAAATTCTTGATCTTAAGTTAACATTATTTTATGATTTAATTTTGTAAACAATGTTTCATTTCGTTTAATTTTTAGATTAGCCTGATACTGTATTTGATGTCGTTATTGCTATCAATACAGAAATAAAGCGGACCAATTTGAAAACAAATCTATAAATAAAAGCCTCGTACTTGTTTTTCAACTTTCAGCGCCTTTGTTATAACTTTAAAAGATTACAATTGAACGGCAAGGACTAATTTTTTGTTTTTGGGTTTAATCGCTATGTATTTCGTTATGCTTATCTATAATTAAACATATAATGATTTATAGTCACTCAACTTTTCGTGGTTTTAGATTATCCGGTTGTGCTTAAGGTGAAATCTGATGTTCCTTTTATATCTATTACACTATACTTTTGAACTGTAAAATAAATTAATGAAATAGTGGCAAACTATATATGGTCCTCAACACAAAAGTAGAGCATAAATAATAAGATTGCTACAGAAAATTAAGAACACAGATATGTAAGGTTATAACCGTCAAACACTCGAGTCTTTTATCTGATATTTTATATTTACAAAAACAGATTTGCTTCCACCTGACATCGTACTGAAATGTGAAATTGAACCAAATAATATCTCTATAAAATTTTCAGCAATGAGACATTTAAAAGTTAATAAGCGCCATATATTGTTTTTCAAGGAGAATTTGTCGTAATTTTCTTCCTTCCGCGAATTTGGCTTCTCGCCACGTGTGTACTTACATCAGCAACACAACGGCTACCATAAGAGGAACAGGATTCACTTACCCTTCTTAAGATCACCCCGGTTTTTGATTCACTTCGAATTTTGACAATTAAAGATAGATAGCAGACAGTTTTAACAGCTCTAGAAATAATTCAAACAAAACATTTTAAGAACAAAGCTGGTTCATAGTTTACTTATTTACTAGACATGGAACTTTTGTGTCAGATATCAAAATGCTGTCTAATTATTTGACGAACTGTTTTTTTTTTCAAATTAATTTGCGTATGCCACTATTCACTCAAATAATACAAAACTACATGTGTATCATTATATCAGATTGCATTATGTTGAAACGGTAAATGAGGTATAAAACGACTCAATAAGAAAATAATGTGCACTTGTAATATATATATATATTTTACCTGAAACTTGTTATATAGATCAAAGTGATTAAAATTCAATTTCCAACAAAGCAACATCCTTCTATCTCACCAAGAGACTTTTAAAGTGATAGTTGATAAAATAATAATATTAAAAAAATCACCTCATGAAGGCATGTCTAGAATATTTACCTCTGTTAACGTGCGGAATATGTGTTGCAGCAAATGACCATGTAATCCAAAGCATCAAATGAATATTTAACTGAACAGGGAAACTAATGTTAGAAAAGATTATGTAGAAGTGTAGATAAAGCGTTGCTACATCCAAACTGTCAACCGAATCAAAACGACCATTGATTTAAAATGGACATCAAGATTTTTTACAATCCAACAAATCACAAAATATTAAGTTTTCGTGTTAACTTTTCTGTGTCTCATGTAACTACAAATAATCGCCAGACGTTGCTATCAAAGCTAGTAGTGATCTCAATTTGACTAACAAAATAAATAAAAGGTTTATATATACATAAACACATAACGGGAATCTTAACTTTATGAAATAGAAGATATAGGGTGAATGCAAATGAGACAACTATTCACAAGAGACTAGATGACACAGAAATTATCAATTATACGGCCTTTAACATTGTTTTGTTTTCTTCTAGGCCAGTATAAATCTGTTTGTAAACCTGCAATTTCAAAAACGTCAGGAAAAAACTATATAAGATTTATCTCTATTCAAATACTGACACTACATGTATGGTCAATTCTGAATTAATTGATTTGTGAGCTCATATGTTAAATCCGTGTATGGAGCAGCGTATTTATTTGATATGGTTTTTTTATTAATGATAACATATTAAATGATACATTGTTTATTTTCAGTTGAAAATAGTTTAACCAAATAATAAATTAAAGACACCTTCCAGAATAAGGAATACGTGTTAATGCATATCTTTCGTAAGTAATCGGGGTTTTGAAATTAGTGATGAAACGTTTCTGTCACGTAGTTCTTTAAACCAAACCATCTGAAATATATACAAAAAAATTTAAATCTGTTTAAAACCGATCCACTTCAAAAAAGACTAAATCATTTCGGGTGTAGCAAAACAGTGGACATGAAACTGTCGATTTAGCATCATAAGCACACTCATGAATAGTTTAATAATTTAATACGCCATACGCGCTTTTCGTTTACATAAGAGTCATCAGTGACGGTCAGACCACAATAGTTATAACGCCAAACAAGTACAAAGTTCAGGGTTCATGCTCCAGATGTGTTAAAAGTGTTTAGTTCGCTGTTGCCATCCTTGAAAACATTCCGAACAATTCCATTTTTGAAACCAAAAACGTTTTTTGCGTTAATATATTATAAAACATACTTAGTCTAATTAATGGTGGTAAAGAGATAACGTAAAACATTCTTCTTGCGGACCTGTTTTTGTATTGTTATGAGTTACAATTTATGACAAAAATAAGCAAAGACTCATCGAAACAACATCTGATAAACAAATTTAATAATATTTTGAGATATTTGGATGATATTTTGGCTCTCAATAATGACGACTTCAGTATGTATATTAATGAAATTTATCCTGTTAACTTACTTTAAATAAAGCTAATACTAACTATGACCACTGCCCTTTTCTCGATCTTGATATCTATATCACTAATGGAAAGCTGAATACTAAAATTTATGATAAAAGGGATGATTTTTCATTTCCTATCGTTAATTATCCGTTTTTAGATGGTGACGTTCCCTTGTCACCATCTTACGATGTTTATATATCTCAACTTGTACGATTCGCTCGTGTATGTAACAATGTTTTAGATTTTAACGAGAGAAATTTATGTATTACTGAAAAATTATTACACCAGGGTTTTCGATATCACAAACTAGTCAAAACATTTACTAAATTTTATCATCGGTATAAAGACATCATTCGTAAATATAGCTCAACATGCAGACTTCTAATACGTTCAGGTATTTCACATCCAATTTTTTATGGAAATATTCTTTATAAAGCACAAAGGTGTCAGTATTCACCTCAGAAACTTACAAAACCTTTGAATAAACTTATTAAGCAGGGATATAATTACGATACTGTTGTCAAGTCATTAAAGATATTTTGGCGTTAATATTGAGTCACTGATAAGGTCTTTGCATCGGAACTAAACACATTTATTCTAAAAACAGTTGTTGGCATGACACGGGTTATGTTCTTCTCATATATGTTATGATGGTATGATACTAAACCCCTAACGGGAAGGATTGTGCCTGATGTTCATATGATGAAATCATAATCTTTCAGTCAGTTTAATTGAAGTCTGGAGCTGGCATGTCAGTTAACTGCTAGTAGTCTGTTGTTATTTATGTATTATTGTCATTTTGTTTATTTTCTTTGGTTACATCTTCTGACATCAGACTCGGACTTCTCTTGAACTAAATTTTAATGTGCGTATTGTTATGCGATTACTTTTCTACATTGGTTAGAGGTATAGGGGGAGGGTTGAGATCTCACAAACATGTTTAACACCGCCGCATTTTTGCGCCTGTCCCAATTCAGGAGCCTCTGGCGTTTGTTAGTCTTGTATTATTTTAATTTTAATTTCTTGTGTACAATTTGGAAATTTGTATGGCGTTCATTATCACTGGACTAGTATATATTTGTTCAGGGGCCAACTGAAGGACGCCTCCGGGTGCGGGAATTTCTCGCTACATTGAAGACCTGTTGGTGCCCCTCTGCTGTTGTATTTTATTTGGTCGGGTTGTTGTCTCTTTGACATATTCCCCATTTCCATTCTCAATTTTATTCAACACTACGACAAAAATTTAAGCCTATCCAATGTTAGTTCAAACTAAAAATGAACACAAAATGCATATTAACAAGTTATATTAAAATAAAGACATATGGTATGAGTGCTAATGAGGCAACTATCCGCCAAAGTCAAATGAAGTGGTTGTAAGCAATTATAGACAACCGTACGGCCTTCTACAATGAGAAAAATCAAAGCGTATCGTTGACTATAAGAGGCCTTGACATGAAAAATATGAAATTTTATAAACAGTCGGCCTTATTTATAACAAAACGATTTACGAAAATCAAATTTGACTTTTGATTTATTTAAAATTTATCTTCCAATAAAAGAATGAAAACTTCATTTTTTTCCAAAACAACTTTAAAGTATATTTTCTGCAGAATCGTTTAACATACCGTAGTAATTTTTCGTTAACTTTTTATTGCCATTTGGGTATTAAATTCCCTCTGTCACGAATCGTATGAGAAACCGCAAATTGTATTTGAAAGCATAACATATATATCTTGTTTTCCAGGAATTGTATTTCTTTTCAGATGTCAATTAGGTTGGGGAAACCCCTAGAATATAACATGCATCGTTAAAAACTAGGTAAAACGACTATTTTACATGTTTTTGCAAATACAATTAGACGTATTGACATTGGTGTCAGTTGTCCAGATGAACGAACATAATAAATGCTTACAAATGACATAAAAAGATACGAGTGCTAATTTATAAAATATATTCATGTCCATGCAAATGTAAGATTAATGACACCGTTTTTTTTTTTTTTGTAATGTTCAAATATTTAATGTGTATACTAACAGGTATAAGAATAAGTATAAAAGGTACGAATTACGATCAAGAATTCATCATTTGCCTTTAAGACAACACAATGTGTAGACTTACCAGCAGACTTCTTGTCGTTGTGTTTTTGATGTTTCTCATCAATACTGGAGTGTCTGGTAGTGGTAAGTTTAGTTTTTCATATTTTCTATAAAATTAAACTATGTAATGTCGCCCATAAGATGTTATATGGTGATGTAAAGGAATTTAAATGGAAAAACTGAATTTTAAGCGGGCTTTCAACTGTTCAATTTTCAATTGGCAATCAATTAACAATTAACACTGTACCTTCCTGTCACATCCAATTACGTAATCCCATTTTGACCTTACCTAACTACGTATTTATGCATCTCAAACGTTCTTTTATGGATTTCGTGTTATAATCGGATCGGATTATTCTAATTATAAAAGAATATGACTACCATCGTTGAGGAAACAATAACAAAAATTGTATTGAAATAAAGACAAACCTACTTTTTGGAAATTATAGCGGAGTATAAGGACCTATATTTGAGCAACAAAGAATCAGAATCTACTTTTGTTTTATTCATGTTATTTATTCGAAATATTTTTGTCTAAACTTTATTAAAATCAATATTATTGTTCAATAAACTGAGTACTGCAATATTAAAGCCTCAGTAAAAACAATAAAAATTCAGAATCAAACAACTTTGCTAAATGTTACACGTGTCAATACCAACGTAATACATGCAGTAAGTACATTTATTACACAGGATATAGACTTAAATGTCCACCTGTTCCAACTGATGGAGTCAGCCATTGTGCTGATATGTGTGAATTTACTGGTTGTAAAATTGGATATCTTTGCTGTTCTATTAGCTGTGGTAGAGACTGCAGAAAAGGAATTCGGATTTATGGTTAAAAGCAAAAACCTACATTTGTAGTAAAATATGGTTTTACATTTTTACTTTTTTTTAAAATAGATAATGAAGTTCAACCCAATTCAATCAGCTAAGATACTTGCAGTTGTCTTTACACGAGTTTAAGTTCTGAATGAATCGAAATAGTCCCAAGTCTCTTAAAACTTATATTTATACGAAACACTCACTTATAATTGTTTATTTTTAAAGCGTTATTTCTGACCTACTCTCACATGGCACTCATCGCCTAAATCCACTCAATTTGAATTCTAAGCACATATTGATATCCTTTTTTTTAATGTAAACATCATGATTTGTAATATTTCAGTTGATCATGCAACTTAATTATCATATACACTGATCAAGTCGTTGCTAAATTCAAATTTGAACAATGCATTTTTACCATGAAAATTAGTAGTTTGTTTTAAACAAAATTTACTTTAATGTGATCTTGCTCACTTTGTGTTATGACATGTTGTCTCTCGTTTAGAGGTTATTTGTGAGTTAATCTTATCAAAGAATATTTTTTCGAACATAACTATCAAGGAAACAAGAAGTATAAGATGATGAATATAAATATTTAAAGTGAAAAACGATTGTATTCACTGATTTACATATTATATAGCAGAAGTATATAAGTGCTCTTCAATATTATCAATTTTCCTTTGTATGTTTGTAGGTACGTACATGCAACTCAATAAAAACCATTCAGATAAAGGACATTTGTATTTAGCTTGTTGTTTCTGCCTTACAACCCCATTATGGTAGAACATCTGGAATAAAAATTATTCAACCTATATCGTCTTAATTCATTCATAGTTACTTTAATTGCAGATAATGTTATATTATGGAATATACCCTTCCGGAGAATCTGAGATCACTCTGAAATGGTGGGGCTGGTGTTTCTCAGGTTTTTTTTCTTTGCTGTGTTTTAACCACGGCGTTGTCAGTTTATTTTAAACTTAATAGGTTGAATGACTGTTTGTTATCTTACGCCTCTCCTTCAGAAACTATGCCGTTTAAATTCTCCAAAATATTGTATTACATGAATGGGAATCAGTAGCTACAGAGCAACAGAACTCTGTCTGACTTCATGACTTACAATGCAAAATAGGATATTCTATGAAATATTAACAATAAGATTCATTATAATTGAGATATGGGACACATGTACACATATAACTTTGAAGGATCGAGGCATAAACCTTTTAAAATGTCTTCAATGATTTAGATTAAGCTCTTGTACGCGGATTTCATTTTAGCATTTTAGCATAAGGTTATTCTTATACGTAATGAAAATTCACATTTAACGAAAAGACCAATACAAAGTACATTTTCTTGAGAATCTTTTTTAAAAAGTATTTTAAAACAAATCTAAAGAGATTTCGGATGATTGAAAATCTCGATCTTACTCTGAAATTAGTTCTGAAATTGTATCAAACGTTTAGATTTTCCAGTTATGTACACCACCATTCCCCATGTGAGATCGCAAAATCGTTTTAAAGAAATATTCCTAAATGCTTTTCAACATCCAAATAGTAGCATACGCTACAAATGTATTACTTTGGGATACCATACAGCATATTTTGTTAATATTGTTAACCAACAATGAAATTATGCTACACAAAGGAACAATTTAGTGATTGGTATACTGGAGACTCTTATTGACAGCATAAAATATACATGTTGAATTTAGAGGTTGACTTTTCCTGCAAATTGTTGGAAATCCTATGGGAACGAACTGTTTTTCAATTAATTAGAGTTCATCACACATGTCAAAAACAAGAAGATCAAAGAAGGCAGATCATTTAACTTCTCATTTAGATATATTGATGATGTTTTTTTTCTATTAACAGTCCATACCTGTCTGACAAGGTTCCATTAATGTATCCTCCATAACTAAAACTTCAAGAAACAGCATACACGGCTTTCTCTGTCTCATGTTTAGAATAACATGTTACTTCAAATTTGATATAAGCAGTACCAGAATTGCTGACAAGCGAGACGATTTCTAATTTGAAATTATCAAATCTCCCCACCTTATCAGCAATATATCAACTTCTCCCGCATATAGGATATAACGTAACACGTCACAAGTGTGTGATTGAATAATTGAAGAACCAGTATTATGTTAGAGAACGTCTTGGTTTTTTTTAAAGTTCATCGGAAAATACCTGGACATTGTTGATGTATATATTCAATATCAACTTCACAAAAAATTTACTATGGTCTTAAAGTATAGATTTTAGCTACTGACGTTGTTTATAATCCAAATAACGTGTTATGGTATTCGCGGTCAATTTTTACATTTACTGTGTAGTCTAATTTTGGTAATAGCTATTTGACATGGATCCTTATTGTGCTAAGATAAAGTTAAGCATGCTTGTCTTTGCTTTTTGTAATGTGCTTGTCCATTTGCTTTTTCGTTTTTCTTTGTTGATATATTTGTTTGATTTTATCTTGTTGATAATTATTAAGATTATAACACAATATTGACTGCTGTATCCCTATTTTTGACTACTTTTTAAACTATAATATCTATTTGTTTTGTTCACACATTGTAGTAGGGACTTTTCGTTTATAATATTCCTCGCAGTTCTGTTTTTTTTTTTTTAATTTTACTGTTTATGTCTGAACACAGCATTAAATTCCCAAATTATAATAATACTTTTACACTTATGTTTGCATCGGCAGAGGACTGAAATGTTTTCACTTTTTTTTTGCTTTCGAGAAATGGTACTATTGCTTCCACTCCGAGGTAACAAACAGAATCAAAATACCGTTGCCAATTTCAATTAGATATAATTGTCTAATTATTTAGATAAAAGGTAGTAAAATAAGAACCCAAATAATAATAAACAATTCCGTTATGAAGGTCTCTATATATTATCATTTCTAAGAACGATTTCCAACAATTTAACGATTTCAACCTTCATTGTTTTTTATTCGTAGCCAAACTCTATATGACAGCTATAATACGCTTTGGTTTTTATTCTGTTTAATACATCGTTTATATCTAATCTCAAGGTTGATTAAATATAGTTCGCAGGTGGTAATATTAATAAGTCATAATAGATGAAAATGTTGAATGCCGGAAAAACTTTTCGTCAGCAAAAGACTGAGCAGTGACGTTAGAAAAAAAACCACTCTGGGATTGGCTGTCAAATTCATGTGCTAACTTTGAATCAAATTTGAATATTTGAATTAGGGCATACTTAAACCTATATCTAAAATACAAAATGACTAAAAGAATCGAAAAAAGAAAATTGCATGAACGATTTATAATGTTTCAACATTTCAGGTATTTTTTTTAATTTTAATCAGTAACAATATAATTAACTATTTTTAAATATGATTCTCAAGAATGTACATGGTCTTTGGCTTGATACAGACATACATAAACATATACAGACAAGCATGTGCATTATTATATCGTATAAAAGATGTACAAGTTATCGTTTTACTTGTACAAGAACGACATCACTTGATAATTCTTAACATTTCCGTCAGTCATCTCCAGCAAAGATAAAATGATTAGGAATTCAAATGAAGTTGAATTATTGACTTCATATCCAATGTTATAAATAATTCAACCAAAGTAAATGTTGATATTGACATATTATATTACAATCTCATTTTAAGCTCACCTGGCCCGAAGGCCCAAGTGAGCTTTTCATATCACTTTGCATCAGGCGTATATCGTCGTCGTTTACTTTTATAAAAATCTTCTCCTCTGAAACTACTGGGCAAAATTAAACCAAACTTGACCACCATCATCATTGGGGTATCAAATTTTAACCAAGATGGCCGCCATGTCTAAAAATAGAACATAGAGGTAAAATGTAGATTTTGGCTTATATCTCTAAAACTAAAGCATTTAGAGCAAATTTGACAGAACAAAATTGGTTATCAGGTCAAGATCTATATGCTCTAAAATTTTCAGATGAATCGGAGAACCGGTTGTTTGGTTGCTGCCCCTAAATTGGTAGTTTTAAGGAAATTTTGCCGTTTTGGATATTATCTTGAATATTATTATAGATAGAGGTAAACTGTGAAAAGCAATAATGTTCAGCAAAGTAAGATCTACAAATACGTCAAGTGATCAAAATGATCAATTGACCCCTTTAGGAGTTATTGCCCTTTATAGTCAATTTTTAACAATTTTTCGTAAATTTTTGTAATCTTTTACAAAAATTTTCTCCTCTGAAAGGACTAAGGCAAATTTAACCAAACTTGTCCACACTCATCATTAGGGTATGTAGTGTAAAAATGGTAGCCGTTGACCCCGCCAGCCAACCAAGATTGGCGTCATGGCTCAAAATAGAACATAGGGGTAAACTAAGATTTTGGCTTATAGATCTGAAACCAAAGCATTTACAGCAAATCTGACTGGTGGCAAAATTGTTCATCAGATTTAGATATATCTGCCCTGAAATTTCAGACAAATCCGACAACCAGTTGTTAGGTTGCTTCCCCTGAGTAAGTAATTCTATGGAAATTTTGCAGTTTTTTGCTATTATCTTAGATATTATTATAGTATCTAATAATATCTTATTCTATAAATTATGATTTTAACCTTTTTTTACATGATTTCCAAAGCATCAGTAAATGAAGGTGAGCGACACAGGCTCTTTAGAGCTTCTAGTTATAAATGTTTGAATCAAACAAAAAATGGGTTTTAATATTTTATTTTTAACCAGGGCTCGTGTTCTTTAAAACAACTTTCAGATAATAAGATGATGTGACATTCATAGATGTATTTCAATTTTGAACTGTATCAAGTGCAACCAAAAGATTTTTTTATGAATGTGTGCTTCCAAAGCACTTTTACCATGACTAATCTTCAGCAGTAACGCTCATACCTAAATAATCAAACACGAGGTTAAATGAGTATTATGGCATATCAAAGTATAATCCTGGTACCTTTCATAACTATTTACACCACTTAGTCGATATCATAGCTTGTTGACGTTTCGTTTCGTTCCCGAGGGTATCACCTTCCCAGTAGTCAGCACTTCGGTAATGACATGCAAATCAATTATATGGTCATTTTTATAAATTTACTGTTTGCAAAAGTGTGTTTTCTTTTTAAATACTAAGGATTTTTTTTATCCCAGGTTAAGATTACCTCATCCGTATTTGGCACAACCTTTTGAAATTTTGGGTCCTCAATAATTTTTGATTTTATACTTGTATGACTTTTTCACTATTTTGATCTGAGCGTCACTGATGAGTGTTATGTAAACGAAACCAGCGTCTGGCGTATCAAATTGTAAGCCTGGTACCTTTGATAACTAAATAGATAGAAATGTTGAAATGTTACATGTATGTCTGTTTATATCTTCATAAATTTTGTAGAATTGTAAAGAAACATAGATCCGTCCATAGGGATAACAGGTTTAACCACTTTGAGCGTCTCAAGAGTTGTATGTCTATGTTCGTTAGCAGTTTTACTCTTCCCCATTAAATTTTCATTGTAATTGAAAAATTTAAATGGCCCGATAAATAATCAATTTTGAACAATTATTAGAAAGTTAGGAATAGAGGGCACACAAAATGAATGTGAAGACGATATACTAATACTTTTACTTGAGAAGACGTTCAAAGCAAAACTCATTGTTAAGGCAAAGACACATATCAAAACTAATAATGTTCTTTATCTGATTTCTCATATTTTCATGTTGGTAGCCTGCAACAAAAAAGAAAGTAAATATAAAAATTCAATGACATAATCGATACTGAAGTAAAACAAAAACTTGCATGTATGCATTTAAATATTTGAATCATTCATGTTATATGGTTAGTCAATTCGTTTCTATTTATTCGAATTAACCTTGATTCGTTTTTGTATTGTTTTAGAGTAAATTGTGTTTTTTTAATGTTCTCATTAATATCGTTTTGGGTTGGGGAAAGTGTGTGGATATTATCTGTTCGTCCTAAAAAAGTTTTGTTAAGATATATATTGATATATATTGATATAAGAAGATGTGGTGTGAGTGCCAATGAGACAAATCTATACTTTTTTGTCCAATATCAATGGTTAAGGTGGGTGAAAGTTCTTTTCAAAACGTTTATTTATAAAAATACAGTCATTTTCATCCGGCTTTCAATATTGACCTCAAGCCAAGTACTTGTAAATGCCATGATCCTTTAACGTTATATGAAGGCGATTTATTAGACTATTCAATGCATTGAAAAAAATGATCGAATAGTTAAAGTCGCATTGTATCCTATGTGTGTCAGTCGCTTATACTTTATATATATTTTCTCTACATGATATATGCAATACGTGTATTTCTCATGGTAATAAAGGTGACTGGGGAATAGAAATATGGTCTCTCGGTCTTCTCCCGACCGGCAGTAAAACGCTTGTCGAAGTAGGGCGTCCGTTTGGCTGTGTGGGATGTATGAAGTTCGCAGTCACGTCCGGTCAGAATGGGGACGCTAAATCCGATGTCTCGTGTAAAGAGAGTGCCACGTTCTTTGCACGTTAAGAACCCTTATAACGACTCCTTGAGGGCCCGTAGGTGGCCTGTTATAAGGCAAAATGTCTGTCCCTATCCAATATACAGTCACTCATTTTCCAGTGGCAGTCGAAATTTCCCCGACTATCATCCCTTATGACCTCTATTATGACAAGACCTACCTATTGTATTTATTGTGAACTTGTTCTCGTCCTGAATATGCATGAAATATTTGCCACTGGACGTTAAACAACCAACAATCAATCAATCAATCAATCAGTGTAATAATGTCCGAATAGAAAAGTCGTTGTATAACCGTCTTGGAACCTTCTCGTCGACTAGGGCAGAGTCATACAGGCTTATTATGGTACGGCCATATATGTTTCATTATAAAATACACATGTAGTAATAGTTCCTTATTCTGGCATATTTTTGTTTCCGTTTTAAGTTACCATTTCGTCGGTCAGTCGCACTGTGTAGAGACAATTGGAACATATGTGTGGTGTTTTGTGCCTTACCCTACGGAATATTAAGTTCTTTTTCAATCAGAAGTTTACAAGTATAATGGATTTTCAACCAAACCAGTCAGTACAAATTTACACAAAAATATTTTTCAAATGCTAACACACTGTCAAAGCAATTACCGCTATTTTATTTCAAATAATGATTATAATGCAAAAAATTTGAAGATATTAAACTAGTTATGCATTCCTAACCGTATTAATCTTACTTTTTGAATTTAAAAAACCCAGTATGCGAACTACTGAGTTATTTTAATCCAATTACATTTAGTCTTTTATTCATGCCATTATCTTTCAAATGAAAAAAAAAGGAACAATGTGAGATATGAGGTAAATGCAAATTTGACAGCGAACTCAACACTAGTAGAATCAAATAAAAATAACATTAAACATCCGATTAAGGATTAAAAATATTTGATTGTTTATAAAACGGTACAAGTACACATAAAACACAGACGAAATATTCACAGGATACATACTATACGTTACACACCATTGAATCTACATAATGTATTATACTTGATTAATGATGTTTACGTCGCAACATTAGGTCAGAAATGATGCTTTGGAAGTGCACGATCATAACTCATTGTTTCTGATTAATGTTCATACATCTTAAATAGACTCCGGACTAATAATAGATTATACAATAGTAGACATCTGTATATTTAGGAAAAATATGTATAGCAATATCTTACCACATATGTAGATCATTGAAGCCTAATACCGGATCCCCTTTCTGCATTCTCTACCACAGCCAATGGAACAACAAAGATATCCATTTTTACACCCAGAACTTCCACAAAAGTCAGCACAATGGGTAGCATCACCAGAGGGAACAGGGCATTTCAGTCTATAGCCTGTCAAAAATGAACTTATTCCTTTTATGTTGACATAAACTAAAATGAGCAATGTGGCTTGTTTAAACTATTAATTTTTATACTGAGGATTTGACTCATTAAGGTTGATCCATAGTATACCGCCATCTCGAATCGTACAATCACAGTACAAAATCGGTCTAGTTATTTGCTTTAATCTGCAAATTTGGAGACAGATTTTCAAATCAATAGTTAGACTGTTTATTTGTATGATGAAAACTTGGTGAATTATTGTATTATTCAAAATATTTAAACAAATATAATTTTTTGTTGTTTTAAGAATCATTTTTTCAAATGAGCCATTTAAGGGGAGATAACGCTTTTAGTAAAAAAAATTAAACTGGACTGATAGGGATTTTTTTTTTACTTGTAGCAGGAAAACAAGTACGATGACACCATTTTTTTTAATTTCTTAAAATATACAATAAAACCTATATAGCTATCTCCTCACAATTTATTTCAAAATTCTGTCTCATAGAAAAAAAAATTATGCACACAAATGTGTTTTTTCATGAACAATATGACCAAATTAAGGCAATATTTAACGACTCATAGCTTGAAAAATAGCACGGCGACCCATACTTTATATTATATTTTCGAAAAAAGCATAGTAATATCCTCATTTTTGCAAATTATAAGAAAATTCTGTCTCAACAATTCTTTACTTATGACCTATTTGAAATATGTTACTATTTAGACTTTTAAAACTTTTCTGATAAATGATAATAAAAAAAAAGAGATTACCGATTCCGCGTTGCTAAACTTCAGTTCTTTATCATGTGTTCATACTTAAGAATATTTGAAAAAGACATATTATGACTGGATGGAATTGACAACGGAGAAAAGACCGTACAGATTTTAGTTGGAGTTTATACGCCGTATTATTTTATTCAAACGTACATATAAATAAAAACATAAAAAAATGGGTGTCTACGTCGTCGAGATAAAACGGTAACAACCACACGACCCTCCTCTCAAATAATCATTTAGATATCAAAATCTAGTGTGTGTATATTCATATTTCCAATATTCTTTTGTATTTAACGATCATAGTGATGTTCTTTAAAAATAGAAACACCCCCATCCGGCAATAGTAGGAAGCTAAAAATGGGAATTCGAGATACATTAACACGTAGCTAGGTCATGTCAGTATCTGAAGTATGTATTAATATCGGTACATGTATAAGCTAACTGACTTTCAAACAATAGTTTATAAAAAGTTAAATCGAAAATTACTAACGAAAATAATTCTAAAAGTGTTATACCTAAGATAGTTATTGGATCTGATGAAGAGTCTTCTGTGGATAGAACAGTCAGAATCCGTGAGAAAAAAGTGGAAGTGTAAGCTAGCAATTAAAATTCCACCAGTAACTTAATTATAGTTCTTTTATATCCAACTTATCATTATGTATTATTATGCGCTTGATTCGGAAACGCTTTCAGCTGTATGACCAATTTTATTACTGAGAAAGGTTATTGCCAGCGTTTGTTAAAATAAATACATTATTCAGTTGCGCAAATTTAAAAATGTTTGCACAGGTAAATGAATTTCGCCTGTCCAGTAAAATGCTGAGTTTTAAAAGGAAACAGCATCAAATAAACTCGTGTTAATATTTTGTTTGAAGTTCGGCAGTTGTTTTATTTTGTGAATCGATTTACATTTTGTATACGTAATCAATTGTATTTTTATACATGTCATTCTGAAATATATGACGAGCCTCATCAACACGTTTATTGATATTTTTTAAAAAGAACAAATTGTTAATATGTGTTTTCGATTACAAGTTAAATGCGGACCGGTTCTTAAATTTGTCCTATTTGGTGGTAAAATTATATGACGACATTTTATAATTTTTTTTAATAAAAGTAGCTTTAAATATATACGTACCTAGACCAGACACTTCTGTGTTGAAGAGAAATGTCAGACACATACAGAAAAGAATTCCGGTAATAAGTTTGAACATTGTGTTGCTTTAAAGGCGATGATTTCATGACAGTAATCTGTAATCGTTTTATACTACATGTATAATTGTAAAAACAAATTAATTAATTAAAGGTGAAAAAAAAACATCCGAAGTAACCACATGACGTAAACATGTCCCAAAATTGTCTAAAGGTTAACAATGATTTCAAAATTGTAATTTGTACCCTTTTTATACCAAATGCATTACTTATAAAAACAATTTTATCTTTTGGAGGTGAAAAAGTAGCTTGCGAATAAACCACACAACGCAAACATGCCCAAAATTTGTTATTACATGTGCATGTAGATGCATTCCAAATAAGAACTTATATCGTGTAATGTCATATGTAAGTATTTATTAAGGCGTTCACCTGGACCACGGGCACAACATGCCAACTATATCATTGAAACTTTTATATACAGATGTATTTCAAATTATCTGTTGACCTTGTTTAAACAACGAATGATTGATAATGGGTTGTTTTCCCCGCAGCATTATAAATATATGACAAACAAATACAAAACATCCTGTCATGCTGCTCAGGGTAACTTGTGATTTCCCATTTATCTTGAAAAATAAGCGAAAAGACACCTTCGGGACGATGAAAATCCAAAAGTTAAAGAAAAACACAACATTATTGCAAAAGTGTATTGCTATGTTTTATATCATTGGTTGATTTTCTGAATGCACTAATTGAATATAAACTCATCATAGATATAGCAGTTAAATGTATATGGTAGTAATGCCATATACCAAAACATTCAAGCTCTTGATTTTATAGCATGATGAAAAAAATAGTTTCGATTACTACTTTACAAGTTATGTTTTACGATTTTAAACGTTATCTTTCGAAGAAAGATTGAAATCTATTTTTTTTTTAAATGATATCGAAATATATTTCTACAATGATACTTGCGGGGAAGAATTCTCCTGGTTGTTTTAAAAATAGGATAAAAAAACTTGGAAAACATCAACGATTTATGGATTTGACGATTTGATGATTTATCTGATTATAGTGAGAAAAATTGAAGACACAGAAAACATGTCACTAAAAGAGGTGAAGATAACAAAGGTAATATATTAATGTGTACTAAAATAAAACCTCTACATTTTCTCATGTTTACATATTTTTTTTCTCTAACGACAAATGTAAACCACAAGTGTTAACCACATGCATTTAATATTCCTTGACATATTAACATGTTTTCTGACTTTTTCTTGTTATATCATTTGGAAAACATGCATAACATAAATGATCAATTAACAGTCGCATTTTCAATTGGAACATATAAACGACAAGAAGAAAGCAAAATTGACGTTATAAATATTGTACATTTTTTTTCAAAATCTGTGTGTCTTCTTTTTCAATGGCCAAATAAAAAAGTAGGTGTACGACCTTGTTTGATTTGTTTTTGGTGTGTGAATATGTTTGT
The DNA here is from genome assembly GCA_037788925.1 of Mytilus galloprovincialis. Classification (NCBI taxonomy): domain Eukaryota; kingdom Metazoa; phylum Mollusca; class Bivalvia; order Mytilida; family Mytilidae; genus Mytilus; species Mytilus galloprovincialis. The sequence goes on from CM075332.1 coordinate 54,369,088, forward strand.
GTTATGTTCACATGCTGTAAGATTATGCATCAATAACTAAGTAAAAAAGAAGATATTAACATGACAATTAAATCAAATGATCCGTTATATAGTTATGAATATCCCAAACTATGTTAGTTTTGTTACATATAAAATGTTGTTACATACAGGTATAATAGTTCGATAGAAGTTGTTTTGAATTAGTTATCTGACTTATAACATGTATAACTTTTGATTGCAATCTGCTTCATACCCTCAACGAAATCCACGAGTTAAAAATCACAGTTATGTTAAGCTGTAACTGTGTTGTTGGATACAATATTTTGACTGTTTTAAGTATAAATCAGTTCGATGAAAACTGTTTGCAAATTTCACGATTGAATTTAAATCATTCTTACTGCATTACATTTTTATGGTTTTAAACATCTTATTGATAAATAACTATGTTTTATATTTGTGAATTGTCTTTTGAATTATAAAAAAAGTCATTAATAGATTTTATGTAAGAACATGACAAATCAACCGAAGATACACATGATAGAAAAAAATGTATCCTTTAATACAATCACAGCCCTTTTGTTTGCATCAAGTTAATCTGTTGATACAAAAACCTAAGTAGAGATGATTGACTAGGAGATAAGTCTACATAAAGGAAGATGTAGTACTATTCGCGCCAATGAGAAACCTTTTCATTCAAGTCACAATTTGTAAAAGTAAACCATTATAGGTCTAAGTATGGTCTTCAATACAGAGCCTTCCCTCACACCCAACAGCAAGCTATAAAGGGTCCCAAAATATTTAGTGTAAAACCATCTGGACATATCTAACCATGTTACAAGACGGAAACAAACACACGATAGTCTAGCTTTCAATGCATTGAACAGATAAAGACTTAATAGGTAGTCGGTCCAATTTAAAGCAAAGGACAATTAAAAGAAATTTGTAATATAACGACAAGATCAAAATTATCATTGTTGATTAAAGGTAAAAAAAAATATATATCGATGTTTTCTTATTTAGCTAAGATAAATTCAGGGGGTGAGGAGATTACGAATCTTTAGTTGTTGTAAAGCGGACTTTTATTCTTCAATTCAAAGATATAGCTTAGGAATGTGTTTGCAATGTATTTATAGAAATTAGAACTGTTTCTTGAAAAAATGACAAAAAACAATTATTTCATTAATTTTCAAGATGAATTTTGAAGTCATTATACAATGTGAAGATTATCAGAGTTCCTGTCAATATACAAATTCAAGATCGATCAGAAAAGGCAAGTAATTCCTTAACGTTGAAGGCTTTTGAACAGAGAGAGTGGAAAACACCCACGACTATAAAACAGAAGGCTTTCGCTGGATTTGGCAAACACAAGAAAAGGTAGAAATTTAGCTGTTTGAACAATTTTCTTTTTCATTGCAAAGATAGTTTTGGTTAATGTAGTACAACAAGGGTGGACGATACATGCGTGTAGCTTTTTATACATCATTATATGAAGGCCTAAAATATTCAACTCTCTGGTTGAGATTCGTCTCATTGGAAATCCTTATCGAGTTCTACCTTTGGGTCTTAGCATGTTAATTCGAATAAGTTTATTTGCATGATAAAAAATTATTACTTAGTTTGATTGTCCCTTTGGAAACTAAATCCTCTCTTATTTTCATTCTGGTTAACTTTGCAGTACAAAATATGACGATCACAGAGAACCAAACAAATTCTGATTGAGAGGACTTTTTCTTCAGATATAATGTTATGTTTCCCTAAAAACAAATATAAATCAACGCTAGCATGGTACGAACAGAAATTTTGAATGAAAAGAATCATAACCTCCCTCTACGTTGAATGATCGTAACCTATACATTATTTTGTTAACTTTTCATCAAAATACCCCTATCAATGTTTTAAACTCAATCTAGGTATGCATCTAAAGATTTCAGAAAGCATTTCAGAAATATAAAGGAGATTACAATTTGTTTATTTCTTGTAGTTACATAAACTTGTAAAAATCTGAATACGTTGATGTAATTTAGCAGAATGCGGCTGGGGTAATTCAAAGTTATACCTTCCTTTTTTCAAAGTGTTGCTTACAAATGTATGATGAAATTATTCCATATAAAAGGCTTATAAGTATCAGCACAGGTTACATCTGCATAAGACTCTAAGTCGCAGAAGTGACCAATGCAAAGTGTTTTTGAAACAAAATCAAGATGAGGAGAAGATATCGCCGAATCCAATTTAGGCCATTATTCAAGACATAAGTCATTATATGAACGATAAGTGAACCCAATAACACCGAAAGAGGTAAATCGATTGTGTTTTATTCATGTTTGATTATTTATGTATGCTTGAAGTTGTGTATACTTAAATGATTCTTAGATTTAGAAATTGAGTGCATTGTTTCTTTCTAAAGGTTCATGTTCCTCAATTTGTTCTAGCATAAAACTGTCAGTTAATATATATATTTGGGAAAAGAACTAAGAACACATGGTGCAGTGCTCATGTATGACAATGTTATTACATATACCACTTTTAATTAAGCGGATATCAATGATCTTGTAAAAATTAACTTTATGGACAAATTTGATTTGATTAAGTCCGGATTTATATAAAACATGTATTAAATTTTTGGAAAACACCTACTTTGTTGTCCAAGTTTTAAACTAAAGTTTATTAACGAATTGCCACATGTCATGACACCAGCTAATACGAATATGTCATGTTTAATATTTATATTGATGCTTACATGTAAAACAAAAAACATATTAATCTTGGAAAACATTGTTCGTCATCGGAAATAAGGGGATTTTTCCCTGATTTTATGTTTTATATTTTTTGGGTCTATGTATTATATAAACCACCAGTTCTCAGTCAGAATAACAATTACAATTACAGCAACGACACCATGTCGAAATTGATGAGAATTATTTTCTGTAGCTTTTGTCTTTTAACATTTTTCATTATAGAGGTCAACGGTCGACGTAAGTACATGTAAATCGGTTTCTTATTTATGTTTTGGTTTGTGTTCGTGTTTATGTGTGTGTGTGTGTGTGTGTGAGCATGTGTACAAAAAAATAAACAAACAAAAAACATTTTGTATTTTTTCATCAATTATAAAACTTTTTTTCCCCAGTTTATCACTTAATGTGTTGAAAAACCATCAAGGAAGAACTCGTTGTATATGTGTCCCTGTCAACATGACCATTCCATGAATATTGCTTTTGTACTGGGATAGTTTATTTCCAGTTTTATATTTTTTACTGTGAAGCATTAGTTTTTCTTAACTGATGCTTTCAATCATGTTTTCTTAAAGGATGCGTGATGATGTGTCCTAGAACACCTGGTGTTGGAATTGGTCCATGTGGTAAAAAGTGTCAAAGCGGTGGTTGTGGCTCTGGAAAAAGTTGTTGTTTTAATGGCTGTGGTCATGATTGTAAGAAGAAAGTTAAAACGTGTTTTGAAATATGGTAAGTTATGTTAAAGATTAACCTCACAATTCGTATAACAAACATGTACAATTGTCCCGATGTACATTTTAATACATAAGAAAAAAAAGGTTTAAGAAAATCAATCAATTAACGTCGGTTCGGTGATTTTCACATCAATCATATTGTTTTACACATATTACAGTTAACAGTTTACACACTGTGTATCTTCAGCAATGGTTTTACACATTCATTGATCTCCTAAACAGATTAATAAATAACGTTTGATTGTCACGATTGTGCTTGTGTTCTAAATAACTCTTGTACGTATGAGACATATAACAGATATTTTTTCAATGAGTATGATGACAGCTAGCACTAGTGGAAAAAGATCCGTATAAGCATTTGAAGTATCTGAGATAACCCACACTCTTTAAATAGCTTCAAATGTTTTATGTGATATTTTAAATTTGTGAACCGGTTTCTCTCCACATTTGCCATGTCTTTGTCAGTAACGGTTTATGAATTTTGAATATCCTTTTGAATTGCACTCTCTCAGTTTGCATTTTTTTAACATACTGTCATTAAAGTTGAGATGAATGCCTTACTACGGTTTAGCTTAATCTAAATACACAACATCGAAATAATTCCATCAAAAAGGTTTTACGAAGCAGGACCGTAAAGAATGAAATAAATTCGTTTTAGCTCATGACCTTATAACTAGCTCTCGATGCCGTTTGTATTTGTCACTTAACCTTATCTTATAAATGTTGAAAGTAATAGTACTGAAAAAAAATAATATCTTTTTGCCTTCAGATTTTGATTTTTTTTTTAATTTGACAATATAAACGAATTAAAATTTATAGGAAGACTCCTTTGTGGCCCCAAATAATAGCAATTTCACAAAATTGTTAAAATGTAAACTATTAGCTATTTATTGGAAAGAAGAATGCTTCTGTTACATAAATATGGGCTGTTTTTGACAATGCAATGCACACACATCGGGTGCTAGCATCATTGAGTCATGCTGATTTACTGAAATCTGCACAATTCTGCCGCATTTGAGTTCATTCCTTATATTTAAATGTAAGTTGTATTTGATGATAATACATTAACATATATAAAGGTTGAGAGTGAACACGAATGCTGCCACTTACAATTTTTACAAAGATCATCGGGAAAGTGACATAGTATGACATATTTGATAGAATTTTCTTTTTTAAGCTTCAATTTGAGCGTCTTTAATCACTATATCAGTTTAAATCTTTCACAAAACTTATTGGATCGACTGAAGTAGACCTTTAAGTGTTTAAAAAGTGTTCAAAATCATTCATCAGATGAATCTGAAATTCGAGGCCAAAATCGGCCATTACCGGACCGACTCCTTTTCTGTTTATTGCATTTGATTAAAAGTTTACATCGGGTATTGTCTTTGCGTTGTTAAAAAGTTCTTACCGTTTCATGATATATTAGACTATTGCAGTGCCACCGTACCAAAAACTGAAAATAACGTCATGTGGGGTCGAATTTCCATTATGATGGACGTTTGTCGCCAAACACCATTTGTTTTGTACGCTTTGGAAAAAATCACTAAGCATGGCTTAGAATTGGAATGGACGAATTTAACAGTTGCTGCATTTGTATTCACCTATATCATTTATACTAATCTATAATTCAATTTAAATCGTACATTTTTAGAAGTATTGTCAATCTAGAAAAAAATGTTGATGAAAATGAATTGTATGTAATATGAATAATTGTTTTACGATCTTACAAACTATAATTATTGAGATAAATATATTCATAAAAGAGTATCACACACAACTGCAACTTTTTATTTATTTCGAGAATGTCATAAATAATAAGTATGATATTGGTTGGTTACTAAAATTAGAAAGATTGTTTGATGAAAATTCTGTTGTATGTAAATGCAGTTCTTCTTTTGTTTTTATCCATCGTGGTTGAGATCAATATTTCATTTTTGCTGTTCAGTCGTGAACCTTATTCGATTAGATGTTCTTTCAGTGCACTCACTGAAGAACAGTTTAGACTGTTACTTTTAAGTTCTGATATGTTGTTTTGATGATGATGACAATCCAACGAAAGGAGGTAACATTCAATATTGACGATTTGTACATTCGCAATTTACGAAATATGTTTTTCGTCTGATTAGAAAACGGATCTTTGCTTGTGTCATTTCTCTCTGCAATAATTGATATATTTTTTTAAGTAATCCTTGTTGTCAATTCCAAATACAAATACATCCATTAAAATTATTCCCGAAAATATATGATAACAGATGATTTTGTCCAATTTCAATAAGATTTGTATTTTCAAATAATTAACTTTGTAGGTCATAGTTCAACACGTACGACGAACAAAGCTCTAAATATCAGATTGTGTTTGTTTGTTATTTCAACTCTTGAAAGTGATGCTCGGAAACCCTAATTTGATATAAATGTCTAATTTATTATCAATGCTGTCTACAACTAAAAAGATGTAAACTAAAAGAAAGTATGGAAACTTGGATTAAGGGATTGTCTGCATGATTACATTTTGTTTTAATAAAATTGATAGCCTAAATAGCATTTTTTTACTAATGTCAATATCAAAGAAAATATATTGTGATGGGATGAGAATACGTAGAATTCGCAAACAAAGCAACATACTACTTACTGTCTGACACAGTGCTTTCGTAGGTTTAATTCAATTGTTATTTGTAAGCATGGTAAATAACAGTTACTTTAACATGTTTAAAGGGTGGATTCACAAATCTTTACAAATGCTTTTATTGCTTTATCTGTATTCTACTTTGTTTTTCTTAGTTGACAGATTTGTTGGTTTTTATAGTAATTAAAATATTTGAATATTAATTGGTGTATCCTTATTTTTGACATTTTACCTATTATGTCTGTTTGTTTTAAAAAAAGATACCGCCAAAAAGATCCCGTCATGACAAATCCAAATCATGATAACAATTGTCCATTTATTTGACACATTTTCTTACTTGCTAATTGCACACATAGTTTCATCAAAGATACCAGATGTTAAATATTCTTAGGTTTTGTTAGCAATACCACCATATTCAACCAACTATTTTCATCCTTTAAATGTCCTTTACTAAGTATTTGGAAGTTGTTATCAAATAGTCCTTTTCGACGTATGATGGGGTTTGTTGTTGTTACAGTTCAGTATATTTGTTAGTCTGTTATTTTCTTCTAGTCAAGTCGATTTGTGCAGATTTTTGACAAAAATTGCTCAGATTGTGGTAAAAGCATGAAATTTGGCATAGTAGTAGTATATGCCATGGACAACACTTTAAGCTATGGACCCAATCTGAAAGTCGAAATTGGCGGAAGAGGCGGCCATTTTAAAATGGCAGCCGTTTCATCTCAATAGATTATTAATAAAAAATCACGAAAATGATATTAGAGAAGATATTCACATGAAATCTGGTTAATAGAATAACAGTGCTGAATCCAATTGTCTTGTAGAACAAAAGTTTTGGAAATATTACCCATATTGTATGGCGGCCATTTTGAAAACCTTTTTTTTTTAAGCCAAAATATGTAGTCATTATTCGATATAATAAAAAAATGTATTGTGGAAGATATACAAATGTATTTGTTTGAGCTATATAAACAGGACAAAATGCGAGCCTATCCCCCTCCCCGAGTTATTCTTCTGTTTTGTAGCGGGTAAAAAAGCATTAAAACGCGGACACGAAGAGGATCATAAAATGAACTGTTACTCTGAAAGCAATATTCGTGCAACCGCTTGTTCAACATAGAATAACAGGAGAATTTTATTGTATACGTACAAATAAAGCAAGAAAATATTTGTATACCTGTCGTTTATAATAGTTGGCTGATTACTGGATAATTCGTTTTGTGGATATTGTTCATTTGAAACAACTTTCAAAAACCTTGATTGCAGACATAATAAATTTTATATCATACAAGTAATGTTATAAGAACATAAACTGCTCAAATGTTCTTAATTGACGTTAAAAATATCTAACAATAAATGAAATGTACATGTTTTGTCAAACCACACTCTGTTTATCATATTCTATCACATTGTCCTCCACATTAACATAGAGTAGTACAACTTAATACTGCCTTTACACATTTGCATTTCCTTAGTAACCGTGTTCACTTTGAGTTATAAGTTAAGCGCTTGCTGCAGGAAATAATATATAGTCATATGATATATTCATCACAGATGACAAGGACTGTCATCTGAGAACTTCATATATATTGATTTTTTGGTAGCCATTTTGAATAATGGCCATTTTGAAAACATGAATTTCCAATATATCATTATTCGCTAATCTTATTAATTCACTGTTTGCATTCATACTTTTTTTACTAATTTATATTGGATATTCACAAAGAGGTCAGATAAGGCATGCACATGTTTACAAAATTAAGATATCAGTATCAAAAGTTTTTTTAATTACACGTTTGCGTAAGTAACTTTTTAAAAACAGAAATTACGTATATATTATATAATTTATGACCGAAAGTGTTTTTTTTGAAAAGATCAAAATTGTAGATTTCGAAAACACTGGAACTAGATAACAGAAAAACATAATAGGCAATTAGACTGGAAGGAATGTGTGAAACGGCAAGAGAGGACATGTAAGGGTTTGCAATGCCAAGCAGATACAAACAGAACAGTCATAGACATTTGAGCTGGCAATCACCCTTTTGATACGAAGATGTTGGGTCTTGAATTGGTTTTCTTTTCGCTCAATTCAAAACAATTGAATCAGGGCTATGGAACTGCAGAAGCACTCCAGAATCACAAGGCAAAATGGCACAAACATGTCAAACAAATTTTCAGACCTCAAAATATTTCATCAGCAAAAGGAAAAACATACTTCTGATGTTAAAGATAAGTTCCCAATTGAAAGGAAACAATAAGTAACCAGACACTGTAAAGTGGAACTGGATCAAAAAGAACAATGACTGCAATGTATTTTTTCTGCGGTGATGTATCTGAAGATCTCCATGATACATCGACATTTTCAAATCGACAAAAATAGGGCATGACTGTGCACGTGTACTACAAGACATATTCCCTTAGCAAAAGTAAGATCTGGAGATGGCAAATCACTAGTATCATGCTTGATGATTGATTAAACTTGACAACATAGCAAATAGGCAGAATCTAAGACACAGAAAGAAAGCCAGGAATCTTTTATCCTTGGAGTTGTGCTTTCCTAAATAATAAAATACATTGAGAGCACACGGTCTGGAAGAGGTATTGTACCAATCTCTAAGCTTGCAGATCACGCTAAATTGTACAGTAAACGCCTGGAACATCTTGGAGTTATCATGGAAGAAAGAACTGATACAACGCAGTTAACAAAATTGGAATGTAGCTGCCATAGGATATCTATAAGCATACGCAAAATAAATTAGTGCTCTTGATTTTCAACAAATGTAATCGTGAAGCTATGAAACAGACTCATAATAAAAGGGTAAAAATTAAGGCATTACCATAGCCATACCAGGCAAAATATATATGCTTGATACTAAGAATAACTTTAGAGGGACACTCAATAACAGCTGTTGACACGCATCAGTTCAACAGACATAAGTTTCCTTAGTAAGAATGATACAGGATGGCCAAACATCGAGACACAGTCCAGAAATATCGTTGAGTGGCAGACAAGACTTACCATTTTTCAGCTATGATAGTTCAATTATGCAACTCGTCGTTGAAATGATACAACTGCAACTTATCGGTCCTCAGATAGAGAGTAAGATGTCTCAAAGATTGTGGAACCGATTCATTTGGAAAGCCTACATTGAATGTCCCTGTAAACCTTTTTATAGTAACAAGCTTAACTCTTCAAACTATTCTAGTTAATTTGACTATGAAGAGGCCTTCATAATCACGACTAAAAGACATAGCCTGTTTCAGAACTTCCCCAACATATTCGTTGAGAATTCGAAGAAAGACGCAACCTTTCATGTGTGCTTGCATATTATCTATGGCAGCTAGTATTAAATTTTTCAGAAGTGTTGTATTAATCATTCCTTCAATGACAACTCATATTTACTAAGAACGTTTACTGTACAATTTACCAATATCATCAATTTCAAATATTAAAATAATATCTGTTCCAGAGTGTGAGCCGTCACTTTTTTCTATCAATTTGGCGAGATTCTTGACTTTTTTTCTGTGTCTCGAATTCTGTCTAACTGCCTTGTCGTGCAGTTTTAACAAACATTTAGCATGATATCTGCTCCTGAAATATTAATCTCCAGCACTGGCTAAAAGAACAATGTTTAGTAGTTCAAGTGATAGTCACATACACTATTGTCAATTATAATTGTCGAGGCCTCATGATGATAGTCAGATACCTCATCACAATGAACGGAAAAAATCCCTGCAATCATATTGTTCTTGTTAATTCATCACAACCGTGGCTGGTTATTTTACTGGTATTTTCAATCCGTGACTCGTCTTAGACTTTTTTCGTTTTTCCTGACAAAATATATTTTGATCTTAAGATTTGCTTTCACAGGATAAGTACCTTTTGTATTGTGATTCTCCCATTACATGGCCTTCATCAACTTGGAACAGTTTTATGCTTACAAAAATGACTGATTACCAGCTCAAATGTATATGTCTGCTCTTTTTGTATTTGATTGTCATTGTAAATCCTCATGTGTCCTCTCTTGGCGTTACGGAATTCTTTCCAGTCTATTAATTTTTTTTTCAGCTCCAGTGACTTTAATACCTACGTATTATTCTGTTTCAACATACAATGGCCATAACTTGTATTGTATATACGCATTTGTGGGTGGTAAAAAAGTAACTAAGCCCTACATGTTAAACTGCAATTAAAAGAATTAACGCGTATTTTTTAAATACATTTATTTGTTAACATATGCATGCCTTATTCGAGTGCTTGGTGAATATATCCTATATGAATAGCAACAGTCATAAATAAATGATTAGCAAAACTAGTTGTAAATGCATATAAAACTTAGTATTAATTCAAAAAACGATTTAGGATAGCGAATAATGATATATTGGAAATTGACGTTTCCAAAATGACCATCATTCAAGATGGCCACCTAATACTTCAATAGTCCTCAGTTGATATTCTTTGTCATAAGATGTACGAAAGTTTATCAAAATTGGTAAAGTAATATATTTTTCATATTTTTTCTAATAATTTTTATTAATTTTTTGGACATAATTTCAAAATAGCCATTTTGATTTTCTGAATTGGGTCCATAGCTATAAATGTTAGTTATGACCTCAACTAACACTTTTACCACAATCTGAGCAATTGTTTCACAAATCGACTGGACTATTCTGATAGTTGACGTGTTTAATTAGTTTATTTTACTAATTTGTTTTCAACTCATCGATGATTGAGCAGTATAAACAGAAACAGATTAAATATATGGCGATTTAACAATTACCAAACTATAATAATCAAATATTATTCAGTGGAAAATATGACGGACTGTTGTACATACTACTATACAGTTTCTGTTAAATACAAAAAACTTGAATTTACAAAACTAGACAAACGATACTAGAGGAACAATCGAACTTATATGTCGAAATAAACTGAAAAACGACATGCCAAATAAATAAGAAAACAGACATACAGACAAACAGACAAACTACAGCAACAAACACAAGATTGAAAATGAAAGACTGAACAACGAGAACTTTACCAAATAATTGGGATGACATAAGGTGTACCGAAAGGTTTAGCATACCCTGTTTAACATGTGACACTCGCCGTGATGCTCATGTTATTATAAAGCCGGTAATATGTATAATTCGATAGCTTAAATCGGGATACGGGTATGGGGGTTTTAGTTACGACTTTTATCTACCTAGAAGACACACTTTTTTTTTTATGTATTTGACGAATGAGCCAACAATATTCATTAGCACACCTTTTCAACAATGGGCAACACCTTCAACTGACATCGAGTACGACAAGTTAGTAGTCGTTTCAAAAATAGGAAAGATAGTATACTAGGAATATAACTAAAAGAAAACCATGATTGCTTCTAAGTATTCACCACATCGATTTGTTTTTCTTGTTTTGTTTGTTAATCTGTTTGCTGATTCAAATTCATCTTTATATCACATTCAAGTCTGGAAAGAATTTACAAAATGTAGAATATTGGATCAATATCAATATTTTACAATTACGGAGTGGTTATAGAAACATAAATGCAGGATACAGAAAAATGGCATATTTTTTTTAGAGAATAGAAAGTGTTGAACCACAACGATATTTTCCTTTTGTTGACTTAAAACATTTGCCTATTCTCATTGAATAATGTTAAATTTGGGGTATGAATGGGGCTTAATTAGAAAGTAAAGAAATTAGTTGACAAAACTGAATTGGAAGAAGCTATGTCTTAGAAATTAGAGAATGCAGTTTTGAGCGATCCTTCTACCACCCAGATCATATATTGAAAATTAAATTCAACATGTTTAACATATTTCGAAATTGAATTCTATATTAATAAAATTAAGAAGTAAAGGTTTAAACATGTAAAAATCATTGAGTGTATTCTGAATCCTAAAATTAACTTGGATACAAATATTTCGTAATAATACTGTCATTACAATATATAAATTGAATATCTGTTTATAGTAACTTGTATTCTCCAGAAAGAATCTACCTTAATTTGGTTACTGTTAAAACTATTTATAGATTCAATAATTTTAAAATATTCGAAAAAGAAAACACCTAGAACAACTTGTCGTAACACTAGGACTGGCTTACAAAGATTATTGTATTTAAACTGTGCATGCAATTAAAAGATGACATGTCTTCATCTTTACAAATAAATGCAAATATTTTTTCTTCTAAATAGAAGTTTTAACCACATGTCTTTTATATCCTTTGTTTCCTAAAACTGTTTACATTTTCGTGGAGCTGTATATCATTTAACACGTGAGTAAAATAAATTATCTAAAAAAATGAAATATATAAACAGAAAAAGGTGAGCATTGTCACTTGTCATTATTTCTTTGCCGAGACGATGTCAAAATTAACTGGATTATTACTGTGTAATTTTTGTGTTCTATTTTTCTTAACTACAACTGTCAGTGGTGCAACACCAAGTAAGTGTATCGCTTTCATCATTGTTTATATTGCGGTATATGTTCATGTATGTTTTTCAATGTGTGTATGTGTTTCAACTAAGTATATTGTAAGGTTACAAATTATTGATTATATGTAAAAATTAACATACATTGTACGAATTAAGGAATAACAGTACTGTAGTTGAAGAGTTGCCACCGTCAATTGTAGATTTGACGGTCGCAAATGCAGTTTTACTGGCGACGCGTAGCGGAGACAGTAAAACGGAGATTTGCGACCGCCAAATCAAAATTGACGGTGGCAACTCTTCAACTACAGTACTGTTATTCCAATTCTAATGCATTTCAAAAAGAAATAATACGATAAAACTTGGAAAAATGTCTAAATTTGACAAATAAAAAAAAATCCGCGAAACTTGATGAATGATTTTGGCGCAAAGACGTCATGGGTAAACGTGACGTCATACAAATGAAAACTTACAAACTGGAGGTTATTACGTTACCTGTACGCTTCAAATTCGGATAAAATAACTTTAAAACGGCGAATTCGGGGTAGGTGTTGTTTTATTTTGGATTATATAGTAGTAATCCAACATTTGATGATTCAATCATTTCAAAATGGTTGTCCCTCCTTAGTTACGCCTGGTCAACTGTGGATTTGACGGCAACTTTTAGCCAATGAAAAAAATTGTTACATACAAATTGCATTAGAATAAAACTTTAAATCCCTGGTATAATGATAAATTACATAAAACTGAATTATTGGTGTTTATGTAAATGATGTCTGATAAAAATGTTGATTTAATAAATAGGGTCTCGAATTTATCACATGAGTCAAATGTTTTTAGCGATTCCGTTAACTTAACTCCACATAAAAGAGGGACAGAAGATACCAGAGGGACAGTCAAACTCATAGATTGAAAATAAACTGACAACACCATGGCAAAAAATAAAAAGACAAACAGACATATAATAGTACTGACGACACAACATAGAAAACACTAAACTGAGCAACACGAACCCCAACAAAAACTGGGAATAGTATCAGGTGCTCCGAAAGAGTGACCAGATCCTGCTCTACATTTGGCACCCGTCATTTTGCTTATGATATTACAAATCCGGTAAATAGTCTTAATTCTGTGGGTCACATTCGTTAAAAGAGAAGAGTATTGTAGTAACGACATAAGGAACATATCAGAGATAATCTGTGAAATAGTTATTACATAACGATGAACCAACTCGTGTTGTAAAGTCTATGGAGGGATGATTTACAACTTCACCATTTGGAACTCTTGCTTAAATAGCTTCCTTGTGAGCAGCAATCTTCTATCAAGGAAATCATGATTCAAGCCCCGGAATATCATATCAATTGGGAGGTTATACGTCGTATGCCGGCGATGCAGCAGTGTTACTACAACGAAATGGAAAGTTCACAAATGCATGATATAACATGTAATATGTCTACCATGCTGTTGAACAAATATTTTTGAAAGATAGAAAAACATGAAAAATGTTGACATAGAATCATATTCAAAACAGTGTGGCTATGGCCATTGATTGACAACCTTAAATTATCCCATTGACTGGGGCAGATTATGTGAACGTTCGCTGTAACAACCGCTGCTCACTATGTACTTGTTAAAGGGACTTAAACTGTGGGTTCACAAAAGGTTCTCAACACCTAAATAAAGAAATTAGAAAAACTAATCAGGAATAACACGATGTTGTGATTTATATCAATAATATAAATCAAAACATAAAGTTATTCCTGATTAATTTTTCGAACTATTTGAATATTAAAGGCGTTAAGAACCTTTGGTGACCCCACAGTTTAAATTCTATAATAAGTAAGTAGTGAGCAGTTGTCGTTACAGACACACGTTCACCTAATCTGCCCCAGTCAATGGGATAATTTAAGGTTGTCAATCAATGGCCACAGCTACACTGTTTTGAATATGATTCTATTTATACTGAAGGTGAAAAAACGTCTTTATTTTTACATCAATAAAGTGTACTGTGTATGTAAAACAACATCAATACCCGGACAGTTGATGATCAATTGAATATAGTTGTACGTGTAATAGTCAAATAAACAACATGATACCTCAATTTTAAAAAATGTTGTTACTATTAAATATTCGAACTTCTTTTAATACATTTGGAATTTTCGATTTGGATTAACTACTTGGACCATAGTGTAGTTCACTTTCAATTGGATGAGAGTATATTTGATTACTTTCATATGAAATTTAGAAAAATACTCAAGACGTTTTTACACCTTCAGTAAAAAAACCCACTAAAGTTATATCTAGAAATTGTTCACCACATGTAAACATACAAAACGATAAATTTAAAATGAGATGTATAAGCAATCATTTGAAAAATTAATTACTATCTTTTTATCTTAGAGTGCAGATTGGTGTGCCCAACCTTACCTCCAGGTACAGTCGGTACTTGTGATGAACGATGTGGGTCAGGCTGTGGTCATGGTAGTCTATGTTGTTCTAACGGGTGTGGTCACCTTTGTAAAACAGGCGTTAGAAAATGCAAATAAACCTCCTTATGGTAAGATATTTATAAAAATATTTTATACCTAAATGCATTTTGCAGTACTCGATTATTTTTTTTTGTGTTTTCGTTTGTCAAAAGTGTAAAATATGACGTCTTCACATCATCAGTGCCGTAATATTGGTTATTTTGTTAAACAATATAACCTAAAGGAAAAATGTAAGCAAAAAATCATCAGCAAAAACAATATATAAAAATATTTTCAAATGCAGTCGGAAACGACGATTGACCTCTTATATTAGCCAATGTTATTAGATGACGATTTTGACCACTGTTTTTTTTCCGTTTGTCACAAACGCTATAAAGCGAGAAAAAAACCACAGTATTGCTTCATATTGTTAAGGTATAGCAGAAACTTTCAGAAACACAACATAACTATACAGATGGGTAAACAATTGATAAATAGTCATTCCACATATTGCAGTCACTGTTATAATTGTCCTGTGTTAAAGATGATTAATCTTTTCTGTTTAATGAGCTGAAAATAAGTTACTGTAGATAAACAAAATAAAATATTTCAGAAACACGATAAAAAGAAGATTTTAGTTGTAATCTATCTTCTGGTCTATAATGTTTCAGAGTGCCCAATGTTGAAGGTGTACAATACAAGCTGTTTGCACCCTTATGTGTGTGTGTATTTTAAATTGCTGGTATTTACATTTTATATGCCATTCGCTTACAATCTTCAAGCATGAGCATTTATTTTGTTGCTACATTTTTTGGTTGGTAAGTAGTTGCCCTGTGTTAACAGGTGTACAAATAACTGTTATCTGTGTATTGAATCTATTTGTATGGTTGCATACATTGTCAAAATTGGTAGAAAACAAACCGTATAACGACCACTGATTTGTGAACACTTCTGAAAAAGAAAACAATAGGGTAATGAATATGCATAATGATTATGTCTCATTGGCATTCATACTGCATCTTCTCATATCTATTTACACGAATTTGTATGTGTATTGATTCAATTATGAAAGCCGGACATATAGTCAACAAATATTTCATGTAATAAATATATTACGCTTAAGGTTTTTGTTAAAAAAAAACTTCAATTGATTTTGTTTTGTATTTTTTTTATTAAGTGGGTTGGTGAAACTATATATTAAGAATTAAAAGTCGCATGCAATTGAAAATGACAAAATTATTTTAGATCCGGACACCAATGAAAATACGATAAATAGTATAATCATAAACGTGCAATGCATATAAAATCACTTCATCAGTTCCGTCAGCATGTTTTCAAATTAAAACTATGTATGGTCTTTTATCATAAAAATATTTCAATGAACTGTGTGCATGATCTAAACGTTACTATTGGAAAAAAAGAAACCGTTGATTGGAACACAAGATTTGTCAACCTGGAAATACCTGTAGTTTTTATCAGATGTCGACAATTTGGCATATTATCTATTTGTTTGAGATAATCAATCAACAATCACACCTAGACCATACGTCTCAATATCAAAAAACAACTCAACACATTGATTTTACAATAAGAACAAATGAGTTGCCTACCTTCCCATAACACTTGATATAAATCAGAGTTGTTGGTAGTCTCGTGTTACTCGGTCTACATTTATGTGTTTGTTTAGCTCTGTTTGAAGTTTTGATTATGGGTACTGACGAAATTTATTCTCCTTTCAACGTGTTATATTGTTTTATTATTTGTCTGAATGTTACCTTTACTGTTGAGTCTGTTCTTGGTGATATTCATTTGACGTGGCTCTGTACTTATGCATCCCGTTATTGTTCTATGCTAACAATTGTATTCTTGACATTCTATTTTGTCAATATATTTTGTATTTATGCCTTTTTGTGTTTCTTTGTTACATATGGCGTGGCTCTGAACTTAAATATGCCTTCATTGTATTATTGATCTATGATAAATTTCTGTATTCTTGTCTTTCATTTCTGTTAATATACTTTGTCTAAATAATGTATATACCCTTTCGTGTTTCTTTGTTACATATATCGTCGCTCTGTACTTATACATCCCGTCATTGTGTAATTTTGACATGGAAAAAATGTTTATATCTTTTGTTGTTGTTATAGTGATTGTGATTGATAACACAATGTTGTCTGCTGTACCCTTTGTTGACATTTATATATATTTTGTCTGTATGTACTGTTCACATATCGTTGTCATTATAATGGAACTTCATACAAGTGAAAGGTTTAGCTAGCTGTAAAACCAGGTCAAATCCACTTTTTTCTACATAAACAAATCGCTACAAAGTCCGAAATATGACAGTTATTGCATTTGTACATTCGTTTGATGTGTTTGAGCTTTTGATTTTGCTTTTTGATCAGAGACTTTTGGTTTCGAATTTGCCTGGGAGTTAAGTATTTTTCATTTGACTTTGTTTTTGATGTTTTTTTTAGTCTTGATTTTCAGTTTGTTTTCAGCCTGTGGTATCGTTTGTTTCTTTTTCAGCATGAAAAGGCAAATCAAGAAGACAATATTCTGAGACATATCCAATTTCTAAATAAAAAAGGAAAAAAAAACATGCCACAACTTTTTAAACATTTATACATATGGTACTGTATTAACGCTTTTGAGACTAATAATATGGCTCGTGAAAGATTAGTTATTCTAATATGACGTCCTATTATCGTCAACTAGTATACTCGCAATATATCTACCTCTAGCGCAGACGGAGTAATATTCTCAATTTTCAATATCAAAACCCCCACTCTACATAGGCCAAACTTCAGATACAATATATTTATCTCTGTTCTACAGCAAATTATACAATTACGTTCATTTCAATGTATTTTCCATGGTATATTCTATAAAACAAAAAATTCCGCGAAATCATGTTATTGTCTTGGCATGGCAACGAAACAGGATGACGTCACACATGTCACAGTATGATTTCGTAGACAAAAATCAAATGTAAATACCGGGCGTTTAAAAGCTTCTTGTACGCATCAAAACAAATAAAAATACATCGGATGAAAAAATGTATGAGAAAAATGCGATTAAAACAAATCATTGAATAATATAGTATTACTAATAGTATCAAAATTGGGTAAAACGGAACAGCCAAAACAGTATCGTATGGTAGGGCTTTCACGGTTAACAAAATTGCCGAATTAGTCCTACTAGAATCGAAATAATTCATTGCATAACGCTCAGGGTAAAATAATCGAATATAAATGGTTAACCCATGGTTAAATGAAAACAAATCTACGGCTGCCATGAATTATTTCTTTAAAAGAGGGACGAAAGATACCAAAGGGACAGTCAAACTCATAAATCTAAAACAAACTGACAACGCCATGGCTAAAAATGAAAAAGACAAACAAACAACAGCACACACGACACAACATAGAAAACTAAAGAATAAACAACTCGAACCCCACCAAAAAACAAGGGGTGATCTCTTAATATACACTAGGGCCAGAGATAACCATTCAACATGAATCAATTTCATATCTTCTCAACTTGTATTTTGTAAATAGTCATATAGTTAAAAGTTTTGTTAATATGTTTTGACTTACATTGTTTATAAATACATGTATCTCTTTTTAAGTACAATATTTAATTTTGTAGGTCATTGATACCAACAAAGGAAAGACAAACCAGAGTGATTATTTTTTTTTTGGATTTCTTAAAATGTTCTTCAATAAAGATATTTTCTTAGTCGTTTTTTATTTTATTTTAACAAAGTCGTAGAAGCGACACTTGTTTGTGCTGTTTCCATCGTGAAAGATTGTATCAGTCTGCGATCATAATGAACGTTTACGGGAACTAACTTATCATAAGACGAGTACGTTTGGTAGGTACATGTTGGTTGAACTATGTGCTCATATAATAGATGTTAGTTTTCTCGTTTGAATTGTTTTACATTGTCTTATCGGGGCCTGTTATAGCTGACTATGCGGTATGGGATTTGCTGATTGTTGAAGGCCGTACGGTGACCGATAGTTGTTAATGTCAGTGTCATTTTGGTCTTTTGTGGATAGTTATCTCATTGGCAATCATACCACATCTTCTTTTTTATATTATATAGTACAAATGTAATTGTCATGCTTCATTAATGTTAAAACGTCTCGTTATTTGCGTGTGAAACAAGGTTATAAGAATAATCAATTAAAAAGGATAGACAAAGGCCATGGCAAAAAGAGTCGTAAAATCATAAGAAAGGTCTACTAAATACAACTCCCTACATGTACACTGTCGGTTCAGTTACACTACACACAATTATATCTCTGATGCCAACGTAAGGCTTTAAAAGTGTCCCCTGGTGGCAGGGTTTGCAAATTCCGGGTTTTATGAGTATTACCCAGGCCAGTTGGAAATACTGGGAACACCTGGGTTTTACTGGGTTTTAGCAGGTATTACTGGGCAATACTGGGTAATATAAAATACTGGTCTAAATTTCTATCTGGATTCAGTGATCAAACACAACTGTTATACATTTAAGATATTTATAACCTCTATTATTTATCTAAATTGGTCAAACTGTAAATATGAAGCAAAAAAAAAAAACCCCAACATTTTTTCAAAAACATGTAACTCCTAAAAATTAACAATTACGTGTCAGAAAAATTAAATCAATGTAAATGTACTGTCATTAATTAATAAGTAGTTATTCAGATAAAACCCAGATTTGTTTATGTAACAATAATAAGCCCTTTCAATTCTATAAGCGTTAATGACATGACCCCTTAGGGTGTTTATTTAGCAATATGAATGTATCTATACTATTAAACGAGAAGACCTCATTTTGTGTGTCGCTTCTCTTCCTTCCACAATAAATCAATCATCATGCCTCTGTGTCCTACAGGTAACTTGCATAGTCGTATTTGTCATCCATTCTTATGATTATTCAGATTGAGCTATTTTGGGAGAAAAACGACAAAAAAGGAGTCCGAATATGATTCCGTCATCAGACTGAATTTAAGTCATAGATAAGACTTCCGGTTTGAAACATGCACTAATACAACCAATCGTATGATAGATAACAAAAATGAAAAAAAAAAAAAAAACAATCAAAGCGTTCTCAATATCATGGTGTTTAGATCGCAAGAACCACAACTATTATACCTCCTTATAGAGGAAAATTTTTTGCGTTTATCTACATGTAAACTACCATTATACTACTTCAATATATATATAGAGACTCTCTGTATTCTGTCAACTGTTTTCTTTGAAATGTTAACGTTTACTATCTAAGGGGTCATACCAGTTGCATATATATATTAAAAAAGTAAACATGTGACACAAGTACAACCAATCGTATGATAGATAACAAAAATGAAAAATAAATAAGCCATTCAGAGCGTTCTCCATATCATGGTGTTTAGATCGCAAGAATCACAACTATTATACCTCCTTAGATTTCAGATGAATATTACTCGAAAACAGTTAGTGATAGACACATGGATTCTATAGTAATTGCCATGTG
Organism: Mytilus galloprovincialis; assembly: GCA_037788925.1. Classification (NCBI taxonomy): domain Eukaryota; kingdom Metazoa; phylum Mollusca; class Bivalvia; order Mytilida; family Mytilidae; genus Mytilus; species Mytilus galloprovincialis. The sequence continues at coordinate 54,389,573 of CM075332.1, forward strand.
AACATACTTGAGAAAAAGGTCAATAGTCAGTTATAACCTTAATCAAGACCTTTTCTATTCAGCTTTTTTGGTCTACAATATTTAAAACAAAGGAAATTATATTGAACTGTATGAATAAAAAGAGAGACTTCTTATTTAAGATACGTAATAAATGTGAAGTCAGAGAGTTTCGGTGAAACACAAGAAAAACAAGAAAAAACTTTATTGTTTTGTTCCCTCATGTTGACAACAACCGATTAATATATACGTACATTAAAAAAAGATACATATATGTCATACAAGCAGGTTAACCAAATCCTGATTTTCCGGAAACATATTTTCTATGTTTATTTTTCTGTTAAGCATGATTTAGTTGTGTATGTTATATAAAAACAATCGTAAAGGACAGGTATGTTTATCACATTTGTTGTACCATTACAAAAGCAAAATGTTTATATGTAAGATGCTATTGAGTATCTTTCTGATATTTATCTTCATTACTGAAGTATCTGGCTTACGATTTGGTAAGTATATTTATTTATAAAGTATTCTTAATACACTAGATAATCAACTTCAAAGAAATTTTGCTTTTTATATATTTTTCACGATTTTAGATAGTTCCGTGCACAAATGATTTTGTTTATCAAAATTTGCAAAAGATTGTCCTGTTTTCAACATTTTCTTCATACTCAATCAAACGTTACATACTTTTCCAGTGTTACGTTAAGATAATGCCAATAAACGCCTCCATTTCAATTGTATAAAAAAAAAAAAAAAAAAAAAATAAGCACACGACCTATCTATTTAAAATAATAATGTTCTACTGTTATCTGGTAAAGAAGATGTCATTCGTGAAAAACAATGTGTTTCCAATCAGTTTTAGCAACGAACATGTTAAAAAGTTAAAATTACAAAATACCAATCGACTCCAAGGAAAATAACAACCGGAAAGTCCCTTATCAAATGGCAGAATCAAAACCTAAGCACATCACAAGAGTGCAGACAAAACAACTTATATAGTTCTAACGTGGTGCAGGCATTTACTGAATATGTAGAAATGTTTTATATATATTATAATAATAGTCTTGTTTTACATGGTATCCAGAAAACGACAGGTCTAGGGTTCTTTGACATCACTTTATTTCACAAGTAAACATAGGGAATAAATAAATAACCCTGCAATAGCAATAGCATATAGTTATCACATTTATCAATATCACAGTCTTATTAAAGTATTATACTTTAAACATATGAATATCATACTGGTGTAAATAACAATGTTACAAGATCGTATATAATATTCTATTCCATATACAATAAACTATACTGAGTATCGAGAATGCGGTGACATTCACAATATGCAATAAACTTTCAATTATATCTTTCTAAATACATATACATGCTTTTGATAAGTCGTATCAAATAGTATATCATTATAATCAATCATGCGTATTATAAACAAGTCGAATGTATCCTACTTCATAAACGAGTGTCATTAATAAAACCTTTAACATACAAAGGTTATTATCTGTTCACTATAGTATTCTATTATGTTCGTATGCACTACTGTAATGTATAATATCTATGATATAAGTAACATATAGGTACAACATAATATGACCCTTACCAATCTGTGGAACCAGGTTATATATCTAACATCTACAGTACAACCAGTATGTTACAGAGACATCATAATCTATGTGTCCTGAAAATAATACACAATTATAAATACTAGGATCAAGGAATGTAATGATCCCTTATACAAAATACAACATATTAAAGACTGATATAATAAAATCAATTGATTACACAGATTAACACTATATGGCAATATAAACGCGATGGTCAATGTGACGTCATAGATCCATAACTGAAAGGTCAAAGTCACTTTCAAAATCATTCGTAAATCTCCCTTTCTACATTCAACCTACAGATTCAAATCATATATTCTCAGATTAATACATAAACTATCTTATTCCTATCATATTTAAGGTCTATGCTCATACTTACCTATAAACGGGCAGAATTGTATAGCATACACTGCATACATCTTTCATACACCACAAAGAACATAAAATCTACTAACCATATATAAAGAACGTAATTTCCAATGACAACATTTGTTCCAAATTATGGAAACTTCAGTAAGTAATAACCGAGCACTAAATATAATGTCTCTATATACATGATATAAGTTTCATCATTATATACGGTTTCAATAAGAAGTAGATATCAAATATGTATGTCTCCAATTTTCAATAGTTAACCACCATTACTTCTTTTCCAAAATCGGAGGTGGGTCCAGAATGACCAATAAAAACTGACCATATAGGTAAAGGTATGACAACTAATTTACTAATGAGTTGGATAGGTAGATACTATAACAACTATGCCCAATGAAGTATGACTGACTAGAACTTACATACATTTTAAAATGTGAAGAGATAATAGACTATAAATCAAAAGATCAAATAATCAGAGTGAAGTCATCAAGTCATATATCTGGCATGTACTAAAATATAAAATACTAATGAATGAAATACTCTATCACATTATTTCGAACAATCTGTTTTATTTATTTATAAATCAATGATTTTTTTGTTATAAATATTAGTTTTGTATTTTATAGAATGTGGACTGAGATGTCCATCTGTGCCATATGGAGAAAGTCATTGTAAGATCTTATGTCAACCGCATAGCTGTGGTATCGATTATCTGTGCTGTTCTATTGGTTGTGGTAAAGAGTGCAGAAAAGGAATTCGGAGATGTGAATAAAACTCGCACTTAAAAAATTAATTAGTAAGATAGTAAGACATTGTTACACATTACATTGCTGATTTTACCGAATAAATGTCTAATTCGTAGACAATAAAACATGCCCTGTGTCTTTTTTTGAACACATTTAGAGTTCAAATGTCAAAAGCAGGAATAAAAATGAACTCCCACATTTACAGTTATTATAAATCCATGAAGTGTGTCTTTTATCATAGATTTTCGCTTAATTGTTTGGTAATTTCATGTTCTGTTATGGTAATTTAAATATACGATTTGTTTGAAAATAATGCTATGATTTCCCCAAACTTTTGACAATTTTTAATGACAGGAATGTTGCACGTTGCACTTTATGACAACGACGATAATGTAATTAATATGAAAATTGTTGACTAATATGGTTAATTTTCGCTGTTCACAGATTTGTGAAATATCGCTTTATTTATATACAACTGTGTTTTACTGAGGACGAATTCGAGCTTAATAAATTGTTTAGACACCTGTTTATTGTCGAAGAGTGTATTTTGCCCGGATTTTTCTTTTTTATTATTTGTATTGTTAGGTTTAAACAAAATCATAAGCCTGGTATCATTCATTACATTTTTGATATACAATGAGTCAATACAATTATTTCCACTTCGTTTACAGTTTATTAAATTGCCTTTTTTTATAGGTAAGATTTTGATTTGACTAAAACTGATTCAGTAGTGATGGGTTATTTTTTTAATTAGTTAAAATTATTAAAAAAATAAATATGTGTAGTGAAAATTTGTTGCAAACTGTCAGGTTAAACATTTACCTGGTTTCATTTAAAAAGAAGATGTCATTATGAAGATAAATACAAATGATATAACAAGATAACAGGTTCATCTCTCTTGCTTACTAAAACTCCTCATAGTTGAAACAATTCCATGTATTTTATTTATAATGTATAATAATAAACAGTACAATATCGGTCATATTTTAAGTAAAAACTAAGAGCAAAGGACAAACAATATGAAAGTGCTTTTGTTTGCTTTCATTTAAGTGTATTCTAATCCTTATCTCCAATGACAATGAGTAAAACATGTGGTAGTATTATTAATTCGTATATTTTAACAAATTTGATTAGTTTAGGGATAATCACATGTTAAACTATATTTTCGAAGGTAGAGAGAAAACGGCGGATAGCAAAAATCATATTGCACGGTTATTTTTAGAATATCTAAAAACCGATATTCTTTGTGACGTCATGTAATGAATTTCAAGATATTGTTAAACGATCTTAAAGGTTTTGAAACAAATGATATCTGTGATCGATTATTTGACGAAAATATTTTTCAAATACATAAGATGACAAACAAGTAAAAAAAGCAATTGAAATAACAACTTATATGATATATGATATCTATAAAATTCCAACAAAATCAAATGACGATTTTGATACAAATATGGTCGGAAATTAATAATATGACAAATATACCCTGTGTCAATATACTTTCTTCAGGTCAATATATCCGTGTATTTACCTCATACAAAGGCAATATTTGTATAATATCACCTTCAAGTTTAGTTGGCTAACCAGGGATACGTTTCACATGTTTTTATCTAGTATTTTACCCGACTGAAACAACATACAGGCATATGTCAAACCAGAAAAAGTGAAAGCCTAATTCACAAACAACAAACAACATGAAATTAAATATTATATAAAAACACAAACAAATAAGACGAACAATAACATATAAATGATAGTGAAAAACGCTTTCATTGGTTTAGATAAAACAACAAAAAAAAAAACCCTTTCAGACGAACAAAGTACTTAAAAATATTTGTATTAATATGCGGTATTCATTTGCGTCATGTGTTTACAGTTAATAATATCTTACGACTCAACAATTTTTTTAATGCACTTCATTATTGTAAGTACTTTTATCTGACCTAAAGGTTGTAAAGGCTCCCAGTTTTTGACATCAGACGCACGTTTCATCTATAAGACTTATTAGTGGCGCTTGAGTTTAAATAGTTGGGACGCATCTAAAGGGTTTGATTCACATTTTACTTTAAAATCCTATTTGTAAAAATTGCGTATTTGCACGAGTTACGAAATCTACTTAATAAATATCCGAAAATCATATTTCATGGTATAATTAGTAAACAATGTCTTCAAATACTGCAATAGTTTTTCTTTCATACATTTACGTTTGGAACACACTGATGAGTTTATACTTAGAGATTGGTGTCTCTTATTCATACTTGTCTCGTTGTTTTTTCTGACATTACTTTTAGTATTAGGATTAATATTAGGAAATCATTTTGAGCTAGATTAATTAATTGCAAACGCAAGTATACTCTACAGTGACAGATTTAAGCGGTGTTGGCTTTGCTCATTGTTGCAGGCCGTTCAATGGCATATAGTTGTTAATATTTTAGTCATTTGGTCTCTTGTGGAGAGTTGTATAACTAGCAGGAATACCACATCTTCTTTTTTATATTAAAAAAAAACCAGTTTTCTGCCATGATTTGTACTCAACGATGTTTTCCTCTTAAAGGTAGTTGTGAATTGTCATGTCGTGTTTCTTTTCAAACATATCAAGAGTTTGACAGTTTTAGAGTGGAAAACATATACGTTTACAGGCACAGGATTGATTCAGTTTAAGGATTTACTTAGGTGAGGTTTTGGAATAGGTGTCAAATATTAGTATTTCTTGGTGTTTTCCCATTCAACACAAGGTAAAATATTTCACCCCATAACACCTATTTATCATTTAACATAAGACTTAATAGCTCATAAAAGGTCATTTGACAAAATTTAATCAGATTCTTTTGATTTGAGATCCAAATAATACCAATGCAAATATTAGGTAAAAGTCGGAGTAAGCCTTTTCCCGCTATATTTTAAAAATAAAATATCTCGAAAAGGAGCTCCATAACTTATCAATATTTTTAGAGGCTTGATTCTTAGCTAATATTCTTCCAGCTTAAATTATCAATTTTGAATTCCTGATTTATTCAATTTTACCTTATATCACCTTTACATCCTTAACAGATATGTGACCATAAATTTATCTGTTCTTGGCAAGACGGGGTTTCATTACAAAAACTCAAAGTTGCTTAAAAAAATATACTCATAGAGCATATACAATGTAAGACGACTAGACAAAAGAATCATTATATGTCTTTTGTGGATGAAACCCTAATGAATACCTTGCTTATAGAGGGAAACATTGATGAACAACTATTTAAAAACGTTTGTTTTTTTCAGATTCAATAAAACAATTTGTGTAGTTTTAGTTAAAAAACTAAGTTGACAGATGATCTGTGAATTAGAATTCCAAACTATAAAGGTATACAACAATGAACACATAATCCAGATTATAAAATGTTCAATAACTTATAAAAAAGATGTTTGGTTTTGTCTACAGACGTTATTTTAATTTCCAATATGAATTATAATCACATTATAGGGATAAAGGGATAACATCAATTTTATGAAAGTCGACACTAATCATTGAAAAATTTCTATTTCACAAAGCTTAATCAAATTCGTATTAATTTGCACCTGTTTCACATTCATATTGTAAAATATATAAAAAATAAAAACGGCATTAAAAGTATCTAGGTTATGTATATATATTTATCATATGTTTAGTACCAAATACAGCAATTTTGTATATCTAATAAAGGTTCTTTTTTCCAGTCTGTATCACCTACCCTGTATCGCATACCCCGTATCACATGGCTAAACCCGTGTCGCATACCCCGTATCGCATAGCAATCCCGTATCGCATACCTGGCATGACGTCACAATTCGAATGACGTCAACGTTTGACCTATGACGTCCAGTTGCTGTTCCTACTAAAAAAATTTCATATCATTTCAACTTAAATCGATATTTTAAAAAAAAATCATTACCCAGTAACTTTACTAGCGGTTTTCATAAAAAATAAATACAATAAGATGTAGAAATGGCAGTAAAAACTGTAAAAGAAAAAGGCAGCTGAAAAAATACAGGAAAATCATAATGTTCTTTTCTTCCTTATATTTTCGGACGATTTAAAAAAAAAAACGGATATTGCATGAATCTGATTCTGTAAAAATATATGATAAACAGAATAATACATGGCAAAATCTGTATCGCATGCTGTATCATCACGAGAAACCAATATCAGTCCCGAGGGCCGAGAATGTTAAACTCAAACAATGTTGTAGCTTTAATTTAGTTTTTCCGTTTGAATATCAAAAACATAAGGGATTTGATTATAAAGAGCATTTAAAAAATGAAAACTGTAAGTTATTTTTTTTTTCAAGTACGTACTGAATAAACATACTTACTATACGATATGGGTTTGACGCATTGTTGAATTATCTTGAACGTCTGCGGTGAGAAATTGCATATAACAATTCCGGTATGTAAATCAATCCGTTTACCAATTATATTTGTGTGGAGTAAAATAAACCGTTACTTTCAACAAGAGATAGACAGATTTATGGTATAAGATTTTGTTTGTACATAATGCACAAAAGTTACTGAGCTGCATTAACCTTTAGTTCATGGCTTTCTGTAGAGAGGTTTTATCTTGATTTTAGATCCATCTTCTATTATTGGGGTATAATCATGCTAACATTCATTCGTAAACTCCATGGATTTTAAATGTAGATAGCGGATATTTTATTTAAAAGACGCATGAACGGAGGGAAAAGGCGATTAATTAAAGCCGTATTCTAAACTGAAAATTTATCTATTTGTTATCAAACAGACATACAACATTATTGGTCTCCTGACAGATTAGAAGAAAATTCCATTAAAATCACTTTTCTAAGCACAATCCATAATGTGTGGAAGTGGCGTAAATTAATTAACAAGTATTCATGTATATAGTAAACTGTCAATTGAGCAACACTAATCCAAACTTAAGAACGGGCCGAAATCATATGCGGTAAGTATTGGTATCCAGTTTCTAGGTCTAGAGTTTCATGCATGAGTTAAAAATCATATAAAAATTATTTATAAAACGATACGGTAGATTGAAATGTTAACTATATAAAATACATTAGAAACATTACTGAAATATTATTTAAGGAACTAATTTATTTTAAATTCACCGTAAGACGTCCGAGTTGCCGACATTGGTCATATGTAAAATACATTTCATGAATTTGTGATGTTACAGATGGGTGCAGTCATTTGGACTGGTCAAAGTTAATTTGTGACCCGATTTACGACTGCTCTGACCAGTCCGAGGACAAAAATCTAGTTAACTTGAAAAGTGGACTTGGTCCTAGAACTGTTTTTATGTTTGCCAAAAAGTTAACTTCGAAACAGGTCCGCTATTGATATAAGTTAATTTCGAACCAGTCCTGACGTAAAGTTAACATAATTTAACTTGGAAACCAGTCCTGCGTAACGTTAACATAAGTTAACTTCGAAACCAGTCCTGCCACAAAGTTAACATAAGTTAACGTTTGCTTTGACAAATCCGATCAAAACCAGACCAGTTCCCAAGTTATTTTGTGACTGGTCTGCTCAAAAGTAAGTTCACTTGTAACCAGGACCGGTCTACATCAATTTAAAAAAAAAAATTATATCTTTGTTTCGTAATATAAACATCGAAAATAAAGTAAAATTAATACTTCCGTTATATAAACCGGATTTAATAAAAAATATTTGAAAATAAAGTGCGCATTAAACGTTGCTAGTAACACAAATTTATCTGTGATCTGCCAGTCTATAAATTAAAAAACGATCTTGGTTACGGGATATTCCAATACCTATCAAATTCAACCAAATTTGCACCTTATTTATATGTAAATCTACGAAAGGACGTATTTTAGATGTTAGTTATACGTCCTTGTTAGTTATATGTCCTTGATCTATGCTAGGCACATTCAGAAATATTTTAATTTCAGGATAGAATTTTCTATACAAAATGAAAGCATCATTTTAACACATGACTACAAATTTTTGTAAATCAGCCATATTTTGTATGTCAGGATTTAATGCATAATACAATGGACAGCAATATTGCAATACAAGAACAACAAATTTGTGTTCGCATAAACTAAAGGGTGCCAGCATGTCCCCCTTTTACGTAACAAAATTTCAGTAGTTTTGATACTTCATGCTGACTTGTGCAACAACATTATTTGACCGCATTGACCAAAACTGACCATATGTGCACTTTTATTTGTTAATCTATATACCTGCATAGTAAATCAGCAATATTTTTTCAAATTTTCGTTCGCATAAATTTAGGGTGCCAGAATGTCCTCCTTTTATTTAAAATTTTGAAACATAGTAAAATTTCAATAGTTTTGATACCTTATGCTGACTTGTGCAACAAAATTATTTGATAGCGTTGACCAAAACTGACTATATGTGCACTTTTATTTGTAAATCTATATACCCGCATTATAAATCAGACAAATTTTTGATGTCAGGATTCAATGTATAATACAATGAACAACAATATTGCAATATAATAACAACAAATTTTTGTTCCCTTAAATTAAGGGTGCCAGAATGTCCCCCTTTTATTCAAAATATTGATACCTAACAAAATTTCAGTAGTTTTAATATCTCATGCTGACTTGTACAACAAAATTATTTGACCGTGTCAACCAAAAATGAACACATATGTACTAAAATTTGAAAATCTATATACCTGCATAGTAAATCAGCCATATTTTGTCATTTTGGTCTCTTGTGGACAGTTTTATAATTGGCAATCATACCACATCTTCTTTTTCAAATGAATTTACATCTGAAATCTTGAGGACTTTTGTGGGATTGTAAGAAAAATTTACTTATACAAGTAATTTTTTGAAAAAAATTAACGGCAGACTACTTAAACATTATTTATTTACTTATATCACTAATGGACGAAATAACAACTGTCCATACCAATAGCAGTCGTTATAAGACTGTAAGTGTTTGTTAAAGTTGTAACAGTTGTAAAATTTTACAGTTTCAGTTATTTTGTGACTGTCCCAACTTTTAAAGTGTTTGTCTTCAACATAAATCGACTGCAACAACGCTAGAAAAAGCTGTCACAAACATTAAAGGACTGATACAACTAATTTCAAGTTGTAACAGTTGGTCAACAACTGTCCCAACTCGAAAAACGTTGTAACAGTCATAAATAAACTGTTAAAACGCCGAAAATGTTGTCACAGTTATAATACGCCTGTTGCAACCTTTTGAAAGTTGTTACAGTTATTTAAAAACTGCCCCAACACGCAAAACGTTGAAACAGTCGTAAATAAACTGTGTAAACGTCCAAAAGGTTGTTACAGTTAAAATATGATTGCTACAACCATTAATTTATAAGTGTCGCAACTTTCGAATATTGTTAGTCATTTTATAGACTTAAAAGTCACAGATACCAAATTTCTGTCTGACAGTCCGGGATAGGTTAAATTATTTTGAATACAATGACATCGTGTGTAATTTTTTAAAAAGGTTGTTATAAAAAAGACACAACTGCCACACCCATTTAATACATTAGTATAAATAGAAACTGATTGTAAAAACAAAAAAACATATTGAAATATCTGCCGCTGAAAATTTTGGAATTCCCCGCTTATCTGGTAAATGGTGTAAATTAATAACTCAAATGATACTCCCTTGTCTCGCATCTCTTCGAAAAAAAAACCAGACCACCGTTAGATACCTGCAATTGTACATGGGACTGGTTTATGCGCATTTAATGCCTATGATATAAACACATATAGTTACATGCACCTGTCAGATAAATTGAACAGGTGTCTCAATTTTTTTGTAAAAAAATGTATCTTTAACTATAACATAACGTATAAGACACTTTTCGAAATTATCATAATGACAACGTTTTAATTTTTATAACCTAGTTGTGAAATCATTCATGCATGCAAGGTTTTTAATACATCCAATACCCGCAGATTTACAAATCACATTACTTCATAATAACGGTCAATATACAATAAACCCAGCGGGAATATACTTGTCAAACTTATTCCCATAGAAAACTACCGAGGGCTTAGTTCATACGACATGGACACTTTTAGAATTAATTTGTTTGTTTTTAAGCTCTTGTGACTATTTGAAAATTATAAAAGTTACCGGTTCTAACCATTTTGATTTATAAATAAAAAAAAGCTAAGTTATGCTGAACTTTCAACGCATCTTTTACATGTAGCTATGGAAAACACTAAAACATTCGTTAATGTCTTGTATCTAAATTCTATTTATATTATTTTACCGTTTTTTTTAATAGTCGAGTCAGATTTTCTTAACTTTGCACTGTTATTGTTCCGAGTGGTGTTTTATTTGAGGTTCAAATGTCATAATTAATAGCTCTCCACATGGACGCAAAAATATTAACCATCGAGTTTATATTTTGCCCAGTTTTTCTCAACCAGTTTATCACATATATCAACCTACATGTATAAATGAGGTTAATGTACCTTGTGAACAGACATGACAGAGACATATTTTTTTCTGAGACAGACGATGAATAAATTAAATGACAGGGAATTACGTCACCGTCACCGTCACTGTAATAACTATTTTACATTGTAGTGATACAAATCAGTATATACTCTGGTTGTTGTTATATACATATTTGCATATTTGTTTATACAGTTACATGTATATGATTTTCATCCATTTGAATATATCATTCTATATATATATCATGTTTATCATGTTTATATCGATATATTCTGCTATCATACTATTCTAATATAAATGAAGGACTGCTGCTCGTGAAGGTAGAGAATCCTTAAATGGATAAGGATGGTATGCAGGGTTGTCAAAAGAAATTCTAGTATAAGTGCAGTGCAAGTGCATGGTAGACACTCTTCTGTAATAACTGATTTTTCTAATAGATTGGATTCTAGTAGGCATTCATAAAATCCTACAAAACATTCTTGAAATATTCTTCTGCATCTGTTAACATATTTTAACACTGATCTATTAAATATTGATTAAATTATGTTGGTAGTCATATACATGTATGGTATATTGGTTCATATTTTTTTTGGAGACACTGTATCATGTGTATATCAGTTTTGTTTTAATATTTTTTCTTTTATGCTAGAATTGTACATGAAGGTTGCAACACCCTGGCACAGGTTTATTTTTCAATGTATGTAGTGTGTTTTGTTGCTTGCTGTTTATCATATTTGTTTGTTTGTAGCTTTTGTATATAAATCAAACTGTCATCACTGTACATAGGGCTCTCGTCTGTTTTTTTTTACATTGACGATGTTGCGTGCAAGGCTGAACCATTTATATAGGGTGCTCGTTATGAAGTATTAGTTTTGGTCATTGTTGAAGGGTGTGGAGTAACCTATTATATAGCTAACAAGCACATCACTTGGTCTACATGGTCTATGGTTGATGGTTGTCTCATCGAAATTCATACCACATCTCCTTATTCAACATCTTCAAATTAATGAAAACCATGAAAATGTGGTCATTGTTAAATAAAACCGGCCAATCAAACATGTAAACCTAACATTCATGTCATATGCCAAAAACAAACATAGTAATCCTATACATGTACAATGTAGCTTATCGCATCTGAGAAACATTTAAAAATAGACAAAACCACAAAAACTCAACATTGTCCAATGAACCCATGACGTTTACATTTGTAGCTCAATGTCTGATGAACCCTGCCAGTCAGACATACATGACATAGACTCAATTGTTTCATTCTGTCTATACATGTACATTAAATATACATGAAGTCGATCTACTGAAACACTGAATTAAGGCCAAAATAATTTTATTGAATGTTTCTGGTTTCCAGACCATACCTCTGTTTCTAGAAGAGGGACGAAAGATACCAAAGGGACAGTCAAACTCATAAATCTAAAACAAACTGACAACGCCATGGCTAAAAATGAAAAAGAAAAACAAACAACAGCACACACGACACAACATAGAAAACTAAAGAATAAACAACACGAACCCCACCAAAAAACTGGGGGTGATCTCAGGTGCTCCGGAAAGGTAAGCAGATCCTTCTCCACATTCGGCACTCGTCGTGTTGCTTATGTGATAACAAATCCGGTAAATGGTCTAATTCGGTAGGTCACATTCATGAAAGGGAAGGGGATTGTAGTTACGACGTCAGGAACATATCCGATATCATTTGTGAAACGGTTTTCCCATAACGGTCAACCAACTCGTGATTGTGTCCGTAAAATTTACGAAGGGATGATTTCAACTTCACCATTTGGAACTCTTGGTTTAATAGCTTCCTTGTGAGGAGCAACCCTCTATCAAGAAAATCATGATAGGAAATGCAAGCACGGGAATATCGTATCAATTGGGAGACATATACCCCGTATGCAGGTGCTGCTGGAATGTTGCTACTTAGAAATGGAAAGTTCACAATTGGAAAGCTGAAATCATCTCTTTTGTCGTAAAGTTTTGTTTAGCCCACCCTAAACAATGTATTCGTATACATGTCATATTCATCATATAATGTCTTTCCTCATCAGATAACTTGTGTGAATGATAATTACAAATAATACTCATCAGTAAAACATATCAGAAACCAAACTTTGAAACGACTAAGACTAGCTGTCAAATATGGGAAATGTTATCACAGTAAATTAACCGAAAAAAGTATAGAAATTTAAAAACATGTTTTTTTAATCATGTTAATAGAATAAAATGTTTTTCCTATCTACCCTTCTTAATTTTTTGGAGAGTGAAATAGGAGACACACAATTATCTATTGTGGCCTAAACTGAAATTAACCTTATTCACTTATCCATGAACGAAATGAAGTCAAGGTCAGGTCAGCTCAACCTGATAGACAAGTAGACCTTGCAAGATACTCATTTTTCTGAATGAATTGTTTTACATTGTCATTTCGTGGCCTCTCATAGCCGACTATGCAGTATGGGCTTTGCTCATTGTTGAAGGCTGTACAGTGATTTACATGTATAGTTGTTAATTTGTGAATCATTTTGGTCTCTTGTGGAGAGTTGTCTCATCATGCTCATTGGCAATCATACCAGTGTAATCACACTTTTTTTTATATCATTTTTATTAAAAAAAATGTATCCAATTACAAAATGTACTCGTATAAGAGAGCATCTCACTGTTAGAACAACAGTATTTTTTACATGCAGTCACTAGACCATGAAAATGAGGTCAGGGGCATTGAACATATAATGACATATAATGACAGACTGAAACTTCATAACATATTAGCTATCTAAATACAAGATAAGAAGTATTCAGTTCTTTTAGCTTTTAAAATCTAAAGCTTTATAAAAAAAGTTTACGTCATCAGCCCAAGATTTTAATACCTATGTCCTGCATACAATCAACTTTAAATGACTTTTGTGGAAGGCAAGACAATAAAATGATACTTTGAAGTACATGTATCAATGTGTATTGTTTAATGTTTTTGACTAGTATAAAATGCCAGTTTCAGTATGAACATTAATTTAGATGATTATATTAAAATACTGTATGTACATTCAGACTCTTATATAAGTACAGCAATCAGTCATTTGACATCAACCAACGTCCTTGCAAGGGCTGTAAAGGCAGTCAAGGTCATTAAAAACTTCCGTCATCATGACACTTACCAATAGTGACCGACCATGACAGACCCTCATGGGTAATCAAGGTTGTTTAACACCCCCTGGTGGAACATATAGCTAACAATAGGAATGCAAGCATTTACTTCAGATGTGATGTACTATAAATTTCACACAAACCAGATATTCTCAATATCCAAATTTATATAAATTTATTATCCAAGGTATTCATGAATTCAGATATGATGCACTATTGACAATGATTGATATTCACTGAAGCTATGATTTTTTTTATTAATCCAATTTGCTATTCTTGAATAACTATCCAAGGTATTTCATAGAATTCAAAATGATGCACTATGATACTAATATTCCCAGAAAACCTTGAATTCTCTTAATTCCAAATTATTATTTCAATTTCAAATGAATTAATTATCAAAGGTATTCACCATGTTCACTGTCATCAAGTAATGTAGTCTTTTTTTCAAATTGTAAGTTTGCTATTTGTAAAATGCACAATTTTCTTCTTGTCCAATTTAATATGAAATCCCATCAACATCATGGCATATTGCTGTAAGCCCTATTTGTTATTTCCAAAAACACCAAAGTCAGTAACACCAAATTATGAGTTAATCCACTGTTTCACAATTTACAGCTACAGGTATCTGGGTATGCGAGATACTTAGTGTCACCTATACATGCTATATGTATTTCCTTTTTATGCTGGCTTCATAATCTGGCTGGGAATCATGCTCAAACCAATGTGAATTCTACAAACAAAAAAACATAAATTAAGATTAATGTATTGAAACTTATCTAATATTGTATAATTATCATGATTATACATGTAATTACTTAATACTTCTTTAAATTTATATAGAAGATATACTCATGTATAAATACTAGCAATCATAATTTCTTGGCAACAAAGTTCTATGATGTACACAAATGAATTTATGAGACTTATGCAATTGAATTGATATGTATGAGAAGAAGAAGAAAAGTTACCCATTTTTTGGGGTTCTATTTACAAAAAAAAAGTTCTCTCTTTCTACATTAATGTTTTCTTAAGTGTGTACTTCATTGGAGGGTTACTGTCTAATTGAGGCTAGCACTATACAAGATGGTTTTGATCAATTATTTAAAGGCAGACAAAGTTATTTCTCTCTAAAACAAAATAGGTGATCATTTTAATAGGAAATAAATACTACAAAGATGAACAAAAAAAGTGCACTGTTGACTGTCATTTTGCGTCATGAATGAACCAACCTTTTTTTTATGTAAATCATGAAATGTGGAATCTTTGTTCAAAGGTTGACCCTTTCTTCAATTTAAACATTTTTAGCAACCTAAAAAAAGATAGTATTTCCTTCTTGTGATTAGTAGTAAACTTTGAATTTAATTTGACATCTTAAATGTTACCCGGTATACTTTTACTTATTACAGCTTGTATTAAATAATGCTTTGTGGTTTATTTAACCAGACAACACATTTTCTTTATTTTATATTAGTTATTTACCCACATTATGTTGATAAATCAATACTTGACTGCATGACTTAGACATGTTAGATAAACTTGTAATATATTATCCAAAATAAAAGATTATATCCTGTTGTTTCATATTTTTCATAATTTTAAATAACTTTCAATTATAAATTTATCCACAATTTGAAAAGGACATTTAAAATTTATTAATATCATTATAAAATCATCTTCAATACCAATGACATTTTAATTTTCATCCCTCAAGGCAATAAACTCATGAAACTGTTGTGTCTTAATCTGTTTATTACATATAACATGTATATAAGAAGTTCTGATAATTAACATTTCAGTGTTAACATCCTGATTATTACCTTTTCTAATATCACATTCACATGGTCATGAACTCAGGCTCAGTAAATATATTTTTAAAATTATTTATTTTGAAGTTGAATTAAACATGTAAAACATGTTTAGTATCTTTTAAACCAAATTGATCTGAGCATGGAAGTAATGTTTAAATATTACTTCCATGATCTGAGACATACCATGTAGTTAATTATAAAAAGTTAATTTTTGTAATACAATATCTATAAAATTCATAAAATGCTTAAGTTTAGGCCATGTTTACATAACACAATATGCTTCGATTTTTTGTATCCCCCCACATACATGAAATACTGAATGTTAAACATATACAAATGAATATAAATAAAATATTTTAATAATTTGGAAAAGGCAAAATACATGTATCTGAAATCAGATGTGAATAAGCATGATGAAAGGAGATGTGGAATATATATGATACAGCAACCTAACAATGAAGTAGTCAAAGCACAATTTAACACATGTAGAAAAATATGTCTGTTGAATGGAAAGTCCTTAAACAGCGGAATAAATTAAAAGACACTTGAAGCATGTTTAAAAGGAGATGATTGGTATATATGCAAAAGAGACAGCAGCCCAAAGACCAAAACAAGTTAAAAGGCATAATTGAATTTTGACTAACTATGCTAACCGGGCAAATATTATATAAAAAGTTAAACTGACAAGAGTTCATATGAAAATAATTACATTAGATGTATGTTTCATTATAATATTTTATTCTGATTCGCTAACTGCACATCACGTGTTATTCCGTAAGCTGTTGCATTGCTCAATACAACTTTTCATTCATGATAACACGTGCTCCAACAATAAAGTGCACAGGTGAATTAAATAATAAAATATATAAAATTCGTGTTTTCATAATCATAGCTAAAAAATGTAATTATAAGTATTGAATGCTTCTTTTTGTAACTTTATAGGGTTGTAAAAGCGTTGACTGTGCGTACATTTTTAGAATGAAGCGCTTCCGCGCTTCATACAAAATGTACTTCGGTCAACGCTTTTACACCCCAATAAATTTACAAAAAGAAGCATTCAATTCTTAAATAAATAGTTAAGGCCACACTGATTTGATTAATAGTTCTTTTGATTGATAATATAAGACATGCTTTAGAATTATAAAATATATCCATCTTCCACAGACTAAACTAGTCGTACAATGACTGTTACTGGTATGGACAGTTGTTTTTTCGTCCAGTAGTGTATGTGTATATATTCTTTTACTTCTTCAAGTGAATAAAAATAACTTGTACAAGTAGAACCCCTGACTGTAATACAATGGACAGCAATATTGCAATACAATAACAACAAACAACAAATTTTTGTTCACATAAATTAAGGGTGCCAGCATGTCCTCGTTTTTTTTCAAAATATTAATACGTAACACAATTTCAGCAGTTTTAATATCTCATGCTGAATTGTACAACAAAATTATTTGACCGTGTCAACCAAAACTGAACACATGTGTACTTTAATTTGTAAATCTATTTACCCGCATAGTAATTCAGCAATATTTTGTCATTTTGGTCTCTTGTGGACAGTTGTATAATTGGCAATCATATCATATCTTCTTTTTTATATGAATTAACATCTCAAATCTTGAGGACTTTGTGGGATTGTAAGAAAAAAATACTTATACAAGTAAATTTTAGAAAAAAAAAACAATGGCAGACTACTTAAACATTATTCATTTACTTATGTTTGTATATATTTTTTTTACTTCTTCAAGTAAATAAAAATAACTTGTACAAGTAGTACCCCTGACTGTAATACAATGGACAGCAATATTGCAATACAATAACTACAAATTTTTGTTCACATCAATTAAGGGTGCCAGCATGTCCTCCTTTTTTCAAAATATTAATACGTAACAAAATTTCAGTAGTTTTGATACCTCATGCTGACTTGTACAACATTATTTCACCTCATCAACCAAAACTGACCATATGTGCACTTTAATTTGTAAGTCTATATACCTGCATAGTAAATCAGCCATATTTTTTTTTGTCAGGATTAAATGTATTATACAATAAACAGCAATATTGCAATACAGTAACAACAAATTTTTGTTCGCATAAATTGGGGATGCCAGAATGTCCTTTTATTCAAAATATTGATACGTAACTGGCACCTTCACGTCTTTTCCTGGCGCTCCTGTTCTCATTTTAGTAGGACAGCAAATGTATAAGCAATAATATTGGAAAGCAATTAGTGCAAAAATTTTTCTGCATAAATTTAGAGTGTCAGCATTTCATCTCTGTATTCATAATATTGAACAATCACTAGATATTGTAGTTCAGGATGGTGTGTAAAACAAAATTATAAGACCGCATCATCCAAGTACCAACACTGACATGTCTGAATTCATTTGTACTTTTTAATTAAAGTATATAAGGTTCTCTTCTTAGAACAGTATATTGTTAATCTATAATGTCGGTTGATTTGATTCAGTTAAAGGTCAAGTGGCAACTATTTCATTCAAGTGCGCATGTACATTGAGTATATTTTTGAGACGTCCCATCAATTTATCAACAAAGACAAGTCTCACGACAAATCTGACGAGTTTTACCACACCGTATGTATCCGGACACTGTACAATTTTCGTTAGAATATTCTGCGGAAAATAGAAAAGTAAATCCAATGCAAACAAGTTGAATAACAATGAAATATGCATGCATGTATCAGTGTATAAATGCATAAAGTAAAATTTAGGAAAAGATAGATAAAATCCGGGGTACGAAGTAACTTCGACAATGATGTTGATATCCTATAATTATAAGAATATTCTTCCGATACGTTGGAGAACTTTTCTATCCGCCTTCTAATAAAGGAAACACTCTCATTTCCTTTATGATAGGTCTATGTGATTGCACAGCCATTGTTTTATGTATATAAGAATATTTAAAATTGAAAAAAGGAATTTTGTTGGTATGTATAATATATAGTAGAGTCTAGAGAGTAAAGCAATTTGCTATCTGGGGAAAAACAATTCGAATGATGTTGACTTATTTAAATTAAAACTGAAGTCTGATATGAAAACTCTTAAACACGATAATCTGTCAAAAGCAGTCCTGTCCGCAGGTCTGGCCAATAGCAGACTTGTCCACAGGTCTGGTCAGAAGCAGACCTATCCACAGGTCTGGTCTGTGGCAAACCTTTTTCAACTGATTTTTATAGTTCGTTTGTATGTTGTATTGTTATACCACTGTCCCGGGTTAGGGGGGGGATCCCGCTAAAATTTTTAACCTCGCCACATTATTTATGTATGTGCCTGTCCCAAGTCTGGAGCCTGTAATTCAGTGGTTGTTGTTTGTTTATGTATTACATATTTGTTTGTCGTTCATTTGTTTTTACATAAATAAGACCGTTAGTTTTCTCGTTTGAATTGTTTTCCATTGTGTTATTGGGGCCTTTTATAGCTGACTGTGCGGTAAGGGTTTTGCTCATTGTTGAAGGCCATACGGAGACCTATAGTTTTTAATGTCTGTTTCATTTTGGTCTTTTGTGGATAGTTGTCTCATTGACACTCATACCACATCTTCTTTTTTTATATTGTCCACAGGTCTGGTCTTGGGCAAACCAGTCCACAGGTCCGGTCTGGGGTAGACCTGTTCTCAGGACTGGTCAAAGGCAGACTTGTCCACAGGTCTGGTTTGGGGCAGACCTGTCCTCAGGACTGGTCAAAGGCAGACTTGTCGACAGGTCTGATCTGGAGCAGACCTGTCGATAGGTCTGGTGCGGTCCTAAAAAAGCAGACCGTAGGTCTGGTCCACCAACGACGAAGTTAACTTGCTTGTCTGGTTAAAAATTCTCAAGTTAACTTAGAAAGAAGTCAACAAGTCTGCTCTAAATTAACTTTTGTCAAGGTTAGCACCACACCCATCTGTAGATTTTTTTAAAATGTTTGTATCCCTTCTTAACAAGTGGTCATATAGTTTCGATATTGTCCCACCGTCAATTGCAAATGCATTTTTATATTTTTTATCGCCCATTACATTTCATACCAATGTAAATAGAAAACCCATTTAAAAGAGATGTAGCTAGGTTAAACTTCTTTAAAAAGTACACGTTAACGTTAGATACTGCGTAATAACCGAACATTTTTGAGCAGTTTACATGTTATTATTATATAATACTGGTAGTGCAAAACATTATGCAATATCAATAAGTATGTGCTCTGAATAGAAAGTAATTATAATCGGGGATTAAAACGAGAAACTTATTTGATTTGTTCCAGGTGGTGCCAGTAGCTAAGACAAACGCCCTGTAAATCTATAATTTCTTTAATAAAATAAAATAAATGAATATCAACCCGGCCAGCAGGTTAAGCGGATCTTCCGCGAAAACATATGTTCAAGTGATTCCCACATTTCATAGGATTTAGGTTTTAATGTACTATATAAATAAACGATCATATAAGAATATTGGTATGTTTTTGTTAACATAACTATACCAGAATGTTCAAATTTACTTGTAAGATTCTTTTCAGTATTTTTCTGATATTACTTGTCAATACTAACGTATCTGGCTCACAAAATGGTAAGTACATATTTTCTGTTCCAAACTAATTTTTAAACAGACAATTATCTTACAAGACATTTTGCTTTTCATGTATATTTATATTAATATGTTCGCTATGAACAAATGATAATAATAATTTTTGTATCAAAGTTCGATTGTCCATTTTCAATTATTCTTTATTACTTTAAAACCATACCATATTTTTTGGAACAAAATTGTCAAAAAACATTTTGCACACGACTGAATAATATTTTTCAACTACTAAGAATCATTATGTCTTAATGAAGATTTCATTAGTAAAAATGTGTTTTCTCGATAATTTCAGAAACGAACTTCTATTTTTTTAAATCCAGACGAACTATATAAAACTCAATCTAAGCTTTAAGCTTTGAATCTGATAATAACCGAATACAATTTAATATTTTTTTTTGTGTTTTCTTTGAAACTAGGAACTTCACAGAAAGACCAAATAACTTTACGCCAAGAAATAGTTTCTTAGTTTCTTAATAGTTCGTGTGCATACTGAAAATCTTTCCAATATAGATCAAAATAAATTAAATACCATTACTTTATGAGTAATTTGTGCTCCTCACACACATATTACATTAACGGAGTGATGCGTTTAATTGACAAAACCGAAGTTTTACTTTCACCGTTTTTAACTAGATCTACGTGTCACATTTCACATGCGGCTTAACTCTATCAATACCAGACTTGTTTTCCGTTCTGTTAATTTGCCCTTTTCACGTGAAATTTCAGAACAAATTTAGGTTTTGCTTCTTTTTTGATATTTTGCAAAAGAAAATCTGTATCTTTTTCGATTGATTGATGAAAAGAATTTAATTACCGTTATACACTGGTCGCCAAGGATTGGGTAAATGAAAACTTATTTACTTTCAATTTATTGGAATAAAGTACAAACATACGTTTCACAACCAAATTTAATGCTAACATATCGTCTGTTGATCTCTGAATTGATGGTTGGTTGGGAGATTCTTTATTTTTTACGTTGCAGTATCATTTTTTTAAAGACATACAAATAAAATCATATGTAGAAAAAAACATAAAGGTCAACTTTGCCGCAGGGAAATAATTAAATTTTGTGTATGCATGGAAGGATTTAATTTTGTGGGTCCATCCGCAATTCCAGTCAATTTTAGGGTTTTCATACTTCAAAGTGTTTTGTTTTGTGTGAGATTTTAGAAACAAGGTGAAAACAAAATTGATTCGCTTGTGTTTTCCCAAAATATACCTCTGGCACTTTATGTTTTTTAAACCTTAGAATAGTTTTCATTTTGTTTTATTGTTTTAATATATAAATCGACACACAGATCGTGGAGTTTACCCCAACGCAAATAGTACTGCTAAAATTGCCATTCTGAACGGTTCACTAAGATTGACGCAGGATAACGTAGAACAGAAATACACTTCAGTAGACTTTGTTATGCAAATGTTAAATAATTTCAGGAAACTTGTTATCCTCAAACGAATGATTCCACAAATGTATATCAATTTCTATTAGTTTTAACTTCTTCCTTTCTTACTTTCTAAATCAAATTCGCAGTCATGATATACCAGTACCCCATAACCATGATAACGTCACAAAAAAAGTCTAGAGAAATCTTAAAAGAAGTTTTGTATTCATTCTCTTCATTTATTATATGTTTTATAGAATAAGGCAAACTGTTTTAGCTATGACTATTAGCTTGATTATACCAATTGCACTGTTTTATTTATCTAATTTTTCTAATCACTTTAAAGTTTTATATTCAGAAAACATCAACTATATTAGGCATTTGAATCGTCTAAGTATATACCAAAACTTATGAATCACAAGGGAGCTGATTTTTTTGTTATTAAATTATGAGGTATATACAAAAAATATTCAAAATTTGCGTGTACAAAATATGCACATTTTCAGAGACACATATTTAATATACACAGAGACATATATATGCTTGTTTCTCTGCTATTAAGATTTAAGTGTGGCTATAGCTGTATAAGAATAAATACTATTGCTGACGGGATATCGTCTCTTTCTTTGCGATGGATTACATGTATAAAGGGTTTAAATCAAGAAATGATCCATGTTATCTACGTGATCCTTAAAATTTACACATTCTTAAAGAGTATTTTCTTAAGTTAACATTATTGTAAGTTGGTTACGTATTGCCTTAACCTTTAATCATGTTCATTGTATTTCTATTATCTAACGTTTACCTTGACATAAAACGAATGTGACTACACATTGCATCCCAGTTATGTATTAACTGCGAGTAATCTTAAATTCATATTTCATTTTTTTTACTTTGTTACTCGTTTTATTTTCTTATTCTTCATAGTTAAGCTATCTTACGAGTAAAGCACATGTTCAAATGCTATAATTCAGTTATCACATCATTATTCGAGGTTATGGGAGATGAAACTGGAGAGTACCCTTCTACTATAAGTACATTGTCCTTAAATATTTTTCTTTTTCAATTATAGCTTGCTTACTTTACACTTTTACGTATTGTTAGAAGGTCAATGACTAACCTATAGTAGGTGTGATCACATTACACGTTAAGCCGAGGTCAGTTCGACCATTGTTCGTTCGGCCTTATTTTTTAATATAAAAGCGTTTTTTTTCATGAATAAGTATTTGGTTTCGATTATTGGAAATAAAAGGTAAAAGTATAAACAAAAATGTTTTTGATATGAACTAATACAAGAGGGGGAAGATACCACAGGGACATTTGAGCTTATAACATTAGCTACAAAGTTATGGCTAAACAAGTAAAAGTAAAACAGACAAACAATTATACACAAAACTCAACATAGAAAAAGAACAACACAAACCCAACCAAAATTAGGGGTGATCTCAGGTGCTTCGGAAGGGTAAGGATATCCTGCTCTACATATGACACCCGTACATACCGAGTTGCTTATGTTGGTACAAATTTGTTAATAAGTCTTATTTGATATTTATCGAGCTGTTTGGGTTCATATGTAGGTTTTGTATTTAAGTTTTAATGACAATTGTTTGATATAAACTTCACCAACAATGTATTGCCTTGTGTTTTGTGTTGCATGCAGGTTATTATAAGAAGCTTTTATAGTAAAATTAAACAAGTTTCTTGACATATTAATGCTATTGAAATTGTTCAACTGCTGCATGCTTTTATACAAAACTAATGATAATATGCATTTTTTTTTTCTACTCATTTCACATCTGTAACATTTTATCGACAAACAATACTTGATGCAGTTGTTGTTGATCACAAGCTTATTAACTTTCGTTTGTTGCCGAAGTTAAGTTGATCGTTACATTGATTAGCTATTAAACAAATTACTTGGAAAGCATGACAATTATGTGAATTGAAAAAGTTTTTTACTTAAATATCGCGTTATCCTGCATCTAACTATTCAGCATTTATATATATATATATATATATATATATATATATATATATATATATATATAAATATATAAACTTAGACAGTAATGTTACAGCAGAACAACACTTCATGATAATTTGACATGTACATACACATTCATTAAGTAGCAAGTACTTTGAATATGACAAAACAAAAATGTTTTAATTTCAAAATATAAAGATACATTACAAGGATAAACCCCAATATTAATCAAAGTTGACATGTTATATAAGAGATTCATTGGAGATAGACACGAAAATGTATAAATGACTATGTCGTAAGTCTTGATGAAAATACAATAAAACATCAGGAAGGTTCATGTGGTAAATTGTTAAATGTTTTTGTTTTCATGTACTTGTAAAAGCAAGATTAATTGAATGTGGAAAATAACATGTTTACTTAACAAACTGAACGCGGATTTGAAGGGAATTTTTTTTTCTTTTTTTATATGACTCGCTTGTTGAATAGCGGTTATTTTACAAGGTATGTTCATATAAAAGATCCTGCAGTTGTTGTGATAAATTATATACAAAACAATGTTCACATTAGCTTGCAGGATCATTTTCAGTATTGTTCTGATATTTGACTTCAATACTGAAGCATCGGGTATGTATATTTTTTCTATTCAATTTAAGATGCAGTTAACATGGTTAAGCACAGTTATTTTCTTCGTCCAATAAGTCCGTCAATTTCGTTAAATGATTCGACATAAGAGTATAATGTATACGAAACACGCATCTGTCGTATCTATTTATTATCCTGGTACCTTTGACATGTTTGATATAACTTGTAATATTAGTTTTATCCGACGAGACACTTTAAATAGCGATATAACTATCTGTAAACAAAAAGACTCGGTGGTTTTATCATAACATCTTCCTTAATGTACATCGTTTGTATAGATAATGTCGATACATACACTTTAGCAGAAAACACTAAAGACAGTATGGATTTATTAGGAATATTAATATGAGTTAAATATGTTTTGGACTTGATAAGCATATGCTGCTATGCACATGACCTATATTTTAATATTAACTAGTGATTTTTTTTTTACTATTTCTATTAAATCTAGTTAGCTCATTTTGGAACTTTTGTGGTCTTTTAGAATATTGACCGGAAAAGTATAAGATGAATATCTATTACCAGACTTTTTGATACTACCTTAAAGAAGTTTAGCGTTTAATTAATAATATAGAATTTCTACTCATAGATGTAAAAAAGAAGATGTGGTATGAATGCAACTCTCCACAAGAGACCAACCAACCTAAAATTAATAGTTATAGGTCAACGTACGGCCTTCAAAGCCCAAATCTCATAGTCACTAAAGCTCACTAATAGAAAATTTTCAAACGATAAACAAATCATCTAATTAATGTACAAAAAAAATAACGAAAATTTTATATGTAACACAGCAACAAACGACAACCACTTAACAGAAGGCTCCTGACTTCTGACAGGTACACACATACAGAATGTGACGTAGTTCAACATGTCAGTGGGATCCGAACTTTCCCCTAACCTTGGACAGTGGTGTAACTGGTCAGAGTATATTGTCCTTTCCAACATTCAATGTAAATACCTTTAAACGTTTTGAATGTTTGGAATATCAAAAAGTCAATGTTATATTTAAGAATTGAATGCTTCTTTTTGGAACTTCATTGTGGTGTAAAAGCGTTGACAGAAGTACATTTTGTATGTGCGCACGGTCAACGCTTTTACAACTATGAAGTTACAAACAGAAGCATTCAATACTTATAATCTATTTTTTAGCAAGGATCATGAAAACACGAATTTTATTAATTTTTTCATATATATTTCACCTGTGCACTTTATTGTCGAACCTCTTGTTATCATAAATGATAAGTTTTATTGTGTAATGCAATTGCTTAGGAATTACACGTGATGTGCAGTTAGCCATAGCCAATAAGAATAACGTATTACAATGAAACATACATCTAATATAATTATTGAAACTTAAACAAATAATATTCTTGCTGACAAGAGCATGTCTATGGATTTTGTATATAAATAAGTATGAAATGAAGAAAACACATTAAGCTGTATGAATTAGAGTAAGAAATAAAATTGAATTTGATCGAAACGATTAAATCAGATATCGGGTTACTGTGTATTTAATTTTATACTGCAATCAGCTATTTTACTATACAGAAAAAGCTATACGTATAAACGTTAGCTTTATACGTCAATGACCTCAACTCACCTATAAGCCCGGCCTACTTACAACGTCACGTCACAACCATGACAACGTGTAGTAACATGGTCAAACTTTTATGAATTTAAACTTGTTATGTCTTCAAATTGGTAATTTATATACCATGATTTATCAAATGTTATTAATAAGAGTTCATTTTCCCTGTCTTTTTCCTTAAAATGTCAATTTTGTACCGCCTGGATTACGCTCAAAGGGAAATACCCCAAAATGGTACCCCAAGAGGGAAATTCTAAACACTTTTTTTATAATATTTGTTTCATATTTTTATTATTCTCTTTATCGATTTCAGTATAAAAACAATATACATGAACATTATTTGTATTCGGCACGAAACGGGAAAATGCTCGGTAGAACCTCGCATTTCCCCCGTTTCTAAGCCTCATACAAATAAATTTCACATTTCAAGACACTATACATATATTGTCTAAGTAATTTTTTACGAAAAAAATTCAGACGAGTGTAAATGATTAATGTAAAGTAGAAAACATGAGACGCAAACACACTTATTTGTTGATCTACTTTACTTACATAATTTTTTTAATGTTATATAACGTTCTTTAGAGTTGAATGATAAGTAATTTAGCAATGAAAAAATAGGATTTACATACCAATTATATCAAATTATATGCAGGTGGAACGGTACCACCACCATGTAGAATGATATGTCCGCCTGTCCCTCCTGGTACAATTAGCCATTGTGCTGAACTGTGTACACCAGGTAGCTGTAAATACGGACTGCTGTGCTGTTCTATTGGCTGTGGGAAAGACTGTAGAAGGGGAAGCCTTGTTTGTGGATAAAGCTTGCAAACACGTACAATGTATTATGCGGTAATATATTATTATATATCATTGAAAATCGCTCATGAAATACAACTTCTAAAATAATAAAAACATCTTCTGGTGTTTCGTAAGTGTTGACGTTTTTTTAATTCATTTCATAAGTGTATTTCTTATGCAACATTTTGAAGCGTTCATATCATTTAATTGTGTGCTCTTTAAAGTCATCAAAGTCTTTCAAATTAAAAAAGAGATGATGCATATGTTTGTTATGACTAAATGACTAGTTTTTATACAAAAACTTATTTACATATCCCTTTTTCGCCAAAAAATTCTACAATTTGTCCAAATTAAGAAGACGCTAATTTTTTTTATTGTTTGCCTCCAGTTATATTTTTAACAATTCGCCAATATATTACCGTATGCCGTGAACTCAGTGTAAAAATGATCCGGTGATCGCAATACGCATGGATCTTTAATTGGAAGGTATGAAATTATTGTACATGTTATACTCGTGCGTAATATCCATGCTTCTTTGTTGCCATATTTTCACTTCATAGCAGACCATGAGAAATCATTTTAGCGATTATACAATATGGTTGCGTAAAAAATTGTAAAATCGTGCACAGAAGACTAGAAGTTTATGATATATACATTACATGCATTGGTTAATAAAATGGATAAACATTATTTTCCCCCAATGATTCGCTTTAACAATGTTTAAGTCACTTTATTGGTATATATCATTATTTAAGTGTGATTTAAGATTTAATTTTGTATTGATAATTGACATTCATGTTGTTTGTCAGATTGTTTAAAGTGGATGAGATGATTTTTGACTTCTCTTTTATGGTGTACATGTTCTATATATTTTTTGAAAACTAGTTACACGTGTACTTGCACATACCTTGGTATACAATAAATCAAAGATTGGCTTTAACCTCATTTTAATTTATTAAATATTGATGACACATGCATGAGCCTGGGGGATTGGGTAACACAAACGTATGATGAATTATACATGTAAGGATTTACTTGTTTCCATTTATCAAGTGTATAAAAGTAGTTTTATTTTAAAAAAATGATGGGTTTATGTCAATTACAATCTAACTTTTCGAAATGTATTATTTTGCCAAAGTATCGCCCCCATTTGTTACATTCTTCTGTATATTCTGTGACTTATTGTTTGTGTATAATGTCAATTTCAATTTGATTTTATTGTTGATTGTGGTAAATTTTTAATTTGAATCAATTCAAGGGTTTCTAAGGCCATTTGGTTGCACAACATTGAAAATAACACTTAAACTGAATGACAACGCGACTGTTGGTTACACATTGTTATATAAATATACATTTATTTAAGATAAACTTTTAATTGAAAGTGAAATACATTTGATTTGATATTGAGGTATATTGCTTGCATTCATTATGCTAATACTTTCCATGTTGTAGGCACAAATATGAAAGAAAACAGATAAAAAGAAACGACATACCTTTGATGTTATGCTTTATTTGCATAAATATTTATTAAAGTCTCGAACATATTCTCAAATAAAATGTATTTATTATTTTCTATTTACTCATATATTGGCCCTTTCATGTTTATAATGTAACCAAATTCGCATACCTACATTGTATCTGAATTGAATCATTAGTTGTATCCTTAAACGTATAAAAATAAACATGACACAAGGTACATACATGTTTAGGTTGATAAATTTTTTTATACAAACCAAGAATTTTAAGTACCAAGAACGGTGTGTAAAAGGCTGACGATACCCTATTTTCACATTTTAATCAATAAATTCATCTCATATATGCCAGTGCTTTAACGATTATGATACTGCCGAAACTTAAAAATCTGATATATTCCATGATCTCGATATTGTCAAACATAGAAGACTTCAAACTAGAATCGTTATTATTATCAACTTCACTATTCTCTAGACTTAACAATATATCGTCCAATTCATTAAGCCGCTGTGTCTTATTTTCGATTGTTACTGAGTATTAATTATTTGCATTGCAGGTAAGACTTACAAAGCCGGAGTCGATTACCCTACCAAAACAATCGGTTTTGTGGCTATTTAATATTGTTTTAACATAGATTTGAAATGGTCGTTTATAAATATTAAAATTATCAAGAACCTTAGATTTCAACTTCCTAGGTCAAAGTTAACCTAAGATGGATTTGGCTAAAAAATGCTTATCCCTTTGTTAACATAGCTCCCTAATTATGAGGGTTTTTCTAGAACTCTGGATTTCAAATAATTGGTTTAAGTGTTCTTGATGAAGGAAAATCAAGAATAGTGCTTCAAATGCATGCAATGTATATGGTATCGATTTGAATAGATTTATGTGATTTTAACATCGGTTTACTACTACCATCACTACTGCCCTGAATTAATTTACTAGATCTAAAAGTTTTCATTGATCATATCTAAATCAACTCACCATAGATACCAGGTTAAACATTGAGTACAACAGACACACGTTAGGTAAACAAAAGACTTATCATTAAATAAAAAGTTGTAAGGTTAGATCAAATACATGTAAAAATTAAATAAGCATCGAAGACCCATGTATAAACATGATTATAAAAGATCACAAAATAGACGACAATTATTTGCATCAATTTGGTTGTGAAGGATTTTTATTAAAACGGTTCCAACGAAGATAGTAACAACAAATTACAATTAAAAGCGATCCTTTTTCTGTAATAAATTTGTTTTTTTTCTTGTGACCATACAGATGTTCCAATCACCCCTTGGATATTTACACAGGCAACCACAATGGAATACATTAATAAAAAGTAAATTTTGCGACCCCAAAATGACGTCAATCTATTCACAACGACAACGTTACCCAAAAACCAAAGTATTGGACGTCATGGAAATGTAGTCAAATTCACTGAAAGATTTTCTATAAAAGACTCTGTTCGTCTCCATTTCAAAGACAAAATTGACAGCAATAGACAATGCAACAACTAAAACATCGGTGAAACTAAACATAATTTGTGCTCTTCGAAAAATCTCCGCTTTGTTTCATTTGTGCATGTATTCGATACTATTTATAGTTAATTTAAACTACAAACTTTGGTAGTGGTCAATGGCACATTACAACATAGATGTTATATTGATAAAATTGGCAGTCAGCAGTCTGACCTGAGCTATGAAGTCCTTCAATTGACATTCAAACATGTAATTGTTCGTACGTAAGAACCCTAGATTGACTACAAAGGAGTAGGTCCAGAAAAACTCTTTTTTGGTCTGAAAATATAGCAGTTTTACAAAATCGTTAAAATGTAAATTTTTAGTTGTTTATTGGAAGTAGAATGCTTATGCTATATAAATATGGACTATTTTTGACAATACAATACACATATATTATGTATATCGGGTACTACCATCATCAGAAGAGGACTGACACTACTGGATAAACTTGAAGAGAAAGCGTTCAAATATTGTGATTTTTTTAACAATAAAAGAACACACACAAACTTTTTTTTTTTCATTTTGCATAATCATGATAGCAGTTTTATTGTATGTAAACTGATAGAAATAAAAAAAAGTACATTTTGTTTAGGGATTTTAGTATTATTTAAATTCATAATTTTAAAACTTTAAGAACTTTAACTATTGTCACTTTGAATATGAAAAAAAAGATGACAAAGAAGGTATTTCTAATCAATTGAATAAATAGAAATATGGAGTATGGATCAATGCAAATTGACGGAACAAATAATCCAACGACAGCTGAACTGTAGCATACAGTTTTAAACAATAGACATGTATTGAAATTGTCAGTCGGCACTGTAAATACTATTTCCCTGAAACGTACATCAATGTTAATTAAACTCTAGTTCCAAAAGATAGGTGTAGACTTATGTATCCCTGTCCGTCTTACATGTGTGCCCCTGTCCGTTTGTTCCATGGACGTTTCGTTGTATTTGTCAAAATAAACAAGACAAAGATCCTGTACATGTGTATCACGCTTCATTTTATGTCATACAGTGTGATGTATTTCAATGGTCAATGTTTCAACTTTTCGAGCGTCACTGCTGAGTCTTTCGTAGACGAAATGCGCGTCATGTGCAAATATAATATATCAATCCTGGTATCTATGACAAATTATTTCGATTCTAATAGGAGACATTCGGTAATTTTGTTAACCGTGAAAGGCCTATACATACGATACTGTTTTGGCTGTTTGTTTTACCCAATTTCGATAATATCAATAATATTATATAATTCAATGATTATTTTTCTAATCGCATTTCTCACTGACATATATTTTCTTCCAATGTAATTTTATTCGTTCTGAGGCGTACAAGAAGCTTTAAAATGCCCGATATTTACATTTGAATTTTTGTTTATGGAAAAATATTTGTGGCGTCACCTTCTTTCGTTACCATGCCTAGACAATAACATCATTTCGTGGAATTTTCTTTTTATTAAATTGTACCATGAAAATTTAATTGAAATGGACAGATTTATTTATTTTGCTGTAGAATAGAGATAAATATATTATATTTGAATCTTTACCTTCGTTAACTGGGGATTTTGATGTCGAAAATTGAGAATATCTGGCAGTATAAATAAGTTGGTCGTAACTCTGAACAGCCGTTTTTTGTGTAATACTGCGTTTGCACTAAAGGTAGATACATTGCGATTTTACTGGTTGTCGATAATAGGTCGTTATCATTATAGAATTATACAAATAATCACTGTACACTTATACAAAACACTATAGGTTAATTCAGAATATTGTAAAAAAATAATTGCCGTCGGGTATTTGATCTTTTTGCACTCAAAACCTCGCAAGTAATATATATATATCTTAATCCAACTTTTGTCATGATCTGATTGTGAATAATTTTCTGTATAGTAAGGGTATATAGTGCGTTTTTTTGTGTAGTTACTGTGGTCTATTTTCAAGTGTATCAATAAGTGATATAATAGCCATATATGGAGTTTCGGTACTTTTCCCTCTTTTTTCAGTTCCCAAAACGGAAAATGAAAAGAAAATATCGTGTTTTTCCAAAACAATGATAAAAGAGAGGCGGCGAAAGATACTAAAGAACATTCAAAATCCTTAGTCGAAATCAAACTGACAACTAGATGGCAAAAAAATTTAAAAAGACTTTCAGATAAACAATAGTTCCCGTCACTTAACATAGAACACTAATGAATAATCAAAACCACCAAAAACTGGGGTGGGGTAATTTTAGGTGCTATTGTAGGTTAAGCAGATCATGCACCACATGTGGCACCCGTGGTGTTGCTCATATTCGAACAAACCACATTATAAGTCTAATTCGTTTGGTCACTTTCTGGAAAAAGGGACGACATAGTAGTTCAATACTACACTAGGAACAAATTCGCTATCATTTGTGAAAAAGATAATCCTTAACAGTCAACCAACTCGATACGTCGTCTGACAGACATATACTCCGTATTAAGGTGCTGCTTGAATGGTGCTTTGATTATATCATATTTACATAAAAACATAAAAATTGTCTTCCAATTAAACGATTTAGAAACCCAAAAAGGTAATATATATAATTTTCAGTTTCATATCGAATAACGTTAAAAAAAAAAACTGAGTTGTATATCTGAAGTAGATCCATAGGCAATTATTTTTGAAAGTTGACAGAATTGCGACATTATTTTACACTCCCATGGTTAGAATAAGTCGTGATTTACTCTCTAAATCGTTCAATATATATATTTGACGAACTTGATAACATTATAGTACTTTTAATTCAATTACGTTTGTGGAGTGAGAAAAACTTGCAATTTCGTGGTCTTGCCAAAGTCTACAAAGTTCATATGGACGATTTGTCATTTGTTGGACATTTAAATTCCTGCTTTTTTTGTTAATCCCAAAATCCATAACAATTGTTATGCAACGAATAATAATGAGTTCACAGAAATTGAGTAACAATGCGATCGTGTCTTTTTTCTTTTAGATAATTTTATAATTATCTAGTAAGTAAAATATTTAATATTCCCATATAGCAAGGATACTTATAAATCAACATCTTCCTATATCTATAGCTTTAGGGAAATAGTAGCAAACCATCAGCTTATAACAATTTTGCAATGTTTAAAAGGTTTGAGATTTGTTTTAATTTTTAATTTAAGACTCATTTGTTTGTGTTCATATGATCAGAACAACCATTTTAAAGTCTTAAAAGATGGTCGAATCTGGGAATTCTACACAGTAAATAAGTAAGCAGTTCTGACAAAGGAAGAAGGAAAAGAATTTAAAACGATGATAGCAATGAACTTCCTTAGAAAAGCTGTTGGAATTCAAGAATGTCCTCGATGCCAATCTTACTCCGAGCGAATGGATCGGAAGGACTTTCGAGTAGTCTGTCTTATATGTTCAAAGAAACTCGGTAGGAGGTTTGAATTTTGTTGGTTCTGTCTTCGAAAATGGTCAACGTCGGTCACTGCTGAATGTAAAAACCTTGATTGTTCAGGAGAAGATCCATGAAAGAAACTTTTAAGAGAATGTCCAGAAAAACAGGTCGTCGAGGTTAGTTGTCCTTCTGTACGGGCTTGTCCAAAATGTGGTCTAACGATTGAACACAGGAAAGCCTGCAAGCAAAACGAGTGTCCATGTGGACAGAAATTTTGTTTTATTTGCATGAATATGGCAGATGAAAGAGGACAATACACCTGTGGAGCCTGGAAGTTTAAATGTGTAAAAGCGCCCGTTCAGACTCAGCGTCCTTGAATTGGAAATTAAATGTGATAAATGTACAAATTCATGTGATTCCGGTGCAAGTGATCAAACAGTGAAGTGAATAGTTTTTAATTGGTCTTTCAACAATAAATTTACAGTTTACTCGACATTTAAAAATGTCTACATATCAATATTGTATGTGATGTTATTCACATGTATTTTATTGTGTTCAGTTATTTATCGTTTGTATATAGTGGATATTTAGTTGAAAATTGAAACTTGTGTCTGATCCTATTGTCAATGTTTTAGGACAATAAAATATGTTAAACTAGTGCTTGATTTTAATTGATCATATTAATATATTTGTTGAGGTGCTTGGTTTTGATAACAAAAAAAAAAAAAAGGGGCGAAATATACCAGAGGGACAGTTAAACTCATTAATCGAAAATAAACTGATAATGTCATGGCTAAAAATGACAAGCAGACAAACAGTAGTACACATAGATACTTCCGGTTTACAAAATGTCACTTCCGGTTGTCTTTTTAAAGGTCACATTGCTTACAACCTAATGTAATAAGTCCCATGGCTTTATCATGTGTACATATGAGGTAAAAGCAAAGGTCAAAATCTAGAACGTTGAATAAGCATATGACCTTGAGCTCAATTTAAGGTCATATACCAAAGACATTAAATCAAAAGACTCTAGTCCTCTACTTTATATTGTTAATGAGTTATATTGCCATACGTATGATATTAGATATAAAAAGGGGAAAAACTCGCGTCAAATGTCTACGTACCCATTTGACTAAGATTTATGTGTTACGACATGTCGTAACTAACAAATTTGTGAAAATATTTTGTAGATATCTTATATGATTTCTGAAAATAAGAGATCACAAGCCAAAATAAAAATTTTAATCATGACCTTGACCTTTGACCTTGACCTCATTTTCATTTATTTGGACCAAGGACCTCCAATCGAAAGACCCTACGCCTCTATCACTTATGGTTTTCCAGTTACAAATTTATTTCACTTATTTCAATACAAAAGGGGAAATAGCTCTCATATGGGGTCTTCATAAAGCTTCGGTCAAAATAAAACGTAACATCTTGAGCATGTTGAGGATATAACGAGCAATATGGAAAAATAAATTTGTCGGTTTCTTTCACGGTTGCGGAGGAGATCTGATAACAAGAAAAACAGTGTTTGGGGAGATTACTCTTACAAAGAAAAGTGTTCGGTTAAACAGGGTGTGTTTCAAAAGCGTATAGACTGTATGATATCATATACAAAAAAACTAAGCGACATCTTTTGAAACATTTTTACACCGCAAGAAAAAAATTAGGGGGAAGAAAAAAATAATAATCAGAAGAAATTCAATAGGTCTTTCCACACGGAAAGGTGGAAAGACCTAATAAATTGAAATATAAGAAGATGTGGTATGGAAAAGAGAAAACTATCCATCTTTCATATTTTAATAAATAGTGTGATAGATTTCAAAATCACGGGTGAAACTCTTGCCCTATACACTGGGTACTAAATAAATCTTAAACAAACTGACAACGCCATGGCTAAAAATGAAAAAGACAAACAGAAAAACAATAGTACACATGACACAACATAGAAAACTAAAGAATAAACAACATGAACCCCACCAAAAGTATCTGAGTTTCCCCCGTTTTTAAGTTTTGATTAGTGTAGCTCAATTGATAGGTTTCTATGTACCTGTTAACTTAGTCACGCGACTTCTACGCAAAATATCAACCCACTTTTGTAAGAAACAACAGATTTAACAGGAGAAACAAACCGTGCAGGAAGTCTTCTGAACAACTTGTGTCAACACGGTCTTTTTTAAATTGTGCGTCAAATATATACACGTGTTAGTATCATAACGCATACCAAATCTGTCATATAAATAAATATGAATATTTTATATCTGGTCTCTCAATCTGTTAATCTAAAATGGAAAACGAGAAATTTAAAATATGTTGGCCTTTCAACTCATGTCTATGGAACATCTTTGCTTTTTATGCCTTACGTTTTTGTATATGGTGATCACATGAGATTATTATAAACTGTAATCAGTAGAAATATTTATTAATTGTATAGCTACACAAATATCTCTAAAAGAAAAATATATGCACATACATATATATCAATCGAATTATTTTTCAAAATAAGTCCTGAATATAGACCTAGTCACATACTAGTTTTGTGTATAGATATTATGTTTGAGACTGTAAATTGTATATCGAGTACTAAAATAAGGAATATATTGTATGAAAACGAAAAAGACAGCTGCGTATATAAACTTAATAGTTGCCTGATCTTTTTTAACGTCGTATCTGCCTATTAGAGAGTATGTACAAGTGTGTTTTCAAGGGTAGACTTCGGTATAAACATAAGGTCACCGGACTTCTTTAATTCAGCAGTTTCTTACGAGGAACGTTCATTTGGCTGAGGAGAATGTATGTATATGCAGCCAAGATCTGACAATCTCAACTTTATCTAAGGGAACTACCACTTAACTTCAAAGGGGAGAGGGGCTATGTTTTTTTCCTAAAACAATATTCTGATCCCCGATTTGATGGAAAAAATCTATTGTGGTCAAGCAGATGACAAAAATAAAATATTCTGAATCCCGATTTCATTATATCTTATAGTGTTAAGTTTTAGAAAAAAAAACAATTTGATTGATAGCGTCGAAAAACTAAAAAAAATAAATTCTGAATCAGACAAAACACCATACCCTCCCCTTCTTTGAAGTTTAATGGTTGCTCCCTAAGTACACGTTACTTGACTATAACCGAATGATACCGGATTAGGAGCGCACGACAACTGTTCGGGAATAAATTTTAATTATGAAGCCAAATTAAGGAAATTTAAAAATTTAATGTACGCTAGCATTTATAATTTCATCTCCAAGGCGTATTTCATGATAATACATTCACAGTTAAAAAAATTACCATGCGTTTTATTTATAATGTATATATATTAACGGTAAAACATATTTCATATTTTAGATCATAAACAAGAGCAAAGGACAGGCAAGCTGAAAATGATTTTGTTTTCTTTACTTGTACTCTATAGCTTGTTGAACCCTTTTTCCAATGAATAAAATACGAGCAAATTTTTTTTTCGAATTAAGTATTTTATGCTTAGTTAGAAAAAATTCTTAATTACAAAAAAACATTACATGTAATAAACAGTATGCAAAAAACACAAACACAAATAAGACGCACAATAAAATAAAAATACTATAATTGTAAAACGCTATAAATAGATCAACTAAAACAATAACAACAAAACGAAGCCTGCGGAAAAAATAAAAAATAAAATCAATTCATGTGCGGTATTTATTTGCGTCATTTGTTTTGAAAATAATTGAGATAATAAGTTACGACTTCACAAATGATTTTTAAATCCGCCACATTATTGTAAGAACGTATATCTTGCATAAGGGTTGTAAAGCTCATCCAAGATGCCAGGAGCATAGTTTTGTACGCCATACGCACGTTTCGGCTATAAGACTTATCAGTAGCTCTTAAATTAAAACAATTGATATGCCTTGTACATTTGATGCAGTTTAGTTTTCACAATTTCTCAGTCCAAACATATGTCTGTCAAATAAATGTTTGCAAGAAACAATGACAGCAAACAATAATAGAGGCTGTGATATGGTAAGAAAAAAATAGAAAGCTAAGGCTGAAAGAAAAAAAAAACCCAAAGTTATTGTAAGCCGTAAAAACCTATATTTTGCAAAACATTTTAGAAATTTGAATCTCTCAAATATTCATATTGAGATTTTAAGTCTACATACAGTCTGAATCAGTTGGCAAACACTTAATTGTGAATTCAAAACGTTATTTGTACAGCTTCTCCGTCAATTAGCAACTCGATAGGTACCACTAAACATAACTACTAAAGCATGCATAGACTCTGTGGCAGTATCATAGTTCATCCCTTGCTTTTTTGGGTTAGTGTTGTTCGGTTTGGTTTCTGTGTTGTGTTATGTTACATGTTGGTCGTCTTTTCGTTGTTTTTGTATTGATCATCTGTTATTTTTTTTTCTTTAGATAGAATTTTATGTTTACTTTGCTATAATGAAGATTTCTTATGCTTTTTTCAAAAATAAAAAAAATATGAGTCACATCGCTAATTTTCAAGCTACAAGTCGTGCAAAATTGCCCAAGTATGCATAGATTGTAAATTAAAAAAAGCTAATTTTTGTGAATAAAAAAAAACAAAATATATGAGATAGAATTTTGAAAAAAATATGAGAAGATAGGTTTTATAATATGCAATAGTGTCACAGAATTTGTTTTCTTGCTACAAGTAAAAAATTAAAATTCCACTATCATTCCAGTATAAAAATTTTACTATAAGAGTTGTCTTCCTTTAAATGGCTAAATTGATTAAATAGAACACGAATATTTTTGTAATTGTGTAAACATTTTGGATAATAGCAAGAAATTATGTATTTTTCTGTATACGAATAAACAGTCTTACACATTATTTGTAAATCATGTTCAAAATTTGCAGAGTAAGGCAAAAAACTAGACAGATTGTGTACTGCTATCATTGTACAATCTAAGATGGCAGTATACATTATATCTACTTTAAAAGTATTCAGTCATTCCTATTTAATCTCCAAGAGCAATGAAGAGTGGAATAACAAAAGGTAAATAATTTATATAAAAAAAATAAGTTCAAAACATTAAACCTCTGATAATCGATAGTATAGACGACAAGAGCAAGGAAAAGAGGAAAAAATGCTTTTAAGGATGCTTCCAGTTACACTAATAAACCGTAATGTACTAAATCTATTATTATACAAAATACTAGTATACCGTCTATACTCCAGTGCATGTTACTACATTTTGAATAGAAATTGTTTGAAAATTTGATTCATACATAGTCTATCTCTGAATTGTGTTCCATTCTGTACTTACATTCGTATGATAAAAATTAAATACAGTATTTAATCTCCTTTTTTATTTACTTCAAAGAGGTTTGAGAA
Source organism: Mytilus galloprovincialis (assembly GCA_037788925.1). Taxonomy (NCBI): domain Eukaryota; kingdom Metazoa; phylum Mollusca; class Bivalvia; order Mytilida; family Mytilidae; genus Mytilus; species Mytilus galloprovincialis. The sequence continues at coordinate 54,428,389 of CM075332.1, forward strand.
CGAAAACAATCCAGATACATTTGCACACGAGTGTCTCAGTAAAACAACGTTTTAGACCATGATTTAAACTGTTTGGTGTCTTCCATGTACAGGGCACACTTTTTAATTTTTTAGTAGTAATGAATATTCGTGCCGAGTTTCATTACCCAACTAAATGTGGTATAAATTAAAAAAGCGAAAATGTTGTGAGACAGACAGACCCAGCTGATTACTATATGTCTTTGTCGATTAGAAATAGAAATGGAACATTCGTTAAAACAATTTAAAAATGTTTGTCCAGATTCCAAACAAAAATATGTTTATTTTGGTTAGAACATTTAGCAAAATATTTAGTTGAAAAATGATGAATGAATTTGAATTCAAAAACTCTACGAAAACGAAGGGACACTAAGTTATAGATATAATCCAGCTGAGCATAGATACCAGGATTAAAAATTTGTACGCCAGACACGCCTTTCATCACAAAAGACTCATCGTTGACGCGAGGCAAAAAAGTCAAAATAAAGTATAAGGTTCAAAATCATTGAGGACACACAATAGAAAGTCTTGACTAAGCAATTAAAACAGTTATTTTTATTTTTTACAGAATTTTTATTTCTAAAAATAATCATAATAATTAAATTTTATTTTTGCACTAAAATATCTGTTCTATTCAAAAAATAAGTGTACTCGAACACTAATCATTGAAAAATTTCAATTGACAAAAAGATGTAATATTGTTAAATTTGTACTTTAAATCACATTCACATGGTCAAACAATCATTCAAAAAACGTCTGAAACTTGTTACTAACATTGTCTATATATTGTATCCAAACCATGTCTCAGCGGCTTTATATCAACATATTAATCAGTGACACATCAAACTGATATGACAACTGCACGACTTGAATACAATAAATAATACTATCAAAATAATGTACACGTGTTAATTTGTACATTTCTAAAGGTACATGCAAAAAAAGAAAAAATCAAATGTTATTACTGTCATGTTAAATAATTTCGGATTTTTGCTTAAACGCATTTGTTTTCATTTTTTTAATTAATTAGTTAGTATGCACTTATATATAATAATAAACTAGTAAAGGAACACGTTATCATTGTTAACATAACGACACAACAATGTTCAAACTTACCAATCTGATTCTGATCAGTGTCTTGTTGATTTTCATCTTTAACACTGAAGTAACTGGTCAAGGTTACGGTACGTATATTTTTTTTTTGTCTTTAGCTTATTTAAATACTGTCAAGTACGGTAATTTTGTATGCCTTTACATTTCTGTTGTTTAAAGGCAAATTACTAGACCTATAGGTTTTCTATCGCATTGTCATTAACAACTAATTTAGATGCAATGATATTGTTTTAAATCAAATCACATCTTGAAGAGAATAATTAAATGTAGAAAAAACTTTTCCTAATATCAAAAGATTATTTACTTAATGTATTATTTGATATGAACGTTAACAATTGATCGCAGTATTTTGTTAACTTATTTGCGGAATACTAAGGAGTTATTTTATGATGAGTATATGAAGAAATCATTTATTTTTCAGGCTGCAGGCTACAATGTCCACATATACCACGGGATACACCCATCCATTGTAATATTGAGTGTAATCCTGGTGGCTGTCAATCTAGGTATGATTGCTGTACTACTGGCTGTGGAAGGTAGTGTTTAAAGGGAATTACGATTTGTGAATAAACTCCATAAAAGCATATTTTTGTAAGCTAGAACATACTGATTTTTATTGATTTATAGAATTCTAATCTATAAAGTACAATCGAAATGATAGTTTTTAATACAGCTGTTTATCATAATGCTTTCTAATGTCCTTCAACATTTTACAAGCTTACTTTCTTTGATTGTATATTGTCTGACTTTCGTCGGCATGAGTACTGGATAACTCTGATATCATCGCCGGATTGGTGTTGACTTTCGACCTGCTGAATCTTCAATTTGCAGTTGCATGTTTTGTTGTTCACTTCGTGGTACTGGTGGTCCTTTTTCTTTTTGGCTTGATTATTTATTTCTTCGACTTATGGGTTTTAAATGTCTACTTATTATATTCCTATATTATTTAGCATGGAAAGTATAGTGATTCATTTCTTTTCATTGTTTATGATAAAAAAAATATTTTTTTTAAAGACATTCCGATTTCAGAATTTATAATTTATTTATGCTACTTTAAACGAACTGGTTTCAATTTCCCTATTATCAATTTTCCCATTTCTCACCAGTAACATACCCTCTGCACCATCTTCCTGTGGTTACATATCATAATCAATACATTGTGATCGTGCATGTTCACATTATATTGACTTTAAATACAAGAACGTGCTCCTTACGCAAAAACGTCTACAATAGAGTTATGAGGAGTAAAGATAAAAATGAAACTCAGTAAATTTTATGGACTTCAATACAAATTGGTTGATCTACACTAGATAACGACATTTTTTCAACGTCTTAGATTATGGTTTACCATCTACATCGGCTGGTCTGCTAAATACGAAACTTATTCCCGGAAATGACTGTTTAGCCGAGTGTGAACTCGTAATGCTATACGACGTGTCTCATTTAAACATCCAACATCAATGTATTTAGTAATGATGTTTCTTTTGTACGCCTTGTTGGATATCGTGTTATTTCTTATCGTTTGTGGTATAGATTCTCTAGTTTCTCGTGGTTCGTCCACAGTGTTTTTGTTTAATGTAGTGCCTTTTTAAGTGTGGTTACTGTTTATGGTCTTACATCATCTTGCCTTATATTACAGTTATTTTTTACACATAATTGACTTGTTTATACACTGTTTTGATTTATGATAAAAACCCAGAATGTTAGAAAATACCAATGAAAACACCATTACAATTTCGTATTTGTGTACGTGTCTGCAATTAAACAAATCTATTTTTTTTCAAAAACTTCCCTTTGAAAATATAAACATTACAAAAATTTAATTCATTCGTGTATGGCACTCATACTACATCTTATCCATATTCACTTTAAAAGATAATTGCAATAGACTGTAGCCGAATTATTTCATTTTCATTTATGAATCAAACAATAATAGTCAGGGTATTACACAAACCATTGAAAGTTTTTAAATATAATGGATATTGAACTTTTCCTGCAATTCTGTGAGATATTAAAACATTGATTACGCAGCGTCTACAGAATCGAGACGATATAACTAAAACACTAGACAACAGTAGGACACAACAGGATCCGTCTTTACTTCTTTTTACCTAGTATAAATGTGTTACGAAAAAGAATTTTAATATTTTGTGAGGTTTTTGTGAAGTGATATAAAAGTGCATGCACAACTAGTTTGTGCTTGTAAGAGTATGAACGAGTATAATATGAACTATTCATATTTCAGTTTGAAACCCTCTTTTATTTTCTACATCTTCCAAAATTGTTCTTTCAATACAGTTTGACAGATCTTTTGTGCAAATATTAAACCTAACAAACTCCCGACCAAAAACGGTAAGGTTGTCTTCTTTGATAAGCAATGTCTCATTTTGAATATACTCATGACCACCTATGTTTATTTTTTCTTTTTGGCTAGGAAGGAGTTGCTGTTAACTTACATTTAGATGACATTTCAATTCAATTTCACAAAACGTGCTTTCTGATTTAAGTCCTTAATCGAACAATCCGATCCAATGAACTGACTTTTACCCAGTTCAAGTTTTATTTTCGGACGCAGTCCAAGAAGATGTATTTTTTTTTGTCACAGCTTCATATTTGTTCACATCTGAAGGAATAACAGAAAACCCAACCCCACCACTTTTCCAAAAACAGAAAACAAAACAAAACAAAACATAAAACATAGTCTTAGTTGCATGATTTTTTTATTAGTTGTTAGTGGCTTTGAACTAGCTGTCAGATAACAGCGTGTACTCTCAGATCTGTTCATTGTGTCTTTTTGTGTCGGGATGTATAAGTACCGGGCCACGTCCACTTTTTTTTGTCCATCTGATGAGTTAACCCTTTTTAACTGATTTTTATAGTTCGTTCTTATGTGGTACTGTTATACCACTGTCACAAGTTAGGGGGAGGGTTGGGATCCCGCTAACATGTTTAACCCCGCCACATTATTTATGTATGTGCCTGTCTGTGTCATTTTGGTCTTTTGTGGATAGTTGTCTCATTGGCAATCATACCACATCTTCTTTTTTATATAAAACAAAAAACGACATAAGCATCACCAAAAGAGACACAGAAAAACAAACAAAAACTAAAGAACTAAAAGTGTAAAATTAAAACAACGAGCAACACGCAAAAAGTCATTTAATGGATAGAAGGCGTTTATATACTAGATATATCAATACCGATATAAAATCACCACAAGGTACTTTATTAACAAATGAAACTGGAAACGCAACACATATTTATATGCAGCTGTAGAGTATTTATCTTTGTATAGCTAAAATATTTATTGAAAGGACATTGATATATGCTTTTTTTATTATTAAAGTAACACCTATTTTATTTCATGTTTTAGACTACCATCAAAGACAAAGGAATATAAAAAAGGGGAAGAAGGGGGGAAACTTTTGAATATTACCAATATGCATTTGTTTTAAAATCTATTTAAGCCTTGACTTTTTTCTCAAAAACTTGATATCTTCGGATGTGTGTTTCCCTTGAATGTAAGAATTGTAGCATAAATTGATTTTTAACGAAATATTAGTATTTGAAATTTCAATAACATTGATACGCATGGTGAACAAAACAAATCAAAATGTTTATACCCTTATCAGTTACATTGAAATGCACAAAATTAAATTAAAAAAGGCAACAAACGATTGTTTGTCCAAGTTATCAAAATATGACCTTCTTGGTAATAACTATTATTGTTTGATTCATAAATGAAAATGAAATAATTCGGCTACAGTCTATTGCAATTATCTTTTAAAGTGAATATGGATAAGATGTAGTACGAGTACAATAAATGTTCTACAATGTTCTTTATTTTGTGATAATTATAAAATGTTCTAAACACTGGTCTAAATATGACATTGGTAGGGGTTAATATGCATAAGTGTTTGACAAGTTTTTTTGTGTATGCATTTCGAGGCAAAGTTTCATTATAAAATTTCATTTATTTAGCTTTACGCCTTTTGTTGAGAAAACATTTATTGTACGGTAAACGATTGATATGAGTACATAAAATAATATAACTTTGTGATAAAAAATTGAAAAGGTTGGTGCAATATTTGTTTTCACAGATGCATGTATATCATGAAATGAAAGCACAATAAACTATTAAACAATTTTTTTAATACATGCATTTTTCATATTGATCTGAAAACTATTATGTATTATAGAAAAAGAAAGGATTTGGGGTTTCCATCCATGATACAAAATCGGTATATTCACACCAAAAAAAAAAACAAAAAACCAACACAAATAGAAAACGTTCAGCGCTTTTATTGCTGTTCTTTGTCGAAAAATAAGACGTTGATTCATTTCGGAACATTAAAATACGAAATAAAAGAGGTCCAAAAGATACTAAAGAGACATTCAAACTCAAACATACAAAACAAATAAACTTACAACGCCATTGATAAAAAAGAAAAGGACAAACAGACAACCAGAATTAAACAAAACGCAACATAGAAAAATAAAGACTTAGCAACACGAACCCCACTGAAAACTGGTGGTGATCTCAGGTGCTCCTGAACGGTACACAGGTAAATAAAAGATGCATTTTGGTCTGTTTTGTAATTTTTCTTATATCACCTACATTTTAATACAGTTACAGTCTTTACAAAAAGATATTTTCAACTCAAAATAGGTTAACAGATAGATTGATTTTCATTTGCATAAGGTCGAGTTTTATTCGACGCATCTGACATGTTATTTAATCGTTTTTTTCCTTCAAGAATTGCTTTAATATTTTTTTAAGAAAAAGATGAGAATTAATGTTAATACTACTTATTATCAAGCTCAAGACATTTTATCATTAGTTTTCAATTTTCTTTTTTATTTATACAAGTGAACTACTGAGCTTTCTCCCATGTGCATTCTTTGTTAAAACAATTTGTCTCCCTTATTAGATATTTTGCGATTAATTCAAATTAATACTTACAAATGTATTAAATAGTTGTTTTACATACGGATTCATACACTAAATCCTGTTTACACCAAATTGAATATTATATATGAAGACATTATAACAGAATATTTTCTTCTCGTTATATATTTGGGTTTCGGTAAACGAGGGGTCTAAGTAGTCGAATTGTTGTATGACTAGACAGTCAACACCGAGTTCGAAACACCTGCTCTTGACTCCAATCTTAATAAACTATGATTGTCAGTTTTCATATTGAAGGCTGGTCTATTCTGGCACTCCGGCTTTCTCCATCAATAAAAAACTGACATATTCGAAAAAGCACAAAAATGTGGAGAGTGGCGTTAAACACCAATCAATCAATCAATCAATCAATCAATCTTCTCATAATATAATTTGCAGTAAGAATTCTGTTTGAGTTCTTTGAATCTTCAAAAAGGACAAAATTGACATTCATATGTCACATGCCTGACTTTATACAGTACAAACACCCATACTATGGGAATGTCGTTTGTTTAAATCGCAGTTTAATATTAAAACAATGACGAAATGCACTGACTTTTTTGTAATGTCTCTTCAAATGATAAAAATTAATAACAATAATGATTGACTGACATTGTTCTTTCTTGATGGGTTATAGGTTCAACTAGGTCTCGTGAGAAAAGAATTTGGGAAACGGTGTGACGATAACCTTTTATTAACATATCTTATTATATAATCGTTCACCGTGGTAAAGTACTGCGTACATTTCTTTCGTTGTTTGATTCATTGATTAATTGATGATTTCGTAAGTACAATGTACATTAGTTTATGCATGTTAAAGATGAAAACATATTAACAATTAATCTAATTGTTAGTTCATGGACTAACGGTCTTGGGCCAATTTCACAAAGCTGTCTTAGAACTAAGAATTTCTTAAGATGGTCTTACGACATATCTCCGTCTTAAATGGGTTTCACAAAGTGGTCCTAAATTAGAACATCTCTTACAGCTGGTCATAACGTTAGGACTTTAGGATAGTCAAAAAGTTATGTTTGAAAATTATATTGATTAACCTATTATCTAGTCTCCTTTTGTTGATCAATACTAAATCTTTGTAGTTTGACGTCTTTTCATGATATGTCAACAATGAACGTTCGATGTATTGATATAAAAAATGCAAGGTTTTATTCTTTAACCTTCTTATAACCAATACAGTGACAAGTTGAATTCAGCTCACTTTTACAAAAAAAATGTTTTATTCTTTTTTTCTCAATTTTGTATCTTAAGTTACATAAGTATATTGGTGTATTATGATAAATTACTTTTAAAAAAAATACAATCATTTTTATTTTTATTTTGCAAATTATCAAAAAATTATCAAAATAATAAATAAGTTTAGTTATTCATGGGAAAGACATACTACATTTAATAGAATTTTTCTATAAATCCATGTTAATATTTGGAAATTTTAAGAACATGCGACATGCTTGGGTTATCTTTGCTAAGATCATCCTAAGACAGCTTCGAGGCGAGGTCTGAAATAAGTGATAAGATACATGTAGCCATAAGAGGATCATAAGACATATCCTAAGATAATTCTGGTACTTTTAATAATTATTTAAACCACTGGGTCGATGCCACTGTTGGTGGACGTTTCGTTCCCGAGAGTATCACCAGCCCAGTAGTCAACATTTCGGTGTTGACATGATTATCAATCATGTGGTCATTTTTATAAATTTCCTGTTTACAAAACTTAGATTTTTTTCGAAAAACTAAGGATTTTTTTATTCCAGGCATAGATTACCTTAGCCATATTTGGCACAACTTTTTGGAATTTTGGATCTTCAATGCTCTTCAACTTTGTACTTGTTTGGCTTTATAAATATTTTGATATGAGCGTCACTGATGAGTCTTATGTGGACGAAACGCGCGACTGGCGTACTAAATTATAATCCTGGTACTTTTGATAACTATATATCTTATAAAAGGTCTTAGAATAGATTCGTGAAACCGATCCTTGTTTGTTAGAAAATGAGTTTATATTTGATACAGACAAAAATGAGGCCTTGCAACAGGCCACTTACTGAGAGTTGCAGCACGGTTTATTAACGCGCGCAGAATGGCGCAATCTCTCTCGTGTACTCAAGGTGTCAGATCTAATGTTCATATTTTGACCAGACTCTTTTGGGAATTCATACAAAAGACGCCCCATTTAGCAGGTGTTTTACTGCAAATCAGACAGAAGAAGACCAAAAGTGACTATATTTCTTTACCCCAAATACTTTTAGAGTACATCTTCTTTGTACATGACTTTTCATAACAGTTAACCGATTAATGGGTCGAAAGAATATCCGATTTACCGGTATCATAAACGTATTCAATTCAACTACACTTTGAGTACCTGTTTCTATGAAGGCTAAAGAGAGTTCTAGCTCATTCGTTAATAACACATTTTGTTTTTGTGACAGATTTCTTGTTATTAGATGTGCTGGTAAATTATTTAAAAAAATAAACAATTGCCAGGGTAATGAACTGTACAATCTTGCATCAAGTTTGGTCGTTCACAAGAATAGTTCTCACTCTGATTTTAAATCGAATATCAGTTAATATACAGACAACAAACACTGATTCGTAACATGGGGCCTGTTAATCGAGGCAGTCTTATGATCAGGACGTGTCCTTAGACCAACTTAGGACATATCTAAGTCCTCAATGGGTTTATCAAACATGTCGCAACGTAGTCAGTGCTTCGGTACTGATATGATTTAACAAACTTTACTAAAATTGTCCGTTTATAAATTTTGAAATTATTATAAAACTAAGGTTTCAACTCCCTCAGGCAAAGTTGACTTTAGATAAATTTGGCTATTTATTTAAGGTATTTTTGACATATAGCTCTTCAATGATTTTTGGTACTTATCCATCTTCGGATTTCAAATGTTTGGCTTTGAGCGTTCCTGATGAAGGTTAATCCAGAAAAGCGCTTCGGACGCAATAAATTGTTAAACGTGTTGTTTTCCATTTTTGATGATAATCCTAGGAATTGTCTTAACTTTAGGATACCAATTTAGGTGTCTTAAGATGGTCTTAGGATGGTTCTAACTTTAAGATTTAGTTAGGATGGTTATTTTATAGACAAATATGGCCTGTGTTTATTTGCATTTACTTTACTGCATATTGAATCCCTATCCCTCTTTTCAACACCATTGGTTGCAACATTTGACAATTTACTAAAAAGCAAAGTCTTACTCTTTTCCACACGGTCCAGGAGAGTCTGTAGTTTTGCATTGGTAAAATTCGGATTTAGTCTCTTGCTCATATTCTCACGTATTTTGTTTTTTGTTTTTGTGTTTGTTTTGCAGTAATAAAATAATTGAAGTAATTCGTATGCATATGAAATATGCACGAGATTTGCCTTTGAACTTTTAAGTATGAAATCGTGAGCCTTCGATTTTAATTCACTCAAAGCATACAATGATTTTGCCGGTTATATATTTAGTTTTAACTTTTTACAATTTGTTTGTTCAAATCTTATATAAAACATAGTTATATTTTTTTTTTGTGTTATGATTTTGTTTCATAGAGCTTAAATGTACAATTATAATATAAAAAATATTTATTACCTCTAATTTAAAAGTAATAATTATTTTCTAATTATTAATCCCTTTTTAAAGATTATAATTACTGGTTAACTTTGATACAATATTTTCATTTTTTTCATTTAATTTTCATTTCCTTTTTTCTTTTATGCCAATACTTAGGACAGCGGTTATGACATCCAAGCTAAGATAATCCTAAGATAACTTCGATGTGCATGCTGTGAAATGTCGTAAGTCGGTCCTACTTTATCATAATTTCTGTCCTAAGGACAGTTTTGATAAACAGGGCCCTTGTCTCTATCAAAAACGGTTACTGATTCGTGTGACTACTAAGTTGGTTTTTTTTTCATTCCATTAGACATGAACATTTTCATATTCACAAAAATTTGGTAAAAATATCCGGAGTTTTCTGGAATGACTGATTAAGATGTCATAAAACTACTGCGATACATGTAGAACCATCTAAGGCAACTACAAGCCGCAATTATAACGTTAAACCTTTTTTATGTGTTAATTACTTCACTTTCATTTGCATTTTTGAACTGGAAAAATATGAGGGAAAGAACATGTGGCAATCTTTTCATAAAGCTAACAGTTTCTGATAAAATCAGTTTGATCTTTTCAACTCTGTATTCTAGTTTATGTCATTCCTGATAAGGAGCACTATTTGAAGGTTATTATTTTCAGGTTTGAGCTTAATTGTTTATAATTTATTATGACTAAACAGTTATGATATAAGCAACATCTGATTTTTTTTGAAGAAAGAATTCGATAAAAGAAAATATGGGTTACACGTACATGTAAAAGGAAACCAATGAAACTAATAAGTAAAAGACAGTTGGGGGTCAACAAAACAGATGTTTATGCAGGGGAGATAACTTCTAACCTCTCATTAGAACTGTCAGAATAATCTGTCATAGAACTGTTCTAAACTGTCCCAGAACAGTTCTACCTAGAGCAGTTCTACCCTAGAACTGTACTAAGTAGAAATTTCAGAATCAGTTCTAGGTAGAACTGACCAAATCAGTTATACATGTAGGTAGAACTGTCCACAGAACTTTCTAAAACTGTTCTAGCCGTAGAACTGACAAAACCTGTCAGGATTGTAGAATGTTTCTAAATGACGTCGCTGCAGTTAGGGCATGTTAAAAACAGTACTGTGGTGATAATTTTTTAATATATATTAATTAATATACTTTTGACTTATTTATATTTAAGACAAAGACTAAATCAATTCTAGCCGTAGAACTGACCAAATCAGTTTTAATCGTAGAACTGTTCTAGTCGTAGAACTGTTCGAGCCGAAGAACTGTTCTAGTTGTAGAACTGACCAAAGATTTGGTCAGTTCTATATAATACTGTCAAAAACTACTCTAGAGTAGAACTGCAAGAATCAGTTCTAGGTACAACTGTCTGAATCAGTTCTAGGTACAACTGTCTGAATCAGTTCTAGGTACAACTGACCAAATCAGTTCTAGGTAAGAAATGTTTTAGCAGATTCCGACAGATTTGATGAGAGGTTAAAAGTCACCATGTATCATCGGTACAGCGGATATAGGTACTAACACAGCGGGGCGTGATCTATTTTTACCTGACACGGTAGGAAAATCTTTGTTTTGTTTTATCTACATACAGTGTACGTTTCTTAACATCTGCAATTCCTGCTCCCAATTTTTCCCCCTATTTATAAGACAACTTTTATATTCTAATAAGAATAATAAACTATTACATGCGCAAATAGTTGTGAATGTCAACACCAACTTTCAAATTCGATACAGTTGTCGAGCCATTTACATGTTTGTTCTGAACGAAAGCTAATACAGGGCAAAATTAATAGTTGCCAATCGTAAACCTACCTGTGATAACTCATTCCATGAAACATTTTTGGTAAAATACTAATAAACAAGTGTGAAGATAAGGTTTTACTGTACGGTGTACATTTCCTTAACTATGCACCGTACAGAAGAATTTATGTGGTCAGCTATACACCGTACACCACGCTTCTTTTCGGAATAAAATATCGAAAATAACATATGTTTGAAAGATTTCAATGCCAATCATTGAAACAGCACTACTTATTACGCACACACAGCAGCCTTCTATCAGAAACAAAAGTTATAGAATCATATCGGATGAAACAAGCGACAACTTCCTTGACAAGTATTTGAACATGTTTTTAGTAAGCGTTCTTGTTTTGGGAAAATAATCATCAACCTACGACCACATCATTTCTTAAAGCAAAAATTATGTTTAGATTGAAGTACACATTGATATTATATAAACAAAACAAAGATTTTCTTACCGTGTCAGGTCAAAATCGATCACGCTCGCTTGTTTAGTACCTATCTATCCGCTATACAGATGATAGAACAAAATAGCATAAAACTTTGAGAAAATACTCCGGACGGAGTTTACATAATATAGAATAATGGGAGAAAAGTGCAGAAGCAATGATACAAATATAAAGAATAGAGAACAATCAATAAAAAAACCAACGGAACGAAGTGGTGTTGAAATATTAGGAATAGTGTACAAGAGTCAAATAAATAAAGAACAGAGACAAATGGTCTCAAAAGTTACGTCTGTTACATATAGATTGAGTAGAACATATTCAGTTTCTTATAAAAAAAAATCAATTAGAAGACTAACAAATATTGTAACATGAATAGTATTTTTTTCCTTTGATCTTCGAGTGAGTGAACTTTTTATTTTTAGAGGAGTGCATCATGTGAATGACCTAGTTTTAGTTATTTCACTCTCCAATCCCGCCGTTGACCGCTTGTCATAGGTAAGCAAATAATAAGAGGAGCTAGGACGAGTGCTCTTATTACCAAAAATGAACGATTTGCCTAAAATCGCTATTTTTTTCGTGAAAATATAACATACGGATTTTTAATTTGTTTTAGGTATCATACAATGGTACAATCATATATATGTAAGTATAATAGATCTTCTACTATACAGACTACATGTTTCCCTTGTCCATTTGTATGTCCGACCGTCCGTACGTCCCGAAGATGGTTGCGGGTATCTATAACTTGAGTTTTCCTCAACCAAATGCTATAAAACTTATATACAATTCTAATTTTCATAACTAAAAAATCAATTTTGAATTTTGGTTGGCGTCACTTTTACCATTCTAGAGTAATGCCGTTCAAAATAGACAAAATGCTGAATTTTTCGTTTTCTTTCTCTAACTTAAGTTTGCTTCAACCAAATGTTTTGAAACTCATGATCATACACAATACTAATTACCACCAAACTCAGGTCAAGTTCGAATTTTGGTGGTGTCACATTACCCTTATTAAGTTATGTCCCTTTCTAACGTTATAAGTGTAATACCACCAAATCAAAGAACATCACATTCGGTTGCATACGAAAATAGGGCAAAAAAATATTCCTTTGAGTTGTAGGTAATTAATCCTACATTTCATTGCAGTACAACATTTCTGGTCATAAACATATTTCTTGGGTATTTTAAAGCACAATTATTTTTAATTGGGGTTTTTATAGAATATTTTGGGAACTTGAGGTTACATGCATATGGTTACTAAAGCTTGTACACAGGTAAAAAAGAGGTGAAAATTTGAATGATTAACTTACAGTGATGGTTATTTTTCTGATATGCAATGTAAATGTTATGTGAACTTTTTCTGTAGTACTGGACAGGATCAAATGTTTACTCAAGCCAAGTATTTCTTTTTTTGAAACAAAGATAAATTCTGCACATTTTTTTGAAAAGTTCAAATTTAACAAAGATTAATAGGGGAAAATCAATGGTGGTATTACATCAATATATGCAAGCGGGGGCATCATCTGTGTCCCAGTCACACCTATTTTATTCATATTTATCTAGCATTTGTTTCTGAAAGTCAACAGGGAGATGTAGTATTCTTGAAATTGGATAACTATTCAACAAGCAACAATAGTCCTTCTCCCCACCCCATAAAAAAAGAAGAAAATAGAAAGAAAAAAAATAGTGGTTATCCACATCTTTACATATAAAAATATGAATTTGTTATGATAAACAATTAGTTACAGCTATCCATCACAAACCATGGAAAGGCACTATATATACATGTATGCGATCGTCCTGATCATATGAGTAAGTATAACACAAACTTCACATTTAAATCAGGATCTGTGTTGCTTTTCGTAATTTCATTTTCATTGTTGTAAGGTAAAACTTCAATGTATCAATATTAAAAGTGTTAAAAGTCATGCTGTTTCTAAATTTCATAAATTCAAATGTGGCATAACGTTTGTGCCTTTTCGCCATCGTATGTGACGTCACATTTTTTTAATGAACGTTGACGCCTGGACTGATTCGGGTGTGTTTATTCTGTGTTAAACTTTAATAGCATTATGTATTCGGGTTTAGTTTTCTGTAATTAGTTCAGTTTCATTATGTATATCTCTTTCATATTCATTTGTTAAAATTTACTGTTTGCAATAGCATGAATTGTTCTATATAATAAGTATGTTCTTATCCCGGGCATAAAAACAATGCCGTATTTGGCAAAACCTTTTCAACTTTTTATCTTCAGTGCTGTACAACTTTGTACCTTTTTCACTTTCGATCTTTTATATCTGGGCGTTATGTATTCGGGTTTAGTTTTCTGTAATTAGTTAATACTTCAGTTTCTTTATGTATATCTCTTTCATATTCATTTGATAAAATTTACTGTTTGCAATAGCATGAATTGTTCTATATAATAAGAATGTTCTTATCCCGGGCATAAAAACAATGCCGTATTTGGCGAAACCTTTTCAACTTTTGATCTTCAGTGTTGTACAACTTTGTACTCTTTTCACTTTCGATCTTTTATATCTGGGCGTCACTTGTAAGTCTTGTGTGGACAAGGCGCGTTTTTGGCGTATTGAATTTTAAACCTGATGCTTTTTTTATCTATTAATCATGTTTTTCTTTGTCTAATATGTTCTATTAATTTGTATTGTAGACCTGTAATATTATGTTGTCATTTCAATGTTATATTTAACTTTGCCATTAAAGTGCGAGGTTTGGCATGCCACAAAACCAGGTTCAACCCACCACTTTTATTCCCCTTTAAAAGTGTCCTGTACCAAGTCAGGAAGATGGCCATTGTTATATTATTGTTCGTTTCTGTGTGTGTTGCATTTTAACGTTGAGTCGTTTGTGTTTTATCTTATTTTTGAGAAATTGAGATAAGACGTGGCACGGTACTTGTCTATCCCAAATTCATGTATTTGGTTTTCATGTTATATTTGTTATTCTCATGGTGTTTTGTCTGATGCTTGGGCCGTTTCTGTGTGTGTTACGTTTCGGTGTTATGTCGTTGTTCTCCTCTTATATTTAATGCGTTTCCCTCGGTTTTAGTTTGTTATCCCCAATTTTGTTTTTTGTCCATGGATTTATGAGTTTTGAACAGCGGTATACTACTGTTGCCTTTATTTAAAAGTAGCAGGTGTAAAAGACAGAGATAGTTAAGAATTTGAAAACAGTCAAAAGAAACAAAAAATTGCTTTTATGCTCTACCAACATATTTTCCTTCAAATTATTTTAATCTATTATCATTTTCTGTAACATTGTTTTAGACGTGGAAAATAAAGTCAACTTATTTCACATATAATTATGTATTCATCATTTCAGTTCTTTTCGTTACTGTTACGTCCAGCATATGGAAGATTTCATTGGGTATGATAAAATATGCTTTTATTCATATTCGTTTAATTACATAACATGTATGTTTTGTTATATTGCAATGTTTTGATTGGCTAAGATATTTCATGGTTACATAAAATCGATATCTGCTTTTTTTTTAATTTACGTTACCAGGCAGTAACCCAGTTGAAATCAAGCAAAAGAAATAAAACTCTTTGTCAGATAAGAAAGAAAAGTCAAATTTGTATATTGGAATTGTTTACATTTGTTTCTATAGGCTTAGCATTTTAAAAAAAGTGCATAATTTCGAATATTCTGCATTTTATATACATGTTTTGACTTGCATTATAGTATGGAGATATTTGTAAACTTTTATATTATAGACAAATTTTCATAACAGTTGATTGTGGTAGGTTCAAATTCAAGTGGATCTTGTAAAGGCATAAGCATAAATTCCGCCGAAAAAATTATACATATAGATAAAAGATTGGTCTTTCTTAAAGCATTAATTTGCATCCCCAAAATCCCCAAAAATAGGCAATATTTCATCAAAAGGAGAAAGTCGAGTGCACCTTTTATGTTCGGACGTGTTTAAGGTGACTGTTTTGTCCTAAAAACGTTTAAAGCAAAAATATTCGATACATCATCTGGCTTCAGATTCTATAATTTTTATAGGCCAGGTTGATTTAAAAACACTAACCATTCACAGTACTAAAGAATGAAATATATGGGTCAAGTGAAATACTTTTCTAATGAGTCAAAACAACAGTGTAGGTGGGTTCGAAAAACACATTTTTACCAAACGTACTTGACGCCAGACTTTACAACTTGATCTTAAAAATGCATAACTTTAAAAAAAAAATCATTATTTGTGTGTGTTATCAAGAGTTATAAGTCTTCAACCTTTGAACATTTTTAGTCTGCCCTTCCACGAAATATTTAATTAGAATGTTTAAATGTTTTTGAATTTTCGAAATTCCACCTGACAACCCATCAGACAATAGTTTTTAAAAATTGACTGAAAGCAGAAAGTAAATTAAATGCTGCTCAATAGCTAGTAGATACAGTTCTATTTGAAAAGACAACTGGCATATAAGGATCGTAATGGTGCTATGTGAATAAATTTATTAGTTTCTAAGAGCTAAATTGGCAGCGCGTCATCTCCACAATGGCTTCCATTTTTACGATTTTAAAAAATTGACTGACGTAGTGGGGGAGATAATTTTGATGTAGTATCCTTACTGTTACAACAGCCAACCAAATCACTAGTGTGGCATATCTAAAAGGGATAAACAAAAGAAATAAAAAAAAATATTGAAATCTTAACAATTGTCTTCTGATAAGGGGTAAAATAATTAGTAATACCTCCTACTTGGGGCACACTCATTAACAAGAGCACACCTTGTCATAGAGTAATACATTTTAATTGACATCCTTTGAATATTAGATAACATCGTGGTTAATATAGTTCATAAATTGATGAAATACTATAGATTGAAACAGAAATAGGTATAGATTAGTTAAGATTTGGTCGAGTATGGTTCACACTAGATAGAGCATCATTCAGACTTGGTCGAGCATGATTAAGACTTGGTCGAATATTGTCCGACACGTATAAAATGGTTAAGTACTAGCGAGTTAAGGTCGAGTACAAGTTCAGACTGTTAAATATGGTTCAGACTACAGTCGAGTAGTATCAAGTAGATTTCAGACCAATGTAGACTATTCAAGTAAAAATCAATACAGTCGAGTACAGATATTGGTCATTTCAGACTTTTACTGGTTTGCAGTGTTATCTCATCTGTAACCGTTTGTTACGGATTCAGTTTTAAAATATATAGTAATGATAGTTCTAAATTTTAACGTCATTTCCACGTGAAATTCTTGTATACCAGAATGATTTCACAATGTGAAAATATAATCTAACTGTATATTTTAGGTCTGTCTTGTTTATCATGTCATAGCGAATCCGATAAATCCAGGTGTTCGACACATCAAGTACAATGTCGGGATGGTTTTGAGGTAAAAATTTGAATGCGTTGCTCATTTCAAGTATATGAAATAACTGTTTAGCAGGGTTTGGAAGTTGATTTCGACTTGAAAGACATGAGGCATATTAATTCTTAGTTTGGTGAAAACAGAAAAGCGCTTTGTCTTTCACTAGCTGGTATTTAAGCATCAACATATTTGAAGTTACTGTCCTTTTCTTTTAACCAAACCAAACAAAGAAGGCAGAACATAAAACAACACAAACCAAGCAACAAAACAAACAGCTCACTTATCATAAACGTCTTAGATTATGTAAAAAGGAGTAGGTCCGGTAAGGACAGATTTTGGCGTCAAATTTCAGGTTCATCTTACGAAAGATTTTGACCACTTTTTAAACACTTAAGTGTCGATTTCATTTGAATCAATTAGTTTATGTGAAAAATTGTAACTGATTTAGTCATTAAAAACAATCGGATTCAAGCTCAAATATGAAAAAGCTAGCAAATATGCTGAAAAATGTCACTTTTCAGATGGTTTTTGTCAAAAATGAAAGTGGCCGCATCCGTGTTCATCATCAACCTTTATATATGTTATGTATTATCATAAAATACAACTTATATTTTAATATTAAGAAAGAACACGAATGCGCCCACTTTCGTTTCACACGAAAGCCGTCTAAAATTTAACTAAAATGCTAGAATTTTGAAGATTTCAGTAATTTAGCATGACTTAATGGTGCCAGTACCCGATATATATACATTGTATTGTCAAAAACAGCCCATATTTATGTAGCAGAGGCATTCTACTGTCCAATGAATAACTAAAAGTTTACATTTTAACAAGTTTGTAAAACTGCTATATTTTGGGGCCAAAAAGGGGTCTTACTGGACCTACTCCTTTCAAGAATTTTTGTATTAGACTTTAGTAGTGAAAGGTGATATATGTTTTTTTTTGTATCAATCAAATAAAAAAACTCATCTTAATACACAATGGAAAAAAAAAAACACACAAACAAAACTCACACGCATATTATCACACCATAACACAACACATTGTCAGACCCTCAGTGTGATATAGCGGGTAGGGTATTAGGGTCATATGTTTTACAGACGATATTTGTCATATTATCAAATTGTGGAACCCAGAAATTTTTAATGTTCTGTAGCATATACACGTTTCTTGCTTTGACTTGCATTGTACGGTAGATCTCTGTCATGTCAATTGGTAGCGTATAACTTAGATACTTTTCATGAAACAATTTCTGGAAAGGAAAGTTCAATAGTCCATTTGTATATCTGCTTTAAAGCACCCTCTGGTTTTTCTTTCAGGAATGCTTCTTTGATAAATCCACATTGCAAAATTCGGCGGTAGTTTACTCTGCAGGCTGCAGGGCAAAAGCGGTAAGCAAAACATTGACTTTTCATAGATTTTCGAATTATTTTTCAGTAGGCAGTAAACCATTTGATATTCGGAGGGAGAAGGCAGGACAATTATGAAAATAACCATTCTGCAACACAAATTGCAGGAATGTGTGTACATAAGGCAAAATGAAATTCAACCGGCAAAATTAAGCATGTGCATGGTCAATGGCAAACAATTTTAAAATTATGTCTACATTAACTTTTGTATCCTTTAACTAAAAATGTAGATTTATCTTTTTTGACATGTAACATGGGTTCCCTATCGAAACCAAATTATGTCCAAGATGGATGTACTATATGTTGTTCAAAGTAAAATCCGGGTTGTGGCAGTGAATAATATTAAAACAAAAAAGAGTATAAAATAAAAATATTTATCAAGATTAAACACATGAATCTGTCAGACTTAAAAGACATTTAGTTTCAAGCTATTGATTATATGTCAATTTCGATATACCGGGTGTAGACAATGATAATGATAATTTGGTGTTTAATTTCCAAATACAAAAATAGCATGCGTTCAAGGACCAGAACATGTTAATGTGAAATGAGTATTGCCCTGCTGATCGAAGCGGCGATAACAGGCCAATGATAGACATGTGTCAACTTCTCAGACACATTATCGTGATTCCAATCCAGACATTCTTTGCTTGAACTTTAATGCAACATGCTGAGTGCAAAAATATAGAACACAAATTTGTAAGTCTTTGCTTTGTTCCGGACAGGGAAACAATGACCTACCACACTCGAGACAAACACGATACAACGAGATAAATGAGTTACTCCCGATTCTAGACATAAATTAAAACAGAAAACATGCTGATGATTGTGACATACATGTAATTAAACTACTTAACTACTTATTTAATTTAAGGTTTGTGATTTGTTAGGAAATGCCGTAGGGAAAAGAGACGTTATAGGTCGGTCACGGAGGACTTCGGTTCTCTGTGCACAATGCTGTAATACAGCTCCAAAGAATAATATTCCATGCAATGCACATTTATGCGACAATCGTAAGTGTTATTTATATTTATTTTCTTATGAAAAAGCAAATCATGTATTTAAAAAAAAAATCAAAGATGCATTTATATCAATTGCATACGTCAATATATATTTCGAATAGTAGCAAAACTGTAAGATGTTACTAAGAAGACAATACACCCTAGGTCTACAACGGACGGAGTCATGCCTAGAAGAAAATAGAAGGAAATAAACTCATCGTAGATACCAGGATTAAAATGTTGTACGCAAAACGCGCGTTTCGTCTGCAAAAGAATCACTAGTGGCGCTCCAATTAAAACAATCAAAAGGCTAAATAAGTCACATAATTAAACATGTTAAAGAGCAGGGATGACACGATATCCTTAAAATGTTTTGACAAATACAATGTACAGTTAATGTAAATTATTCCAGGCCTAGAAAAATCCTTAGTTATTAAAAAAATCAAAGCTTTGTAAACAGTTAAGATAACTGTCCGTATAACTGACTTTATAAACACAAGATTGAGCAGAACGAACACCACATACAGGCGATTGAGACTGTGTACCTCCTGCAAGGGAACTACTACTTGGCACGGACATAACGTGCCAATAACACAGCAAACATTATGTTATGGTGAATCTGCATTATTGGGACGTGTTGTCAAGCTTAATATAAGTCAAATTTGGTATTGAAACAAAACTCTTGTGGAGAGTTTCTCATTGGCAATCTCACCACATCTTGTTATTTTCAATAAGTAGATAAAATCAAGATTGTGGCGACGACGAATAGAACATTATCAGTTTGCAGGGTTATCTTACTTGTATTAAGACTATTGAAGTAAAAATCAGTCGAGTACATATATTGGCCATTCTGACTTTCACTGGTGTGTAGTGATATCTTATTTGTAACTGGTTGTTTTAACCGAGGGTCACATAAATGATAATAATGCTACTGCTACTGCTGCTTCAGCTAATGATGTGATTGAGTGAGGAGTATGAGGAGGAGGAGGAGGAGGAGGTGGTGGAGAAGGAAGTGGATGATGCTAAAAAAAACAAAACAATTAAAATAAATAGAATTGGAAAAAATATTTTTTGTATAAAACACAAACGAAGATAATTACGCATATCTGATTACTTTATACCGAGTCAGTTTTAAAATAGTAATTGTAATGCTAAAACTATTAATAACACGTCATTTTTACATGAAATTCTTGTACAGAAAAATGATTTCACTATGTAAAAATATAATTTAATTCTATATTTTAGGCCTGTTTTGTTTATCATGTCACAGCCAATCCGACAAATCCAAGTGTTTGACACATCAAGTAGAATGTCGGGATGGACTTGAGGTAAACATATGAATTCCTTTTTCATTTCATTTCATATATCTGAAATATACTGTTTAGCAGGAATTGGAAGTTGATTTGGACTTGGAAGAAATGATGCATTTTCAAATCTTAGTTTGATGAAAGCCGGAACGCGCTTTGTCTTTCACTTGCTGGTATTTCAGCAACAAGTATTTGAAGTTACTGTATTTTTTACTTTAAACAAAGCAGACAAAAAATACGTACATAAAAGAACACAAATCAAACAAAGAAACAAACAAAATTAACAGCTAACATGTATCATGAACGTCTTAGATTATGTCAAAACTTCAAGAAGTTTTATATTGGTCTTTAGTAGTGAAAGTTGATTTTTTTTCAATGAATGTCAGCAATTCAAAAGAAAGCAAACAAAAAAATCATCTTAATACACAATGAAAACACACATAAACACGCACATTATCACACCATCACACTATACACTATACGTTTTAAAGCCCTAAGTGTGATAGAGCGGGGATGTTATCAGGATCACTTGCTTAACAGACGATAGTTGTCATATTATCAATTAGTGGAACCCAGAAGATTTTAATATTCTGTAACATATACACGTTTCTTGCTGTGACTTTTATTGTACGGTAGATCTCTATCATGTCTATTGGTAATATAAAACTTCAAAAAGTTCAATTTTCAATTTGTATAAATGCTTGAAATAACTTTCTTGTTTTTCTTTCAGGAATGCTTCTTTGACAAAACCACTTTGCAAAATTCTGCTGTGGTTTACTCTGCAGGCTGCAGGGAAAAGGCGGTAAGCAAAACATTGACTTAAAAGAGGTGCAAAAGATACCAGAGGAACAATCAAACTCATGATTCGAAAATAAACTGACAACACCATGGCTAAAAATGAAAAAGACAAACTGACAAATAATAGTACACAAGAACCAACATAGAAAACTAAAGACTGAGCAACACGAACCCCACCAAAAGCTGGGGGTGATCTCAGGTGCTCCGGAAGGGTAAGCAGATACTGCTCCACATGTGGAACCCGTCGTGTTGCTCATGTTATTACAAATCCGGTAAATAGTTTAATACGGTAGGTCACATACATAAAAAGGGAAGGGGATTGTAGTTACGACGTAAGAAACATATCCGATATCATCTGTGAAACGGTTATTCTATAACGGTCAACCAACTCGTGATGGCGTCCGTAAAATTTACGAAGGGATGATTTTAACTTCACCATTTGGAACTAGATGTTAGAATTATCTCTCGGTAGGGAGTTAACCATTTGATATTCGGAGGGAGAAGGCAGGACAATTATGAATTTTCAGAATGACCATTCTACAACTAAAATTGCAGGAAATTGAGTAAAAAAAGCAAAATGAAATTCGAACGGCAAAGCAGGTGTATGGTCAATTGCAAACAAATTTTGAACTTATGTCTATAATAACTTTTGTATCCCTTAACTGACAATATGGATTTGTCTTTTTTGACAACTGTTAACATGGGTTTCCTATCAAAACCAAATTATGTCCAAAATGGATGTACCGTGAGTTGTTCAAAGTGCTTCCAATGTAATATGGAAGTCCATAATGCTAAAACTAAAAAAAGGGTATACATTCAAAATATTTATCAAGATAAAACAAAAATTCAAAAGACATTTAGTTTCGAACTATTGAATATATGTCAATCTCGATATTCATGGTGTAGATAATGATGATACTTATTTGGTTTTTAATGTCTAGTTACAAAAATAACCTGCGTTCAAGGACCAGAACACGTTAATGTGAAATTAATATTACCCTGCTGATCTAACCGGAGGTAACAGTACAGTTGAAAACATATATCAACCTACTCAGACACATTATCGTGATTTTGATCCAGTCATTTTTTGTTTGTAATGTTATGCAACATGCTGATTGTAAAGGTATAGCATATAAATTTGTAAGTGTTGTGTTTGTCCTGGACAGGGAAACAATGACCTATCACACTCGAGACAAACATACTACAACGAGATCAATGAGTTGATTCCAAGACTAGATATATAAGGAAAAAATGAAAACAGAAAATAGCCTGATGGTTGTGGGTTGTGACAAACATGTAATAAAAATACTAATTCTATTGAAGGTTTGCGATTTGGTAGGAAATGCCGTAGGGAAAAGAGACGTTATAAGTCGGTCACGGAGGACGTCGGTTCTCTGTGCACAGTGCTGCAATACACCTCCAAGGAATAGTATGCCGTGCAATGCACAATTATGCGAGGATCGTAAGTATTATTTATAATTTTTAACCATCTCCGTGTCTTAGATCAAAGATGCATTAATATCGATTGCATACGTCAACATATATTTCTAACAGTAAAGCCGTAGGACGTGACAACGGTGACAAGACAACATAGGTCGAATACGGAAGGAGCTATGCCTAGAATTCAATACAAGGAAATAAACTCACCATAGATACCGGGATTAAAATATGATACACCAGAAGCGATCCGGAGTTCCTTCAGACACTTGTCAAAAACAAGAAGAAGCCAGATCATATAATTTCACATTCAGATATATTAAATGATGTTCTTTCCATTAACAATCCAAACTGTTCTGATTGGGGTCCATTTATATATCCTACAGAACTAGAAGTTAAAGAAACAACGGACACGGCTTCCTCATGTTTAGACTTATATCTCGAATTCGACATACACGGTCATCTCAGTACCAGAATCTATGACAAACGAGATGATTTTAATTTTGAAATTATCAACATACCCCAACCTTAGTTGCAATATATCAACTTTACCAGCATATGGGAAATACATTTGCGGTATTTAAAAGCTTACAGCTGCTACTTAGACTTTGTAAACGTCATCAGAGTCTGAGCAGAAAGTTGATGAACAAGGGGTATGTCAAATAACGTCTCTACCTTTTTCTAAAAAATGTTCATCGGAACGTACCAAGACCTTGTTGATAAATATTCTGTATTAACTTCACAAATGATACACGATGATCTGGAGTAATGATTCGTAGTACTAACGTTGTTTATTATCTAAATAACGTGTTATAGTATTCTTTTACTTGTCTTTGTGAATATTTCTTTTACTTTTTAATCTATTGATGGCAATGTCCGTTTGACATGGCTCGGTGCTTATAATTCCCGTAATTGTGTTATTGCGCTATGGTATATTTTTGTCTTCTTGGCTATTATTTTTGCTAATATTATTGTCCATACGCCCTTTTGTGTTTTTTGTTGTTGTTGACATATGTCTGTTTTTAGAGTGACTAAGATTATAACACAATAATGACTGCTCAATTCCTATTTGTGACATGTTTACCTATTATGTCTGTTTGTTTTGTTCACACATCGTTGTCATTATAATGAAATTGTATGCGACTGTCATACAAGTGATAGGTTTATCTAGCTTTAAAACCAGGTTAAACCCACCATTTTTTACATAAGAAAATGCCTGTACCCAGTCAGGAATATGACAGTTGTTTTCCGTTCGTTTGCTGTGTCTAAGCTTTTGATTTTGCCATTTGATCAAGAAAATTTGGGTTCGGAATTTTCCTCAGACTATATTTTGTTATTTTACTTTTTTATGTCTACTAAAGACTCATCAGTACTGTAGCAGTTTAATAAAAAAATAAATAAAAAAGATACGAAGTTGAAGAGCATTAAGGATCCGATATTCAAAAAGTTCATGGCAAATACAACTAATGTAATTTATTCTTGATAGAAAATCTTGGTATCTGAATAATTTAAAAGTTTGTTAACAGTTAAGACATGTAAGATCACTGTCCGTTAAAATGTCTCAACAAAACAAAAGATTGAACATAACTAACACCGCATAATGCAGACTGATCCCTTGTACTCCTGCAAAGGAACAACTAGTGGTTACGGACACAACGTGCAAATGATACAGCATAGTTAACTGTATGCTGAATCTTCACTTAATGGACCTGTTGTCATTGACAATATAAGTCACATTTGGTAATGAAACAAAAATCTTGTGGAGACTTGTCTCATTGGAAATCTCAACACATAGCATGTTTATCTTTTGTCATCAGTATTCATAATTTCAAATAAAATTAGTAAATTTGGGTAACTAAGTTCTTATAATTGAATACATTAACATTCATGTTTAGTGGAAAATTGTGTTAACGTTAATTGAACGTCAGGAATATGACATTTGTTATCCATTTGTTTGATGTATTTAATATTTTGATTTTGCCATTTGTTTAGGGACTTTCCGTTTTGAATTTTCCTCGGAGTTCGGTGTTTTTGTGATTTTACTTTTTACTAGTCCCTCTTTGTGATAAATGTAAGATAAATCTGGTTAATTTTCCCAAATCTTTATCATTATAGGGAGATAATATAATTCGATTTTCATATATAGTCTTTTTTATAAAAGTTCAGATGCTATATATTGGTTTCAATCATAATTTCTCACTAAAGCATTTGATTAAATGCAATGCAATGTAAATTAATATGTTTTTCTGTATACCTTTGTCCAACTTAGGTGATACCAGAATAAAATGATATACATAGGTTTAAAGTTTCTGGAATAAAGTGGTGGTTATGGTGTTCTGTTTTTGTGTTTGTGCGTATGTTTAACTTGTGTTTGTTTGTGTTAGGGCTGTCACATCATACATTTATTTGTCTTTAGGAATTCAAGTAATGCAACTACAGCAGAATGACTACATGTCTCAAATAACACGTGTGTTGTTCACCTGAATGATTTACCTGAAATTATAAAAAGACAGAAGACATTATATATATTATATTACAATAATGCGGCTATTAAAGATTAAGGCAAATGCACTATCTGCACTCTTTCAGTAAGTTGCCTCATTAAACCAAATATCTTTTTTGTGAGGGGGGTTTATAGCGACCTTGATTATCCATGAGTTTCTTGCACTGTCGGTGAGCTTATTACTTGAATGTAACTAAATAATATTTAAAAAATTATTAATTGTTCTTTATGTTGGTATATATCATTTTTAAACGTTTCAAAACAAATATATAACATTAAAAAATATACATGAATGTCTTTAATAAACCAATAATAAAAACTAAGATCTGTTGAATTTTTGTAATTATTCAAAAATTAAATCAAATAACTATACGTAATTATAAAATTATGAATCTGTTCAATGAAGACAATACACGCATAGATTCAATAGACTTTTTCGAATTGAAATATGGTAAAAAGGAATGTCACTAATGCATACAAATGACACATCAAAAGAATTAATTAACACCTCATTCGTGCTCCACCTTCAATGAAGATTCTAAAGTATCAATGTATCCAACAGTTGTTAATCTATAAGATAGTGACAGGTAACGCACAGTTAGGTATATTTGTGCGAATTTTTTTAAAACGTACTCAGAAAAATGCACGTCCTTTATATATATAGCTACTTGACCTTGAGAAATCATAATAAACGTGTTTGCACATTAATATAGTATAGTCGTTAAATATTATTTGCCTTTAATAGTATAAGACATAATACATATCGTAAGCTTGCATCAACTTACCCAAATACAGATCTAGATTTAATTATAGCCTGAAAAATTTGACATTGTTTATTGTTTTTATCCGTGTCGGTTTTTTAAATATTATCACAACTTCCTGTAAAGATTTGATTAAATACCCATATCCTGATATAGTCTGGCAAAAGCGCTACTGAACACATCATCTTATTGTTTATAAGTAGATGTGTACGGAATTGTGGCGACGACGAATAGAGGATTATCAGTTGTCATCTGTACAATGTAACACTAATATTTCACCTTTCTTAACAAAAACTTGTTTTCGAAGATCATAAAAAAAGTGATTTCATTTTGAAAACTGTTGGTTATTAATTTTGTATCATTGCGTTTTATATTATATTATTAATTAACTACACTGTTATTGAAATTAATATGATGAAAACTGCCTAGTATGCAATATAAGGTGTAAACTCGGCCAAAACTGAATAACTCGGCCAATATAGATTTTTTTCTGTATTGGCCGAGTTATTCTATATTGGCCGAGTTGGCACAGCAGCATTTCGGAACGTCTCTAGTTTTTACAGCGAAAGTCATGAAAAACAGAAACTGAAAGTGAACAGTTGTTTTGAAGACGCAGTTGTCATTTAGTAATCTTAAACATGCTGAAAATGTCAGTATGGCATACATTTCAGGCTTAAGACGCTCACATTCATTTAAAAAGTATTTTGAAAGCAGACGATAGAACTATTTCAGGTTTGGGGAACGAGTAGATTATCACAAAGTTCATTTCTTTACGACCTCGGACATGTTTACTTTCACTCTTTTTTTTGTAAACTGTCATTTATTTTTATACCCGAACCAGGCATTCTGTAATTATGAAAATATCTGTTCTTTGGTAATTTGGCTTATGGATAGTGGTATCACTATAAACTCCTACATCATTGGCGGATCCAGGGTTGGAAACCCCCCTTTTTTTGACCGATTAATGCATTTAAATGGGGACATATAGTTGGAACCCCCCTACCCCTTTTGTCCTGGGTTGGGAACCCCCTTTTAAAATGGCTGGATCCGCCCCTGTACATTTTTTTAAAAATATATTCAATTTGTTTCTGAATATAAATACATGCAAAGGCAGTACCTTTCCAATTACTATTTATGTGTTGCGTCTAAATTAAAAGTGTAACACTTGATAGTGACTGGAAAGGGTAGAAAAAAATCATCAATGAGAAAATGCTGAAGACACCTGGACACAGCACCAGATCATTAAATATATTGCATCTAAAAGTAAACTGAGATTTGAATAGTTCCTCTTCACGGTAAAAATATTAATCTCTTGTGAAATGAAAAAAAAAATGTAACTCTGTAGTTAATTAATAAAGATACTATTACGTGTGTTTCTGTATTGGCCTTGTTATTGGTCCGAGGCCAGCTGTATTGGTCTTCGGCTTCGCCTCAGGCCAATACAACAAGCCTCGGACCAATAACAAGGCCAATACAGAAATACTTACGTAATAATATCATAATATAAACTTCATCCAAAACTGTCACTATTTTGAAGACTATATGAATGTTATTGTATTAATAGCTTATTTCTACCTGTTATTTTTTAGCATTTACACCTGACACATCAACAACACCTGGCATATCTTTTGTACGTTATACCGGTAAGTAAAAATATAATTAAAATAGATATAGACATTCTTTTAAGTATGCAGTCAGGTGAATATAAAAAATATTGAAATAAAACTTGATACTATAAATCAGAAGAAAATAATATAATTAAAACAGAAATGGACATTCATTTAAGTATGCAGTCAGGTGAAATTAAATAAATGTTGAATTTAAACTTGGTACTATTAATCAGAAGAACATTATTTAAGGAACAAAATAAGTTAAAAATATTTATAGGTTATGGAATTCCTTTTCGATATATTTTATTTTTATATTTAGCATTGGCAAAATGTTGGTCTCAGATCGTAAGAAAAGAAATATATTATCCTCTTAAATAATTGTATTAATAGCTTATTTCTACCTGTTATTTTTTAGCATTTACACCTGACACACCAACAAAACCTGGCATGTCTTTTGTACGTTATACCAGTAAGTAAAAATATAATTAAAATAGATATAGACATTCTTTTAAGTATGCAGTCAGGTGAGTATAAAAAATATTGAAATAAAACTTGATACTATAAATCAGAAGAAAATAATATAATTTAAACAGAAATGGACATTCATTTAAGTATGCAGTCAGGTGAAATTAAATAAATGTTGAATTTAAACTTGGTACTATTAATCAGAAGAACATTATTTAAGGAACAAAATAAGTTAAAAATATTTATAGGTTATGGAATTCCTTTTCGATATATTTTATTTTTATATTTAGCATTGGCAAAATGTTGGTCTCAGATCGTAAGAAAAGAAATATATAATCCTCTTAAATAATTATCAAGCATCGTAGGGAAAAACCAAAAAAAGTACGAATATCCGACAAAATCTTTCAAACCTGACATGACTACATCCTTAAGATATAAACCACTAATGCATAGCAATTTTGCTTTCCATGCTGAATTCAGCAATTTCAAGAATTAATGGCTACTGTGTTTTATATTGCATAATTGCATATTAGAGCGTACTGGTTCCCAGAAGTTTTCGGTATGTTTACCTTTAGTATATTTGTCTTATTGTTGTCATTGGGTCGCTGTCTCATTGACGTAAACCCATCACTCTTTGTATTCGTATTTATAGAGCAACTATATTTCAGTTTGGTAAATATAAAAAGGAGATGTCGTTTGAATACCAATGAGACAACTCTCAAAAAGAAACCCAATGAGACAGAAATCACAGTACGGCCTTCAACAATGAACAAAGTTCATACCGCATAGTCAGCTAAACAAGGCCCCGAAAAGACACATGTTAAACCATTCAATCCAGAAAAACTAACTGCCTAATTTATGTACAAAATAATGAGCGAAAAACAAATATGTTACACAGCAACAAGAGACAACCAATGAATTACAGGTTCCTGACTTGGGACAGGCATTTACTTAATGTGACGGGGTTAATTAAACTCGTTTGAAGGCTCTAACCCTCCCCTAACCTGGGACAGTGGTGTAATAGTACACCATCACAAATATAAAAATTAGTTGAAAAAGGCTTAACTCATCAGATGGATACAAATAGTAATAATTCTAAATAAAACACACAGTGGACGTGGACGGGTACTTATACATCCCTGTGACAAGAAAACACAAAGTACAGATCTAAGAGTACTCACAGTTACTGATAACAAGTTGAAAGCCAATAAAAAGTTATTAAAAAAATCATGCATCTAAGACTTAAATGTCAATCGGTACACATCCAGCATCCAGTGGATTTCTTATAAATACGTCATGAACAGTCAAAGAAAAACATGACCTTGTACAATGACAAAATACAGGTATCGACAGATTGTAGAGGCATGAATATGCATATGTATATAAGAATAATATTTAGTCTTAATTTTATTTCCTGGTAACAAAATCAATATCAATACCAATAGAAAAATACTCAAAGGAATAATTACAGTGTTGAATTGATAATATTTTAGAATAAGTTTAGTTAAAGGATCGATGAGTTCACCCTTTTCGTTTCTAAATTTCCGATCTCGGTACATACACGGTCATAACGAACGAGTTATAATATATTAACCCCGTAAGAAGGTGCCAAAGGAATAACACCGTCCACAAAAGGAAACTAAACTATAAATACCGAAAAATCGTCCCTTCTGTCGTAAATTTGAGTGTACAGTGCTTTGTAAAACTAAAATATCTGAACATAGAAAAGGACAGTTATTAACGTTGATATTTGATTTATTTGGAGTAAGTGCCATTGGGTATATGTCTGCAGTTTATTTAGAAAATTCATAACAAAAACTTGTTTTCGAAGATCATAAAAAAGGTGATTTCATTTTGAAAACTGTTGGTTATTTTTTTTTTTTGTGTATCATTGCCTTTTATACTATAATATAAACTTCATCCAAATCTGTCACTATTTTGAAGACAATATGATTGTTTTTGTATTAATAACCTGCCTTTATTTTTAGGATTGCAAACACCTAGCCAATTTATAGATTACAATCATGACGGTAAGAACAAAAAATTAAAACAGAAATGGACATTATTTTAAGTATGCAGTCAGGTGAAATTAATAAATGTTGAATTTAAACTTGGTACTATTAATCAGAAGAACATTATTTAAGGAACAACATAAGTTAAAAATGTTGATAGGTTATGAAACTCCTTTTCGATATATTTAATGTATATATTTAGCATTGGCATAATTTGGGTCTCAAATCGTAAGAAAGAAAATATACAATCCTCTTAAATAATTTATCCTGCATCGAAGGGAAAAAGCCAAAAAGTACAAATATCCGACAAAAAAATTCAAACCTGACATTTCTATATCCTTCAGGTAAAAACCACTAATTCATAGCATCTTTGCTTTCCATCCTAAATTCAGCAATTTCAATCATCAATGGCTACTGTGTCTTAAGATCAAATACAATGGTAGTCATTTCATGTCAAAACTATACCTTATCCTCATCTGTGCTGAAAAATTCAACATACTTTTAATTGCATATTAGAGCGTACTGGTTCCTGGAAGTCTGATAGTTTTCACGAATGTATAAATAGGCAGTCGTGTCAGTTCGAAATTAGAACATCTATCTTTCGATGTATTCAGTATGTTTACCTTTAGTATATTTGACTTATTTGTGTCATTGGGTCGCTGTCTCATTGACGTAAACCTATCACTCTTTGTATTCGTATTTATAGACCAACGATATTTAAGCCTGGTAAATATAAAAAGGAGATGTCGTTTGAATGCCAACGAAACAACTAACCACAAAAGACATAATGACACAGAAATTTTAAATAACCGCACGGCCATCAACACTGAACAAAGCTTATACCTCATAGTCAACTATACAAGTCCCCGAAAAGACACATGTTAAACCATTCAATCCAGAAAAACTAACTGCCAAATTTATGTACAAAATAATGAACGAAAAAACAAATATGCTACACAGCAGCAAGCGATAACCAATGAATTACAGGCTCCTGACTTGGGACAGACATTTACAGAGTTTGACGGGGTTAAACTCGTTTTAAGGCGCCAATTCTCGCCGAACATGGGACAGTGGTGTAACAGTACACCATCACAAATATAAAAATTAGTTGAAAAAGGCTTAACTCATCAGATGGATACACATAGTAATACATCTAAATATAACACATAGTGGACGTGGACGGGTACTTATACATCCCTGCAACAAAAAGACAATAAGTATAAGTCTAAGAGTACTCACAGTTACTAATAACAAGTTAAAAGCCAATAACAAGTATTAACAAAAATCATGCATTTAAGACTTAAATATCAATCAGCACACATCCAGCATCCAGTGGATTTCTTATCAATACGTCATGAACAGTCTAAGAAAAACATGACTTTTACTATGCCAAGATACAGGTATTGACAGATTGTAGAGGCACGATTATGCATTGTATATAAAAATAATATTTAGTCTTAATTTTATTTACTGATAACAAAATCAATATTAATACCAATAAAAAAATATAATTATAGTACCGTTTATATTTGATTTATTTGGAGTAAGAGCCATTGGGCATATTTCTGCAGTTTATTTACACAATTCTTGATTATTTAATGAAACAAGATAAAGTTAAGGGTTGCTGAATTTCATTAGAGACGAAGGCTTTGAATGAGTTGCAGCAAAATATATTTGCATTCAGATTTACCAAACGGGGATTTTATTAAAAAGGAATCCTTTTGTTTGATAAGATTATGTGGAAGTGTAGTGTAAAGAGTTGAAAAGTCACAACTGATAACAGAATCAAAAGGACCATCATATGAATGAGAAATAACCTTTGCTGTAGATAATAGAATATCATATTTTGAAATGATTCAGAAATAAATAAAATAGTACATAATACGCCTATTTCCAGAATAAGAAATAAACTTCAAGAACTTTCAAAGCGGTATGCCATAAATACTACACGGACGTTATTAAGAATGAAATTTTTATTTCATCTACATTCAAATCCGTGCGCTCCACAGAGAGTGATATAGTAAACAAACATATCATAACCACATCACAGCTTGAAGTTTCTTCTGAACCCTACTATGTATTGGTTACCTAAACTACACTAAAAAACAATAAAATATCGTTGCATCGCGGACTCTAGTAAGTGTTCTACAACTAATCTTTCAGTGTTTTAACAAGTTCCTTAACTACTGAGAGGTTATCATAAACTTTTGTAATAAAATATATGAACATAGTGGAATTAACTATTTTTAGAGGGTAAAACATTCTTTGGATGTTTTAGATAAAATACGTGCTTTTGATGGTTCTTTTGATTCTGTTGACAGTTTTGACTTGTCTTTTCTCCAATGAGAAATGTAAATAATTAGATATACTTACTGGAGGTGTGATGAGATTATTGAAGCTGTTAATTTTCTCCTTGATAATATTTATGCACGTTTCGGCAACAAAGTTTATCATCAGGTTGTAGGTATTCCAATGTGCACCAGTTGCGCCCCTTTAATAGCAAAACTTGTTTTTGTACTGTTATGAATAAAGTTTATGACCAAACTCAGTAAAGACCCGTCCAAATTGCATTTTATTGACAAATTAATTAACACTTACCGTTATCTTGATGTTATTTTTTCGTTAAATAATCAGGAATTTTCTAAATATACTACCGAAATGTACCCAAAGAACTTACTTTAAATAAATCAAATTTAAACAGTAATAACTGTCTTCTCTTCTAGATTCAGATATTTCGGTTGTACACGGGAAACTTCACACTAAAATTTACGACAAAAGGTACGATTTTTCGTTGCCTACTGTTAATTCTCCCTTTTTTGCTAATGATGTTCCTTTGGCACGATCTTACGGTGTATATATTTCACAACTGTTTCGCTATGCCCGTGTCTGTTGTGCCGTGTTTGATTTTAACGAACGTAATCTATATGTATTACTGATTAATTATTAAGCCAGGAATTTCGTTACAACAAATTACTTAAAACCTTTACTTAATTGTTCCATATATTTTAATATTTGGTTTTGAAGTTTGGTTGTACCTGTAGAAAACTGATTTCAAACGGGATAGTACATCCTCATTATTACAGAAATGTTGTTTACCGTGCCCGGAAATTTAGAAACGATCCTGGTAAACTTATCGATCCTATAAATAAAGGTCTTCAACACTTTGATCATTGAATATTGTTATATTTGTATTAATATTGATTTTGTTATCAGTAGATTAAAAGCAAACTAAGTATTTTTGATATACACATTAATGGATCTACAATCTGTCGATACCTCTATCTCGGCATTGCACAAGGTCATGTTTTTTTGTCTGACTGTTTATGACGTTTTACACTAAATCCATTTGATGATGGATGTGTACGGATTAATAATTTAGTCTTATATGCATGCTTTTTTAATTAATTGTTACTGGCTTTATAATAGCTGTCAGTAAATGCGAGTACATGTACTCTCAGATCAGTTCTTAGTGTCTTTTTTGTTGTTGGGATATGCAGGTACTCGGCCACCTCCACTCCGTGTAGTATTTGTGTTTGTATCCATCTGATGAGTTAAGCCTTTTTCAATTGATTTGTATAGTTCGTTCTTATGTTGTACTGTTACACCACTGTCCCACGATAGGGGAGGGTTGGGATCCCACTAATATGTTTAACCCCGCAACATTATGTATGCATGTGCCTGTTCCAAGTCAGGAGACTGTAATTGTTGTTTTTGTTGATGTGTTACGTCTTTGTTTTTCGTTCATCTTTTGTACAAAAATTAGGCCGTTAGTTTTCTCGTTTGAATTTTTTTACATTGGTCATTTCGGAGCCTTTTATAGCTGACTATGTGGTATGGGTTTTGCTCATTGTTGTTGAAGGCCGTACGGTGACCTATAGTTATTAATTTCTGTGTCATTTGTTCTCTTGCCGAGAGTTGTCTCGTTGGCAATCATACCACATCTTCTTTTTTTATATTTGCAATAACTTGTTAAGTTGTCTGCATGTGACATGTTGCCATGCAAAGTTTCTGTCTGTATCTAACTTGCTGTGTTTTTCATTTTTTTAAATTTCCGTCCATTAACTTTGCAGTACCTACCAATTGAATCAATTGTTTATCTTTACTCAACATGAATATGCATGAAATATTTACCACCCAAAGAAAAGCAAACGATCAAAAATCAAAAAAAACATATTCCATTTCATGTAAACATGCAAAGTAAGAAAATATAAATAGGGGGACGGTTCACATTTACATAAAAAAAATAATAAAGTTAATCTCCACCAGTATTTACCGGAATATGGGCCTGAACATTACTTGAGTTTGTCTTATTTCATATTTTATTTTTTTGTGTTTTTTTTTTGTCGATAATTTCGATTTTTTTGTGAGAACGACAGATCTTTAATTTAATGAACGTAATCACAACTTTTACAAATGTCTATCTAATTTTTAAAATTACAATTTTTACAAACTCGGGATCATCCTGAGATCGACATAAAGTATAGGCAGCTGTCTCTTATTGCAATGCAGGGCTTTCAAACTACAACTGTACCACTTTTGATATGAAGTTTTGAAAACAAATTATATCCTAGAATGGAACGTTCATATGCACTTCTATTTTTTTCATAGGTCAAAATATAGGGCTGTGCGGTATATTTTCAGCGTATATGTGCCCCGAACTTTTCAACGTTTAAACTCACATTAAAATTCTATATTACTCCTACCTTGACTTTAGGATTTCCACAGATTTAAAATGTTTTTGCTATGAATATGTATATTTTACTGGTAATATTCTCAAGATATATCTCTACGAGATAAAACATTAAGATCATATCTGGTAACCAGTACGTAAACAAAATTAATTATCTATGAATAGTATATATCTCCCCAAAAGAGGAGTGGGTTGAGAAACAGCTGTAGCTACAAAGTGCAACCTATACTAACATATATTCCAATAGAAAACTTTCTAAACACTTTTTTCAGAACAAATACTTATTTATCAGAATTATAGCCTTAAAGAAATCACTGCATGGACATGGTATACTCTAAGTTATTTTTTACAGTACATTTTATACCCCCACCCCTGTTTCCTTTTTTTAAAGAATTTAAAAACAAGACTTTAATTATTGCCAGCCTCCCCTATGTGCATGTTTTCTGAAATGAAACGTCTACGACCTGTTTAAAACTATTTTGATAACAAATTAAAAGCATTTCAGAACACTATAACTGTTTATCAGCTCATCATTCCAACATTCAAGATTATACAAATTATCCAATCCTGCCTCTTTCTCCAGTCCACATCTTATTGTATGACTATTTGTGAATGAAAGTTCACAATTACTGCCTCAAATGGTCAGTTTAGAAATCTTGTCACAACAAAATCATCTCTTACCATATATCTATCATTATTTAGCTAATATATGAACTAGAGGTGTTTAAACAAAGCCATATTTGCAAAAGTTATATGTATGAATATACCAGTCTGATGTATTAATTCACTAAAAATTTTATAGAAATGACTGCTCATAGCATTTACAAGTTAAATTATTTGTTTAATGACCCAAGGGGAAGGCATTTTTCTATATTTTTTGCCTCCGTGGCCTCAAATTTCCTAAAATGATTCTGCTGTTTCTAGGAATATATGTAGTGCATATTTAGGATTGAACACACTATTGTAAGTTTTACTGAGGTACTTTTTTTGTATTTTAGCTTGTATTTTTTATGCTGCAGTCACAAAAAAGCACCTTTAGGTGTTACGGTTTACTTTTGGGTTATCGACAGGGAAAAAAAACACACCAACAATAATATTCAGGAAGGATCTATGAGTTTCAAAAAATGTGAAGAGTAAATATAAGCACTTCTTAACAATTTAAATTACTTTCAAATTCAAATTCAAATCTTTATTGTCATAAAACTACATATTTATAGTTGTGACACAACATAACAAAATGAAAATAAAAACTAACAACAATAACTAATATGCATACATTATGAATTTATTTTGCATCGGGGCATTAAGTAAACTATGCATACTGTAAAATGTGAATTCATGCTAAGTCATCACAGTTAAGGCCAAGGATTTTCTCAATCTTCATGAACTATTTACGAAACTTCATATCTGACTTAATTTCATTAAAATCTTTGAGATAAACCAGATTTGGTTAAATTATGTATGTTATATTTTTTTACCCAATATAGTATACAATTGAGAATGGAAATGGGGAATATGTCAATGCGACAACAACATGAACAACCCAACAAAAGAGCAGACAACAAGGTTGCATTTCTGTACATATCAACAATGCAATTTCCCATGGGAACTTTCATAATTATTTGCGCTTCTATTTTTTTTTCAAAGGTCAAAATAAAGGGCTGTGCGGCATATTTTCAACGTTTATATACCCCCGAACCTCTAAGAGTTTAAATTTACATGAAAATTCTATACTACTCCTACCTTGACTTCAGGATTTCCACAGATTTCATTTTCATTGCTATGGATATGTATATTTACTGGTAACAGTCCCAAGATATGTCTCTACGAGAAAAAACATTGAGATCATATCTGGGAACCAGTACGTAAACAACGTTAACTATCTATAAA
Organism: Mytilus galloprovincialis; assembly: GCA_037788925.1. Lineage (NCBI taxonomy): Eukaryota > Metazoa > Mollusca > Bivalvia > Mytilida > Mytilidae > Mytilus > Mytilus galloprovincialis. Next base: position 54,465,571 of record CM075332.1, read on the forward strand.
TATTATATATATCTCCAAAAGAGGCGCGGTTTGATAACCAGCTGTATTTACAAAGTTCAACCTGTATGTTGCCCTGCTCGAAGCGTTTTTTTTTATTATTATTTTTTTTAATTGTCGGGTTGCTGTCTGTTTGAAATACAGCCCACCTCTATATTTATTCATGCAATTACTTCAAACCCTGTTTCCGTAATTTAGACTGTAAAGATTTGATAAACTGTCGCCCGTATCCGAAAGAAAGGATTTGTCCAGCCAATAGTAGTTACCATTCTTGGGCAAATGTAAGATGCAGGATGTATTGTGGTTTTTGTATTGGTAAGTTATCAGTATACATTAGCAATAGATATATCAAGACAGTACAAATGGTTAGGCGTATTACGTTAAAAAAGGAATGAAAACCGATAAAACGCAAGCAACGAGATTGGTTGAAGGCCAACAGATTACACTCCTTGTCGATTTTTTGATGGAAGTCACACTGCTGTTTTGATATTATATTGTATTAAAGTTATGACTATGAATGTTTTCTTGTTTTTTTAAGCTCAAAAGAATTCATAATCAATACAAGGTTACACTTAAGCGTATTGCTCAATTATAGTGACTTGTTTTTAATTCACTAATTCGAAGATTGAATCAAGACTCGCATGCTTCTTTTCCTTTTTCTGTGTCGAAATTGTGTCGATTTTATTTTGAACATTTTAAAAGATTTTCTTCTTGAGATGTTGATATAAGGGTATACGACGGCATGGTTGAAGAAAGTAGTATATACTTTGATCTTGCTTTCTGTAAAAACGAATATGATTTTTCGGGTTTGTTTATTATCGTCTATCTTGACTGTGCCGGTGTTCTTGTCATTTATCCACTGGTTGTCTAGAGATAAAAGCGTATACTGCTTTTTTTATCGTAAGTTTCTTTTTGTTTGTCTTAAGTCAAATCTTCTGTTTCTTTTTTTTTAAGAAATAAAATCTTAAGATAACAAAAAAAAACATGTTGTGAAAGGATCAAGTAACAAAACAAAATATAGAGAAAAGGATAATTATGTATGCAATATATCCAAATGTTTATAATAAGGACTTAATATATATTTCAGTCAGTACACCACCATCATCATGCACCGACAAAATATCTAACTGTAATGAGTATGATGCAGATCTTTGCACAAACCCATTATACAGGCTCTTTAAAGAGGACAATTGTCAACTGTTTTGTGGACTTTGCAAAATAGCAGGTAATATTATAATAATTATAGTTTTACTCATTTTAGAGCACACTAATTTCTCTGTTATAATTAGGGATTCCGACGCGTACTTCCTGCAATATTCATCGAAAAGACAGAGTATCACATATATAAATATGATGATCTGCCTTTTAATTAGTTTTAATGTATTGTCATTGAGTTATACGTACATTAGATGCCATTAACTTTGTTAAATTAGTTGACTTCAGAAAATGTATAAGGATTCAAGTTATTACCGTCTTTTAGCACATGATAAATGTTCATTCCTAATGGTGAAATTAAATGATCAAAATAAGAATATGCATATAAAAAAGAAGATGTGGTATGATTGCCAATGAGACAACTATCCACAAAAGACCAAAATGACACAGACATTAACAACTTTAGGTGCATGTATGTATTTTTAACAAATCGCCGTTTCAGAACATAAAGGACTATGGGTAATTACATTGTTCATTATTTTCATGATGATATTAGCGTTACTTCATGAGTTGAATTTCCATTTGGACAATGTCAGCCAATTTCAACGTTTTATTGCTTTAGAAATTATTACCCAGAGCGCATTAGATTCTGAAGAGTTTCATCAGTTTGTCTATTTTTGAAAGAAATCAAGTCTGAAATATAAAATCTACAAATACAGATACTGCTTGTCATGTGCGTAAGTTTCATATCGTTTGTTGTAAGTCAAATTTTCTTTTATTTCTTTAGAACAATATAAAAACAAAATTACATGTTGTTAAAGAATTAAGTGATATAACAAACAAAAATAGGGATAACTATTTATGCAGAATATGCAAATCTATTATAATAAAGGCTTAATATATATTTCAGTCAGTGTACCACCACCATCATGCGTCGACAAAATATCCAACTGTTATGAGTATGATGCAGATCTCTGCACAAACCCATTAATCAGGCTCTTTATAGAAGACAATTGTCAACGGTTTTGTGGACTTTGCAAAAAAGCAGGTAATATTTAAATAATATAGAGAAAACTGTATTGTATTTGAAGCTATGCGGACGTTCATCGGTAGTTTTACTGTCACAAATTGAGTTTACCTGGCGACGCGTAGCGGAGGCAGGTAAACGGTTATTTGCGACAGAAAAACAACCAATGGACGTCCGTTAAACTTCAAATACAATTCAGTTATCTTTATTTAAATGCAAAATGAACAAATCACCCAATTTTAGTCAATATTTTCGTGTTAAATTTCCATTAAACGAAAATACCGCGAATAATGTTTTATTCTTTAACGCCTAAACTAGGTGACGTCATAGGTATGCTTACGGCATCAAACGTAAACAACGGGCGTTTTCTGGTTTCTTTTCCGCTTCAGAACGTAATAAAATTAGATAAAAAGAGAGTGATTTAGCATATTATTGGAGAAATTACATGTCAATACATTCCGGAAGCCAAATATTGGCTTCCTTAGTTACAGACAGGGAGATAATTTTACTCTTATTACCATCCAATCAGAGCCATTGATACAAAATAATTGCAGGAAAATTATAGTTTTACTCATTTCAGGGCACATAAATTGTTCTGTTAAAATTAGGAATGCCAACGCGTACTTTCTCCAGTATTCCTTGAAAAGTAAGAATATCAAATATGAAGATATGATGATCTGACTTTTTATTAGTTTTGTGTATTTTCATTGAGTTAAACGTGCATTAGATGCCATATGTTAAATTAGATGACTTTAAAATCTGTCTAATTATTCAAATTGTTAGCGTATTTTTGCACATAATAGATACCAAAAAATTGCATACCTAAGATGCCATTTGTTAAATTAGATGTCTTCCGAAAATGTCTTATTATTCAAATACAAGTGATTACCGTTTCAAAAACTAAAGGACCGTTGGTAATTGCATCGTTCGTACTCCATTATAAAAATAATGTGACATCATTGGCTGAATTTCAATTGATAAGGATAATGTCAGCCAATTTTAACGTATTATAGCTTTTGAAAATATTACCCAGAATGCATTAGATTCTGACGACTTTCACTTTTTGGTCCACATTTGAAAGGAATATAGTCTAAAACATAAAATCTTCAAATTAAGATACTGCTTTTCATTAGCCTGAAAAAAAAACAGTACGTTTTATTTCAAGCACTTTGATCACTGATCGTAATTATTCGAGTAAGCGTTTAATGAGCGAAAAAAAAATCGAGGTTCATGATTGTGTATGCTAGAAACGCATTTTCCCTAAAAAGGACTCACCGGTATACTCGAATAAGACAAGTTAAAAGGCAAAAAAGTACAAATTAGAGACCAATGAGGACCAACATTCCGAAAGGTAGCGTAAGAACCTGATATTTTCTAAATTGATGTGAATATACTCGATGGTTTTATTATCATTTTGTTTTATAGATGCCAACACTACACCACCATCAATAGCAAGACGAGACGATAAAGATGAGGGCATTTTTTTTCTTTGATGCTTACCTTTAGCTAATAGTAAATAAAGAATTCGAATTTATATAATATTGTGTGAATGAAAGCCATATCACATAATTTTTGTTAAATAAATTTTCGGTCGAACTTTTACCACGTTAATAGAATATTGGTTACTCGCGATATTGAATACTGCCTAGAGATCCTCAGTTCTTTAATCATGCCATTTCTAGAAAGTAAAATAATAACGCATATCAAAATTGTTTCACATATATTAAACGTTTGCCTTTTCTTTATTGAATAAATCATCATAGTTAAAAAGTCGCCAAACAGTTGAATGAGAAGGGCATAGCTAAAAAAAATGGTAACCGGAAATAAGTTGTTACAGTATATGAGAAGATGACCTTTAAAGTCCCTTTTTGTTTAATGCTCTAAGTGTATTGATAATGAACAATGGTCTGAACATGTTGAACTTAGTAAAGTTAATGGATTTATCCTTGATTTGTGCCAGGAAAAAACTTATGTCTGTTTATGTAAGAACATAATATACCATAATATGGCACGGTTTATATTTACCAATATCTAATAAGTATGTGAGCATGACAATCAACATTCAAAAAAAGCATTTAAACAAACGAATAGAATATGTTTTTATGGGAAAAAAATAACAAAAGATCTAAATGCAATACAAGGGAGAACAATTACAGAATAATATAACGTGCCAAACGAAGATGTAATGTTGAGCATAACCTAGTATGTACATAGTTGCTCATGTCTTGTATACCCAATGCTGAAAAATGTAAAAAAAAAAAAAAAAAGCAAAAACAAACCAAAAACAAACATATGAACAGAAAAGTCTATGCAAATATATAATCACATCCATAGTAATTCCGATAATTTACAAACAGGTTCATGTAGCTACTCTTGACCTGCTTCTATAAAAAAAAAATATTACAATTACAAGCCAAATCTATGACACAGAAGCCACAATAAAAAGAACGCTAAACATAAGGTGAATGTGAAACAAGGACGCGAAACATTTCAGACCAACCAAGATGGTCAGACGAATAAGTGTCTATGGATCGTTCAAGGCCCGTATAAGCTCTAAAGTAAATGATGCAAAATGTTCGACCTGGCCATAAACTAGTGAAGGTCAAACCTTATATTCATGAACAATTCTTTTTACTTGTAAAATCATTGTTGTGTGAATTTTTTTTCTGAAATTGAGCATACAATTGAGAATGAAAATGGGGAATGTGTCAAAAAGAAAATAACCCGACCAAAAGGAATACTTATCAATTTTAATATTTTTTTTTAAAAGCAGTAAACCAATTATATCATAAATGTGTATACTAAATCGGGAATATCAAGTAAAACAAATAGTTAATATATACAAGAAGACATAAAAGTCACAAAAGGTTCACATAAAAGTATTTATTTTTCGTGCAACGTTCATTACAGAAATTATTCCACGTTCAACGTGAAATTATGTCTTATTTCACGTTTTTTCGTGCAAGCACCCCCCTTTACCACCCTCTTTTATATATATAGCAACTTTGTAAACAAAATTTATTCTGAAAAAAATCGATAATGAGAAAATAATTGTAAAGATAACAATTCATCATAGTGGCTTGGTATTAATGGTGATGGTTTCCTGGTGCCAATAAATATATCCTTTGCATGCATAGAATTTGACAAAGTTTTCATTACTCATAATTTATGAACGATTTCATAAACTGTAAAATGAATATATGCCCAAAGAAAAAAAAAACCAATAAATATCGAAATTTTTCTGATATATGTATTCAAACAATAGTAAACAATCAGTGTGTGTGACTTTTTGTCTTATCAAATTTGTTACTTTCTGTCCGTTTACCATAGAGACATTGTATACAATGTCATCTATGTATGTGTCCTAAATCACAGGCCTATTTGTTTGTGTTATTGGAAAATAAGATATAAAACCTATATCGTAGACATATAAAAGCAACAAAATTAGTAAATAAGTGAAAACATCTTGAACCATTTAAAATTACAACAAACACCACTGAAATAAAATCTTTAGAAAAAGGGGTGTGCATTCCCAAATTACTTGTATCCTAAATCCAAAATATTATGATCACAATAAATATTTGTTTTCTTAGATAACAAAATGATAACATACCGTCTTTAAGGTTTGGAAGCAATGACAATTAAATAACCAAACAAGTAAAATATTAATCTCTATAACAGTCCGTATTTTGACACCTATTGATAAGTAAACATCCTGTAAGGTAATAAAGATCAAATATGGTTAACAGTGGCTACTATCTATACACCCAGGTAATTAACAACTTGGCAATGCAGACATGCCACCTGTTGTTTATAAATTGATTAGCATTATAGTTTGATTATTAATATTATTAAATAGGTATCAAATAACTGGGTCAAAGATTATAAAAAGGGAAAATGAATACAAATTCGGAAGGCAAATTGATGTTCCGTTTATACTATGAAATTTCATTCTTAATATGTATACACTGTATTTAAAAGAATGTATATGTTATATATATAATTAACACTTTAATACTTTAGTATACTTTACTGAACTTTTCCCTGGAAATTCAGTAACTAATAACAGGGATACTCGGGCTAACGCTGTAATCCGAGTAAATTGTTAAAACAGCAGACATGTAATAAAAGATATTTACTTGGAAAAAAAAAAAAAAAATTAAATAGATATTGTGAATACCCGGTGTTTGTCTTGCCATTTTTATTACATGGAAAAGAAGCCCTACCGTCATATCTTGTCAAGAGGTTAAGCAATTCGTCACGTACATGTAAACATAAACAATGTTTATCCTCTACTCTAAATATAAAATTTTAATAGCTAGAATATAATATAACCCAATTCCCCTTTTTTTCGTTTGAAACACTTAATTAATACACTTCTCTTCTGACAAATTGATCATAATAAAGAATGAGCTTTGAAGGGGAAGCAAAATTCATTGGCAGTGCTTTAAATCAATCTTCAGGAGAAAATTCATTATTAATCAACGTTTAGGTAAGTCGAAGAGGTGAGCTATTAAATCTGTTCAATGCACCATTTTCTACATTTGAAAATGCCTGTACCAAGTCAGGAATATAACAGTTGTTGCCCATTCGTTTGATGTGTTTTATCATTTGATTTTGCCATTTGATAAATGACTTTCATTTTTTTAATTTTCCTCGGTGATTTTACTTTTTGCTTATAGTCATCGTGAAACAGATTGACCCACGAAAGACGTCACATTGACCAATGAACCCTAACATTGAGGTTAATATGGTCAATGTAAGGATGGAACCTACCAGACAAAAATGTACATATTATAATAATTCAATAAACCAAGTATAGTTTACCATTTTGTATATTGTTTCTTAGAAAATGACTTTGTCATCAAAACTAAGCATTGACCATTGATAGTGAGGTCATGGTCAAATGAACCTGGTATGAGGAAAATTTTCATTTTGCAATCATTCCATATAACAAATGCATTATGCGTTTACTTTTCTACATTGGTTAGAGGTATAGGGGGAGGGTTGAGATCTCACAAACATGTTTAACCCCGCCGCATTGTTGCGCCTGTCCCAAGTCAGGAGCCTCTGGCCTTTGTTAGTCTTGTATTATTTTAATTTTAGTTTCTTGTGTACAATTTGGAAATTAGTATGGCGTTCATTATCACTGGACTAGTATATATTTGTTTAGGGGCCAGTTGAAGGACGCCTCCGGGTGCGGAAATTTCTCGCTACATTGAAGAACTGTTGGTGACCCTCTGCTGTTGTTTTTTATTTGGTCGGGTTGTTGTCTCTTTGACACATTCCCCATTTCCATTCTCAATTTTATTGTTAATAATAGTATCCAAGATACAGACCAAACCCAAATAACTTCACTTTTATCAATGCACCATGAAAATAAAGTGAAGTGGAGACAAAACCCGTCATACGGATTTGTTTATTGAATAATAGTATTCATTTTTCTCAGTTGCTTTGCATGCTAACTTTCCTGTGGTTTATACGCGCGATGATTTATTTTCCCTTCTGATTACATATGTACATTGTCAATTATTTCCTACATTTTCGAGTTCCAATACTCGTTTTCGACAATCTAACAACTATCCAACGATGGCAACTGACGAGGATGAGTCCACATGCAGCCTTTAACAACTAGAAAGCCGATATCATATTGAAAAATGTAAACGGCCCGACATGACAAAATAAACAATCAGTTAAAACAAGAAAGAATACGGCCTGATGTATGCCCTAATCATTAAACAAACAAGATAAAAATGAAAAATTGGAAGGATAGTTACAAATGAAAATCACTAAACTGACAAATCGTGTGTTTTCTCGTAAAAATATTTAATATTTTGTCAGTGTATTCAAAGCTTACTATACGGTAAGGCTTATGCTCATTTTGAAGATTGTACGGTTACCTGTAGTTGCTAACATCTACGTCATTGGGTCTCTGGTGGATAATTGTCTCATTTGAATTCTTACCACGTCTTCTTGTTTTATATAAGGACATGCACGCAAAGAATGTGGTGAGTATACAAACCGATGTGTGTGAACGCTCTCTGCGACAGTGGTGTCAACAGCACAAAATAATGTAAAAATATTGATGAAAAGGGCTTAATTTATCAGATCTCCATGAAGTGTACCAAACAACAAACAAAAAGACAATACCTATTCAAGAGAACTCATGCAATTACTGAAATCAAAAATTACAACTAATAAAATATAAACATGATATATTTGTTAATGAAGTTACTTAAATTTGCTGAACGCAAACAGCTTCAAAACGGATGGAGGGATATTTATAACACTTTACAGTCTTTACACTCACTGTTCGTGTGTACTGCATGAAGATGTGCATAAAGAGATATCACCCTGTCCTAAATATTATGGAATTAAATAGCACTTTGTGAATTTTGTTCATCCTTTACTTCTTTTACCTTCATTCTGAACGTTCATAAACAAACCCAATGATTTAAAAGATAGGGATATATAAATACATAGAAACGGTAGGCAATATATGATCAAATGAGACCTGAACAAAAGCCAACCATAAGATCCATTTTGCTGCAGGTAAATAGTAAAATTTGTGAAGGCATGGAGGGGTTTTTATTTTGTGAGTCCATCCACATTTCCAGTCAATTAAATTGTTTTCATATTTCAAAATTGTTTTCTCGAGTCGTTCATTTGTCATTAGCTGTCTGAATGTATGTGGTATATCAGTTGAAGTATGTCAGGTATCAATTGTATGTTTCAGGGTATCAGTTGAAACTATGTGTGTATCAGTTGAATGCATGTCGAGTATCAGTTGAATGTATGTTTGGCATCAGTTCCTCACCTCTAGCGGGTTTGTAAGTACGTTGGTATATTTAAACAATATATGTTAAAATACTCGTTTTATTTGTTTTTTGTTCCTAGTTAAACGATCGTACGAGTAAAGCACATGTTCAAATTATATAAGTCAGTTGTTACACCACTATTCCAGAATAAGAGATGTGGAGCTGCAAAGTGGATAGAGGGCGCTCATCTGCTTAAAGTACATTGTCTTTGATTTTTTTTCACTTTCAGTTATAAAGGGGCCTTTTATAGCTTGATAACAATACGATATCGTTTTCGCGTATTGTTGAAGGTCAATAGTTGACCTATATTGGCCATGGCTATGCCCACATTACACGTTTAGTCGTTCTGCAAGAACAGCTCGCCCAGCGTTCATTCGGCCTCATTTTAAATATGAAAACGTCTTTATCATGCATTAAATGGTTTTTGGTGTTGCTTATTGGAAATAAAAGGTAAAATTATAAACAAAAATGTTTTCGATATGAATTGATAAGTTTGGAGCTGTTTGGATTCAATTAATAGGTTTTGTTTTTAACTTTCAATGACAATTGTTTGCTATAAACTTTGCCAATAATGTACTGTTATGTGTTGAAACGGCATGCTGGTTTTAATAACTAGCTTTGGTAGGATAATTTTTAAGGTCATATGAAACGAATTTCTTGAAATATTACTATATCGAAATTATTAAACTGATGCATGCTTATATACTAAACTTAGTCTTACATGCACGTTTTTTATATTTATTTCACATCTATAACGTATTATTGACAAATGATATTTCATTCAGTGGTTGTTGATTGCAAGCTAAGTAACTGTTGCGTTTGTTGCCGAAGTTAACTGGATCGTTACATTATTTATATATTAAACAAATTACTTGGAAAGCATGACAGATAAGTGAATTGCAAGATTTTTTTTTATTAAAATGATGCATTATCCTGCATCTAACATGTCTAATATATATATATAAACTTAGACAGTAATGAAACAGCATAACAACAGTCAATTGAATGTATGACCTGAATGAATATATGACATTTACATACATGTACATTAAGTAGCAAGTACTTTAAGAATGACAAAACAAAAATGTTTTATTTCAAAATATAAAGAGTTATAACAAGGATAAACCCTTGTAAAAATAAAAGTTGACATGTTACATAAGGAATCCATTGGAGATGGTTACGACAGGGTTTATAAACGACTTTGTCGTAAGTCTATGCTATACGAAGTGTCTCATTGAAACATCCAATATCAATGTATTTAGTTATGATGGTTTTTTGTGTACGTCTAGTTGGATATAGTGTTATGTCTTATCGTTTGTGGTATAAATTCTCTAGTTTCTCGGGGTTCGTCTACAGTGTTTTTGTTGCATGTACCTCATTTTTAAGTGTGGTTACTGTTTGGTCGTACACAATCTTGCCTTATATTACAGTTATTTTTTGCACATAATTGATTTGTTTATACACCGTTTTGATTTATGATAAAAATCGACATGGTTAGAAATACAAATGAAAACACCATTACAATCAAACTTCCATTTTGATATCCTGGTCATGGTTAGAAAATACATAGAATAACACCATTACAGAGTCAATCCCAATTTCGTATCAGTGTACGTGTCTGCAATTAACCAAATCTATTCTATTTTTTAGAAATTTCCCTTTGAATATATAAACATCACAAAAGTACGTCACTTGATTCAGTCGTGTATGGCACTCATACTACATCTTATCCATATTCACTTTAAAAGGTAATTGCAATTCACTGTAGCCGAATTATTTCATTTTCATTTATGAATCAAACAATAATAGTCAGGGTATTACACAAACCATTGATAGTTTTCAAATACAATGGATATTGAACTTTTCCTACAATTCTATGATGTATGAAAACATTGATTACGCAGTATCTACAGAATCAAGGCAATATAACTAAAACACTAGACAACGGTAAAACACAACCTGATCCGTCTTTACTTCTATTTTACCTAGTATACATGTGTTACGAAAATGAATTTTAGTATTTTGTGCGTTTTGTTGAAGTTATATAAAAGTGCATGCACAACTAGTCAACTAATGCAAAGACAAGTTTATGCTTGTTAGAGTACGAACGTGTATAATTTGAACTATTCATATTTCAGTTTGAAACCCTCTTTTGTTTTACACTTCTCCAAAAATTGTTCTTTCAATACAGTATGACAGATTTTTAGTGCAAATATTAACCCTAACAAACTCCCGACTAAAACGGTAAGGTTGTCTTCTTTGATAAGCAATGTCTCATTTTGAATATACTCATGACCACCTATATATATTTATGTTTTCTTTTTGACTAGGACGGAGTTGCTGTTTACTTACATACAGCGGACATTTCCATTTCATAAAACGTGCTTTTTGGTTTAGGTCCTTAATCGAACAATCCGATTCAATCAATATGCAGACTGACTATTACCCAGTTGAAGTTTTATTTTCGGACGCAGTCGAAGAAGGTGTATTTTTCTATCACAGCTTCATATTTGTTCACCTCTGAAGGAATAACAAAAAAAAAAAAAAAAACAGCCACCACCCCTCAAACCAAAAACTTTTCCAGAAACAGAAAATAAAACAAAACAAAACATAAAACAAAAACGACATCAGCATCACTAAAAGAGACACAGAAAAAACAAACAAAAACAAATGAACTAAAATTGTAAAATTAAAACAACGAGAAACACGCAAAAAGTCATTTAATGGATAGAAGGCGTATATATAATAGATATATCAATTCCGGTATAAAGTGACCACAAGGTACTCTGTTAACAAATGAAACTGGAAATGTAACACATATTTATATGCAGGTGTAGAGTATTTATCTTTGTATAACTAAAACATTTGTTGAAAGGACATTACTATATGCTTGTTTTTCATTATTAAAGTAACAACTATTCTATTTCATGTTTTAGGCTATCATCAAAGACCTAAATGAATATAGAAAAAAGGGAAAAAAGGGGGAACATTTTGAAAAATACTAATATTCATTTGTTTTAAAATCTATTCAAGCCTTGACTTTTTTCTCAAATGTATGTTTCCCCTTAATGTAAGAGTTGTAGCTTAAATCGATTTTTAACGAAATATAATCATTTGAAATTTTCAATTTCAATAACATTGATACGCATAGTGAAAAAAACAAATCAAAATGTCTATACCCTAACCAGTTACATTAAAATGCACAAAATTAAACTAAAAAAAGCAACAAACGATTGTATGTCCAAGTTATCAAACTATGTAAAAATGAAGATGTGGCATGATTTCCAATGAGACAACTATACACAAAAGACCAAAATGACACAGCCATTAACAACTATAGGTCACCGTACGGCCTTCAACAATGAGCCTTCTTGATAATAAAACATTCGTCTATGATGAAAGAGTTCGTCTGCATGAGAGGATTTATGTTAATAGATGTATCTAATAGTGTGTATAAAGAAGGATCTTGAGTTTTAAGTTATGTATTCAAGTACGAGTACAATAAATGTTCTATATTTTGTGATAATAATAAAATGTTCTAAGCACTGGTCTAAATATTGACATTGGTAGGGGTTAATATGCATATGTATTTAAAAAGTGGGTTTTTTTTTTGTGTATGCATTTCAAGGTAGTAATATGACAGTTCTTGTCCATTCGTTTTTGATGCGTTTTGTTATTTGAAATTGCCATGTGATTGTGGACTTTCCGAATTGATTTTCCTCTAAGTTCAGTATTTTTGTGATTTTACTTTTCATTATGAAATTTCATTTATTTAGCTTTAAGTCTTTTGTTGAGAAAACATTTACTGAACGGTAAACAATTGATATGAATACATAAAATAATATGAATATGTTATTAAAAACTGAAAAGGTTTGTGCAATAATTTTTTTTCACAGATGTATGTATATCACTAAAGGAAAGCACAATAAACTATAAACATTTATTTTAATACATGTATTTTTCATATTCATCTGAAAACTATTAATAATTAATTACAAATGAGCTGACTCAAATTGAAATCAACCACATACAAGTTCACATATACAGGTACAATTAACATGTATAATAGAAAAACAAAGGATTTGGGGTTTCCATCCATGATACAAAATCAGTTTATGCACAGCAAAAAAAAAAAACACACACAAATAAAAAACGTTCAGCGCCTTTATTGCTATTCTTTGTCGAAAAATAAGACGTTGATTCATTTCGGGACATTGAAATACGAAATAAAAGAGGGGCAAAAGATACCAGAGGGACATTTAAACTCATAAATTGAAAATAATTTGACAACGTCATGGCTAAAAAAGAAAAAGACAAACAGGCAACCAATATTACACAAAACGCCACATAGAAAAATAAAGACTAAGCAACACAAACCCCGCCCAAAACTGGTGGTGATCTCTGGTGCTTCTGAACGGTACACAGGTAAACAAAATATGCATTTTGGTCTGTTGTGTTATTTTACTTATATCACCTACATTTTAATACAGTTACAGTTACAGTCTTTACAAAAAGATATTTTTAACTCAAAATAGGTTAAGAGATATATTGATTTTCATTTGCATAAGGTCGAGTTTTATCCGCCGCAGCTCAAATGTTATTTAATCGATTATTATCAAGCTCAAGACATTTTATCATAAGTTTTTAATTTTCTTTTTTATTTATACAAGTGAACTACGTATATATACTGATATTTTAGAGCTTTCTCCCATGTCAATTCTTAAACACAGTTTGGCTCCCTTACTAGATATTTTGTGATTAATTCAAATAAATACTAACAAATGTATTAAATAATTTTTTTTAAAATACGGATTCATATCCTGTTTACACCAAATTGAATATTATATATGAAGACATTATAAAAGAATATTTTCTTCTCGTTATACATTTGGGTCTCGGTAACCGAAGGGTCTAAGTTGTGGAATTGTTGTATCACTAGACAGTCAATACCGAGTTATGATTGTCAGTTTTCCTATTGAAGGTCGGCGGGTCTATCTTGGCACTCTGTCTTCCTCCATCAATAAAAACTGCCAGATTCGAAAAAGCACAAAAATGTGGAGAGTGGCGTTAAATACCAATCAATCAATCTGCTCATGATATAATTTGCGGTTGGCATTCTGTTTGAGTTCTTTGAAAATTAAAAAAAAAAGGACAAAATTCACATTCATATGTCACATGCCTGACTTTATACAGTACAGACACCCATACTATGGGAATGTCGTTTGTTTAAATCGCAGTTTAATATTAAAATCATTGACAAAATGCACTGACTTTTTGGTAATGTCTCTTCAAATGATAAAAATTAATAACAATAATGATTGACTGACATTGTTCTTTCTTGATGGGTTATAGGTTCAACTAGGTCTCGTGACAAAAGAATTTGGGAAACAGTGTGACGATAACCTTTTAATAATATATCTTTATTATATAATCGTTCACCGTGGTAAAGTACTGCATACATTTCTTTCGTTGATAGATTAGTAAGTACAATGTATATTAGTTTTTGCATGTTAAAGATGAAAACATATAACAATTAATCTAATGGTCAGTTCATGGACTAGTGGTCTTTGGCCAATTTCACAAAGCTGTCTTAGAACTAAAACATTTCTTAAGATGGTCTTACGACATATTTCCGTCTTAAATGGGTTTCACAAAGTGGTCCTAAATTAGAACATCTCTTAAAGCTGGTCATAACGTTAGGACTCTACGAGAGGTGATCTAAGGATAGTCAAAGGGTTATGTTTAAAAATTATAATCATTATTTTATATCGCTTTTGCAAATTAACCTATTAGCTAGTCTCCTTTTCTTGATCATTACTAAATTTTTGTAGTTTGACGGTTTTTACATGATATGTCAACAATGAACATTCAATGCATTGATATCAAGAATGCACGGTTTAATTCTTTAACCTTCTTATAACCAATACTGTGACAAGTTGAATTCAGCTCACTTTTACAAAAAAATGTTTCATTCTTTTTTTCTCAATTTTGTATCTAAAGTTGCATAAGTATATTGGTGTATTATAATATATTGTTTATATAAAAAAGAATACTATCATTTTTATCTTTATTTTGCAAATTATCTAATTATAATAATTAATACGTTTAGTAATCTATGGGAAAGACATACTACATTTAATAGAATTTTTCCATAAATCCATTTTAATATTTGGAAAAGTTAAGAACTTGCAACATGCTTGGGTTATCTTTGCTAAGACCATTTTCTTATTTCAGGCATAAATTACCTTAGACTTATTTTGCACTACTTTTTTGGATCCTCAATGCTCTTCAGTTTTGTACTTGTTTGGCTTTATAAATATTTCGATATAAGCGTCACTGATGAGTCTTATGTAGACGAAATGCGCATCTGGCGTACTAAGTAATAATCCTGGTACCTTTGATAACTATATGTAATAGTAAAAGTTCAATGATAAGTTAATATTGATATTAAAAGACCTCGGAACGAAAAGGGTTGTTCGGATCCCCAAACCTGAAGGGCGAGGGGATTTGAATGGTCCTTTTTGTGAGGAGGTCTTTTAATGTCAATATTAACTTAATCATTGAACTTTTACTATTACGTTCCCCAATCGGATCATCATACGAATAATTACATTTTCAGCGCAGTTCTTAATTCGGAAATGACTGATTAAGATGTCATGAACCTATTGCGATACATATAGAACCATCTAAGAAAAATACAAGCCGAAATTCTAACGTTAAATCATTTTTTGTTATGTGTTTTAAAATTACTTCACTTTTATTTGCATTTTTCAACTGGAAAAATATAAGGGAAAGAACACGTGGCAATCTTTTCATAAAGCTAACAGTTCCTGATAAAATCAGTTTGATCTTTTCAACTCTGTATTCTAGTTTATGTCATTCCTGATAAGGAGCACTATTTGAAGGTGATTATTTTCAAGTTTGAGCTTAATTGTTTATAACTTATGATGACTATACAGTTATGATATAAGCAACATCTGATATTTTTTGAAGAAAGAATTACATAAAAGAAAATATGGGTTACACGTACATGAAAAAAAACCCAATGACACTAATAACAAAAGACAGCTACATGTAGGGGTTAACAAAACAGATGTGTATACAGTGGAGATAACTTCTAACCTCTCATTTGAACTGTCAGCAATAAATCATATCAGATGAGACGAGCGCCAACTTCTTTGACAAGTATTTGCACATGTTTTCAGTAAGCGTTCTTGTTTTAAGAAAATAATGAGACATCTCTAATCATCAACCTACGACCAAATCATTTCTTAAAACAAAAATTATGTTTAGATTGAAGTACACATTGATATTATATAAACAAAACAACAATTTTCTAACGGTGTTAGGTGAAAATCAATCACGCTCGCTTGGTTAGTACCTATATATCCGCTGTACCGATGATACACGGTGGCAAAGTCAAACCAATATAATTATACAATCAACACTGAGAAAACAATCGACCGAAAAAATTAAGAATAGAGAATTATAAATTGCAGAAATATAAAGAATAGAAAATAATAGGTAAAAAGTAAAAAGGATAGAACAAGTTAGCATAAAACTTAGAAAATACGGACGGAGTTTACATAATAGAGAATAATGGGGGGAAAGTGAAGAATCAAGGGCAAACAAATATAAAGAATAGAGAACAATTAATAAAAACCCAACGGAATAATACAGTGGTGAAATAATAGGAATAGTGTACAAGAGTCAAAATAAATAAAGAACAGAGACAAATGGTCTCAAAAGTTACGTCTCTTGCATGAGATTGAATAGAACATGTTTAGTTTCTTATATAAAAAACATCAATTAGAACACAAACAAATATTGTAACATGAATGGTAAATTTTTCCTTTGATCTACCAGTGAGTAAACTTTTAATTTAAGAGGAGTGCATCATGTGAATGATCTAGTTTTAGTTATTTCACTCTCCAATCCCGCCGTTGACCGCTTATCATAGATAGGCAAATAAAAGGAGGAGGTAGGACGAGTGCTCTTATTACCAAAAATGAATGATTTGCCTAAAATCGCTTCTTTTTTTCCCGAAAATATAACATACGGATTTTTTATTGGTTTTAGGTATCATACAATGGTACAATCATATATATGTAAGTATAATAGATCTTCTACTATACAGACTACTTGTTTCTCTTGTCCATTTGTATGTCCGTCCGTCCGTTCGTCCCGAAGATGGTTTCAGGTATCTATAACTTCAGTTTTCCTCAACCAAATGCTATAAAACTTATATAAAATGCTAATTTCCATAAATAAAAGATCAATTTCGAATTTTGGTTGGCGTCACTTTTACCATTCTACAGTAATGCCCTTAAAAAATAGACAAAATGCTGAATTTTTTGTTTTCTTTCTCTAACTTAAGTTTGCCTTAACCAAATGTTTTGAAACTCATACACAATGCTTATTACCACCAAACTCATGTCTAGTTCGAATTTTGGTGGTGTCACATTACCGTTATTAAGTTATGTCCCTTTATAACGGGCACAAAAAATATTCCCTTGAGTTTGACAGTTGTAGCTATTTAATCCTACATTTCATTGCAGTACAACATTTCTGGTCATAAACATATATCTTGGGTATTTCAAAGCACAATTATTTTTAATTGTGGTTTCTATAGAATATTTTGGAAACTTGAGGTTACATGGTTACTAAAGCTTGTACACAGGTAAAAAATAAATGAAAAGTTTAATGATTAACTTCCAGTGATGGTTATTTTTCTTATATGCAATGAAATGTTATGTGATTTTTTTCTGTAGTATTGGACAGGATCAAATGTTTACTCAAGCCATGTATTTCTTTATTTGAAACAAAGATAAATTCTGCACAATTTTTTGAAAAGTTCAAATTTAACAAAGATTAATAGGACAAAAGCAATGGTGGTATTACTTCTATATGCAAGCGGGGGCAAAATCTGTTTCCCAGTGACACCTATTCCATTCATATTTATCTAGCATTTGTTCCTGCAAGTCAACAGAGAGATGTAGTATTTTTGAAATTGGATAATTATTTAACAAGCAACAATAGTCCTTCCCCCTCACCCCCACCCCCATAAAAAAGAGGAAAATAGAAAGAAAAAAATAGTGATTATCCACATCTTTACATATAAAAATATGAATTTGTTATGATAAACAATTAGCTACAGCTATCCAGCACAAACCATGGAAAGGCAATATATATACATGTATGCGATCTACCTGATCATATGAGTAAGTATAACACAAACTTCACATTTAAATCAGGATCCGAGTTGCTTCCCGTAATTTCATTTTCGTTGATGTAGGATAATACTTCAATGTATAAATATTAAAAGTGTTAAAAGTAGCCAGTGTAAAAGACAGAGAGAGTTAGGAATTTGAAGACAGTCAAAAGAAACAAAAAAATGCTTTTATTCTCTACCAACATATTTTTCCTTCAAATTATTTTAATCTATTATTATTTTCTGTAACATTGTTTTAGACGCGGAAAATAAAGTCAACTTATTTCACATATAATTATGTATTCGTCATTTCAGTTCTTTTCGTTACTGTTACGTCCATCATATGGAAGATTTCATTGGGTAAGAAAAAATATGCTTTTATTCATTTTCGTATAATTACATAACCTGTATGTTTTGTTATATTGCAATGTTTTGATTGGCTAACATGTTTCATAGTTACATTAAATAGATAACTGTTTTTTTTTTATTTACGTTACCAGGCGGAAACCCAGTTGAAATCAAACAAAAGAAATGGAACTCTTTGTTAGATAAGGGGAAAAAGCCAAATTTGTGTATTTGAATTGTTTACATTTGTTTCTATAGGTTCAAAAGTTTGATAAAAGTGCATAATTTAGGATTGTTTGAATTTTATATACATGTTTTGACTTGCATTATAGTATGGAGATATTTGTAAACTTTTATATTATAGACAAATTTTCAAAAAACAGTTGATTGTGGTAGGTTCAAATTCAAGTGGATCTTGTAAAGGCATAAGCATAAATTCGGACGAAAAAATTATACATATATGTAAAAGATTGGTCTTTCTAAAGCATTAATTTGCATCCCCAAAATCCCCCAAAATAGGCAATATTTCATCAAAAGGAGAAAGTCGAGTGCAAAAAACGTTTAAAGCAAAAATATTCGATACATCATTTCGCTTCAGATTCTTTCATTTTTATAGGCCAGGTTGATTTAACAACATTAACCATTCACAGTACTAAAGAATGAAATATATGGGTCAAGTGAAATACTATTGTAATGAGCCAGAACAACAGTGTAGATGGGTTCGAAAAACACATTTTTACCAAACGTACTTGACGCCAGACTTTACAACTTGATCTTAAAAATGCATCACTTTAAAAAAATAAATCATTATTTGTGTGTGTTATCAAGAGTTATAAGTCTTCAACCTTTGAACATTTTTAGTCTGCCCTTCCACGAAATATTTAATTAGAATGTTTTAAATGTTTTTGAATTTTCAAATTCCACCTGACAACCTATCAGACAATAGTTTTTAAAAACTGACTGAAAGCAGAAAGTAAATTAGATGCTGCTCAATAGCTAGTAGATACAGTTCTTTTTGAAAATACAACTGGCATATAAGGATCGTAATGGTGCTATGTGAATAAATTTATTAGTTTCTAAGAACTAAATTGGCAACGCGTCATATCTACAATGGCTACCATTTTTACTATTTAAAAAAATTGACTGACGTAATGGGGGAGATAATTTTGATGTAGAATCCTGACTGTTACAACAGCCAACCAAATCACTAGTGTGGCATATCTAAAAGGGATAGACAAAATAAATTAAAAAAAAATTTAAATCTTAACAATTGTCTTCTGATAAGGGGTAAAATAATTAGTAATACCTCCTACTTGGGGCACACTCATTAAAAAGAGCACACCTGGTCAGAGAGTAATACATTTTAATTGACATCCTTTGAATATTAGATAACATCTTGGTTAATATAGTTCATAAATTGATGAAATACTATAGATTGAAACAGAAAGAGGTATAGAATAGTTAAGATTTGGTTGAGTATGGTTCACACTTGATAGAGCATCGTTCGGACTTTGTCGAGCATGATTAAGACTTAGTCGAATATTGTCCGACCCGTATAAAATGGTTAAGTACTAGCGAGTTAAGGTCGAGTACAAGTTCAGACTGTTAAATATGGTTCAGACTACAGTCGAGTAGTATCAAGTAGATTTCAGACCAATGCAGACTATTCAAGTAAAAATCAATACAGTCGAGTACAGATATTGGTCATTTCAGACTTTTACTATTTGCAGTGCTATCTCATCTGTAACTGTTCGTTTAGGATTCAGTTTTAAAATATATAGTAATGATAGTTCTAAATTAAATTTTAACGTCATTTCCACGTGAAATTCTTGTATACCAGAATGATTTCACAATGTGAAAATATAATGTAATACTATATTTTAGGTCTGTCTTGTTTATCATGTCATAGCGAATCCGATAAATCCAGGTGTTCGACACATCAAGTACAATGTCGGGATGGTTTTGAGGTAAAAATGTGAATGCGTTGCTCATTTCAAATATATGAAATAACTGTTTAGCAGGGGTTGGAAGTTGATTTCGACTTGAAAGAAATGAGGCATATTAATTCGTAGTTTGGTGAAAACAGAAAAGCGCTTTGTCTTTCACTAGCTGGTATTTAAGCATCAACATATTTGAAGTTACTGTCCTTTCCTTTTAACCAAACCAAACAAAGAAGACAGAACATAAAACAACACAAACCAAGCAACAAAACAAACAGCTCACTTATCATGAACGTCTTAGATTATGTCAAAAGGAGTAGGTCCGGTAAGGACAGATTTTGGCCTCAAATTTCAGGTTCATCTTACAAAAGATTTTGACCACTTTTAAACACTTGAGTGTAAATTTCATTTGAATCAATTAGTTTATGTGAAAGATTGTAACTGATTTAGTCATTAAAAACAACCGGATTCAAGCTCAAATATGAAAAATCTACCAAATATGCCGAAAAATGTCACTTTTCAGATGGGTTTTGTCAAAAATGAAAGTGGCCGCATCCGTGTTATTCTTCAACCTTTATATGTGTTATGTATTATCATAAAATACAACTTACATTTCAATATTTAGGATGAACACGTTTCTTGCTTTGACTTACATTGCACGGTAGATCTCTGTAATGTCAATTAGCAACGTATAACTTAGATACTTTTCATGAAACAATTTCTGGAAAGGAAAGTTCAATAGTCCATTTGTATATCTGCTTTAAAACACCTTCTGGTTTTTCTTTCAGGAATGCTTCTTTGATAAATCCACATTGCAAAATTCGGCGGTAGTTTACTCTGCAGGCTGCAGGGCAAAAGCGGTAAGCAAAACATTGACTTTACATAGATTTTTTAATTATTTTTCAGTAGGGAATAAAACCATTTGATATTCGGAGGGTGAAGGCGGAACAATTATGAAAATGATCATTCTGCAACACAAATTGCAGGAATGTGTGTACAAAAGGCAAAATGAAATTCAACCGGCAAAATTAAGCATGTCCATGGTCAATGGCAAGCAATTTTGAAATTATGTCTATATTAACTTTTGTATACTTTAACTAAGAATGTGGATTTCTCTTTTTTGACATGTAACATGGGTTCCCAATCGAAACCAAATTATGTCCAAGATGGATGTACTATATGTTGTTCAAAGTAAAATCCAGGTTGTGGCAGTCAATAATGTTAAAACAAAAAGGATATAAAATAAAAATATTTATCAAGATTAAACACATAAATCAGTCAGACTTAAAGACATTTAGTTTCGAACTATTGATTATATGTTAATTTCGATATACCGGGTGTAAACAATGATGATGATAATTTGGTGTTTAATGTCTATATACAGAAAAGCATGCGTTCAAGAACCAGAACATGTTAATGTGAAATGAGTATTGCCCTGCTGATCGAAGTGGAGATAACAGGCCAGTGATAGACATGTGTTAGCTTCTCAGACACATTATCGTGATTCCAATCTAGACATTCTTTGCTTGAACTTTAATGCAACATGCTGAGTGTAAAAATATAGAACACAAATTTGTAAGTCTTTGCTTTGCTCGGGAAAAGGAAACAATGACCTACCACACTCGGGACAAACACGATACAACGAGATAAATGAGTTAATCCCGATTCTAGACATAAAGTCAGATAATTAAAACAGAAAACATGCTGATGGTTGTGACATACATGTAATTAAACTACTTATTTAATTTAAGGTTTGTGATTTGTTAGGAAATGCCGTAGGGAAAAGAGACGTTATAGGTCGGTTACGAAGGACGTCGGTTCTCTGTGCACAATGCTGTAATACAGCTTCAAGGAATAACATTCCATGCAATGCACATTTATGCGACAATCGTAAGTGTTATTTATAATTTTTTTTTCTGATGAAAAAGCAAATCATGTATTAAAAAAAATCAAAGATGCATTTATATTAATTGCATACGTCAATATATATTTCGAATAGTAGCAAAACTGTAAGATGTTACTAAGACGACAATACACCCTAGGTCTACAACGGACGGAGTCATGCCTAGAAGAAAATAGAAGGAAATAAACTCATCGTAGATACCAGGATTAAAACTAGTGGCGCTCCAATTAAAACAATCAAAAGTCTAAATAAATCACCTAATTAAACATGTTAAAGAACAGGGATGACACGATATCCTTTAAAGGTTTTGACAAATACAATGTACAGTTAGTGTAAATTATTCCAGGGATAGACAAATCCTTAGTTATTAACAAAATCAAAGCTTTGTAAACAGTTAAGATAACTGTCCGTATAACTGACTTAACACAAGATTGAGCAGAACGAACACCACATAAAGGCGATTGAGACCGTGTACCCCCTGCAAGGGAATTACTAGTTGTCACGGACATAACGTGCCAAAAACACAGTATAAATTATTTTATGTTGAATCTTCATTGTTGGGACGTGTTGTCCTTGACAAGCTTAAGATAAGTCAAATTTGGTATTGAAAAAATGCGGGAATTTCTCGCTACATTGAAGACCAGTTGGTGACCTTCTATGGTCGGGTTGTTGTCTCTTTGGCACATTCCCCATTTCCATTCTCAATTTTATTTTAAACAAAACTCTAGTGGAGAGTTTCTGATTGGCAATCTCACCACATCAAGTAGATAAAATCGGAATTGTGGCGGCGACGAATAGAACATTATCAGTTTACAGGGTAATCTTATTTGTATTCAGACTATTCAAGTAAATAAACTCATCATAGATACCAGGACTAAATTTAGTATATACGCCAGACGCGCGTTTCGTCTACAAAAGACTCATCAGTGACGCTCGAATCCAAAAAAGTTAAAAAGGCCAAATAAAGTACGAAGTTGAAGAGCATTGAGACCCAAAATTCCTAAAAGTTTTGCCAAATACAGCTAAGGTAATCTATGCCTGAGGTAGAAAAGCCTTAGTAATTTAAAAAAGTCAAAAATTTCTAAACAGTAAATTTACAAATATAACCATATCAATGACAATTCATGTCAGCACAAAAAGTGCGGACTACTGGGCTTGTGATACCCTCGGCGAAATAAATCTCCACCAGCAGTGGCATCGACCAAGTGGTTGTAAATAAACTCATCATGGATACCAGGACTAAATTTAGTATATACGCCAGACGCGCGTTTCGTCTACAAAAGACTCATCAGTGACGCTCGAATCCAAAAAAGTTAAAAAGGCCAAATAAAGTACGAAGTTGAAGAGCATTGAGAACCAAAACTCCTAAAAGTTTTGCCAAAAACGGCTAAGGTGATCTATGCCTGAGGTAGAAAAGCCTTAATTAGTAATTCAAAAAAGTCAAAAATTTGTAAACAGTAAATTTATAAATATAACCATATCAATGACAATTCATGTGGGCACAAAAAGTGCTGACTACTGGGCTTGTGATACCCTCGGCGAAATAAATCTCCACCAGCATTGGCATCGACCCAGTGGTTGTAAATAAACTCATCATAGATACCAGGACTAAACATCAGTACAGTCGAGTACATATATAGGCCATTTCAGACTTATTGGTTTGTAGTTTTATCTTATTTGTAACTGTTTGTTTTAAGGGAAGAGTAGGGGAGGAGAAAGAGGAGGAGGAAGAGGAGAAGGAAGTGGATGATGTAAAAAAACAAAAAAACAATTAAAATAAATAAAATTGAAAAAAATATTTTTTGTATAAAAAACAAACGAAGATAATTACGTATATCTGATTACTTTATACCGAGTCAGTTTAAAAATAGTAATTGTAATGCTAAAACTATTAATAACACGTCATTTCTACATGAAATTCTTGTACACAAGAATGATTTCACTATGTAAGAAATATAATATAATTTTATATTTTAGGTCTGTTTTGTTTATCATGTCATAGCGAATCCGATAAATCAAAGTGTTTGACACATCAGGTAGAATGTCGGGATGGACTTGAGGTAAACATTTGAATTCCTTGTTCTTTTTATTACAAATATCTGAAATATACTGTTTGGCAGGAATTGGAAGTTGATTTCAACTTGAAAGAAATGACGTATTTTTAAATTTTAGTTTGATGAAAGCCGGAACGCGTTTTGTTTTTTCACTAGCTGGTATTTAAGCATCAAAGTATTTGACATAACTGTATTTTCCTTTTAAACAAAGCAGACGAAAAATACGTACATAAAAGAACACAAATCAAACAAAGAAACAAACAAAAATAACAGATTACATGTATCATGAACGTCTTAGATTATGTCAAAACTTCAAGAAGTTTTATATTGGTCTTTAGTAGTGAAAGGTGATTTTTTTTAATGAATGTCAGCGATTCAAAAGAAAGCAAACAAAAATTTTATCGAAATACACAATGAAAACACACATAAACACGCACATTATCACACCATCACTCTATGCACTATACATTTTAAGGCCCTCAGTGTGCTATAGCGGGGATGTTATCAGGATCACTTGCTTAACAGACGATAGTTGTCATATTATCAATTGGTGAAACCCAAAAGATTTTAATATTCTTTAACATATACACGTTTCTTGCTGTGACTTGTATTGTACGGTTGTACGGTAGATCTCTATCATGTTTATTGGTAATATAAAACTTAAATATATTTTATTAAACAATTTCTGGAAAGTTCAATTGTCAATTCGTATAAATGCTTGAAATAACTTTCTTGTTTTTCTTTCAGGAATGCTTCTTTGACAAAACCACTTTGCAAAATTCTGCTGTGGTTTACTCTGCAGGCTGCAGGGAAAAGGCGGTAAGCAAAACATTGACTTAAAAGTGGTGCGAACGATACCAGAGGAAAAATCAAACTCATAATTCGAAAATGAACTGACATCGCCATAGCTAAAAATGAAAAAGACAAACAGACAAATAATAGTACACAAGAACCAACATAGAGAACTAAAGACTGAGCAACACGAATCCCACCAAAAGCTGGGGGGATCTCAGGTGCTTTGGAAGGGTACGCAGATACTGCTCCACATGTGGAACCCGTCGTGTTGCTCATGTTATTACAAATCTGGTAAATAGTTTAATACGGTAGGTCACATACATGAAAAGGGAAGGGGATTGCAGTTACTACGTAAGAAACATATCCGATATCATCTGTGAAACGGGTTTTCCATAACGGTCAACCAACTGGTGGTGGCGTCCGTAAAATTTACGAAGGGATGATTTTAACTTCACCATTTGGAACTTGATTTTAGAATTATCTCTCGGTAGGGGGATAACCATTAGATATTCGGAGGGAGAAGGAATGACAATTATGAAAATGACCATTCTACAACTAAAATTGCAGGAAATTGTGTAAAAAAAAGCAAAATGAAATTCGAACGGCAAAGCATGTGCATGGTCAATTGCAAACAAATTTTGAACTTATGTCTATATTAACTTTTGTATCCTCTAACTGACAATATGGATTTGTCTTTTTTGACAACTGTTAACATGGGTTTCCTATCAACACCAAATTATGTCCAAAATGGATGTACTTTGAGTTGTTCAAAGTAATTTCAATGTGATGTGGAAGTCCATAATGTTAAAACAAAAAAAAAAAGGGTATACATTCAAAATATTTATCAAGATAAGACAAAAATTCAAAAGACATTTAGTTATGATGATAATTATTCGGTTTTTAATGTCTAGTTACAAAAATAACCTGCGTTCAAGGACCAGAACATGTTAACGTGAAATGAATATTACCCTGCTGATCGAACCGGAGGTAACAGTACAGTTGAAAACATATGTCAACCTACACAGACACATTATAGTGATTCCGATCCAGCCATTCTTTGTTTGTAATCTTATACAACATGCTGATTGTAAAGGTATAGCATATAAATTTGTAAGTGCTATGTTTGTCCTGGACAGGGAAACAATGACCTACCACACTCGAGACAAACATACTACAACGAGATCAATGAGTTGATTTTAAGACTAGACATATAGTGAAAAAATGAAAACAGAAAATATCCTGATGGTTGTGGGTTGGGACAAACATGTAATAAAAAAACTAATTTTATTTAAGGTTTGCGATTTGGTAGGAAATGCCGTAGGGAAAAGAGACGTTATAAGTCGGTCACGTAGGACGTCGGTTCTCTGTGCACAGTGCTGTAATACACCTCCAAGGAATAGTATGCCGTGCAATGCACAATTATGCGAGGATCGTAAGTATTATTTATAATTTTTAACCATCTCCGTGTCTTAGATCATAGATGCATTATTATCGATTGCATACGTCAACATGTATTTCTAACAGCAAAGCCGTAGGAAGTGACAACGGTGACAAGGCAACATAGGTCAAATACGGAAGGTGCTATGCCTAGATATCAATAGAAGGAAAAAACTCACCATAGATACCAGGAATAAAATGTCGTACACCAGAAGCGAGCCGGAGTTCCTTCAGACCATTTAATTTCACATTCAGATATATTGATGATGTTCTTTCCATTAACAATCCAAACTGTTCTGATTGGGGTCCATTTATATATCCTCCAGAACTAGAAATTAAAGAAACAACGGACACGGCTTTTTCATGTTTAGACTTATACCTCGAATTTGACACACACGGTCATCTCAGTACCAGAATCTATGACAAACAAGATGATTTAAATTTGAAATTATCAACATCCCCAACCTTAGTTGCAATATACCAACTTTACCTGCATATGGGAAATACATTTGCGGTATTTAAAAGCTTACAGCTGCTACTTAGACTTTGTTAACGTCATCAGAGTCTGAGCAGAAAGTTGATGAACAAGGGGTATGTCAAAGAACGTCTCTACTTTTTTTCTAAAAAAAGTTCATCGGAAGGTACCAAGACCTTGTTGATAAATATTCTGTATCAACTTCACAAATGATACACGATGATCTGGAGTAATGATTCGTAGTACTAACGTTGTTTACTATCTTAATAACATGCTATAGTATTCTTTTACTTGTCTTTGTGAATATTTCTTTTACGTTTTAATCTATTGATGGCAATGTCCGTTTGCATGGCTCGGTGCTTATACATCCCGTCATTGTGTAATTACGCTATGTTAAATTTTTGTCTTCTTGGCTATCATTTTTGCTAATGTGCTTGTCTATAACCCCCTTTGTGTTTTTTGTTGTTGTTGACATATTTGTCTGTTTTTAGAGTGATTAAGATTATAACACAATAATGACTGCTTAACTCCTATTTGTGACATGTTCACCTATTATGTCTGTTTGTTTTATTCACACATCGTTGTCATTATAATGAAATTGTATGCGACTGTCATACAAGTGATAGGTTTAGCTAGCTTTAAAACCAGGTTTAACCCACCATTTTCTACATAAGAAAATGCCTGTACCCAGTCAGGAATATGACAGTTGTTTTCCGTTCGTTTGCTGTGTCTGAGCTTTTGATTTTGCCATTTGAGCAAGAAAATTTGGGTTTTGAATTTTCCTCGGACTATATTTTGTTATTTTACTTTTTTTTGTCTACTAAAGACTCATCAGTAGCGGTTTAATAAAAAATAAAAACGTCAAATACATTGTAAGATACGAAGTTGAAGAGCATTAAGGATCCGATATTGAAAAAAGTAATGGTAAATACAGCTAATGTAATTTATTCTTGGGATAGAAAATCTTGGTATTTGAATAATTCAAAAGTTTGAAAACAGTTAAGATCACTGTCCGTTAAACTGTCGAACATAACGATCACCGCATAATGCAGACTGATCCCTTGTACTCCTGCAAAGGAACAACTTGTTGTCAAGGACACAACGTGCAAATGATACAGAATAGTTAAGTTTAAGTTGAATCATTCGGTAATGAAACAAAACTCTTGTGGAGACTTGTCGCATTGGAAATCTCAACACATAGCATGTTCATATTTTGTCATCAATATTCATAATTTCAAATAAAATTAGTAGATTTGGGTAAATAAGTTCTCATTATTGAATAAATTAACATTCATGTTTAGTGGAAAATTGAGTTCACGTTAATTAAGCTCGAATTAAAAGTCAGGAATATGACGATTGTTATCCATTCGTTTGGTGTGTTTGAGATTTTGATTTTGCCATTTCTTTAGGGACTTTCCGTTTTGAATTTTCCTCGGAGTTCGGTGTTTTTGTGATTTAACTTTTTACTAGCCCCTCTTTGTGATAAATGAAAGATAACTCTGGTTAATTTTCTCAAAATTTTATCATTATAGGGAGAAAATATAATTCGGTTTTCATATATAGTCTTTTTCATAAAAGGTCAAATGCTTTATTTAGGTTTCAATCATAACTTCTCACTATAGCATTAGACACAGGTTTGAAGTTTCTGGAATAAAGTGGTGGTTATGGTGTTCTGTTTTTGTGTTTGTGCGTATGTTTATATTGTGTCTGTTTGTGTTAGGGGTGTCACATCATACAGTCATGTATTTGTATTTAGGGAAACAAGTAATGCAACTACAGAAGAATTACTACATGTCTCAAATAGCACGTGTGTTGTTCACCTGAATGATTTACCTTAAATTATAAAAAGACAGACGACATTATATATATTATATTACAATAATGCGGCTGTTAAAGATTAAGGCAAATGCACTCTCACAGTTAGTTGCCTCATTAAACCAAATATATTTTTGTGAGGGGGGTTTATAGCGAACTTGATTACCAATGAGTTTCTTGCACTGTCGGTGAGCTTATTACTTTAATGTTACTAAATAATATTTATAAAATTATAAAGTGTTATTTATGTTGGTATATAACACTTTGAAACGTTTCAAAACAAATATATAAAATTATAAAATATGCATAAATGTTTTTAACAAACCAATAATAAAAACTAAAATCTATTGAATTTTTAAATTATTTAAAATTAAATCAAATAACTATACGTAAATATAAAAATATAAATCTGTTCAAGGGAGACAATACACGATAGATTCAACAGACTTTTTCGAATTGAAATATAGTAAAATGGAATGTCACTCATGCATACAAATGACACATAAAAAAAAATAATTAACACATCATTCGTGCTCCAACTTCGATGAAGATTCTTAAGTATCAATGTATCCAACAGTTGTTAATCTATAAGATAGTGACAGCTAACGCACATTAAGTATATTTGTGCGATTTTTTTTTAAACTTACTCAGAAAAATGCACGTCCTACTTGACTTTCATAGCTCATAATAAACGTGTTTGCACATTAATATAGTATAGTCGTTAAAGATTATTTGCCTCTAATAGTATAAGACACAATACAGATCGTAAGCTTGCATCAACTTACACATGTTACACAAATACAGATCTAGATTTAATTATAGCCCGAACATTTTGACATTGTTCATTATTTTTATCCGTGTTGTTTGTTTTTTTTAATATTTTCACAACTTTCTGTTAAGATTCGATGAAATACCCATATCCTGATATAGTCTGATAAAAGCACTACTGAACCAATCATCCTATTGTTTGATAAGTAGATGAGCACGGAATAATGTCGACGACGAATAAAGCATTATCAGTTGTCATTTGTACAATGTAACACTCATATTTCACCTTCCTTAACAAAAACTTGTTTTCGAAGATTATAAAAAAGGTGATTTAATTTTGAAAACTGTTTGTTATTATAATATAAACGTCAACCAAATCTGTCACTATTTGGAAGACAATTTGACTGTTATTGTATTTATAGCTTATTTCTACCGTTAATTTTTAAGGATTTACACCAGACACATCAACACCTGGCAAATCTTTTACACTTTACAATCATAACGGTAAATAAAAATATAATTAAAACAGAAATGGACATTCTTTTAAGTATGCAGTCAGGTGAAATTAAAAAAATGTTGAATTTAAACTTGATACTATAAATCAGAAGAACACTATTTAAGGAACAAAGTAAGTTAAAAATATTGATAGGTTATGGAACTCCTTTTCGAAATATTCAATGTTTTTATTTAGCATTGGCATAATTTTGGTCTCAAATCGTAAGAAAAGAAATATATAGTCCTCTTAAATAATTTATCCTGCATCGTAGGAAAAAACCCGAAAAGTACGAATATCCAACAAAAGATTCCAACTTGACATGATTACATCCTTAAGTTATAAACCACTAATTCATAGCCCTGTGCCTTCCATGCTAAATTCAGCAATTTCAAGCATTAATGGCTACTGTGTTTGAAGTTCAAATACAGTGGCAGTCATTTCATGTCAAACCTATACCTTATCCTGACTTGTGCTGAAAGATTCAACACACCTTTAATTGCATATGAGAGCGTACTGGTTCCCATGAGTTTGATAGTTTGCACGAATGTATAAATAGGCAACCGTGTCCTGTCGGAATTGGAACATCTATCTCTCGATGTATTCGGTATGGTTACCTCTAGTATATTTGTATTATTGTTGTCAGTGGGTCGCTGTCTCATTGACGTTAACCCATCACTGTTTGTATTTGTATTTATAGACCAACGATATTTTAGTCTGGTAAATATAAAAAAGGAGATGTCGTTTGAATGCCAATGAGACAACTCTCAACAAGAGACCCAAATGACACAGAAATTATAAATCACCGTACGGCCTTCAACAATAAACATATCTCATACCGCATAGTCAGCTATTTAAGTCCCCGAAAAGACACATGTTAAACCATTCAATCCAGAAAAACTAACGGCCTAATTTATGTACAAAATAATGAACGAAAAACAAATATGTTACACATCAACAAGCGACAACCAATGAAATACAGGCTCCTGACTTGGAACAGGCATTTCAAAATGTGACGGGGTTAAACTCGTTTGAAGGCGCCAACCTATACCCTAACCTGGGACAGTGGTATAACAGTACACCATCACAAATATAAAAACTAGTTGAAAAAGGCTTATCTCATCAGATGGATACAAATAGTAATACATCTAAATAAAACACAGAGTGGACGTGGACGGGTACTTATACATCCATGCAAAAAAAAAGACAATAAGTACAGATCTAAGAGTACTCACAGTTACTGATAACTAGTTGAAAGCCAATAACAAGTTATTAAAAAAATCATACATCTAAGACTTAAATATCAATCAGCACACATCCAGCATCTAGTGGATTTCTTATAAAGACGTCATGAACAGTCAAAGAAAAACATGACCTTGTACAATGTCAAGATACAGGTACCGACAAATTGTAAGCATTGTATAGGCATGAATATGCATATGTATATAAAAAATAATATTTAGTCTTTATTTTATTTAATGATAACAAAAGCAATATAAGTACCAATAAAAAAATATTCAATGATATAATTACAGTGTTGAATTGATTACATTTTAGAATAAGTTAAGTTAAAGGATTGATAAGTTTACCCTGTTTGTTTTTAAATTTCCAGACTCGGTAAACAACATCTCCGTAAAATGAGGATGTGCTTTCCCGTTTGCAAAAAGTTTTCTACATGTACAACCACACTTTCAAACCAAAGCTTTGTATCTAAAATTGAGTAACGGTTTTGAGTAATTTGTGGTAACAAAATCTGCGAAATAATAATTCACCAGTAATACATAGATTACGTTTTATTGAAATCCAAAACGTCACGACATACACGGTCATAACGAACGAGTTGTGATATAGAAACACCGTAAGATGGTGCCAAAGGAATAACCATGTCCACAAAAGGAAACTAAACTATCAATACCGAAAAGTCGTCCTTTTTGTTGTAAATTTTAGTGTATAGTGCCGTTGTAAAACTGAAATATCTAAATATAGGAAAGGACAGTTATTACCGTGTATATTTGATTTATTTGGAGTAGGTGCCATTGGGTATATTTTATTTAGTAAATTCTTAACAAAAACTTTTATATTTCTGCAGTTTATTTAGAAAATTCTTAACAAAAACTTTGATATTTCTTCAGTTTATTTAGAAAATTCTTAACAAAAACTTTTATATTTCTGCAGTTTATTTAGAAAATTCTTAACAAAAACTTGTTTTCGAAGATCATAAAAAAATGAATTTCATTTTGAAAACTGTTGGTTATTATTTTTGTGTTTCATTGCGTTTAATATTATAATATAAACGTCATTCAAATGTGTCACCATTCTAAAGACAATATGACTGTTATTGTATTAATGGCTTATTTCTACCTGTTATTTTTTAGGATTTACACCTGACACATCAACACCTGGTCATTTTACAGATTACAATCATAACGGTTGGTAGAAATATAATTAAAACAGAAATGGACATTCTTTTAAGTATGAAGTCAGATGAAATTAAAAAATGTTGAATTTAAACTTGATACTTTAAATCAGAAGAAAATAATATAATTAAAACAGAAATGGAATTTCTTTTAAGTATGCAGTCAGGTGAAATTAAAAATTGTTGAATTTAAACTTGATACTATAAATCAGAAGAATATTATTTAAGGAACAACATAAGTTAAAAATATTGATAGGTTAGGAAACTCCTTTTCGATATATTTAATGTACATATTTAGCATGGGCATAATTTGGGTCTCAAATCGTAAGAAAAGAAATATATAATCCTCTTAAATAATTTATCCTGCATCGTAGGTGAAAACCCAAAAAGTACGAATATCCGACAAAAAATTTCAAACCTGACATGACTACATCCACTAATTCATAGCCCCTTTGCCTTCCATGCTAAATTCAGCAATTTCAAGCATATTTAATGACTACCGTGATTTAAGTTCAAATACAGTGGCAGTCATTTCATGTCAAAACCATACCTTATCCTGTCTTGTGCTGAAAATTCAGCATACCTTAATTGCATATTCGAGCGTACTGGATCCCGGAAGTTTGATAGTTTGCACGAATGTATAAATAGGCAGCCGTGTCCGGTCGGAATTTGAACATCTATCTCTCGATGTATTCTGTATGTTTACCTCTAGTATATTTGTCTTATTGTTGTCAATGGGTTGCTGTTTTATTGACATAAACCCATCACTCTTTGTATTCGTATTTATAGACCAACGATATTTTAGTCTGGTAAATATAAGAAATGAGATGTCGTTTGAATGCCAATGAGACAACTCTCAACAAGAGACCCAAATGACACAGAAATTTTCAACAACGTACGGCCTTCAACAATGAACAAATCTCATTCCGCATAGTCAGCTATACAAGTCCCCGAAAAGACACAGGTTAAACCATTCAATCCAGGAAACTAACGGCCTAATTTATGTACAAAATAATGAACGAAAAACAAATATGTTACACAGCAACAAACGACAACCAATGAATTACAGGCTCCTGACTTGGGACAGGCATATCAAAATTTGACGGGGTTAAATTCGTTTGAAGGCACCAACCCATACCCTAACCTGGGACAGTGGTGTAACAGTACAACATCACAAATATAAAAACTAGTTGAAAAAGGCTTATCTCATCAGATGGATACAAATAGTAATACATCTAAATAAAACACAGAGTGGACGTGGACGGGTACTTATACATCCCTGCCAAAAAAAGATACTTAGTACAGATCTAAGAGTACGCACAGTTACTGATAACTAGTTGAAAGCCAATAACAAGTTATTAAAAAGATCATGAAGCCAATAACAAGTTATTAAAAAAATCATGCATCTAAGACTTAAATATCAATCAGCACACATCCAGCATCCAGTGGATTTCTTATAAAGACGTCATGAACAGTCAAAGAAAAACATGACCTTGTACAATGCCAAGATACAGGTATCGAAAAATTGTAAGCATTGTAGAGGCATGAATATGCATATGTATATAAAAAATAATATTTAGTCTTAATTTTATTTAATGATAACAAAAGCCATATTAGTACCAATAAAACAAATATTCAAAGATATAATTACAGTGTTGAATTGATAACATTTTAGAATAAGTTTAGTTAAAGAATCGATTAGTTTACCCGCATCGTTTTTAAATTTCCGGGCTCGGTAAACTACTTCTCCGTAAAATGAGGATGTGCTTTCCCGTTTGCAACAAGTTTTGTATCTAAAATTTAGTAACGGTTTTGAGTAATTTGTGGTAACAAAATCCGCAAAATAATAATTCACCAAAAATACATAGATTACGTTTTATTGAAATCCAAAACGTCACGACATACACGGTCATAACGAACGAGTTGTGATATAGAAACACCGTAAGATAGTGCCAAAGGCATAACACCGTCCACAAAAGGAAACTTAACTAAACTATAAATACCGAAAAATCGTCCCTTTTGTCGTCAATTTTAGTGTATAGTGCCTGTGTAAAACTGAAATATCTAAATATAGGAAAGGCAGTTACAGCCCTTGGATGGTGTAAACAAAAAAAACGTGTATGGTGTAATGGTGTATGGCATATGGTGGAATAGTGTATGGTGTATGGTGTATGGTGTAATGGTGTATGAGGAATGGTGTGATTGTGTAACGTGCGATTGGGAATGGTGTGAATGAACGATGTACGACATTTCATTGGTTGAAAACGAAGTGCTTTTTATTTTTATTTTTCAAATTGGAAACGTAAACAATAATAATAATCTTAATATTTGAAATTTAATTAATTGCATTACGGGTAATTTCGGATCGTGTAGATAGAATGGGGAATGGTGTATGGTGTAATGTGTAAGGTGTATGGTGCAAAGGTGTAACGTGTATGGTGTAATGGTACAAGGTGTATGGTGTAATGGTGTATGGTGTTAGTGGGAAGTTTACACCATACAAGGACTGTATTACCGTTTATATTTGATTTATTTGGAGTAAGTGCCATTGGGTATATTTCTGCAGTTTATTTACACAATTCTTGATTATTTAACGAAACAATCATCAAGATAACGCTAAGGGTTGTTGAATTTCATTAGAGAAGAAGGCTTTAAATGAGTTGCAGCAAAATATATTTGCATTCAGATTTACCAATATATATTTGCATTTAGATTTACCAAACGGGCATTTTATTAAACAGGAATCCTATTGTTTGATAAGATTATTTGGAAGTGTAGTGTAAAGAGTTGAAAAGTCACAACTGTCAACAGAATCAAAAGGACCATCATATGAATGTGAAATAACCTTTGCTGTAGATAATAGAATATCATATTTTGAAAATGATTCAGAAATAAATAAAATAGTACATAATACGCCTATTTCCAGAATAAGTTATAAACTTCAAGAACTTTCAAAGCGGTTTGTGTTTGTACCGGCAGACGAAGCAGCCAACAATGTGGTGATGGTTTGCCATAAATACTACACAGACGTTCTTAAGAATGAAATTTTTAATTCATCTACATTCAAGTCCGTGCGCTCCACAGAGAGTGATATAGTAAACAAACATATAACCACATCAAAGCTTGAGTCTTCTTCTGAACATTTGAAGGACCCTACTTTGTATTGGTTACTTAAACTACACAAAAAACAATAAAATATCGTTTCATCTCGGCCTCTAGTGTTCTACAACTAATCTTTCAGTGTTTTTAACAAGTTCCTTGACTACTAAGAGCTTATCATAATCTATTGTAATAAAATATATATTAACATAGTGGAATTAACTATTTTTGGAGAGTAAACAAATCTTGGATGTTTTAGATAAACTACGTGCTTTTGGTGGTTCCTTTGATTCTGTTGACAGTTTTGACTTTTTTACTCTTTCGCTACACTTCCACACAATCTTATCAAACAAAAGTTTCCTATTTAATTAGATGGTCGTTTCGACAACAAAGTTTATCAACATGTTGTAGGTATTCCAATGTGCATTAATTTGCGCCCCTTTAAAGGCAGACTTGTTTTTGTACTGTTATGAATCACAGTTTATGACCAAACTCAGTAAAGACCCATCTAAATTGCATTTAATTGACAAATTCAACAACACTTACCGTTATCTTGATGTTATTTTTTCGTTAAATAATCAAGAATTTTCTAAATATACTGCCGAATTTTACCCAAAGGAACTTACTTTAAATAAATCAAATTTAAACAGTAATAACTGTCCTTTCCTAGATTAAGATATTTCGGTTTTACACGGGAAACTCCACACTAAAATTTACGACAAAAGGTACGATTTTTCGTTCCCTACTGTTAATTCTCCCTTTTTGGATGATGATGTTCCTTTGGCACCATCTTACGGTGTTTATATTTCACAACTCGTTCGCTATGCCCGGGTCTGTTGTGCCGTTTTTTATTTTAACGAACGTTATCTATATGACTTTGTATTACTGGTAAATTATTAAGCCAGGGATTTCGTTACCACAAATTACTTAGAACCTTTACTTAATTCTTCCATAGATATAAAGATTTGGTTTTGAAGTTTGGTTGTACCTGTAGAAAACTTATTTCAAACGGGATAGCACATCCTCATTATTACAGAAATGTTGTTTACCGTGCCCGGAAATTAAGAAACGATCCTGGTAAACTTATCGATCCTATAAATAAACTTCTTCAACACTGTAATTTGATCATTGAATATTGTTTTATTGGTTTTAATATTGATTTTGTTATCAGTAGATTAAAAGCAAACTAAGTATTATTGATATATACATATACACATTCATGGATCTACAATCTGTCGATACCTGTATATTTGCATTGCACAAGGTCATGTTTTTCTCTGACAGTTTATGACGTCTTTACACTAAATCCATTGGATGTTGGATGTGTACGGATTAATAATTTAGTCTTATATGCATGCTTTTTTAATTAGTTGTTAGTGTCTTTGAAATAGCTGTCAGTAAATGCGAGTACTCTCAGATCAGTACTTAGTGTCTTTTTGTTGTTGGGATATGCAAGTACTCGGCCACGTCCACTCTGTGTAGTATTAGTGTTTGTATCCATCTGATGAGTGAAGCCTTTTTCAACTGATTTGTATTGTTCGTTCTTATGTTGTACTGTTACACCACTGTCCCAGGTTAGGGGGAGGGTTGGGATCCCGCTAACATGTTTAACCCCGCAACATTCTGTATGCATGTGCTTGTCCCAAGTCAGGAGACAGTGGTTGTCGTTTGTTGATGTGTTACACATTTGTTTTTCGTTCATATTTTGTTCAAAAATTAGGCCGTTAGTTTTCTCGTTTTAATTGTT
This sequence comes from Mytilus galloprovincialis, assembly GCA_037788925.1. Taxonomy (NCBI): domain Eukaryota; kingdom Metazoa; phylum Mollusca; class Bivalvia; order Mytilida; family Mytilidae; genus Mytilus; species Mytilus galloprovincialis. The sequence goes on from CM075332.1 coordinate 54,503,066, forward strand.
TTACATTTGTCATTTCGGAGCCTTTTATAGCTGACTAATTGGTATGGGCTTTGCTCATTGTTGAAGGCCGTACGGTGACCTATAGTTGTTAATGTCTGTGTCATTTGGTCTCTTTAGGAGAGTTGTCTCATTGTTATTCATGCCAAATCTCCTTTTTATTTCATAACTTGTTTAGTTTTTTTAACTATTTTGATCTGAGCGTCATTGATGAGTCTTATGTAGACGAAACGCGCGTCTGGCGTATAAAATTATAATCCTGGTACTTTTGATAACTATTAGTTGTCTGCATGTGATATGTTGCCATGCAAAGTTTCTGTCTGTATCCAACTTGCTCTGTTTTTCACTTTTTCATCTCCGTCAATTAATTTTGCAGTACCTACCAATTGGATCAATTGTTTATCTTTACTCAACATGAATATGCATGAAATATTTACCACCCAAAGAAGAGCAAACGATCAAAAATAAAAAATAAACATATTTCATTTCATGTAAACATTAAGAAAATATAAATAAGGGGAGGGTTCAGATCTATATAAAAAATCTAAGTTAATCCCCACCACAGTTCTGAACTGATAATGTGTTTAGTAGGGTATCTACCAGACTATGTGCCTGAACCTTACTCGAGGTTGTCTTATTTCATATTTTTTTTTGGGGGGGGGGCTTTTTTTGTCGATAATTTCGATAATTTGGTGATAACGGCAGATCTTTGATTTAATGTACGTAATCTCAACTTTTACAAATGTCTATCCAATTTTTTAAATTACAGTTTATACAGAATCGGGATCATCCTGAGATTGACATAGTGTATAGGCACCCGTCTCTTTTTGAGTACTGTATGTTTCATTTCTGTAAATATCAACAATGCATTTTCCCAAAGGGACTCCTTTCACGGCTAAAATTGTACCACTATAATTTGAAAAAAAATTATATCCTAAAATGGAAAGTTCATACGCACTACTATTTTTTTCAAAGGTCAAAATATAGGGCTGTGCGGCATATTTTCAACGTGTATATGCCCCGAACTTCTAAGAGTTTAAACATACATTGAAATTCTATACTACTCCTACCTTGACTTAAGGATTTCCACAGATTTCAATTCTGTCGCTATGAATATGTATATTTACTGGTAACATTCTCAAGATATGTCTCTACGAGATTAAACATAGAGATCATATCTGGAAACCAGTACGTAAACAAAATTGATTATCTATGAATATTATATATCTCCCCACAAGAGGCGTGGTGTGAGAAACAGCTGTATTTACAAAGTGCAACCTATACTCACATTTATTCCAATGGAAAACTCTCTTAAAACACTTTTTCTCACAACAATACTTATTTATCAGAATTATAGCCTTAAAGAAATCACTGCATATACTCTTAGGTATCTTGTACAGTACATGTTATACCCCAATCCCTGTATCATTTTTTTAAAGAATTTGAAAACAAGACTTTTTAAAATGATCGCCAGCTTCCCCTATGTGCATGTTTTCTGACATGAAATGTCTAGAACCTGTTTGAAACTATTTTGATGACAAATTGAAAGCATTTCAGAACACTATTAATATAATGTTTAGCAGCTAATCATTCCAACATTCAAGATAATATAAATTACCCAATCATGCATCTTTCTCCAGTCCACATCGTACTGTATGCCTATTTGTCAATGAAAGTTCAAAGTTACTGCCTCAAATGGTCAGTTTAGAAATCTTGTCACAACAGAATCATCTCTTACCATATATATAACATTATTTAGCTAATATTTAAACTAGAAGTGTTTAAACAAAGTAGTATTGTCAAAAGTTATAAATATGTATGAAGATACCAGTCTGATGTATGACTTTACTAAAAGTTTTATAGAAATGACTGCTAACATCTGATTTTTGCATTACTTCTAAGCACAGTCATTGGTTTCTATACACAAGACCTTTTAAAATGATAAAGTCATAGCATTTACAAGTTAAATTATTTGTTTAATAACCCAAGGGGCAGGCATTTTTCTCTGTGTTTTGCCTCTGGGGCCTAAAATTTCCTAAATTATTCTGCTGTTTCTAGCAATATGGAATATTGGGGATAGAACACACTATTGTAAGTTTTCTTGATGTATTTGTGTATTTCTAGCTTGTATTTTTTATTTCGCGGTCACAAAAAAGCACATTTAGATGTTAGGGCTTACTTTTGGGTTATCGACAGAAAAAACACCCCTACAATAATATTCAGGAAGGATCTATGAGTTTCAAAGACTGTGAAGAGTAAATATAAGCACTTTTCAACAATTCAAATTACTAATATCCATACATTATGAATTTAATTTGCATTCAAGGCTTTAAGTAAACTATGCATACTGTAAACTGTGAATTTATGCTAAATAAGTCATCATAGTTAAGGACAAGGATTTTCTCAATCATCATGAACTATTTATAAAACTTCATATTTGAGTTAATTTCATTAAAATCTCGGAGATAAACCAGATTTGGTTAAATTCTGTATGTTATCTTGTTTTACCCAATATAGTATAAAAATGAGAATGGAAATGGGGAATATGTCAAAGAGACAATAACCCAACCAAAGAGCAAACAACAAGGTTGCATTTCTGTAAATATCAACAATGCAATTTCCCATGGGAACTCCTGTCACGGCTAAAACTACCACTTTTAATATGAAGTTTTGAAAAAAATTATATCCTGGAATGGAAAGTTCATATGCACTTCTATTTTTTTCAAAGGTCAAAATATAGGGCTGTGCGGCATATGCCCCGAACTTCTAAGAGTTTAAACTTACATAAAATTCTATACTACTCCTACCTTGACTTAAGGATTTCTACAGATTTCCTTTTCATTGCTATGCATATGTATATTTACTGGTAACATTCCCAAGATATGTCTCTACCAGATAACACATATAGATCATTATGGCATATCTGGGAACCAGTACGTAAACAAAATTAATTATCTATGAATATTATATATCTCCCCAAAAGAGGCGTGGTTTGAGAAACAGCTGTATTTACAAAGTGCAACCTGTAGGTTGCCCTGCTCGAAGTGTTTTTTTGTTATTATTATTGTAATTGTCGGGTTGCTGTCTGATTGAAATACAGCCCACTTCTAGATTTATTCTTGCAATTACTTTAAACCCTGTTTCCGTTATTTAGACTGTAAAGATTTGATAAACTGTCGCCCGTATCCGAAAGAAAGGATTTGTCCAGCCAATAGTAGTTACCATTCTTGGGCAAATGTAAGATGCAGGATGTATTGTGGTTTTTGTATTGGTAAGTTATCAGTATTGATTAGCAATAGAAATATCAAGACAATACAAATGGTTGGGCGTATTACATTAAAACAAGGAAAGAAAACCGACAAAACGCAAGCAACGAATTTGGTTGAAGGTCAACAAATTACACTCCTTGTCGATTTTTATGGAAGGCACACTTCTGTTTTGATAATATTGTATTATAGTTATGACTATGAATGCATTCTTGGGTTTTTTAAAGCTCAAAAGAATTCATAATCAATACAAGGTTACAATTAAGCGTGTTGCTCAATTATAGTGACTTGTATTTAAGAAGGATAAACATCAGTTCCCTAATTCGAAGTTTGAATCAAGACTCGCATGTTTCTTTTACTTTTTCTGTGTCGAAATTGTGTCGATTTTATTTTGAGCATTTTAAAGGATTTTCTTCTTAAGTTATAAGGATATAAGACGGCATGATTGAAGAAAGTAGTATATACTTTGATCTTGCTTTCAGTAACCGCGAATATGATTTTTTTCGGGTTTGTTTAGTATCGTCTATCTTGACTGTGCCGGTGTTTTTGTCATCTATTCACTGGTTGTCTGGTTTCTTTTCGTTTGTCTTAAGTCAAATCTTCTATTTCTTTTTCAAGAAATAAAATCTTAAGATAAAAAAAAAATCATGTTGTTAAAGGATCAAGTAACAAAACAAAATAAAGAGAAAAGGATAATTATGTCTGCAATATATCCAAATGTATTATAATAAGAACTTAATATATATTTCAGTCAGTACACCACCACCATCATGCGCCGACAAAATATCTAACTGTAATGAGTATGATGCAGATCTTTGCACAAACCCATTATACAGGCTCTTTAAAGAGGACAATTGTCAACTGTTTTGTGGACTTTGCAAAATAGCAGGTAATATTATAATAATTAAAGTTTTACTCATTTTAGGGCACACTAATTGTTCTGTTATAATTAGGGATGCCGCCGAGTACTTCCTCAAGTATTTCTCGAAAAGTCAGAATATCAAATATGAAAATATGATGATCTTAGTTTTTATTATGTGTATTTTAATTTATTTTTGAGTTATAAACACATTATATGCCATTAATTTTGTTAAATTAGATGACTTCAGAAAATGTCTAATTATTCAAATTATTACCGTATTTTAGCCCATGATAAATGTTCATTCCTAATTGTGAAATTAAATGACCAATATAATTATGTGCATGCATGTATTTTTAACAATTCTCAGTTTCAGAACCTAAAGGACTATGGGTAATTGCAGTGTTCAGTATTTCCATGACGAAATTAGCATCACTTCATGAGTTAAATTTTCATTTGGACAATGTCAGCCAATTTCAACGTTTTATAGCTTTAGAAATTATTACCCATGTCGCATTAGATTCTGTCGACTTTCATCATTTAATCCACATTTGAAAGGAATCAAGTCTGAAATATAAAATCTACAAATCTAGATACTGCGTTTTATGTGCGCAAGTTTCATTTCGTCTGTCTTAAGTCAAATGTTCTTTTATTTCTCAAGAAATAAAATCTTTAGATAAAAACAAAAATACATGTTGTTAAAGGATCAAGTGATCTAACAAAAAATAAAGATAGGGTAAACTATTTATGCAATATATCCAAATGTTTATAATAAGGACTTAATATATATTTCAGTCAGTACACCACCACCATCATGCGCCGACAAAATATCTAACTGTAATGAGTATGATGCAGATCTTTGCACAAACCCATTATACAGGCTCTTTAAAGAGGACAATTGTCAACTGTTTTGTGGACTTTGCAAAATAGCAGGTAATATTATAATAATTAAAGTTTTACTCATTTTAGGGCACACTAATTGTTCTGTTATAATTAGGGATGCCGCCGAGTACTTCCTCAAGTATTTCTCGAAAAGTCAGAATATCAAATATGAAAATATGATGATCTTAGTTTTTATTATGTGTATTTTAATTTATTTTTGAGTTATAAACACATTATATGCCATTAATTTTGTTAAATTAGATGACTTCAGAAAATGTCTAATTATTCAAATTATTACCGTATTTTAGCCCATGATAAATGTTCATTCCTAATTGTGAAATTAAATGACCAATATAATTATGTGCATGCATGTATTTTTAACAATTCTCAGTTTCAGAACCTAAAGGACTATGGGTAATTGCAGTGTTCAGTATTTCCATGACGAAATTAGCATCACTTCATGAGTTAAATTTTCATTTGGACAATGTCAGCCAATTTCAACGTTTTATAGCTTTAGAAATTATTACCCATGTCGCATTAGATTCTGTCGACTTTCATCATTTAATCCACATTTGAAAGGAATCAAGTCTGAAATATAAAATCTACAAATCTAGATACTGCGTTTTATGTGCGCAAGTTTCATTTCGTCTGTCTTAAGTCAAATGTTCTTTTATTTCTCAAGAAATAAAATCTTTAGATAAAAACAAAAATACATGTTGTTAAAGGATCAAGTGATCTAACAAAAAATAAAGATAGGGTAAACTATTTATGCAATATATCCAAATGTTTATAATAAGGACTTAATATATATTTCAGTCAGTACACCACCACCATCATGCGCCGACAAAATATCTAACTGTAATGAGTATGATGCCGATCTCTGCACAAACCCATTATACAGGCTCTTTAGAGACGACAATTGTCAACTGTTTTGTGGACTTTGCAAAATAGCAGGTAATATTATAATAATTATAGTTTTACTCATTTCAGGGCACACTAATTGTTCTGTTATAATTAGGGATGCCGACGCGTACCTCCTTCAAAATTCATCGAAAAGTCAGAGTATTAAATATATAAATATGATGATCTTACTTCTTTTTTTTTTAGTTTTGTGAATTTTCATTGAGTTATACGTACACTAGATGCCATTAATTTTGTTAAATTAGTTGACCTCAGAAAATGTATAATTATTCAAGTTATTACCGTATTTTAGCACATGATAAATGTTTTCTCCTAATGGTGAAATTAAATGATCAAAATAATTATGTGCTTGCATGTATTTTTAACAATTGGCCGTTTCAGAACCTAAAGAACTATGGGAAATTGCATTGTTCACTATTTCCATGATGATATTAGCGTCAGTTCATGAGTTGAATTTCCATTTGGACAATGTCAGCCAATTTCAACGTTTTATCGCTTTAGACATTATTACCTGGAGCGCATAAGTTTATGAAGACTTTCATCATTTAGTCTACATTTGAAAGGAATCAAGTCTAAAATATAAAACTACAAATACAGATACTGCTTTTTATGTGCGTAAGTTGCATATCGTCTGTCTTAAGTCAAATTTTCTTTTATTTCTTTAGAATTAAAATCTTAAGATAAAAACAAAAATACATGTTGTTAAAGGATCAAGTGATATAACAACAAAAAAGATAGGGAGAACTATTTATGCAGAATATCAAAATGCATTAAAATAAAGACTTAATATATATTTCAGTCAGTACAACACCACCATTGTTCTTCCCGGACGTGTGAGTGTAACCAAGATGACTGGGTTTAAGTAAGGATAAAACAATCAGGAGCTGACTTTTATTCTACTACCAATCCAAAAGGTGAAAAACTGAAAATAAAAATATAAATACAATTTTACAATGTGTTCAATGATAATTAAAGTCCATTAAAAATACGGATAAACAGTTCGTAGATATATAAAGCGGTTAAAGTTCTTTATAATAATAAATAGATGATTATTCTTGCACACGCCGGGTTCTGTCTTGAATTAGATTGTGTAATCGCAGATACGAACAGTTTGAACGGTGAAATGTTCATAGTTTCTTTATAACATAGGAAATATATAAAAACAGATCATCGCTGATGTAAAGACACGATTTGTAATGATGTAAATGTAACTCACGCTGTGGTTAGCCACGAATTGTTCCTTTGGACAACATGTCCGCTGAATGTTCCTTGCAGTTGTGCACACGGCCTGCTGGTCAGTTTTCGTCTCTCAGAAGAGAGGGGAAAGTAACACGGATTCCTACACTTTCCTGTATAAAACTTCCCGTCTGAGGTCTATTTGACATCACTATTCCATTATCAAAAACAAATAAAATGCTAAATATATAACAACTGTCCGATGGTTCACTTAGAAGTAGTCCAAGGGGAGGCTGGGTATTTCACAGCTTCTATTCTAGATAAGGCGGTGTTTCCGACGAGATCGCGGCGATCTAAGATCCAACTCCTTGGCTGTAGTTCTAATTGAAGAATTTCCTTTCGACACGGATATGCAATCCAACGAAGACGTCTTGCGAGACGGACGCTTTCCTTTACGTTTACGGCATACAGTAGACCATCCGGTGCCATGTTTCTTTTCTCTGTCACTTAAGTTGGAATTGTCTATTCTGCTTTCCTCTTGTCCTTGCGTATCCAAAAGCGAATTGAAGCTTTCCTTAGGAATTGAATGTTTTTGGATGTACTTTTCTTTGTCGGCATTCACTTTTGGTGGCGTTGCTTCCGAAGTGAACTTTTCGGCTTCTGCAAATCTGGCGATTGAAGTCGCTGATTTTGTTTTCGGTTGCCCATGTAAAAGGGGATGTTTTAACGACTCAGTTTGAATTTCATTTGACTGGGTGTTGGTTTTATTACACTCAGGTAATTTCTTTGTCTGTGGTTTCACAACACTGTAAGTTGGATTTGTTTCCTTTGTAGTGAGTTCAAGGAGAACATGTTGCTTATCAGAGCGTATTTCTCCAACAATAATCCAACCCAGTTTTAACTTTTGTGCAAATGGAGCCTTTGGTGGTCCTAGACGTTGATTTAGAACATGATGTGCCTCTATAAGGTCTCTTCCAATGAGCAATAGGATTTTGCATTTTCCATCAATCGGGAGAATATGTTTTTGTAGTTCTTGCAAGTGTTGATATTGCAATATATCCTCAGGTGTAGCAATTTCGTTCCGATTATTGGGAATGTTATCGCATTCAATCAGTTCAGGCAGATTGAATCTAGTATTGTCGTGTACAGACTTCACGACAAAGCCGCTTCCTCGTTTACCGTAAGTAACCTTGCTGCCGGAGCATGTGGATAACAAATAGTCTTTCGTTTCTGCCTGTACATTGAATAGGCTGAAGAATTCAGGAGCCACGAGAGACCCGTTGCTTTGGTCGTCAATAATTGCATACATGCGAATTACTTTGTCCTGATTCTTTTTGTGAAAGACATTCACAGGAAGTATCTTGGCACAAGATTTACTACTGTTGCCGTCTTTGGAGATATCTGTGTAAGTAGAACTAACAGAGGTTAGCTTGGTTTTAGCTAACTCAAGTTGCTCCCCGCCGTCGACTGATCTAGGTTGGTTTACTCGATTTGTGTGTAATGCGGTGGTGTGTTGTTTACTTCCGCATTCATTGCAACTGATACTTGCGTTGCAATCACGACTTCTGTGCATAGTCGAATCACAGCATTTGTAACAAAGATTGTTTTGCCTCAACAGTTCCTTGCGTTCCTCTATAGTTTTACCTCTGAACCCACACATTCATTTAGCGAATGTTCGGTATTGTGTATTATGCACAGATTTTGTTGCTGTGCAGTCTCTCTAGATCGTTGTTCGACAGCTGTCTTGTGAACGTTGATTTTCGTTCCAGGCTGAGGTGTGAACCTTGGCGCAGCACCTTTTGTGCTTGGTGTGACTCTTGACCCAAAAATGAATCCAGGATCGTTTTTAATTCTACTGATTTCACTGATAAATGCAGATAACTCTGTAAAAGGAGGAAAGGCAACGTCGTGGTTAGATTTGTATCTAGACGCCCTTGTAATCCACTTTTCCTGAAGTCCATGGGGTAGTTTTTCAATGACAGGGTTTATTCCGGTCGGTGAATCAAAATAAACTAGCAGACATCCCAGCTTGGTGTTGTCCTTGTGGTATTCTATTTCTGATAGAATGTCAGACAGTTCATAGAGACGTGCGTTGTCCTTTTTTGTCAATGATGGGAATTTGTCAAGTTTACTCCTGAGAGGGGCTTCCAACATTTCTGGAGCACCATATCGCTCATCCAATCTTTGCCATAACCTCTGTAGGCATCTTGTAGGGTTGTTGGCTTTGATGCCCTTATACTCATGGCATGTTTATCAGACTGATCCTAGCCACTTAATCAGTAAGTCTATTTGTTCCGAGTCCGAAACTTGTAATTCGTCTATAATGTTTTAAAGCTAGACTTCCATGTATGGAAGGATTCTGCCTGGTCATTAAAATTTATAAGCCGGGAGAACAATAGGGCTTTGCGTAGAAGAAATCTAGTTATCTCTGACGTAAGATTAATTTGTTGCTGGTATGCAACAGGGGTCTCTTCTATTACACCTTGTTTTTGGTTTGAAGCAGGGATCTCTTCTATAACATCTTTTTTTATGCGTAAGACAGACATCGCTTCTCTAACACCCTGTTTTTGGTGTTCAGCAGGGATCTCATCTGAAAGGCTTACTTTTTGTATGCCAGATACTATTTCCATATCTGGAATTAAGGTAATTTCCGGTGACTTAGTATCGGAAGGCAAGACAGCAGGTGTCTGTGGCGGCAGGTTCAGTGCCATGGATGGCACGAACGCTGGTGCTTCATGACTCAGCTTAATCATACCAGGACTTTGTCTTATCTTGCGAGTTTCTGTTACGCTAACTGCTTGGCTTCCGTCGTATTCCAGGATACGGGCCTCGGCTTCTGCGGCTGCAGCTTCTCTTTTTGCTTCGAGAATGTTCCTAGCGGCCTCAAGTTCGGCTTTTTCTCGGACCGCACGTGCAGCTTCCTGTTCCATTTGAGTTTTCCTGCGAACGGCCTCCTGTTCTTTTTTAGCTTTGATGTGCTCTTCCTCCTGTTCAATTCGAGCTTTAAGGTGAACAGCCTCAAGTTCCATTTCGGCTTTTCTACGTGTAGCCTCTTGTTCCGCTTCGGCTTTTCTACGTGTGGCCTCTTGGTTTGCACGGATGGCTTCTTGTTCAATTTCGGCCTTGATTTCAGTTTGTCTGTATAGGGTTCGTTCCTGTAAAACGGCCTCCTGCTTTAGGAGGGCAGCTTCTTGCTCGGCAAAGGCTATCTTTGATCTAGCGGACTCTGCCTAGGCACACTTTCTCCTTGCTAGGCTCGACATGTCAGAGACGTTTGAGCTCTCACTGTGCGAGGTGGTCTTGCCCTTTGATGTCCTCGTTTTTGTTGATTTAGCCTCTGTCAAGGTAAGGCGATGCTCGTGCACAGTTTGAATTGCTAGGTCGATTATAGACATTCGGATATCCGTTGAGAATTTGAACGTATTAATGTCTTAAAGGCTGTCTAATGTTTTTGTATTTTTGAGAAATTTCAAGTACTCGTCTGTGAGCCTGCGATAATTAGTACAGGCTTGTACAATTTTATCTTGTTAACAACTGCTGGAGGTCGTTAGGAGGCTTGGCCGTTTCTATTAACCAAGATTCTAGGTTTGACCATAGGGCCTCTAAGTCGTGATAGAACTTATCACCTTTTTTTGTAAAGGCTCCCTGTCCTTTTTCGGTAAGTTCACGCACTTGCCTAGTTTCGCCATTTTCATCTAGATTTGTTTTTTACTACGGTTTTTCTTCTGGTTCTTTGGTGACATCTACCTCCGGGGGCTGAACTTCTTCTTGCTGTTCCTAGTGACTGGGATCCATAATGTAAATTAACTAATTGTAGACAATGTATGTTCAACGTTGTTGGTTTGCTGACTGTCTTAGAGTAGCGTTTGTTATACAAGAAAAACAACAGGCAAGTTGTAGCTTTTTCATTGTACTGGCCGGACCAGTGAGTGTAACCAAGATGGGTTTAAGTAAGGATAAATCAATCAGGAGCTGACTTTTATTTTACTACCAATCAAAAAGGTGAAAAACTGAAAATAAAAATATAAATACAATTTTACAATGTGTTCAATGATAATTAAAGTCCATTAAAAATACGGATAAACAGTTCGTAGATATATAAAGCAGTTAATGTTCTTTATAATAATAAATAGATGATTATTCTTGCACACGTCGGGTTCTGTCTTGAATTAAATTGTGTAATCGCAGATACGAACAGTTTGAACGGTGAAATGTTCATAGTTTCTTTATAACATAGGAGATATATAAAAACAGTTCATCGCTGATGTAAAGACATGATTTGTAATGATTTAAATGTAACTCACGCTGTGGTTAGCCACGAATTGTTCCTTTGGACAACGTGTCCGCTGAATGTTCCTTGTAGTTGTGCACACGGCCTGCTGATCAGTTTTCGTCTCTCAGAAGAGAGGGGAAAGTAACACGGATTCCTACACTTTCCTGTATAAAACTCCTAAAACTGGAGTACGCAAAACGATGTACGCAATGAAACATTAACAATATAAAATGATGGTCAAATGAAAACAAATGATGAATTAGTTCCAGAACAATCATCATGCGTCGACAAAATATCTTACTGTTATGAGTATGATGCAGATCTCTGCACACACCCATTGTTCAGGCTCTTTAGAGAAGACAAGCGTCAACGGTTGTGTGGACTTTTCAAAATAGCAGGTAATATTATAATAATTTAGAGATAACTGTATTGTATTTGAAGCTTTGAGGACGTCAATCGGTTGTTTTACTGTCGCAAATTGAGTTTATCTGGCGACGCGTAGCGCAGACAGGTAAACGTTTTTTTTTTTGCGACAGTAAAACTACCGATGGACGTCCGTAAAACTTCAAATACAATACAGTTATCTCTATTCTAATGCAAAATAAATAAATCACTTAATTTTAGTCAATATTTTGGTGTTAAATTTTCATTAAACGAAAATACCGCGAAATGATGTTTTTTCCTTAACGCCTAAACTAGGTGACGTCATAGGTATGCTTCCGTCGTGCACCGTAAACACCGGGCGTTTTCTGGCTTCTTGTGCGCTTCAGAAAGTAATACAATTAGATAAAAAGAGAGTTTTTTTTAAGCGTATTACTAGATAAATTACATGTCAATTCATTTCGGATTTCAAAATGTCGGCTTCCTTAGTTACAGACAGGGAGATACATAATTTTACTCTTATTACCATCCAATCAGAACCATTGATACAAAATAATTGCATTAGAATTATAGTTTTTCTCATTTCATGGAACACTAATTGTTCTGTTATAATTAGGGATGCCGACGTGTATTTTTTCCAGTATTCCTTGAAAAGTCAGAGTATCAAATATGAAAATATGATGATCTGCATGACTTTTTATTAGTTTTGTGTATTTTCATTGAGTTAAACGTGCATAAGATGCCATTTGTTAAATTATATGACTTTAAAATCGGTCTAACTATTCAAATTATTACCGTATTTTTACACATAATAGATAATAAAAAATACAAACATAAGATCCCAGTTGTAAAATTAGATGACTTCAGAAAATGTCTATTTATTCAATACTAGTAATTACCGTTTTTTGCACATAACAAATGTTCATTGATAACCATGGTTAAATTAAATGAACAATATATTATGTGCATGCATGTTGGTTTTTTTTAACAACTCCCCGTTTCGTTCGTACTCAAAAATGAAAATAGCGTCACATCATTGGCTGAATATCAATTGTTAAGGACAATGTAAGCCAATTGTAACGTTTTATAGTTTTTGAAAATATTACCCAGAATGCATTGGATTCTGACTACTTTCATTATTTGGTCCTCATTTGAAAGGAATATAGTCTGAAATATAAAATCTAAAAATAAAGATACTGCTTTTAATTAACCCGAAAAAGCCAGTCGCTTTATTTCAAGCACTTCGATCACTAATCGTAATTATTCGAGTAAGATTTTTATGAGCGTAAAACAAATCGAGGTTTATGATTGTGTATGCCAGAAACGCATTTTGCCTACAAAGGACTTACCGGTTCACTCGAATAAAACAAGTTAAAAGGCAAAACATTACAAAATTAAAGACCAGTGAGGACCCAACATTCCGAAAGGTAGCGTAAGAACCTGATATTTTCTAAATTGATGTGAATATACTCGATAGTTTATATTTTTTTTTGCTTTTTTTTTATAGATGCCAGCGCTACACCACCATCAGTAGCAAGACGAGACGATGAAAAAGAGGACATTTTTTTCTTTGATGCTTACCTAACATTTAGCTAATAGTAAATAAAGAATTCGAATTAACATAATATTGTGTGAATGCAAGCCATATCACATACACTTTTTTTAAATAAATTTTCGGTCGAACTTTTGAAAAACTTTTACCACGTCGTAACTACAATCCCCTTCCCTTTCATGAATGTGACCTACCGAATTAGACTATTTACCGGATTTGTAATCACATAAGCAACACGACGGGTGCCACATGTGGAGCAGGATCTGCTTACCCTTCCGGAGCACCTGAGATCACCCCTAGTTTTTGGTGGGGTTCGTGTTGTTTATTCTTTAGTTTTGTATGTTGTGTCATGTGTACTATTGTTTTTCGAGTTGTCTTTTTTTATTTTTAGCCATGGCGTTGTCAGGTTGTTTTAGATTTATGAGTTTGACTGTCCCTTTGGTATCTTTCTTCCCTCTTTTAAGAGAATATTGGTTACTCGCGGTATTGAATACTGCCGAGAGATCCCCATTTTTAAGCATGCTAATTCAAGAGAGTAAAACAATAACACATATCAAAATTGTTTCACATATATCAAACTTTTGCCTTTTCTTTATTGAATAAATCATCAAAGTTAAAAAGTCGCCGAACAGTTGAATGATAAATAAAAAAATGTAACCGAAAATAAGTGTTACAGAATGTGCGAAGATGACCTTTAAAGTCCCTTTTTGTTTACAGCTCTAAGTGTATTGATAATAAACAATGGTCTGAACATGTTGATCGTAGTAAAGTTAATGGATGTATCCTTGATTTGTGCAAGGAAATAAACTAAAGTCTGTTTATGAAAGAAAAAAATTATACCATAATTTGGCACGGTATATATATATCAATATTTAATAAGTATGTGAGCATGACTATCAACATTTAAAAAATTTCACTAAAACAAACGATTAGAACAATTTTTTGTGGAAAAAAAAAAGATCTATATGTAATACAATGGAGAACATTATAGAATGATATAACATACAAAACGAAGATGTACCGATAAGCATAACCTGGTATGTACATAGTTGCTCATTTCTTATATACCCAATGGTGAAAAATGTAAAAAATAAAATAAAATAACAGACCACAAAAAAAAACCAAACATATGAACAGAAAAGTCTAAGCAAATATAAAAATCACAGCCATCGTAATTCCGATAATTTACAAACAGGTTACATGTAGCTACTCTTGAACAGCTTCTATAAAATTTACATTACAATTACAAGCCAAATCTATGACACAGAAGCCACAATCAAATAAAGAGAACGCTAAACATAAAGTGAATGTGGAACAAGGACGCGAAACGTTTCAGACCAACCGAGATGGTCAGACGAATAAGTGTCTGTGGATCTTCAAGGCCCGCAGAAGCTCTAAGATAAATGATGCAAAATGTGCGACATGGCCATGCACTAGTGAACGTCCAACACTATATTCATGAACAATTCTTTTTACTTCTATAAACATTGTTGTGTGAACATTTTTATCTGAAATTGAGCATAAAATTGAGAATGGTAATGGGGAATGTGTCAAAAAGAAAATAACCCGACCAAAAAGCATACATATCAATTTTAATATTTCATTATATAATCTGCGTAAAATTATTTTATTATCTTGCTCTAATTATATAACTATATAATTATATGAATCAGTGTAGGACCTAAAACTATAATGCACAATTGAATCGTTCACCTTCTATAAGATAAGCCGACCTCTGAACATTTTGAAAACGGGAACATTTTTTACCCAGTCACAGACAATCTATAGACCTTTCAGAGTTGTGTCATGTACAAGGAGCGTGTCAAATATCAAATATAATATATACATAACTTTATTTGCAAAAAGTAAAACCTTGACGGGTTAAAATGCAAACTTAAGAGACATATACACAAGAAACATGCACTACATGAATAAAGTTCTAAACAAGTCAAGTAAATATTAATAATATATATATATGTATATATATAAGTATCAAAAATAAGGTCCACACCTTATTTTTGCACCTCCATGGACTGCTTTATATAGGATACAACACTTGACAAAATATCTTTTTGGGGATCTAAATAGTTTTAAGTTTACAGTTTGAGTCAAGCTGGTTAAAGTAAGGATATTGAGTTTTAATTGCATTCAACGCAAAAAACATGTTTGAATAATTTTAAAGTGCGCAATAATCGTAAAGAAACGCAAAAATGACGATAAAATTTTATCTTGTAATTATCGAGATATTTCCAAAATACTGTCTGCTCGTCATTTGCTCACCTGAACGATTTAGTAAAACACGCCACTAATACCCTCTAATTATACCAAACGGAAGTGAAGCACAGTGGGTCACTCTGATCAAATACGCGTATGAAACAGATCAGCTCGCAAAGTAAAATAACAGTTTTGATATATATCGGTGACAATTATTAACCGAATCTACATTGAGAATATTGATATACGAGGCTTGATAATCGCATAAATATTTTCATCAATGTTTAAAACTAGAAACGTATTGAAAAAACATCTAAAAGCACAAATCAACCTTTTTTCTTTAAACTACTTACATGTGCATCCAAAAGTGGCAAAATAGATAACTAGTTTATTGATGGTGACCGCGTAATGGGAGAAGCAGAAGTAGAACTGTGCATGTGAAGTTCCATGGCAGAGAAACGGCTTTAAATCACGTGCTTTTAATTAAGTACACTCCCAACACGTGCTTCCAAAAGACGACAGAGGACTTAACTTGTTGATTTGTTGTTAGATTAAACTATGTGGTTTTTTCTGGGCTACAAAAATATAGATGTTCTTTCTACTTACCGACGGACTTTAGTTACATCAGCATTTCAAATTGTATAAGTTTATTCTCCAGATAATGTGAAGAATTGCGTACTGTCAGTCACAGTAATCTGCTTAACTTGTTTAGAAACTTGAATACGTATTGATCAAGCTATTTCTTTAAAATGCAATACTGGATAGACTTGTAATTAACCTAAATAGAAATTTAAAAATCAAACAAAATTTTACAAAAGTACCGAAGGTCGAGTGAGGTTGCCTGGGGGTTTCAACAAAAACTATGGTATAATTAAAAACCAATTGTTCAGAGAACAATTGAAGGTCTTTCAACCAATAATGATCTATTTTGATATGAAACTATTAAGATTCAGTTGAAAATGTCAGTTCCTATGGCTTAATGATGTATAAATATGAATTTCAAGCAAAGGTCAAAATCTAGAACGTCCAACTAACCTATGACCTTGATCTCAATTTCAAGGTCATAAAACAAGGATACCAAATCAATAGACCCTAGGTCTGTATTATGTATGGTTCATGAGTAATATTTAATTCTAAATATAAGAGGGGCAAAAACTCCCATTTATTGTCTACGCGTCCTTCCAATCAAAATTTATAAGTTACGACATGTCGCAACTAACAATTTAATAAAAATAATTTGTCGAAATCTTATAAAGTTAATGAAAATAAGTGAAAATAAGCCAATATCAAAATTTAGAATTTGACCTTGACCTATGACCTTGACCTAATTTTCATTTTTTTGGATCAAGGATCTTAAATCAAAAGACCCTAGGTCTCTATCACTTATGGTTTACCAGTTAGAAATGCATATCACTTATATCATATATAAAAGGGGGGATAACTCTCATATGGAGTGTCCAGATAGCTTCGGTCAAAATGAAACAGAACATTCTGAGGATATAACGAGCAATTTGGAAAAATAAATTTGTCGGTTTCTTATACGGTTGCGAATATTAAGCGATAACAAGAAAAACAGTGTTTGGGGAGATAACTCTTACATTGAAAAGATTTTGGTTACACAATATGAGTCACAAAAGCGAAATAACTGTTCGATATCATATACCATATGTCTAAGCGACATCTTGCGAAACAAAAAAACTGTGAAGCAAAAAAAAGTTGGCGAAAGAAAAAAAATAATGATTAAAAACCAATTGTTCAGAGAACAATTGAAGGTCTTTCAACCAAATAGCATCTATTTTGATATGAAAATATTAAAATTCAGTTGAAAATGTCAGTTCCTATGGCTTTATGATGTAGAAATATGAATTTCGAGCAAAGGTCAAAATCTAGAACGTCCAATTAACCTATGACCTTGACCTCAATTTCAAGGTCATACACTAAACATCTCAAATCAAAAGACACTAGTTCCTATATATGTATGGTTCATGAGTAATATCACTTTACGCATAATTCTAAATATAAGAGGGGCGAAAACTCCCATTTAATGTCTATGCACCCTTGCAACCAAAATTTTTAAGTTACGACATGTCAAAACTAACAATTTAGTAAAAATAATTTGTTGATATCTTATAAGGTTTATGCAAATAAGTGAAAATAAGCCAAAATCAAAATTTAGAATTTGACCTTGACCTTTGACCTTGACCTAATTTTCAATTTTTGGGACCAAGGATCTTAAATTAAAAGACCCTGGGTCTCTATCACTAGTGGTTTACCAGTTAGAAATGCATATCACCTATATCATATACAAAAGGGGGGATAACTGTCATATGGAGTCTCCGGATAGCTTCGGTCAAAATAAATCAAATCATCCTGAGGATAAAACGAGCAATTTGATAAAATAATTATGTCGGTTTCTTATACGGTTGCGAAGCCTTAGAGATAACAAGAAAAACAGTGTTCGGGGAGATAACTCTTACAAGGTAAAGTTTTTTGTTACGCTGTGTCAGTTTTAGAAGCGTAATTACTGTTCGATATCATATACCATATATCTAAGCGACATCTTGCGAAACAAAAAAACAGCGAAGGTAAAACAAGTTGGCGGAAGAAAAAAAAAATAATAATAATTAAAAACCAATTGTTCAAAGAACAATTGAAGGTCTTTCAACCAATAAGGATCTATTTTGAAATGAAAATATTAAGATTCAGTTGAAAATGTCAGTTGCTATGTCTTTATGATATAAAAATATGAATTTCGAGCAAAGGTCAAAATCTAGAACGTCCAATTTACCTATGACCTTGACCTCAATTTCAAGGTCATAAACTAAGGATCCCAAATCAAAAGACCCTAGGTCAGTATTATGTATGGTTCATGAGTAATATCACTTGACGCATAATTCTAAATATAAGAGGGGCAAAAACTCCCATTTATTGTCTACGCACCCTTCCAATCAAAATTTTTAAGTTACGACATGTCGCAACTAACAATTTAGTTAAAATAATTTGTCGAAATCTTATAAAGTTAATAAAGTAAGTGAAAATAAGTCAAAATCAAAATTTAAAATTTGACCTTGACCTTTCACCTTGACCTAATTTTCATTTTTTTTGGACCAAGGATCTTAAATCAAAAGACCCTAGGTCTCTATCACTTATGGTTTACCAGTTAGAAATGCAAATCACTTATATCATATATAAAAGGGGGAATAACTCTCATATGGAGTCTCCGGATAGCTTCGGTTCAAATGAAACAGAACATCCTGAGGATATAACGAGCAATTTGGAAAAATAAATTTGTCGGTTTCTTATACGGTTGCGAAGCCTTAGAGATAACAAGAAAAACAGTGTTCGGGGAGATAACTCTTACAAGGTAAAGTTTTTTGTTACACGGTGTCAGTTTCAGAAGCGTATTAACTGTTCGATATCATATACCAAATATCTAAGCGACATCTTGCGAAACAAAAAAACAGTGAAGGAAAAAAAAGTTGGCAGAAGAAAAAAAAAATAATTAAAAACCAATTGTTCAAAGAACAATTGAAGGTCTTTCAACTAATAAAGATCTATTTTGATATGAAAATATTAAAATTCCGTTGAAAATGTCAGTTCCTATGGCTTTATGATGTATAAATATGAATTTAAAGCAAAGGTCAAAATCTAGAACGTCAAATTAACCTTTGACCTTGACCTTAATTTCAAGGTCATAGACTAAACATCTCGAATCAAAAGACACTAGTTCCTTAATATCTATGGTTCATGAGTAATATCACTTTACGCATAATTGTTAATATAAGAGGGGCGAAAACTCCCATTTATTGTCTACGCACCCTTGCAACCAAAATTTATAAGTTACGACATGTCGCAACTAACAATTTAGTAAAAATAATTTGTCTATATCTTATAAGGTTAATGAAAATAGTGAAAATAAGCCAAAATCAAAATTTAAAATTTGACCTTGACCTTTGACCTTGACCTAATTTTCATTTTTTTGGATCAAGGATCTTAAATCAAAAGACCCTAGGTCTCTATCACTTATGGTTTACCAGTTAGAAATGCATATCACTTATATCATATACAAAAGGGGGGATAACGCTCACATGGAGTCTCCGGATAGCTTCGGTCAAAATAAAACAGAACATCCTGAGGATATAACGAGCAATTTGGAAAAATAAATTTGTCGGTTTCTTATACGGTTGCAAAGCCTTAGAGATAACAAGAAAAACAGTGTTCGGGGAGATAACTCTTACAAGGTAAAGTTTTTTGTTACGCGGTGTCAGTTTCAGAAGCGTATTAACTGTTCGATATCATATACCATATATCTAAGCGACATCTTGGGAAACAAAAAAACAGTGAAGGAAAAAAAAGTTGGCGGAAGAAAAAAAATAATAATTAAAAACCAATTGTTCAGAGAACCATTGATGGTCTTTCCACCAGTTAAGACCTTTTTTATATAAAAATATTACAATTTGGTTTAAAATGTCAATTTTAGCGCCAAATGACAGCTTATTGAACGCTTATTCAAAAAAATATATGGTTTCTATTAAAAAATATATCGAAAAGGGAGATAATCTTTTACTTCCGGTTTAAAAAGTTTACTTCCGGTATTGTTTGATAGTTTACTTGACACTGATTCCAAAAATATATGGTTCTATATACTTTTACATTGATTTAGTACAAAAAAAAGCTACTTCCGGTTTACAAAAGGTCACTTCCGGTTGTGTTTTTTAAGGTCACATTGCTTACAACTTAATGCAAAAAGTCCCATGGCTTTATCATGTGTACATATGAGGTAAAAGCAAAGGTCAAAATCTAGAACGTTTAATTAGCATATGACCTTGAGCTCAATTTCAAGGTTATAAACCAAGGACCTCAAATCAAAAGACTCTATTCCTCTACTTTATATTGTTAATGAGTTATATTACCATACGTATGATATTAGATATAAAAAGGGGGAAAACTTGCATCAAATGTCTACGTACTCTTTCGACTAAAATTTATGTGTTACGACATGTCGTAACCAACAATTGTGTGAAATTATTTTGTCGATATCTTGTATGATTTCTGAAAATAAGAGATAACAAGCCAAAATCAAAATTTTAATCATGACCTTGACCTTTGACCTTGACCTCATTTTGATTTTTTTGGACGAAGGACCTCAAATCAAAAGACCCTAGGCCTCTACCACTTATGGTTTTCCAGTTAAAAATGCATATCACTTATATCAAATATAAAAGGGGAAATAACTCTCATATGGAGTCTCCGGATAGCTTCGGTCAAAATGAATCAAATCATCCTGAGGATATAACGAGCAATTTGGTAAAATAAATTTGTCGGTTTCTTATACGGTTGCGAAGATTAAGCGATAACAAGAAAAACAGTGTTCGGGGAGATAACTCTTACATGGATAAGATTTTGGTTACGCGGTGTCAGTTTCAAAAGCGTATTAATTGTTCGATATCATGTATTATATATCTTAGTGACATCTTGCGAAACAAAAAAATTGCGAAGGAACAAAAAGTTGGCGGAAGAAAAAAAATAATAATAATAATTAAACTGTCAATTGTTCTTGAACAATTGAGAGGTCTTTCCTTTTGTAATGTAAAATACATGTTCCAACAGACGTAGAATGTATTGAAAAGGTCAAGGTCAACCTTAAAAAGCTCCAAAACACACTAAAAATCCTTTATATAAGGTTAAAAACACTAAATTCGCTATCTGGGTCATGACCTTGACCTTTGACCTTCTGACCTTTGTCAAGGTCATTAGTCCCCAATGCCATTACTGAAGACCCCAAGGGTCTAGGACCTTTGGTTATATAGTAAAAGCTGATTTTGTCTTTTCAGAAACCTAAAACAGGGGTTATGCCCCTTATAGAAAGGTCAAATCTCTTTGGTCAAAATATAACAAAGTTGCGCCATAATGACCCAAACATTTTCTACTATTTAAAACTTCTGTAAGTATAATGGTTTCTGAGATTATCCCATAACAAGGTGTTAGGTCAAAGGTCAAGGTCAACATACAAATTTGACCTTGAGGTTTTTTTCAAAGATACATGAATTGATGATGATTGGTGAAGGTCCCAGGTCTCTACGACTTACGGTTTCTGAGTTTTGGTGTTCCACCGACACCGGTTAATTTTCATAGGGGCATAACCCTACCAATGAGTCGTTGAATCTTTTCGATCTAAATGTAACGAAGAACCGGGGTCAGGTCCTGAACAAATTTCACCCTTCGCTTTTTTTCTACCTATTACGGTTACGGTGTTGGAACGATAACAAGGTTTTTTGGTTTCGGAGGGATTACTCCGAACCGACAAAATATTTTGACTAACAGGGTGAGTTCCAGATAGATATTCATGACAACAATACAAAGTGTAAACATGAAAGCGACACGTCTTATGGTTAAGGCTGCTAACTTCGTCAAAGTTTGGCGGAACAAAAAGAATAATAATCAGAAGAAATACAGTAAGGTCTTTCCTTATAGAAAAGGAAAGACCTTAATAATAATTAAAAACCAATCGTTCAGAGAACCATTGATGGTCTTTCCACCAGTTAAGACCCTTTTTTTATATGAAAATATTAAAATTTGGTTTTAAATGTCAATTTTAGCGTCAAATGACAGCTTATTGAACGCTTATTCCAAAAATATATGGTTTCTATAAAAACAAAATAGAAAACGGAGATAATCTTTTACTTCCGGTTTAAAAAGTTTACTTCCGGTATTGTTTGATAGTTTACTTGACACTGATTCCAAAAATATATGGTTCTATATACTTTTACATTGATTTAGTGCAAAAAATAGCTACTTCCGGTTTACAAAAGGTCACTTCCGGTTGTGTTTTTTAAGGTCACATTGCTTACAACTTAATGCAAACAGTCCCATGGCTTTATCATGTGTACATATGAGGTAAAACCAAAGGTCAAAATCTAGAACGTTTAATTAGCATATGACCTTGAGCTCAATTTCAAGGTCATAAACCAAGGACCTCAAATCAAAAGACTCTAGTCCTCTACTTTATATTGTTCATGAGTTATATTACCATACGTATGATATTAGATATAAAAAGGGGGAAAACTCCCGTCAAATGTCTACGTACCCTTTCGACTAAAATTTATGTGTTACTACATGTCGTAACTAACAATTTTATGAAAATATTTTGTCAATATCTTATATGATTTCTGAAAATAAGAGATCACAAGCCAAAATCAAAATTTGTATCATGACCTTGACCTTTGACCTTGACCTCATTTTCATTTTTTTGGACCAAGGACCTCAAAACAAAAGACCCTAGGCCTCTAACACTTATGGTTTTCCAGTTAAAAATGCATATCACTTATATCAAATATAAAAGGGGAAATAACTCTCATATGGAGTCTCCGGATAGCTTCGGTCAAAATAAATCAAATCATCCTGAGGATATATCGAGCAATTTGGTAAAATAAATTTGTCGGTTTCTTATACGGTTGCGAATATTAAGCGATCACAAGAAAAACAGTGTTCGGGGAGATAACTCTTACATTGAAAAGATTTTGGTTACGCGGTGTCAGTTACAAAAGCGTAATAACTGTTCGATATCATGTACCATATGTCTAAGCGACATCTTGCGAAACAAAAAAACTGTGAAGGAAAAAAAAGTTGGCGGAAGAAAAAAAATAATAATAATAATAATAATCAGAAGAAATCCAATAGGTCTTTCCACGGAAAAGTGGAAAGACCTAATAATCAGAAGAAAACCAATAGGTCTTTCCACGGAAAAGTGGAAAGACCTAATAATAATCAGAACAAAACCTATAGGTCTTTCAACCGAAAGGTTGAAAGACCTAATAATCAGAACAAAACCAATAGGTCTTTCAACCGAAAAGGTTGAAAGACCTAATTAATGCAAATATATCCAAAAATATAAAATATCTGTTTTAACTAATAGCATTTTTTAATGTTTAAAATTTTATACTTCATATATTTTTGTATGTTTAGAATCAGCAAAAATAACCCTTTTCGGGCCTTACACACAAAGGTCCGCTTACTTTCTAAAATAAGCACGGGATTCTGAAACCGCGGGAATATCAGTTAGACCTGAAAATTCGACACCGAAGGATGCATAGTTACATTGGTGGCGGATAACGTTACAGATCTAGACGGAAACATGGTGAAGGAATTAGATATTTTGGATATGGACGCAAGATAAGTCACAGATTTTCTGATATTTAGAAGCTCTCTGGAATCCCATATTCAGGGTTAGTTTTTATTCATTTTATCTCAACGATCGGAATGATAAATTGTTTTTATTATTAAGGATTATGTACCCTTGTGTTGATTCAATGCTAAACATATGGAAACTTTATAGAAAATCCCGTCTTTCCATTTGTACTCTCATATTTGGCAATTCGGTGCTTGATAGAAGTGGATTATTGCATGCTGTGCTAGCAATGATTTCCTTAAAACAACTTTAGATATTGGTTAAAACAAATATAAAGCCTGTTTTTTAAATTCTAAACCATTAACCTGGTTTCAATTTTTTTATGGTTAACAGTTTTTTGACGGGTCGGTCTTAACCATGAGGTTAAATTGTTAAAGAACATTTCAACCGGGATCAAAAACATGTTTTATATATTTTCATACTGTTTTATAGCTTAAACATTTTTCTTCAACCGTTGCGATTTTCTTACTCATTTTAGCATGTTTATGGTTTAAGCTTAAACATGTGTCAGGTTGTTTTTAACCAGTAATTAGTTTGAGTATGAAAAAATAGGCCTATATATATGAACTAATTCAAGTACACCTTCTAGGGTGCGTTCAACTTTATTGACTCGGCACCAGGTTTATTTTAAATTTAAAAGATTGTTAAGGACTTTTTGTTTAACAATTAACGCTAGCACGTCATAGAAAAACAAGTGTGTAATCTATGTTTAAAATTTTATATAAAAAACTCCTGTTTTAAAGTCTGGATTTTCTACAAATATCTTGGTCATCATACATGTTCGAGTACATCATAACCATGATAACGTCACAAAAAGCTTCTTGAGACCGATATTCAATAAAATATAGCAAATCTATTTCAAGTCTTTAATGAACTCTTGTATACATTTTTTTTATTATTTCTATTTTTATCTATTTTCTGTCTTACTAGAATAAATGTATACTGTTTTAAATGTGAGTATTAGTTTAATTATACCAACTGCACTGTTTTATTTATTAACTTTTTTTCTAATTACATCAAAGTTTTATATCAGAAAACATAATCTCTATTTGGCTGTTATATTGCCCAATTATATGTACAAGCTTATCAACCACACAAAAGCTGATTATTAAATTATGACACAATTACAGTTATACCTATAAAATATTCAAAATGTGCGTGTGCAAAACGTACATACTTTCAGAGATATATAATTGGTATATACAGAGACAGATGTGTTTTTATATCTCTGATATTAAGACTTAAGTTTGGTTTTACCTCTTCAAATCGTAATGCTGACGGGATATCAACTCTCTTTTTTTTGTGATAGATTATAAAGCTCTTAAATTAAGATATGATCAATGTTAACTTAATAATCCTTGAAATAAACTTAACTTTTAGCTGTACAATGGAACATATGGGAATGCAACCCGAGTATAAATCTCAATAACTGAAAATTATACCATAGCTATTTATTAATTTTCACAATTATAACAAGGTTTTGTTGTATATGGTCTACGAAAAGAAAATGATAGCAAGGCCTTGGAGTGGCCTCTTGAATTTTTTGACACAGTAACAGAAAAGTCAGTGCGTGGTCACTTATCTAAAATGTCCGCTTTGTACCAGTTGATATAAATTAATGCCTAGGGTGGGAATTGAACCCGAGTACACCAACTCGTTGTCATATATTTTTAAATGAAAAAAAAATCGCACTCAGAAACAAACAAACAAGTAAAGTTTAAAAAATATATAAATGTGTTAAGATATATATTTATATATAGATATATAGTATACTGAAAAATATCAGTTTATTTTAGTTATTAAGATAATGTACTTGGATTGTATCCCCATAGGCTCCACTGTACAACTACATGTATAGATTAAAATTTACCAAGACTTTTTTTTTAGGGAGAGGGAGCAGGGGCACACCCCTTTAAGGAGATTCATATATGGTAAATTCATAAGCATTATTCCAAATTTGTTAAACACTGCTGGCACCTAGACATAACGAGGTTGCTAAAGTAACAACAATAATGTTGGACCGTTAAAATGAGATAGCG
Organism: Mytilus galloprovincialis; assembly: GCA_037788925.1. NCBI lineage: Eukaryota > Metazoa > Mollusca > Bivalvia > Mytilida > Mytilidae > Mytilus > Mytilus galloprovincialis. Next base: position 54,528,814 of record CM075332.1, read on the forward strand.
TCTGATTACTCTACATGAAACTTAACTTTTTATATATATTACCTAATTACATAGTCAACATTTGATTTTAATCTTGATCATTTTGAAATCCCTTTTAATTCATGTACGACTTAAGATTATGGTACAAATAAAACGTGGAATGATTCATCAAAATTCTCAGATTCTTGTGAAATTATTTTTCTCGGAATTATAAATAAATATTAAAAATAATAAATCTTTTCGAACATTTAGATGAAATTTAAAAAAAAATAACCCTTTACAGTTCAACTTTTTATCTGGAATTCCAGAAATCTTCCAAATCTGTAACTTTAAGTTATCTTGCGTCAATATTTAGAAAATCTAATTCCTTCAACATTTGATATATGTAACGTTATCCGTCACCAAATGGCAAATGTGCATCCATCGCTGTCGAGAAAATAATAATAATCCTTCTGTTTCAGAATCCCGTACTCATCTTAGAAAGCAGGTGGAGCTTTGTGTGTAAGGCCCGAAAAGGGTTATTATTTGACTGATTCTTATCAAAATTATCGTTAAAGTAAACTAACAAAAAATTATGAAATATACTATTTTAAACAGCAAAAGATGTGATAGGTTAAAACAGATATTCCATATTTTTTGGATAATTTGTCGGTGTATCGTAAATTATGCTATAGTTTTTTGTTTGAAACCCTCGGCAACCTCACGAGACGAAGTCCAGTGAGGTTATTGCCGAGGGTTTCAACTGAAGCTATCTTATGGTACAATTAACGAAACACCGCAAAAACTATCCAAAAGACATGAAATATCTATAACGTATCCTTAAAAAGTATTTTATCAATCGAATATTATTGTAAATTCTTTGAGAAATGCCTTAATCTTCGTTTATAGATTTTGTTTTTAATTTTTAGTGACAATTGATTGTTATAAATTATGCCAATAAGGTATTACTATGTGTTTAAGCTGCATGATGGTTATGATAACTAGCATTCAAGCAGTCTCTGTAGTTGTTAATGTCATTGTCCGGTTGTTCTTTGTACTCGATCATAAAATATCTCCTTTTATATACTGTGGTCTAGAGTTGATGTTTCTGTATAAAAAGTAAAATAACAACAAGGAAACGAACTCCGAGGAAAATTAAAACGGAAAGTCCCTAATGAAATGGCAAAATCAAAAGCTCAAACACATTAAAGGAATGGATAACAACTGTCATATCCATGACTTGGTTCAGGCATTTTTTTGATGCATCATGAAACTATAATTAATACCATTACGTTGATGTACCTTTACATTTTTGTTTTATAGTGCCCGGATCATTATAACACATTAATTTTGCTTTTATTTAAACCAAGCAACAGAGACATTGTTCGAAAAATCATACATTGAACTCACTTTTATTAATCTGTTGTTTGATTGTGGTTTCTTGTCGTCCGAAATAATTCGAAAGGTTGAACGTGTACATTCTATCGTCATGCACTTAAATTTACCGTTATTGTCAACTACGGATAACAAATTCATGTTAACGTTTTTGGCTATTTTTTAACGGTTTGTCGTCATGAAGGTATCCCCATTACAATTCTCCATGGTGGAAAACTCAACCGATTCATAATATATCTGAGTTATCATTTTTTTTTATATCTTTAATATTTTGAATTTGATATACAACGGTTAAACAAAATTTATACAACAAAATCACACATCTATCATTGTCTATGTAAAATGTTTGGCCATCTTCGCTAGCCAGAGATTACAATCTAGTGCCCTCCTCTCCACCTTTGACAGAAAAGGTCAATATTTGTGATTACAATGCAGCGCCATCTGCCGGTTAACAAAAATCACGCCCATTTCGACAACATCATTCTTAACCAATGGCAGCAATTGAACTCTCTTCAGTGTGGAGATGAAGAATGATTGTGTTTAGTGTTTACAAATTTCGTGAAGCAGGAAAAGAAACATTAGGTTGCCATGTCACATTTCCTCTCGAAAGATAGCTAGGAACTTATTATGACAAAATTTGCCAAACTGAAGATAACATATTTGATAAGTTTACAATTGTTTCAAATAGCAAGACAATTTTTTCTTTAAATAATTTCTTTTCATAAGATTTACATTAATCAAGATAAGAACATTTTTCATTATGATAAGCATTTATCGAAATTTGATGATATCTAGGTAGCCATTTGGAAAATTTAAGTCTCTTTAGTGATTATTCATGCACACAACTCCAGTTTTGAGATTTGAAAAATATAAAAGATAAACAAAAATAGTTTATTCCTATATCATACAATGATATTTGTAGTTTTCCTGAATAATAATCATGATAATAGATTGTACAACTTTGTTAACAAAATTTATTGTAAAAGGATTGATATTCATGATATTGATAAATTTAATTTGTTAAGAAACAGGCTTGTTAAATTACTTGCTTCATGGTTCCTTTAAACATATCATTTGCATGATTATAAGTTATAATTAATAATAAGTCATTTAATAATGCAATGAACAATTGAATACCATGTACATCATGCACAATAACTTTTTTTACTGAAAAAATAATTATTTAAAGGATTCTTTGTTTTGTTTTCAAATGCTAGTCAATAAATTATCTTTGAAATTTTGTCGTTTTTACTCAACATTCTTTCCAAGAAGAAATTAAAAGAATGAGAAGCAAAAAAAAAACAATAAAAAATAAAAATATCATAAAAAAATAAAAACATTAGAAAAAAAAGGAAAATATATAAATTTAAAGACAGACAAATCAACAAATGTCATAAATTTTATTCTACATTTTCAAAAAAAGGTGTAATGTCAATTTGAGAAGAAACCTGAGTTACCTATACAGGTAAATTTTAATGAAACATACAAGCTGAAAACCTCAATCCTAGTTGATTTCAACATGTAACATAATTAGATAAAACATCAACCTATGTTTTATGACCCCAACATCTCAAGACTGAATACCCCAATAAATTGCCACCATTCAATGGTGACCATACAAGAGGGTGAATATAACTAAGAGGAAGTCACAGGTTGTACTGTATTATATAGAAGAACCTATTTTTTTATTATTAATCAATGAGTCTACTATCATGTACATAAGTTTTGTACTTTAAATAGCATGTGGACTTACAAAGTGCTGATTAAAAAGGTTTATGCCATAGACAAAACAAACTTGCCCTGTCCCTTTTAAAACATTTTAAGAGTTCAAAAGTCAAAAGCAGAAACAACAAATGGACACGTAATTTTACAATTATTACAAATCAGGGAGGAGTGTCAATCTGTTAAGGTGTTACACTTAATCTTACTGTTTGGTTATTTCATGTTTTGTAACGTAATACTGCCCATCCGGTTTATTTAAAAATAATGGTATGAATTACCAAAACTACTGATTGTATTATATTAAGAGGGACGTGGCACTCGACATAAAAAGATACCAATGTCTATCCCAAATTCACGTATTTGGTTTTGCTGTTATATTTGTTATTCTCGTGGTGTTTTGTCTGTTGCTTGGTCCGTTTCGGTGTTGTGTCGTTGTTCTCCTCTTATATTTAATGCGTTTCCCTCGGTTTTAGTTTGTTACCCCGATTGTGTTTTTTGTCCATGGATTTATGAGTTTTGAACAGCGGTATACTACTGTTGCCTTTCTTTATCTACCCTTTATTTATAGGAAAGATAACGCTTTGATTAAAACCTATATAAGGATGAGGCTTAGATACGGGGAAATTCGAGGCTTTGCCGAGCTCTTTCCCCGTTTCTCGCTGAATTCTTATATATTTGATATGTCAAGTCAATACACTATTATTGTCTTTATAATGCAATCTAGAAAAAAAAACATTGTCAATTGTTGTCTATTGTGTTATTGTTATTTTTTTTATTTAAATATTGGGAAAATCCCCCTTTTAAAAGGCCTCACATCTGGCGCAGAAATATATAACACAATGAAATGTTCATTACCTGTTGAAACCAATCGATGGTGAACGAATGCGTTTGTGTATGGACTAAAATATCAACAATAGGCATAAAACATAATGATTTTTAGGTTTAAAAAAAAATATTGACAAGTGAAATATGTTCTTCCAACAATTGTAAAAGAAATAAGTTTGAGTCGTTCCACGCTTCATTGTAAACATTGGAAACAAGGACAGGTTGAAGAAGTTGTCATGAATTTTTAGAAATAGTTTCGGATGTACTATTTAAATATTCATGAGGATAAGTGATATCGGGTCAGTGACTGTATATGACATAGAAATATACATGCAACGCATTTTGACTGCTCAAATAGAACGAGTGCAGTATAAATATATATATCAGTCTGTAAACGGTAGTATTACATGCACAAGTGTGTTAGTAAACAGTTTTAGACAGTTTCACAACTGGTAAGCTCAAGAGAGCGTTATCAATAGTAATAAAATAATAGAAAGGTTCTAATGTTCTACTGCGACACCATACCTTAGGTGCTAATCATTCTCCTTAAGGTCTTGTATAATTTGTGCGTCAAATATATACACGTGTTATTATCCGAATGCGTACCAAGTATGTTATCTAAATGAATAACAATGTGTTATTTAATATATCTATTATGTTTAAATAGAAACAAGAAACTTGATATATGTTGGCCTTTCAACTAATTTCTGTGGAAAACATAAGCTACTTTAATGCCTCTCTATGGAATTAATGGTGATATCAGATGAGTTTCTTTTAAACGTTAAACAGTAAAAATCATTTTTCGATAATTGCCTGGCTACACGAACATCTTTAAATTTCAAAGCTCGCCGGGAAATAGTCTTTTTGTGCCGAGGCAAAATAAAGCAGACATCAATCCATTAATTATAAAGTCAAAGATGTATTCTTTAAAGTAAATTGACCTGTTACCTGACTTGTTACATCTAGAGTTAAGCGTTTCTCACTATTATTTTGAATTTAGACAATTACTGTTTGAATATATTTAATAACTATGCCTCTTATCAAATTAGTATCTAGTTTTTTAAAACAAAATAACTTTGTTCGAGAACTGTTTGGTTTTGTATATTTAAAATAAGTGTCCATAAGAAAATCATAACAACAAATATTAAAACCCCAATCAATGTCCATGTAATGTTCCTTTGGTTTCTATTCGTGTCCGACAATTTCAATCTGCAAAAGATTCTTTTCATTCGATTGGTTATCAAATAAAATAGTACAATGCTCATCATTTATTAAAATATTTTGTTTATGCTAGCTGACTGCATTTAGACTGAATAAATGCGTAAATTGATCTTTATATGTCTGTGATTTATTGTCGGCAGGCCATTTCATGAAAGTTTATTCCACATATCTTAATATAAATAACTTGAAGTATACATGTACTGTATTTACGAACACATTAGAAAGTGTTCATATTTAATTATACATTGCGGTATTTTGCTTTTGAAATAGAAACACAGCGTTGTCTCTCTTAATTAGTTGATTGACAGCCGCTTGCATCTCGTCGCATTTCAAACATTGTATTAACAGGTATTAATCATGTTAATGGTGCATTTCCGAGTAATGTTTACTGTACATTTTTTTAGCGGCATAATGTAGTAAAGATATCATGAGGGAGAAAAATATATGCACATATCAAAATCGGGTTTGCTTTCAAAATGAAGTCCTAAATATAGTCCTAGTAATAAACTAGATCAGTTTATAGATTTTATGTTTGAAAATGTAAATTGTGTATCAATACTATAAATAAGTTATTGAATGAAAACGAAAGACAGCTGCGTATATAAACTTAATAGTTGACTACTATTCTTTCACGTCATGTCTTCCAATTAGCTTAAATTAATGATTATGTACAAATGGGTTTCCAAGGGTAGACTAAGGTATACACATTTGATCACTGGGACTTCTTAGATTCAGCAGTTGCTTAAGAGGTAAGTCATTTTGCTGAACAGAATGATTGCATATGCAGCCAACATTTGACGATCTCAACTGTATCTACGAGTACGTTATTTGCATATAAAACAGTGTGTTTTAGAACTGCACAATAATCGTTTGTGAATTTACTTTTCATCATGATCAGCTTCGCTCGAGGCCAAATATAAGGGAATTCAAAGATTTATGTACGCTAGCATGGAAAATTGCATCCCCTTGGCTTATTTTATGACCTCACACCAAATGAATTACCATGATTTGCATTAAAAATTTATATGTATGTGTATTATTGGTAAAACATGTTTCATGTTTTAGTCCATAAATGAGAGCAAATAACAGACAAGATGAAAGTGTTTTTTTTCTTTCTAAATTGTTCTTAAATGACAAAGAATAAAATATGTGCAAGTATTATCGTCAAACTATGTTTTCATTGCTATCCAGGAAATTAAAAAAAATGTTGATACAAAATCCTCTATTTGGACAGTCTAGAACAACAGATGACAATCCAGAAAACGTGAGCGACCTATCATAAAAAATAAACAATAACATGCAGTAAAATAGTACTAATGAAACACGCTACAAATAACTTTACTTAAACATCAACAAAAGACAAAACCGCAAGACGAAATAAGTACTAAGAAATAGTTGTATTAATGTGCGGTATTCATTTGCGTCATGTGGTTTACAACTATTTTAGATAATAAATGACGAATTCACAAATCATTTATTGATCTGACACATTACTGTACGTACATCTGCCTTTGTGAAAACTCACAAACGATAATTCACAGTGTGTGCAACATACACGCGTTTCTGTCATATCAGTGGCGCTTTATTTAAATAAGTTGTAATGCATACAAATTGTTCATTTTTCTGTTTTTTTCAATTTCTCAAATTCAAAACCCAAACATAGTTGTTCTTCCAATCATGTACGTATTGGAACATAATGATCAACTGATGAATTACACATGCGTTTCATTATCATCTAAATGGGATGTTAAATTCAAAGAGCGAAAATGTTGCAAGACCTACAGATCAGCTGATTACTATATGTTTTTGTCGGTTTGGCTCCAATGCATATCTTTTACATAGAAATGGAACATCTATTTACAAATGTTAGTTAGATTGCTTAGTTGAAATTTAATTTACGAATTTTAATTAAAAAACTATATGAGTACACAAGTACAATGAAATATTCGCATAATCCAACTTAGAAATAAACTGAGCTTAGATACCAGATTTTAAATTTTGTAAGACAGCCCCGTATTTTGTCTTCAAGAGACTAATCATTGAAGCTCCTCAAAAAAGACCAAGAAAAGTACGAAGTTGAAGAGCATTGGGGACCAAAAATAACCAAATTGTACTTTCGCACTGAACTTTTGATGATAGCTGTTTTATCAAAATAGTAAGTGTACTTGAACACTAATCTTTGAATAATTTCAATTGACAAAAAGATGTAATGTTGTTAAATTTGTACTTAAATCACATTCACATGGTCAAACAATTTTAAAAAAAACGTCTGAAACTTGTTACTAACATTGTCTATATATTGTATCCAAACCATGTCTCAGCGGCTTTAGATCAACATATTAATCAGTGACACATAAAACTGCTATGACAACTGCACGACTTAATACAATAAATAAAAGTATCAAAATAAGGTACACGTGTTAATTTGTACATTTCTAAAGATACATGCAAAAAAGAAAAAATGAAATGTCGTTGTCATGTTAACTAATTTCGGATTTTCGCTTAAACGCATTTGTTTTCTTTTTTTTAATTAATTATTTGGTATGCACTTATATATAATTATAAACTAGTATAGGAACACGTTATCATTGTTAACATAACGACACAACAATGTTCAAACTTACCGATCTGATTCTGATCAGTGTCTTGTTGATTTTCATCTTTAACACTGAAGTAACTGGTCAGGGTTATGGTACGTATAATTTCTTTTGTCTTAAGCTTATCTAAATACAGTCAAGTACGGTAATTTCGTATGTCCGATAAGCCTTTACATTTATGTTGTTTAAAGGCAAATTACTAGACCTATGCTCTTTCTATCGCATTGTCATTAAAACTAATATAGATGCAATGATATTTTTTTTAAATCAAATCACATCTTGCAGAGAATAAACTAAATCTAGAAAACGCTTTTCTTAATATCGAAAGACTTTCGTACTGCTGAATCTTCAATTTTCAGTTGAATGTTTTGTAGTTCACTTCATGGTACTGGTGGTCCTTTTTATTTTTGGCCTGATTATTTATTTCTTCGACTTATCGGTTTTAAATGTCTACTTATTGTGTTCCTGTATTATTGAGCATGGATAGTGATTCATTTCTTCTCATTGTTTATCATTACAATTTTTTTTTCTTAAAGACATTCCAATTTCAGAATTTAAAATTTATTTATGCTACTTCAAACGAGCTGGTTTCAACTTCTTTATTATCAATTTTCCCATTTCTCACCAGTAACATACCCTCTGCACCATCGTTCTGTGGTTATATATCTCAATCAATACGTTGTGATAGTGCATGTTCACATTACATTGACTTTAAATACAAGAACGTGCTCCTTACGCAAAAACGTCTCTAATAGAGTTATGAGGAGGAAAGATAAAAATCAAACTCTGCAAATTTCATGGACTTCAATACAAATTGGTTGACCTACACTAGATAACGACATTTTTACCACGTCTTAGACTATGGTTTACCATCTACGTCTTCTGGTCTGCTAAGTACGGAACCTATTCCCGGAAATGACTGTTTAGCCGAGTGTGAACTCGCAATGCTATACGACGTGTCTCGGTATTGAAACATCCAACATCAATGTATTTAGTTATGATGTTTCTTTTGTACGCCTAGTTGGATATCATGTTATGTCTTATCGTTTGTGGTATAAATTCTCTAGTTTCTCGTGGTTCGTCTACAGTGTTTTGTTTTATGTAGTTCGTTTTTAAGTGTGATTACTGGTCATACATCATCTTGCCTTATATTACAGTTATTTTTTGCACATAATTGAATTGTGTATACACTGTTTTGATTTACGATAAAAACCGACATGGTTAGAAAACACAAATGAAAACACCATTACAATCACGCTTCAATTGTGATATCCTGGTCATTGTTAGAAAATACATAGAATAACACCATTACAGAGTTAATCCCAATTTCGTATTTGTGTGCGTGTGTGCAATTAAACAAATCTATTCTATTTTCAGAAATTTCCGTTTGAAAATATCAACATCACAAAAATACGTCACTTTTTGTGGCGTTGATTCATTCGTGTATGGCACTTATACTACATCTTATCTATATTCGCTATAAAAGATAATTGCAATAGACTGTAGCCGAATTATTTCATTTTTATTTATGAAAACAATAATAGTCAGGTTATTATACAAACCATTGATAGTTTTAAAATACAACGGATATTGAACTTTTCCTACAATTCTATGATGTATGAACACATTGATTACGCAGTATCTTCAGAATCAAGACGATAAACTAAAAGACTAGACTACGGTAAAACACAACATGATCAGTTTTTACTTCTATTTTACCTAGTATCAATGTGTTACGAAAACGAATTTTAGTATTTTGTGCGTTTGGGTGAAGTTATGTAAAAGTGCATGCACAACTAGGTTGTCAAAAAATGCAAAGCCAAGTTTATGCTTGTAAGTGTACGAACGAGTATAATCTGAACTATTCATATTTCAGTTTGAAACCCTCTTTTGTTTTCTACATCTTCCAAAATTGTTCTTTCAATACAGTATGACAGATTTTTAGTGCAATCATTAAACCTAACAAACTCCCGACCAAAAACAGTAAGGTTATCTTCTTCGAAACGGTGTGACGTAACCTTTTAGTAATATATCTTATTATATAATCGTTCACTGTGGTAAAGTACTGCATACATTTCTTTCGTTGTTTGGTGCATTGGTTTATTGATGATTTCGTAAGTACAATGTACATTAGTTTATGCATGTTAAAGATGAGAACATAGAAACAATTAATCTAATGGTCAGTTCACGGACAAGTCGTCTGGGGCCAATTTCAGAAAGCTGTTTTAGAACTAAGACATTTCTTATGATGGTCTTACGGCATATATCAGTCTTAAATGGGTTTCACAAAGTGGTTCTAAATTAGAACATCTCTTCAAGCTGGTCATAACGTTAGGACTCTACGAGAGGTGATCTAAGGATAGTCATAGGGTTATGTTTAAAATTTATACACATTTTTTATATCATTTTTGCAAATTAACCTATTATATAGTCTCCTTGTCTTGATCATTACTAAACCTTTGTAGTTTGACGGTTTTGCATGATATGTCAACAATGAACATTCGATGTATTGATATCACGAATGCACGTTTTTATTCTTTAACCTTCTTATAACCAATACAGTGACACGTTGAATTTAGCTCACTTTTACAAAAAAAATCTTTTTTTTTTCAATTTTGTATCTAAAGTTGCATAAGTATATTGGTGTATTATGATATATTATTTATAAAAAAAATACAATCATTTTTATTTTTATTTTGCAAATTATCTAATTATAATAATAAATACATTTAGTAATTTATAGGAAAGACATACTACATTTAACAGAATTTTTCTATGAATCCATGTTAATATTTGGAAATTTTAAGAACTTGCGACAGATTTGGGTTATCTTTGCTAAGATCATCCCAAGACAGCTTCGAGGCGAGGTCTAAAATAAGTGATAAGATACATGTAGCCATAAGAGGATCATAAGACCTATCCTAAGATATATCTTAAAACAGGTCTTAGAATAGATTCGTGAAACCGATCCTTGTTTGCTAGAAAATGAGTTTATATTTGATACAGACAAAAATGAAGCCTTGCAACAGGCCACTTACTCAGAGATGCAGCACGGTTTATTAACGCGCGCAGAATGGCACATTCTGTATCGTGTACTCAAGGTGTCAGATCTTATGTCCATATTTTGACCAGACTGTTTTGGGAATTCATACAAAAGACGCCCCATTTAGCAGGTGTTTTACTGCATGTCAGACAGAAGAAGACCAAACGTGACCATATTTCTTTACCCCAAATACTTTTAGAGTACAACTTTTTTGTACATGAATTGTCATAACAGTTCACCGGTTAATGGGTCGAAAGAATATCCGATTTACCGGTATCATAAACGTATTCAATTGAACTACACTTTGAGCACCTGTTTTCTATCAAGGCTAAAGAGAGTTCTAGCTCATTCGTTAATAACACATTTTGTTTTTTTGACAGATTTCTTTTTATTAGATGTGCTGGTAAACTATTTAAAAAAATAAGTAATTGCCATGGTTAATGAATTGTACATCTTGCATCCTGTTTGGTCGTTCACAAGAAAAGTTCTCACTCTGATTTTAAATCAAATATCAGTTAATATACAGACAACAAACACTGATTCGTAACCTGGGGCCTGTTTATCGAGGCAGTCTTAGGATTAGGAAGTGTCCTAAGACCAACTTAGGACATATCTTAGTCCTCAGTGGGTTTATCAAACATGCCTCATATATGATAATCCTGGGAATTGTCTTATCTTTAGGACACCAATTTAGGTGTCTTAATATGGTCCTAGGATGGTCCTAACTTTAGGATTTATTTAGGATGGTTATTTTATAGACAAATATGGCCTGTGTTGGTTTGCATTTACGTTACTGCATATTAAACCCCTATCCCTCTTTTCAGTACCATTGGTCGCAACATTTGACAATTTATCAAAAAGCAAAGTCTTACTCTTTTCCACACGGTCCAGGAGATTCTGTAGTTTTGCATTGGTAAAATTCGGATACTCTTTCTCATGTTCTCACGTATTTTGTTTTTAAGGTCTTTTTTTTTTCTATAAGGAAAGACCTTACTGTATTTCTTCTGATTATTAAGGTCTTTCCTTTTTCAAAAGAGAAAGACCTTACTGTATTTCTTCTGTTTATTATTATTAGTCTTCCGCCAAACCTTGACGAAGTTAGCAGCCTTAACCGTAAGACGTGTCGCTTTCATGTTCACACTTTGTATCGGTGTCATGAATACCTATCTATAACTCACCCTGTGAGTTGAAATATTTTGTCTGTTCGGAGTAATCCCTCCGAAACACAAAAACATTGTTATCGTTCCAACACCGTAACCGTGTTAGGTAGAAACAAAAACGAAAGGTGAAATTTGTTCAGGACCAGACCCTGGTTCTTCGTTACATTTGGATCGAAAAGATTCAACGACTCATTGGTAGGGTTATGCCCCTATTAAAATTAACTGGTGTCAGTTGGCCACCAAAACTCGTAAGTCGTAGACACCTAGGATCTTCACTATTCATCATCAATTCATGTGACTTTGAAAAATACCTCAAGGTCAAATGTGTATTTTGACCTTGACCTTTGACCTAACACCTTGTTATGGGATAATCTCAGCAACCTTAATACTTTCAGAAGTGTTGTATAGTGGAAATTGTTTGGGTCATTAATGCGCAACTTTGTTACATTTTAACCGAAGAGATTTGACCTTTCTGTAAGGGGCATAACCCCTGTTTTAGGTTTCTGAAAAGAGAAAATCAGCTTTTACTATATAACAAAAGGTCCTAGACCCATGGGGTCTTCTGCAATGGCATTGGGGACTAATGACCTTGACAAAGGTCTAAAGGTAAAAGGTCAAGGTCATGTACCAAATGGCGAATTTAGTGTTTTTAACCTTATATAAAGGATTTTTAGTGTGTTTTCAAGCTTTTTAAGGTTGACCTTGACCTTTGACCTTTCAACTGTTATTGGATATCTCAAAAACGATTATACTTACAGAAATAGTAAATAGTGAAAAATGTTAAGTTCATTAAGGCGCAACTTTTTTACATTTTGACAGAAGAGATTTGACATACTTAAGGGGCATAACCCCGGTTAACGGTTTCTGAAAAGACAAAATTAGCTTTAACTCTTGAACCAAAGGTTCTAGACCCATGGGGTCTTTTATAATGACATCGTGGACCAATGGCCTTCACAAAGGTTACAAGGTCAAAAGTCAAGGTCATGTCTTAAAAAGCGAATTAGTTGTTTTTTGTCATATTTTAACAGTTTTATGTGTGTTTGAGAGCTTTTCAATGCATTCTACGACTATTGGAACATGTATTTTACATTTCGAAAAGGAAAGACCTCATTTTAATTATTATTATATTATTAGGTCTTTCCACTTTTCTGTGGAAAGACCTATTGTTTTTCTTCTGATTATTTTTTTTTCTTCCACCAAATTTTGTTCTTGCGATAAACATATGTTTCTCAATATGTCGCTTAGATATTTGGAATATGATATCGAACAGTTAATGCGCTTTTGAAATTTACCCTGCGTAACCAAATACTTTTCTTTGTAGGAGTTATCTCCCCAAACACTGTTTTCCTTGTGTCCACGACTCCTTTGCAACAGTAAAAGATTACGACAAATTTATTTTACAAAATTGCTCGTTATATCCTTCTCATGATTTGTCCTATTTCGACCGAAGCGATATGAACGCTCCATATGAGAGTTATTTCCCCTTATGCATTTGATATAAGTGATATGCATTTCTATCTTGTAAACCATAAGTGATAGAGACATAGGATCTTTTGATTTAAGGTCCTTGGTCCAAAAAAATGAAAATTAGGTCAAAGTCAAAGGTCAAGGTCATATTCTAATTTTTGAATTTGGCTTATTTTCACTCATTTTCATTAACCTTATAAGATATCGACAAATTATTTTGACTAAATTGTTAGTTGCGACATGTCGTAACTTAGTAATTTTAGTTGAAAGGGTGCGTGACAATGAATGGGAGTTTTCACCCCTATCATATCTAAAATTATATGTAAAGTGATATAACTTACTAACCATACATATTAGAGACCTAGGGTCTTTTGACTTGAGATCCTCAGTTTGTTACCTTGAAATTGAGGTCAAGGTCATAGGTTAATTTGACGTTTGCTTTAAATTCATATTTATATATCACAAAGCCATATGAACTGACATTTTAGACTGATTTTTAATATTTTAATATCAAAATAGATATTAACTGGTTGAAGGACCTTCAATTGTTCTCTGAACAATTGGTTTTTAATTATTATTATTATTCTTTCCGCCAAACTTTAACGAAAAATGTTGAAATGATATTAGGTATCTAGTATTGGTTGACCAAAAGCTATCTTGTGGTGAGGGCACGACCTCTCATTTCCTTTATAGGGGTTATCTCCCCTAACACCGAAAAACTTGTTATCATTTAACTCCATAACCATAATAGGTAGAAAAAAACAAAGGGTGAAATTTGTTCAGGAACAGACCCTAGTGCTTCGTTACATTTTGAATTGAAAAGATTCCACGACTCGTTGGTAGGGTTACAAAAAATGTATGCCCCTTTGAAAATTAACAAATGTTGGTTGGCCACTCAAACTCAAAAACTGTAAGTTGTAGCCACCTAGGATCATCACCAATGATCATCAATTCACATGAACATGAAAATTGATCTAAGGTCAAAGGTCAAGGTCATGACCTAGATTTTGACCTTAGCTTGTTATCGGATTTACTAAATAACCGTAAAAGATGGCTGATAAAATGTAACGGAGAAAATATGTGTCTTGTCGAGATCTACATTTGTTATGTTGGGTTAAAAATCATTGGACCAACTGTTATGGAACTAGGGCACCAAAACTGTTTTTGGGGTCCGAAATGATGATTCTTTGCTTATAACTCAAAAGTGGTTAGAGATAGAAAGAAACTTTGAATTGCAAAAATGATCAGCATAATAAGATCTACAAAGTTAGGTCAAGGTCAGAGGTCAAGTCCCTAGCAACGACATAAAACACCATAGCAACCATATATTTTGAACTTAGAAGGCTATGAATAATATAAATATGACATTTTTATTACTGGAAATGACATTTTTGTCCCTAGCAACGACATACAAGTCCTTAGCAATCACTTATTTTTTTAACTTTAAATACTATAAATAGTACATCTGACATTTTTGATAACTTATTTTAATATATTTATCCTTAGGAATGATTTTTGCCCTCAGCAACCACTTATGAACATAAAAGTCCTTAGAAACCATATATTTTTTTAACTAAGAAGGCAATTAATAAAAGAAAAAAGGAAAGACCATTCAATTGTTCATGAACAATTGACTTTTTAATTTGTTTTTGTTTTTGTTTTGCAGTAATAAAATAGTTGAAGTAATCTGTATGTCTATGAAATATGCACGAGATCTGCCTTTGAATTTTTAGTATGAAATCGTAACACTTCGATTTCAATTACTCAAAGCATATAATGATTTTAACGAGTATATATATTTAGTTTTAACTATTTACAATTTGTTTGTTCAATTCCTTTATAAAAAGTAGTTATATTTTTTTTTGTGTTATGATTTTGTTTCGTAGAGCTTAAATGTACAATTATAATATAAAAATTATTAATCCTTTTTTAAGATTATAATTATTGGTTAAATTTGATACAATAATTTCTTTTTTTTTTTCATTTTTCATTTCCTATTTTCTTTTACGCCAATACTTGGGACAGCGGTTAGGACATCCAAGCTAAGATAATCCTAAGATGTCGTAAGTCGGTCCTAACTTTATCATACTTTCTGTCCTAAGAAATTCTTAGGACCGATCTTTTGACAGTTTCTATAAACAGGGCCCTTGTCTCTATCAAAAACGGTTACTGATTCGTGCGATTACTAAACAATTTTTTTTCATTCCATTAGACGTGAACATTTTCATATTCACAAAAATTTGGTAAAAGTATCTGGATTTTCTCCGTTGTACTTGAGTATTAGATAATTCCCAATCGGTTCCTGCAGCATATACGAATTATTACATTTTCAGCGCAGTTCTTAATTCGAAAAAAGACTGATTAAGATGTCATGAACCTATTGCGATACATGTAGAACCATCTAAGGCAACTACAAGCCGAAATTCTAACGTTAATTCGATTTTTTGTATGTGTTAATTACTTCACTTTCATTTGCATTTTTGAACTGGTAAAATATAAGGGAAAGAACATGTGGCAATCTTTTCATAAATCTATCAGTTTCTGATAAAATCAATTTGATCTTTTCAACTCTGTATTCTAGTTTATGTCATTCCTGATAAGGAGTACTATTTAAAGGTTATTATTTTCAAGTTTGAGCTTAATTGTTTATAACTTATGATGACTATACAGTTATGATATAAGAAACATCTGATATTTTTTGAAGAAAGAATTCGATAAATGAAAATATGGGTTATACGTACATGAAAAAGAAAACCAATGACACTAATAAGCAAAAGACAGCTTGGGGTCAACAAAACAGATGTTTATACAGTGGAGATAACTTCTAACCTCTCATTAGAACTGTCAGAATAATCTGTCAAAGAACTATTCTAAACTGTCCTAGAACTGTTTTAAGTAGAAATTTCAGAATCAGTTCTAGGTAGAACTGACCAAATCAGTTATAGGTAGAACTGTCAGGATCAGTTCTAGTCGTAGAACTGTCAGCAGAACTGACCAAATCAGTTCTAACCGTAGAACTGTCAGCAGAACTGTCTTAAACTGTTCTAGCCGTAGAACTGACCAAACCTGTCAGGGTTGTAGAACGGTTCTGAATGACGTTACTGCAGTTAAGGCATGTTAAAACAGTACTGGGATGATAATTTTTCAATATATATTATATACTTTTGACCTATTTATATTTAAGACAAAGAGTTTTAAAAACTGTTCTATCATGTCTATGGATAAAACTGAATAAATCAATTCTAGCCGTAGAACTGACCAAATCAGTTTTAATCGTAGAACTGTTATAGTTGTGAATTTCGATACAGTTGTCGAGCCATTTACATGTTTTATCTGAATGAAAGCTAATACAGGGCAAGAGTAAAAGTTACCAATCATAAACCTACCTGTGATAACTCATTCCATGAAACATTTTGGGTAAAATACTAATAAAAAAGTGTGAAAATAAGGTTTTTCTGTACGGTGTACATTCACTTTACTATGCACCGTACAGAAGAATTTATGTGGTCAGCTATACACCGTACACAACGCTTCTTTTCGGAATAAAATATCAAAAAATAACATATGTTTGAAAGATTTCAATGCCAATTATTGAAACAGCAGTACTTATTACACACACACAGTGGCCTTCTATCAGAAAAAAAAGTTGCAATAAATATAGAATCATATCGGATGAGACGAGCGTGAACTTCTTTGACAAGTATTTGCACATGTTTTTAGTAAGCGTTCTTGTTTTGGGAAAATAATGAGACATCTCTAATCATTAACCTACGACCATATCATTTCTTAGAACAAAAAATATGTTTAGATTGAAGTACACATTGATATTATATAAACAAAACAAAGATTTTCTTACCGTGTCAGGTCAAAATCGATCACGCTCGCTTGGTTAGTACCTATATATCCGATATACCGATGATACTGTTATGATATTGTAATTATTGTATTTATTTATGTTGGCCTGATTTGTATTGTGTGGCCTGATAGTTGTTTACAGAATAATTTTAGAATTGTGCAGTTTAGAAATCTCTGGAACAATTACAGAATGATTGGAACTTTCCAGAATGATCCTAATAAAAGATTCATTATATAAACTTCTACATTTTACTAGAAACTTCTGTTGTAACTTTCTAGGATGTTCCATTATAGACTGTTCTAGAATCTTCCATGACAAATATATATATATACAGACACTAATATTAAAATCACTCTAGGACTTACTCTTGGATTTAGACATCGATAGACATTAATATTCATAGCATTTGGATTGACATTTTTATTCTACAAACAACATCATACTGGATTGTGACCTTAATAGTGAACGTAATATTCAGATTGGATTCAAAAAGTTATCCGGATACAGATAAAGATAAAAGATTGGACTCATATTTTGACAGTTAAGTTGACAGTGATATTTGTGTAATACTTCTTGTAAACTTTTGTATAATAAATATTGTTAAATTTTATTATTGATTTGTGTCTTTTGTTGGCTACAATTTAAAGGTAATTTCTGGCCGTAACAATACACGGTGGCAAAGTCAAACCAATATATACGATCAACACTGAGAAAACAATCGACCGAAAAAATTAAGAATAGAAAATTATATATTGCAGAAATATAAAGAATACACGATAATGGGCAAAAAGTAAAAAGGATAGAACAAAATAGCATAAAACTTTGAGAAAATACTCCGAACGGAGTTTACATAATAGAGAATAATGGACGAAAAGTGAAGAATCAAGGACAAAAAAATATAAAGAATAGAGAACAATCAATAAAAAAACCAACGGAATAATAGAGTGGTGAAATATAAGAATAGTGTACAAGAGTCAAAATAAATAAAGAACAGTGACACATGATCTCAAAAGTTACGTCTCTTGCATGTAGATTGAATAGAACATATTCAGTTTCTTATATAAAAAAACATCAATTAGAACACAAACAAATATTGTAACATGAATGGTAAATTTTTCCTTTGATCTTCGAGTGAGTTAACTTTTTTATTTTTAGAGGAGTGCATCATGTGAATGGTCTTGTTTTAGTTATTTCACTCTCCAATCCCGCCGTTGACAGCTTATCATAGGTAAGCAAATAATAGGAGGAGCTAGGACGAGTGCTCTTACCAAAAATGAATGATTTGCCTAAAATTGCTACGTTTTTTTCGCGAAAATATTACATACGGATTTTTTATTTGTTTTAGGTATCATACAATGGTACAGTCATATATATGTAAGTATGATAGATCTTCTTCTATACAAACTTTTTGTTTCCCTTGTCCATTTGTATGTCCGTCCGTCTGTACGTCCCGAAGATTGTTTCAGGTATCTATAACTTGTGTTTTCCTCAACCAAATGCTATAAAACTTATATATAATGCTAAATACCATAAATAAAAGATCAATTTCGTATTTGGTTGGCGTCACTTTTACCATTGTAGAGTAATGCCCTTCAAAAATGGACAAAATGTTGAAGTTTTCGTTTTCTTTCTCTAACTTAAGTTTGCCTCAACAAAATGTTTTGAAACTCATACACAATGCTAATTACCACCAAACTCAGGTCAAGTTCGAATTTTGGTGGTGTCACAGTACCGTTATTAAGCTATGTCACTTTAAAACGTTATAGGTGTAATAGCACCAAATCAAAGTACGTCACATCCGGTTGCATACGAAAATAGGGCAAAAAAATATTCCCTTGAGTTTGACAGTTGTGAGTAATTAATCCTACATTTCATTGCAGTAAAACATTTCTAGTAATAAATATATATCTTTGGTATTTCAAAGCACCCTTATTTTATAATTTAGGGTTTCTATAGAATATTTTGGAAACTTGAGGTTACATGGTTGCTAAAACTTGTACACAGGTAAAAAGAGGTGAACATTTGATTTGTTAACTTCCAGTGATGGCTATTTTCTTATATGCTATGAAATGTTATGTCATTTTTTTCTATAGTGCTGGACAGAATAAAACTTTATTCATGCCAAGTTTTTCTTTATTTGAAACAAAGATGAATTCTGCACATTTTAAAAAAAAATGCAATTTTAACAAAGACTAATAGGGGAAAAACAATAGTGGTATTACACCTAATATTGGAAGATGTACATGCACCTTTGACCTTGTAAGTACTCTCATTTGTTAAAAATTGCTTGCTATTCAAGTGAAATATTATAAAAAAATATAATATTCTGCGTGGATTGAGTCTCTAAAACACATTTTTGAGAACTTTTCCTTGAAATAGGACTCTGTCATGAATATTCGTAGACAGAACAAGCCATACTTTTTTGGGGGGGGGGAGCTTTTTCTCCTTATTTCTTATTTTCTGCAATACTAGAATGTTTTTCCTAAATAATACTTTAATAAATATATAGTTAAGTGAATGCAATTATTTTTAAAGCAGTAACAACAAATTATTGACCGAAAGAGAAGCTGTTTGTGTCCCTCTCATAAGTTACCCCAAATTTTTTATCTATTGACCAAAGAAATTAAAATTTTGAGGAAATGAGAGGTATAAATAGACCAAAGGAGATCTTACAAGGGAGACAAGTAGATCCGTTATTGGTATTTATCACCCTAAAGTCATCGTTTGTATCAGATTCAACTGATTGTTAGCAGATGATAGAACTATTTGATCATTTATTGGTCCACATCAATTCTATCATGATGATAAAGTTCAAATTTAACAAAGAGTAATAGGGAGAAATCAATAGTGTTATTACATCTATATGCCAGGGGGTATCATCTGTGTCCCTGGGAAACATATTCCATTCATATTTATCTAGCATTTGTTTCTTTAAGTCAACATTGAGATGTAGTATTCTTGAAATTGGATAACTATTCAAAAAGCAACAATAGTCCACCCCCCCCCCCAGAAAAAAAGAAGAAAATAGAAAGAAAAACATAAGTGATTATATACATCTTTACATATAAAAATATGAATTTGATATGATAAACAATTAGCTACAGCTATCCAGCACAAACCATGGAAAGGCACTATATATACATGTATGCGACCGTCCTGATCATATGAGTAAGTATACCACAAATTTCACATTTAAATCAGGATCTGTGTTGCTTCCCATAATTTCAGTTTCGTTGCTGTAAGGTAATACTTCAATATATCAATATTAAAAGTGTTAAAAGTAAAAATAGCAAGTGTAAAACACAGAGAGAGTTAAGAATTGGAAGACAGTCAATAGAAACAAAAAAAAAAAAAAAATATGCTATTATGCTCTATCAACATATTTTCCTTCAAATTAATTTAATCTATTATTATTTTCGGTAACATTGTTTTAGACGTTGAAAATAAAGTCAACTTATTTCACATATAATAATTTGTTCATCCTTTCAGTTCTTCTCGTTACTGTTACGTCCATCATATGGAAGATTTCATTGGGTATGATAAAATAAGCTTTTATTCATTTTCGTTTAATTACATAACATGTATGTTTTGTTATATTGCAATGTTTTGATTGGTTTTGATGGTTACATAAAATAGATAACTGTTTTTTTTTTAATTGACGTTACCAGGCGGAAACCCAGTTGAAATCAAACAAAAGAAATGAAACTCTCTGTCAGATAAGGGAAAAAAGCCAAATTTGTATATTTGAATTGTTTACATCTGTTTCTATAGGCTTAAAAAGTTGATAAAAGTGCATAATATATGATTTCTTGCATTTTATATACATGTTTTGACTTGCATTATAAGATGGAGATATTTGTAAACTTTTAAATTATATTAGATAAATTTTCATGAAACAGTCGATTGTGGTAGGTTCAACCAAGTGGATCTTGTTTGTGCATAAGCATAAATTCCTCCGAAAAAATTATACATATAGATAAAAGATTGGTCTTTCTAAAGCATGAATTTTGCATCGATGCCCTCGGCAATACTTGTTTTGGAAAAAATCCCCAAAATGGGAAATGTTTCATCAAAAAAAGAAAGTCGAGTTCACCTTTTATGTTCGGACGTGTCTAAGGTTACTGTAATGTCCTAAAAAAGCAAAAATATTTGAAACATCATCTCGCTTCAGATTCTATCATTGTCATAGGCCAGGATGATTTAATAACACTAACTATTCACAGTACTAAAGAATGAAATATATGGCTCATACTTTTCTAATGAGTCATACACAACAATGTAGGTGGGTTCGAAAAACACATTTTTACCAAAAGTACTTTACGCCAGACTTTACAACTTGATCTTAAAAATGCATAACTTTAAAAAAAGCTTCATTTTTTGTGTGTGCTATCAAAGGTTATAAGTCTTCAACCTTTGAATATTTTAAGTCTGCCTTTCTACGAAATATTTAATTAGAATGTTTTTAAATGTTTTTGAATTTTCGAAATTCCACCTGACAACCCATAAGACAATAGTTTTTAAAAGTTCACTGAATGCAGAAAAGTAAATTAAATGATGCCCAATAGCTAGTAGATACAGTTCTCTTTGAAAATACAACTGGCAAATAAGGATAGTAATAGTGCTATGTGAATCCATTTATTTGTTTTCAAGAGCTAAATTGGCAGCACGTCATCCCTACAATGGCTTACATTTTTACGATTTTAAAAATAGACTGACGTAATAGAGGAGATACCTTTGATTAAGTAGAATCCTGACTGCCACAACAGCCAACCAAATCACTGCAATAGTTTAACATATCTAAAAGGGATAAACAAAATAAATAAAAAAATATCTAAATCTTAAAAATTGTCTTCTGATAATGGGTAAACTAATTAGTAATAACTCCTACTTGGGGCACACTCATCACATCTGGTCAGACAGTAATACATTTTAAATAACATCCTTTGAAAATTAAACAACACCGCTGTTTAAGATTCATCATAACAAACGGACAAATATGGCTGTATTTAAATGCCAAAAACTACTCTGAGTACAGACTTAACTGTGTAGTTGGAAAAGTTTTAATGCCTAGCATTCACTAGATATATAAAAGTTAAATGCATTTTGTGTTTAAGAAAGACAAAAATACTATAGATAGCAACAGAAATAGGTATAGATTAGTTAAGATTTGGCGAATATGGTGCAAACTAGATAGAGCATGGTTCAGACTTGGTCGAGCATGATTAAGACTTGGTCGAATATTGTTCGACACGTATAAAATGGTTAAATACTAGCGAGTAAAGGTCAAGTTCAAGTTCAGACTGTTAAATATGGTTTAGACTACAGTCGAGTAGTACCAAGTCAATTTCAGACCAATGCAGAATATTCAATTAAAAATCAATACAGTCGAGTACAGATATTGGTCATTTCAAACATTTACTGGTTTGTAGTGTTATCTCACTTGTAACTGTTTGTTAAGGATTCAGTTTTAAAATAGTAATTATAATGCTCAAATTTAACGGTCATTTCTACGTGAAATTCTTGTACACATGAATGATTTTACAATGTGAAAATATAACTTAATTGTATATTTTAGGTCTGTCTTGTTTATCATGTCATAGCGAATCCGATAAATCCAGGTGTTCGACACATCAAGTTCAATGTCGGGAGGGTTTTGAGGTAAACATTTCAATGCGTTTCTCATTTCAAATATCTGAAATAACTGTTTAGCAGGGATTGGAAGTTGATTTCGACTTGAAAGAAATGAGGCATATTAATTCTTAGTTTGGTGAAAACAGAGAAACGCTTTGTCTTTCACTAGCTGGTATTTAAGCATCAAAATATTTGAAGTTACTGTCCTTTCCTTTTAACCAAACCAAACAAAGAAGACGGAACATAAAACAACACAAACCAAGCAACAAAACAAACCAAAAAAGCTCACTTATCATGAATGTCTTAGATTATATCAAAAGGAGTAAGTCTGGTAAGGATCGATTTTGGCCTCAAATTTCAGGTTCATCTTACGAAAGATGTTGACTAATTTTAAACACTTAAGTGTCGATTTCATTTGAATCAATTAGTTTATGTGAAAGATTGTAACTGATTTAGTCATTGAAAATAACCCGATTCAAGCTCAAATATGAAAAATCTACCAAATATGCCGAAAAATGTCACTTTTCAGATGGTTTTTGTCAAAAATGAAAGTGGCCACATCCGTGTTCATCCTCAACCTTTATATATGTTATGTATTATCCTAAAATACAACTTATATTTCAATATTAAGGATGAACACGAATGCAGCCACTTTCGTTTCACACGAAACCGTCTAAAATTTAACTAAAATGCTAGAATTGTGAAGATTTCAGTAATTAACAACATGACGTAATTGTGCTAGTACCCGATATATGTGCATTGCATTGTCAAAAACAGCCCATATTTATGTAGCAGAAGCATTTTACTGTCCAATAAATAACTAAAAGTTTACATTTTAACAATTTTGTAAAACCTCTATATTTGGTGGCTAAAAAGGGGTCTTACTGGACCTACTCCTTTTAAGAATTTTTATATTGGACTTTAGTAGTAAAAGGTGATATAATTTTTTTTTGTATGAATCAAATAAGAAAACTCATCTTAATACACAATGGAGAAACAAAACCAAACAAACAAAACTCACACGCATATTATCGCACTATAACACAACACCTTGTCAGACCCTCCGTGTGATATAAGCGGATAGGGTATTAGGGTCATATGTTTTACAGACGATATTTGTCATATCATCAAATTGTGGAACCCAGAAATTTTTAATAGTCTGTAGCATATACACATTTCTTGCTTTGACTTGCATTGTACGGTATATCTCTGTCATGTCAATTGGTAGCGTATTTCTTAGATACTTTTCATTAAACAATTTCTGGAAAGGAAAGTTCAATAGTCATTTGTATATCAGCTTGAAAGCATCTGCAGGTTTTTCTTTCAGGAATGCTTCTTTGATAAATCCACATTGCAAAATTCGGTGGTAGTTTACTCTGCAGGCTGCAGGGCAAAAGCGGTAAGCATAACATTGAATTTAGATAAATTTTCGAATTATTTTTCAGTAGGGAGTAAACCATTTGATATTCGGAGGGAGAAGGCGGGACAATTAAGAAAATGATCAATTTGCAACACAAATTGCAGGAATGTGTGTACATTGTACAAAAGGCAAAACGAAATTCAACTGGCAAAATTAACCATGTGCATGGTCAATGGCAAGCAATTTTGAAATTATGTCTATATTAACTTTTGTATCCTTGAACTAAAAACGTTGATTTATCTTTTTTGACATGTAACATGGGTTCCCTATCGAAACCAAATTATGTCCAAGATGGATGTACTATATGTTGTTCAAAGTAAAATCCGGGTTGTGGCAGTCAATAATGTTAAAACAAAAAAGGGTATAAAATAAAAATATTTATCAAATTAAACACATGAATCAGTCAGACTTAAAAGACATTTAGTTTCGAACTATTGATTATATGTCAATTTCGATATACCGGGTGTAAACAATGATAATTTGGTGTTTAATGTCCATATACAAAAATAACATGCGTTCAAGGACCAGAACATGTTAATGTGAAATGAGTATTGCCCTGCTGATCGAAGCGGAGATAACAGGCCAGTGATAGACATGTGTCAACCTCTCAGACACATTATCGTGATCCCAATCCAGACATTCTTTGCCTGAACTTTAATGCAACATGCTGAGTGTAAAAATATAGAACACACATTTGTAAGTCTTTGCTTTGTTCCGGACAAGGAAACAATGACCTACCACACTCGAGACAAACACAATACAACGAGATAAATGAGTTAATCCCGATTCTAGACATAAAGTGAAATAATTAAAACAGAAAACATGCTGATGGTTGTGACATACATGTAATTAAACTATTTATTTAATTGAAGGTTTGTGAATTGTTAGGAAATGCCGTAGGGAAAAGAGACGTTATAGGTCGGTCACGGAGGACGTCAGTTCTCTGCGCACAATGCTGTAATACAGCTCCAAGGAATAACATTCCATGCAATGCACATTTATGCGACAATCGTAAGTGTTATTTATAATTTTTTTCTTATGAAAAAGCAAATCATGTATTAAAAAAATCAAAGATGCATTTATATTATTGCATACGTCAATATATATTTCGAATAGTAACAAAACTGTAAGATGCTACTAAGACGACAATACACCCTAGGGTTACAACAGACTGAGTCATGCCTAGAAGAAAATAGAAGGAAATAAACTCATGGAAGATACCAGGATTAAAATGTTGTACGCAAGACGCGCGTTTCGTCTGCAAAAGAATCACTAGTGGCGCTCCAATTAAAACAATCAAAAGGCTAAATAAATCACATAACTAAACATGTTTAAGAGCAGGGATGACACGATATCCTTAAAAGGTTTTGACAAATACAATGTACAGTTAATGTAAATTATTCCAGGGATAGAAAAATCCTTAGTTATTAAAAAAATCAAAGCTTTGTAAACATTTAAGATAACTGTCCGTATAACTGACTTAACAAAACACAAGATTGAGCAGAACGAACACCACATAAATGCGATTGAGACCGTGTACCCCCTGTAAGGGAACTAATAGTTGTCACGGACATAACGTGCAAATAACACAGCATTAATTATTTTATGTTGAATCTGCATTATTGGGACGTGTTGTCCTTGACAAGCTTAAGATAAGTCAAATTTGGTATTGAAACAAAACTCTAGTGGAGAGTTTCTCATTGGCAATCTCACCACATCAAGTAGATAAAATCGGAATTGTGGCGACGACGAATAGAACATTATCAGTTAACAGGGTTATCTTATTTGTATTCAGACTATTCAAGTAAAAATCAGTACAGTCGAGTTCATATATAGGCCATTTCAGACTTTAACTGGTTTGTAGTTGTATCTTATTTGTAACTGTTTGTTTTAACCGAGGGTTACATAAATAATTATAATGCTACTGCTACTGCTGCTTCAGCTACTTTTGGATTCTAAATGCTCTTCAACTTTGTAATTGTTTGGCTTTATAAATATTTTGATATGAGCCTCACTGATGAGTCCTATGTA
Source organism: Mytilus galloprovincialis (assembly GCA_037788925.1). Taxonomy (NCBI): domain Eukaryota; kingdom Metazoa; phylum Mollusca; class Bivalvia; order Mytilida; family Mytilidae; genus Mytilus; species Mytilus galloprovincialis. The sequence continues at coordinate 54,555,140 of CM075332.1, forward strand.
GACGAAACGCGCGTCTGGCGTACTAAATTATAATCCTGGTACCTTTGATAACTAACTACTGATGTAATTGAGTGAGGAGTACAAGGAGGAGGAGGAGGAGGAGGAGGAGGAGGAGGAGGAGGAGGAGGAGGAGGAAGAGGAGAAGGAAGTGGATGATGTAAAAAAAGAACCAATTAAAATAAATAAAATTGAAAAAATATTTTTAGTATAAAAAACAAACGAAGATAATTACGCATATCTGATTACTTTATACCGAGTCAGTTTTAAAATAGTAATTGTTATGCTAAAATTATTAATAACACGTCATTTCTGCATGAAATTCTTGTACATAAGAACTATGTAAAAAAATATTCTAATTCTATATTTTAGGTCTTTGGTGTTTATCATGTCATAGCGAATCCGATAAATCCAAGTGTTTGACACATCAAGTAGAATGTCGGGATGGACTTGAGGTAAACATTTGAATTCCTTGTTCATTTCATTTCAAATATCTGAAATATACTGTTTAGCATGAATTTGAAGTTGATTTGGACTTGACAAAAATGATGCATTTTTAAATTTAAGTTTGATGAAAGCCGGAACGCGCTTTGTCTTTCACTAGCTGGTATTTAAGCATCACAGTATTTGAAATTACTGTGTTTTCCTTTTAAACAAAGCAGACAAAAAATACGTACATTAAAGAACACAAATCAAACAAAAATAACAGCTTACGTGTATCATGAACGTCTTTGATTATGTCAAAACTTCAAGAAGTTTTATATATAGTCTTTAATAGTGAAAGGTGATTTTTTTTTTATTGAATGTCAGCGATTCAAAAGAAAGCAAAAAAAAATCATCTAAATACACAATTAAAACACACATAAACACGCATATGATCACACCATCACACTATACAATATACATTTTAAGGCCCTCAGTGTGATATAGCGGGGATGTTATCAGGTTCACTTGCTTAACAGACAATAATTGTCATAATATCAATTGGTGGAACTCAGAAGATTTAAATATGCTATAACATATACACGTTTCTTGCTGTGACTTGTATTGTACGGAAGATCTCTATCATGTCTATTGGTAATATAAAAGTTAGATACATTTTATTAAACAATTTCTGGAAAGTTCAATTGTCAATTTGTATAAATGCTTGAACTAACTTTCTTGTTTTTCTTTCAGGAATGCTTCTTTGACAAAACCACTTTGCAAAATTCTGCTGTGGTTTACTCTGCAGGCTGCAGGGAAAAGGCGGTAAGCAAGACATTTACTTAAAAGAGGTGCAAAAGATACCAGAGGAACAATCACACTCATCATTCGAAAATGAACTGACAACGCCATGGCCAAAAATGAAAAAGACAAACAGACAAATAATAGTACACAAGAACCAACATAGAAAACTAAAGACTGAGCAACATGAACCCCACCGAAAGCTGGGGGTGATCTCAGGTGTTCCGGAAGGGTAAGCAGATACTGCCTCACATGTGGAAGCCGTCGTGTTGCTCATGTTATTACAAATCCGGTAAATAGTCTAATACGTTAAGTCACATACATGAAAAGGGAAGGGGATTGTAGTTACGACGTAAGAAACATATCCGATATCATCTGTGAAACGGTTATTCCATAACGGTCAACCAACTCGTGATGGCGTCCGTAAAATTGACGAAGGGATGGTTTTTACTTCACCATTTGGATTTAGATTTTATAATTATCTCTCGGTAGGGGTTAACCATTTGATATTCGGAGGGAGAAGGCAGGACAATTATGAAAATGACCATTCTACAACTAAAATTGCAGAAAATTGTGTAAAAAAAGCAAAATGAAATTCGAACGGCAATGCATGTGCATGGTCAATTGCAAACAAATTTTGAACTTATGTCTATATTAACTTGTGTATCCTTTAACTGACAATATGGATTTGTCTTTTTTGACAACTGTTAACATGGGTTTCCTATCAAAACCAAATTATGTCCGAAGTGGATGTACTGCATTTGTACTGTGAGTTGTTCAAAGTAATTTTAATGTGATGTGGAAGTCCATAATGCTAAAACAAAAAAAAAAGGTATACATTCAAAATATTTATCCAGATAAGACAAAAATTCAAAAGACATTTAGTTTCGAACTATTGAATAGATGTAAATCTCGATATTCATTGTGTAGCTAATGATGATAATTATTTGGTTTTTAATGTCTAGTTACAAAAATAACCTGCGTTCAAGGACGAGAACATGTTAACGTGAAATGAATATTACCCTGCTGATCGAACCGGAGGTAACAGTACTCAGACACATTATCGTGATTTCGATCCAGCTATTCTTTGTTTGTAATATTATGCAACATGCTGATTGAAAAGGTATAGTATATAAATTTGTAAGTGTTGTGTTTGTCCTGGACAGGGAAACAATGACCTACCACACTCGAGACAAACATACTACAACAAGATCAATGAGTTGATTCCAAGAATAGATATATAGTGAAAAAATTAAAACAGAAAATATCCTGATGGTTGTGGGTTGTGACAAACATGTACTAAAAATACTAATTTTATTTAAGGTTTGCGATTTGGTAGGAAATGCCGTAGGGAAAAGAGACGTTATAAGTCGTTCACGGAGGACGTCGGTTCTCTGTGCACAGTGCTGTAATACACCTCCAAGGAATAGTTTGCCGTGCAATGCACAATTATGCGAGGATCGTAAGTATTATTTATAATTTTTAACCATCTCCGTGTCTTAGATCATAGATGCATTAATATCGATTGTATACGTCAACATATATTTATAACAGCAAAGCCGTAGGAAGTGACAACGGTGACAAGACAACATAGGTCGAATACGGAAGGAGCTATGCCTAGAATTCAATAGAAGGGAATAAACTCAACATAGATACCAGGATTAGAATATCGTACACCAGAAGCGAGCCGGAGTTCCTTCAGACACTTGTCAAACACAAGAAAGGCCAGATCATTTAATTTCACATTCAGATAAATTAAATGATTTTCTTTCCATTAAGAATCCAAACTGTTCTAATTGGGGTCCATTTATATATCCTCCAGAACTAGAAATTAGAGAAACAGTGGACACGGCTTCCTCATGTTTAGACTTATATCTAGAATGTGACATACACGTTCATCTCAGTACCAGAATCTATGCCAAACGAGATGATTTTCATTTTGAAATTATCACCATACCCCAACCTTAGTTGCAATATACCAACTTAACCTGCATATGGGAAATAGATTTGCGGTATTTAAAAGCTTACAGCTGCTACTTAGACTTTGTAAACGTCATCAGAGTCTGAGCAGAAAGTTGATGAAGAAGGGGTATGTCAAAGAACGTCTCTACCTTTTTCTAAAAAAGTTCATCGGAAGGTACCAAGACCTTGTTGATAAATATTCTGTATCAACTTCACAAATGATACACGATGATCTGGAGTAATGATTCGTAGTACTAACGTTGTTTATTATCTTAATAACATGCTATAGTATTCTTTTACTTGTCTTTGTGAATATTTCTTTTACTTTTTAATCTATTGATGGCAATTTCCGTTTGACATGGCTCGGTGCTTATACATCCCGTCATTGTGTTATTGCGCTATGGTAAATTTTTGTCTTCTTGGCTATCATTTTTGCTAATGTGCTTGTCTATACCCCCTTTGTGTTTTTTTGTTGTTGTTGACATATTTGTCTGTTTTTAGAGTGATTAAGATTATAACACAATATTGACTGCTTAACTCCTATTTGTGACATGTTTACCTATTATGTCTATTTGTTTTATTCTCACATCGTTGTCATTTTAATGAAATTGTATGCGACTGTCATACAAGTGATAGGTTTAGTTAGCTTTAAAACCAGGTTTAACCCACACTTTTCTACATAAGAAAATGCCTGTACCCAGTCAGGAATATGACAGTTGTTTTCCGTTCGTTTGCTGTGTCTGAGCTTTTGATTTTGCCATTTGATCAAGAAAATTTTGGTTTTGAATTTTCCTCGGACTATATTTTATTATTTTACTTTTTTTTTGTCTACTAAAGACTCATCAGTAGCGGTTTAATAAAAAATCAAAACGTCAAATAAGATACGAAGTTGAAGAGCATTAAGGATCCTATATTCAAAAAGGTAATGGCAAATACAAATTTATTCTTTGGGTAGAAAATCTTGGTATTTGAATAATTGAAAAGTTTGTAAACAGTTAATATCACTGTCCGTTAAACTGTCGTCTCAACAAAAACAAAAGATTGAACATAACGATCACCGCATAATGCAGACTGATCCCTTGTACTTCTGCAAAGGAACAACTTGATGTCAAGGACACAACGTGCAAATGGTACAATATAGTTAAGTTTAAGTTGAATCTTCACTTCATGAACGTGTTGTCATTGACAATCTAAGTCACATTCGGTAATGAAACAAAACTCTTGTGGAGACTTGTCGCAATGGAAATCTGAACACATAGCATGTTCATATTGTGTCATAAAATTTCATAATTTCAAATGAAATTAGTAGATTTGGGTAACTAAGTTCTCATTATTGAATAAATTAAGATTCATGTTTAGTGGAAAATTGTGTTCACGTTAATTCAGCTCGAATTTAAAGTCAGGAATATGACGGTTGTTTTCCATTCGTTTGGTGTGTTTGAGATTTTGATTTTGCCATTTCTTTATAGACTTTCTGTTTTGAATTTTCCTCGGAGTTCGATGTTTTTGTGATTTTAATTTTTACTAGCCCCTCTTTGTGATAAATGAAAGATAACTCTGGTTAATTTCCCCAAAATGTTATCATTATAGGGAGAAATATAATTCGGTTTTCATATCTAGTCTTATCATAAAAGTTTAAATGCTTTATATAGGTTTCAATCATAATTCCACACTTAAGCATTTGACATAGGTTTGAATTTGCTGGAATAAAGTGGTGGTTATGGTGTTCTGTTTTCGTGTTTTGCGTATGTTTATATAGTGTCTGTTTGTGTTAGGGGTGTCTTTAGAGAATCTAGTAACGCAACACAGGTCTCAAATAACACGTGTGTTGTTCATCTGAAGGATTTACCTGAAATTATAAAAAGACAGACGACATTATATATAATATATAACAACAATACGACTGTTAAAGATTAAGGCAAATGCACTATCTGCACTCTCACAGTAAGTTGCCTCATTAAACCCAATATCCTTTTGTTAGGGGGGTTTATAACGACCTTGATTACCCACGAGTTGCTTGCACTGTCAGTGAGCTTATTACTTTAATGTAGCTAAATAATATTTAAAAAATTATAAAGTGTTCTTTATGTTGGTTAATAACATTTTTCAACGTTTCAAAACAAATATATAAAATAATAAAATATGCATGAATGTCTTTAACAAACCAATGATAAAAACTAAAATCTATTGAATTGTGTAATTATTTCAAATGAAATCAAATAACTATACGTAAATATACAAATATGAATCTGTTCAAGGGAGACAATACACACATAGATTTAATAGACTTTTTCGTATTGAAATATAGTAAGATGGAATGTCACTCATGCATACAAATGACACATCAAAAGAATTAATGAACACATCATTCGTGCTCCACCTTTGATGAAGATTCTAAAGTATCAATTTATCCAACAGTTGTTAATCTAAAAGATCGTGACAACTAACGCACAGTTAAGTATATTTGTGCGAATTTTTTTAAAACGTACTCAGAAATTTTTACGTACTACTTGATTGTCATAGCTCATAATAAACGTGTTTGCACATTAATAGTCTAATAGTATAAGACACTATACAGATCGTAAACTTGCATCAACTTACCCAAATACAGATCTAGATTTAATTATAGCCTGATCATTTTGACATTGTTTAATATTCTTATCCGTGTCGGTTTTTGTAATATTATCACAACATCCTGTTAAGATTCGATTTAATACCCATATCCCGATATAGTCTGTTAAAAGCGCTACTGAACACTTCATCTTATTCTTTATAAATAGGTGAGTACGGAATTGTAGCGACGACGAATAGAGCATTATCAGTTGTCATCTGTCCAATGTAACACTAATATTTACCCTTTCTTAACAAAAACTTGTTTTCGAAGATCATAAAAAAGTGATTTCATTTTGAAAACAGTTGGTTATTATTTTTGTGCATCATTGCGTTTTATATTATAATATAAACTTCATCCAAATGTGTCACTATTTTGAAGACAATATGACTGTTATTGTTTTGATGGCTTATTTCTACCTTCTTTTTTTTAGGATTTACAACTGACATATCAATACCTGGTCATTTTACAGATTACAATCATAACGGTAGGTAAAAATATAATTAAAACAGAAATGGACATTCTTTAAAGTATGAAGTAAAAAAAAAATAAAAAAAATGTTGAATTTAAACTTGATACTATAAATCAGAAGAACCTAATATGATTAAAACAGAAATGGACATTCTTTTAAGTATGCAGTCATGTGAAATAAAAAAAAAAATGTTGAATTTAAACTTGATACTATAAATCAGAAGAATATTATTTAAGAAACAACATAAGTTAAAATTTTTGATAGGTTGTGGAACTCCTTTTCGATATATCTAATATTTATATTGAGCATTGGCATAATTTAAGTCTTAAGTCGTCAATAAAATGAAATATATAATCGTCTTGAATAATTTATCCTGCATCGTAGGAAAAAACCGAAAAAGTACGAATATCCGACAAAAAATTTCAAACCTAACATGACTACATCCTTAAGGTATACACCACTCATTCATAGCCCCTTTGCTTTCCATGCTAAATTCAGCAATTTTAAGCAATAATGGTTACTGTGTTTTAAGTTCAAATACGGTGGTAGTCATTTCATGTCAAAACTATACCTTATCATGACTTGTGCTAAAAAATTCAACATACCTTTAATTGCATATTAGAACGTACTGGTTCCTGGAAGTTTGATAGTTTGCACGAATGTATAAATAGACAACCTTGTCCCGTCGGAATATAACATCTATCTGTCAATGTATTATGTATGTTTACCTCTAGTATATTTGTCTTATTGTTGTCATTGGGTCGCTGTCTCATTGACGTAAACCCATCATTCTTTCTATGTCTTTATAGAGCAACTATATTTTAGTCTGGTAAATCTAAAACGGAGATGTCTTTTGAATGCCAGTAAGACAACTCTCCACAAGAGACCCAATGAAACTGAAATTATAAATCACCGTACGGTCTTCAACAATGAACAAAGCTCATACCGCATAGTCAGCTATACCAGGCCCCAAAAAGACACCTGTTAAATCATTCAATCAAGAAAATCTAACAACTTATTTATGTAAAAAATAATGAACGAAAAACAAATATGTGACACAGCAACAGGCGACAACCAATGAACTACAGGATCCTGACTTGGGACAGGGATTTCAAATTGTAACAGGGCCAAACTCGTTTAAAGGCGTTAACCCATACCCTAACCTTGGACAGTGGTGTAACAGTACACCATCACAAATATCAAATACTAGTTGAAAAAGGCTTAACTCATCAGATAGATACAAAAAGTAATACATCTAAATAAAACACAGAGTGAACCTGGACGGGTACTTATACATCCCTGCAATAAAAAGACATTAAGTACAGATCTAAGAGTACTCACAGTTACTGATAACAAGTTAAAAGCCAATAACAAGTTATTAAAAAAATCATGCATCTTAGACTTAAATATCAATCAGCACACATCCACCATCCAGTAGATTTCTTATAAAGATTTCATGAACAGTCAAAGAAAAAACATGACCTTGTACAGTGGCAAGATACAGGTATCGACAGATTGTAGAGGAATGAATATGCATATGTATATTAAGATAATATAAAGTCTTAATCTTATTTCCTGATAGCAAAATCAACAATAAATAAAACAATATTCAAAGATATAATTACTGTGTTGAATTGATAACATTTTAGAAAAAGTTTAGTTGAAGGATCGATAAGTTTACCCTGTTCGTTTTCTACATTTCAGGGCTCAAAAAACAACATCTCCGTAAAATTAGGATGTGCTTTCCCGTTTGCTATAAGTTTTCTACATGTACAACCAAACTTTCAAACCAAATCTTTATATCTAAAATTTAGTAACGGTTTTGAGTAATTTGTGTGGCAACGAAATCAGCGAAATAATAATTCACCAGTAATACATAGATTACGTTTGATTGAAATTGAAAAACGTCACGCCATACACGTTCATAACGAACGAGTTGTGATATAGAAACACCGTAATATTGTGTCAAAGGAAAAACACCGTCCACAAAAGGAAGCTAAACTATAACTAAACTATAACTAAACTGAACTATCTAAAAATAGGAAAGGACAGTTATTACTGTTTATGTTTGATTTGTTTGGGGTAAGTGTCATTGGGTATATTTCTGCAGTTTATTTAGAAAAGTCTTAACAAAAACTTGTATATTTCTGCAGTTTATTTAGAAGATTTCTAACAAAAATTGGTTTTCGGAGATCATAAAAAAAAGAATTTCATTTTCAAAACTGTTGGTTATTTTTTTTGTGTATCATTGCGTTTTATATTATAATATAAAGTTCATCCAAATCTGTCACTGATTTGAAGACTATATGACTGTTATTGTATTAATAGCTTATTTCTACCTGTTCTTTCTTAGGAGTTACACCTGACACATCAACAGTTGTCTTATCTTTTATACGATTCAATCACACCGGTAAGTAAAAATATAATCAAAACAGATATGGACATTCTTTTAAGTATGCAGTTCAGGTGAAGAAAATAAAAAAGATATTGAATTAAAACTTAAAACTATAAATCAGAAGAACAAAATATAATTAAAACAGAAATGAACATTCTTTTAAGGATGCAGTCAGGTGAAATTAAAAAATGTTGAATTTAATCTTGATACTATTAATCAGAAGAACATTATTTAAGGAACAAAATAAGTTAAAAATATTTATAGATTATTGAACTCCTTTTCGATATATTTAATGTTTATATTTAGCATTGACATACTTTGATGGGTCTCAAATCGTAACAAAAAAATATATAATCTTCTTAAATAAGTATCCTGCATCGTAGGGAAAAACAAAAAAAGTACGAATATCCGACAAAAACTTTCAAACCTGACATGACTACATCCTTCAAGGTATAAATCACTAATTCATAGCACTTTTGCTTTCCATGCTAAATTCAGTAATTTCAGGAAATAATGCTACTGTGTTTTAAGTAGAAATACAGTGGTAGTCATTTCATATCAAAAACTATACCTTATCCTGACTTGTGCTGAAAAGTTCAACACATCTTTAATTGCATATTAGAGCGTACTGGTTCCTGGAAGTTTGATAGTTTGCACGAATGTATAAATAGGTAGTCGTGTCCGTTCGAAATTGGAACATCTATCTCTCGATGTATTCGGTATGTTTATCTAAAGTATATTGTGTTATTTGTCTTATTGGGTCGCTGTCTCATTGACGTAAACCTATCGCTCTTTGTATTCGTATTTATTTTAGCCTGGTAAATATAAAAAGGAGATGTCGTTTGAATGTCAACGAGACAACTCACCACAAGAGACCTAATGACACAGAAATTGTAAATCACCGTACGGCAATCAACACTGAACAAAGCTCATACCGGAAAGTCAACTATACAAGTCCCCGAAAAGACACATGTTAAACCATACAATCCAGAAAAACTAACGGCCTACTTTATGAACAAAATAATGAACGAAAAACAAATATGTTACACAGCAACAAGCGACAACCAATAAATTACAGACTCCAGACTTGGGACAGGCATTTACTTAATTTGACGGGGTTAATTAACCTCGTTTGAAGGTGTCAACCCTCCCCTAAACCTGGGACAGTGTTGTAACAGTACACCATCACAAATATAAAAATTACTTGAAAAAGGTTTAACTCATCAGATGGATACAACTAGTAATAAATCAAAATAAAACACACAGTGGACGTGGACGGGTACTTATACATCCCTGCAAATAAAAGACACTAAGAACATGTCTAAGAGTACTCACAGTTACTGATAACTAGTTGAAAGCCAATAACAAGTTATTAAAAAAATCATGCATCTAAAACTTAAATATCAATCAGTACACATCCAGCATCCAGTGGATTTCTTATCAATACGTCATGAACAGTCAAAGAAAAACATGACCTTGTACAATGACAAGATACAGGTATCGACATATTGTAGAGGCATGAATATGCATATGTATATACAAATAATATTTAGTCTTAATTTTATTTCCTGATAACAAAATCAATATTAATACCAATAAAAAAATATTCAAAGAAATAATTACAGTGTTGAATTGATAACATTTTAGAATAAGTTCAGTTAAAGGATCGATAAGTTCAACCTTTTCGTTTCTAAATTTCCGGGCTCGGTACATAACGAACGAGTTATGATATATCAACACCGTAAGAAGGTGCCAAAGGCATAACACCGTCCACAAAAGGAAACTAAACTATAAATACCGAAAAATTGTCCCTTCTGTCGTAAATTTTAGTGTATAGTGCCTTTGTAAAACTGAAATATCTAAACACAGGAAAGGACAGTTATTACCGTTAATATTTGATTTATTTGGAGTAAGTGCCATTGGGTATATGTCTGCAGTTTATTTAGAAAATTCTTAACAAAAACTTGTTTTCCAAGATCATAAAAAAGTGATTTCATTTTGAAAACTGTTGGTTATTATTTTTGTGTATGATTGCGTTTTTATATTATAACATAAACTTCATCCAAGTCCGTCACTATTTTGAAGACAATATGATTGTTATTGTATTAATGGCTTATTGCTACTTTTTTTTAGGATTGACAACTGACACATCAACACCTAGTCATTTTACAGATTACAATCATAACGGTAAGTAAAAATATAGTTAAAACAGAAATGGACATTCTTTTAAGTATGCAGTCAGGTGAAATTAATAAATGTGGAATTTAAACTTGATACTATAAATCAGAAGAATATTATTTAAGGAACAACATAAGTTAACAACTTTGGTAGGTTATGGAACTCCTTTTCGATATATTTAATGTATATATTTAGCATTGGCATAATTTGGGTCTCAAATCGTAAAAAAAAGAAATATATAATCCTCTTAAATAATTTATCCTGCATCGTAGGGAAAAAAAACAAAGTACGAATATCCGACAAAAAATTTCAAACCTGTCATGACTACATCCTTAAGATATAAACCACTAATTTAAAGCCCTAATGCGTCCATGCTAAATTTAGTAATTTCAAGCATTAATGACTACTGTGTTTTAAGGTCAAATACAGTGGTAGTCATTTCATGTCAAAACTATACCTTATCCTGACTTGTACTGAAAAATTCAACATACCTTTAATTGCATATTAGAGCGTACTGGTTCCTAAAAGTTTGATAGTTTGCACGAATGTATAAAAAGACAGCTGTGTCCGGTCGGAATTGGAACATCTATCTCTCGATATTTTCTGTATTTTTACCTCTATATTTGTCTTATTGTTGTCATTTGATCGCTGTCTCATTGACGTAAACCAATCACTCTTTGTATTCGTATTTACAAACCAACGATATTTTAGTCTGGTAAATGTAAAACGGAGATGTCTTTTGAATGCCAATGAGACAACTCTCCACAAGAGACCCAATGACACAGAAATTATAAATTACCGTACGGCCTTCAACAACGAACAAAGCTCATACCGCATAGTCAGCTATACAAGGCCCCGAAAAGACACATGTTAAACCATTCAATCCAGAAAATCTAACGGCCAAATTTATGTACAAAATAATGAACGAAAAACAAGTATGTTACACATCAACAAGCGACAACCAAATATTTCAAGCTCGTGACTTGGGACAAGCATTTACAGAATGTGCCGGGGTTAAACTCGTTTAAGAGTACTCACAGTTACTGATAACTAGATGAAAGTCAATAACAAGTTATAAAAACCAATCATGCATCTAAGACTTAAATAGCAATCAGCACACATCCATCATCCAGTGAATTTCATATAAAGGCGTCATGAACAGTCAAAGAAAAACATGACCTTGTACAATACCAAGATACAGGTATCGACAGATTGTAGAGGCATGAATATGCATATGTATATAAAAATAATATTTAGTCTCAATTTTATTTCCTGATAACAAAATCAATATTAATACCAATAAGAAAAAATATTCAAAAATATAATTACAGTGTTAAATTGATAACAATTTAGAATAAGTTCAGTTAAAGGATCGATAAGTTAACCCTGTTCGTTTTCTAAATTTCCGGGCTCCGTAAACAACATCTCCGTAAAATGAGGATGTGCTTTCCCGTCTACAATAAGTTTCCCACATGAACAACCAAACTTTCAAACCAAATCTTTATATCTAAAATTTAGTAACGGTTTTGAGTAATTTGTGTGGCAACGAAATCAGCGAAATAATAATTCACCAGTAATACATAGATTACGTTTGATTGAAATACAAAACGTCACGCCATACGTCATAACGAACGAGTTGTGATATACAAACACCGTAAGATGGTGCCAAAGGCATAACACCGTCCACAAAAGGAAACTAAACTATAAATACCGAAAAATCGTCCCTTTTGTCGTAAATTTTAGTGTACAGTGCCTGTGTAAAAATGAAATATCCAAATATAGGAAAGGACAGTTATTACCGTTTATATTTGATTTATTTGAAGTAAGTGCCATTTGGTATTTTTCTGCAGTGTATATAGAAAATTCTTGATTATTTAAAGAAACAATCATCAAGATAACGTTAAGGGTTGTGTAATTTCATTAGAGAAAAAGGCTTTAAATGAAATGCAGCACAACATATTTGCATTCAGATTTCCCAAACAGGCAATTTATTAAATAGGAATCCTTTTATTTGATAAGATTATGTGGAAGTGTAGGGTAATGAGTTGAAAATTCACAACTGTCAACAGAATCAAAAGAACCATCATATGAATGTGAAATAACCTCTGCTGTAGATAATAGAATATCACATTTTGAAAATAGTTCAGAAATAAATAAAAGAGTACATAATATGCCTATTTCCAGAATAAGAAATACACTTCAAGAACTTTCAAAGCGGTTTGTGTTTGTACCGACCGACAAAGCAGCCAACAATGTGGTGGTGGTATGCCATAAATACTACATGGCCGTTCTTAAAAATGACATTTTTTATTCATCTACATCCAAGTCCGTGCGCTCCACAGAGGAGTCATATAGTAAAAAAAATATCATAACCACATCACAGCTTAAAGCTTCTTCTGAACATTTGAAGCTCCTTACTATATATTGGCTTCCTAAACTACACCAAAAAAACAACAACAATAAAATATCGTTTCATCTCGGCCTCTAGTTAGTGTTCTACAACTAATCTTTCAGTGCTTTTAACAAGTTCCTTAACCATTATCAAAGAGCTTATCATAAACTATTGTAATAAAATATATGAAAATAGTGGAATTAATTATTTTTGGAGTGTACAAAATTTGTTGGATGTTTTAGATAATTTACGTGCTTTTGATGGTCCTTTTGATTCTGTTGACAGTTTTGACCTTTCTACTCTTTACACTACACTTCTACACAATCATATCAAACAAAAGTGTTCCTTTTTAATTAAATGGTCGTTTGGTGAATCTGAATGCAAATATATTTGCTGCAACTCATTAAAAGCGTTCTTCTCTTATCATTCTAATGAGAAAGAGAAATATGCTAGATATACGTACTGGAGGTGTGATGAGATGATTGAAGCTGTTAATTTTCTCCTTGATAATATTTATGTACGTTTCGTCAACAAAGCTTATCGACAGGTTGTAGGTATTCCAATGGGCACTAACTGCGCCTCTTTAATAGCAAACTTGTTTTTGTACTGTTATGAATCACAGTTTATGACCAAACTCAGTAAAGACCCGTCTTAATTGCATTTAATTGATAAATTCAACAAAACTTACCGTTATCTTGATGTTATTTTTTCGTTAAATAATCAAGAATGTTCTAAAAATACTGCCGACATTTACCCAAAGGAACTTACTTTAAATAAATCAAGTTTAAATGGTAATAACAGTCCTTTCCTAGTTCAAGATATTTCTGTTTTACACGGGAAACTCCACACTAAAATTTACGACAAAAGGGAGGATTTTTCGTTCCCTATTATTAATTTTCCCTTTTTGGATAGTGATGTTCCTTTTGCACCTTCTTACGGTGTTTATATTTCACAACTCGTTCGCTATGCCCGTGTCTGTTGTGCCGTTTTTTTATTTTAACGAACGTAATCTATGTATTACTGGTAAATAATTCGTTACCACAAATTACTTAAAACCTTAACTAAATTCTTCCTTAGATATAAAGATTTGGTTTTGAAGTAAGGTTGTACCTGTATAAAAAAAAATTTCAAACTGGATAGCACATCCTCATTTTTACGGAAATGTTGTTTACCCGGCCCGAAAATTTGGAAACGATCCTGGTAAACTTGTCGATCCTTTAAATAAAGGTTACCAATTCATCACTGTAATTAGATCATTGAATATTGTTGTATTGGTATTAATATTGGTTTTGTTATCAAAAAATTAAAAGCAAACGAAATAGTATTGATATATACATATTCACATTCATGGATCTAAAATCTGTCGAGACCTGTATCTTGGCATTGCACAAGGTCATGTTTTTCTCTTACTATTTATGACGTCTTTACACTAAATCCATTGGATGTTGGATGTGTACGGATTGATCATTTAGTCTTAGATGCATGATTTTTTTAATTAGTTGTTAGTGGCTTTGAAATAGCTTTCAGTAACTACGAGTACTCTCAGATCAGTACTTAGTGTCTTTTTGCTGTTGGGATATACAAATTCCCAGCCACGTCCACTCTGTGTAGTATTTTTGTTTGTATCCATCTGATGAGTTAAGCCTTTTTCAACTGATTTTTGTAGTTCGTTTTTATGTTGGACTGTTACACCACTGTCCCAGGTTAGGGGAGGGTTGGGATCCCGCTTACTAGATTAACCCCGCCACATTCTGTATGTATGTGGTTGTCCCAAGTCATGAGACTGTAATTCAGTGTTCGTCGTTTGTTGGTGTGTCACACATTTGTTTTTCTCTTATGGAGAGTTGTCTCATTGTCATTCATGCCAAATCTTCTTTCTTATATTTGCAATAATTTGTTTAGTTGTCTGCATGTAACATGTTACCATGCAAAGTTTCTTTCTGAATCCGACTTGCTCTGTTTGTCACTTTTTCATCTCCGTCAATTAACTTTGCAGTACCTACCAATTGGATCAATTGTTTATCTTTACTCAACATGAATATGCATGAAATATTTACCACTCAAAGAAAATGTAACATCGAAACGGAAAAAAACATATTTCATTTCATGTAAGCATGCAAAGTGAGAAAATATGAATAGGGGGAGGGTTCAGATCTATATATATTTAAGAAAAAATCAAAGTTAATCCCCACCACAGTTCTGAACTGGTGATGTGTTCAGTAGCTATTATCAAACTATGTGCCTGAACCTTATGCTTACTTGAGGTTGTCTTTAATATTTCATATTCTATTTTTTGGTTGTTTTTTTTTTTGTGGATAATTTCAATAATTTGGTGATAACGGCAGACCTTTGATTTAACATGTTTAATGTACGTAATCACAACTTTTACAAATGTCTATCTAATGATTTAAATAACAATTTTTACAGACCCGGGATAATCCTGAGATTGACATAGTGTTTAGACAACCGTCTCTTATTGAATACTGTAGGTTGCATATCTGTAAATATCAACAATGCAATTTCCAATAGGAAAAAAACTGTACCCCTTTTACTAAGAAGTTTTGAAAAAAAAATTATATCCTAGAATGGAAAGTTTATATGCACTACTTTTTTTTCAAAGGTAAAAATATAGGGTTGTGCGGCATATTTTCAACGTGTATATTCCCGAACTTCTAAGAGTTTAAACTTACATTAAAGTTCTATACTACTCCTTCCTTGACTTAAGGATTTCGACAGATTTCAAGTTTTTCGCTATGAAAATGTATATTTACTGGTAACATTCCCAAGATATGTCTCTACGAGATAAGACATAGAGATCATAATTGGGAACCAGTACGTTAACACATTTAATTATCTATGAATATTATATATCTCCCCAAAAGAGGCGTGGTTTGAGAAACCGTTGTATTTTCAAAGTGCAACCTATACTAACATTTATTCCAATAGACAACTCTTCAAAAACACCTTTTCTCAAAACAACATTTATTTATCAGTCTTAAAGCATTAAAGAAATCTCTGCTTATACTCACAGTACATTTTATACCCCCAGCCCTGTATCATTGTTTTGAACGATTGGAAAACAAGAATTTGATTATTGCCAGCTTCTCCTATGTGCATGTTTTCTGACAAAAATGTCTAGAACCTGTTTGAATCTTTTTGATAACAAATTGAAAGCAGTTTAGAACACTCTGAATGTAATGTTTAGCTAATCATTCCAACTTTCAAGATTATACAACTTATCCAATCCTGCCTCTTTCTCCAGTCCACATCTTACTGTATGCCTATTTGTCAATGAAAGTTACAATTACTGCCTCAAATGGTCAGTTGAAAAAAAAATTGTCACAACAGAATCATCTTTTACCATATATCTAACATTATTTAGCTAATATATGAACTAGAAGTGTTTAATCTAAGCTATAGTGCAAAAGTTAAATGTATGAAGATACCAGTCTGATGTATGAATTCACTAAACGTTTTAAAGAAATGACTGCTTACATGTGATTTTTGCTTAACTTCGAAGCACAGTTATTGGTTTCTATACAAAATACCTTTAAAATAATAAAGTCATAGCATTTACAAATTAAATTATTTGTTTAATGACCCAAGGCGTAGGCATTTTTCTGTTTTTTGCCTGTAGGGTCTCAAATTTCTCAAATTATTCTGCTGTTTCTAGCAATATGGAATATTTAGAGCATATTTAGGATAGAACACACTATTGTAAGTTTTATTGAGGTATTTTTATAGTATTTCTAGTTTGTATTTTTTATGCCGCGGTCAAAAAAAAGTACATTTAGGTATTACGGTCTACTTTTGGGTTATCGACAGGGCAAAACACTTCAACAATAGAATTCAGGAAGGATCTATGAGTTTCAATGACTGCGGAGAGTAAATATAAGCACTTCTAAACAATTTGAATTACTAATATGCATATAATATCCATAGGAACTCCTTTCACGGCTAAAACTGTACCACTTGCTATGACGTTTTGAAAAAAAATATATTCTAGAATGGAAATTTCATATGCTCTACTTTTTTTCAAAGGTCAAAATATAGGGCTGTGCACCAAATTTTCAACGTATATATGCCCCGAACTTCTACGAGTTTAAAATTACATTAAAGTTGTATACTACTCCTACCTTAATTTAAAGATTTCCACAGATTTCAATTTTATCGCTATGAATATGTATATTTACTGGTAACATTCTCAATATATGACTCTACGACATAAAACATAAAGATCATATATGGGAACCAATACGTAAAACAATAAATTATCTATGAATATCATATATCTCCCCAAAGGAGGCCTGGTTTGGGAAACAACTGTATTTACAAAGTGCAACCTGTATGTTGCCCCGCTCGAAATGTTTTTTACTATTATTATTTTAATTGTCGGGTTGCTGTCTGATTGAAATACAGCCCACTTCTAGATTTATTCATTTAAACCCTGTTTTCGTAATTTAGACTGTAAAGATTTGATAAACTGTCGCCCGTATCCGAAAGAAAGTATTTGTCCAGCCAATAGTAGTTACCATGCTTGGGCAAATGTAAGATGCAGGATGTATTGTGGTTTTTGTATTGGTAAGTTATCAGTATACATTAGCAATAGAAATATGAAGACAGTACAAATGATTGGGCGTATTACAACAAAACAAGGAAGGAAAACCGACAAATAGCAAGCAACGAGATTGGTTGAAGGTCAACAAATTATACTCCTTGTCGATTTTTATGGCAGGCACAGTGCTGTTTTGATAATATTGCATTAAAGTTATGACTATGAATGTTTTCTTTTTTTTTTATCTCAAAATAATTTATAATCAATACAAGGTTACAATTAAGCGTATTGATCAATTATATAGACTTGTATTTAAGGAGTATAAACATTAATTCCCTAATTCAAAGTTTGAATCATGACTCGCATGTTTTTTTTACTTTTTCTGTGTCGAAATTGTGTCGATTTTATTTTGAAAATTTAAAAAGATTTTCTTCTTAAGATGTTGATATAAGGGTATAAGACGGCATGATTGAAAAAAGTAGTATATACTTTGATCTTGCTTTCAGTAACAACGAATGTGATTTTTTTCTGGTTTGTTTATTTATTATCGTCTATTTTGACTGTGCCAGTGTTTTTCGCATCTATTGACTGGTTTTCTATAGATAATAGCTTATACTGTGTTGATTTTTATCGTCAGTTTCTTTTCGTTTGTCTTAAGTCAAATCTTCTATTACTTTTTCAAGAAATAAATCTTAAGATAAAAACAAATGTTGTTAAAGAATCAAGTAATACAACGAAAAATAGAGAAAAGGATAATTATTTATGCAATATATCCAAATGTATTATAATAAGGACTTGATATATATTGCAGTCAGTACACCACCATCATCATGCGTCGACAAAATATCTAACTGTTATGAGTATGATGCAGATCTCTGCACGAACCCATTATACAGGCTCTTTAAAGAAGACAATTGTCAACTGTTTTGTGGACTTTGCAAAATAGCAGGTAATTCTATAATAATTATAGCTTTACTCATTTTAGGGTACACTAATTGTTCTGTTATAATTAGGGATGCCGCCGCGTACTTCCTCAAGTATTTCTCGAAAAGTCAGAATATCAAATATTAAAATATGATGATCTTACTTTTTATTAGTTTAGTGTATTTTCATCGAGTTATTAACACATTAGATTCCATTAATTTTGTTAAATAAGATGACTTCAGAAAATGTCTAATTATTCAAATTATCACTGTATGTTAGCACATGATAAATGTTCATTCCTAATTGTGAAATTAAAGGATCAATATAATTATGTGCATGCATGTACTTTTAACAATTCGCCGTTTCACAACCTAAAGGCCTATGGGTAATTGCAGTGTTCACTATTTCCATGATGATATTAACGTTACTTCATGAGTTAAATTTGGACAATGTCAGCCAATTTCAACGTTTTATAGCTTTAGAAATTATTACCAATGTCGCATTAGATTCTGACAATTTTCATCATTTGGTCCACATTTGAAAGGAATCAAGTCTGAAATATAAAATCTACAAATCCAGATAATGCGTTAAATGTGCGCAAGTTTCATATCGTCTGTCTTAAGTCAAATGTTCTTTTATTTCTCAAGAAATCAAATCTTAAGATAAAAACAAAAATACATGTTGTTAAAGGATCCAGTGATCTAACAAAAAATAAAGATATGGTAAACTATTTATGCAATATATCCAAATGTTTATAATAAGGACTTAATATATATTTCAGTCAGTACACCACCACCATCATGCGCCGACAAAATATCTAACTGTAGGGAGTATGATGCCGATCTCTGCACAAACCCATTATACAGGCTCTTTAGAGACGACAATTGTAAACGGTTTTGTGGACTTTGCAAAACAGCAGGTAATATTATACAGTCGGGGCACTTAGCGAACTCCATAATATTATGGCATTGGCTAAATTCGACTGCTTCATGAAAATCCATAATATTATGAGATTAAATAATAGTTCCAGTAATATTATGCGTGTCCATAACTTTGAATATTATTGAATTATATAATTAGGCATGAAAAAATAAAATTTGACGTGTCCGAAAAACAATTTTTTGGGTACTGCTTACAAGTTCCGTAATTTATTAATCTTAAAATGCTATTTTTATGATCATCTACTGATTATATTCATCCAACAATCGTTGCCTTCCTTACGTCATCATTATAAATGCTGACGTTTTTAATGTCTTTTATCTGGAACAATATTTGTTACAAGAAAGACAACTCGTGTCGTCTTATAAGCCATTTTTTTGTTAAATGTGTTATCGTTCCTTAAACAATGAATAAATCGTCTTGTTGAAAATAAATGTAGAAAATAAGTGTGTCAGTTGACCTCGTTTAAAATACATTAGGTCTTTTAAAATTATAAATGACTATATACACATTAGGTATAAAAACACGTTACTTTCGCATGGTTAGATGTCTTGATTTGACGAAATTTAATTAATGATCAGATCCACAACTACGATCAGCATGATAACTCATTAAATGGAATCGTTACTGTTTCTAATTCAGTTAATCTTGCAGACCGTTCCAATTGAGGATTTCTTTTTGTCAAGTATCAAGTATCGAGTTATAAAAAAGTGAGGATCGAGTAACAAAAAGCGAGTATCGAGTGATAAAAGAAGCAAAAGATACTTTTCTATTTTCTATTTTATAGGAATGCATTGCAATCCATTGCAAAGAAACTTCAGTTATTAACTGATATTTGCTGTAACTTTGCATCAATTTTAAAACTTCTTGAAATATTTCGATAAAAAAGATACATTTCCATTTTATATGTATGCATTGCAAAGGAGAGTAATTTTACTTCATTTATTTGCTTTTACTTTGTATCTGTAATACTTTTTGTTTGCCATTTTGTAAGAACTAATGTTAAAGTAATAAACTACAAAAACATATCATTCTTATAAATGCAGTAAGACTGTGCAAGACCCCTATGGGTAGTTAAGATCGCTTACACCCATCTCGTTGTGTCATAGCCAAGTACCTTATTCCTAGATGATCATGTGTCTACATTAAACTATCAACGAAGATACATTTATCAAAATAGTATGTAAGGTTGAATTTTCCAATCATTACAAAATGCTCAATGAAAATTAAAGAACCTTAGTGAGCGCGCTGACATACCCCACGTCCCACATTGTCATTGGAGAAAAAGTAAGAAAAAAAATGAATAAGAAAAAAAAATTAATAATAATTTCCTGTCGAAATGCACATCTACATAGTATGTCCTTATTATCTAAAAAGGTTTTATGAAATTCTGTTGTGTGGTTTCAGAGGAGTTGCGATGACAAACTGTTGCAGTAGTACATTCGAAGCAAATAAATTCAAAGGGGCATAACTCCTAGAAAAATAATTGAATAGTAATTTCCTTTCGTTATGCACAACTACATAGTATGTCCTCATTATCTAAAAAGGTTTCATGAAATTATGTCGTGTGGTTTCAGAGGAGTTGCGATGACAAACTGTTGCAGTAGTACATTGAAGAAAATAATTTCAAAGGGGCATAACTCCTAGAAAAATATTTGAATAGTAATTTCCTTTCGTTATGCACGACTACATAGTATGTCCTTTTTATCTGAAAAGGTTTCATGAAATTCTGTTGTGTGTGGTTTAGAGGAGTTGAGATCACTAGAAACAGGACTGATGGACTGACGGACTGACGGACTGACAGATAGATGGACGGGTAAAAACATTATAACCTCCGCAACTTCGTGTTACGTGGGGTATAATGATAGTGAAAACCTATGTAAAAAAATAACATTTTCTTTGCAAGGATCTGAAAATAGATACAAGGATAGAATGTTAATGTTTCATATTAAAATTTTGAGTATATGAATTCGTAAGCAGGGAGCATTGGCTTATGCCGCAAAGTAAGTTCCAAAAGCCTCCAAAACTACATGTTTAAAAAATTCAGATTTAAATAAGAAATAATTAACATTGAAACAAATATGAATTACAGTAAGGGACGACTTTAAAAAATCAACGAAGGATAAAAAACTTAATTCAAATATTTTGGGGAGGGGTCAAAATTGCTGCAAGTTTTGTTTAATTGACATCGATTTTATATATATCCTTATTGGTCAATCATTTTTTCCCAAATTAAAGTAAGAGAGAGGGGGTGGTAGGGGGGTCTGTGAAAAAACTATATGAATTAAGTTTTTTTTTTATCCTACATTGAACTTTTGATGTCGTCCCTATATAGCTAACAAGTGACCACTTACATTACATGCTCCTTACTAGGGACAGGTAAGTTAAGTATATATATAGGGAGGTTAAATATATGTGCAGGATCCGTATCCTGCCTCTAATATAGAACAGTGGCGTTACCACTCAGCATAAGAAAAACCAAGTAAAACTCTAATGAAAACGGGACCATGACAAATAAACAGGTTATATGACACAATTAAAACATAAATGGTACCCCAAAACACTCAAATCGAGATTTGAGATATCATTAAAGAATTGATTCCACAACAACGGTAAAACATGTGCCAATGTTAAATGATCAAGTTCTTCCAAAATATTAAATGGTTAATGCACAATTAACTTATACCTTAGTTTTTCCATAACGGACAACAAAAAGTATAAATGTAATAAAGTTAAAGGGGCACTAGCTACAAGATATATAAAAAACTAAAGTAAGATTTTGTTTTTGTTCAATCAGTAATAAAAGTGAAATAGTGAAATAATAATTCGCTTTTAGCAGCCAAAATGGTTCAATTTTGTCAAATTATGCGAAGAAACATTGATAATTACTCATTCATTTGCAAGTCCGTATTCATGTGAACTTCAATTTAACCCCTTGCTAGAGATTGACAACGCATGCATTGTATGTGTACTAGTTATTTAAAGAAAAAGAATGTCAGCAATGAAAGTGAAACTACGGTAAATCATTTGATTACTGATTCGATCCATATAAAATCATTCTTATACGGTTAAAAACAATGAGAAACATATATTTTTTATCTATAAAATAAACTCAAACAGACCTACACAAATCCAATTGCACGTGTTGGTTTAATCTATTCCTATCTTTTTTCATGTTTACATCGCTTATATGGTCATCTGAGGTCAAATCGATAGTTAGATGGCGTCTGGACTAAAATACACACAAAACGAACCTACACATTATCTACCCCATGCTCTGTGAACTGTTTATTTTAGACTTTTGGTACTTTAAATAAATGTTTTACATTATTATAAATCAAATATGAGAATTTGAGTCAATTCGGTGACCACGAATTTGACAGCTAGTGCCCTTTTAATTGAAGCAAATATTAATAAAAATAAATAAAGTAAATCGACTATCCTTTGCAATGCATTCTTATTGAATAGAAATGTATCAAATTTATTAATATTTCAAGAAGTTAATTAAAACCTTAAGAATTAGCAATAAAAGATAACACGATGTTCACTTTTTGCTACTCAATACACACTTTTTATAACTCGATACACACTTTTTGCTACTTGATACTCACTTTTGCTACTCGATACTCACTTTTTATAACTCGTTACAAACTTTTTGCTACTCGCTACTCACTTTTTGCTACTCGATACTCACTTTTTGTAACTCGATACTCACTTTTACAACTCAATACTCACCTTTTATAACTTGATACTCACCTTTTACAACTCAATACTCACCTTTTATAACTTGATACTCACCTTTTACTACTTGATACTCACCTTTTATAACTTGATACTCACCTTTTACAACTCGATACTCACTTTTTATAACTCGTTACATAATTTTTGCTACTCGATACTCACCTTTTATAACTTGATACTCACCTGTTACAACTCGATACTCACTTTTTATAACTCGATACTCACTTTTTATAACTCGTTACACATTTTTTGCTACTCGCTACTCACTTTTTGCTACTCGATACTCAGTTTTTATAACTCGATACTCACTTTTACAACTCGATACTCACCTTTTATAACTTGATACTCACCTTTTACAACTCGATACTTACCTTTTATAACTTGATACTCACCTTTTACAACTTGGTACTCACCTTTTATAACTTGATACTCACCTTTTACAACTCGATACTCACTTTTTATAACTCGTTACATAATTTTTGCTACTCGATACTCACTTTTTGCTACTCGATACTCACCTTTTTGCTACTCACTACTCACTACTCACTTTTTGCTACTCGATACTCCCTTTTTATAACTCGCTACTCACTTTTTGCTACTCGATACTCACTTTTTATAACTCGATACTCACTGTTACAACTCGATACTCCCCTTTTATAACTTGATACTCACCTTTTACAACTCGATACTCACCTTTTATAACTTGATACTCACCTTTTACAACTCGATACTCACCTTTTATAACTTGATACTCACCTTTTACAACTCGATACTCATTTTTTATAACTCGTTACATAATTTTTGCTACTCGATACTCACTTTTTATAACTCGATACTCACTTTTACAACTCGATACTCCCCTTTTATAACTTGATACTCACCTTTTACAACTCGATACTCACCTTTTATAACTTGATACTCACCTTTTACAACTCGATACTCACCTTTTATAACTTGATACTCACCTTTTACAACTCAATACTCAGTTTTTATAACTTGATTCACACTTTTACAACTCGATACTCACCTTTTATAACTTGATACTCACCTGTTTCAACTCGATACTCACTTTTTATAACTCGTTACACTTTTTTTATAACTCGTTACACACTTTTTGCTACTAGCTGCTCACTTTTTGCTACTCCATACTCACTTTTTATAACTCGATACTCACTTTTACAACTCGATACTCCCCTTTTATAACTTGATGCTTACCTTTTACAACTCGATACTCACCTTTTATAACTTGATACTCACCTTTTACAACTCGATACTCACCTTTTATAACTTGATACTCACCTTTTACAACTGGATACTCATTTTTTATAACTCGTTACATAATTTTTGCTACTCGATACTAACTTTTTGCTACTCGATACTCAGTTTTTATAATTTGATAGTCACTTTTACAACTCGATACTCACCTTTTATAACTTGATAATCACCTGTTACAACTCGATACTCACTTTTTATAACTCGTTACACACTTTTTGTTACTCGATACTCACTTTTTGCTACTCGATACTCAATTTTTACAACTCGATACTCACCTTTTACAACTCGATACTCACTTTTTACAACTCGATACTCACTTTTTATAACTCGATACCCACCTTTTATATCTCGATACTTGCTACTCGACTAAAAGTAGATCTCGTTTCAATTCTACTTATGTGTGTGTGTATATTGAGTAAGGTGGATACATAAATTCAATTACACATACAACGTATTTTTCCTGTCACAATCAAATTCGAAATGTTTCTTTTCAAATCAAGTGAAATTATTTTTTTCTCTGTAAATGAAATATCTTTTTTGTTGTCTTACATGTAAATAAAAATTATATCTTAAAAATCGAGACATCAAGACAGAAATTAAAAAAAAACCACAACCTACAAACATAGGCGGGTAGAAATAAGATATTCATTTTGATGTATCACCAATAAATATTTATTACGACGTCGGTCAATATTTGATGATAGATACACCTCAGTATTCAAAACAGCACTATGATTGCTGTTCCTCTACATATATCAAAATTAAGTTATTGTCTATTTGACTTCTATATATCTGCAGAAAAAAAATCTTACAAAAATATGATTACATATTGGTTTTCGAGAACTACAAAATTAATTTATTTATAATTAAACAGCAGAAGAAAAAAAAATGTGAAGATTAAACTATTTCAATGCGAATCAAAGTCATGTAATACAATATTATTTAGTTCAGCAGTATGATTAATTGGTAAGTAGCAGATGACATAATTTACGTTTGATGCACATTACAGAATGAACTCATAATGTTAATGCCTGCACAACGTATCTTCTAATAGGATTGCAACCTGTCAATATAATGTTTTTGCAATAAAGATTTAAGAATGAACTGTGGATGATGACTTATGCATGAAGGCATTTATAATAGACTTTTATTGTTGTTTGTTAATAACCTATTTAAATTAAAAGAAATATATTATTCTATTTCTATTTATCCAAATTTATTCGTTGACTTCTTTGCACATCATTTTATTAAAACACGTTTGTAAGACAAAAAATAATACAAAATAATAATAATAAATATATCAAATATCTATAATATAGAGATCTGAACACTCCAAAGGATCGAAAACAAATATGAATCACTACGTATCAATCGCAATTCATTGAATGGTAAATCAGTTGATTCAACAATAAGATATAGTATAAAAGCTACGACAAATGTTGTATAAAGGTTTTAAAGTGTTCTATCATTTCGTTTAATATTCTAAAACTAAACTGTAAGAAAAAGGGGGGAGTGTGTAACACCTATATTCTTTAATTTCCGAATTAGGTAGTATTTCTTATATTTGCCAAATTAAACAAATTATCAATATAATACATAAAAACAAACATCAAGATATACCGTAAAGCTCGTTGCATCTTTTTGAAATCTTCTGTGCATTGTTATGTGAAGAAAAATAAGAACACTGTAATCAAAACTGTATGAAATTTGTAGGTTTTTACCTGGTCTTTCCAAAAAAATCTTGTTTCACGGTACGGTATCCTGCTCCGAAAAGAGCTACAGTGGCTGCAAATAAGTTTTCAATTTTCATTGCCAAAAAAACAGGATGTTTACAGTGTTGTCTCCCCTCAAAACATGTTAAGTTAATATAATTTTTAAAATTATTACAATCATTCAACCTGTTTTAATTGAAAGCTAATTAACTTTTTTTTTTACAATCAAATACAAAAAAAACATGATACTTTTTCATCAATTGAGTAAATAAACAGGGGTTTCCCTCCATGGTTATTTTTAGTCGGGGAATAACCCCTAGTTTTTTTTATACGAAACTGTTTATAGCACCCAAAACAAAACAACCACTTCCAGAGTCTGTAAAAGAGGGACAACAGATACCAGAGAGCAGTCGAACTCATAGATCGAAAATAAATTGACAAAAAAAAAGGAAAACATACCAATAATAAAACACAATACACAACACAGAAAAGTAAAAATTTAGCAACACGAACCCCACAGAAAACTGGGGATGATATCAGGTTCTCCGGAAGGGTATTCTGATCCTGATGTGGTAGCCGTCGTGTTGCTCTTGTAATTACAAACCCGGTAAATACTCTAATTTGGTAGGTCATATACATAAAAAGGGAAGGGGATTTAGTTACGAAATAAGGAACATATCCGATATCATCTTTAAAACGGTTAATCCATAACGATCATCTATCATCTACAACATAACACATTTAATAACCATACTCTATCGATGTACTCTTCGATTCTATTACACAGTGCATTAATTTCAAAGCTGAGCAATGTGTCATGGCGGTCGAGTTACATGAAGCTTTCTGGTTAGGTCGGTACATTCAAATAACGGATTATTCGAAAACAAATAATTCAATAATGTGTAGTCTTGTTGTCAAAGAAATATACAAGTAAATTCACTTATCTTATAATTCAATTCCAGGGCACTATTTACATTATATACAGTTTACAAAAATGCATATTTCAAATAGTCATTGGCACATTTATTTCACACGGTATCACAAATGGAGTTTTATTACACTCCGTATAAAATAGGCAACAGTGTCCAATACTGTGCACACACAAAACACCACGCATAGTGTCCAATACTATGCGGACAAAACCACGCAACAGTGTCCAATACTGTGCGGACAAAAACCACGCATCAGTGTCCAATACTGAGCGGACAAAAGCCTCGCATCCGTGTCCAATACTGAGCGGACAAAAACCACGCAACAGTGTCCAATACTGTGCGGACAAAATATAAAGAAATAGTAGTAATTCCGAATCTATCAGTGATCTGCCAAGATGTATCTAGAAATTGAGTGTACCCCAGAATAACAAAAATCTGAGCCTTATATAGATATTGCCACCAAAAATGCACCAACTATGCACCAATAATTTGATCTTTTACTTTAAAAAAGAAATCATAACTTAATAACAGGCAAAAGAAACCCAGAGAACATAAAGACCCACAATTCGAAAATAAACTGACTACGCCATGGCTAAAAAAGAAAAAAAAACACTCTGAAAAGAGTACACATTACAGAAGAATAAAAAAAACGTAGAAATTGTCATCTATCATCTACAACATACCACATTTTATAACCATACTTGATGTACTCTTCGATTCTATTAAATAAGAGCATTTTTTTCAAAGCTGAACAATGCACCGATTCGTTCATTCAAATAAGGCAGTCAATGTAAAATTTCGACACCATTCAAACTCTGGTTTATGGACATCTTTGAAAAACTAAAGCTAATGATCGAAGAGTTTTGAAGAATAAAATTGAGAAAGGAAATGAGGAATGTGTCAATGTGACAACAAACCGACCATAAAGCAGACATGAAGGCTTACTTTGGTAAAGTGCTAAACAAAGTATTTTTGTACGAAAGTGACATACCATCCGTATAAACATTGAACAAGACAATACATGCACTTACATTACACCATAATAATGTTATGTTATCCCATAATCTAAGATATATTGAAAGAATCAATAATATTATAAGATAGCATTATGTGTGAATTTATATTATGAAATCAAATAATTTTGGAAATGCTAATAATGCATCAAGATATTAATAAACCGATCATATCGTGATAATATGGCAATAAAATTATTTGATTTGATTTGATTTTGATAACGATTTTATTGGAATATGTTTTTGTTTCGATAGACATATATATATATCATAATTTGGTACTGGTACGTTAGAAAGTGTATTGGTACTGGTATGTCAGAAAGTGTATCGGTACTGGTATGTTAGAAAGTGTATTGGTACTGGTACGTTAGAAAGTGTATTGGTACTGGTATGTTAGAAAGTGTATTGGTACTGGTACGTTAGAAAGTGTATCGGTACTGGTACGTTAGAAAGTGTATCGGTACTGGTACGTTAGAAAGTGTATCGGTACTGGTACGTTAGAAAGTGTATCGGTACTGGTACGTTAGAAAGTGTATCGGTACTGGTACGTTAGAAAGTGTATCGGTACTGGTACGTTAGAAAGTGTATCGGTACTGGTACGTTAGAAAGTGTATCGGTACTGGTACGTTAGAAAGTGTATCGGTACTGGTACGTTAGAAAGTGTATTGGTACTGGTATGTTAGAAAGTGTATCGGTACTGGTATGTTAGAAAGTGTACTGGTACTCTGGTACTGGTAAGTTAGAAAGTGTACTGGTACTGGAACGTTAGAAAGTGTATTGGTACTGGTATGTTAGAAAGTGTATCGGTACTGGTACGTTAGAAAGTGTATTGGTACTGGTACGTTACAAAATGTATTGATACTGGTACGTTAGAAAGTGTATTGGTACTGGTACTTTAGAAAGTGTATTGGTACTGGTATATTAGAAAGTGTATTGGTACTGGTACGTTAGAATGTGTATCGGTACTAGTACGTTATAAAGTGTATTGGTACTGGTGTATTAGAAAATGTATTGGTACTGGTACGTTAGAAAGTGTATTGTGACTGGTATGTTTGAAAGTGTATTTGTACTGGTATGTTAGAAAGTGTATCGGTACTGGTACGTTAGAAAGTGTACTGGTACTGGTACGTTAGAAAGTGTATTGGTACTGGTAAGTAAGAAAATGTATTGGGACTGGTACGTTAGAAAGTGTATCGGTACTGGTAAGTAAAAAAGTGCATTGGGACTGGTACGTTAGAAAGAGTATTGGTACTGGTAAGTAAAAAAGTGTATTGGGACTGGTACGTAAAAAAGTGTATTGGTACTGGTAAGAAAGAAAGTGTATTGGGACTGGTACGTTAGAAAGTGTATTGGTTCTGGTAAGTAAAAATGTGTATTGGGACTGGTACGTTAGAAAGTGTATTGGTACTGGTAAGTAAGAAAGTGTATTGGTACTGGCACGTTAGAAAATGTATTGGTACTGGTATGTAAGAAAGTGTATTTAGACTGGTATGTAAAAAAATGTATTGGTACTGGTAAGTTAGAAAGCGTATTGGTACTGGTACGTAAGCAAGTGTATTGGTACTGGTACGTTACAAAGTGTATTGGTACTGGTACGCTACAAAGTGTATTGGTACTGGTAAGTTAGAAAGTGTATTGCTACTGGTAAGTAAAAAAGTGTATTGGTACTGATACGTTAGAAAGTGTATTGGTACTGGTATGTTAGAAAGTGTATTGGTACTGGTACGCTACAAAGTGTATTGGTACTGGTAAGTTAGAAAGTGTATTGCTACTGGTAAGTAAAAAAGTGTATTGGTACTGATACGTTAGAAAGTGTATTGGTACTGGTATGTTAGAAAGTGTATTGGTACTGGTACGCTACAAAGTGTATTGGTACTGATACGTTAGAAAGTGTATTGGTACTGGTAAGTAAGAAAGTGTATTGGGACTGGTGCGTTAGAAAGTGTATTGGTACTGGGAAGTAAAAAAGTTTATTTGGACTGGTACGTTAGAAAGTGTATTGGTACTGGTAAGTAAAAAGTGTTTTGGGACTGGTACGTTAGAAAGTGTATTGGTACTGGTAAGTAAGAAAGTGTATTGGGACTGGTACGTTAGAAAGTGTATTGGTACTGGTAAGTAAAAAGGTGTATTGGGACTGGTACGTTAGAAAGTGTATTGGTACTGTTAAGAAATAAAGTGTATTGGTACTGGAACGTTAGAAAGTGTATTGGTACTGGTACAGTACTTGCAACCTTAGGCGTTACTATTTCAGCGATCAATCAGCGGTCATCGATCAGTCACCGATCAGTCAAGTTCGCGTCAAACTCACGTCAGCAATCCGTCAGACTTATAGTAAAAGTAATTGACTGATCGGACTGATCGGACGGATAGTACCGATCGACCTTGATGACGGATTGAACTTTAATACGTCACATGATAAACTAATACAAATTACGGAATCTTAGTTTCGTTTAATTTAATTAAAATGGCGACTCGTGAAAATCGAACGTTCAGTGATACATTTTGTTTATCAATTATTTAGCAAAGTTTTATGAATTGAAATGAAAAGAAATGTACAGATAAAACCTAAATTAAAATATCATCACTAAAGAATGGTCTTTTTCGTTTTATTTAATAGGTTATATACATGTATTTCCAAACCCGGCGAGTGTCTACATCGCGAAATTGATTTTATTATTTTCCAAACATACTCGGGAAAAACAAAATGAAAGGATCAGTTATTGAAAAATGTAGTCTATTTTTTTCAATATTTCAAATTTTTGTATCCTTATCATCATATAATTCTTTAAAAAAAACTTATCATAATCATGGACTTTCTATATTCTCGTCACAATCGAAGCCTTTAAAATAACAAATTATCAAAATAAATGCTGTTTTTTAAACAAGAAATATGAATAATTTTAAACAACGCAAACAACATTACATTATATTTTTCTGATAGTCTTTTTTTACCTTAATAAAAAAATAACTACTCCTAAACAATAAAAAGTACAAAAATCCAATGGTGGTAAACATAAATATATTCCTTAAAAATAAATAAATAATTTTAGGCAGATTTATTCTTGAATAATTCACATTTTCTACAAAATACATATGAAAATCATTTATAACAACTGATTGCAATTGAAATTATAATATTTTCCAATATGAGAAGAAATATTTGCATCTTTGGCAACGCGTACAAAAAAATAATATCTTTTTCCATAAAGTAGGCATGTTTTATGAAGAACAGCCAATCCTGATGTACAAAAAGTACTCAAATCATATGACGGTTAATAATTTGTATCAAAATAAATCAATAACTGCATTCTTATTCCACAAAAATAAAAGTTTAAGTATTTTAATTCTCACTAAATCTCAATTCTAATAAGAAGACTTGTCTCAAGAATGCAAGATGGTAAAAATAACTGATTTCAAATAGAATAGTATCATTTCTGATAAAAAGAATAATAATTTTGGTTATTTTAAACAATGCAAAAAAAATTTTAGTATGATTTTTCTGATATTCTTTTAATTTTATGACAAAAAAACTATTCTAAACTATATAAAGTACAAAAATTTAATGGCGGTCAATAATTTTCAGTAAAATGAAGAAATATTTGCATTTTAGGCAACGCGTACAAAAATTTAGTATCTTTTTCTTTAAAGTAAGCATATTTTATGAAGAACAGCCAATCTTGATGTACAAAAAGTACTCAAATCATATGACGGTTAATAATTTGTATCAAAATAAATCAATAACTGCATTCTTATTCCACAAAAATAAAAGTTTCAGTATTTTAATTCTCATTATATCTCAATTCTGATTAGAAGACTTGTCTCAAGATGGTAAAAATAACTGATTTCAAATAAAATAGTATCACTTTTGATAAAAAGAAGAATAATTTTGGTAATTCTAAACAATGCGAACAAAATTTTAGTATGATTTTTCTGATATTCTTTTAATTTTATGAAAAAAAAACTATTCTAAACTATAAAAAGTACAAAAATTTAATGGCGGTCAATAGTTTTCAGTAAAATGAAGAAATATTTGCATTTTAGGCAACGCGTACAAAAATTTTTGTATCTTTTTCCTTAAAGCAAGCATATTTTATGAAGAACAACCAATCTTGATTTACAAAAAGTACTCAAATCATATGACGGTTAATAATTTGTATCAAAATAAATCAATAACTGTATTCTTATTCCACAAAAATAAAAGTTTAAGTATTTTGATTCTCATTATATCTCAATTCTGATTAGTAGACTTGTCTCAAGATGGTAAAAATAACTGATTTCAAATAAAATAGTATCATTTTTGATAAAAAGAAGAATAATTTTGGTTATTTAAGACAATGCGAACAAAATTTTAGTATGATTTTTCTGATATTCTTCTAATTTTATGAAAAAAAAACTATTCTAAACTATAAAAAGTACAAAAATTTAATGGCGGTCAATAGTTTCCAGTAAAATGAAGAAATATTTGCATTTTAGGCAACGCATACAAAAATTTAGTATCTTTTTCCTTAAAGCAAGCATATTTTATGAAGAACAACCAATCTTGATGTACAAAAAGTATTCAAATCATATGACGGTTAATAATTTGTATCAAAATAAATCAATAACTGCATTCTTATTCCACAAAAATAAAAGTTTCAGTATTTTAATTCTCATTATATCTCAATTCTGATTAGAAGACTTGTCTCAAGATGGTAAAAATAACTGATTTCAAATAAAATAGTATCATTTTTGATAAAAAGAAGAATAATTTTGGTAATTCTAAACAATGCGAACAAAATTTTAGTATGATTTTTCTGATATTCTTTTAATTTTATGACAAAAAAACTATTCTAAACTATAAAAAGTACCAAAATTTAATGGCGGTCAATAGTTTTCAGTAAAATGAAGAAATATTTGCATTTTAGGCAACGCGTACAAAAATTTAGTATCTTTTTCCTTAAAGTAAGCATATTTTATGAAGAACAGCCAATCTTGATGTACAAAAAGTACTCAAATCATATGACGGTTAATAATTTGTATCAAAATAAATCAATAACTGCATTCTTATTCCACAAAAATAAAAGTTTCAGTATTTTAATTCTCATTATATCTCAATTCTGATCAGAAGACTTGTCTCAAGATGATAAAAATAACTGATTTCAAATAAAATAGTATCATTTTTGATAAAAAGAAGAATAATTTTGGTTATTTAAAACAATGCAAACAAAATTTTAGTATGATTTTTCTGATATTCTTTTAATTTTATGAAAAAAAAACTATTCTAAACTATAAAAAGTACAAAAATTTAATGGCGGTCAATAGTTTTCAGTAAAATGAAGAAATATTTGCATTTTAGGCAACGCGTACAAAAATTTAGTATCTTTTTCCTTAAAGTAAGCATATTTTATGAAGAACAGCCAATCTGGATGTACAAAAAGTACTCAAATCATATGACGGTTAATAATTTGTATCAAAATAAATCAATAACTGCATTCTTATTCCACAAAAATAAAAGTTTCAGTATTTTAATTCTCATTATATCTCAATTCTAATTAGAAGACTTGTCTCAAGATGGTAAAAATAACTGATTTCAAATAAAATAGTATCATTTTTGATAAAAAGAAGAATAATTTTGGTTATTTAAAACAATGCAAACAAAATGTTAGTATGATTTTTCTGATATTCTTTTAATTTTATGAAAAAAAACCTATTCTAAACTATAAAAAGTACCAAAATTTAATGGCGGTCAATAGTTTTCAGTAAAATGAAGAAATATTTGCATTTTAGGCAACGCATACAAAAATTTAGTATCTTTTTCCTTAAAGCAAGCATATTTTATGAAGAACAACCAATCTTGATGTATAAAAAGTACTCAAATCATATGACGGTTAATAATTTGTATCAAAATAAATCAATAACTGCATTCTTATTCCACAAAAATAAAAGTTTCAGTATTTTAATTCTCATTATATCTCAATTCTGATTAGAAGACTTGTCTCAAGATGGTAAAAATAACTGATTTCAAATAAAATAGTATCACTTTTGATAAAAAGAAGAATAATTTTGGTAATTCTAAACAATGCGAACAAAATTTTAGTATGATTTTTCTGATATTCTTCTAATTTTATGAAAAAAAAACTATTCTAAACTATAAAAAGTACAAAAATTTAATGGCGGTCAATAATTTTCAGTAAAATGAAGAAATATTTGCATTTTAGGCAACGCATACAAAAATTTAGTATCTTTTTCCTTAAAGCAAGCATATTTTATGAAGAACAACCAATCTTGATGTACAAAAAGTACTCAAATCATATGACGGTTAATAATTTGTATCAAAATAAATCAATAACTGCATTCTTATTCCACAAAAATAAAAGTTTCAGTATTTTAATTCTCATTATATCTCAATTCTGATTAGAAGACTTGTCTCAAGATGGTAAAAATAACTGATTTCAAATAAAATAGTATCACTTTTGATAAAAAGAAGAATAATTTTGGTAATTCTAAACAATGCGAACAAAATTTTAGTATGATTTTTCTGATATTCTTTTAATTTTATGAAAAAAAAACTATTCTAAACTATAAAAAGTACAAAAATTTAATGGCGGTCAATAGTTTTCAGTAAAATGAAGAAATATTTGCATTTTAGGCAACGCGTACAAAAATTTTTGTATCTTTTTCCTTAAAGCAAGCATATTTTATGAAGAACAACCAATCTTGATTTACAAAAAGTACTCAAATCATATGACGGTTAATAATTTGTATCAAAATAAATCAATAACTGTATTCTTATTCCACAAAAATAAAAGTTTAAGTATTTTGATTCTCATTATATCTCAATTCTGATTAGTAGACTTGTCTCAAGATGGTAAAAATAACTGATTTCAAATAAAATAGTATCATTTTTGATAAAAAGAAGAATAATTTTGGTTATTTAAAACAATGCGAACAAAATTTTAGTATGATTTTTCTGATATTCTTCTAATTTTATGAAAAAAAAACTATTCTAAACTATAAAAAGTACAAAAATTTAATGGCGGTCAATAGTTTCCAGTAAAATGAAGAAATATTTGCATTTTAGGCAACGCATACAAAAATTTAGTATCTTTTTCCTTAAAGCAAGCATATTTTATGAAGAACAACCAATCTTGATGTACAAAAAGTATTCAAATCATATGACGGTTAATAATTTGTATCAAAATAAATCAATAACTGCATTCTTATTCCACAAAAATAAAAGTTTCAGTATTTTAATTCTCATTATATCTCAATTCTGATTAGAAGACTTGTCTCAAGATGGTAAAAATAACTGATTTCAAATAAAATAGTATCATTTTTGATAAAAAGAAGAATAATTTTGGTAATTCTAAACAATGCGAACAAAATTTTAGTATGATTTTTCTGATATTCTTTTAATTTTATGACAAAAAAACTATTCTAAACTATAAAAAGTACCAAAATTTAATGGCGGTCAATAGTTTTCAGTAAAATGAAGAAATATTTGCATTTTAGGCAACGCGTACAAAAATTTAGTATCTTTTTCCTTAAAGTAAGCATATTTTATGAAGAACAGCCAATCTTGATGTACAAAAAGTACTCAAATCATATGACGGTTAATAATTTGTATCAAAATAAATCAATAACTGCATTCTTATTCCACAAAAATAAAAGTTTCAGTATTTTAATTCTCATTATATCTCAATTCTGATCAGAAGACTTGTCTCAAGATGATAAAAATAACTGATTTCAAATAAAATAGTATCATTTTTGATAAAAAGAAGAATAATTTTGGTTATTTAAAACAATGCAAACAAAATTTTAGTATGATTTTTCTGATATTCTTTTAATTTTATGAAAAAAAAACTATTCTAAACTATAAAAAGTACAAAAATTTAATGGCGGTCAATAGTTTTCAGTAAAATGAAGAAATATTTGCATTTTAGGCAACGCGTACAAAAATTTAGTATCTTTTTCCTTAAAGTAAGCATATTTTATGAAGAACAGCCAATCTGGATGTACAAAAAGTACTCAAATCATATGACGGTTAATAATTTGTATCAAAATAAATCAATAACTGCATTCTTATTCCACAAAAATAAAAGTTTCAGTATTTTAATTCTCATTATATCTCAATTCTAATTAGAAGACTTGTCTCAAGATGGTAAAAATAACTGATTTCAAATAAAATAGTATCATTTTTGATAAAAAGAAGAATAATTTTGGTTATTTAAAACAATGCAAACAAAATGTTAGTATGATTTTTCTGATATTCTTTTAATTTTATGAAAAAAAACCTATTCTAAACTATAAAAAGTACCAAAATTTAATGGCGGTCAATAGTTTTCAGTAAAATGAAGAAATATTTGCATTTTAGGCAACGCATACAAAAATTTAGTATCTTTTTCCTTAAAGCAAGCATATTTTATGAAGAACAACCAATCTTGATGTATAAAAAGTACTCAAATCATATGACGGTTAATAATTTGTATCAAAATAAATCAATAACTGCATTCTTATTCCACAAAAATAAAAGTTTCAGTATTTTAATTCTCATTATATCTCAATTCTGATTAGAAGACTTGTCTCAAGATGGTAAAAATAACTGATTTCAAATAAAATAGTATCACTTTTGATAAAAAGAAGAATAATTTTGGTAATTCTAAACAATGCGAACAAAATTTTAGTATGATTTTTCTGATATTCTTCTAATTTTATGAAAAAAAAACTATTCTAAACTATAAAAAGTACAAAAATTTAATGGCGGTCAATAGTTTCCAGTAAAATGAAGAAATATTTGCATTTTAGGCAACGCATACAAAAATTTAGTATCTTTTTCCTTAAAGCAAGCATATTTTATGAAGAACAACCAATCTTGATGTACAAAAAGTACTCAAATCATATGACGGTTAATAATTTGTATCAAAATAAATCAATAACTGCATTCTTATTCCACAAAAATAAAAGTTTCAGTATTTTAATTCTCATTATATCTCAATTCTGATTAGAAGACTTGTCTCAAGATGGTAAAAATAACTGATTTCAAATAAAATAGTATCACTTTTGATAAAAAGAAGAATAATTTTGGTAATTCTAAACAATGCGAACAAAATTTTAGTATGATGTTTCTGATATTCTTTTAATTTTATGACAAAAAAACTATTCTAAACTATAAAAAGTACAAAAATTTAATGGCGGTCAATAGTTTTCAGTAAAATGAAGAAATATTTGCATTTTAGGCAACGCGTACAAAAATTTAGTATCTTTTTCCTTAAAGTAAGCATATTTTATGAAGAACAGCCAATCTTGATGTACAAAAAGTACTCAAATCATATGACGGTTAATAATTTGTATCAAAATAAATCAATAACTGCATTCTTATTCCACAAAAATAAAAGTTTAAGTATTTTAATTCTCATTATATCTCAATTCTGATTAGAAGACTTGTCTCAAGATGGTAAAAATAACTGATTTCAAATAAAATAGTATCATTTTTGATAAAAAGAGGAATAATTTTGGTTATTTAAAACAATGTGAACAAAATTTTAGTATGATTTTTCTGATATTCTTTTAATTTTATGAAAAAAAAACTATTCTAAACTATAAAAAGTACCAAAATTTAATGGCGGTCAATAGTTTTCAGTAAAATGAAGAAATATTTGCATTTTAGGCAACGCGTACAAAAATTTAGTATCTTTTTCCTTAAAGTAAGCATATTTTATGAAGAACAGCCAATCTGGATGTACAAAAAGTACTCAAATCATATGACGGTTAATAATTTGTATCAAAATAAATCAATAACTGCATTCTTATTCCACAAAAATAAAAGTTTCAGTATTTTAATTCTCATTATATCTCAGTTCTGATTAGAAGACTTGTCTCAAGATGGTAAAAATAACTGATTTCAAATAAAATAGTATCATTTTCGATAAAAAGAAGAATAATTTTGGTAATTCTAAACAATGCGATAAATTGTTAATATTATTTCTTTGACATTCTTTTAATTTCATGAAAAAACAACCTATTCGAAACTATAAAAAGTTCAAAAATCCAATGGCGGTCAATAATAACCATTTTCGTAGGAATAAGTTGATGTTAACAGAGTCGTATAATACAAATATGTATTAGATGTCTCTGATGTTAACAATATTTAATACAAAACTTTTAATCAACACAAACAATTTAACGCTCTAAGCATCTTGTTCTGTTATACTATTTTCACTTTTTTATTGCAACTAATTTTATTACAAATTAACGTGTAAATTAAGGTGTCTTCGTAGAGGTCCGCGTTCATCGTTTGTAAACACTGTCGAGTTCGGTTTACATAAGAATTTTAAATATATACGTATCCGTCCGATCCGTGCATAAATTTAATTTACTGATCGATCGGTGACAGTTGTCAGGGTAACTCTCACATAGGTTATTTGACTTATCTGACGGATCCTATGGGTCACCGATCACCGATCACTCATCGATCAGTCAAACATCCGTCACCGATCATTCACCGATCAGTCAAGTTCACGTCAAACAGTAACGCCTAAGGTTGCAAGTACTGTATGTAAGAAAGTGTATTGCGACTGGTACGTTAGAAAATGTATTGGTACTGGTATGTAAGAAAGTGTATTTAGACTGGTATGTAAAAAAATGTATTGGTACTGGTACGTAAGCAAGTGTATTGGTACTGGTACGTTACAAAGTGTATTGGTACTGGTACGCTACAAAGTGTGTTGGTACTGGTAAGTTAGAAAGTGTATTGCTACTGGTAAGTAAAAAAGTGTATTGGTACTGGTACGTTAGAAAGTGTATTGGTACTGGTACGTTAGAAAGTGTATTGGTACTGGTAAGTAAAAAAGTGTATTGGTACTGGTAAGTAAAAAAGTGTATTGGTACTGGTAAGTAAAAAAGTGTATTGGTACTGGTAAGTAAAAAAGTGTATTGGTACTGGTAAGTAAAAAAGTGCATTGGTACTGGTACGTTAGAAAGTGTATTGGTACTGGTAAGTAAGAAAGTGTATTGGGACTGGTGCGTTAGAAAGTGTATTTGTACTGGGAAGTAAAAAGGTTTATTTGGACTGGTACGTTAGAAAGTGTATTGGTACTGGAAAGTAAAAAGTGTTTTGGGACTGGTACGTTAGAAAGTGTATTGGTACTGGTAAGTAAGAAAGTGTATTGGGACTGGTACGTTAGAAAGTGTATTGGTACTGGTAAGTAAAAAAGTGTATTGGGACTGGTACGTTACAAAGTGTATTGGTACTGTTAAGAAATAAAGTGTATTGGTACTGGAACGTTAGAAAGTGTATTGGTACTGGTATGTAAGAAAGTGTATTGCGACTGGTACGTTAAAAAGTGTATTGGTAGTGGTAAGTTAGAAAGTGTATTGGTACTGGTACGTAAGAAAGTGTATAGGTACTGGTACGTTACAAAGTGTATTGGTACTGGTACGTTACAAAGTGTATTGGAACTGGTAAGTTAGAAAGTGTATTGCTACTGGTAAGTAAGAAAGTGTATTGGTACTGGTACGTTATAAAGTGTATTGGTACTGGTACGTTAGAAAGTGTATTGGTTCTGGTAAGTAAGAAAGTGTATTGGTACTGGTAAGTTAGAAAGTGTATTGGTACTGGTATGAAAGAAAGTGTATTGGTACTGGTACGTTAGAAAGTGTATTGATACTGGTAAGTAAGAAAGTGTATTGGTACTGGTACGTTAGAAAGTGTATTGGTACTGGTAAGTAAGAAAGTGTAATGGTACTGGTACGTTAGAAAGTGTATTGGTACTGGTATGTTAGAAATCGTATTGGTACTGGTATGTTAGAAAGTGTATTGGTACGGGTACGTTAGAAAGTGTATTGGTACTGGTATGTTAGAAAGTGTATTGGCACTGGTATGTTAGAAAGTGTATTGGTACTCTGGTACTGGTTTATTGGAAAGCGTATTGGTATTGGTACTGGTTCTTTAGAGAGAGTATAGGTACTGGTTCTTCAGTAACTTTTGTTTACATGTATTGACGTCTTACATTTTACAAAATGAAAACTTTTGAAATTTTTTTGAATGGGGTGGGGTGGGAAGGTTCATTTGGGTGGGAGGGTTTCCACAAGATTTAAGAAATTAAAAAGAAATTTCTTCAAATATTATTTTTTTTGGAAAAAGAGGAGGCGGGAGGGGGCAATTTTTCCCCCCAATATAAAAGAAATTGTCAATTTTTCTGAAGAAAAATTGGGGTCACAATTTTATTTTGCTTATTCTTAGTATATAGTCTGAAAACAGATTTACAAAGTATTGCTAAACACAAAAGCAAGAAATCTTCAATTGAATATAAATTCAAATCATATAACCAATTTCAAGTTTTTTGACTATATTTATTCTGTGTCAGAAAACTATAATGTGTCAAATATTTAATTACAATAAAAATTCAGACCTGTACCAAACTTTGATTATTTGTAATATCTTCAATTTTTTACTTATTCTTACAACATTTGTATAAACTTCAAGATTATAAAAAAACCGGTTTTTTTCTAAAGTGAACATTGATTGGTTTAATATTTCTCAGTCATGTCCTGTTTTTGAATTTGTTTGTTAGCTTTTTGGTCATGAATGTTTGTCTCTAATATTTAATTAACTGTGCATTTGTATTCAGATATCGCAGATCAAATTTATTCGTTCATTGTTTAATCATACGTTTTTTGATTGAGTTAAGTCTGCCAATTGATATTTTATCGTATGTTTTTCTTTGTTGTGATGTTATGCTATTGTTTCAGAAAAAGGGAGAAGGTTTGGATCCATTAAAACGTTTAATCCCGCTGCAAATGTTTGCACCTGTCCTAAGTCAGGAATCTGATGTACAGTAGTTGTCGTTTGTTTATGTAATATATACGTGTTTCTCGTTTCTCGTTTTGTTTATATAGATTAGACCGTTGGTTTTCCCGTTTGAATGGTTTTACACTAGTAATTTTGGGGCCCTTTATAGCTTGTTGTTCGGTGTGAGCTAAGGCTCCGTGTTGAAGGTTGTACTTTAACCTATAATGGTTTACTTTTTAAATTGTTATTTGTATGGAGAGTTGTCTCATTGGCACTCACACCACATCTTCCTATATCTATTGAATATTTTGTTCAATTTTTGTCCGAAATGTTCAGGGATGTACCTCTGCGGTCGTATCCAATTGTGCTAAGCTAAACAGTTAATTTTACTTTGAAAGGTGATAAATTTGTATGAACTTGTAGTAAGAGGTAGCTAGCAGCAGGATTTTTTTTGGATTGACCATTTGATTTGCTGGCATACTTATTTTGTTTTTGATAAATTAATTTTTTATAATCAGTTTTAAATTGGTTTCCAAATGTTTTGTTTTAACATTTTAGCAACAATTCCTTCAACAACACCACCAACCCCTGTACCAACGACAACGATGAAGATACCATTCAAACCACCAACAACCATTGCCGGTCAGTATTACATTTTATATCTAGATGAAGATGCTTTGATTAAAGACCTTTGTCTTAAATTTTCACTTGACAAAAAAGGTCAAAGAGGTCTTAAGATTTGTACTCTGTCTGTCTGTCCATCCATCAGTCTGGCTAATCATTATTCCACACTTTTGTTTTTTCATGCTTGAAGATTTTGATTGGATATTTGGTGTATTTGTATACGCCTGTAAACATGTTGCATCATAAATTTAGAACGACTTATCCAAATTTCATGGAACTGAACATAGTTGTTTCTAAATATCTTATGATGGTCAAACAATCTGTATACTTTTTGTTGATAAAAGGATTAGAACTTTTTGAGTTATAAGACTCTGTAACTAGAAAAGGGGGTTGTTTTTTTCGTACAAGACTAACACTTTTTGAAGATGATTCTTTAATTTTTTGAGTTATTGAGAATTTTGTAAAAAAAAGAAGGGGGAGGGGTTTTCACATGTCGTGCCATATCACAAAAACGATTTATGATTATTGCTTAAAACTCTACACACTTCTTAGTTATATTAATCTAAAGATCTGTATACTTTTTGATTTTGATTCAAAATTTTATTTTAGAAATATTGAGTTTTTTGTTAAAATAAAAGGGTTTTTTTCACATGTCGCGCAGTATCTCAAAAACAATTTATGATTCTTGCTTTAAACTTTAAAGTTGAGAAAGGAAATGGGGAATGTGTCAAAGCGACAACAATCCGACCATAGAGCAGACAACAACCGAAGGTCACCAATTGGTCTTCAATGTAGCGAGAAACTCACCCACCCGTAGGAGTCCTTCAGTTGGCCCCTTAAAAAATATGTATACTAGCACAGTGATAATGGACGTCATACTAAACTCCGAATTATACACAAGAAATTAAAAATAAAAATCGTACAAGACTAACAAAGGGTTCATATGTCTGGCCGTATGTCGGAAACTATTTATAATTATTGCATACAAATTCACACACAAGCCAACAGGCGTATCAAGCCCTCATGGCGCAGCTGTTTATTATTTAATCATGACAAGTTGCAGGTTAATTTCGAATTTTGTTACAGTCTGATGATTTTGTGTGAATTTATCCTTAGACTTAAAAAAATAACTCAAATAATCAGTTTGATGCACTTTTTATGCCCCACCTACAATTTATGCCCCACCTACAATAGTAGAGGGGTATTATGTTTTCTGGTATGTACGTCCATTCGTCCGTCTGTCTGTTGTACCATACGTCCGTTCGTCCCGCTTCAGGTTAAAGTTTGTTGTCAAAGTAGTTTTTTATGAAGTTAAAGTCCAATCAACTTGAAACTTAGTACACATGTTTCTTATGATTCGATCTTTCTAATGTTAATGCCAAATAAGAGTTTTGACCCTAAATTCACGGTCCACTCATCATAAAAAATTATAGTGCAAATGGGGCATCCGTGTACTGGGGACACATTCTTGTTTTCGTCATGCTTGAAAATATTGATTTAAATATTGGTATATAGTTGTTTAATGACAAGATACAGATATAGTACAAATTTTGTTTTGGTTTGATTACTTTATGCAGAGTAATGGTCTTACAAAATTGTCTTCTTGACTTGATATTTGTTATATAGTTTACACGATGACAAGTTATAAATCAAGTCAGAATTTAATTCCAATACAATGAATTTTTAACTGGGTGGTGGACTATGTATTCCCATGCAATACTCACTGAGAATGCTTGTTAAAGCTGGTTTTACATAGTGATAGGGGAGTCTGTTTGTATCTACAAATGATCCTAAACCTCTTGAGAGAATTTATTCAAACTTCCACTTTCATTTAATAATATTATTTAAGTTTCACTTCATATTAATTTCATTTCTTGATCTGAATGATTTATTTGGTTTAATTTGGGGTCATATCTGTACACAATAGTGCACATGTGTACCTTCCTCTCCTTCTAAACCCTAATCATATTTTGATCAGAATGTTTATGATATAAAGCTATCATTACCTATCTGTTTTTTTGGTCTGAATAAGTTTTGGGGTTTCCATTTATATTTGTTGACCTCAGATATTGTTAATACACTTAATGTTTATTTTTCTTCTGTAGCTGAAAAACTTATTGGAAATGATACTTCAGATATGGATTTTTCTATTCTACAAAAATTTACTTGTACAAAATTAAAGGAAATTGAAAATTTTAAATTCAAACTCATTTCTGTTAAAGAGACAACAACTAAAACACCTTAATATTAATTA
Source organism: Mytilus galloprovincialis (assembly GCA_037788925.1). Lineage (NCBI taxonomy): Eukaryota > Metazoa > Mollusca > Bivalvia > Mytilida > Mytilidae > Mytilus > Mytilus galloprovincialis. Next base: position 54,599,109 of record CM075332.1, read on the forward strand.
ATCTGCAGGTTTAGATGGAATTGGTCCAAAATTTTTAAAGCTAAGTGCAGGGATAATATTGCCATCACTTTTCTAATAATCAAAAGTATAACGTCAAATCATTTTCCACAAAAATTAAAACTTGCAAGAATAACTGCTATACTTAAAAGAGGTGTTCCCTCCAATTATCGTCCAATTTCTATTTTAAATACCATATCTTAAAATTTTGAGAGACATGTATGTACACACATGACACAGTTATATGAATTCATTAACAATAAAAAATTGTTATATTGTTAAAATTGATTATGCCAGGTCATTCATGTCAAACAGCGCTGACTAAACTTTTTGATGAATGGTTAGAATATTTAGATAATGGAGAAACAGTTGGTACTGTCATGGAAGTATTATATAATATAATACTTCCATAGAACTGTGTTTTAAGATTTCAATAAGGTTTTGACCTTATTAAGGTAGCGCAATACCTCCAATTCCCCAGTTTTAAAATGCTGTAACTTTCTTTATAATGATTGAAAATTTATAAAAGTGGTATCTATGGATAGCTAACAGATTACTCTGTCAAATTAATGCAATGTTAGTATTATACAACAATTATGTAATCAATTATAATGATAAATGTGTCTACAAAATTTTACAACAAATTTCCACTTTCAATTGACATTAGCTTCTTCATGGATCCCTCGAGAGAATTGATTTTATTATATGTTGTTCCTTGAGCCATTATCTACAAAAATTGTCTCAGATTTTGGATAGAATGTATAGATAAAATTTTACACCTAATCATACATTAGCTACTTTTATGTGGTAAGGATGTTTACACTAATTACACATTTATGAGAGAATGGAATAAGATAACGTCAATTTGAGACATTCTTTTGAAGGTCTTGCTGTGTTGATTAAGATAAGGTTAAAATGTCTTGTGTAGCTAAAGAGATAAAAGGGCTAAATTCATTCAAGTGAACTGACCAAGATTTTGCCATTAATTGCATAATAATTGATTACATAATGATTGCAAAACAAAAATATTGCATTCATTTAAAAGATTATTCTTTTATCTATCTATATATACCTCTTTTATTAAGTTACAGCATTTTAAAGGTTGGGGATTGGAAGTAAAAAAATGTTTTTATTGTGCTAACTTAATCATGCATGCCATACTTTAAGAAAAGTTAAAATTTTATCATATCGGAGAACATATGATAGATTGGATAAATCATATGTGTCTGAAAGACCACAAGAAGTTCAATATGCTAACATTAAATCTGATAGATTGTGTGTAAAATATGGAGTGAATCAAGAATCTATTTTAGGTCCTCTGTTATTTTTAATTTAAATAATTGATTTACCACTTCATGTTTAACAATCCAGCATGGATTTATATGCTGATGATTCAACATTGCATTTTCAATAATAAAAACATTGAAAAAATAAACAAAAATAATCAGGATATTACAAAATGATTTAAATGCTATACAATGTGGTGTAACAATAACAATATAAAATGTAACAAGTAGCAAGAATTATACTTTAATGCCATATTTCGGTTCTTCTTATTTTATGTTTTCATCTTTAATATTGCCATTTTTTACAAAGATAATAAATTACAAACAATAAATTCTAATGTTTAAAATTGTAAATGAACTAACACCTGATTACTTAGCTATGCTAAATATTAATGATGTGCAACACCACAACTTACGATCTGTCTCTAATAATGATCAATTTGTTCCAAGACCAAGTACAATTTTTTATCAATCTTTTCAATATTCTGCAACCAAGGCATGGAATAAAAAAATATAATTTACCACTCTTAATAAAAAAAATGTTGTAATGTGGATTTATTCAAGAAACATTGTTATAATTATTTTCTTAGCTGTCAATTTATTTTTAGAAGTTACTATTACATGCTGATGAAGTTATATTAATTTTAAACAAGATTATGTATGTCATTTTCTATTTTAATATTTTTATGATGCATTTAAATGGGTTTTAATGGTAACTCGTGTTTAATTGTATGGATCTCTCTGAAATTGTACCGCAAGGTAAACCCAGGTTTAATCCACCATTTATACATTTGAAAATGCAATTACCAAGTCAGGAATTTGACAGTTCGTTTTATTGTGTTTTGTAATTTGATTTTGCCATGTGATTAGGGACTTTCCGATTTGATTTTCCTCTGAGTTCAGTATTTTTGTGCACAACCAATGTTGTTGATGGTTTTTTTTTAATGAATCATGGCTGGGTTTTCCATAAGCAAATCATGGACTTGACATGGGGCATGTCAGGTTCCTTTTTGTAATATTTTTTATTTGGTCAGAATCATTTTTGTCAAGTCTGCAACTTTTATGTCTCAAAAGCAAGACATATTGATCATAGATTGTGTTGTCAGTGTCAGCATCATCAACATTGAGGTTCTGTCTGTGGTGAAGTTTAGTTAGACATTAATAACTCCATGGAATGTTTCAAAATTTGGACAGAAGCTTGTTTATAACCGAAATACGGTATCCAAAGTGAAATTTTGAAATGGTTATTTTCATATCCGTATTGTAAACCATCAATTACTTTGTCGAACCTTCCAGGTGGGGATTGTATTTGGACATCCACCCTTAGAAAAATACACATTCAAGTTTTAAAGAAAGAAACAGCTTTGATTACTTGTTTTGATTTTACATTATAAATCAATTCATTGTATTTATTATAGTTAACAGATGTACACAGTGGGATAACTGGGTGAATTTGCACACACCAGATGCCAGTGGTGATTCAGAACCTATTGCTGAAGTAAAGAAACACTCACATATTTGCATTAATCCTATGAAGATTGAATGTCGAACAGCTACAGGTTCCACAGCCGATGACCTAGGACAAATAATTTCCTGTGACCTTTGGAGTGGATTACAATGCGACAATATGAACCAGTTTGACCCAAATGGGTGTGCTGACTACAAGGTCAGACTAGGCTGCTTGAAACAGATCAGTGAATGTAGTGAGTAGTATTTAAACCATCCTTTGAATAGAAATATTAGGTTGAACACTACCTTAAAAATAGAGAAAAAAATAGTTTCTTTTATAAACTTTATTAGTTTTTAAAACACAATTATGTATTTTAGATTTTAAAAAGATTTCCACCCAACACAACACCAATTTCAAAGTCCCATTTTGAGCCATGCTTGCAAAACAAAGACATGAAATTAAAGCTTTAGGAAATATTTTTGAAATTGCAACTAGGTTGTAGACCAAAAAAAAACAATGTTGTTTATAATGTATGCAGATTATTAATCTTTTTTATTTATAGTAATGAATGTTTTAAGGTGCAATGTAACTCTGTTACAGTCTGTATAGCAATGTTGTATACTTTTCTATAATATTAAAAACAGAATCACTCAATCAAATGTTTTGTTAATTTTCTTAATACTGGGTTACAAATATATCACAAAGTCCTACATATATAATATTTAACATTTGTATCTTTTAATCTTTTGGTAAAAGCCAACATATTATAAACAATACCATACCTGTCAACTGGCAACCTTTGAAGTAACCAGCTCATCAGACTGACCCAGGATTTCATCAAATCACCTGTATTCACTACGTTTTAGTGCAATGAGACTTCCAATGTCTAAAACGCTAAGTTTTCCTATGAAATTTCAAATTTTTTCTAGGAAAAGTTTTTTTTATAATTTGCCCCAACTTTGATGATTTACAGCTATCAAAACATAATTTTGCCACTTTTTATTGAAAGGTTGTATGAAGTCAGTCAAGCTAAACATACAAATTTCAATTATCCTTTTAAAATCATGTTTAAACAATTTGAACCTTTTTACACATATCTGTTGGAGGGATAAAGGTCCGTAAACTATCTTCAACCATTTATTTTGTCCTCACTTAATACTAAAATTCAAGTGACAAAGATTTTACGGGGAGTTATGACCTGAATTTCATTTCAGAGGTGGACAGGTATGCTATATTTAACGAAATTTAATAAATTATCATCAAAACTTTTTTCTTATTTAACCAATAAAATTGAATAATTGGGGTTCTTTGATCTGCCGAATCTAACTGTGTATGTAGATTCTTAATTTTTGGTCCCGTTTTTCAAATTGGTCTACATTAAGGTCCAAAGGGTCAAAACTTAAACTTATTTTGATTTTAACAAAAATTGAATCCTTGGGCTTCTTTGATATGCTGAATCTAAACATGTACTTATATTTTTTATTATTGGCCCAGTTTTCAAGTTGGTCCAATTCGGGGTCCAAAATTAAACTTTGTTTGATTTCATCAAATATTGAATAATTGGGGTTCTTTGATATGTAGATTCTTAATTTTTGGTCCCGTTTTCAAATTGATCTACATTTGTACATTAAAGTCCAAAGGGTCCAAAATTAAACTAAGTTTGATTTTAACAAAAATTTAATTCTTGGGCTTCTTTGATATGCTGAATCTAAACATGTACATAGATTTTTGATTATGGGCCCAGTTTTCAAGTTGGTCCAAATCAGGATCCAAAATTAATATATTAAGTATTGTGCAATAGCAAGAAATTTTCAATTGCACAGTATTCAGAAATAGCAAGAAATCTTCAATTGCACAGTATTGTGCAATAGCAAGAAATTTTCAATTGCACAGTATTCAGCAATAGCAAGAAATCTTCAATTGCACAGTATTGTGCAATAGCAAAAAATTTTCAATTGCACAGTATTGCATAATAGCAAGAAATCTTCAATTGCACAGTATTGTGCAATAGCAAATATTTTTAATTGCACAGTATTGCGCAATAGCAAGAAATATCTAATTGCACAATAGCAAGAAATTTTCAATTGGAGTTATCTTTCTTTGTCCAGAATAGTAGTTGAATCAACTTAAATCAATGTTTTATACATTTATACAATGTATATTCATTTTTTCTACCAACTGATAAATTAAAAAAATCTTTACCATTCAGTGATAACAAGCACTTTTTTTTACATTTTAATATTTTATGATGTATTTAAATGAGTAGTTATTGCTGCAAACTCCATCAGAAATTTGAATTGAGATCAGTTTTGGAAAAATGGAAAGGGGGATATGAAAAAAAAATTGCGGGGGGTTCAATTTTTCTCATTTCAGATTTCATAAATAAAAAGAAAATTTCTTCAAACATTTTTTTGAGAGGATTAATATTCAACATGTTACAGCATCTAGAATTGCACAAAGGCAAAACAAATTTTAAGTTCATTAGACCACATTCATTCTGTGTCAGAAACCTATGCTGTGTCAACTATTTAATCACAATCCAAATTTAGAGCTGAATCCAGCTTGAATGTTGTGTCCATACTTGCCCCAACCGTTCAGGGTTCAACCTCTGCAGTCGTATAAATCTGCAACCTGTAAAGCATCTGGTTGTAGTTTATGGAAAATAACTTTAAGTGTGTATGTGTATGGATCTCTCTGAAATTGTACTACAAGGTTCCATATCACAAAGGGAAGGCGTAGATTGAGTATGGGGTAATTGTCCCAAACATGCGGAATTAGGGACAAAAAAGGTGCTAAAACAAGCTTTTTTATAATCTCAAGAAGAAATTTTCTATTACACAGTGTTGCCCAATAGATGTTTAAGTTCTCTGACAACATTTATTTTGTGCCAGAAACCTATATCATGTCAAAAGTTTGATCACAATCCAAATTCAGACAGTATCAAGCTTAAATAGTATGTCAAAACTTGCCCCAACTGTTCAGGGTTTGATCACTGTGGTATTATGCTGTGCTCAGCGAAGTATTTTATTTTCCTTTATTGTAATCAGTATTTTGTTTTTTATAAAGTTTCTTTGAAGAAATTAAAAAAAAAACATCATTCAAAGGAATTAACTTTTATTCAGATTCTGTTAACAGTTTCAGCCTTTATTACTGATTAGTAGATATTGTAATAATTAAACATATCTGCTGGTTAAATTTTTTCTCTTTCTATGACGATTCCTGCCAAAATTTGATGATAACCATCTTTCATGAGTAATAACTCCTGTCAGCGGTACTCAGTCAATTGATAATTTATGTCTAAGTGACTTTTTTGGAGGTTATTTTTACTGGTTTTCACAAATTCTCTCTATGATAGTTTCTGCAACAACAAAAACACAAAAAATGAACACATTCAGTCTTTCAGGGGCAATTACTGCTAAGAATGGTTTAATTAATCAATGTTTGCATGTCGACTCTTTGTAGATTTTATTTTGCTGAACACTTTTTTTTTATCAATTTCTCTCCATCCAATATGATTTCTGCATAAATAAGAAAATGAGTCTTTCGAGGCAATAACTCTTACACAGGGTCAATTAAAAATTCATCCATTTTGGCTCATCTGTAGATCTTATTGTTTTGATAATTGTTACTGCTTAACATTTCTCACTTTCTGTCATATACATGATAACCAAAATCTGCAAAATTTAGGCCAGGTGATCCAATTTAGGATAAATATAAGGAACAATTAGCATTTAATATTTTTACTAAAATTTCTACAGCCCCATGTGTTGATAAATCATGGTCGCCATGGGTAGACGAAAGAAATCGAACAACATATGCTTTTGGTGACAAGGAGAAATCTGGTCTTGAATATCAGAAAGCTTCAGGATTCTGCCGTGGAGGAACAATTTACAAGGTTGAATGTTGGAGTACAGATATTGGGGCTTTCCACTACTCAATAGGAGAAGATATGAAATGCACACCAAAAGATGGAGTAGTCTGTAACAATGCAGATAATTACCCATTGACATGTACTAATTATAAGATCAGATACCAATGTACTTGCAGTAAGTATAAAAAAAACTCTTGAAATTCTTTTCTTTTCAATTCTCAGTTTAATTTCCCAATTTTTCTAAAACTTTATCAACAATCATTGGGTCATCAACAGAGCTACAATTGTTGTGCACATTGCTAGATTAGCATATTTTTATTTTTCATTTGAGACATCTATAGCTTATTGGAAAACCAACTAATAATCTCATTGAAAGACTTGCACTGTTTGTTCCCACTGAAGTTGACTTTGAACTGTTCCAGAAAAAGGTTACCCCCTATTGTTTTTGTCTCATTAAATAAACACTGGCAATGTTTTGAAACAATTCTGTAAAAATAAACCATTTATCCGCCATTTCTTTTACTTTATAAAGAATTCATAACTATATAATAGGCAAAGAATACCCAGAGGACATAAAAACCCATATGTCAAAAATAAAATGACTACTAATGATGGCTTAAAAATTAAAAAAAAAAACAACCTGAAAACAGTACACCTTACAGAAGAATCCAAATATATATTCAATAGGTTCGTTATCACGATGTGTTCCATTTTTATATTCCATGCATTGTATTATGCATTTCCAAAATTTTTGGATTGCATAATATTAATTTACATTTTATGATATCATATAATGTTTTTGATTCTCATAATAATATAATGGGATGCAGTAATATAAGTGCATGGAATGTCTTGTACATTGATACACATAATCTTCATAAATATTAAGGACACAAGTCATTTTAAAATCACGGAACGCGTACTTGTTTGAAAATATGGATCAAAATAAAATGAATATAATTACAAGGTCAAGCAGATACATATCAATTCGCAATAACTACACGTATTATGGTCTACCGAATGTAAACCTTCACGTACCTTTATATTCACTTTAGGGCGGCATACGATACTTGGTCACACCAAACAGCAGCTTATATATTTTAATTGTCAATTCGAAAGTTTGCCAAAGTAAATTAAAATAAAAAACTATAATTGCTTTTCAAAAGCGTCTTGTCGATTTACATGTTTACTATGATCATCTAAAACTGATTACATTAAGATAAGATGCACGAATTTACGGTTTCGGGACACATAAATACTACGTACATGTATACATATGCATTTCAAGATCCAATGGCATACATTGAATACAAATATTGATTGGATATAAAATAGCTAGTTATTTAAACAACATGCTTTTTATTTATCATAAATATCTCTTTATTTGCAAAACAAAGAAAAAACAATTTTGGTTATGGAAAATACATAGACAAAACAAACATAATGAAAACTCGACAAAATTATAATGAATATGATAAAAACAGTTATTGGTCTTCTTTCCTCAGTTTTAATGACTCTTTAATAAAAGAAACAACTGCTGTTACATCATTTGGTGTTGATTTGATGGATATAGTATAATCACGAGAATAACTTTTTGAGAGTGTGTCATATGTACTGAACAGTTAATAACAAAATATTATATTTACAGATTGTTTCTTTCCCAAATGTGAAACTGTATGAAAACCCCGCATCTTACCAAAAGCAATCAAAGGCAGTGATCCTATTAAAAAATTCTATGTTCATCCATTAACACAATGTATTGAGAGTAAATTAAAGTCTCGGTTTTTTTTTTGTTTTTTGTTTTTTGTTTTTGTTTTGTTTTGTTTTTTTAAAGGTTCATTCATTCTTATTCTTAAACTTGAAAAACACTGAAGTAAAGATTCATTTGAAGGAAAAATCAATTTAAAAAACAAAAAGCAGTAGCTAGTACTGTTAGTTAAATAATACACATTCCAACTTAATATGTGTGTATATTCTCGATATATAGTTGTCGGAATCCGTAAAACTTGTTCCAATCTGTTTTTTTTTATTTTGATTTGTTTTTCTTTGGTTAGAAAGGAACAAAAACTAAATCCAAAAGTGTCCCTAAAATCATAGCTTTTTTTGTTACCTTATATTACACTTATTTTGACCTTCACCACTGTATTTAATATTTTCAATTGCATGGTATGTTGTTTGTATGTATATATTATGTTTATTAGGTGCATCTAAAAATTGAACAATTTTGTTAATTTTATTGCAGGCACTAACTTGACAGAGACCTAATGAGAATCTTTTTTTAAAAATAAATAATTATAGCCCATTTCATTAAAAGTCTTAAAAAAAATTACATCGATTGAACATTTCCGTTTGCCGTAAATTTTATGTTTATCTATGAGTACATACTCTAACCAGTCTACTGACCACAGGTGTCAACAATAGATAATTGTGGTTAAGCTCGAGTAATTTACCATTTCGAAACCGTTATACATTGCCTAGAGATTCACGAATTAATTGTAGTTCACCCACAAACAAAATCTAACCGAACTACATACAGATGACCGCTTTAAACTAACATAATACCCTATTAAAAAATATTAATACCCTATTAAAAAATATTAACTATTTGATAAATATAAGAAAAAAGTTAAACATGTCGAGAAATGGGGAAATCCAATATTTCACTTACTAAGTTTTTCAAGCATCACAATGCATTGTTCAATAGTTAGATAAGCCTTTTGAAACAACTATAAATTGAACGGGATTTTTGCTTGTCTGCAAATTGTAAATTGTATGTTGACGTACTAACCTATTGCGTATCATATCATAATTTGTTATCTAATGTTTATAGCCTGTCTTTAACTCTATTAAGCTAACAGCATTTCTGGAAGTTTGTGATAATAGTCATAACACAAAAACCTTTGTTTTGTTTAGCCAGGATATATAAAAAAAAATAAAAAAATACTTAAAGCTACAAACCTACTTACAGCCATGTCTATTGATCGCTGGCTAATAGTTGTCTCATCGGCAATCATACTTTAGTTTCTGGGGTAACTATCAAATACAGTCCCATGTACTTTTTTCTTTCTTTATTTATTTACAAATTGCTTCTTTTTTTTTTTAATTTCTAAATACAATACATATAACTTCTTCAGTATTACAATATCCCATTTTCATTCTCCTTTTTTTTCTTATGACTTCCATATTTGCGAGGCTTATTTATTGGCCTTTAACATTTTTCAAATTTTCCTGCTCTTACTTTTTTGTATTTTTCTGTGATGATGAAGTTGATGATGATGATGATGATGTTATGTGTGTCAGTTTTGTAATGTTCTCCTACAGCAGTCCTCTCCTAATTCCTGTAACAGTTTATTCATGTAATGGATAACTGCGTCCAGGAATACAGGGCTGCTATAGGTATATTTAATAACAGAAAAAAACGATGTGGACCTTCATCCAATTTACACATAGCTTCCTATCTAGACATATTTATAATCAACTTACGTTGCAGTCTCCTCATCTTCAATCTCTCTGTTTTACAAACAATTAATCCAAGATCAAACATTATTTTTCTGTTGTACGTACTTCATTTTCTCCTTATTATTGGAAATGTTGAAACAAATCCTGGTCCAAGTTTTCGTAATGAATCGAACGCACCGTCGATGAATGAAACACAACCACAAGAAAATTTTATATCCATTTGTAGTCTCAACATAAGATCCGTGAGAAATAAACTAAAATTTCTAAATAATTTTTGTGATGGATTTGATATTATTACGCTATCGGAAACACACTTAGATCCCAACATTGCTGACGCCGATATAAAACTTGATTCCTTCTCTTCAAATATAGTCCGAAAAGATAGAAATAGCTTTGGTGGTGGTTTACTCATTTATGTCAAAGATGGTATCGGACTTAGTCGAATAAATGCACTCGAAACGAAAGAAGACGAATCCCTTTTTGTCAATATCCATGCTAAAGGTCAAAGCTTCCTATTGTGTCACACTTACCGATCGCCTAATTCAGATAATAACTACTGGACACGATTAAATCATGCAATTGGGATGGGTTTGCAGGTCAATGAGAGGATGGTTATAACGGGCGATTTGAACTCTGACTTACTTACTACGCATAATAACAAACTGATTGACACATTAAATTTGTTCAATTTAACCAATGTTATTGAATTACCTACTAGAGTAACGGACCATAGTAGTACTCTGCTAGATCCGATTATTATTAGTGACTCTATGTCATGTTCCTTTTCAAATGTTCTAAAAACTCCATCTGCAATTAGTGATCATGATGCACCTGTTGCATTTCTCGAATGTCCAATGTCCGATTTTAAATCTTTTAAAAGAGAAGTATGGCTATACGATCGGGCTGATAAAGCCAAATTTGCTGAGAAATTAGACGAAATAGACTGGAATACTATGCTTCCCGAAAGTAAAACCACTAATGAGATGTGTGAATGTTTTACAATAGAATTTTTGAAAATAGCTAAAAAATGCATTCCTACTAAAATAGTAACAGTACGACATAATGACAAACACTGGTTCAATAATGACATAAGACGTGAAATTCGAATCCGAGACAGATTAAGAAAAAAAGCGATTAAATATAATTGTGAAAATAATATTATGAAGTACAAAAAACAACGAAATAAGGTAAATAATATGAAAAAAATCGCCAAAGAAAATTTTGAAACAAATTTGGACTGTCTAATATCAAAACAACCCTCAAACTCAAAAACGTATTGGAAATTAATGAAAACGTTAATTAAATCCAAAAAAGGTTCAGAAACCATACCCCCTCTCCAAAATATTATAAATGATAATGAACTAAATGATACTGTATATGAAGATGAGGAGAAATGTAATTTGTTGAACAAATATTTTAGTATGATTTCAAAATTAGATGAAGATCATGTTGATTTGCCCGAATTTGATACAAAAACTAATAGTAGGTTTTCAGATATTCAAGTAAATATAAAAGAAATAATAGATATTATTCAGATATTAGATCCAAACAAAGCATCTGGTCCTGATGTGATCAGTCATAAGATGCTAAAGCTGTGTCCAGAAAAGGTAGCAGTTCCACTCCATATTATATTTAATAAATCCTTAAGAGAGGGAATATACCCAACTAGCTGGAAGATAGCAAATCTGATACCCATTTTCAAAAAGGGAGATTCATCTTTGCCATCAAATTATAGACCGATATCCTTAATTAGTTGTGTAGGAAAAGTTATGGAAAGAGTGGTGTTTAAGCACTTATACAATCATTTAAAAGCTAATAAATTAATTTATGAGTATCAATCAGGATTCCTCCCTAAAAATTCAACTGTTCATCAACTCTTAGAAATATATAATTGCATATTAAACTCCTTTGAAAAAAAAGATATAAATTGTTTTGTATTCTGTGACTTCTCTAAAGCTTTTGACAAAGTTTGGCATAGGGGTCTTATATATAAAATGAAAGCTTATGGTGTTGACGGAAACGTATTGAATTGGTTTCAGGATTATCTACACGACAGAAAACAGAGAGTAGTATTAAATAACTCGTCTTCTTCCTTCTGTAATGTCTCAGCTGGTGTCCCCCAGGGATCAGTTCTGGGCCCTCTTCTCTTTGTCTTATATATTAATGATATTGCTGATAAGCTTACTTCACTGTGTCGGCTATTTGCTGACGACACATCATTCAACTATTCTGGTAACGATGGAGAACAGATTAGATCTGTTATTGATCGCGACTTGAAAGAGCTGGATGTTTGGTCTTCTAAATGGCTTATGTCATTCAACCCAGATAAAACCGAAATTATGATTTTTTCAAATATTGAGACTCCAGACCTCAGCTTTTCCTTAAATGGTAAAAATATACCTTTAAGTACATCTCATAAGCACCTGGGAGTTAATTTCAGTAGTGACGCAAAATGGAACAATCATATTGAAAGTATAATTACAAGTGTAAAGAAACACTTAAATGTTTTACGTAAACTTAAATATCGATGATCTCGAAATAATTTAGAAAAACTATACTTAGTTTTTATTAGACCCATTTTCGAATATGCCACGGAAGTGTGGGATAATTGTGGAATAGGCTACTCAAATAAATTAGAAAATTTACAATTGGAGGCCGCAAGAATAGTAACAGGTCTACCAATATTTACAAAAACTGAAACTTTATATTCTGAGGTTGGCTGGGAATCTCTTTTTGAAAGAAGAAGAAGAAGAAAATTACAGATGTTTAATAACATGAACCAAAAGCATGCACCAGAATATCTATGTAATCTTGTACCTCCTTGTGTACAAAGTACAACCAACTACCCGTTGCGAAATGGTCAAGATATTATTGTTCCATTTTGTAGACTTTCCCTTACTACTGAATCGTTTATTCCCTCTACTATACGTGAATGGAATAAACTTGATCCAAAAAATCGCAGTGTCGACTCTATTTCTAAATTTAAGAAAGAATTAAAAAACGATAGTCTAGTATGTAAAATTGAAACGTTTTATTTGTACGGCCCAAGGAAATTAAATATTATCTTAACGCAATTGCGATGTTCCGTTTCATCCTTAAACAATGACCTATTTAGAGCTAACATTATAAATGATCCCTCTTGTCATTGTGGGTCCGATATTGAGGATGTCTACCATTACTTTTTCGTTTGCCCAAAATACACATTATGTAGGAAAAACTTATTCGATAACCTTAACTGGCTATCTGAAAACTTTGTTTTAGATACAAAACTATTAATTTGCGGACACTTGGAACTTTCGAACGAACAAAATATTCAAATTTTCAAACATGTTCAGAATTACGTAAAAAGGTCAAACAGATTTCTTATGCCTTGATAGAGCGTTATTATTGCTGACACAGGACGTCATCGTTGCCATCAATCCACAAGTCATCGTCACAGAAGTATACGATTTTTCAAACTTTCTTTTTCCTTTTTTACTTTGTCTCCTCTTTGTTCACCTATGAAAGCTAGTATTATATTGTATAAACTGTTTGTTTTATATGCATGTCCATTATATTATACTATTATTGTAACTTTATATTGTATTATGGAAAAGACTTCATAAGTATGATTTACTTGTGTCTAATCCATTTTGCTTTAATTCAGCAAATAAAATATGTTTAAACTAAACGAGTTTATCAGTAAAAATAAGTGTATAAAAATTTACATATTTTTGAATATAATAATTTAAAAAGATTTCTCTTTTATTTTTAAAAGGGGGCAACTGTATTCTAATTGATATTCGTATGTGTAAACATCTATGGTGTAACGGAGTATACATCGATCTCACAATTGATACGATATTCTCGCGCTTGTATGTCCTGTCATTCAAAACATATATAATTAACTGGAATGTTTGCTTATAACTTAGATTTTATCCAATATTCACAATATTCACATTCCTTTCGTATTAAAATTTCACAACATTGTTTTCGATGTTAACATATCGCACGATTAAGACAAACTGTTCACGTCTGCAACATAAGACGGAAAATTTCACACTAAATTAACCTGATTCCCAGAGATGATATGCATTATAGTTTTACTCATTTCATGGCACACTAATTGTTCTGTTATAATTAGGGACGCCGACGCGTATTTTTTCCAGTATTCCTTGAAAAGTCAGAGTATCAAAATAAAAATATGATGATCTGACTTTTTATTAGTTTTGTGTATTTTCATTGAGTTAAACGTACATTAGATGCCATTTGTTAATTATCATATGACTTTAAAATCTGTCTAATTATTCAAATTATTACCGTATTTTTACACACAATAGATAATAAAAAAAATACATACATAAGATGCCAGTTGTAAAATTAGATGACTTCAGAAAATGTCTAATTATTCAATACTAGTAATTACCGTTTTTTTGCACATAACAAATGTTCATTGATAACCATGGTTAAATTAAATGAACAATATATTATGTGCATGCATGTTTTTTTTTTTTTAAACTCCCCGTTTCGTTCGTACTCAAAAATGAAAATAGCGTCACATCATTGGCTGAATTTCAATTGTTAAAGACAATGTAAGCCAATTTTAACGTTTTATAGTTTTTGAAAATATTATCCAGAATGCATTAGATTCTGACAACTTTCATTATTTGGTCCACATTTGAAAGGAATATAGTCTGAAATATAAAATCTACAAATAAAGATACTGCTTTTCATTAACCCGAATAAGTCAGTCGCTTTATTTCAAGCACTTCGATCACTAATCGTAATTATTCGAGTAAGCTTTTTATGAGCGTAAAAAAAATCGAGGTTTATGATTGTGTATGCCAGAAACGCATTTTGCCTACAAAGGACTTACCGGTTTACTCGAATAAAACAAGTTAAAAGGCAAAAAAGTACAAAATTAAAGACCAGTGAGGACCAACATTCCGTAAGAACCTGATATTTCTAAATTGATGTGAATATACTCTATAGTTTTATTATTATTTTTTGTTTTTTTATAGATGTCACCACTATACTACCACCAATATCAAGACGAGACAATGAAGAAGAGGGCATTGTTTTGCTTTGATGCTTACCTAACATTTAGCTGATAGTAAATACAGAATTGGAATTAACATAATTTTGAGTGAATGCAAGCCATATCACATACATTTATGTTAAATAAATGTTCGGTCATTTTGAAAGGGGAACATATTTTACTCAGTCACAGACAACTCATAGACATTTCAGGGTTTTGTCATGTGCAAAGTGCGTGACATTCGACCAACACACGATATCCAATATAATATACCCATAACTTTATTTGCAAAAAGTAAAACCCACATGGATTAAAATGCAAACTTAAGAGACATATACACAAGAAACATACCCTACATGAATAAAGTTTTAAACAAGTCAAGTTAATAATAATATATATATATATATATATGTATAAGTATCAAAAATAAGGTCCATACCTTATTTTAGCAACTCCATGGATTGCTTTATATAGGATACAACAGTAGACAAAATATCTTTTTTGGAATCTAAATAGTTTTAAGTTTAAAGTTTGATTCAAGCTAGTAAAAGTTAGGGTATTGGGTTTTAATTGCATTCAACGCACAAATCATGTTTGAATAATTTTAAAGTGCGAAATAATCGTTGAAAATCGCAAAAAAACAATACAATTTTATCTTGTAATTATCAAGATATTTGCAAAATACTGTCTGTTTGTCATTTGCACACCTCAACGAATTAGTAAAACACGCCACTAATGCCCTCGTATTATACCAAACGGAAATGATGCACAGTGGGTCACCTTGATAAAATACTCGTATGAAACAGATCAGCTCGCAAAGTAAAATAACAGATGTGATATATATCGGTGACAACTACCAACTGAATCTACATTGAGAATATTGATATACATTTATCGAGGCTTGATGATCGCATAAATATTTTTATCAATTTTTAAAACTAGAAAAGTATTGCAAAAACTTCCATAAGCACAAATTAACCTTTTTTTTTAAACTACTTGCATGTGCATCAAAAAGTGGAAAAAGTTATTAATTAGTATATTGATGGTGACCGCGTAATGGTAAAAGCAGAAGTAGAACTGTGCATGTGAAGTTCCAAGGCGGAGAAACGGCTTTAAACCACGTGCTTTTAATTAAGTACGCTCCTCACACGTGCTTCCAAAAGGTGACAGAGGACGTAACTTGTTGAATAGTTGTTAGATTAAACTATGTGTTTTTTTTTCTGGGCTAAACAAATATAGATGTTCTTACTGACTTACCGACGGACTTTATTTATAGCAGCATTTCAAATTGTATAAGTTTATTCTCCAGATGATGTGAAGAATTTGATACTTTCAGTCACAGTAATCTGCTTCACTTCTTTAGAAATTTGAATATGTACATGTATTGATCAAGCTTTTTCTTTAAAATGCAATACTGGATAGACTTGTAATTAATCAGTATGAGTATATATGATTAACATCGAGTTTCCCATAGTCCTTAGACATAATGTAGAAATATTGTGATATTCTAATGTTATATCATGTCCCAGTATTTTCCCACATTATGATGAATTTAGGACAGAAAGTCACAGTACAAAAATTCACAATTCAGTTTTGACTTTTTTTAATTTTTTTATTAAGATAACATTTATTTTCAAAAATCTTTTTTGTATGTTTTCTAGAACTATATATATATGGCAACTTTGTAAACAAAATTTATTCTGAAAAAAATCGATAATGAGAAAATAATTGTTAAGATAACAATTTGTCAAAGTGGCTTGGCATTAAAATGGTTTCATGATGCAAATAAATATATCTTTTGCATGCATAAAATTTGACAAACTTTTCATTACTCAAGGTTTATGAACAATTTTATAAACTGTAAAATGAATATATGCAAAAAAAAAAGGAAAATAAAAAAAACAATATCTCAAGAAATTTTTCTCATATATGTATTCAAACAATAGTAAACAATTAGTGTGTTTGACTTTTTTTCCTATCAAATTTGTTACTTTCTGTCCGTTTACCATATAAATAGCATTGTATTCAATGTAATCTATGTCTGTGTCCTAAATCGCAGGCCGAATATTTGTGTTATTTGAAAATAAGATATAAAATCTATATTGTAGAAATATAAAAGCAACACAATTAGTAAATGAGTTAAAACATCTAGGAGCATTTAAAATTACAACAAACACCACTGAAATAAAATCTTTAGAAAAAGGGGTTTGCATTCCCAAATAACTTGTGTCCTAAATCCAAAATGTTCTGATCACAACAAAAATTTGTTTTCTTAGATAACAAAATTATAACATACCGTCTTAAAGGTTTAGAAAAATTGACATTTGAAAATTAAAGCAATGACAATCAAATAACCAAACAAGGAAAATATTAATCCTTTATAACAGTCCGTAATTTGAAACCAGGGTAAACAGTGGCTAATATCCCTACACTCAGGTAATTAACAACTTGGCAATGCAGAAATGCCACCTGTTTTTATAAATTGATGAAAATTATAGTTAGATTATTAATATTATTAGATAGGTATTGTGAATACCCGGTGTTATCTTGCAATTTTATAACATGGAAAAAAGCCCTACCGTCATATATTGTCAAGATTTTAAGCAATTTTTCACGTACATTATTTTCCTCGTCTCTATGAAAAAAATATTAGTAGCTAGAATATAGTTTAACCCCATTCCCTTTTTTTTTCTTTTGAAACACAAAATTAATACACTTCTCTTCTGACACATACTTTTTTCCATTTGACAAATTGATCATAATAAACAATGAGCTTTGAAGAGGAAGCGAAATTCATTGGAATTGCTTAAATCAACGATCAGGATAAGTTCATTATTAATCAACGTTTAGATAAGTCAAAGAAGTGGCCCACGGTATGTCAATTCCTGTAGATTTGGTTTTAGCGCTGTTTCCAGAAATAGCGTTGGTTAGATTTTCTTAAGGTAAATATAATTGAACTTTACACGCAATTATCTCTATATTTAATTTAATAATCGATCAATTACTTCGACCTTTTAGATCAAAATTACTTGTTCAGTTTTCAAAATAGAATTGTATGTTGAAAGAGAAAGGTCATATTACTATCTTTGGAGATATTTTCTTTAACACATATGATGAAATTAACATTATCAATTATCTATTAAAAATAGGGTTAAGGTCAGATAACCTATGGACGTGTACACCTTATAATTAAAGAATACACATAATTGCAGACATCATGTTGAGGAAATTGATGCGACTGTCGTACAAGTGAGAGGTGTAGCGCTATAAAACCTGTCTATCCTCCATTTTCTACATTTGAAAATGCCTGTACCGAGTCAGGAATATGACAGTTGTTGTCCATTCGTTTGATGTGTTTTATCATTTGATTTTGCCATTAGATTAATAACTTTCCTTTTTGGATTTTCTCGGAGTTCAGTATTTTTGTGATTTTACTTTTTGCTTATAGTCATCGTGAAACAGATTGACACACGACATTGACCAATGAACCCTAAAATTGAGGTTATTATGGTCAATGTAAGATGGAACCTACAAGACGGACATGTACATATTATAATCATTCAATGCACCAAGTATAGTTTACCATTTTGTATATTGTTTCTTAGAAAATGACTTTGTCATCAAAACTAACCATTGACCACTGAGCCATGATAGTGAGGTCATGGTCAAATGAACCTGGTATGAGGAGAATGTTTATCTTGCAATCATTCCATATAGCAAATGCATTGTTAATAATAGTATCTAAGATACAGACCAAACCAAAATAACTAAACGTTTATCAATGCACCATTAAAATCAAGTGAAGTCGATACAAAACCCGTCATACGTATTTGTTTATTGAATAATAGTATTCATTTTTCTCTGTTGCTTCACATGCTAATTCTCGTCTGGTTTCTACGCGTGAAGATTTATTTTCATTCTGATTACATTGTCATTTTTTTTTCTACATTTTCGTTGTTCGTCCCAACACTCGTTTTTGACAATCAGACAACTATACAACGATAGAAACTGACGATTTATTGATTGATTGTTGGTTGCTTTACGCCGCATTAGCACAAAAAGGCTATATCGCGGCGAGTAGAAAGTGACGAGGATGAGTTCACATGCAGCCTTCAACAAATAGAAAAGCCGATATCATATTGCAAAATTGCAAACGGCCCGACATGACGAAATAAACAATCAGTTGAAACAAGAAAGCATACGGCCTGAGATATGCTCTAATCATTTAACAAACAATATAAAAATGAAAAATATGACAGATAGTTACAAATCACTGAACTGACAAATTGTGTGTTTGCTCGTAAAAATTGTTTAATATTTTGCTATGTAGATTTATTCAAAGCTTACTATACGGTATGGATTTTGCTCATTGTTGAAGTTCGTACGTTGACGTTTAGTTGCTAACACCTACATCATTTCACGGTGGGTATGGTTGTCCTGCGAGAGAACGTTCTGTGCTGGTGATTTGGTCCTGTCAGGTGCTGGTGGGTCCTGATTCTGTGCTGGTGGGTTTGTTTACATTGTATCAGAACGGCAATAAAACGACTGTTTTGTTGCTTAATTTTTCTCTGATGCGTCATAAGTACCATGCAAAGTATATTACAACAATATTATATTGCAAAAGTCATGCAAGTTCGTAAAACTGAATTGTCCTGGCGCTGTGCTGGTGATAAGAAAAACGGTCCTGGTTCTGTGCTCCTATGTCCTGGTTCTGTGCCTTTATATTTTAGTTAAAAGTGGCATATATTCAAGATCATTGATGCTGTACTGTTATTGACTAATTAACTGTTGTCTGCTTTCTTGAAATTGACATTGTTGTGAATCTGTTTACTGTTATTATGAGAGAAAATAAAAACTTTTTCTTTTTTTTTAAATTAACTGTAATCTTATTAATTGACATGTTAATGGAACCCTTCTTGCACCCTTTTAAGATAAGAAAATATGTTTCCGATTTTCGGGATTACGATCATTTTGCAAGATCACCAAAATACGTTGTAATTTATACAATACTTATATAAAGTAGATGGTGTGGTATGTTTGTTGTCAATGGACAAATTTCCATAAGAAACCAAAGGAAGTATGTGTTAACAACCATACGTCATCGTACGACCTTCAACAATAACCCATAAAATAAAAATGTAAAAGGTTTTGCATAATAATGGAGAGCAAAAATATAGAACAAAGGACTTCCTAAGCGTTTGAATCATATGTCTTCACCAGTTTAAAAAACATTTGTTTGTGAACAATTTAGTGCTGACTATAAGAATGAAAATAGTATTGCGGGTTTCTTTGTTTGGTTTTTTTGTTGTTTTTTTTTGGGGGGGGGATAAGTTAGAGCGAGGTTACAGTGAAAGTTTTAAGCTTGGAATAGTTTCCCGTAAGATTTAAAAGTTGTATTTTTAAAAGAAAAATGTATCTTATAGCTATTAAGAATCACTTGCTGTATCTGTAAGATGTTTTCAACATAATTGTTTTGTCTGAACGGTTATCAGGTATTTTTTTTCGAAAGTTCGATAGAACACTAAAAAAAATTCACTATTTTATGAAAGGGCAGACTAGACTATGTCAATTTCAAAATTTAAAATATCTCGTAGCTTCATACTACCAATTGAGTATAAAACAAGTATATAAGTTTAAAAAAGAAATTCTTAGATTAAACACCTACATTTAACTTTAAAAGGTCATAACAGTTTAAAACAATACAATTCTACACACACAAAAAAACTGGCTTAATTTCAACTGGTTATCAACCCGAATCGCTATAAGATCATATATAAGCTCACCTGTGTCAATGGGTCGTGTGAGGTTCATGTATTGTCTTGGAGTCCGCAATTACAAAAAGATCTTTTCTGAAATTACTTGACCAAATGTTACCAAATGATTTTTCAAGAGTGAATCTAGGAAAAACAATATTCATCAACAAACACGACCACTGTCTGTTAAAATGTATTCGAGTTTTTAGTTGCAGCCGATTCCATTGAGTATGTAGGCAAATGTAATATCTTTGATTAGCTTACTTGTTAGCTAAACCGTGAAGTCATTGTTAGGTAAGGTATACTACCCTCATTTCGAAGTAGCCTGGTCCTACAGACAGAAAGATGTGTCATTTGTCGGACTAGTCTACTCTTAAAGTAAAGTAGTTTACATAACCTAACAATGACTTTTCTGTTCAGCAAGCAAGATAACCAAAGATATTCCCTTTGTCTACACACTAATTGAAATCGGCTTTATTGCAAAAGTTCAAGCAATTAGGGCATAACTTACCGAGTAAAAAAAATCAAAAGGCCAATGTCTATCTACCTTGCACAATTCAGAAAATTCAGATCAGATAACGAAACTGGGTCCAGCAACATTTATAAGCAATTTAAGATTTTGCCCCATTCCCCCCCCCCCCCCCCCCCAAGTTTCCATTCACCAGAAATATTCTCGTTACAACGAATCATGTTAAATACAAAAATACCAGTTGCAGCCTTTTGTTTATCTATTAATATATGTATACGGATAAAGTTATGAAAGGCAGCAGGGTCACCAGGGTGAGGAGTCCATGTCATCTGAAATAAATGCTAAGCATAGATCTAGAAAGCGACAGATAATCATGACATTAAAAAAGCTCTCTTCTTTTCGACTTTTTGACATAAAATGAATTATATAGTATTGTGGAATTTTTATCTTGTGTTCAATTCATTGGTTACACCTTTTACTAGGATAACAATCCTGTCAAGTATGAGCTGGGTAAAATATTTCAGAAAAGAAGATGGAAATGTGAAAGTTTCCGTGCGTCAGGTGCAACAGCATACGAAAAGCTAGCATGTCTCGTCAGGGTGGAAGCTAAAAAGTCCACGAAAATTTAATTTAAAACCTTTATTCGTTCCAACAAAGTTATTCAGATTTTGTTGTGGATTTAACCATCTACGACAACAAGAATTTTTTTTTTTTTGAATTTTCAGCTCTTCTATAAATATATGCAAAGCAAACCATTGATCAAATTGCTTGCTATGATTGTTTGGATGTTTGTAAACGACAGGTAAGTAGTCTGTTTACTATATACTAGAATTTGTTTGGACAATAAACATTAACTTCAATTCCTGTCAGTTTGTATTTGTCCAAATCAAATCAAATCCCAGTATGTATTGAAACTCCGCATACCTATTGTTTGAAAACATCCAAGCAAACATATGCATAGCAAGCAAGTCAATCAAAGTTTTTTTTTTGCATGCTTTTATAGAAGAGCTGTACTATATAATGCAAAGAAGCGTTTAAGTCTTTCGCCAAAAAATACTATCAATAATTATTTCTTTTTGTCCTATGTAAACTTCCATACCATTTCCTTCCATTCATGATCATAAAATTGAACTGTAAAATATTCTTGGTACCTTCTTAGTACCTGCGAATATTCGTTGTTCAATAATGTGTGTCTTTGTGTTATTATTTTATGTGATAAATTGTTGTGTTGGTACACCACTGTAACAATGAAGGAGGAACTGAGGAGGGTTGGTTGGGTGGAAGTGGGGAGGGGTATGCGGAGCGCTAACAAACATGTCTATGCGGCATGGGCTTTGATCATTGTTGAAGCATCAATGTAAGGGGCATTTAATATCTTAATAAAACTATTCTTATTTTAGATACTATATATTGTTATCTGATATTGGACGAAATATGTTGCCTTTTTATGTAATTATGTAATACAAGTTACGCTCATTTGAAAACACATATTAAAGAGCCAAATGGATGCACAAGAGCTAAAATAGGAGTCATAGATCCTATTGACAACAATTATCTGCCCAATTTTATTGATTTTGTAACATTTGTTTCAAATATGACCAACTTCTTATCCAAAATCACCAGCACCGTATCAGGACCCACCAGCACAATGACAGGACTCACCAGCACAGTATCAGGACATGAATAAATTGAGAAAATGCTGAATTTTAATAAATTGCAATGTTTTTTCACAAAATTGTTTTGTCGTGTGGATTGCGGTATAGAAAGCGGACTCCATGAGCATTTTTGATTTATTTTTTCAGTTCTAGATTTTCTGAAAATGAGCATTTTTGTGTTACGCTTACTGAAACAGTTTAGAGGGTCAACTTTTTAAAGGTTTACATATGAACCCATAAGAAACAAAAAATAGTTGGATGCATGTCGGGTATCAGTTGAATGTATGTTTAACATCAGTTCCTCTCCTCTAGCTGGTTTGGAAGTACGTTGGTATTTATAAACAATATATGTTTATTGTTGGAAAATATAAAATCTAATTGTATGAGCTTTTAGAAACCGGATTAAAACAAATTCTCTTGTGTTTTCCTTCAATTTAACCATAGCACTTTATGTTTTTTTCAAACTTCGAATGGTTCTCTTTGGGTTTTATTGTTTTTATTTATAAATCGACTCACAGAAGGAGGAGCTGACCCCAAAGTAAATAGTACTGTACGGTTCGTTGAGAATAAAGCAGGATAACGTAGAACATTTGTATATTTCAGGAGATCTCATAATACAAATGCAAATTAACAAAAATGCATGTGTATACCGGTTACTTGTACTATGGTTGGTCAGGAACGTACTATATTTTACACTTTATATAAAAATTCATCGACTTGCGATGGCTTATTTCAGGATACTTGTTATCTTCAAATAAATGATTCCACAAATGTATATCCATTTCTATTAATTTGAACTTCTTACTTGGTGTTCAACCTTTCCAAATAAAATTCACAGTCATAATGTACGTGTACCCCATAACCATGATATCGTCACAAAAAACTTCTAGAGAATAATGAAATATAACAAAACTATTACAAATCTTTAAAGGAGTCTTGTTTTCATTCTCTTCATTTGTTATATGTTTTATACAATAAGGCAAACTGTTTTAACTATGACTATTAGCTTGAGAATACCAATTGCACCGTTTTATTTATCTAATTTTTGTAATCACTTTAAAGTTTTATGTTCAGAAAACATCAACTCTATTATGCATTTTAATCGTCTAAGTATATACCAAAACTTATGAACCACACAAGAGCTGATTTTTTTTATTATTAAATTATGGGGTATATACAAAACATATTCAAAATTTGCGGGTACAAAATATGCACATTTTCAGAGACACATATTTAATATACACAGAGACATATATATGCTTATTTCTCTGCTATTAAGATTTGAGTGTGGCTATAGCTGTATAAGTATGAATACTATTGCTGACGGGATATCGTCTCTTTCTTTGCGATGGATTACATGTATAAGGTAGCAATAAACAGTTTGGAAAAAATACTAAAATTTGCCCTTATGAATTTGACCACCCCCCTTTCATTGCTTTCTTGCACTAACAAGCTTACTGTTTGCGTCATATATGGGCATATGTATGTAATCAGAATCTTCCATAGATTTTATATCCAGTATATAAAATGGTAAAATATAATTTCGTTTTGGTGTATCCATGGCAACAATCTGCATTTATTTGTTATAAAATATTGCAAAAAGTGGGGGAAAGATGTCACATATTTCCCTAAAATGTGGCCAAAAGTAGAATTTCAAAGGCTTGAAGTAATACCTTTTCTGAAACTGTGTACATATATCATTCAGCAAATCCAATGAAAATCATATGTCTTTTATCTCGTTTTTTGGTAAAATTGCGTCAAATACTTCGTGTAGAAAAAGAGTGTTTGTAAACAGTACATTAATTTCTGGACCGATGGCCGGTCTAACTATGAAAATACGGATTGTCAAACAGAAAACAGCCCATAAAACATGTATAAAAAATAATCTTGATGCACTTATAAACCATCTTTGAAGGCTAAATTAGCACTCATCCGTCTAAAAATGAATTTTATTACACAATAACTTTCCTATTTGAAAAATCCAAAATGCGAAACTAAACTCCTAACTGTATTGCTAACGAAAGCGTTTAAATTTAAATCAAGATATGATCCATGTTATCTACGTGATCCTTAAAATTCACTCATTCTTCAAGAGTATTTTCTTAATTTAACATTATTGTTAATTGGTTACGTATTGCCTTAACCTTAATCATGTTCAACGGATTTCTATAATCTAACGTTTACCTTGACATATAACGAATGTGACTACACACTGCATCCCAGTTATGTATTAACTGCGAGTAATTTTAAATTCAAATTTCATTTTTTTTCTTTGTTACTCGTTTTATTTTCTTATTCTTCATAGTTAAACTATCTTACGAGTTAAGTACATGTTCAAATGCTTTAAGTAAGTTATTACATAATTATTCCAGGTTAAGGGATAGGAAGCTAGAGAGCACGCTTCCATTAAAAGTACATTGTCTTTAAATATTTTTCTTTTTCAATTATAGCTTGCTTACTTAACAATTGTACGTATTGTTAGAAGGCTGACCTATAGTTGGTTTGCTCACATTACACGTTAAGCCGAGGTCAGCTCGACCATTGTTCGTTCGGCCTTATTTGTTAATTATAAACGCGGTTTTTTCATGAATAAGTATTTGGTTTTGGTTATTTGAAATAAAAGGTAAAATTATAAACAAAAATGATTTTGATATGAACTAATACATGAGGGGGAAGATACCACAGGGACATTTGAGCTCATAACATTAACTACAAAGCCATGGCTAAACAGGTAAAAGTAAAACAGACAAACTATTATACACGAAACTCAACATAGAAAAAGAACAACACAAACCCAACCAAAATTAGGGGTGATATCATGTGCTTCGGAAGGGTAAGGATATCCTACTCTTCATATGACACCCGTCGAGCTGCTTGTTGGTACAAATTCGGTAATAAGTCTTATTTGATATTTTTCGAGCTGTTTGAGTTCAAATGTAGGTTTTGTATTTAAGTTTTAATGACAATTGTTTGGTATAAACTTCACCAATAATGTATTGCCTTGTGCTTTGTGTTGCATGCAGGGTGTTATAAGAAGCTTTTATAGTATAAAAATAAACGAGTTTCTTGAAATATTAATGAAATTATTCAACTTTACAATAGATTTTTATACAAAACTAATGATCATATGCAGGTTTTTTTTATACTTATTTCACATCTGTAACATTTTATCGTCAAATACTATTTGATGCAGTGTTGTCGATCACAAGCTTATTAACTTTCGTGTTTATTGCCGAAGTTGACTGGATCGTTACATTCATTAGTTATTAAACATATTACTTGGAAAGCATAACGAGAATGTGAATTGAAAAAGTGTTATACTCAAATAACGCATTATCCTGCATCTAATATATATATATAAACTTAGACAGTAATGTTACAGCAGAATTGCACTTCATGATAATTTGACATGTACAAACACATTTATTAAGTAGCAAGTACTATGAATATGACAAAACAGAAATGTTTTAACTTCAAAATATAAAGATTTATTAAAAGGATATGCCCTTATATTAATCAAAGTTGACATGTTATATAAGAGATTCATTAGAGACAGATACGAATATTTATAAATGACTATGTCGTAAGTCTTGATTAAAATACAATAAAAGATCAGGAAGGTTCATGTGGTAAATTGTTTAATGTTTTTGTTTTCATGTACTTGTAAAAGCAAGATTAATTGAATGTGGAAAATAACATGTTTACTAAACAAACTGAACGCGGATTTGAAGGGAATTTTTTTCTCTTTTTTTTATATGACTCGCTTGTTGAATAGCGGTTATTTTACAAGGTATGTTTATATAAAAGATCCTGCAGTTGTTGTGATAAATTATATACAAAACAATGTTCACATTAGCTTGCAGGATCATTTTCAGTATTGTTCTGATATTTGACTTCAATACTGAAGCATCGGGTATGTATATTTTTTCTATTCAATTTAAGATGTAGTTAAGCACAGTTATTTTCTTCGTCCAATAAGTCCGTCAATTTCGTTAAATTATTCGACATAAGAGTATAATGTATACGAAACACGCATCTGTCGTATTTATTTATTATCCTGGTACCTTTGATATAACTTGTGATATTAGTTTTATCCGACGAGACACTTTAAATAGCGATATAACTATCTGTAAACAAAAAGACTCGGTGGTTTTATCATAACATCTTCCTTAATGTACATCGTTTGTATAGATAATGTCGATACATACACTTTAGAAGAAAACACTAAAGACAGTATGGATTTATTAGGAATATTAATATGAGTTAAATATGTTTTGGACTTGATAAGCATATGCTGCTACGCACATGAACTGCATTTTAAAATTAGCTAGAGATTTGCTTTTGTCTATTTCTATTAAATCTAGTTAGCTCATTTTGAAACTTTTGTGGTCTTTTAAAATAATGACCGGAAAAGTAAAAGATGAATATATATTACCAGACTTTTTGATACTACATGTACCTTAAAGAAGTTTAGTGTTCAATTAATAACATATAATTTCTACTCATAGATATAAAAAAGAAGATGTGGTTTGAATGCAACTCACCATAAGAGACCAATCAACCTAGAAATTAATAGTTATAGGTCATTGTACGGCCTTCAAAGCCCAAACCTCATAGTCAGCTAAAAAGAGATCACCAACAGAAAATTTTCAAACGATAAACAAATCATTTAATTAATGTACAAAAAAACTAACGAAAAATTTATATGTAACACAGCAACAAACGACAACCACTTAACAGAAGGCTCCTGACTTCGGACAGGTACACACATACAGAATGTGACGTCGTTCAACATGTCAGTGGGATCTGAACTCTCCCCTAACCTTGGACAGTGATGTAACCGTACAGAGTATATTGTTTTTTCAACATTCAATGTAAATACCTTTAAACGTATTTGAATGTTCGGAAATATAAAAAGGTCAATGTAAATATTTAAGAATTGAATGCTTCTTTTTGGAACTTTATTGGGGTGTAAAAAAGTACATTCGCGCTTCGTCTAAAATTGTGCGCACGGTCAACCCTTTTACAACTATGAAGTTACAAAAAAAAGCATTCAATACTTATATATAATTTTTTTTTAGCAAAGATCATGAAAACACGAATTTTATCGTTTTTTATATAATTTACCTGTGCACTTTATTTTCGGACCTCGTGTTATCTAAGTTTAATTGTGTAATGAAATTGCTTAAGGAATAACACGTGATGTGCAGTTAGCCAATAAGAATAACGTATTGAAATGAAACATACATCTAATGTAATTATTGAAACTTAAACAAATAATATTATTGCTGACAAAAGCATGTCTAAGGATTTTGTATATAAACAAGTATGAAACGGAAAAAAAAACATTAAGCTGTATGAAAGAGAGGAAGAAATTAAAGTTGAATTTGATCAAAACGATTAAATCAGACATCGGGTTACTGGGTAATTAATTGTAATTTTTACGAAAAAGTCAGACGAGTGTAAATGATTAATGTAAAGTAGAAGACATGAGAAGCAAACACACTTATTTCGTGATCAATTTTACTGACATAATTTTTTAATGTTATATAACGTTCTTTAGAGTTGAATGACAAGTAATTTAGCAATGCAAAAAAAGAATTGACATACCGTTTATATCAAATTATTACAGGTGGAACAGTACCACCACCATGTAGAATGAAATGTCCGCATGTCCCTCCTGGTACAGTTAGCCATTGTGCTGAAATGTGTACACCAGGTAGCTGTAAATTCGGACTGATGTGCTGTTCTATTGGCTGTGGGAAAGACTGTAGAAGAGAAAGCCTTGTTTGTGGATAAAGCTTGCAAACATGTGGTAAGATATTATTATATATCATTGAAAAAATCTTCTGGTGTTTAATAAGTGTTGACGTTTTTTTTTTTCAAATTCATTTTATAAGGGTATTTCTTATGCAACATTTTAAAGAGTTCATATCATTTAATTGTGTGCTCTTTTAAGTCATCAAAGTCTTTCAAATTGAAAAAGAGATGATGCATTTGTTTTTTATAACTAAATGACTACTTTTATACAAAAACTTATTTAAATATCCCTTTTTCTCAAGACGCTAACTTTTTATTGTTTGCCTTCAGTTAACAATTTGCAAATATATTTACCGTATGCAGTGAACTCAGCGAGACCTTTCTCATAAAAATCCGGTGATCGCAATACGCATAGATCTTTAATTGAAATAAACTATATGATATTATTGTACATGTTATACACGTGCGTAATATCAATGCTTCTTTGCTGCCATATTTTCACTTTATAGCAGACCGAGAGAAATCATTTTTACGATTATACAATATGGATGCGTAAAAAATGGTAAAATCGTGGACAGAAGAATAAGTTTATGATATACACATGTATTGGTTAAAAAATTGGATAAACATTATTTTTCCCCAATGATTCGCTACATGTGACTTTATTGGTATATATCATTTTTCAAATGTGATTCAAGTTTTACACATTGTTATATAAAAATACATTTATTTAAAATAAACTTTTAATTGGATGTGAAATACATTTGATTTGATATTGAGGTATATTGCTTGCATTCATTATGCGAATATTTTCCATGTTGTAGGTACAAATATGAAAGAAAACAGATAAAAAGAAACGACATAATATTGTTTTACATAGATTTGAAATGATCGTTTATAAATTTTGAAATTATAAAGAACCTTAAATTTCAACTTCCTAGGTCAAAGTTAACCTAAGATGGATTTGGCTAAAAAAAATGCATATTCCTTTGTTAACTTAGCTCCCTAATTATGAGGGTTTTTCTAAAACTCTGGATTTAAAATAATTGGTTTAAGTGTTCCTGATGAGGGAAAATCCAGAGTAGTGCTTCGAATGCATGAAATGTATATAGGATTGTTTTTAAATGGATTTATGTGATTTTAACATCGGTTAACTACTACCATCACTACTGCCCTGAATTAATTTACTAGATCTATAAGTTTTCATTGATCATATCTTAATCAACTCACCATAGATACCAGGTTGAACATTGTGTACAAAAGCCACACGTTAGGTAAACAAAAGACTTATCATTAAATAAAAAGTTGTAAGGTTAGATCAAATACATGTAAAAATTAAATGAGCATCGAAGACCCATGTATAAAGATCACAAAATAGACGATAATTATTTGCATCAGTTTGGTTGTGAAGGATTTTTATTAAAACGGTTCCAACGAAGATAGTAACAACAAATTACAATTAAAAGCGATCCTTTTCTGTAATAAATTTGTTTTTTTTTTCTTGTGACCATACAGATGTTCCAATCACCCCTTGGATATTTACACAGGCAAACACAATGGAATATATTAATTTAAGGTAAAGTTTGCGACACCAAAAGGACGTCAATCTATTCACAACGACAACGTTACTCAAAAACCAAATTATTGGACGTCATGGAAATGTAGTCAAATTCACTGAAAGATTTCCTATAAAGGACTCTGTTTTTCTCCATTTCAAAGACAAAATTAACAGCAATGGGCAATGTGACAACTAAAACATCGGTGAAACTAAGGACCCTAGATTGACTACAAAGGAGTAGGTCCAGTAAAACCCTTTTTTGGCCCCAAAATATAGCAGTTTTACAAAATTGTTAAAATGTAAATTTTTAGTTATTTATTGGAAAGTAGAATGCTTTAATGCTATATAAACTATTTTTGACAATACAATGCACATATATCATGTATATCGGGTACTAGCATCATCAAGTCTTGCTACATTACTGAACTCTTCACAATTTTAGCATTTTAGCAGATGGTATTTGTTAAAAATGAAAGTGACCGCATTTGTTTTCATTCTTAATATTGAAATGAAAGTTGTTTTTGATGATAATTCATAACATATATAAAGGTTGAGAACACGGATGCGGCCACTTTTATTTTTGACAAATACTATCTGTAAAACGACATTTTTTGGCATATTTGATAGATTTTTCATATTAAAGCTAGAATCGGAGCGTTTTGAATGGCTAAATCAGTTAAATTCTTTCACATAAACTAATTGAATCAACTAAAATAGACATTTAAGTGTTTAAAAAGTGTCAGATAAACCTGAAATATGAGGCCAACATCGGCTCTTACCGGACCTACTCCTTTGTTGATATAGTGGATGTGTTGAAATGATCGACTCTGTTCACATACTTTAATCAAACAGATCATGTGGGTGCATTTGGCTGACGCGTCTTATCTCGACCGAATACCCCGATTTGTTTATGAAAAATAAAATAGATTGCAACATTAAATGGAGAGGACTGACACTACTAGATATACTTGAAGAGAAAGCATTCAAATATTGTGATTTTTTAAGAATAACAGAACACACACAAACTTTTTATTATTTTGCATATTCATGATAGCAGTTTTATTGTATGTAAACTGACAGAAATAAAAAAAAAAAGTACATATTGTTTAGGGATTTTAGTATTGTTTAGGGATTTTAGTATTGTTTTAATTCATAATTTTAAAACTTTAACAATGTTAACTATTGTCACTTTTAATATGAAATAAAAGATGACAAAGAAGGTATTTCTAATCAAATGAATAAATGGGAATGTGGAGTATGGATCAATGCAAATTGACGGAATAAATAATCCAACGACAGCTGAACTGTATACAGTTTTAAACAATAGACATGTATTGAAATTGCCAGTCGGCACTTTAAAAACTATTTCCCTGAAACGTACATCAATGTTAATTATAATCTAGCTCCAAAAGATAGGTGTATCCCTGTCCGTCTTACATGTGTGCCTCTGCCCGTTTGTTCTATGGACGTTTCGTTGTATTTGTCAAAATAAACAAAACAAAGTTCCTGTACATGTGTATCACGCTTCATTTTATGTCATACAGTGTGATGTATTTCAATGTTCAATGTTTCAACTTTTCGAGCGTCACTGCTGAGTCTTTCGTAGACGAAACGCGCGTCTGGTGCGAATATAATACATCAATCCTGGTATATATGACGAATTATTTCGATTCTAATAGGACAAATTCGGTAATTTTGTTAACCGTGAAAGCCCTATACATACGATACTGTTTTGGCTGTTTGTTTTACCCAATTTCGTATATATCAATAATATTGTATAATTCAATGATTATTTTTTAATCGCATTTCTCACTGACATATATTTTCTTCCAATGTAATTTTATTCGTTCTGAGGCGTACAAGAAGCTTTAAAATGCCCGATACTTACATTTGAATTTTTGTTTAAGGAAAAATATTTGTGACGTCACCTTGTTTCGTTACCATGACTAGACAATAACATCATTTCGCGGAATTTTCTTTTTATGAAATTGTACCATGAAAATTTAATTGAAATAGACAGATTTATTTATTTTGCTGTAGAGTAGAGATAAATATATTGTAATTCAATCTTTACCTTCGTAAACTTGGGATTTTGATGTCGAAAATTGACAATATCTGGCAGTATAAATAAGTTGGTCGTAACCTTGGATCAGCCGTTTTTGTGTAATACTGTGTTTGCACTAAAGGTAGATATATTGCGATTATACTAGTTGTCGATAATAGGTCGTTATCATTATAGAATTATACAGATAATCACTGTACACTCATACAAAACACTATAGGTTAATAGTATTTATAGTACAGAATACTGTAAAAATTAATTGCTGTCGGGTATTTGATCTTTCTGCACTCAAACCTCGCAAGTAATATTTATATCTTAATCCAATTTTTGTCATGATCTGATTGTGAATAATTCTCTGTATAGTAAGGGTATATAGTGCGTTTTTGTGTATTTACTGTGGTCTGTTTTCAAGTGTATCAATAAGTAATATAATAGCCATATATGGAGTTCGGTACTTTTCCCTCTTTTTTCAGTTCCCAAAACGGAAAATGAAAAGAAAATATCGTGCTATTTGAAAACAATGATAAAAGAGAGGCGGCGAAAGATACTAAAAGAACATTCAAAATCCTGAGTCGAAATCAAACTGACAACTAGCATGAATAGATGGCAAAAAAATGAAAAAGACTTACAGATAAACAATAGTTCCCGTCACTTAACATAGACCACTAATATATAATCAAAACTACCAAAAACTGGGGGTGGGGTAATTTTAGGTGCTATTGTAGTTTAAGCAGATCATGCACCACATGTTGCACCCGTGGTGTTGCTCATATTCGAACAAACCACGTTACAAGTCTAATTCGGTAGGTCACTTTCGGGAAAAGGGGACGACATAGAAGTTTAATACTACACTAGGAACAAATTCGCAATCATCTGTGAAAATGATAATCCATAACAGTCAACCAACTCGATACGGCGTCCGTTAAACTTACAATAGGAAGATTTCAACTTAACCACTTGAAACTCTTTGTTAACACCTTCCTTGTGAGCAGCACCTGTCTATCAAGAAAATCATGATAAGACATTGATGTCGTTTACATAAAAACATATACATTGTCTTCCAATTAAACGATTTAAAAACCCAAAAAGGTAATATATTTAACTTTCAGTTTCATATCGAATAAAGCTAAAAATAACTGAGTTGTACTTCCATTCCTGTTGTAAAAATATCCGATTTTCGGAAAATATCAGAAGTGGATCCACAGGCAATTATTATTGAAAGTTGACAGAATTGCGACATTAATTTACACTCCCATGGTTAGAATAAGTCCTGATTTACTCTCTAAATCGTTCAATATATATTTTTGACGAACTTGATAACATTATAGTACTTTTAATTCATTTACGTTTGTGGAGTGAGAAAAACTTGCAATTTCGTGGATATTTGATTTCTTGGTCTTGCCAAAGTCTACAAAGTTCATATGGAAGATATGTCATTTGTTGGACATTTAAATTACTGAAACAATGCGATTGTGTCTTTTTTCTTTTAGATAATTTTAAAATTATCTAGTAAGTAAAATATTCAATATTCCCATATAACAAGGATACTTAATCAACATCTTCCTATATCTAAAGCTTGATGAAAATAGTAGTAAACTATCAGCTAATAACAATTTTGCAATTTGTGAAAGGTTTGAGATTTGTTTTAATTTTTAGTTTAAGACTTATTTGTTTGTATACATATGATCAGAACAACTTAGAAATAAAATAATTGAAATTAGACTACTTTAACCCTTAAATTATTTTGTGTTATGACTGTATGATACTCAGAAAATATATGTTTATTGTCTCCCTCCAATGAAATTACATAAAAAAGTGAGATGAAAACATACGTTATTATTTATCAGGAAAAAAAACCGTTTTAACGTTTTGTGTAATTTCACAATTTATTAAAAGAAACAAAAGCTCAAAAACGTTTTCAACCTTTATTCTGTTTTTGATATTTATGAAACTTAAATGTCAATATTGCATTAACGTCCCTCACTAATATATCAAAAAGGGTGTTACCTCTTGAAAAGATGTTGTTAAAGTGCACTTGACAGGTGTGAATCTATTTTTAGTTTCAATTTTACGAGGATAATTTTCCATGTTTTATAAATAGATTAATCGATATGCCGAGGAAAAACCAATTATGACAGCAGAAATAGGATTTCTAAAATTATGTAACATATGTACATATTAATAACCTTAGCTGGATTTGGCCTTTTTAACTTTTTTAGATTTGATCGTCACTGATGAGTCTTTTGTAGACGAAAACGCGTCTGGCGTATATACAAAATTTAGTCCTGGTATTTAAACATGTTAAAACAAGGCAACCTAACTAGTCAAACAATTACTATATAGTAACTAATTAGTTATCTGAATGGAATAATCATTCTTTTATTTTTGCCTATATTTTACTAATATGCGAAATCGTATAATAACTCCGTCATTAATTGTCACTCTCCGTAGGTGCTCACACGTGCACGTGAATTTATGGCAAATAAAATAAAATAGTTTTAGAAACATAAGATTAAAAGTCAAAACTGCCAAAAGTAAAATAACAAAAATACCGAACTCCGTGGAAAGCTCAAAACGGAAACTCTGATGGCAAAATCATAATCTCTAACACATCAAACAGATGGATAACAACTGTCATTTGTTCTGACTTCATATAGACATTTTCCTATATAGAAAATGATAAATTTAACCTGGTTTTAAAGCTAGCTAAACCACTTATTATACTTTCACTCATTTGTGTTTTAAAAGGTAAGTGTGTATATGTTTACTTTCTGATAAGTATTATAGTATAGTTCAAATACAGTTGACATTAATATCTGATTAGATAATGCTACCCTTTATCGACAAGTCCTACATCTGACTTGGTATGGTGAGTTCATCATACCCATTCAAACAGATTACTGTCAAAAATTATAGACTAAGTACAATTAAATTTCAAAGGAAAAACGTTTTCAAAGATTCGATCCAAACATATGATATAATTCGCATCTCGAC
This sequence comes from Mytilus galloprovincialis, assembly GCA_037788925.1. Classification (NCBI taxonomy): domain Eukaryota; kingdom Metazoa; phylum Mollusca; class Bivalvia; order Mytilida; family Mytilidae; genus Mytilus; species Mytilus galloprovincialis. The sequence goes on from CM075332.1 coordinate 54,634,440, forward strand.
AAACTTTGATAGAATCGGGTTTTTTTATTTATTCTTTTTTCTATGTTTAGAATTAGGCCCTAATCAAAAATTTAAATAACTGTTACAAAAACTAGATTTGCTTTAAATTATTCTTGTGCTTAACATGATCAATGGTGGTTATACAAAGACAAATCCTTGACATTATTTTAAGAAAGAAAAAGAAATTCATATAAAAATTATAAAAGGGTACATACATGTTAAAAACGCAAATGTAGTACATATATATCCGATGGATACATCTGTTGTAGAGTTGTCACTGACTCAGACGTACTTATATATATATATAATATATATATTGATTCTTCTGGTTTATCCTATCTTTTCTATTTTTAAGAGTTTTTTTTCAACATCTCATTCATTTTGTTGATCTTTGTTGGAACACAATATTCAAAAAATAAATACCAAATCTGCCTATGTATGGGGGCACAGAAAAAATTTCAAGTGAAACTCAGGGGAACAAAATATATCTAAGTCATTTGGATAATATATTTCACAGTTGAATATACAACCGGTCTTATAGATGTTTTGTTGTATACATGCAAATGTGCTTAATTATTTATCGCTCCAATCAAGATGCAATGTAGTTACATGTACATTTTGCTTTTGTATTCACATGTTTAAGTCGGAAAATTGATACGCTCTATCACATAACCTCTGTGAAACAATAGACGAAACAATTTTGTTTGTTTTCGTTTTCAAAATCCTCTAACATTTCTAGATATCTGTATTCTTCAAACAATTCATAGATATCATCTGTATTTGATTGTCTAACTATTCGAAAATAATGAGTCAAAATTACATCCTTATGTCATTTTCTATGACATCATCAATGATAAATTGCAATATACACCGGATTGTTGACTTTATTTGAGCCATCGAAACGTCTCCTCTCTTCTGTTGTAAAAATTGTGTTGATTGATATTGTACTGCATGAAGTGTAGTGTAGTCGTGTTTGTGGAGGTTTGTTTTCGAATGGTTAATTATAAGAACGTACGTGTATGTGTTTTAATTTCTTTAAATTTCGGGTTTAAATAAAGGCAATAGTAGCATACCGCTATTTGAAAGTCATAAATGAATTGAGAGAAAACGAATTCAAGTTACAAACTAAAACCGAGGAAAAACACATCAGCTATAAGAAAAAAACATAAAAAAACCTGAAAATATAACACACACAGAAACGAACTATAAGATAACAACTGTCAATTTCCTGACATGGAACAGGACATTTTAATACCACATTGGTAGGTTGAACCTGGTTTTGTGGCTAGCCAAACCTCGCGCTTTTATGGCAATATCAAATATAACACTGAAAGGACAACATAAAGGGACAAGACTACAGTACAAATAAATACAAGGATATTCAGGACACAGCAATACACAAATAAACAACACAAGAATAAAATTAGACTTATAAATAGTTATCAAAGGTACCAGGCTAAAAATCAAACACGCCAGATGCGCGTTTCATCTTCAAATAAGACTTATCAGTGACGCTCAGTAAACTGCTTTATTCGTACATTCTTAATCTAAATATAAGATTGGCAAATTGTACAAACCCTCATTACAAACCTTAACATGCTTTATGACAACTCACCAACAGCGCGCATTAGGCAATGCTAAATTCATTTATAAAATATTTGTACAATGTTTATATACCAAATATACGTTATCACATACACATATTTATTGTAGTAATTACTAATTATATCAATCAAGTGTAACTGGTTCTATGCCTTAATTGGTCCTGTAATTTGAAAAATAAAAATATTCTATTCTATACGTTCTGACAACAAAAGACAACTTTGAATTTGATTTGGCTCCTATACATTTGTCGAACCATTTGCTCCACTAACACAAACGTACGCAATAAGTATTTGAAAGTTTTCAGAAAAACAGAGATTAACCAAATATCATATTTTTAGAATTCAAATTTCCATGTTCCTAAAATAGAATGACACAAATACTACGGGTATTTTCTGGACACGTTTAAAAGCTAATGTAACAGTTGCGGTTGATATCGCGATACGTTTGAAAGCGCACAGGAAAGTAAATCATTATTGTTATAAATAGTGCTCTTATTAATATAACTTGATACCATGCAATATGCAAAATTTGTAGCAATGTTAGTTTAAGTTGTTCGTTTACATCTGTTTAACTTGTACATGTTGTATCATAAACAATATTACTGTTTTTCTTACAGAAAATGGGAAAGGAACTACAGTTATTTTTGAAAGGTCTGGAAGGTAAAACAACGATCATTCGCATTGATGAAGTAAGTCTGATTTTACATTTTTTATTCGTGTAAATTTAATGTCTTATTTGAGTGATTTTTTTATACTTTTAATTGATCATGAGGCGGGGGTTGTCCGGTAACACAGTACGGCAGTTATCCTGCAAACTACTAATGACAAGCATAGTGAAGTGTCTGTGTCTCCGATACTAATTGACAAACTGCCAGTATTCCTCAATACGATCAGCGCTTGAGTTATTGCTACTATTGCTTCCTCCACAAATATTTTCTTCTTCTTCAAAACATAAACACAATAGGTAGAAAGAGAAAGAAAGACTTATACTTACATGGACATCTACATGTATACTCATTTTGGTTGGTGTAGTAATTGTTACCACCACCATTTTATTGCGTAAAAGAGAGACGAAAGATAGCAAAGGGATATTCCAAATCATCAATCGGAAATAAACTGACAATCGCTAGGCAAATATTCGAAAACCGACAAACAACAGTATACCATTACCAATGAAAAATAAAGACTATGCTGGATTGTGTCCTTATGTATTTTTGGAATCGAAGAGTTCTAAACCTTTTTAGTTTGGAATGCAATCATGGTTTGGTGTATTGTACAAAGGTAAATAATGACGACTCACACATTTTGTTTGCAATATTCTTTTTGGATGATATTGTAACTTTAAAGTAATTAATTATGTAAGCGTGTTCCTGCTGTTATTTTTTGTATGTTAGTGTATCCAGATGACTTTATCAATTCCGATTTTGTATCCGTTCCTGTTGTGTCTTTTTTTTTTTTTTTTTTTTTTTTTTTTTTTTTTTTTTTTTTTTTTTTTTTTTTTTTTTAAAGCACATCATGGGGCATTTGTGTTGTCAAACAAAGCTTGTTTCTTTTTTAATGACAGCATGGTAATAACAGTTATCAAATATGCTTTTTTTCTAAATGGCTTATTTTTTGTTAATTGCAGGATGCAAGTATTGCTCAACTGAGAAGAATGATTCATGAGAAAACATTAATCAGCCTTGAGGAAATGAGAGTACTCTATTGTACGCCATCATGTATTGAAATCGAAAGTGAAAGTACAATTTAATCAACATAATTTATTTACTAAATAGGTTATACTGACGTGATTGCGTTAATTTTGATTTCTATAGTTAGTTCATATTCGCTCATGCATTGACTTAAAAATAATTGATCTTCTGATTCAAATGCTTTTTATTCTCTCTTCCGGCAATTTTTGCGGTAAACAAGATTGGTATGTACACCGATGCCCTTATCGTTTACAAAAAACTATAAATTTCTCGAAGATAAGGTATCAGCTATGCATGTGTTTGGATTAACCACTTTATCTTATATTATGTTGTTGCAGTGTTTTTCAATTAGGAACAATATTGGTATTTATACATCTTAAAACATTTGAATGTATGAGACATAATATAGATTTTGCTTTTTTTAAATTATATTACACGATGGGAATGCATCCTCTAAGTATCTAAGTATCCTCCTTATGTACTCTATATGAAAGAAGACAGAGAGATATTCATGAGAGATATTCATATCTTTGGCTAATGTACATTTTTGGGAAGTTACAGAAGTCCAACATATTTTATTTATGGAAGTATTCTACAGTTTGGAAATCATACGAAAATAAATAAGGCTGGTGTCCGCATAATGAGGTTCTGATCATGAATGCAAAGGCCTTTCATAACTTACTATCATATATGGTGTGCTCATTGTTAGAGGGTAGGGTGACTTATAGTCGATTTCTTCAGAGTCATGTGCTGTGTAGTGGAGTCAAAAGAGCTATCTCGTTGGCAATTATACATCATCATCCTATTTGTATTTAAATCATGCCTTGATTTCCTATTGCTAAACATTGGAAATATATTTATTGTTTCTCAATGTATCAATGCAACATTATTTCCTTTATTAGTGTTACATGAAAGATGTTTACTGTTAATTATTCGGTGCCACATGATTAGCAGGATCCGCTTACCCTCATCCCGAATTTGGATTGTGTTCGTGGTGCTAAGTCTTTAGTTTTCTATTTTTTCGTTTTGTGCACTTTTTTTTCTCTGTTTTTCTGATTGTCTTTTCCTTTTTTGCCAAGGCGTTATCTGTTTATGTTCAAATAATGAGTTTGAATGTCCCTCTCTTTTGCCTGTCGTTTAGAATAATAGAATAAATCGTATAATTTGTATTTTAGGTAAGGAACTCCGAGATACTGACGAGAATAGGAAGGAGCAATTTTTATCGGACTACAGAATTCAAGATGAAGGGAATCTTGTTTTAGTTCTTCGTTTACGTGGAGGATCTGATCAACAAAAACAAACGAATGGAACTGACACAGGAACGGTAGAAATTGTTGACTCTGATGCCATGGAAACAACCGAAGATCTTTCACCTCCTTTAAAAGTTTTGGGTCCTGATGTTGAGCTGACCTCTGAACCCGACATGATAACATTTGATGATGACAAGGATGGACTGAGGGCAAAGATGCCATGTGGTCATGCTATAGGTAAAATGAAACTTTCAACTTTTTCAAAATCATACAATGAGCTAATTTCAAAATATCATCACGCAGTGCAAAAAAAAATTAAAACAAAATCAAAACATAAATAACCGATAAACAAATAATGTAACTTTGAAAATTGGATTATATCGATAAATTGAAGTACAAAATGCATTGGTCTGCACTAGAGGTACAGTTGATGCGCACCTAAAGTAGACTTAGCCTGTTGAAAGTTTTGATGAGAATCTCATCAATACTCATGAGAGTTGGGTATATGTAAGTAACATAAGAAACTAAGAAGATGGGATATGACTGCCAATGACACACCAGACTATGGACTAATAGAAGATAAAGTATAACGGCTTATACCAAAAAGGCTGTTACACAGTACAGGCAGACTTGTATTCAAAATAAAATAAACGTTTAAAATGTACGGTTTTCAATGTTAGTCACGTACAACGGTTAAGATTTCCGCCATAATCAAAACAATGTGTTGATCTCTAATAGACATTATATTCAACGTGTAATCAACACCAGTTTATTGAAGAAAAAACAAGAAACCCACAGAACGGCATGTACTGAGAAAACTGTTTGAAACACATACCCCACACCCTTCTCGTGCTCTATCAAGGATCATGGATTTGCATTTTTGTTTGAAGGCAATACATAAAAGTTTATTGTTACAAACGTTTACCTTTTTTTTCGATTCATTTTTCTTGTATTCTAAAATTATTTAAAAATCAAATTGAAATTATTATTATGATAACAAAATCATTATTCAATATTTTGCTGACATAAATTATTTCATTTTTTTAATTTTTAGGCCCAGAATCACTCACAGCTTACTGCAGGAGTCTACTCACAAGTGGAAAATACGAGTTTAGATGCCCACATATGGATCCATCTTACTGTGGTCGAATCTGGGAATTCTACACAGTAAATAAGTTAGCAGTTCTGACAAAGGAAGAAAGAAAAGAATTTGAGACGCAAATAGCAATGAATTTTCTTAGAAAAGCTGTTGGAATTCAAGAATGTCCTAGATGCCAATCTTACTGCGAGCGAATGGATCGGAAGGACGTTCGAGTAGTCTGTCCTGTATGTTCAAGAAAACCAGGTGGGCGGTTTGAATTTTGTTGGTTCTGTCTTCGAAAATGGTCAACGTCGGGGACTGCTGAATGTGGAAACCTTAATTGTTCAGGAGAAGACCCAAGAAAGAAAATTTTGAGAGAATGTCCAGAAAAAAAGGTTGTCGGGGTTAGTTGTCCTTCTGTACGGGCTTGTCCAAAATGTGGTCTAATGATTGAACACAGGGAAGCCTGTAAGCAAATGGAGTGTCCATGTGGACAGAAATTTTGTTTTATTTGCTTGAAGATGGCAGATGAAAGAGGACAATACACCTGTGGAGCCTGGAATTTTAAATGTGTAAAAGCGCCCATTCAGACTCAGCTTCCTTGAAATCTAAACAAAATGTGATAAATATACAATAGTCATGTGATTCCGGTGCAAGTGATCAAACAATGAAGTGAATAGTTTTTAATTGGTCTTTCAACAATAAATTTACGGTTTACTCGACATTCAGAAATGTCTCCATATCAATATTGTATGTGATGTTATTAACATGTTTTTTATTATGTTTTGTTATTTATCGTTTGTATGTAATGGATAATTAGTTGGAAATTAAAACTTTGTGGGTGATCCTATTGTCAACGTCTTCGGACAATGAAATATGTTTTTGATTTTAATTAATCATATTGATATATTTGTTGAGGTGCTTGTTTTTGTTAAAAAAAAAGAGGGACGAAAGATACCAGAGGGATAGTCAAACTCATAAATCGAATATAAACTGATAACGCCATGGCTAAAAATAAAAAAGACAAACAGACAAACAATACTATACATGACACAACATAAAGAAAAAACAACACGAACCCCACCAAAAACTAGGGGTGATCTCAGATGCTCCGAAAGGGTAAAAAGACCCTGCTCCACATGTGGCACCCGTCGTGTTGCTTATGTGATAACAAATCTGGTAAATAGTCTAATTCGGTAGGTCACATTCACAAAAGGGAAGGGGATTGTAGTTACGATGTTATCATTTGTGAAACGGTTATTCCATAACGGTCAATCAACTCGTGATGGCAACATGATTTCAACCTCACCATTTGGAAATCTGAATTTGATAGTTTCCTTGTGAGAAACAACCCTCTATCAAGAAAATCATGATAGGAATTGTAAGCACGGGAATATTGTATCTAGTTCGATGGAATAGATTCGTTCAACATATTCACAAAATTTTGAATTATTTAGTGAGAGAACATCATCTATATAGCGGAAGGTAGAGTTAAAGGATATTGCTAACTTTTTTTCCTTCTTCCTAAGAAGTTCTTGTATGAAGTCAGCCTTATTATAATAAAGAAAAAACTCTGCAAGAAGAGGGACATAATTTGTAACCATTTGAATGCCGACAGTCTGTTGAAAACATGTCATCCGAACGTAACCAATATGTTCTCAATCAAGAAATCAAGCATCTTGATAATGTCAGTTTCAGAGAATTTTTTGTTTGAATCAGAGTGATCCTTTACAAAGTAAGATGTATCCCTCCCTAAGACAAGATATTTGTTTCTACGTTGGCCATTTTTTTTTTTTTTGGAAACGACGCTTCTTTTGACTTAATTTAGATTAAACAAAATAAACTGTATATTGTTCTTAGTGCTGTTTTCCATTCAAAACATATTTTTTTGTATATCATTGTTTATCTTATTAATTTAAATTCTGGTAAAGGAATCGAATGATGGCAACTAAATCACTACATTTAAATATATGATTGCATGCAGCGAAATTAATGTTACATTGTTCACCTTATACTTAAGAATTAAAAATGTAAGGTACAATAAAAAGTCAAAGGTAAAAAAGGAACAGAAAAAAAAAACACAAGAAAAACAACGATGGAAAAAATTACGTAAACACCACGTAAAAACATGTAACCACTATCAGTAGTTAAGAAATTAATTATTTGACGTATTTTGATTATTTTTTTCTTTTTTTTTTTTTTTTATCTAAAAAAGACATTTATTATATGAATGTCAGTATTTTATCTTAACGAGATATGCACAGTCAGGACAATATGAGGTAAATTGTATTTTCAGAAATCATCATAACGTTAATGTTTTTCATGTTTATCTTTGACAAACATTCCAATTTTAGAAAAAAAATCCAATTTTGTAAAAAAAAAGATTTGGTATAATGTGGGTATTTCCTATATTAAGGGTATAATAGCAGATTTCGTATTGTTCATATTTTAATCTGTTGAAAAAGAAAAAGTAAATTAGACGTTTAGAACGTTCCTTTCATATATGAAAAGTTTGCAAACATTCGTGCCAAAAACATATTTCATATAGCATAATATCATAATAACTCATTTGTATAACTATATATATACATATACACCTGTGACATCCAAAGTCAATGTACAAAATTAGTTCCTGGTATCTGTGATGAGTTTATTTACAACCACTGGGTCGATGCCACTGCTGGTGGTGATTTATTTCCCCGAAGGTATCACCATCCCAGTAGTCAGCACTTTTTGTGCTGACATGAATTATTATTGATATGGTTATATTTATAAATTTACTGTTTACAAAATTTAGAATTTTTAAAATACTAAGGCTTTCTTCCTCAGGCATATATTACCTTAGCTGGATTTGGCAAAACGTTTAGGAATTTTGGTCCTCAATGCTCTTCAACTTCGTACTTTATTTGGCCTTTTTAACTTTTTTGGATTTGAGCGTCACTGATGAGTCTTTTGTAGACGAAACGCGCGTCTGGCGTATATACAAAATTAGGTCCTGGTATCTATGATGAGTTTATTTAAATGATTTTTGTGTCAATAGATAACTTTTCAGCAAATCATGATATTGACCGAATTGAATCATTGATTTCAATAAATAAAGGAAGTGATACACAGTGTTCATAAAAATCTTATGTGTCAAAGAAAACAATTTCCGCAGTGGCACACACAGACTATTTATTTATACATTATATTTTATTTCGTCCCAAATCAAAAAGTTGACTCATATCAGTGACATGTCTATCATTAATTCATTAAGAACGTGACATCCTACATTTACCATCGACATCGAAATTATTTTTCACGCGCACACAATTTACATTGTTATCTAAACGAAAGTATTTCACTGCGAAACGAAATTGGAACCAAATGCGACGATATACAACGAATTAATCGTAATTCAATGCAGCTTAATCATAAATTACGTTTTTTAAGTATTGCATAACCATAACAAAAATCTCAAAGAAAATCAAAAGACTATAATGACGGGATAGGTGCAAATATGCGTCAGGGTTAAACATGTTTATTGAGATCTCAAGTTTCACCTTTACCTTTAATCAATAGAATTAAAGAAAACACAATGAAAGGCAAAATGAAAACAGAACTCCCAGTCTGATTTCATGCCGGCTCCAGTCATCATTTAAACTGATTGGAAGATGCATGATGTCTTCAGCATATGAAAAATTAACACAATTCCCGATCGTCAGGGGTTAGTATCATACTATCATAAGTAAAAAAAAAAACACTTAACCCATATGATACCAACAACTGGTTTTAGACTAAATGTGTTGATTTTAGATACAAAGACCCTTTAAACGAATCAATATTAATTCCTAAATATGCAATATTTACTGACCTTACCACGATATCATAACTGCATATTTCCCCCTTGTAACAAATCAGAACGTGTAATGTTATACACAGAAAACAACAAACGTATACATGTTGTTAAATCTGGTATGTGAATATAGGAAAATTGGTCTTCATATGTAAAAACAAAGAACGCCCTTTTAAGACAAAAAGATCAAGGTAGTCAGACTGTTCAATTTCACCTTTAGATATATTGTTGAAATACGATGTTCTTATCATTAACAATGCGAACTTTTCTGATTGGGTTCCATAAATATATCCCCCAGAACTAAAAATTAAAGAAACAACAGTCACAGCCTCCTCTGTCTGAACTTTTGACTTATACCTCGAATTCGACATACAAAGTCATCTCAGTACCAGAATCTATGACAAATGAGACGATTTGATTTTGAAATTATCAATTTCCCCCACCTTTAGTAAGTAGAAATATACCAATTTCAACTATATATGCATTTCCCAACTTATTCAATATTCAAGAGATTGCAGCTCCTACTCAGAATTTTTAAAACATCACCATTGTCAGAGCAGAAAGTTGATGAACCAGGGGTATGTCAAAAAACGTCTCGTCCTTTTTCTAAAAAAAGTTCTTCGGAAGGTATTCCGTATAAACTTAACAAATAACATATGATGGTCTTGGTGTATAGACTCTGCGTACTGACGTTGCTATCATCTTAATAAAGTGTTATATTGTTCTTTTATATGTCCTTGTTTTATAATTAATATTACTTTTACTGTCTGGTTTGTTTTCGGGGATATTCATTTGACGTGGCTCGGTACTTAAACATCCCGTCAATGTGTTGTTTGTGTTATTTGTACTATCTTTCATATTTGCTGATGTTTTTTTTATACGTGTGACTTTTTGTGTTTCATTATGACATGGTTCTGTTCTTTCAAACATCCCGCCATTATGTTACTGTTCTATTATTAAGCCAATATGTTATTGTTCTATTTTAATTTAAAAATATTTGAAAGACAAAATTACTTTATATTATATCCCTTCCTGTGTGACGTTAACATTTTGACGTCAAACACGCGACCCTACACAAGAGTTGATATGAATCATGCCATTCAGTTACATGAATTCACATATTTCAATCCTTTATGGGTTGAAATATAATACAAATATAAGTCAGCTATGAATGTGGTTGTTAAATTTGATAGATATTTTTTTTTTTGCTTTTTTGTTAAATATATTTATTTTTTTTTTTTTTTTTGGTTCTTATTGAGATTGTGACACGGTCTTGACTGCTGTACCCCTATTTTGATAATTTTACTTATTATTTCTGTTTTGATCACGCATCGTTGTAAAAATAATGGTATTTGATGCGACTGTCATACAAATGAGAGGTTTAGCGCTATAAACCCAGGTTCAATCCACTATTTTCTACATTTGAAAATGTTTTTTCCAAGTCACATGAGTCAGGAATATGGCAGTTTATGTGCATTTGTTTTATGTGTTTTATCATTTGATTTTGCCATGTGATTAGGGACTTTTCGTTTTGAATTTTTCTCGGAGTTCAGTATTTTTGTGATTTTACTTTTTTTCTAAGTAAAGCTTTTCCTTGAAAATTTAAGAAAGTTTTGGTCCTAAATGCTCTTCAACTCTGTACACTTGTTTTGTTTTATAACTTTTTTTATCTAAGTGTCGATTATAAGTCTTGTGTAAACGCATGTCTGGCGTATCAAATTATAATCCTTGTACTTTGATAACTAAAAAACAGTTCATCTTGATTATCACCTTTTTATTATCTTAAAGTTGACGAACAATACTAAGGTGCTTGATATACTTTCCTTTTGGGCACCCCCTTTTGAAAGGGGTTTGTGTTGCTCAGGTTTTATTTTTCTATGTTGTGTTTTGAATACTGTTGCTTGTTTTTTGGTCTTTTTTCGTGTTATTTTCACGAGCTTGTAAGTTTATTCTTGACTAATGAGTTTTAAAGTCTCTTTCGTATATTTTAACATGCTTATTACATTTGGTCCTTCCCTTATTTAAATACATTTCTCTATACTTATACATGTAAATGTCATGAAAGTTGCTTACTATTTAAGTAACGGATTTTGATTTAATTTTGTTTTTGCAAAGGGCAAACACCACCTAAAAAGGTAGCCATAATATATATTAAATGTTTTGCAATTTATTTACTCGATATGAGTGCGATTCAGAGTTTAAAAAAAATATATCCTATACCGAAGAGGTATAGGAATAGTATAATAACAACTCAATAATTAGTGTAGTAGATTTTTATAAGGTTCAATTTTATTGATGATTTTAATTCGTAAAATGTAGGTAACAATATAGTTTTACTTAAAATATGCCAATCATACACATTGAAAGAATTCGACGCCTTAAAAATTGTAACGATTTGCCTATCAAAAGTAAGCATCATTTCAGAAATGCTGGTTTTGAATTTATAAATTTTTCGAGTCAGTTTTTTGTACTCATAAACCAAAATCAACCAATGAAAATGTTGGATTTCATGTTTTGAGAAAAGTTTTACGACTTCAATCCCTGATTTATTATATTTAGCTGTACATGTATAATCATTTATCATATACTTATCATTAATATGATGGCTCCGTGTTTGTTGTACTATAAAATGATTTATAATTGTCAATGGCAAAACTATCCCCACAACAGTTCCCGTAAATTTTGACGACGTCATAAAAAATGTCTAACGTCACAATGGAAAAGTAAACAACCAATACCGGAAATACCGGAGGTAAATTGCACGAGAGACACTATTATTGGTTTTGTGCGCGAGATGCCCCTGATATGGGTTATTAGCCCGTGTGGGAAATTATGGCTTGTGTACTTCTGCTCATAACACATATGCAAAAGCTATCATATCAATATCAATAAGTATATGATAAAGAGATATAATAAATGACATTTTCCATATCGGTCTGGGTATCATCCCGAAACCCAAATATCAGCCCGAGACTTAGTCGAAGTGCTGATATCAGGTTCTCGGGATGATACTTGCACCGTAATGGAAAAGGCCTTGTAACAATCTATATGTATTGAAAATGTACGATAAAACAAATAGAACTGCATTTATATTGAATTGGGCATACACGAGGTAAATGTCTATGTTTATTCAATTTACACCAAGATATCGTTAAATGTTGTTTTTTTTTTTTTGCTTAATGCTTTTAATGTGTACGGATTGATAATTTAATCTTAGATGCATGATTTTTAAGGTCTTTCCCCTACGTGAGAGAAGATCTTATTGTTTTTCTAATGTTTTTTCTTTTTCTTTGTTTTTTTTTTATCTTCCAACATTTTTTTTTCGTATGGCTTCCCCATGTTTCCTTTGAAGTTATCAAGACCAAATATTGACCATCGATAGACCTCATCATGAAGTATAAACAGATGACCCTGTTAAGAATTCCATCATCCCCTCTAGAAGTTATCTCCTTTTTATTGTTTTTTTTTTTCAACATGGCCCCCTTTCGTTGTTTTTGAAGATGTCATGACCTTATTTGAACAATAGGTAGATATCATCATGATGTATTACCATATAAGGCTGCATAGGATTTCATCATCCCCTTTGAGAGTTATATCCCCTTGAAGCAATTTACTTTATTTGCATTTTTCTCAAAAAGTATTTGAGATAGAATTTAATTAAAAATGACAGCATGTACAACCACAGATGGCAATGCTTATAAACATAAACAATTACTTTGCTACTAACCCTTAGGAGTTATTTCCCTTTAAAAATTATAAATAATTTTTGAAAAATTATAATTCGAGAACCGGAAGTCATAGAGACTTGGAACTTTCACCAATAATCTTTAATTCGTGTATCCTTAAATAAGCACCAAGGTCAAAGGTCACCAAGTGCAAAAAAAATTACGCTTCAATTTCAGGCTTGCATATTAATAAAACGAAAAGACTTTGTTGCATAAAATTGAGAAAGGAAATGGTGAATATGTCAAAGCGACAACCACCCGACCATAGAGCAAACAACAGCCGAAGCCAACCAATGGGTCTTCAATGTAGCGAGAATTCCCGCACCCGTAGGTGTCCTTCAGCTGGCCCCTAAAATATGCATAATAGTACAGTGATAATGGACGTCATACTAAACTCCGAATTATACACAAGAAACTAAAATTTAAAATCATACAAGACTAACAAAGGCCAGAGGCTCCTGACTTGGGACAGGCGCAAAATTGCGGCGGGGTTAAACATGTTTATGAGATCTCAACCCTCCCCCTATACCTCTAGCCAATGTAGAAAAGTAAAAGAATAACAATACGCACATTAAAATTTAGTTCAAGAGAAGTCCGAGTCTGATGTCAAAAGATGTAACAAAAGAAAACAAATAAAATGACAATAATACATAAATAACAACAGACTACTAGCAGTTAACTGACATGCCAGCTCCAGACCTCAATTAAACTGATTGAAAGATTATGTCTTCATCATATGAATATCAGGTACAATCCCTCCCGTTAGGGGTTTAGTATCATACTATCATAAAATATATGAGAAGAACATAACCCGTGTCATGCCAACAACTGTTTTTTTAGAAATAAATGTGTTTAGTTCCGATGCAAAGACCCTATCAGTGAATCAATGTTAAAGCCAAAATATGCAATCTTTAATGACCTGACAACAGTATCGTAACTATATCCCCTTTTAATAAGTCTATTTAAAGGTTTTGTTAGTTTCTGAGGAGAATACTGACATTTTTGTGCTTTATAAAGAATATTTCCATAAAATTTTGGATGCATGCATACAGTGTATAAAATGCTCCCCTCGATGAGCTTTACATTTTATACCTAAGCTAAAATATGTCCGACCGTCTGTTCAAAAGTTACAACGGAATGATTCTTAAAAGTACAGTATTGTGTGTATATCTTTTTAAAGGTAACATATATCAACTTACTATATACTATATACTTCAATTTGAGGTCAATGTAAAGTCATGATGAAATTTCACCTTGACCTTCACAGTATACTATGACCTTGACCATGTGATATTTGAAAGGTCAAGTGGTATTGAGTTGAATGGTGGTAGTCCCGTGTCTCTACTACTTTCTGTTCTTAAGTTTGGTATTGCTTCATATATTTAATGAATCATTGTGACCTTGATGAGTTTTTCCAAATTTTTACAATGTTGTCCTTCAACTGCAGATCATTTATCACTTAACAGATTTGAGATATCTGCTGACGTTTTAGAGAAAATTCAGTTTAAAGTTTTGCGAGCGGAGGCATGCATTTCTGAAACTAAAACAGCTTACCACCTGCATTTTTCAGAAAATAAAGAGTTTAACATGATTATATGTTTGACCAAATATCAAAAACATTCAATGAAAAATATACAAAAAAAAAAATTTGAAATTTTCATGTTTTGCATTGACTTTGTAAGTTTCATAAGTTCTATTTTATATTATTGATATGCATAATTTTTGTCTTGCAGAATGGGGTCATTTGATATATCAAATTGAAGGTGTTAATGAGCTCTACTCAAAAATGAAAATTTTAAACCCCTTTCTCATCCCAGTTGAAAGGGTGGGGTCATTTAGTGCAAACATTCATTTTCTCAGATGGTAAGGTTTGTAGCATATCAAATGAATGAACATAAAGCGTACATTTAAAATTTCAAATTGGCGTCCCCGAAAATTTGGTTGGGTGGGGTCATGGAGTGCAAAAACTTTTTTTTTTTTTTAAGATAAGGTTGTTGTATATCAAATGAAAGGTAATTTGAAATATCAACTTCCTGACCTTCAAAAATGAGTTGGATGGGGTTCCTAAGTGCAAAAATTAAACTTTCTAGAATATGGCGTTGTCGCATATCAAATGAAAGATCATCAAATCTATGTTACATATATCATACTTCCGAACTCGAAACTGTAGGCGGATGAGGTCATTAAGTGTTAAAAGCAAAAAGTTTCAGAAAGTATGCTTGTCGTATATCAAACGAAAGGTTGACAAAGTACGTAACGAAAACATCACTTTTAGAGGAAGGACCTTTCAATTGTTTTACAAACAGTTGAGATCCTAGTTTTATTAGTTGATAGTGGCTTTGAACTAGCTGTCAGATAACTGCGAGTACTCTCAAATATGTTCCTAGTGTCTTTTTGTTGTTGGGATGTACAAGTACCCGGCCACTTCCATTTGTTTTTATTTTTTTTTTGTCCATCTGATGAGTTAAGCCTTTTTCAACTGCTTTTTATAGCTTGTTCTTATGTTGTTCTGTTATACAACTACTCCAGGTTAGGGGGTTGGAATCCCGCTAACATATTTAACCACTCCACATTACATTGTATGTATGTATGAGCATGTCCCATGTCCCATGTCAGGAGCCTGTAATTCAGTGGTTGTCGTTTGCTCATGTGTTACATTTTTTTTTTCGTTCATTTCTTTTATGTATGTAAGGCCGTTAGTTTTCTTGTTTGACTTTGTTTACATTGTCATTTTGGGGTCTTTTATAACTGACCATGCGGTATGGCTCTGCTCATTGTTGAACGCCTTTTAATGACCTATAATTGTTAATTTCTGCTTTATGTTGGTTTCTTGTGGACAGTTGTCTCATTGGCAATCATGCCACATCTTCTTATTATAAAAAATGCATCCTTGTTTACAAAAAATTCTCAGGCATGCGCTCTCCTTGTCTTTTTAGAAAAGTCATAAAATTGTACAAATCATTCTACATGTTCTAATACAAATACAATTGATAGACAATTTGGCATTAATACATGAGCTACTTGTTTGTTTTAATGTTTAATATTCATGCTGAACTGAGTCACGAACTTACAGCACGTTGGGAAAAGAAGGAAGGTTGGGTAACAACGTGCGATACCACTATTTATCACTGAAAAAAATAAGGCATTGACTTATAATAAGTATTTAATCTAAAAATGACAGCTTTAAATATCAATCTAAAATTTCAATATTTCATCTTAAAAGGTGTGCGCACTATCATGATAATAAGTTAACAGTATTTGTTTTTGGGCCTTTTTCAAAAGCGAAATGTATCTTTACAATTTTATCATTGACATACATAACATTTTTAGAACAAAAATATTTCCATCATGTAAAAATAGATGTACATTGTAATAGAATTCGGGTATTTCCTATAACACTGTTATATAAGCAGACGATTTGTCAATATTCACATTGCATCTAGCTCTTTCAAAAGGAAAAGTATGTTTATAGTATTTTTATTAGTTGCTTTATACTTCATTTTACTTTAATTTTTTGGTTAACTTTATTCAAAAATATGTATGCCCTTTGCAAAAAGCGAAAAGCATTGAAAAAATACATTGAATTTATAATGTTCTGCTTGCAGATAATGGCAAAGATATTTCAGTTATTTCTAATAGGGCTTGAAAACAGGACAGAAATTATTCGCATCCATGAGGTACGTCTCAATCAATCATTTTATCATGATCTAGCAATTGTTTGTCATATTGGCGGATGGATATGTCCCTCTGTCCGTCTGTTATATACATAATATTAAATTAATGATTTTTGTAAGAGCTGATTATAAAAGTATTGAATAAATCAATGTAAACCTATTGCATTTAGTACTAATGGAGTTTCTAAATTTCAAGCTTAAATAACGACCATTTGTTTAAACATATATTCGTTTCGATAAGTAACAACAAAAATAAATTAATCGTACTGCAAAGCATGACATAAGACTTTATGTAATACTAATATTTTGTTGAATATACACTATGATGACTCAAATTTAAAGATATTTCCATTATATATTTGTTTAGTTGCGATTGATTGCAAATTTTAGATTTATATAGGGAATATATTTTTTAAATCCCGTCATGTAATAAAATGTTTGTAAAGTAGATTAAGTCATCGACTAGACTTGTAATTTTAATCATGGAATTGCTATGCAATAATTTTGTATTTAATGTTCTGTATTTTTCTTTATAAATCTGATCTAATCACAATTAAATTTGTATTATATGCTGTAAATTTACGTATTTGATATATTCGAATTTTCTTTCTCGATTTTATGAACACTGATTTCTTGATTTCCTATTTTTTATATAGAATGCGAGTATTGCTCAGCTGAGAAGAATGATTCACGAGAAAACTTCAATCGGTCTTGAGGAAATGAGAGATATCTACTGTAGTAAGTACTTGTTCAATTAAAGGAGAGGCAAAATATACCAAATTGACAGTCAAACTCATAAATCGAAAATAAAATGACAACGCCATGGCTAAAAAACACGGGCAAACAGATATATAATAGTACACAAGACACAACATAGAAATCTACAAATCAAGCAACATGAACCCAACCAAAAACGGTGGGTATCTCAGGTGCGCCTGGATGGGGAGAAGATCCTGCTCCCTAGGTCTTTATTGCATTCGTTTTGAAATAGCCAAAAAAGTTAGTATAAACTCGAGTCGTACTATTATTTATTGGAGTCCTGTATTTTATGTTAATAAATTTCCCACTATTTGTTTGAATACATACTTGTTATGTGATCGTCTACATTTTAGCTAAGGAATTGCGGGATATCGTCCGAATGGTAAAGATCTGTTTCTGACTGACTTCCACATTCAAGATGAAGGAAGTCTGGTATTGGTATTTCGTTTACCCGGATGGTCTAGTCAGCAGGGACAGCCCAATGAAACTGTTACAGAAACCGTGGAAATTATTGACTTGGATAGTATTAACAATACTGAGGACATTTCCCCTCCTTTAAAAGTTTTTGGTTCTGACGATGAGCTGACCTCAGAACCTGATATGATAACATTTGATGATGACAAGGATGGTAAAAGAGCAAAAATACCATGTGGTCATGCAATATGTAATCATGTTTATTGTTAATGTATTGACATGTATAAGAATCATGCTATGTTTAAATTATGCGAAATCTATGCAAATGTAACAGTATAAAATTTGTTCAAGATACTGGTGTAACATACACATATATAATGTTATACATGTAAGATTGTAAATCATTAAATCATTTTATAATAACAAGTAAACTTTAAAGTTAAAAAAGAAATTTAAATAACAAAACTTTATACGTGAAAACTTATGAAAGAAATATTCTTTTATTTAATTTGAAATATTTTTAAAAGTTGATTCATGACGGTGCATTTTAAATAACAAAAATATAACACAATCATTTGGTATACAATTCATGAAAACGGAAAGGATTTAAGACGTTTTTTTTATAGAATAGAAGTGTCTAATGTTTATGTTTGTATTGTTCACATGTGCTTTAATATTTAATGTAATTGTTTATACATATATATTCTCTGTAATTATGTAATTTGTAGTTTATGAGAAATAAAAATTCATTCGAAGCATACATGTATGTGTTACTCTTAATCTATCAAATGCAAATTTAATAATTTCTAAAATTATTTTAAGTTGTCGAATTAGTCTCACGTTTGAATTTATCTGAGTCATCTAACAGAATATTTCGAGTCTTCAGGCATTTACTTTAAGTTATGACTGGTTAACAAGAAAACAATCTTGAAAGGACTAGTTGTAAAATACATAACGCTTCCGTATACTTTACAAAATGTATATGGCAATTTTAACTCTTTTTTTATTCGAGCGTCTGGCGAAAATACAAGATTTTAATCATGATATCTATGATGAGTTTATTTCCCTCTTATATTCATGGTTATTTTGCCATGTTACACAAACAGTCATATACATTTAAAAGGTATTAGTTATAGTTATACACCGAGGGAAAGGTGTGTCTGGATAAGAAACCACGTCGGGCGGTGGCCGGAGTGGTTTCTTATCCAAACACGCCGTATCCCGAGGTGAATAACTAACTTACACCCCGGTCTAAACTATATATTGTTAACATTGATTATAAAATAATGAAAAAAACGATAGCATGTATTTTATTAACAATATCAAACCATGATTTATAAGATTTATTTTTATTACATAAAACCCCACAAGTAACCTTTTTTGGTTATCTTCGTTCAAACTTTGACAAGTGAGTATATTTTACCAATGTCAAGGTTGTTTTGCATATTCCTATTAAATACATGGGTTAACATTTTTTGTCAAGCGTTGGATTTGATAGAAGAGACCAAAGATAAAGGCAATATTATAACCCAAAGTACTTTAATGTACCTGTATAAGTTTAAGAAAGGTAATCATAACTATATTTTTTATCTTCCGGTTTTATAGAAAAAAGCCCCTGCCCTCCTTTTTTCTCGAGAATAAATAAACATTCATGTTCGGACCTACAAAGCGATAAGTGTGTCTGCAATAGAAACCCGATTACCAGACACTTTCAGAATACAAAGATACTAATTTATTGTTTCGTAACTCTTTCTTTTGGGGACAGGGGCTGATCCAGCTGGGCTCCCAATTCAACAGAAAAGGTTAGGGTTCCAATCAGCCAAATGCATTAATATTTTAAATCGGGTCCAACCCGCGGAACCACTACCCCAGATAGGCCACTGAATAACAAGGGGTGGGGTGGTCCGAGACTTAGGATCCCCCTTTAAAAAAGATCAATGCTTTAGAATAGAGACATATGACTGGGATAAAAAATATAACTTTCAGCAAAGATTATTTTTGTATTCAAAATAGATGCTTGATTTTTTTTTCGCTATTGGAATTTTCTAAAGTGTTTTCTTTTAATATCTTGAAACAATTTGTAGTGAACACTATTAGTAATTTCTTATGTTCATGCTATTAAAAGAATAATCAATTTCTATTGTTATGAATAACAATGGACTTTGTTTGCGGGATGTAGAAGAAGGGGTTTCAAGAAACCCCGCTCGTCACAGCCTGTGGTCAAAATCCACTGTTATTCGTAACAAAAGATCTATTCAATTTACACGTGTTACAAAAAAAGAAACTATCAGGCATAACAATAGAACTGGGGTGTAAGTAGTTTTCTCTAATTCTATGGAAATATTTGCCTTTCCGAACCCATTGTATAAAAAAATAAATAATCAATGTGTGGTTACCGGTGATCTCAGAAGATGATTGGCTGAGTCAAAGGGTCATATCCTTTATCAGCGCCCTGAAATGATCAAAATGTTGTAACAGGTGTTAATGAAATTGACAACTTTGTGAAAAGTGAAAGGCACTCAAAGGGGATTTTGATGTAGAAAAGAACGAAATTTATCGTTTAATCATTAGACAAACATATTATAACATAGCAACGCGTGGATTATCGAATTTATTCAATCACGATAGTTAAATTATAACTTTTAAAGTCCTCGCCAAGGCTTGGAGTTTAAAATTGATAATTTAACTATCTCGATTGGATAAATCCTATAATCCACTTGTATCAATGTAATAATCTATATTGATCCAATAGATGGTTATCATTTTAATGTTATATTTTACTTGGCCATAAAGGAGGGAGGTTTGGCATGCCACAAAACCAGGTTCAACCCACCATTTTTTTCCTTTAAAATGTCCTCTACCAAGTCAGGAATATGGCCTTTGTTATATTATAGTTCGTTTCTGTATGTGTTACATTTTAACATTGTGTTTCTGTTGTGTCGTTTGTTTTCTCTTATTTTTGAGTGTGAATTCACATTACTATAAACATGTCACGGTACTTATGTATCCAAAATTCATGTATTTGGTTTTGATGTTACATTTGTTATTCTCATAGGATTTTGTTTAAAGCTTAGTCCGTTTCTGTGTGTATTACATTTTAATGTTGTGTCGTTGTTCTTCTCTCATATTTCATGCGTTTCCCTCAGTTTTAGTTTGTTACCCCGATTTTGTTTTTTGTCCATGGATTTATGAGTTTTGAACAGCGGTATACTACTGTTGCTTTTATATGTCATAAGTTGAAAAAACAAATACATTTAATTAACTTAACTGTATGTGAAACATTGAAACCAGGTCTAACAGATCATACAAAACAACAATATTTTGTAACATTGCACAGTTTTTAGATAGCATAACAAAGTTACAGTTTGCTAAACTTGAAACACACGAGCCGAGTGCATAGGTACACCCATTACACAAGAGTAAATAAAAATGTACCTTTCTGTGATGCTCAAGTGATAAATATAAAGAAAAAAAGGACGATGTCGTCATCACTAAAAAATTATCAAATGTGTCACTTGTTTAAATAAAAAAAAGCGAAATGCACGTTAACATACTATATGGGACTCTAAGTTCTTTACTGTCCCTAAAATATCGATTAAGTTCATGTTTATATAAAATCTTGTTCAGAATTGTTTACTAAATGATAATAAAAGGTAGAAAAAATAACCGAACACGATTAGATAACATAGATATAGGAAGGTGTGGTACATGTATGAATGTCAATGAGACAAGTCTCCATTTTAGGCGCAATCTACAAAAACAAATTATTACAAGTCAAGGTATTGTCTTGAACACGGACCCTTGGTTCACACCGAACAGCAAGCTATAAAGGACCCAAAAACGTCACTAGTGTAAAACCATTCAAACTTGTTCTTTATCTTAATTTTAAGGTCCCGAATCACTCACGGCCTACTGCAGAAGTCTTTGGGAAATACGAGTTTAGATGCTCAAATATGGATCCATCTTACTGTGGCCATCTCTGGGAATTGTATACAGTAAAGAAGTGAGAAGTGCTTACAAAAGAAGAACGAAAAGAAATTGAGACAAAAATAGCGACTAATTTTTTGAGAAAAGGTATTGGTATTCACGAATGTCCTAGATGTCAATCGTATTGTGAGTGTATGAATCGGAAAGATGTCCGCGTTCAATGCCCCTTTGTTCTAGAAAAGGTGAGGGGGTTATTTGAATTTTGTTGGTTCTGTTCAAGGAAATGGTCAACGTCGGGTACTGCTGAATGTGGAAATCGTAATTGTTCAGGAGAAGATCCTAGAATGAAAAATGTTGAGAGAGTGTCCAGAAAAAAAAGGTGGTCGAAGTTAGCTGTCCTTCTGTACGGGCTTGCCTAAAATTTGGTCTAACAATTGAACACATGGAAGCCTACAAGCAAATGGAATGTCCATGTGGACAGAAATTTTGTTTTATTTGCCTGAAAATGGCTACTGGAAGAGGATAATACACCTGTGGAGCCTGGAACTTTAAATGTGTTAAGGCGCCAGTGCAGACTCAGCTTCATTGATTACCAATGTGATAGATGTACAAAAGTCAGGTGATTCCAGTTCAATTTATCAAAAAATGTATTGATAGTTTGAAACTTTAATTTAATATATGTTTAATTATATAGAGGTGCTTGTTTCTTTAACGATTGTTGTTTGTTAGATTTTGTTTAAAAATAAAATGAAAGTCTATGTTGTTTTTCGGTCTTTAAGCCATTCCTTCATTGCTCTTCATACGTTATCAGTTAGCTACTGAATACCAGAAAGTTTTAAATATTTGTCAACAATTCTTCAAATACAGTTTAATACATGTGGCAACAGATTGATTATCGTGTTCAGTCTGATACAAAACAGGTGGAAACTAATAAAATTTTAAGTGAAATAGAATCTCAAAGGTCAAAGAGAAACATTTAAAACCAATGCAAAAAAATCAAAAGCTATTGAGAAAAAAGTCATAGTAAAAGTAAGAACATAAAGACACCTCCGAAAAAGATAACGTAATATAGAACACCGCATTGTCCAGATATCATAATGGAGTTCAACCAGTTTCACGTGCACATCCCTTGATTAATCCCATAAAGATGTAGATTTTATGAACGAAAATAACAATAAAACATGTGCAGTGATCAAAAACACAGAAGAATCATTATGGAAGAGGACACAAAGCAATATAAGACACAAAGTCATTGATATTGTAACTTAATTCTTAAAATGTTGCAAATATTTATTATGTATTGCTTAACATCCAGTTGTAAATATGTCAAACATGGTCGGACATGACATAGTATGCAAAAGCAAATAAAAATGAAAAAAAAAAATAATGACGGCGTTGACAACAAAAATCATTCTGATTGTATAAAGGCTAAATTTGGACAAAACGTTAATTGAGAGAGACTTCACCAAAAAGAAACCAAAGCGACAGTCTATTGTAGAGGCAAACCTGTGCTACAGTGTTCCAAGCAATAATGCCTTGCCTAAAGAAGATCATTCCCTTGATATTGCTAAACATTTCTTGTGAACTATTTCTACTATAATATACCAGATATTATTAAAGAAACACAATCAATGCGGTCCGATGATTCTAGATCCGCTATGATTGTTATAACAGACGCGGTTGGAAGTGCACGCGAAGTTAAAATTGAAATAATGCAAAATGTAAAGTGGCTAGATGTTGCTAGAGCCTCTTTGGACGTTATTTTTACAGAGGCAGTAAAAATGGAGCAAAATTAAACTGCAGAAAAGAGTTAAGTAGGACGTAGATCATGTGGTATTTTCACAAGGAGTGTCGTCTGGAAAAAGTAAGTATTACTAAGGGATACCCTGCTTTATGACCAGCAGAATTGTGTCGACGCATTCAAGCACGAAAATGCGACCTGTAGTTGTATATTAAACCGAAATAAAACTATCATAATGTAATGTCTGACTGCTATGTAGAAACTCATGTCTTGCAGATGATAAATCAGATATGTAACGAGGCATAGTTGCGCCCAAAACTAATAGTTCTCACAAAGACATAAATTTATGAAAAAAGTCAAACAGATCTATTTCATGAATTTTATCCGTTTTTTTAATGTACCAAAGAACGTTCGAAATGTGCAAATCGTAATATGTACAATAATCAGACGGACATGTACATTGTAAGTATCGGTGATACTTTGGGACTAAAAGACTCTTTAAGTCTTTCCTGGAATTCCAAAAACAAATGATGTTACTGAAAGAGCCAATTGTCATAACTTTTAGCATTAAGATGGACCATAACATAACGGAAAGATAACTCTGTATAGTGGGAGATATTATGGACATAATTGTACAAATTGTGATACAAGCATGAAATTTGGTATATGGGTGGACTAAATGATAATTTAAAAAAATCAGCTGCTGGCCATAAAAAAAAATCATTTTTTCAAAATGGCCACCGCTCATTTTGCAAATGGCGTCATATCCAATTGGTTAAAATAGTATAATATAATCAAAATGAGGATGTTAATTTGATGTATGCCTTTTTGTGCTTCTTCGTTACATTTGTTGTTTTTAAAGTTATTAAGATGATAACACAATGTTGACTGCTGTACCCCTATTTTTGACATTTATAACTATTGTGTCTGTTTGTTTTGTTCACGCATCGGTGTCAATATAATGCAATTTGATGGGACTGAAAGGTTTAGCTAGCTATAAAACCAGGTTCAATCCACCATTTTCTACAATTGAAAATGCCTATACCAAGTCAGGAATATGACAGTTCTTGTCCATTCGTTTTTGATGCGTTTTTGTTATTTGATTTTGCCATGTGATTATGGACTTTCCGAATTGATTTTCCTCTGAGTTCAGTATTTTTGTGATTTTACTTTTTACATTTCGTAAATCTTTTGAAAGCTGTGTAATAGGTATAATCCAATGTAAGTTTTGATAAAACTTAAATTACAATTCCTAAAGTACGCAAAAACAATACCTACATGAAGAAAAAAGTGACTTCCAGTCCAAAAATGGCGGCAAAACGAGAATAAGGTCAATTTTGATAATTTCTATCAACCTAATAAGAGATATCACTGACTTATGTCAAATGCATATATATATATATAGTTTAGAACGACAGGTTGCTTATCTTATAACTATCTGACTAATACACAAACCTGTACACGGAAGGCCAGAACGGTAGCATTTACAGTTACCAACACAGCTGAATTTCTTGCATCCGTTTTTCAAAAAATCATGACACGAGGATCAGCGGCCACAAAAGAAGTCCATTTTGGTTTCCAAATGTCATTGTTTTTTTCTTTAACCCAACTTCTGTGTTCATGACTTGGTACATGAACCTGGCGAATGCATATATCCGGACGAGCCCAAACATGTCAAACTTGATATGCTTTTCTTTTGAGGTGCTATTCCTCATATATATATATAGCTACCACAGGTAATGATAATGAGTTTGTGGTAGGCGGAATAGCATTATAAGGCCGCTGCTTCCTTGAAAACGATTTTAATCGTGCCTCCTTAACAGAAAACGTTGATGTTTCCGTACATGATCCAAACAAATACTTCTATGATGTCCATGTCTGTGTCTTCATACAAAATTGGGCAAAAACGTCCGTTACATCTGAGAATACTCTCAAAGTCTGCCAAACTGACCTCTTCATTTTGCGATGAAATGCCGAAACAGTGTCACACCCATTAAATGCATGGAAGAAAGAAGCAGCTGTTACACAAGGACCAAACGCATTTGATATGACATGTACAGGAAGCAATCGAAAGTCTTGATTCCTTCAAAAATCTATCAACAATTTGTTCACACCTAATCTTGCGAGTACTGCAATTCTTAATACTACTACATCTATGTCAGTTCTTCTTATAATTACTTTTTAAAATCTTTTTCAGCAGCATACTTATCATGGAAAATCATTCGTGTATCTGCTTTTTAATGGTTACAAGGGGGTACCTGGGAAGTATCCGTATTGAAATTGCAAAGAATATTTTCATTTTGAGTAGCATAAGCATTTTCATTAGTCTCTAAAGAAGCAATTCTGTCGACAAGAAACTTGAACAATTCCGTTTTGTTGTCATCTTTACAGAGAAAACTACTCCAAATCCTTGGCGTTCTACCAGAAGCAACAACTTTCCGTCTTGCACCAGTACTTTTGTTTTCGTCCCAGCTTTTAAATAATTAATTTAATAAACATCAAATCAATGTCTACTCTTGGATACTTATCGAATGAAGATTTGAAGTAAGGCAGTACGATATCATTTGCATAATCATCAAATATGTTTGTCCCAAGTGGTGACAATAAATTAACCATTGCTGGCCCACAAACGATAAATGCGTCAGAACTTGGATTAGTTGAAAAATTAGTGGCAAATCGCAGAAATGTTTCAAGTATACCCAAATGCTGCGATTTAATACCACATCCTGACACAAAGACGGGGGAGCAGTTTGATTTTCATGGCTAAAGAAGAAAGGAAAGGTCTAGAAAAGGGACCGCAATTGGTGTTCAGGTTTTCTCGCTTTGATTTTTAACAAAGTTTTAAGTTTCATTTTACGGCTTTTATACGGAAACGTTCTTTTTCATCTGGTTAAAAAAAACCAGATTGTCTTTCGCTTCGCATTTGCTTCAAAAGATCAAACTGTTTGAACCCAATTTCTTGGAGTTCATATACACATCTTACCTACTTCTGATTCAACAATTTCCTTAAAAGAGTATTTAATACAAATCTGACGACTCTTTTAGTAATGGATTTCCAAACTCGTTCATCACTTTAGAAAGCCTTTAAAGTTTTTCGAAGAAATCCTTTTGTGTTTTCGTTGAGTCTTCGTGACGTCGTTCATCTATAGTAGAATGGCCCAAACAACTAAATCTTTCAAATTCATCTGCCAGTTTTCCTACTTCTGTTCCAACTAACATCCATCTTCTCAACGGGATCTTCGATTAAACGTATGGTACCTTTGGGTGATGTTCGTGGCGGGAAGCCATATCTTGGATATGAATCGGTAACCATTGAGCATAATTAACACGATCAAGACAATATTGGTATCATGCTTGATATGGACTGTTTGTAAAGTACGATATCTGACTACCGAAGGTACATGAAGTTCTTAATTCATAATTGAACGCCTGAAATTAAACTGTGGCCGGTATGACTCTATTTCATTACACCCGTGCGCGTTGATCACATACTCGAACGTCACAGAGTCATGAACTATATTTTCTTTGTTGACGCTTTCAAAACGGCTGGCATTATCAATTCAAGCAAAACACCTGCAGTTATCTAATGCGCGTGTCTATTCCTAATTATGTTTGAACATATATGAAAAGCATCTGCCATTCTAGGTGTTGCAATATCGGCTTCAGTGAGGGCACATGTTCATCCACTATCATGCAATATATCACTCAGAATTTTAAAACAAGCCATTTTAATGTGCAATCCATCAAACATGACGATAAACTTATGTTCTCAGTATAAATCTGGCTATTCCCACTGAAATTGCTTAGCCAATTCCAAAGGGATTACCTACAGCTATAATTGATGATTGTCCGATATAGTGAAAGTTAACCACCTTTTTCACCTTATCTATATAATGCTTGATCATTGCAACTGGAAGGGTGTGTTTTTAAACAGAGGAATCAAAGAAGTAACACTTTATACTCGAACAGAAGAGCCTAGATGCTTAGAGGAATGAATGACGACCAAGATAATTATGTTTTAGGAATTCAAATTCTCATCTGTTAGATGAACAACGATTTCCATCTTTATGCCCTTGTAGTGCGTGTAATTTGTTCTTTATTTATAAATAGTTTGCGCATGCGCGAAATTTTTAAATGTAAGTGTATCATAACCACAACAAATGTCATCAAACAAATTCATAACATCATTAAAAATTCAAAACCGTTAAGCATGTAATAAATAAATCAAATGTTTGTGTGCTAATTTTGTAACAATTTCACGCATGCGCAAACCCAGAAAATGTCAAATATTAATTTCTAGGATATACGTCAAATATAAAGAAGTTATCCACCAAACCTGATAGTATTTTTTACTCAAAGAAGGTCAAAGAAAACGTTTTCCAGAAAAATAAGCATTTTAATCTGGAAAAAACAGCCATTTTAGAAAAGGTGGTTGCCAGCAGTGTTTTCTTAAAAAGTATATAATAATTATGCTTCGTGCTAATTTTCATGCTTGTATCATCATTTGCACTATTCCCTTGATTTTGCTTGCTAATATCTTCCACTAGTAAAATCAGCTGAATGTTTAACCAAGTTCTATTGATATAGAAGTATAAGGCTTCTTAATGATCAAAATTAGAGTTGGTCAAACTGCTATGTGCCGACTGCTATATATTAAATGATTGTTTTCCGATTAAGTGTGTGGTTCAAGATTTTACTTATTTTTTCTATATAATTGGCAAGGGTAAAGTTGAATATTTTGATTTTAAACGATCCAAATTAATCTTTGTGGAAATGTTCGATACTACCATAAACTATGCTCTCCATTGTACACTTTTTACACCATATATGTGCATTTCATAAGATGATTTATTTACATATTAAACAAATTTAACAATATTTTTTAAAGAATCAAATGGAGCTCTGTAGAACACATGACCAATGCACCCTAATAGATTGTGTTATTGATTGATTAGTGTCTACGGCCACTTTCAGAATAATTTTGCTATTTCGAAGCAATCAGTTTGAACTGAATAGGAGGACGCCGCGTTGCCCGTTGAAAATCACCGACCTTCGATAGGAAAACTGACACTCCCAGTCAGCTAAGATTGGAGTCGACCACAGCTGCGACGTGCGAGATTCAACCAAAAAAAACTAAGTGTTGATAGGCTAGTGATACAGTAGTGCAACTACTTAGACCACTAGGCCACATACATTGTGAATTATACCAGATGCCTTGTCATTGGATCTAAAATTTTGATCACATCGATCGACGATTTTATTTAACATATAGCATCAAAACTAGATTCAGTTTTTTTATTCAACATGTTCAACATTTGATCAAACAAACTGTCCAAATGAAGAAATACTCGTAACGCTAAAATAGTTGTTACATTTAGTAAACATTTTTTGTTTTCGGATCATTGTCCTCAATGTCATTTATCAAATGACAAAAATCAAACGCGCAAACATATTGAACAGATACAAAACAACTGTCATATTCCGAGCTTGGTGCCAATATTTCTTTTAGAAAATAATAAGATTCATTTCCTTTCCTTGATAGATCTCTTTTCGAAAACAATTGCTTTCTCGAATAGATACGGACAATTGTACCCTACAACTAATTCTACTAGTAAACAGATCTAAAAAGTTGTACCTTGATACGTATTATAACTGTTACAGTTCTGCATGAAGTTATTCTCACATGGTTAGAACTTTAAAGGTAGAACTGTTCTAGAACTAATTAGAAATTATTTCATTTGGACTTGCGCTTTGTGATTTCCGAATTTTAACAAGAATTCACAGTGACTGCATACTGAAAAAAACTGTCGACGAATTAGAGACACTTGTTATAAAAAGAAGTACATTTCTGGAGATTGAAGCAAGTAAGTAAACGTACAAATATACATGTCACCATTCAAATAAAATAGATATACTCTCTCTTTTTTTTTATAAAATAAACATTTACTATGAGTCAGGTCAAGTGATAAAATACAACCAAAACCTATATGAGGTTACGACCATTTAAGTTCCAAAAAAGGAAGGGAAGGGTGGGGTTGGGGGTTCTGGTTTTTTTTTTTCAAATAAAACAATATTATCCGAATTTGATGTTGAGGTCAAGCAAATCCCGAAAAATACATTATGAATCCAGATTTGCCCATACCTTATATAGTGTTTAGTTTTGACAAAAATGACAGCGTCAAATTTAAAAAAAAAATGTTAACAAAGAACACATATTTTATTACTGTACTATAACATTTTTTTTAATACGTACATTGTCAAGCAGTTTCTGCCACTATGTCTTCTGTATTATCATTTTAACCTTTATATGGTTGACACTCTATTTTTATTTGTTCTGTTTATAAATAAAAGGTAAAGAAAAACACAAATATGTTAGATCAATACTTGTATATGTTGTTAACATTGTTTTATACTAGAAACAAAATACTTTTTTGGTAAAGTAGACAAAACACATTTGTTTTATGTGTTAACGTTGTTGTTGATAATTTTGTTACGATTGGTGTTCCATATATTATTGTGAGTTTATTAATAGAATGGGGTTATGTGTTATATATGCTACCTATATCAGAATCAATTATGAATTTATTTATTTAAAAGGTAAGGTCATATATATAATATTAATACTATAACTTGAACCATGTACTATTATAAATGATCGTTATATGAATGACATGTAAGTATTGTACTTTATTTGACATGATAACAAAACAAAAATTATATAACAAATACACAAAAATATGGAACACAAAAGTTTAACAATCTATGTCTAACTTACAAATAATTTATTAATTTGGAAAATTTTACCAGACATGCACCGGAAAAATTTCAATGTTCGTTGGATAAAAATTTCACTGTTCGGGGGTGTATCCTGAATATCAATGAAAGATGAACTTTTCAATGGTAAAACCATAATAGTCAAGTTGAAATCTAGTGAAATCTTCTGAAGATCAATTTTTTTTTAACATGTTTAATGTTATTCGCGTGTGTACAGTACAAGAAAAAAGTAAAATCACAAAAATACTGCCTTAGAGGAAAATCAATTTGGAAAGTCCATAATCACATGGCAATTTCAAATAACAAAATGCATAAAAAACGAATGGACAAGAACCATGATGCGCCATTTTGAAAATGTGTGAGTGTTTAACTCTTAAATTATCGACGTAAATAAATTTAGTACTTTTAGATTTAAAAACACTTGTGACAATATACATTGTTAGAGGAGGATGACCAATTAAACATGATAAAAGATATACGATCAATTTATGAAATAATAAGGTGTAGAAAAGTAGAGACAATAATCTCTTTTCGGGCAGCAATAAACTTAATAAATAAATATAGATTTTAATTCTCAAATTCATTAATTTTTAGAAATACATTTATAGAACTTTAATATAATAATTTTATCTCAGTGTTTCAGTTCACATTTTGGCAAAATCCATTCATATATATGCAAATAACAAAATTTTGCACAAATTCTGACACCTAAAGTTGTATTGGCTGACTTCTCGTTACTCTTTTGTTCATTACTTCACATCTCTCATTACATCTTGGTAGTTTCAAACCATCAGTTCACTTGTTTATCACTGTTCCTGAAAGAAAAAACCCAGCAGGCACACACCGTTGATTTAACATTGAATCAATGTTTATTTTCTATGTTGAATCAATGTTGAATTATTATTAGATTTTGCAAATTTGTATCAACGTTGAAATCCTATGTTGAATCAACGTTGATGTTCAACATTGAATCTATATAGAATAATGGTTGCTTCAACATTGTTTCAATCAATAGCTTAATTTGAATTCAGATTGAATTCAGGGTGAATACAATACTAGTATTCAACACGGAATCAAAATTGGTTAGTGGTTGTGTTCAACTGTGTTTCCACCTAAACTAATATGTTTTATCAATCCTGTATTTTCTGTGTCTTGCAGTCCTTAATTTTATACTGTAGCAATATTCAAGCTATTGTCTTCTCAAGGCGCTCAACATGCAAAATGCCATATCAATATTCTGCCTCTGGAAACCTGATCCAATAACTGCTCCATTAGACCCAAGTTTGAAAAATAATCTCAAAACAAAATTGATTAACTTTAAATAAAGTCATTGTATTTATATTTGACATGGTGTGGGCTTTAGCTCATTGTTGAAGACTGTATGATGACCCAAAGATATATAAATAATATTTTTTGGTTGATGGTTGTCTTTTTTGTTATTAACAATAGGTACAACAATACAAAGTGTTTGGGTGCACTAAACTTTGAATACAATGTAGATGCCATTAACTGCCAATTTAAATACTATCAGTAATGTTCAACAATAAAACTGAGTGACCACATTTGTGTGATGAGCATGGTGAGAGCATGGCCTGACCATGATGATGAAAACAACCAATCAACTGAATAACAAATATGTGTGTTGAGGGATTTCCTAAGAACCATAATTTAACCACCAAGATTGTTTTAACCTTTTACAATATGCTTATAACAACACAAATTTTCATCCAAGAGAAATATTGATTTCGAAAGCGCACAACCCTTATACACAAATTTTGCTCAATGTCTATTTGAAATATCTGACTGATCAAAATATAAAACAAAGTTTGCTGTTAGGACACTTCCTACCCCATGTATTCTAATGTCCAACCACTGATAATAGAGAAATATTCAATACGATTAAATTTAAATAAATTTATTTATGAATAGTGAAACTTCAACTTCTTTTTTCTCACACCTTGTCTTTTTAGAGCCAGTTTTAGAAAGTTCATTGTTTTGTCCGACACTTGACATGCTTGAATTGCTGTTCCGTGATTCCATCTAGGTCTTCATGATGACATCTACAAAATCAAAAGTTGTAACATTGTCAAGTTTAATTCTGTTCAACACATTTTAATATTAATAATTTAATGTTGGATGTAACGCGTCTTCTGATTGGCTGACGTTATTTTGTTATGAGCCCATAGACAATATTTAGTCATGTGACCGTGACGTCATCAACATTTTTTCATAATTTTCTACGGTTTAAAATGGAATTTAGAATTAAATTATAAGAAATGACTGTAATATTTTTTCTGTCTATTCGAAATAACATAAAAAAATGTGGTGCACACTGTTGAAGAACCCGCTACGCGCGTTATTCAGTGTGCACCAAATTTTTGATATTATTTCTTCATAGACAGAAAAAATATTACAGTCATTCCTTAAATAACATCATAATGATATTACTTTAAAGTATAAATCAAAAGCATAAGGTCTCAACTACATTTCCTTTTAGATAGACTAGAAGGTATAATCTGCAAGAAAATCCTAAATACTAAATCATTACTTGATCGCGATTAATATCCTGGGAGCATATAATACAAGAAATTTTAATCGCATAAATATATATATATATATATATAGCTTCTGACCTTTCCATCCCAAAGTTGTAAACAAGCCCCCCTTTTTTATGCGATTAAACTTTCTTTTTACTTATGATTCAATCACATGATTTCAAAAAGTCAATGATAAAAATGCATGATACGTTGCAAGATATCTTGGGAATGGTAACATGCTACCCTGATCCTAAGGTCAATCCTGAGAATTTGTCTTAAACATCCCCCTTTTTTACGTGTAAAGTTTCAACTTTTCAGTACTGTTTCATAACAACATGATATGCTCACAATTCTAAAATACGATAATTTAATCACAACAATTAATATAAATACTTACGATAAAAATGTAAAAGCTGTATACAGGAAAGATATTGATAAAAACTCTGCACTTGTTCACTGAACTTGTTGTCTCGTTAGCGGATATTCAAACTTTGGCAACAAAAACAACTGCGCATGCGCATATAAATCTGAATAGTCTTAAAATAGAAATGTTACAATGCCGCGAAAATTTAAATCGTTATTTAAATAGATCTATCTGATGTTTATATTACAAGTTGTCAACCATTGTTTATGTACTGATGTATACGTCTTTCTCTTTGAATTGTTAAAAAGAATAGAAAAAAGAAAGAAATGAAAACAAGATATTTGACATCTAGGAAAAAGGGGGAGGGATCTTTTAAGGGGAAGGGGTTATTCACAAATATTTAATTTTATATTCACTGTATGATCCTGTATACACGCTGGATCTAATACTAGTCTAATATTTTGGGTTGGGGTGAAATTTTGGAATTTTCTATTATTTCAATATTTGGTGTGCGAAGTTCATGATTAATCAGTAATGCTTATATATACACTGTGATTGTTTTAGATGTTATTCTATAATCACTACAACAATTAGTGATAAATCTACTAAATATTTTATTTAATGTGAATATTGTTGTCAATTTAAAAATTATTGTGATGTGTCCGATACTTCTTTTTTGACAATTATGGTATCCACAACTACTGGGTTAAATATATTGTTTAGCCAACGTTGATTCATTGTTGGTATTTCAACACAATGTTAATTCAACGTTGAAACAATGCAATAATTTCAACGTTGCATTGTCAACGTTGAATCAATGTTGAATATTTGTTGATCAATGTATAACCTAAAATCAACAAATATTCAACGTTGATTCAACAAAGTGTGCCTGCAGGGAAGTACATATTATTGTATATAATAAATGTTGATGTTACGTGTATGTAAAACAAAAAAATATGCATACATCATGCCCATTATGGTGGCATGGAAATAAAATCACCTCTAGTTTTTATACATTTTGTATATATCTCTAGTTGTTATATTTGATGGTATTTTTTGATATTTTTAATGCAGCAATTTAAAAAAAAATTCTGACTTGTGATTTATCATTTGGCGGAAGTAAAATTTTATATTTCTGAATTGTTTTTAAGCTAAAAAAAAAAAACACTGATGATGAATTCAGACTCTTGCAATTGGATAATTCAATCTCTTTGAATCCCTATGCATGTGATCTTCAATTAAACCCTTAAAATTGATTATATAAAAAAGAAGATGTGGTATGATTGCCAATGAGACAACTGTCAACAAGAGACCAAAATGACACAGACATTAACAGCTATAGGTCACCGTACAACCTTCAACAATGAACAAAGCCCATACTGCATAGTCACCTATAAAAGGCTCCGATAGGACAATGTAAAACAATTCAAACGAGAAAAATAACGGCCTTATTAATTATATAAAAAAAATGAACGAAAAACAAATATGTATCACATAAACAAACAACAACCACTGAATTACAGGCTCCTGACTTTGGACAGGCACACACATAAATAATATGGCGGGGTTAAACATGTTAGCGGGATCCCAACCCTCCCCCTTACCTGGGACAGTGGTACACGTTTAACAGTACAACATAAGAACGAACTATAAAAATCAGTCGAAAAAGGCTTACCTCATCAGATGGACAAAAATACAAGTGGACTTGGTATGGTTGATGTGTGTTAGGCTATTAATCTTGTTAATAGAAAAGAATGTCAACATTGAAAGTGAAATAAAGGTAAATCATTAGATTGAATGATTCGATCCACAAAAAAAAATCATGTTTATACAGCATGTACAGATAAACAGTCAGGGGACTTATTGAAATAAGTAACTTTTAAATCAAAACAAAATGACAATTTATCTATGTGTTACATATTTGTTTTTCGTTCTTTTTTTATATAAATAAGACCGTTAGTTTTCTTGTTTTTAAATCACCTATTTAAGTAGCAAGTTCGAAATTTTGTCATAAAATGTGATTTAGTAGTTTTACTAAAATTTTAAACACATAGGTTTAGATAATATCTTTTCATTTGTAAAATTGAAAAAAAAATGAACCTTTTGTTTGTTTTAATTAGCAAGGTTTATGCCTTTGATGCTATCATTAAGCTGTAAATTCTATCTTATTGGAAAAATTGCTATAATAATGGCTTAACTTAATGAACTGATACTCTCTTAACAGATTTTTCCCAGCAGTGGTAGTATTTTTTCTGTATAGTTCAAGGTTTCATCTTTCAGATTATGTAATAAAATTCTACAGTTCGTGATAAAAAAAAATCACTGCTCATGGGGTTTCCTGAATATCAATGAAAGATGAACCCTTCAATGGTAAAACCATAATAGTCAATAGAACCCGCACACACTAATTGGCATTCACACACCTTTATAGTGTTAGTTATTGGGCACTTGCTCATCCTTCTTTTACAATCTGTACCTGTACCTGCTTCAAGTGTTCGTCTTTGAATGTTGCACTCTCCAATCTGCAACCCCAGTGCTCAGGTATAAACAGTGGGAGTACCTCCATAATTTACAGTGCCAATCTTATGTTCAAAACTTGACGATGTACATGTGTAACACAAAAAAATCAAACATGCAAACATGCAGTGATTAGTGAACATCAGTTTTAATTTCTGACGCGTAGAAAAATCATAAAAAAATTGTCTGCAATCGGATAGTGTTTTGCGACATTTGTACATGTATTGTTTTTTACTGTTGAGATCAGCTGTTAAGTAATAATACATAATTATCAGGTTTGACCTTGGTTGTATTGTTTACAATGAGAAATTCTTTTTGACGTACCAGTCAGCAGTTATTTGTATGTTTCGTTATATAATACTACTAGGATCTCAAAAGAATAAAACAAAAACTGGGATATTCTAAATCGATAATAAATGCAATAAATGTTATTTTGTTTCTTTCAAAGCAAAAAAGAAGTAGGTAAGTAAACGTCCTTATTATACTTGTATATATAAATTTATTTTCATCTTTCGTAACAAGAATTCAATACTTTCATGACTTTAAGTCATGTCAAAAAATAAAATTCAATCCAAATCTATAAGACAAAATAGACAGACGACATTACCAATTTTGACTTGTTAAAAGATAAGATAATCCTAGGTTTACACTACACATGCTACACAGAGTATCAGAATTAGAAAACAATATTTTACTCAAAACCAACCTTCAAACAAAATTAGTAATTAATAATAATAAAAAAACAACAAACGAACGAACGAACATGCAAGTATTAAAGGACATTAGCAATTAAAGAAAACATCACATGCTTGTGATAAAAATTATTCCATCTAAATATTGATATGTTTGTTACATATTTTACTTTATTTAAGTATATATTATACGACATTTTTTTAGACATTTCGGCTATAGATTTCTTCAACTTCTCTATTATCATTCTAACCTAAATATGGTAGAAAAATATATGATTTGTTCTGTTTATAGATAAATTATAAGACAAATACGTTAAAGACATATTTTTTTATATCATGTATATGTTCCAGACCATATGAGTATTTGGTACATACTCATATGGTCCGACCGTACGCGTATGGTCGTGTGATTAACACTTCTTCTTCTGTGGGTTTTTAAAGGACGGCTTTCCTAATGGAAATTGTGCCCTATATGTTCCTAATGTTTTGGTTTTTTTTTATTTAAAAAAAAAAGATTCTACTTAATGTTTGTATTTTTTTTTTTTAAATTTTTGTTGTGAGTTTTACAAGAACCTAGTGTGTCGCTTATTTGTCGTTTTTTATCAGATGTTACTTATTTTCTTTTGAAATATACGACTAAAGTTTTGATCAGTTGCCCCAACCAGTGGTCCCGTGAGAATCGTGTATACGCACTATTCCACGGAGGTACTAACCATGGTAGTGTAAGTTTATTGCAAACTGGAACCAGACATAGACCTGTTCTCTGTCTGAAGATCAGTCAGGCAGAGAACAGACCACTGTCTAGATCCCGAAATGCCAAAAAACTGTTTGATGATATCCCCCCCCCCCACAAAAAAAGAATCCAAATTGTATATATATAAAGAAAATTATATTAACTTATTTCTATGATAATATACGGGACTTTATACTTCTATATTAATTTACTAGGATGCACAAGGATTCCAGTTTGAATTGTACTTGCTTGTTTTTCCCGTAAGTACATTCGATGTACTTGTGCTGACGCCATTGTTAAACAAGCTTCATACACGACAATCTGGTTAAATATTTCACATAATTTCATACCCTGTATATCACGACTACCATGTCAGGGGGTGACCACTGGTTGGCACCACTAATCTACTTGTCTATATGTAGTGTTGATGACTTATCATGAATTGATACTTGAATATTAAAAAAGTGTAATAAATTAAGCAGCTTAAATATGAAAATGAATGTAATGAAATTTAATTCTGTAGTGCAACGTAAGTAGTGAATTCTTAATCGATGTCGAGTTGAAAATTTAAAGATATCGCTTTATTTATTCTAATGTCTCTTGGTGAGTATTGTTCCTTATCTTAGGCAAAGAGTTTCTTTTGTGTATTTCTTTCTATATAGTGAAGGTAGCTATCCTGGTGTTGTGATGTAGGTGAATATAGCATGATAAAAGTATTTAACAATTAAAAGTATTCATTAACAAATTTAACAATGTTTATCCTGGGGCAGAAAATGAATTCTCCCTAATATAGGTAGACCCCTATTTTTTTATTATTTTTTTTTTTTTATTATATGAATTATATATCAAAGGTAAAACAAAATACAGCATTTGAATTTAGTTGAGATAACAACTAATAAAATCTACAAAATAGCTACGTATTGTTGACATAATGTAGTCTTTTGGTACTCAACACATATTCATAAGTGGGAGCAAAGTTATAACCTTTTAGTAATTTTTTAAGTGAAAAATCAGTAACATTTAACTTTTTTAGTTTTTCAAATAAAATGTTCCTTTCTAAATTGAATAATTTACAATTTAACATATAATGCTCTACACTTTCGATCTGGTTGCAGTTTATACATAGATTTGAGGTAACTACTCCAATTTTATTCAGGTGTTTATTTAGTCCAATATATCCTGTTCTTAATTTGAAGAGTAATAGTTCTTTCTCTCTTGGTAAATTTGGAATATTAATTTGAGAATTTACTTCATCAATAATTTAAATAATGATCTATCTTTGTTTGTTTCCCAATCTTTTTGCCATGAATTTGTCAGAAAATTTTTACAGACAGTTTTAATGTCTTCTTTAAAAAGAGGTATAAGATATATGCAGTTGTCTAAATTTAGTGCGTTTTTGGCTTGTAAATCTGCACTTTTGTTGCCCATTACTCCGACATGACTTGGTATCCATTCAAATATAATTTCTGATCCACCCTTTTTAAGTAAGTCAACATTAAATGAATATCGTATAAAATTTGATTCTTTACTTTAAAAATAGGAGCTCTGATGGCTTGAAGAGCTGACAAAGAATCTACAAAAATTACAGTTTTTTTAATTCTAAAATCTTCTAGCCATTATAGACTTACAAATTTCGCCATTAATTCTGACATGAATATTGATATATAATTTGGTAGTTTAAAACTTTTTTTATTTTAAGTTCTGGAACAACATATGCACAACTTGTATTACCATGTGGGTCTTTAGATCCATCTGTAAATATTTGCAAATGTTTTGAATATTCTAAGTCAATTAATATTTAGGCTTCAATTTTAATTAAATGTGGATCCTTTTTACTTATTTTGTCATGAAGTTTTGTTTTAACTATTGATTTTTCAATATGCCATGGTGGACATGGACATTCTGAATATCTATAAATACGTTCTGTAGAAAATTTATTTTGAGCTAGGAAATCTCTTGCTGTTATTGAAAAGGGTTTTCGTTTAACGTTTTTTTTAGTAATAATCAAAAATGAAAGTGTCATTTACCGCGGCTTTAACCGGGTGTGAGTTATAAAAAACTAGTCATATTCCAAAAGGCTTTTGCTATTAGACTTTGTCTTCTTATTTCTAAAGGCGGATCTCCCATTTCAACTTGCAAAGCTTTCAGGGAAGCTGATCTCATTGAACCAGTACAAATACGTAATACCTGATTTTGAATTTTTATCTAGACATTTTTTATTACTAAAAGAAGCTGAATTATAAATTTCACATCTTCTCAAGTTTTGATCTAATCACTCTGTTACAGTTTACTTTTAATACTATAAACTCTTCATATGGTTTGACCGTTCATTAAAAAAGCCCTATCATATAGGTAATTTTATTATCATATTATAATAAAAAGATTAGCTAAATAAAAATTTGAAGTTTCACATAGTTAATTTTACTTACTTGTCAAAACTATAACAAACACATTTAATACCGATGGTCATTACCGATGATCATCACCGAATTGTTACTACGAGTACATGGCAATATGTCGGCTTAAAAAATTAAATTCCAAAAATTCCACGAACTGTTACACAAGAAGTCACTGGAAAGTAACATAATTTATTTAAGTTGTCTTGTAATAACATAAACAGTACCAATTTTCCTGCACCAGATGCGCATTTTGACAATACATGTCTCTTCAGTGATGCTCGTGGCCAAAATATTTGACATCCAAAGCTTATATAAAAAATGAAGAGCTATAATCCAAAAGGTCCAAAAAGTATAGCCAAATCCGTGAAAAGAATCAGAGCTTTGCATGAGGGAGATACATTCCTTGATTTATAATAATTTCTAACATTTTGAAACAGCAAATTTCAATAATACAAAAACATCCGTATTTTCATGCCAGTACCGAAGTACTGGCTACTGGGCTGGTGATACCCTCGGGGACTAACAGTCCGCCAGCAGAGGCATCGACCCAGTGGTAGTAATAAAATTAACGGTACCAATTTTCCTGCACCAGATGCACATTTCGACAATACATGTCGTAAATATGGTGTATTGCAATCAAGTTACGATATTTGAGATCTAGAGGTTCTTAAAAACACCGTATACATATTGGAATGACCTCGGTATTACTGTGTGCAGCTACAAAAAGGCTAGCTTTTCACTCACAAACAAAAGATGTAAATAAAAAGGATCGTGCACAACCGACTTGCAAATGCAAAAAAGCTATGATACCATGTGGAAGTAAATGTCACCCAAAGCCTATATGCAAGAATGTAATTAGCGATGAAAACTAACTATGGTATCAATATTTATTTTTTACGTAATATTTGAATTATAAAAATAAAACATTGTCTTGTAACCATCATTTTCTTTAGATAAAGTTTTTGTATTATTGAAGCTTTTATAATGTAATCTAGAGAAAATACCTACATGGTCCGTATACTCATATGGTCTTGCCCGTTAATAACCAAATGAGTATACGCATATGGTCATGACCATACGCATATGGTCCAAATACGCATATGGTCCGGAACAGTTATATTGCTCAATTGTACTTTGCTGGAATTAGATAATTTATAGGTAAACATGGTAAAGCTGTTGAAACATATGTTCCTTATGTGTAAACTGATAAACCTTATAGATAATTGTGATACGATATCACGAATATGTGTTATATATGAGGTTATAAATAGAATGGGTTATGTATTATGAATGCTATGTATGATACTGGTATAAGTGTGCAGTATAACTAATCCAAAAGGTAATGTTTTTCGTATTGTAATTTGATTCAAACACTATTTCTAATGATCACTATATGAATTATAAGTAAATATTGTATTTGATTTACTTGATAAGCCATTTTATTCACAAACATTTTGCATTTCTAGTTTGATGTGTTCACTTGATATTTTACGAGTACATATATATATAGGTCAATCTACACAGGTAATGTAAATGTATCTTTGGGTTAATCTTAAACGTTTATAAAGTGTGAGTGTGTTTTCAGCATACATTTTACCTTTATCAATCTTTGAAATCAAAATAAAAAATATATGAAAATAATCTTATAATTTAGTGACATTCAATGTTACGGAATAAAACAATCCACTGTTGCAAGCAAATTATTAACCTAAAAATGAAACATGTAACAAGGGTTATGTAAATGAAAATGACTGATATGAAAGTTATAACTTGTTGTTCTCATTTGTTATTTGATAATGATATCATTCGAAAACAGTCATGCTCCAAATGTGTTGAGAAATATTTTGTATGTCTTTTAAAGTCCAAACTTATCATGATTATGTTTATATTGTTTTAACACAATTGTGCACATTTTTCAAAAAACAGTTTTGCTTGTTTCAATGTTGTTCAACTACACTGGTGACATTGCAGTACTCTGAATGTTTTACTGAAACATACTGATATCATGATTAATAGAAATAGTATTCGTATCTTAATCATGTTAATTACTTAATTCGTATGAATAAGTTGTGTACAGAGACATTTTAACGCTCAGCCCACAGAAATATAAACTTTTTTGTATTGTAACGATCATAATGATGGCATGTACAATGATTTATCCAGATTGTTATTTAATTCTGGATATATAAATCTTGAGAAACAAAAAACGCCCGTCCCTAACGAAAAAAGAATGATTGGTTCTCTGGTCAAATGCGATTTCAAAAGTACTACTTAACTCTCTTCATGGATCGATAAATTGCTTCTTTCGTAAGGCGTAAGTTTTTGATTACTTTGCTTATTTGATGTGCGACCATATTGAATTATTTATTGATAAAATAAGGACATTCAATACGATAAGACTATTCATGCCCTTAAGATTATTGATGCATATTACGCACATTCCTGTGTCGAACTGGTTTTGTTTGTGGCTTCTATCCGTAAGCAAATGAACATTGTCCAGTTTAAAAATCAGAAATATCGACTGTAACAAAGTTGATATAAAAAAAACGGAAAATCGTAACAATCCAAAATTCAAAAGAAATAAGGATACAAGAGAGAGAGAGAGAAGTTGTTCATAATTTGTATCATGTAGAGAATCATCTTGCAGGTTGATGGTTCACTTTTAGTATCTTATATCTTGCCCACTTTCTTCAGTTTCAGCAAGGTTCTGATAATGATGTCATTTTGCCCTTTTTGTAAAAAGTATATTTTTAAACATTTCCATCAGAATAACACGATATATTTGTAAATATCCTCCAAAGGAATTTTTTAGACATGATCGTTTAAGATCAAAGACGAGAAAAGATTAAATTGTCCGTAACTTTATTCATGTTATTACAATTTGTATTATCAATTTACTACTCAGAGAAATAATTTGAACAAAAGGGATCAGTTCACATGGTTAAAATTATATTCATAAAAGAGGGACGAAAGATAACAAAGGGACAGTCAAACTCATAAATCTAAAACACACTGATAACGCCATGGCATAAATTATCTTTGAATTTGCCATATGCTCCAAATGGAATTATTCCGGACGAGATAAAATTTGGCTTTTTCATACGATAAGAACATTTTTTCAAGGTAAATTCTGCCGTTTATTTTTCTTTCGTTTAGATTATACAATATTTATTTCGCAGCCTTTTTTCGCTGACTCTTTTGTATGGTTTCTATCCATTGTTAAAGGTCATACAGTAATCTATATTAATTAACTTCTGAGTTATTTGGTCTCTTCGAAGAATTC
Organism: Mytilus galloprovincialis; assembly: GCA_037788925.1. NCBI lineage: Eukaryota > Metazoa > Mollusca > Bivalvia > Mytilida > Mytilidae > Mytilus > Mytilus galloprovincialis. The sequence goes on from CM075332.1 coordinate 54,677,440, forward strand.
TCTTATTGACAGTCATACCACATCTTATTTTTTTATGAACCTAGTGGTTGTCACTACTTATATTCAATGTGATTAGACTTCAGATTCATCATTATAATTATAAAGAGAATGAAACTATTCATTTTTGTAGAATGCTAAAAACTTTTGTTGCGGGTGGTGATTTAGCTGGATCAGTAACCGTAAAAGAATATAAAGGACATTATTTTCCACCAAGCGTTCCAGATCTACCTTTACAGTGGAAACAGATGCAGTCATTTGACGCCGCAGACAATGATGTCATAATTTGTTCATATCCAAAATCAGGTATTTTTAAACAGTAGGCTTGAAATATTTCTTACACGCACAAATTGTGTTTCGATACCCTACAAACTGCTCAGAGTCTGAATTGACCAGTTTTTGTGCTCGACCAGTAAAATCGAGCACACATTTTACTCGACCAATCTCGACATTGTCTCGACTGTACTTATACTGTATTTAAGTGTACTTGACTAGGTCTCAACTTTACTTAATTAGTCTGATTCAGTACTTGCTGATCTTTGTATAGTCCGAAATGGTCTTGACCAAGACTCGACCTGTCTCGACCTGTCTTGACTAGTCTCGACCTGTCTCGACTAGTCTCGACTCAGTCTCAACCAGTCTCGACCTGTCTCAACTAGTCTTGACCTTCAAATTTAGTTTTGACTGGTGTAAATCAGCTAATCTAACTAAATTAAATATTGATCTTACAAAATTCAATAGGTAGTTTGATTTATTGCTGTGAAATGAAAGAATTTAATTTTACAATAGGTAAAAATTAAAATTATTGTATAAATTCAGATAGGCATCTTTAATTTTTTTTATAACTTTTTCAAATCAACTTGGATTTTCATCAAACTATGCATCTATCATAGATATATCTTAAGCTTACTGAATCCCATGTCAGTTATTTTTTTGTTACATTGCTCTACAATTTAAGAATTAAAGTAATCTTGGTAAAAAAAAGCTAGGATTTGCAATTCAAACAAAATAGAGATAGTACACTTTAATTTTTTTAATAACTTTTTCAAATCAACTTGGATTTTCATCAAACTATGCAGCTGTCTTACATATATATTAAGCTTACTCAATCCAAGGTCATTTTACTTTTTGTTGTATTGCTGTCAAATTCAAGAATTAAAGTAATCTATGTCAAAAAAGCTAGAATTTGCAGTTCGAACAAAATAGAGATAGTACACTTTAATTTTTTTGATAACTTTTTCAAATCAACTTGGATTTTCATCAAACTATGCAGCTTAGTCTTGCATATATATTAAGCTTACTGAATCCCAGGTCATTTTGTTTTTTGTTGTATTGCTGTCAAATTCAAGAATTAAATTAATCTATGTCAAAAAAGCTATAATTTGCAGTTCGGACAAAATAGAGATAGTACACTTTAATTTTTCAATAATTTTTTCAAATCAACTTGGATTTTCATCAAACTATGCAGCTGTCTTACATATATATTAAGCTTACTGAATCCTAGGTCATTTTTTTTTTTTTTTTTTTGTTGTATTGCTGTCAAATGTAAGAATTAAATTAATCTAGGTAAAATAAGCTAGGATTTGCAGTTTTGACAAAATAGAGATAGTACACTTTAATTTTTTTCATAACTTTTTTCAAATCATCTTAGATTTTCATCAAACTCTACAACTATCTTTGCAATATATTAGTCTTACTGAATCATAGGTTGTTATTTAGTTTGTTGTATTTCTGTCAAATTAAAGAATTTAATTAATCTAGGTCAAAAAAGCTAAAATTTGCAGTTCGAACAAAATAGAGATAGTACACTTTAATTTTTTTAATAACTTTTTCAAATCAACTTGGATTTTCATCAAACTATATAGCTACCTTGGTGATGTATTAGTCTTACAAACTGAATCTGAGGTTGTAATGAAGTTTAGTGTATTGCTGTCAAATGTAAGAATTAAAGTAATCTTGGTAAAAAAAGCTAGGATTTGCAGCTTTGACAAAATAGAGATAGTACACTTTAATTTGTTTCATAACTTTTTCAAATCATCTTAGATTTTATCAAACTCTACAACTATCTTTGCAATATATTAGTCTTACTGAATCATAGGTTGTTATTTAGTTTGGTGTATTTCTGTCAAATTAAAGAATTTAATTAATCTAGGTCAAAAAAGCTAAAATATATGTAAGACAGCTGCATAGTTTGATGAAAATCCAAGTTGATTTGAAAAAGATATTTAAAAAATTAAAGTGTACTATCTCTATTTTGTCCGAACTACAAATTCTAGCTTTTTTGACATAGATTAATTTAATTCTTGAATTTGACAGCAATACAACAAAAATCAAAATGACCTAGGATTCAGTAAGCTTAATATTTATGTAAGACAGATGCATAGTTTGATGAAAATCCAAGTTGATTTGAAAAAGTTATTAAAAAAATTAAAGTGTACTATCTCTATTTTGTCCGAATTGCAAATCCTAGCTTTTTTTACCAAGATTACTTTAATTCTTAAATTGTACAGCAATACAACAAAAAACTAACTGACATAGAATAAAGTAAGCTGAAGATATATCTAAGATAGCTGCATAGTTTGATGAAAATCCAAGTTGATTTGAAAAATTTATAAAAAAAATTAAAGATGCCTATCTGAATTTATATAATAATTTTTATTTTTACCTATTGTAAAATTAAATTCTTTCATTTCACAGCAATAAATCAAACTACCTAATAAGCTTGAATTTTGTAAGATCAATATTTAATTTAGTTAGATTAGCTGATTTACACCAGTCAAAACTAAATTTGAAGGTCAAGACTAGTTGAGACAGGTCAAGACTGGTTGAGACTGAGTCGAGACTAGTCGAGACAGGTGGAGACTAGTCAAGACAGGTCGAGCCTTGGTCAAGACCATTTCAGACTACACAAAGATCATCAAGAACTGAATCAGACTAATTAAGTAAAGTCGAGACCTAGTCGAGTACACTTAAGTACAGTTAAGTACAGTCGAGACGTTGTCGAGACTGGTTGAGTAAAATGTGTGCTCGAATTTACTGGTCGAGCACAAAAACTGGTCAATTCAGACACTGAGCAGTTTGTAGTGATATAACTTTGAATATACTTTTTGTTATTCCCATTTTAAAATGAGGTTTTAAATTACATGACACATGCACTTGTTTAGCATCAGCGTGTGCTTTTGTATCAAATTTCATTACTTCGCGTGTATACAAGCTACGTACATGTATAGTTCATATCTGGTACATATGTGTTAGGATAAGAAGTTTACACCAAGAAAAGACTTACGTTTACAGTTCAATCGCTTTTATACGATGTTTACAACTATGTGGTATTTTTGTTAATGGGACACAAAGGACAAATACTTTCACAATCACATCTCCGTTTGTGATATTTAAAAATGAGTTTAAACCAAAATGTAATCAGATATAAAAGGTCTTGACATGACACCTTGAGTTCGGTATTTTTTAATTAAACTTTTTAGCGGTATGTAATATATACTACTGCATATTGATAAAATATGTTTTACAGATAGGTTATAAACAGTAGAAGAATGCATGATATTGTAAATTACCCAAAACAAAATTGTGCGAAAACAAAAGAAACGTTACACATGTAGAGCAGGATCTGCTTACCCTTCCGGAGCACCTGAGATCACCCCTAGTTTTTTTGTGGGGTTCGTGTTGTTTATTCTTTAGTTTTCTATGTTGTGTCATGTGTGCTGTTGTTTGTTTGTTTTTTTCATTTTTAGCCATGGCGTTGTCAGTTTATTTTAGATTGATGATTTTGACTGTCCCTTTCATATCTTTCGTCCCTCTTTTATAGTATTATTGCTTCACACATGTTTTACCCATATGCTCGGTATCATACAGATATACATGTAAGTCATGGGCGTAAAGCAAACAACTATCAGTCAGCAATACAATGTACATCATGATTTCAGGTTTCCATTGGATATGGGAAGTAGTGACGATGCTACTTAATAACACATCGGTTATCTCAAAGGAACTACCAGCGAAATATGTTTTAGAAGCTGGAACTATTAAAAAATTGCAACAGTCACCACAGCCGAGAGTTCTAGGGAGCCATATGTATTATGAAGAACTTCCGGTTTCAATCAGACAAAAGAAATGTAAAATAATTAATGTTATAAGAGACCCTAGAGCAGTAGCAGTTTCAAGTTTTCATTTCTTTACCAAATTAAAAGAAAGTAAATGGAAAGGTACCTGGGCTGGTTATCTAAATCTATTTTTAGACGGTAAAGGTAAGAATACATTGTTTACAAAATAAACAGTCTATAGTTAATCCTATATACTACATTGTACTAGTACATGATATATACTTATAGTTTATTTATGTCTTACTTTTAAAAGTTTATGCGTTTTAAATGCACAAATGTACAACTACATGTATGAAAGTATTATATTGACAAGAACTCCAACAAACCAACTTCAAACGTTATAGTCCGATGGCGGAAATTCGTTACATATACATGATATACAATGTGTCTGTAATCAACTGTACATGTTATATTGATCGTAATTACCATGATTACAGAAAATACAGAAATAACCAGATGTGTGCTTTATTGACAAAAAAATATGAAGAAAAAAAAATGTTTTACAGGGTTTTTCAGATTTTGGCATAACGAAATAGGCAATCATACTATATCTCCTCATTCTAATATTGGCTTGAATAATTATAAATTCCTTGTGCAAGATAAGCAATATTTGTTTTCTACATCTATAATTATTTAGGTTTGCTGTTAGTTTTGAAAAAATATTTTGATTAATTGTTTACTGAAAGGTCAATGGCAAAAACGTTTTGCAATTTAACCAGACACAAAAAACAATGCTTAACGAAAGTTGTGTGTGATGCTTCAAAATCGAGTTCCAATGTTCAAATCTTACGAAAGCAAATTATACATGTTTTATAATACTTCTTAGGAACCATCATGAGGGTTGTTCGTTAAATGCATCCAGAAATATTGCAAGTTAAGCCATTCCTTAAGAAGAAAAAAATGTCCAACGCCAGTGCAATCTCGTATTCGGCTAAAGATTAGTTTTTACTTTTAAATTATCACAAAATGTCTAACATGCAGCAATTTTTTGGGGGCCTTTATAGCTTGCTCTTCAGTGTAAGCCAAGGCTCCGTGTTGAAGACCGTACTTTGACATATGATGGTTTACTTTTACAAATCTCGTGACTTGGATAAGTGAGTTGTCTTATTTGCACCAATACCAAATACTAAAACAAATGATGGAGTATCCATTAATGTCAAATATTAGGTACAGAAAAACACACAAACAAAAAGCAAAGGAACAGCACTTTTATTGCAGTTCGTAATCTAATGGTCACAGTGAGTCATTCAACATGTAGCTAAAACAAAAACAAAACAAACTCACACCTCACTGCAAGTTTAAGGTGGTCCTTTGTTCGTCACGTGTATGTTTCATATATAACCTCTTTTATTCTTTAAAAATTATTCGGGAGATACACGAAATTACATTTTTCCACAAAGAGACGATTGAAAAAAAAACATAAATAGGTCTAAACGTACTTGACTAACTAATTCCTATCATTTTATTTTCTTAAAAAATTCAGGGGGATGGGAAAGTGCTAATTTTTCGTTGCAGTTCTTGTCAATATGATACTTTTATGGTACAACTTACATAACCTATTCATTTGCCAAAAGAATATTTTTGAAATATTAATAAAACGACATGATGTTTCAGCTACAAAATGAGCAATATATAGTTTTCATGAAAGTAGATCAACATTTGTTTTAACATAGTCCCGCATACATCGGGCTTATTTAAGGTCACAAAGTAGTATCATTTATTGGAGTTAAACGCAATTTTCAGAACTTTTGCTATGGTATGGCGGGCAGTTTGTATTGGTCAAGGAAACCGGCTTTAACATTCGACCTTCTGTAGAAAAGTTGAGAATGCTTCACACTATAGATATAAGTCGAGCGCACCTACCGTATGCGGTGTTACCAACCTAAGTATTGACAGGCTTGTCATACAGTAAACGAAGTTTGACAAATTAGTCCACTCGGCCACTGAGACCCCCCCCCCCCCCCATCTTTTCCACCCCAAGACAAAGAAATAATCACTAATACTGTTTACCTTATACAAAATAGAAAGCAATTCGCCAATTAAGAAACAGTGCTAGAGTACATTGTGTTAAGCTAAGCTACGTCACCAATTTTGCTGAGATTGGTAATTTGCATTACATGTAGATGAAATGTAATTGTTCTTCTGTCATTTCTGTTACATTATTTAGGGAATTTGCTTTCTGACATGAGCCGAACAGGTAACACCAATATCATCAAAAAGACGTCACGTGATCAGTATTACATTTGATGATTATATTATATCAGGTGATCATATTAAATATATTATGTTACTAGTTCGAATACCTTTTTTGAATTTGAAGGCAGTTTCCTATATATGAAAAGACATTGACCTTACTTTAGTATTTAAAAAAGGAATCAAACAAATACATATTTACAGAATAACATCTTCATTTGATGAATAATAGTACGTCTTCTTTAGTTCTGTTCAACGGCTGGTTTCAACATACGCAATTATGGGAGAGAGTTAGACAAAATAATCCTGATAATCCCATACATGTTCTATCCTATGAAGATGCAAAAAAGGTATGTTTTATTATCTAAATACGTTAACACGTAACAGTAACCAAGAATTATCATATAAAGATATGATAAAAAATGTACGCCCATTTCCGTTTGTTTTTAGGGCAGTTGGAATACAGATAGAGGTGCATTTATTGTGTCCCAATTTCATATCTGATTTGCTGTGGTGTGTTTCTTTTCGCACGTTATGGTCTTTGTCACATTTAAAATATGCATTACACTTAAAAAAAATGTTTAATCGCTTCTTTTACTAAACTCATAATAATAATATAAAACCGTTTTTTTTTCTGAATATTCACCATAATTGTGTTTCCAGTATATAAGATATTTTATCTCTTCTTTCGAATTACACATGCTTTAACGTATGGACATTTGAAGCATTTATCACTGTATGAAGTTTGCTTCCATTGCCTATAGTTTGAAGGCTTATCAGTGGATCAATTTTACATATCTAGTACTGAATTTAGTGCGGCTATCATTCATTGAAAATTGAAGATGTGTTTGCAAATAGGTTTAAACGTTCCCCAGGCGCAAACCTTCAATGTTTATATGTTGAACATGACTCCAAAATAATTTTTTATAATAACATTTTGTTGCTGAGTTAACGTTGCTCATTATCAATAATTGTGTTTTTTTTTCTGGTGGTGTTTCTTAGTTGTATTATGTATAAACCTTTCTTATTTCTATATTTCTACTTGCTTTGCATATGTTTAGATAAATAAAAATAAGTAGGGCTGTGTTGATTCTGATGTTTTGATGTCTGTTACATTTTTGTTTTTTGCAGAATCCATTTTATGAATTTAAAAGACTCTCCCAATTTCTCCAGCTGGATGTTAAAGACTCAATGATAATGACCATTGCAGAAAACACAAATTTTTCGCAAATAAAAACATCAAAAAAGGCGATTGCTGAACACCGGTTAGGAAGCGTATTTGTAGGCAATACATATCCTTTATATAGAAAAGGTCAGTTTATAATGGTTTACACGTATGTTTCATGAGCGAAATTATATAAACACCAGTATCCACAGTGAAGAAACTGATACAAACAGAATTTTACGTCAATATGTCGAAAAAAATCAGTGTGTACTTTTTTGTTTATTCCATTTAATATTTATCATTGTTAGCTCATCTAACACTTTGTGTCACACCAACATATAGGTGGCAGTTGTGGCTCTCTAACTATTTTGATTTGAGCGTCACTGATGAATCTTATGTAGACAAAACGCTCGTCTGGTGTAAAAAATTATAAGTCTGGTACCTTTGATTACTAATTATATCTTCTGTCTGTTTCGGTTCGAGGTGCTCCTATTTTGATCTCGACATGCTCGGTGGCTGTCGATTTTGTTGTTTAAATACACAATCTGTTCTGATACTTCTATGTCAATTGTAATAAAGATGTCTGGAATTCAGTGGTGTTTCTTTTTACTCCACTTGTATATGCAGTAGACTGGCGTTTCAAGAATGATTATCTTACAGTTATCGAATATTTGAATATTTTAAATGCGTTTAATGGTTAATTGAATGTGCTGTCTATTGCATCAGTTAAATGATGTGAATAGAATCAATACTACATTGTAACACAATTTCAAATATACAAATTATTAAGTTATATTGAGCTATCATGTATTTAAACTTGATAAGATATACAATTTACATAACTATTACCACTTTATCTGGTACCATATAAAGGGATATGCCTCTTTTGACAGGAGGAACCATCGGTTGTTGTATGTGTGTTAGTCTGTTAATTTTTTCAAGGCACGGGAATTTATTAATTACAAATTATTACGCCAGACACGTGTTTCATCTACATATATAGGAATTATCAGTGACCTCAGATCAAAATAGTTATAAATCAAAACAAGTAGCAAGTTGAAGAGCATTGAGGCACGGGCATTTATTAATTACAAATCCTCATATTCTGATTGCTGTTTATTCTTATATATAGCAAAAAAACCTGCCCGTACCAAAGACATATTTTCACAAAAAAAGGAAGACAGAAGACAAAGGACAAAAGAGGAGAATATTATAATGTTGCAGTAAAAGAGTTAAATGTATTAGCATGTCGACATCAAAATGCAATGTCTGCACTAAAATGCTCACACTGCAGAGTTACAATGAAAACTTTTATCAAGTAAAAATAGTTGTGGTAGAAACATTGATAAAGAAAACCCATAGGCATGTTTCATGCACCATATATTTTATTTTAACAATTTATGTAAATGTTATCTTGTTGTTTTATATAGGTACAGAAGACGACTGGAAATCCCATTTCACATTGCAACAAAATGCTGAATTTGAACAGATTTACAAAGATAGGATGCATAACAACAAAATGCAGCTAAAATCTATCGTTAACCCCAACAGTAACGATACTGGCTGTGTAGAGACGACTAGATATGAATCAAAGTTGTAGCTTTTTATTAAGAACATTACATTTCATTATTATCTCTCTCACTTGTTTTGAATCTTTCAAAACAATCAGAGTTATCTGAAGTTTGTTTTTTCGTATATGAAAAAATAGAACTAGCATCATTACAACAAGATAGAAACAACGATTTTAATTATAAAACAACAGCTACATGCAGTATTTATAGTTGCGGGTTCACAATCAAATCATAAACTGAACTGTTTTGTTGAATTATAGAACCGAGTTGCTTTATTTCTATCATATATACATGCTTGTTATGCAACATTTGATTATTTTATCACAAATCCTTATCACAGGTTGATAAACATCAAAATAAAGAAATTATTAGTCACGATTTGTTATTTACTACTCTATCTAGTTAAGATTTTTACTGTATAATAGTATAAGCTTGCAGATATGTTAAAGCAAGGGATTTGTTTTATATGAAAACTGTTGAAATTTTATTAAAATTTTACTTTGCTTCCTGTTTAATGACACCTTGTATGCGGATTTGACTCATTTTAGCTGACGGATTTCATCAGAAACTGTTAATAACATTAACGGTACCAATTTTCCTGCCCCAGATGCGCATTTCGACAATACATGTCTCTTCAGTGATGCTCGTGGTCAAAATATTTGAAATCTAAAGCTTATATAAAAGATGAAGAGCTGTAATCCAAAAGGTCCAAAAAGTATAGCCAATTCCGTTAAAGGATTCAGAGCTTTGCATGAGGGAGATACATTCCTTAATTTATAATAATTTCTAACATTTTGTAACAGCAAATTTTAATAACACATAAAATCCGCATTTTCATGCCAGTACCGAAGTGCTGGCTACTGGGCTGGTGATACCATCGGGGACTAACAGTCCACCAGCAGAGGCATCGACCCAGTGGTAGTAATAACATTAACGGTACCAATTTTCCTGCACCAGATGCGCATTTCGACAATAGATGTCTCTTCAGTGGTGCTCGTGGCCAAAAAGTCAAAATAGGCCGAAATACTGGCTACTGGGCTGTTAACCTGTCTTGGATCACATCAGTTTATCGCAGTTGTTATTGGGACCATGTAACTGAATATTATTAAATGAATAAAACAGTTTTCTGTTGACCTATTGATTTAATTGAGATATATAGTGTCAGGTTACATGTACCATATATAGAAATAGAAGATGTGGTGTGATTTTTTAATGCCGCAACTCTTCACAAGAGACCAAAATGACACAGACACTAAAAACTATAAGTCACCGTTCGGCATTCAACAATGGGCAAAGCCCATATCGCATAGTTCGCTATAAAATGCCACCGAATGACAATGTAAAACAATTTAAACGAGAAAACTAACGGCCTTATGTATGTACAAATAATAAACGAAAAACAAATATGTAACACATAAACAAAAGACAGTCACTGCATTATAAGCTTCTGACTTGGGACAGACAAATACATACAGAATGAGACGGGGCTAAACATGATAGTTTGTCTGATTTTCCATTGACAAAGTGTGAGGGTATCTTCTCAAACACCACAGTTTCATGGCAGCCCTCTGATTAGTTTACTAGATGTTTGAACATGGCCATGTTGTGTATGTTAGATTCTTACCATTCCAGAGCACCTGAGATCACCTCTAGTTTTTGGTGGGGTTCGTGTTTTTTATTCTTTAGTTTTCACTGTTGTGTCATGTGAACTATTGTTTTCTTGTTTGTCTTTTTCATTTTTAGCCATGGCGTTATCAGTTTATTTTCGATTTATGAGTTTGACTGTCCCTTTGGTATCTTTCGTCCCTCTTTTAGATACTTCACACTTTCAACTACCCTCAAACATATTTTCTTTCCTGGAATATGTTTCAACCCTTCAAATAAATGTTGAGTAGTTGTCTCATTGGTGAATACCCCGTATCCTTTCTTTTTCATATAAATAAATAAGGACAACAATGATTTCTAATAACTGTATTACTTTAAAACAAATATGAGACTGAACGCCACTTTAATAATCATCTGATCCTACCAAAATTCATAATGCAAACAAATTCACTGCAAAAAACAATATGCAAAAAACAATATGCAAAAAAACAATATGCATAAAACAATATACAAAAACAATATGCAAAAACAATATGCAAAAAACAATATGCAAAAAACAATATGCATATAATTGCATTATACAAACATTCTTTTGAATAAAAGACATCATAATCCACCAATACTTATCTAATACTAGCAAAGAATATGTTTTTTTTAAAGCAAAGCCTCTTCACATTGCCAACCTCTACTGGGACCCTGGCTTCCATTACTAGAATAATATGCATTTTGTACATTTAAAAAACTTAACATTACCCTATGTAATGTTATTGTGTATATTGTTTAAGCTTTCTCCACACCACCATATACCTGTTTTATATAATATACTGTTATATGTTGTTTATTGTTTTTTGTTCTTGTTTTGTGCCAAAAATAGCATGTACATTCTTTAAAATCTGTTTTGTGTTTGTATGAACTATTCACAATGGAAAACCAACTTTGCCAAATTTATTTTATGTTGTATCCTAAAAAAATAACACTGCTGCCAATTTCCAAATTTCAAGGATTTTTTTTGTTTTATTTTGTTCATATAGTTTTTTTGTTTTGTTTTTTGCATTTGTTTTTCATTTATTTATTATTTTCTCTTCTCTCCCCACTTTCTCTCTTAAATAAAAACCTCTTCATATAGATCAATATTGAAATAATGGATACACAAAAATATATTGTATATATGTTATAATTTTAAATACTAACAGTTACTAACAAATTTTCTAAAGATACAAGATAATGTTTAACGAGACCGTTATTTTCTGTATCAAATAAATAAATGTAAAAAAACAATTCAATAAAGTATATACATTGTAATACCTTTAAAAAAAATAATCCACAAATACTGAATGCATCAAACATAACGTTTTAATTAACTTCGATTATTAGAATTGAACATGCATTTAGTCAACAAACTTCCAAAGCCTTCTCAAGCACTATTTGATTGTTCACGAATTTTCGTTTTCATGATATTTGGTATTTTTTTAACGCCTACTAACTGTTTAACAAGTACGTCCTAGATCACATGCAATATTCAAGTACTGTTCATTAATTTTGAAAAGTACAGGGTTTTGAAAATAGTGTTATAAGATGTTGGCACTGGTTTAAGTCCACCTGAAAAAATGAATATTAACATTCAGTAACATAAAAAACATACATTGAACATAACTGATATTTGGTCTGGATTGCAGAAAATGTAATAAGCATACACACGACAAAATATAACCGTGTTAACCATATTTTACTCCATTCAAGAAGCACCTGTTGTAGCGGGAACATCGACGAAGACACCTGGATTGTGTAAAAACTGTCAGTCAGGTGTTGATGACCCAATAAATAAAACAATGAATCGAAATACACAATAAAAGCGCAAATAACTCAAATACTACATAATTGTAAGGGAAAAAACTTTCCATAGTACGTTTTGTCGGCTCTGCTCTTGAATAAAATACAGTTTCTAGTTTAATCATTTCCCAAGTTCGAACTATCCACGGACAGATTCCGATGCTAGCCCACACATCTAAGCCCAAAAAGTTTTAAAGTCACTGTCACTGCCCTCCATTTATGAAGCCATTTCGGACGACTGAAATCTGTAGATAAATTATGCAGCAGGAAAGGCACTTTTAATCACGCGATACCAGTTTTGAACTTTAAAAACGTTATTGGTTATATGAAGATAAACTATTTGATGGACAATATTTCACTCGAAAACAGCCTTCTATTTTCTCAATGTGGTCTTGTATAAAAAGTCCATAACAACATTAAAAGTTTCAAAAAACTTCGTATATATATATACATTTATATCTAATTCAAAAATTGGGGCAAACATATCATGCATACCGTTGGGCATGTTGGGTGCATACCAATCATTACATGTAGACGGTCGGAAAACAATAAACGCTTCGTATACTTGCCTGCACCTCATTCAAACGGTGCATTAACTCTGCGTTAACTCCGAAATTTCAGTAGACATAACAAGTGAACAGGCAATTACTTTCACGTTTATCTCCGCGCAAGCGCAATATTTGCGTGTGTACTAATTTTGTAAAGAGTAAACGGGCATTTATTGATGCGTTTACTTCCGCGTTTACGTTGAGAAAAAAATTACTTTATTGAGCAAAAAGTAAACACACGTTTACTATTTGTACTAAACACGCGTTAACGGAGATCGTCATTGTATCCTGAATACACTGACCTACATATCACATGATAAGGTACATTAAAATGAATAACTGTCCATTTTCGATTTTCAATTTGACGAGTACAGTTAATGATATTCTCGTTAATTATTTGATAATTAATCATAGCATATGCATATGGGATAGGTGTAGCTCTACATTTTTACGAACGTTTCCAAGTTAACTTGGTCGTTGTTAGACCAGACCAAGGTCTCCTGCAGACCTATTGACACAAGAGTGACGAAAGATATCAAAAGGGACAGTCAAACTCAGAAATCTAAAATAAACTGACAACGCCATGGCCAAAAATGAAAACGACAAACAGACAAACAAAAGTACACATGACACAACATAGAAAACTAAAGACTTAACAACACGAACCCCACCAAAAACTAGGGGTTCTCCGGAAGAGTAAGCAGATCCTGCTCCACATGTGGCACCCGTCGTGACAAGTCTGTTCTAGACCAGACATGTGGACAAGTCTTCTATGGATCAGTCCATGGATTTTATTATGTACAAAATAATCACCCATTTCTCTTAATTCCCAGTGAAGTAATTAACTATATACTGTATAGATATTATACATATTTAAAAAAAAAATTCATGTTCCATTATATATTAAATAATTGTTATAGAGTTAAAATGTATACACCTGTGATCACATATACATGCAGCTATCATAAAAGAAAGTTTAATTTAATTATAGGGTGGATATTATTTATTAACTAATCATATTCTGCGTACAATGCAATCACTTGCATTTCATGTGTAATGTGTTCGTGTACGGCTGTCATCTCGTGCTTTATCATGTTTATGTTATATGATTACTTCTAAAGGGAAAAATATATTTCAAATTTCAAACTCCTACATCAACATCATGACAAACAGCTTTGGTTTTGTTTGGCACATCTGGAAAAAGATTTTTAAAAGAAAATACCAAAGTTTTTATTTCTTCTCTACGATCAAAAGACAGATGTGCAAGTTTTGAGTCTAAATTTGACGAAATTTCTGAATTTTTCAATCTAACTGTCTCTTCCAGAGTTTTAGAACTAAAAGGTGGTTCAATTACATCTGGTTTGTCATGATTGTTCTCAAATTTAACCATGCCTAAAGTGGCAACTGGTTTACTATCACATTCATTAGTACGCTCAAAATATGGTTTTAACATACATGTATTAATATGACACACTCTGTTTTGTTTACGCCGACCTGGAGTTTTTACAATATAATTCAAATCATTGATTTTACTCTCTATTGTATAAGGACCACAATATTTAGCCTGTAAAGGATGTCCAGGGACTGGCAAAAATACAGGTACCTTATCACCAGGCTCAAAAACTCTATCCCTGGCATCTTTATCATACCAAATTTTCATCTTGTTCTGTACATTTTTTAAGTTTTTCTGAGCAATTTGACAAGCAGTATACAATTTTTCTTTAAATCTAGATACATAGTCTAAAAGATTCAAGTCAGTATGTTCAGTAAGCCACTTTTCCTTAATCAATTTTAACGGTCCCCTTACAGTATGGCCAAATACCAACTCAAAGGGACTAAAACCAAGGGATTCTTGAACAGCCTCTCGGACCGCAAAAAGTAGAAAGTGAACTCCATCATCCCAGTCTCTGTCAAATTGAAGACAAAAAGTTCTAATCATGTTCTTCAATGTTTGATGAAAACGTTCTAAGGCACCTTGAGATTCTGGATGGTATGCACTTGATCTATACTGAGCAATCCCTAACTGGTACACGACTTGCTGAAATAAACCTGACATGAAATTTGATCCCTGGTCGGACTGTATAGACTTAGGAAGTCCTACTAATGTGAAAAATTTGATAAGTGCTTTGACAATAGTAGGTGTCTTGATATTTCTTAGAGGAATAGCCTCAGGAAAGCGAGTGGATGTACACATGATTGTCAATAAATACGCATTTCCAGTTTTGGTCTTTGGTAAAGGTCCAAGGCAGTCAATTAGAACTCTGCTGAAAGGTTCGTCAAAGGCTGGAATAGGCAGAAGTGGTGCTGGTGGTATTTTCTGGTTAGGCTTACCAACAACCTGGCATATATGGCATGATTTGCAGTATTCTGCGACATCATTTCGAAGTCTGGGCCAGTAGAAATGCTGCAATATCTTAAGGCAAGTCTTCCTTATACCTAAGTGTCCAGCCAAGGGGGTGTCATGGGCAAGACCAATAATTTCTTGCCTATAAACTTTAGGCACCACCACTTGGTATACCACTCTCCATTCCTCCTCTGGGGTAGCATCAGGAGGCCTCCACTTCCTCATTAAAATGCCGTCCTGATGGAAATAGCATTCGGCCACTTTGTCCGCTTCCTCCTGTGGTTGAGCCCGCTGGTTGAGCTGAAGAACCTCAGGGTCTTTATGTTGTTCTTCGAATAAATTCTTTCGGTCTAATGAATGGCTGTTTACATTTGGCCATGGCATAATAACATTCTTGGTAACACTAGGTGGTCTTATTATGGCCTTTTCTGAGCTACCAGGACCTTCAATGTCAGCTAGGAAAGTGTCAGAAAGGTCCATGTAATCAAACTGGTCTTCTTGCAAATTCTCATCTTGTTGTTTTCTAGCCATCGCCCTAGTAACAACACAAGCTGGATACAATTCAGCATCATCTTCAGGTGATTTAACATCCACCACTGGTTCACTGGTAACAATTGGTTCAGCAACCACTTTGTTCCTAGCTAGATCATTTCCTAGCAATAATGTAACACCCTCTACAGGGAGATTAGGACGAACACCTACAATAACTGGTCCAGTTATCAAATCTGACTTCAGATAAATACGGTGGAGAGGAACATCTATACAACCCAACTCTACACCTTGTAACAAAACGGAGGCACCAACAGAAGTCTTCTCGGACAAAGGCAACACACCTTCTAACAATAAAGACTGAGAAGCTCCAGTTTCCCGTAAAATGTTAATAGGCTGAAGAGTGGTATCATCAACAATAGAAATAAACCCATCAGACATAAAGGGTTTATATTCCTCCATGTAATCACAAAAACTGGACTTAAAAGCCTGACTCGCAGGACATTCCAACGTACTGGTAATATAAGGTGTCGTACAAGCACTGGACTTTGGCTTATTATCTCGTTCATTCTTCTTCTGGAGTCTAAAACAATCAGCCATCAAGTGACCATTCTTCTTACAATAAGCACAAATCAGTGACTTCTTCTCAAAAGTATCAAATTTTGAACTAGACATATTAAAACTGGACTGACTCTTATACTCTTCAACAGGCTTACTATCAGTACGCTCAGTGCTTTGATTTTTGTAATTTCCACTTGAATTCTTAACATTTTGACCCTTGAAACTTCTTTTATGTGAAAGGGTATAATTATCTGAAATTACAGCTGCATCATGTATTGTCCCAACAGTTTTGTCGTCTAAATGTGTTTTTAAGTCTAAATGAACACATTGTTTGAACTCTTCTAATAACATCAATTGTCTTAGGTTATCAAAATTGTTATCTGTTTTCTTTGAAGTAAGCCATTTATCAAATAGATCTTCTTTTTCCCGAGCAAATTCCACATAGCTTTGCGAATCAAACTTTTTATAAGATCTAAATTTCTGTCTATATGCTTCTGGTACTAACTCATAAGCTTTCAAAACTTCCTGTTTCGCCGTGTCATAATCGGAACTTTTTTCTGATGGAAGTGCGGAGTATATTTCAGCGGCCTTGCCCTCAAAAACACTTTGTAGCATTGTAGTCCAATATGGCTTTGGCCATTTCAAATTATTAGCAATTTTCTCAAACTGTGGAAAATATTTATCGACTGTTTTTTCACAAAATTTGGGAACCAAACGTATATTTTTTGCTGCATCAAAATATTCTGATTTCGACTGGACTTTAGTGTTGCTTTCTTCTTTGACCATTTCAATTTTTAGTTTCTCCATCTCTAGCCTTTCCCTCATTTCAAGTTCTGCCTGTTTTAATTTAAATTCATCTTCTTTTTCTTTTATTTTCTCCATTTCCAACCTTTCCTTCATTTCCAGTTCTTTTAATTTAAGTTCATGTTCTAATGCAAGCTGTTTTAATTTGATAGCGTCAACAGTTTCGACCTTAAGTTCAAGAGCCTCTTCACCTAAAATTTCTGCATCAACTAATTTGTCTATTAGCAAATTTTTTATGATTTGTTTTCTCATAGATACTCTAAAATCTAATTTCAGATGTTTAGCAAGCAACACTAATTCCTCTTTCTTTAAATTATCAAAACTCTCCAGGTCTGGCGTTTTCAAAAATTTACCGGCATCAAATGCCATTTTGTAGAATTTTGTTGGCTAGTTATAATAAAAATATTGAATAAATTTTGAAAAAGATATTTTCGTGCTCCCGGACGAACCCCCAATTTCTGTTACGGCCAGAAATCGCCTTTAAATTGTAGCCAACAAAAGACACAAATCAATAATAAAATTTAACAATATTTATTATATAAAAGTTTACAAGAAGTATATTACACAAATATTACTGTCAACTTAACTGTCAAAATATGAGTCCAATCTTTTATCTGTATCTGTATCCGGATATCTTTCGGAATCCAATCTGAATATTATGTTCACTACTACGGCCACAATCCAGTATGATGTTGTTTGTAGAATAAAAATGTCAATCCAAATGCTATGAATATTTAAGTCTATCGATGTCTAAGTCCAAATCCAAGAGTGAGAGTTTAACTTTAGTGTCTGTATATATATACTTGTCATGGAAGATTCTAGAACAGTCTATAATGGAACATCCTAGAAAGTTGCAATAGAAGTTTCTAGTAAAATGTAGAAGTTTATATAACGCATCTTTTATTAGGATCATTCTGGAAAGTTCCAATCATTCTGTAATTGTTCCAGTGATTTCTAAACTGCACAGTTCTAAGATTATTCTGTAAACAACTATCAGGCCACACAACACAAATCAGGCCAACATAAATAAATACAATAATTACAATATCATAACACAATCGACCTTCATATTCCAGTGCAACATATAGTCCTTTTTATAATGCGCCTAGGATGATTAATGACAAAAGATCTGCAAAGTGGTATTTATGATATAATGAAAATTAGAGAAAAGAATGACTTGACCAATCACAGTGCTGGAAGATATTTGGTGCAGAAGCTGTGCAAAAACGACAAACAATTTCTGGCCATAAAAATAAATGTTTGGGCGCAGATAAACTCTGGAAATTAAAATGTTGCTGACCTAGCACCTGTTCATCCTTCTCATACAATCTTTAATTGCTTTAATTGTTCGTCTGTTTATGTTGTACTCTCCGATCAGCAACACCTGTGCTCAAGGATAAACAACAAGAATAACTCTATTTTCAGAGCAAAAACTTGCAGATGGCCATGTGTAACACACAAAATCAAACATGCAACATTGATCATGGAATTTCATTTTTGTATCATTAACATTTTTCTTATATCGGCAAAGCTTTTGGTTTTTTTTTTTTCATTTTAAAGTTCAAATTAGCTGTTATGTTGTAATACATAATTATCAGGTTTGACCCTGGTTTTATTTCAACCATTAATTCTAAGGTTTGTTCTTGGTTTTATTTTCGACCACGAGTGATTCTTGTCGACGTACCAGGCATCAGCCGATTGTGTATTTACTGATATACTTCATTCTAAATCGAAAATAAATGCAAATAAAGCGAGTCTCCATGTCTTTCAAAGCATACACAAAAAAAAAAACGTACTCATGGTACTTATACATGTTATATGATAAAACTGTAAGTATAAGAAAATTAATCACATTACTTCAAGTCAAGTCAAATGAATGAATTCAATCAAAAACAGAGACAAAATATACAGACCCCATTACAAAAAAATGAAAGATCAGATAATCCTAAGTTAACACGACACTACACTACACTACTCAGTTAAGTAATGATATTAAAAACGAACATGCATGTGTTCAAGGACATTCAAAATTAAACAGACCACAGTATTTTGTGTAAACATTCCAGAATTACGTTTTCTACATACTTTATATTATTTGTAAGGGGTATTTATGAAATTGTCTATGCTTTCATCTGTGTTTTTGTTATTCTAACCTACATCTGGTAGAAAATATATTGTTCTGTTTACAGTAAAACATAAGCGAAACCAAATTCGTTCAATATATATGTTGTTATATATTGCTTAACTGCATGTTGTCGAAACACGTGTTGTTATATAATATCAAGAGGTTAAGGCTATCAATAGATTAGGGTTATATAATATGTATGCTAACTTTATGATTTATATAATTGTGAAGATATTTATCCAAAAGGTAATGTTAGTTATTTTAATTTGTTTCACATACTATTAAAAATGATCGCTATATGAATTATATGGCAATATTGTTATTGATTTACTTGATTAAAAAATTATAACAAACTTTTTGCATTTCTGGTGTAATTTGTTGAACTTGATTTTTACAAGTTCATATATATGCGTCATTCCACAGAGATAATGTCACGTTATAAAACCTTGAAATTTTATAAAGCTTGCGGATTTTTTGTTGGCACTGTTTCTTTCTGTTTTAATAACTTATGTATTGAAGAAATCAAACAAATATACGAAAACAATTTTATAAATTATTGATATCGCATTTTATTGAAGCAAATTCAAGCCAAAAAAAAAAATGTCCTACAAATTGAACATAACAAGGGTCGGTTAATGCATATGACTGATATGAAATTTTTAACGTGTTGTTTTCATTTTTAATTCTATTGCAAACTTCAAAGACAGAATTAAGTGTTTCCAATGTGCTCAGAAAGTTTATGCATGTATTTTGAAGTAAAAGCTTTTGTTTATTTATATCTGTTATCAGAATTATGAACATTTTATGTACAGAGACAAGTAAACGCGCTACCTTGATAAGAACTTTTTTGGTATTCTCGTGATCACATTGTAACTATATCATGATGATAGGTACATGTACAGTGGCTTGTATCAGACTGTTTTTTTTTCAATCTGGAAATATGCGACTTGTTTTATCTAGATAGAAAAAACACCCGTCCCTGAAGAAAGATGAATGATTGGTTCTCTGGGTAAATGCAACTTCAAAAGTAAAACTAAACTCTCCTCATAGATCGACAAATTCATTCTTATGTAACACATATGGCAACATTTGTGTTACTTTGCCAATTTACTTAGCGGCCATTTTGATTTTCATAATCACAGCCAATATAATAGGATTATTAATTCCTCTTCAAATTTTTATCGAAATATGGCAATTCACATGTAGAATTGTACATTGGTTTTTTTCTTGTGTCTCTCCTTAAACAAATGAATATTGTCTACATATTAAAAAGTTTCTTCAGTTTAAGAAAAATCAAAAACATGACTGTATTATAATTGACTTATAAAAAAACGACAAATCATAAACAATGCAAAATTCAAAATAGAAATAAGGATACAAAAAAGGTTTGTTCATGATTTGTTTATATGCAGGAAAACCCCTTGCAGGTTGATGTTTCCGGTTTAAGATCTTACATCCTTCCTTCTTCCCTAAGTTTCAACAAAAGTCTTTCGAAAACATAATAACTTCATCCTGTCCGTATCGTTGATAGAACAAATTTCATCGTATTCCCTTACAATTACACTGGATATATTTGTAAATAATTTAATTTTGGATATAACGCGTCTTCTGGTTGGCTGACGTTATTTTGTAATGAGCCCATAGACATAATTTAGTCATGGGACCGTGACGTCATCAACGTTTTTTCGTGGTTTTCTACGGTTTAAAATGGAATTTTACGCGCGTTATTCAGTGTACACCAAATTTTTAATGTTATTTCTTCATAAACAGAAACAATATTACAGTCATTCCTTAAATATCTATCAAAAGAGGTTTTCAAATACATGGCAATTTTTAATCCAAGACGGGAAAGACTTGAATCATCTGTATCTTTGATATAATTAGTATTTTCAAATTACAACTAAGGGAATTTATTAAATCAATAGGGCCTAGTTCACATGGTGCAAATCATATGCATAGAGTATCTAGGATTGTGATATTTGCTCCAATGACAATTGACCGGAATGAGAAAGACATAACCATTTTATACGATATATAGGTTTTCAAAGATTGATAAGGGCGTTTTATTATTATATTTTTTTTTGCATTGCTTTACATATGTCATTTTGCAGCGGATTTATACATATGTAGAGAACTATTGTATGGTTTCTTCTTCAGACATCAATATTTATTAACTTCTAAGTTATTTGGTATCTTTGAAATAGTGTGCTTATCGTTGATATAACTCTTGCAAAGTAATTAGTCTTACATGTAAGATACATCATTGTATTTATCTAGAGAATGGTTATATTTATTTTCGCAAAATGTTTAAAACTTTTGTTGCGGATGGTGATTTAGCTGGATCCGTAACTGTCAAAGAATATAAAGGACGTTATTTTCCACCAGATATGCCAGATATACCTTCACACTTTAAACGTTTGCAGTCATTTGATGCCGATGTCAGTGACGTCATTATTAGTGCATATCCCAAATCAGGTATTTTGTTTAACGGCAGATGACATTCTAACACGCTAAAATTATGTTTTAAATAAACTGTGAACTAACTGTTTTGTATTATAAATTTGAGGTGAAGTGTTCAGTTAAATATGTTCCCAAAAATCGCATTACGCAAATTTTAAGACGGTTATCTAGCAAGACGGTCTCTTTTTGTATCGAGCTTTATATCGCAGATGTGCAGGACCAGCTGTATACAGTTATAATCCATATCTGGTAAATAGATGTTACGATGAGTAGTTTCCATTTAGAATTGACCTTTTGTACACACTGTCCTTTGCTTATTTTCGCGGTTTCAAACGTTTACAAACAAAATATACATATGGTGCTTAGTATATTTTTGTTACTGAGAAATCTATGTATGAAAATAAAATAGTTTAAAATCTACAGGTCATTGAACTACATTCAAGAATAAGTTATATCCCTACCTTGTAGTAATTTATTCCGAATTGATTTTCCACTAAGTTCAGTATTTTTGTGATTTTAGTTTTTATTTTTCACAAACGATACCGACATGACAAAGTATGAGAGACTAGCAGCAACTCAGTAAACTACAACGATAAATGAACATATTCAACAGGCAGTAGTCAACGACAATGTCTAAATAACAAACCAAGTGTTTGAAAGACGAACATACAGCCTCACTATTATTTTGAGATGAAGGTTGAAATAAATGCATGGATAATTTGCTTTTTGTATGTTTATGATTGTACTTATTATCTGTCATGGATGGGTAACCCATAACCTATAATTTTTTACATGTTTCTTAGTGTATTCAATGATTAACAGTAAACCTGTTTGTCAAAAAAGTATAAGTTGAAGTTAACCTCATTTCATGGTTCATTTGTCATAATTATACTTTCAACATTAAGTTCGTTTCTAAGATCTAATAGCTAAAATGTTAACAACATTCGATATACACAGTATCATTTCGACATTGGCCTATATTTGATTATTCGTCGGTTAAATAATTTTTTTTTTTTTTTTTTTGATAAGTTCATTTCGTAGATACTGTTAGATATTATATATCAACTTAACTTATTGGCTACAATACCGTCAAATGGGGGCAGTATAGTATATCAAACACCGAGTATGTATAGAAAATCATACGTAAGCAGTACGGGATGACAAAATATTGTACAATTTATAAAACAATATAAACAAAAACGAAAGAAACATTGTTCAAAAAAACAAAAGTTTCATGGCTTACACATTCTTGATTGACTGTTTGTTTTTTATTCATTCTCGATTTGATCAAATCTTCTGCATTGATAGGACGTAAGAAAAGAAACATTCTGTCAATGAAGAACAATTCAATTTAATTGATAAACCATGGAGGAATGACAACCTTATCAAAGACACACTTAGAAAAATGTTCAGGTACATTTTAATCCCTAAGATGCTTGAATGAAAAAGAAAATCCTTAAAAATAGATTAACGATTATGAATCTTCATAATCAATTTTTAACCAATTTTTAATGATTTTCTTATCCAAGGTATAGATTACCTTAGCTGTATTTGGCACAACTTTTTGAAAATTTGAGTCCTGAATGCTCTTTAACTTTGCACGATTTTGGCTCTACAACTATTATGATCTGAGCGTCACTGATGAATCTTATGTAGACGAAACGCGTGTCTGGCGTATTAAATTATAATCTTGCTACCTTTGATAACTATTTGCATATCTATACACAAAACAAATACCACCTTTCAGATATAATTAGCAAATTGGTATCCCTAAGAAATGAATTTTGATACCAATCCGCCCGCCCTTTTCAGATATAAAATGAAATTGTCCAAGTTTTACATCATGGTTTCAGCATTTCATTGGATATGGGATGTGACGACAATGCTCATTAATAACACTTCAAGAATTTCGAAAGAACTACCAGGCAAATATAGTTTAGAACTTGGTGTTAGGAAAATTGAACAGATACCACCACCAAGAGTTCTTGGCAGCCATTTGTATTATGACGAACTCCCTGCTTCAATAAGACAAAAGAAATGTAAAATTATTAATGTTATAAGAGATCCTAGAGCAGTAGCGGTTTCAAGTTATCATTTCTTTACTAAAATAAAAGAAAGTAAATGGAATGTACCTTGGAAGGTTATTTAAATCTCTTTTTAAATGGAAAAGGTAAGAAAAATAATCATTTTTATTCAAACATTCAACAGTTATAATATTAACGTAGCAAGTTTTCCTCCATTTTGGAATTTAAGATAGCAGAAGACAATCAGTCTAGAGTTTTGATGAAAACAACATCATTAGCAAATAAAAATGTAATGCATATGTAAGATTTTTAAAAGTTAATACATGTATACAACTGTAGACAGTTACCACGTGTTTTGTCATATTGCACAGAATACTTTTATTTGATTATTTTTTTTAATTTTTAAGTACATCCTTAATGACCTTTTATCAATTTAAACCTTTGAAAATGAAGACTTTACGCGTACCTAAATGTAAAACTAGCTAACTAAATCGCCAAAGGCAAGAGGAAAACAACTGAAAAGATGATTGTAAAACAAATTTAACATAACATGATGGTTAAACTACAGAATGATCAATATTGATCGATAGAAAACATTTTGTCTCACACACAAAGACTAAAGGTTAGATTAGGAAGAGTCACAAATTGTGTTTACAACACATTTTGTGTGCACAACCTACTAAACAAAACCAAAGGACAAGGTTCACGTATAGCACAAAATGGCCTAAAATATCAAATTTATCATAAACATAAAAAAAATCACAATTCGGTTCATAAACGGGTCTTTGTCAAAAGCCTTAGTGCTAATTAAATCGGTTATTGTAATCAAAGTACATAATATTTTCAAAAGTATGCCCACTTTGTATATTTTGTCAAAATATGATGATTTTGTGCACTTTCAGACCTAAAAGTTTTAGAAACATCTGGCCTCCAACTATGATCCAATTGTTTTGTATTTCCAAATTATATATAAAATTCATCAATATAAAAAATTTTCGGATCGGGGATAGAGGCCGAGGTTAATTATGCCGAAAAGTTTTAGAAAAAATTTACCAAAATTAACCCTAAAATCCAAATAATGTTTATTTAAGGGGCCATAACTTCATAAATGTTTATAAATTTTCGAGGATGGTGCAATAAAAAAAATTTGGTCTAAATGGTATTATCACAAGTTGTTTTATGTGAAATATTATGGCCATTTTAACTCTTCGTGAACCTTTCTTGTTTTAAATATCTTCTTCAGTTTTGTTCAACGACTGGTTTACATACACACAGTTATGGGAGAGGGTCAGACAAAACAATCATAGTAATCCGACACATGTTCTGTTCTATGAAGACGCAATACAGGTATGTAATTCAATATAACTGGAGATATAAACAAAGGGTTATGATACTATGATATTGTTCTAAATATACCCTACACCCTTTGATATAGGTTTGTAAGAGGGTCAGTCTTCAGTTAAAAGTTTCTGTTCATGTGTCTATCTTTTGTCTCTGTTTGGTGCGTTTGTTATTGCATGAAATATTCGCTGAACGATCAGTAAAAACTGTAGTAAACATTTGATACAAATATTCAACCCATGCAGGCCATGAAAAGAAATTTCAAACTGTCTCTGAATCAATCGTGACCATGTATTGACATGCCTATATCATATTTTAGCCCTTTTTTGGTCAAACCATAATTTGGGTTTCACTAATCAAATCCTGAACATTACACAAAGGTATCATTTTACATGCTAAATTAACTTTACACTCAGTACCTTGTGATTGAATGGCTTATACTAAAGTATAGTTGGATTCGTTTCACATTTTTCTAACTGGATGGTGCATGACAATATTCATTGAAATCGACGAGACGTGTTTGCAAACATGTACAAATCATACAAACTCCGACATGATTACTCAAGTAGAACAAAAACAAAAGATTATGAAAAAGGTTAATATACTAGTCAACAAAAGAAAAAATACACGAATTTGGAATGAAATTGATCAAAAGGTGTTAAATATAAACCAAAATGAGATACACCATTTAAAAAAGCTATCATTTGCAATGTATGCACATATGATAATGAATATCAAAACCTGTCGGAAAGTAACTAAATTCCGAGTAAACGATCATAGAGTGCAAGTTATTTTTGCGTTGGATAAAAAATCGACACATAGTTTTCTACGTACTAATTGAAATTTCAAATTTGTCTAAAAATATTCACTATGCAAAACAAGTTATGTTCATGTTGTAACTAATGGTTTGAAATATCGTTTTTCTAAATATTGGTAACAAAAGTGTTTTTTTAAATCTCCAAAAATGCACAAAAAGCGTTATTTACGTCGCAAATCATTACTTTAGATATGAAAACAACACATTGTAAATTTTGAACCTTTCGGATAAGTTTTTAGATTGTAACCGGTTTTTGAACTTCACTTTTCACATACTGTCTATGGTAAATTAATAAATAATGCATACATTTTAACGATTTCTTGTGGGGCCGAAAAAACTGCATGATTTTAAAAAAAAATGATGGCATACATTGTTATACCTTCAAATGAGAGGTTGGAATCATTATTTGAAACTTCTCCTTTTAAGATTGTCGGTTTATGCAAATTTTGTAAAAAAAAAAAAAATTTCGCCAAATGACGTCATGAAAGCAAAACAAAAATATTTTTAAACGTATTTTTAATATCATGGTCAATAAGTGTAGTACCTTTAATGTTGGTCCTATAAATGGAAAACTTTTAATAGTATATTAGTGGGAAAAAGAAACGTCATTATCGTTTTTACTTATGGTATAAGATTATCATAAACATGTTTGATATTACAATCCAATTGTATATCTTGATATTATATATTGTATTTGAATTAGATTTTCTGTCAGTAAAATAATTCTCTATTTTTCATAGAGGAGAAGCGAAAGATATTCAAACTGATATGTCGACAATATACTAACAAAGCCATGACTCAAAACGAACAAAAACATGAAAAACCAGACAAAACAAGAGTAAGCAAAATACAACATAAAAAATAAAGATTGAGCAACACGAACCTAGACATAACTGATGGCGATCTCGTGTGCTGACCATTATATTTCGTAGCTCTATCAATGTATTCAAATATTAAAAAAAGTTATTCATTTTTCTTGTGTGTTCCTAGTGTTTTTGTGCATCAACTTTCTTATTTTTTACGGCAAAACGTTTTTCTTTCGCTTGATTTTCTTTGAATCTATTTAGTAGGGAAAATAAAATAAATTTATTGTCAGTAGCTAGACACCTGTTTAAGAGTATTCCATGAATTTTCCGGACGAAAAGTAATCAACTTCGTACTTCATTTGGCCTTCTTAACTTTTTTGGATTCGAGCGTCACTGATGAGTTTTTGGCGGACGAAATGCGCGTCTGGTGTATATACAAAATTTAGTCCTGGTATCTATGATGAGTTTATCATTAACATTAAATACAATATATAATAGGTCCTTCAATGAGGTTTTCAATGCTTAAGGTAGGATAAAACTGGACTGTAATGAGGAAAATAACATAAATAGGGCAGTGTAGACTATGATGTCCAACATATTTTCTTTTTGCAGAATCCATTTAATGAATTTAAAAGGCTCGCTCGATTTCTTCAGCTAGATGTTAAAGACTCTATGATAAGGACCATTGCAGAACAAACAAAGTTTTCGAATTTGCAAACTTTCAAAGAGGCGGCTATTGGACACCACCCTCTTATAGGAAGCATTTTTTCGGGCAATAAATATCCTTTATATAGGAAAGGTCAGTAAATGACTATGTAATAGTATGTTTCCCGATTCTTATTCGAATATCGAATATGTTCCTCATGTCGTAACTACAATGTCCTTCTCTTTCCAGGAATGTGATCTACCGATTTGGACTGTTTACCGGGTTTGTAATACCATGAGCAACATGTGGAGCCGGATCTGCTAACCCTTCCGGAGCATCTGACATCATCCTCCGTTTTTTTATGTGTTGGGTGTCTTTAGTTTTCTTTTATGTGCCTTGTGCATGTGTTGCTGTTTTTTCTGTTTGTCTTTATCTTTTTTACACATCATGCACATGGCGTTGCAGACTTGTTTAGGTGAAACAACCAAAATTCAAAATTTATCTGTATTTTGGGGTAATAAAAACATTTCGTATACATTTCGTAACATTTGGTCCGGGAAGTTAAAGAACAGAAACCAACTTTGGAGCATACGTTCGTACTTAGAGCCGGACAAGGGTAAATCATGATGCCCTCCGCTGCTCCGGCAGTGTCATTTTTTAAACAAACGCATTTATACAAATTAAGAAATTGACTTTTACAAGTTAATAATGTACAACTGTGGCGTATCTTCCCTTCCATACTTGATAAGTAAGACCTATGTGTTTGTTTGTTAGAATGTTTTATTTAGTTCTGTCGTATGTTGTTTTACGTTATTTTCGTATTTTGAGAAAACAAAATTTTGGGTTTTGCATTTTTATGAACTTCCCTCTTTTATATTTTACTTTGAGTTCGGTACTTTCGCATTCTACATCATTATTTGAAATTGCCACACTGGATTGTCCGTTTCATCATAAAATGAAAAATATCAACAAGCATACAGTTTTATGGTAGAAGATACATTGATAAACATGATAAAGGCAACACATAGGGCAATTCTTACACATTATATCTTTTTACTTTAACATAAATATGAATTAGATATCTTATTAACTTGAGATTAGAATTTGTGTGTTCGTCTTTTTCATCTTTAGCCATGGCGTTGTCAGTTTATTATCGATCTATGAGTTTGACTGTCCCTCTGGTATCTTTCACCCCTCTTTTTTTTTAACTGATTGAAAATGATGTCTTGTTGTTTTCTATAGGTACAGAGGATGACTGGAAATCTTGATTTACATTGCAACAAAATGCTGAATTTGAACAGATTTACAAAGACAGGATGCAGTACAACAAATTGCAGCTTAAATCTATCGTAAGTCCCAGCAGTATTGATCATGTGTATAGAAGATACTTTATATGAATAAAAATTATAACGATTGATGAACAACAATTAAAATACGTCAAAACCTTCAAAGTTATATTTTATTCTGTTTATGAAAGGTTGTTAACGTTGCTAGATTTAAAAATGACTTAACATGGATTTCATATAGATATAAAACCATACAACTGGCATCAATACAAAACAGATAGAACTCATATATTCCTTATTTAACTTTTGTTAGTTTCAAAAGTTGCTGATTTTATAAACTGGAATTATAAACTGAACATTTTTGTTTAGTTATGTATGATTTATTCTTATGAATTAAACATAATTATTTTTTTTATCACAAATCTAGCTAAAGGTTTGATCTACATAAAAATAAAGTGATATTTGTCATGATTTTTTTACACATGTTCAGCTGTTCACTTTTATGACTGTTTCAGATCTGTACTGTAAAATCTTTTTTAGATATGGGAAGATGTGGTGTGGGTGTATTCGAGACAACTCTCCAAGTAACAATTTATAAAAGGAAACCATTGTACGTTTAACTGCATCACTGATATATAATTCCGGGATTTCGTTTCCATAAATTCCTTAAAAATGTTACTAAATTCTTTCATAAGTACAAAGATCTGGAACCTGTAGGAAACTTATTAAGAGCAATGATAGATAAGAGGAAGTTATAATAAACTCATCATAGATAACAGGCTTGAAATTTTGTATTTACGCCATACGTGTGTTTCGTTCTCAAAAGACGCTCGAATAAAATACAAACTGTTAAAAGGCCCAATAAGGTAGAAAGTTGAATAGTATTGAGGACCAAAATTTTCAAAAATAAATTGACAAAAAACAGCAAACATAATGTGTTCCTGCGATAAAAAAAAGCCTTAGTTTATCAAAATTTCAAAGTTTGTAAATAGTCAAGTTATAGTTATGACCATATCAATTTGCGAATATACGACAATTTTGTTTTAATTAATTCCAAACCAATGTACTTGCTACTTTAAAAGGGAAATATCTTCAAACGATCTTTATATTGCAAATTCAGAATAAACAGATTTGTTTGATTCAATTAAGAATACAGTACGATTAAGGAATAACAGTACTGTAGTTGAAGAGTTGCCACCGTCAATTGTAGATTTGACAGTCGCAAATGCAGTTTTACTGGCGACGCGGAGCGGAGACAGTAAACGGAGATTTGCGACCGTCAAATCAAAATTGACGGTGGCAACTCTTCAACTACAGTACTGTTATTCCGATTCTAATGCATTTCAAAAAGAAATAATACGATAAAACTTGGAAAAATGTCTAAATTTGACAAATAAAAAAAAATCCGCGAAACTTCATGAATGATTTTTGCACAAAGACGTCATGGGTAAACGTGACGTCATACAAATAAAAACTTACAAACTGGAGGTTATTACGTTACCTGTACGCTTCAAATTCGGATAAAATAACTTTAAAAAGGCGAATTCGAGGTAGGTGTTGTTTTATTTTGGATTATATAGTAGTAATCGAACATTTGTTGATTTAA
This sequence comes from Mytilus galloprovincialis, assembly GCA_037788925.1. Classification (NCBI taxonomy): domain Eukaryota; kingdom Metazoa; phylum Mollusca; class Bivalvia; order Mytilida; family Mytilidae; genus Mytilus; species Mytilus galloprovincialis. Next base: position 54,707,776 of record CM075332.1, read on the forward strand.
TCATTTCAAAATGGTTGTCCCTCCTTAGTTACGCCTGGTCAACTGTGGATTTGACGGCAACTTTTAGCCAATGAAAAAAATTGTTACATACAAATTGCATTAGAATTAATCATGTTACATTTGAAACTTGTGTTAAATAAATTCAAGAGAAATGAAGTTTATTTAATTTTTTAATTTCAATAATACTTTTCTTCGTTAAGATGGTATAAATTTTAGTTTTGACCAGTCAGAAATAAATGCACAATAAATAAGACATTATATATTTTATTTCATATTTTCCATGCAGAAAAGGATGAGTATCCACTTTGCACATTTTTACGGGTTCTTGTATTAGACGTCCACTCCTCTATCCAAATCTTATCTCCTTTTTTTAATGGAAGAACCACAAAGTTTCCACATGCCATTCGTACTCCTTTGGATCCTCTAGCATCACACGCAGCGAAGCCTTCATAGCTTTTATTTACCTTCAGCCATGGATAAACAGCATTTCCACCGTCTGTTAAGATATGCCATGTTACTGCATAGTTACCATCGGAAGGTATCGTTGCTTTACCGTCTTTGGGGTTATACATGCTTCGAACATTTAATTTAACATTCGTAAACTTATAGATCTGTCCTGCTTCATAGCTAGTATCTGGGGAAATGTAGGCAGTAAATGCTGGTTTTTGCTTGCCTGTAAATACAATATATTATATACTTTTAACCATTGCTCTTATATTTAGATAAAAAGATGTAGTATGATTGCCAAATGAGACAACTCTCCACAAGATATAAAAAAGAAGATGTAGTATAATTGCCAATGAGACCACATGAAACAAACATAAACAACTATAAGTAGGACTGTCGACAATGAGTAAAACATATATAACATAGTCAGAAAACAAGATTCCGAAACGATAACGGTAATAATTCCTAATATATATGATACAAGTATAAGAACTTACTAGATCTTCTGGTATCCAGTACGCTATGGTTGACCCAATCAGCAGCTTCTCCATGAAAACATACACCTACAAATTAATCTATATACAATGAATTTTGTATGTAGTCTAATTACATGAATTAGTGCCTATATCTTAGTCAAAGATATTGACTTATTAAAATATTAATTAGCTTTCATTTTATAACCAAAATGAAATGCATGTCATATATATATATGTGAGGCGAAACATACCGCAGAAACTTTCAAACACATAAGTCGAAAATAAACTGACAACCCCATGGTTAAAAAAAGTTAGATCAATATTCGTGCACTCTCTCTATATCTTTCCTGAGAGATATACAAAACAGTGATGCGAAATTACGTAAAAGGTCAAATGAATTAATAACAACATTTTCCATTGTGTATCGGTCCAGTCATTGATGAGTTTAAAAGGCTAATACGATGCACATTTCGACCATGGCAATGAACATAATTCTTATGGGGTTTTTCAATGATATATACAAAACACTCACACTTTTTGTCTAAAAATCTTTTTTTTTTTTTTTTTAATTTTATAACACTTGAAGCATACAAAGAGTATCGAAAAAATATATAATGTCAAAATATAGAATCAAAGATTCATGGATTTCCTTATTTTACAATGAGAGTGTTGACCATAAAAAAAGAGGTTTAACAACTTGTTAAAATTGGCTATCGCTCGATATCAACTCTCGTTATTTGATTCAAATAGAAAATAAATCGCTATAGGCTTGTTTATTATTATGTTGAAATTTAATATCTCGAGATAGTATCAATCGATATTCAATTCTCACTCGTTACGAAACCTATAATTGATCATAATTGCACATTTAAATGGACGTATAAATATGTATTAAACAGAGACAAGAAATGACCATGCATACCTTATCGCAAAATTTTCCATTTTATCAGGAAGCTTACAAATGGTAACTACATAAATATACAAAAATCAACTTACTTTTCTCTGCCACATGAACTTTCTCAACATGCTCTAGAAGAACTTCTGATATAAAAATACCAAATGAAACAGCAAATAAAACATTCATTCTCAGCAAATCTGTTGATATCGTATACCATGTATGCCGTAAATGTATAGGTTGAACTCAGCCTACTTTTATATGTGTTGAATGCTAACGCGTGACTAAAATGGTAACATTGTAACTTACTTCAAAGTACAATTTTCCAAGAAGTGATCAACAGCTGCTTTCTATTGTAATTGATACATGAATATCTGTTCTTTTTTTTCCAATATGATAAGCATATCTATCATGATTCTATTCACGTATTATTAAATGTAATCACTATGTTTTCATACACTACGCACATGATGCACACACTTTAGACTTTTAGTCTACTAACTATTCCAAATAAAATGTTTTGAATAAAAACTGTTTTTTTTTTTTTTTTAATTTGAAACGATGAGGCCGAATTCCGCAGCGTATAGTGCATTCCTTCATCCCTTCATATATCAATGCAACAAACAGTATGTACAGTACTTTATACATGTTATGGTGTTTCGCAAATGTTTTAAATTATTTGTATGAGTCATGTACGCAATTTTATTACGCAAATTTGAAGTAATTTATAATAATGCAGCTATTCGGTATATTTTTACTTTGATGCAATCTAGAACTTTCTAAGTTAAAATGTAGAAATGTAGGAGTTAATGTACTTTTAGTGTATAAACGCAAATCGATAATTATGGAAGAATGTGTATTCCAGACATACAGTTATTTGTTGATAATAAATGTAGGTTACCAATTGCAACTGAACATAGTATGTTCATCGAGATGTTAATTGATATTGATATCGTATTTATATATGTTTTTATTTGAATATATATATATATATAAGAGGAACATATAAAATTTTAAAAAAGACAGTTTAAAAAGATAATACTAGTCTTACAATGAAATATGCATGATATGTGTTATGTCAAAAGTAGTTTACATAAATTTTTGAGACGGCATTGCAGTTAGCATATTTGCTAATAACTTAAAATATTTCAATTATCACGTGATGCATTGTTGTAAGTTTACATTTAACATAAAATTGTGGAAGGCATAAAGCGTCATCTAAGTTTATCATCTATATTGTCTATATTGAGTTTAGTAAAAATAGGATTTTAATTTATATTCCGCTAATAAGATATGTGTTGTATTTTTTTTCACCTTCAGTTTTGCTACCATAACATCAATTTGATAAAAGCCCAAATGCTAAGTTAAGTTCATTTCTGTTTTCATAGTTCACTTTGTTCAGGATGTTGAGCGCTGTGACATCATATGCTGAAATGATGGAAAACCCCTACAATCAGGCTTTTGACATCCTATTTGATAATTTTAAGTATTTTTTTTTTCTTTTGTCGATTTTTCCCTCATTTAGTTTAACCCCGTCAGAACACATTCTGTATATGTCTGTCCCAAGTCAGGGGCCTGTAACTCGGTGGTTGTCGTTTGTTGCTGCGTCATATAATGTTTGCCCTTCCTTATTTTGTATAAAAATTAGGCAATTATGTCACATTGTGGCTGACTATGCGGTAAGGGTTTTATTCATCTTTGAAGTGCACGCGTTGGCCTATAGTTTTTTACGTCTTTTCATTTTTACTCTTGTGGAAAGCTGTCTAATTAGCAACATATCAAATCTTCCTATTTTTATACATGTTGTGTAAAGTTACATTTTTTACAGGTTATAATATGTACAAAAATATTGTACATGTTATAATTTGTACGATGCTAAAATAAAATTTATAACATGTACAAAATTACCCCGTACATGTTACAACATGTACAAAAAATAGCTTTAAAATGGTTTTAACCTGTACAAAATTTTAGAATTAATAATAAAGCAGAATATACATGCATGATGGAAATTTATTAAATAATTAAGAATAATAATCAAAAGCAAAAGAAGGTGCATTATTTACAGCATGCATAAAATACTACATTTGTAAACATTCTAGAAACATTTATTTTTATTTGTTGCTAAAAGACAGACACATAATTACAACTGCCTTTCTTACACTGACAATGCACAAAAACTTCTCTTCTCAATTACAACTTACACACTATCTCTCTCACACTAATATCACTCACTGGGACTTCAGACACATTTAAAGTTAAAGATCATACCAAGACAGAGTGGTGTCAACAAAAATACCCAGGATATTTAACAGTGACTTTCATTAATCTTTTGGCCATAAATAGATACATTTAATGTGTCATTACATATGACAGACAGTTTTTGTTTTGAACCTATAGTTTTTGTACCTGCTGTCCAGAAAGGGACCTCTTTCGTGCGCGCTGGATGTCAATATTTGAAATTTCAGACAAGCCCTCACTAGTATTGACAGCACGAATATTACCACCCGAAAGCGCCCTCTTAAGAGGAAGTTTACCAGTAGATGTCATGCTGAAACTTGCTTCATCAGCCATGGTACATTTTGTAGCATCAGTTAATTCAATTACCATTGTTTCTGTTTCTAACTCAATGGTTTGTTCATTGTTGTCTGCTGAATCAGGACCATTCAATTCACCATCATTTCAATGTTTGTTTCAGTAATAATGTCCGTCTCTGATATTGTTTTGTCAAATTCAATTTAGTGTCGGTATTATGTTCTGTCTTGGTCAAAGGGTCCTCACTATCACTTTTATTGGATACTGAACTCGCTTCTAATATTGCTTTTACGTCATCTGTTTGAATATCAGTCGTGAATACCGAATAATGTTTATTGACTTCAGTGTATTTTAACTAAGAATTGAATGCTTCTTTTGCAACTTCATTGGGGTTTACAAGCGTTGACCGAAGTACATTTTGTATGAAGCCAAAAAGCGCTTCATTCTAAAAACGTGCGCACGGTCAACGCTTTTACAACCCCATAAAGTTACAAAAAGAAGCATTCATTGATTCAATACTTATAATTACATTTTTTTATCTAGTATCATGAAAACGCGGTTTTTATAAGGTTTTAATTTAATTTACCTGCGCACTTTATTGTGAGACCTCGTGTCATCATGAATGATAAGTTTTATTGTGTGATGAAGTTGATTATGAAATAACGCGAGATTGCAGTGTAGCCAATAAGTATAACGTATTATAATGAAACATACATATACGTAATTTAATTATAAACATTTAAGCTACACAGTGATTATAAAAACTATCAAACTGGTTATTGACTTCATACTGCAACTAGTTGTGTTTATTTCCTAAATATAGTAACACAGCTAAACTTTGTGCAATATCATTTTCATCATGGAACACTATTTCCACAGTCAGGGGTTCATTATGGGAGGAAAATAAGTTTAAAATTTGTGTTACAATTTAAATAGCTATAAATGTATTTATTTAATAAAATTAACGGTACCAATTTTCTTGCACCAGATGCGCATTTCGACAAAACATGTCTCTTCAGTGATGCTCGTGGCCAACATAAGTTGCAGTATAAAAACAATATTAGGTCAACGTCTGGAAAATATCAACGTTTTTGTACTCGGCTCGGTAAAACCTTTCCCCAGTTTCATAGCCTCATACAAGAAAGTTTATATTTTTCTGACATTGACCTTATATTGTATATTTATCAAAAAAGAAGCACACTAACATGAATGGACACTAACAAAAAATGATGAAAATGTTATTGAGGTTAACGGCATGTGTTGTAATAATAGAAAAATATTTTCATTTTTAAATATTGTACAAATTAAAACCGTTTTTTTAGCAATATTTTGTACATGTTATAACATGTATGAGGTACTTTTGTAATGTTATTACTTGTATTTTGGCATTGTACAATAATGTAACCTGTACAAAATCGCAACTTGTACACGACATATACATGAATATATACATGAATACTCATGGACTATATTTCTGTGTAATTGCGGTCAATTTCGCCTATAAAATACTAAAAAAATGTAGTAATTTACAAAATTTTGTTTGAAAGTGCACATGGTGACGTTGCTGTACAAGGGGAAGGAAAAGATAATTTTGTGAACCAATACGACGCAATCTATTATTTATTATTTTTATATAACAGACACAAAAACAGAAAACTTATTATCCAAATATTACTTAGTTAAATCGCAGTGACTAAATTTGCGATATTCATCACGTGGATATTATTACACCTATATTATTACAGAGTCTCTACGATTTTTATAAGTTTTGATACTTGCGTATGAGCCAAAACTTCATTAAAAAGTCTACTGTTATCAAAAAATACTATTCTTTTTTCACCATTACAGTCCGCAACAAAAGTCTTAAATTTGTCTGGCAAACTTTCAAGGTACGTAAAGCGTGACAACCCTTTAGGTTGAAGAAAATCGAACCCTGTAAAGACTATAACTATTTTATCTATTAATTTTCGCAATCTTCTGTATATGAGGTCTATCACTTTCGTCTCTTGATCTAAATTAGTTTTTGATGAAATGATATACAGGTATGCATGAGGTTCCTCTCCGAGTTGTTGGGTTGCTGTGTTGATATTTTTCACAACGTTTACCTTGACGTCTTCCCTTGCCAATTCACTGATTCCAAATCCAGGAGTTTCTACGATTTTGATTGTTTTTCCACACCGAATTGTTCTATGAAGAATATTTGTTGATGTGTTGCTTTTTGTTAAACATTGCGATGGAAATTTAGCTTCTCCTAATATCATATCTCCTGTCGAACTTTTACCACTTTGTTTAGTTCCAAACAGGACCAGGCGGAGCTCGTCGTCATCTACAAGGGAAACCTATCATTTTATTCTCATTAACCGAAAGATTTTAAAAGAAAACCAGACAAAAATCAGTCATCTGTGTATAATAGTTATCAAAGGTACCAGAATTATAATTTAGTACGCCAGACGCGCGTTTCGTCTACATAAGACTCATCAATGACGCTTATATCAAAATAGTTATAAAGCCAAACAATACAAAGTTGAAGAGCATAGAGGATCCAAAATTCCAAAAAGTTGTGCCAAATACGGCTAAGGTAATCTATTCCTGGGACAAGAAAATCCTTAGTTTTTCGAAAAATTCAAAGTTTTGTATCAGGAAATTTATAAGAATGATCTCATAATTTATATTCGTGTCAACCCCGAAGTGCTGACTACTGGGCTTGTGATACCCTCTATAAACTGTCCATCTTACGTTTTCGTACGGTACATTGTCTCTTTATTGAATAAGGCTCTCAAAGAAAAGAGTTGTGTATTTGTCGATCTAGGGTTGAGGGTGTTCTGAAGTTGACACACCTTTTTTTCCCGAAATTCATGTGAACGTTTTGTTTTCATATAGGGTTCAATTCCCCTCCCTTTTCTAATATGGCTGGATCTGCGCCTGATGTTTCTTTTTTTTTTATATTCAATGACATCCTGAACATGCATAAAATATTTGCCAGTGGACTTTTATATGTAAAGAACCAATCATCATCAATCTTTTAGATAATCTTTAACAAACTGTTTAGAATACGCCTTGTATATATATATGTATATGATATGAATTGTTTTCAGTTTACTTTTAGAAGTTACAACATCACAAGTGTAAAATTATCTTCTTTTATTTCTTTACTTGTCAAACTGTACCTTCAATTCTATCTGCAACCGAATAACTAACTGCATCTGAAATGTATAGTGGTACTTGCTTTAACGATGGAAGACGAGTGAGGGTTTGGATTGGGTTAAATGATTAAAGAATAACGCCCTTAAAAATGAAGATTAGAGAAAAAAGGGGTGAAAATTAAACGTTTACAGAATAACAGACTCCCGCCCCCCCAGACCCTCAAGAGTTGCATATGTACATTATTAAATAAAAGACAATATAAGGGTAGAACATGCTGATACAATAATGGATATATCATTGGATAGTGTCTATGTTTATTTTAAGAACTCTATAATTTTCAGTCGTTCTATATGCCATTAGAAAATAATTTTAGCTAGTGATATTTCATTTAAGTTTCATAAACGAAAACACATTCGTCCCGATTAACCGATGTGCATGTATAAAAAAAGAGTCGAACATTCTTTTATCAAATCGATTGTATATAATAATAGTTACAGAAGATGTATGTTTCATTTTAATACTTTTTTTTTTTATTGGCTAACAACAATCTCGTCATTCTGAAATAAACATTTCAAAATGAATTGTAACATTCATGACGACACCTGCTTTTTAAATAAAGTGCATAGGTTTAGAAAGGAAAAAAATGATAGAAGTCGTGTGTATTCATGATCATAGCGAAAAAATGTATATTTGTAATTATAAGTATTGAATTAGCTTTTTAGTAATTTCAGGAATCAAAAGAGCAAAATAAATATATAGGTCAGTGTGCTTGTTTTCGAGATATTACTCATTGAAATTTTGGCGGGAAAATATTCTCTCTTGACTTTTCACTGTAAGCTTTATCATTGACAAGTGTAAGTTCTTAAAAACTATTAAAAATAATCGAAATTTTGAAAGACTTTATACATGTAAAAGATTTATAAAAAGAAAAATTGGGGTCAATGGGCAAATTATTTTAAGGCATTCAAATGAATAAAACCAGAGGATTCCGAAAATCTGACAAAAATCCCAAAGCATGACAAGCGAACTTCCTTAAAACATTTTATCGAACAGCAAGTTACAGAATAAGTTTTTGATTCTTTTTTAACAATTATTATAGTTTTACAATCATTATGACATCATTATTTGTAATGATTCAATATATTACCTCGTTCGATATACTTGTACTCAGAATTCGTAGCTACAAAAACAATTATATAAGAAACATAAAAGTGTCAACTTTATTACTACATAATTACATTACATGCATGTTTCATTAGGATCCGTAACCTTGATTGGCTGACAATAATCAAAAGTAGTTTCAATATCGTATTTTGTTTTCGTATGAGATACAACAGCTACATGGATGACTTCACGTGCTGTTCGTGACAATATTAAAGTATGTTTATGTACTATTGCTTAGAAAACAGATATTCATTTCGAAATAATTTGATTTTGGATGGAACGCGTCTTCTGAGTTGCTGATAGTTTTTGTCTATCAGCTCATAAGCAGAATTCCATCATGCGACAGTGACGTCAACAACGTTTTTTTTTTTTTTCATGATTTACCGCAGCTTAGAATCAAATCATAAGGAATGACGTCGTCAACATGTTTCCGGCTTAAAATGGAATTTATATTTAAAGCATAAGAAATATAAAGGACACGTATTCATGGTATTCACAAAATAACTTTTTTAAAGAAAGTGCACAGAGTGTTAGAAAAAAAATCCATCTAAAGATTATGTTCTCTATAATAGAGATATTTTCACAAGCATACGTTAAATTCAATGCATATGGATTCGGTCACAGAATGTTAAAGTCATAAGAAACCTCAAATTAAAAAAAATAATGCATATGTTTTTTTTTTTTTTATAATTCAATGGATAGTTTTCATTACAAAACTTATGTACATATACTTTTTTCTGAAGAAAAATCTTTTAATTTAATTCATTCATATTTAGAAGAAATTTACTTTATTTTAATTGCTTCTTTCCAGAAACCAATTCCCCGGACATACTTTCCGTATGCAAAGTGACCTCAGTGTGACCCATCTCGTAAAAATCCGGTGATCGCAGTACGCATGGATGTCCTTAAAATAAACTATTATCTGAATTAACATGTTAAACACGTGCTCAATTTCCATCCTTTTTTGTTGATTTTTTGTCGATTGTTGACAAACAGGTGACAAGCGTTAAACATCGGCTTCAAAACACGAACTTTAATTACCTGCCATATTTTACAATAACACTGACCGATTGAAAAAAAATGACGACTATACGAAATTTACACGAAAAAAAATGATAAATTCGTGCACAGAAGACTAAGTTTATGATGTTTGTATGCATTGGTTCAAGAATTGGAAGAACATTATTTTTCACCGGTCACGGTTAATTTTTGAACTTTTTTTCAAATTAAAAGAGAGAATATGTAATTTTTTTTTTTTTTGTTTTTTTTTAATATGAATCAAGACTGGATTTTCTTAAGATACATGTGTATACATTGTACAACCATTAAAATCTTAATTGAACTTACCCTTATGTGTCAAATTTGTACGTTGCGTTTGAAAGGCAGGCTTCTTTTCTGTTAATAAATAGGAAATTTAAAAGATTATGATCCTTTCAAAAGGTTTTGTAATAATTCATTAGGAAAAAGAAGGAATTTAATGTTGTTGTCCGAACTTTTTTACTTTAAAAGTTCCGAATGAGTTTGTTGCACAGCAATGGGAAACTCAGTGTAACAAAGATATAATATTCCTGACATCTAGCAACCGTAAATGAATTCAGACTGAAACCGGTATCATGTTCCCCTAAGATATGTGGAAATACATAGCCACGCCTGACCGGAATTGTAACCTTAAAATTCGATTTTCCTTTTTTTAAAAAATGACACGTTCGCAGAACTGCCAAACCCTTTTCGAGAAGTCTTTGGGTGAACTATAAGATCCTATACGAAATAGCCTGGTTTTCGAGTGACAATCATAATACCATACTTTTATCTCAATCGTCCGTTCTGCAGAATCAACACATCATGTGTATTGACAAATTGTCGTCAATCTTAATTTTCGTGAAATATTTGCCACTGGGAGTTATAAATTGTGACATACACATAGTTCTATATTGGTACTACGCGGTAGAAGTTCAACAATTAAGCTGTTGTAAGATTTTGAGAGATATTTTATAGAACTAGAGGTTACCTAATACGTATAGTTCTTGTCCTGTGGGATAATATAATTTATGATAAAGCCATTTGTGTAGCTAATGGATAAAAAAAAATCGAAATTTCACTTTAAACTTGTCTGTTACGTATCAGTCATTATATCTTTGCGTTTCGTCTTACATCTACGATTTTGGTTTTTAGGCCTAAAGTCAATGGAGTTCATTGTAATTCTAATGTATCAAAATTACTGTACCAAGATATCAGTCCTATATGTACTTTTTATATATCTTTAACAAATCTATAACGTTTTATCAAGAAATAATATTTCATTCAGTGATTGTGCCATCTCAGTTGTTTCGTAGTAGCGTGTTCGCTTCGAGTTCGAGCGGTCATGGGTTCGAACCCGGCATGGTTAAAACAAAACTTTAAAAGTGGTATTTTCTGCTTCTCCGGTAAGCACACTGCAGTTTGGATTAACAGCAAATTGTCAGAATAATGTGTCCAGGTTAAATGGCTATTGCATTTACTGTCACCTTGTGAATTACCACGTTAAAAATCCGATTGCGTCAAAATAGCGCAAATTGCTGTTCGGTGTGAGCCAAGGCTCCGTGTTGAAGACCGTACTTTGACCTATAATAGTTTACTTTTACAAATTGTGACTTGATGGAGAGTTGTCTCATTGGCACTCATACAACATCTTCTTTATTTTATTAAAATACATATTACATTTACACGTTCTCGTCCTGAAAGTGCATGCTAATTTACCACGGGATCATCGTAATCATCATCCTCATCTGGTTTTATCAGTATGGTGCCATTAGAAAATGTTGTCCTCCAACCCCTCTTTCTTTCGTAATTTTAGTTCAAAAGTTTTTTATTGAAAAACTTATAAAATCCATGTTATTATTGTCCTAGGTTTTTTAAAGAAATCAGTTTCCACTATAAAGCGTAAGAAAAAAGCAAGAGAGAATCATTTCCCGCAAAATTTGCAATGGCTTGTATCTCAAAAACAAGCACATTTACACGGACACTGCATTTATTGTTTCTGTTTGTTTTTTTTGTTTTTTTGTTTTTTTTTTTTTTTTTGTTCCGGTGAATATAAAGAGCTTATCATTTTGACACAACGTAGCGAATATCCTTATGCAATATTATGGTTTCATATTTTCTTTGCATTTTTTGTAGCAAATACATGTAAAATTTTGCTTTAATCTGATTTCTCTGTTTGAACGTTTAGACTCGTGGGAAAATTCTGTTCTTTACCTCTCTTGATATGACTGTGTACTATTAACTAAGTCTACATGACTAGTCTATACATTTTGAAACACAGTTCCGCTTTACTGTAGTTGTATTACTTCAGTAATATTTTTTTTTTTTTTTTTTTTGTATACTGACCTTTAAGCAAGTCTTCTTTTCTGAAATAGAATATCAATATAGTTTAACTTACATAAACTGGTTAAATATTGTCTATTTTTTGTTCTACAGTTATGCATACAATCATGTAGAATTATAGATCTTCACAAATATAGTTTTTTGAGTATTTTAAAAGCACAAAGAAAATAAACATTAAAGAAAAAGAAAAATATGCTTATTATTAAAGACCGCACTGTTAACTCTACTATTGGTTTGTCGTTTTTGTCATTGGTAAATATAATTGAGTCATTGACAATCATACCATCACTATTGTGATAGAAATACTTTTAAATAATTGATATTATTGTATAGTAATATAATATTTCCAACAGAAAGTAACCAAAAGTTAGCGTGCAATAAAGTCTATTATTGCACTAGTGCAATAAATCTTCAAAATTCATGACGTCATCAATGACAAAATATTAGTTTAAACCAATTTTTACTTTCAAATATTATATTGCTATACAATAAAAGGGTTATTACATGAATATTGGGAATTATTCCATATTGGTATTATTATAGTAGGTTTCTCTATATGAATTGGTTTTTGAATAAAAAAGCATATTCACCTGAGAAAGTGTTATTCACCGCGCTAAACGTCACGCGCTTTTACATGCAACGTTATGGTAAAATGTTTCATGTGTAAAAAAAATTTGGTATATGTTTGTCATTAAATACATTTTCTTCTCTCGGAATATGGAATAAAACAATTACTGTCTTTTGTTTCGGTAAATATGCGGTTTTATTGACTTTTGAAAAACTGATATTCACTTCGGCCGTCGGCCTCAGTGAATATCAGTTTTTCAAAAGTCAATAAAACCGCATATTTACCTTATCAAAAGACAGTAATTGTATAATATTGTCCCTCGTAGAACATATATTGCACTCGCAAGCTCGTGCAATATAAAATTCTACTCGGGACAATAATCCCCAATATTCATGCAATAACCCTATAACATTATACACTGTAAGAATTTAACTACATGTACCTACCTTAAAGTTGTTTGCTCCTCCTTTTTTGATTTTTCCCAGACTTACTGAAACGTCTGGTTTTATCCCTGTATTCCTATTTAAGAAAAGCCCGTTAACGCCTACTTTTCTTTTCATAATTTTATTTTATATAGTTTAAAAAGCCATTTTTGAAAATCTATTAAAGGCCTTGTTTCTCAAAGTTTTTGAAACAAAAATCAGTTAATGTTACAATTAGGGAAAATCTAGAGCGAATTTTCAATGGCTTATATCTTGAAAACAAGCACAGAGACCCTAATTTTTTTTTCTACTTTTTAATTTTCTTTATTTCTTAATCTCTAATTTGGCATTAAAATTAGAAAGATCACAGGGAACATGTGTACTAAGTTTCAAGTTAATTGGACTTTAACTTCATCAAAAACCACTTCGACGCACAGACCAGAAAACATAATGCCCATTAATGGGGGGGGGGGGGGGGGGGGGGGGGGGGGGGTTGCTATGAATTTTGTTAATACTAGTCTTGAGATGCAAATGCACTACTGTACAGTTCTTCTTTTTTGGCTTCAAGCTATTTTTATGCATTTAAAAAAGCTATTAGGGAAAGAAACTTTTCAATTATTTTCTTCGTGTTTAAATGCTTTCTTTAAAATGCTATTAGTTTTGATACGCACTTTACAATACAGTCATGTAAACCTGATTAAACATCAAAGACACGACAAAAACTAATTTATTTAAATAAAACGACTAGTTGTGTGCAAAATTATCATATATAACTTACATTAAAACTGGATGTTCATACGAAAAACTCATACTTATAAGTAATTAAACAATATCTCACTGACATGGCACAGCTATACCATTAGCCTTTTGTAATAAACAACACGAATACAAATAGAGGTTCAAATGTACGAATTAAAGCTCCAACAATGCCTTTATATATATTCCATGCATGACGTTTGTATTTATTTGAATTAGGGTATTGACATTTGATTTGCTATCAGTATAACTATTAAAGTTTATTCATGTTATTTATCCTTTAGTGTATAACGATCCTATCAGCTAACATTTTAAACAATAGCGCAGTTTTGTAAAACATCATTCATTTACTAATACAAATAATGTAGATCGAATGCACTAAAGTACACATACAAACGCATAGGGGGGATGTGAAAACCTTACTACATGTATACTGTCCGTTTGTCTGTGCGGGATTCATAAATACTTAGCCACGTGTGGTTTTAATAGGAACGTTAAATCCAATTTCTTTGTGCACTGTGAATACATAACAATCCCTGCACGTTTAACTATATAAGAAACTCCACATTTTTCAAATGTTGCTTGTTGAAATGATATAGGTTATAACTCTTCCACCTTTACCAATGCTTTGGCCGTGGCCGTTAAAATATATGTGTGGTTCCAGTAACCCTACCGTCCCTACTTTTTCGGCTTAAAAATAGCCTACCCTAAAGATTTTATTGTCATTTTTTATTAAGCACTGTTAAAGTCAGAATGTTGCACCCATAGACTCAATGTAAAAAAAAAAACATAAAATAAAAAAAAATTCCCTACCTACCTACCCTAAATTTTTTTCAGATGTAACTGGAACCACACATACTTTTTTATTTGGCCTAAGGAGGTATAATAGTTGGGGATTTGAAAACATTACTACATGTATACTGTCCGTTTGTCTGTGCGGGATTCATAAATACTTAGCCACGTGTGGTTTTAATAGGAACGTTAAATCCAATTTCTTTGTGCACTGTGAATACATAACAATCCCTGCACGTTTAACTATATAAGAAATTCTACATTTTTCAAATGTTGCTTGTTGAAATGATATAGGTTATAACTCTTCCACCTTTACCAATGCTTTGGCCGTGGCCGTTAAAATATATGTGTGGTTCCAGTAACCCTACCGATCCTACTTTTTCGGCTTAAAAATAGCCTACCCTAAAGATTTTATTGTCATTTTTCATTAAGCACTGTTAAAGTCAGAATGTTGCACCCATAGACTCAATGTAAAAAAAAAACAAAATAAAAAAAAAAATCCCAACCTACCTACCCTAAATTTTTTTCAGATGTAACTGGAACCACACATACTTTTTTATTTGGCCTAAGGAGGTATAATAGTTGTGATTCTTGCGATCTAAACACCATGATATGGAGAACGCTCTGAATGGCTTATTTATTTTTCATTTTTGTTATCTATCATACGATTGGTTGTACTTGTGTCACATGTTTTACTTATTTTAATATATATATGCAACTGGTATAATGACCCCTTAGATAGTAAACGTTAACATTTCAAAGAAAACAGTAGACAGAATACAGAGAGTCTCTATATATTGAAGTAGTATAATCGTAGTTTATATGTAGATACACGCGAAAAATAATTGTCATCTATAGCTATAAGGAGGTATAATAGAAGTTGTGGTTCTTGCGATCTAAACACCATGATATTGAGAATGCTCTGATTGGCTTATTTACTTTTCATTTTTGTTATCTATCATACGATTGGTTGTATTTGTGCATGTTTCAAACCGGAAGTCTTATCTACTGTATGTCTAAAATTCAGTCTGATGACGGAATCATATCCGGACTCCTTTTTTGTCGTTTTTCTCCCAAAATAACTCAATCTGAATAATCATAAGAATGGATGACAAATGCGACTATGCATGTTACCTATAGGACACAGGCATGATGATTGATTTATTGTGGAAGGAAGAGAAGCGACACACAAAATGAGGTCTTTTCGTTTAATAGTATAGATGACGGAATCATATCCGGACTCCTTTTTTGTCGTTTTTCTCCCAAAATAACTCAATCTGAATAATCATAAGAATGGATGACAAATGCGACTATGCATGTTACCTATAGGACACAAAGGCATGATGATTGATTTATTGTGGAAGGAAGAGAAGCGACACACAAAATGAGGTCTTCTCGTTTAATAGTATAGATACACATATGCAGAAACGGGATCGGTCTATTCCCGGGCTTCTAGAGAAAAATAATGAGGGTTGTCACGGTGTATGACTATATGGGTCTTGTAGAGGAGAAACAGGCGCTTCTTTTGCGAAAGGTATCGAAAGGCGGTATGTTCAAAAATATGAAACTAGAGCTCAAAATTGGAAAAAAATGGCAAAAAAACAAGGGGTCGGTCCATTTTAGGGCTACTAGTAAAAAATAATGAGGGGTGTCACGGGGTATGACTATAAAGGTCTTGAAGAGGAGAAACAGGCATTTTTTTTTTTGCTTCAGGTATCGAAAGGCGCTATGTTAAAAAATCTGAAACTCGAGCTCAAAATTTGAAAAAATGGCAAAAAAACAAGGGGTCGGCCTATTCTAGGGCTTCTAGTGAAAAATAATGAGGGGTGTCACGGGGGTAAGACTATATAGGTTTTGAAAAGGCGAAACAGGTGCTTCTTTTGCGCAAGGTATCGAAAGGTGCTATGTTAAAAAATCTGAAACTAGGGCTCAAAACTTGAAAAAATGGCAAAAAAACATGGGGTCGGCCTGTTCCAGGGCTTCTAGAGGGGTATGACTATATAGGTCTGGTAGAGAAGAAACAGGCGCTTCTTTTGTGCAATTTATCGAACGGCTATGTTCAAAAATCTGAAACTCGAGCTCAAAATTTGAAAATAATGGAAAAAAAACAGGAGGTCGGCCTATTCTAGGGCTACTAGTGAAAATAAATGAGGGGTGTCACGGGGTATGACTATATAGGTCTTGAAGAGGAGAAACAGGCGCTTCTTTTGTGCAATTTATCGAACGGCTATGTTCAAAAATCTGAAACTCGAGCTCAAAATTTGAAAATAATGGAAAAAAAACAGGAGGTCGGCCTATTCTAGGGCTACTAGTGAAAAATTATGAGAGGTGTCACGGGGTATGACTATATAAGTTTTGAAAAGGCGAAACAGGTGCTTCTTTTGCGCAAGGTATCGAAGGGCGCTATGTTCAAAAATCTGAAATTAGAGCTCAAAGTTTGAAAAAAAGGCAAAAAACAGGGGGGGGGGGAGGGGGGAGGTCGGCCTATTCCAGGGCTTCTAGAGAAACATAATGAGGAGTGTCACGGGGTATGACTATATAGGTCTTGTAGAGGAGAAACATGCGCTGCTTTTGCGCAAGGTATCGAAGGGCGCTATGTTCAAAAATCTGAAACTAGAGTCCAAAATTTGAAAAAAATGCAAAAAAACAGGAGGTCGGCCTATTCTAGGGCTACTAGTAAAAAATAATGAGGGGTGTCACGGGGTATGACTATATAGGTCTTGAAGAGGAGAAACAGCCGCTTCTTTTGCGCTAGGTGATCAAGGGAGCTATGTTCAAAAATCTGAAACTAGAACTCAAAATTTGAAAAAAAATTGCAAAAATATAGGGGGGGGGGGGGGGTCGGTCTATTCCAGGGCTTCTAGTGAAAAATAATGAGGGTTGTCACGGAGTATGACTATATATTTAGGTCTTGTAGAGGAGAAATAGGCACTTCTTTTGCGCAAGGTATCGAAGGGCGCTATGTCAAAAAATCTGAAACTAGAGCTCAAAGTTTGAAAAAAAATGGCAAAGAAACAGGGGGTCGGCCTATTCCAGGGCTTCTAGAGAAAAATAATGAGGGGTGTCACGGGGTACGACTATATAGGTCTTGTAGAGGAGAAACATGCGCTGCTTTTGCGCAAGGTATCGAAGGGCGCTATGTTCAAAAATCTGAAACTAGAGCTCAAAATTTGAAAAAAATGCATAAAAAACAGGAGGTCGGCCTATTCTAAGGCTACTAGTAAAAAATACTGAGGGTGTCACGGGGTATGGCTATATAGATCTTGAAGAAGAGAAACAGCCGCTTCTTTTGCGCTAGGTGATCAAGGGCGCTATGTTCAAAAATCTGAAACTAGAACTCAAAATTTGAAAAAAATTGCAAAAAAATAGGGGGGTCGGCCTATTCCAGGGCTTCTAGTGAAAATTAATGAGGGGTGTCACGGGGTATCATGACTATATATATAGGTCTTGTAGAGTAGAAACAGGCACTTCTTTTGCGCAAGGTATCGAAAGGCGCTATGTTCAACAAATGAACCTCAGTTATTGCAGCTTGAAAGGTTTCCAAGTGTTCAAACAAGATTTGACTACCAAACAGTAAAGAACGCAGACGATTCGAGAAGTAATACCTAACAATTAACAGTGTTTTAAACATGAAACCAACATATTCTACTTTAAAGAGAAAAGGGAACATTACTTCGTTAAATTATTGCTTTGCTATTAATCACTTTTAAAGACAATCCGGTACATGTATAAATGTTTCTATGAAAACCTCTCGTTTCACCATCGCTGTGACAGAGGGTTACTTTGTTGTTATTGTTTTCTGTTATACCATTGTATCCACAAAGGTTTTTCGGAATAAACTTGAAAACTTGAAACAAAAATCTGAAACTAGAGCTCAAAGTTTGAAAAAAATTGCAAAGAAACAGGGGGTCGGCCTATTCCAGGGCTTCTAGAGAAAAAATGAGGGGTGTCACGGGGTATGACTATATAGGTCTTGTTGAAGAGAAACAGGGGTCGGTCCATTCTAGGGCTACTAGTGAAAAATAATGAGGGGTGTCATGGGGTATGACTATAAAGGTCTTGAAGAGGAGAAACAGGCGATTTTTTGACTTCAAGTATCGAAAAGCGCTATGTCCAAAAATCTGAAACTAGAGCTCAAAATTTGAAAAAAAATGGCAAAAAACAGGAGGTCGGCCTTTTCTAGGGCTACTAGTGAAAAATAATGAGGGGTGTCACGGGGTATGACTATATAGGTCTTGTAGAAGAGAAACGGGCACTTCTTTTGCGCAAAGTATCAAAAGGCGCTAGGCTAAAAAATCTGAAACTAGAGCTCAAAATTTGAAAAAAATTGCAAAATAACAGGAGGTCGGCCTATTCTAGGGCTTCTAGTGAAAATAAATGAGGGGTGTCACGGGGTATGACTATATAGGTCTTGAAGAGGAGAAACAGGCGCTTCTTTTGTGCAAGGTATCGGAAAGCGCTATGTTCAAAATCTGAAACTAGAGCTCAAAATTTGAAAAAAAATGGCAAAAAAGCAAGGGGTCAGCCTATTCTAGGGCTACTAGTGAAAAATAATGAGGGTGTCACGGGGTATGACTATATAGGTCTTGTAGAGGAGAAACGGGCACTTTTTTTGCGCAAGGTATCAAAAGGCGCTAGGCTAAAAAATCTGAAACTAGAGCTCAAAATTTGAAAAAAATTGCAAAATAACAGGAGGTCGGCCTATTCTAGGGCTACTAGTGAAAATAAATGAGGGGTGTCACGGGGTATGACTATATAGGTCTTGAAGAGGAGAAACAGGCGCTTCTTTTGTGCAAGGTATCGGAAAGCGCTATGTTCAAAATCTGAAACTAGAGCTCAAAATTTGAAAAAAATGGCAAAAAAGCAAGGGGTCGGCCTATTCTAGGGCTACTAGTGAAAAATAATGAGAGTGTCACGGGGTATGACAATAAATGTTCTAAATTGGTCAGACAATACATGGTCATGTTTTATGAAGATATATAAGTAAAGTACAGGTAACTTTTGAAAGGCGTAAAATACAATAAACTAATAAATTATTAAAACGCAATAAGGACTCGGAATAATAATAAAAAGCTAATATTATAAAAAATTATACAAAATTCTAAATGTGAACTTTGAACGAACAATTGTCGGGTCATAATGACTTTAATAAGTAACAAGGATTTTTATAGTGCTACAGTAAACTATATCTTTTTAAAAAGAAATCATAATTGTATAGAAAAGATATTGAACGTGTTGTAAGCATAACATGGAGTTTAAAAGTTTAACACCAACGGCCTAAGGCGGAATTAGCGAGGGGGGGGGGGGGGTATCTTTGAAATAAGTTAAAAACAATAACGGGGATTTAGTTTTGAAAACGTCAGGTAGAATGTCTTGTGCCTGTGATTAGTCTATATCATATCTGGTTGTATATGTCGGACTATCCGACCGTCGGACTATAGAACTGTCGGAATATTAAACCGTCGGACCATTGAACCCTCGGAGCTATATGTAGTTAATTTTGTTCATTTTGCCGTTTCAGTGGCATGGCACCGCTAAATCAATGACGCAGACAATTTCATCACAACTTTCCAGTTATATCATGTCGCGACTAACATTTTGGTCAATTACTTTTGATACGGCTTACGGTTTATGTGTTTCAAAAACATAACGACAAATTTATTTGCTGAAGGCATTAACTCCTATAAAATTTCCTCGAATCGCTTCGAACCAAATTAGACAAAAAAAATCCTGAGGATGTAACGAACAATTAAGAAAAAGAATTTTGTCGATTTCTTTTTTTTTTTTTTTTTTGTTACGAAGGAGATGCACACATTTGATAAACAGTGAATAAAATTTTTCGGCTTCGAATGGGTGAAAATAAAAAGCGCATAAACTGTATGATATTATATAAGAAATATCTTGGCGACATATTGCGAACCAAAATTTTACGCGAGAACAAAATTTGGCGAAAGAAAAAAAAAATAATAATAATAATCAAAACAAATACAATAGGTCTTTCCACAGAAAAAGTGGAAAGACCTAATTAAAGAAGTAAGTATAAGTAAACTTTGGGTACTACTTTGATATACGCATGCAACAAAAGATGCCGAAAGTGTGTAAGTTTATGAATTTTCTGTTGCCACATCAACATCCTTCCTATTATCATTACTATTATCATAACCATCATTATTATCATTACATTTACTATTATCATTCCCATTTTGCAAATGTTTAGGTTTGATTGTTGTACTTGGCAAAGCTGTTACATGTTTATCTGTATTGTTGACTTTTTGACAGCAAAGTTGTCCTATTTTCTTGAAGATATTTCTGAACGCTGGAGAAAGTATTGCATGAAGGATGAAAGTCACAGGAATACTACATATGTATAAGGTATTTAACAACAGTGAAAACATGTTCATTACTTTCGGATTTACTTGTACATAGAAAATAGTACACAACCTTATAGTCATACACGGAAACAAAGTTACTACAAAAAACACAGTTGATACCACTGTAGCTATTCGTAATCTATTCATAGCAATTTCTGACGCCGATATAGGATTACGATGCAGTCTTCTAAAGTTGCTTTGTTCTTTTATCATCAACGCTGTTTTTGCAGCACACATTGTCATTAATATGAATGGTACGAAAGCAGTAAAAATGGTATCAGATATTGTGACAATGTGAAGCAATACCTGATAAGGATTTTGTCGTTTTTTTAAATTAAAAAAATCTGATCTACGACATATATTTACCAACTCAAATGTGTACTTATCGATGATCGTTACCTTATCGAATTTAATGTCAATCACATAGAAAACTGATATTGTAATAGAACAGGTCGTGGTTATCATTACAAAGACTGTAACAGTTTTCTTGTTTAGGAATTTTCTGAATGTGAATGGCTTGTACATGATAATAAATCTTTCAAAAGCCTGAGCGGTTTTCATCCACTGCGAGAACGAAAACAAAAGATTGGGTAAAATTCCCACTGTTATTTCAAATACGTAGCATAATTCGTATTCCACGTAATATTTCGGTACTGTAAGAAAATATACGAAGGATGCAGACTGGGTACCAAAGGACATAAGATCAGTAGTTGTGTAAACAACTAAAAAATTACACTTCTTTAGGTAACCTTTCGTATGTAACTGGCGAAATAAGATAATTTGCCATATGACAAAAAGTAATATTAACGGTGGCTGAATGTAAACACTATACATTCGTGTTTGTTCTTTAAATTCTGTCTTTGGTAAAAAGTAGCTTTTTTCTATAAACTTCAGTAAGTCTTTTCCAAACTCTACATTGCTTTGGCGATTTTCCATAGGTGGCTGTTACAGCTTATCTGTAATGGATAAATAAAGTGAGCACACAAAAACAAAGTCGTGTAATAGTAAAAAGTATAAGTTAGTATGAATGTTTGTGTATTATATATATTTTTTAGTAGATTGATATTGAAATACCATATTACAATGTATAACAAAAAGACTATATGTCCTCAATTTTAAAATTCATTCATAGATTCTATTAAATTAGTTAATCAAGGATCTCCAGTCCTTCACTTTTCATTTGATACTTTTATTACAAAAATATATTCTACATAGTTTGACATTTACACCAATGCGTATGAACTATTTTGTTTAAATACGTACTAGTACGTTTTTTTTGCAACCGCGCCCGATTTGGTGGTGTTACATCTTATAAAATCTATCTGAATTAGTTTTGCAAAGAATTCAGCTCAAGCAAATTTAATCTTTCCAGAAAGGTAAGGAGTGCTTCGCAGTACCATAAATTAATGTTTGCTTTTGTTTTGTTTTGCGATTTATGTAGAGAAAAAAAAACGACATACAAGACTGTGG
Source organism: Mytilus galloprovincialis (assembly GCA_037788925.1). Taxonomy (NCBI): domain Eukaryota; kingdom Metazoa; phylum Mollusca; class Bivalvia; order Mytilida; family Mytilidae; genus Mytilus; species Mytilus galloprovincialis. The sequence continues at coordinate 54,730,176 of CM075332.1, forward strand.
TGGCGAACAAACATATTTGTGAACACGAGATCCTCCGCTTACCTTGGGTAGTGGTGTAAATGACATTACATCAGAATAAACTGTAATAATCAGTTTCAAGTGCAAATGACTTATTTCAAAAGATCGGTACGAAAACACCGATATAAGAGTAGTCTTATTATTTTCATTAAATGATTTAACTTTAGGAATTTGAGAAATATAAAATTTTGACATGATTGCATGCCAATGGGATAACTATCCACCAAAAACCAAATGACAGAGATGTAGACAACAACATGTAACCATACAGTTACGCCTTCAACAATGAGCAAATATAAAAAAAGAAGATGTGGTATGATTGCCAATGAGACAACTATCCACAAAAGACCAAAATGACACAGACATTAACAACTATAGGTCACCGTACGGCCTTCACCAATGAGCAAAGTACATACCGCATAGTCAGCTATAAAAGGCCCCGATAAGACAATGTAAACCAATTCAAACGAGAAAACTAACGGCCTTATTTAGGTAAAAAAAATGAACGAAAAACAAATATGTAACACATAAACAAACGACAACCACTGAATTAAAGGCTCCTGACTTGGGACAGGCACATACAAAAAAGCCATTCCAAAAATTAATTATTGAAAAGAAAAAGAAAACAAATACCGAACTCCAAGGAAAACTGAAAACGGAAATTCCCTTATCAAATGGCAAGCTCAAAAGCTCAAACATATCAAACGAATGACAAACAACTGTCATATTCCTGATTTTAGAAAACTAGTAAGGTATTAAAGATTCCTTTCATCTCGCTTATGCATTTTATTATTTCATATTAAGACAATAACTGAAATATAAGTGAACTTAATATGAATTGCTTACTTCTTTTTAAATGGAAATTGTCTTTTAAATCTTGCCAAAATCGTGTTTACATCATTACCTTTCCATGATAACCAAATTATTGATACATTGTATAATATTATATGACTGCAAAATTGCTCTTGGCTAAGAACTTACCTTTTACACTTACTAACAATGTATATAGACTAAGTGATGTCGATAGAATGTATTCTGGTCAAACTACCCTTGATACTTTACAATTTCGTGATAATTCATTAGGATTTAGGTGATCTTAACAAATGAGAGATTAGAAATTCGAAACTGGTTAAAAATATTTGTTACTTTGGTATAAAATGAAAGATAGATAATTTGAAACCGTGAACAAGTGGGTTTTCTTTCTCTCGTTATACTGGTACTAAATAATTAAATCCTAATTGGAAATTGATCTAGTTGATATCATTAACGGTACCATTTTTCCTGCACCAGATGCGCATTTTGACAATGAATGTCTCTTCAGTGATGGTCGGGGACAAAATATTTGAAAATCCAAAGCATGTTAAAAATATGAAAAGCTTATAAACTAAACATTTCAAAAAAGTATAAACAAATTCTGGTAAGGAATCAGAGCTTTGCGCGAGAGACGTATATTCCTAAATTTAATTTAATCTAAAAAGGCAACATCAACGTGTTCATGCCTACGACGTGTTTCTTAACAACTTTCTTCAGGTACCATCTACGCCAAAAGTTTGGGAATCCAGAAATATTGAACGTTTGAAAATACAGGTTGACATTTGTTCGACAAGTTCGTTTAAAATTGTTTATGCTGTCACACTCGTAAGTCTAAATAACGTAAATTAGCAATATATCAAAATACACGATTTGACAAAATAATTGGCATTTAATTCTGCGCATACTCTTGCATTAAAAGCTATCTTTCGTATTAAGATACATTATTGTGTCTTGATCTCGTCTTCTTTTCGATTAGAGAACTGAAATCGCAATGAACGAATAAAATGTTTAGTTCCGACTTGTATTATTTATAAGGTATGATTACTTAATAATATATATTTTTATTATTCATTCACAAGTTTTTTTCTATGACATCGATGCAGATGCTTGATTTCACTTATTACATATAAATAAATGGGTTTGGGTACCAGTGATGTTTCATCAAATTAGTTAAGCTCCAACTAAGTTGTATACAGTGTCGGGTTACAATTCACACATATTGTCATGCCCGACTGACAAAAAAAATCAGGAATTCGAAACTGCTAAATAATTTAATAATCTGATTTACAAAATTTCAGATATTAAAGAGTACATCCAATACGGAGAATTTGAGACTGTGAACAAATTAATTTGTTTTATTTTTTAGTTTATATGATTGACATAAGTCTGGTCAGATCAAGTTTGAGAGAAAACAATTGTATAATTATCGCGAAAACTTGTGTCTCAGGAATCAAGTTAAATTAAATGTAGACTGGTACCTAGACATTATATGTAAAGTTTGATAATACTACCGACCGTTAATATTTGTGTATTCCGAAGGCGTAATAAATATTCAAGTTTTTTAGCGACTATATAAGTGGCTTAAATCAAAATTGGGATCAATTTAAATCTGTCTTAAAATCTGTATGGCAAACTGTTCAAGAACAAACATGGCACCTTTAGAACATTTTCTGACAGACGCAATCCTACAATAGAATAGTTTTTGACGGAAGCAGTCCTACCATAGAATAGTTTCTGACGTAAGCAGTCCTACCATAGAATAGTTTTGGACAGAAGCAGTTCTACCATAGAATAGTTTTGAACAGTTCTAACCTTGAACAGTTATACCCTAGAACTGATTCTGAGAGTTCTACAATAAAACAGATCCTGATAGTAACATTTCTAGATATTTACGACAGCTCTAGTTTTTAAGGATGTTCGTTACTCTGTTACAAAATAACTGGCAAGCTTTTTAAAATACTGTTATAAATGAATAGTAAATAAATAACAGAACTTAAAAAGCAGATAAAAATAAAAGGTCCGTGTCCTTCTTTTTGAGATACAATCAATTGAAAATTTGGCTGGGAACAGACTCTCTAGATTTTCCATACGTTTAACATTGGTACCTCTTGAAAAGTTTTGTACAGTTGTATATTAGAATGGATCCGGACAATTCTACCCTAGAAGGTCCGAGACCATAATTGTCGTCCCTTGATTTTCGTCCTTGACTTGATTTTCGTCAAATATAGTCCCTAGTGGTGACAGTGGGTTACTTTCCATTAATTTTAATACCTCTTCCAAATTTATTTCTCCATGTTTAATGAATTAAATTGCAAGAAGGGAGTGAAATTACATTGTAAAAAAAAAAATGGGTTCAGAATTTTAAAGGAAAGTAGTGATTTGGTCCAGCTGAAAAAAGTTGCAAATTAGCACTTCGGAAGCGGTCAAAAGATTTCAAGACGCCCTAAACATAAAATTGTCCATATTTTGAGTTAGAGCCGATGAAGTTTTCTATAATTTTGATATAATTTGTCCCAAAAGTAGTACAACACATTGTAAAAATTTCATTGAGGAAGCGCAGGTGGGATTTTTTAAATTTTCATTTATCTTCTAAAAGAAATGCACTACGAAATAATTGTGGTCTGGGACCAGAACTAATTCTACTCGTAAACAGATATTTGCACTTGCGCTGTGTGATTGTCGAATGCTATGCAAACGGAAAAACTGGCGACGAATTAGAGTACGGGAGACACTTATTATAAAAAGCAGAACATTTCTTAAGATTGAATAAACAAAATCAAGTAAATAAACTTACTTATGGAAAAACTTAACCATTCAAATATATAAAATATACTTATCTTGTTTGTATAGAATCACATTACTTAAGTCTAGGCAAGTGATAACATTTTTTCATGTTGTTTAAATGTTGTTTACATTGTAAATTTCTAGAATTAAAAACCTTTATTGGTAAAGTAGTCGAAACAAGTTTACTTTATGTAGAAACGTTGTTGATACTTTTGATACGATTGGTGTTCCATATATCATTGTGAGGTTATTATAATAGACTCGAGGGGGTGGGGGGGGGATATGTGAATAGGTCGGGAAAACTATCAGAAATATATGATAAGGTCATAACTTCTACATGTTCTACGTCTGTCATCTTTCTTAGTGTTCCCGGCTGTGGTTTTATCAACCAATTTTTCTCTTCTGACACTTTGATATTCCACTCTTACATTACACACCACATGAAACCCAAACAATATGGGAAAATAGATAGAGGAAGATGTGATGTGAGTGCCAATGAGACAACTCTCCATCCAAATAACAATTTAAAACAGGTAAACCATTATAGGTCAATGTACGGCCTTCAACACGGAGCCTTGGCCCACACCGAACAACAAGCTATAAAGGGCCCAAAATTACTAGTGTAAAACCATTCAAACGGGAAAACCAACGGTCTAATCTATATAAAATTAAAAATAAAAACGAAAAAGGTTACATTTTCACCTACGCAATATATGAAAAGATATACATTTTTAAAATCTAATTTATATGAAAAGGATGGGGTAACAGAAACCTAGCGGCACCTCCTATCATTAAGTATTCAACATGTTGAAGTAGCCCTCCCCAATAGAATGGGGTTATGTGTTAAGTATGTTAACTGTATAATATTGTGAAGTTATTTATTCAAAAGGTAATATTATTCATATTATGTGTGTCACAATATTACAAATGATCGCAATATGAATTACATGTCAATATTGTATTTCATTTGACATTTTATTTACAAACCTTTTGCATTTCTAGTTAAATTTGTTCAACTTAATATTTCAAGTTACCATTCACTTACGAGTACACACATAATTATACACATATAAAAAAAGAAGATGTGGTATGATTACCAATGAGACATGCAACTCTCCTCAAGAGACCAAAATAACACAGAAATTAACAGCTATAGGTCACCGTACGGCCTTCAATAATGAGCAAAGCCCATAACGCATAGCTAGTTTAAATGATGATTAATAATTATGACGTCTAGCAAGGCTATTTTATTTTCTTTCACGCCTTTCTACGACGTCGTCCCAGAAAAAAATTAAAAAAGCCTTGCCAGACGTCATAATTATTTGGACTACTGCATAGTCAGCTATAAAACATGTATACTAGAACACACCCGCAATATCGCGGGTTCGTGACTGATAGTAAAGTACCTAGCTACGCCTTATTAAAATTTCGCCTTGATCATCATAAATTTGTTTCCATCTATTGTCCGGACGAAACGTTTCAGGTTTTTTTTCTCATCGTCGTGTTGTTTTTATGCCCCACCTACGATAGTAGAGGGGCATTATGTTTTCTGGTCTGTGCCTCCGTTCGTCCGTCCGGTTAAAGTTTTTGGTCGAGGTAGTTTTTGATGAAGCTGAAGTCCAATCAACTTGAAACTTAATACACATGTTCCCCATGATATGATCTTTCTAATTTTAATGCCAAATTATAGTTTTGACCCCAATTTCATGGTCCACTGAACATAGAAAATGATAGTGGGAGTGGGGCATCCGTGTACTATGGACACATTCTTGTTATAAAGGGACGTAACTCCACTACTTAACATATATTAAAATAAAACACTTCCACTAACCCAATACAAAATAGACGGGGTCTCCACGTGTTCGCTTTTAACCAATGCAATTCCTACAAGTAAATAAGAGGTCATATAATAAGATTTCTGTGTAGTGTATATTAACAGGTGTATATCTTTTCATCTGTTTCTTTTGATCAGGGCGTGTGTAGTTTCTCTTCTATTCATGGTTCCAATTTTGTGTATTCTTTCTTTTTTACTGTTTATTTTGGCAAACACGGGTACATGTCATTGAATTCGGATCACGACATTAATTATGATTAATATTACCAAATTGAATGTTATTTCAACTGAGCGGGCGGTGTCACATACCGTAATATTGACATATCTTAACCGGATACGATCCAGATATTATTGTTATGCATTATGATACTCTCCTGTATAGAAGGTTAATAAATATCTTGTTATTGTCAACATGTCTTCCTCCTACTTATTTAACAAGCCATCCGTAGATGGAAGCAATCTTAAAAGTTGCATGAATAATCCAGCTACCTAAATTATCATAATCATGGATACACTATCAGGATCTCACCCCAAAATGGACTGGGAAGCGACAGACCTAGTGACCGCTTGGAAATCTTTCCAACAACATACAGAATTCTGGTTCGCGGGACCTCTAGCCAAAACTGCTGAAGCACACATATGTAACTATCTAATGATATGGATTGGCAACAAAGGCAGGGACATATATTCAACCTGGGATCTTTCGGAGGATGATAAAAAGAAACTTGATGTGTACTATCAGAACTTTGAAAAACACGTACGCCCTAATTCGAACAAGATTTAGTCACGATACAAATGTTTAAGCCGTGTACAAAAAGAAATTGACACTTTCGAAGAATATCTCACAGACCTCAAAATATTGGTAAAAGATTGTGGATATGCGACGCCGGAGGAAATGGTACGTGATGCCATTGTTTTTGGAACTAAAGACCACAAAGTTCGAGAGAAATGTATTAATGAAGGGTCCGAACTCTCGTTAGAAAAGGCTATAAATTTCGCTAGAACTTATGAACTTTCAAACGCTCAACTTAAAACTATGGAAAGTGAAGATAAGACAATTAACATGTTAAACAAACAAGGATCAAGATCATCAGGTAAAAGGTATGGCAAGCAATACACACCACAAAGGGGACCACCTCAAAATAACAAGGGGCAATCACCCAATTTTACAAACAAATGTAAAAACTGTGGAGGTAAACACGAGCGTAGAAAATGTCCTGCATTCGGGAAACAGTGCAACAAATGCCATAAATACAACCACTTTGCGTACGTCTGTATGTCATCAAACAAATCATCAAAGAAAATGCACACTTTAGACATATGCAGTGAATCTGATGACGATGAACTTTTTGTAGCAACAATTGATAATCAAGAATTAAATACCGACGAAATGGACCGAAACAATCAACGTCAACGACGTACCAGTTAACTTTCAGCTAGACACAGGTGCAAAGTGCAACGTACTTTCCCTAAACAAACTGAAAACCATTTGTTCGCATCCTATCATCACTAAACAAGTATCACCACTGTTACGGCCATAAATCGCCTTTAAATTGTAGCCAACAAAAGACACAAATCAATAGTAAAATTGAACAATATTTATTATACAAAAGTTTACAAGAAGTATTACACAAATATTACTGTCAACTTAACTGTCAAAATATGAGTCCAATCTTTTATCTTTATCTGTATCAGGAAATCTTCTAGAAATCCAATCTGAATATTACGTTCACTACTAAGGTCAAAATCCAGTATGATGTTGTTTGTAGAATTAAAGTTTCAATCCAAATTGCTGTGAATACTAAAGTCTATCGATGTCTAAGTCTAAGTCCAATAGTGTCTGTTTAACTTTAGTGTCTGTATATATATAGTTGTCATGGGATATTCTAGAACAGTCTATAATGGAACATCCTAGAAAGTTACAACAGAAGTTTCTAGTAAAATGTAGAAGTTTATATAACGCATCTTTTATTAGGATCATTCTTGAAAGTTCCAATCATTCTGTAATTGTTCCAGTGATTTCTAAACTGCACAGTTCTAAGATTATTCTGTAAACAACTATCAGGCCATACAACACAAATTAGGCCAACATAAATATAATAATTACAATATCATAACACCTCCCCCCTTAAAAGAAGTTTTAGTGTAACAAAAACTTATCATGAATAATATGAACAAAAATACATAGTATATATACAAAGTGTTTTAATAAGCTCTAGATAAAGCATCTGCTATTACATTATCTTTACCCGTAATATGTTTTACAATTACATCATATTCCTGTAACAATAAACTCCACCTAGTCAACCTCTGATTCTTGTTTCTCATTTTATGTATGAAGGTGAGAGGATTATGATCAGTACAAACATGAATAGGATATACAGTGGGATTCAAATATACATCAAAATGTCGAAGTGCTGACAACATTGCAAAACACTCTTTTTCGATAGTTGAATAATTTTTCTGATGTTTATCTAATTTCTTGGGAAAATATGATATAGGTTTCTCAACATTATCATCTGTCTCTTGATATAAAACAGCTCCAATTCCTACATCGCTTGCATCAACGGCAAGTTTAAATTGTTTTTCAAAGTCTGGGGTAATCAGAACTGGACTATTAATTAAAAGTGATTTGCTATTTTAAAAAGCGTTTTGACAATTTTCAGTCTAGATAAATTTAGAATCTTTTCGTAAAAGATGAGTCAATGGTTGAACCACAGTAGCAAAATTTGAACAAAATTTTCTGTAAAATCCAATCATGCCTAAATATCTCATAAGTTGTTTTCTATTTGTAGGAGGAGGAAATTTGGAAATGGTTTCTACTTTAGCCATAATAGGTTTCACTTGACCTTGGCCAACTGTTTGCCCTAAATAATCAACAGTGGCCTGACAAAATTCACTTTTACCAAGATTAACAGTCAAATTTGATTGTGACAATCTATCAAAAGTATCATACAAATGTGTTAAATGCTGTTCCCAGCTATCACTAGATACAATTAGATCATCAATATAAGTATAACAACAGTTTAAATCTTTTATAACATTATTGATCATTCTTTGAAATGTAGCTGGTGCACTTTTCATGCCAAACGGCATTACAGTATATTGAAATAAGCCATCTGGTGTAACAAAAGCTGATATTTCACGAGCTCTCTGTGTCAGTGGAACTTGCCAATAACCTTTCAACAAATCAAATTTGCTCACAAATTTTGCTTGACTAATGTTGTCAATACAATCGTCTATCCTTGGAATCGGATAGGAATCAGATTTTGAGACTGAATTTACTTTTCTGAAATCAGTCACGAAACGAAAGGTTTTACCTGGTTTTGGCACAAGGAGACAAGGAGAGCTCCATTCACTGTTACTCGGCTCAGTAATATCATTGTCAAGCATATATTTAATTTCTTTTCTCATAACTTCAAGTTTGAGTGGATTGAGCCGGTAAGGATGTTGCTTAATTGGAGAAGCATCTCCTACATCAACATCATGACAAACAGCAGTGGTTTTGTTTGGCACATCTGGAAAAAGATTTTTAAAAGATAATACCAAAGTTTTTACTTCTTCTCTACGATCAAAAGACAGATGTGCAAGTTGTGAGTCTAAATTTGACAAAATTTCTGAATTTTTCAATCTTACTGTCTCTTCCATAGTTTTAGAACTAAAAGGTGGTTGAATTACATCTGTTTTGTCATGATTGTTCTCCAATTTAACCATGCCTAAAGTGGCAACTGGTTTACTCTCACATTCATTAGTACGCTCAAAATATGGTTTTAACATTAATATGACACACTCTGTTTTGTTTACGCCGACATGGAGTTTTTACAATATAATTCAAATTATTGATTTTACTCTCTATTGTATAAGGACCACAATATTTAGCCTGTAAAGGATGTCCAGGGACTGGCAAAAATACAAGTACCCTATCACCAGGCTCAAAAACTCTGTCCCTGGCATCTTTATCATACCATATTTTCATCTTTTTCTGTACATTTTTTAAAGTTTTTCTGAGCAATTTGACAAGCAGTATACAATTTTTCTTTAAATCTAGATACATAGTCTAAAAGATTCAAGTCAGTATGTTCAGTAAGCCACTTTTCCTTAATCAATTTTAACGGTCCCCTTACAGTATGGCCAAATACCAACTCAAAGGGACTAAATCCAAGGGATTCTTGAACAGCCTCTCGGACTGCAAAAAGTAGAAAGTGAACTCCATCATCCCAGTCTCTGTCAAATTGAAGACAAAAAGTTCTAATCATGTTCTTCAATGTTTGATGAAAACGTTCTAAGGCACCTTGAGATTCTGGATGGTACGCACTTGATCTATACTGAGCAATCCCTAACTGGTACAAGACTTGCAGAAATAACCCTGACATGAAATTTGATCCCTGGTCGGACTGTATAGACTTAGGAAGTCCTACTAATGTGAAAAATTTTATAAGTGCTTTGACAATAGTAGGTGTCTTGATATTTCTTAGAGGAATAGCCTCAGGAAAGCGAGTGGATGTACACATGATTGTCAATAAATACGCATTTCCAGTTTTGGTCTTTGGTAAAGGTCCAACGCAGCCAATTAGAACTCTGCTGAAAGGTTCGTCAAAGGCTGGAATAGGCAGAAGTGGTGCTGGTGGTATTTTCTGGTTAGGCTTACCAACAACCTGGCATATATGACATGATTTGCAGTATTCTGCAACATCATTTCGAAGTCTTGGCCAGTAGAAATGCTGCAAGATCTTAAGGCAAGTCTTCCTTATACCTAAGTTTCCAGCCAAGGGTGTGTCATGGGCAAGACCAATAATTTCTTGCCTATAAACTCTAAGCACCACCACTTGGTATACCACTCTTCATTCCTCTTCTGGGGTAGCATCAGGAGGCCTCCACTTCCTCATTAAATTGCCGTCCTGATGGAAATAGCATTCAGCCACTTTGTCTGCTTCCTCCTGTGGTTGAGCCCTCTTGCAGAGCTGAAGAACTTCAGGGTCTTTATTTTGTTCTTCGAAAAGGTTCTTTCTGTTTAATGAATGGCTGTTTACGTCTGGCCATGGCATAATTACATTCTTGTTAACATTAGGTGGTCTTATTATGGCCTTTTCTGAGCTACCAGGACCTTCAATGTCGGCTAGGAAAGTGTCAGAAAGGTCCATGTAATCAAACTGGTTTTCTTGTAAATCCTCATCTTGTTGTTTTCTAGCCATCGCTCTAGTGACAACACAAGCTGGATAGAATTCAGCATCCTCTTCAGATGATTTAACATCCACCACCGGTTCACTGGTAACAATTGGTTCTGCAACCACTTTGTTCCTAGCTAGATCATTTCCTAGCAATAATGTAACACCCTCAACAGGGAGGTTAGGACGAACACCCACAATAACTGGTCCAGTTATCAAATCTGACTTCAGATAAATACGATGGAGAGGAACATCTATACAACCTAACTCTACACCTTGTAACAAAACGGAGGCACCAACAGAAGTCTTCTCGGACAAAGGCAACACACCTTCTAACAATAAAGACTGAGAAGCTCCAGTGTCCCGTAAAATCTTAATAGGCTGAAGAGTGGTATCATCAACAATAGAAACAAACCCATCAGACATAAAGGGTTTATATTCCTCCATGTAATCACAAAAACTGGACTTAAAAGCCTGACTCGCAGGACATTCCAACGTACTGGTAATATAAGGTGTCGTACAAGCACTGGACTTCGGCTTATTATCTCGTTCATTCTTCTTCTGGAGTCTAAAACAATCAGCCATCAGGTGACCATTTGTCTTACAATAAGCACAAATCAGTGACTTCTTCTCAAAAGTATCAAATTTTGGACTAGACATATTATAACTGGACTGACTCTTATTCTGTGCAACAGGCTTACTATCAGTACGCTCAGTGCTTTGATTTTTGTAATTTCCACTTGAAGTATTAACATTTTGACCCTTGAAACTTTTTTATGTGAAAGAGTATAATTATCTGAAATTACAGCTGCATCATGTATTGTCCCAACAGTTTTGTCGTCTAAATGTGTTTTTAAGTCTAAATGAACACATTGTTTGAACTCTTCTAATAACACCAATTGTCAAAATTGTTATCTGTTTTCTTTGAAGTAAGCCATTTATCAAATAGATCTTCTTTTTCCCGAGCAAATTCCACATAGGTTTGTGAATCAAACTTTTTATAAGATCTAAATTTCTGCCTATATGCTTCTGGTACTAGCTCATAAGCTTTCAAAACTTCCTGTTTTACCGTGTCATAATCGGAACTTTTTTCTGATGGAAGTACGGAGTATCTTTCAGCGGCCTTACCCTCAAAAACACTTTGTAGCATTGTAGTTCAATATGGCTTTGGCCAATTCAAATTATGAGCAATTTTCTCAAACTGTGGAAAATATTTATCGACTGTTTTTTTCACAAAATCAGGGAACCAAACGTATATTTTTCGCTGCATCAAAATATTCTGATTTCGGCTGGACTTTAGTGTTGCTTTCTTCCTTGACCATTTCAATTTTCATTTTCTCCATCTCTAGTCTTTCCTTTATTTCAAGTTCTTTTAACTTCATTTCAAGTTCTTTTAATTTAAATTCACCTTCCTTTTCTTTTTTATCTATTTCCAACCTTTCCTTCATTTCCAGTTCTGCCTGTTTTAATTTAAGTTCATCTTCTTTTCTTTTAATTTGAGTTCATGTTCTAATTCAAGCTGTTTTAATTTAAAAGCGTCAACAGTTTCGACCTTAAGTTCAAGAGCCTCTTCACCTAAAATTTCTGCGTCAACTAATTTGTCTATAACCAGATTTTTTATAATTTGTTTTCTCATAGATACTTTAAAATCTAATTTCAGATGTTTAGCAAGCAACACTAATTCCTCTTTCTTTAAATTATCAAACCCCTCCAGGTCTGGCGTTTTCAAAAATTAACCGGCATCAAATGCCATTTTGTAGAATTTTGTTGGCTAGTTATAATAAAAATTACTAAACAAATTTTGAATAAGATATTTTCAGTCTCCCGGACGAGCTCCCAATTTCTGTTACGGCCAGAAATCGCCTTTAAATTGTAGCCGACAAAAGACACAAATCAAATTTAACAATATTTATTATACAAAAGTTTACAAGAAGTATTACACAAATATTACTGTCAACTTAACTGTCAAAATATGAGTCCAATCTTTTATCTTTATCTGTATCAGGAAATCTTCTAGGAATCCAATCTGAATATTACGTTCACTACTAAGGTCAAAATCCAGTATGATGTTGTTTGTAGAATTAAAGTTTCAATCCAAATTGCTGTGAATACTAAAGTCTGTCGATGTCTAAGTCTAAGTCCAATAGTGTCTGTTTAACTTTAGTGTCTGTATATATATAGTTGTCATGGAATATTCTAGAACAGTCTATAATGGAACATCCTAGAAACTTACAACAGACGTTTCTAGTAAAATGTAGAAGTTTATATAACGCATCTTTTATTAGGATCATTCTGGAAAGTTCCAATCATTCTGTAATTGTTCCAGTGATTTCTAAACTGCACAGTTCTAAGATTGTTCTGTGAACAACTATCAGGCCATACAACACAAATTAGGCCAACATAAATAAATATAATAATTACAATACCATAACACCACTCCGTTCATACTCAGGACACATCATTGACACTGTTAGAGTAATTAATCTTAGGTGTAGCTATAAATGCCGAGATCACGCCGTGAAATTTCACATTGTATACCGTAATGTACAATCTGTTATAGGTGCAAAAACATGCGAAGCGATGAAACTCCTAAAGCGCATACATTCAATCACTCGTACAAACAATCCGCAAGAAGCGACAAAACAATTTTTACCAGAAAATATGGAACACCAATATAGAGATTTATTCACAGGCCTAGGATGTCTACCAGGAACACATAAGATACGTATCAACAAAACTGTAGCACCAGTTGTACACTCACCGCGTAAGATACCCATAGCTATCAAAGACAAAGTCAAAGCTGAACCTGATCGTATGGAAGACATTGGTGTAATCTTCAAACAGCAAGAACCTACACAATGGGTCAACTCAATGGTTACTGTCATTAAACCAAACGGCAAAATTAGAATATGCATTGATCCACGTGATCTGAACAAGGCAATTTTACGTGAACATTATCCGTTAAAAACCGTAGAAGAAGTTATCTCGCAAATGCCGAACGTTAAAGTCTTTAGTAAACTGGATGCCACCAGTGGATTTTGGCATATTCAACTAGACGAACCTAGCTCAAAGCTAATCACATTTAATACACCATTTGGACGTTATAGATTTGCTTGCTTACCTTTTGGGATAAATTCAGCATCGGAAGTATTCCAGAAAATTGTGTCTGAAATGGTCTCTGACATAGAAGGAGCAGAAGCGATTATCGACGACATTCTTATTTGGGGATCAGACCAAAAAGAACATGATATGCGTCTTAAACAGGTTCTAGACAGAGCGCGAGAATACAACTTGAAACTCAGTGCCGGAAAATGCGAAATCAGCAAACCGGAAGTAACATACGTTGGACACCGTCTAACAAGTGAAGGCGTGAAACCAGACCCAGAAAAAATTCGTGCAGTCAATAAAATGTCAAAACCGGAGTGTGTCAAGGATCTACAAACCTTCATGGGTTTTATTCAGTATCTTGGCAAGTTTATGCCAAACATGTCAACAGTCAGTGCATCGTTAAGAACACTCTTAGAGAAAAACACAGCATGGCACTGGGATGAAAAACAAGAAACTAGCTTTCAGAAGTTGAAAGAAATGGCAACAAATGCACCTCTGCTGCAATACTATAATCCGAACAAACCGCTTACACTCATGCAGTGTTGATGCTAGTTCAAAAGGACTTGGAGCTGTACTGATACAAAATCAGAAACCAGTTGCGTATGCCTCACGTGCTCTTACTCAAACACAACAACGATATCCGCAGATCGAGAAAGAAACTCTTGCAATTGTTTATGGATGTAATAAATTCCATGAGTACGTATATGGTCGCCGAGTTCAAATAGAGACAGACCATAAACCGCTACAATCAATCTTCCTGAAACCGCTTCACCAAACACCGCCTATATTACAGAGACTTTTAATAGCATTAGAAAAGTATGATCTTAAAGTTGACTATAAACCAGGCAAAGAGATGTATCTAGCAGATCATCTCAGTAGATCGTTCCTAAAAGAAACAAAGGAAGTATTAGTACCTGACTTACACGTGAATGACATTCATTTGATATCATACTTGCCAATACTTCAGAAATGTATGCTAAATTTCAGAAGGAAACTGCAAATGATGAACACCTTCAGGAATTACCAGATGTCATATTTAATGGATGGCCAATGAAAAAGCTGAACTTATACACTCTTTGAGGCCATATTGGACTTACCGTGATGAACTTTCAGTCATCGATGGACTATTGTACAAGTCAAATAAAACTATTGTACCAAAAGCGCTACAAAATGAAATGTTGGACAAAATACACGAATCACATCTTGGAATCGTAAAGTGCAAAAGCCGTGCACGCGATGTTCTATTCTGTATCGGCATGGGACAAGACATCGAGGACAAAGTTAAAGCATGTGGACTTTGCGCTCAACATCAGTCTATAAATGCAAAGGAACCGATGTATATGCCAGAAATACCTGAAAGACCCTGGTCAAAAGTTGCTACCGACTTATTTGAATACCAAAAACAACATTATCTACTAGTAGTAGACTACTACTCAAAGTGGCCAGAAGTTATGAAGCTAGACAATGAAACTAGCAAAAACACAATTGATTACTTAAAAGGACTAATGTCAAGATTTGCATATATTGACGAATTAGTGTCTGACAATGGTCCTCAGTTTTCTTCATTAGAATTTAAAAAATTTGCTACTGAATATGGATTTAAACATACCACGAGCAGCCCACACTATGCTCAGTCGAATGGACAAGCAGAAAGAAGTGTTCAAACCATCAAGAAGCTAATTATGAAATCGAAGAATCCACACAAAGCTCTATTAGACTATCGAAACACACCTTTGGACATTGATGTTTCGTCAGCACAATTGTTCCTAAATAGGAGATTAAAAACATCACTTCCTACTTCATTACCGCTATTGATGCCACAAAACGTCAACAACAGCGAAATTATCAAAAAACTCGAAATTCGCCAAAGGAAAGCTAAAACCAACTATGATAAACATTGTGGACCTGAATTGAAACAGCTAAAACAAGGAGACTCTATTGTAATGTACACAGATGGTAAATTGAAAGCAGGGAAAATAATTCAAAAACACCACACTCCTCGCTCCTATGTAGTACAAACATCAGATGGCAGGCGTTACAGAAGAAACCGTAGGCATATAAGACCAATAGCTTACAATGGAAACACAGTTGATAATGAACATTTCAAGAACAATAACAATTCAACCGTCCGTAAAACTTCAACTGTCTGTAACACGTCACACACATTGGACCGCAGTGAAACCGTTGCGTCCGAGGAAACTGAAAGTATTGAACCATCTAAGTCACCCGTGACAAGATCTGGAAGAACAGTCAAAGTGCCAACCAAATTAAATGACTATGTAAAATAATTTGTTGAACTGTCATGTAGATTTTAGAAAGCATTTATCTAGTTTTAGTTAGTTATCAGAAAAGACAATATATATAGACTTTAAAATTAAATTCGAAAAGAGACATTAATCTAGTCAGTAATAATTTCTAGTCAAAATCATTCAGTATTAATTTTAACTGGGTAATACTCAAATTCATTTATTCATTTAATCATTTCATTTTCATTTCATCTTTTAGAAAAAGGGGGATGTCACATACCGTAATATTGACATATCTTAACCAGATACGATCCGGACATTATTGTTATGTATTATGATACTCTCCTGTATAGAAGGTTAATAAATATCTTGTTATTGTCAACATGTCTTCCTTCTACTTATTTAACAGGCGGGGCTTACGTTTTAATTTGCATGAGGACAGTCCATTTGAAAATGTGTGTGATTACGATGATTGCCGTTATAGTTATTACTGATTTCTAATCACCTATCAGTGACCTCAAAGGAATTTACAAAAGAATGACTAGACAATGCATTGAAGAGTGTATCCTAAAACACCTGTCTATAGATGGACTATGTATTTATCAATGTTATAAAGAACACTTGTATTTTTTGTGACATTTGTCACATGACTAGATATACCGGTTTATGGCATACTCTAGAGTAATGAGTATTTCACGAGCTAATATAAGCGGGAAGAATTGTAACGGTAAATCTGTGTGTAATTATGTGTCATTCGACGCTTGCATTTCGGACAGTTCAGTCTGGTCATTTTCTTCAATATGACCGAACATACTGAAGAAAGTTTACTTCTACAAGACGACTCGTTACCTGATAAAAGCAGTGATGGTGCAAACAGATCATCTTCTGATAGGGACTTACACGACACGTTCTCTCTATTCAAGTTGTACATGGACGGGAAAATGGATAGCCTTGAATCCAAGTTGGTACGTGAGCAAGACGCGATGTCCAAGAAGATAAAAGAGGAAGTCTCTATCAAGTTTAAGCACGAAGGAAACCGAATTCAATTTAAGTTTAACGAAGAAATTGTGAATGATCTCAATAAGTTCTACAAGTCAATACCGTCAACAGAGGCACAGAGTTTTCGTGTTGTTCTGGATTTGCTGGATAAAGTTAAAGGCCGTAATAAGCTTATACGGATTGCTGATTCTTCACCGGCAGGATGGTCAACCGTCCGTGAGTATGAGTCCAATGATATTGCTTCTGACAGTGAAGATGAGAAGAAAATTCGCCAGGCGGAGAGTCGAGCTATGCGCACGATGAAAGACAAGACAAAAGGGCGTCCCGCATCGTATTCCAACAAACCCAGATTGCCACTTACTTAGATGATGATGTGTGTGTGTGATCATGGTTTGCTAACTAGACAATTTGAAATCTTTCCGAACTTTTAATTAACTCGAAGACATTTTTGAAAATGGTTTGGTTTTGCTCTAGAGAAAGAAGACAACTACCCGAGGTTAGTAGTTCTGTGTTAATTTTACAATCATTTGGAAGCCAGCGCAGACTTTCAAACATTTTATTTCGTATGTCTGAATATAATATACATTTAAAAAAGAAATGACAGGAATCTTCACGATTAACACCACAGCCACAAGAAGGGTCAGAAATAACATTGACCCTATATAGATCATAGTTTAAGGATGATGCAAAACATCGAAGTTGGGTGAGAATTATATTCAATTTTCGATTTCCATTTTCCGATTTGCTTCGGTACAAATATATTACTCTGAGGATAACGGTTTTTAAGTTCAGTTTTAAATTGATTAATTGATTCTACATCACGAGTTGAATCATCAAGATTATTCCAAAGACGTATGGTTGATGGAATAAAAGAATCATTAGTTACTGCTAGTCTGCAGAATGGAATAATGATGTCATTTCCATTGCGTAGAGGATAGACCGTCATACTTTGTATTTTTGGGGGAATTAAATTTGATAAATATTCTGGAACATTATTATTTTGAATATTATAAAACATTTGAATTTTTCTTCTCTCTCTTCTTTCAGCTAATGTTTCCCATCCAAGTTCTTCATAAATTACCCTTGAGCTTGTGAATATATGTAACCCCGTAACTATCCTAGCAGCTTGGAGCTGTAATTGCTCCAGTTTATTGACATAACCTACCCCAATATTATCCCAAACCTCACTTGCATACTCAAATAAAGGTCTTATAAAAACTAAATAGAGTTTTTCTAAATTTTTCCTGCTCAATTTATATTTCAATTTCCTTAGCACATTTATATGTTTAGACGTGCTTAAGATAATATTATCAACGTGAGCATTCCATTTAGCATCATTGCTAAATGTAACCCCTAAATGTTTATGAATATTTGTAATAGGTATATTTTTATCATTGAATATAAAGTCCAGTTCTGGGATTTCAACATTAGAAAATAACATAATTTCTGTTTTATCTGGATTAAAAGACATTAACCATTTTTTGGACCATTCGTTCAGCTTTTCCAGATAATGGTTTATCACGGTTTCTATCTGAAAAGCATCACGATCCGCACAGCTGAACGATGTGTCATCTGCGAAGAGTCTGCACAGAGAAATAAGTCTTTCTGCAATATCATTAATATATATTATAAAAAGTAATGGTCCAATGACCGACCCTTGGGGAACTCCAGCTGAAATGTGAATATGAGTCACAGTATGAATTAGATAATTTTTTAACGCAAATTCATTAAATTGAAGAAATTAGTCATAATTTCATGTCATTTACGGGTGTTAAAGGAAGGTAAGCCAAGCATGTAAAATTTTGGGAAAGTATTGGAGCAAATTCCTTTGTTATTGACACAATAAGTAGCGGTTATGTCATTCCATTTATTGACCCGCCGGTAAAAAGTTTCTTAAGAATAACAAATCGGCACTGATGAACGAATCATTTGTCAATCAGACTATTTCTGAGTTTCTACAGGTTGTGTTGTTGAAGTACCATTTCAACCTCATGTTGTCAATCCCATAAGCGTAGCGATTCAAAAATCTTACAAAAAAACGGCTTATTCTTGACTTATCTGTTTTAAATAAATCAATCAAAAAAGAAAAAAAGAAAATTTGAAGATTGGAAGATAGCAGTGCAGTATTTTCAGAGAGATTCGTACATGTATAAATTTGATTTAAGTTCTGGATATTTTCATTTGGACATTTGTTCGCAGCAACAAATCGTAGGTTTCAGATGGAACAATAGATTTTATTGTTTTTTAGTTTTAGTATTTGGTATATGTACGGGCCCATATATATTTACAAACTGTCTGCGACCTATGGTAAAATATTGGCGTGAAAACGGTATAGATGTTGTATTGTACCTTAATGATGGTTTTGGTATGTGTACTGATAAATCTAAGTGTATAGGATATTCAATATGTGTTAAGAAATCTTTAGAAGACACCGGTTTTCTTATAAATGAAGGAAAGTCAATTTTTTCCCCTGTGCAGTCATTAGAATGGCTTGATATTGTTTGGAATGCTAGCGAATTTAGTCTCGTTATCCCAGACAGACGTGTAAATGATTTTTCGTGTATCGCTTTTATCAGTTATTGGAAGATTTCCTAATATAACTGCTAGGACCTTAGCTCAGGTTGTAGGTAAAATTATTTCCATGGCTCCAGTCATTGGCAATGTAGCTAGAATTATTCAACTCCTTCCATGTCCGTACAAAGACTTATCAGAACTGCATTTTTGGTTAAAAAAACATAAATAGTTTACGCATTAAGTTGTTGGGTCATTACTCAAAGTCACATGTTGTAATTCACTCTGACGCCAGTGGGAAAGGGGCAGGTGCATATTCAGTGGAACTTGACAAGAAAATTTTTCATGAAACGTGGGATTTTTCTGAAGCTCAAGAAAGTTCGACATTGCGGGAGTTGAAGGCTATAGAGCTAGCCTTGATAGCTTTCAAAAATGTTTTTGAAGGCAAAACGCTAAAATGGTACACAGATAATCAGAACTGTGTTAAAATTGTAAAAGCTGGTAGTATGAATGAGAAACTACAAATTTTAGCTTTGTCGATATTTTCGGTCTGTATTCAAAAATGCATTTCCATTGACATTCAATGGATTCCTAGATCACAAAACTCTCAAGCTGATTATATCAGTAGAATGGTTGATTACGAGGACTGGGGTGTATCAAATGAGTGTTTTCAATTTATGAATGATTTATGGGGTCCCTACACAATAGACAGGTTTGCTAATTCACAGAATGCAAAAGTGTGTAGATACAATTCTCTGTTTTGGAACCCGTGTGCAATAGCTGTAGATGCTTTTACACAAGATTGGTCAAATGAGAATAATTGGTTGGTACCACCTGTTTATTCGGTTATTCGGTGCATCAAACACTTGATTTACTGTCATTGACTGTAAGGCTAAAGGAACCTTGATTGTTCCTAAATGGAAATCGGCAGCCTATTGGACTAAGATTTTTGATAAAAACTTAGAATACCAGGTACATGTTACAGATGTAATTGAATTTATAGATACAGAAGGTATCTTTGTAAGAGGGTCGAACCCAAGTTCTATATTTGCTCAAGAACAATTCATAACACCAGTTCTGGCGGTTATGTTAGATGCTACTGGGTAGCAGTGACACGGTCATATAGAAAATAGTTGACATGGTCACGTGTATTAATGATTTTACTAATAATATATTGGTGGTGACAAGGTCAAGTATAGAAAAATTATAGTTGACAAGGTCAAATGTATGTGACAAGACTTCTGGTTTAATGTGAAGTATGGTCATGCTAATTTTAAAATATATTTTATGTTTGAGCTTATTAACTTTTATAACGTTAACACATTTTACAGACATTTTCAACGTTGGGATATGGCAATCATTGTCCAGCGATATTCATCTAGTATGCCTGATTATCTTGTACAGAAGCTTCCAGATTATGTTCTATCGTCGAGGGCGGACAGCACTAGAAAGAAGTACACATCTGGATTCAACTCATGGTGTAAGTGGTCAAAATTACATTGGATTTCTTCATTACCAGCTTCTAATGTACATATTGCATTATACTTAGTTCATATATCAGAAACATTCAACTCTAAAAAAGATGAGGCTGTATATGCGATTTCTTGGACACACAAGCTGGCCGGTTTTCCGAGCCCTTGCAATTCTGACTTGGTTACTTCTGTTCGTGGAGGGTCATACAGAAAAATTGGGCACAAAATTAACAAAAAGGAACCTATTACAGCAAACATTTTATCAAACATTGTTCATTTATATGGTCAAAATTGTAATAATCTTAAAGATGTACGCATTCCATGCATGTGCTTATTAAGTAATGCAGGATTTTTACGATTTTCTGAATTAGCTAAGTTGAAAAGATCTAATGTAACCTTTTTTCCTACTCATGTTAAGTTGTTTTTAGAACAGAGCAAAACTGATGTTTACAGGGAAGGTCGTGATGTAGTTATTTCTAAAACTGGAAATAATACTTGTCCAGTGGCTATGTTAGAACATTTTGTGAAGTTAGCTAAAATGTCAGAAAATTCGGACGAATTTGTATTCAGGCCATTTTAGTTATTGTAGTAAAAGTGATACTTAAAAGTTAAGGAGAAATTCACCATTTTCATACACTAGAGCTAGAGAGTTATTGTTGAATGCATTAGAAACCATCGGTTTAGATAAAAAACAGTTTGGTCTTCACAGTTTACGTTCAGGTGGAGCAACCGCTGCAGCAGCAGCAGGAGTTGAAGATCGCCTATTTAAAAAGCATGGGCGATGGAAAAGCGAAAATGCTAAAGATGGTTATATAAAAGAAAGTATAGATAATAGATTGTCAGTATCTAACAAATTGGGTATATAAGACTATTTAAGACTATTTTGTATATATAATTATTGCTGTAATATAACTAGTATCTGTTCCCTTTCTTTGTTTTCATTCGATGCTTAACTGTACTATCCAGGCGAGCTGATATCCCAAATAGTGTTTTGGATTTTTATTTATAAATATTTTATGTTCGTTTGAGTTGATGAACAAGAACATAAATGTATTTATCAATGTTATAAAGAACACGTGTATTTGTTGTGACATTTATCACATGACTAGATATACCGGTCTATGATATACTCTAGAGTAATGAGTATTTCACGAGGTAATATAAGCGGGAAGAATTGTAACGGTAAATCTGTGTGTAATTATGTGTCATTCGACGCTTGCATTTCGGACAGTTCAGTCTGGTCATTTGACCCCACCCACCCACCCACTTTTATTTTG
Source organism: Mytilus galloprovincialis (assembly GCA_037788925.1). NCBI lineage: Eukaryota > Metazoa > Mollusca > Bivalvia > Mytilida > Mytilidae > Mytilus > Mytilus galloprovincialis. The sequence continues at coordinate 54,752,403 of CM075332.1, forward strand.
TCAATATTAAATTGATGTATTCATGCTTATGATTGATGAGGATATTTTTTAAGATAATACATGCTTGTAAAGATTGTTAACAAAGATATTTCTTTTTGTAGATTGTGTATAATTGGACAATGATATGTTGAAGCAGCGGCTACGGGCGTGCAGACAAATATTCATATATTGTAAATAAAATGAATAAACATGCTTAACTGTACTGTCCACGTGAGCTGATATCCCAAATAGTGTTTTGGTTTTTTATTTATAAATATTTTATGTTCGTTTGAGTTGACGAACAAGAACATAAGGTTTATTATGAACGAACTGGATAAACTCCGACCAGTCAAGTTAAATAAATTGAGTTTAATATATATCAAATATAAGTTCGGATATTAACACGGTTTTTTGATTTAAGATAATAGTATATCGGTGTTTATATCGTGTAAATCTGATATTATGCCCTACGTTTTTAACTCTGAATTCGATTCTGTTACGTTAGATATTTGCAAAACCAAATACCTAATCAATGGCTCACATTACCTCATTTCATTTGGACTGAGATAATTCAAACTCAGGTAATGTTTGCTCCTTTGAATTCGAAAATTACAGTTTTTTAATAACATCATTCTAATTTAACGACATAGTTCCCGTCCGCAAGGTATAAACACATAGCAAATTGAGTTTTATTAGGAATGTTTCTTTTCTAGCCCTCATAATAAGTGTTAGTAATGTTAATAAAGTGAAAACGCTGTTAAATTTCCTGACTAAACGTTTGAATCATGTGCATGTTGTTGTCATTCAGTGACCAAAACGGGAGTAAGACACTAATGAGGAAATAAAAAACTACAAAGCAAAGGTTCATTTGTAGATACTACCATTGCCAAAAGTAAAATACAAACCGTCAAACAAAAAATAAGTCAATTCATTGCACAAATCACTTATTTATTTATATAGACTAGTTTGAAGCAGTTCTACATATGCTCTAACCAACAACAATTTTGGCTTAGAATAGATTTTTACTGTACTACACTAAATTATTTTTCTGATTACCAAAATTTGTTTGACTAAAATATGACAAACTGGAAAAATCAAGTTAATTTAATAAATGTCCCTATTCTAACTGACAATCAGAGAACTGATCTAATTAACGGTTTTTTAAGAATTGTCCCACTTGATAACAGACTCTGACAGTTCTACCCTTAAACAAATTTGGATAGTTTTATCCTCGAATGGATCAGGACAGTTCTACCCTAGAACTAATTCTGACAGTTTTACTCGTAAACAGACCTGGAGAATTGTATCCTGGAACGGATTATGACAGTTATACTCTTGATACCGACAGTGTTATAAGGTAGAATTGGTTAGTACATTTTCCCATTCACACATGCGTTGTACTGTTCGTGTAATTGCCAAATTTTAACAAGAGCTGTCATGCTTAGGGTCACTGCATTATCAAATCTAGAAGATCCTAGGTTCACACTACACTTCACAGAAAATCAAATATAGAGAAACATTAACTCCAACCCGACCTCCAAAACAAATTTAACAATAAATCAAAAACCAATTGTTCAAAGAACAATGGAAGGTCTTTCCACAAGTAAAGATCTATTTTATTATCAAAATATTAAAAATCAATTTAAAATGTCAGTTCCTATGGCTTTATAATGGATAAATATGAATTTAAAGCAAAGGTCAAAATCTAGAACGTGCAAATTACCTATGACCTTGACCTCAATTTCAAGGTCATAAACGAAGGATCTCAAATCAAACGACCCTAGGTCTTTATTATGTATGGTTAATGAGTTATATCACTTTACACATAATTTTAAATATAAGATGGACGAAAACTCCTATTTAATGTTTACACACCTTTTCAACCAAAGAGGAACGACATGTCACAACTAACAATTTAGTGAAAATAAGATGTTGATATGTTATAAGGTTTTGGAAATTAGTAAAAATAAGCCAAAATTAAAATTTAGAATATGACCTTGACCTTTGACCTTGACCTAATTTTATTTTTTTAGGACCAAGGATTTCAAATCAAAATACCCTAGGTCTCTATCATTTATGGTTTACAAGTTAGAAATGCAAATCACTTATATCAAATACATGAGGGGGAATAACTCTCATATGGAGTCTCCGAATAGCTTCGGTCAAAACAAAACTCCTAATCCTGAAGAATGGAAGATGTAACGAACAATTTGGTAAAATAAATTTGTCGTAATTTTTACGGTTGCAAAGGAGTAGTGGCCACAAGAAAAGCAGTGTTAGGGGAGATAACTCTTACAATGGAAAGTATTTAGTTACGCGGTTGTCAGTTTAAAAGCGTATTAACTATACGATATCATATTCCAAATATCTAAGCGACATCTTTTGAAACAACAACATTACGCAAAAGAAATTAGGTGGAAGAACAAAAAATAATAATCAAAACAAAATCAAAAGGTCTTTCCATGGAAAGGTGGAAAGACCTACTAGTAATAAATAAAACAAAAACGAACATTCATGTGTTGAAGGACATTCTTGTGTAAAAATTCTTTACTCTGTATGTTCCCTACATATTTTATATTTTATATACTAGTCAACAAAAGAAACGATACAAGACTTTTTTCAAATTAAAGATAAAGTTTTCCGTTCATTGGACCAATATTGAAGGAAGTAATACTTAATCATTATGGAAATATAAATCCGTTTAAAAAAACAAATATTTTTTTGCTTTTGTGACGTTTTTTCGCGATTTTTTTTTTTTTACACAATTTACATAAAACGACAATTTTAAAAACAGAAGTTCCAACTAATGATGCCAACCTCTCATTTAAAGGTAAAGACAGTGTTTGCCATCAATTTGTTTTTTTAAATCATACAGTTTCTTCGTTCATTAGTAAAGCAAAGTTCGGCCCCACGAGAAATCGTTAAAATGTATACATTATCAACTGATTTACCATAGACAGTATGTGTAAAGTGATATTCAAAAATCGGTAACAATCTTAAAACTAATCCGAGAGGTTCCAAATTTACTGTGTATTGTTTTCATATCTAAAGCATTGATTTGAGACGAAAATAAAAAAAAAATTTGCAATTTTTGAGATTTCAAAAAACACTTTTTTTCCCAAAAATTAAAAAAAAACAATATTTCAACCCATTAGTTACAACATGAACATAACTTGATTAGCATATTGAATATTTTAAACAAATTTGAAATTTTATTTGGTATTTAGAAAATTATGTGTCGATTTTTTATTCAACTTTCCGCAAAACTAATTTACACCCTATGATCGTTTACACGGAATTTAGATACTTTCCGAAAAGTTTTTATTTTTCATTATCACATGTGCATACATTGCAAATGAAAGCTTATTTCAAAATAGTGTATATCATTTTGTTTTATATGTAACACTTTTTGATAAATTTTATTTCAAATTCGTGTTTCGTTTCTTTTGTTGACTAATATATTATTTTAGTAATTACGACATTTTAAGACGTTTCGACCACTGGTTATTTCTTCTTCTCTATTATTATTCTAACCTGCATATGGTAGACAGTTCAATATTTGTTTTGTATATAGATAAAAGATAAGGAAAAACAAATACGTTCAATAAATATTTGTTCATATATTGCTAAATTGTACATTGCTAGATTTAAAAAAAAACTTAATAGTAAAGTTGTCGAAACAATTATCCCTTATGTGCTGGGAAACGTTGTAGATAAATTTGATACGATTGGTGTTCCATATATCATTGTGAGGCTATTAATAATGGGGTTATGTGTAATCTATGCTAACTGTATGGTCTATATAATTGTGAAAGGTAATGTTATTTATATTATAATTTGTTTCACACACTATTACAAATGATCGTTGTATGAATTATATGTCAATATTGTGATAAAACATTTTATTTACAAACTATTCGCATTTCTAGTTTACATGTAATTTGTTCAAATTGACATTTTACGAGTTCATATATACATGTGTATATGGGTCATTCCACACAGGTGATGACACTTTGGTTAACCTTAAACTTTGTGAGTTTATTTGTTGGATTTTTTTTATCGATCTTTTTTTTTTGAATTACTTATGTATTAAAGAAATAAGAATTAAAATATATGAAAATAATGTTATATGTTATTGATATTGAATGTTATTGCATAAAACAATCAATTTTGCAAGCAAAATAGTGGCCTAAAAATGGGACACGACAAGGCAGTTAAGGTTCATCATAACAAATGGACAAATATGGCCGTATTTTCACCTCAAAAACTACACTGTGTACAGACTTACCTGTGATGTTTGGAAAGTTTTAATGCCTAGCATCCACTAGATATATAAAAGTTAAATGCATTTTGTGTTAAAGAACGATAAAATCTTGTTTGGTTTTTGCTGGGCATTTTTTTTCCTTTCTGCAGAAGGTGTAAACATAAACAAACACCTGAATTACTTTGATACTGTCCACCCACTGACTCAGATGAATTCTTAAACTCACCTGTAGTTGTGAAGATACCTCTTGTCCATGTCAATTAAGGACAATCAAAACAATACAAACCGGTTTTTAAAGTCAGTGCTTTAAGGCCTGACTTTCAAGTCATGAGGTACATCTTTTCATACGCAACGTCAAACAAATCTATGTAGGGGGTCTTTTGGCCAGAAATAGATCCGGAAATGTTCAATTTTCTCCTCTCCTTTTTATGGTATGATATGGTTTTTGTTTCTTTCATTTACACTGGGAAATAAAGAAACGATCAGTGTGTGTTGTTCGTTTTAAAAAAAACTTGTTATTAATGTGTATTTTGCATTATAAGCAGTCAACCTGATTACAAACTATCATTATTTGTATTCCGTGTGGAAAGAAGTTGGGTCAATTTCGAGTGTTATCTGACATCTAAAGATTTTTTAATCAGTTCAAACGTTGATATAACAATGAAAGGTCGACTGAACATGATTAATATTGCATTTTCTATAATTCAAAGCGGAATTCGGTTTATGAACGAGAAACCGTAAGCGTTTTCAATTTCGTTAGTTATGTATGTTGTCTACGTATTATCCTGGTTCCCGCTACTACGTTCCCGGCATTAGCTATTTGATATATGTGTTACATTACGATCGGGTACCAGTCAATCTACACGTGTATGTGTATATGACTCTACGTTCTATGATGATGTTGGGAGAATTTTGATTAAACTCTAAATGCTCATAGAATAAGAAATATAATCTAAACAGAATTTACCTCCTTCTGAATAATTTATTGCAATATAAATATAAAGAGAATTCTGACTTTTGTCAGAAATATTTTGTTCACGTGTGCAAAGGTAATCTTCTTCTTCTCTGGATCTTTACACCCTTTACACCTAATCACGTGTGGCGGCCATATTGGTTTGTTTACATAATTGTGAAGAAGCCTCTAGAACTATGAGATAAACATAAATAGTCTTCCGAAAACGTAAACTTTATGCAATACTATTTTATCAATCATGATTATTTTCATAAATTTAAATTTGATTAATTAAAGAAATAAAATTATAACAATTACGATTTCAGATTAGAGATTCTACACAGACATGCTTTGATCTATTTATAGCCAAATTAGTTTACCTGTGTGAAAATGTAAAAATCGATATTAATTTGTTTTATACTAAACAAGTAAAGACAAACTATGGATGGAAGATAATAATTCACATAAATATTTCAGAATATTTGATTTATTAAGTCTCCCAAACAAAGTTTGGAGACTTATTGTTTTTGCTCAGTTCTTATTATTTTTATTATTCTTCTTCTTCTTCTTCTTCTTCTTCTTCTTCTTCTTCTTCTTCTTCTTCTTCTTCTTCTTCTTCTTTTTCCGCCACTTTAAAAATGAACTTGTCTGCAGCGTTTCTCAAAAACCGCTTGTCAGATTTACTTTGGGTTTCACAGAATGGTAGACTAATATGTCTGGGTGAGACATCAATCTTTTGTTTGTGCATTGGGTCTATTAAGGGATATTTTACGGGGTAGAAAGGAGGGAGGGGTTTACTATAGAACCCTATGGGATTTTATTTTCTAAAAATTTCAAACGACTATAACTGGAAAACTGTATGTGACAGATACATGCAATCTTCAGAAATGATTAAAGGACAATAAAACAAATCACATGAAATATAGGGGGATTCCCTGGAGGGTCATCCCCACCCCCTTTAATTTGAGAATATGCTTTTATCTTGTAAACAATCCAGATCCGAACCACTTAACCATATATATTCTAGAATGAGACGATAAAACAAATCAAATGAAATCAAAGGGAAGTCCCCGGGGGTCATCCCCACCCTGTTCAATTTGATAATGTGCTATTATCTTGTAAACGGTCCAGATCCCCACCCCTAAACCATATATATTCTTGTAGGGGACAATAAAACAAATGAAATGAAATAAAAGGGAGGTCCCTAGGGGTCACCCCACCCCTCTTGTTTGAAAACTTATAAACCGTCAACATCCCCAACCCTTAACCATATATATTCTTGTATGGGACAATATAACTTATCAAATGAAATTAAAGTGAAGTTCCCGGGGGTCACCCCACCCTGTTCAATTTGAGAATGTACTATTATCTTGTAAACGGTCCAGATCCCCACCCCCTAAACCATATACATTCTTGTAGGGGACATTAAAACAATTGAAATGAAATAAAAGGGAAGTCCCAAGGGGGTCACCCCACCCCCTCTTGTTTGGAAACTTGTAAACCGTCAACATCCCCACCCCTAAACCATATATATTCTTGTAGGGGACAAGAAAACAATTGAAATGAAATAAAAGGGAAGTCCCGAGGGGTCATCCCCATCCCCTCTTGTTTGAAAACTTTGTAAACGGTCAACATCCCCACCCCTTAACCATATATATTCTTGTGCGGGACAATAAAACTAATCAAATGAAATTAAAGGGAAGTTCTTGGGGGTCACCCCACCCCGTTCAATTTGAGAATGTGCTATTATCTTGTAAACAATCCAGATCCCCACCCCCTCTTGTTAGAAAACTGTAAACGGTCAAATCACCAACCCTAAATCATATATATTCTTGTATGGGACAATAAAACAAATCAAATGAAATGTAGGTAAAGACCCTTAGGGTCACCACCACCCCTCCTGTTTAAAAACTTGTAAATGGTGGAGATCCCCACCCCATAGCCATATATATTCTTGTATGGGACAAAAAATCAAATCAAATTAATATGGAACCATATGAATGGCGAGTTATGGGAGCTTTGTTTGGGAGACTTCGTAACAGCATCCTGTTACAATTACTTCTTGTTTTAATAAATATAAGATTTAAAAACTGCAAGTGCAAACAAATTTAATCATAACATAATCAGCTGATAATTTTTTACCAAACATCGTGGTGATGTAACTGATAAAAATCACTCCATCAATCCTCCAGCCCTTTCACATATTAAGCAATAGATCTACTTATTATTGTAGAATATTCAATGAATATACATTCATCGTCTAATTAAATATATCGGGTAATCGGATATTTTTGCTGACATTTTGGGTATCCTATTGGCCGGAGTCTACTGTCATGATTGTACTACCATCAAGATAATAAATAGTATTTTTTTCCACTTATTTATTGACATAATACTTGTTGTAACATATTATATTTTTGTATGCTATTAAATCATTTAAAGGACAATGTACTATTTTTTTCACAAAGACCAACAAACAGGTTGTCCCCCCCACTCCCCCCCCCCATTATGAGTGATGTCCCTTAAATGGGGGACTGTGCCTAAAACAAGGGGTCATTTTAATGTTGAAAAAAAGAAAGAAAATTTTAAAGATGTTGTTCCCAACCTGTTAAAGGTCCATCTCTGTGCATAATTCAAAATTGAAAATTTGAACAAGCATCTAATATTCTTACACAAATAAATAAACCCTGGACTGCTAGCTACATGTTCGTCTTTTCTACCGATTTAATTACTAGAATCATGCAAAAAGACTTAAGAAAAAGGCATGTAAGTTTATTATACAAATATGACACTTTTTCTAGACAATCCAGATCGTGCAAAATGCTTAGCTAAAAATTGTAATGTTTAAAATTGTTGTTGTGCACTAAAAAAAACATGGGAACTTTCAAAGGTTGGCGGGTATCTATGTAACAAGTCTTACTATCTTTATGTCCCATTTATGGGCATTATGTTTTCTGGTCTGTCCGTCCGTCCTGCTTCAGGTTAAAGTTTATGGACGAGGTAGTTTTTATGAAGTTGAAATCCAATCAACTTGAAACTTAGTACACGTGTGTTCCTTATAATATGATCTTTCTAATTTTACTGCCAAATTAAAGATTTTACCTAATTTTCACAGTCCATTGAACATAAAAAATGATTGTACGGATGGCAAATCCATATATTTATGACACATTCTTGTTTGAAGAAAAAATAATACATCATAACGATAATGGAACAAAGCAGCCTGTGTTAGTGGTGCTTCTTTTATGGTAATTCAAGTTACCTTTTATTCACCTTCTTCCACATCAGAGCTATCAGCTCTTGGATTTGTACCTGTTAAGAGTCGTATACTAAATTTTATTTTTATATAAATATATTTGTATTAGATTGGCGTTGCATCATTTTCTTCTATTGTCATAATTGTCTTAATTGCAAATATGGGAAGTGGTTAAAATGCTTATGAGACAGCTATTATAAATGACCACCAGATGTCATTGTTTTCTTAATTAAAAACTCCTCTTTCATTCATACCAGTACATTACTTTGTCATGTTTATACTGAAAAATAATTTTGCTTGGAGTTAGAAAAAATATGATCATCAAAAGAGTTGACATGTTACTATGTACATTTACCATTATGTTACTTGATGTTCTTGCAATACACACAGTACGGTGACTAGTCAATCTTTGTGAACTACTTTTCATAGGATGGGAGTCATTGAATATGTGTATATAATCAATAATTAGAATAGTCTACTTATGTTAATAAGGAAAAGTTCTTTTATGTCTTAAAAATGCATTTCATGGCAAGGTACAGAAAATATACTGAAACAGTAGACTATGGGTGACTATAGGTGAACTAGGTACAAGAGAACTCTTAATCTTAAATACTACAAACCACCTCTGTATTATGGAAGATAATGATATAACTGGACTAGAAATACACACAACCTGTAATTAACTGCCTTTACAGCGCTTTCGCGCTTTGATTTACCTAAGGGAGCATCTCATAGTTATACCACAACTTAGTTAATTTTCAGACCTTTTGCATGAAGGAAAAAAAAATGCCCATCAAAATCCAAAATAGATTTTATATTTCTGAAACACAAAATGCATCATTTAACTTTATTATATCTAGTGGATGCCAGCCATTTAAACTTTTACAACTTCACAGGTAAGTTTGTACTCAAAGTAATTTTTGGTATGTTAAGTGAAAATGACTAATATTATGTTAATTACTTTATGGTAAAATTCAAAGACAGAGATGCTTCCAATGTGTTCAGAAAGATTTTGTATGTCTTTTGCAGTCCAGAATTTATATGTTTATATCTTATATCTATTTTTTACAGAATTATGCATTTTTTTCTAAAGGCAGTTTCGCTTGTTACAATCTTGTTTAAACACACTGTTGACATATATCATTTATTACTCCAAGTGTTTTTACTTTAACATACTGACATCATGCTTAATAGAAATATTATAATATTATTATACCAAATCATGTTAACTCTTTAACTCATATGAATAATGTGTGTACAGGGACATTTTAACGCCCGGTCCACAGAAGTTTAAACTTGTTTGGTATTTTCGTGTTCACATTGTAACGAATATTATCATGACATATACAATGATTTATTCAGATTGATTTTCAAACTGGAAATATGAAACCTTTTTCATACTTAGAGAAAAAAAATCACCCGTCCCTGAAGAATGATGAATGGTTGGTTCTATGGTCAAATGCAACTTCATAAGTACAACAAATCATTCTTCATAGATCGATTGATTGCTTCTTCCGTAACTCATATGGTTAAATTTGGGCTACTTTGCTAATTTGCATAGCGGCCATTTTTTCCTTATCATGACGAAATCCATAACAATAGGATTATACATGACCCTTAAATATAAATACAAATATGCCAATGTCCATGTAGAATCAACAATTTGTCCTCATATGGCTTAATTGTACAAGTTTTTTTGGCTTTTGTCCGAGAACAAATGAACATTGTCTACCTTGAAAACTTTCGACCTTTTCAGTTTAAAAAATCGGAAACGTAACTGTAGTATAATTGCTATATAAAATAACGAAAAATCGTAAAAATGCAAAATTCAAAATAGAAATAAGGATACAAGAAGAGGTTTTTCATGATTTGTTTGCATGTAGGAAAACGACTTGCAGGTTGATGTTTCAGTTTAACATCTTATATCTTATCGGCTTTCTTAAGTTTTCAGCCAAATTAACTTAAAAACATGATGATTCATCCTGCCCTTTTCGTTAATAGTCTTATTTATAGCATTTTCCTTTAGAATATACACATATGCTATGTGTATATATCCGCCAAAAGAAGTTTTCAAAGACATGGTAATTTAATATCTAAGACGAGAAAAGAATGGATTATCCGTAAGTTTGATGTACAGTGAAACCTGCTCAAGAGACACCTGTATTAGGCAATCACCTCTGTCAAGAGACCACTATTTATAAATCCCCTAGTAGTGCATTTCATTTAAATGAACCTGTATTAAAAGACCACCTGTGTTAAAAGACCACTTATTTCCTCTCCCTTAGGTGGACTCTTACTACAGGTTTCACTCAATTTACAACTAGGGGAAGTAATTTAGCCAAAAGGGCCCAGGTCACATGGTGCAAATTATATGCATACAGTACCTAGGATTTAGCCATATGGTCCTGTTGGAATTATTCAGGACGAGAAAAAATTTACATTTCATACGGTAGATAGGTTTCAAAGGTAGATCAGACCGTTTGTTTTTTCTCGTTTGAATTGTTTTACATTTTGTTATTTCGTGTCCTTTTATAGCTTACTATTTGGCATGGGTTCTGCACATTGTTGAAGGCCATACGGTGATCTATATTTATTAACTTAAGTTTTTTGTATCTTAGGAGAGTTGTCTTCTTGGCAATCACAACACATCTCATTATATAAACCTTATCGTTGCCATGACTCTCGCCAAATGTAATTAGACTTAAGATACATCGTTGTAATTACTGTAATTATTCATATTTTATAGAATGTTAAAAACTTTTGTTGCGAATGGTGAGTTACCTGGATCCATAACTGTAAAAGAATATGACGGACGTTATTTTCCAGCAAGTATTCCAGATATAGCTTCACAGTGGAAACTCATGCAGTCATTTGAAGCCGATTCCAATGATGTCATTATTTGTTCATATCCGAAATCAGGTATTTCGTTTAACGAGACGATTAAAAGATTTCTTACATGCAAAGGCAGTGTTTCAACAAATCTGTGAATTAACTGTTTTGTATAACCACTTTGATAAGAGGTATTAATTTACATGAAAATCGCAGAAGGCAAACACAATGACGTTTGTTCAGCAGTGCTTTTGTATCAAGTTTCATATCGTAGAGTGTAGACGAGCTACATACATGTATAATCCATATCTGGTACATAGATGTTATGATTGAAAAGATTCCGTCTAGAATATACACGTTGTCCTTGACTTATTTTCACGGTTCATTCGCATATACATGTATAAAAAATGTGGTATTTTTGCTAATGAGACCATAAACACAAAAAGACAAATCTTATCCGTTACCTTCAACAGTGCGTTGAAAGCAAAATATTGTAAGTTGTAAAAGGTCCCGTCATGAAAGATTCCTTAAACGCAAAAATTTTTTGTACATAAATTAGGCCGTTAGTTTTCTCGTTTGAATTGTTTTACATTTGTCATTTCGGGGCCTTTTAAAGTCATAAGAAACGAGTGACTGGTGAAAAATAATGTTCATCCAATTCTTGAACCAATGCATGTATATATCATAAACTTAGTCCTCTGTGCACGATTTTATCATTGTTTACGCAAATATGTGACCCGCCATGACATTTGGAGGCTTATGGAGGTAGAACGTCATTGTTAGAAAAATTATAAACATGATAAATATCGAGATTCAATGAAATACGTATTTGTGAAGAAGAGATAAACACTTTCCTTGGCTTCTTTTTTGCTGACGCCGAACTATACATCATATATAGTTTTAAAGAAGTCTTACTTCATCGTTGAAGTGAAAAATATTTGAATCTACCATTTTAAATTGATACAAAAAAACAAAATCAAATTTATGCTCTATAGATTTCCTTTCATAAATGAAATCTGAAATATATCCCTAACGAATGTACGGAGCCCCGCTAGGGACTTGCAAAGAAAAAAAAATATAGTGTGCGCACAACTTAAATAAATTGTGCGCACAAAATAATATAGTGTGCGCACAAAATAATATAGTGTGCGCACAAAATAATATATTGTGCGCACAATTTAAATATATTGTGCGCACAACTTAAATATATTATGCGCGCAAAATAATATAGTGTGTGCACAAAATAATATATTGTGTGCACAACTTAAATATATTGTGCGCACAACTTAAATATATTGTGCGCACAAAATAATATAGTGTGCGCACAAAATAATATAGTGTGCGCACAAAATAATATAATGTGCGCACAACTTAAATATATTGTGCGCACAACTTAAATATGTTGTGCGCACAACTTAAACATATTGTGCGCACAATTAAATATATTGTGCTCACAACATAATATAGTGTGCGTTAAATTCTTTGACCTTACACATGGCACGGGGCTTCAATGTCTCCTTTTTAAAGTGACAGAATGGAGAAATGCATAAGGTTTTCTTTTAAAATGGGGCTAGATTACATGGAAATACTTCAGCAAAAAATCATCAGTGCATTTGTAACGACTCCTGACATGAATACGGAATAAATTACGTTTATTTCGTCTGAAACTTGGTTTACCAACAGATGCGTCGGAAGCCTCCACATATCAGAGTTTATTGGAACGGTTTGAAACAGAGTTGGCAATAGAGCGAGGACACTTTCGAACCTATGTAGACTTTCTTTTAACAAATATACAACTACTATTTGCACTTATGCATTATACTTTATTTCTGAAAATCTCAAGATTTGGTTTTGATTGACACAAGACTGACATGTTCCTCAATTCACGACTTGGATTTTGTTATGCTCCGTCGACGATAGAGATGGCCATTAAATTTAAAAGTCTTTACGTTCGTCCGTCCGTCTCTGTTTATGGTAAATGATTTGGTTATAGTTTATGATGAAGTTTTAGTGTCTGACTGACTTTGTTTGTTCATGATTAAGTACGATTTTGACCCAAAATGTACTGTTCGTTATTGAAATGTGACGGTGTGTTCAGTCTAAGAAATTCACCATGAAATTGTGATCAAATAGAGATAAAACTGAGAACATATATAAATCAAAAGATGCAATATGAGTGCCAATGAGACAGCTCTCCATCCAAGTCATAATTTATGAAAAGTGAAAAATTATTGGTTATAGTACGGTCTTCGATTCATTACGGAGCGTTGGCTCACACCTAACATATAAAAATATAAAAGTCCCAAAATAACTGTAAGAAAACGATAAACATATATGAACCACACCAATAAACAGAATACCACTGAATAACATGTTTCCGACATAGAACAGTATGTTAATTATGATTTAGAATTTTTTTAAGAGTTGTGTACAAATGTTTCAGGCCAAGTTATAGATTCATTCTGATTAAAAGAAAAGAGGGCAAGAGGTCACTGATAGTATCTATTTTTGATCGATTTCATTAAACATGTACAATTTTACAGAATATTGTTCGTATTCATTATTAAACTGAAATGTTACGAAGCAATTTAGGAATAGTCAATGAAAAAGTATTCCTCAGTGATATTTTTTGAAAACAAACGAAACAATTATGATTCAATGTTTCCAAATATGGTCCGTTTTGGGGCATCATTTATTCATAAACTTGTGGCCCGATTGATCGCGATCAATGCGAGTACCAATGAGACAATATAATACATATACACCATAGCTCATACAAATACGGGTTATATTCTTCTCATATATTTTATGATGGTATGGTACGCAACCCCTAACGGGAGTGATTGTGCTTGATATTCAAATAATTAAGACGGTCATAATCTTTCAATCAGTTTAATTGAGGTGTGGAGCTGGCATGTCAGTAACTGCTATAGGCACTATAGTAGTCCTTTGTTAATTTATGTATCATTGTCATTTTATTAAGTTTCATTATTTAAGTTTCTTTTGAATTTTTTGAAAAGCTATATGTTTACCGGCTGTTTCCCAACCAAATTACAGTGGAAAAACATTGTCAATAGTGCGATCAACCTGCATGAAAAACATCAAAAGGAAGAGCGAATGCGTAGTGACAACGATTTTACACGATTTCTAAGATTGTCTGAGAACAATGGCTATGATTTTATATGGCAATATGCAAAATATACTGGCAGACTTCGAACCGCTAAACATGTAGCTAAACTTTGGTCTACTCCCCCGACTAGCGAAAACTGCAACTTGTGTGGATACTTTGTTCAAGATACACTTTACCATTAAATTAGAATGTGCACAGAACTTCAAACACAAAGACACTTGCTATATAAAAGATTATCAGAAATGACTAGTGACAATTTCTTATACACACTGCTTTCAAAATCAGACGAGTACGTGTCCTGTTTTCTGCTTGGCAGTCACGAAGCTCTATTGGACTTTTTAACACCAGAGCATTGTTTAGACATCTTTAACGAAGGATTTTCCTATCTTAAATACTGTAGACTGTAAATACTTTTGAATTCAAAATATTTAGTGACATTAATTCTATTTTCTAATTCAAAACTTTGTAGTTGTACATAATTTATATGCATTTTGTCAATCTCTTTTAGGAGGAAATAAAGTATGATGAAACTGAGTTTTACTGTCAGTATTGCTGGTTTTTTTTTTGTATCTGCATTGGCTAGAGGTACAAAAATAGGGTTGAGATCTCACAAAACATGTTTAATTCCGCCGCAATTTTGTGTCCGCAGGGCCGTAACTAGCCTCTTTTAATATTGAGGCGAAAAATTTTGGCGAGGTGTCTGGGGGCCGCTCAAGACCCCCAGAAGCTCTGAGAAAAATAACGCAAAATCGTGCATTCTGATCGTTTCCCGGACTCTTTCTTACATTGAAACGCAATTCATTTTTAACTATTTCTTTCGACAATATTCTTGTCTCAAAGCAAAAACATTGATTCATTGTAATTTAAGACTTTTAGGTTTTACGGGGACAACATTTAAAGTAGACTGATATGTAGGATAAAGCAAAAACCGAAATCCTCGTAATCATTATGTCTGTCTGTTCTTGTCTTGTATTTTGCTTAATTCAGACTTTGGTGATTTTTTTATGACTAGATTTAAATATAGTGACAATGCAGTATTATACTTTAAGTACTAGTACTGCTTAAGTCGACACTAAGGACCATCTTGACCTTATTTTACGGTATTAATGATTCTTTTATTGTTGAAGACCTTCCATCAACTATCAAGATGAAGAAAAGAAAGAAAAAAAACTTCGGCCATTGATCATTCGTATTTTTTCTATGCATTGACTTTGTGTGAGATTAGGTCCTGTGCACGTTTACTCCTAACATATTCTTTTATTTTCTGTTTAAGAGTCTGAACACGACTTCATGCAAGTTTAATCCTTCAATGTAAAAGGTCATATGGCAATACATTGACGTTTTTTTAAAGATGATTTGATACCGGGAAATTGGTGGTCTTACTTTAATTTAAACCATGTCAGCTA
The DNA here is from genome assembly GCA_037788925.1 of Mytilus galloprovincialis. Taxonomy (NCBI): domain Eukaryota; kingdom Metazoa; phylum Mollusca; class Bivalvia; order Mytilida; family Mytilidae; genus Mytilus; species Mytilus galloprovincialis. Next base: position 54,768,219 of record CM075332.1, read on the forward strand.
TCTAGTTTTATCTACAAAAAAGAGCCAGTTTTGTATTCTTTGATATCAAGTTCAATTCTCCATGCAGAAACGACATTTTTTTTCTATGTCCAGTAACATCGTATATTCTTAAAATAGTTTCTCGTACAATGTCTGGACATCGGTGGACTTGCAACATTGCAAAACCACACTTTACAAATGAAAATCAACACTCTGCAGACTATAGTTATAAAGTAGGACAATAAATGAACAAAAGACAAACCCGGAACACAGAAGTACAAACAATATACCATCAACTCTGAAAACTAAAAGTAAAATAGAAACATGGATCACAAAAAACATGCAGGGGCGATATCAGAGAGTGAAGAGAACTTGCTTCTTACAAGACACTTTCCGTGAAAACAATTCAGGTTGATATGAAGACAATCTTGTTTCATTTTTTTTTTTTTTTTTTTTTTTTTTTTTAAATTTCCAACATGAGGCATTTGCCTCATTTGCCTCCATGTAGTTACGGTCCTGGTCCGTCCAAGGTCAGGAGCCTCTGGCCTTTGTGTTGATCTTCTATGAATTTTAATTTTAGTTTTTTTTATATATTTTGGATAAATAAAGGAAGATGTGATATGAGTGCCAATGAGACAACTCTCCACCCAAGTCACTATTTATTAAAGTAAACCATTATTGGTCAAGGTATGATCTTTGACACGTAGGTTAGGCTCATAAACATCAAGCTCTAAAGGGTCCCCGAAATTAATAGTGTAAAACCATTCAAACCGGAAAACCAACAGCCTAATTTATATAAAAAACGAGAAACGAGAAACACTTAAAGAAATTTAGTATGGCGTCCATTATCGCTGAACTAGTACATATTTTTTTTTATGGGCCAGCTGAAGCGCGCCTTGGGTGCGAGATTTTCTTGCTGTATTGAAGAACCAAATGTATGAGAAACAAACCGCCCTATAATTATTTTGTACATTAAATACAAAAAAACTATACCTTTATTTTCGTATCTAAAACAATAGACCAATTCTGAGATATTTAAAATTGACCAATAAACCATGAAAATAAAGACAAATATATATACATTACAATCATTCCACAAAACAAATAAAGTTCACATATTCCTTATAGTATCTGAAAAAAACAGACCAAACAAGAAACAAATAACACGAACCATGAAATATAAAATCAAGGTCAGATTAATCTTACTGCAAGATAGACAATTACACCATACAAACATTTCGTACATCAAATATATCTAGCTAAATGATTATAGTATCCGAGAAATACACCTAAACACAAAAACATTACTTTGCCGGACCACTTAACCCTGAAAATCAGGTCAAGGTCAGATGACTACTGTCAAGTTTACATTTAGACCTCATACAACCGAATATAGAAGAACTATTGCATTTGGTATATGAGATTTCGTCTACACCACGAACATGTAACCTTGTTGAATGATCAATAAAATGAGTTCATGGTCAGGTTAAAACTGTTTTCCTAATTTTGGGCGCACACAATATCATATTGTGCGCACAATATGTTTAAGTTGTGCGCACAATATATTTAAATTGTGCGCACAATATATTTAAATTGTGCGCACAATATATTATTTCGTGCGCACAATATATTTAAGTTGTGCGCACAATATATTTAAGTTGTGCGCACAATATATTATTTTGTGCACACAATATAATTATGTTGTGCGCACACTATATTATTTTGTGCGCACAATATATTTTTTTTTCTTTGCATGTCCCTAGCGGGGCTCCGTACGAATGTACCGTATCCACGATCTCATATAAGATAATATCTACTTATAAACTGTTACGCGTCGCATACTAAGTATAGAGACGTGCATAATAAATCTAAATTAAAAAAAAGGAATTTTTAAAGCTTACTTTGACAAATTTTAAACTAACTTCATTTCAATAAGTTTAAATTACATGTTCTAAAATAGAGCTACAAAAAAAAATGCTCTGCTTTATAAATCTTCTTTCATAAATGGAGTCTGAAATATATCCATAATAAATGCACCGTATCAAATGCATATATGAGAACACCTACTTATAAACTGTTACGCGTCGGATACTATGTTTAGAGACATGCATGATAAATCTAAATTAAAAGACGAATTTAAAAAAAAGAAATTCTTAAAGCTTACTTTGACAAATTTTAAACTAACTTCATTTCAACAATTTTAATTACATGTTCTAAAATAGAGCTAAGAATTGTTTGTATTGTAGTAAATTTAAGTCTTTGAAATTTTATTCAAATAAGCTATTGAACATTACTAAGAGCCAATAAATACAATAATTTTATATTTTATAAATTAGTTCCTTCAATAAATTAAAGCCGTCATAGAACAGTCTCATTTTCGTACCGATATTCGAAATGACTCGTTGCATTGCCATTAAAATAAATATGTCATAACAACATGACAGAGAGTTTTGTTTTGGAATATTCAAAATAAATATACAAAAAGCAAATTTTAGACAATGTACTCTCCTAAGCCTGGAAGTGGCTAGTCACATATAGTTAACGGCGTTTTTCTTACAATGACGTTCTACCTCCATAAGCCTGGATATGTCGTGGCTGGTCACATATATCGTATAATCGTCAATTTTTTTTCTATCTGTCTGTTATGATTTAACAAATATGACTACTCATTAAATGCCGTGTTTTGAAGCCGAGGTTTATCGATTGTCACCTTATAGTAAATAATCAACAAAAAGCATGGGTACGTAGCACGTGTTTAACATATACAATCAGGTAATTGTTTATTTTAATGACAGATTCATGCATATTGCTATCATCGGATTTTTACGAAAAGGGTCACGCTTAGGTCACTATGCATACGGAAAATATGTTGGCGAATTGCTTTCTGGCAGCAAGCAATTAAAAATAAGAAAACTTCTTCTTAATGTGGACAAATTAAAAAAATTTCCTCAGAAAAAAGTATATGTACATAAGTTGTATAATGAAAACTATCAATTTAATTTTAAAAAAAAACATATGCATATTTTTTTTTTTATTTGAGGTTTTATATGACTTTAAAGCTGACTATGCGGTATGGGCTTTGCTCATTGTTGAAGGTCGTACAATGAGCTATAGTTGTTAAATTTCTGTGTCATTTTGTCCTTTTTAAAGAGTTGTCCGTCTCATTGGCAATCCGGCGTACCACATCTACTTTTTTTATATGACAAAGGACAAGGTTCACTTATGGCACAATATGGCCTAAATATCAACTTTATCATAAAAACCCCTAAAGGTCACAATTTGATTGCGTAAATGGGTCTATTTCAAAAGACGTAATGCTAAATAAATCAGTTCTTTTCATAAAAGTACATAATATTCTCCAAAGTAGGCCCATTTTGGGACATTTTTGTCAAAATATGGTAAATTTGTTCAATTTTTAGACCTAACAGCTTTAGGAAAACATTGGCCGCCACCTATGATCCAAAATGTTTTGAAGCCAAAAGATTCGAATTTTAATATAGAATTCATTAATATAAAGACTTTTTGGATCATGGATGGAGGCCAAGGTTAATTATTCCAATAACAATTAAAATTGTGGAAAAATTTGACCAAAATTGACCAAAAATATAAATAATGTATATTTCAGGGGTCATAGCTTTATAAGTTTAAAAGGAAGTTGGCAATAAAATATATTTTTATATTGATAGTATTGTCACAAGTATTTCTATGCAAAATTTGTAATTTATTGGCCCGATTTTAAAAACGTCAAAAATTTAGGGCCAATTTTAACCTTTCGTGAATCTTCTCCTTTGATTTATCTGACCTTGACCTTAATTTGATGATTCAATGGTTAAAATCAAATTGCATTTTGAATAATAGTTTTGTTTCTTACTAGATACTGTAAATTGTATACCAACTAAATTTGGGTATAATACCGTTGTATCTTTAAGCAGCTTGATATATTGACCACTGTGTATTGATAGAAGATTTCATACAGATAAGTTTGTACAAAGCCCAAAAGTAAATTATACAGAAATAATAGAAACATTTAAGAATGACCGATTCCCACATTATTTAATGAATGGCTATTATTCATTTTGAATTTGTTGAACCATAAAATTAATTTTTGACTCTTCACATTGAATAATCCGCGAAGCGGATTTTGTAAAATGTGAAGAGTCAAAAATTAATTTTATGGGTCAATAAATTCAAAATAAATTTTTGCCATTCATTATAAATAAATTTCTATCAAAATTAAGGCTCAAAGAATTTTTTATATTATTTATATTAACAATAACAACGTACGTACACACATGTTGGAGTATGAATCGAAACGTCAGAGTGGGCGTGTCGCCATAAAAATTGACAACATTGAAAATATAACTAATACTTTTAAACAATCAGAAGACAGTAAATACACCAAATTTATTTATTTTGTTTTGATACCCTTATGCTCGTTATTTGATATACATGTAGTCTTCGGCATGGATGAAGCGTATTTAAGCAAACACCAATCTGTGAGTAATGATCATGATTTCAGGTTTTCATTGGATATGGGAAGTAGTGACGATGCTATTTAATAACACATCGAATATTTCAAAGGAGCTACCAGCGAAATATATTTTAGAATTTGGCGCTGTTAGTAAAGTGCAACAGTCACCACCACCAAGAGTTCTAGGAAGCCATTTGTATTACGAGGAACTTCCGGTTTCAATCAGACAAAAGAAATGCAGACTAATTAATGTTATAAGAGACCCAAGAGCTGTGGCAGTTTCAAGTTTTCATTTCTTTACAAAAATAAAAGAAGCTAAATTGAAAGGCACCTGGTCTGGTTATCTTAATCTATTTTTAGACGGTAAAGGTAAGATTACATTGTAACATAAATATTCGCTGGTTACAATATTGATGCACTTCTATAAATATATACTTATCGATTATTTCTTTCGTAGTTTTGAAAGTTCATGCTTTTTAAATCCGCAAATTTACAACTAACTAGTAATTTAATCGTTAAAAGAATATTGTTAAAAATAATTTACACAACATCATGCTTAAGCTACAGAATGAGCAATAATTATTATCACGAAAGTAGATCAACAACTTTTCTCCGAATAGTATAGTCATTGTATGGCTTATTTAAGGTCAAATAAGATTCATTGATTGATTTATGGTGAACGCCACTTTCAGCACTATTGTTTTATTAGGTGGCGGTCAGTCTTTATTGGTGAAGGAAGCCAGAGAGAACCACCGACCTTTCGTAGGAAAACTGATAATCATAGTCAACAAAGATTGGATTCGATCGCACCTGCTACGTGCGGGCTTCGAAGTCGCAACCTCGGTGTTGACAGGCTATTGTTACAGTGATTTGAATACTCAGATCACTTGGCCATCGCGGTCCTCCAAACAAGCAAGGAAGAATCACATATTGTGTTTGCCAAATACAAAACAAAAAAGGAATTTGCCAAACTTAAAAACAGTGGTTACGTCGTCCTTTTTAGGATACGTTGAGTTTTGCAAAGCAACGTCTCCGTTGTTTCGGAGTCTGGTAAATTGCACTAGATAAAATTAAATTGTTCTTTTTCTTCCTTTAACAGTATTTAGGACATTTGCTACTGACATGTGCCGAACAGCTATATAATTATCAACAGAGAGATGTATGCATCAGTATTGCACGTGATGATTTTCTTATATCAGTAAAAAATATTAAGCATATTATATTACTAATTCAAATAACTTGTTTGAGATTTAAAGGCCGTTTCCTATATAAATTTGAAAAGATATTGACCTACTGTGATAAGGTGTTTAAAAAGTCAATCAAACCAATATACATTTACAGAATAATATCTTGTTTTATTAACTAATAATACATGTCTACTTTAGTTATGTTCAACGACTGGTTTCATCATGCACAATTATGGGAGAGCGTAAGACAAAGCAATTCTGATAATCCCATACATGTTCTTTACTATGAAGACGCAAAAAAGGTATGTATTAGTATTAATATAACTGGAGTTATGAACCAAGGATTATGACATTTTCACATAATAAAGATGAAAAACCCAATCCCGTGTCTTTATGCGGTTGATATACAGTAGTTAGAGCATGTAGAAGTTTCCGTCCTTGTGTCCTAAATTTGTGTCCGACGTGTTTTGTTTTATTTGCTTTTGCACAAAATGGTCTCTGTCACATTAGTAAAATGCAGTACACATTATTAGAGATTTTTAATCGCTTCTTTTACTCAACTCATTTTAATAATTTTAAACTTTTTTCTGAATCTTTACCATATATTGTCGGTTCCTCAATTTTTTTTTCTCTTTTTTCGAATTATTATTTTGATTTCCCTTATCAAATCATGGACTTTGCAAACAGGGTGTGAACTTTGCTCCCAATACCTCTTCTTTAATCTTTTAAACAAAAAATACATTTGAATAATTTTTAACACTGGATTTAGTACGGTCAACGTTCATTGAAATCGTTCATTGAAATCTATTAGAGTGTTGGCAAACATGTATAAACCAAACCAACATTGACAATATACTCAAGAAGACCAGACATAATTAGATAAAATATGATAACAACAGGAAAATAAAAAAGTCCGTTTGAGATAAGAAAAAATTATAAACTTTGGTATAAGAGAAAATGTCTGATGCCACTGCTTGTGGACGTTTCGTCCCCGAGGGTATCACCAGCCCAGTAGTCAGCACTTTGGTGTTGACATGAATATCAATTATATGGTCATTTTTATAAATTTTCTGTTTACAAAACTTTGAATTATTAAAAAATTTAAGGATTTTCTTACCCCCAGGAGTAGATTACCTCAGCCGTAATTGGCACAACTTTTTGGAATTTTGGGTTTTCAATGCTCTTCAACTTCGTATTTGTTTGGCTTTTTAACTGTTTTAATCTGATCGTCACTGATGAGTCTTATGTAGACGAAACGCGCGTCTGGCGTATTAAATTATAATCCTGGTACCTTTGATAACTATTTACACCACTGGGTCGATGCCACTGCTGGTGGACGTTTCGTCCCCGAGGGTATCACCAGCCCAGTAGTCAGCACTTTGGTGTTGACATGAATATCAATTATATGGTCATTTTTATAAATTTTCTGTTTACAAAACTTTGAATTATTAAAAAATTTAAGGATTTTCTTACCCCCAGGAGTAGATTACCTTAGCCGTAATTGGCACAACTTTTTGGAATTTTGGGTTTTCAATGCTCTTCAACTTCGTATTTGTTTGGCTTTTTAACTGTTTTGATCTGAGCGTCACTGATGAGTCTTATGTAGACGAAACGCGCGGCTGGCGTATTAAATTATAATCCTGGTACCTTTGATAACTATCAAGTCAAATTGTATGTTGATATTAATACATTATAAATGGTTTTTCAAGCGAGAGGATTTATCTCAGCTACAATCTAAGGGCGACAGACCTGAGATGAAATGTGGCCGAGAAACATCATCTAGTTTAAAAGACCATTAGTAATCTGTTTACAACTATTTTGACTATAATATCAAGATGTTTACATTGACAACGGCATGTGTGCTCTTATTTTCTGGCGACAATTTCTTTTTCAAGCAAGAAGCATTACATGAAAAATGACATCACAAAACAAGATCAAAGAAAAAATACACAAAATAGCGGTAATTAATATTATATTCATATTTGAGTTTCTGTCAGTAAAAAAATCTTATTGACGGTTACCCGTACAAACTATCTTCGTTTGATCAAATATACCAGGAAGTCGTTATTAGCACTTTGAAAATCCGATACTTAAAAATCAACCAATCCGTATTCTTTATGTCTTCAGAAATAAATAAAAATCCATTAAAAAGCCCAAATTGAAAAAAAAAGCAAAGGTTTAGTTTACGACATATTTATTCTAATTGATTAAATTAAAAAATATATGAGACATTAATGTTTAAAACATGGTCAATCTTTGATTGTACTTTATTTTTTTGTTTTTACTACAGGGCTTTATAGTGTCCACATTATATCTTTCCTATACTTTTCATTTCTATGTAACTTACAGTAACAAAATAAATCTGTCTTGTACATAACCTTTCAGTGGTCAACACTGATCCTATTTAATTTGTGTTTGCAAATGACAATATAAATAAGAAGATGTGGTATGAGTGCCAATGAGACAATTATTCATCCAAGTCACAGTGTGTAAAAAGTAAGCAAATATAGGTCAAAGTACAGCCTTAAACACGAAGCCTTGGCTCACACCAAACTATAGAGAGTCCCAAAATGACTAGTGTAAAACAATTCAAACAGGAAAACCAAGGGATATGCATTGTTTTCCATGAATATATGTGCAATCCGTTTATCTGGATGTCCAATCTCAGACATCTTGTCAGTAGGTGTTCGTCTGCCTCTGTTGTCTATTTCTGAGTAGTTGCAACACATATATACAGGAAACCAGAAAACGCGTAGGGAAATTTCTCTCCTATTTGTTTAACACGACTCTACAGAAGTTTACTTCTTAGCTGAGTTGCTGTAGTATCTGTCATCTAAAATATTAATTGTAATTCAAATAATACAGATTTTTATTTCTCTTGTATTTAAAAAAAAGTATTCATGTGTTTCCAACTTTCTTATGATTCAGGCAAAGGTTTGCTTTTGTTGCATTTGCTTTGATCTATTCAGTAAGGAAAAAAGTATCATGGCTGTGTTGATTTCGATGTCCAATACATTTTGTTTTGCAGAATCCATTTTATGAGTTTAAAAGACTCGCTCGATTTCTTCAGCTAGATGTAAAAGTATCTACAATAATGGCCATTGCAGAAAAAACAAAGTTTTCGGAAATGAAAGCACCCAAAGAGGCAGCAATTGGACACAATTTTGGAAACGCATTTGCAGGCAATAAATATCCTTTATATAGAAAAGGTCAGTTTATAACTGTTTAATGTTATGTTTCCCGAGCGCACTTATACTAACAACAGTATGCAGAGTGTAGGAACTCACTTAAACAGAATTTTACGTCAATATTTTGAAAATTTTCAGTTTGTACTGATTTGTTAATTCCGATAAGCATTTAGCATTGTTAGCTCACCTGGCACTTTAGGTCACATCGACATATCGTTGAAAGTTGTAATAGCTTCTGTTTGTTTCGGTCAGATGTGCTCCTTTTCACTATTATGATCTTGATGGCTGTTAAGTGTGCTGTTTATTTCTTTGATTTTGATGTTTAATTGGATAACTTGTTCTTCTACTTCTTTGTCTTGTGTAATAGAGTTGTCGAGTTTTGTGGTGTTTCTCTTTATGGCAAAGGTATAAGGAGTAGACTGGCGTTTCTGGTATGGTTACCCTACAGTTATTGATTTTTTGAATTAACTCAATGCATTAATGGTAGTATTGATTGGTGTTGTATATTCCATCGGTGTCCATGTACTGTGCAAAGCTTAATAACTAAGTTAAATGCTATAAATAGAATCGATATTACATTATGTACTGAGGGTTTAAATACAAATGCAGATATATTGAAATATCATTTATTTAAACTTGATAAGATATATGAGTAGATATAAGAAGATGTGGTATGAGTGCCAATGAGACAACTCTCTATCCCAGTCACAATTTATAAAAGTAAACCATTATAGGTCAAAGTACGGTCTTCGACACTGAGCCTTGGCTCACACCGCACAGTAAGCTATTAAGGGCCCAAAAATTACTAGTTTAAAACCATTCAAACGGGAAAACCAACGGTCTAATCTATATAAAAAACGAGAAACGAGAAACACTTATGAACCTCATCATCAAACGACAACTACTGAACATCTGATTCCTGACTTAGGACAGGTGCAAACAATAAGATACATTTTTAATACCGCTTTTTCTGGTGCCATATAAAGGGATATGACTCCTTCAGCAAGATGCATGAACAGAGCAGGAACTGCCGATTCTTCTTGAGACCATCAGTTCATTCCGGTTTTTGATGGGTACTCTGCAGTCTGTGTAGTGTATTTTCGACTTTGTATGTCTGTTAGTCTGTTCATTTGTTCAAGGCACGGATTTTATTAATTACAAATACTACCTCATATTCTGATTGCTGTTTCGATACTTGGATGTAAACTAAACCCCTACCTGCCACAAAAAAGATCTTTCCTTTAGTTTTCTCATAAAAAAATATTAGAATAAAATAGAAGAATATACTAATGCGGCAGTTGCAAATTACGAAGGTAGGACATACAATACTATTGCCAAAAAAAAAAACAGTCAAGTAATAACAAATACTACAATTAATATAACATGTAACTGCTCAAAACGCTTTAAGTTGAACATTACAAACCTCCCCATTAAGATACCCCTAATAAAAAATGTGAAATATAAATGCTGAACTCCGAGGTAAGTTCAAAAAGGGGAAGTCCATATAAACTAACAAAATTAAAACGTCACACTACATAAACTAAGGGAACCAATGATGGACAACTATCAGACTACATCAACTAAGGGAACCAATGATGGACAACTGTCAGACTACATCAACTAAGGGAACCAATGATGGACAACTGTCAGACTACATCAACTAAGGGAACCAATGATGGACAACTGTCATACTACATCAACTAAGGGAACCAATGATGGACAACTGTCATACTACATCAACTAAGGGAACCAATGATGGACAACTGTCAGACTACATCAACTAAGGGAACCAATGATGGACAACTGTCAGACTACATCATCTAAGAGAACCAATGATGGACAACTGTCAGACAACATCAACTAAGGGAACCAATGATGGACAACTGTCAGACTACATCAACAAAGGGAACCAATGATGGACAACTGTCAGACAACATCAACAAAGGGAACCAATGATGGACTACTGTCAGACAACATCAACTAAGGGAACCAATGATGGACAACTGTCAGACTACATCAACAAAGGGAACCAATGATGGACAACTGTCAGACAACATCAACTAAGGGAACCAATGATGGACAACTGTCAGACAACATCAACTAAGGGAACCAATGATGGACAACTGTCAGACAACATCAACAAAGGGAAGCAATGATGGACAACTGTCAGACAACATCAACTAAGGGAACCAATGATGGACAACTGTCAGACTACATCAACAAAGGGAACCAATGATGGACAACTGTCAGACAACATCAACTAAGGAACCAATGATGGACAACTGTCAGACTACATCAACTAAGGGAATCAATGATGGACAACTGTCAGACTACATCAACTAAGGGAACCAATGATGGACAACTGTCAGACTACATCAACTAAGGGAACCAATGATGGACAACTGTCAGACTACATCAACTAAGGGAACCAATGATGGACAACTGTCAGACTACATCAACTAAGGGAACCAATGATGGACAACTGTCAAACTACATCAACTAAGGGAACCAATGATGGACAACTGTCAGACTACATCAACAAAGGGAACCAATGATGGACAACTGTCAGACAACATCAACTCAGGGAACCAATGATGGACAACTGTCAGACTACATCAACAAAGGGAACCAATGATGGACAACTGTCAAACAACATCAACTAAGGGAACCAATGATGGACAACTGTCAGACAACATCAACTAAGGGAACCAATGATGGACAACTGTCAGACAACATCAACTAAGGGAACCAATGATGGACAACTGTCAGACAACATCAAAAAAGGGAACCAATGATGGACAACTGTCAGACAATATCAGCAAAGGGAACCAATGATGGACAACTGTCAGACAACATCAACTAAGGGAAGCAATGATGGACAACTGTCAGACAACATCAACTAAGGGAACCAATGATGGACAACTGTCAGACTACATCAACTAAGGGAATCAATGATGGACAACTGTCAGACTACATCAACAAAGGGAACCAATGATGGACAACTGTCAGACAACATCAACTAAGGGAACCAATGATGGACAACTGTCAGACTACATCAACTAAGGGAACCAATGATGGACAACTGTTATACTACTGACTTGGAACAGGCATTTTTTCGAAGGACATGGTGGGTTAAATAAATGAGTGGATTCCGGTGCAAATGAAAGATACTGGCAGTTCAAGGTCCAGAAAATATATATTTTCGTAAATTGTTGTTTATATCCAATTAAACCAGACAAAACATGTACATTTCATTTAATGTTCATATTTGCACGTCTGTGTTCACATCAAAATCTAATTTCTGCAGTAAAATGACCACACTGAAAATGTACAATGAAATATATTATCAAGCACAAGGTGTTGTGGTAGAAACATTGATAAAGGAAACCCACAGAAAATTTCAGACACCATATATTTTTGTTTTAAAATATATGTATATGATATCTTGTTTTATGTAGGTAGAGAGGACGATTGGAAATCTTATTTTACATTGCAACAAAATGCTGAATTTGAACAGATTTACAAAGAAAGGATGCAGTACAACAAAGTGCAGCTAAAATCTATCGTAAACCCCGGTAATAACGATACTGGCTGTGTAGAGGATACTCGATATGGATCAAAGTTGTAGCGATTTATGGACAATATATTATTTGTTTATGTTTTTCATCATTATCTATACGACTACATTTAAAATACGTCAAAACTATCCGAGTTATATTTTATTCTATATATGAAGAGTTTTTGCAAAATTTCAAAATGGTTAAAAAAACTTTTCATATCTAAAACCATACAAGTGCATCAATATAAAAAGATAGAAAGCATAGGTTCCTTTATGAAATAGTCTTTAGTACTAAAAGTTGCTGATACGCGATTGAATTATAAACTGAACAATTTTGTTTAATTAAGTATGATTTATTCGTATCATTCATACATATATGTGTTCTGCTATGTTTGATTATTGTCACATATCTTAAAGGTTGAATTACATGAAAATAAAGTGATATTTAGTCACGATTTTTTTTACACATGTCCAGTTGTTAACTATTATTCCTAGTTCATATGATTACTGTAAAATCTTATTTGCTTGCATTTACTAATATAAAAAAGAAGATACTGTATGATTGCCAATGAGACAATCGTCCACAAGAGACCAAAATGACACAGACATTACTTGATTAATATGTTTAAGTAAATGATTTTTATCATATGAAAAGGTATTGAGATCTTATATAATGACTATCTTTTCTTTTTTATGATGCCTTATAAGCGGATGTGACTCATTTTAACTTAAGGAACTCGGCGGGAAATGTTTGTCCTTCTGGACCACATCAGTACAACACAGTTTTTGATGGCACCATGTTACTCATTACTAGTATGAAGATGTGTTGTGACTGCTGCATGTCTATTTGTTTGTTTCTTTCGGTCAAGGCGTGCGTAGTTTTTCTTTTTTTTTTTTTTTTTTTTTATAATATGAACCAATTTTTTATATTTTCCTTTTTTTAATTTGGCACTGTAGTAAACCAAACACATGTTCATGCATATTTAAAACATATACAATACTTCACTTTATTTGGACCGAGATACACAACTCAAAACATTTCTCCTTGTAAAAGACGAAGTTTTTCAATAACACACTCCTGGATAAACCGACCGTAAGATCTAAAAGCATAGCAAAGTGTATTTTATTTGGAATAATTCTTTTCTGGTCCTCAAAATTATTGTATTTAATATTATGAAATATATTAAGTGCAAACACTATTTCATTTTCTGATTACCAATTCGTACAAAGATGTGAACAACTGCACTTCCCTCTCAAAGTGCGAACTTTTCGCAAGTTGTTTTATAAACATATGCATGTTGTTGTTATTCAGTGACCAAAAAGGGAGTAAGACTCAAATCAGGAAATAAAAAAAACAAACAAAGATAGATAGACAATACTTTTGACAAAAGAAAAATACAAACCTTCAAGCAGAACAAAAAATTCACGGCACATATCAGTTGAAGTAGAGAGCATGACACTCCCAGAAAAGATTTTTTCTGCAAATGCTTGTTTTATGTCGTTTCAGGTCCACTAAATAATGTTTTTCGTAAAGTTATTTTACATAATAAATTTAACAGACGATATATGATTATATGTACATTCAAATGTGTTGACCCTTTTGTCAGTTCTAAAATATTAATGACGTCATGGTGACATCATTGATTACAATGTTGTAATAAAATCAATATACTGTGTTATCCTTTTTATTTGACATGAAACTTACACTGAACAGTGTTTCATTGGAAAGGTACGTAAGGTCAGCAAATACGTAAAAAGCTTATAATGTTGTACATTTAAGTAATCATAACGTTATATATAGAATATAGTGTTAATAATCAGTCTTCGATTCTTCCATTAATTATAAACAACTTTTAAGACACCGGGCTATTAAGAGCTCGACATTTATTATAGTCTCATTTCTGTATTTTAATACTGGATGTTGCTTTCTAAATGTCATTTGTTGCATTTTATTGACTCTTGTTCAATATCAACGAAACATTTTTGTTCTCAGTTAAATGTTAACGTATATTTCTTTTATCTTTTATATTTATATCTAATATTGAAAATAAATCAACTGTATATCATCGGATTACAATAAAAGCATATCGGTAATTTGTTACATCCCGAAAATCACATAACAAATTCGGATTATCGATAAAGAGGGAGTGACAAATGTATTACAGTTTTGTTTCAATTTATTCCAAACCAATGTTCATATGTCTTTTGAATGAGTTAAGCCATTTCAATTGATATTTTATAGCGTATCTTTCTATGTTGTGTTGTTACACTATTGTTTCGGGTAAAGGTAACGGTTGGGACCTATTAACACGTTTAAACCCACTGCATTTGTTTGCACCTGTCCTAAGTCAGGAACCTGATGTTCAGTGGTTGTTGTTTGTTGATGTGGTTAATAAGTGTTTTTCATTTCTCGGTGTTTTTGTATACATACTGTCGGTTTTCCTGTTTGAATGGTTTTACATTAGTCATTTTTTGTCCCTTTATAGCTTGCTGTTCGGTGTGAGCCAAGACTCCGTGTTGAAGACCATACTTTGACCTAAAATGGTTTATTTTTACAAATTGTGACCTAGATGGAGAGGTGTCTCATTGACACTCATACCAAATCTTCTGATATATATTTGCTACTTCAGTTGGGAAATATCTTCTAACGATCCTCATATTGCAAATTCAGATTTAACACATTTGTTTGATTCAATTAAGAATACAGTACGAATAATCATGTTAACTTGTGTTAGATATACCCAAGTGAAATGAAGCTTATTTCATTTTTTATTTTAATTACAGTTTTACTTTGTTAAGATGATTTGTATATCAGTGTTGACCAATTAAGAAACAAATGAACAAATATTAAGACATTTTATATTTTATTTTATATTTTCCATGCAGAAAAAGACGAATATCCACCTTGCACATTTTTACGACCACTGGTATTTGCCTCCACTCCCCTATCTAAATTTTATCTCCTTTCTTTAATTGAAGAACAACTAAATTTCCACATGACATTCGTACTCCACTGGATCCTCTAGCATCACAAGCCGTGTAGCCTTGGTAACTATCATTTACCTTCAGCCATGGGTAAACAGCATATCCACCATTAGATAAGACGTGCCATTTCACTGCGTAGTTACCATCGGAAGGTATCGTTGCTTTAACTTCGTCGGGGTTATACATGCTTCTAACATTAAGTCTAACATTCGTAAACTTATAGATCTGTCCGGCTCATTGGCAATCATCTGATCATACCACATCTTCTTTTTTATAAATGACACAGAAATTTACAACTTTAGGTACGACCTTAAACAATCAGTAAAACACATATCACAAAGTCAGCTATAACGGCCCCGAAATGATAATTAATGTAAAACAATTTTAACGAGAAGTTACTTGCATTTATTATACTACCGAATACAAATTAAGCGTATATACATATCAAGGTATGCTTTATAGTTGCTCAGAAAATGACGTAAACATTTATTTTGTGTTTGTTATAATTTGAAAATATTAAAAGGTTTTATAAATGTGCAGTAAAAATAACGAAATGAAAATAGATGCAATATACCAAAATGTATAACGCGCAACTTCGTAGTAAAATGGTACAGGTTGTGTAAAGGACAGAAATCCTCTTTCTCATTCTAAACAGTGTTTTCATGATACTTTTTTATGAACAAAAATGGAGCAACATCTATAGAATACTATATCATAAATCGAAGACAAAATTAGTGCAAAAAATGAAGTATCTGACGGGTTCATGTTCCTTAAACTTAACAATGTAATTTTTTTATTACTGTGCATATAGAATATTTGATGAATAATACCTATGATAACAAACTTACCAGAACTACTGCTATCTAGTAACTTTTGTTTGACCCAGTCAACAGCTTCTCCGTGAAAACAGACACCTGCAAATTAATCAATAAACAGTTACTGTATGTATGACGTATTATTTTTTGTATCTCAGTCAAATTTATTTATGTTTTTATCTTGTATTCTATAACAGAAACAAAATGTATTTCCTTATAGTATGTGTAACAGCCTGACAAACCTAATTTTAAACAGTGACTTTACGACCATTTTCTATCTGTAAAGTTATTGATGGGTTTCAAAGGTTAATACATAAAATTCGGGTATCGCTTGATATCACCTCTTGTTATTAAATTCAAATAGTATATATAGATATTTAATATCTGCAATTCTCACTCCTTTTGAAACCTATATTGGCATATTCGAATGGAGGTTTAGTATACGTATTCAAAGGAGGCAAGACAAGACCATGCATACGTTATCAGGCCATTATTTCAGGAAGCCTTCAATTTTTAACATATTTAAATACAAAACAATATGATTTCTTCCAGTCTACTTACTTTTCTTTGCAACATGAACATTTCAACACGCTCTAGAAGTACTCCTGATGGAAAAATAGCAACTGTAATGGCAAATAACACATTCATTCTCAACAAATTCTTTTGATATTGTATACCGTGTAGGTTAAACTCAAACTACTTCTATATGTGTCGAATCAAATGCGTGACTGAAATAGTAACTTTGTAACGTACTTCATCAAACCATTTTCCAAGAAGTGATCAACAGCTCCTTTCTATTGTAATTGATGCATGAATATATGTTCTTTTTTTCAATATGATAAGCCCACTGTGTCTAAACCACACCGGCAAAATTTGTTCGGACTCGATGGTATCTAACATCCGGCACAATGACGGAACAATAATAGACAAAAGAAAGCTAGCTTTCTCCTTATTTTCTTATCTTTTTATGATATCGAAGAATATATATACATATACAACTATTTTCTATTGTGATGTGCAATATTTTCTACAACCGTTCTACATTAACGGAGAAATAAGTAAAAATGCACGTCAAAATGACGAATTGAGTGACCTTGCCTTGAAATTGTTTAATTTCTCGTTAAATTGTTAACATTGTACGGAAAGAAAGGTACGAGAAGATAGATACTGACACGGAGATTGCAAAACTTGTTTTTATGAACATCTCAATATTTGTATTTCTGAGTATGGAACGAAAAAAATGGGTCATGTCAAAATGGAACTGGCCGGTTTCGTCAATGTTAACCACCCGGTTTGGTCATAGATTTCACAATGCATAACCCGGTTTGGTAAAATAAAAAAAAATCATAATCGCATTGCATTATAATAGATAATTTAACTGCAGTGTTAAGAAGGAGTTTTGTGACTGGGTCGTTGGAAAACAAGTTCTTTCACAGGACAACCGCTTATTATTTATATGATTAGTCTCAGATTCAAATAAATAATAAGCAAACACTAGAATTACTACTCATATAGAACAAAAATAATTTTAATTTTACTTTGCATTCAAAAAATTTTAACAGCAGAATACATATTAAATGAAGGTTATAACGCAAATTGAGGTTAAAGCTCTCAAATATGCGTTTCTATATGAATTATGGAAAATATGTTTAAACTTGAAATTAGAGTTAAACTTTACGGTCTTAAAAAATCGAAACACACAATTGATATGTGATTTTCTCGTACAATAGGATGGACACCTTTATAAGTAATCTAATCATTCTATGTATGTAATCTTTTCTAGGATCGCGACATGGAAAATGAATGTTTATACATGTAGGAAGAAAAGGATTACAACTACCATGAATCAAAGGTGGGGTCAGTGGGGGGAGGGTTAGGGGTGCAATCTATACGTCTTCTAGATTCGCCACTTATCTTATTAAGCGTATACCGAATTAAAATATTTAAAAAAATAAGAAAACAGGGACACCCGCGAAATCGGATTATGTGAGTTTGATTATGTTTATTATAAACATGCTCATTGATATTTTTAAACAAGCGACACTAAGTGATTCGAATTCATAGCGTTTTGAACTATTTGTATAAAGCTGCATATGTCAAAAGTTAGATGGTTTGACTGTAACATATACAAGTATGGAACACAGATCTAACGATTTTTTCCCTATTTGCCATATGTCCATTGTACTTGCCCTTGACCTCATGATCATTTCTATATTATTTTTCCTTCGGCCACAGACCTTCACCATAAATTGATTTGTCAGTGCGTACACTTAAAAATAAATAATATGTCTTATTTTTTTATTGAAAAAAAAACGCCAGTGAAGTTGTTTGCTATGTCCGATCCGGTTCGTGAAATTTGAAATTTTCAGTTGTTACACATTTTTTTTAAATTCAAGAACGGTGTAATTTTGTTTGAAATTCTTGATTGTTTTTAGCTCACTTGACCCAATAGGAAAAGGTTTTTTTTTCATCACTTGGCACCGGTCGACCGTCGTTCATTATCTTTCAATAAATTTTTTTACATAAATGTTCACATCTAAAATTACTAGGCTGCATTTAACAAACCTTATTTAAAATCATATGTCTTTTTTAATTATAATTAGGGTATCTGGTTTTAAAAAGTTTACTGTGACCCAGCTTGTCAACCAAGATGGCCTTCATGGCTGTGAAATAAACAAAGGGGGACATGCAAGTGCATGATGTCAATTATCTAAAAACAGCCGTAGACATAGACAATTCGAAAGGGCCAGATGATTATCTTCAAAATCTTGAGCTCTACCATTTGTCCATTTACTATAAAATTCTCACATTAGTTCTTAAAGGAGTTATCGCATTGCCCCTAAATGATGAATTTGAAGTTCTTTTTATCAATTTCTATCTATTATTTTCAAACATATATATAAAAGTCATATAGCAAAAATGACTTAGGAAGTCAAGAAGATATACAAATAAATCGACTTGGCCGATATCCTAATAAAACTTATTGACGTTTAATTAAGAGGTTTTTTTTTCTTTCATTGCGTTTTTACACGGCCGTCACAATTTTGACAGGACGTATTATTGTATACATCCGTCCGTCCGTCTGTCCTTCCTGCCATCCGTCCGTTCCTCCATCTATCTGTCATTCTGTCCGTCCGTCCGTCTATCTATCCGTCTATCCTTCCGTCCAGCGTAAACATGTTGCACCGTAACTTGAGAACAGCTTATCTAGTTTTTATGAAACTTAACAAAGTTATTTCTTGAAATGGTCAAACGATCTGTAAACCTTTTAGTGAAAATCAAATGAAATCTTTTTGAGTTACAGAACTTTATAAGTAAAACAGAAGTGTGTATTTTTTAACATGTCGCGCCATATCTCAAAACGATTTATCATTATTGCATCAAACTTTACACACTTCTTAGTAATATAAATCTTAACTTCTGCATACTTTTTGGTGATGTTTTAAATTTTGTTTATTAAACGTCACATATTGCGATGTATCTCAAAGCCTATATAAAAAAATATCTTAATGTTAATGTTAAAAAAAATAATTAGATATCAGTGTTTGCTATTGAGTATTTATATCCATTTAAAATTAGTTTGAAAATCAGTGAAATAACGGATACGTCTTTCATTACGAAAATGTGTAGTACTATAATTACCTATGTAAATAAATGTAAACACGCCAACTTTACTTTATAATACATATATATTTAAATTCTTTCGAAAGACAATGTCCAGATCCGTGTTAACGTTACTTTTCATAAATAGTTGGTTTTACAAAAATATAAAAAAACCGGGTGATATATATAGACGAAACCGGGTGATTGTGTAGTAAACAACAATGACGAAACCGGTGTATTTTTATTTGACATGACCCGTTTCTTTCGTTCCATACTCAGAAATACAAGTATTGAGATGTTCATAAAAACAAGTTTTGCAATCTCCGTGTCAATATCTATCTTCTCGTACCTTTCTTTCCGTACAATGTGAACAATTTAACGAGAAATTAAACAATTTCGAGGCAAGGTTCACTCAATTCGTCATTTTGACGTGCATTTTTACTTATTTCTCCGTTAATATAGAACGGTTGTAGAAAATATTGCATATCACAATAGAAAATAGTTGTATATGTATATATATTCTTCGATATCATAAAAAAATAAGAGAATAAGGAGAAACCTAGCTTTCCTCTGTCTATTAATGTTCCGTCATTGTGTCGGATGTTAGATACCATCGAGTCCGAACAAATTTTGCCGGTGTGGTTTAGACACAGTGAAGCTTATCTATCCAGATTCTTTTCACGTATTAGTAAATGTATGTTTTCTAATTCACGTACGAAATAAGTAGTTGGATTTCACCTAGACACTAGTAGGAATTAAATAGGAATCTACCTAGAATCAAAGATTCCATATAGAAAGTAGGTGAACATGGAAAATGAACAAAATTCTGACTGAATTTTTTTATATTAATTCCTACTTCCAAAATCCTACTACCTAGGTAGAATTTTTAAAATAAAATTGAGAATGGAAATGGGGAATGTGTCAAAGAGACAACAACCCGACCAAATAAAAAACAACAGCAGAGGGTCACCAACAGGTCTTCAATGTAGCGAGAAATTCTCGCACCCGGAGGCGTCCTTCAGCTGGCCCCTAAACAAATATATACTAGTCCAGTGATAATGAACGCCATACTAATTTCCAAATGGTACACAAGAAACTAAAATTAAAATAATACAAGACTAACAAAGGCCAGAGGCTCCTGACTTGGGACAGGCGCAAAAATGCGGCGGGGTTAAACATGTTTGTGAGATCTCAACCCTCCCCCTATACCTCTAACCAATGTAGAAAAGTAAACGCATAACTATACGCACATTAAAATTCAGTTCAAGAGAAGTCCGAGTCTGATGTCAGAAGATGTAACCAAACAAAATAAACAAAATGACAATAATACATAAATAACAACAGACTACTAGCAGTTAACCGACATGCCAGCTCCAGACCCCAATTAAACTGACTGAAAGATTAAAAGTCTGTATGGATTTTTTTCTGTTTTGAAAATCTGATTTGATTATTTACTTTCCTACTACATGTACAAGATTCCTACCAGAATCAATTTATAGATTCCTATCAGATAATCTTTCTACCTGGAATTTTTTTAGTTATCTTGAACTGGATTCTTGTTTGCTAATGACACACATTTTGCAGTGTTAAATGCGAGCAAGTTCCAGTTCACAAATTCAAAAGTTGGAGGGGAATAGATGCAAAGTTGTGTTGGAACACATTGATGCTGCAAGCTTGGGTCACACAACTACAATATAGAAATGTAAGAACATATGGCTTATGAAGATTGAAGGTAATTCTTATACATTCAAAATGATTTTTTATCTGCCTGCCAAAAATATTTAGTAATCAATTAATTCAAAAATAAGTGCATACTTTTACTCATTAATTCACTCTAATTTCATCTAGGCATATTTTTGGTTTATCTTTATGTATAGCACAATTTCTAACTTGCATATATTGCAGTTTCCTTATATATTTCAAATGTCCATTTTCTTAAAAATGAATGTGTTCCATGAATTTCCGTTGTTCTTTGTTGTTGAGATTCAAACTTAATGCATTGACCGAGTTGTGTATTTGTGAATATACACTTACATTTTGTATATTTTTAGACTCCTAGCCGAAAACAGTTTTTTCTAGGTGGAATTTTGAAAAATTCCTACCAGGTTTTCTAGTAGGAATTTTATTTTCCTACTAAAATATTCCTGCTAATTTTCATTTTCCTACAATCAGGTTTTTTTTTTCTGGATGATATCCCATTTGATAATCTTAAGTATTTTTTTTTTTTCTTTTGTCGATTTTTTGTCAAACCCCGCCAGACCACATTCTGCATATATGTCTGTCCCAAGTCAGAGACCTGTAATTCAGGGGTTGTCGTTTGTTACTGCGTCATGAAGTGTTTTTCCTTCATTATTTTGTACATAATTTGGGCCTTTATGTGGCTGACTATGCGGTATGGGTTTCGTTCATTGTTGAAGAGCGCGCGTTAGCCTACAGTTGTTTACGTCTTTGTCATTTTTACTCTTGTGGGAAGTTGTCTCATTAGCAACATATCAAATCTTCTTATTGTTATATACATCAATACTCGTGCACTATTTGTCTGTGTTAATGGCGGTCAATTCCGCCTCACATGTAGTCATTTACCACATGGTGACGTTGCTATACAAGCGGTAGAAAAAGACTATTTTGTGACCAATACGACGCAATCTTTTATTTATTATTTTCATATAACAGACACAAAAACAGAATATTTGTTATCCAAATATTACTTATTAAAATCGAGGTGAATACATTTGTACGCTATTCATCATATGCATATTACACCGATATTATAACAGAGTCTCTACGATTTTGATAAGTTTTGATACTTGCGTATGTGCTAAAGCTTCATTAAAAAGTCTACTGTTATCAAAAAATACTATTTTGCTTTCACCATTACAGTCCGCAACAAAAGTCTTAAATTTGTCTGGCAGACTTTCAATGTACGTAAAGCGCGACAACCCTTTAGGTTGTAGAAAATCAAACCCTGTAAAGACTATAACTATTTTATCTATTAATTTTCTCAATCTTCTGTATATGAGGTCGATCACTTTCGTCTCTTGATCTAAATTAGTTTTTGATGAAAGGATATACAGGTATGCATGAGGTTCCTCTTCGAGTTGTTGGGTTGCTGTGTTGATATTTTTCACAACGTTTACCTTGACATCTTCCCTTGCCAATTCACTGATTCTAAATCCAGGAGTTTCTACGATTTTGATTGATTTCCCACAACGAATTGTTCTATGAAGAATATTTGTTGATGTGTTGCTTTTTGTTAAACATTGCGATGGAAATTTAGCTTCTCCTAATATCATATCTCCTGTCGAACTTTTACCACTTTGTTTAGTTCCAAACAGGACCAGGCGGAGCTCGTCGGTATCTACAAGTGAAATCTATCATATTATTCTCATTTACTGAAAGATTTTAAAAGAAAACCAGAAAAAAAATCATTCATCTGTGTATAAACTGTCCATCTTACGTTTTCGTACGGTACATTGTCTCTTTATTAAATAAGGCTCGAAAAGGAAAGATTTGAATATTTGTCGATCTAGGATTGAGTGTGTTCTGAAGTTGCCACATACCTTTTATTTATTTTACCCTGAAATTCATGTGAACCTTTTGTTAACATATAGGATTCAATTTCCCTCCGTTTTCCAATATGACTGGAATCGCGTCTGTTATAATTTCTCTTTTTGATATTTGTCCTGAACATGCATGCAATATTTACAGTAAACTTTTATGTATACATGTTAGGAACCAATTATCAATCTTTTAGATAATTTATAACAAACTGTTTAAAATACGCCTTGTATATATATGTATGTAAAACTATATGATATGATTTGATCTAATTTACTATTAAAAGTTATAACATCACCAGTGTAACATTAAAATGAAATTCTCTTTTTATTTCCATCTTTGTCGAACTGTACCTTCTATTCTATCTGCAACCGAATAACTAATTGCATCTGAAATGTATAGTAGTACTCGCTTTAACGATGAAAGAGGAGTTGCATATTGTACATTTTTTAAATTGTTTTTTTAAATTATATATATTGATTAGACCGTTGGATTTCCCGTTTGAATGGTTTTACACTAGTAATTTTGGGGCCCTTTATATATGAAGCTTAGAAGGCCGTACATTGACCTATAATGGTTTACTTTTATAAATTGTTACTTGGTTGGAGAGTTGTCTCATTGGCACTCATACCACATCTTCCTATATCAATTAATTATTAATCTATGACAATATTAGAATAGTACATGCTAATACAATAATGGATATGACATTGGACAGTGTCTTATTTATTTTAAGAACTCTGTAATTTTCAGTCGTTCTACATGCTATTAGAAAATAATTCTTTTTAATATTTCATGTAAGTTTCATAAACAAAAACAAATCCGTCCCTGATTTACTGATGTACATGTATAACAGAAAGAGTCAAACATTCTATTATCAAATCGATTGTATGTTATAATAGTTACATAAGATGTATGTTTCATTATAATACCTTTTTTGATTGGCTTACAACAATCTCGCGTCATTCTAAAATTAACATTTCATTTCAAAATGAATTGTAAAATGCATGATAACACCTGTTCCCCCACTAATAAAATGCTTAGGTTTAGAAAGGAAAACATGATAGTTATCGTGTATTCATGATCATAGCAAAAAAATGTAATTATAAATATTGAATTATTTTTTAGTAATTTCAGTGGGGTGTAAAAGCGTAGATCGTGCGCACATTTTTTAGAATGTGGCGCTACCGCGCATCATACAATATGTATTTCGGTCAAAAATTTTACAATCCCAAAGAATTCACAAAAAAAAGCAGTCAATGCTTAATACAAGATTGGTTATTTTATCGTACAGTGAGTTACAGAATAGATTTTTGATTTCTTTTTTTTACCAATACAGTTTTACAATGACATCATAATTTGTAATTATTCAATATATTACCTCGTTCGATATACTTGTACTCAGGATTCGTAGCTACAAAAAAAATATTTGAGAAAACGTAAAATGTATCCGCTTTATTACTACATAATCTCATTACATGCATGTTTCATTAGAATCCGTAACAGTTACTTTGATTGGTTGACAATAATCAAAAGTAATTTCAATATAGTGTATTGTTTTTGTATGAAATACAACAGCTACATGTATGACTGCACACGCTATTCGTGACAATGTTAAAATATGTATTATGTACTATTGCTTTGAAAATGGATATTCATTTTTTCCGGCTTAAAATGGAATTTATATTTAAATCAAAAGATATATAAAGGACACGTATTTATGGTGTTCACAATATAAGATTTTGAAGAAAGTACATATAGAGATTTAGAAAAAAAATACATCTAACGATCATGTTCTCTATGATAGAGATATTTTTTTCACAAACATACATCAATGTCTATGACGTCTTTACACTAAATCCATTGGATGTTGGATGTGTACGGATTGATAGTTTAGTCTTAGTTGCATGGTTTTTTTATTAGTTGTTAGTGGCTTTGAACTAGCTGTCAGATAACTGCGAGTACTCTCAGATCTGTTCTTGGCGTCTTTTTGTGTCGGGATGTATAAGTACCGGGTCGCGTCCACTTGTATTTTTGTCCATCTGATGAGTTAAGCCTTTTTCAACTGATTTTTATAGTTCGTTCTTATGTTGTACTGTTATACCACTGTCCCAGGTTAGGGGGAAGGTTGGGATCCCGCTAACATGTTTAACCCCTCCACAGTATTTATGTATGTGCCTGTCCCAAGTCAGGAGCCTGTAATTAAGTGGTTGTCGTTTTTTTATGTGTAACATATTTGTTTTTCGTTCATTTTTTTTTAACATAAATAAGGCCGTTAGTTTTGTCGTTTGAATAGTTTTACATTGTCTTATCGGAGCCTTTTATAGCTCACTATGCGGTATGGACTTTGCTCATTTTTGAAGGCCGTACGGTGACCTGTAGTTGTTAATGTCTGGGTCATTTTGGTCTTTTGTGATAGTTGTCTCATTGGCAATCATACCACGTCTTCTTTTTTTTATCAAGTTCAATGCATATGGATTCGATCACAGATGTTAAATATTATTAAACTGTTTTTTTTAAATATGAATCATGACTGGATTTTCTAAAGATATACAACCATTATAATCTTAATTCAACTTACCCTTATGTGTTAAATTCGTTCGTTGAGTTTGGAACGCAGGCTTCTTTTCTGTTAATAAATAGAAAATTTAAAAGATATGATCCTTTCACAAGGTTTTGTAATAATTTATTATCAAACACAAGAATTCAAAAATTAACGTTGCTGTCCGAAAAGTTCTGAATTAGTTTGTTGTACAGTAATGTGAAACTCCTAAGTCTGATAAAGATATAAAATTTCTGACATCTAGCAATCCAAAATAAATTCGGACTGAAGCCGGTATCATTTCTCCCTAAGATATGTGTGAATACATAGCCACGCCCGATAGGAATTGTGACGTACAATTCGATTTTTCGTAAAATAACACGTTAACGGAACTGACAAACCTTTTCGAGGAGTCTTCAGTTAAACAATAAGATCCTTTACGAAATAGCCTGCTTTTCTACTGACAGTAAAAATACCATGCTTTATCTCATTCGTCGGCTCTGCAGAATCGACACATCATATGTATTAAAAAATTGTTGTCCTTCTGAATTTGCGTGAAATATTTGCCAGTGGGAGTTATAAATTAATACATACACATAGTGCCATATTGGTACTACGCGGTAGAAGTTCAATAATTAAGCTCTGTAAGATTTTGTGAGCTGTTTTATACAACTAGAGATTACCCATACCGTATAGTTCTCGTCCTGTGCCAGGGAAAAGATCATTTATAATAAATCCATTTGTTTAGCTCTTGGAATAACAAAAAAATGATGGGCTCACAAAATAAATATCCGATTACACTTGAAATTTGTCTGTCGCGTATTAGTGTTTATATCTTTGCATTTTGTCCTACATGTACAATTTTGTTAAAGGCCTAAAAGTCATATGAACTTTTACGAATCTATAACATATTATAGACGAATAATACGTCATTCAGTGATTGCACTGTCTCATTAGTTCTGTGGTAGAGTTATCGCCTCGAATTCAAAGTTCGAAACCAGCCTGGTCAAACCAAAAAGTTAAAATGGATATTTCCTGCTTCTCTGCTAAGCACACGGAATTTACGATTAAGGATTGATCGTCTATTTCTTTATTTTTTTGACAGATTTTCGGAATCCTCTGCTTTTATTCATGTATTGCCTTTAAAAAAAAAATGCCCACTAACCCCACTTTTCTTTTCATAATTTTATTACATAAAGTTTAATAAGCCGTATTTCAAAATCTTATAAAATCCTTGTTATTTTTTCGTACTTTTTTAAACAAAAAATGTGCCAATGTTAAATGTAAGAAAAATCTAGAGAGACTTATTTCCCGCCAAACTTTCAACGGCTTATATCTCGAAAGCAAGCACACGGAACCTCCATTTTTTCCTGCTTTTTTTTTTGTTTCTTTATTCATATACTATCATCTCATAACAGTCTTTTAAAAAGCTTGTTATCTTTAAACAGAGTAGCAAACATCCTTAAGAGCAAAGACAGAGTAGGATTAGAGTCAGAATTATGTGTCTTGCGGACTAAATTAGCACGTAACAACTGGCTCACGGTGTTGGTGTAGTACAAAACAGGGTTTAAGTTCATATTACATTTACATGTTCTCGTCCTCAATATGCATATTAATTTGCCGCTGGACGCTCATCTTTCATGGTAGATATTTAACCAAATGTTTTCAATTATCTTGTTAAACGTTTCGAATCGTGGGAAATTGTCTACTATACACATCTCTATTGAAATTACTGTGTACTACATTATTTACTAAGTCTATATGACTATTTTATTCATTTCGAAAACAAATTTCCGTTTTCGTTTTATTACTACAGTAATATTTGTTCTTTTATTTGGATACTGACCTTTAAGTAAGTCTTCTTTTCTGAAATATATATAATACCAATACTGCTATTTTAACATAAACCGGTATTGTATTTTCGAACGTTTATTCTACAGTTATGCATACATGTAATATAACGTATAAGATCTTGACAAATATCATTTTTGAGAACTTTTACAAAAACACAGAAAAAAAAACGTTAATTTAGAAAAAAGAAAAATATTGCTCATTGTTGAAGACTGTACTATGAACTAAAATAGTTGTTTGTCTCTTGGTCATTGGAACATACATTTTACATGTATAATTATCTTATTTACAAATATACCACCGATCCTTATTGTGATAACAATATGATGAAGTAATTCATAACGTCATACATCGCTGTAATTCACATACTAGTATCCTAAGCCACGTAAATCGACTATTCAGTTGAACAAGATAATACTGATTAAAGTATTAAATGTAGATGTTTTAACGACATATTAAACATTTATCATAATAAAATTAGAAGATGTGGTAATATTGTCAACGAGACCAAATGTTATACATGTAGTGTAGTAAGTACATTTAAGTTTAATATCACTACTGACTGGAGTATACAGGAGCCTGTAATTCAGTGGTTGTCGTTTGTTTATGTGTTACATATTTGTTTTTCGTTCAGTTTTTTTTGTACATGAATAAGGCCGTTAGTTCTCTCGTTAGAATTGTTTTACATTGTCATTTCGGGGCCTTTTATAGCTCACTATGCGGTATGGGCTTTGCTCATTGTTGAAGGCCGTACAGTGACATATAGTTGTTACTTTCTGTGTCATTTTGGTCCCTTGTGGAGAGATATCTCATTGGCAATCATTACACATCTTCTGTTTTATAGCTTTAAAAAAGAAAACAATTCCAGTTCTGTGACTGTAAGTTACTCCAGTGTGTATCCGTGCTTCACAAAGGTTAACTTAGATGTTTTTTTTTTTTTTGTATTTCGACTATTAAAGTACACCATGCGTTTTGTGAATACTGATCCTGACAAGAAAACTCATTACATATGACAGTTCTTATTTTTTGTCCGGCAAGGTATTCTTTTCAATTATTTTTATCGTGTGTAAAGGCGTCTTTAAATTGCTATTATTTTTGATACGGAGTTTACAATACGCACATTGCAATGCAGTCATGTAAACCTGAATAGACATTAAAAAAACACGACGAAAGCTAATTGATTTAAATAAAAGGACTGGTTGTGTACAAAATTATCGTACATAACTTACCTTAAAACTGGATGTTCATACGAAAAACTCATACTTGCAAGTAATTAAACAATACCTCACTTACAGGGCACAAATATACCATTAGCCTTTTTTAATAAACAACACTGATACAAATATAGGTTCAAATATACGAATTAAAGCTCCAACAGTTCGTTTATATATTTCATGCGTGACATATGTATTCATTGAAATAATGATATTGACATTTGAATTGTTATCAGTATATTTATTAAAGTCTATTTATCTTCCAGTGTATTAAGATCCTATCATCAAATATTTCATAACAATAGCGCAGTTTTGTGAGTAATAATGTAGATCGAATGCACTAGAGCACACATACAAACGCAAATCGGGGATGTGAAAACAATTTAGTATATATAGTCAATTATCTGTGCGGTATGCATAAATACACAGCCACGTTTGGTTGGAAGAGGAACGTTAAATCCGATTTCTTCGTGTAAAGTGAATCCCTGCAGGTATTTTAAGAATTTTATCAGAACTCTACAATTCTCATATGGTTGCATGTTGAAATGATAAGTTATACCCCTTCCACCTTAACCAATATTTGTGCCGTGGGAGTTTTATGGTCTTTAATCCCCTAACGTCGTATTGTATTGTGCAATTAAACTCTTTTATTTGAGCGTCACTGACAAGTCGTCCTTTGTAGATGAAACACGCGTAGTTGTTCAAAATTATAAACGATGACATTTTGTTTCGTTTATAATTTTCATTCCCATTTCCTTTTATAAGGGTTAGGAATTTAATTTTATCTAGACTAAGTGTAAACATTCTGTCGAATACCATGAAACCAATCTACGGTATGATTTGAGAGTAATATCTGTCCATTTAAAAAAATTTTAAAAACAATATTTGTTATCATTTTTCTCTACTGGTACATTGTAACCTCATGAAACAGAGAATCCCGAACTGTATTCCCTGTCCTATAACTTAAAACCATGTATATAGCTAAAGGATTTTATTATTCAACAAAGTTCAATGGTATCATCCACAAATTGTAGTGTTAAAACAAGGCTGATCTGAAAAATACAATAGCAAAACATAAAACCATACGGAAAAGCATATATTGTCGATGTTAAGTGTATTAAAGGAATAACAATACATTCTAATTAAATAAAAAAACCACTACTATTCAATTTGCTCTGTATAATACGAGCAGCGTCGAATATAAATCGACCTTATGCAAATGAATCTAAATACATCTTTTAATTTTGGGTTGATAAAACTCTCTATGGAAAGTCTGGATTTGTTTGAAGATTTTCACAATATACAAAATTCGTCTTTGATTCCTGTTTGGAATATTCTTAAAACAGAGTATTATACTATTATATATGATCTTGCATTCGTGCACTTACATAAGGTCAAAATATATCCGATGCAGAACATATGTTTCTGTACACTTGTAATAAACTTAACTTTCAAATTAAAATATAAAAATATTGTTTTTTTAACATGTCTTTGCATCTTACGTTTGTGTTTGGTGTACATAAATTCGAGCAGCTGCTATCTTATGTTTGCAATGTATAAATACATATAATGCGATCGCAGTTTCTCATGGGTAAATTATAACCATTGGTAACAAACTACCATTCATAATATTGCATTTCAACAATGATCAGATGCACCATTATCAGACTTTCAAATAATGCTTGTTTGCCTAGGATCATGGCACACCTTCTTTCAAAAGTTAACTGGCGACGTATAGCCAGGCTTTGATCTCAGAACAGCTAAGGTTTTAACATGAAATTTTGATTGTACATCCGGAGCTTTCAAGTGATCACATGATCAGTAATAGGTCAAATTTCGTTACCATGCACTTAATTGCATTGACTCAATCGTGCAATAACATGGGCCTGTAATTCAATATGGCAATATTTTAAATTATCTTTGAAAAAATGTTTGGCAAATGAAACCAGTCTTATATACTATAGCTATAGAATGTACATTATTTTTCTTACTTCGAATAAGGGTAGAACATTCCCCCTTCGTGTTACAATTTTTCCCACTACAACATGCTGAACATAAAACTAAATCCCCATGGCCAGCTCTTTTTCCGTGAGATCCTTTGTATATTTTTAAAGTTGCATCGCAAACCTACAATAACACAGTGTACTAAAAATTCTGATTTCTTGTCTCTTACATGCCCAACAAATGCAATGCATATATGAGGTATATATAGGTATATGTAATGGGTTATGATAAAATTGTCGAATAAACTAAATTAACACAACTCAGATATGTTAATACTGGTTGAACATCAGAAACAGTATCTCTTTTGGAAAATTTATGGGAACGATGTCATGAGAAAATAGAGAAACAAAAGGTACAAAGTGTAGCACATGCATTGTGGCAAACAAGTGAAAGGTTTATATAGCTATAAAACCAGGTCTAATCCACCATTTTCTACGTAACAAAATGCCTGTAATAAGTCAGGAATATGACAGTTGTCCATTTGTTTGATGTGTTTGAGCTTTCGATTTTGCAATTTGATTAGGGATTTTCCGTTTTGAATATTCCTCGGAGTACAGTATTTTGTGATTTTACTTTTTAAACCAGCTATGAGGCCATGTGAACACGTTTGATACATTATTCCGTACTATATTCAAAGCTGAATGTGTTATTTCACTGCTGATAACAAATGTGTTTCCCCGTAGTCAACTGAAAGTATTTATAATAACAAATAATTTACAAACAGGCAAATGACAGTACCGAATATAGGTCACTACTAAACACATTTTGAACTTAGCCTATTGTTAATCATTTATGGCTAGGAACTCAGACGACTGAAATCTTCCAAACAACTAAAACGCCTATTGTCCTTGCTTTGTTAAATAGATTTAAGAAGACTAATGCATGTAAAAAAAACATTTATCAGATGAATCGTGAGAAAAACTGTTGAACTTGTCTCTACTTCAAGAACTTTTTCCTAGTTCCGTGCATTATTATGAAAGTTTGAAAACTTAATCCTTGATGTAAAGAAAAGTTTGGTCTTCGTTTCTTGACTTTTTTATTAGTTGTTTAGGGATCTGGCCTCGCTTTCTGTAACGGCGAATATTTTCAGATGTATACTATGTGTGTCAGTGGTTTATTTGCTTTGTACCGTTCTGATAAGTAAAGAGCTCTTTTCAATTTATTTTCATGTAGTTTTGACGTGTTGTGCCGTAACACCAATCTCCCAAGTCAGGAAATGTTTGCGCACCATCAAACATGTTTAACTCCGCCACATTATACATATTCCGGTCTCAAGTCGGTAGATTTAAATTGAATGATTGTCGTTTGTTCCCATTTATCATATTTGTTTTTTGTATTTGGTTTTGAAAAAAGTAGAATAACATAAATACTGTACTCCAAGGAAAATTCAAAAAAATATTTACGTTGATTGAAAAAAAAAATGGATATTAATCAAGGTAAATAATCGATCATTCAAGCGATATTACACCCGTAATGATGCCCAAACATTGGTGGCACTCGATTGCAAGAATGACACTTCTTTTTAAAAAATGTATTTTACGCAAAACGTACAAAATTAATTGTTTTTGTAAGCAAGGATATCAGTTTTATTCCTTAGCGATAGTTGAAATACTGAGAAAAAAATTGACTGATTTAATCATGCTATCACTTCGTTACTAAATCACTTGGTCAAAGTTTTTATTTTGACGTGTACGCTACAACACCCAACGAATGAAATATAATTATTTCTATTAGATCACAATATTTGTTCCTGGCTCGCTGGATCGTGTCGTATCTTCTTTTGTTTAACTTAAATTTATTGATGTATCATTTTCCGTACTTACTGTCTTTAATTCGCATCCAAGTTCATATTTTACAACTCCACCGGAAAATATCGAATTAACGGTACACACCTGAAAAAATATTTACAACAAATCAAAATTTGATTACAAAAAAATCAACCGAAATAAATATTGATAATCATCAGGCAGACATCAGGAGCAATTCATCATAATTTTTAAGGCTGTGGTGTTCATCTTGTATCGAGCGTTTTTATTTTACATTACATCTTTGCTTTTATCAGCTTACCTGTTTAATATGTTTACTTTTAAAGTGCAAAAAATAGGGAAAACAGATTACGTTGTTGTGCACTTGAAAGGTTTTTGGCACCATGCAATTTTGATTGGAATGCTCAAAATAACATACTAACTGGACTGCATCGAAGGGTTATATGAATTTCTCACACTTAAAATAATATTACAAGCCTTCCATATTATAGACCTCCCTTACAACATGCGTAGGACAAACGTTTCATTTTTTTGTGAAACAAGGGGGAAAGTGTCAACGTCAAAAAGAAATTGTGCAAATAAAAAGTGTAATAAATCGAAGGGTCGCTAAATTGTATCCTTGTAAACGCCAACCTTCCAGCGGTGTTGTTTTGTGTTTTTTTTTTTTTTTTTCGCTGAGATTGTTTGTGGATTTGACACCTTTCTAGAAATGTCATCATTATAAGCTTTCTACAATATTGTTCTACCACTGCGTTTGCGATAATTTGCAATACCATCATGCATTGTACGTGTAGCAAGCACTCTCACATGAGTATTCTCGGTGAAACGATAATGTTCGGAAATTGAAAAGTTCATTATATATGTAGGAAATTCGAGTCACAATTCGAAAAGGTATTCTCATTTCGCAATATGGATAACGTAACCGTTGCTGAGCAATTCTTGGTTTGTTACATTCAACACTTAAGATAAGGTTTCGACACTCTCGGTTTTGAGTCTTATATCTTTATTTTAACATAAAAAAAAATAGGCCGTGTCTTCATTATTGAGTCTTCAAAAATTTAATTGTGTTTGTGGCACGCAAATCAGCGTTGTTCGATCTGTTTCAGGTTAAACATAAGTTACACAAATGATACAAAGTACTTACTTCATTTGGAGGACACACTTGAGAAACATGACAAGCACCAGGACTTGCCACACGGTCACATACACCGCACGTCTCATACGCAGACGCAGACGTTCCTATGTATGGAACAAAATAAGAAACTATGTTATAACAATTATGAATTGAAAACAACTGAAATGTTATTACACCAAACCGTACCACGTTTGCTGTACCCGCTGTTCATTCCAAAAAAAAAGTAAATTAAAATAAAAATTTTGAAACATGAAGAAATTAAAAACTACATCATTAATATGAAAAGAAAGAAATCCAAAAGATAAAATAAAAAGGTAAATTATCCTGTTTTATTTTGGAATAACGTCACAAATAATTTAAAAGCAGAGTTCTTACATATACATTTATGATTGAGTATCCGTAGAAAATGATCAAATCTTAGTTTTGAATGCAAGCATCAGTGAATTGAATATGCGATTTGTAAACTGCAGTTATCTTTTACTTCAATTACAGGATGGTAAATAAAATAAAAGACAATTTGTGATTTCCGTCAACGAATTTGGTTTAAGTGAACATTACTCGTGTGTGTATTGGCGTCGTCACAAATTGAGCGATTGGTTAAAAACATATTGCACGAACTTTTTGACAAGTTTAGTTTTTATAATTCATATTCAACACTGCTATCATTCTACCATTAAGTACTTACGAACACATATTACTCCTAGTTTATCTTATATAATGACGATCAATAAGACTCCTTTTTTAACTTTAATAGAGCAGGGTACTGGCGATCCACTATATCTGGCAAATGATGTAACCAACCGCACAAAATAGACGAAATGTTTAGATGATGAACATAACTCGAAAGTAGACAATTACAATAATGTTGTGTTTGCAGATTAACTATTTTGTTTACCCAATTTGCATAGATTTCTGTTACATGGGACACCACTCCTATCAGGCTGTGTGTTACAACACTCGCTACAAGAAATCGACGCCTTCTTAAGTCTCTGTAGCTGAATATCAACATTTCTCTTCCCAACAGCACCGGATAAGAGACTACATACCTAAGAAAACCAGATCAGAAACAACACTGAGATCGACTAAATTAAGTATGGGCTATTTGGATATATCTATTCCAAAGCCGCAAAGTGCATGTTTTCCTCATACAAAGTATGTGCCTCTTACTACTTTAAAGCAATTTTACGAACATTAAAATAAACTTGTGATATTTTGATATATATCAGGCTTACTATTTTACGCCAGTTGTATGTTTTGTCTAAAAGAGAAAAGGTAAAAAATAGGACAATGTTGAAAGGTTTGCCAAATAAAGCGAAAAGAATATATTCCCGGAGAAGGAAATACATAACATTACCAAATTAAAAGTTTTTTTAACAGTAGATTTTAATAAAACTACAATTTGCTTGTTTCAATTATCATATGTATTTTTTGGTGCAAGTTTATATTTCACTAGTATTCATATACCATGTATACTAGTATTAATCTTTATAACAATTTATTACGATAGATAATTAGTTGTATATCCTTGCATATCCATGACATAATTAAAAATATTAAGATCATGGTTATTTATATTAACTTGTGAAACTTGTCTTACTTAAACTAAAGATAATAAAGAATTGTACCTTTGATAAGAAATTGCATCAATAGTTTTAATAAAAGAAAAACTGAGCCCATATGAGCCCGTCTCTACACTTGACCGACAAGCTTCGTGGAAATATTTTAAACGTACTTGTTAAAAACGGGAAGACATGTAGCCCTATACCAGAACACATTATTTTGATCTTTTGAATGAATAAAGGCTTACCCCTTGTATTCATTTAATTTAACAACAAGTTGCCAGATACTATAACAATTGTATATATGCTCCGGACCATATGAGTATTTGAACCATACGCGTATGGTCATGACCATATGGGTATTATTAGTTACGTTGAATGCTCGTGACCTAATACGGTATATATTGGGTCGGTAAATTCCATATGGGATGAGAGCGAGGCTCTAATCCCCATATGGAATTTACTGACCCCATATATACCGTATTAGGTCGCTCTCACCCCATATGGAATTTAATGACCGCATTTATACCGTATTAGGTCACTAGCACACTATGTAACGAATTTATCTTTCGGACCATCTAAACGTGTGAAATTTAGACTAGTGACCTATCAAAATAAGCAAGTCTTGTTAGCATTAAGAAACTACTTCCATTGATTCTATAAAAACAGATGCCAACAATAACAACTTGTTAGGTTTAAATGTGTTTAATGACTTTATTTTAATCTTAATCATCAATTTCTTCGTCTGTTGAAATCTTTAAGATTTTTTCTCAGTACCGTTTTGTTTTTAAAAAGACACGTAACCATTACTAACCGTGTGTGAAATTAGCCCTGCCTCCCTTCTTACCTAATAGTGAGTATAAAGGGACGTAACTCCACTACTGACCGTGTATGAGATAAGCACCGTCTCCCTACTAACCTAATATGAAATATACATGGTCTTCACGCGGAGGCTTTTAGCCAATCATATTCCTAAAAATGTATAAGAGGTATTTATTTTGAGATCTAGAGCTTCTTACAATATTGTAGACATATCAGAATTAGCCCAATACCTCGGTATTACTGTACACAGCTTCAAAAGGGATAGCTTTTCACTCGCAAAGAAAAGGTGTCAATGAAAAGGGTCGTGCACAACCAAGACTTTGCAAATGCAAAAAATGTATGATACCGTGTGGAAGTAAATGTCACCCAAGCCTACATGCAAGAATGTAATTAGCTATGGAAACTAACTATGACATCAATATTTAATTTTTACGCAGTATTTGAATTATAAAAATAATACATTGTCAGTTAACCATCATTGTTTTTTTAGATAAAGTTTTTGTATTATTGAAACTTTTAAATGTAATCTAAAAAAATTATCTGGTGCAAATACTGATATGGTCCGGCCCGTTAATAACCAAACGAGTATTATACTCATATAATTATACGCATATGGTCATGACCATACGCGTATGGTCCAAATATTCATATGGTCCGGAACATATACACAATGTATGTTATATTTGATCATAAATTTTTTTGACAATTGTAAAGGAAACCTTCACATTGAGTTTTGTTGACACTACAAATGCCTTTCTTTCATGAAAACAATTTAGTATGAGAATATGTATTATGTTATAATGTAGAAGTGTTCCTTAGGAATACACGTTCGTGGAAGCGTTCGTAATATTAATGAGTATTTAATTTATGCTTTGAATACATTAACTATATTCTCTGTTTATCATATGGTTCTTAACTTAAAACTAATCTTACTATTACTGTTAAACAAATTCTTGATGCAAGCTTACGGTTTTACATTGATAGTTAAACGGTTGTAAAATATAAGTTACATACAAACAATCATCATAATTAGAACATAAATACATATATTAAAAAAATAATTTGAAGCAATACCTTAGAAACTAAATAATTGCGAAATATTTTGCATAATCTTCTTACCGTCTTTGCCCGACATCCTGCATTGTAGGCAGTAGATAAGTTGGGTAGAATTGTTTTGTCTAAATAACATTCCTGTAAAAAAAAGTTCATATTCTTCACTGTACTCAGCAACGAATATGACAGTTGCCCTTCTCTCGTTCCACTGGTTAATATTTTTTTCTCATAATTCTTACAATTGTTATCTTGTGTTTTTTTTTTTTTTTTTAATTATTATTATTGATCTGCTACTGACAAATCTAGTTATATATAAGGGATTAATAATTATGTAATAAATAAAGGTATTCAACATCCACAAACAAAGGAATAGGAATGTAATTGGAAAAATGCTATACGCAAATTTATAAATAAAATGCCAATACGAAACATTATCTAAACAGTTGAGTGGATGAAAGGATGAGCAAGAAACACTCATCCGATAGTATTTTATATCCATTCGGTCCCAAACAGGAAGACAGTATAAAAAAAATGTGGCATGATTGCCAATAAAACATCTCTCCACAGGAGGCAAAATTACACAAAAATTAACAACTAAAGGTCACCGTACGTCCTTCAAAAACCCATACCGCAAAGTCAGCTATAAAAGGCCCCGAAATGACAAATATAAAACAATTCACACGAGAAAACTAACGGCCTTATTTGTGTACAAAACATGAACGAAAAACAAATAAAGAACTATATACTTAAAACAAACAATACCAAAACAACATAGCCCGTGATTATGTATAATAAATATTTCGCATCGACGAATACATTTCATATGTGGAAAGGTAAAACGTTAAATCAATGGTCACTTCATTTTCAATATCAACAAAAAATTATAAAAAAGAAAATTTGCGAAAGAATTTTTTAGCAAACATGTGTAAGCGGTTTACCAATGTTTTCTTGCATTTTATATAAATACATTTAAAGATTATAGGTTCGCATCGTAAAGTTGTCCTTGTAGATTAAATAATTCTTCTTTAAAGCTAAATCACTGGTTTGTGTTATTCAAACTGTGAGTCCTTTTATTTACAGTGTTTTGTAGTCCTTTGTTTGTCCTTTCGTTCTAGTTGTTCGTCAATTTTTATTTTGCCATTACCAGTTTGTCAGTGACTGACGTATGATTTAAAATATCCATGTGGTAGCATGTGTGCCTCTTTTTTAAAATATATACATGTATATATATAGAAATAATAGAAATATTAAGATTGCCGATGATCAGGTATAATGATGAAGTACCTTACTACAAACCTACCTCATCTGGCCCTTGACACACTGTATGATGTGTCAAACACTTAGAAATGTCTGATACACTGTGACACGATAGACAGGTCAGACCTGTAATTATATCATATTTACAAGGTCGGATTTAGGTATGAATTGATTTGTTTTTATGATCAGAATTACAGGTGATGTTTTTTTTATATTTTCAAGAATGGACACATTTAAATGCTACATTTGTTTATTTTCAGTGCATATTTTCAATTTCAAAGGAACTGTTAAACCATGATTAGCTTATTCAAATTGCAAATTACACTCTTCAAATGGTTTACAGTTGCCAACATTATATGGTTTATATGAGGTGAAATATTAGTTTAATATTGTATAGACCATTCCGTCCATATTTCCTTGTTTGGTTCGTCACAGAGTATGACATAAACTAGACTATAGCATTTTGTTTTATTGAAATATTTTTATAAGTAAAGACTAATAGAAAACCTAAAATTGACGGCAACTAATCGTTCCTAATATTTTCTTTTGGTCATGAGGTTGGTCGTCATTTTGTCGATATTAAGTTATTATAGTGTATTACCATCATTATCAAATCTTGCGTTTTTATAAAGATATATTTAGATATACCCAAATCTATAATTTTTGTTGTATGACACATCGATCTGTAAATAAGATAACACTTACGATCGTCGCATAATTGTGCATTGCAAGGTATTCTATTCTTTGGTGCTGTATTGCAGCACTGTGCACAGACTACCGACGTCCTCCGTGACCGGCTTATGTCATCTCTTTTCCCTACGGCATTTCCTAACAAATCACACACCTTAAATAGAATAAATAGTTTTTATTTCACAACCACTGATAAGTTTGGTTTCTATTTTAAAATTTTCACATCTTTTTTTTAAATTTGCAACGGTTTGATAATCTCGTTTATTGTGAAAGTGGAAGATTGTAAGTGCATTCATCCCCGTTCAAAGAAAACCTAAGACTTAACATTTGGTGTTTTCACTAAGCGTGTCACATTAAGGTAAAAGCAAAGACTGGTTGATTTGAAGGCAGCATAATGTATTTGACTAGTACAAATGTAGTACTAGTATGTATGCTTGTG
Organism: Mytilus galloprovincialis; assembly: GCA_037788925.1. Lineage (NCBI taxonomy): Eukaryota > Metazoa > Mollusca > Bivalvia > Mytilida > Mytilidae > Mytilus > Mytilus galloprovincialis. Next base: position 54,807,896 of record CM075332.1, read on the forward strand.
ATGCTTGTAATTGGAAACTAAACACCAATAGCATTAGCTAGATACGCGAAATAGAGGTTATCAATATATCGAAACTGTATGTCAGAACTCTAATTGTCATTTACTTTCTGTATAACTTAAATGCTGCCTGACTTGTTGATCATCATACATATGTTTTAATTAGAATTCTTTGCTTATCAGATTATTCACATGCAAAACGTAGAAGAATGATCGTGTATACATAACACAACGCATACCACGTCTACTTGTAATTGAATTTTTATCCATCTGATGAGTTCAGACTATTTCAACTGATTTTTATAGTTCATTCATATAGTGTACTGTTATACCACTGTCCCATGTTAGGGGAGGGCTGGGATCCCGCTAACATGTTTAACCCCACACATTCTGCATGTATGTGCCTGTCCCAAGTCAGGAACCTGTAATTCAGTGGTTGTCGTTGTTTTATGTGTTACATATATGTTTTTCGCTCATTTTTTGTATATAAATGAGGCCGTTATAGTTTTCTCGTTTGAATTGTTTTACGTTGTCATTTCGGGGTCTTTTATAGCTGACTATGCGGTATGAGCTATGCTCATTGTTGAAGGCAATACGGTGCCCTATATGTATTTATTTCATTTGGTCTCTTGTGAAGAGCTGTTTAATTGTCAACCATACAAAATCATCTTTTTTTTAATATGATACGGCATACTTTTGTTTTTATATGGTTAAAGAAGATGTGGTACGAGTGTCAATGAGACAATTGTCTTTCTACATGTAAGTTTTATTAGAGAAAAATGTGTAAGGGTTCTCGCCTATTTCTGCTGTTAATCGCAGGCTCAACAAAAATGAGTACAAAAATAAAAAATAATATTCCATTTGATACTATCTTTTGCATGTTTTGATTGAAATAGGTTTCTTTCCAAGTTTGGTAAGAATCCAGGATAGTTTATGAATCTTATAAATGTTTTAAAATCTTTAACTGTAGACTGTATGTAATGTTATCTTGAAACAAGAATGTGTCCACAGTACACGGATGCCCCACTCGCACTATCATTTTCTATGTTTAGTGGACCGTGAAATTGGAATAAATTCTCTAATTTGGCATTAAAATTAGAATGATCTTATCAAAGGGAACATGTATACCAAGTTGCAAGTTGATTGGACTTCAACTTCATCAAAAACTACCTTGACCAAAAACTTTAACCTGAAATTTGCACTATCATTTTCTATGTTCAGTGAACCGTAAAATTGGGGTCAAAACTATAATTTGGCATTTAAATTAGAAAGATCATATCATAGGGCACATGTATACTAAGTTGCAAGTTGATTGGACTTCAACTTCATCAAAAACTACCTTGACCAAAAACTTTAACCTGAAGCGGGACAGACGGACGAACGGACGAACGGACGAACGAACAGACGGACGAACGGACGCACAGACCAGAAAACATAATGCCCCTCTACTATCGTAGGTGGGGCATAAAAAATAAGTCCCTTTATAAGTTAACTACAAAATTTATTTCTAAATACTATCTTATGACCATAAACAAGCTTCTGTCCACGTTTGGTAGAAATCCAGGGTAGTTTAATAAAATTTTTAAAAGTTTAACCACAGGGTGAATTTGTGTGGACGTCGTCGCCGCCGCCGACGATGACGACGTCGACGGAATGTTGGATCGCTATGTCTCGCTTTTTAGATAAAGTCGAAAGCTCGACAAAAAACATTATAGATCATGTCTTCTAATGTAATTGTTGTTTAGAAAGGTGATACATAATACAAATTATTCGGATAATACTAACCGCATTTGCATTTTCAACAAACTACTTGTATATGCGTAAATGTAATCTTAAGCAATGATGTTGTTTATCTATCATGTTTATGTTGCAAAAAGTCCCGTGTAGATTATGCTATGTGACATGTTACCACATGCATGTACTTCACGTTGTAGTATTGGACAGAATAGTAATTCAAAAATAAAATAAGGTAATGACCGGTATATATTTGCATTTGATGTTATAATCCCTGAATCTAGATTAAAGTCATTTACTTACCGCTTTTGATCTGCAGCCTGCAGTGTAAACAACAGCAGAATTTTGCAACGTTGTTTTGTCAAAGAAGCATTCCTCAAGAATAACAAAGAAAGACATAAATGCAATTTTTAGAAAATGGACATTTCAACTGCTTAGAAAGTGTTTGACTGGAGTATCACGTGTTGTATGACAAATAAATATCGATCGCAAATACTAGTCATATCAAAAAATATTATACACGTTACCGAATACTGAACATGTTTGCATTGCAGAAATTTTAATTAAAAAATAAACCTGTCACCTAACGCTTCTAAAGCCTACTACAAATGTAAACATAGCCAAGTCCACTTAGTATGTTTGTTAGTGATATTCCTATTTGTATCCATCTGATAAGATCAGCATTTTTCAGCTGATTCTTAAAGTTAGTTAAGTATGCTGTGCTGTTACTCAACTGTCCACGGTCAGAGAGAGATTTGCTCCCGCTAACATGTTAAACCTCGCCAAATTTTGTTTGCACCCATTCCAAGTCAGGAAACTGTTATTAGGGGTTATCGTTTGTTGCTTAGTAACTTTTTGTTTTTTGCTCATAATTTTGGAAATAAATTATGCCGATTTTTTTCGTTTGAATTGTATTATCTTAAGTTTGTTTTTTGGGGTATAGGCCTTGTGTAGGTGACTATACGGCATGGGCTTTGCTCATTATTGAAAGCCATCGTCTTGTTTATGTTTAAGACGATAAGATATCCCAAACCAGAGAAAGAAAATGATTTAGAAGTTCATACCGTACGATCGTCAACAATGAGCAACACCTATACCACACAGTCAGCTATAGAATGCACCGAAATTGCTAATATAAAACGATTCCAACATGAAAAAAATATGCAAAATAAAACACCTATGATATTCAGCAGTAAACGGATATTGCTAAATTACAGGCACTCGACTTTGGAAAGACACATGCAGAATTTTGCAGGCTTACATATCCTGTACGTAAGCTGTAAAAGTTGTCTAACATTTAAACAAAAGAACCAACATTTAAAATCAGTTCAAAATGGACTTGCTCTTTAGATTGCAACGAAGAAAAAAATAATAAACACGAAGACCGGACGTTGCAGGGTATTTATGTCTTATTTGCTATACATTTAAATGACTACCTCAAGTCCATCTCGACATTCTACTTGATGTGTCAAACACCTGGATCTGTCAGATTCGCTATGGCAGGAAAAACATGCTAGACCTAAAATATTCAATTAATGCTAATTTCCTATTTTAGAATTCTTTTTGAATAAGAAGATCTCTTAATGAAAAAAGTGTTAACAATTTAAGAAGTCACGACATCACGTCTATTAAAAATAAAACAAGTATGCTGTCTAATTTTTGTATACATGTATGTAAATGTTCACTCGAGTGAAATAACATAACGAAAATAACATAGAAACAACTGATTGATATAAATATCAGTTTGAGAAAAACGTATCAACTATACGACGTGATAATGTAAGGAAAGAACGAAGAGACAATTCACAGTTTATGGAAACAAAAAAAGTTAAATTTACAGTTTCCTTTAAATTTAATTGTTAGGATACTTATACAGAATAAATAAAAGCAATTAGTATCATACCAGATGCCGTCTTCCATATGATGGACGAAACAGTGACTAAAAGAACTGAAATGATGAAAAAGGCGTAATATGAACATTTGATGACGCCTTTCCGGTTTTTATATCTGACACAAAACATAATTGGAATAAAAGAATTTGCTAAAGATAACTGTTGACATAATATGCTGTAATATGCTGTATTTATTCTAATCTCTCTTGCCCTTTAAATTCATTTTTTTTTATGTGTACATGTGTTCAATACTTTATGATATTGCTTGTGAGTAGAATTCAATCATGCTGCCACAACATATAAATTCTTAAAAAGCTTAGTTGGGGATCTTGATGCATGTTTCGTTTTGTATACTTTTGTTTGAATATGATTATATGTGTCTCTGTTTCATTTTAAGCTATGGTATTGTAGGTTTATCTTTGAGTTATGAGTTTGAATATCTTTCGCCTCTCATTTAAAAAAAAAGTATTAGATAATGTACACATATAGTTAAGATAATAACATACATGTACATGTAGTGCATGTTTATCGTCGAAGGTAGCACAGGAAAATACATCTGGTAATGTTGACCACTAGTGGATAGTTGTTTCATCTTGGAATCATACCACACCTTCATATGTGTTTATGTAGAAAATATAGATATGAACCTTCCTGTAGATATTTTTATTGGGGAAGAGTGGATTTTTAATGGTTATGCATTTTAAATAAAATGCATCTCCTTTTTTTCTTTAAGAAAACAAAACTTGATCAGAAAAATTAAATCACTTCTTATCGTCTCGTCTTCCTCCTTTAACCATGTGGACCTATGATGGCTTTAGCTATTATCTGTCCTTATGATCAGTTTGAACTTCATCTGTTTGTTATTATATATTGTTGGTTTTTGAATATTAAAGTTAGGGCATACCTGTTAACAAGCACATTCAGAAACACGATTGGAACGCAAAGAATGTATAAAGTGCTGTTTTCATTTTTAATTCTTTTCTATACAGCATCTTAATAAGGTAAATATCGGTCTTTACTACCCCTTCCATGTGTTTTCCTCCTCCGTGCCCATACAGCATAAGGACTATATCATACTTACTAATATAAGATTGTACCATTTTGTGATACCTAAAACTAAACGAAAATCCATACGTCAAAAAAGATTTCAGTTTGAACGAATTTAGACCTCAATTCCCAACGGTATTAAAAAAATGACTACACAACCCATGTTCTATTAATCTGCTTGCATCAGTTTAAAAAAAATACTACACTTTCACATTTATGTATCTATACACATGGAAAAAAGTATTGCAACACCAAATTGAAATTCAAATTAAAAAAACACCCTTTATTTTTTTTGTGATATAATTTGTTGAAATATAACTAGTTAAACATTATTTGAATCTCACCTGAGTTTAATCAATAAACATCGACTCGATAATTTCTTATCTGCACATGCAGCTACTGTACCCGTAAACAATAAAACAGATGCTTCTGTCCTCATTGTTTTCAACACTTTAAATAACCAAGTTTGTAAAGTTTGGTGATTCACACCATGTAATTGGTCATCCACAACTCTTAATTGCAGCAAGATGGCAGATTATCAGCATAAGAGAAGCAGGTATGTCGCTGTGACAATTGCACTTAATGTTAGTCATCACCATTCCACTATAAGTCGTTTTGGGAATACAAATCAGGCCACAAACGATGTCAAAGACCGAGATCAAAAGACCACCTATAATATCTGCTAGGGAAAATCAAGCATGAAGAAGGTTGGTCAGAAGGAAACCCATTGCAAACAATACAATCTTAAAAAGAGAGTGGTAGCCATACAGGAGCCTTTAAACAAGAACTGTTCGCGATCGACTCATCGCTACTTGTTATCATGCGATAAACTTTTCGGAGACCTTTACTTACGAACACACACAGTTGTCCGTATCCAATGTAGTGCAGAAAATTGGAAATTAGCATCGTAGAGGAGGATCAATTGTTCACATGGAATTATGTTTTGTCTTCTTTGGCTCGATCGTAGCCCTGATTTGAACCATATTGAGCATACATGGGACATTATTGGGCGTAAAGTGCGCGAAACGACATCACAGTTTAACACGGTATTAAATGAACAATGCCCTTCATCAGAAATGCTTGCTGCTTCTTAAGCAACAAATTAGTCGACTTAAGAGTCGCTTATCTGTTTGAATGGAGGCTGCGCACAAAGTACTAATTATTTTGCGTATAACGATCAACCATGATGTGAACAATCATCTTGAGATTAATTTTGAAATGTCTGACATTGTAAAGTTCGACTACAGTAAAAGTTGTAAAATGCATTTTTTTGTACAAAAAACACTTCATTTTTTTATCAAAGTTGTGGTTAGATAAAAACTTTTTTTCATACATTTTTTGTTCCTTTTAATGCCAATGTTATCATTAACTATGTTTCAATATTATTTTACAATTATTGTATCATATTCAATCCAAAATAAGAGGCTGATTTTTCAAGTTTTAAAAAAATCAAAGTGTTGCAATACTTTTTGCCATGTGTATATTTATTGTATTGAACATTTTTATCTTTACTGTAGTTCAAAATTCACAATAAAGAAGCTGTACACGCGATAATTATAAAATGAAAATGTCAAATTGAGATTTTAAGAATTAGGATCTTGATTAAGATTTCGGAGTAAATTAACAAAGAAATGCTAATTCATGATACACGGTGCTTGGTGTTCTATTATCTTGTTAAAAAAATGTATGTATTAGAAAAGTTACGAATATTCTTTGAAAAAAGTAAAAGTTCCGCAGAAGAAAAAACGGATACAGAAGTACGGAATATGAATAAAATGTGGATATTCAGCATTGACATTTAAAGGTTTTTTATCAGTAAAAAAATGGTTCTATCCTATATTTATTCGTGTATCATATTTATGACCGATAGTGCGAGTTTGCTCAAGATAAAAGAAAATAACCTCAACCAATTCTTGACAAAAAAAAAACGAATATACAAGTTATTTTGATTCCTCTGAGTTATTATATTAAAATTTTTGATAAACTTAGCTAAACTTCTGCTATTGCAATCTTGAAAAAAAACTTAATCCTTTGTTTACTTTTTGCTAGTACACACATAATCATTGAGATATTAACAGGGGCGGATTGAGAACTAAATAAACTAGATTCCGCTAACATGTTTAACCCCGCCACATTCTGTATGTATGTGCCTGTCTCAAGTCAGAAGCCTGTAATTTAGTGAGTGTCCTTTGTTTATGTGTTACATATTTATTTTTCATTAATTTTTTGTACATAAATAAGGCCGTTTCTTTTCTCGTATGAATTATTTTACATTGTCATTTAGGGGCTTTTCACTGTTGACTATGCAGTATGGACTTTTCTCATTGTTGAAGGCCGTACGGTGACCTATAGTTGTTAGTTTCTATGTGCTTTTGGTTTCTTGTGGAGAGTTGTCTCATTGCCAATCATACCACATATTCTTTTTTTTATATTTATAGTCAACTCTGCACAAAATGTATGATATAATCTCAAAGGCGGACGCGTTTCTTCATTAGTCGTTGCTCTATGTCAAATTGCCTTGTTTATTGTAGGTCGAGGGAGGCTGGTTGGTGGAGGTTGGTTGGTTGGGTAGGCATTCAGGGCTGAGGCTAAATATCTTATTGTTAAGGACTTCAAGTTGAACGCAAGAGGTAGTCTGGTTAGCCGTGTTGTTGGTAGCTTACATTTTCTGATATCGAATTGTTACTACAAAAACGTTGTCACTTGGATATCCATTCCAAAAACTAGTATTATAAATTTGATACCGATCTTTCATTTGATAAAATCTAATAGCGAGTTCATAGACGTTTATTGAAAGTTTGATCAGCGCAAGTAATAATCAATTAATGATAAATGTGCTTTTGAAAAAGAGTTAACCTGAATATACAATTGTACAAGTCAGTGCTAAATAGTCTTCCCTCGTTATAAAGTTAAGACAAAAGTAACAATAATGAGAAGGTTTGGGAAATAATTTACCTTCAATAGGTCTGTCTTATCAGTTATCACATAAACTTCAATTGTAGAAAAGATAAAGATCAAGTGGAATTCATGACAGATAGCTTTATGAAAGATTGGCATGTTTAACTATATGGGTTTATGAACTTTCTTGGCGGGGGTTTCATTATTGTTGGGTGTGACACGTATCTTCCCGCGTACTAATACTTTGTGAACTTGCATCTACAAAACAATATACTCAGCAGTTAATCTAATACAAAACTGTGTACATGTCCTGCATACGCTCATGATATTTGACGATGGAATCAAACATCCATACTTTCATCTATCTCCCTAAAAGGTCTTATAAAAAAGAAGATGTAGTATGATTGCCAATGAGACAACTATCCACAAAAGACCAAAATGACACAGACATTAACAACTATAGGTCACCGTACGGTCTTCAACAATGAGCAAAGCCCATACCGCATAGTCAGCTATAAAAGGCCCCGATAAGACAATGTAAAACAATTCAAACGAGAAAACTAACGGCCTTATTTATGTAAAAAAAAATGAACGAAAAACAAATATGTAACACATAAACAAACGACAACCACTGAATTACAGGCTTGTTATTAATCGGTTGTTGTACAATTTATCATTATTTTCACACCAGCCTCTTTTTTCTAGTTGATTCAAATTTACTTTCAACAACCAAAGAGCTTGAATGTCTAGTTTAATATTGATTAATTGTACAATTGATCATCATTTTATCACCAGCCTCCTTTCTCTGGGTGATTCAAATTTACTATCTACAACCAATAGGCTTGAAGTTCTATTATACACCTCACCGTACAGACAAATGTATTAAACGAAAATCCATTTTGAAACCAATCAACGTTAAAACTATGTACCTGCAAAATATTATATCTTTCATTGAATGAAATCAAACTTTTTCTCTACTAAATAATGAATGATTTAAATTTTAAAACCAATCCTTCTATACAAATTATAAACAAAAAAATTCTGCATGATCAGATATTAACTATATATTATTGTTTTGTAGTAAGTAGACATTTACTCTCATTTAACCACGATTTCCGATGTTTAGCCATAATGTTGCAATTTTGGTTGGTGATTTATTTTATATTTCTGACAACAAACTAACAAATTTGGTCAAAAGAATTACTCTTTAATATTTTAATTTCGTTAATTGATTTATTTGTAGGTCTTATTTTGCTATGAATGTTTTCGTTCTACCTATCGTTGGTTCAGAAAAAAAACTAAAACTAATATTCTGCATTTAGACTAATTAATGGTGTAGCTAAAGCACACACATTGAAATTAATTTAATCTACAACATAAGGAAAGAAGAAATACATAAAGCTAAACACATGTTTCGATTAATTCTTGACGAATGATATGTCTGTAAACCTTTGTACAAAGTCTCAACCAATATTGTTCTTACTATTCGAGATAAAACAAATTTGTAACCTAACTGTATCACAATTAAGTGTACACAAAATGGCATTAGATAAAAAAAAAAAAAAAAAAAACCAGCTTAATCGCCTATGTTACCTTTTTTAAGTCAGTTTCTATCTTCGTTTTTTTTTCACATTGCATTTATTTTTCAAGGGTTGTCATTTCACGTAACTTACGACAAAAGCGTAGTCATAGGCATGCATGCTTCGGCCTAATGTAAACAAGTCTTTTAAATCTAGATAGCCTTCTATGAGCTTTGATGATCTTCTTTCACATCTTCATCATCTTCTAGGGTTACAGTGCATTAGATCTATTCTTTTTTTCACAGCCTGTTAATTTTCTCAAATGTTTGAGGGATTATACACTGGACAAAGGATGTATCAATACATTTTTTCCTATTTACAGACTTGTCAGTATAATTTGTGATGTAGCTCTTTTCCGTCTTTTCAAACCAATAAGATCGGAACCTTTACATGAGGAAAACAGAAAATTCCTTCTTTTTCACTTTACCAATAGAAGAATTGATGCAATCAAATTATGCAACGTTCTACATCACAAAGAGGTAACATCTAAAACTCATATTTATTTTCAAAATCAGTCTGTTCCTACAGTTTCACCAAAACCATAGCACCTAAATTATTTAATTTTAAGCAAGCGTTAAGGGACTTTGACTTAGAGCAATACCTGAAAAACCCTGACATGTGACTGTTTCCAATCGCCTTATAATTCTGGCTATTTCATTACTAGGGATCTTAACATAATTCTACATGAAGCTCTCCGAAAGTTGATTACTCATGGTCCTAAGTTAAGAGAACCCCAACAAATCAATTGGAACCATGACTTCAAAATAACTATGGAAACGAGAAAAGGCTAAACTGGACACTTTGTCAGAATGGGTCAAAACAATCAGGTCTCTAATAAAACGTCGCATTCATAAGTTGAAAAACTGTGTGAATTATTGACCAATGTCCGTCACCAGCCTCCTTTCTCTGGGTGATTCAAATTTACTATCTACAACCAACAGGCTTGAAGTTCTATTATACACCTCACCGTACAGACAAATGTATTAAACGAAAATCCATTTTGAAACCAATCAACGTTAAAACTATGTACCTGCAAAATATTATATCTTTCATTGAATGAAATCAAACTTTTTCTCTACTAAATAATGAATGATTTAAATTTTAAAACCAATCCTTCTATACAAATTATAAACAAAAAAATTCTGCATGATCAGATATTAACTATATATTATTGTTTTGTAGTAAGTAGACATTTACTCTCATTTAACCACGATTTCCGATGTTTAGCCATAATGTTGCAATTTTGGTTGGTGATTTATTTTATATTTCTGACAACAAATTAACAAATTTGGTCAAAAGAATTACTCTTTAATATTTTAATTTCGTTAATTGATTTATGTGTAGGTCTTATTTTGCTATGAATGTTTTCGTTCTACCTATCGTTGGTTCAGAAAAAAAACTAAAACTAATATTCTGCATTTAGACTAATTAATGGTGTAGCTAAAGCACACACATTGAAATTAATTTAATCTACAACATAAGGAAAGAAGAAATACATAAAGCTAAACACATGTTTCGATTAATTCTTGATGAATGATATGTCTGTAAACCTTTGTACAAAGTCTCAACCAATATTGTTCTTACTATTCGAGATAAAACAAATTTTTAACCCAACTATATCACACTTAAGTGTACACAAAATGGCATTAGATAAAAAAAAAAAACAGCTTAATCGCCTATGTTACCTTTTTTCAAGTGAGTTTCTATCTTCGTTTTTTTCACATTGCATTTATTTTTCAAAGGGTTGTCATTTCACTTAACTTACGACAAAAGCGTAGTCATAGGCATGCATGCTTCGGCCTAATGTAAACAAGTCTTTTAAATCTAGATAGCCTTCTAGGAGCTTTGATGATCTTCTTTCACATCTTCATCATCTTCTAGGGTTACAGTGCATTAGAACTATTCTTTTTTCACAGCCTGTTTATTTTCTCAAATGTTTGAGAGATTATACACTGGACAAAGGATGTATCAATACATTTTTTCCTGTTTGTCAGTATAATTTGTGATGTAGCTCTTTTCCGTCTTTTCAAACCAATAAGATCGGAACCTTTACATGAGGAAAACAGGAAATTCCTTCTTTTTCACTTACCAATAGAAGAATTGATGCAATCAAATTATGCAACGTTCTACATCACAAAGAGGTAACATCTAAAACTCATATTTATTTTCAAAATCAGTCTGTTCCTACAGTTTCACCAAAACCATAGCACCTAAATTATTTAATTTTAAGCAAGCGTTAAGGGACTTTGACTTAGAGCAATACCTGAAAAACCCTGACATGTGACTGTTTCCAATCGCCTTATAATTCTGGCTATTTCAATACTAGGGATCTTAACATAATTCTACATGAAGCTCTCCGAAAGTTGATTACTCATGGTCCTAAGTTAAGAGAACCCCAACAAATCAATTGGAACCATGACTTCAAAATAACTATGGAAACGAGAAAAGGCTAAACTGGACACTTTGTCAGAATGGGTCAAAACAATCAGGTCTCTAATAAAACGTCGCATTCATAAGTTGAAAAACTGTGTGAATGATTGACCAATGTCCGTTTTCAGAGACAAAGAGGTCTTGAAATGTCTATCATTTCTTCATGATCAGTATGTTGTTGTTCCAGCGGACAAAGCTTCAAATAATATTGTCTTTGTTTGAAACTCGTATTACTTTGAATGTCTTGTAAAAGAATTAGGAATAATTCAAATGAGCACTCAGGTAATCCAACATACAAAGACATATCGTTTGACAAGGATGAAATTTTCAATGAACATTACACTGAACAACAAATCGGAGATTTTACCTTGTTTGTATTGGATACATAAGATTCACAAAGTTCTGTACACACAATTTATAAAAGTAAACCATTAGAGGTCAGGTGTTATGATTACCAATGAGACAACTTAGACTCCACAAGAGACCAAAATGAAACAGAAACTAACAACTTAATGACAACATATGGCCTTTTACATGAGCAAAGTCCATACTACTGCCCTTTTGATATGTAAGACATATTTGAATTATCAAACATATATAAAGCTGATTTAGTTTTTAAGACTGATAAAAAACAGTTGGCAGCTCTCTTATTAAAATACTTTATTCTATTCTAAATTATTGTAAAAATATCAATGTGCAATATGTAATGCTTTCAACTGACAATATATAAAAATATGTTTGAACACATTTTAAAAAAATACTATTTGTACTGCCTGCCAATAAATTTTTTTTTTATTTAAAGAGATTTTACAAAAATGTCTGTTTATATTTCATTGAGTTTTGTATAAAACTTTGAGATCAATTAATATATTATTCCTTATTATCTGGACAAACAATTTTCCCAAAAAATGTATTCTGGAATGTGACATTTGAATGTGAATTATGTTCTAGAACTCGAAACAAAACTACTGTGGATTCAGTCACTTTCATGGGTACCAATTCTCGTGGATTAAGGAAAACTTACATGTATGTTCCGGGATGTTTAATTTCATGGTTTTGCTGATGTCTGCATACAAGCCTATAGAAAAAATCTTATTTGTTGAACAATTAATTTTGTGGTTAATCTGTACCCACGAAATCCACAAAGATTGGTATCCACAAATTATAGTGAACCTACAGTATATTTTGGTCATCTTATGAGGAGAAAATGTTTCTGTTCGAATATCAACATACAAAATTTGGGTGTACACAGGAAGTAGTGGATGAATGAGTCTTAAAAAACATTTAATTATTCACAGAATATTTAAAGAGGTAGACCTTTGTTAAGGGAAATAACTCTTAAAATTTTCAGTGTGTTTATGTCAACCATTTTCATAAGTATATTCTAAGCTTCTAGGTTACATAGATTATTTCCAATCTGTTTCAGGTAAATGCTTAAAATATATTGATGAAACTTGACTTAAACAAACGCATTACTGATTTAAATAGTTATCTCCCTGAAATAAGGTCTACACCTTTAATAAGGGAGAAAAGTTGTGTTTTATGAATAATTCACATGGGAGACAACTCTATAAATGTCAGCAATTGTATCAATAAAAAGGAAATTATGTTACTTACAAAGTCTTGAGCTTAATAATAAGTAGTATTAAACTACTTGCTCATCATTGCATAGACATACATAAAAGCAATACTTGAACGAAAATAAATAAACAATACATGTACGTATATGAGATTTGGAAAGAAATCAAACATATGTGCATAAATATCAATACATCTGTTAACTTATTTCAAGATAAAAAATCTCTATCTAAAGTTTGTAATTGTTTGAAAGTTCAGTTAAGATGGTACCCAACACCTTTACTAAAATTAATTTGGCTAGTTTAATTTTCTTAAAATTTTGACAAAGTATTTACTTTGACCCTTTGACAAAAATATAAAAAATTTTAAAAAATTGAACCAATCGTTTAATCAGAAAAATTACATTGGTTATATAGCAGTCTGACAAACACCAATTTTGATCATTGAGAAGCTTAATATTCCTTTTACAACACAATGTAATTAAAACGTTTAGCTGACTTTACAGAGTTGTCTCCCTGTAGTGTTAGGTACCACCTTAATATAAGGAATCATAACAAAAACTTAAATTCATCTATTGTTTCTTATTTTAATGTTCCAAAATCTATCAAAGTTTTGTGAACTATTCTAGTTTACTGTTCATTTAATGATATCTATACCTCTGTGAAAACAAATATTGTATAAATTTAGTGTTTTTCAGTTTATATCACAAAGTAAAATATATTGTTTATTCAATCACATGTTTTTAGTACACTTAATGTTTTCTCTTTTTTGCTAAAAGCCAAATAAATGCAATTTTAGAATGAAACTTTTCTTCAAAATGCATAAATTTAAACATTCTATTCAGACACACATGCATATTTCCCTCAAACATAGCCATATTTTACATCTAGATGCAAATATAGAAAATTAATTATCAGCGTATGATTTTATAATGGGCTTCAGAATTATATGATTTTACCTTCAGATAGTTATGTAAATTTGACAGTAAAATATATATATTTTATTGCATTTTTTCAAAACATATGAATACAATATGTAAAATTATTAAAAAAAATATATAAAATGGAAAATAAACATGTAAAATGTAACAGCTGTCATATAAAATGTACTTCTTCAAAGAAAATATATATGTTTTTTTATTACTGGTACCCCTTGGTTTGGCATCTAACTTGGTCTCAGTCACATAGCATATAAATCATACCCCTTTTTTAAAATAGATACATGTGAAGATTTTAATATTATGCATAGTCAAAACAAAATGATAATATGATACATACAGTCAGCTTAACATGATGGCAAATTATTCCATTGAGTATGAGCTGTCTGTCAAATATTTTTACTGACAAGTTACATTTATTCAACATGGTGTCATTGTGTTATATAGTTAAACAAAAACAAAAAGAACAGAGTTCAAATGTCTACCAGGTTGCACATGTTTTATCTATCTAAGGGCAAAAAAATAAAAAATCTTTATTTGTTTTCCTTATAACTATTAACAAATATTTTGAATGCAAATACAGTGCAATTTCTAAAATAATTAATATTTCCGAGGAGCATTTTATTAAAAATATTATGATTGGCTCTGATAAAATTTTGATACAAATGAATACAAGAATTGTATACATTACAGTGCTAACAATTCAATTTTTCATATAAATAATATTTCCAAGGGACATTATGACAATTCTTTTGAAAATAATTGAATGTTACTGATTTTCTAACTTGTTTGAAACATTTCTGGTGTATAACTATGATTAAAGTTTTATAAAAATCTATACCTATGATTAAAGTTTTATAAAAATCTATACCTATGATTAAAGTTTTATAAAAATCTATCAGAATTTGTACACGTGGGTGCGCTAGTAAGAACTGACGGACAGAAACCCAGAATTTCTATGTCCCAAATAATGTGTTCCATGGAGGACTAAATGGTCATAGACGCACATCTTCAGCAAAAAATGGCTAAACCAAACTGATCCTTTGTGTATTGAAAGGTTGGGTTCACATGTTATGATTATCACCTGAATAGTGTATCTTGTCTTGACTTTTGATTGATTGATCAGTATTGACTGTCACTTTCCAGCTGCAATGATCTGCCATTTCCTAGCACTTAATTAATATTGGTTGAGAAAGCTGCGGTGCCTGGAAAGAACTATCAACCTACATTTCCACTTAGTCAAGAGGTAAATATATCTTTCAAATAAAATCTAGAGTGGTTACTGTATTCATAGTGGGTTATATTGGCCGTTGTAAACTTTTCGTGGATAGAACAAAATCACAAAAATAAATTCGGCCAATTTAAAAGTGCAAATGAAAAGGTATTGATAAAAGTTTTGAATCCACTGAAACAATAACTGCCAAAATAGTTTGTATACCTTATTCAATGAAAATCTTCAAATTTTACACACGCAAAAATAACTCGATATACAGTAATATATGAATTTTAATATTAAGTTAGTGTTGTTCCAAAAAAACACACATATGGTTATCTATAGTTAATAACTATAATGCCATTTGGTCTCTGGTGGAGAGTTGTGTAATAGGCACCCATACCACATCTTCTTATTTTCACATGGAACACAGGAAGCCACTTTGAAATCTCCACTACGGGTACATGGGAGACACAAAAAGTGTAAATTTAAGAGAAATTCTGGCTTAAGACTCTTTAAGATTACCCCTTTTTGAAGGTTCTTCATGTTTGAATGGAATAGCTCTAGGTATATTTTATGATATATAGTTTTTATACAAAATACTGAATTTAAATCAAATATAACACTATTTACATATGAGAAGTTCAGATTCAAGTAAAAGTGGATGATACAATTCAAATAAGTCATTTTGAAATTAAAAGTAAAAAATAAAGAAAAATATTTAAAAAACCAGCACCACATAATATCTATCATTAATTATTTTTTGTGAAAAACTTAATATTTCTATTGCATAGTTGTTTTATAAATATATAAACAAAATAATGGTTCACAAATGACTTCTTCAATTACAATCATATTTTTCAAATTCAAACAAATGCAATCTTCAAAAAAAATATTTATAAAAATTATGTATTTATTGAAGAACAGTATAAAATATAATACTATATGGTCATGATGGTAACTTTCATCAAAAATAAAAATAGATCAAATCTTTGTAATTGTGAACAACAGCAATCAAACTGACTGCAACATAAACAGCACAATAGACAACATTTTAAGCATATGAATATTTTATCGGTATAAATAGGTTTAGATTGAACATATTTAGCAAGATCTGGAATATAGTTGCCATGTTGGAGGTATAAGTACACAAAATCCTTCATAAATAAGCTGAATGCACAGACCACTAGACTTAAAAAAAGTTTTTCTATACATTATATAAGCCTTGCCTAATTCATTACAACTTCATGTATCAAGTAAGGATCTCTATAAGAATTGTGTATTACAGTTTCCATTTGGTTAGTCAAATGAGAAAATCAAAGGGTTATCTATTCAAAATGGCAGTCAAGGGAATTAACCCAAGCGCAAATTATATCATTAAAACTCTATTAATTGACGATTCATATGTAAAGATTCATGTAAACTATGTAATCTTAAAGATCATAAATATTTATTATTGTTGTTAAGACTGACTTAAAAAATAAAGTCTGAATAAAACTGGAATGTAAGAGTAACACTCTTCATTTGCAATCATTCATTTTGTTTAAGGCTAATTTTCTCATTATTATTTATATTTTGTGCCTACTTTGATTAATGAATTATATTTTAGCAACTGATTATTTTCTTTTCTTTATTATATCCCCCCCCCCCAATGTTTTCCATCCTATTGTTTTTTCTTCCATTATTCTTTAATTGGTTAAACCAATTCAGATCCCAAAGGATCCTTTATTTCACAATAAACAATCATTTTTTGTAGATGTTGTAGCATAAAGTAAATAGCCTTTATTAAAATCAAAACATTTCTCTTACAACTATTTTTGACATAGTTGCATGTAACATTTTAAAGTAACAAGTGCATCAATTTTGATTTACTACTCTTCATTTTATAAATGTAATGACTAAAGTTAAACCAGCATATTTGAGGCAATCACGAAGGCTTAATTATACAAAACATGATAATTTATACATGTTTATGGTTTATATATTTAGTTATGTCCAAAGGTTAAACATGAGACATCTACCAAATTGAAATCACAGTTGATACAAGCAGCAATAGCTTGTCATATCAAGATGAGAATTTTTCTATAGTCTGTAAACCATGATCATGATAAATGTCAGGTTTCGATTTTACAAAAAAACTTAAGACTAAGATTGATTGTAAGTATACTGATTTGTTCATATCTTAAGACTAATCTTAGTCTTAAGTTTTTTTGTGAAATCAGCTCCAGGTGTGTAATATACAAGAACAAAATAGCACTAATTTGCCTATGGCACAGAGAGAAAACAAAAATCTGACAATTTTTCTGTTGTCAAAGAAAAACAAGAATAAAAAAAACACCACTCCTAACAGATATTTGAAGACAAAAACTAACATAACAAATAAACTCTATTACAAAAGTGTAATAAAAAAGCACTTTTTGACCATACATATATATATCATACATATACATATACTGGCATTTCTAAGATTTCAAAAAATAATATGATATATTTGAAATAAGTATAAACAATATATTTATCTACATTGAAACAGATAATAACATTAATAAACAAATATCTCTCACATTGCAATATCAAAATATACTGACCTTGATAAATTGTGAAAAAAAGAGAAAACTGGATGTAATATTATGTCATATAGTTCTGATAACCACATTATTTGTAATAAATTTACCTTATCAATAATTTATTACAATGAGCAAGTTAATTCTATGAGCTTTTTGTTGGCTTGATTAGCCAAAATAATCTAGAACTGTGATTTGACTCACAAAATATAAGAATATTAAAGAAAATACATTGAATTATCTCCCCTTGAACATGTAAGACCTGGAATACATAAAAGTAGATATAGGTTACATGTACTAGTTAATGAGACAGCAACCAACTAATACAACAAATCAAAAGATTCTCAATCTTCAGCAAGAGACAAATGTCTAAACAAAAGGCATAGCTCTAAATTTTATTCTAAAGGAATGTCTCTTACAATTATAGGAAACAATACTTTTCTGAAACTTATTTGTAAATATGTATCTAATTTTATGTATACAAATACTGGCATTCAAAATAGCAAGAAAAGTTTTCATTATTTTCAAAAGAAAATAAATCTTTTCAAAAAAAAAAGTGAAAACAGCTGATGTCAAATACAAATTGACCACAGTGACTGCAATTTTATACAAAAGTCATGTACTTGCCACAGTTAATAACATAAAGGCATATAAACATCACTTTCTAACTTTCCTCTTTACTGCAGGATTGATTTATTTTCCTTGAATTTACCATCTGGGATTAAGGATTAATTGTATGTTTGTTGATACTTGTTTTCGATGTTTTGATTAGGTCTGCATAAATGCCTATAAAAAGTGTACTTTTAAGGAGGCTCACAGGTACAAAATTTTCAGCAAAAAATTAAACATTTGTTTTTTCTTTACAAATTTTATTTATTACAGTATTAGCTATTACTTTATGATATGGTACAAAAATCAACCAATAAAATCGATTCTGTTTGACCCCAGATAACTTTTAAAATGTTTATATCATTGAAAAAGCTCCAAATTATCTCCCTTTGGTCCAAAAATGCCATTTTTTGGCATTAAAACTGAAACGTCTTTTTTACACATTGGTGACCTATATTTTTTATTATTGTTTTCAAATAAGCTGTACATCAACTAAATAATTGTAAAATTTAAGCAATTTCTGTAATTAGGTTATTTTTTTATTTCGATATTACCTCTATTTCTCCTAATAGTTCAACAGAAAAAAAGTACTTTTACAAAAATGTATGCTTCTTTCGAAAGCAGATTGTGAGCGTAAATGATCGGTGACCCCCATTTTTTATTTTATTTTTCTTTTAAGGTGGTACCTAACACTTTAACTAAAATTAATTTGGCTCGTTTAATGTTCTTAAAATTTTGACAAAGTATTTACTTTGACCCTTTGACAAAAATATTAAAATTTCAAAAAATTTGAACCAACCGTTTAATCAGAAAAATTACACTGGTTATATAGCAGTTTGACAAACACTTATTTTGATCATTGAGAAGCTTAATATTCCCTTATGAACACAACGTCATTAAAACGTTCTGCTGATTTTACAGAGTTATCTCCCTGTAGTGTTAGGTACCACCTTAAGTATAAGATAAAGTTCATTTATAGAAAAATATAGGGAAATCCTATTTTAGAAAAAAAAATTGATTTAGACCCGTGAGCTCCCTTAACCTTTACCCATAAAATTTAATATCTGTCCAAAACAAGAATGTGTCCTCAGTACACAGTTGCCCCACTCGCACAATCATTTTCTATGTTCAATGGGCTGCAAAATTTAGGTCAAAACTCTTATTTGGCATTGAAATTAGAAAGATCATATCATAGGGAACATGTGTACTAAGTTCAAGTTGTATGGACTTCAACTTCATTTAAAACTACCTTGACCAAAAACTTAAACATGAAACATGACAGACGGACAAACGATTGAAAGAAAAAACAGACAGTTGAAGGACGAACCAACAGACAGATGAACTAATGAACAGACACACAGACTAGAAAACATAATGCCCCTCTTCTATCATAGGTGGGGCAAAAAAATGAACCCACAGTATATACATTATATGGACATTATTAACCTTTCTACCTTTCCCCTGACCTCTTAAGCTTCATACAGATTTAATTAAACATTTTTAACTCCAGTCCTGAACTTTCATCGATCCCATCAGTTTCCAAGTCGGTAATATCTTGTACATCTGGTGTCATGTCAAACATTTCTAACCCCTCCCTTGAACTGTCATCGACCCCATCAGTTTCGATGTCAGTAATATCTTGTACATATGGTGTTATATCAAACTCCTCCACAATTTCTGCAACCCTCTTCAGTTCACAATCTTCTAATGCTTTAATCAGCTTCTCCTTTGTGGCATCTTGACCTTTGAACTCTTGCCACTTTGTTAACATAGAGTAAGCTTTTTCTTTGACATCTTGATGGTTCTGGTCAATAATACTTATATTGCCTTCTCCTAATTCTAGATGTCTCCCAACATTTTTCCAGTAGCTGATTATTTCATGGGAAACCTGAAGGAACAGCTTATTCCATGGACTATTTCCTACAAAAATTCAAACTTTTAAGACTTATTTCTTTTTTTTAAAAGACCAATTATACAGATTTTTTATTATTTGTTTGTTTCAGAGCCTGTAATTCATGTGGTTGTCGTTTATTGTTGTTTCTCATATGTGTTTATTGTTTATTGTTTTGTATAGTTCGTTCTTGTGTTGTGGCTTCAATTAACTAGTTTACCACACTCTGTATGTGCCTGTTCAAAGTAAGGGACCTGTAATTCAATAGTTATATTTTTTGGCTGGGAAACACATTTGTTTTTCGTTCATTTTTTCAAACATAAATTACACCATTAGTTTTCTAGTTTGAATTGTTTTATATCAGTCATTTCAGGGCCATTTTTTAAGCTGACTATGCAGGATAGGGTTTGCTCATTGTTGAGTGCTGCACTGTGACCTAAAGTTGTTTATTTATGTGCCGTTTGGTCTCTTTGTAGAAAGTTGTCTCATTGGCAATAAAAGCACTTCACTTTCTACTTTTGAGAGCTTGTTGTCAGATCCAAAAAAAATATTATTTTTAATTTGGAAGTGCAGCCAGCAGCTGCTTTAGGAAAATAAATAGTTAATTTACCATTAGGCTGTTCCAAGGCATCTCTCATTTTGGTGAATGATGTAGATGATCCAATAATACTAGGAATATTTGGCAGGTTGCCTTCTGACCCAAACACAGTTAAACTATATCCTACTTGACCAGGAAAATTGTTCCCTCTTTTGTCAGATAAACCAGAAAGGTTATTTGCGGAAACTGGTGGAGTTACACAAAGATAAAATTTCTCCTGTTCTGGCGAAGGGGAATTGCTCCGTATATCTAGGTTCAATTTTGGTATAGGTGGTCTGTTGTTAGGTTCCTGGTTAAATAATGGTGTGCTTGTTTTTAAATGTGAGCCATTTGGTCCTGGTGTAGACCTTAACTGGTGATGTTCATGGTGTGTAAAGTTATAACGAGTGTCCAGTTGACTTTCTGATGATGATGTTTTTGCTGCGTGTTTCTGTCTGAGTAAATCAGTATCAGATTTGTATCCATCCAACACATCAACTATATGTGAAGATCTTGAGGATTTTATGGGCACTGATATCTGTAAAATGTTATAAAAACATAATTAGTCAGTGTGATACAAAATTTATCCCCTTGAGACATTTTAATTTTCCAAATTTAAAACGTGAGCTCAACAAGTGATTTAAATATTTAGAATTTAACTATCAAGTGTGGTTAAAAAATTTGGTGGTAGAATCAGTTTCTCTAATCATGCTAACGGTTTTAACATAATATGCAGACAAATTTAATCCTTCCTTTGGAAAGCTCTGAAAAAATATGTGTTCTTTCTAAATGACATCATCAGGCATAGTAACCGTTGCCTTTTTTCAGAGGAAAGAAAGAAATAGGAATTTCAGAGGAAAGCAAGGAAATTTAACGTCGTAATTGAATATTGACAAATGATCAATTGAGATCCCAGGAACCACAGTGATTAAATAAAAATAATCAACAGGTCAGGAAATAAATAAATTAGGGAGGAATTAGATAGATCTGTATAACAAGTATATTCATAGATTGTTATTACTGTTGTAATATGATTACATTAATATATTTGGTATTTTAAACACATTTACATGTGTAAATAAAGTATATATCTACTATTATATATAGTGTATATATATATCATCATTGACAAGACATTTTACTTAATAAAATATTTTCCTTTGGCTTATTGTCACTGAAAAAAAGATATTTATAAGGAATTAAACTATATACTCTCAAGAACCTGTGTTGCTCACTTGTACATTGTATTTCCTGATGCTTTGAAAATCGTGTAAAATAAGGTTAACATTATAATTAATAGTATTAAATATTGGATATTATTGGATACTATAATAATATCTAAGATAATAACACAAAACTGAAAAATTTACGTAAAATTACTAACTCGGAGGCAGCAACCCAACACTGGGTTGTCAGATTTGTCTGAAATCTGATGAATATTTTTACCCCATGTATGATTTGCTCTAAATGCTTTAGATTCAGAGATATAAGCCAAAAACTGCATTTTACCCCTATGTTCTATTTTTAGCCATGTCAGCCATTTTGGTTGGCAGGCGGGGTCATCAGACTGACTTTTTAAACTACAGTACGCCGTCATAAGTATTCGTAAAACAACAATGGCGGTCACGTCACGGAAGGATAAACAAGATTTGACCGTCACCTTCATGTCACAATCAGGATTGCAATGAATCTATATATAGATGGTCATATGGAAAAACATGTGGTTGCCTTAAAATACATTGACATTATTGACAATAACTTGTGGCCAGTGGTTGTTCCTCATTTTCCAGATGATAACTACGTTTTTCAAGATTTTCGAAGGGAAACGGGTCTAAAAAGCATGAACTGGCCAGCTCAAGAATCCTGACCTCAATATTATTGAGAATTGTTGTTGGGTATTAAAAAGGGAACTGCAAAAACGAACTCTGAACATAAATAATACCAAAGACCTGGAACGTGAAATTTCGTGACATATGGGACAAATTAACTGTTATTTACCTGAACAGGGGTGTGGAAATGCTATGCCCGACTCGACCGACTCGTACATTTGAACAACCGGACTAGTGTTTATTTTTGTCTAGGTTGCCCGTGGACGAGTAAAAAGTTATAGAGACAAAGTTCAAATCCAACAAAAATATAGAATAAATTTAAAATGTGTAAAGATGTTCAATTTATGTAAAAGAAACCAATGGTCAGCGAGTAAAAACACCAATGTTCATGACGATGAATATTACATAACGGAAATAGATCGATTAACAAAATAAATCAAAAAAAGTATGTGAACCCGAGTCGGTTAACATTGCAGTAGTTTTGTCTATTGACCCGGGATCGTCGATAAGGTTTTATCCATCATGTACTGGAAGTGTTATTTTATATAATTTGTATCGAGATTCAGATTGATAAATACTTTAATCGTGACTATCAGATTGCACCTGGCTATCTAGAATGGAAATTCGGAAAATAAAATTATTTTCAGTTTGTCTTTATATTTATAGATCAAAGGTCAATATTATTTGTTGTCAGAGTGGTAAATAGAAGGTATGCTTTAATTGCCCATTAAGACAATTATTAAAAAAACCAAGTGTGTCAGTTGAGAGAAACACAAAAAAAACTTCAATAGTTAATCCATTATTTAATTTTGATTTCTTCACTCACTGTCCTCTAAATTAGTATATCATTATATGTATCTACTGGCTACAATTCTTATTCAAAAACTGCTGCAAAAATTACTTTTACATGTCATTTCATTGGTTGGTTTGCGGTAAGGTTTCTGACCCCTAGACGTTAACCTACTTTCCTAATTTTTTTTTTCATTTAAACACATGGATTTTATTTGTTTGTGATGCAAAACAGTTCCAAGAATTATGTATTAGCTAACAATGAAATACTTCAATATTTATTGGAACCATCAGAGCAAGTAACTTTTTTTCCGGACAAGTGAAATTTACAGTTTTACTTGCCCAGGGACAAGTGCCCACAGCAAATATTTCCACACCCCTGCTGAAATTGTTGTATAACAGAATTCCTACTAGGAATCCTAGGAGGATTTTACGAGTAATGAGGAACAAAGGAAACATAACAAAGTATTGAGGTAGGATTTTTTTATTTTGTTACTTGTTAAATAGTTCCAAGTTTTTTCAGGTGCAGATTTACATTGACTGGCAGCCATTTTGTTTTTACGAATACTTTAATGGCGGACGACTGTAGGTAACCTGGTAATGATTGTGGCCAAGTTTGGGTAAATTTGCCCAGTAGTTTCAGAGAAGAAGATTTTTGTACTGTAAGATTACAAAAAATGACAAAAAGCTGTTAAAAATTGACTATAAACATGATAAAGGGCAACAACTCCTTGAGGTTCCAACTGACAATTTTGGTCAAGTAGACTTATTTGTAGATCTTAATTTGCTAAACATTATTGCTGTTTACAGTTTATCTCTTTCTATAATATAGTATTCAAGAGAATAACCAAAAACTGCAAAATTTCCTTAAAATTACCAATTTTAGGCCAGCAACCCAACCACAGGTCTAAAATTGGTGGGCTGATAGATCTCAATCGAATGAACATTTCTAGCCCAGTCAGATTTGCTCTAAATGATTTAGTTTGAGAGATATAAGCCAAAAAATGCATTTTACCCCTATGTTCTATTTTAGCCATGTCGGCCATTTTGTTTGGTCAGCTGGGTCATCGGATACATTTTTAAATCAAATACCCAGGTTATAATTGTGGCCAAGTAGCTATGGAACCTTAGCTCTTTTGGTTCATGTGATATTTTTTTTATTATAAATCTAAATGTAAAAATTTCCTTGTGGTCTGTTTGGTGAATTTTCAAAACCACAACATCAACATGGTCAAGTATCCTTGCAACTATTCTTTTTTCCATCAATTCACTTAAACTGGTCTTTACAAGCATGACAAGTATGAATGCATCTAAAGCTACATGTAACATACCATTCTGTTAAATATTTTCCTGTTATGTGCACCTCTAGAGATAATCTTAAACTTTGGATCCTTTTTACTTTGCTGCAACTCTAGTCTTCTCAATTTCATTTGTAATGCTTCCACTGAATGTTCTGTTACTAGTAAAATCATTAAAAACAGATATTTATCATGGTCATGATGGTTATAGACTCACATGAATAATTATATATTAAGGATTCAAAATGGAATAATATTCAACAAGTGACAAAAAACACATTAATTCTCTAATATATCAAGCACATGAATGAAGTATCACTGTTATTGAGTAATAATATTTAATTTCTATATTTGAATACTGTCATGACTGTGGATTCATTTATTTTTGTGGGTACTAATTATTGTGGATTAAGGAAAACTTGCATGTTTTTGGATAAACAACATGTACAAGCCTGTATAAAAATTGCTATTTGTTGAACATGTTCAACATTTAATTTTGTGGTTCACCTGAACCCACGAAAGACACAAAATTGGTATCCAACAAATAATAATGAATCCACAGTACTTTTATTTAATTATATAATTCTTTTTATTATCAGTCAGGGGACTTACTTAAATGAGTGATTTTCTAAATCACTAATTCAAGTAACATTATTTCCATAAAGGTTGGCAGTAAGAGTTGTCTTTCTTTAACAATCACCTATTTAAGTAGTACAAATAATCACTAGACATGCTAGAAGAAGTGATTTAATTTTACTGTAGCTTTGAATATAGAAGACTATAATGATCCAGGGACTAATTATGTTTCTAAACTTATCAGAACCAACATCTGTGTTGTCTAGGATGACCAGGTCATTTCAGGTGATGACCTTGTTCTGAATCTAAGATAATGACATAAAATCACTTGTTTGAGTATCATACCTCAGTTTTCTTCCCAAAAATCACTTCTTTAAGTATTATTATTTTAATAACCCCCACATATTTCAACAACCCCGAACAGTGAAATTTTTATCGCGAACAGTAGAATTTTATTACATAATCTGAAAGATGAAACCTTGAACTTTACAGGAAAAATACTCCCACTGCTGGGGAAAATCTGTTAAGAAAGTATCAGTTCATTATTTAAAGCCATTATTATAGCATTTTTTCAACTAAAATAGTATTTGCAGCTAAATGATAGCATCAAAGGCATAAACCTTGCTACTTCAAAGAAGCAAAAATTTCATTTTTTTTTTTCAATCTTACTAATGAAAAGATATTATTTAAACCTATGGTTTAAAATTTTGGTAAAACTTCAAAATCACAATTTGTGACAAAATTTAGAATTTGCTACTCAAATAAGTGATTTAAAATTCACTTATTTCAATAAGTCCCCTGGCTGATTATCATCTTTTAATTGTAAAATAAATAAATAATGAATAAAACACAAATATATATTTTTTCTAGCATGTCTACTTGTTCTCATATTGCATGTATTGTTTGATATAATATTAATGTCAATGACAACACCACTAATTCCAGAGCAGTAAAATACTTACCTTTTTCTACGTATACTGATCCTGTAAGCGATGCCTGGAAAACAGTTTCCATGGTACCAGTCTGTGGACCAGGACCTTTGGTAGGATTTTCACAATGACATAAGGAGAGGATTGACCCATCAATAACATCTATATCTCTGTAAGACCTGTTTTTTTCTACATACAATCCTTTATGTACCAAATGAAGTTCACTTTCTTCCATTTTGAGTTTTTCAGCAAAAGATGACGTGATTTCTCCTATTTGATCATCTAGATTATCGATTTTGACATGAATAAAATGTTCATTAAATTCAGTATCTGCCCTATTTGGTAATGTTTTGTGGAGATATAGACGAAATATAATCCTACTTTCATTAAAAAGCATCTCTAAATTGGCTTTCTTTTCGATAATATCTTCTAATAAAATAGATTCTTCTAAAGCTTTGCTCTTGTACAATAAGTCAAACTGCTTTGGCAAAATATCACATCTTTTAGAGATCTTGTTCTTTAACTCTTCAACTGAACACATTGGGTATTCTTGCAAGGTGAAGCTGTCCATATCAGGTAACCTAGATTTAATTGTCAAGACTATTTTCTTAGTTCTTCGAACAGTGAGCACAGAATTTGAGCTAATTCTTATGGGCAGGTTTTGTATATTTTCAACTTCGTCAATGACATTTGAACTACTAGGAAGGAAAACTTCAAAAGATTTTGGGTTCCAATGACAATGTTTTGAGATCTCATACCTAAGTTTGACTGTTGAGCAATCAGATCTAATAATCACAGTCAATGGATGCATGTGTCCTCTATCTTCGCCAATAATTCGGACCCTTAACTGAATATAAGAATACGGCTTAGGAGTAAAATGAACAATAAATGTTGGGTATGAATGATCAAAATTCATGTCTTTCATTAGCTGTTTTTCGTCAAAAAGTAAACATATGATTGCCTTCATATTGTAATCAACTCTTTTCCCCATGTCATCTGTGATAGAAAAGTCTGTTATGTCTTTTCCATGGAATTCTTTCACTTCTTTAGCAGCTCTCTTTAAATAAGCTTTAAAAAACTGCTCGATAGTATCTGTTGATAACTGCTCTATGTGTAAAGCTATAGAAGACTGGTAGGATTGGTGATAAGAAAATTTTACTATATTTGTTTTGATTTTCACTACATCAAAATAGAAAGCATTTCTCGGTATCTGGTTCAAAATTTCTACTTTCAATGTGGTTTCTCCATTTTCATTGTCTAGGCACAGTTGAAGTAATTCCTCTGATAGCTGTTGCTTAAGGAACTGAATGTTGTCCAGAGTGATTGGCTTGGGAAGTGATACACAAAAAAAGGGAACTGGACTTTCTAAAAGCATTGCATCGTTGCTCACATGAATTGGTGTGTTTGCAAAACTTTTAGAAATGAAAAATGTTAATTGTTTTGTTCTTTCATTCGGAAGCAATACAAATATTGACTGAATAGAAGAAAGGAAATCTTTATGGCTGGTACCAAAAATTTCAGGATAGCTATCATTGTTGAGAACATTTGGAAATGGTCTGTCATGTTTTAGAATAATGTCTCGCTGGACCAGCTCAAGGTTCAACCTAGCATTTACTGGTTTGATAACAATTTTGCCAGGCACAAGGAAACTACTGGTTGAATCACAATCAAAGATCAAGAATCTATATACTGGTTTATCCGATGAAAATGAATACCTTTTGAAACTGTTACTGCCTTCTTCAGAGTTCAGCGACTCTGAAAAACATATAAAAACATGAAATGTAATAATTGTAATCTGTGGAAACATGTTGCGTAAACTTTTTAAAATAGTAAAACATAAAAATAAATCATTCTTGAAAAAAATTTGTAAGGGTTCCACGGAACCCAGTGTCTCGCCTACTTTTGCTGTTAATCGCAGACTCAACAAAAATGAGGAAAAACATCAATAAAAATTTCCCTCTCGATACTGTCTTTTGATTGAAAGAAGCTTCCAAGTTTGGTAAAAAATCCAGGATAGTTTATGAATCTAATAAATGTTTTATAAACTTTAACTGCAGACTGTATGTAATGTTAACTGGAAGAAAAACTAAGTCCATTTATAAGTAAAATACGGAAAAAGTGTTGTTTTTTTTTTTGACAAAATTTACTTCTGAATAATATCTAATGATCAGAAACAAGCTTTTGTCTAAGTTTGGTAGAAATCCAGGATAGTTTAAGAACATTATAAAAATTTTAAAAACTTAAACCACAGAGTGAATGTTTTGTTTCTGGCAAAAAAACTAAGTCCATTTATAAGTAAAATACGGAAAAGTGGAAATTTATTTTTACAAAATTTTCTTCTTGATACTATCTTATGATCATAAACAAGCTTCTGCCTAAGTTTGGTACAAATCAAGGATAGTTTATGAAAGTTATTAAAATTTTAAAAACTTTAACCACAGAGTGAATGTAATGCTTCCTCGCAGAAAAACTACCGTAAGTCCATTTATAAGTAAAATACGGGAAAAATGGAATTTTATTTTTACAAAATTTACTTCTGGATACTTTCTTATGATCATAAACAAGCTTCTGTCCAAGTTTGGTAGAAATTCAGTATAGTTTAAGAAAGTTATTAAAATTTCAAAAACTTTAACCACAGAGTGAATATTTGTGGACGCCGCCGCCGACGACGACAACGATGCCGACGATGACGGAATGTAGGATCGCTTAGTCTCGCTTTTTCGACTAAAGTCGAAGGCTCGACAAAAATGTTTTATGCATCTGGTAATTTTACTCCCTTTTTAAAAATAAGGACACATAAAAAACACTACATCTTTTAATCTTTTTGACAAGACAGGAACCCAACATGGTATATATTGTGTATATTTTTTTAATCTGATAAATAGCATAATGATACTGTATCGGAATTCAAGGTTAAAACTTGTTAGCCTTAAATAATTTACAAAACTCTTCTTTGTCAAAGATAGCACTAATTGCTATTATTAATACTAATGGGTCAAAATCTGTCTTTACTGACCTTTACCCTATATCTCCTGTTATTCAAAGTTGTTTACTTAAAAAATTTGCTTAAACCAAGTCTTAAAATTTCATTGAAATGTCAGTATCTGATTATAGAATATCTTGCATGGTTGTACTGTATGCCAAACATATGCATTGATATGCATTCCAATAAGTTTGTACTGTCTGGAATTTTACGGTGATGAGACACAACAAAACATCAGGCCATAGAATATGTGTATTTAACATGTTTAAGGACACTCTAAATGCCCTTTTAGAAAGACTTTCATTTTGAACTTTTTTTCACAATAAAATCTGTGACACCTAAATATCAGTTATTGTTCCTGCTAATCCTATTTAAAAATTATTTGGCAGTATGAATCACAAGGGTGCACTTGCTAAAATGCCAAGCCTGCTTTACTGATGCATGACTTATTTGATGTTGACCGTCTTAAAGAGAATAAAGTTTATCTCTGTTATAATCTTTTTACATTTGATAAAACAACACAATTATTACTATATGAATCTAAGACATGTACGAGAAATGGTAACAAATGATAAAATCACTTGTTTTAGTAAGAGATATTTTAATGATTTTAGACTTAAAAAGTAAAATACCAAAAATACCAAACTCTGAGGAAAATTCAAAACGGAAAGTCCCTTATCAAATGGCAAAATCAAAAGCTCAAACACATCTTAAAATAAAGGTAGATTATTGTGTAAAAATTCTGGACACAACCTTAGTTAATCAAGTAATTTCAAAACCACTTATGCCATTTGGAATCTGGTGGATAGATGTCTATATGACAATCATACAACATCTCTTACATGTCTTAATTCTTAAATAGCTCTGCTGGTTTTTTAAAACATCTAGGAGTAATTCAGAACTGTGAAGCATTACTTTGATAAATGCTGCAATTACATGACTATTCAAAGTTAAGATCTGTATTCCCATGATTTATTGGTGGTTGCTTAACCCTCTTGCTGCCAGTAGTTTTTTAAGGTGGCATTTCATGTGCCAACCAGGTGCTCCACAGGGCGCAGCTTTATACGACCCCAGTGGTCAAACCCTGAACAGTTGGGGCAAATTTAGTCACAATATTCAAGCTTGATACCGTCTGAATTTTGATTGTGATCAAATTTTTGACATAATATAGGTTTTTGCCACAAAATTAATGTGGTTCAAGATCTAACACATCCATTGCACAATACTGTGCAATTGAATATTTCTTATTGAAACTTTTCAAAATTTGAAATTTGAAAAATGTTGAAAATGTTGCTCCCCTTGGAACAATAACCCTTAAACTCAAACCCATGCTTTCCTTTGTAATATTGAACCTTGTAGTACGATTTCAGAGAGATCCATACACTTAAACATAAGTTATTGTCTTCTTTTTGGCCCTTTTTTGGCCCTTAATTCCTACATATTTTGGGCAATTAACCCAAAACTTAATCCCAGCCTCCCCTTTGTTATATGGTACATTGTGGTACAATTTCAGAGAGATCCATGCAATTACACACAAGGTATTGTCTGGAAACTAGAAAAATGCTTGTTTTGGTCCCTTTTTGGCCCTTAATTCCTAAACTTTGGCCCCATAACCCCTTAAATGAATCCAAACCTTGTACTTGTGATTTTAAACATCGCAGTATACTTTCAGAGCAATTGAAATACTGGTAAACAAGTTATTATTCTGAAACTAGAAAAATGCTTGTTTTGGCCCCTTTTGGGCCCCTAATTCCTAAACGGTTAGGACCATCATCCCCAAAATAAATCCCAACCTTCCTGTTGTGGTATTGAACCTTCTGAAAAAATTTCATTAAGATCTATTGACTTAAACTAAAGTTATTATCCGGAAACCAAAGTGTCTTCGGACGACGACGATGCAGACGACGCTGACGACGCAGACGACGACATCATACCATTATACGAACCCAAAATTTTTTTGGGGTCGTATAAAAAATACAACAGCTGAACATCTGTGACATCACATGTCCAACAATGACGTTATTTTATATATGTTGTGACGCCCTAATAACAGTTACATTTGGGAGCCATTGAAGAATAGTATTACGCTGTTTAATCTAGGTCTTTAATTTGAAAGAGATACAGCAATGATGAGAAGCTTGCATGAATTAAAACATGGACATATGTGCATGATGTGTCGATCTGGCACAGCCGGTGTGGACACATCATGTGTCTCTCCGGCAACAAGAGAGTTAATGTCCAATGGTAAATATTTTAAGCATGTTTAGGACATGCAGGATGATGTATTACCAAGTCATGCAAGTTGATGATAATTTTTTTTAAAACACTAAATATCACCAACCTATATCTGCATCAGTACTGTTATAAGATGCCATGTCTTTAATTTCTTAATCTGTAATGAATAAATATATATTCCTGTAACTAAAAACAATCACTTGTTATGGAATATCTGTTATATAGATGATATCGGATATGTTCCTTATGTCGTTACTACAATCTCATTCCCTTTTCACAAATGTGACCTACCAAATTAGACTTTTTACCTTTATTTGTGACATTTTTACCAATTGTGTCTGTTTGTTTTGTTCACTCATCATTATCAATATTATTAAATTTAACTTGACTGTTGTACAAGTGAGAGGTTTAGTGCTGTAAAACCAGGTTTAATCCACCATTTTCTACATTTGAAAATGCCTGTACCAAGTCAGGAATATGACAGTTGTTGTCCATTCGTTTGATGTGTTTTATCCTTTGATTTTGCCATTTGATTAGGGACTTTCCGTTTTGAATTTTCCTCAGAGTTCAGTATTTTTGTGATTTTATTTTTTGTTAAATACCGGGTGTACTGAAATTTGAAAAATATTGGATGCATTAATCAATGCGATTGCAAAATAAGAAAGAAAAAAAAATATTTATGGTGACTCTGGACAAATGTTGGAAACAGTATATCTAACGGGAAATGAATCTAATAGGCTTTTCAGTATAAAGTTGATAAAATCTCGAACTTTACGAGACTTCGCGAGATTGATGGATTTTTGTAACGTTTGACTGAAAAACTATCGGAATTGCTCAATGAATTAACCACATAATTCCAAACGTTCAAGTTTTATTGTAATGTAGATATATTTTGTCATATAAATTTGTGATTAATTTGATGTCAAGTGTTTTATAATGGTTTGTGAAATTGGGAATACCATCAGCACCATTTTTTCATTACCTCGTTTGCATTCTGTACCCTTCTGCGATTATAAAAAATTTTAAGTAATAGATTACAAGTTTGATACACTGGCATCACTTATTACTTACTTCCAATGACATTTTATTGATATTATCAGAAATTATAAAGATAATAGCTAGTACGTATTTTACACATGTCCGTTTCCGTATCGTGTCAATTAGTAACTATGACCCGATGACCCAAAGACCAAACAGCCTATTATTTTTTACCAGTGATTTTTTCTTAAAATTTTGAGTGAAGGTATTTCATGACTTTAAGAATAAAATATGATGAAAAAAATTGGGGGTCACAGACTTCGTTTCGTCACTATACATGTAGCAACCTCAGTTTTGTGTGTTTCCGAAATATGGAATTATTCGGTTGTTATTTAAAATTTCAAATAATCCAATGCAACAATACCAAACCTAAGAACATAATTCTTTTTTCACATTAAACAGTATATTTATATCTATTAATTTAAGATGGTAGAGTTAAAGATTCTTGGTGTTTTGATTTAAAAAAGTATGATTTGTTTCATTCCCACCAATATTCATGATATTCATTGATATTAACACATACATGACATAAGAATGAAAAAGTTTCCAGTATTAAAAAACTTCTACTAGTGATTTCTTCTTAAAAATTTCAAGAAAGAAAACACTTTGTGTTATCTTTCAAATAAAGCCAACAAACTATATGTCACCAACCTTATAAAAAAAGTTATGAGTTATTTTCATGTTTTCATATCTGCCAACTTTTTAAAATTCCCATGGAGGTTTTACGAGCAAGGGCTCTTGTGGTCCCAAAAAAAACCTTCAAGAGGGCCTTCAAATGCATTTTACTGTTGTTTTTTAGCTTCTTTATACTTTTAATAGCCAATAGCATTTATAAAACACTGTAAAATTAACTGTTTTGTTTAAGATTTTGGACAAAATTGCTCTTTCAAAAATTTCATTCAAAAATTTCCATTTGGGAGCTTTCATGGTGGAAATCCCCCACAAATAGTGACAGTTGGCAGGTATGCTGGGGCGGGTATAACTTTGCCAACCCTGTCTGTTTTATTCAAACAGTTTTACAGAACAGGACGGTTTAATTTAATCGATTTCCAATCAAAGTAAAATGGAAACTATATGTTCTTATGGTTACTAAGATCACCTTAAAATGATTAATATTATTAGACATGCTAGAGGTCTTACGTCAAAAAATGCTTCAAAGGAGGCTTCTAATTTAGTTTATGTTAACAGTTTTCACAATATTTGGTGTGCCACATAAACAGCAAAGTGACAAAGGTCGTGAATTTACATTCTAAGGTTATCTGAATTAATTCTTAAATGGCCAGAACTAATTGTTGTTCACTGGAAGCCAATACATCTCCTATCACAGGGTAATACTGAGTGGTCTAACGGAAATATTCCGGACATGCTAACTACATGGATGAGGAACAACGAATTAACAATTTGGTCAATTTGTCTACACAAAGGTATTAGACGATCACCAGGTACAAATGTTGGGGAAAAGGTACAAATGTTGGGGAAAAAAAATGTTAAATAGTGTGTGCCATAGCTTTGCCAAATTGTTAACAAAAAAAATTCAATAAAATATATAGTTTCTATCAATATAAAAACAAGGAGATGTAGTACGATTACATATGAGACAACTATCCAACAAGTTTACATATATTTTAAGAGATTAATTATTCAATAATTGTTAACATCAATATTTTACTTCATTTTAGTTCATGTAATTGACATTCAAACTTCAGTTCTTATTATATGATTTTGTACAAAATGTATTTTAACTTTGAATAAATTTCTTTTTATTTACTCATATTTTCTGTTTAGACATTAACATTAATAATTTAATGCCTGGACATAGTTTTCAGGATTTAAGCCTAAATCCTAGGATTTAAGACTAATGCCTAACATTATTTAGGCAATAGGCCTATGGTCTAGGCTTTAGCTTATTGCCTAGGATTTAAGCTTAATGCCTAATTTCACTTATTGCCTCTAACATATATATATATAATGAAAAATAATTGATTTTGTCTCGTATTTAAATTGTTTGATTATCTTATTTTGGAAATCAAATTTGTTTTATTTAATTTCATGCAGTATCATAATAAATAAAATTGAACTTCTTAACAAGCTTGAACAACATTTTACGGGAATCAGTTTAAGTCAAAATTGGTGTCAGAAGATCGACACTACTAGAACTATTTTTGTTGGTCATGTGTTGGTAGTTTAATTGTGCAAATCACAAAAGTTCAAAATTCTAAGCGTTAAAATTTTGAATTCTTTTTTGTTTGATTTTTACTATTTTTTTGTAGCTGCTGTATCTTTTTTTTTTTGACAAAACGTATGTTGACGCTTAAATTTTGTGGCTGCTATATCATTTTTCTTGACAAAACTATTTAAACACGTACATCATATTGAATTCCGTAAAATTCGTGAAATGTGACCTTCTCATCTACCACATTTTACAGAGCTGGACACAAGGTCATAAAGCTTTCATGTCACAATCAAATTCAAATTGCGTTAGCTACTGCGCATAAACAATAGACTGTTTGATCTTTAAATAGGCTTTTAAATTAGGTAGTGTCAAGTCCTGTTAATATATATGTTCCTGGGTGACTTAAGAAAATGCTGCATTCAAATAATGTTATCAAAATTCGAATAGAAGATTTGTTTTTGTGAAGGCTACCCAGTTAAAAAATTTTGCAATAATAAACATGGCAAAAATTTCTGAAATAACATTGTTTTACCTTTACACAGTCAGGGGCGTTACTTAAACAAGTAACTTTTTTAAGTTACTTATATAGGTAATTTTTGTTTTTTAATAGTTATTTTAAATTTCAATATAAGCAGGGACTAAATGTAGTTTTCATGAATTTTTACATCATTTTATATCATAAATTTAAGAATTTGTAAGATTTGAGAGGAGAATAGACATTTATAAGGGTTACTTTAAAAAATAATGACAAAAATGTTACTTGAATAAGTTATTTTGTACATCTTTGAAAGAATTAGACTAACACTTATTTAAGGAACATATGTAATTGTTTTGGGTTACAAATTATAAATAACTTCAAGTCTTAATTAATTCATAAGTTTCTATCTATGTATATCTGTCTACCTTCAAGATTTTGAAGGAAAACGATATTTTATTAGTCTCACGAGACCAATCTTTG
The DNA here is from genome assembly GCA_037788925.1 of Mytilus galloprovincialis. Classification (NCBI taxonomy): domain Eukaryota; kingdom Metazoa; phylum Mollusca; class Bivalvia; order Mytilida; family Mytilidae; genus Mytilus; species Mytilus galloprovincialis. The sequence continues at coordinate 54,843,651 of CM075332.1, forward strand.
ATCAAGAAGCGTTGATATCAAAGATAAGTGTGTCAGAAAAGCAATTTGTGTTTCAGACATGTCAGAAGGATTAGATTTTATATTTCATGGGAAAAAATTTGTTAAAACTAGTAAAATTTGTATAATTGGTCACCTATAAAAATAATATTACGAAAAGTTACTTATATAAGTAATTTTTAAAATAGCCTTGTTTTCAACATTACTTATATAGATAAGTAATTTTAAAAATTACTTGTTTAAGTAATGCCCCTGACTCAGTGACTATTACATGCTTTAAGCACAATATCTCATTAACTAAGACAGGTTTTGCTCCTGTCATTAATATTTTATAACAATGTATAGTTCTTCTATTGTAACCTTATTTAACTAAAGTAACATAATTAGAAGAGATTGTTATTCAGTCAGGGGTACTACTTGTAGAAGTAAAAAAAAATATATACATATAAGTAAATAAATAATGTTTGAATAATCTCCCCTTAATTTTCTCAAAAATTTACTTGTTTAAGTAAATTTTTCTACAATCCCACAAAAATCCTCAATTTTTGAGATGTAAAATCATGCCTAAAATGATTTTTCCCAGGTTTGCTCAATTTTTTTTCATTAAAGTTCAATTTTTCATCTTATTTATTCATCAAAGAAACTGATTGAGCAAAGATCTTGTATATTTGCGCAAGGCCATATTATAATTGCTCCTTTTGGGCTTGTAAATGAGCATTGTTAAGAAGATCTATAACAGACAAATGGGATTTTCATTGTCCTTGAAATTACACTTAAATGATTAGGAAAGACATCTGCAAAGGGTACACAATTTAAAATTCTATTACAGCAAAGAAATCTTAAGAATTCAAGAAAAGATTTTAAGAAGAAAGGATGACGTTTTTACTTATACAAGTAAAAGATTCTGAATGTCTAAGGGACATTACTCAGCCAATTATTTTTCTTACCTATACAAGTAAATAAAATTCACTTGTATAATAAGTATCCTACAAATTTACTTAAATGTGTATATTTTTTTTTACTTCTTCAAGTAAATAAAAAATACTTGAATAAATAGTACCCCTGACTGTTATTCTAACTTTTTTAAAACAGTATACACAATAACCATGACAGATCATTTTGTAGCCTTTTATAGCTGACTATGCGGTATGGGCTTTGCTCACTGTTGAAAGCCGTACTGTGACCTATAGTTGTTAATTTCTGTGTCATTTGGTCTCTTTTGGAGAGACCGTCTCATTGGCAATCATAGCACATCTTCTTTCTTATAAATACGATATCATTAAAGTCATTATGTCTTGTGTTTATTATATATCAGTCATTGTCATGTATATAATTACTCTAAATATCAGCACAATTCAAAAATTCAAATTGTTTAGTCTTAAAGAACATGAAGAAAACTTGTAAGATTTCGGCAGGTATTTTTGTGGAGTAGGTTCATTTTCACAGGCACTTGTTTCTATCCATAGGAAGACCCAATATCAACGTATGTTTCTATCCATAGGAAGACACACTATCAACGTATATTTAGGAGTAAATATACATTGATAGTGGGTTTTCCTATGGATAGGGGGTCTCATTGGGGGGTTCCGATCCCAGATCCCGCTTAGTGTTTTGTCGGATTCCCGTATCCTGCTTACTCTATGTACGTAAGCACTTCTCACAATAATTTGACTTTCACGTGTCACGCTTACAAAAAATCGGCAATCCTGCGTCACACTTAGACCCCAATGAGACCCACAGGATATAACAAATGCCTGTGTGCAATTTGGGTACTGTGACGTTATATGTATGTAGGTTAAAAGATCTACAGAGCTGTGTTGTATTGTTATGTTCCCTTATACCCATAAACAGGTTGAGCTCGTGTGATTTCAGTCAAACACAGCTGATCGCTTGATCATGCGACATGTTCCACTGTTGCATGTCCATGTGTACATTTAGAATAAACAAACGACAAACTTGACAACCTTATAAGATTGTGAAAAACTAAGATTCTAAGATAGGACTTCATTTAAATCGATATAAAAATTACTTTTAACACCATTGAAACACACAATTTACCCAAAAGAAAATCTTCAAACAGAACACTTGTTCGTTTCCTGTTGAAGGGCGAGGGTAATCATAGACCAATACGGGAGGTAATTCCGTTAAAATTTGACGGATAGTTTATTTTAAACTTTTTTGGATTCGAGCGTCACTGATGAGTCTTTTGTAGGAGGGTTTCTTATCGTCGAGTTTCAAGTTGCGAGTTAAGATAGTCGAGTTGCGAGTTACAAAAGTCGAGTTGAGAGTTACAAAAGTCGAGTTGCGAGTTACAAAAGTCGAGTTGCGAGTTAAGAAAGTCGAGTTGCGAGTTAAGAAAGTCGAGTTGCGAGTTACGAAAGTCGAGTTGCGAGTTAAAAAAGTCGAGTTGCGAGTTATGAAAGTCGAGTTGCGAGTTACAAAAATATTTTTGAGGATTGATTCACATTTGATAAACAAAGCATGCGTGTGTAAGTGATAAATGAGGGGGGCTGTTAAGGGGCAATTTAATTCTTTGTTATCTGTTATTTTGAAAATATATTTGCTGTTAGCTGTTATTGTCTTATTCTTTGTTAGCTGTTATTGGGCTTTTATTTTTTTTTTTTTTTTTTTTTGTTATCTGTTATTGTGAGTAATGTATTTGCTGTTAACTGTTATTGAAAATTGGAATGTTAGCATTTTTTTTTGACAGTCAATATTCGGTATAAATTGAAGATCATTGGCCATTGGGGTCTACCACTACTGATGTGTTTGTCCCGTATTCAGAGAAGGATTCCATTAACATATACCCATCACAGAAGTGTGGTCCAGGACAATTCAAGTATATCTTATGATTATCCTTTGTAATAAATTCCATTTTTTTTTATGAATGTGTATTTAGAATTACCTTAATTTTTTGTATGAGAATAATGTTCCTTGTTTTCCGTACGAACATATTAAATTAAAACAATTCTTAATATGACAAAAAGGAAAACATATGGCCAGGAATATCTGACAAGGATCTCAATTAAGGACTAGGTCCTCACAACCACTTAACCTTAAATATAATATGGTACATAGACTCAGCTCTGTGATTCTTTTCAAAGCAGAACCAAATGCATTGTACAATGAAAGTTACAACCATGTACTTGGGTCCGAAGCTGCACATAACTCATTACAAACAAATATTTATTTCGTTTCAAGCCATTGTTTCCCTACTAAACTATGTATTCTACTTACTAGTACACTTGGTACAATCAAAAACCTCAACTGATAAAAAAATTGTTCAAATAAGGCCTTTGAAAATAGTGGAATAAATTGCTTTTAGAGTGTCAAAAAGTACTTGATAAATTGCATGCTTATAATTGGTGCTTTTGATTTTTCTACCCTATACACCACTTTGCCTCATAGTTTTATTAAGAAAAATTCACACACCTCATTAAATGGTCATTTAGAAAAAGTCAGAATATTCAAACTCTTTTAGGTCACTTTTTTTATTAGTAACAAAAGGAGCTTCAGTCAATATATATAAACAATACACCAACGTTTCATGAGAACTGCTGAAAACATTTTTGTGTTAATGTCTGAAAACTGGAAAATAACCCCTTTTTAATTAATAAAACCCGTTCACTCGGAAACGTAAAATCTAAAATTTATAAAAATTGAAAGTTACCTCATGTTAATAGATATAAACAATTCACCAAAATTCCTTGCTTTGTGAAAGCATTTTTGAGATATTATCAGAAAATTGAAAAAAAACCACCAATTTTATTGAATTAAACCCCATTACCCAGAAACTTAAAATCTAAAATTTATAAAAAAAAAAAAAAAAACAAAACAAAAAAGGAGCTCACGTCAATAGATATAAACAATTTCCCAAAGTTTAATGCAAATGGTTAAAGAGTTTTTTTAGTTAATGTCCGACATGTTGACAACAGACGGACAACAGTATACCATAATACGTTCCGTAAACGAGCATATAAAAAATATTATAATATATTGAGTAGTAATTTAAACACATTCTAGATACATAAATTAATACTAAAAACATAGTCATAAAAAATGTAATGCATTACAAAGGATTATATCCGTAATAAGAAATACTGATTTGTCAAAGACCGATGAATTTTAATATTTCATTTACTGTTATCTGTTTTTGTCCATTTTAATTCCTTGTTATCTGTTATGAGCCAAATCAATTTGCTGTTTTGCTGTTATTGGGACCCCCCTTGCCCCCCTCATAAATTTGTCCTGGTAAAATATGTCTGGGAGGACAAATATTGCTAGTATAAAAATTTCATGGTTACAGAATTTACTTGTATATTTAGTCCGATGTTAGTATAATATATGTCCCTAGACTAATTTTCCTAGGTATAAATCATGTCCTATAAAATCCTATAATAAATTTAATTACATTTAAACCATGGAAATTTAGATGTTATGTTTTAGTAATGTTTAAGAGTTGTATAGTTATATTTTTGATAAAATTTATGTCCCCAGACTAATTTTCCTATGGAATCATGTCCATGCCATTAATAGTCTTAGGTTAAAATGTCCATGCCCTTAATTTTAAAGGTGAATATGAATGTAATATGTTTTAATATTGTTAAAGACAAAACGAAAGAGTTGTGTATCAATCTGTTTAAGAAAATTTGTCTCCAGACTAATTTTCCTAGGAAATCATGTCCATGTCATTAACAATTCTAGGTTAAAATGTCCAAGCCCTTAGTTTTAAAGGTAACTATAAATGTAATATGTTTTAATATTGTTATTAATAGTTGTGTATCAATTTTTTAAATAAATTTTATGTCCCCAGACTAATTTTCCTAGGAAATCATCCCCCCCCGCCACATTATGTATGTATGTGCCTGTCCCAAGTCAGGAGCCTGTAATTCAGTGGTGGTCGCCTGTTTATGTGTTACATATTTGTTTTTCGTTCATTTTTTTTTTTTTTTTTTATATATAAATAAGGCCGTTAGTTTTCTCGTTTGATTTGTTTTACATTGCCATTTCGGGGCCTTTTATAGCTGACTATGGGGTATGGGCTTTGCTCATTTATGAAGGCCGTACGGTGACCTATAGTTGTTAATTTCTGTGTCATTTTGGTTTCTTGTGGACAGTTGTCTCATTGGCAATCATACCACATCTTCTTTTTCATATAATACGAATAACGTCGTTTATTTGGACCAAACTTATGATGACACTGAACAATATTGAAAGCAAATGGCAAATGGCACGCAATAAATTGGGCCTTCTTTATATACTAGCAGTTCGGAGTCAAACGTACGAGTGACACACGACTGTTGTGCGACAGTCGTTCGACAGTGGCACGACAGTGACACGACGGTAACACGCATATTTCCATGACATGAAAATCTGAAAAACAGAACCAACAACTCACGATTGTCGTACGACAGTCGCACGACTTTCACAAGACTCACTTGCGACAAACCCACGACAGTATAATTACAATTCTTTTTTCCTGTACTGTACCCATCGTGGAACCATCGTAGACATGTCGTAGCTGATGTGACCTCTCAAAATATTTTTTTGACATTTGATTTTGCACGACAACTTTTTTATCGATCTTCCACGACAAAAAATCGTACGATCTGTTGTGATCGGGGCTTTACATTTCGAACATCTCTGGACGTCATGGCAGTATGGCCGTTACGTCCTGCATCGGGTGTTATTACCATAGTATCATCCTTAGTTTCCCGAATATGGAACAATCCAAATTGAATTCTTAGAAAACTAACGGAAACCGTTTGATTAATTAATTCATAATTGACAATCTCAAACATGTGAACACTATATAATTTTAAACCTAAGTGACTCAGTTTTATAAGTTACACAATACCGAGGAGGAATACTTTTAAAAAAATCTTATTCACGATGTAGCACTAAACATTTTAAATTTTCCAAATTAAACCTTACCTGTAAAATGGCGCAAATGTAGTTTTTACAATAGTATCTTTGATGGCTACATGTATAGACCAAAGAATAAAATCGGAGAATGAGTCAAAGAGACAGCAACCCAACCAAAATATGCAATTCAACCGAAGGCCATTTGGTCTTCAACACAGCGAGAAATCACACACCTAGAGGGAGCCCCAAGCAGGCCCCGAAACACAGTGTTATATATCGTTAGATCAAGAATATTTACGCCATTCTATGCTCCTAAATATAAAGATGAACCAAAATAAAAAAAAAATATACAAGAGCAACAAAGGCTAAAGGTTCCTGACTTAGGTCAGACACAAAAATGCAGCGGGTTTAAACTTGTTTTATGCACGCACATCATTTCCCCTGTATCTCTAGCCAAATTGAATGTAGACATATATAATTTTAACGTGCACAATTTTGAGTGTCACTGCCAAAGAATAAATTTTGCGGTCCCTAACGATTATTGCCAGGCTCGGCAACTCGACTTTCGTAACTCGCAACTCGACTTTCTTAACTCGCAACTCGACTTTCGTAACTCGCAACTCGACTTTCTTAACTCGCAACTCGACTTTTGTAACTCACAACTCGACTTTTTTAACTCGCAGCTCGACTTTTTTAACTCGCAGCTCGACTTTCGTAACTCGCAACTCGACTTTCTTAACTCGCAACTCGACTTTTTTAACTCGCAACTCGACTTTTTTAACTCGCAACTCGACTTTCGTAACTCGTAGCTCGACTTTCTTAACTCGCAACTCGACTTTCGTAACTCGCAACTCGACTTTCTTAACACGCAACTCAACTTTCGTAACTCGCAACTCGACTTTTGTAACTCGCAACTCGACTTTTTTAACTCGCAACTCGACTTTCGTAACTCGCAATTCGACTTTCTCGTAACTCGCAACTCGACTTTCTTAACTCGCAACTCGACTTTTTTAACTCGCAACTCGACTTTTTTAACTCGCAACTCGACTTTCGTAACTCGGAACTCGACTTTCTTAAATCGCAACTCGACTTTCGTAACTCGCAACTCGACTTTCTTAACACGCAACTCGACTTTCGTAACTCGCAACTCGACTTTCGTAACTTGCAACTCGATACTCGCAACTCGCAACTCGATACTCGACAACAAGTGAATCTCCTTTTGTAGACGAAACGCGCGTCTGGTGTATATACTAAATTTAGTCCTTGTATCTATGATGAGTTTATTTACAACCACTGGATCGATGCCACTGCTGGTGGAGATTTATTTCCCCGAGGGTATGACAAGCCCAGTCTCAGTAGTCAGCACTTTTTGTGCTGACATGAATTGTCATTGATATGGTTATATTTATAAATTTACTGTTTACAAATTTTTGAATTTTTTGAAATACTATAAGGCTTTTCTACCTCAGGCATAGATTACCTTAGCAATATTATGCAAAACTTTTAGAAATTTTGGTCCTCAATGCTCTCAGTCAACTTCGTACTTTAATTATCATTTAAGTAGGCCTTTTTAACTTTTTTGGATTCGAGCGTCTTTGGATATCCTTGTCTTGTGCATTTTGGTTTACGGACATAGTGTTCCAGTTTATGTCTGAGCAGTTGAAATCTCCAGTTAGTATGATAGTTTGATTTTTGTTTGAAATATGGTCTAATCATTGGATTTATCTAATTCCTATATGTGTTCCACATGTTCCATGTTCCGGTGTGGCATATAAAATGAGCCTATTGTGAGAGCTTTTTTGTCAAATATTATAGACATTTATTCGTTCATAGTGTGTTTATTTACGTTTTTTGATTGAGTTAAGCATGTTAAGCCCTTCCAATTGATATTTTATCGTGTGTTTTTCTATGTTGTGATGTTATACTATAATGTTTCAGAAAAAGGGAGAAGGTTTGGTACCATTAAAACGTTTAATCCCGCTGCAAATGTTTGTACATGTCCTAAGTCAGGAATCTGTACCCATTCTATCTCACATTTTGTTACAAACTCCGGTTTTTCAATTGAGATAATGTCGTTTTGTACAAGAATGAAAACAGCGCCGCCCAGTGTACAAGAATGAAACATCGCCGCCCAGTGTACCTCGACCATTTCTCTAGGCTGTGTAGTTTTCTGGAAAAACTCCACTAGATTTAATTGCATCTTTAGTTGGATGATTTTTCCAGGATGTTCTCCTTTCAGCCAAGACTCTGTGCCACAGATGATGTGAGGTTTGATGTAGTTGGCTGCAGCTGAACATTCAGATGTCTTGTCCTTGATGCTTCTACAGTTCAGTGTAAGGATTCTTAAGTTTTGTTTCTTTGGTATATTGAATACATTAATTGCTGCTGTTTGTTCTGTTTTTGCTTTTATTACTCTTTGATGTTTTGTTGTTCATTGAATTATTTCCTTTTGGACTGCTGGCTTTAATGGACTGAATGCATTTGACGTAATTGATTCAAATGTGCTGTTGTGGGTTAAAGGATCATAATAGTTTGAAGTGTTCAATTCGTAACTGTGGAAAGTGAAAGTAGAAACGTTGATGCTTTCACATTTACAACATAGCCATTGTACATAAGATCTTTGCAGTAGGCCGTAATCTGCAGGACATACCTGTTTTGTGATGCCAGATGTTACAGTCGTCACAGCATACTCCTTCGCAGTTCCATGTGACTGGGTGTTCACAAAGTCCATATGGGTAGATACTTAGTTATTTTGTTCTTGGTCCAGGGTTTTGCTCTATGTCCCCTGCAAGGAGGAGAATAAGAATGACCATTGAATAGTTCTTATTCGGCTTAACCGGTAATGTCATTGGTTTACGTTCTGCTAATGACCATTTGTTGTTTAATAGATTTGTAAGTAAGTGACGATGGTCCCATGATTTTTCATTGTAGATGGATTTCCCAATGTTATATATCAGAGTCACTGCTATAATCAAAGTACATATTTTCATCTTGTAGAATTTTCTGTATCAAGCTTTTATAAATGTTAAGTAACAACTGCGTATATTTACAGATTAGAGTTTAAGTGGTCTCAAATTAAACTTTCTTATAATTGTTAGTTAAAGGTGACCTTCATATCGGCATAAAAAAAATGTTTTTTAGTGCATGTCGAAATGTTTTATGAAATCTCTACTTAAATAAATGTCTCTGGTAATGTTACCTTTTGCACACGCAAAATTTGAGTATTTTTTTTTTTTGTATACCTGTAATTCTCTCATAATTTACTAATCAGCTGTTGTGTGGTTGATACACTAAGTCTTGTGCATATAATATAATAAAGCGATATTAAAGCCCTTTGGGAGATTAATATGTTTTCTGTATATAAAACTTTGACTGAGTGAAAAGAAAAAAGTTAATAAATATAACAGTGCAGTTGGTAATAATTATATTAATAATAATATTCAAAACAGTATGCATTTTTTGTAGTAAAACATAAAATAGATAAAGAGAAACCGAAAATGTACACAAGAGTGCATTGAAGATTTGTAATAGCTTTGTTATATTTCAATTATACATCATAGTATATCGGTCTCTAGAAGATTGAGTTTGTGACGTTATCATGTCTATGGGATACTCGTACATGATGACTGTGTGAATTTGATTGAGAAAGCTCGAAATGACAAACGTAAAACAATTCAAACGAGAAAAATAACGGCCCATTCAATTTTATGTACAAAATAATTAACGAAAATGAAATATATTACACAGCAACAAACGACAATCACTGAATTACAGACTACCCATACACATTTAACTGATACCCGCATGCGTTAAACTGATACCCTGAAACTTTCAACTAATACCACACATACTTCAAGTTCAACTGATATACCATATACATTCAGACTGCTTATGACAAATGAAAAATTTATTGTATATAACATTTATACTATTAGACTGAAAAGGAGACGTGTATAGTACATGTACATGTATAAGATAAAAATGAAAACAAATGCAACTTTTTTATAACAGAAATAAATAAATACTTAGGTAAAAAATTCACACAACATTGTAATATTCTTAAGTTCAGCAAATTTTAGTAACACGGAAATATATATCATGTACGTATTATTAGTTGTAATTTGGCTTTGAACTGGCTTTCAATAACTGCAAGAATTCTCTTAAATTTGGTATTTTGTCTTTTTGTGTTTGTTTTGTGCGTTTGGTTAATCAAACCCTTTTCAACAAGATTTTTACATTACATTGTGCTGATAACACCACTTTCGCAGTTTGGGGAAATAATTGAGCGCTCACATACACCAGTGTTTATACTCGATCGCCACATTCTTCGCGTGCCTGTCCCAATATGAAACAAGGAGATGTGGTATGATTGCAAATGAGATAACTATCCACCAGAGACCAGAAGACGAAAATGTTAACATCTATAGGTAACCGTATGATCTTCAACAATGAGCAAAACCCACACCGTATAGTAAGCTTTAAAACACACCGACATAGCAAAATATAAAACAATATATATATTTGTCAATGGTTGGTTTTGATGGCTAGGTCCTTTTTCTAAGATACACAGTGTGCAAAATGGTAAACTATACAAGGTGTATTGAATGATTATAAGATGTAAATGTCCGTCTGGTAGGTTCCATCTTACATTGACCATTTTGACCTCAATTTTTGGGTTCCTTGGTTAATGTGAAGTCTTGTTTCAAAACAACTATAAACAACATGGTATCTGTAGTTGGTGTATTCATTAATTGTAAGGTGTTCGCATCCGTCTAGCAGAGTTTATATGAAATTGATCTCATTTAGTAGTTAATTTCATCTTTTGTATTAAAAAAATAGCATCAAAGATAGTAACATAACCTTGCTCTTTCATCATACAATTTTATCTTTAGCAGCATATGTTCTGAAAAGGTAACATTTTCATTTAATATTTGTTAATCAACTCAAGCATGACCCATACATATACATAATGATTTATCTTTTGTGGGTGCATGGTTCATTTTTTGAAAATAGTAAATATATATCTTTTGTTTTGGGGGATACACTTGTATCAAAATATTTCTAAAACATTATTAGTTTGATAACAATTAATTGTTTTCAATACAAATAGCATAAAGAACTTTAGGGTTAATATGGCTATCCTTTGAATTCTCCCGGCCTCTCTCAAAATGCTCAATACAACCATTGCTCAAATGGGGAATCTGTCTGACGGTGTTGGATGTATAAACACACACCCATGTTTAGTCGGAATGGGATCGTTATATTTGATATCTTGTGTTGAGCTAGTGTCACGTTTTTGCACATTACGAACCACTTTCAACAACACTGAAAGGTCCATAGGTGACCGGTTACTGAGTAAAAGATCTTCCCTTTTCCAAAATGTTCTCATTTCCAGAGGTCAGCTTATCTTATAGAAGTTATACGCATTATAGTTATAGGTCCTACACTGATTCATAATAATACAATTGGTGTAAAACGTGTTAATTTTTTAGCAGATGTAATGAAATATCAAAATTGATATAATAGAAAAACAAAGAATATTGGGTATCCATCCATGACACAAAATCATTACATGCACAACAAAAAAAACATACAAAAAGCAAAGGAACAGTGCTTATATTGCTGTTCTTCATCTAAAAGTCACAGTGAGGTCTTCAACACGGAGAAAAACAACTCTTACCTAACTGCCAGTTTAAGACGGCCCCTAGCACCGGATTTAGCGGAATTGTTTAATTGCAAAAATAATTTGGAAAGACTTTGTAAGATGTAACACCATCTAATCGGGGTCGGTAAAAAAAGAACATACAGGAAAGTAGTACATACATTTGTATTTAAAACAAAATAGTTCCTACGCACAGGTGTAAAACTTAAACCATGTAGCATACATTTTAGTAATTGAGGTATCAAATGAAAGGCGAAGGACTGGTGATCCTTGTAGAGCACTCAATTCACTGATAGTTCTGAATAATACAAAATGTCTGAATGAATTCTAAAATTGAGGGCATATATAGCCTGTTTCTCGGAAATGCATGAAGTGCTTGGTTTTAGTGTATCCAAAATTCCGGTAACCAGTGCAGTACGGTTTAATGTATAAATACATATATATGCTCTTTGGTCGGGTTATTGTCTCTTTGACACATTGCCCTTTCCGTTCTCAGTTTTATGGTCAATTTCAGATTAAATTGTTCACAAAACCATGTTAAGTGTTCTTCCACGTTCTCTAAATGGTTTTTGCATTCTTTCCATTTTTAGTGGCTACTGTGTCATAGCTTTTGACTATAATTGTAATGTCAATGTTGACTTACGGAAGATGATCTAGAGATCTAGTAAACATGTATTTGTATGAGGCTTAGAAACGGGGGAAATGCGAGGTTCTACCGAGCATTTCCACTGTTTCGTGCCGAATACAAATAAATGTCATATTTCAAGACACTATACGTATATTGTTTTTTTTTACTGAAATCGATAAAAAAAATTACAAAAAATACAAAAAATATGTAACAAATATTGATAAAAAAAAGTGTTTGGAATTTCCCTCTTGGGGTACCATTTTGGGATATATCCCTATGACCGTAGTCCAGGCTGTAAGACATTGACATTGTTATGAATTATACAGGGAAAATGAACTTTATTTTAATAACATTTAATAAACATGGTATATAAATTACCAATTTGAAGACATATAACAAGTTTTAAATTCATAAAAGTTTGACCATTGTTACTACACGTTGTCATGGTTGTGATGTGACTTTGTTGATGAAATACAGTAGTTCTGGTAAGTAGGGGGTAAGGGGGGGGGGGGGCTTAAAGGTTAGTTGAGGTCATTGACGTATAAAGCTTACGTTTATACGTGTGGCTTTATCTGTATAGTAAAATAGCTGATTGCAGTATAAATATTGATATATACCGTGCCAAAATACTCTCTAGATTAGAAGTGGCATTGCTTAAATAAATGAGGATCTCTCGCGATCGGCTGTATTCAATGCAACTCTATTGGTCCTTATTATATTTTTTTTATTTGTACGGACATCTTTGGTCCGCAAATTGTCGAAAAATATCACAAAGACCAAGAGTACGGTTCTGTAGCTACACCGTTGTAACCACTATTCACTTAACATGGTAAAAGTTTCAAAATTTTTGACCGAGAATTTATTTTTAGAAGTATGTGATTATGGCTTGCATTCAGACAATATTATGTTAATTCGAATTCTTTATTTACTATTAGCTAAATGTTAGGTAAGCATCAAAGAAAAAAAATGTCTTTTTCTTCATCGTCTCGTCTGTTTGGTGGTGGTGGTGAAGCACCCGCATCTATAAAAAAAAACGAAAACAAAATATACAATAAAATTATCGAATATATTCACATTAACATGTTTAGATAGTAAATTAGGTTGCTACGCTACCTTTCGGTATTTTTTTTGAATAATTTGAAATTTTCTGAAGTCTTCTAATTAAATCGATGGCATTTATTATGTACACACCAAAGTCGGGAGCCTCTGCATGGCCTTTGTTAGTCTTGTATGATTTTTAATTTTAGTTTCTTGTGTATAATTCGGAGTTTAGTACATTGTATGACGTCCATTATCACTGTACTAGTATACATATTTTAGGGGCCAGCTGAAGGACACCTACGGGTGCGGGAATTCTCGCTACATTGAAGACCCATTGGTGGCCTTCGGCTGTTGTCTGCTCTATGGTCGGGTTGTTGTCGCTTTGACACATTCCCCATTTCCTTTCTCAATTTTACGTATACAAAAATGAAAATACACAAAACTAATAAAACGTCAGAAATCATATTTTCACATTTGATACTCTGACTTTCCGGGGAATAATCGAGAAAATACGCGTCGGCATCCCGAATAATAACAGAACAATTAGTTTGCCCTGAGTAAAGATATAATTATTATAATCTTACCTGCTGTTTTGCAAAGTCCACAAAACAGTTGACAATTGTCTTCTCTAAAGAGCCTGTATAATGGGTTTGTGCAAAGATCTGCATCATACTCATTACAGTTAGATATTTTGTTGACGCATGGTGGTGGTACTGTATTGACTGAAATATATATCAAGTCCTTATTATAATACATTTGTATATTTTGCATAAATATTTTTCCTTAGTATACAGTGTGCTCTTCACTCTTTTATTATATCACTCGATCCTTTAACAACATGTATTTTTTTTATCTTAAGATTTTATTTCTTGAGAAATAAAAGGTGATTTGACTTAAGACAGACGAAAAACCCCAGTACAATTAAACCCAACACAATATAAGCTATTACCCGAGTCTAGAAAAACCAATAATAGATATAACCAAAACACAAGCACAATCAAGATAGACAATAATAAAAAACGAACAAAATCATGTTCGCTGTTATTGAAACCAAGATCAAAGTATACATTGTATACTACTTTGTTTACTCATGCTGTCTGATATCTGTACACAATTTCAACACAATGAATATAAAAAATGCAAGTCTTGTTTCAAACTATAAATAAGAAATTGATGTGCATCCTCCTTATACATGTATATCAAAGTCTCTATAACTGAGCAATACGCTTACTTGTAAGGGACGACATAAAAAGATCGATGTAGGATAAAAAAAAACTTAAATCAAATAGTTTGGGGGTGGGTTAAAATTCTGCAAGTTTTGTATATCTAAAATCTATTTTTACATATATCCCTATTGGTAAATAATTTTTTTCTCAAATTAAGTTAAGAGGAGGGGGGGGGGGGGGGGGGTGGGGGTCAGTGAAAAAACTATGTGAATTCAGTTTTTTATCCTACATTGAACTTTTGATGTCGTCCCTAACCTTGACCATGTATTCTTTTAAGCCAAATAGATTACAAGGATACATTCATGACATGGATGGAGAGTTGTCTCATTGGTACTCATACCACATCTTCTTATATCTATAGTTATAACTTTAAATCAATAATATTAAAACAGCAGTATCTCTTGCATAAAAATCGACAAGGGGTTTAATTTGTTGACCTTCAACCAAATTCATTGCTCGTGTTTTGTCTGTTTTCTTTCTTGTTTTGTTGTAATACGTCCGACCACGGTAGTGTTATTTCTATTGCTAATTTATACTGATAACTTACCAATGCAAATGCCACAATACGCCCTGCATCTAACATTTGCCCATGGAAAATAACTACTATTGGTTGGGCAAATCCTTTCTCTTGGATACGGGCGACAGTTGATTAAATCTCTACAATCTAAAACATGGAAACAGGGTTTAAAGTAAGTGCATGAATAATTCTAGAAGTGCACTGATTTCAATAAGACAATCCATCAATTAAGATAATAAAAACACTTCGAGCGGGGCAACATGCAGTATTAAACAGGAGACGGATGCCTATACAAAATTCCAATCTTGAGCAGGATGATCCTGAGTCTGTAAAAATTGAGATTTTTAAATTAGTCAGCACAGCGTTCTAAATGGGTTACCAGCAAAACGAGAAAAGTCCAGGTGGTCAGATAACTAAATGCTCTCTTTCAGAAGCCCCTTTATTCACTTCGTTATTGAATGGGGTTATCGTTGTTCAATCGATAGATTAATATTTCTGTGGAGTTAATGATTGTGTCGAAAGTGCATAATAATATTTTCTTGTGTTTGTAGCCGTTTCTTATCTGTCAGTCATTTGATTTTTCTATAGCTCTTTGGAAACTTTGTTGTTAGTGTATAATAACAATAGCAATATTACGTTAATTTTTCAGTTTTTGACATCGTACATCTACTTTCTTTTGCTTAGTTTATCCTGACTTTATTATACGTAAATTGTCATCCTGCTTTTTTTTTGGCAAAGTTGCTCATCCTTTTTTTTTACTCAAAACTCCTGTCCTGCATTTTGTTCACCCCCCCTTTTTTACACAAACAATAGCTCCCTTTAAAATTACATACCTGTATGATTATAATCTGTGAAATTGTCTGGTGTTAATGTGTCGGGTGTTAATCCTAAAAAATAACAGATGGAAATAAGACATTATTAAAGCAATTATTTAATAACAGTAATACAAACTTGCAGTTTATATTATATAGGTTTTTTTTCTAATTGAAATTACTTTTTTCTATTATCTTTCATAAAATATTTTGTTAATCAAAACCAGAAGTGTTTAAGGAGCGTCTGGATGTTTTGTTCTATATCTATTGGGGTTTTTTTTTTGGGGGGGGGGGGGGGTGGCAATTTCTTTCTTATTTTATTTTCACCAACTATTTTCTTTTCTGTGAACCACTATATAGCCTCTTATGTAAGGATCTTCATGTCTCGCACAAAAAGCAGCATCGGAAAGATTTTTGCCATGAGGCGTATACCCCATTGCAAAGCACACCAATATGAAGCATTTTGGCGGAATAAAAGCAATAATAAATAAAAAAAACCCAACTTTTTACCATTTTCGTTTTTTTCTAGTCATATCAATTTCATGAATTGATGAAGCCATTTGCAATTAAAGCTTAATAAAGATCAAAGCTTATAAAAGCACGATGAAATATTACCTTTCTGCTATCTTTAAATGGTAGAAATATCATCTGCAAAGTTAATCCAGTGAGCAAAACTCACTGACAAGTGTAATATGAATTATGTTTAAAAATAAGTACAATGAATGATATTACAAATACAATGTATGCAGTATGCATTTTATAACATAGAATAGCTAAGCATTTATGATTTACCAGCTTGGGGAAGAGGAGTTTTACCTCCAGTTGTGGCAGTTACCGGAATGCTAGTAGATCCAGAACCTGGAAAGTAAAATATTTAAACTTTTAACAATACCTATTTATTGAATTATTATACGGAACAGTGGCGGATTCAGGTGTATGTTCTGGGGGTTAAAACCCTCCCTTTTTTCATCAACGCATTTGAATGGGGACATATGGTTGAACCATGAAGATCGTATATCTGTTTTGTGGAGGTTAATTCTTTTCATGTGTTTTCATTAATATATAATTATATATGTTATTTAATGTTATTCGTCGACAAACTACTTTTTTTCTCCCGAATTGCGACACAATTGAATGAGACATATCACTCATAAATTCATTTATTTTAATGCATTGAACAACACGATGGTTGCCACTGCTGGAGCATGAACAGCTTTTCCTTGGTATTATAAAGTCAACTCCTTTTAAAAGGGGTTCTTCGTGTTGCTTTTCTATAGTTTTCAGATTTTAATTCCGAGCAATTTTTTTATCCAATGTATGTATTGTTTTTAACGGGTACAGTCTTCTCTATCCTTTGTTCTTTTTAAACATTAATATTCTGTCAGGATTTAGCGTCAGAGAGACTACGTTTATCAATCGTTGATGGATTTGGCAATTTCTTAAGGTTAGGCAAGAGGCATTTGCCAATTAACTACCGTTAATGTGTTATCACATGAAATTACTCATTAACATAACATTTTTAAAACGGCGGGTGTCACTTGTGAACCAGAAATAATTGCTGACCTTTAAAGAGCGATTGACTGGTTTTTTTTGGGGGGGGGGGGGAGGGGGGACGGAGGGAGGTCCTTGTTGCTATCATTTTCATGACTGACGAACGTTTGTTTTTTTCTTTGTGAATCGATACTCGTATTTGACTACTATGTTATTGGTTAATCCTTGTTTTAAACCTCAGCCTAATTTCCAATTTTTGTTTATTGAAATAAATAAAAAAATATTTAATACCACAATTTTTTTTTTTTAAAGGTTTGAAATTTTTTTTTAAAAGAATTTAAGTAATGATAAACAGTGGAAAATTGGAAGATACATGTACCAAGCGGTGAATCAAAATCCTGAAGTCGAAAAAAACAAACAGACCATAGTGGTGCTCTTCATTTTTAATATTATATAATATTTACCTGCTGTACCTGCTGTACTTCCGCCATTTGAAGGACCTACAAAAAATAATATAAAAAACAGGGGTTCTACGGGTGATAAGTCCATTGGCGAATCCAGGGGGGGGGGGGGGGGGGGGGGTCCGGGGGGTTGGAACCCCCTTTTTTGGCAGATCAATGCATTTGAATGGGGACATACAGTTGGAACCCCCCCCCTTTTGTCCTGGGTTGGGACCCCCCTTTTTAAATGGGCTGGATCCGCCCCTGGTGTCGCTAAACGTTTTTTATTCGAGCGTTACTGATGAATCTTGCAGACGAATTGCGTGTCTTGTGTATAAAATTTTGGTATCTACAAGTAGTTTATACACTCACCTTTGCTTTGTGAATGTGCCTATTACACAACGAAAAAACTAGAATAATTGATGACTAAGATGTCGTTTTTGTTGAAAATATCTTGCTGATCATCTTTGCTGTTTATCGTTATCTACTATTATAGTTCTGGTTAAACATGACAAAAAATTGTAAACTATGGCAAGCCGTTCTCGTCAAAACTATGTTTAAACCCTTTTTCCGAAAAAATTACAAAATGCGAATTAAAAAACACACACTGAGATTTAAAAACCTAAAATAACACACTGAGAAATCGAAATTACACACTGAGATTTTAAAAAGACACACTGTGAATAATATGCAAATTACTAATGAATATTCCTGAGATGAATAATTCAACAGATTAATATCTTGATCTCCCGAACTATTGTCATTATAAAGAAATACGATTCCTTCAACCAGCATTCGTAATAAATTTCAAGACTTAATATAACATCGTTTTTTGCTAACTCATATTCATGAATGAGGGACGAAAGATACCAAAGGGACAGTCAAACTCATAAATCTAAAACAAACCGACAACGCCATGGCTAAAAAATGAAAAAGACAAACAAACAACAGCACACACGACACAAAATAGAAAACTAAAGAATAAACAACACGACCCCACCAAAAAACTAGGGGTGATCTCAGGTGTGTGTTCCCTCTTATTCAAATTATTACTACCAGTGTATCGTTTTTTTGTTTTGTTTTTGTTTTGTTTTTTTTTGTTTTGTTTTTTTTTTGTTTTTTTGTTTTTTTGTTTTTATCTTTAAACAGTTTAAGCAAAACCCTTTTCAAAAGTCTTCCAACTGTTTAATACCCTGATTTTGCAAGGTAATCTTTTATATTTTTGTTACTTTTATATGCTATAATAGACACTTGAGTAAAAATTCCAATGCATTGTTTATCTTATTGCAGATTGTTCCAATGTTTTCTTATTATTTTGATAAAGTTTTTCACCATTTGGTTATATTTTGTAATATTAAAGAGCAAGTGGGTATTTTTCTTGTTCTTGTTTCTTAAGTTTTTTATAAATAATTTGGAACCAAATCAAAGGACTAACGAGTTCTGTCCCCTAGTTGTTTTCAGCTTGTCAACGATTCAAATTAAGTATGCTAGTTAGATATGTGCGCATAAAAAGTGCGCACAAATCTTAGTGTGTAATTATATATTCTCAGTGTGTAATTTCAAATTCTCAGTGTGTGTTTTTCACTTTATTTAATCTCAGTGGGTAATTTTCAATTCTAAGTGTGCAATTTTCAATTCTCAGTGTGTGTTTTTCATTTTTTGTAATCTCAGTGCATCTTTATGAAATCGCAGTGTGTAATTTTTATTTCTCAGTGTGTATTTTTAAGTTTTTTAATCTCAGTGTGTAAATTTTTCGGAAAATGGTTTAAGCATAGTTTTGACGAGAACGGCTTGCCATAGTAAACATTGTCATTTAGGAACCAGAATACCTACATGTATAGGGAGTCGACTGACAATTTCAGGTACTTTGATAAAATTTAAGATCGTGTTCTGTTGATCATTTATCCTGTTTGTAAAAATAATAATTTAAGGACATGCAAGACCTACGATTTCTTATACTCGACTGATTTGTAGATCTTGTCTTGCTGAAAATATTTCTTCATTCAACGTTGTTATCTATCTTTTATAGTTTTCAAGATATTTAACATAAAATGCAACAAATTGGAGCCAAATAAAAACCCATAATTTAAGGACAATTACGCATATAAGAAGTGGATTGCTAAACGCCATACTTTAGATTTGCGTTTCGTCTAAGGTCTACAAAAGACTCATGAGTGTAGCAAAAACAAAAAAGTTATTTTACCAAATAAAATGCTTTGTTGAAGAGCACCGAGGACCCAACATCCTAAAAGGTTTGCCAAATACAGCTAAGGGAATCTATTCCGATTAGATAGGACTTGTAGCGTACTCTATTCTGGGGAAGACAATAATTAAAATACCCATAATGCTTATACTCACCACCACCGGTTCCAGTACCAGTTCCGGAAGAAACGCCACCAGAGACACCTACAATGAAATTTTTTTTTCATATGAATGAAAACAGACAAGCGTCAAACATCGACAACAACAACAACTAATACTTTTGTAGATAGTTCATTACCAGTTCTATTTAAACTATGAAAACAAAAAAGGACGAAAGTAAAATAATGAATTCGGATTGTCAATTTGAACTTTTGGAGAAATTCTTTGCGAATCAGGAACTGTACTTTTGTCTGTGTGCTGATCGCGTTTAATGGATTCGTACAGAAATGTTTTTTTTATAAAAGAAAACAATAACTCTGTTCTATTTTCTGAATTCGTCTTTGAAAACTGTTCCATTTGAGATTATATTGTTTCATTGCACAGATGTTTTACATTGGCAAATTAAGAATTAAAGCTACAGTATTTACAAAAACCCAAGGAACATAAACATATGCATTATTACGGATAACATGTAAGAGTTTCATTTGCAATTTGATATGTTTTCGATGAAGTTTGGAAATGATGGAAGGTACCCATTTTGTAAATATACTTTTATATGTGGTGTACCTGGTCGTTGATTTCAACTATGGAAAATATACATAGGAAATCAAATGACTGAAACACATGTTTACGATCAAATTACCGGCGATGTTCGTTTACACATTACTTCAACTGAGTTCAAAGCCTGATTATTGTTTAAGTTATTGTGTTAATACATTGAATCTGGTTAAAACATCTATCGGAAACACAGAAAATAAATAATTTGGCTCTTTTAACCAATGTATATGCTCTCGTGTACTTTTTTAACGTTTTTAAACAACAATACGTCAGCAATGAAACCATAGAGACATAATAAAGGTGTTCTGTTGGCGTCACAGCATACAGCAGACGTGTGAATTGAGTGAAACACTAGATATTGGCATTTACCAACGAATCATTAGTAATTTATGGTTATAGTTTTCTGATTAATAACTGGTTAAATTTACCCCCACTTGAAGAAGTTGTACCAGCGCCGCTGGGTTTAACAGTTGTAACTTTGCCTAGAAATAAAACAACAAAGAATGATCCGACATACACAACATATGCAAATATTTTACAACATTACCTTTAATTTCCCGTTCATAAAGCATTATTCAGATGTATACGTAACATCTTGTTTGATCAATCGCATTCACAAACATACTATGATCGTTTTTATAAATTTCCTGATACAAAACTTTAAATTATTCAAAAAACTAAGGATTTTCTTGTCTAAGGAATAGATTGCCTTAGCCGTATTTGGCGCAACTTTTTGGAATTTTGGATCCTCTTTGTTCTTCAACTTTGTATTGTTTGGCTTTATAACTATTATGATATGAGCGTCACTGATGAGTCTTATGTAGACGAAACGCGCGTCTGGCTTTATCATACCTAACGTCGACTTCTTGTGAACTTTTTTTCATGCATACATTTGATTTTTTATAGAATATTTTTTAGCACTGTTCAGTTAATTTTAGAGAAGAAAAAAACAATATATAGTGATCGTATCAATTTATGATACCCATAGTCGGAGAATGTTAGAATAAGAGAGTATTCGTTTTTTAAATGAGGATTACAACAACTGACATATAACAACTATACAATATGCTTTTTTTTAATCGATATCATTCCGTGAAACTATGTGTTTTTATGCTCAATTGGTTTTCCTCATTATTGCGTTTGTTGAACATAAAATGAATGTCACTTTCATGACCAACGGGATAGACACCTTAAGTATAATATAACGCGTGTTTTACCCTTCCGGAGCACCTGAGATCACCCCTAGTTTTTGGTGGGGTTCGTCTTGTTTATTCTTTAGTTTTCTATGTTGGTTCATGTGTGCTGTTTTTTGTTTGTCTTTTTAATTTTTAGCTATGGCGTTGTCAGTTTGTTTTAGATTTATGAGTTTGACTGTCCCTTTGGTATATTTCCCCCCCCCCCCCATTATTGATGATATTGACATGAAATAGACTGGTAGTGTACAACATTTATGAGTTGTTGTAGATGATAATTGAAACAAGTTCCATCATTAAAAAAAACATTTGAATTTTCAAGCGTGAATATAGCTTTTCTCGACAAAATTAGATGTGTAAAAAAAAACCAACAACAAAACACGGGGTCATGCCAATTGATATCAACACAAAGAAACGTCCCGCAATGGCATCTTGTTAAACATGACTGTTCCTGAAAATAATGTTTTCATATCCTCATGTCAATTCTTATCGTCGATCCAAACATCTCAAAGACATATTTGTTACATCTAAAATAACAAAAAAAGAAATCTCTGAAATCGGGAGTTACCGGCACAGTAAGAACGCAGCGATACAACATTTATGTAACATCTAATTGTAAAACGGAAAATAGTCATTATATTCTTACTTGTGGAATTTGCAAGATGCAATATGTTGGCTAAACAGAAACAAAATTCAACATCATACTTTTTAGTCATCGGTCATTTTATACTAAAGAATGAAACTGTGCAATCAATGGACACCTCTTAAGAACAGAACATACTTTTACTTTTGAAAATATCACCTTTCAAATAATAGAAGTCAACCAAAATTGGGACACCGAACGTAGAAAGCAGAGAGAGAGAGAGAGAGATGTTACATCAATTACGTACTCATGAACCTGATGGCCTGAATGGGATAGATGAAAATTAGTTTATCAAGGAATACATTATGAATTTTATGCTCTTTCACTAACACAATAAAATTGTTGATGTAATAATCGCAATGCACATTAAGCTGCTTTGAAGGACATGTACAATTAACTGCAGAAATTTCTTAACATCATTTAAATTTTTACCTGGATGGCTGCAAGCACCCGAAGAAGCTTATTTGTTTAGCGAAATTTCGAGACTATATAAAACAACAAATATTTTATAACACTCAATAGCGTGTTAAAGTTACATTCTTAGGCATCCATATTTATTTATTAATACCAGTTTTGCCGGATGCTATATTATTAGTTTGAAAATTTAGTACATACCAACTGAAGATCCTGTTCCGGCACCAACTGAAGTAAAATGTTATAATTGGCCTCAATGTAATAACCGTAGTAAACATACGTCAAGTACTTTATGTTTATTTATATGTCGGAATACATTCACATAAAATGATGGGTTGACAGAGAATCCAAAAATATTGTACAAATAATTGCACACAATGGTGTAAAAGAGACAGTCCATACGGAAAAAACGAAATATGTTAGCATCTTATAATCATAATCATATAAATTATGTTATATTAGATTTTCGTATTTGTTTATTATTTTTGTCTTGTTGATTTAAACTATTGTTCTGATTAGAAAAAAAAACATAGATTCTGACTTTTGACATAAAGGAAAGAAATTTGACTACCTATATCTTTTTCATTTTCTCGTTTAACCAGAAAGTCAAGTCATCCTTATCATGTTAAAGCAAATGAGTATTATTTGATACTTTACTTTAGATAGCATAATTTAGTTTTATGATTATTAGGTTCTTATTTCAATTTGTTTATCGATATCGAAGTAATTCGCCGTTTCAGAATCTATTGCATTCTGGGTAATATTTTCAAAAATGTACACCGAAACGTCGTGATTGGTTGAAAACGTCCAAAACAATGGAAATTCAACCAATGTCGTGACGTTATTTTCATTTTGGGGTACGAACAATGAAATTACCTATAGTCCTTTAAATTCTGAAACGGCTAATTGCTTTTGAAACAAAACTTGACTTTGCATGTTCAAACGATGTTGCCTCTGTTTATTGTCTCACCTGTGAATGTAAGGGTTTACAATACATTTCATCAGACGATGTATTTTTAGGAATTTTGGATATCAATGATTTTCAGCTTCGTACTTTATAATGCCTTTTTAACTTTTTGGATTCGTGCGTCACAAATGAGTCTTTTATAGACGAAACGCGCGTCTGGCGTAAATACAAAATTTAATTCTAATATCTATGATGAGTTTATTTGTAGACTTTCCACGCATTTCGTATATAAAGTTAAACTGCGGAACTTTCTTTTACTTTTCAATGTCTATGTGTTACATATTATGTTATAAAGCATGCAAATATTTAGATAGCGCAGACAGACCAAAGCAAACACATATACATAAAATATATATCAACGTTATAGTGAATTTTATACTTACCATTATTAATAATTTTACATGCCAATTCGTGAACTGAACCATAAATCTTTCTCAATGCATCGAAATCATCAACATTTAAGACGTATTGAGGATCAGATGCAATAACATTGAGCTCATTCTTATCCACTCCGCTTCCTATGCCTACCGCTATGACAGATATATTCGTCCCATGTAGTGTTTTAGCCTCCTTGATAGTTTGTGCAGGATCAGTTGATTTTCCATCAGTAATTACAACCAATACATTACGTGCGTCTGACCTACCGCCAGCCTCTGATGAGAAACTGATATCTCTGACGAATGCAAGTGCTGAGCTGGTATAGGTACCCCCTGCTATATAGGTCATGTTATTGACTGCATTGACGATAGAAGCTTTGTCTTGGTAATCACTCAGGTTAAAAGCACTCACTGGTTCATTTGAAAACATTGCAACGCTAACTTGTGTGTCATTTGGTCCGATGACAAACCGAGACAATGACTGTGCGATAAAATTTTGCTCTTTCTGGAAATTACCAATTCCGACTGAACCCGATGAGTCTAGGAGGTAAACCAGATCTGCCTTGTCACGACAAACTGAAAAAGTATTTTATATTATAAAATAAATATAATCTTTCAAAATATATTGAATTAATTTGAAATTGCATGTATGTTGCAACAGCTCAAAAGCGACGTCTTTTAAATTGTATAGACAACTTATGAGCAGCTTAATCATGAGCCTGTAGTTCAGTTAATGTCGTTCGTTGGTTGCTCATATATTTCCCTTTAAGTTTGGTCATTAATGAGGCCGACGATATTTTGTTTTAATTTTTTTGCATTTTGTCATATCAAGACCTTTTATAGCTGACTATGAAATATGAGTTTTGCTCAATGTTGAAACCAGCACAGTGACAAAGAGTTGATTAGATCCGCTACATTAAGACTTTGCTGGATAAGTGCTTATTGTCTATCCAACCATTTCTCCATTTATCTTAACAGCTTATAGAGGTAGTTGTATATGCTAAATATTCTAATGGAGTTTTTCAAAGCATTTTATTTTAATCTTACAAGTTCTAATGTGACCGCTGATTTATTATATATCATATTATTGTATAGCAATATAATATTTCCCACAGAAAGTAACCAAAAGTTAGCGTGCAATAAATTCTAATATTGCACTAGTGCAATAAATCTTCAAAATTCATGACGTCATCAACGACAAAATCTTAGTTTAAACCAATTTTTACTTTAATAAATATTATATTGCTATACAATAAAAGGGTTATTGCATGAATATTGCGGAATATTGTCCCTCGTAGAACATATATTGCACTCGCAAGCTCGTGCAATATAAAATTCTACTCGGGACAATATTCCCCGATATTCATGCAATAACCCTATATTATTCTGACGAACACACTGCAAATGAATAAATATCAATAAGTCAATCTTAACTTTTTGATAATAAGGCAAATGTAAGGCGAAACACAATTTTGTAACATGTCCTTTCAATCATAGTAAAGGAACTGAAACGAAAAGACTGTAAAAAGAACAAGCACCCTCCTACCATTAAATGTTTATGATTTCAGAGAAATGAGAATTCCTATAGGGTAATACTGACTGACGATACAGACCTACTGGTGTTGGTACTGGTGTAGATGGTTCTTGTGTAGCTGGCTCCATTGTAGTTGGTTCCATTGTAGTTGGTTCCTGAGTGGTTGGTTCCTGTGTCTTAGGCTCTAAAATACATAACTTATTTTCAAAATATATTGCAAAATTGCTTTTGGTAAGAATCACATCGAAGTGTAACATCTATTCACGTCTTTTTTGTTTAAGTATACTGATAAATTATGAATTACTTTTGATATTTCTTATAAAAGCATGCCGATTTTTTAGTACAATGTGTTCCCTGTCAATGACTAAGTCCTTGCATTCATGTGTATTTTTTTAAATGTGCGGGCTGTGGTTATTAGTTGGCATTATCAAATATGTTTAAGGATTCATTTTCTATTGATCTTATTCATTATTGTAACTCATACACATATTCACTTGTCGTAATTTTTTAATAAGCAATTGTCTAAAACTCAGAATGATTTAGAAATTATGAAAATATATTTTAATTTGGGGATTATTTTTCATGAGATCAACAATTCGTTGTATTAAATGTGGGAGTACATTCGTTAGGTTTGCAATTTCGTTGCTTTAGAGAAAAATATATTTTACAAAATTTTGGATAGTTGGGTCTCGTTTACTTCATGCTCCTTCAACTAGTTCACGAATAATATTGGCCCAAAAAGGAAAAGATTATCGTAGTTGTTTTATTTAAAAAAAAAAATTAAAGGGTTTTGGTTCTCAAAACTCTTCAACTTCGTCTTCGTACTTTTTCTTATTTGAGCGTCAATGATGAGTCGAAAACACGCGTCTTGCGTATAAATAGGACCCTGGTATCTTTTATCATTTTAATTTAACAAAAATTACGTTTTTGCCACAACAAAATTGATGGTTATTTTACCTTGTGTTGTTGTTGGAATGGGGGTAGTAGTTGGCATTGGAGTTGTTGTTTGATCTACAATGGAAAACAAATCACAAAACTAATTACATTAAAAAATACTGAACTCCGAGGGAAATTTAAAACTGAAACTCTCTCACAAAATGGCAAAATTAAAAGCTCAACGAATATAACGAATGGAAAAAAATGTCATATTCCTGGTACGGGTATTTCCTTTGTTATAAAATGCTGTGTATGACAGTTGCATACAATTCTAAGAATTGATTCTCAAGGTATGAGAATATAACTTTCCACATAGTTTTTTTTTCTAGTTTGATGATATCTTAGTATGTTTTACGAATCTGAATAATTCATTTTGTTCTTTTTACTTTTTCTGCATATGTGTTTTGTTCATTTGTAAATGTTTGCTTCTGATCCCGTGCTGTTATTATACCTCGTCTTATGATACAATTGAGAATGGGAAATGTGTCAAAGAGACAACAACTCGACCAAAGAGAATATTTTGTTCTTACCGGGGATTGTAACGATTGTTATACGAAGGATGCTGTACGCATTGTAAACTTATATAAACATGCATAACACAAGTGTTCTACATTATACACGTAAGAATACGAAAAGTGTTGTGCTCTGGTTTAATTAAATGTATTTTCCCCCCAAATTGTTCTTCCGCTAAATATCCGATTCAGCGCAAGTTGAAAAAAAGTTTGACATAACTAAATAAAGGCAACGGTAGTATACCGCTGTTCAAAACTCATAAATCTATGGACAAAAAACAAAATCGGGGTAACAAACTAGAACTGAGGGAAACACATTAAATATTAGAGGAGAACAACGACACAACATTTAAAGGTAACACACACAGCAACGGACTAAGCATTAGACAAAATCCGATGAGAATAACCAATATAACATCAAAACCCAATACATGAAATTGGGATAGAAAAGTACCGTGACACGTCTTATAGTAATGTGAATTCACACTCAAATATTGGAGAAAACAAACGACACAACGAAAACACAACGTAAAAATATTACACACACAGAAACGAACTATGATATAACAATGGCCATTTTCCTGACTTGGTACAGGACATTTTTAAAGAAAAAAATGGTGGGTTGAACCTGGTTTTGTGGCATGCAAAACCTCGCACTTTGATGGCATTGTTAAATATAACATTAAAATGACAACATAATAATACAGGACTACAATACAAATAAATAGGAGAACGTATTAGGCAAAGAAACACATGAATAATAACAAAAGGCATCAGGTTTAAAATTCATTACGTCAAAAACGCGCCTCGTCCAAACAAGACTTACCAGTGACGCCTAAAAGCGCACATTATCTACCTATGTGAAAAATTCTTTTTAGTTTCAGTTTTTTTCCAATACATGTTTCCTGTCGAAGTAATACTAGTAAATGGACAAAATACCATACAATTTTAAGTCAACTATGTCAGTAGCATGTTTGTTTTTGACATCAGTGTGTCATTTTTTTTTTGTGCTAAAGAGACAAGATTTTATTATTTACTTGGGCTTATTTGATAATGATGTTTTGATCTAATGAAATTATTGAGAAGAAATCTATTTCGTATATCATAATCTCATTTAACATAAAGTTTACAACAACGCAAAAATGAAGATTTGATTTGAACACTCCGCAATCTTCAATATTTCATACTTTATAATCCAAAAAAAATAATAAAAAAAAAAAAAATAACAAAATATTAAGTTTCTTACCGATGATACATGATATTTCATGAATAGCCCCATACACCTGTCTGAGTGCATCAAAATCGTCAACGTTCAAAACATATGATGGTGCTGAGGCAATAGTGTTGAGCTCCTTTTGATCGACCCCACTTCCTATTCCTAATACAATGGTGGTTATGTTTGATTGCTTCAATTTCGCTGCTTCGACAACAGTTTGCATAGGATCAGTTGATTTCCCGTCTGTCATCACAACAAGAACATTGCGTGCATCTGGTCTGTCCCCTGTTCCTGGAGTAAAACTGTTTTCTCTGACATAGGCTAACGCTGAGCTTGTATATGTTCCCCCGGCTACGTAAGGTATTTGATTGACTCCAGCAACGATTGAAGCTTTGTTCTGGTATTGGTTTAAATTGAAGGCATTTGCAGGTTGGTTGGAAAACGTAACAACACTAACCTGTGCATCCTTTGGGCTAATGTAGAATCGTGATATAGACTGAGCAATGAAATCTTTTTCTTTGTTGAAATTAGCCAATTCTACTGACCCGGAGGCATCCAACAGAAAAACTAAGTCCACTCTGTCATGGCAGGCTGTTCATAAAGAAATAAAGAATTTGAAGATCTTATAAATACATTTTTCACCTCTTGCATTTAATTGACTACTAGTATTAACATATGTATATGAATGAATAAGACACAAGTGCACATTAACATTTTATTTCTTTATGTTTTGGAAATTTCTCGATATATTCTTCTAACCGATTTTCATTCACCATCATGATGTGAGTGACCTTAGGAAAACACCTGTGTCTCAGCATACCATGCGTATGCACGGTATGCTCCACTTGTCATTTCCAAAATCTTGTTCCTTTTTTTCAGCACATATTTGTTTCCATGATCAACACGACACACACTACTTGTAGAATAGACTTTTGGTATTATTTGGTTCAGTTGTCTTTAGTTTTGGTTTTAATTTATTTAGTTTTATGTGAAGTGGTCTGTTGACATTTTTTGTCATACCGTAGTTTTGTCGACTGACAATTGTGTTATATTTTTCTTCGACTGATTATTTTTCATTTGTCCATTTTATCTTTTACATATTTTTTTCAAAAGTGAGGAGAAACTGAAATAAACAATTCGATGTGTGATTTTCGAAATTGATCTTACCTGGTAAAAGAACTGAAAAGAAACAAAATGTAAATGTTAAATAATACAAATTATGAATGAAAGAGATAAACTGATCGAATTGAAAAAATACAAATTGTAAAAGCAAATCTTAGTTGATATACGAAATGTACAGACACATGGACATTTTTACCTATGCAAGTGTAAAGCAGATAATTACTGTATCCGTTTTGTTGCATTTATATGACTATCACGACTGAATAGCATTGTATATTTAACAACATTTCGAATATTGTTTCAAAATACCTATCATTAGATTAGTATAAGTTGTGGAATGGAAACTACAGAGCAAAACTAGTGTTTTCATGTATTGGAAATGTTGACCAGAAGCAAATACTTATCTCAATAGACATGTTACACAACTAGATCTATTTCGATTTGATACAACATTGAAAAACTGAACGCCAGTCTGATCTATCATACTGTGTACCTGCGTACTATACCATTCTTGAATTATCCGTTAGCTTTGAAATTTCAGTACATCTTCCCATTATGCATTGATGCTTTAAACCTTCAGAAAATGAATTTGGTCATTAAAATGATTTTATGAACTAGACATGTACATGCAATTAGAATTGTATTGTTAGGAAATATCAAGAACTATATTTCTTACTCACCTGAACAATTTATTCTATGTTGCTCTCCTAAAATAAAAAAATGACATTAAATTATATATATATTTTTGTTCTTGCTTGGAATAGTTTGTCATGTAGAGGTTACTGCATACAGTTTGTGTGTTTGTATGGAGTTATGTTAAGTTGTTTGTATGGTGAACTGTTAAGATGTTTGTATGGCGTAATGTTAATTTGTTTGTATGGCGTAATGTTTAATTGTGTGTATGTCGTAATGTTTAGTTGTTTGTATGGCGTAATGTTTAGTTATGGGTATGGCGTACTGTTTATTTGTTCGTCAAATATTTTATAGACTGATATTATTATTTTGCAAACATTTTCAAACAACATGTCTTTGTTAGTCCTACTTTTTTCTAAAAAAAAAAGCAATTATTTATATTGCGCCTTGATATCATTTGTGTTGCCATTTCCTTATGGTGTTACAATTATACATGCATTATGTTATCTGCAAAGGCAACATCATAAAGTTTTGCCAGCTTGTAAAATGGTGAGTTATATAGACCAGATAGTATTTGCATTGTGTTACAAAAGAGTAAGATAAGACACTACATTTTGTCATTTTTTATTTACCTCGTTTGCCATAAATCAAATGAGAGATAATGCACTCACCTTGTTCAACAACTTTATAATTAACTGAATACAAAAGCAATTCAACTATAATGTTTTCATATTACCGGCTTTTGACCCGGAATTAACCAATTTTCCTGCAGGTTAACTTTTCTGTGGTAGGACATTCTGGTACTAGACCAAGAAAGAGCAATTTTTTTTTACTGTTTTCCGATGTTTTTGTCGTGTAAAGAAAATATACATAAGTTAATTTCAACCAAATGTGTACCAATTGAAACCTCGATTTTACTTCTTTATGATACTAATCTTGGTACCAGAACGTTTAACCAGAGCAGGTGATCCGTCGAAAAAAAATATAAACTTCGGCGTCAAAAGTCGGAAATATGTAAATAGTCTTTAAGTCTATTAAGATTTTCTGGATCTACTCTGGACACTCTTTTCGACTATCTTTAAATAAATGTTAAACAGAGGCAAACGGTTCTCGAGGAACATTTAAACTCATAAGTCGAAAATAAAACAACCCATACCTAGAGAGGTTATATCTCAAGATAAACATACCTTGTGAAGATGGACTTCCGTTTTCAAAATCTAAAATTAAAAGTATGAGTTAGCAGAACACATCATACCTTGTACACGTTTTATGTGTCTTTAGATATAAGAAGATTTGGTATGAGTGCCAGTTAGACAACTCCCCATCCAAGTCACAATTTGAAAAAAATAAACCTTTATACTAGTAGTTCAAAGTAAGGTCTTCGACACGGAGCCTTGGATCACACAGAACAATAAGCTATAAAGGGCCCAAAAATGACTAGTGTTAAACCATTCAAACGGGAACTTGTTTACTTTACTTTACACAGTGTCAAATCACGATTTCAATTATTTTCACTCGAGGTAAAGCGTAGATTATCCTAAACAAGTTTTTAATCCGTGAAATGCAAGAAGGTAAAGTTCACATATCAAAAGAGGGTTCAAGAACTTTATTTCCCAACTACTTATATCTTTTTTATTATCTCAACTTTGTTAAATACAATGTATACTTCAAGAATTAAAACTGAATCAAATGATGTATTTACAATTTTACTTATTACCCTTATTGAGAAATTGGGTTTCAAGAGTACCTCTTAGATAAAAAGATATAACTATGAAAATCCCCTGAACATATATTGTTAGTCGCTAATAACATTAACGGTACCAATGTTCCTGCACCAGATGCGCATTTCGACAATACATGTCACTTCAGTGATACTGTACAAATTATAATTTGTACAACATAACAATATGTTTAAAACATATATTAAGGCAAAAGTAGTATACTGATGTTATCATATATTACTTGATATAATTCTCGATGATAATTACATTAACGGTACCAATTTTCCTGCACCAGATGCGCATTTCGACAATACATGTTTCTTCAGTGATGCTCGTGGCCAAAATATAACATGTTAAGTAACACGAATTTTACCTATATAGTTAATACTGTTATCATTAATTCCTGTAGCACTTGATCCTACATTCAGACATCCAAGTGCTTTATACAGTTCTGCCAATCTAGCTGGGTCTACATTTGTATTTGTATTTGGAGGATCTGTGGGTGCTGATGTAGTGGTAGCAGCTACTGGAGGGAACAACTCTTCTGGTTTCTCACCAGCAGAGGCACCAGAACCAACCCCAGTGTTTCTGGGATTAACTGAAATATATTGAAAATAAAAGATAAGAGTTGGTATTTAAATAAAATATGCATGTATTTCATGTGTTTGAAATATGCAACACTCATTGTTGATAGTTGAGAATATGAAATAGTTAGTGATATTAAGTTACGTTTACAGAACTAGATAAGTGTTCAGTTGTATGATTGAAGTTCCATGCAAATCATTGATAAATTAACACGGATGAAATTGAGCATTTGACGTTGCTGCACTGATACATGACGTTATTGCATTATTTTTTTTTTTTTTCGAATATCATGATTTGAAAATATTAAGACTGCAATATCAAAGGTAAAATGTACAATTAGTCGATTACAAGATGATACTCTTAAAATCAATAGGTCATTACTCGTGTGATGCATACATTCTTTATTTCGATAGAATAGAGTTTTTTTATTCTACTTTATAGAAATGCATGAGGAAGGATAATGCGCTCAATTTATTAAACAATTAAGCAATTATATCTTGTGCAATACCACGCATAGTTTTGATAGCATAAAAAAACTGCACATTTATACAATCTTCTTTTAACGAGTGTGTTGATTTCTATGCAGTTAATACTCCTGAATTTCATTTGATAGTTTCAATGATTTAATAAACGGATGACACATCTGTCACTTAACAAGATGCATATTTCAAATTAAGCATTTCTGCACTTGATGTAGAAACAAATGTGAACTACTATACATGAGTCAAATTTCATTGTTTATATTAATTTTAGTGAGAATCCGTTTTCCAGTCAAGTCAAGTTTCTTAAACCAATTAAGATCATATACTTATATATCTTTCCGATTTACTATCAAACTTTTCTTTTCATTCAATACTTGAATTATAAAAGGCTTTGCAATACACATGTTTATAAACTGTACAAAAAGGCCGGAGAGATACTCAAAATACACTAGTTCTAAAAATTCATTTGGATGAACATTGTGACAATGCAATATTGGTTAGAAACATTTATTGGTTGTCTCTCTTTTTCTAATGTATATTAAGGAAGCTCGCTTGCCAAGCAAGCTTCCTTAAGGGAGTTGGCTTCTCAGTTTCAAAGTAATTAACTTTTCAAAAAACTAGATTATATTGATAGGGAATTAATAAAGGAATCAAAAAAGCAAAAAATATATATAGGTCACCGTGCTTGTTTTCGAGATATTAGCCATTGAAATTTTGGCGGGAAAATGTTCTCTCTTGATTTTTCATAACTTTATCATTGACAAGTTTAAATCCTCAAAAACTATTAAAAAATAATTAAAATTTTATAAGACTTTAACAGACAGCTTATCATTATACATGTAAAAGAATAATAAAAAGAAAAATGGTGGTCACCGGGCAAAAAAATTTAAGCCATTCAAATGGATAAAACCAGAGGATTCCGAAAATCTTACCAAAATTCCAAAACATGACAAGCGAGCTTCCTTAATGTTGTAAGATCACTATATAGGTCGAGGTTGGATTAACACCCCAACCGGCAAAAACCATTGACAAACGAAATAGAGAAAAAAATTGGTAATACAATACGACTGTAGGTGAATTATATCATATTTTGACCTTTATTGATATCATTATCATCTACTGTCTCAGAGAATTTAGTACTTAAAGATAAGACAATAAGCTTGTCTGCGTGGTATACACCACTATTTGATTAAAGAGATAAGATATAATGTTGAACTTATGACATAATTAAACATGTCAGATAGTTTTGACCTTTAAATATGTATTAACATTAGATTTGAATGACCCATTGCGAGGTTAAACGAATATAAAATCAAAAACAGGTTGATTGATGAGAGTTAAATAGGTATTATGATAATATTGGTTTTAAAACATATCTACATAAGAAATACTAACAATGACAAGTTAAGATATTTGCATTAAAAGGAATTCCAATGAATAAATTATTAATTTTATCTTGTCAATGTGATAGTTCATGGACTATCGAAGCACGGACAATCCAAACAATTCGGGTCCCTGTCCTTTGCTTCATAAATGGGTTGGAGGTTAGGAAATGTATACAGCACCGAATACGTGTATAGACAAATGAGTTGTCCAAAAGATATTATCATGAAACATGTCTTTACATTAGTCATGTTTAATTGGAATCTATTTTGAAATGTTTGCAATTACCAAGACATAAACAAACATGAAATATTAGTTCAGTGAATAGAAACGTGAGATGTACATCATTCAGAGATCAATCCAATGACAAATTACAATAATGGTCCGCTTGTACGATCTTCACAATTATCAGACCGAACCTCATAAAGAGACCCATTTCAATGTAATTATAAATTGATTGATTAATTGATTGAATGTTTGGTGTTAAAAGCCACTTTTAGCACTGTTGTGTTATTTTGTAGCTGTCAGTTTGTATAGCAATTTGAAACCACTAACGCAATATTATGTTCCAAATCTTAATCTTACTCATAGGCATATTTCGAGAAGCTTCGGTTGTTTTCGTATTTCAATAGAACGATTTGTATTGCTTGGCATGTACATCATTGATAGCTGGTCCAAGTAATTTGTTTCAACTGGACTTGTACTTGTACATTCGAAAATGTATTAAAAAGAAAATTATCAGTTGCATGGAAATTTTAAAATAATGCAGCTAGTTCTTGCATATATTTAGCGCCGAGCGCATCGTAGTATATTTTACAAACAATTATACATCGTTAATCTAGAATATGGGATGATCATGAAGTAAATGACTGATACGTGAACTTAATCACATGTTATCAATATACAGCACACTTCAACTCAAGAGCTGATTAAATGAGATGTATTGGGTTTTTAAAACCAGCAAGTTACAATTTAAATAAAATATACAAATCTAGGTCCACACTAAGAGTCTTTAAAACAGTGTCTGCTCGTTAATGGCCATTGATGTTTTTTTTTTAATTCAACGTTACTAACTAAATGAAAACATAATTTGTATGTTATTTATCTCCTTTTAAAATGTTCCCACTAATGTTAGCAATAAGTATTTTCAAAATCTATATGTAAGTTATCTAATAATTTCAAAATCTTATGAATATCTCATCCCATACGGAAACACATGATCGTCAAATGAGCATGGCAAAGACTGACCAAACTAAAATCAATTGCATTCTCCAAAATGTAGAATAGTGTATAAATGTATTAGTGTATAAGTATTTACCTGATTTACATCTCCCGTAAGAAAGGACTGTAGCTAACAGCAATAAAGAACACAACGTTTTCCCCATGTCTGGTTATGTAAGTGAAGATCTCTGCAATTCAAAAGTTTATCTATGAAGTCCAAGGTGATAGATAAGTGACGTATTGGAACTACTTGTGCAGAAATTTATACTGTGTGTTCTTTGTTTAAGTAATTGTCCAAATTCGTACACAAATCACAAAGCGAATACGTATTGACCTGTTTTTAAATTGGCTTCGGTGCAACCAAAAGACTTTAAGTGCAGTTCAAGCAAGCACATTTGACTCCAAAAGTAAACAAATCAACCAAATGTTCTTACGCACGAACCATTAGATAGTAACCAGTTCTATCTTTCAACTTTGTACCTAATCACCCTTAAATATATTAAAGCAAAACAATTCATGGTTTGAAATAAAAGAATGCAGAAAAAATACAGACTGACAAACAAAATAAGGAAACAAACAAACAAATAAATACAAAAAACAAAAGAAGCCAATTGTGTTTCAAAATCTTGAAAGAGGAAAGTTCATCACACTTTTTAACCTATTTTACTGTAGTGTCATTGATACGTCTTTTGTAGACAACATGGGCATCTGGAGAACAACATTATAAGACTGGTATCTTTAAAAATTGTTTTAATTGAAGGACTAGTAGATAAGTTTTTATACAAGTGGCAGGTAATTCATTTCACACATTTTATGTATGGGATCATAATTTGTCATATAATATACACAGTCAATTTTCCATTTATCGACAATACCCTATATGTAACCTATACGGCAGGTCTATAATTTCACTCATTTAACAATTTTCATGGTCGTAGAAGTTTATATGCAACAATAGTCGTATACCCTGTAAGCTAAACATTTGTGATATTTTTTTTTAATGAGTGTGGTTTCGCATGGCGGTTGATGAATCTATAGCAGCAACCTCCAAGGAGCTGCTCATTTACTACGTATCCAAACGCAGGATAACT
The DNA here is from genome assembly GCA_037788925.1 of Mytilus galloprovincialis. Lineage (NCBI taxonomy): Eukaryota > Metazoa > Mollusca > Bivalvia > Mytilida > Mytilidae > Mytilus > Mytilus galloprovincialis. The sequence continues at coordinate 54,880,279 of CM075332.1, forward strand.
TCGTAGAGTCGACAACATTGACTCGGAAGTTGATATAATAGGAAACGCTTACCTTGTCAACGTTTCTGGTTTCCATCTTGTTGAGACTTTCTACTCTGTTTTTTACTTTGATTTGAATCGTCTAAATGGATTGATGAGAACTTCTTTAAACTACTGTTCATCTAACTTATTACTTTTTATGGAATTCATTTTAAACAAAAACTTTAAAAAATATATATATATTTAGTTCACATTACTATCTTTATATAAAATATATAATATTTTTTAATATCTAGTTGCTTATGATAAGACAAAATTTCTAATATGACGAGCTTCTTGTGCTTTGTGAACAAACCTAAACTCTAAATCGAATAAAATGTGTTTGCACATGCGTATATTGACTTCTTCAGAATAATGAATTTTATCAAACTATCATGCACTTATTATATTTCCAACTTTAAAACACTTCCAAACTCTTAAATGGTGCACATGATGTTACTAATTCATTTATTATGACTGTATGTATTTATTATGACTGTGTTGCATTGCGAAATTGACATATTTGACCCAGATACGACAACCGTTCATCGTGGCTGTACAAACTCCTTGCTCTGCAAATTCACAGTGCCAGCCGTTTGCTTCTTTACAAACAAAAAAGGGAGGTTCATGGAAGAGCCTACTCAAACGCTTTTACACTTATACATATCGGACATACAAATTACCTTGTCTGTCCTATTCAGAATCGAAATAATTGATGCGTGTATCGCTCGGGCAAAAAAATCACGAATATAATGCCTACCCATGTTAAAACTACAACAAAGTACATCTTGCATCAATTATTTCTTAATCAATGTATGAAGTAATTAGAACAGTTTTTGCAAAACTATGACTGCCATACTCTTACTGTATTGTCTGGTCTGTATCTGATTTCAGAAACATAAAACATATACCAAAGACAAATTTCCAAAATAGCAACTTATTATGTGCAAAGTCAACACTTCTTGAAGCGAACGTTGTCGGGCCCATATCCCTGAATAAGGACAACAATCTTGTGTTTTTCATAACACTTTTTGCTGCAAGAATATACTTCTCGTAAAAAATATATATGTATGCATACAATTGAAACAAGTACGATAGAGGGACCGAAAGACATTAATGCTGTAAATATTCACATAATTTTAAAAACCATGCTGTAAAAGACTCTGAAAATTATTATTGTTTTCATGGTTTTGATTACTTTTAAACTGTCCCTTTTAGTTTGGTGGTTCTTCGTGGAAATGATATAACTTTGTAAAGCTGTTGGCTCATTAAATGCTCATCGTAATGGGAAAATCAACAACAGTCGGAAATGTGATGTTTTCTTGAAAAGTACTATGCAATAACATTAACGGTACCAATTTTCCTGTACCAGATGCGCATTTCGACAATACATGTCTCTTCAGTGATGCCCGGAGACAAATTATTTGAAATCCAAAGTGTATGTAAAAGATGAAGAGCTATACCCCAAAAGGTCCAAAAAGTATAGCCAAATCCGTGAATAGAATCAGAGCTTTGCATGAGGGAGATACATTCCTTAGTTTATAATAATTTCTAACATTTTGTAACAGCAAATTTTAATAACACAAAAAATCCGTATTTTCATGTCAGGCCAGTACCAAAGAACTGGCTACTGGGCTGGGGACCAACAGTCTACCAGCAGAGGCATCAACTCAGTGGTAGTAATAACATTAACGATACCAATTTTCCTGATAAATGAAGCTAGTGAATGAAAACTAAATGAAATGCTTTAGACTACGAAACAGACTTATTCATCCCATAACTTATGGTCACCATTTCCCTTCTCTCCTCTAAATCTCAGTTAGATTTAAAGTCTAGTTATGAATACAACATGTTTTTAAGCAGATATATGTCGCAAGTATTCTCAACTGTCGAAACTGTATGGTAACCTTTTAGCAGATTCTAAACCAGTGTCAAAAGACACACTGTTCAAATTTGCAATCTAAACAAGACAACTGCAAAACATCAACCACCAATACAAGTGTTTATCAATTAGAGAGTATTTGGCATGAAATAAGCGTTTTTAAAAATGTGGATAGATTTGTCCTTTATAGCTCTTTAATTTTGAATTTGTTTTGATAGTGCGTAAATTTGACGTATTATTGTCTATAAACTGTCATTAGTTTTACGGATTAGTATAGTCGGTCTTATCTTATTCAAACTAACAAAATTCGAATATATGAAAAGACGAATAAAACATGGGGATATCAGTTTTAAACTCATAGTATCTAGTATGTTATCTAGTATGTACAATGTATGCCCGGGTAAAAGTAGACGCATACGTTGAATCTAACACCGTTTTCCCGATTGTCCATGTTTTTTTTATATAGACGACCACTAAATCTTATCTGGATAAGAAAACATGGATAAGAAAACAGTAGGGACAGAATTGCATTATGCAAAACAGATTTCTTTGTACGTCAATGCAATCCACCAGGCTGTTGATATATAATTGTTGATAAAAATTAAGTGCTATCTGTCGTGAAGCATTAGAAAGTAATTGTTCTGTGTATGGAAACGACAGGAATTTCATAAATGAGCATACTAAATAGTCATTGAATGTCTTTTGGGACTAACTATTCACTGAATATTTTTTTTCAATTAAATCTTAAAGGGGATTTGTAGATATATAGATTTCGCCACTGCAACAAGTGTATTACGACATTTCTTCACTGGCGACATATATGATAAATGATAACAGGTGCCACATGTGGAGCATGATTAGCTTTTATGTGTTTGTCTTTTTGTCATTTTTGGGGCTTCGACTTCGACTAACGAATTTGAATGTCCTTTTGGTATCTTTTACTTCATTTTAATTTAGATACAAATTCTTTAAAAAAAACATCAATAACAAACTTTCATAGTAACAATGACCCGTTTGTGTTCTGTAATATTCTTGAGATGACATAATAGTTGTTTTACGGAAGCTTCTACAGGATTAGAAATGAAAAACACATTGCACATATTTGAAATTTTATTACAAATGCAATGTGCATGTCTGACATGTATTGACACATTTTGAAGTCGTTGCACTGTCCAAAAAAAAAATATCTACATCGTTGGTCCTGGTCAAGGTGTCGCTGCAAGTAGAAATAAGACAAAGATGTAATACATGTACCATTTAATCATCTTTTAAAAATAGGAATATTTGGGCAACTCTTAAAATATGTCAAGAAAGACACGACAATATCCGAATGCAAGGTTATATACAAACTATAAATTAAAATAAAAAAGGAACTTATGGGTATATTGATGCTAATGGTAAGTTTTTGTGCATTTTAAAGCACATATTGAATCTTATAAACATTTGGACGTCAAATAAAGTTTCTACGTGCTTTGCATATGCCATATACAAAACTTATTCATTGTAGTAGGCAGTTAAAAAAAGAGACAGATGATTCATCTACAAAAATTGAAAATCCTAAGTTGAAGAAAAACAAACAATACAAAGACTAGAACGAAAAACTCACAAACTATATTTTACAAAATACAGTTTTACTGTAAAAAAATACTTAAACCTGAGCAAAACGAACACAACCGAAAACACAGCGGGAACCATGACATCTGATTAGTCTAATTTTGATATCATTTTTTTTGTTTACCTGTTACTCCAGATCCAGTGCCTACACCAGGTCCTGTAAAAACAAAATAAACAAACTCTGTATATGAATAACTATATATCACTGTTTCATCTTTTACGAACGCAATGGTAGGCAGTACGTTTCTTTTTTTTTTCATTTGTTAGAATCTTAAGGTGGTACCTAACAATACAGGGATATAACTCTGTAAAGTCAGCTCAATGTTTTAATTACGTTGTGTTGTAAAAGGAATATTAAGCTTCTTAATGATCAGAATTGGTGTTTGTCAAATTGCTATATAACTAGTGTAATTTTTCTGACAAAACGGTTGGTCCAAATTTTTAATTTTTTTTATATTTTTGTTAATTTACTTTGACAAAAATTTTAAGAAAATTAAACGAGCCAAATTAATTTTAGTTCAGGTGTTGGCTACCACCTTAAGCAGTATATTTACTCACGAGGAAAATGTATGTTATCTGCTTCAGTATAGATATTTATTCCAATTCCAGTTTTCACAGGAGGTCAGTAATAGAAATTGTTAGAAAAAATCGTTTTAATGCAAACCTACTTTTGTCAACATTTGACCAACATTCAATAGATTTTTGAAATTTGTACAAACCTGTTGACCCCCTTACTCTTCCTGGTCCTCCAGTGGTTGGTTCTGGAGTGGATCCTGTTGTAGTTGGTTCACCAGTGGTCGGTTCTGGGGTAGAGCCAGTTGTTGTCGGTTCTATAACATATTAAGACATGCAGTTATAGCTCAATTATGATTTAAGATCAAGTTTTAAGCATTTGATATATTCCAATCCCTCATAAAATATGGTCAGAAACTACCAACGGGGTATTCAATTTCATACATTGAAAAGAAACGGACAACACCTTGGTAAACTGCTAACCTATACATGTTATAAGATGATAATCATGTATGACAGAAATACGCAAGCTTTTTAAAATCATATCATCAAACAACCGTTCAGGTATGCAGTTTTATCAATAGAAAGAAAACTGTCGACTTTTGAATTGTCTGTCATGATCTGTTACAGTCTCGAAAGATATATATATATATATATATATATATATATATATATATATATATATATATATATATATATATATATATATATATATATATATATATATCGAAACACTAAATGCATATCTAAGTTTTTAAGGGGTTTTACTCAAAACGGTTATTGTTTAAAGCCTTTTATTTTTAGGTTGTTTTGTTTTTGATCACTGATGTTTGGAGGATTGCATATGCAATTGCAATTACCCCTCCCCCAATACTTTTTTCAGAAAGAATAACAAATAAGAAAAACGAAACGAAAATGCAAACCATGTCTCAAAACATACAATTTCAGCAAATTGTTTCCTCTCAAAGAGATTTTTATTATTAAAGTACGTATTAGGGTTTGTACAACATCATGAAGTATTATGATCTTACAATCACTAAGATAATGACTGAAATATCACATTTTATCTTAAAGAAACACGAGTCAAGTATCCAAATAAATATAATCAATTTTTCGAGTTGATAAATTCACACCTGATAAAAATCAACAAGATGATATTCAGAGGGAAATCATCACATAACAAATCAAATAGGTTCATGTAATTAATATGAGAAATTGTCATCAGTAAATATTTTCACATCGATATAAAAACATATTACACTTTGAAACGCATAAGAATGTTAAAGAGATTGAATGCGAAAGAAATTTATTTAGCAAAAAGCTATATTGTTTAGTTAAACTATTTCATAGAAATTTGTATAGTGTGAATCGATCTAAATTAAATGTTCATATCTTATTCTGTTTTAGGTTTTTGTCACATAACTCGTCTCCAATTCTTTTTTTTTACCATAGCATCCCAAAGTCAAACTTTAAAATATCGATAATGTTATTAAAATAAATATTTGAAACTATACTGGTCAGAATATATATCAAACAAATAATGTTAATATGATTTAAACTTTAAAAAGTATATTCAAGTAACTTATTTTTAAATCAAACATGGATTATCAATGTCATTTTCAAGAAAAATAAAATTGGCTGATATGCATAAGACTACTTGAGTTTAGATATGTTCCGAACGGACGGATTTTTCAACTTGTCCTAGGATAAAATTTAATTCGATTGGATGTCTTAACTGGAGTGGTTTTATGCATAGCAGCCAAAAAATGTTTACCTGGTGTTGTTGGAGGTGGAGTAGTTTGATCTGAAAGTAAAATAATAGTTAATAACAGAGGCCCCTTATGGGCTGTAAAAGTAATCACATTATCACAATTTCATTGCCAATATAATCAATTAATCATTATTTTTTTTATAAAAACAATGTTTACCTTAACACTGTACTTGTTAAAACAACTAAAGCAACTACAATACCGTATAGCAGGTTATGTTTGCAGGGTGTACATTTTCGCTTATTTTCGCGGATAGAACAAAAGCGGCAAAATGAATTCGGCCAATTTAAAAGTGCACATGCAAAGGTATTGATAGGAATATTAAATCCTCCAACATAATAACCGCCAAAATATTTCGTATACCTTATTCCATGAAAATTGCGAAACTTTACACCCGCGAAAATAACCCGCTATACGTAACACATAATTCTCTTTCTTTTGTTACTACGAAATTTTATCATTATACTAAATCTCACAACTACAAAAGACACAAGTTACCTTTGATGTCCCATGTCTCAGGTTTAAATATATGAGTTTTGTTTCTCTATTTTTATTAACAAATGTGGTTAAGATTTAAATTGCCCTTTATATCATTAACAATGCCTAGCCTAGAAGTATGTCCTTAATTGTAATTTGGGAAGGGGGGAGAATGTAAAATTACTATTTTTTGCTGTTAATTATTTTCACCGAACACATATTAATATCAATCTAATCACCAACTGATGCAATTGGTTTATACAGATAGAAATGACGTTATAATCAGCAATGTCTAGGTGCTTTTTTTACTGTGTATTAGTAAAGGAGCCAACAAAATGACAGTATCGTTCAAATAATTTTAGCTACAAAAACTGCACACCTATTGAGAAAGAAAAATGACCATAACTACTTTGCCTCAATCATTGAATTCAGTATCACAGTTTGATGATTTAAAGAAACTATTACAAATTTCTTAACCTCACTTGCAAAAAGAAAAATAATATATTGAAAACTATTGTAAAAAAAAAGTTGAAATATCTTATTAGTAAAGATTTCTTACCAGCAATGCATGCAAGTTGGTGAATGTCGCCATAAAATTGACTGAGTGAGTTGAAATTATCCACATGCAAAACATATTGTGAGCCACTTGCAATCGCCGAAAGTTCAGTTCTGTCAACTCCACTACCTATTCCTACCCCAATTATAACTATTTGATTTTGCTTTAAGTTAGCTGCTTCAACTAATGTCTGTGTAGGGTCTGTCGACTTTCCATCAGTTATAACAATCAGAAAGTTCCTGGCATCTGGTCTGTCACCTGATGCTGCTGTAAAACTATAGTCCCTGGTAAACGCCAAGGCAGAGCTAGTATAAGTACCTCCAGCTTGATAGGGAATTGAATTGGTCTCGTTTACTATCGACTCACGGTCTTGGTACTCGCTCAAATTGAATTGACTGACAGGTTGATTAGAAAACATTACAACACTGACTTGAGTATCATTAGGACCTATGATAAATCGAGATAATGAATTGGAGATGAATTCTTTTTCTTTGTTGAAATTATCAATTCCAACAGATCCAGATGCATCCAGTAGAAAAACGAGATCTGCCTTGTCGTGACAATCTGAAATTAAAAACAAAACATCTTCTATTAAAGACTATATTGCTCATTATTAATAAATTTGTTATATCGCAAAAAGTAAGTTAAAATCTGTTTGAAGTCGGTTTTCTTTTCGTAAAAACGGACAACAGTTATATACGTTAAACAATTTCTAAGTTTTACATATCCTTCAATACCTGAGATTTTATTTATAATTGTGTTGATCAAACATCAGTTCCAATATAATTATTGTTGATTCTCCGATGGTCTTTTCCATGTGTTTTTCCTTTTTGCCTAGATATTGTCCTTCCTCTGCGTGTAATTTTCAAATGCTTACCTTAATCGGTTAGGTCAGGAGTATGACAGTTGTGTCCATCTGTTTGATATGTTTAAGCTTTTTGTCGCCATTTGATCATGGACGTTCGTTTTGAATATTCCAGAATTTAGTATTTTTTTGATTTTACCATTTAATTGGTTCTTTATGATAAAATAACGCCTTCGCCTTTATTATGACTAGGCTGTCAATTCTATTGCAGACTGCAATCTATCACAACAACTACGGTACACGTACAGGGGTACAAGTATTTCAATTGATTCAATGTTTTCCGTTTGAGATTTCCCCAATATGAGTCTGTTTTAATTTTTACTAGTATATACATAATATTACGAAACAAGGTCTAAAAGGTCTCTTGAGTTCCTGTGGTTGTACGTTATAAACTCTTACGAATTATGGTTAAAGGATTCATGAGTATATGACCTGTTACTTGATAATATGCTTCCTATTGGCATTCTAGAAGAAACATCCACGCTTCGTCCCACTAGACGAAACCTACCTATTTGATTGGTTGTAGTGTTCTTCTGGTGCAGAATATTCATGACTAGTTGATAACAGGTTGTCGTCAAACATCAATCAATCAGTCAGTCCTAATGCTATTAATACTACAGGGGATTCAAACTCAGATTTGGTTTTTTTATTTATGATGTCTGAGAGAACTTGTTAAAAGCTCTATATGAACAATTGTTTTCTTAAGATTACCAGAAATTTCAAAAACTGTGCATTAGTCAGAAAATAATACAGTATGGGTGTAATTCCATTTTCAGTTTACCAATCAAATTGTCACCCCCTTCTTCATGTTTCCAAGCTTTAGTAAACATGTTACCTCAAGTTTCCTAACTATTCTACAGATACATCAAATAACAAAAATGATACGTGTTTTGAAACACCCAAGGTATAATTTTTTTACTTAGGTTTTTCTTCTTCAATCAAATGTAGGATTAATCTCCTATATCAGTCTGTCTAATTCAAGGGAACTTTTTTTTCTACCCTTTTTCGTATACTATGATTTGTTGGTATCACACCTGAAGATTTTGAAGAAACATATCATATTAAGATTACCTAAGTTAGGTCTTGTAGGCTCTGGTGTTGTCACCACAGGTTCTGAATGCAAATGAGAAATGATTATAAGTTAATGTAGAGGTTTTATCCCATTATATAAACTATGTATGTTAATTCTAACGCACGAAATTTGATCAATATAACATATCTTCTAATTGACTGAATATGATACTCTAACTGCGGTATTCAATATCCGTTCATGTTTCTTCTTCAGATTCATCACATTAGACTAATCGCCGAATTTGTGCATCTATTTGCAAGACGACGGTTGTTATATGCAGAGCAGGATGAATTTTCCCGATTTCGATATATTAACCCTTATATTCGACTAATGAGTTTGGATATTCTGTTGGCATCTTCTCTCTTTTATAACGTATTAGTTTTGTTGTTCAATATATATCTCATTCTTTTAGTCGAATGTTATACTGAATAAAAAACTTTGAAATAAATATAAGAATTTATTTTACATAAACGTATGTTGCACAATCCCATGGCATGAATAGTTCATAATTGCAAATCGACCTGATTATGCATGCAACATTGACACTGGAAGTTATAAAACAGCTATCAACCAAATTAATTTTAAAACATCTTAAATATGCAAGAATTTATCAGAGATGATTTCATGGGTTTTTTTTTAACTGATTTCATTTATTCTTTTTTTTTTTAACCAATTTTAAAAGTTTCTTGTCTTGGAAAATAAAACTGTTAAAAGGTTGAGAGGTGTCTTCGGGTAAATTTTAATGAGAATGGTTTTTGCCGTTTCAGAATATAATGCATTCTGGGTAATATTTTCAAAAAGCAAACATCCAAACGTTGTGATTGGATCATAAGGTACTAAACAATGGAAGTTCAACCAAAGAAGTAACGTTGTTTTCAGTTTTGTGTATGGACAATAAAATTACCCATAGTCCTTTCGATTCTTAAGAGGTGAATTTAGAGAGGATACTTCTTGATTGTTATCTTTACTTACCAATGATGCAAGAAATATCATGAATATCTCTGTAAAAATGTCTTAGTGCATCAAAGTCATTAGCATACATGACATACAGAGGACTTGTCGCAATACCATTGAGTTCTTGCGCATCAACCGCGCTTCCTATACCTACACCAACAATTACGATGTTTCTTTGTTTTAAAGCTGCTGCTTCCCTAAGAGTCTGCGCATGATCAGTAGATTTGCCATCTGTGACAACCACCAGAACATCGATTGCATCCGGTCTGTTGCCAGCTTCAGCAGTGAAACTATTATCACTAGCAAATTGAAGAGCTAAACTAGTGTAGGTACCTCCTGCTTCATAGGGAATAGCGTTGATTTGATTTGTGATGGATGAAATGTTGTCGAACTCGCTCAAATTGAACTGGTTGTGTGGTTGGTTAGAAAACATAACAACACTAACTTGAGCGTCATTAGGCCCTATAATGAATTGGTTGGATGACTCGATAATGAATTGTTTCTCCTTCTCAAAATTTTCTATTCCAACAGAACCAGAAGCATCCAAGAGGAACACTAAATCAACTTTCTCGTGGCAGTTATAGTTAACTGAAATGAAATTCAGAAAGAAAAAAATATATGTGTCTATTAGGAGCTCAATTCAAAACATGCTACTATTTTTAACAACTTCTTTATATACGTTGAATGAATTGTCTTCGGACAGATATTAAAATTTGATTGTTATAGCATTGTACAAGGTAAATGCAATAGATTATTAAAAGCAAAACTACAAGAGAGCATTGCAAAACATTATAGAAAGGTGAATGAAAATAAATTAAAAAAATAAAATCACACATTTAAAATGGCAGGAGTATAACATTTCAACAAATTTAAACAATACAGATAAACTGGATGGTAGCGATGTATGAATATGTATTAATGTGTCTACTCACAGAAACAGTCCTTTATATGTGTAGGATCTGAAGAAGAAAAACAAAATATTTTCAACTTTAAAAATATAAGCACAACTTGGCTCAAGATATTCATCCACTTTGCAGAACAAACGACCTATCCAGGGTAATTCTCTCTCTAAAAAGAGTTTTAGTGGCATGATCTAATTGGCTTATTGACGGTCCGAGTTGTCTCCGGGCCGAGTTATCTCACACTCCGATTCATTACATTTTAATTGATTCGGTTGGTTTGACCGACCAACGAGAGGCTGCCTTATACATGTATAGCACGGTAACTATGTCTCTCGATGGCAAGGAGAGTTATTCATATAAAATTCAAACTCATATGCTGTTGCAACTGGAAAATTTTAAAATGTTGAAAACAATGTGTAGATTTATTTGTGAAGATTGAGAATATAATGTGTAAAACGGTTTTTTTAAATTAAAGTAATTTAAAACTTACATGTTGGGAGCATGCTGTTCTTGCCAAAGTCTACAAACAGATATGATATACTTAATTTGTGATTATTAAAATGTGCCCTTATAAATATTTTGTCATCAAATAGTCATTTATGCCTGAAGTACATGGACATAATGTCTGCCTTTGAAATAAAAAACATAAAGTATCATAAATTACTGAATACTTTTAGTAAGTAGTACATAAATGTATTCATTTCTTTCATGTCTTGTTTTTAAATAAGGGGCTAAAATGCAAAAAAAAAATTATTAAATTCAAATTCATATTTACCTATTTTTTTGTCGGGATCGTTACCGTTTGCACTTGACCCAACATTTAAACAGACTAATGTTTTGTAAAGTTCCTGCAGTCTCGCTGATTGTATGTTGTTGTTAGGAGTCACAGTTGTTACGGGCGCCATAGTTGTAGTCTCATTTACCATAGGAAATAGTAAGTCTGGGTTTTTACCGTACGCCGACGCCCCAGCTCCAACTGATCTACGATTGACTACAATGTAATGAAGGAAAATAATAATCATAAACAGTGTCAACTATCAACTTATATATCAAAACATGTTGTTAAGTGGTTCATGTGGTTATCGTTTGCTGCTGGTTTGTTGTTGTTTGTTTGTTGATTGCTGCTGGTTTGTTGTTTCAATAAATTGAGAAGTTTTGGTAAATCCTTGTATAACACCTATGTAATTTGATAACCTAGTTTCATGAAAAGAAAAGGGAAGATGGCAATATTATATAAAGTGAACAAAAAACATGTGTAAGTCCCTTTCCCCGGTACTACCTTTAGATGTACAGAGTATCCTCACACTGTACATGTACTTATTGAAATTGTAGATCCTCTGACCTTTCCTAATTCCGTTAATTATTAAAACAAATATAGTTTCTCTACCAAACACCCACTTCTGGTATCAGAGGAGGATTAGGGGGAGGTGCCCATGACCCCCTTTTGTGGGAAAACATGTGCTGATTATATAGGGAATCACTGAAGCATGACTGAAGCGGTCCCTTCTATGCAGTCAGTGCCCACCTCTCATTCACCTTTCTGGTTCTGTCATTTAATATTATGGTAATAAGTTATGTTCTATATATAGATTTCACTTGATTTTATAGGTTGCACTTTGTAAATACAGCTGTTCTCAAACCACGCCTCTTTTGAGGAGATCTTGAATATGCATAGAAAATTAATTTTGTTTACATACTGGTACCCAGTTATGGTCTCTGTGTTCCATCTCAAAGAGACATAACTTGGGAATGTTACCAGTAAATAAACATGTGCATATTGTTTATATTGAAAACTGTGGTAACCCTTCGTTCGAGGTAGGGGTAGTTAACAAAATTAGTGTTAGTTTAAACTCTGAGATGTTCAGGGCATATAAACGTTGAAAATATGCCGCACAGCCCTATATTTTGACCTTTGAAAAAAATTGTAGTGCATATGAACTTTCAATTCTAGGATAATATTTTTTTTCAAAACTTCATAGTAAAAGTGGTACAGTTTTAGCCGTAACAGGAGTTCCTATGGGAAATTGCATTGTAAATATTTACTGCAACCTATATTGGGTGAAAAAAAGAGAACATTCAGAATTTAACTAAATTTGCTCTCACAGATTTTATACAAATTAACTCAAATATAAATGTTTTATAAATATTTCATGAAGATTGATAGAATCCTGGGCCTTAAATATAATGAATCAGCATAAATTCACAGTTTACAGTATGCATAGTTTACTTAAAGTCCTGAATAAAAAATAATTCATAATATTTGCATATATGTAAGTTAAATTGTTAAGAAGTGCTTATATTTACTCTTCGCAGTCATTGAAACTCATAGATCCAGCCTGAATATTATTTATTGGGTGTTTGTGTCCTGTCGATAACCCAAAAGTAAGCCGTAACACCTAAATCTGCATTTTTGTCACCACGGCATAAAAAATACAAGCTAGAAGTACAGAAAATTTCTCAACAAAACTTACAATAGTATGTTATATCCTGAATATGTACTAAATATTCCAAATTGCTAGAAACAGCAGAATAATTTTGGAAATTTGAGACCCCAGGGGCAAAAAAACATAGAAAATTGCCTACCCCTGGGTCATGAAACAAATAATTTAACTTGTAAATGCTATTATTTTATGATTTTAAAGTTCTTGATATAGAACACAATAGCTATGCTTGGAAGTTATGCAATAATCAGATGTTAGCAGACATCTCTATAACATTTTAAGTGAATTTATATCTCAGACTGGTATCTTCATATATACAACTATTGCAAATATGGCTTTGTTTGAACACTTCAAGTATATGTTAACTTTAATTGACAAGTAGCATACAGTAAGATGTGGACTGGAGACATAGGCAGGATTGGATACTTTATATAATCTTGAATGTTGTAATGATTGACTGCTGAACATTACGTTTATAGTGTTCTGGTATGCTTTCAATATGTTATCAAAACAGTTTTCAACAGGTTCTAGGCATTTTATATCAGAAAATATGCAAAAAGGGTAAGCTGGCAATAATTAAAGTGTTGTTTTCAAATTGTTTAAAAAATTGAAACAGGGGATGGTGTATAAAATGTACAGTTAAGAAAAACTTAGAGTATACACAGGGATTTCTTTAAGGCTATAATTCCGATAAATGAGTATTAATGTGAGAAAAACTGATTTTAGATAGTTTTCTCCATGAATAAATGTTTGTATAAGTCCGACTTGAGAGTAACACAAGTGGCCAACATGTGTAACTTTCCCTAACATTCAAACATATAGCTCCTCTTCTCCTTAAACCAAAGTTATATTGTCCTTGCAGCACATAAACACATTTGACCCTCCCCCTCTTTACCCCCAAATAAATGACAAAGAATGGGTGATAGAAAATCGCCATTGGACATCGATAAATTCGATAGCAAGGAAATTAGGACAAATTTGCAATATTCTAGTATAGTATCCAATATAACAAACTGACAAAAACAATGATAAGAAAATTAAACAGAAAAGGTCAACAATCAACATTGGTGAAAAAAATACAATAATACAAAAAGTAGCCAACAAAATATTACACAAAAACATAGAACATGATAAAATTTATGCTTGCTTTATATGAAGATAAAGAAAAAAAGTTTAGTCAAAACAAATTTATCTAATATAATTCATGATTTATTAGCAAAAGATTACCGAAATTTTATACCTTATATAAATGAAGAAATTTGGTATTATTGACAACGACTTAACAGTCTGATCTGGGTACTCTACTTTTCTTTTCCATAATTTGTTTTCATTTTGATTTCTACTCTGGAAGAATGGCCTTGGTGGCCTGCAAATGTGTGTCCTTTTCCAGACCAAAAACCGATAGGAGAAACTAGTTTAATGCTACAGATAATTGTGTCATGGTCCGGATTACATATTATTTGTTATGACCTTCACCTTGAATGACCTTGCTGATAAGACAATTCAGACATGTAATATTGGGTTATCTGAGCAAACGTTCCCCGTGGGAAGCAGACATGCCTTGTCATCTATAAGTCACTGCGTGATCTATCAAAGCACTGTTCGCACTTTTGATTGTAAAGTAAAACAACATGTTTGATAGCTGCTCTAGTGCATAGTCTAAACTCTTTGCACCAATAAGTATGTTGCAAACGGAAAACATATTCTGCACTGATGAATGCGTAGAATTTCGGTTCAAATAAGTGCCTCAATATCTTCTGTCTTTTAAAGAGTTATATAAAGCAAATTATATACAAAAAGTCATGTATCTCGTTTGAAAAAATAAAAATGAAAAACAAATTGTATAACTCTCTGTAAGAAAAATATCAACATTGATAAAGATAGAAACTTCATAAAAGACTCGTCAGCGGCGCTCGAATCAAAACATTTAGAAAACCAAACCATATAAATTCGAAGTTGTTTGCCCATGTTTTTGAGACCCTTGGTATCTGATAACCGTAAACCTTATATATATCAATAATACGGACAAAACAACTAAAGCAATAAATACAGTAACATTTTAACATAATAATTGATGTAAAAATGCGATGATGATCAATAAAAAAAAACAACCAAGTAATAAGTTAGTTTGAAAATGTTTTGTTTGAAAAGAGTTTGTCAAAATCCTTCTTTGAATCTTATTTTCATGTTATCTTCTCCATTCGTAAATTAATGGTCAGAGTACTAGTGAACCTGATAAGTGTTCTATCAGAAACACATATTGAGTGCGAAGTAATTACTTAATATACTTTTTTATACGTTGATTAGCGTTGTGCATTTGCAATTGATATTTGCTATATTTGCTTTAAAGAGTTACACATAGATGTTACATCTATGAAATAACATTTGCTTCAATAATGATAAAATCATTAAAATCATTAAAATCAGATTATAAACGTCATGTGATTCTTAAAGAAATTTATTGATATCTTAATTACTGTTATAAATCTGCGTATTCAGAATGAATTGGCAAATAATGTACTACAATAAAATAGTGAATACGGGATGTACAACAATGTATAATATGTTTGGATTTCCATGTATAAACTTTCAATTAAAAGAAAAATTTGTTTTTGAGGACTCAAGAGCATAGTTATTGTGTAATGCATTTCTTTAAAACAAAACAATTAAATTTTTTAAAAATCGCACCGGCTCTTTCTCGAAAGAGTTTGACAGTGTAGCGTAGGACTTTTGGAACAAATTATATCAAAATTATAGAGAGGAGCACCAGCTCTTACTAAAAACAACATAGACTGTTTATTTAAGAGGGTCCACAACATAGTTGAACTACTTCAGATATACTAATTTTGTTAATCTTATCAACTGACTTAAACCACTATTTTACCAAAAAGACCATATTTCATTTTTAACATGTCATTTTACATTCTTTCTTACTATTGTGCATAAAATATTAAGATATAGTTTCAAAAAGTGAAAGAACAAATTTGCCCGAAATGAAATGTTTACACTACACGTGTAGGTACTCGTGAAAATCAAAGAACGATAACTGTGTAGCCGGACCAGTTATTTAAAAACAACTTTTATTACTTAATAACAGTTGTCGACAGTTTATTGGTTAGAAGACAAGTATATAAAGCATATTTTGAATAGTTGGAAAAGCCACTGATAGTATGTAGGAATACCCAACAGATTTAGCAACACAGAATATCTTCTCGTTTTTTTCCTAAATAGAAGGATTTTTAAATTCACATAACTATCTCTTCATTGAAAGAAAGTGGCAAAAGTTTAAACAGAATCTATTCATTAGCACTAATACGATTCAAAATGAAGCAAGATATATGTGATAGTGCTTTTTTCTCCTAAAAATTGTAATAAATATAGATAAGTAATATATGTATGAATGTTGATATAAAAAATATAAATTACCTGCTTTACATGTCGTTGAATGTAGAAGAGAAACAAACAAAATACATGCTACGACTTTCATGATGTCTGATTGAGTTGTGCAATACAGTGCAAAATGCAGATAACCTTTTAATCAATTTTTGACTTTTGTAGTCTAGTTCAAAAGTTATTACTCCACACATTGTTTCTGTTTGTTTGTATTAAGCTGACATATGCACTATTAGTAAATTTATCAATATTCACATACATAAAATTGAGAATGGAAATGGGGAAAATGGTAAAAGAGACAACAACCCGACAATAGAAAAAACAACAGCAGAAGGTCACCAACAGGTATTCAATGTAGCGAGAAATTCCCGCACCCGGAGGCGTCCCTCAGCTTGCCCCTAAACAAATATATACTAGTTCAGTGATAATGAACGCCATACTAATTTCCAAATAGTACACAAGAAACTAAAATTAAATAATACAAGACTAACACAGGCCAGAGGCTCCTGACTTGGGACAGACGCAAAAATGCGGCGGGGTTAAACATGTTTATGAGATCTCAACCCCCCCCCCCCAACTAGACCTCTAGCCAATGTAGAAAAGTAAACGCATAACACTACGCACATTTAAAATTCTGCATTTCATCTTTATTTTTTCAGTCTAACATATATATATGCATGTTTTTATCATATAGAAATACTAATTTATTCATAACCTTTCTGGAATTCTACGTCTTTCAATAATTGGTTCAAGAATGCATTTTGAAGAAAAACATTCACATTCACCTTTCACCATATTCTGTAAATTAACAAATAATTAGCGATTTTTGAAGAATTGACAAAAATGCTTGATTACATATTGCCATTTCAAGAAAATCTGAATTCTGTACGTATCAGATATTATAATGTTAGCTTTTTTTATAGTGATACTCACCCAGTGGCATTATTTGTAATAGTTTTTTTAAATTTACAGTATCAATTTAACTTTATAGGAGCCGTGGTGTAGTGGTTAGTGCATCGGACTACTAACACAAAAGTTCCTGTTTTGATTCCCGTTCGGGATGAAAATTTCAGGAATTCAATTTTCGGCTCTCCCTCGACACCATTTGCGAGTATTGTCTTGAGGAAAGGATGTTAGTCCATCAGAAGAGGACGATAAAAGCTGACCCGTGTTAAGAGAGAACCATATTTCTTGCACGTTAAAGACACCCTAGTAGATTTCGAAAAAGAGTAGGCTAATACCGCTACAAGGCAGCACTCGCACCCGCAAAGTGGAAAGGGATTAATATAAGTTGCAAAACTTGTTTCCCAATCCACTATTATATATTATATATAAATATACTAAATAAATAAATGATTTGGAAAATACGTTGAAGGTATAAAAAGTCATGAGAATTCTGAATGCAATTAGGTTCTATCCGGGCACTCTGGTTCCAAACCTTGGTTCCATCAACCTTGGTTCCATCTGGGTTTTTTGGTTCTGAACCTTGGTTCTTTGGTTCGAAACCATGGTAATTGGTTCAACATCCGGATTGTTTGGTTATAGCAACCCAACTTCTTGGTTCAGTCTGGGTTCTATTCTAGATCATTCTAATGTTCCCGTTGAACTTGGAGAAGATAACCGCAAGTATCCGAATAAAAAGATAAAGTAGGTCAAAGACGCTAAAATTGTTTTATAACATTAAACATTTCAGCATCGGCGATAAAGGAAGCTGTAAGGTATTTATCTTCTCTTTTAATTATTTTCATTAGGAAACTAGATAGAAATAAAGCATCGTTTGGATTTGAAAAAAAACGAAATATACAGTATATCGAACATCCTTTTATTTAATTTCAGTCGTTCTGTTTACATTTATTTTCCTTTACTCATCCCCTGTTTCCGTTAATATTTCTACAAGTTTTTAAACCACCCAATTAGGACATGTCGTTCAATTGGCCGACGATATGTGCATCTAGCCACTTGACCAGTTAACGACTTCCATATATGTTCGACTGAATTTTATTTAATTGGCTTTGTAATAATGCCAGATTTGAAAGAAATACATGTGAAGTATTAAAAAAAAAAATAATTTACCAATGTTATTTCAACTGATCGGGCGGAGCTTACGTTTTAATTTGCTAAGGATAGACTATTTGAAGATGTGTGTGATAAGGATGATTGCCGTTATGATTATTACTGATTTCTAATAACCCATCCGTGTCATCAAAGGAATTTACGAAAGAATGACTGTTCATTTCATTGATGAGTTTGCCCTAAAACACCTATCAATAGATGGACTGGTTTATTATGAGCGAACCGGTTAAACTCCGCCCAGTCAAGTGAATTAAATCGAGTAATATATGTAAAAAATCATTTTGTTCAAAACAAAATGTTAAAAGACATATAAAAAGAAAGAGATTTGTAAGCTTTAATTAGTTGAAAAATAAGCTATAAAATATTACAAAAATGTATATGTACAATAAATTTGTTAAATTTGAGACTCCTTGTGAAGGGGATGCATATAATCATTCGGCCCAAAAAAAAAAGAAATCAAAATTAAGATTAAATATTTTTATAAATAAAATTGTGTGTGTTAATGACAGTGCTAGTGGGATGAGTATTACCAGCACAATAGTCAGAACTTCTGTGTTGGTGCCATAGGGGAGAGGCATTAGGTATTACCCTAGTTTGTCCTTCCCGAACTTTACAAAAAATGAGTCCTGTTCTCCCAACTTTAGTTTGCCTCAACCAAAATTAGGAAATACTACAAAACTTATACACAATATAAAAAAGAAAATGTGGCATGAGTGTCAATGAGAACTCTCCACAAGAGACCAAATGACTCATAAATAAACAACTAAATGTCACCATACGGCCTTCAACAATGAGCAAAGTCCATACACAATAGTCCGCTATAAAAGGCATCGAAATGACAATGTAAAACAATTCAAACGAGAGAACTAACGGCCTAATTTATGTACAAAAACAAATATGTAACACATAAACAAACGACAATCACTGAATTACAGGCTCCTGACTTGGTACAGGCACACATATACAGAATAAGGCGGGGTTAAATTTGTTAACGGGATCTCCATCCTTTACCTAATATGGCTTGAGTGCCAATGATAACTCTCCACAATAGATCGGATGACACAGGAATTAACAACTATAGGTCACAATACGGCCTTCAACAATGAGCAAAGGTCATACCTCATAGTCACCTATAAAAGGCACCGAAATGACAATGTAAAACAATGTAAACGAGAATAGAAACGGACAAATTTATGAACAAAAAATGAACGAAAAACAAATATGTAACACATAAACAAACGACAACCACTGAATTACAGGCTCTTGACTTGCGACAGGCACATACATACCGAATAAGGCGGGATCCCCACCATCCCCCTAACCTGGCACAATGCTTATTATCACACAACACAAAATAAAATTTGAAATTTGGTAGCGTCACTTTTACCGTTTATGAGTATTCGTGTCCCTATAAAAACATAGAAAATGCTGAATTTTTCGTTTCCGTTCTCTTAAATAAGTTTGACTCAATCAAACGTTATAAACCTTATACGCAATGCTTATTACCCCATAACACAGATCTATGAAGTTCGATATTGGGTGGCATCACTTTTACTGTTCGTGAGTCATTAGATGTAAGAAGATTTGGTACGAGTACCAATGATACAAATGTCAACAAGGAGCCTTTAGATAGGAAAAATGCTAAATCTGGTGTTACCGTTCTTCAACTTTAGTTTGCCTTAACCAAATATTTTGAAACTTATACACAATGCTTATGGTCACAAAACGGTCAAATCTATATGTGGAAGTTTACTCATGTTTTTTTCACAAGCAGGGGCATCTGTGGCCCATTGACATATTTTACATTTATTTAAGTAAACAGCTTATTTACTTCCATTGGATTCTACTTCTAGAATTAACTTGCATATTCTTTTCAGGATCTCGGTGCAGTCTGGTAACAGACAGTGATATTTCAAGTTACATGTGACCAGTATAACAAAGTGTTTCACTAGATTGAGCTCTCTGTCTAAGTGTACTTAAAAGGTTCTTTGCATTGAGTTCAGTTTATTGATATGCGTATACCTTCTGTGTGAATTTAAGATGTAAAAACAGACTATCCATATCTGCATGTCCATGAAATGAAATGAAATCTAAGGTAAAATGATTAAAACATTTTGCATTATCTATCACAACTGGCAGCACATGGTGCTACGTATACTAAAGCAGTAAATGTTCTCTCTGATGGGGGTCTCGTTTTAAGGTTCTGATCCCGGATCCCGCTTACTGTTTTGTCGGATTCCCGTATCCCGCTTACACTATGTACGTAAGGGAGCTACCATTTGATTTTTATGGGGGGGGTGGGGGGGGGGGGGGGGGGGGGGGGGGCTAGGATGAAATTTGAAAAAAGGCAGGACAGGATTTTGAGTAAAAAAAAAAGGCAGGATGATTAACTTGGCAAAAAAAAAAAGGCAGGATGACAATTGTTGTAAAAAAGTCTGGATAAGCTAAGAAAAAAAAAGGCAGGACCGAATAGACTGCAAAATAAAAAGGCAGGACAGAGATTACAAATTAAAAAAAAGGCAGGACACAATTTTTCATCCTAGCCCCCCCATAAAAATCAAATGGTAGCTCCCTAAGCAATTCTCATTTTTTTTTTTTAATTCCCGTGTCCCGCTAGACTTCAATTCCCGTTTTCACGGCACAATAATTTGACTTTCACGTGTCACGCTTACAAAAAGTCAGCAATCCCGCGTCACGCTTAGACCCAAATGAGACCCACTCATTTTTTTCACGGAAATTAAAGGATTTAGTTTTCATTTGAACCAAACATTCTTAAAAATTGAGAATGAAAATGTGGAATGTGTAAAAGAGACAGTGACACTACAAAAGAGCAGAAAGCAGTCGAAGGCCACAATGGGTCTTCAACAAAGCGTGAAAATCCCTCGACCGGAGGCGGGCTTCAGATGGCCCCTAAACAAAGTGTGAACTAGTTCAAACTCCAAAACATAAAACTGAACTTACAATTAAAAACATACAAGATCAACAAAAAACAGAGACTCCTGACTTGTCGTCAAGGTAATCATACCAAGAGACACACCCAATATACATAGGTCAAGAGTCAAAAAGTCATAGTCTGGTCAAGAGTTCCTTATCAAAAAAACGCAAAGCAGATTTTGCGAAAAGGGTCATCGTGCTACACAAAACTAACAAATATATCTTTATATCTAAAATAGATATAAGAAGATGTGGTATGAGTGCCAATCAGACAATTCCTCATTTAATTCAAACAAAATATACATTGTACATTGAGGGCAAAGGTCAAGCTCACATGAAGTTTCTATTACCACTAAACTCACCATCTTATGACAATACATCTACATGCCATATATTCAGAAGAAAGGTCAATTGAAAATTGTATTTTGAGGTCAAGGTAATATACACACTGTATGCCGATGACACACCAAACGTGCATAGGTCAAGAGTCAAAAAGTCATATTCTGGTCAATAGTTCCATGTCAAAAATATACATGTAACAGTCATGCACGAAAGTGCATCATAGTACACGTAACAATGTCTTATGGCATGATGCACTGCACATGCCAAATACAGAAAACCTAGGTCAGAGACAGAAACACAAGACATATAACTAAGCTCAATGGAACGGTTCTTGTACTGCAGGTCACTACAATTCCATAGCAAATGAACCTCATTGTCTTGAGACATCTCAAGATGTCTCAAGACAAATTTCCAAGACGCGTCTCAAGACGGACTTAAAGACGCGTCTTATAGACACCGTGTCTTCAAGACACGTCTTAAAGACATCTTGAGACATATAAAACTGTGTCTTGAGATATGCCTCAAGACACATTTTTGTCACATCCATGTCTTGAGACATTGGTTTAGAATAGTGTTTGGTGTATTTGAAAACACACCACATCCTTTATTCTGTGTATGAATTAAGGAAGATGTTAGCCATAATGAAAACTTAAGGCAATGAAATTCAAAATAAACCCCCAAATAAACCAAATAAATAACACAACCCCCTCCCCCTTTCTCCATTTTTTTTAAATCATCAATATATCAAAATCTTTATGGTTAGTTATAGGTTTTGAATAAGTTAGAATTTGACATCTTCAGCTTAGATGTAAAGTTAATTTTCATGTAATATGAAGAAAGAGTTAAAAAGAAAACAAAGACAGGAATGGGGGAAATGACAAAACTCATAACTTGAATAAGGAAAGACAACACTGTGACTTAAAAATCAATGAAAAGACAGTCCAAAAAGCACTTTCTGAAATTTCAATTCTATCTTCAAAATAACACAGACACAGCCAATGAATATTTTAACAATAAAAGTTTAAACCCATCTAGAATTGAAAAACATAGAGCAACCCAAAGGTACCATTGTTACAAAAAGATACAAGTCAAATATTAATAACACATTGTTGATTTTTCACCAAACCTACCCAGTCAATGATCAGTTTTAACATTCAATTTAAATCAAAATCTGATCACTTCCCGGAGAGGAGTGGATTATTATAAGTCTAGAAAAGAAACCAAATGAGCAAGCAAGCCACAAGAAACATATATAAAAAATACATGAAAAATACCAATTTAGAGACTTAACTGACCTTTTAAACAATTAAAATTGAGCTCTCATAAATGCAATATATATAGATTCACGTCTGTTCCTTAAATTGATGTCCAAAATGATGTTATTATAGGGTAGGATTCCAAATCTATGGCAGATTTTATGCACTTCTAATAGAAGTCTTCTTATGTTCCCAAATCAATGTCTAGATCTTGGCACTAGTACTCTGAAAACAAATAATGAAAATTATTTAATTTATAAACTTTGGTTATCATTCTTTTATCCATGAGATAAACAGAAAATGATATTAAGGGAGCTCGCGGGTATAAATCAATGTTTTTCTAAAATATAGGATATCGCTATTTTTTTTACATAAACTAACTTCATCCGATACTTAATAGAAAAACAAAATAAAAATATGGGGTTACTGTTCATTTAGGCTCACAATCTGCATTCGAAAAAAGCATGCATTTTTGTTAATAAAAAGTGGTTTTTTTTTTCTGTTGAACTAATAGGAGAAAAAAAGGTAACATCAAAATAAAAAAAGAACCTAATTACAGAAATCACTTAACTTTTACAATAGTTTAGTTTAAGTACAGCTTGTATGAAAAAAAAATAAAAAAATATAGGTCACTAATGAGTTAAAAAAAGATATTTAAATTTTATAAGCAAAAAAAATGGTATTTTTTCACATTCAATTTATTTATCTAGAATGTACGCTTGCGTTAAACAATGGAAATCAAGCACTGTATATTTATATAAACGATCAATCTTGTAAATATACTAAATAAATAAATGATTTGGAAAATACGTTAAAGGTATAAAAAGTCAAGAGAATTCTGAATGCAATTAGGTTCTATCCGGGCACTCTGGTTCTAAACCTTGGTTCCATCTGGGTTTTTTGGTTCTGAACCTTGGTTCTTTGGTTCGAAACCATGGTAACTGGTTCAACATCCGGGTTGTTTGGTTATAGCAACCCGACTTCTTGGTTCCATCTGGGTTCTATTCTAGATCATTCTAATGTTCCCGTTGAACTTGGAGAAGATAACCGCAAGTATCCGAATAAAAAGATAAAGTAGGTCAAAGACGCTAAAATTGTTTTATAACATTAAACATTTCAGCATCGGCGGTAAAGGAAGCTGTAAGGTATTTATCTTCTCTTTTAATTATTTTCATTAGGAAACTAGATAAAAATAATTAAAGCATCGTATAGATTTTAAAAATAAACCGAAATATACAGTATATCGAACATCCTTTTATTTAATTCAGTCGCTCTGTTTTCATTTTTTTTTTCTTTACTCATCCCTTATTTCCGTTAATATTTCTAGAAGTTTTAAAACGACATGTTGTTCAATTGGCCGACGATATGTGCATCTAGCCACTTGACCAGTTAACGACTTGCATATATATATAATTACATTAGATGTATGTTTCATTATAATACTTTATTCTGATTGGGTAACTGCACATCACGCGTTATTCCGTAAGCAGTTGCATTGCTCAATACAACTTTTCATTCATGATAACACGTGGTCCAACAATAAAGTGCACAGGTGAAATAAATAAAAACATATATAAAATTGGTGTTTTTATGATCAAAGCTAAAAAATGTAATTATAAGTATTGAATGCTTCTTTTTGTAACTTTATAGGGTTGTAAAAGCGTTGACCGTGCGCACATTTTTAGAATGAAGCGCTTCCGTGCTTCATACAAAATGTACTTCGGTCAACGCTTTTACACCCCAATAAATTTACAAAAAGAAGCATTCAATTCTTAATTGAATGATTGCATATTTGTTTTCAAGTTCGACTGAATTTTATTTAATTGGCTTTGTAATAATGCCAGATTTGATAGAAATACATGTGAAGTATATGTAACAAATCGTTTTGTTCAAAACAAAATGTTAAAAGACATATAAAAAGAAAGAGATGATCAATTTAAGTTTGTAAGCTTTAAAATTAGTTGAAAAATAAGCTATAAAATATTACAAAAATGTATATGTACAATAAATTTGTCAAATTTGAGACTCCTTGTGAAGGGGTGCATATAATCATTCGGCCTAAAAAAAAATAAATCAAAAATATAAATCAATTGCTTTCAAAAAGCAATTGGAGGCGGTCTTTCCCCCTTTGAAATTGATTGAATGGAAGGGGGGTTAGTTTGTTTGTTTGTTTGTTTGTTTCTGTATGGGGTCTATATTATTGTTACCAGAGAAGTTTCATGTTTAGTTTGGAAAGTTTTTATTTTATTTTAGGTAGAGCGCGCGCGCCAGATTGAGGAGACATCACGTGATGCGGGTTTATAATAACGAAAACTTGGTATTTTTATTCCTTTTCAGGTGGGGACGTTGAACAGACAACATGTATAGAGACGGAATGCACACAAATTGAATGTAATTTCTTTTGTCATTGTAGGAAATTGACATTTTGATCACAGTTCACGGGCAGTGCATGCTTTGGATTTAATTGATCCGGTGTAACTTTAAAACACATTTAATGATTATTTTCTGATAATGTACATTTTTCAGCACCTGTTTGTAACATAGATTAGTATTTCAATCTCGGAGCGGACATTTTATTGTAGGTTTTTACTGAGATTTACGGACCTAGCAAGCGATTTTTACAGCATTGCCATTTCTTTTCTCTAGGAAAAGTCTTGAGAGATATCTGCACCAAGTTTTTTTATGAACCTTTAGTACATGTATGCCCTGCAAATTTTCAGGTCGATTGGACTTGTAGTTTCAGAGTACATGTGGATTTTTTTTCTTGAAACAAGCGAAAAAACCCAAATGAGAACTTGGACCCCGTATTAAACACACATAACGGAAGCATACATACAATGATTGGTTGGTTGGTTGGTTGGTTGGTTGGTTGGTTGATTGATTGATTGATTGATTGATTGATTGATTGATTGATTGATTGATTGGTTAATTGGTTGGTTGATTAAACACGTTGGATAGAGTCAATTTAAACAGCGAAAAAGAAACAAAAAAGATCTTGATTAAACACATGAGACAGAAAATTGCATGCACTGATTGATTGATTGATTGATTGATTGATTGGTTGGTTGGTTGGTTGGTTGTTTGATTGATTAATTGATTGATTGATTGATTGATTGATTGATTGATTGATTAAACACGTTAGATAGGGCAATTGAAACAGCGAAAAAGAAACAAAAAAGATCTTGATTAAACACATGAGACAGAAACATTCATGCACTGATTGATTGATTGATTGATTGATTGATTGATTGATTGATTGATTGGTTGGTTGGTTGGTTGGTTGGTTGGTTGGAATTCAAGCACACATAAAACTCTTTAAATAGTGCCAAAAATCACATAATTTGCCTCTTAATACATGACCTTGACCTTGTGACTTTTTTCAAGGTCATTGCAAAAGACCCTATGGGTCAAGGACATTTTGTTTAAGAGTTTTGCCTAATAATGGCTTTATATAAACCATCAATGGGGATTATGCCCCTTACACAATGGTAAAACCAAGACAGTCATAATGTAAAAAAGTTGCCCCTTGAAGTACCAAGCATTTTTCACTATGTAAATTTTCTGTATCTATAACCATTCCAAAGTTATAGGGAAATCAAAGACAAATAAAAATCTAAAATACGACCTTGACCTTTGACCTTGACCTTATTTTCATTTTTTTGGACCAAGGATCTCAAATCAAAAGACCCTAGGCTTCTATCACTTATGGTTTTCCAGTTTAAAATACATTTCAAAATTTCAAATACAAAAGGGGAAATAACTCCCATATGGGGCGTTCATATTGCTTCGGTCAAAATTGGACAAATCATGCGAAGGAGATAATGAGTAATTTTATAAAATAAATTTGTCGTAATATTTGACAGTTGCGAAGGAGTAGTGGACACAAGGAAAACAGTGTTTGGGGAGATAACTCCTACAAAGAAAAGTATTCGGTTACGCAGGGTAAATTTCAAAAGCGCATAAACTGTTCGATATCATATACCAAATATCTAAGCGACATATTGCGAAACAAATATTTATCGCAAGAACAAAATTAGGCGGAAGAAAAAAAAAAAAATAATCAGAAGAAAAACAATAGTTCTTTCCACAGAAAAGTGGAAAGACCTAATTAAGATTAAATATGTTTATGTGTGTGTGTTAATGACAGTGCTAGTGGGATGAGTATTACCAGCACAATAGTCAGAACTTCTGTGTTGGTGCCATAGTGGAGAGGCATAAGGTGTTACCCTAGTCCGTCCTTCCCGAACATCCAAAAAAATTAGTCCCGTTCGCCTAACTTTAGTTTGCCTCGACCAATATTGGGAAATACTGCAAAATTTATACACAATATAAAAAAGAAAATGTGGCATGAGTGTCAATGAGGACTCTCCACAAGAGACCAAATGACTCAGAAATTAACAACTATAGGTCACCATACGGCCTTCAACAATGAGCAAGGTCCATACAAAATAGTCAGCTATAAAAGGCTATGAAATGACAATGTAAAACAATTAAAACGAGAACTAACGGCCTAATGTATGTACAAAAGACAAATATGTAACACATAAACAAACGACAATCACTGAATTACAGGCTCCTGACTTGGGACAGGCACATACATACAGAATACGGCGGGGTTAACTTTGTTAACGGGACCCCCACCCTTTACATAATATGGCTTGAGTGCCAATGATAACTCTCCACAAGAGATCAGATGACACAGGAATTAACAACTATAGGTCACAATACGGTCTTCAACAATGAGCAAAGGTCATACCTCATAGTAACCTATAAAAGGCACCGAAATGACAATGTAAAGCAATTCAAACGAGAATAGAAACGGATAAATTTATGAACAAAAAATGAACGAAAAACAAATATATAACACATAAACAAACGACAAACACTGAATTACAGGTTCCTGACATGCGACAGGCACATAAATACCGAATAAGGCGGGATCCCCACCACCCCCCTAACCTGGGACAATGCTTATTACCACACAACACAAAATAAAATTTGAAATTTGATCGCGTCACTTTTACCGTTTATGAGAATTCGTGTCCCTATAAAAATATAGAAAATGCTGAATTTTTCGTTTCCGTTCTCTTAAAAAAGTTTTACTCAATCAAACGTTATAAACCTTACACGCAATTCTTATTACCCTATAACACAGATCTATGAAGTCCGATATTGGGTGGCGTCACTTTTACTGTTCATGAGTCATTATATGTAAGAAGATGTGGTATGAGTACAAATGATACAAATGTCAACACAGAGCCTTAAGATAGGAAAATGTTAAATATGTTGTTACCGTTCTTCAACTTCAGTTTGCCTTAACCAAATATTTTGAAACTTATACATAATGCTTATGGTCACAAAACGGTCAAAATAACGTGAATCCTGCATCTATATGTGGAAGTTTACTGATGTTTTTTTCACAAGCAGGGCATCTGTGGCCCATTGACATATTTTACATTTATTTAAGTAAACAGCTTATTTACTTCCATTGAATTCTTCTTCTAGAATTAACTTGTATATTTTTCAGGATCTCGGTGCAGTCTGGTAACAGACAACGATATTTCAACGATGTGAC
This sequence comes from Mytilus galloprovincialis, assembly GCA_037788925.1. Classification (NCBI taxonomy): domain Eukaryota; kingdom Metazoa; phylum Mollusca; class Bivalvia; order Mytilida; family Mytilidae; genus Mytilus; species Mytilus galloprovincialis. Next base: position 54,908,915 of record CM075332.1, read on the forward strand.
CAACATATCAAAGTGTTTCACTAGATTGAGCTCTCTGTCTAAGTGTACTTTAAAGGTTCTTTGCATTGAGTTCGGTTTATTGATATGCGTATACCTTCTGTGTGAAATTTTAAGATGTAAAAACAGACTATCCATATCTGCATGTCCATGAAATGAAATGAAATCTAAGGTAAAATGATTAAAACATTTTGCATTACCTATCACAACTGTACTAAAGCAGTAAATGATCTCTCGAATGGGGGTCTTGTTGAAGGTTCTGATCCCGGATCCCGCTTACTGTTTTGTAAGATTCCCGTATCCCCTTACACTATGTACGTAAGCAATTCTCATTTTTTTGTAAATTCCCGTGTCCCGCTAGACTTCAATTCCCGTTTTCACGGCACAATAATTTGACTTTCACGTGTAACGCTTACAAAAAGTCAGCAATCCCGCGTCACGCTTAGACCCCAATGAGACCCACTCAAATTGTTCACGGAAATTAAAGGATTTAGTTTTCATTTGAACCTAACATTCTTAAAAATTGAGAATGAAAATGTGGAATGTGTAAAAGAGACAGTAACATGACAAAGAACAGAAAGCAGTCGAAGGCCCCTAATGGGTCAACAAAGCGTGAAAATCCCTCGACCGAAGGCGGGCTTCAGATGGCCCCTAAACAAAGTGTGTACTAGTTCAAACTCCAAAACATAAAACTGAACTTACAATTAAAACATACAAAATCAACAAAAAAACAGAGATTCCTGACTTGTCGTCAATGTAATCATAACCAAGAGACACAGCCAATATGCAGAGGTCAAGAGTCAAAAAGTCATAGTCTGGTCAAGAGTTCCTTAATTATCAAAAAAACTCAAAGCAGATTTTGAGGTAAGGGTTATCGTGCTACACAAAACTAACAAATATATCTTTATATCTTTATGAGTTCCAATCAGACAATTCCTCATTTAATTCAAACAAAATAATTATACAAGTTGTACATTGAGGCCAAAGGTCAAGCTCACATGAAGTTTCTATTGCCACTAGACTCACCATCTTATGACAATATATCTACATGCCATATATTCAGAAGCAAGGTCAATTGAAAATTATATTTTGAGGTGAAGGTAATATACACACTGTATCCCGATGACATACACAACGTGCATAGGTCAAGAGTCTAAAAGTAATATTCAGGTCATGTCAAAAATATACACAGCAATCATGCTCGAAAGTTCATCATGGTACACGTAACAATCATGTCTTATGTCATGATGCCGCCTACAAATGCCAAATACAGAAAACCTAGGTAAGAGACAGAAACACAAGAAATATAACTAAACTCAATGGAACGGTACTTGTATTGCAGTTCACTACAATTGCCTTCAAAATAGAACATAAACTCTCGCAACACTGCAAAATTAAAACCGTCTTTCACAAAAGTTTAGCAGGATTCTTTGCAACGATTATCTTACCACTATCAATTGAGAATCAAGTCGTGCAGTTATGTCAATAAATTAAAAAGGTAAGCACTAAAAACTAGGGTTTACCATTAATTTCAAACCTAACCATGTGATAGTTCTATGGTAAACTGATGGAAACACATGATACAGTCATGAAATTTAATATTTGCAATAGTACGACCAGAACAATACAAGACAGAGTTGTAAACAAATGAAAGTAATGATACATACGAGTTTTTAATCACAATTCACAAATAAGGAACCGTAGTTTTAATTCAATTTATTTATCTAAAATGAACGCTTGCGTTAAACAATGGAAATTAACACTGTATATATTTATATAAACGATCAATCTTGTAAATAAATATGTTTAAATAAATTTTATAGGATTATTTTTTTTATGAATGCAATATCTTTTGTTTCTTGTTTACCAAATTGAATGCCATATACCTTAAGTATATATTAACCGATGGATTGGTTTTTGTTCGTTAAACATCCAGTGGCAAAAATTCCATGAATTTTCAAAACGACTCTATATGAACTGAAGAATCCTGCGACACGACCCCACATTTTATCATATACGCATTCAAATACTACAATTTTGATGGTTTCGAGAATTGTTTTATTTAGTTATTGAATTTCTACTGGAAACCTTTCATGCAAACAGAATTTATGAGGAGAAAACATTTACAATTAATCATATTGCTAGAATCTGTAATGAGGGTTTAACGGGCAAAGGATTGGTACTTGAAAGAAAGTGTATGTCGGAAAGAGGCGGAAATATATTGCTACGGAACACTTATTACCATTTCGACAATTATTTGGAAGGATATTTTAACATGAACTCTCCCTACACCAGACAATAGATTTAACATCATTCAAAACGAGGCTGCGTATTTATCAAGCAGCCTACATATCCAAACGGAAGCCCCTCTTTTAGTGTGTGTTGCTATTGTTTCGAGGAACATTAATTAGCTGCAATTATTTATTTTCTGATAGGAAGAATTTGAGTTAAAACTTTATTGTCTTACATGCAAAAGATAGTTAAACAGCAAACAAACGACAAATAAATACACAGAAAAAAAAACACATTTCGTCTAGGTCAACACAGAAATAATCAAGTAACTATTACTAAGGTTCTTTACAATATATACATACTTGGTGGAAATCGTCCGGCGTGTAGAAAAAGGTAGTAAGTTTATCATAATATTACATTTAGTATAGTCCTTTTGCGTTTTTTTTTTTTTTTTTTTTTTTTTTCTTCATTTACGTAGCAAAGGGGTTTTAATTTCTGAATCAATTACGAATTCACCATAAACATTTTGTAGTTTTAAATAATGGTATTAAAGCAAGTAATTTACTTTCGGGAAATTTACTCCAAACGCTATGGTAATATCATTTTTGAAAAACAAAAATCGATCTTTTTTTCAAATATTAACGTGCACGTATCATATAAAAAGGAAGATGTGGTATGATTGCCAATGAGACAACTATCCACAAGAGACCAACATGGCACAGACATTAACAACTATAGGTCACCGTACGGCCTTCAACAATGAATGAACAAAGCCATAAAAGGCCCCGATTTGACAATGTAAAACTATTCAAACGAGAAAACTAACGGCCTTATTTGTATAAAAAATGAAAGAAAAACAAATATGTAACACATAAACAAACGACAACCACTGAATTACATACTCCTGACTTGGGACAGGCACATACATAAATAATGTGGCGGGGTTAAACATGTTAGCGGGATCCCAAACCCTCCCCTAACATTGGACAGTGGTATAACAGTACAACATAAGAACGAACTATAAAAATCGGTTGAAAAAGGCGTAACTCATCAGATGGACAAAAATACAAGTGGACGTGGCCGGGTACTTGTACATCCCGACAACAAAAAGACAGTAGGAACAGATCTAAGAGTGTATGCTGATTTAAATGCACAAGACAATGGTTTATAACTTTAAATCAAGGCACTAGAAGTATACTGTTGATTACCGTATCACCATGGTGATACGGTCTGATTAGTCAGAGGCTAAACGTCAGGTTCGGGTAAATCTGTTAACGGTATTTCTGTTATTTCATTGGTTATAAATACTATCTAATGGCTGCTTCGTGGCTGTTTCCGGAATGATTCTGGGGGAAATGAAGGTCATTTTAACGTCTGATTGGCTATTAATGAGTGGCATGCATTATATGTTCTACGCGTCCGTAAGTGGGGTCGGATTGAAATCATGATACTAGGTTATAGCATGGAAGTATTATATTGACAGGAACTACAACGATTTATTAGCACCTATTTATAACCCGGGGAGCTCTGTAGAAAAGATATGGAAACTGACTAATTAGTATGTTATCGTTAATAGCCCTTTGTGACCATGTGCGATGCCGCCGTCCTAAACTGACCAGACATACTTCTTATCATCACGTGGTTTTTATTGCGAAAGGTTATCTCTAATACCTGTCGGAAAACCCCTTTGTTTATTTAACACTGGACACTTTAAATTTGCAAAACACTCATTTGCAAATCCGCCGCCGCCTCAAATAAGAGCTACAGTGTCATGTATATAACCAAAATGAGCGGAATTACATGGGATTCAATAATTTCATTTGTTTTCTACTGTTACTATTATATTTATTTTGCTATTTGATTTATAAAAACATGGGATTTTCAATATCCCATGGGACAGGGCAAAATCCCATGGGATTTACCATTATCCCATGGGATTTTGGTTAAATCCCATGGGATTTTTTTTGGTCCCATGGGATAATTGTAGTCCCATGGGATATTTGTTGTCCCATGGGACAAAAAAAATCCCATGGGATTATTATTATCCCATGGGATTTTTAATATCCCATGGGACAAAATAAAATCCTATGGGATTCAAATTATAAATATATAGATATAAATATACAGTATGTGTATGTTGCAATGAATGCTGTTTGGAAGTAAAAAGTTATAATTGTATACAAGTTTTTTTATATTTTTTATATATAAATATTTTTTTTTTTTTCATTTTGTCACAAACATGTTTTTTATTTGTTAATATGACAATAAAGATTATAATTCTGATTTTGGAATGTTTAATAAAATTTAAGGTCAAAGAGTAAAGTTCTTTCACTGAAACAAAATGATGACATGTTTAAATAAATAAAAAAATATTGTTTTGAAATCTTTGTCTTGTTTATTTTATAATGAAAAATAGAACCGAAAAAAATATTTCATATTCTGACTGAATAGTTTACTCTTTTCATGAAGTAAGGTTTTCTTTGTTATAGTTTCATTGCAATACATGAATATGCAAACAATTTGAATTATATACCTTTGTGGTGTACATAATATTATGCTTATATTTGCAAATTTATAATTTAAACACTTTTTGTGTTAAAGTTTTAGTTTTCTTTTTCGCTGCTTGCTATGTACAATTATTCAGTCCACTATATAAGAGTCAAGTCAATAAATTATTTCATCCACTAGAATATTCCAGCAACTCTTAGACAAAACATTTTTCAATCTGTTCTTCAAAGATCTTCTTCAGTACATCTTTATTGGATAGAGCGATTCAAATGAGAAGACAAAACAGGTTTATTTGGACAACAACATACTAATATTTTTTTCATTCGTTCCTTCTTTCAATTGATAATTACATTGTTGCATTTACATGATCAAGTTCTTAAGCATCTATGATTGTGATGGTATGACTCCTTTTTGTTTATAGTCATTATGTTGAAATTTCCTTTTTCTATTTAATGTAGGAAAAAAACGTTCCATTTCAAATTAATAAAAAAAGTTGCACTATTGAGAAAAATATCATCTTCCAAGTTTTCTGTTCAGTATTGATCTGTTGAATGATGACCATGAAAACCGAGATGTCTGACCTACAAATACACAAAACTCAAAAATTATCAGTGAAGAGAAATATAGCAATAAAATGGCTATTTTATCATGTTTATGAACATTTTAATAAACTTTCATTTAAATATCTATTGTTAGTACTCTTATTTCAGTGCTTTGCGTCTATGATTTACATATTACTGGTTATTGTTTGGTTCCTTGTTGCAGTCTTTTGAATTAATATAAAAAAGAAGATGTGGTATGATTGCCAATGAGACAACTATCCACAAAAGACCAAAATGACACAGACATTAACAACTAAACGTCACCGTATCGCCTTCAACAAGGAGCAAAGCCCATACCGCATAGTCAGCTATAAAAGGCCCCGATAAGACAATGTAAAACAATTCAAACGAGAAAACTAACAGCCTTATTAATGTTAGCGGGATCCCAACCCACCCCCTAACATGGGACAGTGGTATAACAGTACAACAAATTGCCCATTGCAACAAATTTTTACAATTTGTTCAAATGTTGTGCTGTTATCATGGTTATTAAAACCACTGTCCAGTATAGCGTTTGCTCATTGTCAAAGGCTGTACTGTACAGTGAACTATTTTTTTAAATTAAGGGGGCTCGCAGGTTTCAATCAATTTTTTTTCTTAATATAGGGTTACGCTATAATTTTCTATAATAAATGAACTTTATCTTATACTTTATAGAAAAATAGAAAAATTAAATTAAAAAAATGGAGACACTATTCATTCACACTCACAATCCGCCTTTGAAAGAAGCATATATACATTTTTGTAAAGGTACTTTTTTTTCTGTTGAACTAATAGGAGAAATAGAGGTAATTTTGAAATGAAAAAAGAACTTAATTACAGAAATCGCTTATATTTTACAATAGTTTAGTTTAAGTAAAGTTAGTTGAAAATGATAATAAAAAATATAGCTCACTGATGAGCTGGAAAAGATATTACAATTCTCATGCCAAAAAATGGTATTTCTGCACCAAAGGGAGATAATTTGGAGCTTTTTCAATGATATATACATTTTAAAAGTTGTCTGGGGCCAAAACGAATTGATTTTTATAATGATTTCTGTACCATATGATAAAGTAAAAACTAATAAAGTTATAAATAAAATTAGTTATGAAAAAAAAAAAATTTAATATTTTTCTGAAATTTTTATACCCTCGAGCCTCCTTAAATGTCATTTGATCTCTATTGGAGAAAAGTCTTATTTGAAATCAGACTGCTTCTTATTTTTATATCAACCCAGCCATAATATGCCTGTCCAATATCAGGAGCTTGTACATAGTTCAGTGGTTGATGTTGTTTCATATCCGTCATTTTTGTTTTTCATAATATTTTGTTTTTTTATAAATTAGTCTGGTATATTTGAAGTTTGAATTGATGTTTCGTTTCAAATTTTGTTAGCGTTGTCTTCTATAGATTACAATATCATGTACAGGGTATGAGTTTTTTCATTACTAACAGGTCATCACTGGCCCCTTATAAGTAATTACAATGGTTACATCCACTTAATTGAACTCTGATGGATAGTTTTCTCATTTATCGTACCACATCTTATTTTAATAAATATTTAATCATTACTCAAGGGCTAAAACTTTTTTTAACAGTGGACTTACCATTTAGGCTTTGTTGACCTTTGTAAATCTATGTTTGTTGATAATTTCTTCTGTTTATAGTTTCCCTTTATCTTCAATATTCTTGCCCTACACATAAAAGGGTAAACAATATCATTTAATGACCAAAAAAAACTACTAATACATAAAAAGTAGGCAACTGAAAATTTTGCCTCATTTGTATATAACTTGGACTTGATCCTCATTCTTGCTGTTTAATATTATCATTGTTTTATGAAAATGAGGTCTTAGTAAAATTAACCTTGGCAAACAGACATCTTTTTTTATATGACACCTTGCATTCATTCCGTACAACAAGTAGACCTATGCTTATAATATCTGATAAAATGACAAAACCAAGAAAACTTAGCATTGACCAAAGAACCATAAAATGCGGTCATGGTTTTATGAATCTGCCAGAGAGACATGCACACCTTACAATTGTTACATATCCTACAAATATAATCTACCTGTAACTTTAAGCATAATTATGATAAACAATGCAGTGTTTCATTGACCAATGAAAATGAGGTCACAGTCATATAAAATATGACAGACAGACATGTGCATCTTACAATCATTCCGTTCACTAAATAAAGTGGCCTTATTGCTTACAGTATCCGGAAAATAAACCAAACCACAACCAGGTGCTCCGCAGGGCGCAGCTTTATACGACCGCAGAGGTCGAACCCTGAACAGTTGGGGCAAATATGGACAAAACATTCAAGCGTGATACAGCTCTGAATTTGGATTGTGATCAAATTTTTGACATTACATGGGTTTTTTTACACAAAACAAATGTCAAGATTTTACAAATCAATTAAAGATTTCTTCTTATTTAAATCTAAAATTAAATAGTTGACACAGCATAGGTTTCTGACACAGAATGAATGTGGTCTAATGAACTTAAAAGTTTTTTTTTGCCTTTGAGCAATTCACTATGCTGTTGAATATTAATCCTCTCAAAAAAATGTTTGAAGAAATTTTCTTTTTATTTATGAAATCTGAAATGAGAAAAATTTAACCCCCCCCCCCCCCCTTTTTCACATCCCCGTTTCCCTTTTTCCAAAACTGATATCAATTCAAATTTCTAATGGAGTTTGCAACAATAACTACTCTTTTAAATACATCATAAAATATTAAAATGTAAAATAAAGTGCTTGTTATCACTGAATGGTAAAGATTGGTTGGTAGTAAAAGTGAATATACATTGTTTATTGTATAAAACAATAAAAAAAACTTCATCAGCAACATTTTATATTGGCAAATTTCCAATGAAGTTATTTACATAAAGTTATTGGCAAATAAAAATAGAAAATGACATCATAGTCATGTCTGGCAAATTTCCAACATACATTATCTAAAACATTTTAGATAAGATAAGGAAAAAAAGCTTCATCAGCAACATTTTATATTGGCAAATTTCCAATGAAGTTATTTACATAAAGTTATTGGCAAATAAAAATAGAAAATGACATCATAGTCATGTCTGGCAAATTTCCAACATATATTATCAACTACTATTCTATACAAAGAAAGATAACTCCAATTGAAAATTAATTGCTATTGCACAATATTGTGCAATTAGATATTTCTTGCTATTGTGCAATACTGTGCAATTGAAAATTTCTTGCTATTGCACAATACTTGATATGGAATCCTGATTTGGACCAACTTGAAAACTGGGCCCATAATCAAAAATCAAAGTACATATTTAGATAAAGCATATCAAATAAGCCCAAGAATTTAATTTTTGTTAAAATCAAACTTAGTTTAATTTGGACCCTTTGGACCTTAATGTAGACCAATTTGAAAACTGGACCAAAAATTAAGAATCTACATACACAGTTAGATTTGGCATATCAAAGAACCCATTTATTCAATTTTTGAAGAAATCAAACAAAGTTTAATTTTGGACCCCCATTTGGACCAACTTGAAAACTAGGCCAATAATTAAAAATCTAAGTACATTTTTAAATTCAGCATATCAAAGAACCCCAAGGATTCAATTTTTGTTAAAATCAAACTAAGTTTAATTTTGGACCCTTTGGACCTTAATGTAGACCAATTTGAAAACGGGACCAAAAATTAAGAATCTACATACATAGTTAGATTCGGCATATCAAAGAACCCCAATTATTCAATTTTTGATGAAATCACACAAAGTTCAATTTTGGACCCTTTGGGCCCCTTATTCCTAAACTGTTAGGACCAAAACTCCCAAAATCAAACCCAACCTTCCTTTTATGGTCATAAACCTTGTGTTTAAATTTCATAGATTTCTATTTACTTGTACTAAAGTTATGGTGCAAAAACCAAAAATAATGCTTAATAGGGCCCCTTTTTGGCCCCTAATTCATAAACTGTTGTGACCTCAACTCCAAAAATCAATCCCAACCTTCCTTTTGTGGTCATAAACCTTGTGCTAAAATTTCATTGATTTCTATTTACTTATACTAAAGTTATTGTGCGAAAACCAAGAATAATGCTTATTTGGGCCCTTTTTTGGCCCTTAATTCCTAAACTGTTGGAACCAAAACCCCCAAAATCAATCCCAACCTTCCTTTTGTGGTCATAAACCTTGTGTCAAAATTTCATAGATTTCTATTCACTTAAACTAAAGTTATAGTGCGAAAACCAAGAAAATGCTTATTTGGGCCCTTTTTGGCCCCTAATTCCTAAAATGTTGGGACCAAAACTCCCAAAATCAATACCAACCTTCCTTTTGTGGTCATAAACCTTGTGTTAAAATTTCATAGATTTCCATTCACTTTTACTAAAGTTAGAGTGCGAAAACTAAAAGTATTCGGACGCCGGACGACGACGACGACGCGGACGCCAACGTGATAGCAATATACGACGAAAAATTTTTCAAATTTTGCGGTCGTATAAAAACTAAACATTTTCATAGTTCCTTATACCCTGCCACATTCATAATATATGTGCCTGTTCCAAGTCAGGAGCCTATAATTCAGTGATTGTCCATTGTTTATGTGTAACATTTAACTGTTTTTCCATTTTTTATACATAAATTGGGTTGTTAGTTTTCTGGTTTGAATTGTTTTCATTGTCATTTCTGGACCTTTTATAGCTGACTATGCAGTATAACTGGGAGTACTCTCAGATCTGTTCATTGTGTCTTTTTGTGTAGGGATGTATAAGTACCTGGCCACGTCCACTTGTATTTTTGTCCATCTGATGAGTTAAGCCTTTTTCAACTGATTTTTATAGTTTATTCTTATGTTGTACTGTTATACCACTGTCACAGGTTAGGGGGAGGGTTGGGAACCCGCTAACATGTTTAACCCCGCCACATTATTTATGTATGTGCCTGTCCCAAGTCAGGAGCCTGTAATTCAGTGGTTGTTGTTTGCTTATGTGTTACATATTTGTTTTTCGTTCATTTATTTATATAAATAAGGCCATTAGTTTTCTCGTTTGAATGGCCTTTTATAGCTGACTATGCGGTATGGGCATTGCTCATTGTTGAAGGCCGTACGGTGACATTTAGTTGTTAATGTCTGAGTCATTTTGGTCTCTTGTGGACAGTTGTCTCATTGGCAATCATACCACATCTTCTTTTTCATATTTGTTCATTGTTAAGGCTGTAGGGTGACCTTGAGTTGTTAATTTCTGTTTCATTTGGTCTCTCATGGGGAGTTGTCCAATCATACCCCATCTTCTTTTTTTATATTGTCCTATGTACTATGAAAATAAAGTAAGATGAAACTTCTCAGTCAGACATATGCACCTAGTTGACCTTTTGCTAATTTGAAAATAAGAAAATAGAGAAACTGGCCAAAAAAACAAAAAAGTAACATTAAGCAATGAACCATAAAAATGAGGTCAAGACTGAATAAAACATGCCAGTCTAACATGAACATCCATAAAAATTTTCATACAACAAATATACTTGACATGTTGCATACAATATTAGAAAACCCGACCAAAACACAAAAACTTAACAATAACCACTGAACCATGAAAATGAGGTCAGAGGATAGAAAACCAGATAAATTGACACTTGTAAATCCCTGTGGTAAGACAAAATGTGCCATAATATTAGTCCAAATGATAATGAAGTCTTGCATGGCTATTCTGTTCTGTTCTGGTTTAGAAAATCCCTCCTTCAAAGGAGCACTTCGCACAATGACGAATAAATGTTTATATATATATATATATATATATATATATATACCTAAAAAGACATACTAGGTACGCCTCGAGAGATGAGTGTTGGTTACTGTCAAAGACCCTTACGCTTGCTTGGCGGAAGGTTTTTAATTATGAAGACGAGTTCGTACTCCATGAAGAGCAAAGCAAAGCTTCCTTGTTATGTATTCTAGTGTAGCAGGCATCCATGCATTTACATTTGCAACCACAAGCACATATAAAGCTACTAGGGTCCAATATAAAGTTAGTGTCTAACCTTAGCTATTTCAACATTTTTCTTGGACGCCGTCATAGTAAAAAAAAAATCCTTTCAAGTTGTAATAATTGTTTGTATTACAAAAAGAAGAAACCTAAATCTTACTTGTTAGTTGTTACGGGCTAACAAAAAAGATTTTTTTAAAGTTGGTTATAAATACATACAATACAACATAAGCTCTAGAGCTTTTATCCAACATACATATGACAAGCACAATACATAAAACATTAAGTTCATCACTGAGATAGTAGTCTCAGAAAGAGGGAGACGGGGTCAACCAAACCCCTTTTCAATCTGAATGTAGGACAGAAAGTCACAGGACAAAAAGTCACGGTCAACAAGTCACAGACAAAAAGTCACAATTCAGTTTAGAGATTATTTTTCTTTGAACAAGAAAACACTTTTTTTTGTATTTTTCTTCAAATTTTATATAAGAAGGGTTCAAGCAACTTAGTAATTAAAATTTATTCAATAAATATCAATAATAATCAAATAATTGTTATGAAAACAAAATGTCAAAGTGGTTTGGTACTTAAATGGCTTCAATTTGCCAATAAATATGGCCCCATAAATATATCCTTTGCAAGATTAAAATCTAATACATTTCCATTTATCATGTTTATCAAGCTTTATGAGCAATTTCCTTAAATTAAAAATGAATGTATGTAATAAAAAGAAAAAATATTTCAAGATCTTTTTCATATATATTCAAACCAATTGTCAACAATTTGTTTGTGACTTTTTGTCCTGTGACTTTTTGTCCTATCAAATTTGTGACTTTATGTCCTGTGACTTTTTGTCCGGCGACTTTCTGTCCGTTTACCTTCCATCTAAATCAGTTAACTGAATAATTGTTTTTTGCAGTAGTCCGGGTAACGAGTCGATATCTGTTATTAATCATGCAAATTGCGAGTAAACACTTACACACCTTTTTCAGAATGTCAGCTAAAAACAAAGAATCACTGGTGATAGGGGAGTGTAACCGATGAATTGATCCTGAATCAGATAAGATTTTCCAATTTTTACGGAGAACCTCTTTATTTGATCACACTCGCCTGGAGATTTAATAATAAGGCTACTAAAAACATTTTATTTCCCCATGTTCGCTGTTTTTCGCTATAATTATTAAGCTGAATAAAGCTATTTGAAAAATACATTAATTTGTGTTTTTTATTGCTACAAGATATTTGAATAAAATGCTAATTACGCACCAGTTGCTGAGCAGAGAATCATTCTAAGCCAGGAACAGTATATATATACTAACTGTTAACAGTAAGAATAGAAATTCCCTGTAAAAAGGCAGTCAAATCTTAATACAACTGTAACTTAATGATACATGTATATTAAGTTCCAGCACCTCACCCAGCACCCCATATCCAGAAATCAACGCCACTTTGCTTATTTGAATATTATACTAAAGAAATCGGATACGGGTCACGGAAATTACATTAAAACCATAGGGAATTTTGGAAAAATGTCTGTTTTAATTTTAATTTAAGTGATAGACAGGTTGCCGGGGCAGAAAATGAATATACACAACAATATTATATACACCATTTAAACGAAACATAATGACTGTTGTTGCAAAAATACAGGTTCCTGAGCTATTTTAAAAATCGAAGCGAGAGGCTTTTAATATTGCAGTGTAAAATACAGGCTAAAATGGCTGAAACGTCAAATTTGCAGACTTCGTGTTGAAAATTGGCTACTAAGGTCATTACAAAAACAGGTTGCCGGGGTGAAATTTGAAACTTGAATTTCCAAAGAATAAGCAAGTCCAAACCTTGTATGTGTAGTCGTTGAACTCTAGGTTCCCACGTAAAGTTAAAATGTCACTATTTCAAGAAGAATAAACTCACGAAAGCACGAAAAATTCACTAAATTCGCGTTCATTGTTTTGATTTTGACCGCCTGACAACTTTACGGAAATATCAAAGTGATTGTAAATAAGGACTCTGTGACGGGCAACTTATAATATCCGTGTTTTAAAGATTTTAATGATTTTAATGATATCAAGCCAGTCTAGTTCAAACTACTATCACGTGGTACAATTCTCATTTACATATTATGAATATTGATTAGCAAAACCACTACTAATTTCTGGCTATGCTGGCTCAGCACACTGAGTTAGCAAACTGGTGTGTGTCAGTCTTATAATATAAAACTGCGTAGGTTCATATCGTTAGATTTATCGTTTGTTTGGATATTTTTAGGATCGTTGTAAAATTATATATCTTAAACTTTGTTAAAATACTATTTTAAATTGTTCAATTCGTTATATTTCATAATTTTGTCAAAGTGCACTTTTTAAAGTTTTAAATTTTAAAGATATAAAAATGAATATATATATATATTCCATTTTCATTTGAGGAAAATCTGTTTGAACTGTAATGACATGGTCAGTCAACTGGTTTGTTGCAAAGCTGATTACAGGTAATTATAACATACAGTAATTTTCCATTACGACAGTGCGTGTACTCTCCGGTGTGTATATTAAACGTAAAGTTTTCTAGAGAACATCCTGTCTACGTGTAATACAGATTGATGGCATTACACACAATTTCTTTTGTTAAATGTGCTTAGGTATCTGTGTCTATTCCCTATTTAAACACCACAAATTTTTCGAAGAAATTAATAAAAAATCAATTATATGAAATAAAGAAGAAAAGTAGCAAATATCAACTTCAGTAACTAGTAACTGCGCATTGAGTAAACATAATTTCAATATTGCATGAACCAACAAAGGAAGTTTTTAACGAATACAGCCCTTGCACGGTCGGTAATGAACAACCCTTGACAAAACGTATACATGTAGGCCTATGTAGAAGTGTTTAAAAAGACCAATTCCTATTGGTTATATTTCACACTAGGACCTTAGATAACTAGAACTAAGCAGTGGTTGATCCAGAAATTTTCATAAGTGGGGACCTATTGACTGCCTAAGAGGGGGTCCCTGCCAGTCATGCTTCAGTGATTCCCTATATAATCTCCCATTTTCCAAGATTAGTGTGTGGGGGGTGGGGGGGGGGGGGGGGGGGGGGGGGCTGGAAAAAAACACCTAAATCCGCCTCTGCTAATTGGGAAGTCATTTTGTCTGATACACACATATAAATACCTATTATGTACAAAATGCTTCAAACATATGCATATATAATAATGGTGCGTCTAAAAACCATTAAGGATCTCCTCGGTGCACGCAAGACATAAAAAGTCACTTAGGACATGTATTTTAGTGTTGAGGGTATTCATTCGATTCATAACTTATTTCATAATCTTGTAATTTTTGTTTTGATAAAATTTGAGACATAAATACATGTATTGAGACATATATTACATGTATTATATGTCTCTGATAAAATAAAACCAACTTTAAAGAAGTTATTTAAGTTTGAATCGGCTGTCACCTGTGTTTTGCATTGGGATGCCAAAACATTAATGTTATTTACAAAAATGCCAAAACCTGCAAATATATTTTAGGCAAAAAGAGACATTTATAAATCGATGATTTTTACACTAAACGTTTTTGTAATTTGTTATAGAAATATTAATAAGTACATGTACATAGTTTTATCAAGGATTTGTATAGTAACTATACACATCCTTGGTTTTATAAAGTCCTTCATTGCTTCAACCCCTTGGTGAAATTTAAATGGCGAGACGATAATTAAATAAACTATCTATCTATCTATCGACATGCGCCGTTATTTGGGATTTTAGAATACGTCACGGATGACCGATGATCATATTCAATACCAATCATCATTTGAATTTTGTCAATTGATCTTTAATGATTAGGACTGATTGGTGATGGCAGAGAATGTGTCTCTGTTAATGGTTATAAACACATAGAAGTAAACTTTACAAAAAAAAGTTTACTTGGAAAAAAATATAAAATTATATGAATATATATGCTAAATAAATTTTTCTTTGGTATGTAATAATTGAAGACGTTTAGAAATATAAAAAATCTTCACATAGTTGGGAAATTTTCTATTCAAGTTATATCATTTAAAAACGTTTAGAAATATAGATCTTTTTCGATGTACAATTTGGCCCGCTTGGAGATCTTAATAATTGTTTGTCTACTTTCGCCTATTTATATTGCTAAAATTCTTTAATCAAGGATTTGTACAAGCCCTTGCTATAATATAATGAATCTCGTCGCCAATATCACCATAATAACTTAAAGAACAGATACAATCTTATCCTAAATAGTTTGCCATCTAACAATTCAAAAAGAAATTTTGAGTCGAAACTGAAGTACCAAATCTTTAAAAAGAATCACCTTTTTGGAACAGTATATACTGTATATATATATATTCTTTTTTCAAAACTGAAATAATTTAAAATTATCTTTAGACAGCTTTCATATGCAAATCTTTTTAGAAGTATGTGAGCGTATTACCCCCCCCCCCCCCCCCCCCTTTCCTTCTATAATAAACTATTGAATGAATCTGAATCTATAAAATTTATTTGTAAATGATTTTGTGTCTTAATTTGTGTTTGCTAATTAATTGCGGTCCATGCTGTCAAAAGTCAAAAATGTCTCCTTGTGTATAAGTTATTGATAAAAAAATATTTGAAGCCGTCAGATGAATAAATCATTTCCTGAACTTAAATACATTTATCTGTAAATAAAGACAATTTGCCTAAAACATTCTCGCATATATTTAAACAATTGTAAAATAATTAATTCAACGACTTTCTTTTCCTTTTTATTTTTCTTCTTCAGTTTTTTTTTATACCCATTGCTTTTTTTTATCCTATTTTCGTATAACATGTTAACAGTTGAACGGAATTAAGTACATTTTTCAGGAATTTACAACTTAAATTTTCAACACAAAATTCCACACTTTTTTACTTGAATTTTATTTTTCTGTTTTGAAGGCGCCACCAGTGACCCGGTAGCACACATAACCAACACCTCACATAGCGTATTCACGATGTTGAGGTATTGACATACAATCACATTTATCAATATACAGCAAGTAGGTAATTTGTGTTGAATGCCAGTAGGTCAGAATTTGTTAATTGAATTTTACCTGTAAAAGGGTCACTACTAGCTGTCAAATTCATGTTCATCGATTTTAATCAAATTCACATAACGTGTGGTGTTCAGGGGCGGATGCAGGAATTTTCGAAAGGGGGGGTGCTAACCCAGGGCACCCAGGGCAAAGGGGGGGGGGGGGTGCAAAACATATGTCCCGATACAAATGCATTGATCGGCAAAAATAAAGGGGGGGTGCGCACCCCCGGAACCCCCCCCCCCCCCTGGATCCGCCACTGGGTGTTGAATTGTTTAATAAAATTCCACGCACAATCTTGGCTGATATGCATAAAACCATTATTTCATGAACCTGCATGAAATATTGACTTATCACAGAACTAAAAAAATAAACCACCGAAAGTCCCCATAAGAGGGTATGGTGGATGTGAATTAACAGAATAGAGAATAACGGGCAAAGAAAAAAATGAACAAAGAATTGTGAAAGGAAAAGAATAATGGTAAAACGTGTAAGTCATTAAAAATATAGCTTAAAAAAAAAAGAAACCTCTGTCATCAATTTGAGGAATTTACCAAGGGTTAATTTTACGGCGGCTTATTTTATTTTGGATTAAAAATAAACACAATTGACAAGTTTCCTTCCCCTGCATTTTCGATCGCACATGTAAATAGCACGTTGGTCTCAAATAAGACACTGATACATTACAACACTTGCCGTCAGTATATGAAAATATTAATTAAGAAGGTATAGAAAATTAATGCACGCACACTATTATCCTTCACAGGCCTAAATCGTTAGTCCGCAAACAACTAGGGTGATAAAAAAACCCAGCACTTTGAACACAGCCACCGGCATGCTATGAATTTGAAAGCTTCCCAAATTAGCAACTATCAATTTCTACCCATAGAAAACTTTTGTCCTTCTTTATGAAAAATGAAATATGTTGATATTAATGGTATAAAAATTTATTCATATATGACCGACTAGAATTAATTGGGGAATTTAAACCAATTCCTATTGTAAGTGATAAAACTATTAAAATTTATATCAGATCATATCAGGGTGATTGAAATGAGGAAAAGGGGGGTGGTAATCAGGTATTTTTGGGGGAAGAAAGAAGGGAGGGTGAGTCCCTTGGTGGTAATCCTCACCCCCTTCAATTTGAGAATATGCTATTATCTTGTAAACGGTTTAGATCCCCACCCCTAAACCATATATATTCTTGAATGGGACAATAAAACGAATCAATTTAAATTAAAGGGAAGTCCCTGGGGGTCACCCCAACCCGTTCAATTTGAGAATGTGCTATTATCTTGTAAATGGTTTAGATCCCCACCCCTAAACCATATATATTCTTGAATGGGACTATAAAACAAATCAATTAAAATTAAAGGGAAGTCCCTGGGGGTCACCCCACCCCGTTCAATTTGAGAATGTGCTATTATCTTGTAAACGGTTTAGATCCCCACCCCTAAACCATATATATTCTTGAATGGGACTATAAAACAAATCAATTAAAATTAAAGGTTAGTCCCTTGGGGTCACCCACCCCGTTCAATTTGAGAATGTGCTAATCTTGTAAACGGTCCAGATCCCCACCCCTAAACCATATATATTCTTGAATGGGACGATAAAACAAATCAATTAAAATTAAAAGGAAGTCCCTGGGGGTCACCCCATCCCGTTCAATTTGAGAATGTGCTATTATCTTGTAAACGGTCAAGATCCCCACCCCTAAACCATATATATTCTTGTATTGAACAATTAAACACATCAAATGAAATATAGGGAGAGTCCATGGGGGGTCACCCCCACCCTCACATGTTTGAAAAACTTTTAAATGGTTGAGATCCCCAGTGGTTAAGTGAAAAAAATTCCGGATCACAGGGGGAGGATTCTAGGGGTTGGAAGTTCAACTTGGAACCCCCCCCCTTTTTTTTGGGACAATCAATGCATTTGAATGGGAACATATAGTTGGAACCACCCCTCCTAAATCCTGGGTTGGGAACAGGGAACCCCCTTTATAAAATGGCTGGATCCATCCAGGCATACCATCTAGCTAGCTATTAAGGCTTTAAAAATATGAAATAAATCAAACAAGGAAATTAACGGTGTAGGCAACTGTTTTGAATTAAAAAAAAAAAGCCCTATTAACAATGTTAAATTTTGTGTGCATTTATTTTTGCTTATTTTCAATAACAAATAAATAATGGACAGAATTGCGTGATTGATTATTGTAATTTACGAAAAATCTGCATACATGATATAAAATGGGAAGTAGAAACTGGGAATTTGTCAAAGAGACAACAACACAACCAAAGAGCAGACAACGGCCGAAGGTCACCTATGGGTCTTCAATGCAGTGAGGAAATTTTGGCACTGGTCTTCAGCTCATAAATATGTCTCAGAAATGAGAATGATATACAGCTCTCATTTGCATTAATAAAAACCTCACAACATGTTCTGAATATCAGAATATACAGTATTGCAAGATACTCTCATATTGTACACATGGAGCTGAGAAACTGTAAAATTAATCATGCTTATTTAACATTTAAGTCCTCGGAATTAATCTTAATATGCATACAAAGGAATATAAGTATGCAAAAGACATATATATATATATATATGGTCTTCAAAAATATTAAGAGTATCAATGCTATTAATTTATGACAAGATCTTAATCAAGTAATAATTTTGGTTTGTTTAAATATTTCGGAGGTTAGTATGACCTCCTTTTTTGTGATGATGTTTTCCTTTTAAGCTGGGAAAAATTGTTTGTATCAACAAAAATAAAAACACAAAGTTAATCTAGAATTATGTTTTTATCATTTTTTTATGTTTAGATCATGTAGATTGTCAGCAAGATGAAAAGAAAAAAAAATATGCAGCTCAAAAGTCAAAATGTGGATAAGCTGAGGTTCAAGGTCCTACTTTAGCAGATTTTCATATTTTGCATGAATGAATTTAAAGTTTATACCATGGACAGCAGAGAAAGAAAAAAAAACTTTTCAATTTTCCTCTTCTGAAGAATAAATGTAAAACATCTTGTTTTTGGTAAGTTTTATGCTCTGTCTTAATAGTGTTTGTGCATTCATCTGTCCAGTCCTTCCTCTAAATTGTATCCTCTTTAATTTTTTGGTGAGTGTTTGCCATGAATTTCAGTAAGTAGCCTGTGGATTTACATATATATATACTCAAAATTTAGTACTAATATTAAGGGATTTTAGCATGACATCCTGTCGAATGCTTGTTAATCATGTTTATATGTTCCAGAACATTTATGAGTATTAAGACTATGCGTACAGTCTGCCCAATTTTAAGAAGTTGGTCAAGTTTATTAGAAACAAATATACATTACAGATCAACATAACTGAAATCTTTAATAGATTAATACAAAAAGTTTAATTGCAGTAGAAATAAAAATACATGTTTGGTTGAGCTCTGGTATTAGACAGTACAAGTACCGGGTATACTCAAATGGTCTGATTGTATGCATATGGTCGGACTGTAAGAGTATACTTATATGTTTCGGACCGTAAACGTACGATCCAAATACTTATATGGTCTGGAACATTTATACATGTCTTAAAACTAGTATCTGACAATCACGTTGGTATTTGTGAACTTGGTAATAAGTTATTCTATAGAAATATAATGTTTTCAGATTATAAAAATAATATCCCATATTTACTTTTAATAAAGAAGATTATTGATGTATGTATAACTGTAAAATGAGACAGCAAGCCAACAACACAAAAAATAAGTATAAAACTGTAAACTTAAACAATATAATTTTTTGTATCAATGTTATAATTTCCAATATGTCCAAAGATTTCAAGGTATTTTTACATTGAAATTAAACACAAATTGAACTCTGTCAGAACTTCAAAAGCTTAAAGATATATTGTTTCTGTTGTCTGCATTTTGTATAATATATTGAAAATTCTAGTGAATAATGGAATATGTTATTATAATTGCCTAAAGTTTTAACATTGATCTTTATATATATATGATATATATAACTTGGGAAAATACCCAAATATTTTAAAGAAGAATAAATTAATTGATTGTTATATACCGGTAGTATTAGAATAGGAAGATGTGGTATATTGCTAATTTGACAACTCTCCATCACTCAGAGACCAAAGGATGTAAGAGGTTAGGAACTGATGACACTGGACAACCTTTAACAATCAGTAAAATCCATAACGCATAGCTATTTTTATTAAGTCTCCCAAACAAAGTTTGGAGACTTATTGTTTTTGGTCAGTTCTTATTATTTTTATTATTCTTCCTCTTCTCCCTCTTCCACCTCTTCTTCCGCCACTTTAAAAATGAACTTGTCCGCAGCGGTTCTCCTAAACCACTTGTCAGATTGACTTAGGATTTCATAAAATGGTAGACTAATATGTCTAGGTGAGCCATCAATATTTCGTTTGTGCATTGGGGTCTATTAAGGGGTATTTTTGGGGGTAGAAAGGAGGGAGGGGACCCCTAAACCATATATATTCTTGTAGGGGACAATAAAACAAATGAAATGAAATTAAACGGAAGTTCCTGGGGGTCACCCCCCACCCCGTTCAATTTGAGAATGTACTATTATCTTGTAAACGGTCCAGATCCCCACCCCTAAACCATATATATTCTTGAATTGGACGATAAAACAAATCAAATGAAATTAAAGGGAAGTCCCAGGGGGGTCATTCCCACCACGTTCAAATTGAGAATGTGCTATTATCTTGTAAACGGTCCAGATCCCCACCCCTAAACCATATATATTCTTGTAGGCGACAATAAAACAAATGAAATGAAATAAAAGTAATGTCCCTAGGGGCTCACACCACCCCCTCTTGTTTGAAAACTTGTAAACGGTCAACATCCCCACCCCTAAACCATATCTATTCTTGTATGGGACAATAAAACTAATCAAATGAAATTAAATGGAAGTTCCAGGGGGTTGCCCCCACCCCGTTCAATTTGAGAATGTGCTATTATCTTGTAAATTGTAAATGGTCCAGATCCCCACCCTAAACCATATATATTCTTGTAGGGGACAATAAAACAAATGAAATGAAATAAAAGGGAAGTCGCGAGGGAGTCATCCCACCCCTCTTGTTTGAAAACTTGTAAACGGTCTACATCCCCACCCCTAAACCACATATATTCTTGTATGGGACAATAAAACAAATCAAATGAAATGTAGGTAAAGTCCCTGGGGTTCACCCCCACCCCCTCCTGTTTGAATACTTGTAAATGGTGGAGATCCCCACCCGTAAGCCATATATATTCTTGTATTGGACAAAAAATCAAATCAAATGAACATGGGACCATATAAATGGTGAGTTATGGGAGCTTTGTTTGGGAGATTACGTAACAGCATCCTGTTACAATTACTTCTTGTTAAAAATCATATTATTGCTACATGTATGCAAAAAATTTTATATAATACTTCAGATTTTATTGGTTCTTTTTCAGAAGGATTGAAATTCATCACCTAGAATAAATGGAGAAAACATAGAAACAAGACCAGAATAAATTCAAAGACAAAAGTTGGATCAGCTATTATTTTCATCACTCAGTCAATGATTTGAAGATCTTTTAAATACCAAAAGATATTGAAACCACAATAATGTCAATGTTCTGTGCTGAATGACCAAAAAGTGGACTATAAGATCACACAATGCTGGATGATAAGAAACTATTAATGTTTTGTGTGGAGAGATATTGTGAAAAAAATAGATTTACTTAAATAGCTACTGTAAATTCAAGAATTATTGTGAGGGTTTATATTTGCAAAAATTGCAACACAGTTGTAAAAACAATAATTTAAACTCCCATTTAGAAATATTTTATATAAATTAAACTGATCTCAAAATCGTAAAAAATTAAAATCTCATTTTAGTCTTAAATGACAAAAATCCAATAATAAATGCACGCAATAATTTCTGAATTTACAGTACTAGTATGTTCAGCCTTATATTAGAGTTTTTCATTGATTTCAAATGGTAAATAATAGTGTTTCAAAGTATTCTATAATTCATAAATAAACATATATTGATACTTACATTGTCTACTTTGTTGTTTAAAAGTTAAGTTTTGAACAGTTATAGAACAATATGTTGAATTAACATTTCCAAAGAAAAAAGATATTCAATTAAAAAGATTCATCTTATAACAATTTACTACCAAATAGAATACATTGTAACATACACATTACTGTATATTTATATCTATATATTTATAATTTGAATCCCATAGGATTTTATTTTGTCCCATGGGATATTAAAAATCCCATGGGATAATTATAATCCCATGGGATTTTTTTTGTCCCATGGGACAACAAATATCCCATGGGACTACAATTATCCCATGGGACCAAAAAACATCCCATGGGATTTAACCAAAATCCCATGGGATAATGGTAAATCCCATGGGATTTTGCCCTGTCCCATGGGATATTGAAAATCCCATGTTTTTATAAATCAAATAGCAAAATAAATATGATAGTAACAGTAGAAAACAAATGAAATTATTGAATCCCATGTAATTCCGCACATTTTGGTTATATACATGACACTGTAGCTCTTATTTGAGGCGGCGGCGGATTTGCAAATGAGTGTTTTGCAAATTTAAAGTGTCCAGTGTTATTTCAATCTCGTCTGTGGTCTTTCAGAATTATTCAATTTTTCAAAACAAATCGACTGATGTACAAAACAAGAAAATCGGACGAGAACTTTGAATACTACAACGTTTTGAAGTGGTGAGTGACAATATTTCATTAGTTTGTGGGTTAAGTTTAAATCGTAATTAAGGTGTGTTCCGGTTACCGCCGGTTAAAAATAAATATATTTGATAAAAATAAATACTGTGAAGTTTCGAGTAATCTATATAGTTAAGGTACTGGATAATCCTGGAAAGTAGAAATTTCCAGTTTAAAATACGAAAATTAATCGAACAAGTACCAACATCAACAAAATACAGCAGAAGAAAACAGATCTCACTTCGTTGTGTAGCTATTTATATAATGTTGGTTAATATCTTTTTAATTGTGAATATAAAAACTTCATGTCTACCCGCAATTGAAAGACCTTTCCAATCATATAAAGCCATGGTCAGTATTTTATCATTTGAACATGTATGACTATGCCAATATATATACTAGCCAAGATTTAAAAAAAGTCTTATGACCCGAGTATTGTTTTCTCACAAGGACAAATCTTAAAGTTATCAACTTCTACTGTAAATCTAATACTTTATATATGCACTTAAAAAACAAGGTTTAATGTCTATATCAAAAACGTAAACTGAAACTGTTTTACAGTGCACTTAACATATACATGTCCATGAAATCAGAATTCAGTGATGTATATTTGGCAGTCAGGATATTTCATATATAATTATATACGTAAAGCCTTATTTAACATGGTGTTATACCAACCCTGGATTTGGAGTAAGTCTTATAATTGCTCTATAATCAAATTGTCTTTTTTTTAAATCTTGATTAAATCGGCTCAATTTTCAATATGTACAGTCCCGAATATGAATGAAATACATGCCACTGGACGTAAGACAAACAACTTTCAATCACAACTTATGATGTGCTTTTTCTACCCTTCAACCCTTTAAAACAAATCCAATATAGTCTTTTTTTGTCAACAGATATGGTAAATAATGGACCCAGACTATAACTGCCAATTTGGAATCCAACACATTGTATGTGATAAAATTTTATTTTGCACTCTTTGCTGTTACATTCGATAAGATGTGACGAATCATCCGATTTACACGAACAATATATCTCACTTTCAAAATGTGAGGAAAAAATCATCGGGTACATTATCTGTCTCAAATTCATACATTGTCAAAGTGTTTGTTTGGAATTAATGATTGTATGTCTCGTTCACATTCATCTATACACGTGTGTATAAACTGTTTCCTTAGGATTTATGACAACATCCGCTTTCTTCGTGTATTTCCGTACCCCGGAAACAACCGACACATGACTTTATCGCAATGTGCCACACGCTGGTGTATTAATATAGTGCCATGTTTCAAGTTAATTAACATGTCATTAAATTGGGCGCGGCATCGCAGATGAACCGTTTGAAGTCGGGTCGTAGTAGTTCCTGTCAATATAATACTTCCATGGTTATAGGTACATATTATGATAAAGTGTTCATTTGCTATAGTTATTAGTTTAGCCTGGGGTCTAACCCGAATAATTCAGTCGTTATATTCCGCTGATCTACGAAGGCTACATTAACGCCTGAACGTCTTCCTCGATCAAGACCGTCAACCGGAAAATTCACACCGCTTTGCAATATGGGAATTTTGATTTAAATTGGCAGCTAAAGAAGGAGGAGTTCCGGATGTTAATTGATGATAAATGATGTAAACTGATGTTAATTGATGTTAATTAATTATTATCGGATTTGTGTTAATTGAACACACGTGTTTGGTAAGACAATTTCAAGAGAGTTGCGCAGACTCATATCCTGATCGCCGCTGATTGGCTCTCTCTCACAGAGAGCAGGCGACGCGGCCAATGATCACAAGGAGTTCAAGCCCTCGTGTGGGAGAAAATCGGACACGGAAAGGGCTTGAATTATTCGAGTTACCTGGGGTCCTGGCTAATCTTGTCAGTATAGCCAGGCGTGTATCAATGTCCTGCCTGTTAATGATTGGCTACTAATTTTGTCGCGCAATGTTTGTTTTACATCTGTATCCAATCAATTTAAGTTTAACATCAATTAGCAAAAATTAGACTGTATTTATTTTTCTTTATGAAATGATGTACAGTGTTATCATATCTAATTATTAGTATGATGATAATTAGTAAGCAGAAAAGGGTTAACTCTTATCAGCAGTAACCTGGTGAGAAAGTTAAAAGTTTAAGATTTCACATGACCAAGGTGTGAATTGGATTTCACTTTTACGACCTAATTTACACATTAAAATTTATGCAAATATTTAGTCAGCCTCACTTAAGATTCAGAGTCAACTGGCACTGAATCGATCACGTGGTATTTGTTCCCCACCTGGCCCTTGCGACGCGAAGTTAGAATGGGCTGGGATGCCAGGCTATTATTAGTTATGATGATAACTCACGTCAAACTGTCAATTTGGTGCAGATTATATAATCATGTGACAATGTGATGATTTAATCTTGAAATTATGTTGCTATTTTGATAAGAAACTGTACATTTATGTATTATTGCTATTCTCTAAAAATAGGACAGTAATGTGTATAATTTACACTTTAAACTTCGTATTAAAACGGTTAAATGATTGAGATACTTTTGTGTTAGATTTCTTTGTCAGCTTAGAATACACAAAACTCAGACACAAAACGTATGCTCTATGTATAAAAATAATAACCATTTATTTTTCATTGCTTAGACATATTGATTATAGAAAATATTTACCGAAGATGTAATTTCGTTTCCAACACTTTCATCGCTTCATTGATTTCTGGTGTAAATAAACAAACCCGACGCTACTGATTAGAAGAATACAAAAATTACAAGGTGAGCAATATGGTTTCTTATGTGCAAAGAAGCCTACACCAAGCATCACGGTACCGTATTGTTATTGGCAAGGGTTTCAGTGCACTATAGGATACTATAGTGTCAGCTGTTGCAAATTATATAATTTAGCTTTATATTTGACAATGACTCCCAAGGCAATCATTTATACGATCCTTCAAACCAAAAAAACTTGCAACACAGTGAACTCCGAAAAAGATGTTTGCATGTGGGGTAGACAGTTTGATGATCTTTGATGTACTCGTACATGATGTTTTATTCTTTGGAGTTGTCAGAAGTCTGATTTAGAAGGGGGCCAGGGGGGTATAAAAAGGGATCGTTCGCCCTGATTACATGTTCGCCCTAGGTTCGTTCGCACTGAGTTTGTTCGCCCTGATAGTCCGTTCGCCCTGGGTTCGTTCGCCCTATATTCATTTATGATATGTATATGTTACATCAATGGACGAAATATATATATATTAAAATTTATGTATATCTATTAAAAGTTAAATACAGAATATTTGCCAAATCTATATTAATTAAATAAAAATTCTTCGCTGCATTCTTACACTTTATTTTATAATTACTTTTAACAAGGATTTGTATAGTATACAAATCCTTGCTTTTAATTACTGTTGATTGAATTTTGATTGCTGAAATTAACAGAAACCAGTGGCGGATCCAGAAATTTTCATAAGTGGGGGCCCACTGACTGACCTAAGAGGGGGCCCGCTCCAGTCACGCTTCAGTGATTCCCTATATAAGCAACCAAATTTTTTCCCAAAAAGGGGGGGGCCCTGCCCCCCCCCCTCTTAAATCCGCCTCTGGAAACTTATATTTCCTAGTAACGTAATTACATACAGATACAAACTTAGTCCTCAATACCTTGAAGTCATAATATCTTGTAGTCCTGAAATGTACTGAAACATAACCTAGTATAGCAGCTAGCTTTAGATAAGTTAACATGAAACATCGTAAATATTCGGCGAAATTGTAGACTGACTGCAACACATTCAATTATATACACACAACGCAACACTATACTAAAAAATAAAATCAGGGCGAAGGGACTCGGGGCAAACAGGTATTAGGGCGAACAGAAACTAGGGGGAACCAGAATCAGGGCGGACATACCCGGCCAGGGGGCATGTCATCCTTTTCTGGGAAATTTGGTGGGGCTGAACTTATGAAAATTTCTGGATCCGCCACTGGTTGTTGGACCATGATAGTCCCAGTATGGACACAGTGGTGATCAGCAGTCATTATAAAAAAGAAGATGTGGTATGATTGCCAATGAGACAACTGTCTACAAGTGACCAAAATGACACAGACATTTTAAAACAACTATAGGTCACCGTACGGCCTTCAACAATGATCAAAGCCTATACAACATAGTCAGCTATAAAAGGCCCTGATATGACATGTAAAACAATTCAAACCAGAAAACCAACGGCCTTATTTATATAAAAAAATGAACGAAAAACAAATATGTAACACATAAGTGTAAACAAATGACAACCACTGAATTACAGGCTCCTGACTTGGGACACATACATAAATAATGTGACAGGGTAAAACATTGTAGCGGGATTCCGATCCTCCCCCTAACCTTGGACAGTGGTACATGTATAACAGTAAACATAAGAACGAACTATAAAAATCAGTCAAAAAAGGCTTAACTCATCAGATTGCCCATTGATATATCAAAAGCACTGAAAACTCTATTTGATATGTCTGATTTCAATTTATTCACATCATCAGGTCTTACACTTAGTATATTTTTTCGTGATGAACATTACTATTTGGTTGATTATGTAGGGAAGCACTGAAGCATGAGTGGAGAAGTCACCCCCCCCCCCCACCCCCCCCCCCCCCGCTATTGTCCCAGCTGACCTAATAATCTGTCCCTCTTTAACCATTAACGTCATACAACAATTACTTTTCCATTGTGGCATCATATATTTTGTATTAAAACATCAAAATTTTACATGAAATATTTGTGATGTACATGTACAGTTTGTAATGGCGGACATATACATATTGTAGCAATAAGGTGTATTCAAAGCAAAAAAAGCAAAATAATTAATAATAAATCGACTCAATGGAAAGAAGCATACTGGTAAGTCAATTGTTTTTTTTCGCACAGCATCTGCATAGAGTGATGAGATATGAATCAGGAGATCAATCACTGGTTTTAGAAGTCAAGAATTTTTATATTTTACTTATTTGGGTAGATACATGTAACACAACATTTATCTTGACATAATACCTCAGTGTTCTTCATGAAAACTATCACACTGATTTTAAATCATTATAGGAAAGCACAGTGTATAAGCAAACATTTCAGGAGGCAAAGAGTCTTTTATAGGCTGACTGCAATAGTCTGTATATTATCTGAAAAAGCTTAGTTCTTCTCAACTTTCTTATTATTTCAAACATTTTAATAGATGTCTCCCAAATTTGGTGTATTTCTATTAGCTTTTTTCAAAGTCATTTTCATTTATTTTTCAACCCGGCCCAGAAATATGTGGTTACCTTTAATAAAGCTGATTTAGAGAAAGGCGACCTGGATCACCTCTAACAAAGGCTATATTTATTGTCCATGCCTCTTTATTTTCATAATTCATCTCCTTTGAATTTGTTTGCCTATTTTTTCTATGGTCTATGCATATCTATCTTTATACCACATTTTCATGGTCCCCCAAAAATGTTTAAAATGTTTACATTTTACTTTTTTCTAGCTTCTCTCATGTGATAGCCGCACCTTTTTGGTCACTATTTATGTGTTGCGTTTAAATATAAATTGTAACACTTTACAGTGACCGAACAGGTAAAACAAATACTTCTCAAGAAACAGAAAAAAGAAGACTACTTGGAACAGCACCAGACTACATGTATGTATGAATAAAAACTCAGATCGGAATAGCATGGAGGATATTATATGTGATTGTGAATAAGCAAGGAAAGCTTTTAATAATAGTGCCTATTTTTTAATTTACTAGATTTTTCATTCATTATCTGTGCAAATTTCAACATAATTTGTCATAAATTCTTATCTAACTTTACTCAAACTTTCAGTGGTGGATCCAGAAATTTTCATAAGCGGGAGCCCACTGACTGCCTACAAAGGGGCCAACTCCAGTCATGCTTGAGTGATTCCCTATAAAAACAACAAAACTTCACCTCTGACTTTAATTTAATATGACAAGTGTTTCATTCACCAAAATAATGGTGCGTTTCTGTGATAAATATCATGCACAATTTTATAAATGAGAAAAAAGAAGATCCACATGTGGTGTACCTGCACATGACAATTGCAAACTGCCCAATTTTTTTTTATCACAACCATTCAACTGATCATGCTGATACTGACATTACCAGAGAGTACACATCAAATGAAAAATCACAAATAACTGATACATATTACCAGATATTACAGAATTAAATATGTTTTAAATTCATTACAAAAAAATGTGTTCTCAATCTTGTAGATAGATATTACAGGATCTCATATACATGTAAATACCAAAGACAACTGTCTATCCAAGTCACAATTTATAAAAGTAAACTATTAAAGGTTGTAGTTTGGTCTTCAAGGCAAAGCTCGGTTCACACTAAACAGCAATTTAATATAGTCCATATCAATCATGACAATGGCGTTTGGGGTTAAACATGTTTTCGTAGGTAAATAATATTGCCATGGAACTTTTTTCATGAGAGTGTTATAGTCTATAGAGTATTACTTCCTGTTTGGTAGAATAGTGAAATAGAAGTCAATACGTTCTTGCTCAATCCTATGTCGCTTTGAAGGTGTCATGATTGTCATCCTCAGCTTAAGCAATGTGTTACTGTAATTTGAATTTTAAAATGACTGAGCGACGTTTTTCGAAGCACTGGTCAACTCCACCATAGCGAATCACATGACTTTGACAATCAGTAAATTCCAGCGAAAAATGTCTATATAAGTAACGAATTGTCGCATAAAAATTAAATAATAGAGTACACAGGAAATGGCAAAGTTCACATAGTCTAGTATGATTAATCATTTAAAAAACACAAAAAAAAAAAACACAAAAAAAAAAAACACAAAAAAAAACGAGCAAATGGGGGGCGGGGGGATGGGGCGTACGCCCTCTACGTCCCCTTATGGAAAAATATGGCTTCTTGTTTTCTTGCAAACAGTTGCTGCAATATTGCCGCAACGTTGCCGCAAATATTTGCAGGAAAATTAATAGCTGCAATGTTGCGGCAATATTGCGGCAAATATTCATTTTTCGTATGCAAATTAGTTTTCTTGCAAACAGTTGCAGCAACATTGCGGCAACAAATTGCTAGCTAATTTGTCTGTATTTTCTTCTGAAAAAGGAAAGAAAAAGACATATTGTACTGTAACATTTTTGCTCGGTGTTGCTATAGCGTTTTCATTTCTCTAAAGTGAAACTCTGACCCACTGACAAAACTAGACAATCAGCCAGACAATAAATACTAAGTCAAATGACTGCTCCCTTGGGTCAACTCGATCAAACCTGTAATCCATGCAATAGGTATATTTAAAGATGCGTTGTTTCAGAAGACAGAAATAAATAATTCGTTTAAAGTTAATGATTTAATGAAGTATAATGATGATCTTTTTACATCAGATCAACACAATAAATAACACTAAAATAGTATGTAAGCTAGTGAGTAACTCTGGTCAAGTTCTATATACACATGTATTAATTAAATAAACAATCTTATTAACAAATAATTATAGCTATAATTATATAATTTATGTCCACTTCTCAAGTATAAAGTTGCAACTCCTGATTTTACTGTTCTTTTTGTGAATATTCGACTTCATAATATATATGTAAGAATCGTTAACAATAACAGTAAATAATACAAGAATAACTTGAACTGTTAATATTCATGAAGAAAAACTATATTCATGTTTTAATTGAATAGCGACTTTCAAGGCTTGAGACGAGTCTCTGTATAAAGTATGAAATATTTTATCTTTCCAACTTTTTATGTACTTTTCAATATATATTTTTTAAACGTCTAATGATCTCTAATCTTTAGTCTCTTATAATATAAAATTAACAAGTGAAACTGCGAGCTACTGCTCACTGATGATACCCCCACCGCAAGTGGATAATATTAATTGTGTAAAAATATGCAAGTGTTCGGTAAACAGGAAGTTGTCGAGTGATGAATCTGAAAACGCATCACACGGTATAGCTGACTTGTATTAACCCTTAAACCAAATTTCAGAAATCCTTGTATTGTAGTTCCTGAGAAAAATGTGGATTCGCCACTGCCTTCTGTTGTTGTCCATTTTGTCAAATAGTAATCCTCAAAAGTACGTGTAGGTTATATGCTATTTTTATCACGTTGATTATAGACACAGAATACAATTTATTATAATATCATTCCCCATTTCCATTCTCAATTTTATAAAGTCTCCTACCATTATAACACGGGTCCACCAATAATACAACAAAAATGACAAATTAAAATGTCAATTGTTCTTGAACAATTGAGAGGTCTTTCCTTTTCGAAATGTAAATAACATGTTCCAATAGGCGTAGAATGCATTGAAAAGCTCTCAAACACACACAAAACCGTTAAAAAATTACAAAAACAACAAATTCGATAATTTGGACATGACCTTGACTTTTGACCGTGTAACCTTTGTGAAGGTCATTGGTCCACAATGTCATTGTAAAAGACCCCATGGGGGTAGGACTTTTCGTTCAAGAGTTAAAGCTAATTTTACCTTTTCAGAAACCGTTAACGGGGGTTATGCCCCTTAAGAATATGTCAAATCCTTTCGGTGAAAATGTAAAAAAGTTGTGTTTCAGTCACCTAAACATTTTTCACTGTTGACTATTTTTGTAAGATTAACCGTTTTTGAGATATCGACTAAAAAGTTGAAAGGTCAGAGGTCAAGGTCAACCTTAAAAACATTTAAAACACACTAAAAAGCCTTAAAATGAGGTCAAAAACACATAATTCGCTTTTTGAGACATGACCTTGACCTTTGACCTTGTGACCTTTGTCAAGGTCATTAGTCCCCAATGTCATTGCTGAAGACCCCATGGGTCTAGGACCTTTGGTTATATAGTAAAAGCTGATTTTGTCTTTTCAGAAACCTAAATCAGGGGTTATGCCCCTTACAGAAAGGTCAAATCTCTTTGGTCAAAATGTAACAAAGTTGCGCCTTAATGACCCAAACATTTTCCACTATTCAAAACTTCTATAAGTATAATGGTTTCTGAGATTATCCCATAACTAGGTGTTAGGTCAAAGGTCAAGGTCAACATACACATTTGACCTTGAGGTATTTTTCAAAGATACATGAATTG
The DNA here is from genome assembly GCA_037788925.1 of Mytilus galloprovincialis. Taxonomy (NCBI): domain Eukaryota; kingdom Metazoa; phylum Mollusca; class Bivalvia; order Mytilida; family Mytilidae; genus Mytilus; species Mytilus galloprovincialis. The sequence goes on from CM075332.1 coordinate 54,941,149, forward strand.
ATGATGATTGGTGAAGATCCTAGGTGTCTACGACTTACGGTTTCTGAGTTTTGGTGGCCAACCGACACCGGTTAATTTTCATAGGGGCATAACCCTACCAATGAGTCGTTGAATCTTTTCGATCCAAATGTAGCGAAGAACCGGGGTCTGGTCCTGAACAAATTTCACCCTTCGCTTTTTTTCTACCTCTTACGGTTACGGTGTTGGAACGATAACAAGGTTTTTGGGTTTCGGAGGGATTTCTCCGAACCGACAAAATATTTCGACTCACAGGGTGAGTTTCGGATAGGTATTCATGACACCGATACAAAGTGTGAACATGAAAGCGACATGGTGTACGGTTACGGAGGGAAATTTTGTCAAAGTTTGGCGGAACAAGAAGAATAATAATAATAATAATAATAATAATCAGAAGAAATACAGTAAGGTCTTTCCTTATAGAAAAAGGAAAGACCTTAATTAGTAGAAAAAAAGCGCTATGTTTTCATATTGCTTGAAGTGCAATATTCCAATAAAAATAAACTACTCACAAACCACTGATCTCAATATAATCAGCTAAAATACGGCAAGCTTTTTAGAAAAGCTATTACTTGTCAATAGTCATAAATCGATTGTGAGAAAACAAATCCGGGTTACAAAACAGAACCGAGGGAATCCACATCAACTTCTGTTCTGTTCTGTTCAGGTAGTTTCCTCCGTTATATATCGGAGCACTCCCACTTGGGGATATATGGTTTAAAATATTTACAGATATTTACAGTGTGGTGTGGTGCTCAGGTTTAAAAACCTTATACTATAAGTGGAAAACAACGAAATAACAGAAACACTGAACTGCAACACAAAAATAACCGCACACATACATAAAAACAGACTATTTGATAACAACTGCAATATTCCATATAAAAACGGTGAAGAGTATGATAATTGTTTTGGAGTATCCAATGATGTATACATGTGTTTTGCCAACATGCAATGAGTTAGTAGAATTTTAATCTTTGTCCTTACGTGCATTATAATATCGTCTTCCCTCCAAAAATTTGGAAATTAAAGCCGAACTGTATTCTTACTTTGTATACCAGAATCAACTCATATCAAGATAAGAAGATGTGGTATAATTGACAACAATACAACTCTCTTCAAGATGCAAGGTTGTGTACATGTTTGGTGATGGAGCATGTTTTAATTCTGAACGTTGAGATATAATAGTTATCAAAGGTACCAAGATTATAATTTAGTACGCCAGACGCGCGTTTCGTCTACATAAGACTTATCAGTGACGCCCAGATCAAAACAATTATAAAGCCAAACAAGTACAAAGTTGAAGAGCATTGAGGACCCAAAATATAATATAGTAAGCCATATTAACCGTATAAGCAAGATATAACATCAATTACTTAGTGAATAGTGTTTTTTTTTTTTTTTAATATTTCACAGACCAGTTATGTTTTGTATCTAGATAATTCTATAATAATCTTCTGTTGTTATTAATTCCAATTTGAATTTTTATATACTAGTAGCTATAATTGTGAACATGCTCTACAGGCCGATTTAGGGACCGCCACTAACAGCGAGACATATCGCTTCCCTTTGTTGAGTTTCATTTATTATTGAAACAGGAATGCGAACATTCTTAAATAATAAAATTGAGAATGGAAATGGGGAATGTGCCAAAGAGACAACAACCCGACCATAGAGCAGACAACAGCAGAAGGTCAACAACAGGTCTTCAATGCAACGAGAAATTCTCGCAGGCGTCCTTCAGCTGACCCCTAAACAAATATATACTGGTTCAGTGATAATGAACACCAATTGTACACAAGAAACTAAAAGTTAAAATGATACAAGACTAACAAAGGCCAGAGTCTCCTGACTTGGGACAGGCGCAAAAATGCGGCGGGGTTAAACATGTTTGTGAGATCTCAACCCTCCCCCTATACCTCTAGCCAATGCAGAAAAGTAAAGGCATAAAAATACGCACATTAAAATTCAGTTCAAGAGAAGTCCGAGTCTGATGTCAGAAGATGTAACCAAAGAAAATAAACAAAATGACAATAATACATAAATAACATCAGAGTACTAGCAGTTAACTGACATGCCAGCTCCGGACCTCAATTAAACTGATTGAAAAATTATGTCTTCATCATATGAATACCAGGCACAATCCTCCCCGTGAGGGGTTTAGTATCATACCATCATAACATATATGAGAAGAACATAACCCGTGTCATGCCAACAACTGGTTTATTAAGAATAAATGTGTTTAGTTCCGATGCAAAGACCCTATAAGTGAATCAATATTAACGCCAAAATATGCAATCTTTAATGACCTGACAACAGTATCGTAACTATATCCCTTCTTAATAAGTCTATTTAAAGGTTTTGTTAGCTTCTGAGGTGAATACTGACATTTTTGTGCTTTATAAAGAATATTTCCATAAAATATTGGATGTGAAATACCTGAACATATAAGAAGTCTGCATGTTGAGCTATATTTACGAATGATGTCCTTATACCGATGATAAAATTTAGTAAATGTTTTGACTAGTTTGTGATATCGAAAACCCTGGTGTAATAATTTTTCAGTAATACATAAATTTCTCTCGTTAAAATCTAAAACATTGTTACATACACGAGCGAATCGTACAAGTTGAGATATATAAACTCCGTAAGATGGTGACAAGGGAACGTCACCATCTAAAAATGGATAATTAACGATAGGAAATGAGAAATCATCTCTTTTATCATAAATTTTAGTATTAAGCTTTCCGTTTATGATATATATATATCAAGATCGAGAGAAGGGCAGTGGTCATTGTTAGTATTAGCTTTATTTAAAGTAAGTTCAACAGGATAAATTTCTTTAATATACATACTGAAGTCGTCATTATTGAGAGCTAAAATATCATCCAAATATCTAAAAGTATTATTAAATTTGTGTATCAGATGTTGTTTCGATGGGTCTTTGCTGATTTTTGTCATAAATTGTAACTCATAGCAATACAAAAACAGGTCCGCAATAAGTGGTGCACAGTTAGTCCCCATTGGAATTCCGATATTCTGACGATATACGGAATCTCCAAAGCGAACAAAAATGTTATCTAGTAAAAATTCAAGAGCAGATATAGTATCAAAGCATGTCTAATTGACATAGTTTTTTTGTTTATTGCTACTAAAAAATGACCTAAAAGAGTTTGAACATATATATTCACATTCTGACTTGTTTTAAAAAATAAAAATGTATATCATGTCGACGACTGACTGTCTGTCCACTTAACATAGTTTTGAATTGATGGCTTGAGGAATTATATAACTATCTTATTTGACCCAAAAGCGTCATACAGATGTCAAGCAAAGCAAAAACTGACAAAAGCATCAGATGAGAATTGATCGTAATCACATAGACTTCTTCAACCTCCCAATTTTCATGGTTTTGTGTAAATCGTTTGTTCACTCAAAGTACTCCATATTTTATAATAAATCATTGTATAAAAATTGACACACTTAAGCAACCTTGTACTAAATAAATGTAATGTATGTATGTGCGTACAATTCTCTATAGCTATCAGACATATAACATATACAAGTCGAAGGCCATTGAATGACCTGTAAGATTTCACGTCTGGGACGTTTGGTCTTCAAGGAGAGTAGTGACGTTTGCATTCATATCACATTATATATTTTAGACCTTTTATTGAAATCCGATTTAAATTAATTTTTTGCTATTATTTCACATGAAAACAAGCTGTAAATTTCTAAAGGAGCATAAATCTTGAACAATAGAAGTCACGCCGCCCTAAGTCACACTTGATCTATGTATTGTGTGATGTAGTAATAAGCATTGTGAATAAGTTTCATAACATTTGGTTGAGAAAACTAAATATAGAGAATGGAAACTTATTTCGGGTCGTACGTACGGACGGAAAGGCGGACGTACATACGGGCAACGGAAATACTTAATGTCCCTCTGATAAGACGGGGCCATATCAATATTGAGAGACACACACATCTGATTTATACTTTTATCTACAAAAAGTGATGTAAACAATGTCTAGATATCTATCGCATCTTATCTACTGGTAAACGCCATTTTGCATATTCTGATCATACCGGAAACACGTGTTATGTTTTCGCAATATTTATTTTTGAGTTTTGAATTTTGAATTATGAATTATGAATTTTGATGAATTTTTAATGATCCTTCTCGGCTTTCGTAGGTAATGAATGTGTTTCTGAAAGACATTCAATCATATATTATGGTAATGCTGTACAGTTTTTCAGTTGCAGTGTAACAGATACTCCAAAATGATCCGATAAAGGAATACTCTGTTTTTTCACACCTATGAATTTGTCAAATACTCTCTGAAAAGATCAAAAGCATATCAATGATAAAACATGACCCTCAATATGCTTACTGTGTTCGATTTTATTTAGTTCCTTTATTGGATTAGTTTGGTTTGATGTTTTTTTCCGTTCGTATTTTGTTGTTGTTGTGGTTGCAGGATCTGAATTTCAGAAATATAAGTATTTTTATAAATATATTTAAATCAGTACATGTATGCGCTTTCACTATTAATTATATATTAAAAGCTGAAATTTCAGAATGGCCTTTCTTGTGTTTTTCTTTTGTGCGATCGACAACCACTACATCATGTATATATTTCTTTTGTTTTTTTTTAAAAACTCATGTCAACTATTTTTTTTTCAGTTAAACAACATTTTGCCGGACAATACTAAAATAATGCGAAATAAAGTAAACCTTCACTGCTGTAATTGGACGAGAATAATTGCTGTTTTACGTCCAGTGGCAAGTATGTCGTGCATATATAGGACGAGAACACATTATAAATCCATACAATAGGTAGGCCTTGTACTTGAATTCCTCAGGGATAAGGTCGGAGAAATTCAGATGCCACTTGAAATGAGGGTATATTGGTTAGAGACAGAAATTAGACCTTGATACAGTTCAAATGTTGAAAATTTAAAGCACTGTTGCAAGGGTTCTTGTGTCTACTCTCTACGCGAGATAGTTAACATCCCCATCATGACCCGACTTTAGCTGCGTACTTGATATATATACATCCCGAACAGCAAAATGGACGCTCCTCTTAAGCGGTGGTTTTACTGCCGGTCGAAATAATATACAAGAAAACTGATGTTACACTATAGTTTCAGATAAGAGAGAAGGTTTGGTACCACTATAACGTTCAATCTTGTTGCAATTGTTTGCACCTGTCCTAAGTCAGGAATCTGATGTTCAGAAGTTGTCGTTTGTTTATGTGGTTCGTATTAAGTGTTTCTTGTTTCTCATTTTTTGATAAAGATCTGACTGTTGGTTTTCCCGTTTGAATGGTTTGACAATAGTAATTTTTGAGACTCTTTATAGCTTGCTGTTCGGTGTAAGCCAATGATTCGTGTTGAAGTACATACTATGACGTGTAATGGTTTACTTTTACAAACTGTCACTAGGGTGGAGACTTGTCTCATTGGCACTCATATCACTTCTATATCTAAGTATGCGTATCAAAGATTCAACTCTCCATCCAAGTAAAACTAAACCATTATCGGTCAAAGTACGGTCATCAACACGGAGCCTTGGCTGACATCGAACAGCAAGCCAATCTATGTAAAAAAAAAAACGAGAAACCAAAACCACATTAAACGTTTTAATGTGTTAAGTTTATTATCAAATTGCGGAAACATTTGTAAAATTAAGTTTGCATGTTAACGGCGATAACTAGAGTATTACGAAATATTCACAGAGAACAAGTATAGTTACCTTTGATGATATGTAATCGAAACCTTTGTGAAATATATGATCCAAAATCAAATTTCGGTCTTGGAAAATGGATAGAGGATTACCACGTCCAAAAGTTGGTAGGCCACCATTGTCAACGTAAGGGTCAGACAATCCGTTTGCTCTTAACACATTGTAGTTGTCTACAATAGAGTAACAAGTACTATATATACCATGGTTCGTATGAGTTAAATATTTAAACAAAGGAATCTGAAGGATGAGTTTGTTTAAATATAATAATGAGTAATAAACATGTGTATATAATTTGTAATATAAATGAAATGATTGACAGCGTGAACTAATGTTAACAATTGATCACATTTACCGTTTTATCAAATGAGATGGAAGCTCTTGCAAGTCAGTTTTGCACCCCGTGTATAATCGTATGCGCAGGTAATTTCATTATGTCATCAGAAATTGTAAACAAAAATGTCGGATTTTTTTGTTGATTTTCAAGATATTATACAAATCAACTTTATTTTACAGGTTGTTCATCTCATTGAAAAAATCCATACTAATACATGTAAATTTAAGTACAAACTGCATTTCTTTCATAACTTTATTAATTTGATAACACGATTATTATAAAACACAATTATATTTTATTATAAAACACTAAACCGTGGCAGATCCATGGAGCGTATAGAAAGTGTACGTCTCCAGGTCTATTTGATTGCCAAAGAAAAATCATGTTTTTTTCACAATTATATGAATAATAGAAAATAGATAAATCTGCGAAAAATTATTTTTTGTCTTGCTCCGCTAGCCGATATTTATTCCTTTTCCTTGAGTTACCCTCCCCTCCCTGAATAGAAATTAAATACTTTCGCAAATGAAACGCCTAACGTTACTTCATTTTAGTATTAGAAAGTAAAATCACAAAAATACTGAACTCAGAGGAGAATCCAATCGGAAAGTCCATAATCACATGGCAATATCAAATGACAAAACACATATCAAATGTGTCAATTTTATTCTTTTCAGAACTAAAAGAAGAATCTTTAATTATTTTTTTTTTCCAAAATTAAGGGATCTCGTAACAATCTTAAGTATGGACAAGAACTGTCAATTTTATTCTTTTCAGAACTAAAAGAAGAATCTTTAATTATTTTGTTTTCCAAAATTAAGGGATCTCGTAACAATCTTAAGTATTTAGACAGTTTGAAAAGGGTTTCTCGAGATGTAGTACACATGATTAATTGCTTTTTTTGTTATAAAATAAATACAAATAAATGTTCATGACCTTTTATGTTTTATAGTTTCTAAATATTTCAGAGACGGGTATCTTTTATAAAAGGGGTGGGCTTCAGTCATGAATAACATGAAAATGAATATTTTGTACCATAGCTTAGCTCCTTCTTCTTACTTCATGTTTTAGTTGAGCTGCATATCTAAATACCAAAGTATGTTACAACATCAAATTGAAGATATTATACCATTGTTTTCCCTAAACACACATTTTAAGCAATTTATTTCAATAAAACACCAAAAGAAAAAATGCAATTTATATTACAATACAAATTAAAGCAATTGAACAAATTCAATGCATGGACAATATCTAAATCATCTTAGAAATCATATAGTCTATATTGATTTACACGTTAACAGTCTTTAAATGTGAATTAAATCTTATGACAACTATTAAAGCTTGTGCATACAGTTAGAATTTTTAAGAACACGATTTGGATTTGTTGTCAACCTTGTCAATAACTATATTTGGTAACTTAATATTACACTGCGATTCCCACATATGACATACATGGTTGCTGTAATAGCTTATTTATGTGTAATTTTTATCAACAAGAAAATAGTAACGGCAATGTAACGTAGTTTTGATAAAGGAAAGACAACTCTGGCCGGGGCAGAAAAAGGTTATTGTTTTTGCTTTTCCGTTTGTTTTGTTATGCTATCTTTTTATTATTTTTTTCTTTTTTCTTTTTTAATTTTGTTTCTGTTTGTGTATATACATGTATATTATGCAATTCAAGTAGCATGAGAAAAGATATTGTGAAGAACTAATTTACTTACCTGAAAATGTAGGTGTTACATTTGCCCTGAGTGGTGACTGATTGAAATCGCCCATCAATATATATTGCTTTGCAAATTTGAAATAGTCTAATATTTGTAAAGTATTGTTCAAATTTTCTTCTTCAAAGCTTGAAAACAAAGGTGGCACAATAGCTATTTAAAGGAAAAGAAAACTAGACATGTTATAATGGTTACAGAATAGAGTTAAGAATATTGAAGAAACATTTTTTTTTGGTCGAAGTGCTAATTCGGTGCAGTAAAAAAGTACACTATATATTAGTGAAAGCCATGTTTTTAAAATGCTGCCTTTCTTTAACATTTGATGTATTGAACGTTTTCGGTTATAAAATATCTTGAAGGTGAATATTTTTTTAAAGCAATTTTTATTTTATTAGCAATTGATTGTGCATATACAAAAATATATATCTATCAAAATGTTTAGTTTTGGTTGGTAGGTAATGAAAAACACAAAGTTAACGTATGTGTATAACACCCTTGACGTTTTTGTTCTATTTTAGATATAATATCACATGTCACAACTTTTGCGTGTAACATAACTTACGGTCAACGTATGAAAATGGCATAAGTGCTGTAAAATGAGTACAACCAATTCTGCCTACTTTTTCAACCTGCAAAAATATGTTTGAATAATAACTAGCAACTAAAAATGGGTAAAACTACATCATGACATATTTGTATCAGAGAACATTTTTCCGGATATTCTAAAATGAGTAGAATGAAATCTTGAATTTTGTAGCGAATTTATTGCAAACATACTAAATAAATTAATACACTGTCAGAAAATGCAACATTTCATCTACAATTTGTAATTATATTAACATGATTAACAGTGTACAAAATGTAAAATACCTCAGCCGAAAGCACCCATCTAGAAACAAGCCGTTTCACATTAGGGATAAGGTTCTGTCGGTTTCTGTGCGCCAAAGGCAATTTGCTGAATAATGCAAGTCCAGGCAGATTGAACGCGTTGAATTGTCGTGATGGAGATGTGTTGGCACATTTTTCTATTACATTAACAGTATGTGTACCGCTAATGATAACACATGTTAAACATTCCACAGAAAGCAAACGAGATGCGTTGCAAGTAACCAAGAAGCACCCAGCTTGTTCTATCAAATTTCGCGATGTGTTACAGTGCGTCATAAAACACTTCATCGTTGTTCGAAAAATGACAGAAGCACACGGAGGTTGGGCTAATGTGTGTTTGTCCATAATAATGGCAGCGTCATCGTGAATTATGCTGAAAGAGTGAGGAAAATTGCCCTGTAAGGCTTTCTGGATCTGAATCAAATCTTCTACATACCATAACTGAATTTAAAAATGTGTAATTGTTTGATTGTAAAATATAACAATATTGATATCCTTGAATTATAGCAGATAGAAGTTTTAAAAGCACACAAAATTTATTCGATAACTCCACCTTATCTGTTGTATATGGAGCAACATCAATTAAGCAAAGTTCAAACTCGTACATTAACTAAGGATGTTCTTACATGTCTTAGATCAAATTAAAGCAATAAAGATTTTAGAAGATATACTGTAAATCGGTAGTGCATTAGGAACAAAATAAGATAACAATTTTGACTATGGAGCTCTTTTTCGAGATATTGGATTTTTTCTTAAATTGCGGGAAAAGGCTGACTCGTTCTTTATTATTTTGCATTGCTATTATTTAGGTCTCAAATCGAATGTAAAGAAATCAAGAACCTGCTTACATTTTGGAAAATGACTCTTTATGAGCTATTGAAGTCTTATTTAAGAAGATGGGCAATAGATTTTAATCTGTTTTGATGGGGGAAAAACAAGAATTCCGAACATCAGACAAAAATTCCTAAACTTCACTTAGATACATTCTTAAGAAAACAAATCGAAGTAACAAACAAATCAAAACGGAGGGAATCACATTTATTTAAAAAGGCACAAATCCTAATTTGTTTACTTTGTAAACGTCTCTTGCTATACATGAATCGCCAGCCATGCAAAGCCATACTCATTTAATTAAGACTCGATTGGCAAATGGACACTATCGGGAAAATCAAATATTCGAATACTAGCTTTTCCAAAGTTCTAACACTACGAATGGATTTTGGTAGTTCGATGTTTTTTTGTGTTCTGTGTACTGTTGTTTGTTTTTTTGTCGTTTTTATTTTTTTTGCAGTGGCATTGCTAGTTTGTTTTCGACTATCCGCATGCTATCTTTCACCTTTTTTTGTCTATCTAAAAGTTAAGTAGAAATTATCTTTGATTTTTTTTACATTCATCGCAAATGACAAAGAGAATCCTATCGATGACAGCAAATACCAAGTCAAAATTCGTAAAAGTTAATCATTATACATCAAAGAACAACCTGCAATACAGAGTCTTGGCTCACACCGATAAGCAAGCAATGAAGAGCTCAAAATTGACTAGTGTAAAACCATTCAAAACATACCTCATTTAGGCATAACACATCTGCTTCAGACTGAAGTAAAGCGTCGATGATAAGGTTCTTCCGTTGTTCATAAAAGCTCACTGAGGTTCCTAGGCCTGTGTTGAATGTGACGAAATTCGTTGAAGTAACTTTCTCATTGTAAAAGTATCTACAATCTCCATCTAGCATAAAAGAGGAGGGAAAAGCAAAAATCTAATCAACAAGCGTTGTTCAATTATTTGTTGTTTTTATCTTAATATAATTTCATGTTAAAAAAGGGATATAGAACACTATCATGCGGTATGGGCTTTGATCATTGTTGAAGGCCGTACAGTGACATATAGTTGTTAATGTCTTGTCATTTTGGTCTTTTGTGAATAGTTGTCTCATTGGCAATCATACCACATCTTCTTTTTTATATGACAATTCCTGTTTTGAAAATATATACTGTTTGCACTAGAACACAAAATTAATTAATTGGATATATTGGCACAGAATGAAGACTTTTCATGAATAAAAACACAGCAACGCGGAATCAGTATCGAGTACTTGAATAAAATAAACTACAACATTCCATTTATAGCAAGAATTTATTGCTTTATATTTATATTGGCAATCAAATCCCAGGGTTCAGCTGGAATATAGTGATATGGTCATCACTCAGTCCTCTTCCAAACGGCAATTAAACATTTGCCAAAGTTAGGCACAGTTAAATATAGGTATATATTTCCCAATTCATACGATATTCCCGTGCTTTCATTTCCTATCATGATTTTCTTGATAAAGGGTTGAGGCTCACAAGGAAGCTATTAAACCAAGAGTTCCAAATGGTGAAGTTGAAATCATCCCTTCGTAAATTTTACGGACGCCATCACGAGTTGGTTGACCGTTATGGAATAACCGTTGCACAAATGATATCGGATATGTTCCTTACGTCGTAACTACAATCCCCTTCCCTTTCATGAATGTGACCTACAGAATTAGACTATTTACCGGATTTGTTATCACATAAGCAACACGACGGGTGCCACATGTGGAGCAGGATCTCCTTACCCTTCCGGAGCACCTGAGATCACCCCTAGTTTTTTGGTGGGGTTCGTATTGTTTATTCTTTAGTTTTCTATGTTGTGTCATGTGTGCTGTTGTTTGTTTGTCTTTCATTTTTAGCCATGGCGTCCTCAGTTCGTTTTAGATTTATGAGTTTGGCTGTCCCTCTGGTATCTTTCGTCCCTCTTTTAAAGGTGCGGGATATTTAAATTTGCAGAAAATACGCGTCTTTTAAGCCTGAATTCTGTATGTGCCTATCCAAAATCAAATGAGAATTATATAAATCTGTACCCTTAGCATTTGTTGATTAAAAGATAATTCGATGAAGGTTATATAAAAAAAAAATAAAATGCAAACATACCTTTAGAATCAGGTCTTATATTCCCATTACCAAAATCTGAAAATCAGGTAAACAATTTACAGTCATCTTGTCTGTATAATTCTAATTGACCCATGTAACCATCTGCCTCCGAATATCTTGTTAAATGAAAAAAATATCAAAAATATTTACTCTCAATTATAACAAAATGCCAAAAATTAAAAATTGAATGCAATATCTAAAATAAGATATATTTCAGATGTGAGGAGGACCGAATCAAAGTCAGATAAAAATGATCACCACAAAAAATATCAGTATTAAATTGAAGTAGAGCATTTTCCTGTGTTTCCGATAAAAAATAATATTAAAGAATATAGTATAAGTCAATATAACCATAATTTTTATATTTTTACCGATCAAGTTCACAGGGTTTTTCCCAGTTGCACTTGACCCTAGACTAAATTTGTTTTGCATATAGTTGATATGTGTCCCTTCTGTTACAGGTCTAGTAGTTGTAACAGTTTGCTTAATGGCGGGAAAGATTACAGCTGAATTTGTACCAGATGCTGCCGAACCAATACCAGCAGATCTTACGTAGTCTGCAACAGAAAGATGGACTGAAACTAATATTTTTGAGCTAATACATGTAGACAGATGTGTTTCTCATATATACTCACAGATCATTACTTCATGTCTTTAGTGATTATGTAGGTGTTTTTTTTTTTGTGCTTTTGTATCGATAAGATAAACCAAGGACATTTCATAAGTCGGTCTTTATGTCGTGCTGTTAAGCTTATATCACAGATTAAGAAGACGGTTTGACGCAAATATGTGTATATTCTCGCCACCTTTGTATATGCTTAGCCTAAGCAAGAAATCTGCATTCGTTCACCACTCAGTAGTCAAATCTATTCTCTGGACATATGGACTTTTATTGTGAAAAATATCTTAATATCTCATTTAGGCAAAATATTTCAGAAGAAAATATTATGTTGTTGTAATAATTTCTGTTCTGAAATAGGCGTCTGGTTATCAAATTTATAGTTTGCTTTACGTGTATGAAACATTTGTTTTACTAGTATACAAGAATAACAATATATGTTTGAATGTCTTACTTGCTTCATAAGTTGTCCAATGTAACACGGAGAACACCAAGATATATGTTAAACACTGCATTGTGTCCCAACTGCGCAGTTTAAGACATAATCTCTATATGGCCTTGCACATGCAAGATAACACTTTTTGATCAAATAACTAACAATCATTTTCTTTTACTCCAGACCTGCAACGTTGATTTTAAAAGAACTCTAATTTCTAACCATCATTGAAATTTGATCAATTCTGATCTTTAATTACAGTAAAATATTTGCGAAGTCATGTGTTAATATACCTGTCATGCAGTAAAAATAAACATTGATAATAACATATTTAAAGGAGGATTTTGGTATCCTTATTGAGCTATAAATATAATAAATGAATATACTTTTTACAAGTATATTCCAAACGTTGACTTTCCAGCATATTTTTTTTTAATTCCTGGATCCGAACCTGATATTTCATAAAGTTGTTGAATAATGGTAGTTGAAAACAATTGTTGCGATCAGGCAAAAAGGCTTTCGGTACCAAAGGCCCATTAAAGTAAAAAAAACGAACCGTCAATACCATGTTAAAAACGCGAAAAAAAAAGAATAGATGAAAACAGTCTTTAAAACAGTACTTGTGAACCAAACCTCAAACGAATGTTATCTAATATGCTCAGAAGTGTTAACAATTCCAGCACCTAACGTGACTCTTTCCTTTTACAATCCTTATATTTTTAATTAAGACAAAATGATATGTGTGAATAAGAAACTGTGCCCAGCTTGCACTACCACATTTCCATGTATAGTTAACTGTGAATTTTTGGTGATTATTTGCTATATATATTAGCAAGTTCAGTTAATTATGAAAAATGGAACAAAGTTTCAAATTGAGGTGATCGCAAACCAAAACCTATAACCGATTACAACCAACACTTTAACCTTTCAAACTTTGTAAACTCGTAAAATCAAGGTAAAGACCAATTTGGAGTAAATATCAGACATATTAAACAGTTCACTTCCTTACTAACATATGTTTTTCAGTTTTGTGTTGATGTGAACTACAGTAAACCAAAACTTTAGCCTAATGTCGGTAAATCGGACACACAGACCAAAATGATAAGGCTATGATAGATAGTACATATAGACAACTTTTTCAGCAGTCTGACTACGCGAAGCTTTAATATTTGAAATAACCAGAAGGTGGCTTAATCGATATCTAGATAAATGTCTAATATAACTTAGCGCCATTGGCTCATACTCATACTTTTTAGTATCCAAAAAATAACTTTACAAACATTCCTATTTGTGATTACTCATTATCAAACTTCAGTTTGTGTGGGAAGAAAAAGGATTAACAGAAGTCTGAAGAGAAAAGCGACGTCGTTCAATACTTAAAAACTAATGATAAAAAAAAAAAAAATTACAAACAAATTTATTTCAAAATATCTCAAAAAATAATTTGACCTCAGTTTACATGTCCTCTTAAAATCTTCTTATGTGCTTCGTCTGCGATAAAAGAATGGCTGTTGTTTCTTCCGGTATCTGAGTGCGTCTGCTTTCCTTTCCGTGCCAGTTTCTGGGTTACCTTATGGTCAAGTCAGTACACATATTCATCAGAATATATATGCGAAATTACGATATTACGATTTTGACAGCGATTTCGCGGTTAACTATTATAGACATAAACAGATAAAATTCTGGTTGTAGGCAATTACAATGACATTGATGAAGTTGTAGTCCCATCAACTTTCAACTCAGTACACATATGTGCAATATTAATGATATGACATGTTTTGAATATATGATATATTAGGGGTTTGGCCCTAGTTAAACTTCACAGTAAAATAAACATGGAAACCTGATACGATTAAGCTTTAATCTGACATTACTATTTTGTAATAGTTGTACCATCCACAGCTGATTAACTTGTTAAATTGAAATCAAAATATGTCATGTGCCATCCACTGCCTGGTTTTTCCATGTACACCCTCTTAAATTACTAGTAATTTGTTCTGCTGGTATGACCTTTTATCTTCTCTAAGTTATAGCCAGTAAGGCTAGATTTTGTAATATAGTTAAGCCTGTTCAGGTATAGTCATATAGAAGAAATAACAGTTATTCCAACTATGTCTACACGAGTTTTAGGTTCAATCAAACATTTTCTACTTAAGAAAATGCCTGTACCAAGTCAGGAATATTACATTTGTTATTCATTCGTTTGATGTGTTTGAACTTTTGATTTTGGCATGTGATAAGGGACTTTCCGTTTTGAATTTAAGTATTTTGGGGGTTTTACTTTTTGTACCCAAGTTGAAAAATCATCATATAAAATTTACAGTCAGTAGGTTGCTTATTTTATTACCTCCAGGCAGATCTACCTCACATTTTCTTTATTGATACTAGAAATTGTGTGTCCATAATTGAACACTCTCCTGATAACAATCCAATTTATTATTTTTATATACATGAATAGTTAAATATGAGAAATGTCCTTCGTTTTATTTACTTGGTAAACTTTCTTTCCAGGAATACTTCTAAATTATGATGATGTATTTTATTCGCTAGTGCAGTTTTTTGGTTGCAATGTAACAGACACTCCAAAATGATCCGATAAAGGAATACTCTGTCCATTCACATCAATGAATTTGTCAAATACTCTCTGAATTAAATAGAAATTATATCCAATTATTAACTAATTAGCATGTACATAGTTCCGTTCTTTTTTAATTGAGGTAAGACTTTTTGCATTTTCTTGTTATACAACATGTCGGTGTTTGAAATTAAATTGATTAGATGTGCCTACGTACTATGGATTCTTTTAAATTCGTGGGATACCAATTTTTGTGGAATTCGTTATTGCTGGAGATCCACGAAATTAAATTTTCAACGAATTACAAATTTCCTATAGTCTTGTATGCAGACTTTGGCAAAACCACGAAATCATTTATCCACGAAAATGCAAATTTTCCTTAATCCACGAAAATGGGTACCCATGAAAATAAATGAATCCACAGTATATATGTTAATCAGAAGGCAACAGTATTTTACATATGTTAAAATCTCATAAATCAATACACATCATATAATAAAGATATAAAGAATGAAACTCGCATTTTATTTAATGTTTATTAATATGATTGAAAATGAATTGCAAAAACAATTAAACTAGACAAAGTGGTATAATAACAAAAATCTAAGCCTTGTTTTATAATGAGACCGGATCAAACAAATCCCGCTATTTAGGTCGTTTTTTATGAATAAGTATAATACACATCATTTATGATTTTGTAATTTCCCCTTACTGGTCTTTATATAACAATACATTAGTTTGATTCTAGCGTCCTTTATGAGTTTTATATGAACGAAACGCGCGTCTGTCGTGCCATAAGTAAGCCAGATGCTGATGAGTTTATACGCGCTTGTCTTTTGATCTCTGTTGAATAGTTATCTCTTTGTCAATCATACTATATCTCATTTTCTATATGATGCCAAATCTATCTGTTTTAATGATATATGAACTGTTTTTTTTTAAGTAACATGTCATTTTTCAAATAGAATTAATATTATACAAAATAACACAGTCTCTCTAAGTATTAACAAAAAAAAAACCAATATCTATTACCTCTGATGACTGGAAATTAAAACCTTTGTAAAAGATATGGTCTAGAATCCTATTTCTGTTAAGATTATTGGAGAAAATATTACCAGGTACCAAAGTTGGTAGGCCGATATGATCAACGTAAGGGTCAGAAAATCCATTTGCCATGAATTCTTTATAATTGTCTACAAAAATGGGATTTAAACAGATTAAAATAAATTAAAACAGATATGTTGCAAGTTTGAAACCATAATGAACGTCTTTACGAATTTGAAATCACTCCTAAATTTGGTATTTCTTTGTTTTTTTTGTTTTGATCACTCTTATTTTGCTTTGTTTTTGGTTTTCTTCCATGATTTGAATCTGTAGTTTCTTTTTTTGTTTTTATCATGATTGTTTCTGTTTCATAATATGTATTTGCTTTTTTTTTTGTTTCTCATGTTTGGTGAAAAGAAAACAGCTCTGACTTCTGTTAACTATCGCAAATCTTCCATACGTTCGTACAATACTTTATACTTCGATTCTTCAGTGAGTCACTATTTGCAAACGGTTTCTGCTTAACGTTCATTTCATGTTCGTTCACCTTTTCATGTAAACCAATGGACACTGAAACGCATTCCTGATTTTGATGCTGTTCATATCACAGGATGTTTTCAAGCAAACAGTAAGGACATCTTCAAAAATGCAGTTACTTGTGAAAAGAATGTTGAAGAAAACTTTTGTTATTAAATTCATGTAAAATAATCTGATAATCTTAATAAATTTTGCATTAACATATGAATACATCTGAATACTGAATAATTAACTGGATCCGGAAACAAGCTGTTAACTTCCATAAATGGAATTGCTAGTGTTTGTACCTAAAATTTGTAGCCGACTCCATGTTTTAATGAGATCATAAACTTAATCAACTCTATATCGAATCGATTTTGTCAAAATGCTGTTTCATATTTGTCGCAAAATTAATAATATTTTGAATTTAATATTGCTAATAACTCATAATGTTACCTGCATGAAAAGGTGCGATATGTGCCCGAAGTGGGGACTGATTGAAATCTCCCATCAGTATCAATTGCTTTTCCGTTTCAAAATATTCCAAAATTTGAAAAGTATTGTTCAAATTTTCCTCTTCGAAGCTTGAAAACAAAGGTGGTACAACAGCTATTTAAAAAAGGAGATTGTATTTATGTAATGATTTTGTACTATTTATGCATTGGTCTTCAACCAAAACTACTGTTTCGCAAAGCTTCACAAAACAGGAATACGCGTAGCTATAGTGTCGTGATAGACAAAACCCTGCCCGTAATTCAAAGAATCGAGAGAGAAATTGTGGATGGGTAAGAGATATCTAACAAAGTACCAAGTTGTTACAACACATTACATCAAAGCTACTGAATAAGTATAAGTGTATTCAACATTTCGAAAAGTTCAAAGCATAGACAAACAGAAAGTGGGAGTTTGACAGACCACGTTGCAACCTATTACCACTAAGCAGATGATCGAATATGAAAACAATTTGGTCATTAGTCTCAAAAGATTTATATAAATAATTATTTGGCGAACGTAAAACGCAAATGCAATAATGCCCCAACCCTTGAGTGTGATGTGGTATTGTTCTTATTAAGATACTGATTTTAAATTTAATAATAAAACAATTCTAAGGTATATACTCAATAGAGGCAACAGTACATGTAGTATACAGCTGTTCGAAAGTCATAATCAATTGGGAGAAAACATATACGGGTTACAAACTAAAACTGAGGGAAACACATCAACTATAAGGGGAAATCAACGAAACAACAGAAACAATGAAGTGCAACAAAAAAAAAAAAAACAAAAAAAAACAAACAACAATGTAACATACACAGAAACCAACTATAAGATAGCAACTGCCATTGTCTTGAATTGGTACAGGACATTTTGGGTGGTTTAATATTATTGTATGTCATATTAATAAACATATTTAAAGTACTAGTATATAAAGGCTCTTTGAAAAGACCACTTTTCATTTGATAATTGATAGATTATAATACAACAGTTAGTTTGCTGAACATTTCGTTTGATTGGAGTTTGGTAGATAATAAGTCCGAGCACTTGACAAACACGAAGAGTTGGGATTTTGTTATCATCGTAATAGCCGGGTGTAAACAAAACTTGATACTGAACTCTTTTAGACGACTTGTTTTTTTGTAAATAAAGCACCATTTCATTGTTGTTAAGGTCTACAATGTCGTTGTGCGTAATAGTTCAAATAGAAACTTTCGAGTTCGTTGCATTTCTTTCAAAAATTTTGGCTTTTAGTGAATCATTCGGAAAATTAAATTCCTGCAATTGGTATTCAGCACTGTCGTCGTCAGGAAATTGTAATTAAGTATATACGGATCAAATAGTATTTCTAGTTGAACCTGCATAATGACGATCACAACGACTCTTGATGAACCTTAATGGAACAGGGAAACAGACGATTCCCTCTATCTGGTAAATGACGTCACAAAGGCGCACACGATATAAAACTTTCGATTTCGATCAATTGCCATCAAAAACTTTGGTTTTAGTGGACATCATTTGTGTGTTTAGGGGCATCGTTACATCCGTTCCCATATTGAGCGAGTGTACGGAAAACCATATGATGCTATATTGCACGAATTATTCGACAACTTTAATTGACATAATTGACAATCAGCACTGCTGACATTAGGTGTAACACCACTAATTCGGGCCCGTCCAGAAAGCACATACCAGAAAGTAGTACATATTTAACACAAAATAGTTCCTACGCATGAGTGTAACTTTCAAAATATGTAGAATATATAAGGTATTTGTGGTATCAAATGAAAGCTGAAGGACCGGTGATCATTGTAGAACACTTTTGGACTTTTAATATTGAATTTTAAAAAACTGCACAAAATAAAAAAAAAGAGGGTATATTTTGTCTGTTTGTCAGATCTGAAGTTCGTGTTTTGGTACATCCGAAGTTCCGGGAACCAGTTCTTTCTTATATGCCATTAAAGGTATTTTGATTTTTTTTAGTACAAGACACCATAAAGTGTTGCTTTGAAATGCAATGATTGCCACTTTATTTGAACTTAAAACAAAAGAGGTGTGCCTGCTTGAAACGGAGGAATTTAACATAGAAAGCAATGAGACCATGAATTAGTGGTGTACTTCTATTGGAGAAATGTGATAAAGTAGCTACTGAACAAACAGTGTGTCTCGCTTATCCTGCATAATGGCGATCACTAACACGCTTGATGTTAACGTTAATGGCGTAGGGATACAGGCGATCCTCTGATAAATGACGACATAAATGCGCACATAATTGACGAGTTTTTTTCCGTTGAAGGACAAACTCGAATGTGGTCTATTGACAAAATTTTCCGGTGAAGAACGTAACTCGAAAGTGGTATATTAGATTATAATATGAGTCTTGACGTGCATTTAGGATGACGTGAGATTATATATATTTTATTGAAACTCAACTTTTGCCAGTATTGGATATGAAGATCCTAACCTTTCGTGACACACTAATTGCTCCTGATTATTGGACGGGCTTCTGATTTTCAATAAAAATGTTCAATTAGAAAGCACATATACATCGCTCATGAAAACTTACGGTCAACGTAGGTAATCGAAAGCTCTGCTGTAAGATGAGTACACGCAATTTTGCCCACTTTTTCAACCTAGAAGTGCATATTTCATATTTGCAAGATCATTATCAACAAAATAAAAACATGTAATTGATTTTTTTATTTAAGGATTGGTATCACTCTGCTTAGTACATTTCGTTTTTATAACAAGATAGATGAAATTACGACTTAACAACCCAGAAACTAATACATGTTGTTTGTAATAAACATAGACAAGACAAGAGATACTTTTTTAATGGCGTACAATTGAAAATTAACTGTTTACAAAACTCCGATTTTTTTTTATATACTACGGCTTTTCGTCCTCAGAATAGATTTTCTTAGCTATTTTTGGCAACACTTTTAGGAAGTTTTGGTCCTCAATGCTCTTTAACTTTGTACTTTATTTGGCGTTTGTAATTTGTTTTGATTCGATCGTCACCGATAAGTCTGGCGCAAATAAAAAATATCAATCCTGGTATCTATTATGAGTTTATTTGGTTTCTTTTCTATTATATTTAGAAGAAAGATGATTGAGAGTCCAAAGTAGTTTATGTCGTTTGCTTTTAAGCATTTCTTATTAACGCAGACTAAATTTCGTTTGAATTTTTTTTAAAGTAAAGTTGAAGGATAACGGCTATTTTTTTTTTTTTTTTTTATCTTAACGAAATCCCGAAAAAACCTTAATCCATACATCGCAATACGCTATCATACGTATAACAAATATTACCTCAGCCGAGAGCACCCATCTAGGAACAAGTCGTTTAACACCAGGTAACAGGTTCTGAGTTTTCCTTTGAGTCAACGGTAGTTTGCTGAATAATGCAAGTCCAGGTAGATTGATTGCATTGAATTTTCTAGATGGAGGTGGATTAACACACTTTGCCAAAACATCAGTAGTGTTGGTGCCGCTTAACAGAACACATGTTAAACATTCCTCAGAAAGTAAACGAGCTCCATTGCAGTTTTGCAAAAAACACACAGCTTGGTCTCCCCTACTACTAGATGTATTACATTGAGTAAGAAAACATTTAAAAAACTGTTTGGAAAGTAATAGAAAAACACGGAGGTTTGGTTAATGTCTGTTGTTCCATTATGATGGAAGTGTCATTGTGAACTGCGCTGAAAGAGTGTGGAAACTTACTCTGTAAGGCTTGTTGTATCATAACTAAATCATCAACATACCATACCTGAAGTTAAAAATGTCTCATTGATTTTTTTATTCTAAAAAAAAGAATATTTTAAAACTTACAGTAAATATAGTTTATAAACCACTCATGATGACGAATTTTGAGACCTTTTATTCCAGCGATTTAAATTGAATATAAGCACTCAACGATCTGTTACTCTGATAATGTGTTATAATTCAAAAAATGCTTAATTTTAAGTCTTACTTTGATTTGTGATATACATGACAACCAAACAGTTAACACATTTTAAATGAAGAGCTGTTTGTTTTTGTTTTTTTTTTTAATTTTTACTACATATTCAGTCATACATCAATGTATGCCTTTAAATGAGACTGAAGATAATTTTGATTTTAGCACAACGATTCGACATACTTCATTTAAACACAAGACATCTCCTTCAGACTTTAGTAAAGCATCGACGATTAGGTTTCTCCGTTGTTCATAAAAGTGCACTGATGTTGCGAGTGCTGTATTAAATGTGACGAAATTTGTTGCAGTTATATTCTCATTATCTATGTTTCTGCAATCACCATCTGTATATGAAAGAAAAAACACAGAGATTTAGTTAACTTGCTCAGAACTACACAAGTATTTATCATCTTTACCTTAAATGTAGTTCCGATACGAGATATATCATTCAACTGAATAGAATATTTCAATATCTTATATGAATAAACAATGTGTCTGTATTTCAAAAGTGTTATTTGATGGTATTTTTGTCATAGAGGAGTTTATAATAAATGGAATATAAGAAACCGTCAGAAGTATCTGATTCCATACCAACATTATGTTATTTATTTCAAGAGTAGTACATAGTCTTAGCCAATTCATAAAGACATTCAAACTTATGTATATAAACTCATCATAGATACAAATGTACCAGGATTGAAAATTTTATATTTGCGCCAGTTGCGCGTTTCGTCTTCAAAAGACTCATCAATGACGCTGGAATAAAACATGTTGATAAGGCCAATATTTATGTTTCTGACGAATGTTACATTGTGTCATGGACGTTTTAGACATCATACTTGGTCCTGTATACCAGTAAAATGTAATGTCTACAGTTATTGTGGTTTTGCATGGTTTTATTTTGGATTGTTTTGACCTAAGATAGGACTTATGAGTACTGACTAGGGCTGTGGGACGACAACCCGACCAGCTAGTCCAAAAACGGAATTTCATGCATCTTGGGGATGATTTTACACCAGTCCTGTGCTTTTAAGAAAAGTTAGACCTTAACCCCAAGCATTAATTTCTCTTCTTCCTTAACTTGTCCAGTCTCCCATCTGAATAAAGATGATTTTTAACTGGTGCATAACTGGCCTATTTATGTAAAACAAGTTAATATAAAGTTATAATATATATACAAAAACAAAACAGTGCAGAGAACAGACATAGTGATTAAAACTATGTACAGGATATCAATCTATGAAAATGAGAGTGGAGAATACAACATAACTATGTTAGCTGCTTTCTGAAATAGTCGAGTGTCTGTGTATTAACAACTGTTGTTGGTAATATATTTCATTGCGTTATTGTGAATGAAAAGATTAAAATCGAACGAGTCTTTGGATGCATAAATATGTTTGAAGGTGCTTGGAAAAAGTAAAATCACAGAAATACTGAACTGCGAGGACTATTCAATCGGAAAGTCCCTAAGCAAAAGGCAAAATCAAACGACAAATCACATCAAACGAAACAACAACTGTCGTATTCCTGACGTGGTACATGCATTTTCAACTGTAGAAAATGGTGGATTGAACCTGGTTTTATAGCGTTAAACCTTTCACTTGCATGCCAGTCGCATCAAATTCCGTTATATTTACAACGATGCATGAACAAAACAGACATAATTAATAAAATAGTCAAAATATGGGTAAAGCAGTCATCACTGTGTTACAATCTCAAAATAAACAATCATGAATGATGTTTTCTGGTTGTTCAGTCTGATGGAATGAGAAATGATTAGTTGCTTGAAACATATAGAGGATACAATCAAGTCTTCAATTTCCTAAATAAGTCAAACTGAACATTTAAAACATACCTTTGGAGTCAGGTCTATTATTACCATTACCAAAATCTGGAATACACGTAATGAATTATTATGATAACGACAAAAGTCTTCTTGTTTCTTCACAAAATCTATAATATGTCTACTTTCACAATAAAGATTTTCCTCAAAGGTTATAGTGATTGACAGAGTCAAAATATAATACAGGAGTCAAGTTGTACATACATGTGTATTAATCTAAATGTTATATAGTGCATTTCCTAAACGTCTTTTCGTTTTTTTTAGCACGTTGTCATGGTTTTGTCGATTTTCGTTTTTTTGCGCATTTGTCATGGTTTTGTCACAGTCTGTTCGAGCTTTTCAATTTTGATATATTTGTTACGTCCGCCTCTTTTTACAAGACATATTTTTGGGGGGGAATATGAGGATTTTGTGTTTTACGTATTTTCTATCAACCGAAATGTATTGGACCTTCGAATAATTTGATAAATGGAAAAACAGTACAGATCTCTCATAACTTGATATAAAATAATGTAAGACTCTCATGTATAACAAAAAGTTTATATACTGTAAACCAACTTATTTTCGCAAGCGATTTATTTTCGCGCCTTTCTCGAGTAGAAAAATAACGCGAATTTAAATGGTCGCGAATATGTATAACTCGGATCTTTTCTTATTTAACTACATTAAGTCAATTAGATAATCGCGAAATTAAATCGCCGCAAAGTAGACTAGTTATGGCTAGTCGCGAAATAAAGTATCCGCGAAAATAAGTTGGTTTACAGTAATATGCTAGAATGTTACAAAAAGGGTCAGAAGAATAGGGGCCAGTATCAAACACTAAAAACTATAGAAAAGAAAACTTTTGCAGTATGAAGTATGTATTTTGTAGGTTTCGAATTATTTCTCAATGGAATCCTAAATATTATATTTTTACCAATAAAGTTTACAGGGTTTTTCCCTAGGGCACTTGATCCTATATTCAATTTGTTTTCGTAATGATTGTGATGAGTCCCTACTGTAGCAGGTCTTGTCGTAGTAGCAGATTGGTTAACAGCGGGAAATATTACCGCTGAATTTGTACCAGATGCTGCCGAACCAATACCAGCAGATCTTTTGTTGGCTGCAACACAAAGAAATAACAACGTTATCACGCACGATATATGAAATAGCATTTTACTAATGTAAATAAATATTATATTCATAAGTGCTATATAATATGTGGGTACAACGTAAATAGTTCCCATTTTCACATTAGCTATTTACGAAAACAGTAAGGTGTGGTATAAGTAATTATGTGGACAGCTGTAGGGAAAAAAACGGCCTTGAACAATATGGTACAGTAATTTATAAAAGGCATCGGTAAAACAGATAGAAGAAACCCCAAAAATTTGATGTATATTACATTGCATGTAAGAGTGAATGTTTGAAACAAATTCCATAGAATGAAAAAAGTAGATAGCTAATAATAACTTTTTTTTATATAAACATAAATGTATAACACCATTTACGTTGCCTAGGAAGATAGCGTTAATCGGTGTTTTAAACTTGATGATGTTTCTACGCTATATCTGATCACAGAGGTATCGCCCCTCTATGAGATTGTGGTTCAAAACACATACTCATTTAACATCGATAATTTATAAGCATCACTGAATGTTTTAAATTGAGCAAGAAACTTGTTTTTGTAGAAACATTTAATTACACTGGGGTATTCTGAAAGGAGGACAGGAACAGCCAATTGGGGTTCGTGTGCTCGGATTAGTCCACGTTGTGTTTTGTATGCATATTTCATCATGTGCAGGCTATAAGAAACATGTGCCATAGGAAAGGTCAATTTGTACTAGTAAAAGAGGGACGAAAGATACCAAAGGGACAGTCAAACTCATAAATCTAAAACAACTGACAACGCCATGGCTTAAATTGAAAAAGACAAACAAACAACAGCAAACACGACACAACATAGAAAACTAAAGAATAAACAACACGAACCCCACCGAAAAACTAGGGGTGATCTCAGGTGCTCCGGAAGTAAAACATGCAAAAATAGACATGTAATATCTACAATGATCTATATCTTATATGAGTTTGACTGTCCCTCTGGTATCTTTCGACCCACTTTTATAGCTATATATTTATTGCTTATGACACAAATTCAAATCATTTCAAAAAAGGATTATAAATTAACTTTAAATATATTACCTGCTTTGCATGTTGTCCAATACAAGAAACGGACAAAAAAGACACAGGTGAAATATTTCATTCTCTTTGAACTATGTAGGTTATGGCATAATGGCAATGACCTTAGACCTGTTAGATAACACTTATGGATAAAGTTACTTAAAATAATTTTCTTTTAAGATTGTCTTTAGTTCATTTTAAAACCAAATGAAACGAGTTTCAATGGATTGTAATATTGAGGAATATATTGAACAAATGCAAACCATAGAACAAACGTATTTTACTTAATCTTAAATAGTCCCGTTGTGCATTTTTATGCCCCATTTATGAGCATTATGTTTTCTGGTCTGTGCGTCCGTTCGTTCGTCCATTCGTTCGTCCGTTCGTCCGAAAAAGAATTATTAGTGAAGTAAAAATTTCCTTTGAGCAGCTATTTTGGTTCAGTTTTGTCAGCAACAACACATTGGCAATGAATTAATTACTTGCAATTGAATAATTCGACCTAGCTAAATTCGTATGTTTTGGTGTATTTCTTTTTCATTTTTAAATCATGAATACTATCATTACTATCTTTCCTCCACATTTGTTTAATGTTTGATTGAATTGTTTGCATACTATTGAAGATGAATATCATGTTATTTTACATTGTCCTGTTAATAATGATCTTGGGCAAGTTCTTTTTACTGAGTCTATTGAAATTGATCAACATTTTAATAGTTTTACAGACATGTTAGATAACACTTATGGATCAAGTTACTTAGAATAATGTTCTTTTATGATAGTCTTTAGTTCATTGTCTAACCAAATGAAACGAGTTTCAATGGATTATAATATTCAGGAAACTGTTGAATAAATGCAAACCATAGAACCAACATCTTTTACTTGATCTTAAAAAGTCCTCGTTGTGCATTTGTTTAATGTTTGTTTGAATTGTTTGAATACTGTTGAAGATGAATATCATGTTATTTTACTTTGTCCTGTTTATAATTATCTTAGACAAGTTCTTTTTACTGAGTCTATTGAAATTGATGAACATTTTAAAGTTTTATAAATTTGTCAGAAAATGGTGTTTTTTATTTTCGGATCAAGATAATATAAGATTATGTGCCAAAACCTGTAACTTAATTCTGAAAAGACGCCGAGAAGTTTTATATTGTAAATAATAAGTGAATATTAATGTTGTATTATTTTACCGTTCATATTTAATATTTATTATTTACATACATATTGTTTTAGTTGATTATATATATATATATCGTCTCTCATAAAAATCTGTACAGATTGGCTTATTAATACACAAATGTTTTAAAAATGTATTGTGTAATGTTATACATAAAGTAAAATAAAATATCTAATTTAAATGAATTGAATTCTATTCTTTTAATAGCACTTTCGCGGTGTGATTGGGAAAATGTTATTGCTTAAGTTTTGTTGTTGCATATGGATAAGATGTGTGCGGATGACAGTGCAATCAAAGGAAGACAATTGAATAACGTATTGAAATATATATTTGTATGTTTTACTGAGGGAAAAAGGAAATCTACATTAACTGGTAGGAAACCACTATCATTTTTTTTAAATGCCTTTAACAAAGATTAATATCACAGGAAATATATAATATTAGTTACACAGTGTGCTAGTGATCTAATACGATATATGCTGACCCGATATTAATCGTGTTAGGTCATTAGCACACTATGTAATGATTTGACTTACCGTCTGGGATTAATACTAGTGGCCTATCAAAGTGATCAAGACGTCAATATCGTTGGTACAAAGAACCTACTTCCATAGGTCTATACAAAAACAAAAGCCAACAATAACTTACAACCTGTTACGTTGAATGTGTTTTTATGGATTTGTTTCAATCGTTCATCATCAATTTCGTCGTCTGTTGAAATGTTTAAGATTTTTCCTCAACTCTGTGTTGATTTTATAAAAATACATAACACCACTGCAAACCGTGTATTGAAATTAGCCCTGCCTACTAACCTAATATGGATATACACGGTCTCCACGCGCTTGTTGTGTTTGTATTCCTAGAAATGTATACGAGGTAATATAATGTTTATTACTTGTGATATTTGCCAACTTAACATGATAAGGGATAAACAATATTGGTGTTATTTTCGTATTACATGTCTTCTTGGTTGGTCAGTAGGATCATTTGTTTTTGCTTAGGGGCCAGCTGAAGCATGCCTCCGGGTGCGGAATGTTCTCACTGTATCAAAGACCTTTTGGTGGCCTTCTGCTGTTTTCTGCTCTTTGGTCGGGTTGTTGTATCTTTGTCACATTCCCCATTTCCATTCGCAATTATATTTAACCTCAAAGTTCAATTGAGCCTAAGATTAAACAACTAGAGTATGAAGTTAGGGTCATCTTAATGTGGCTGGTAAATGATGTAATTTTTAAAACTAAGTAGTATCCATTCAGGTATAGCTTACCTCACCCTAAAATGATTTGTCGACTCTTGGTATTGATCAGGAATTGCCCTTAGATGACGATTTTCACGAATTTGTTTTCAGAGGCGGATTTACCCCCCCCCCCCTTTTTGAGAAAAAAAAAATGGTTGATTATATAGGGAATTACTGAAGTGTGACGGGAGCGGGCCCCCTCTTAGGCAGCCAGTGGGCCCCCACTTATGAAAATTTCTAGATCCGCCACTGGTTTTTGAATTTAATTTGTGCCATTCATCTTAAATAGTACTATAATAGATAGAGAAAAGACTAAACAAAATAAATTATCAGATTGTCCAGATCTACAATTAGGTCAATTAATAAGGTCCAAAACTCAGGCTAACGCTGTCAGCGTTATTGCCCTTACATGATTTTGTTTTACCAAATTTTTGCATACAAACTTTTTATATATAGGAGAGATAGGTACAGACTTTAAAAGGCAAAAATTGCGAGTAGGACAAGATCTACAAATATGAAAACATGACTGAAATTTTCAGTAAACTCTTTGTGGAATTATTGCCCTTTAATGATGACTTTTGCCAAAAAGAGGTCATTATTGAAATGCAAATTAGCGATGCTCGCTCTTAAGAGCCTTTAAATATTTGTGGGGAAACTGTAGGAATGTATATATGTTTAAATATAGTAAAGGTCAACAATCAAGCTAAATTTTCAATAAAATAAAATTCAACCTCAAATAACCTACTCAAAGTAAATTGATATGACAGACTGAGACATTTTTTTTATGATCGGGATGTTTTTAAATTAGTTTAACATAAATGAGACAAATGTTTGTTCACTGTATTGTTATTTTCAAACAGTGATGTTTTGGTGGCCTTTCTTATAGTGAGAATATTTCGTTTGACCAGGCCTAAATTAAAATATTGTTTGTTTGCCCTTTTCCGACCCTATTTTTTGAAACAAGGTAGGTAGGTAGGTAAAATATTTTATTTTTCTTTCCCATAAAATAACTTGGCTCGGTACATTTTTTGTCATGGGTAGGCAGGTAGGTATAATATTTTATTTTATAGATACAATATCTGAATGATATCATTTTTGTCTGTATTTGCTCTTGTTTTAAGAATGATCGATTTTACTAATCTTTACTTTTATTAAAGTTTCTGAATAGTCCCAGGAAGTTATGAAAAAAAATTATCATGTATAATGTGAAGTTAATTTATATGCACTTCTATTTGTTTTTAAATATCAAAATATAGGGCTCGAGCATATTTTCAACAATTATATGCCTGGAACTTTTAAAGAGTTTTAACTTGCACTGATATTCTGTACTACGTACATGTACCTTGTACACTTAACTTGACCGAAAGATTTATTAATATCATATATATCTCCCTAGCATGGTTTGTGAAACAGCTTTACTATGTGCAATCTATTAGGGGGTAGGACCTTTATCGGGACTTCGGGATTGGGTGTTTTTAAGCTCAGGATTTCAGGATTTCCAGGAATTGTTTTTTTTTTTAAATTTTTGGGATGCAGAATTTAAATTTATTTTAATTCGGGAGCTCAGGATTTCATGTTTTAAAGCCCGGGATTTCAGGATCCGGACCCTCCAACCCCTATCTATAGTATGTGTCATTCCGACATTCTACCAATTTTATCAAAATTTGAACTGAAATTATCAGAGATGATATCTGTGAAATAAAAAAAAAATATTTGACTAGAATATAAAGCCACTGCCCAGCAGTGCATTCCCCACCATCGTCATCATGCAACCAGTTAAAAGAGCTAAAACTAAGCATTTATCTTACTTTATTTACAACCCTAGAGACTGAGTGTGTCCGGGTGTTATAAAAAAAAAGCTAAAAGACTTGAAACTCAAATGTCACATATTTTACATCGCATTTATAAATGGTCTGCAAGGAAAACTTGGCGATTTTACTGCCAATTATTCTCCAATTTACAGGACTTCGGTTCATTTCAGATATAAATAAAATGTCAAAGCTGGTAATAGGCAGCAATAACATAATCATCCGGATATACGAATCACTAAACGTCATCCTTATACATATTATATGGGGACGAAGTCCCCAATAACAGTAGAAAATTCAATAAAAAAAAAAATTTGGGAAAATTTCCCGAATTTTTCATTGTACTAATGAACTCAAAATCGTTCAATTTTTTTTATGTCATGTTTTGAAATCCCGGACATGCGCAGAAATGTACAATGTACTTTCTTTTTCCGGTCTCGTTTGTATGAAACCTTGAGTAAAATATATATTTATCAGTCTAGTATAAAATAGAAAGGAAAGCGCAATACCAATTTCATTTTTAATAATTCCTTGATATGAAAAAACGTTACCTGATGATAGCGTTTCTTTGTTTACATTGCATATGACGTCATAATTTAAATAACGTCACAACTAAAATCCCTAACAACAGAACTAAAATCGGAAACGTTACGGTATTTCCGTTTCTTTTTTTTTAACAAATATTTAAGTTACAAAAAAATAATTCATACAGACTTCGTCCCCATTTACAGGTAATGCCTGCCTCATATTATAGGATACAACATCCGTTAACAAAATATTTTGTACACACGTTGATAATTTTGTATTGGACAAACTTTTTTGAATGAACCCTGCTCTTCAAGTATAAAGGGCAACATTGGTTATACTTTCAACATCGACTTCAATCAAAAGCTTTGAATCTCTAAATGCAAGTGTTCATGCCAAACGCTGACGTGATACCAAATGGACTTAACCTTATACGGGGAAGATAAAACCTGTGGATTCCGGTAAAAAAGTTTTGAGCAGGAAATACAAATATAAGATTTTCGGGAGGAACAAAAAATAATTAAAACAAAATATTGCTGGTAAATACAAATAAAAGATTTTCAGTCGGAACGAATTTATAGAGTCGGTCGGTAAAGGGCAAACAAATAATATTTTAATTTAAGCCCCATGTTTGTAATGACGTTTTAGATTTAAATAAAAATGATAAACTAACATTTGTATAATTGATAAATCATGGGGATTTAGTTACCGCAAATTACTTCAAACGTTTTGTTGTCAATATTATGGAATCAAGTACCAAGTCAGGAGTACGATAGTTGTTAGGGAGCTACCATTTGATTTTTAGGGGAGGGGGGAGGGGGGGGGGGGGGGGGGGGCTAGGATGAAATTTGAAAAAAATAAAAAGTTTCAAATCCTAATTATTGAAGCTGTTTATAAATTCCGTAAATCGAGAAAGATTAATATAATCCTATTGGTCCGTTGGAAGGTAACCAATTATAATCATTGCATTACGATTTCAATAGTGTCTTTACCATTTCCAACAAATAGTACAAATTAATGCTTTTCTTAAGCCTGACTATGCTGTCATTAAACTAAACATGTTCGATATGTATATTGAACAGACATCTTAGATCTGGACGTTTTGTCCCCGAGAGCATCACCAGCCCAGTAGTCAGCACTTCTGTGTTGACATGAATATCAATTTATATATGATCATTTTTATAAATTTCCTGTTTACAAAATTATGATTTTTTCGAAAAACTACGGACTTTCTTATCCCGGGCATAGTTTAACTTAGACGTATTTGGTACAACTTTTTGGAATTTTGGGTCATCAACGCTCTTTAACTTTGAACTTGTTTGGCTTTATAACTATTTTGATCTGAGCGGCGCTGATGAGTCTTATGTAGACGAAACGCGCGTCTGGCGTACTAAATTATAATCCTTGTACCTTTGATAACTAATATCACTTTCATTATGGCCTGAGAAGATAGACAAAGTGTATCAAAGGGACATTAAACTCGAAACCAAACTTCACTATGTCATTGCAAAAAACGATAAAGTACAAAACATAGACAAAAG
The DNA here is from genome assembly GCA_037788925.1 of Mytilus galloprovincialis. Classification (NCBI taxonomy): domain Eukaryota; kingdom Metazoa; phylum Mollusca; class Bivalvia; order Mytilida; family Mytilidae; genus Mytilus; species Mytilus galloprovincialis. The sequence continues at coordinate 54,972,744 of CM075332.1, forward strand.
ACTTAGCAACAGAAACCCCAGGAGAAACTGGGGGTGATCTGAGGTGCTTCGAAAGAGTTAGCAGTTGAGGCTTTACATGTGGCACCTGTCGTGTGGCTCATGTTCAAATCCAGTAATAATTCTTATTAAGTAAAAGTTAAATTTGAGGAAAACATGAAGGAATTTGGGTTAAACTGGGAGTACTCAACATAAGTATTTTGTATTTTGTGATTGTACTTATTGACTTAACCAGGTTTACAAATATTCTCCAAGTGATACCTGTTTACAACCTTACTTATAAGTATTTATTAGTGTGTAAAAGGTGATTACCACTATAATTAATGGTTGCATATTTTTACAGTTTAGCAATTCAGCATAGGTATCACCATATATATGGGTTTCTCAAAACTGAGACTACTATAACTAGTAGTCTCAGCTCAAAATGATGTACTCAAACAGAACTTTTAACATTTGGTATCTGACTTAACCTCCTCACCACAAACATAAATTATTTGGATTATTCTAGGCAAAACTCCAACTACCTTGGTGAAGCTTATGATCTTTGGTTAGAAAGATGCTATTGTTGAAGGTGTAGGTGAGCAAACATGCTCTTTCGAGCTTCAGTTTATTTTTGGGGTAACTGTAGGATTTATTTGGTGTTATGGGTAAAGGTAACAACAAATTTAAGTGTTTAATTAAATATTATTAGTTTTATTGGCTTTGTATCAGCTGTTTTTTGTTGTTGTTCAAAAGGAGGAATTATAGAGAAATATCCTACCTGGTGCACGTTCTGTCTGTGTTTTTCTTCAATATTTTTCTGCTTTGTTTAGGTTTGATGAGTTAAGCCTATTACTGATTTTTATAGTTTTTTCTTATGTTGTGCTGTTACACCCCTGTCCCAGGTTATGAAGATGGTTGAATGCTCACAAATATTTTTAAACCCACCACATTTTTTATATGCCTGTCCCACGTCAGGAACCTGTAGATCACTTGTTCAGTGTCTTGTTTATTGTTTGACTATGTTTGTTTTTCATAAAAAAAAATGTTATAAATTAAGCTGTTGATTTTTTCAATTGAATTTCATATTTATCATGTCTAGGCTTTTTATAGCCAGTTATAAGCATGATAAGGTATGGGATTTTCTCATTGTTGTAGGCCATAACTTACATCTATTCCATTTGAACTTTGGTGGATAGTTGTCTTATTGCATTGACAATCATACCAAATGTCCTTATTTTAATAGAGAATGGTGTTCATTCCTATTCATAAGTTTGAGTGTAGAAGTTTTTACAAATAAAGGAAGAATCTAGCTAGGTTACATTTAAGCTGGCTAATGATTCATAAGATATAAAAATAAATAAGCTCCTTGAATTTTATACTTTAACAAGCTTTTTACATTAAAGTGAAAAAATACATAATCATTTCAAATATACATGTATGTTGTTAAAAATTGCTTATATCAAAATACTGTTAGGCTGGGAACAACAATGTGATGCATGATATAAATAGACCATTATCACAAAAATCAATGTAGTTAAATATCATGCTCTTCATTTCTTTATCAAATGATGAATTTTAAACGGTTTATTCAAACTGTTTGTAGCTATCTTCAAAGCCAGAAAAACATAACATAAAATGACACAAAAAAGTTAACATAATCTTTGTAACTATTATTATTTTATGTCCACATATTATTCATTGGGCAAAAGTCTTTCCATTGAGACCTACATTTCCTCTTTCCAAATCCACAAATGTCACATAAAATCTGCAAAGAAAATATTTTATAATGTTTTACATGCAAAAGTATTGATATGGTCTAAAATATTCTATCAATAAAGAAAATCCAGATGCTCCGCAGGGTGCAGCTTTATACGACAGCAGAGTTCGAACCCTGAACAGTTAGGGCAAGTATGGACACAACATTCAAGCTTGATACAGCTCTGAATTTGGATTGTGATTAAATAGTTGACACAACATAGGTTTCTGACACAGAATGAATGTGGTATAAGAACTTTAACTTAAAATTTTTAAATTGGACATTTACCTATTATGGTCCAATATCCAAAATCTAAATACATGGTTAGATTTAGCATATCAAAGAACCCCGAGAATTCAATTTTTGATTAAATCAAATAAAGCTCAATGTGGACCAATTTGATAACCGGGCCAAATTTCAAAAATCTAAATACATGGTTAGAGTCAGCATATATCAAAGAACCCCATATATTCAATTTTTGTTGAAATCAAACAAAGATTAATTTTGGACCCTGATTTAGACCAACTTGAAAACTGGGCCTATAATCAAAAATATAAATACATGTTTAGATTCAGCATATCAAAGAACCCCAAGAATTCCATTTTTGTTAAAATCAAACTAAGTTTAATTTTGGACCCTTTGGACCTTAATGTAGACCAATTGGAAAACGGGACAAAAAATTAAGAATCTACATACACAGTTAGATCCGGCATATCAAAGAACCCCAATTATTCAATTTTTGATGAAATCAAACAAATTTTAATTTGCTCCCTTTGGGCCCCTAATTCCTAAACTGTTAGGACCAAAACTCCCAAAATCAATCCAAAGCTTCCTTTTATGGTCATAAACCTTGTGTTTGAATTTCATAGATTTCTATTTACTTATACTAAAGTTATGATACGAAAACCAAGAAAAATGCTTATTTAGGCCCCTTTTTGGCCCTAATTCCTAAACTGTTGGAACCAAAACTCCCAAAATCAATCCCAACCTTCCTTTTGTGTTCATAAACCTTGTGTTTAAATTTCATAGATTTCTATTTACTGATACTAAAGTTATTGTGCGAAAACCAAGAAAAATGCTTATTTGGGCTCTTTTTTGGCCTCTAATTCCTAAACTGTTGGGACCAAAACTCCAAAAATCAATCCCAACCTTCCTTTTGTGGTCATAAACCTTGTGTTTAATTTCATAGATTTCTATTTACTTAAACTAAAGTTAAAGTGCGAAAACCAATGTGTCTTCGGACGACAACGACGACGACGCCAAGTTCTCATCAATCCCCAATAATTCCATACTATATAATGCACTTTTGTGTTCACATAAAATACCATTAATTTGTTCATTTTTGTATAACTGTTTATAAAATGTTGAGTTATTTGAAAATCTATGTTTTTTTAAATTCTATGTCCAGTCAATCTAGCATAAATTTGATCCTATATAGTAACCTTAAAGCAATTGCAACAGAATATTTTAAAGTTTTAATCTTTAGCAGTATACCCTAAACATATATACATATAAAAATGTCCAACAAAATCTAACTTGAGAAAGATTAAAAAATTACGATTTCAAATTCCTATTGAGATTTGCATTGATAATGGGAGATTACTCTGCACAAATGTCAGAAATGTGAAAATAAAAATTGATACTAAATTATAACTTCACCTCTTTTATTCTGCAGAATCATATCTTTTATTACGCTACAACCTATATTTCGCAATTCATTAGTTGACCATTTATTAAATTTTTCAACATGTCACGGTGAAGAATCCTAAATTTAATAAAAATAATCAAGCATATATTCTTCTTATTGAGGTTTAAAGTTTCTTTAAACAAGGAAGGTGCTGAACAAATATAATTTACAGATATAAACAATACTTAATTTTCACGTTAATTTTTCAAAATGGTCAGAATTAGCAATTTCTTTAATAAAAAAAAGCCTCCAAAATATATAAAAATACCCATAACACTTTGGTTTTGTACATTTCATGAGCAGAAGATTACATAATATAGTCAAATAAGAACTTATAACACCATTTAAGTATCATGCTTTACATGAATTTTAAGAAAAGTAACCAAAAACAGACAGAAAAAAAGACTAATTTTTACATAGTTATCTCCCCTTTCCTATGTTAACTTCTATATTAACTTTAATAGGGAATTGAAAATGCTGATATTGAGTTCTCCTCAAATTATTTTGTAATAATTTGGAGCTTAATGCTTTAAATAAAACTAAAATAAAATCTGTTGCAATTAGTTTGAGGTTAAAACTTAGTTTGACTGGACTATTGCTTTAGCTGTATTTTGCAAAGGATTCTTCAACTTAGTATTTGATTTTGCTTTTCAACTGTACTTATGCTAACGCCCCTTAGGCACTCATTAGTCTGATGCTGACAACACACAAGTCAGGCATATCGTAAATTTGGGAAATTTTGGCATTTGGATATTTCGGCGGTTTTCTCTTGAAGGGCATGTGTTTTATTTTGGTGTGTATAATTTTAATGATTTGTCCAATTGATGTGTTAAATAAAATTGAGAATGGAAATGGGGAATGTGCCAAAGAGACAACAACCCGACCATAGAAAAAAACAACAGCAGAAGGTCACCAACAGGTAAACTTTGGAACAGTTTCAGTGAGCAAGCTCATTCATATTTGCCTTAATATACCTGTTTATTGACAAAATATAAATGACCTACACAAACTAGAAACACAACAAAGTCAACTTAATGAGGGAATTGGACATGGATGCAATTGCAAATAATTCCGTATCTCAGGGTTCAAAGCTGAAAGAAAATATGAAAATAAAATATAAAACATTAAAATCACTTTTAAAAAAGATTATTTATTTTTTAACAAATTTTAATCATTATATCTCTATTGCAGTACATGTTAATCAATTCAAGATAAAAGATTACAAGAACTGTTTTGATATTCTAATAACCAATAACAGCATCTTATCAGCGATAGCTTGGCACATTTATGACATACATGTGTGACAATAAAAACTCATTTTGTGTTTTCTTAACAATTTTTGAAAATTGACAATTAAGTAGAAAAAATATAATGTTTTTGTCAAATTATACCCAGTATTTATTTGCAGATTTTACTATGCATAGAATTGTATGAAATATACGGCGATATAATGTATGAAATACATATCCCAATAATTAACATTACTATATTATCATACAGATACGCAATTTCAGTGTTTCAATTTTTAGTGTTAGCTTTATTTTGGGTGTTAAATTAAACCAAAAAAAACTACTACCAAAATAACCCAATTTATGGTAAAAATAAGCCTGTTATGGTTGATGAAGTTTTTTTTTATAAATATGTTTCTGCTAAAGGTTTCCCTCCCTGTCCTAAACAATTTATAAATATATTTCAAAAGGTGAACAAAATTCCCCTATGTAATTTATAAATAAAAATATAATTTAATTTTTTTTTTTAAATCAAGTTTATTTTTCTACCTACCATGCCTACCCTTATCTTTTTAATATTTGTGTTGCCTTGTTTTTAATAATGCATGTTTGACAAGTGAACAAACTTGATCTTCTTCAAATTTGAGGAAAGGATGTCTGGCTCTTTTTATATATTTATCTTTTCTTATTTAAACTAAGTTTGATTCATTAATACTTAACCAGATTCAGTTGAGAAAAGAAATAATTATATAAAGCCAAAAAATCATTTTTTAGACATATTTTTTTTATTGTTTCCCTTTTTAATAAAAACAACCACTTATCTTTTAATCAGCACAGAAATAGCTCAAACAGCAAGGTTGCACAAATGCTAAATCTTATACACTTGGAAATTTGGAACTTGTCTGAGACATTGTTGATATGAAATTATAATATAAGTTTCATAAAAATCTAGCAAGATTTGTACAATGAGAGTGCTAACGATACACTTTTCCATATATAATTAATGTTTCCAAGGAGCTTTAGTCAAGGAAAATAAATTATCCGCACTGATTTTCAAACTCTTCCAAGACATTGCTTATATAAACCTACCGTTCAAGTTTTATAAAAATCTGGCAAGAATTATACAAATGAAAGTGCTAAACAATGCAATTTTCCATACGGCCTAATTCTTTAAAAAAAAGTTCATTTGCACTGATTTCTTACTTGTCCAAGACATTTCTGACAAAAATCTATAATAATCTGAAAAGATTTGAACATGTGAGAGAACTAACAGGGCCGGACAGACAGAAAGTAGGAAGGACAGATGCCCAGTATTTCTATGACACCAGCATGACCAGTAACACATCACGCTGGGGACAATAAAATGTCAACCACAGCAAAAGTTAGTACGCCATCATGTAATTTAGATTTATGAATTTTACCTATCTTGTGCAATTCCTAATGTTGTCTCTATAAAATCTGCAATTTCTTTAGAATGTTCCTTGTTCTTTTCTCCTAATGCTCCAATACTGTACAGTTCCACACTACCACAGGGATCAGTAGATCCCCCATGACTCATCATTTGGTCTGGGTGTACCCTGACTGTAACATACTGAAATTACAAAATGATTTTGAACAATATTGATATAAAAAAAATGAGCAAATAACATTGCTATCAAATACCACAGGTTATTACCACTTTTTTTAAAAATATTTTTTGATGTGGTCATGGTGGTGTTTGACATCAAGGTTATTAGCTCTTTTCTAATTCAATTAATTAATATTTCATTATATATCATGATATTCATCATTAAACACAATTTGAATGCATTTAAATAAGTTGGTTACGAGTTTACAATGGTATGCATATGCTGTGGTAAGAGTTAGCAATGGTACGAGTTTGCAATGATCTAGTCCAAATAGTTATGACGTCTGGCAAGGCTTTTTTAATTTTTTTTCTGGGACGCCTTCCTACGCGTCCCAGAAAAAAATTTAAAATAGCCTTGCCAGACGTCATAATTATTTGGACTAGCAGTAGCAATGATCATGATGATAAGAGTTTGTTTTTAGAGGTACAGGTTTATATAAGTACAAGTGTGCAATGGTACGAGATAACTATAATCGTCTAGTTTTAATATTTGGTTTAAACATGTTGAACATTGTTGTTTGTACTACTTTGTGGTTCATACTATAAGTATAAAAGTGGTGGGCGTTCGCAATGTAAATTGTCTCCCCTTATTTGTTGTTTATTTTGCTGATTATACATTATTAAAGGAATGACAGCTCATACACTTTCTGGTTTTCCAAGTCTCTTAGCAATAAAACTTGAAGCATCTAGCAAAAAGTTTCCAGGAATTTTGTCTTTAGGAAGATTGGTGTAAATGGCAAAAGTCGGCATAATTTTTGCTTGTGAAGATCTAGATACCGCTTAAACCGCTAACAATTTTTACGCACATTCCCAAATTCAAAGAAAAACAAAGTCAAAGTAGGTTTTCCCTTCATTATTTTTATTTTCTGTAAATTTGATTTCTATTATATTCAATTCATGTCCGAGTGATTGTTTTCAGTAATTTTTTTTTTCTGTGTCTGTTTGTTGACAATTTTTAATGTTGTAAGCGGGAATATTTTTGGGTGTAAACTTCTTGAACTGGTAGAAAATTGCGTTTCAAAAAATGGGCTAAACTAGGAGACCAATGAAATAAGAATGACAACATCTGAAGTAGACGTTACCGATATAAATCTATCAGATGATGACGATAAGATAAGAGTATATGGTTCTACATCATCAGAGAATCCGTTTAAATTCAAAAGGAAATCTGGCAGCAATGTTGTCAATGTTGAAGACTCTCAATCTAGCACTGACATCCTGGTCAGTATGTTCACATGAAAAGTGTCGTAATGGGGGTACTTTCATGACAAATAGCAGTAAAAGTTCTCGCCAAAAGTGAAATGACATTAACAGATTTACAGTAACTTTTGTTGCTCTTACTTTTACTTCGAATTCAAGTTCAAGTTCATTTTTATGCCCTACCTACGATAGTAGAGGGGCATTATGTTTTCTGGTCTGTGCGTCCGTCTGTCCGTCCGTCCGTTTGTCCGTCTGTCCCGCTTCAGGTTAAAGTTTTTGGTCAAGGTATTTTTTGATGAAGTTGAACAGGTTGGGAACAAACCCCCTGGATGGTGATTATACCTGTATAGAGGGATAATCCTTCTTTAGAGGGATAAAATTATCCCTCTATAGAGGGGTATTTTCGTTTGCACTGGATTTAAAGCAAATTAGGGCAGAATGGCATTTTCTAGTTATATTGGCTATAATCTCTAGCATTATATGCATCAACATATGCACTTTACTAAAAATTGGGATAACCAGTTTTCTGCTAAAGTGACAAAACTTGCAATCTATTGTATACCTCTCTGAACACCTGATCAACAACAAAAGGAATAGTTGACCTTTAAATTTCATGTTAAATCTAACAATAGAAATTCTGTTCAATTAGGCATAAGTGAGTAGAATTTACCTGATCATCACAGCTTTCAATCATGGTGAACAATAGATTTTATATTTAGTCAGATAAGCATCAAACTGGGCATGTGCATATTAAATTAAGTACATCAATTGGTGCATCAACTGTTCCAGGTTACTGCCATAATAAGTAGAGAATGCCATTTTGCCCTATTTTGATTTAAATCCAGTCTAAACAAAAATACCCCTCTATAGAGGGATAAATTTACCCCTCTATAGAAGGATTATCCCTCTATACAGGTATAATCACCATATAGAAGGTTTGTTCCCAACCTGTTGAAGTCCAATTGACTTCAAATTTGGTACACATGTTCCCTATGATATGAACTTTCTAATTTTAATGCCAAATTAGAGATATTACTCCAATTTCACAGTCCAATGAACATAGAAAATGATAGTGCCAGTGGGGCATTCGTGTACTGAGGACACATTCTTGTTTCCAACAACTTTTAACCATTATTATTGGACTCCTGACAAATCACTATAAGGATATTTTGACGAATGATGGTAAAATTTTTATCTATTTGTCGCTTTAAATGATAGCTGAAAATGACTGTTTGATGGCTAAGGACATTCCTTAGTAACCCTCATGGAACATGTAGTTAATTCATTGATTTGTTGCCAGAAAGTGTTAAAATTTGTGAATTGCAGTGATCTTCGTGACCTGTTATATTATGGCAACTTTCAATGTCTCTTTTGCAATCATGAATTTAGATGCAGTCATGCATCATGATGGTTTTTTTTTCTTTTTACAATTTGCTGACCATCCTAATAGCAAAAAAATATCTATTTTTTCCATCCCTGTCCTGGCTGACTAATCATCCTTAGGTGCAGCAGGAGCATGATTTTATGAGTATATATACATGTATGCATAGTCCAAATACAAAATGAAATAGTTATGACATGAAACGTATATCAATTTTTTTCTGTTAATTTTTCTAGGCATACTTATACTAGGACGTCAAGCATGTCAACTAAAATAGAATAACCCTTCAAGACATCAATTGTTCAGACTTTGGTTTAACCACAAAATAATATGTTAAAAAAATACAATAGAACAACCATGACAACTCTGATATAATATCTAACTCAAAACATAAAATTATACTGCATAAAATTGAGAATGGAAATGGGGAATGTGTCTAAAGAGAACAACCCGACCATAGAGCAGACAACAGCGGAAGGCCACTAATGGGTCTTCAATGCAGGAGGAACTCCCGCACCCAGAGGCATCCTTCAGCTGGCCCCTAAACAAATATGTATTCTAGTTCAGTGATAATGGACGTCATACTATTCTCCTAATTATATACAAGAAACTAAAAATTAAAAATCATACAAGACTACCAAAGGCCAGAAGCTCCTGACTTGGTAAAGGTGCAAAATTGCGGCTGGTTAAACATGTTTTTTGAGATCTCAACCCTCCCCCTATATCTCTAGCCAATGTTGGAAAAAACAAATGCACAACAAAACGCACAGTAAAACTCAGTTAAAGAGAAATCTGAGTCCGACATCAAAATATGAAACAAAAGAAAATGAAAAAAATGACAATAATACATAAATGTACAACTGGTAATGATTACAGGATTTAGTAAATGAAATTCCTGCCTAAATGTACATATTTTTTAAGGCGTCTATCATTTATATGACACAAGATCTAGAGAATCCTAAAACGATTTTAAAACAAAAAATAGAAACTTATATAATTAGCATTATCAGATCCTAAGTAAGGTGGACACAGTGAGATTCCGTATTTTAATCGATTCAATTGTTTTAATACCAGGTATTGATTTTCATTGTTAATGGGCTTTTTGTCATGTTTGTGTTGTAATGACAATTACACTTTCTTTTTCAGTATGATGATGATGCACAAACACAATCTCTCATATCAAGTTCTGGATCTAAATCAAGGTATTAAAGCCAAATTATACATGTGTAAAGATATATATTTTCATCTCCATAAAAAAACATTTTTCATTCACCATGTTCACATTAATGTACATGATGTATGGAAAAGTACAAAATGTAAGCTACAAGACAAAATTAACATACCATTTGTTTTGGTAACTCTAACTGTAAGTGGTATATATACATGTAACTATCATTGAGCTGAAACTTTTCTTATTTTAAGTTAGTATTTTTCAAAATTAACTCTATGGCTACTTTTTACAAAAATTTCTTGACACACGTTGCTTTTCAATATAATTTACATATATTCTACAATGTATTAATACCTTACATTCCTTACAATGTCATAAATCAAGCTTATAGTAAAGATTGTTTGTCAAATCATGTACATTTGTAGTAAGTAGTCATGGTTGTGTAAAAAGTTTAAATGTATACCTTTTATATTTCAATATTATTATTTTCTTGATACTTATAAAAGATAAAAGGTTTCTTTTTTCTATCAAAAATCACTCTTTTATTGTTCTTTTTCAAGTGCACCTCTATCATGTCTATAACTATGACTTAAGGATGTACTTAGGTGAGATTTTGGAATTTGTGTCAAATGTTCGGACTCCTTGGTGTTTTTCCATTCAATACAATGTAAAATATTTTGCCCCATAACACTCATTTATTTTTTGATATAAGACTTAATAGCTCATGAAAGGTCATTTACCAAAATTTTATAGGATTCTTGATTTTCTTTCTTCTGTTTTGAGACCCAAATAATACCAATGCAAATATACATGTAAGGTAAAAGTCCGAGTCAGCCTTTTCCCGCCATATTTTAAATCTCGAATATCTCGAAAAGGAGGTCCATGACCTATCAATATTTTTAGCTTATCTTTATCCTTAATTGATGCTCTACCAGCTTATAGTTTCAATTTTAGTTTCTTAATTTATGAATTTTTACCTAACCTCACCTAGGTCTGTTCGTTTCGTCCGTCTGTTCGTTCGTTTGTCCCGCTTCAAGTTTAAGTTTTTGGTCAAGGTAGTTTTTGATGAAGTTGAAGTCTAATCAACTTGAAACTTAGTACATATGTTCCCTATGATATGATCTTTCTAATTTTAATGCCAAAATAGAGTTTTCACCCAAATTTCACGGTCCATTGAACAAAGAAAATGATACTGCGAGTTGGGCATCTGTGTACTTAGGACACATTCTTGTTTTGCAATTATTTTATTTCGCGTTTTAATGACATGATTACCCTTTTTAATTATTTTTGAAGGAAAGTTGTAAAAAGTATTTGGTAAGAAATTTGTTAATTTTCTGACGGGTTTATTTATACAACTGAAGTTTTATAATTCTAAGCAGCCCTAATCTGCAACCCTTACCATGCAGCCCTTCCAAATTTGTATGACTGTCAGATATGTTAGAAAAGGAAAAGTTTGAGTGAGGTAGAAATTGTAAGACCAATGTTTTTAAAAGAGGGCAAGCAGACTTGTAAGCTTCTTTTTAATTTTACATGCTCACAATGAAATTTACATGCCCTTAATATAATGAGAAAAAAAGGCTGGGCTAATTGGCAAGTTAAATTTGGGTCAAGCTTAAGCTTGTCTGGCTCTTTAAAATGTGCTAGTATCTGGTTAACAAGAGTCTTCTGATTTCTACTTTGGCAAATTAGTCATCAAATTCAATGAATTGTCTGATGGAATTTTTGGCACAGAATAATGATATTTGAAAATTAAGCTTATTTTCCATTTCTCATTCTGGTCAGTCATGCATATTTACCTGTATTCAAGCAAGCTTTTAAAGATTTGGTGACCACATTTCAGACAGTCTTGCTTCGGCCTTCCACCTTTTCACACCTTACCTTTCTTCTATTCTCCCTAATTTTGTTTCATCACTGGTGATTTTGTAGTAGGAAATCTGCAGTTTCTAACCTGTCTGTAAGCAGAACTGACGAGAATGTTAGTGTCATATCCTCAAGGTCATGGAACTATAGGTAAGGTCGTTCCCAGCTTTGTACATTATATATCAAGCCCTTATATTACTTTTGCTTTGTTCTTACATACTGAATGTAGTGTAAAAGTACTGGTAAATATTCAGGTACATTGTATAAATGATAATTAGAGTGTATTGATTGTATGCTAATTTCAGTTTGGAGATTAAAAAAAAAACTTAATTTCAGTTGTTTAAATGGTAATGAATTATTTTTGAAGACATATTATTTTGTAATCTTGTAAATTTAGTTTATAATCTCAAATTTACAATTTTGACCAATATTTGCAGGAATTATAATTAATACACTCAATATTTTCTCATATGAAATTTCCAGTAGTTTTACCACAGCATTTATTTATAATTCAGCTTCTTTCTTTACAGCAGTTTATACTATTTTATTATTTGGTTAGTTGTTATTAGCATGATAAGTGTTACTACAATCATGACAATGTATTACTGTTTTTCAAAAATTCATTTCGTAAACGCGTAAATTAAACTCTTTATATCTTTTAATTATGAGTTATCCCTCTTTTGTAAATATTACTTATATATTGATGCTACAGATCGTCTCATTTTTTTACCACAGAATTTAATTTAAAATTGTGTATCTTTTGATTAAAATTTTATCAATTTATCCTTAACCTAAACATGCTAAAGTCACAATGCAATCATTGATTCAAAATTATAATAAGAAGTAGTGTTAAATATCATTAAAGTGTTGAAGGACAGAACCTCAATGAATTCCTTGATTCTTCAATCTTTTTAACACCAATTTTTTGGGGGGGGGGGGGGGGGGGGGGGGGAGAGTGGTTTGCTCGGCAAATTTTGCTGTTTCTATAACATGTATAACTTTAAAACTAAACATTTTATGAAAAATGTTAAATAGAACGAAGAAAAAAAAAACACAAAATAGATAAAATTGATTTTTAGCTCACCTGGCCCAAAGGGCCAAGTGAGCTTTTCCCATCACTTGGCGTCCGGCGTCCGTTGTCGTATTCCGTTGTCGTCGTCGTCCGTCGTCGTTAACTTTTACAAAAATCTTCTCCTCTGAAACTACTGGGCCAAATTTAACCAAACTTGTCCACAATCATCATTGGAGTATATAGTTTATAAACTGTGTGGCGTGACCCCGCCAACCAACCAAGATGGCTGCCATGGCTAGAAATAGAACATAGGGGTAAAATGCAGTTTTTGGCTTATAACTCAAAAACCAAAGCATTTAGAGCAAATCTAACGGGGTAAAATTGTTTATCAGGTCAAGATCTTTCTGCCCTGAAATTTTCAGATGAATCGGACAACATGTTGTTGGGTTGCTGCCCCATAATTGGTAATTTTAAGGAAATTTTGATGTTTTTGGTTATTATCTTGAATATTATTACAGATAGAGATTAACTGTAAACAGCAATAATGTTCAAAAAAGTAAGATTTACAAATAAGTCAACATGACCGAAATGGTCAGTTGACCCCTTTAGGAGTTATTGCCCTTTATAGTCAATTTTTAACCATTTTTCGTAAATCTTAGTAATCTATTACAAAAATCTTCTCCTCTGAAACTACTGGGCTAAATTAATCCAAACTTGGCCACAATCATCTTTGGGGTATCTAGTTTAAAAAATGTGTGGCGTGACCCGGCCAACCAACCAAGATGGCTGACATGGCTAAGAATAGAACATAGGGGTGAAATGTAGATTTTGACTTATATCTCTGAAACCAAAGCATTTAGAGCAAATCTGACAGGGAGTAAAATCGTTCATCAAGTGAAAATCTATCTGCCCTGAAACTTTCAAATGAATCGGACAACGGGTTGTTGGGTTGCTGCCCCGAAATAAGTAATTTGAAGGAAATTTTGCAGATTTTGGTTATTATCTTGAATATTATTATAGAAAGAGATAAAATGTAATCAGCAATAATGTTCAGCAAAGTAAGATCTACAAATAAAATGGTCAGTTGACCCCTTAAGGAGTTATTGCCCTTTATAGTCAATTTTGACCAATTTTTCGTAAATTTTTGTAATCTTTTACAAAAATCTTCTCCTCTGAAACTACTTGGCCAAATTAAACCGAACTTGACCACAATCATCATTGGGGTATATTTTTTAAAAAATGTGTGGCGTGACCCGGCCAACCAACCAAGATGGCTGCCATGGCTAAAAATAGAACATAGGGGTAAAATGCAGTTTTTGGCTTATAACTCAAAAACCAAAGCATTTAGAGCAAATCTGACATGGGATAAAATTAATTATCAGGTCAAGTTCTATCTGCCCTGAAATTTTCAGACAAATCAGACAACCTGTTGTTGGGTTGCTGCCTCCGAATTAGTAATTTTAAGGAAATTTTGCAGAATTTGGTTATTATCTTGAATATTATTATAGATAGAGATAAACTGTAAACAGCAATAATGTTCAGCAAAATAAGATCTACAAATAAGTCAAACAAGACCAAAATTGTCAATTAACCCCTTAAGGAGTTATTGCTCTTGAAATTTATAGTCAATTGTTAACAATTTTCATAAATTTTTGTTAAGTTTTGTAAATGTTTAGGAAATATTTTCCACTGTTATTACTGGGCCAAGTTCATTATAGATAGAGATAATTGTAGCAACAAGAATATTCAGTAAAGAAAGATCTACAAACACATCACCATCACCAAAACTCAATTTTGTCATGAATTTTATTTTATCTGTGTTTATTGTTAATATGCACATAGACCTAGGTGAGCGACACAGGCTCTTGAGAGCCTCTAGTTTGTATTATCATGATTATTTCTGAATCATTAACACATTTGTTCATGTTTTAAATTTTATATTCAGTTTAGTCATTTAAATTGATTTGGTGACAGTTACAAATATGAAAATTTTTATACTACAACATGTATATATATGTAAATTATGAGGGTCTGGATACTTTTTACAGAATATAAATTAATCGGCAAAATATGCAGAATAAATGCATATATGACAAACATGTATGAAGGATAAAAAAAAACACAAAAAAAAGAAAATTAAAAAAATTTAAATGAGAAGAAGGATATGTGGTTCTGATAGAAAGATTTAGAATATAAAGGATAGAAATGATCAAAGAAAAAAATAGAGAAAAATGATTCAAAGCATGAGGGAAAAGAAAGACCCCCCATCCAGATTCTCATTTATATGTTAAATTATTCTGTGAATGTCTGATCAGTATGATACATTAGCATATAGGATCATGTAAAATAACTGTGCTAGTCTATTGTCTGAACATTTATTAGCTTCAGTGAAAAAAGTTATTCTTTTAATACATAGGGTAGTAATTGGGGTATTTTCTCACTAATAAGGATAAACAATTTTGTCGACTCTGACTTTAACAGTCATTTTTGGTGCATGACAATAAAGTGTACATTTTCATTACTCAGATATTTTTTTCTTAAACTTTTTTTGACGAATCACATTAAATTCTTTCCAAATATAACAGAAAAGTAATTAATTATTCAATATCTATGATGAGAATTATTGTATGATTATTGTTGGTGGATAACAATGCTTTTAAAATTAGAAATGTTAAAACTATCTTGAAAAGAAAACAATCCAAATCAGTGCTATTTTAATCATGTTAAAATTGAGAATGGAGATCAAATAGCTATATATAACTGAAATGTATTGAAATAGATTTTGTTTTTAAGTACATATCTGTTATGAACTTCTTTTTTTAATTTTTTGATTTTATTGTATTTTAGGTGGTGGCAGCATCCAAAGGTTCGTGAAAACTGTCGAGTTGTGATCGGGGCTTTTGTTTTAACTTTGATAGGCTTATGTAAGTAAAGACTACTGTGACATCATTTATATTTTGTGGGTACCAATTTTTTAGTTGATTGCAGAAAATCTTGCCTTTTCCTGGATATACAATTTCATGGTTCTGCCAAAGTCTTTTCACAACCTGATAGAAATTTGTATTTCGTTGAACATTTAAATTTATGTTTACCTGTACTCACGAAAACTAGGAAAATTAGTATCCATCCAATAATAATTAATCCTCATAGTCATACTTTTGAATTTATGCACTTTACTTTAAATTTCCTATGTCACAATGCTTATGATATTACATCACAGTTAAAGAGGGACGAAAGATACCAGAGGGACAATCAAACTCAATTGGGTAGAATTATTGTACAATGTATTCAAGATATGAATAATATTTAGCATGTTCAGATGAATTCTAGCTTGGTGTTAAATGTTAGACCTAAAAAGATTGTGTGTTGGTAATGTTGTTAATATTTTAATTGCAGGCTAAGCAAGATGATTCAGTTGGAATTTTATTTGAAATTATTCGTAATTACAATAAGTTCAAATATACTGACATTGATTTATGGAACACTTACATAAAACTTTGCATAGGGACTACTGTAAATTCAGAAATTATTGTGATGTTTTTTATTATTGCAATAAATGCGACAGGATCATAATCGCAATAATTTGCACTTGCATTTTGAAATTTATTATATGAATTAAACACAATTTTTCTCAATATTGTAAAAATGTGTAAAACGCATCTAAGTCTAAAATGACAAAACCGCAAGAATAAATGCACGCAATAATTTCTGAATTTACAGTACATTTAATATTGTCTTACCATGCTTACTGTAAGAATTACAAGATTGGTATTTCTGATGATCTAAGAATCATTCAGTGTTCTCCCCAGCCCCTTTAATTTTAGCATCATAGTAACATGATGCTATCAGTGCATTGATTTTCTTATGGATTGTGTTACTTTTTAAAATTCAGAAATTATTGAGATGTTTTTATTGTTGCAAAAAATGAAACAGGGTTAGTTTAGTAATATGATTAAAGTTTAAAATGATTTTTTTTTCAGTATTAGTAATTACCGGTGTTGCAATAATGATCTCACCATTTAGAGGTAAGATATTAATATTTAGTAGTTATAATTGTTCTATAAATAAAAGCAACAGTAGTTAGTATACTGTTGTTCAAAAGTCATACATCGATTAAATAAAAATAAATGTGGGTCCCAAAGTTATCAAGGGAAACACAACAACTATAGTCTAAGAGGAAAACAATGGAACAACAGAAACACTGAACTGTATAAAAAAACCACAAAAATACATAGAAACCTACTATTTGATAACAACTGCCATATGTCTGACTTTGTACGGGACATATAAAGAAACAAAGATAGGTTAAACCTGGTTTTATGGCTAGCTAAACCTCCTTCTTATATGGCAATGTTAAAAAAAACACTAAATGAACAACATTACGTGACAGGAATACAATACAAATAAATGAACACTCAGGACAGAGAAATACAGGAATAAAAATAAAAATAGTACATTATTGATTACATCATGTAAACTACAGAATAGCCATGGACACCTTTGATGAATATACCATGTATAAAAAATGGATAAAAATGTTGAGCTGATTTTTAGTGAGTTATCTCCCTGTAGTGTTATGTACAACCTTAAATATTTTTTATATATGTGATTATTACTTTAGGATGGCATAGTTTAGTGTTCTTTATTGGAGGATCACTGTTTCTCATACCAGGCTGTAAGTAAATGTACTGCTAAGTCAAACATTCATTTGTGGGTCTCATTGGGGTCTAAGCGTGACGCAAGATTTCTGATTTTTTGTAAGCGTGACACGTGAAAATCAAATTATTGTGGCGGGAAATGAGCTCTTGTGGGACCTGGGAAATGACAAAAATATGAGAATTGCTTACGTACATAGTGTAAGCGGGATACAGGAATCTGACAAAACAGTAAGCGGGATCTGGGATCGGAACCCCCAATGAGACCCCCTTATTTGTGCATATATTATTGGAATTTTTAAACAATGAATAAAATTGTCAGATTAATTATTGAGATTTCAATAAATCAGCACAGAAAAAGTGCATTCAAACTTTAAATGCAAGTTTTTTATAACCTTTCCTGTCACATTCTTTTCTAGAATAAACACATTTGTATGAGCTGTAGAGATCAAATTCTGTTGCATCAGTAGGAGGGTTGACTGCTGAAATCTTTCAATGATTGTTGCTGTATTAACCATATCATGCATTTAAATAGAACAGTAAGATGTTTGGATTTAAAAAATTATGACAACCTTTCTTTGGTAGTAATACAACAAAACTTGGAGATATGTCAGATGTTTCTCAAAAACTGAAAAATAGACTATTTAGCATATGCATAGGGGATTTGGTATTGGAATATTACAGGTTGATATCTGAAGTATGTCTATTGATATCAAAAATAAGAAGTTGTAGTATAATTTCCAATGAGACAAACACTCAACAAGAGACCATAGAAGTTAACAACTAAAGGTTGACTATTGACAATGTTGTCTTGACTATTTTAGTTTCAAGTGGGTACCATTTTTTGTGGATTAAAGAAAGCTTACATGGATAACTATATTTGTTGTTTTTCTGAAGTCTTCATACAAGTCTATAGACAATTTTTCATTTGTTGAACATTTAATTTCTTGGTTCACCTATACCTGTTAAATCCACAAATATTGGTGTCCAAGGAATAATAAGGAACACCCAGTATATAATGTTGTTTTTTTGTGTATTTCAGTGTACCATGTGGCGTACATATATATGGCAGCTACAGGTAGAAATGGTTATTCATTCCACAACATATCTGTGTTTAGCTGATACCAGTCAAAGTCTGTGTAGTTTATTCTCAACGAATGGAATCAAAAGATTAGCACACTTGATAAACCAAAATATACAGGATATCTATAATATTTAGTTGGAATGAACAGTGCAGTATTTACTAGACGGTTATTTCTGGTATAATCAGACTGATACATGTATGAAATCTCACTCGTTCATGAACTGTTAATTCAGAAATTATTGCATTGTTTTTATATTGCGAAAAATGCGTCTGGGTTATAATCTCAATAATTTGAACATGCATTTTGATTTTTTTTTTAATAAATTAAACAGGATTTTTCTCAATATCGCAAAACTTAAAATTGCATTTTAGTCTTAGATGACAAAATCGCAATAATAAATGCATGCAGTAATGTCTGAATTTATATATAGTTACTCAGATACTGTTTCTGAAAAACATGTATCACCATGGTAATTAATTAGATATGAATATAGTCACCACCTCTGTAATCTATGGGAAATCTTGAATCTGCTTTGTAGTATTTGTATTATGAGTGGCTAATTTTTCAATAAGGACTGTTCCAGAAAATACTATCCCCCTACCCAACCACGAGGGCCAGCACTTTTTTTTTATCACCACCAACCAAAGAAATAAAAATAAATTAGAACAACACTCCCTTTGTATTTTTGTATTACAAATTTATACAACCACCTACCACATAAGATAACAAAAATTTGCCTTTCCAGGGGGTGTAGTATTTTCTGGAACAATAAAACAATAGGTCTGTTCAATATACCATAAAAATACGCTCAGATCTGACAAGTTGTAAAAATGTTCATGTGTGATGTAGTTAATTGTATGTTTTACTTTTTACACTATGCATATATTTGATGATTTTGCAGTTTTTGTATCGCCTATACAGATTCAAAATGTGAGACACAGGTATACTTTATCAGGCAGAAGCATCAACAATGTATTAGTTCGTAATAAAGTCAGTTTATTGGGAACCCTCTTGGTAGGTCAATGATATTTGGTATGCAGCTGTATATAAAGCATTGACACATCTCATTTCAATGGAGATTGATTGGCCCTTTACCTTCAGTCATGGTTCATTGACTTGATATTTTGCATTACTTGCAATTGGATGTTAAAGTATTGATATTTTCATTTTCAACATTTGAATTTCACTTTCAAAATAACAAAAAGGCGAGACATATCTCTGCGTTAAGAGTTTATTACAGAAACATTCAACAATAAAGGCATTGAAGCAGATTATTTAAAGTTTAATACATTGATTGCATGGGTTATTTGTATTGATTTTTGTTTATTTTTGTTTACATTATACAAGTTTTGTTATTTTACAATTTTAAACAAGTTGATGAATATCTGAAATTTGAATATTTCAAAACAGGGTATGCCTATAAACAATTGTTGACATAACATAACATAATAAAGAATATACCTAACAGAGATTTAATGTTCAAACAGTTCAATCATTCATTTGTTTCATTTATTTATTTATTTATTTATTCATTCATTCATTTATTCATTCATTCATTCATTTCTTCCATTCATCTGTGTTCACTTTACATTCTGAGATCCTAAAAATACTAAAAATTTGATAATTGGTTATTTTAGTATCATGATTTTTTCAGTTAGAAACTTAGATAAGACAGTTAAATTTTAGCTTTGTTTTTTAATTGTGTTGAATGACCTTGTTAGTCTTCATGTAGGGTTAATTTCGTTGTTTAGATAAAACAGAATTTGACAATCATGGAAATTTTCTTGTATACATTTTTTGTGTTCAAGAACTGGTTATCATTACACAAGTTGTTATGTCCTAGCTATAGAATTGGTATATAGTTATAATTTATGAATTATCAAATATATTATAAAATATAATATGTTATCATATAATAGGAATATAGAAATGGCAAGCTTACACATTTTAAAGGACTAAATTTTGTTCCCGAAGTATTCAATTCAGCAACATTCATGAGTAGACCTATACATGTCAAACTTGTTCCTCTCAATATATGAAGACATAATAAAAAGTGCGAAAAGTGTGAAACTAAAAACATGTGTCAATAAGGTATCTGCAAAAAATAAGTAAGTTTGCTGTACATGGTATATCGCATATTTTTTTAAATACATGAAAATCAAAATTATCCTTTCCTTAAAATATTTGAACAATTTTATAGATAGTTACATACTATTAAATACTGTGCATGTGTAATTGTTTATAGGATTGTTGTTAGAGAGTTCTTATTTATGCTATACGTATCCTATAGAATTTTACAAGAATATAAAGGATGTTCTTAGGTGATCTAGTTCAAGAATTCAAAATTGATACTTTAAGCTGGAAGAGTTTTAATTAAGGATTAAAATAAGCTAAAATTATTCATAGGTCATGGAGCTCCTTTTTGAGATATTTGATTTATAAAATATGGTGGGAAAAGTCTGACTTGGAATTTTGCCTTATATTTGTATTGGAATTTTTTGGGTCTCAAATCAAAAGAAAGAAAATCAGAATCTGCTTTAATTTTGTCAAATGACCTTTTATGAGCTATTAAGTCTATGTTAAAAGATAAATAGGTGTTATGGGGGGAAATATTTTACATTGTATTGTATGGAAAACACCTAGGAGTCCGAACATTTGACACTTATTCCAAAACCTCACCTAAGTACATCCTCAAAGTGACAATATATTTATTTGTCATTATAGATATAATGAAATTCAGTATACAATTTACATCCTGCATATGTTCAATTAATACCCTCACATGTTTATGTATTAAGTTTATTGTTTGCTATTTCATATGTTACTATTAATAAAATATTTTATGAACATACATTATTGATATTGCCTAGATAAAAAAAGAAATATATATAGGATGGGCCTTTTTATTTTAATATACACGGATGACCATATCTCTTTTATTCACAAAGTGCAAGATCAAAATTTATTGATATGCATCTGTTGTCTGTTATTGGTATTATAGTTTACCATTTTCTGCCCTTTTCACATCTCACCATGTCTGAATGCCCTTGATTGATTTATTGTATCTTGACTGAGTCAAAAAACGAGTCCTAGGTATGCTGTTCCCGGCGTCGGCGGTGTCGTCATCAGCAATGTTTTAGATTGTGATTAGGTCTAGTTTATGATGAACCACGAGTGGTAAGTCAATCGTATTTTGTATGCAGTTGTATAAGCATTGGCACAACTTATTTCCAAAGAGATTGTTTGGTCCTGCCCCTCAGTCTTGATTTATATTTTTTGAAACTGTAGCTTATTTTACATGTTTTAGTATCTGATTAGGTCATTTAGAGGGAACCATTTAGGATAGGCAAATTTTGATTGGTATTCAGTTGTATTGAGCGTCACTGTTGAGTCTTACGTGGACGAAACGCGCGTCTGGCGTACTAAATTAGAATCCTGGTACCTTTGATAACTATGTATAAGCATTAGCACATCTTATTACCATGAAGAATATTTGGGCCCGCCCCCTCAGTCATGGTCTATCGACTTTTACTTAGTTTACATGTATTAGTTTGTGATTTATAGATCCGTTTAAGATAAACTGCTAATGTTAAGTCAATGATATTTGGTATGCAAATTTATGGACATTCGCAAGTACATGTATTGTTTTCATGGAGGTTATGAAGCCCCATCTCCTCTTCATGATTCATTGACTTTGAAACTTTTTCATAATTTACAAGTTAAATTTTATGTTCAGGATTGTTTAAAGGGAACGACTTATAATAAGTCAATGGTATTTGATAAGCAGTTGTATTAGCATTTCACATCTCATTCACATGGAGATTGTTTAGCCATGTACCTCTGTAATGCTTCATTGAATTTGAATATTTGCATTATTTTTGAAGTATGTTAAAGTATGGCTATTTTAATTTCTACATTTGCATAATCAAAATTCCAAAAGGGCGAGACATATCAATGTGATTCCAGTTTGATGAAACTTAACTATCATAAAATCTGACGGATAAGCTCATCTTGGATTTGATGAAATTATTGATATTCGTTTCAGAGTAATTATACAGATTACTAAAAATAAGTCCCGGTGAGGATTTTTCTATGAGACAATCGGTCGACATTTATCTCTTTTGGTGGAATAATTTTGATTTCGCAGCATTATTTTACAAAGCGCGTCTGGCGCAAATAGAAAATTTCAAACCTTGCATCTATAATGAGTTTTTCATTAGAGTATCACCAGCCCAGTAGTCCCAGCAGTTCTGTGTTCACCTTAATTATCCTTGATATGGTCATATTTATAAATTAACCTGTTAACGAAAACTTTGAATTTTTGAAATGCTGCGTTTCTGCCTGAGGAATAAATTGCCCTTTCTGTATTTGGAAAAAAATTTAAGAATGTCTGGTTCTCAATGCTCGTTTGCTTGTACTTTGTTAGGTCTTTTTATACCCCTGCTTTGAAAAAAGGGGTATACTGTTTTACCTCTGTCTGTCCATCCATTCATCTACTTATCCGTCAGTCCGTCAGTCCGTCCGTCCCATGGATATTTTTCTCAGGCACTTAAGTACAAGGACTTCTGAACTTTGGTTTCAGGGTATATATATGTCAGCTATACCGTGTGATGCATTTTCAGATTCATCAATCAGCAACTTCCTGTTTACCGATTACTTGTATCATTTTACAACTGATAGCCAAGTTGAAAATTCTCGTCACATTTTTCTCAGGAACTGCAATACAAGGATTTATGAACTTTGGTTTCATAGTTTATATATGTCAGCTATACCGTGTGGTGCGTATTCATATTCATCACTCAACAACTTCCTGTTTAACGAACACTTACATATTTTTACACGTCTATTAAAATTATCCCCTTCCGGTGGGGGTATTATCAGTGAGCAGTAGCTCGCAGTTTCACTTGTTTTCCCTTTTTTGTTCCAGCGTCACTGACGAGTCTTTTGTAGACTAAACGCGCGTCTGTCGCAAATGTCCTGAAGATGAGCTAAGTAGTATGATATGACTACTATAATAAGTTGTATAACAGTTTAGACGTTAATGGACAACAGGTACATTATAGAAAGTACTTAATTGAAATTCATATATCTCATAATCCTGTCAGTGCACAAATGTTGTTAATCTTGTTTCCTGTATTAAACTATGGGTGTTGCAGTTCCCTTCAAATACGGTGAGTAGAACTTTAATTTTTCTAACTCATACTTGAATATTATTATAATGATTTATATATATACACTGCAGAGACAAAACTAAATAGATTTTTATGTTTATGAATGGTCAAAAGAATCAAAGGACATTAAACAATTACTGAGATACCTTTGAAAATGCTTTTAGAATATCAAAAGAATAAATAGGGTCACAGTTGAGGCTATAATACAAACAGCAAGATAAACAAGTAGATTCCTTCAGAAAATGCACTCTTTCAGAGTCGCCTCCCTCAAAATGCCTTTTTGAAACAAAAAAATGTGCTATAATAATCTTAAGAAGCTTGTAAAAATATCAATATATACAAGTTAAAACTTTTGCAATTTTTTCTTTTAAATTAAAATTCACATTACTGATCTGTATTTCCCGACATATCAGTGTATGAAACAATCAGAAATACAATTGATTTCATCTTGATCACAGTTTCTTCATATTTTTTTATTTTTTTTTATTGATCTTTTTGGTGTTCAAACTACAGTGCATACATACTTTTTTACAATACATAAGTGATTGACATGATGTTTGTGGCATTGTCATACTATTGATATTTTTCGAATAAGACATAGTAAAAATTTACAAGTAAATGATGTGAATACTCAGTATATGATACATTTAAAGGAATATATTAAATATATATGATTATATCAAGAATAAATGTAATTAAATAACTTCCATAAATCCTCCCCAACCGTCGACAAATGACTTGTGTTTCTTCATATTTTGCAGTCAATCCACAAGAGTCAAATATCAGGAAAAGGTGTTCCATATATCCTATCAATATGTTAAGCCTATTTTTTTTTTGCAATAATGTTTCCCAATTTATAGTATAAATTTTAGATTTAAGATTTTTCAAACAAACGAGGTCATTTTTGATGTCGATGTATTTGTTTAAAAAGCAGGGTCATTGCGCCTTAAATTCATGTAACATATATATTAGGTATATAGTGTAAAAGCTCATTCGTAATTTATTTTTAGTATTCCATTTTGGCGAGTAAGTATATGAAACTGTAACGGACAGAGTTGACTTTGTTACAATAAACTATCCATATGTCTATAAAAACAAATGATAAAAAGAAACAAACAGAAAAAAGTTGAAAAGAAAATGAAAATTAGCTAAAAAAAAAAAAACCCCAGAAACAAGACAATTGATATGTAAATTTTTATTACTAATATCATCATAAAATTGTTCAGAAATGTCATCAGGTTGTTCACATTTATGTCGTCTAAGATATACTTATAACACATTTATAAAAATATGGTATATTGAGTAGGTCATTTTTGATAATGATATGTTTGTTGTAAAAGCAAGGACATTTTTATGGTGACACATTTGTTGTAAAAACAAGGTCGTTTTTGTTTTGTTTCAACACCAAATGAAATTATTCTTTCGTGTGTAACTTCAATTCAAAATAGCCAACGACTACAACGCCATGAACATGTTTACGACCTTGTCGATATTAGTCGTTTTGGCATGTACTCAGCACGTCTTGGGTGATGAGAGTAAGTAATTATTTATCAGTATTAGTACTATCACTGAAAGTGTCTCTTATATTGCTGGACAGTTCGATGACGGAAGGCACCCCAAGGGTGACTGGGGTATAGAAATATGGTCACTTGGTCTTCTCCCGACCGGCAGTAAAACGCTTGCCGAAGTGGGGCGTCCGTTTGGCTGTGCGGGATGTATCAAGTTCGCAGTCACGTCCGGTCAGAAGGGGGACGTTAAATCCGATGCCTCGTGTAAAGAGAGTGCCACGCTCTTTGCACGTTAAGAACCCTTGCAACAACTCTTTGAGGGATCCGTAGGTGGCCTGTTGCAAGGCAAAATTTCTGTTCCTATCCAATATACCCTCATTTTCCAGTGGCAGTCCAAATTCCCCCGACCATCATCCCAGATGGCCTCTATCGTATCAACCTACCTATTGTATTATTTGTGAACTTGTTCTCGTCCTGAATATGCATGAAATATTTGCCACTGGACGTTAAGCAACCAACAATCAATCCATCAATCAATCGATGACGGAAGGCTTAACTTCCATCTCCACGCTCTTTTAATGGGACATGCATTGTATCTTCCGATTTACTTGTATAAAGTATTACATTGTAGATAAGGAGCCTCATATGTATTATGGTACGATAATACTTATTTACAGTTCTTAATTTTACTATCGGCCATTTGGGTCTAAGGCTATTAGCCATTTATGTGGCAGTTTGACAGAAGTTTTATTTCAAAAGCTGATTATGTACTAGTTTGCATTAGGAACCATGTTGATAATAACACTAGTGTGTAATTATCTATTCACTAATTCAATAACTTTAATACAATATGTTGATCAAAACAATTAGTTCCACTGAATTAATTTCCCAAAGTATAAAATTTATGTTAAATCATAATTGATTGCCTGCATTTCTCATTGCGAAAAATGAAAATTGGACATAAATTTGAGATTATGTATTTTACGTTATTGTGGTATTTCTATTTCGTCCTAACATGCGAAATAATATAAACATCAAAAGCATTAAAGAATAGAGATACATCAACTAAATGATCCAAACGATTCCGTTATCTTGATAGGCATTAAACAATAAACCGACATTCAAAAGTGATATATTGTTTCCCCCCAAAAAGTATATTCAATAACTACTGTGCTGTCAATGACATATTCACAGCCATTCGTCACAACTCGGGCGATTCCGTACCTTCAAGGAGAGTAGCGGATTCAACCGATGATTGTTGATGGAATCTCACCAAAACATAAAGAAATTAAAAACAATCTTTATTTAATTGGTTGTGTCATAATTATTGCATAAAAAGTAATTAAAAGAATTGAAAGGTGATTGCATTTTATACACTTGAATAACTTCTATCAAACTTGCTCTCCATCAACATTTTTAGACACCAAGTACATATAGAATTTGGGTATAATACAAAAACCAATAACATGTCTTAAAAAAATCTCTTTATTTGTATGTTAACAGATATTATTATACCTCAGCTATCATTTTTTTATATAAAATGAATACACAATATTATTACTATTTTTTCAAATTGCAAGCGTTGAAGTATTGGACCGATCAATAGTTTCCAACTATTGAACCATGATAAAACTATTTGACCGCAGGCGTCATCATATTTCGCGGAATTTCAAATGCGTCTATGGGATTGTAGGATTTTGAAAATCCCGCGGGAATAACGACGTCGCTTTTTACCTTATTGTAAATATAGGTTTGACGTCAGTTCAAGACGTCGACTTAGCAGTTTAGAATATTTATAAAGTTAATGATATGGTTGGGTTTATGCTATACATATTACGATAGTTATTTTATAACCGTTATTTATTGTCTGTTGTCTTTTTCGATATAATAAAACACTTACTGACTAGATATTAGTGGAATAGTAAGTTTATTGTCCCCTAAGATACAACTACTTCCCTCGGCTACGCCTCAAAACAATTATAGTTACACCTCGGGGACAATAAATTTACTATTCCATTAATACCCAGTCAATAAGTATACAATGTATAATTATTAGTGAATATCCTTATATTTCATTTATACAGTAATTCCACACGATTGTATAAAAAATGCAGGGATTCTTACCCACCAGGTAAGTGGCTTATTAAATAATTAAGAGCCCCATAATTTCAAAATATATCTTTTTTACATACACTTTCACATATGTAAAACATAAAAAGAACTGGAGCATAGAATGATAAGATGTGGTATGTGTGTCAAAAAGACGATTCTCCATCCAAGTAACAACGTTTATTAAAAAGTAAACAATTATATGCTTATAGTACGGCCTTCAACACGGAGCATGTTACATAGACATAAAAGCTCTCGTCTTTGTATAAATAAAAATAAAGACAATAGCTACAACATTTTTAGGATATTGTTTTGGCAATTCAGCAGCAGAGACGTATGATGAATCAATGCTTATATTTTATGTGGACATATTTACATTTGTTTCATTCAGTAATTAATACATTTAGATGTATAACACATATACAGTACAGAAGATGGGTTCCACGTGATAAAGAAGACGTCTGTGATCGCTACTCTTGTTTTCAAATATTTTGGCCTCGAGCATCACTGCAGATACATTGATTATCGAAATGCACATCTGGTGCAGCAAAATTGGTAACGTTTATGTTATTTATAAAAAAAAAGTGACGTCTGAGTTTACTTCTCTTGTTTATATGATTCTGATGACGTTTAATTTTATTTTTCAGGAAGTGTTTCTCCTTCCTTGAGTGAATGCATTAGAATACTTTGTTATCGTAAGTGAATTATCGATGTTGCTTTAAAATGAAAATAACACCAACATTTTATTCAACTATATATTCATCAATAACTTGGTATAATACTTTAAAATGTAATTTGATGATTTGAAAATCAAAAACATGCTGTTATTATTGATTTAAAGTAATGAGAGTTACTAATTTAAACGTAATCCGTTAGTTCCTAATCTCACCCAGGGAAACTCAGTATTCAGAGTTTCGATACAAAAATGATTTTAGACATATTTATGTTTTCGCAATTCGCCGATGAAAAGAAGGAAATTATAAAGAAACCAATGTTCCAACTCCTCCAGTCAAAGACGACATTTGATGCAACTGGATTGAACAAACATCCCTCCGTATTTCAACGTTTTACCATCCCTGGCTTGCAAATGTATGTACAGTGAATCTGACGAAAGTTAGCCGATAATGTTTTTTAGACTTTATGAAGTGTATTTTCATTAAATTGAATTCAATTTTGAAAAATTGTGCATTCATATTCGACATGAGTTTAAGTTTGTTTTCCATTTTGTGTTGTGTGTACTATTGTTTTTTTTTTCTTTTCTCGTACTTAGTTCATTTTTAACATGTGATTTCGAATGTTTATTTGGTATCTTTCGCATATCTTTCTAAAAACAAATGATTTAGTTGAACGCTAAAATCCATTCATTCTTCTAACAGATCGACAAAAAAGTCTCAACTTGAACCAATTTTCAACAGATATATGTTCACGACTATCTTATCAATGAGTTTTTTTTTGCGTTCGTTATGTACAACAATATTATTTAATCCCCTAACCTAATTCAATATATATTCTATATTACAGAAAGTGTTCAAAGTGTGTGCCTGTAAACTCATTGGTTTAACTGGTGAGTGTTTTGCAATTATGTTTGGTGCAGTACGAGTTTGATTGATATGAATATTTCTGCAATTCGATCTAAAACACTACAGTTTCATGAATCGACGTTCTAAAAATTAGGTACATGTAATATAACAAAGTTTTAGATTTTTGGGAAAATAAAAATATTCCGTACCAGTTCATATAAAAAATTACAAGTTTAAAATTTTGAAGTTCATTTTCCTACTGCTTTTTTTTTTAACGAAAAGATTATTTCTTGTCATGAAAATAAGATATGTCTGTTTTAAAAATTATATCAGTGTATTTTGTATGTTTTCTGTTTTGATAATTGCAGGAGAGGATCGTCGGGAATGCATTAAAAAATGCAGGTAAGAATGTTTAATTGATAAATCAATACATGTATTAAACTGTATACCTTACCAAAAAAGTATTTTTATTTACCTGAGTATATTATGTATATGGCGCATTTTTGTTCAAGGTTATTTGTTGGTTGGTTTTTTTTTAAATTTGTGTAACATTCTGTAGTATTATACTACTGTTACCTTTATTTATTCACTCCTTATTTTAATGATTTTGTATTATCATTCATATATCAAATCTTTTCTTACACTGTATGTGTAATATGTCTTTTGATTGTTCCAGATAAGGATATTGGTTGGAACCTGGCCTTAGTCAGGAACCTGGTGTGCAGTGGTTGTCGTTTGTTTATTTGGTTTATAAATGTTATCGTTTTATCGGTTTTTATGTAAGTTTGACCGTTGTTTTAGTGGTTTTGCACTAGTCATTTTTGGGGCCCTTTATCTCTTAATGTTCGGTGTGAGTAAAGGCTCCGTCTTGAATACCGTACTTTGACCTATAATGGTTTACATTCCAAATTGTGCCTTTGATGGAGAATAGTCTCATTGGCCCTCATAACACATCTTCTTCTATATATGTACTAGTATTGGTGTTATACATATTACTAAAAGTATAACTGAAAATACTATGTCAAGTGTTTTCAATTTTAACATTTGTTATAGTAGAATTCATTTTTGAATCAGATGGATAATTCTTTTAAATTGTTTATTGGTTTTAAACTAGCTGTGCAATGCTGCATCAACTCAATGTTTTATAATATGTATTTGTGCCTTTGACAAGTTAAGCCTTTTTCAAATGACTTTTATAGTTTATTCCAATGTTGGACAGTGACACCACTGTCAGTGTGTCGGTTCACTAAGAGTTGGCGCCTTCTAACTAGTGTAACACTGCCACACTCTGTATGTACCTTCCCAAGTCATGAGCCTGTAATTGAGTTGTGGTTGTTGTTTGTTGCTGTTTATCATACTTGTTTTTCATTTGTTTTTGTAGAGTGTGATTTTGTGTTGTTATGTTTCACCACTGTCCCAGGTTAGATACAGGGTTTGGTGCCATCAAACATTGCCATATAACATCTCCCCTTTTTTTATAGTTGTCATTTTAATGGAAAATATCAATTATTGCATAACGTTAATTCACAAAAATACTAAACTATGAGGAAAATTCAAAACCAGAAATTCTCCAATCAAATAGCAAAATCAAAAGCTCAAACACATCAAACGAATGGACAACAA
The DNA here is from genome assembly GCA_037788925.1 of Mytilus galloprovincialis. Taxonomy (NCBI): domain Eukaryota; kingdom Metazoa; phylum Mollusca; class Bivalvia; order Mytilida; family Mytilidae; genus Mytilus; species Mytilus galloprovincialis. The sequence continues at coordinate 55,003,317 of CM075332.1, forward strand.
CAGTAAAATTCCTGACATGGTAGAGGCCTTTATTTATGTAGAAAATAGTGAATTAACCCTGTTTTAGCTAGCTAAAAGGTAAAACCACCTCTCGCGTATATGACAAAATCTTATTACATATGAAACTATTTCTAATGTTTTGCTTATCACACTTTAACGGGATCTTTCATTACAATTTTGTTTTTGAAACATTTTATTATTAAGGTAAAAATGTTACCAGAAACCAGGCAATTCTTTTCTATTTCAGATTGGCGGAAAGACCTTAAAAGAGACACCAGAAATCTTAAAAGTAGTGTTGTCAACGGTTAACCGGTTAACCGGTTAACCGTTCGAACGATCGAATACCGAATACCAAAAAAGCTAACCGGTTAACCGGACTTTTTTTCAATTTAAATAGATTTCATATAAATGTTTATTGAAATCATTAAATAGTTTGTGTTTTCTTTAAAAAATGTTGTCGTGGTAATTAATTTGACGGATTAATTGTCCAGTATACTGATTGGTATTGTTAATCCAAAATATAAAATTAATTAAAACTTGTCTCTCAGCTCGGGGCAAGATCTTAAGGAAACATGATTAGTGTCATGTTTTTTTAACAATAATTTTTAATCAGTAATACGATTAAATTTTACGATTTACTTCATTATTTCACTTTTTATCTCATATTGTGTAGACCTACATCTGAATGTGCGTCGTGCAAGTATTTGCCATAACTAAATACTAAGTCAAAAACTGTAAAAAGCAAACCAACGTGAATGTAATCAATATATCAGGATTAATCAATTTCAAGATCAAGACGTTTTCTTTTATTTTTCAATTTGAAGTTAGTACAAACGCCATAATTGATACCGTGTATTTGATTAATAAAAGTCAAACTTCGACAGGAATCTTCACAGACAAGCCTTATAAAACCAAAGGCCAAACTTCCATTCATCGTATTATAAAAACGTAAATGTATGACTTGGATGGAATGTAGTCACATTAACACTCATACCACATCTTCTTGCATCGATGTGTAGGGTACTTTTGATAAGGCCTTCAAACATTAACTTCGTCCTGAATATGCATGAAATATTTGCCACTGGACGTTAAGCAACCAACAATCAATCAAATATTAACCTAAACTACCAGTTAACCGGTTAATCGGTCGAACGATTATACGAGTAACCGGTTAGGCAAAAGTGTACGATTTGACAACACTACTTAAAAGGAAATGAAATGAACTAACCTTCCGGTTATTTCTTATCTTTTGCTTAACCTTAAAGCTAACAAATAAGTATTATCCTTATTTGATACGTAAATATAATATATAGTTGTTGACGTCATTTTTGCAATCATACAAAATCTTTCGTTTATAAAATAAGCAATCAAGACGCTATATAGTGTTATTGTTGACTCCAGCTTTATGTTTCGTCTGATGGGAAATTTGAAATCAAAGTCTTTAATGTTTTTGTGTAGATAGAATGCATTTAAAAGTATATCAGATCTCTAAATTTGATCATACATTTATACACAAAGTTTCAAGTAATTTACAATTCAAAATTGGTTAGTATTTTGGTAACCGTTTATGTCGATATCTAGTGATCTGAACAGGTCACTGTTGGTGAAATTTTATCGTGTTGTCAGTGATAGAAGAGATTATCAGAAAACTATCAATACGAACAACTTTTTTGATAGTTTAATACGTTTAATAATTGTTAATGTCATGAGTCTATGGTACTGGTTTAAACATATTTGTAAAAGATGTTATCAGTTAAAAGTGTTCTTTCAGTGTTTTCCGAGATTTAAATTTCAGTGCTAAATAGCATTAAAGAAACAATGCTACTAGAAGATAAATAAATCGTAATTTTTTACTTGAAATGGAAGATTTGATAAAATTCTAATCCTTGACGAGAAAAGTATTTTTTTCGTAAATAGAATTCTATACACTTTAAAATGTAACTGAAGTTTTTAATAAAATATGTTGGATTATAAATAATTGACCTGATAGAAAATGCGTATTCAGGACAAGACAAAAATGTTTATCATTTGTTGGGTGACAAAGAGGTAGAAACTAGGCAATGCAGCAATAAATGAGAAAAGAAAACATATGTATTTACATGTACAAAACCGATTGAATATGAAAAACAAAGATGTGGTAGATTCTAAAGCAATCTCGGAGGCACGTGAGTAACCAATATATCCGACCGACACAGTGAAACGTAATTGAATAGATTTATTAATCATCACAGTGTCAAATCATATAGCTATGAAATTACAAAGCGTTTCAAGATAAAAATTTAGATATAGTACTTTACCCATACCCTTTAATGTTTCTTCCATTGTTTAACAGACTCTTGTCTTTTGAGACATAAAAATGTTTACCACTACATACACCAAATACTCTACATTGGAAGTTAGTTGCTTTTTCATAATATTTGTTTTAGAGAAAAAGAGATTACTATTTCAAAACACAATAATGTGTTATTGGACTTAACACAGAATTAAAATTGTGTATATGCGCCAGACGCTCGTTTCGTCCACAAAAGACTCATCAGTGACGCTCGAATGAAAAAAAATGTTAAAAATGCCAAAAAAAGTATTAAAGTCCGTTTCTATGTATGATAGCGTTTGTTTTTGCTGCAGTTCAGTGTTAATGTTGTTACGTTGTTTTATTTGATAAAAACAAACCATCAAAGAATTCTAAAGGTAGGGAGGTAAACAACATAGGGAATGAGAGTATTTTGCATAAATATCTAATTTATATTTTGACTTATTATATTAATGAGTTGTCTGTCTTTTTAATTTCTTTTAAGAGAAGAGCTATATTATCTCCCATGTCTAATGTGACAAAATAATGCACCTTGAGATACAACCCATCTTTATCACTATAGCGTTTGAAAAGCAAGAAATTAGATGATATTATGGTATTTCCTATTTGCCTCGACTGTTAAACATCATCAGGGCGTGCTTTTACTCCTAAGCCTTTGGTGGACTTTGTGTTGCTAAGTCTTTCTATGAGAGTTTTTGTATTTTGTTTTTGTTTGTTGGTCTCTTTCTTTTTTATCCATGGCTTTGTCAGTTTATTTTCTACTTTTGAATTTGAATGCCCTCCGGTATCGTTCGCCTCTCTTGTGTAAGCTAATTATTTCATGATTTGTCCAAATAAAAAAATAGAATGTTCTTGAAATTTCTTAAAGTCTTAGAGTTATGACGGCTTAATCTACTAGAATAAAGAAAAATCTTTATTTTAAAAGTCTAACTGGTATGAATGAATACGTATTATTAATACATAATAAATATTCATTTAACACCGTGATCGATGTGTCAGCACATAAACAGATATTCGATCATAACCATACCTATCTAACATATATTGTCCCAGTATTTTTATGTAAATTGATTTTACTCTTAATTTTCGAAATTCATACTGTTTTCTTTAAAATCATAACACATTTATATCATTACACGCAGTATCGCTTGCAAAGATTTAAAGATCTATAAATAATGCATATGCATTCAAAATTGCGATCGATGTGTCAGTACGCAAACAGATATTCGAACGCTACCATAACTATCTATTTTCTTTCATCCAGTATTTTCATAGAAATTGATGTCATTCCTCGTTTTTTTTTAATCAGACTTTTGAAAAAAAAATTAATAATACCAATCTGTTATTACATTTTGTACATGAAGTATTGCTTGCAAAGCTGCAAAAATCTATCCATATTCGATAAACACTGCGATCGATGTGTCAGTACTCGGAGAGATATTTGAAGACAATCATAACTATCGGAAAAACTATGATCTAGTATTTTTAATGTACATTGATTTTTCCTGGTTTTGCGATAATCAGACTGTTTTTTAAGAATTATAGCACCGTTATATTATAAATCTGACGTATGACGTATACTTGCAGCGTAGAAAAAGTCTCTAAATACGTCCATTGGATACATTAAGGTATAGTAAGAACTCATGTATAATAGCATTTGGGTAAGTATAATTTAGTCTTAGTTGCACGGTGTATTGTTTGTAAATTAGTTGTTGTTGGCTTTGAACTAGCTTTTAGTAACTGTGAGTACTCTCAGATCTGTACTTAGTGTGTCTTGATTGTCGCGATGTACAAATTCCCGTTAACGTTCACTCTTTGTTTTGTTAAATGTGCTTCTATTTGTATCTATTTGATGAGTTAAGCCTTTTTCAAAACTGATTTTTCTAGTTTGTTCTTTTACTGTACTGTTACACCACTGTCCCAGGTTATGGTAAGGTATGTGTTGGTCCAAAGTATTAAAACATTTGTTGTGACGTCATTCAATTGTTTTACCTGTTCTTTATTTCAGAGATTGGACTATCATTTACCTGTAAGAAACCATTATGTTACCTTTAGCTGTCAAATATTTTTAAGAATGGCCCTCTTCTTTCTTAAAAAATATTGGACAGCTAAAGGTAGCATAACTGATTCTTACAGGGAAATGATAGTTCAATCACTGAAATAAAAAACTAATAATTACCGTAATTGTTTTCATCATGTAAAAAATTTACAACCAAAGAACAAATGGCAATTAAAACAACCATTTTATTAAAGTCAACTTCCAATTCAATAATTTTGTCACTCATCAAAACGGTTTCTTGAGGAAACAAAATCAATTTCAAATTAATTTTTACCACTACCTATACTTATATCACAGTCATTTTTCTCATGATTTTGGGTTATCTCTCTTTGCAATAATTCAGTAAGTTGATTATGCAGTTATGCGCGTTGTAAGTCTTGTTTTTGTTGCCTTTATGAATTTCTTTTTTTCAAAAGATTTATCCTCGTCCGTCTTTAGCTAATCAAAATTGACATATGGTGTTGCTCTTATTCTTCCTAACATAATTTTCAACTACAATTCAAATGAAAAAAACATTAATCGAAGTCATATTTCTTAAATTTGATAGATCATGCCGCAATACAAGGGCCACGAACAACAACTACCTTATCTTGTGTACACAGTGCGAATCTAGAATTTCCTTCATGAACTAGGGAACTATAATACTTTTTAGAATTCTCAGGTTTCGGCGTTGATTTACAAGTTGTTGTTTTTTTAAGTTATTGCTTAAATATGAATATAATGCAACACTTTGCTTATGAACGACGATGAATATGGGAGGTAGAATAAAGGAAGACATTACCGCATTTTATCTGTCAAAAAAACCAATTGCGTGTCCGATTCGCACTTTGTTCGCAGTGATTGTTTTATAAAAGGTCTTTTTCAAAAGAAAATCGAAACAAAATTAAGTTTCGGTAGCATTTAAAAAACACAAGGGACTCATTACACAAATAAACGAAAAAAAGAGATACGACCTTGTAGAAAGAAAAAGGTGGTATTCAGGTGGTACCGTTTTGGTAAACAATAACAGTCTCTTAAAAAGTCGAACAAAAGAATATAACTGATATGATTGCATGTTGTTATCTCTTCGTTAGTTGATAATAATTATGTATTTGAAATAAAATCGACTGCGGAACACTCAATATGGTTCAACAAGAACCTGTCTTCATATGCTATTCTTTTTTCTCATTAAGCCATTAACCCTGTAAAAAATAAAATCCGAGAAAAAGCAAAAAACTTATAGAAAAATACTGACTACATTTTGAAATTTTAATATATATAAAACTTACCATTATTAGCTGCTTTGACTATATCCTCTTTGTAATCAACACTGAAATAATGTTTTATCTGAATAGATTCTGAATACACTGTTTGTTTTTAATCCAAAGTTTGAAACAACACAATAACTAATAACGACATCTCTTTCTTCGTTTTTGCATTAAGAATATAATTTCATCACTTTATTCATTTTGAAACACACAACGCATGTAAATGTATTCACGAAAACTATGAACGGAAACTATGAGTTATCCTTGCGCACGCAAAAATCATGATATGTCTTTTTCTTCATGTAGCAGTATATGTTGTTTACCTTTAGCTGTACTTTCTTTTTGTCTACTTTTTTAAGTTAAGCTACTGTTTGAAAGGGCCAACTTGTAGGATATATTTTAATGTAAAGAAGTTTATTCACAAAACAATTTTCATACATAATGAAAATAAATCTTTGCTTGCTTTTTCTTTTGTTTTACCTTTTTGACGTGTTAAACAATATTTTTAGTAAGATATAAGCATCTGTCCAATATTTTACAGAATGGACAGTTATCGGCTTATATCCCGTACAGAATCCTGCAATTCAGTGATTGTCTTTTGTTTCTGTGTTACATATTTGATTTTTGTTTATTTGTTTGTTCATGAATGAGAACATTAGTTTTCTTGTTTGAATTGTTTTACACTTGTCATGTTTTAAATGATGTAATGCATATGAATTCGACAATCAATCAATAATATATACTTTCAAGATCATTTGCAAATAAAATAACAGATTCACACAGGTACATTATCTAGTACCTTGTTATCACATAAGTGTTTTAATACTCCACATTACAGTTTTTCGTAAATCAATCGATTGGTATATAAACAAAGAAATAAGGAAAAATAAAATTAATACTTCATCAACAAAAAAAATGGTAATACAAAGAAAACAAAATTCAAAAGATACTCAACTTAACAATTGATGATTATTCATCATGAATATGCACCTGAGTATTGAATAGCTGTATTTACATTTTGAGAGCTCAACAACTTGCACTAAAAAAATATCTGGTGTTGTGATTCTTGGAAGGATCAATATTCTAGACGTAATAGAGCGCATGTAAAAAGTACAAAGCCATTTGAAACAAAAAACAAGCAAAGATATAAATCAAGATAAATTGAATGATAGGTGATCTAATGCTATATGCATTTGAATAACGTATTTCGATGATATAATTTGTTAAAACACATATTGTAAAACTGTCTGTTTTTAGAAATTTAACTGGTTTGAAGAAATACGTATTGTTTCTTTAAGCTATTAATGATACATATTCTTTACCAAACGCAACAGATGTACTATGACGCTAACATATATTCAATCATAACCATAACTACCTGAACCATTTTGACCCAGTATTTTTATGTAAATTGATTCAATTCCATGTTATCGTTTTTCAATAATTTACTGTTTATTTATATTATAATACCGTTATAATATTGCATGCAGTATTGCTTGCAAAGTTGCAAATAAACTCATCATAGATACCAAGATTAAATTCTATATTCACGCCAGACGCGCGTTTCGTCTACAAAAGACTCATCAGTGACGCTTGAATCAAAAAATATTTAAAGGGCCAAATAAAGTACAAAGTTGAAGAGCATTGAAGACCAAAAATTCATAAACGTTTTGCCAAATACAGCTAAGGTAATATATTCCTGAGGTAGAAAAAGCCTTAATATTTCAAAAATTCAACATTCTCTGAATACGTCCGTTATATTTATTACGGTATAGTATATAAATTATTTTTGATAGTATTTCGTTTGAATTTACGTGTTATGTTGATATCGAAATATATATGATGTTGCTTTGTTGTGCAGAATAAAATAACATGTAACTGTCTTATCAGTACTGGCAATCAATTAATTTTAGATAGACTGAAGGCGAGTGTAAATAATGGTTCTGTGAAGTTGAGATAATAGTGTTGACATACGAAAAATCTGCTGTTGGACAATCGTGCTTAATTGTGTTGACACCTATAAATATAGAAATTCGATAATTTTGATAAAAAACTAATTTATATGAAAAATTAAAATAGAAAAGCAACGAATAAATTAAAACATGATTATCGTCGCTGTTATACAAAAACCTCGTATCTAAGGTTTTGATTATTTTACACCAGGCAGTAAAAACTGAAATCTTTTTATCGATTATTTAGAATTAAATGTGTATGTTCCACTGTATGCGAAAATATCTGATCTTCTAACCAATAAATTACCAAGACGAGCAAAAATGTCTGCACCTATATTGTATTTTGAAAGCTTTCACATTATTTCTAAGCTTTATTCGCTTTGAGAACCTAAAATTGATTCAGTAAACTGTAGCTGTTATGATGTCAGCTGCCGTGCCGTGTGTTTTTCTTTTGAGATACGATATTTTCGAACAACAAAATGTCTCACCAATCCGACTACACTTTTTCGTCCCATGTCAGAATTCAGGTTAATGATTGGTTAGAAGATCAGATATTTTCGCATACAGTGGAACATACATATTTAATTCTAAATAATCAATAAAAAGATTTCCACAAAAAATTGAGATACGAGGTTTTTGCATAACAGCGACGTTATATAGTTTGAATTATTTACTGAAAAAGCAAAATCACATTTTTAAAGTTAATGTCATATGGAACTATCTAACCAATTCATTCATCTTTACTTAACTAAGTCTTGCATGCACATATTTTTATATATTTATTACACATCTATAACTTATTATCTAAAACAAATGAATGAAGGTCGAAGGCTAACTATCGAGTTTGTTGCCAAAATTTAGCGGATCTTGAATTTGATAAACAATAAAACAGAGCACGTGGAAAGCGTGACAGATAAGTGAATTAAAAGGGCCATCACATTTGCATTTATATTTTTTATCTGTTCCCATATGTTTTGATTTAACTATTCCTTAACAGTTGTTTAATGATTTGTTGTCTCGATTTTTTCTTTAATAATCTGTAGTTTATTTTTTCCCTTCAAGAGCTAACTTATGTGAACTTTAAGAAATAAGGACATTTATAAGACAGCAACCATAACATAAAACAACCTAGTTTTCAACAAGTAAAACAGGTTGTAAATAAATGTGTAACAGGATCCTGACTTTCAGTTAAACGTAAAATTCCAGAGATCACACACACAAATTTTACTGTTGATGATTCTGACTTTAGAAAAACACGCTACCTAGTGCATTCATATCATATCAAATAGGTTTTTAAAAAGTCCTTACTGCCGTATTTGTGTCCGATCGATTAGAAGAAAATAAAGGAAAGACGGGAAAAAACGGACCCGTTCATTCGAAGCATTTGTTTTTTATCATCAGAAAAACAGACCCAAAATATACAATCATATTCCTTTTTTACGAATTAGTCTAATAGCATGAGCAACACGACGGGTGCCACATATGAATTGAACTCCACATCTGTCTTATGTGGAACTCTGATATTACGTTATGTTGTTCTATTATTACTTGATGATAGTTTGTCTTTACATAATATGGTTTTGACATTACGTAGTGATGTTTTGATATACATCTATACGGAATAGTCATTACATAATGATATTTCGATATTACATGATATGGTTTCGTATTCAGACTTGATATAGTTTTGTTATTACTTAATATGGTTCTGTCATTACTCGATGTGGTTTCACCATTATTTAATGTGGTTATGTCATTAGGAAATGTGGTTTTAACATTACTTGATGTGTATGTGACATAACGTTATGTAGTTGTTTCATTACCTGATTACATGATGTGGTTTTGTTATTTCGTAGTGATGATTTGTCAATTCTTGATATGGCTTTAACATTACGTAATGATGTTTCAAAATTTTACTATTTTACACTACATGATGTGTTTGTTTCATTATTTGATTTGGTCACGTCATTCTTTGATGTGGTTATCCCATTACTACTACGAGGTAAAACCACGTGACCATTTGGGAAAAAATATGTTCTATTTTTAGACCGATTTTCATCTGGCGTTAGTGTAATGTGCATTGGATGAGTACCGCTATCCATTAAGGTAAGTTCAAATTAAAGTTCAAGTTGTTGTTCATAGTTATTTGAAAAAGGGGAACGACAGACAAAATTAAGAAAAAAAGTATTAAAACATTTACAGTAATTCAGACATTAGGGGGACATCACCAAACCATTTGGTCCTGCCGTTTTTTCCTTAGTTCCCAAATGGAAGCTGTAAATTTGTTAATAAATTAAAGATTCTAATTAACCCTGTGTCTCACCTGATAATTCTGCTGTCAGTGTAAAAGAGTTATTTTGACTGATTGTACATTAACCGATACACTTAACGGGGGGAAAATGTGTTTTCTGTATATGCTTTTATCTTGATCTTCAAGAATAACTCCTTTACAAGTACTTTAACAATTCATGGAGGTTTACAGATTTATCATGTTAATTTGTTAATACTTAATGCTTTAAGTAAACTTATATAGAAATGAAGAAATGTGGTATGCATGGTATGATTGCCAATGAGACAGCTCTCAACCACATACCAAGTTTCGAGTTGAACTTCGAGTTTGAGGCACATTTCAAGATAGAGTTCCGAAATACAATTCGACTTCAACTTTGAATTTAAGTCACCTTTTGACGTAGAGTTCGAGGTAACCCTGATTTGAGTCTCATTTATATTACGATTAAGTGTTGAAATTCGAGTTATCTAATATGAGTATTATTTTTTTTTATCGCGGATCAAGGGCTTTTGCTTGAGCTTCCGAAAAGAGGGTTCAAGGGTAGGTATGTGTACAAAAGATAAACAAAGTTACAGCATACAAAACCCAACATAAAAATTGAAATAAAGTTAGATGTGGTGTGATTGCCAATGAGAAAGTTATCCAACATAGTTAAAATGAAATGCAGTGGATGCAAGCAATCATAGGCAACCGAGCAGCCTTCAACACATCGTATAGTCGGCCACATAAGACCACCACGTGAAATTAATGTGAAGCAATTCAAACGAGAAAACTAACGGTCTAATTTATAGCTAATCAATCTACGATAAATAAATATGACAGACAAACATGAAACAACGACAACCATTGAACTATTGGCTTCTGACTTGGGCAGGCATATAAAGAAAGTGCACGCGGCGGAGTTTAACATGTATGTAAGCGCTGAACCCTAACCTAGTGTATAATAGCACAGCATAAGAAGAAAATGTAAAGACAGTTTTGATTGTCTCAACTCAATAGATCAGTATGACTGGGTAACATCAATCCATCAGAGTGATCTCGGGTGCTTGGAAAGGGTAAGCGGACTATGCTCAACTTGTGTCACCCGTCGTGTTATTCGTAAATGTACAAACCCAGTGATTTGGTTTTATTTGATAGTTTACATTCGAGGAAAAGATGACGGTATTGTGGTTACGACAACTGGAATCTATCCGTTGTCACCTGTGAAACAGATATTTCAGAAAGGTTGTTTTTCAATTAGTGCGTGGTATATCAGAAGCTGCAATTAATAAAAAAATAACAGTTTAATATTCATATGGTCAAATAAACATACACTCTAAAGAATAACCCGGGGAATTCTTACTTTATAGAATTGATGCGTTGTCGCTTAGTCCCCCCTTTCCCTATTTCAATTTAACTTAAATGCGAGTTGATTTAAAGTGTTTCATTTGTTGGGAATACAGTACAAGTCTTTTGATTTGTGTCGTACCAGCGACATTAATGTAGCGACAGTGATATACAACAAACCTATATGTCGTCGTCGGTAGTATCGTCGGCGTCTTCGTCATTTAGATCGTTATTTTTCTAGTTTGAATTGTTTTTATATTTTTCATTTCGAGACCTTTGTAAGCTTACTATGTGGTATGAATTTTGCTAATTCTTAAAGACCATACAGTGACACATATATATTACCTTCTACGTCATTTGGTATGTGGTTGAGAGTTGTCTCATTGGCAATCATACCACATTTTTTTTTTTATTTCTATATAATGTTTTTTTTTTGCATTGAATATAAGGGAATTAAACTATTTTGACATGATAAATTTGTAAACCTCAATGAATTGTTTTAAAACTTTATATGAGTTATTCTTCAAGACCAAGATAAAGCAGTGTTCCTTGGAATCATTTACGAACTTATTATAATATTGCTTCCATTTGAGAACTAAGGAAAAACTGACAAGTGGTTTTGGAATATCCCTCTTATGTCCGAATTACTGTGAATGTTTTAGTACTTTTTTCTTAATTTTGTCTACCGTTCCCCTTTTTCATATCAAATAACTATGAACAACAACTTGAACTTTAATTTGAACTTTAACTTAATGGATAGCGGTACTCATTCAAAGCTCATTACACAAACGACATATGGAAATCGATCTAAAAAGAAAGCATATTTTTTCCAAAATGGTCACGTGGTTTTACCTCGTAGTAGTAATGGGATAACCACATCAAAGAATGACATGAACACATCAAGTAATGAAACAAACACATCATGTAGTGTAAAATCGTAAAATTTTGAAACATCATTACGTAATGGTAAAGCCATATACAGAATTGAAAAATCATCATTACGAAATAACAAAACCACATCATGTAATGAGCCAACTACATTACGTTATGTCACATACACATCAAGTAATGTTAAAACCACATTGCCTAATGACATAACCTCATTAAATAATGGTGAAACCACATCGAGTAATGACAGAACCATATTAAGTAATAACAAAACTATATCAAGTCAATACGAAACCATATCATGCAATATCGAAATATCATTATGTAATGAATATTCCATATTGAGTTATATCAAAAAATCATTACGTAATGTCAAAACCATATTATGTAAAGACAAACTATCATTAAGTTATAATAGAACAACATAACTTTATCTCAGAATCTCAGAGTTCCACATAAGACAGATGTGGCGTTCCATACATGTGGAGCAGGATTTTATTAACCCGACAATTGCAAAGTTAGGTATAGTGACTTGGTCCAAGTAATTGGAGGTACGTTTGATTTTACCCTAATGAACAACTGTTTGGACTTAGGTGTTCGTTTTTTTTTTTTTTTTTTTTTTTTTTTTTATTATTATTGTTTAATATGTATTTTTCTTTCCATTTTAGATAACCAAAATGTCACTGTCTACTTTGAATGGTAAGCTTTTGTCACTTCAGCAAGGAATAAATATATTTTGTATAGCATTTATGCACTTGCTGACCTGTAATGTTTGTCTCTAAGCTGTATAAGACTATAATACACAACATTTAAAGTTTTCAATTAATGATCAATACTGTCTTGCAATTTTTATTGGTTTTAAGCATTATAAAAAAAAATTGAAATGCCTTTTACAATCGAATCCGCTATTGCTAAAGATATCAAATCGCCATAAACAACACATCATATATGTGAGTAGTTACACTGAAAACAATACGCAGACTATTCAACCAACGTTTAATCATTTGGTTGAGTATATATCTCCCAATTGATACGATATTCCCGTTTGCTGCTCACAAGAAACCTATTAAACCAAGAGTTCAGAATGGAGAAGTTGAAATCATTCCTTCGTAAATTTTACGAACCTCATCACGAGTTAGTTAACCGTTATTGAATTACCGTTTCACAGATGATATCGAATAATTATGTTCCTTCTGTCGTAACTATTAAACCCTTCCCTTTTCACGATGTGACCTACCGAATAAGACTATTTCCCGGATTTGTAATATCTTAAGCAACACGATGGGTGTCACATGTGGAGCAGGATCTGCTTACCCTTCTGGAGCACCTGAGATAATTCCGATTTTTGGTGGGGTTAGCTTTGCTTAGTCTTTAGTTTTTTATGTTGTGTCTTCTGTCCTGTTATTTGTCTGTTTGTCTTTTTATTTTTAGCAATGGCGTAGTCAGTTTATTTTCAATATACGAGTTTGAATGTCCCTCTGGTATATTTCGTCCCTCTTTTATAGTACTCAGTACTTCTGTATTGACATGATTTATAAGAAACACATCTACAAATGTCCGTTTATAGCTTGAGAAAAACTAGGTAAACATCAGATGGACCTGGCTATGTTTTAAGTCATATTTTATTTACCTCTTCGTCTGTTTTGGTATTTTTTGTCCTTATATTTTGAATATTCTACTTTGAGCCGAAGTTAAATTCAGAAAAAAAAACACATTGTGTACGCATGCAATTTAAAAAAGTGCTATTTCTTTGTGCAGTGATAACTGCGCATTATTGCGTCACATACCATTCTCATTTACACCTTATGAAACGTGTTACAACATAACCATACATAACTATATTGTTTCTTTATAGACTGAACAGATAGTACAGTCAGTCCTAATTAACTTCGAATTATGCTTTGTTAGATTATTGTTAGCACTGTGTCGCCAATTCAAACATATTAAAGACGTATTTATGATTTCGCATCTCTATACACTACCTTAAGAGTTTCCTTTTGTACCTTCCTGTTATTGTTTCTTGCAGTACCACACCACCGTATCATACGATATTCAAAGGAAGCTTTTCCAAGATTTCAACATACACTTCAGCGAATAAAAGATACAGTTAAGAATGTAAAATATTCTTTTGACACTGATTCAAAAACCTTAAAATGGACCCATGAAATGTCAGATCCCCATATAGTTTTGTGCTATGGAACATCACCTCCCTCAACATGCTCAACAGAGTTGCAAAAAATCGCCGTAGTAGATGTGCCTTCAGTGGAAAAGACGAAGCATACTTTACAATCATTATCAGACTGTTCAGTGCCAGTTCTTTTGATTTGTGAGATAAAGAGTAATACCTCCGGAGATTTAACATATGAGGTTTGTAATTGTTTAAACATTTAGTCCGTGAACATGTAATAATTAGCCTCAATTTGAATCTTGATAGACCTTACATATATGTAAATTTATAAAAATGACCATATAATGGATATTCATGATACCCTCGGGGACAAAGCGTCCACCAGTAGTGGCATCGACCCAGAGGTGTAAATAATTATTAAACGTACCAGGCTTATAATTCAGTACGCTAAACGCGGGTTTCGTCAACATACAACTGTGACGCTTAGATCAAAATAGTTAGAAAGCCAAAACAATTCCAATCAAAGTTGATTAGCATTGATTACCCAATCATACTGTATTTGACTTTTGTGTTGGTGCTTTATTTAAGTTGTATAACACTGCATTGCTGCTGTTTAATGATTGTATTTGCATCTTATTTGTACGTCTATGTTGTGTAGTAGGTTGTTTAAAACGGTTGGTTGTCTCTTCATCTTTTTTTAACGAACTGTTATTGGATTTTCTACAACTTATTATCGTATTTTCTAAACATCGCCATCCCCCATACAACTGCATCTTCTTAGTGTTGTATATGTGAGGATTTGACAAGGTAACCTCTAACATCAATGAATAATCTTCAAGCTTATGATTTCTTCTTCGAACTGTATTAATCAAACTTGAAATAAATTTTGAATATATTTCACCAATTATAAATCTATGAATATGCTTTTATGTTGTAGGACTGTTTATTGCTAAATGGCATTAGAGCTCTCCCAAATGAACTAATGGAAACTGTCTTATTTGCAATTGATAGGTCGGACGATTCGTTTAATCTCGAAACAGTCCTTGAAATAAGCGAAAAAATTGCAGCAGAACTAAAACTGAACTCAAATGACATCTATCATCGTATATTCAGACTTTTTGACAGCAACATTGGTATTCGAGCTTCTTTGTACTTTGAAAAACAACTGCTGAATAGATACATAAACAAAAAACCGGAACTACAATTTACAATTGAATGCATGAACAGATTTGAAAAAGAATTAGATTCCCAGAAATTCTTCGATGACTACAAATTTTTTTTAGATGAAAATATATTTCATGAAGAAAATAGTTTGAAATTTATACGCGATGCTGCTATCCAGTTTTTCTTGGAAGGTAGTCAGACGACCCGGTATGAATCGGTGGTAGACAGGGTTAAGACTGAATTAGTTCATTATATTTGCCAAAAACTAGGAAACCAGATTGCAGAAACTCTTATTGAAAAATTCAAATCAGATGTAACAGCAGCCGATTTAAATCTTTCAGACAATCTTACCGATAATATTGATGTCAGTGGTATACGGCAAACTTTCTACTCTTTTGTAGTATCATATATTCCGAAAATGATTTTGGAAAGAGTAACAGCTGTTATAACTGTTTTAAAAACATTTATATTTGCTGAAAATTTAAACAGCATTTCATTTAGACACAAAATTGCCGACAATGTATATCAGCAAATAATGGCAAATAAAGAAGGGCTCATATGGTGTATTTTAACCAAGTTTAAGGAATTACAAATGCCTAGACTTCAACAGATAAAGAAATCTTTAAATGACTTAATTTCTCTGACGGAAGGTCGGTTGGAAAGTCGTAATGAGACGGACTGCTTTTACCATGAGTTAAAAATTATAGCTACAAGGTATGTTGTATACATTCTGTCTTATACTAGAACATTAACTTGGCTTTAGTTGCTCACATAATCATTGCTTAATTCAAAAGAGCAATTTCAAAAACAATGAAATATTCCTAATGTAATTGAGAAATGAACACCAATTATTTAAATTGATTTATTTCCAAAATGACACAACAATTGATAAAATAAAAAAAAATCTAGACTTGATCTTTTTGACGAAATGAGCTTTTCTGACAAAGATTCTAGAAATATCAACCCCATCAAATAAAAAGGCTGATCGAAGTCCCAACTATGGTTTTATTTGTAGGCATCGAGTCTTGATGTAGAATTTTAAAGATTCTTGTGTTGTCTTTTGCTTTTTGAAAAAACAAATAATTGTGCTTGGAATACAGTGTGCAGCTGTTCTTTCCCATGTAATATCAGGAAGTTTGCTTAAAAAAAAATACAACCGCAATATGTACGCAATATAGTACACTTTCTAGCGTATTGCGTTTTAAAAATGCTAAAACTTTTTCGTTTTCTTTTTTTAGAATAAATCACATAGCAGCCATTGGATGCGACGGCTGCACCTTTTGTGTATACGTACAAAACAGCAGTGTCCAAGCACCACACATCTGTAAATATCTCTCAAGTTACCTGAAAAAAGCAAGTCAAATTGTAATACGCGAATACAAAACTACTTCTGTAGAGGAATTTGCAAACCTTCAATCTGGTAATAAAATTGTACGCGGTACTTTGACAAATCAGTATGGAAGTTTAGGATTTCTTTTGAAAGACAATCACCATTATTATTCGGCGACATGTAGACATGTAACAGCAGGATGTAACGCGAATAATCTACACGTAAAATTATTGGATGGAACTATCATCAAAGCATCAGAAAAATATGAGCCGTCCTTGAATTTAGATTTTGCTGTTATTAAACTTCATGAAACACCTCTTCCAGTGTGTACTGGAGTGCGAAACAAGTATGACGAGTTTGTTCGGGGTCAGGTTTTCATGTCTGATGAATTTACCCTGAACCCTGAAACGCCAGTATACAAATGGGGGTCAAAGACTTCGTTAACCTTTGGGCAATACAAGGAAACATACGAAAAAATAGAACACATAGAAGACTCGTATCCATGGATTATTATTAAAAATGATGTTGATGAAAAAGAAAACAGAGATTTTGCTGAAAGTGGAGATAGTGGATCACTTGTTTGTTTTTCTGAAGACGGATATGAAGTTGCAGCATGTTTAGTTATTGGGTCATACAGTGATCCTGGTACGTTTGCTTGCTGTATGATTTCAGATGGTCTTTCACTTATCAAAACAGCAATACCTGACATAAACCATCTTTTCAGGAAGGAAAATGTAGAAACAAGCGGATTTGTAATGCTTTAGTCGAACTTAAATCATTCAACTAACATCCAAAATACTTTATAATCCAAAAGGATTTAAAATATTTAAACCTTCGGCGGAATAGTAAAAACATTTTGTATATAGATTTTATTTACTGTCACGTTTTTCAAAACAGCACATCTGTACCAGCGACTTAATATCTATCACTTTCATTGCTAAATAACATGTCCGAACTCGGATTACTACAAGTACTGTTTGTTTCAATCAAAGAAAAATACATTGTAAATTTAATGCAGAGACACAGGCGGTCCCTCTCTATCTTGTAAAGGATGTCATAAAGACGTGCATAATTGACGAACTCTTTTGATGAAGACAGAATTCGAAAGATTTCTATTAGCGTATCTGTTTTAATTAAGGAATCAAAATGAAGACGGTAATAAAGACAATAATAACTTCCGATATTTTATTTTGTAGCTTAACAAATTATGTGCAAATCGACTAAAACACCACGAAACATAAATGGAAATAAACAGAACTTCCAGATATCTGTAAATATGTAAGGGTTTACATGTATATTTACCATATTTGAATAAGGCAGATGTGTTTAAACAATTAATCATATGAAGTATACCATACAATTCTTTTTTGTATTCTTTATTATTCATCATTTACAAGACTTCGGAATATGTAAAGATTTACAGGTAATACAGAAATTAATTGGATGTTGGAGATAGAATTTCACTCTCATAAGGACTTGTCCTTACCATTATTATGCATGTATATATTAAAAGGAAGATGTGGTATTATTGCTAATGAGACAACTGTCCACTAGAGCCCAAAATGATACAGAAATTAACAACTATAGGTTGCATTTCTGTAAATATTGACAAGGCAATTTCCCATAGGGACTCCTTTTACGGCTTAAACTGTACCACTTTTACTATGAAGTTTTGAAAAAAAATCTTATCCTAGAATTGAAAGTTCATATGCACCACAATGTAAAACAATTCAAACGAGAAAACTAATCGTGAGATAAAGAGAATAATCACCTAGGAAAACAAAATGCTAGGCATGTAAATTGTAATTATAAGGACAACCATGTAAATAATCAATTTGAATTTGGGCTGGATAAAATGTATCCTTTTGTATTGATGAAATGTTCGTTCTTTGCATTGAACCTGTTTCCTAAGGAATTATACCGCTCTTTATTGTTACATGCAGTATTAGATTGTTTTTAAACCAATGAAATGTTACTCCTGACGTAATTTTCTGTTACGTTTAAATGTTAAAATTGAGTATGGAAATGTGGAATGTTTAGAAGAGACAACAACCAGAACATAGAGCAGGAAACAGACAAAGGCCACCGATGGATCTAAAATATAGCGAGAAAACCCCCCACCAAAATCAAATAACAAAACACATAAAAAACGAATGGACAAGAACTGTCATATTCCTGACTTGGTACAGGCATTTTCAAATGTAGAAAATGGTGGATTAAACCTGGTTTTATAGCGCTAACCCTCTCACTTGGATGACAGTCTCATCGAATTCCGTTATATTTACAATGATGCGTGAACTAAACAGACATAATAAAGTAAGTAGTAAAATATGGGAACAGCAGTCATCATCGTGTAACAATTTTAAAAGGAACAATTTAAGGTAGCACAAAACAAGAATTTTATAACTCAAACTCCCAAGTTTTAAAATGCTGTAACTTTCTTAATAATGCTTGAAAATTTATAAAAGTGGTAGTTATGGATAGCTAACAGATACTCTTTCCAATTAATGCAATGTTAGTACGATGCAACAATTATGTAACCAATTATGTTAACTGTGTCTAAAATATTTTTCCTGAAAATTCCACTTTCAATTGAAATTAGCCTCCTCATAGGTATTCCTAGAGGGTTGATTTTATTATATGTTGTTCCTATGGCCATTATCTACAAAAGAGTGTCTCAGATTTCAGATAGAATGTTTAGAACAAATTTTACACCTAATTAAACATTATCTTCTTTTATGTGTTTAGGATGTTCACACTACTTAGAGATTTATGAGATAATGAAATACCATAGGGACAATTTGAGACACTCTTTTTAAACCCATGATGTGTTTATTAAGATTAAGTTACAACACTTTAAAGGTTAGTGGTTGAAAGTAAAAAAAATCTTTGTATTGTGCTCTTCAACTTTATGATTGTTTGGCTTTCTAACTATTTTGATCTGAGCGTCACTGATGAGTCTTATGAAGACGAGACACGCGTCTGGCGTATAAAATTATAACCCCGCTACCTTTGATAACTATTTGATAACGTTACACCAATATGCCTTTCTGTCATTATATTTGTGTTATAAAATCTACGTATCCTGAATTGTTCGTCGATATTATTCAAAAAACAAATGTAAACTTACAAATGTACACGGACTTCTTTATTCTAAAACAAATCAGTACTGTATATATAATATAAATGACTTGACGAATGGAATATGCAATGTGAGTTAGATGTTTCTTTTATCTGTGTAACCAATACAGTTTTCGAATTCTTTAAAGGCAGCTCACGGATATAATGGTATTCCAAACAAAGTTTTATGCGATATGTATTTATTCAAACTGTATGGCTGTTATCAATCTTATTGGTGTATAGAGGTTCCGTCAAAAGTAAAGGAGGTGTTGAACAGACAAACCAACAGTTAACTTTTAAACAGGTCTGGGTTATCAAGGATGTTTTAAACTTATCGCCGGTCAAGTTTTGTAATTAATTTCAGTTGCGGACCAGTCTTCAGTTGTCTTTTTCGGTCGTCATAATAGTTATCAAAGGTAGCCAAAGGACAACGTCTGCTTTTTGACATTTCAAGAAGATATGGTGGGTTGAACCTGGTTTCGTGGCTAGCCAAATGGTGTGCTTGATGACAATGTTAAATATATACCGCTAAAATGAAAATATTACATGACAGAAATACATTACAAATAAATGCAAGAACCCTCAGGAAAATAAATAATTTAATAAAACAGTACATGTTAACCACAAAATAACAAGGTATACCTAAAATGATTTAGGACAGTTTACAAAAACAGCCTACTAGAATTACGAACTATGTGTCACATAGATGTATCAACGCTACAAAAAGTGACAAAAAATTGGATATAAATCGAGATTAAGGTTATGTTATTTGATGTATTTTATAACAATTGCAGCAATATTTATATAGAATTGTGTTAGTAATTGTGCAACTAACTGCACTATCTAAATATATCGGCCTTTCTTCATATTTAAACTGAGTAAAATAAATCATGTGCACTAAAACCATACAAATAAACTGGGTGAATAATTATCTTTAATTTTACATGTTTGAAATACAAATAAAAAAAATAGTTACAACTAAAAAGAAAAAGACACAAAACAATATACGATCAGAATTACAAATAAAATCATAACTAAATACATGAACTCTGGATCAAGAAAAACCGAAACACGTGTTAAAGCAATACGAATTCACACTGAGCAAAACAGTCTTATTCTGAAATACATCCCGTTCCGTACGTAAAAGACCAGACGACATAATTGGTAAACCACAATCTAAGACGTGGTACAAGTATAGTTTAGACCATGACACATCCAATTCGTGAAAGTGTCCATTAAAATTTACGGAGTGTCATTTTTAATCTGTCCTTCTCGTATTCTGCCGGAGCAGTTTCTGCTTACGGAGCACCATTCCGTATAGGACGAACATGCATGAGTGTAATGTATCAACTGAGAAATATAGACACCAAACGATGGGACAGAGGGTATGGTACTGCTGAGAAATAGGAAATTGATAATTTGGAAGTTGAAATCGTCCCGTATGTCATAGGTTTTAATGTGAAGTCATCCATCTGCGTCAGTATTATTACTATAAGTAGTTACTATAAGACGTGTTACGGTACTTGTCTATCCCAAATTCATGTATTTAGTTTAAATGTTTAATGTTATATTTTTAATTCTCATCGGATTTTGTCAAATGTGTTGACGTCTTTTCTATTATATTTATGTGTTATGGAAACAAAAATTAATCACCGCCGTCATTTATTAGATTTAATTTTGGTCAACATAATCTGTACGATAATTTACGTTTGAAGTTGGATTCATAACAAACTGCACATATATATATATTATAGGTAATTGCTATTAATAAGTATTGCAATATGCATTGTGTTTAAATGCAATATCAGTATTTAGTTCTATTTTAATCTTTAATCAATCCTAATTCTATCTTACTTTTGAGATATAGTTTTTCATATGCGACGTAATTTTTCTGCTGTTTCAGAAATTTCATATATTCAAATGTGACGTAATTTTTAATGCCTTTTCTCCATCGTATGTGACGTCATTTTCATAATTTACTGCGTTGAGGCCTGGACTGACTCGGGTGTGTCTATTCTGTGTTGGTCATTCATTATGTATTCGTGTTTGTTTTATGTAATGAGTTAATACTTCAGTTTCATTATGTATATCTGTTATATTCATTTGATAAAATTTACTGTTTGCAATAGCATTAATTCTTCTAAATAATAAGGATGTTCTTATCCCAAGCATAAAAACTTAGCCGTATTTGACACAACCTTTTTCAACTTTTGATCTTCAGTGCTGTACAACTTTGTACTTTTTTTCGCTTTCGATCTTTTATATCAAGGCGTCACTGGTGAGTCTTGTGTGGACGAGGCGCGTTTTTGGCGTATTAAATTTTATACCTGATGCTTTTTGTTATTCATTAATCATGTGTTTCTTTGTCTAATACGTTTTCCTATTTATTTGTATTGTAGTCCTGTAATATTATGTTGTCATTTCTATGTTATATTTAACATTGCCATTAAAGTGCGAGGTTTGGCATGCCACAAAACCAGGTTCAACCCACCATTTTTTCCTTTAAAAATGTCCTGTACCAAGTCAGGAATATGGCCATTGTTATATTATAGTTCGTTTCTGTGTGTGTTACAATTTAACGTTGCGTCGTTTGTTTTCTCTTATTTTTGAGTGTAAATTGACATTGCGATAAGACGTGTCACGGTACTTGTCTATCCCAAATTCATGTATTTGGTTTTGATGTTATATTTGTTATTCTCGTGGGATTTTGTCTGATGCTTGGTCCGTTTCTGTGTGTGTTAGTTACATTGTAGTGTTGTGTCGTTGTTCTCCTCTTATATATATGCGTTTCCCTCAGTTTTAGTTTGTTACCCCGATTTTGTTTTTTGTCCATGGATTTATGAGTTTGAACAGCGGTATACTACTGTTGCCTTTATTTATTGAGGAAATTAAAAGACCAAGGTTTGAAGAAGTCCTACTTATATCAGTAGTATCCTTAATTTTTAAGTTCACTGGGAAATATAAGCTGAAATATGGATAATTCAGTTATAAGACATCGTCAATATAACTGAGAGTAAAATTAAGAATTTCGCATGTCCTTTTTTTGCCTTTAGAAGGTTTTGCATTAATTCTGCTTCACACTAGTACAAAAACAAATCAGCCAATAGGGGTGCACATTTTGTACCGAATAAAATACCCACTTTCTGTTGAAATATCAATCCTTCAAACTGAACAAATTGATTGTTGATAAAAAAAAGATCAACATTTTGTTAATATTATCTTCGATACATTTTCTGGTAGAATCAGTGTGGGTCTTCACAAAAAAAAATATCATTACCCAAAACAAGAATTTATATATACGTATCCCATTATTAATGATTAAGCTCTGCTAATTGAGAAGGTGAAATTAATTGAGCATGAAAAATAGTAGTGTAAAGCATCGAACGTTTTAATGTTGCTGCACAATTGCAGAAATTGTGATCTACGATTGAGCAGTATGGCTTTAAATTTTAAAAGAATTCACATCAATATGCACAAGGATAATTGTTGCTCTAAAAGGCGCCCAGAGTGCTTTTCTGTATAGTAATATTGTGGTTCTCAAATGAAATAAAATAGAAATACACACTTTTCTACTTTCTATTTACTAGATAGTTATTGTGTAAGGCAATGCCTAACCGAAACTTAAGTTTAATTTATTCAATTATTCAATATTTATATACAATAGAATCAGTGATGCTTGAATTACAACAAGTCCGATAGACTCACAAGAATACAACAGATGTACACAAATTTTAGAAAAAAAAATGTCACCAATATTTTATATGTTATGATAAAATAGCTCTCAAAGATAGCTTGAACAATATATGATCTGTGTCTCTGGTCACCCTACACTGATTTTCTTTTTTACCTCTAGTCAATTTGCATAGATTTATTCTTCAGTTACCTCTTCTTACACTTCACAAATACCGACTTGTGTTACCTTTGGACACTATACACAGACATTGGGTTTGGTAACCTCTGGTCATCCTACACAGGTGATCTTTGATTACCTCTGGTCACCCTATAGACATTGGCTTTATTTATCTCTAGCCACTCTACACAGATTATCTATTGACATCACTGGTGGTAAATATATCATCACAATATTTTGAAGACCATCTTTTATCTTAGAAAGAAAAGTAGTCCGCACCTTTGAAAGATGTTTAATTGAACATCTTGCATTTATTGATTATCCAGCTATGTCTTGTTCATTATAAGGAGTTTTGTAAGGTTTCGGTATAATCTAAGAAGATGTTTTTCGTTTTCTTTAATTTTATTACCAAATGAAAGAAGAACAGATTTGTGATTTTGTAAAATTTCATCCTTCGTAAATGATGTTAAAGAGTATGAAGGATTAACAGTTTTATTCCAAGCTCTTTTGTGAGACATTCCAAGTAACAGTTTTTACACATAAGATGATAATAGTCATATTGAAATTACCCGTATGTTTTCAAAAAAGTTGCTTTAAACTAAAAATTATATACATTATTAAGTTCATCATTTATTGTAACATTTACATACATATAGAAAATACGGATAGAATGAAAACCACAAACAATAAGACATAAACACAATCTCTTACAAGATCTACAAAAGAAACGGCATTACTAAATACATAAATGTAGGATGTATAAATACCGAGGAATGTAGCTTGATGTCCATAAAATTGAAATTCTTAGCCATCAATAAAAATAATAATAGGTAAATATCTGATTCCTTATAATTCGTTACCTGCTAAATTCTATGTGATTTTTAACTGTACATTGTTCCAAATATATCAATATATGATTAATCGTTCATATTCAAAGACATTTACTATCTGAAATGTTGCGAATTAAATATATTGCTTTTACAGGTCTCCCATGTACATTCAATATTATAAATGTATTATGTTCAACTTTTTGAATTTTTTTTATTGACAGTGCTCTCTTCGAATTTAATTTTGTATTCAAACAGCTTGATTTGATTACATCTGATAATAAATATAGGTTACATGATTGACAAGGTTTTTTTTTTTTGTTTTTTTTTATAGATATGAGATACATATATGATATGGGTTAACATATAACAGTGAATATATGTATGACAGGGAAATGCATTTATGTCAGAGACCACATGACTAGCAGGGAATAACTACATGACAGTCGGCGAATACATGAATGACTAGTAATACACGTATGACTTGCAATACATAAATGACAATAATTACATGGATTATAGGGGATACATAAATAACAATAATTACATGGTTGATAGGGGATGCATCAGTGACAATGATTATATGGATGACGGGGGATACATAAATGGCAGGGAATACATGGATGACAGGGGATACATAAATGACAAAGGAGACATGAATGA
Organism: Mytilus galloprovincialis; assembly: GCA_037788925.1. NCBI lineage: Eukaryota > Metazoa > Mollusca > Bivalvia > Mytilida > Mytilidae > Mytilus > Mytilus galloprovincialis. Next base: position 55,028,472 of record CM075332.1, read on the forward strand.
CAAGGGGTAAATAAAGGACATGGGATGCATAAAGAATATGGGTTACATTAATAACAGAAGATGTATAAATGAAAAAGAATACATGAATGACATAGGATACATGGATGACAGGGGATACATAAATGACATGGGATACTTAAATGACACTGGATACACCAATGACGGAACATCTACACGACACTGGATACATTTATGACAAGTTATACCAAAATATCGTGGGATACATTAATGATTTGGGTTACATGAATAACAAGAGATACATAAAAGAAAGGAGATGCATTAATCAAATAGGTTACATGAATTTTATGGGATACATGAATGACAGGGGATAATTAAATTAAATTGGATATATGATCGAATAACAGGGGTTTCATGATTTACAAGTGATACATTAATGACAGGAATACATTAATGACTGGGGATAAATGATTTGCAGGTGATAGAGGAATGAAAAGAGATATACTGAAAATAGAAAAGCAACACTAGATTATGTTTTGTGTACCCATTTTCAAATATGTAATTTTTGTTAAACAAATGTATGAACATAAATTTCATTCATTACTTCATTGTCTAAATACATTTTTACAGTTCAGAAGTTGAATTGATAACGTCATGTATGAGGTATGCACTGAAACCCTGGTTTTTCCCTTATCAATTCAGATGTCATCACGGAAGGCAATGACTGCCTGTAACCAACACAAAAATGATTGTCAGAAAGGTTAATCAATTTTGTTAGACATGTTTCAAGTACTGTTTTGTACCTTCTTATTTTGCTTTTATCGCACCTATTAAAGTGTGTTTTGAGAATTATGCGGTTTAAACTATAGGGCTTTCAATGTTATTTTGCAGCCGATTCTTTGGCATTTTAGTGTAAGGAAACATTTATGGCATGAATCTGTCTACCGTGGCATTCCGCGATTTAATAAGCAGTTAACGTTGCAACCGTAAAAATCTTTTGAATTGACGTTGCGTAATCAATTCTATTGACATGACGTTGTCATTTCACATTGATCTAGTCATTAGGGGTCATCAACAAATCGCGTCTGCCAGTATCGTTGTTGGAAGGACAGTGAAATTTGTTTCTGAAGTCAAATTGTCAGGTTACAACACGTTCACGTTTTCCTGTCTCAAATTTTCTTATTGGCTTATTAAGATTTTGTTGCTCAGTCTCGGGAATACAAGTAAGGAGATGTATCATTTTTAAACTTATTTAAGAATGGGTATCGATTGAAAGAATTGTTTTACGATGAAAAAAAACCAACAACTTTAAAAATCATTTATAGGTTCCTAATTCTGCTTTAAGAAATTTGTGTGTTCAATAACCTCAAGTTAGCCAAATATTTTTTTTTTCGAAACAGAAAGTAGTATGGTAAGCATGAATAGTAGTAATTTGAGCATCTATCATAAATTTGTTTTAAAAAATCCACAAAATGTGTGTTGCGTTTTTTAAGTCCGTCTTACATGTTAGGTATTAATTGCAGGTATAAAGTACGATACAAATACGACTGGTGATGCGAAAGGTGACTCACGAGCAACCATACACATATCGTGTCATTGACATTTCAATTGAGAAAAGCAAGCACGAAAATATACATTATAAAACACAATTGACAAACAAGTATCATTTGATTTGAGAAATGAGGAAAAGAAGTTATCTGTCTTTACAAAATAATGTCAAAATCAATTTGTTCACCAAACTGACTTTTAAACACATTTAATGCATGTTTAAATATATTCGTCTGGTGTGAATTATATCTGAACCATATATGGTAGCTTATTTCATGTCTAAAGGATACCCTATTGTTAACATGTTTTAATTCTCGTTACTGAATAAACTATTCACGGGTTCACAGTTAAATCAGAGTGACATACAAGCTATGGTCGACAGATGAATGGTTTTATGAAACTTATTTTCTTTCAATAATCAGAATTAATATTTTGATCACATCTTTTGAATAAAAGAGGGAAGAAAGATACCAGAGGGACAGTCAAACTTATAAATCGAAAATAAACTGACAACGCCATGGCTAAAAATGAAAAAGACAAATAGACAAAAAATAGTCCACATGACACAACATAGAAAACTAAAGAATAAACAACACGAATCCCACCAAAAACTAGAGGTGATCTCATGAGCTTCGGAAGGGTAGGCAGACCCTGCTCCACATGTGGCACCCGTCGTGTTGCTTATGAGATAACAAATCCGATAAATAGTCTAATTCGGTATTTTATAAGTGAGACATAATTTTCAATTGTTTTGAGAAATATTCAGACTGTTTCTTACGTTACAAAGTAAACCGTGATCAAAATTACAAAACTCTAGCGCGTAGCCTAGTCTGCATAATGGTCTTAGTCTCATTTCGCATATTTTTACACTATCTAACCATCAAAATTAATCACAACGATGTTCTTTCTATCGGCACATTTAAAGGAGCTCCATATATGGTTTCAATCTATATTTTGAAATTGAGATTCCTGATAATCGTCTGTCAAGACAATGATGTAGAAACGACTTAGTATAATATTGTTATAGATCTGTTCAATATGACAACCCCCACACTGAAAGTCCAGATACGAAAGACATGTTTCCAGCCCATGTTGTTCAAGGTTTACTTTCAAGGTTTTTGTGACCCAAACTCTTGCTTCTCTGTTTTCGTTGTTCACTGATATATATACACGGTTCATTTTTTGGGTATTCTTGTATTTAAATATCTGTTACGTGTTTGTCTCAAAAATAATTTTATTTCATAATTAAAAACGTGGAAAGTATTAAACCCGATGAAGCTTAACAATGTCGCTGTAATTAAAACAATAAAAACAACTCTGTGTTTCCTTTCCATTGGGCAAAAATCCTAAAATAAAATATCTAATTTGTCGAAATTAGGAACATACGACGGCAATTTTGTTTGATTACTTAAAGTACAGTTGACTACAACTCGCTCCTTTGACGTTTGTTGAAAACAAGTTCATTGCAGTGGGCATTTATTTTTCATAGCAATGTTGCAAATGAAAAGGTCGTAAATTGACGAATTACCTTTCGATGAACCAATCACATAACCTTTTAACTGTCGAGGACTGAAACATGTCACATTGTGCCGTGTGAAACATTTGAATTTACGTGCAGTATTTTCTACGTATTCAATGTATAAACCTATACTACAATTGCAATTCCAAGGGTTGTTACCAAACTGAAGGGCGTATGAAAAAGCTGCTATAAATGTACTTATTGCATCTGCAAAACCTAGTTCGTTAGGTGTTGGTATACGGCTTAAATTATTCTTATATATCCTCCGCCAACTGACTCTTTGAGAATTTGGATATCTTATTTTCTATGCAGTCCACTTCATACAACCAGAAACCCAGGAAAATATTTGTTATATCGAAACTTTTTAATCTGTTTCGTTTTAGTTTAATGTGCATTAAACTACCTGGACGATAATTGAACGACTCCGGCTCAATGCAAGATATCAAATTATTTGAAAGGTCTAGATAACGTAAAAATGTAAGCTTACTGAAAGTGGACGAATTGATATTCTCTATAGAATTGTTTGATAAATCTAATGTGTCCATATTTGAGAGGCAACTGATATTTGGCAAATTCTGAATGTTATTATCGCTAAGGTTGACTGTAACCAAATCGGGATATTTACATATGTTATACGGAAAATATAACAAAGGACGTTTTCCATGGTAATCTAGAATAAAATAGTTGGAACTATTCGATTGTTCGTGCTGTCCTATTTGCGGTTTCTCTAATGTGTCATAGTTCACTATTTGTAGCTTTGTTTGAAGATAAGAATATTTTGGAAAATTTCAAAATGGTTTTACAGTCTCTGCACAGCACAGTGCATCCTTTTTTGACGCGAATTCAAAATTAGAATATTTCTCTTTACAACAGTTTGGACAATACAGTGTAGATGCACTTGCAACACTCTTTTCTAACCACTGGAAATGTTTAAGAATTGTTATGTTGCCTTCAGAGAAACTTTGAATTATAAGCTGAATCAGAACTGCAATGTGTTCCCTTGAAGGAATTATTTTTTCTATCTTAAATAAAAAGAAAAAACACTTTAAGACTTATTCATTATCATGCTCTGAGTGATTCTAATTTGAAAAAGAGCATTAAATTGAAATTTGAAAAAAATGTTACACAAACAAGAAATTCAAGACATTTGGTCTTGATGTTGATATCTCTTCAGATACAACAACTGACCCCGTGATTATCAAAAAACACCCAAATTTAAGTACATATTTTGTAAATGGATGTAGATAATAATCTTAAGGTTATCTTCGGATTATTTTTGCACGGTTCGGAAGTAGTATATTAGAATATGTGAACATAGGCATCCAGTTTGTCAAACATAATCTTACCGTTCGATATATATTAACCTTCTGCTACAAGAAACCTAAGAAGATTCTTATTCTACGTTAAACATTTAGACGTTTATAAATAAATAGTATTACTCTTTTCGGCGTCCAAAGCACTTGCCAGGTTCAGCTTCATCGAGAACGTTCAAACTGATTCAGACACACAAAGTGTGTTATATGATAAGAAAAACCTTAAAATATGCATCATCTGACTTGTTTTTGGCAAAAAAATATAATTTTCTGTAAAGAATTGCATATTTGTATTCTATATAACTAATCACACTAAAGAGGGATATTTCTTTTATGTGTTTATGTTCAAATACGTCATACGTTTTATCTATAAAATTCATTTACTAATCTACTGATGAACTTTAGAATTTACTGTCCAGTTATAATAAAAATATTGCTGTAGCTGCATGAAGCGAGGAACTAATGCAGTAGGTAGATTAGTAAGTAATTAGTTTAGTTCACAATCCAATAGTATACATAATATATGATACATCAGATAAAAGCAGCATTAAGATAATATATGATTCCTGCATTAAAAGACACATGGAACACTTTTATCTCATGCCCATTTAAGCATACACAATTTAAAAATAATTTTTCAAAATTAAAAATTATCTAAAAGTATAAAACAATTACTGTTAAGATCATTATTTTTCGACTAAAAAGAACAAAATAGTGGAATTAATTTTAAAATCTAAAATAATATGTTAATACACAAATAAATTAAAACTTTAAACTCTTTAGAAGTTATGAATTTATAAAACAGTCTGCTAAAACTTGATAATTGTATAAAAAGAATGTATATGCTGGTTTTGGAATGAATGTAGCATAATATATATTTTTATACTCACAAATATCATGTTTCTATATAACACCAAATTTCAAATAAAAAATATTCATACAGGCCTTTGGAAAAATATAACAACTACATACACTAAGAAAAAAATAAAAGCAAGCGGAAGAGATTGTCAATGTTGTAAAACAATCAAACCTTCATTATTTTATACCAGTAAATACAACTTCAGGAAGAAACCAATTGCATACGTTTTAAGCCAACCGCGAGTGATAAAAGTAGGAAGAAAAGTGCAAAACTACAAGGAAAGGCCACTTTATAATGCATATCTCGGAAAAAAACATTGTCTCGGTTTCAGTTTATAATTTGTTTTTAAACAGATGTTACTGTAATATTTATAATAATTATAATTATATATAAATTTTATATAATCGAAATGCCAGTTTCGTAAAACTTAGATTATAAAAAAGGCCAATAAACCGATGTCATAAAACGGGTCTGTATACAAAAATGTTAGGTTTCATTTAAAATTATTATGTGTATCAGTTAGTAATCTATTTATTATCTTGTTTCTAAAAATAAAAATAAAAAAGATGTGGTATGAATGCCAATGAGACAACTCTCCACAAGATACCAAATGACACCGAAATTAACAACTATAGGTCACCGTACGGCCTTCAAAAATGAGCAAAGCCCATACCGCATAGTCAGCTATAAAAGGCCCGAAACTTTTTTATTTCATTTTCTTTGATATAAATACGTCATTCTGGACTAAAGGAATATTTCATAATTTTTTTGAATAAAAACGAGAAATTAGGATTTTTAAGAGAACCACCGTCATGAGGAAATATTTAGCTTTTCATTTATCAAAATAAGTGTTTGTCAAACTGCTATATATTCAATGAAGTTTTTCCGATAAAGTGTGTTATTCAAGTTTTTTGAATTTTTTATACTTTTGTCAAATGGTCAAAGGAAATATTTTGTCAAACTTTTATGAAAAATAAACGAGCCAAATTAGTTTTTATTTAGTAATCGGTACCACCTTAACAAAATACAGATAAGATTTATCAAGGTCATGCAAACGTTAAAACTTCTAAAACAGACGATTCAGTTAAGTGTGAAGTGTAATATATAACACATTATGAATCGATTGATAAATCAGTACCACCAAACGAGGAGCATGTATGTCCCATATGCTTAAATGCAGCAATGTTAGACACTATTGCTTGCGAAAAGTGTAACAAATGGTATTACTTCAGTTGCATTGGTTTTACAAGAGTCAATGCAATTACCTACACAAAACCTTCCCTACATCTGTCTGCTGTGTTTAGATAACCAGTTTTACAGCTCCAATGTGTCCTGCAACTCTTAATTGAAATCATTTGGACCTGAGCCTATTGTCATATGTCATTAAAACAACAAGAGGCTTCCGCCAAAAAATACTAAACAAGAAAAAAGCCAGATAACTCATTTTCCGTAAAAAACAGAGTCAGTTTCCCAGTCAGCACGGTCCCTTCTGGGCTATATTTGACATTCTACTTTTGTTGTTACAAACCATGAAACCAAACTGAAGCTTCCATAAAATAATCTTATACAGGAAGAAAGTAATACTCAGCAAAAACAAGATTTAGATTCCAAGTCAGGAAAGGCTCTTTTGAACTATACTGGAGACTCTATATCTGACAATCAACAATCACAACCATAAGAGCTTGAATTTAAAGAAACAATTGATGAATTACAAAAGGTGAAACCTCCAAAGAAGTTTTAGTCAAACACTACTGAACTAGTAAAACCAATCCAAACGTCAAATGAGAGAGACAAAGAGATTATTCATATACATACTGAGGTACTTTTGCCATATCCACACAGTCTTCTCAAGAGACAAAATTCGCAAAGATAAGTATTTGAAATGACCAAAAGCAAACAAACAAGCATGATGGATAACTTTCAAAGAAGTTATATACTGGAACTAAAGAGAAAAGTTCAAGATAGAGTCAGAACTATTCAAACTATGGAGGCTATACTTTTTCATCTGGAACAAAGTCACCAATCAATCCCAAATACTAGTGAAACAAATTCTAACTCTTGTAACTGCCACACATTCTATAATGGGATACATACAACCAGTCCACTACAAACCAGTAAAAGTCTGAAATTGCCTATATCTGTACTCGACTGTACTGATTTTTACTCGACCAGTCTGAATTGGTCTGAAATTAACTAGATAATACTCAACTGTAGTCTGAACCATACTAAACAGTCTGCACTTGTTCTTGACTAGTACATAACCATTTAATAAGTGTCTGAACCATGCTTGACCTAGTCTGAACCATTCTCGACCTAGTCTGAACCAAACTCGACCTAGTCTGAACCACACTCAACCAAGTCTTTATCAACCTAGACCTATTTTTGTATCTATCTATTATAATTCATCAATTTATGAACTGTTTTTAATAACAGCTATTTCTCATGGCTAGAAATTTGAACAATAATTTGAAATTAAAAATGCATTCAATGTAGCATTTAAACCAAAATTTGACAATAAACATAATATAACTTCAACACCATATTCATCAACACTTGTATATACCACCTTTAAAATTAAAATAAAACAAGCTGATAAAATAATCTCAAAACTGAATTATGGCTTATATTTTCAATGTTATTCATTTTTTTATAATGTTACAGATATAGTTTATGGTAACTGTACAATTTCACCATTAACTTAAGCTTAGTATAGATTTAGGTTTCAGTTGAATAAAGTTAATAATACAGTGAACATTTCATTTTATTAAAATCTATATATAGAATAGTATGTTTATAAAGCAACTAGATAAATTGTATATATGACACTTCTGTTTGGTAAAACCAAGAATTTTATACAGTATGATGATAATATGACTTCTATAACAATCCTTGATAACCTTTTAAAAATGGAAATGTGTTTCAAAGTAGTAAAAAATTATTTTTAATCAAGAAGCACTTTAATAAGGTTTAATTGCCTCAGTACATGTGTGTTATACAGGTAAAAGAAAGACCTACTTTTCTTAAACTCGTGTATTACTGAGTGTATTACTTATCTAGTGAATTCAAAAGGACTTGCGATTTAAGTTAAACAGGATGTTGCAATTTTGAAAGAATGTTATTTAGAATTTAATACTCTCTGACCAGGTGTAAGTTGTTTAATGAGTTTGCCCAAATCAGGAGGTATTACTTTATACCTCACCACTAATCAGAAGAACAATTTTATAAATTTCTTTTAATATTGTATCCCTTTTTGATAAATATTAAATATAATATACCCCATTTTTAGAAATTTAGGAAAATTAAGTTAAAAAAACACACATGCCAAACAAGATGCACCTAAATAAGGTTTATGATTATCCTCAGTATACTATACATTGCTATAGCTGTGTTTTTTAAGGTAAAAGATTTTTTATTTAAACCTTAAAAAAAGTTATTTTAATTAAATTATTATTTAAGATAATTTGATTTAACTATCTCTATTTGATAAATCTGAAAATCATGTAAGGATGTTAAAATCAGTTTATATATATATATATTATATATATATATTGACTTGTACATATATTTATTTACAGTGATTGTATACTTCTAAAAATAGATTAGCATCCTGTAATCAGACTGAAGAGATGAGTAGATGATCATTTTTGTACACTAAAAAGAATACTTCGTGTATTGTATCAGAGATCCTTGTTTCATTCCTACGAAAAGGTAACACGAGCAACGAAAGTTTATTTTTATAAGCTAGAGTTAGAGGAGGGGATAAGGTATCTGCGCAATGCTCGGCGGTGTTATCGTAGAATCGTTAGAAATAAAAAGTACAGGTTCCAGGCCCTGTCGGGGAGGAAGTTACGAATCAAATCTACTCTAACATCGTAAGGGTGATTTTCTAGGCACCTTATATATATATATATAAAACTGACGAGGAAAGGTAACACACGGCCAGCTAAAGCTCTTTTTTTGAGAGCCCAGGTGGTCGTGTGGTCTAGCGGGACGGCTGCAGTGCAGGCGATTTGGTGTCACGATATCACAGTAGCATGGGTTCGAATCCCGGCGAGGGAAGAACCAAAAATTTGCGAAAGCAAATTTACAGATCTAACATTGTTGGGTTGATGTTTAGACGAGTTGTATATATATCTTACAGAGCGATGGATCATGTAATATGATTCTGTACACTACAAAATATAATATATAACAAGTCAAAAAGGGTACAACATCAGCATTAAATAACTATAAAATGAACAAATATTAGGTATTTCGGATAACAGATATCCTTCTTCAATAATAGCACGATGTTAAATGAATCATGTCAATATATTCAAACTGAGAAACTTTTTCAAAATCTTGAATTGATACAATTTAAGCGAACACCAGACGCTGTTACAATTTTAAAATTTCCAAACACGGCGCAAAGATTACAAAGATATGCCAAATGATCTAAACTGAGAAGGATATCTGTTATCCGAAATATCTAATATTTGTTCATTTTATAGTTATTCAATGGTGATGTTGTACCCTTTTTGACTTGTTATATATATATATATATATATATATATATAATGTCTAAAGATAGCAACAATCAACATTCAATCTATTTAAGCGTGGATCAGTTTGTGAAAATAAACTGATACAGGTAACATGGTTACTGAATTAAAATTATATAAATGTCTAAGAATATAACTTAAACACGCTAATTAATACATTAAAAAGTTCTATTAGATTTTAAATAGAAATACGCAATATTTCGCTAAAAAAATTAGCTTCATCAGGCGTGTGTATCTCTCAAGGTGAAATCGGATGCATGACAATAACCTATACAAGATTTGAGGAAAAGTGTAACATATTTATTGATGTTACAGAAAATATGTTTGTAGCTACAACTACATAAAGTTGGAATAAAAGTTTAACACATTTATAGATGTTCGATTAAATGTATGAATTTCTATAAATTAATTTGAATTATTTCAAGATAATTATGGTTTTGATTTGCTATTAAATCTTTTTTCGTCTCTCTCATTGAGTCCATCAGGTTCAAGAGTTCGTAACTGGTGCATCCATAATCTCTCTCTCTTTTGTCTTCCTTGTGTATCCCAATTTTGATTTTTCTCAATGATTTGAAATGTGACGTTTTCAAAATCATGTCCTGCTCTTAAAAGCTGTCTGATAATTGGGCAGTTTCTTTTTTTTTTTTTGTGTATAAAATGACCGATGGTTATTTAGTCGGATGTTAAATGGTGTTTCTGTTTCACCAACATAATGCAATTTGCAAGTTCCACACGTAAGAACATAAATGCAATTTTGCGTTTTGCAATTTCATGTTATAAATATGTTGTATTTTTTCTTTGTGACTGTGCTGACGAATTGGGTTTCGATGTTGGCACTTACAATTGCCCCTTCCGCATGGTTATATCTTTATTTTATTGTGGCTGTTGTCATGTCAGTTAAAATTTTAAAAAAGAAGAGGTTATTTGGTCAAGTATTGTTCAGACCTTTGGTCGAGTATGGTTCAGACTGAAAAAAATAGGTCGAGAATGGGTTTAGACTGTTTCAGACTGGTCGAGTAATATTTCTGACTATTTTCATTAGCTACGATAATGGTTTAGTACAAATCAGTACAGTTGAGTACGGTTAAAACTGGGATCGAGTAATGTCGTGTAAAATTTAGACCAATTCAGACTGGTCGAGTAACAGTCAGTACAGTGAAGTACAGATATAGGCCATTTCAGACTTTTACTAGTTTGTAGTGGTCATAACAATTTCATAACAACATCCACTATAGCTGTCAATTGCAAAACGTAGTGAATAATGTAAAAACCACTAGAACAAAACCTTGCTCAGCATACGTGAATAAAATAAATCCACAAATGCCTTTGCAACTACAACAAGGCATGTTTTTAGGCAATCTTTATCGATTATAGGTGATTAAGCTTCTCCAACATATATGAGTAGGGCGGATACACAAAACCAACCTTCCAATCAAATAAATCAACAAATTAATCAAGATGTCATGAGTCAGAATCATACTCCAAACCAAGGACCACCGACAAACATACCTCATTGTATCAACTAGCAAAATCAACATCATCAGTATATCGAGAAATGCCTCATCATGGGCATGCACACCAATTGTACTAACAGCAAACCCAGCCAGAATCAGACTATGCGCATGTGAACAACTGGTATACGCAGCCAGCATATACCTAAAGCAATAAAGTAACGCAATCACCTCCAATCTACTCTTAGACAATTCAGACTACAATACCCACATCAGTACAACAGAGCTTTCAATTGCCTTGATATGTTGTGATCTACCTTTATATGAAGCACGCTATGATTTAGCACAAGGAACAACTAATGTCAGATGTATCAAATGCAAATATAAAGTATTACTCACAAGAAAAAGAAATATATCAGGTAATGGTGATACAAAGGGTAAAGTATGATATAGCACAAGGAACAACTAATGTCAGATTTATCAAATGCAAATATAAAGTATTACTCACAAGAAAAAGAAATATATCAGGTAAGAGTGATACAAAGGGTAAAGTATGATATAGCACAAGGAACAACTAATGTCAGATTTATCAAATGCAAACATGAAGTATCACTCACAAGAAAACAAATACATCAGGTAAGATTGACACAAAGGGCAAATTATGATATAGCACAAGGAACAACTAATGTTACTCATGACAAAGAAAGAAAATGGCAAGATACGAAAGACATGCAACACAGTTAAAACACTGGGCTTAACAAAACCAAAGATCTGATAAGTGCTATAAAGCATCCCGAGACAAATCAAGCCAAAACCAAACATCAAAACCCAAACTTTTTTTTAACCATCCCAAGCCTCACAAAAAAAACAAGGAAACAATATTATTAGAAGCAGTTTGCAGATTACAGAGCAACACTATTCAACATTGAAGGCATTAAATCAAATAAAGAATACTCGAAAGAACTAATAAAATAACAAAATGTCTTGTGTATACAGGAACACTGGCTTTGGACATTTGAACAAGACTTGATTGATAAAACCATTCCACAAATGTAAAATTTTACAACAATGTCGTGATCCAAAAATCAATTTTCAAGTCACAAGTGGTCGTGGTGAAGTTTCGATTTTATGGCCGACAGAATAGAGCCCTTTTATATATAAAAAAAACAACAGATGATGGAAATAATGGAACAATTGCTGTCGTAAATTTATCAATCAATAAACATAAATGCTTAGTAAGTTCCTACACGCCAACCAAAACAGTGAATTCAGATTTTGAACACCTAGATATTTTACTATCCAAAGTAGACAAATATGAAGAAATTCATAACGTAGAGATATGAATGGTTATTTAAATGAAAGGAATAACAGACATTTAAGAAGTTTATAAGGAAAACAACATGATTATCCACCCTGACATGAAAAACAAAACTTTTTATCATTATGATTGCAGATCTTCGTCTCGAATAGATTATATTACATCAAATAATGACATTCTTGAAACAACAATTGTTCTTTTGCAAAGTCGAATAAATACCTCTTAACATCTGTAAGTAAAAGCCGTAACAATAAATGAGTTTGATGCTAAACAGCAAAATAGGAAAAAAATAATAATACTTCATACAAACAGCTATGGGACATGTAGATAGAAAACGTTATCAATCAACATCTAAATTATTACTAGCAAGCTCACAAATCAACTGGATCATTTATTATGTTGCTAAGAAACTACAAGACCATAACTTCTTTCTACATGAAACATCTGAATTTTTTGTACACAGATAAGCTCATTAAGCTTAATGGCTTCAAAAGAAAAGCATCTCGTACTATACGGCAGCTGATAAGAAACAGCAAAAAATGACATAGAGATTTAGATATGACATGACGTCCATGAAACAGATACAAACCTTTTCTTGCTAAGGTAGAAGCGATACTTTCCTTAGATAACAACAGAGAAAAGAAATCGCTTTTGGTCGACAACAATTTGTTGAAAAATAAAAGCATGGTCCAAATGACAAAACTTCTTTCGTCTAATATAAAAACAAATCGGTCAACTACAATTATATGTAGCAGAACTTGTTATGAAGAGGAACAAATAGCTTCAATCTTAAATAAACAAAAACATATACTTTCAATAATAAGACACCCCACAAAACCATCCGGAATTTGATGATCAATTAATGCAAAATAGCCAAAGCAGATATTATATCATCGAGAAAGTCAAAAAGGTTAGAAAGGGAAAGGCAAATTGGTGTTATCAAGGAAGAAATGAAGAAAGCTATAATAGAGAATTTTAAGTTTTTGACGTACTTAGACGTTACAAACCTTAACAATTCAAAAAAATGTTCATTGTTATCTCCCGTTGACCATTGAACTTCTGAATTAAACAAAAAATCATATATTTTGACGTACGTAATACACCTTAACTTGGTCGTTTCCAAATTGTGTTTGTCTCCCTTTCTCCATTTAGTTCAATTTTTTTTTAATATAGCGTATTCAACGAACGAGAGTTTACACCTGTCTTATTTTCGGGCGGGAATAATAATAACTTGATGATTTGCCGGCGAGAATTTGAAGGCCGCCGAATAATTACTTTTAATGCATTTCTTATGGGGAAAATAAAAATAGTCGGGGGGGGGGGGGTAGAGGTCACTGTGGCTTTCAATATATCAAGTTACAAATGTGTTCATATTTTCGTACAAAACGAGTTTCTGTTCAACTAATTTGTGGAAACGGCGTGCCGCGTTCAAAGATTACACTGGAACATGAGTTTTTGAACATTTATATTCTAAAAAGGATACAGTTGATCAAAGATGAAGGACTTTGTACAAGTTCAGTAATTTAGTAAACATATACATGTAGGCTATAATGTTTTTCTAATATTTACGCATATTAAAATACCTGGATTATCTGACCATCAGATCGTTCTGGTGGGTATTTTATTTGATTGCCTTTAGCTTGGGTAAGGGCTTTACTTTTTTTTTGTCTTAAGGTTAACCCAGCTTTTTTTTTTCTTTTAATGAATGATCTGTGTCGTGTGTGCCATAATCTATCAAGAAAAGCAGTTTGGAAACTTGGTTAGCTGAAGGACTCGTTGCATTGAAAACCCATTGGTGGCCTTCGGCTGTTGTCTGCTATATTGTCGGGTTGTTGTCTCTTTGACACTTTTCCCATTCTCAATTTTATATTACCTGGAAAGTTTATCATGGATAAAGGCAACAGTAGTATACCGCTGTACAAAACTCATAAATCCATGGACAAAAAACAAAATCGGGGAAACAAACTAAAACCGAGGGAAACGCATTAAATATTAGAGGAGAACAACGACACAACACTAAAATGTAACACACACAGAAACGGACCAAGCATCAGACAAAATCCCACGAGAATAACAAATATAGCATCAAAACCAAATACATGAATTTGGGATAGACAAGTACCGTGACACGTCTTATCGCAATGTGAAATTACACTCAAAAATAAGAGAAAACAAACGACGCAACGTTAAAATGTAACACACACAGAAACGAACAATAATATAACAATGGCCATATTCCTGACTTGGAACAGGACATTTTTAAAGGAACAAATGGTGGGTTGAACCTTGTTTTGTGGCATGCCAAACCTCCCTCTTTTATGGCCATGTGAAATATAACATTAAAATGACAACACATCATGCATTATAAATAAATAGGAGAAAATAATTGACAAAGAAACACACGAATAATAGCTAACAAAAGGCAACAATTAAAAGTTTAAAATTTTAATACGGCGGAAGTGCATTTTGTCCACACAAGACTTACTAGTGACGCCCAGATACATAAGTTTGAAAGCCAAAACAAGTACAAAGTTGAACAGCGTCGAGGACCAAAAGTTCAAAAAAAGTTGTGCCAATAACGGCCAGGGTTTTCTGTTAGGTACCAGAACATCCCTATTATTTAGAATAATTTCTACTTTTACAAACAGTAAATTTTATAAAATTACTATACAAAAGATATATGATAAAACTGAAGTATTAACTAATTAGAGGAAACAACCGAAATACACTACATAACCCGACGAAATGCAGCACATCCGAATAAGTTTAAACCTCAACGCCAAGTGACGTCATATTTGAAATTGTAAAAAATGACAAAAAAATTACGTCACATTTGAATTTGTGAAACAAGATCATCAAAAAATGAAAAATGACGTCCCATTTGAATGAATAAGATAGAATAAGGATTGATTTAAGATTATATTTGAACTAAATACTGATATTACATTTAATAACAATGCACATTTCAATACTTATTAATAGCAAACTAAGGTAGCAATTAACTATATTATATGTCCGGTTTGTTTTGAATCTAACTTCAAACGTAAACCATCGTACAGATTACGTTGAACAAAATGAAATCTAATTAATGAAGGCGGCGATGAATTTTCTTTACCATAACACATGAATATAATAGAAAAGACGTGAACACATTTGACAAAATCCGATCAAAATAATTTCGCTGTGTCATACATTTTCCATGTTTCACGTTTAGAATTCCTTCCTGAAGGATGTAGATTCAAGAGTGTCAACAGCAGTGTAACGAACGGGCAGACCGACGGACAGGCGATGGAATTGTGTTACTATTACCCTTCGAAGAATCGCTGAGGAAAGGTAATTACTCTGAGTAAAAAGAATGCTGTCTCTGGAAGAGAAAAGGTCGGCGTTTCGACAAAAAAATTCCAAGGCGACATGAAAGTTATCAAAGGCAAGATACCGTATCAAATGACGCAGAATGGGTTATAATATCGACCTCAACCATTTATGTAAACATAGCATGACTTGATGCTAAGATTATTTGAACCTTTTACCACGATCAGCGTATAAACTTAAGAAATTGGCTGTCACATGGCTTTGTGTACAAGCTAAGCTGTCATTCAAACCAATGCATTACCATAACAGCTGAACCATGCATGCCGAGTAAGGTTTTTGGAAATACCAATCTTTATATTTTTTTCCCTGTTGAATTGCTCTAAATATTGGAACCAAATTATGCATAAGTGACAATCAAATCTGCATGAAGCAGCATGTTTCTTTTGTAGTAAATTTCTGCTGTTTTAATTCGGGTAGCTATCAGTCTAGTCTTACATTCATGATTTTTTTATTAGTTTTTGTTGCTTTGAACTGACTCTCAGATATGTTCCTAGTGTCTTTTTGTTGTTGGGATGTACATGTACCCGACCACGTTCACTTATATTTTTGTCCATCTGATGAGTTGAGTCTTTTTCAACTGATTTTTATAGTTCGTTCTTATGTTGTTCTGTTATATCACTGTCCTAGGTTAGGGGAGGGTTGGCATCCCGCTAAGATATTTAACCCGCCATATTATGAATGTATAATGTCACGTGATGTGCCTGTCCCAAGTCAGGAGCCTGTACGTCAGTGGTTGTCGTTTGCCAATGGGTTTCATATTTGTTTTTCGTTCATTTTTTTTTTATATAAATAAGGCAGTTAGTTTTCTCGTTTGAATTGGTTTACATTGTCATTTCGGGGCCTTTTATAGCTGACTATGCGGTATGGGCTTTGTCCATTGTTGAAGGCCGTACGGTGACCTATAGTTGTTAGTTTTGTGTCATATGGGTCTGTTGTGGAGAGTTGTCTCATTGACAATCATACCACATCTTCGTTTATATATATCTGTTTCATGATAATCCAGATTACAACACTTGGATTAAAATCGTGGTTCTATGGTGTTAGATTAGTAACCGAGGCGGATTCAGAAATTTCAAAAAGAGGGTTCCAGAATAAAAGACAAAAAACAATTGTTGTCTCCTTTTCTGTAATATCCACGTAATCTTTCGAATTTTTCGAGAGAAAAAAAAGGATCCAATCACAGACTCCCACCACTGGTACAGCTACTGAGTAAACTATTTGTAACTTTTCATCTGTAGTTCATGGTAAGCTTGCATGGTCTGCAGGAAAACTACCGAGTATTACCAACGATATTTGACTTTCTTCTGATCATCAACTGAAATTGATGCGCAGAATTCCAAAAAGTGATGACACTGACCTTTGACATTTTTAGTTGGTTTTTAAGTTCATTTTCTTTTCTGAGTCATAATTTTGTTGAAAGGTGTAAGTTGTTTAACTTGTTTATTTTAAATTAACTTGATGCACAAACATGTTTTCGTAGTGACGACGTAAAACTTGCAACTAATTTTTAATAATCAGACTGAAACGGCCAAATCGAACTGAAAAGTCATGTTAAATGACTGAGAAACCAAAAAAAAAATGTTTAAATTTTTCATTTTTTACAGTTAATTTATTCAGATCACAGTCTTTGCTATAATGTATATCAGGTGAGTCTGCTTAAGTCTCACTCACCTATACGACTTGGTACAAAACAAATGAAAAGGACTCTTCCTTGCTTAATTCACCGCAAGGACTGTTATTTGAAAAATGGACGGAAAGGTTTTCTTATATTGACAATTTTATCTTTTAATAACAAAATTAAAACAAATCTTGCATGGCTTTATTCTTCAACCGTAGGAATATCTTGTTCTTCATAAAGATCTTTCATAAATCCAGCACTTCTATTTGCAAGTCCAACACATACATTTTGTAACTCAACTATACACGAGATTCTAATTTTACAAACTATCTAATGGGCAGAAATGTCTTTATTTTAAATTCACAGCACGACCCCCTCCCTACCCCTCCCAAAAAACAACCACCATCCCCTCCCTCCAATATCGAACGATCCGTGCCTGGTACATGAATGTTATTTTAGAAATAAAACAATATTATCCGACTGCAATTTGACATGCTGAAACCGGCGAAGGGAGACAACCACAATTTAGTTTATGTCTTATACGTCCGCTTAGGTACGTAAGTTTCGTTTGAAACGTAAAATTCTCTATTAAAACTTAAGAATGAAAAGACAGCACATGAGTATGAGATAAGAGCAAAACATATTAAGCGTACTGGAGATGAATCACTACTTGCCAACAAAACATGTTAAAACAAATACTGGAGGAAGGGAAAACAGCAAAGTTATTTAAGACTGGAGTTATAACACCTATTCTGAAGAAAGAAAAAATGCTATGTATACAGAAAACTGTATAGGTATCAGTGTCGCGTCAATCCATGGCAAAGTCTTCGAACATGTACTATTAGCAAAGGCTGAAATACTCAAAATGAATCAATCAAATATCTAAAGCTTTGTCTATCGTCACATTTGAAGGAGCTCCATATATGGTTCCATTCAATATTTTGGAATGGAGATTCCTGATAATCTTCTGTTAGGACAATGATGTAGAAACGACTTCGTATGATATTATCATAGATCTGTTCAACATGAAAACCACCAAACTGATTTTCATTTTAAAGCTCTACGAAGTATTTATAGTTTGATTTTGGAATGAATAGGTCATACAATATTATCATATAATCGCAAATATCATGCTTCTATATAACACCCAATTTCAAATGAAAATATTCACACTTGCTATTTTTCAGGAAACAAATATGAATATAACAACTAAATATACTTTAAGGATATGTATACTACATGTATACGAAAGAAGAAGGGATTGTTAATATGATAAAACACTTAAACCTTCACATTAAGATTACAGATTAGGGAGAAACAAGTTGCTTACGTTTTAAGTTTACTTATCATCAGACCTACCATACGTCATAGACGCAGGAAGAACAGCGAAAAGCTACAAGGAAAGGCGACTTTATTTCGCTTTCTTGGTAAAAAAAACATTGCCTCAGTTTCTGTTCATAATTTGATTTTAAGCAGATGTAATTGTAACATATATACTAATTATAATCTAGAAATATTATATTATTA
Source organism: Mytilus galloprovincialis (assembly GCA_037788925.1). Taxonomy (NCBI): domain Eukaryota; kingdom Metazoa; phylum Mollusca; class Bivalvia; order Mytilida; family Mytilidae; genus Mytilus; species Mytilus galloprovincialis. The sequence continues at coordinate 55,047,496 of CM075332.1, forward strand.
AAAAGCTAGTTTATAAAAACTAGAATTATGAAAAAAAGATTAAAGTCCAATATACCAAGATCATTAGACTATTCTGCATAGAACAATTAAGAATTTCATTTAAAATGAATATCAGTTAATAATTTATTATTTTGCTTCTGTAAAAGTTTTTTTTCATTTTCATTGATATAAGTGAGTCATACTCAAATTAAAAGAATTCGTATTTCATAATATGTTTGGATAAAAAAACAGAAATTACGTTTTTTAAGAAGACGTATGATATGTTTGTCACGGATAGACGAGAGCTGACTTAGGAGTTTGTACTTACAGATAATAAATGACTACTTCTTTAAACAAAATAACAATTTAATATTGTACAAATTTACAAATATAAATAAATGAAATCAAATGAAATAATAATGTCAAATGTTTAATGAACTGTTCCTTCTTTATATTTAGCTTTGAAATCTGGATAACGATACTACGGAATTTTACGTATTTGGATTTTGGTAACCACACAAAACTGGCCCAACATAAGCGGTGTACACATTACGGCTGCCCTATTGTCTAGTCTAGACTCGACTCCAAATATTGTAGGTTGCCCAACTATTGATGAAAAACATGGAACGTCGCACCGTCAACAGGTTTCACCACCATTTGTAATATATCTCCATACTTTACTAATCAAAACTACATACATCTAGCCCGAAACTGGGACCTATTGAAATACATACTGTACGTTAAAATACAATACTATACTCAAGAAATATACATAATTATGTTTATGTATTACACATGTCGCATAAATAATGACAAATACTTAGTACGACTACTTATGTTCAATCTATAGAAGATTACAGCATATTGAATAATGCATTACTTATACTCAAATAATTACGGCATATCGTATAATGCCTTACTTTACACAATACAAGCTACGGCATATCGTATAATGCCTTACTTTACAAGTCACATAATTGACTTTATTGTATACTATCATTATACAATTACTACACACAATATACAGCTTTTAACGCTGAATATATATACATTTATGCTTATACGTTGCATATTACTTTACATACTTATGGAGATACATACATCATTGCATTATCGTACACAAACGTTCCTAAAATACCAAACGATTTCGACACTCGAATATTTACTACAACCGAAAACATATAACCGTGTTAAACTTTCATTATAATGAACATTAATTAACTTGTGACATTTACAAAATAGCAAAGTCAAAAATTACAATTACAATTTAAATAATTATTCTATATTTGCGTTGTTGCAGAAAACTGAACACTTTAGAACGAATAATGATTAAATAAATAAGAATAAATTGAGTCCTACCTCAGAAATCCAGTGTGTGTGTCCACGCCACATTGTAAACTAACTTTATACAAAACATATCTGGCCACACCTTGTCTCGTTAAGGTGTTACCTGAGAGTGAATGGTCAGCTCATCAAATACAGGTATCACATGTTACTCAACCCGTTCGACAAGTTTACAGGTAAATGCCCAAGTAAATAGTGGACACTACCTAATTAATTAGATGTAAAATGTGGACATGTATTATACACTGAAGTCTGCAGAATATAGCATTTATAAGATACTGACGCTCTGCAAATCGAAATAGAATTAACAACCAAAATAACAACATATATGTGAGTAACCAAAGTCACCCTGTGACAGTTCCTCCCCACAAAAAGAAGTACGAAGTACTGATAATAAAAAAAAAAACAACATATAAACAGAAATAGATTTACATACAAAAATCCATCAATACAAATAAACTAGTCCAAATCAAAAAGAAACTATTCATACTAACGACACTACCGGACAGTACTCGACTCTTGACCAGGTCCAAATAAAATACCAACCGACCCTTACAAAAAATCGACATATACTCACCTAAAAGATGAATAAGGATCATTATCAGGTCTAGTCGCCTCATAACTTACCTATTCAAAGTGTTATATCACGACATATCCTGCCCACAACATCACGGTTTGTCACCATTTCAAATCTAGTCCTGTGATATTTAGACTGTTCAACAAAATAAAACTAAAACTATCAAATCTTCACTACTTACTATTCATTATAAAACAAAACACTGTAATATTTACATCCTAAACCCTACTGTGATAATCTGCACCCACATTATCTATACCTTTAACTGCTACAATTCTAAATCTGTACGGCTGTAGAGCTAATGCCCACCTCATAAGTCTAGCATTCTCTACTTTCTTCTTATTAAGATAAGTAAGTGGCTGGTGGTCAGTCTCAAGTATAAATTCTCTACCGTATAAATACCTTTGAAATTTCTGCACAGCCCAAACGATGGCTAAACACTCTTTTTCAATAGTGGAATAAGCCACTTCACTCTTCTTAAGTTTCCTACTTGCATATGCTATAGGCATCTTGTAGTTCTCTTGATACTGCATTAGTACTGCCCCAATCCCTCTATCTGATGCATCAGTCATCAGAACAAAAATCTTAGTGAAATCTGGTAATTTCAATATAGGAAACCTAACTAAAGCACACCTTAAAGACTGAAATGCATTCTCCTGTGCATTTTCCCAAACAACAGTACTAGGCTGTCCTTTTTTCGTCAGATCAGTAAGTGGAAGTGCAATACAGGAGAAGTTTGGAATAAACTTCCTCTGTCTGTTCTAGGAAAAAGAGGTCCAATGAGATCAACTGCTACGCGTTTAAACGGCTCATCTATCAACGGCATAGACTGTAAAGGTACCTTACCTATTTTTCCTTTAGGAACTGTACGCTGGCATATGTCACAAGACTAACAAAATCGCTTAACATCCGCCGAAACACCTGGCCAGTAAAAAGCTGATAATACTCTATCAAGTGTACGCTGTGTACCCATGTGACCTGACATAATCGACTCATGTGCTACCCTCGTCACCGTCTCGCGATGAAACTTCGGAACTACTAACTGAGTACAACTTACCCTATCATGTTTTGACGAAGAAAATTGTCTGTATATCATACCTCTTTTTAAAATCCACTTTACTTTTCCATTCTTCCGTGTAACTGTATCACCTGTTAAATGTAGAATCTCTGATGTTTCTGTCATATTTTAAAATTCAACTGCATGTAGATTTTTTTATTATTATTTTCATTACAGTATAGTTTGCTACAGTGCATTATTCACATAAAATTTCACTTAAAAAAATCACTCCGAAAATTGTACTCCAAAGTTCATTCCACCACTCCACTCCAATACTCCACTCCATAAAGTACAATATGCCCATGAAAGGGGAGATCATAAAACTACAGACGTTCCAGGGGAGACAACTTTGAAATACAAAATAAGGTTGAAAATTGTTACAAGAATTTTGATGGTATGATATTAATCTAAATAGGCACAACACCATTCTTTCAGTATGCATAATAACATCATAATTAGGAAGCCATCGAATCGAATAATTCACGTTGCATGTACTCCAAAAGAACATCAGAATTACAATGAATCTGCATGATGATGATCTGACCCATAAATCATGTCAAATAGACAAAAATCGCTGTGTTTACACCCGGAAAATTATTATGAGTATATAAAAACTTGTGCAACTGGTAAATTTTAAAGCCTATACTGCAGTATATATATAAAAACACAAGCATGTTATATGTTAAAATTGAATTTTGTGTTTCAGAATATGTTAAACATTTTAAAAATTTTGATTTTGTTCTTACTGTTGAAGCTGTCAAAATCAATTTTAATTAAGGCACTTGCTATGGTTACATGGAAGTGTAACACTAATATTAAAATTATTGATACATTGGAGACCAATTGCCAGAGTGCAGGGTTGGGTAATGAACCAATAATATTTATGTTAGTGTGACGGGATTGCTTCCCTTAGAAAAACTTAGTAGATACTTAGTCAGCCATAAGCGGTTGAGCTAAGGAAGTACTTCTTTAGCTCAGTGGGTATATGCGCTGCCTTGTAACACAGAGGTACCGGGTTTGAGTCCCGGTGGAGACAAGCAATTTTGTGATGAAATTTGTGCTCTCCGGTTACATTGGCGCCCAACAATAATAACGCACGGTGAGAAGAATTACCTAGCCAGGTTAAAATATAAATATAAAAAAGATGAAAATATCATCATTATAGAGTATAATGACTCTTGAGGTGGGGGAAGTGTGACAGGATTGCAATTGCTTCCCTTAGAAAAACTTAGTAGATACTTAGTCAGCCGTAAGACGTTGAGCTAAAGAAGTACTTCTTTAGCTCAGTCCGTATACGCGCTGCCTTGTAATCCCGGTGGAGACAAGCAATTTTGTGATGAAATTCGTGCTCATTATTGTTACGGTGCAGTCCGGTGTATCCACACACCTAAGACTTATGACAGCACTTCATTCAACTGATAAAACAAATAATTGGATAATATTGTGTGAATACATTCATAAGATACTTATTTTATTTCATAAAATTATTACACATGTAGTTTGTAGGGTTTCAACCTCAAGATTTTGTGTAATGTGTGTCTGAAATTGGGAAAACCCCTGTTCTGAGAGTTCCTTCTATGCCTGGAGATTTTGCACATGCCTTCCAAAAATAGATTATTTAGGATAGATTTGCTGCTACGAAAGGTAGCTTAATCATGTTAATTCAAACCAAGCACACTGCCAAGGATGCAGAGCAAAAATTATTTCAATTTGAAAATTTTATCTGATGCTGTATTTTTTTTAATGGAAATTGGCCAAATATTGTAAATCACGGGCATGACGGGATTGCAGTTATTATTTCAATCTGAAACTTATCAATTTTATTCATTTTTATCCCGTCGGAATGCTAAAATAATAACAAGAACAATTTTATTTGTGTTACGGTGTTGAAATAACGAAATCAGCTAATGCGCAGTATCACCAGCCGCAGGGACACCAGTGACTCCACTGTACATTAATGCACTGCAATGTTGGATGGGACTTGTGACAGGTATTAAAATAAAACTGCAAAACTTTTATTTGATATTAACTCTCTGCTGGAGACCAAATACAAAGTTAACTCAGTAAAAATTTATGACCATGTAAAATTTATATCAGACAATTCTTTACCTTTCAACACAATTTTCATTAAAATCAAACATAAATTTGGGGGGGGGGTAGGTAGGAGGGGTCCTGGTCCCGAAAACCTGGGCTTTAAAAAACGAAATCCTGAGTTCCCGAATTTGAATAAATTTAAATCCCAACATCCCGAAACTCAAAAAAAGAATTTCCTGCATGAGCTTAAAAACACCAGATTTCGGAGTTCCGATAAAGGTCCTATCCCCCCTCATAAATCTTATGAAAAATATGTAGTTTTATATGCATTGACACATGACCATGATGACTGATAAGGTATAGATCTATTTCAAAAAAAGAAAGTGACAAATTTATACTGTACCTTATTGAAAGGCATTTCATGTCTAATATTATTTTTTTAGATTTTTTTTTTCAGATGATATTCAATGACAGCACCTTCTGATTATGAAAATTCTGAATTTAAATGATGGTGACACAATTAGTTATCACTTGCCTTTATTCATTGGTGATTTAGAATTATGTTGTCAAGGTGATGTCACTGTGTGGAACTCTTCTTGTAAGAAAACAAATAAGATAGAATGGCCAATTGTTGACGGGAGATTCAAAGCTTTGGTAAAGCTTGTGTGTGGAAAGAACTTAATATGTATAGAATGGGGAAGCGAACTTTTGACTTTGACCTTGTTTTTCCATCCTCCATTATTCAGACATTATGTACGCCCAGTTTACATCATTTGTTCCGATGACGATGGTTATTTTCAAGGGCCAGATGATGAAGATTGTTCACTGCAATGTGCTCAAGAAAAGATAACTCTTGCAGCCATGTTAATTCAGTCATTTACTGCTGAAAAAATGTCAGAACATGGATTCCAAAGAACTACATTCCAGCTTGAGCATGGCCAAGACAATGAACCGGGTTGTAAAATATTCCAAAGTAAACTAACTCGCGATGAAGCTCATAGTATGACAGGTGACGAACTGTGGTCATACTTTGCCAAGGAACTTATTGAATTTGATTCTGCATCAAAAGACTATTGTAAATGGTTTTGTTTTATGTCATTCACAAGATATTTCCCTCCAGAAAACTATGTGCCAAAAACTCACGGAGAAATATTGAAATCTACAAAAGGCCATACTGCTTTAGGTAAGATGAAAAAAATTATGTTTTCATTGTTTAAGGTGGTATCCAACACTTTCACTAAAATTAATTTGGCTCGTTTAATTTTCATAAAATTTTGACAAAGTATCTACTTTGACCCTTTAACAAAAATATAAAAATTTCTAAAATTTTGAACCAACCATTTTATCAGAAAAATTACACTGGTTATAGCAGTTTGACAAACACCAATATTGATCACTGTGAAGCTTTATATTCCCTTTACAACACAACGTAATTAAAACTTTTAGCTGACTTTACAGAGTTATCTCCCTGTAGTGTTAGGTACCACCTTAAGTTGGAAAATCAAAGTAAACATGTTTAAGATTCTTTGACGAAGCTTTTTTTCAAACAAAATTGTGTTTAGAAAAATTTACCCTCTTTGTTCTAAATATTTGAGATAAAAAAACGCCCCCTCCCCCCCTCCCCAATTTTTGTTTTAATAAATATGTATAAAATATCTGGTTCATACATGTACTCTTTAACAATGTTTAAATTTCATTGTCAAATTTTATTTAATTAAAAAAAATATTCTTAGAATTAATAAGTGATTAAGATGTTTGTCAGGTCAAATTATATATGAATAACTTGAATTTGTGTAAGAAGGGATTTCCCCATATTTTTCCCACAAAAATAACAGGAAGTTTTAATCAAACATAATTTCAAGGAATACACTTAAACATGTGCTCATGTACAAATTGTATGTGTTTGCAAGAATACTTCTTTATTTTAACATTTGGAAAAGGATATTCAGTTTTAAGGTACAATTAATGCTAGCATATATTATGTGTATATCTATATATAGAAAAGGTCAATGCATTTAAATAATCCTGAATTTTAAAATTTGAAGATGTACAATGATGTATGTGTTTGCAAGAAAACTTCTTCATTTTAATTTTTGGAAATGGATATTCAGTTTTAAGGGACAGTCAATGATAGCATTTATCATGTTTATATCTATATATATCAGTCTGCATGGTTAGCCACTAGTCCGATGCCCCAGACTAGTAAAATTTCATTCGGACTAGTAAGTTTTTGCAAAACTTTGTTTGGCCCAATAAGAGAAATGTCAGAATATTGGTCTTCGGACTAGTAGTTGAAAAAGTTTTTTGTGCAGACTGATATATAGATAGAAGAGAGCTCAATGCATTTAAATAATCCTGAATTTTGAATTTGAAGAAACTACTTATAAACTAGGTCATGAATGTGTGTTATGTGAATGATCCCATGAAAGGAGTAGGTTCAGTAAGACCCCTTTTTGGCCCCAAAATATAGCAGTTTTACAAAATTGTTAAAATGTAAACTTTTTGTTATTTATAGGCTAGTTAAATGCTTCTGCTACATAAATATGGGCTGTTTTTGACAATACAATGCACACATATCGGGTACTAGCACCATTAAGTCATGCTAAATTACTGAAATCTTCACAATTCTAGCATTTTAGTTAAATTTTAGGCGATTTCCGTGTAAAACGAAAGTGGCCGCATTCGTGTTCATCCTTAATATTGAAATGTAAGTTGTATTTTATGATAATACATAACATATATAAAGGTTGAGGATGAACACGGATGCGGGCACTTTCATTTTTGTCAAACACCATCTGAAAAATGACATTTTTCGGCATATTTGGTAGATTTTTCATATTTGAGCTTGAATCAAATCGTTTTTAATGACTAAATTAGTTAAAATCTTTCACCTGAACAAATTGAATCTAATGAAATAGACACTTAAGTGTTTAAAAAGTGGTCAAAATCTTTCGTCAGACGAACCTGAAATTTGAGGCCAAAATCAGTCCTTACCGGACCTACTCCTTTGCTTGACAGGAATAAACAATAACATGCAGCTGCAAAATATAAATATGCAATAGATGTTTTATAATAAGGGATCATTTTAGCCATGGTGTCATCTACAAGATAAAGTAACATATGTATTTGTCAAATGCATACATGTATATTGGGGTCACCAAATGTTCAGAAATTATAAGAAAACATTCTTGATTGGTTTACGATCAAGGGTAACATAAACTTCTCTATGAGGCTTCTTGGGAGCAAAATTTGAAATCCATGGGCAATTAACTAGCACGCTTTTACTGTGTTGATTGTTGTGGCGAGCCTTGAGGATGATCTAATACAGGAAACGTTTTGGCAGACAAACTAAAGATTGGGATATTCAACATGTTCAAAGGAAAACTTATTATTAGTGTTACATTGTAAATTACCAGTAAATTTTTCTGTTGCAAACAATGGATTTTTGTACTCTGACTTATGATCTTATAATTATTTTTAATTTTTATTTAGGTGGCGGAGGCTTAGCTTTATTTGGGACAGGAAGTCTTCACACATGGGCCAGAAATGTGGATGAAGTTAGCCAAAGATTTACAGATAACAGAAAGATTGACAGAAGAAAATTTATGGATGATAGTGCCTATAGGTTATATTCTTCTTTTCACTTTCTTGTTGTCATCAAATTTACCCCCTCTTTCCCCCTACAATGTATATATTTTTGTAAAATTTCTTTATTTTTGTCAAACAAATTTTTGCAGAATTCATCTGACCTAGTTTTTGTTGTGTCTATATACTGAAATTCAGAAATGATTACTAGCATTATTGCAATTTTGATACTTACCAACCAAAAATCGAGATTTAAAATGATTGCATTTGTAGTAAAGGCTGTATACAGTTACATGTTTATGTATCACCCCATGATGTTAGATCTTATTTATATGGCGATACTCACTCACCCAGACACATCATTTGCATTAATAAAAACTTTGTATAATTTCATAACTTACAGTATCATGTATACATGTATATAATATGTTTGCATGATCATTTTTTTTTTATGTTGCAGGGGTGTGGAAATATTTGTTGTGAGCACTTGTCCCCGGGCAAGTGAAACCTAAAATTTTACTTGTCCGGAAAAAAATTTACTTGCCCTGATGATCCCAATAAATATTGAAGTATTTCTTGTTAGCTAATATTTATGATTCTTACTTAGCACTGTTGTGTATCACAAACAAATGAAATATATTTGTATATATGTGTAAAAAATTAGGAAAGTAGGTCTTATTATGTAATATTTGTCGTCATGAACATTGATGTTTTAACTTCCTGAACATTGGTTTCTTTCACATAAATTAAACATTTTATACGTTTTGAAATTAATTTTATGTTTTTGTTGGATTTGAACTTTGTCTTGTAAATTTTTTTACTTGTCCACTGGCAACCAACACAAAAATAATTACTTGTCCGGTTGTTCAAATGTACGAGTCGGGCGAGTCGGGCATAGCATTTCCACACCCCTGTGTTGACTTATTTATGTGGAGTTAGGGCTTTGTTACCAATGACTTTCTTTTCACAGAATCATGTTGTTTTTTCACCTCATTAAATTACTGTACATCATGAAATTAGTGCATGCATAGATTTTAAAAGCCATTGTTTAAAAATTGCGAAACAATTAAACTTTTGAAAGCAATTCAAATAGGTATTAATTAAAAAATGTCAGTAAGACAAAATGTCAACATACATGATATATAAAATGTTATTTGAATCTAGACATCTTTTGAATTTTTTGTGCTGTTTTTAAATTATTGACATTTTTTTCGTATTTAAATACATTTTCGGCATCAATAAAAGTTTACTTTAATTTTACAAAATACCATTAGTTTAATAGTCTAGTGTCATGGTCAATGCTATTTGGTGGAGGGAACTCATTTCATATCATATGACATTGTCAACAAATCATCGTAACAGGAATTATGCTGAGTCAGTAGTATTTACTTAGACATGTAAGAAGGCAGGTGAGTACTGCAGCATTCTGAAAAGCCTGTAATCTAGTCCTGGATTTTATTAATCTTCAGAGAAATTTGAACCCACTGAAGGAAATAATTACCCTTATCTGTCTGTATGTCCTAAAATAAGTTTCTGATCTGTTACTTAAGTTTGCTTAACCAAATGTTTTTAAACTTATATACAATGCTTATTACCACAAAACACAGATCAAGTTTGAATTACTTTTACCATTCTTGAGTTATGTCCCTTTATAAAAATATATGCATGCCTATGTTTTTTAGTTGAAACTTGAATTATTTTCATCATTTGAATTTGAATTGATTTCTGATGGCATCACATTCCAGAAAATAAGAATTGATTTCTGATAGACTCATCATAGTATAATGTAAAAGAAAATAAAAATATACTTCTGATATATTGCAGCATCAAATTCAAGCAAATAAGAAATTCAATTCTGGTAGAATCACATTCAAACAATATATAATCACTGTACATTTGATGCCGATTACAAATAAGATATTTGCCACTGGAAACAGCAATCAATCGATAGAAATAATATCCTTAACATATGCTGTAAGAAGACAATTTCACTTAATAGTGTCATCACATTGAAGCAATATGTAATCACTTGTTATGCTAGCGCTGAACTAGTATGAAGTATACCAGTTTTAGCATTCACAACATTGTGTTTCTAGAATTACTTTCATCAGGTATGCTGCAGACCAGAAATTAGAAAAAAGCATTAAAAAGTTATTGGGCCTGATCATGCTGATCAGAATAGCAAAATTTGTCTAAAAACCAACTTCTGAAAAGAATTGAAACTTCAAACTTCCATTATTTAAATTAGGAAACATTACAACAAAATAGAAATAAAACTGAAGTTAAAATATTTAACTACAAAATAACTACTTTTGATAAAACAAAAATAGGAAAATACTCGTCTTACAAAGAAAATATATGACAATTTCTTTTTGTTCGCTTCCAGAGAAACTTACTGGGGTAACTATGCCACAGGACTTGGTGCTTCACTACATGAATTGGGCCACACCTTTGACCTGGCCCACACTCCTACAGGTATCATGGCTAGAGGGTTTGATGACATCCACAGAGTGTTCACAGTTCAGAGGTCAAAGGTCAGCAGGGAAAGTTCAGAAAGGAGCAGAGAACCAAGCAGCAGCAGAGAAAGTCTTCCAAAAACAACCACAAACGAAGAAAATGGCAAATCTATATGTGGCTACCATCCTGAACATAAAAAATCAAAACACATAAGCTCAGGAAGCTCCAGTGAAGATAGTTTAATGCAGACCTCCCATGAAGATAAGGGGAAGCAATCCAGTGTCAGTCCATCTAATGCACCTTGCAAACTTTATTTTAATAGTCCTATAAGAAAGGTAAGAGTGAAATTTATATGAGATAAAAGGGTTCATAAAAAGATGAAAAGTAGGTAAAAATATGTGGCTACCATCCTGAACATAAAAAATCAAAACACATAAGCTTAGGAAGCTCCAGTGAAGATAGTTAAATGCAGACCTCCCATGAAGATAAGGGGAAGCAATCCAGTGTCAGTCCATCTAATGCACCTTGCAAACTTTATTTTAATAGTCCTATAAGAAAGGTAAGAGTGAAATTTATATGAGATAAAAGGGTTCATAAAAAGATGAAAAGTAGGTAAAAATATGTGGCTACCATCCTGAACATAAAAAATCAAAACACATAAGCTTAGGAAGCTCCAGTGAAGATAGTTAAATGCAGACCTCCCATGAAGATAAGGGGAAGCAATCCAGTGTCATTCCATCTAATGCACCTTGCAAACTTTATTTAATAGCCCAATAAGAAAGGTGAGGCTAGACTTATAAGATCTTAACGATGTCATTTAAGTACAAGAATTAAGCAATCTAGGTATTCACAGAAAAAAAATGGTTTCGCTAATAAAACTGAAAAAAAGTATTAAAATATTTTTTAAATGGACATTGATGGAGTTAAAAAACAATTTTTCACTGGTACGTTTTAATGAATAAAAAGTGAGATGTGATTTGTTGCAAGTTAATACATTTTCAACTGATGTGGAAAAAAACCAGTGCTCATATTATCATGAGAAAATTGGCAAAGATAAAGTAATTTGCCAATAAACACATTACCAAAAAAAATGGAACATCTTATTATTAAGATAAGATATTTATTCAACCATTTGGTTATAATGGAGAAGTTTATACGTTTAAGATAAAGACAGTGTTCAATCCTGTCTGAAAAACAAGTAGAAAACTGGAGAACAATCACATTCTAACATTCATTAAAGGGTCATAATTAAAATATTGTACTATCAACAGCAGCAACAATGTATGAAGATCTCAGACATCACATGATATTTTTACTGAGAGATGGGGTGGAAGCAAGTAAATTTCTGTTACCAAAAAATGATTGAAATAATGGTGTCTCTGTTTTGTATACTGTAATCAATATAAAGTCACATTTTTGTAGTTCTGACAACCATAATATATTTTTTCAGCCTTCCTCCATCGGCAGCAATAGTGTATCACCTCAACCTTTAGTTGTCAAACTAGAGACAGGGTTTAAGTCCAAAAAATCACCTTCATCAATGACTATTAGCATTAAGAATTATGATGGAACAGAGAAACATCAGATGTTACGCCATGAAGATGGATTTGAAGTTGTGACGGAACTTCTTCTTAGCCAGGAAGGGAAGCTACTAAACAAAACTTGTAGACGAGGTATGTTAAAAGAGTGTTTTTATTACTACTGTGAATTTATTATAATTCATTGGGTATCATTTTCCATGAATCACATGGGTATTGGAAAATCATGAATGTATATGTTCAACGAAGCACAAATCATATAACAGCTGGTATGCAGATTATTGCAAAACCATGTAATCAAATATCCACAAAAACATGATTTTACCTTCATTCACAAAAATAAATGATGCCACAGTACTATTTACTGTAAGTTACAAAACAACACACCATATACTGTCAAGTCATTATCATTCATGGGATATAAATTTTTTCAGGGATTTCGAGCATTATGTTTCAACCACAAATTTAAGTGGTTAACAAATGATTTTTTAGACTTCTGCAATTACCGGTAACCCATGAAATCAAGTATTCATGAAAATCTAATTTTATCGTTATCCGTTTAGTACCCACAAAAATAAATGAATATACAGTAACTATTATTGTAGTGTACATTGATGTACGTGTAACCAAATCTATTTTTAGAAAGAAACAGTTCCTGCTCCTCCACCAGTTCTACCTCAGGGCCTCAGTCACCTATTCGTATGCCTTCACGGTCTACTTCACAGTCACCAATGACAACAGTGCCAGCCATGTTACCTAACTCTCCTGAAGAACCAATCAGAATTCCAGATATTATGTACCAAGATGGTGGAGCTCATTGGTATAGGTCATCTGCTGTACTTTTACATTACCATAAGTATGTTACTTTAACAATGTTTAATTATACCCCCGCTTTGAAAAAAAGGGGGATATACTGTTTTACCTCTGTCTGTCCTTCTGTCAGTCCGTCAGTCCATCAGTCCGTCAGTCTGTCAGTCACATTTTTCTCAGGAACTACAATACAAGGATTTCTGAAATTTGGTTTAAGGGTTAATATAAGTCAGCTATACCGTGTGATGTGTTTTCAGATTCATCACTCGACAACTTCCTGTTTACCGAACACTTGCATATTTTTACACAATTAATATTATCCACTTGCGGCGGGGGTATCATCAGTGAGCAGTAACTCGCAGTTTCACTTGTTTCTTTGTCATTTGTTGGGTATACTTTTTTATGGATTTCATTGGTAAACAATGAATTAAAATATTCATTTACAGTCTAAATATTTTATAGGCTTGTATACAGACTTTGGCAAGCCACTTACTGTGAATTCATTATTATTTTGTTGGATTAAAATTTTCGTGGAAATTTGTGTTTATAGTCGAACAATGAAATAAAATGTTCAAGGAATGACAAATTTCCTATAGGCTCTTAAATGCAGACTTTGGCAAAACCAGGAAATTAGATATCAACGAGCATGAAAGTTTGACTCAATCCACGAAAAGTAGTGTCCACAAAAATGAATAAATCCACACTAATCAGATATCAATAAAAATAGATTTTTTTCCTCAGCGATGAGTTGTGCAGTGCAAAAAATCGTTATAGTAAGACCTGCACATATTTTGAACCTTTTTTTCAATGAAAAATAAAAGCAAAAGTGTTCTTGCATACATATATATACATAAAAATTTGAAGATGTGGTATGATTGCAATGAGACAACTCTCCACAGTTGTGGAGACCAAATGAAATACCAGTTCCAATGTAGCAGTTAATAACTATAGGTCACCTTACAGTCTTTAACAATGAGCAAAACCCATATCCCATAGTCAGCTATAAAAAAAAAACTTGAAATGTGTAAAATAATTCCACAATGAAGGAGAAGTTAACCTCCTGATTTATGTACAAAACAATGAATTAAAAACAAATATGATGTACCTGTTCATTGAAAATTTATCAATTTTGTTTTACAGATGGTTTAATCAGACCAGTCAATGCAATCAGAAATTTTTACCATCTGTCTCAGGGTAAGTTTAAAATTGAGAACGAAATTGGGGAATATGTAAAAGAGACAACAACTTGCCACCAATGGGTCTTCAATAGAGCCAGAAAATCCCGGAAGCATGCTTCAACTGGCCCCTTAACAAAAATGTGCACTAGTTCACTGATAAAGGATGTCATACTAAACTACAAAATATATAAAAGAAACTAAAGTTAAAAATCATACAAGACTAACAAAGGCCGGAGGCTTCTGACTTGGGACAGCGGCAAAAATAAGGCAATGGTTAAACATGTTTTTTGAGATGTCAACCCTCCCCTATACCTCTAGCCAATGTAGAAAAAACATACACACAGCAATACACGCAGTGAAACTAAGTTTTATAGAATTCCCGGTCGGATGTCAGAATTGGTAACAAAAGAAACTAAACAAAATGACAATGATACATAAATTAACAAAGGACTACTAGTAGTTACTGACATGCCAGCTCAAGACTTTAATTAAATTGATTGAAAGACTATATCGTCATCATATGAATATCAAGCACAATCCCTCCCCTTAGGGCTTTAGTATCATACCATCATAAAATATATGAGAAGAACATTACCCGTATCATGCCAACAACTGGTTTAATAATAAATGTGTTGGATTCTGATGCAATGACCCTATAAGTGAATCAATATTAAAGCCAAAATATGCCATCTTTAATGAACTGACAATAGTATCGTAACTACATTGTATATCCCTTCTTAAGGAGGCTCGAGGGTATAAAAATTTCAGAAAAAAAATAAACATTTGTTTTCATTTCAAATTTTATTTGTTACCTTTTGTAGTTGTTACTTTTCATATGGTACAAAAATCATTCAAAACAAACAATTCGTGTTGGCCCCAGATGACTCTTGAAATGTATACATCATTGAAAAAGTTCCAAATTATCTCCCTTTGGTGGAAAAATGCCATTTTTGTCGAGCCTGCAACTTTTGTTGCAGAAAGCTCGACATAGGGATAGTGATCCGGCGGCGGCTACGGCGGCGGCGGCGGCGGTGTTAGCTAACTTCTTAAAAGCTTTATATTTTAGAAGGTGGAAGACCTGGATGCTTCATACTTTGTATATAGATGCCTCATGTTACAAAGTTTCCGTCAGTCACATGTCCAATGTCCTTGACCTCATTTTCATGGTTCAGTGACCACTTGAAAAAAAAGTTCAAATTTTTTGTAATGTTGAATTCTCTCTTATTATAAGTAATAGGATAACTATATTTGATATGTGCGTACCTTGCAAGGTCCTCATGTCTGTCAGATAGTTTTCACTTGACCTCGACCTCATTTCATGGATCAGTGAACAAGGTTAAGTTTTGGTGGTCAAGTCCATATCTCAGATACTATAAGCAATAGGGCTAGTATATTCAGTGTATGGAAGGACTGTAAGGTGTACATGTCCAACTGGCAGGTGTCATCTGACCTTGACCTCATTTTCATGGTTCGGTGGTTATAGTTAAATTTTTGTGTTTTGGTCTGTTTTTCTCATACTATATGCAATAGGTCTACTATATTTGTTGTATGGAACGATTGTAAGGTGTACATGTCTAGCGGACAGATGTCATGTGACCTTGACCTCATTTTCATGGTTCAGTGGTCAAAGTTAAATTTTTGTGTTTTGGTCTGTTTTTCTCATACTATATGCAATAGGTCTACTATATTTGTTGTATGGAACGATTGTAAGGTGTACATGTCTAACAGGCAGATCTCATGTGACCTTGACCTCTTTTTCATGGTTCAGTGGTCAAAGTTAAGTTTTTGAGTTTTGGTCTTTTTATCTAATACTATATGCCTAGGTCAACTATATTTGGTGTATGGAAATATTTTATGATCTTTATGTCAGTCGCACAGGTTTTATTTGACCGTGACCTCAATTTCACAGTTCATTGCACAGTGTTAAGTTTTTGTGTTTTGGTCTATTTATCTTAAACTATAAGTAATAGGTCAACTATATATGTTGTATAGAAGCATTGTTAGCTGTACATGTCTGCCTGGCATGGTTCATCTGACCTTGACCTCATTTTCAAGGTTCATTGGTCTATGTTTAGTTATCTTGGTTAATGTTAAGTTTATGTGACAGTTGTTATAAAGCTTAGCTTTATACTTAGGACTATCAACATAATATCAATGATTTGTATAGAAGGCGAGACATTTCAGCGTGTGCACTCTTGTTTGGCTTTAAAATTGAAATATCTTTTTTAACTCATCTGTGACCTACATTTTTTAATATTATTTCCATATGGCTTGTACTTTAACTAAATTATTGTAAAATTTGAGCGATTTCTGTTATAAATTTCTTTCTTTTTTTTATATATTACCTTTATTTCTCCTATTACTTCAACAGAAAAAACCCAACTTTACAAAAATGTATGCTTTTTTCGAAGGCAGATTGTGGGCGCAAATGAACGGTGACCCCACTTTTTTATTTTATTTTTCTGTTAACTACAAGATAAAGTTCATTTATAGAAAAATATAGAGAATTCCTATATAAATGATTTAGACCCGCGAACCCCCTTAATAAGTCTGTTTGAAGGTTTTGTTAGCTTTTGAGGTAAATGCCAAAATTTTGTACTTTGTAAAGAATATTACCATAAAAGATTGGATGTGAAATACCTGAACATATAATGATATTCACATTTATGAGTTCTTTTAAGAGCTGGCATAGAACTATTCTAAGGAGATGAGCCAACTCATGACAAGGATATTATATAATTGTTAAAAGTTTACATTTAGATAATTTATTTAAATGTCCACTGTTTTCTTAAAGACTGTAAGATAACATTTATGTATGTATTTCTTGTGATCCTGTTTTGATTGGGTATTTATTTGTCACATTTCACATGGATGATTTGAAATTTAGATTAAAACTACAAAATGTCTTCATCTGGAAAATATCACATAATGAAACCCTTATTACATTGAATATTCTGTTCCTTAGTGAAAAATAAATGTTAAAATCTCTCTCTTTCTTGCAGGAGTAAAATTAAAGCACCATGTGGTCTTCGTCTAGTGGAGCTGAGAAAGGATCCAGAAGGGGTGGTGTTCCATCATTGGGAGTTTATTCACGATCCACCTCCAATGACTTTCACTTTAAAACTGTCCCGTATTGATAACATGCCATCTAGTGCCATTACTATTGTTGTATTGATTGAGGACAGCAGGGGAAATATACTGAAAAGGAAAATGAAAGTAGAAGACCTTGAACCCTGATCGGAAGGTTGTCTAAACTTATTCCAACCAGGAAGGTGGTGAAATATGTTTTATCAAAATTTTAGAAATGTTCAAACTTATTTTAATATTTGACAGGGTATCATGGTATTATATTTTATGGTACTTAATTATTGTTTTATAGAAAGGAAACTATGAAAATAGTTATTACTTTTCATTTCTAATCCTATTTCAAGGTATTTAAATTTACATAAAATGAATTGAAAAATTTGTTGATAAATTTTTCTGTTTTCTATTTTTCTATTTTCCTTTGAAGCTAACAGAACCTATTTTTATTTTGAAACTAGAATATACCAAATATACATGCCTTTAAATTTTATAAAGTTTTAATAATAAGAGACAACAAATATTAATACATTGAAAGATACTACAGTATTAATTGTTATTAATTTTTAATCTAATTTTTGAAGTGTTTATTCAAAAATGACTTCCTTTATAGAAAAGAGGCAGCATTGGGAAGAATTTATCTATTTTTAAAATACCTCAAAAAGAAAAAACAATGAAGTCAACTTTTGATTTTTCAAATTTAAAGGCAGTCATGACAGTACAAATTTGATTTTGTTGAAAATAACCCTTGAGTCAAGTGAATCAAAGTGAAATAAGGTGATTTCTGGTGATCAAAAGTGATAACTCTACTTTTTGACCTTTTAGAAATTCTATCTATGAAAACCAGGAAATATTTCAAAGTGAATAAACTCAAAGAGTACAAAATTTGTGCTCGATACTCAAGTATTTTGTTTGGATGATTTCTGATTCTAAGTAGAATAATTGTGCTCAAAAGTTTAAAGGCCTGTAACACCAGCATTCATTTAAAAACTCCACAAAACAAGTTGATTTTAACAGAATCATATTTTGTGTAATGTATGTTTACAAATTAAAAAAAATAGACACCTATTTGGTTTATATTGATTACCTTACCACTGAAATTACTTGTTGATTATGTGAATATTTTCTTTGTATCTTAAAGAGCCTTGATGACTAGATGGTCCGTAAATGTTGATATTATAGATTTATAGTTTATTTTTGTTTTATATGTATTTATTGGGTAAATTTGTTTTATATGTATTAACTGGGTATATTTATGTTTTTCTAATGTATTACCTCCCTTAGCTTGTTAATCATTTGTGAAGATTTTTTGTAAAAGTTTTAAACTTTGATCCACTTATAAGTTAGACAAGAATGTATAATGATAGATATTAGTCCATTGTTTATCCACAATATTTCCTAAAAGATTGACAGGATTTCATGTTTTTTCCAAAATCTTAAGTACCTAGTGGCATTATTACCAATATTTTTATTTTTTATTCAACAATTTTGTGTACTCTTTTGATAGCAAAACTCTGGACTATGCCATATATATTGTTAAGGGCTATTCCATTACAATGTATGTGGGAGCGTAGGGAAGGACTTTCAAAATATCTCTACAACCAAGAACCATTTTTTTTGCATAATGGTAATAGATGCATACCGAAAAAACTTCCATATGTATTTTAATGGAATAGCCCTACTAAAGGGTTAATGATTGTGTGATTGCTTTGAATTATTTTTGACATATCAATGGTGAATATTTTGCTTTATATGCCATACATGGGTTGAATTTATGTTAAATTTTGCTTATATTTTACATTTATTTTTGGCATTTTATAATGGTGTTCACATTTTATAATGGTATAATGGTGTTCACATTTTATAATGGTGTTCACATTTTAAAGTTTTATACTGTTGATATTTGCTAAGCTTTGGTAAGTTATTGGTTTTTTTTCAATAGAACAGGTTTTAAATTTTAGGATTGTTTTTCATGTCAATGTAATCAGATCTCATCTATAGGCTATTTTATTTTTATAAGTCATTGTCTATTTTTTGTTATACACTGATCTCAAATATGGCTTTCATTGTATAACAATTCAAACAGGAAAACAAACAGTCTGATCTATAAAATAAAACAAGAAACACTTATGAACCACATCAACAAACGACAATTACTGAGCAACAGGTTCTTAACTTCTTTGTTCTCTCAATAGTCAACAAATTTACATAGAAAATGTCTTTTTGAATTAATATTATTGTCATGATTAAAATATATTTAACAGTATGGCCAATTATATGTTAAAGTAGTAACATGGGATTTTGTAAAGTTGACATTATATTTCCAAGTCATATTTCGATTTCGATGACCCGAAATTTAATTAAGGTGGTACCCAACACTTTCACTAAAATTAATTTGGCTCGTTTAATTTTCATAAAATTTTGACAAAGTATTTACTTTGACCCTTTGAAATAAATATAAAAAAAATTGAACTAACCGTTTTATCAGAAAAATTACACTGGTTATATAGCAGTTTGACAGACACTAATTTTGATCATTGAGAAGCTTAATATTCCCTTAACAACACAACGTAATTAAAACGTTTAGCTGAGTTTACAGAGTTATCTCCCTGTAGTGTTAGGTACCACCTTAAAATAGTTTATGTGGTGTGTGTGTGTGTATACAGTGAGTGTTTTATTTCTGATCAATGAACAGCAACCAGTTCAACATCCTAAAATAAAGGGAATAAAGGGATTATATGCACAGCAGCAGATTGTTTAAATGAGTACTTACATTCTGAATGATTCTAAGGCTTTAATGGCACATCTTTTCAATTGAGTAAAATACTAACATGCAGATTGATTTTTCAAAATATTTTTTCAAAATTTTATTTTAAACATATTTCTTGAAAGTATGTGTTATTATCCTTTTTAAATGTAAAAGTCTCTCATTTGTATATATATATAATTTTGGAGACACAATTATGTGAACCCAGACCTGAAAATTTTAGAATTTTTATAAAATATTAAATAAAAGAGTAGATGAGATTTCTGCTCTCGCTATTTTATGCTTATACAAAATTGGTTAATCCATGAGACAATTTTTAATTTTTTAACGAAAAGAACTATAGTTCTGAGTGCCTTTTATGAGCAAATCACTAATTTATTGAACTAAGATTCATAAATTCTTCAGAAACTAAGGTTCCAACATCCTAGTCAACGTTGGTTGTAGAAGAAATTGAATATTCTTATTACCTTTTGGTAATAGCTCTTGATGTTTTTATACAATCCTTAAAATAAAATTTTAGGTTTAAGTATTCCTGATGAAGGTTTATAAAAATCCAGAAAAAATGCTTTGAATGCACAAAATTTATATGTGTTATTTTTCTGTACAATAACAAGACGAAATTCAAATTTTGCTGATGTAAAAAAAAAATTGTAACTAGCCTTTGCAACATTTGACAATTCTGAGTTCATATGTCCAATGTATCAGGGTCTGTCTTTAAAATTGAAGTAGCAATATACTGCAGAGGTGGATTTAGAAAATTCATATAAGATAAATGCATTGAATTATCACTCCAATCATTAGATTGCCAGGGCACCTTTTTTTTTTTTTAATCCTGGATCCAAGCTGTATTGTAAAATAAAAAGTGCCATGTTATATATTATACTCCTAGATCTCGTATAAATAGATATATTTTTCATTCCATATCATGTATTACATGTGATATATATTTTAGCTCAGATTGTTATCGTTGTTTTGTTATTGTTTTAGAAAGAATTTTGTTAGGGTATATGTTTGTTTCTTTATTTAAGGGGATAGACCTTGGTTCAGGGAGATAACTCTTTAAATCTGTTAAGCGTTTGTAAAAGTCAAGTTCATCAATGTATTTTAAGCATTTACCTGAAACAGATTGAAAATAATCTATGTAACCTAGAAGCTTAGAATATATTCTTAAAAAATGGTTGACACAAACGTACTGATGATTTTAAGAGTTACTTCCCTTAACCTAGGTCTACCTCCTTAAATTGTAATATAATGAAGTTATAAGTTAAGGGTATATTATTGTGTATGGTATTAAATAAGATATTTACCTCAGTAAATTGATTTGTTTTTTTTATGCAACTTCATTTGGATGTCAATAATCTGAATTGAGTTTTATTATTTTAAAAAACAATGGGCATACATTTCTTTCCACCAGTGTTCATTCTTTGGTGCTATTAAAAAAAAGAAAACTTTACAAATGTGGAACTAAAATTAAATTTTAATCAAAACTTTTCAATTTTACCAACATTTTATATTTATTATAAAAAAAATAAAGTGCAAATGTTTTACATTTCTAACAGTTAACCAGTGCATGTTGAATTATTAAAACAGCTGTATATCTTTATATATACTGCTCAAATATCAAAAATGAGGGGAAAAGTAACATATTTTCACAATAATCATTCCATATAATATATTGTAGTCCAAACGGAGAATTCTTACTTGAAGACAACTTTGTGATTAATGAATATATATATGTATGCCTTTTCATAAAAGTATTAGAATATTTTACAAATTGTTTCAAGAATTAATCTATCTAATGGATCTACAATATCTTCAAATTTCTTATATGTTTACTGCAATACTAATGTATGGTTATTCATTTTTGTGCAATTTGTAGTGTTTTCCTTTACATCCAATGTTATACATGGGTTAACTTATTCCTTTCCCCTCAACTTTTTTATGTCCCATTTATGGGCATTATGTTTTCTGGTCTATGCGTCTGTCTGTTCATTCGTCTGTTTGTTCGTCCATTCGTCCATTCATCCATCCATCTGTCCTGCTTCAGGTTAAAGTTTTTGGTCGAGGTAGTTTTTGATGAAGTTGAAATCCAATCAACTTGAAACTTAATAAACATGTCCCCTTTGACATGATCTTTCTAATTTCAATGCCAAATTAGAGATTTTATCCCATTTTCACGGTCCATTGAACATAGAAAATGATAGTGCAGATGGGGCATCCGTGTACTTGGGACTCATTCTTGTTTATTCAAGCACCACTGATGAGTCTTATGCAGGCAAAAGTGTGTCTGGCATAACAAATTATAAGCCTGGTTTCTTTGGATATTTTTAAAAAATATTTACTTTAGTTTTTTAAAAAGGCTGTTTTTGACTGTAGTCAGATTTTATAATTTAAAAAGGGTAAATCACTTGTAGCAAGATGTATTCATTTGGAAATGACCAAAGAATTATTGAAGATCTGTTTAAGTGTACACACAGTTTGTCTTTTTGTAAATATAAATGTGATTTGAAATCAGGTACTATATAACAAATATTATGGATATTATATATAACAAAAATCATCTAATATGTATTTGTGGGCTTAATTTTGTTTAGTTGAACACAATGTGTTTATTCTAGTTAGGATAAAATCTGTATTATTTTTTATTGGCTTAATTTTGAACAGATTTGTCTTTTGTGATAGCTCATTTCTAAATATTTAAATAAGTTAATATATGAACTGTAACTGTTTTAGCTTGAATCTTAATAAGTTGTTCTGTTTGCAGACTTTTTGACATATTATGAAAAGTCGTATTTAACCAAATAGTAAGAAAGTTCGTAAAAAATATGTAATACAGACTGCAAGCTCAGACACCTGTCAGATATAGATAACAACAATATTCATAGGAAGTAATAATTGTTGTATTTTTTGCACAGATTAATCCATTTTCAAAGTTTTTTTTATTATAGACATTTTTTAATTCAGATTCTGTTTCTGTTTCTAATGAATTACTGTGTACATCTATACTGCCACAAGATGTCTTACAAAACAAGACACAATCCTACTGAGAATGTTCATCACACTTGATGTCGGTAAAAATTTCATTCTTCGGTCTGCATGCCTACATCCTTTAGGCTGATGATTTTGTTATCCTCTGGAAAGAAATAATCATTCAATATATTTCAAATAAGATTTAATGTTAACATTTGACAGTACACATTGCATACATATTTTTTTATGACATCTATGTTTTGTGAATAATAAAATAAACTACTAAACTAAATAGTTAACAATCTGATCCTTTCTCTTTCTTAAGAATACATGTACCGGTATGTAAAATTTGTAAAGTTTTTATACGACCGCAAATTTTGAAAAAATTTTCGTCGTATATTGCTATCACGTTGGCGTCTGCGTCGTCGTCGTCGTCGTCGTCGTCGTCGTCGTCGTCCGGCGTCCGAATACTTTTAGTTTTCGCACTCTAACTTTAGTAAAAGTTAATAGAAATCTATGAAATTTTAACACAAGGTTTATGACCATAAAAGGAAGGTTGGTATTGATTTTGGGAGTTTTGGTCCCAACATTTTAGGAATAAGGGGCCAAAAAGGGCCCAAATAAGCATTTTCTTGGTTTTCGCACCATAACTTTAGTTTAAGTTAATAGAAATCTATGAAATTTTGACACAAGGTTTATGACCACAAAAGAAAGATTGGGATTGATTTTGGGAGTTTTGGTTTCAATAGTTTAGGAATAAGGGGCCAATAAAGGGCCCAAATAAGCATTTTTCTTGGTTTTTGCACAATAACCTTAGGTTAAGTAAATGGAAATCTATGAAATTTAAACACAATGTTTATGACCACAAAAGGAAGGTTGGTATTTATTTTGGGAGTTTAGGACCCAACAGATTAGGAATTAGGGGCCAAAAAGGGACCCAAATAAGCATTTTTCTTGGTTTTCGCACTATAATGTTAGTATAAGTAAATACAAATCTATGAAATTTAAACACAAGGCTTATGACCATAAAAGGAAGGTTGGTATTGATTTTGGGAGTTTTGGTCCCAACAGTTTAGGAAAAAGGGGCCCAAAGGGTCCAAAATTAAACTTTGTTTGATTTCATCAAAATTGAATAATTGGGGTTCTTTGATATGCCGAATCTAACTGTATATGTAGATTCTCAACTTTTGGTCCCGTTTTTAAATTGGTCTACATTAAGGTCCAAAGGGTCCAAAATTAAACTTAGTTTGATTTTGACAAAAAATGAATCGGTTGGGTTCTTTGATATGTTGAATCTAAAAATGTACTTAGATTCTTGATTATTGAAGTTTTTTTGGTCCAGTTTTCAAATTGGTCTACATTAAGGTCCAAAGGGTCCAAAATTAAACTTTGTTTGATTTCATCAAAAATTGAATCCTTGGGGTTCTTTGATATGCCAAATCTAACTGTGTATGTAGATTCTTCATTTTTGGTCCTGTTTTCAAATTTCAAATTCTACATTAAAGTCCAAAGGGTCCAAAATTAAACTAAGTTTGATTTTAACAAAAATTGAATTCTTGGGCCTCTTTGATATGCTGAATCTAAACATGTACTTAGATTTTTGATTATGGGCCCAGTTTTCAAGTTGGTCCAAATCAGGATCTAAAATTATTATATTAAGTATTGTGCAATAGCAAGTCTTTTCAATTGCACAGTATTGTGCAATGGCAAGAAATATCTAATTGCACAATATTGTGAAATAGCAAATTTTTTTTTAATTAGAGTTATCTTTCTTTGTCCAGAATAGTAAGCAAGAAATATCCTATTTGTGCAATAGCAAGAATTTTTTTTAATTGGAGTTATCTTTCTTTGTCCAGAATCAACTTAAATCTTTGTTATATACAATATACAATGTATATACACTTTTTACTACCAACTGATAAATTTAAATAATCTTTACCATTCAGTGATAACAAGCAGTTTTTTTACATCTTAATATTTTATGATGTATTTAAATGAGTAGTTATTGTTGCAAACTCCATTAGAAATTTGAATTGATATCAGTTTTGAAAAAGGGAAACGGGGATGTGAAAAAAAAAGGGGGGGGGGGGGGTTAAATTTTTCTCATTTCAGATTTCATAAATAAAAAGAAAATTTCTTCAAACATTTTTTTGAGAGGATTAATATTCAACAGCATAGTGATTTGCTCAAAGGCAAAAAAAACCTTTTAAGTTCATTAGACCACATTCATTCTGTGTCAGAAACCTATGCTGTGTCAACTATTTAATTTTAGATTTAAAAAGTTTGAAGAAGAAATCTTTAATTGATTTGTAAAATCTTGGCATTTGTTTTGTGTAAAAAAAAACCATGTAATGTCAAAAATTTGATCACAATCCAAATTCAGAGCTGTATCATGCTTGAATGTTTTGTCCATACTTGCCCCAACTGTTCAGGGTTCGACCTCTGCGGTCGTATAAAGCTGCGCCCTGCGGAGCACCTGGTTTAGATATTGCCTTACTACATAATAACTAATTTCTCTTCCTGTTTTTTTTTAACTACTGTTCTCGAATACATTGTATATATATCACTTTCTTAAGTGTCACATAATCAATGTAAAACTACTTCATAAAAACAGTATTAACAAATCCAATCTCAAAACAATGTAAAAAGTTCTGTGCACTGGCACCATACATTGTCATTACACTAGCAATTTGTCCATTTGTTTCAATCTAATGGACGGTTAACTCTCCTGTTTTGATCATGTCCTTGATGCAGCAAATTTCCAGTCTCTGTCTTTTTTCAAATACATTTTTCTTTGAATGTACCGCCTCAAAAAGGTCCTTATTGTCAACACAGCGAACTAGATTACCTCCTCCTGAAGTACATTTATTAACTATTAGCTCATTATACAAAGTAGCTAGTGTGATGATAGTAAAAAAAAAATCTGATAAAAAACGTTGAATGTAAATTAAATGATATCAAACTCCAAAGTTATATGTATTGCACAATCAATACCATCTGCTAAAGCCAGTGTTTCGCTAACTAGTGTAGTTCTAATTTTCATGGATTGCCAGGTAACTGGGTTGATTTTCCCATTTTCTCCAAGTACCATTATCACAAACCTTCCTTGATTTCCTCAATCTGGAAGGTTTCTGAAAGAAGCATCAGTGTTTACTAAAAAAATAGTTAACAAAACATCTTTAAAGTCTATGATTTTATAAAGCATTGAATACATTTTTTAACAAGATTCGATAAGATTTAATAAGTATTTCAAGTTTGTACACAATTTGTACGATAAAAACATATTGTCTTATTTTGTATCTGACATGTGCCTAGCACTTGTTCTTACAGTTGTCACACATTAACAGTTCACATTTGGAACATTTCCAGTGGATTTGTTTTTCTGTCTTTGGCAATTGTAATGGGGGGGGAGGGAGTCGGAGGGGTCCTGATCCCGAACTCTCAGGCTTAAAAAAATGAAATCTTGAGTCCCAAATTCAAAAAAATTTAATCCAGACATCCCGAAATTCGAAGAAAAAAAATCCTGGATCCTGAAAGGATCAATCCTAAAATCCCAAGCTTAAAAACACCCCATCTCGACGTCACGAAAAAGGTCGTGCCCCTTCTCATTTTGATATATAGATTGTATATAAACAAACATATTGTTTAAGCTAACAGATCCCTGGCGCCTGTTCTTTTTAAGTTGACACACAAAAGTAAGTCACATGTTATACATTTCCAGTGGATTGTATTCTGTCCTTGAAGTTTGTACACAGATTGTTTATAAAAATCAAATTTTCTCATGTCTTATCTGCCATGTCCATGGATGACACTGGCACTTTTTCTGTAATTTGTCACACAAAAGTGATTCACATGTGCTACATTTCCAGTGGATTGTATTCTGTCTGTAAAGTTTGTACACAGGTTATTGAAACAAAAATATCTCAGTTTTTACCTGCCATGTCCATGGATGACACTGGCACTCGTTCTTACAGTTGTTTCACATAAGTGAGTCACATGTGCTACATTTCCAATGGATCTGT
Organism: Mytilus galloprovincialis; assembly: GCA_037788925.1. Classification (NCBI taxonomy): domain Eukaryota; kingdom Metazoa; phylum Mollusca; class Bivalvia; order Mytilida; family Mytilidae; genus Mytilus; species Mytilus galloprovincialis. The sequence continues at coordinate 55,074,895 of CM075332.1, forward strand.
CTTTGGCAATTGTACACATTTTGAATACACACATTGTACATTAACTAACAACTTGTCTCTTGTTTTATCTGGCTGGTCCCTGGCACTTTTTCTAAAACTTGTCACACAAAAGTGAGTCACATGTGCTACATTTCCAGTGGATTGTTTTCTGTATTTGGATGTTATACACAGATTGTACATTAACAAACATATTGTCTCACATTTTATCTGGCTGGTTCCTGGCACTTTTTCTAAAACTTGTCACACAAAAGTGAGTCACATGTGCTACATTTCCAGTGAATTGCTGCATTCTTTTTTTAAAGTTTGTACACAGGTTGTATTTATAAACAAAATTGTGTCAGTTTTTATCTGCCATTCCCATGGATTACACTACCACTTGTTCTTGCTAGTTGTCACACATTAATAAGTCACATTGTAAACATTTCCAGTGGATTGTTTCTGCCTTTGAAGTTTTATTCCAAACAAGTTAAAAAAAAATGACTCTCAATAATTTATACATACATAATAATTTTTATAACAATCAGTTCAAGCTGAGGATAAGAGTTTAATTTCAGTGCATTTCAATTTGGCTTAATTTTCTCTTTCTGAAGTTTGTACATATTTTATACAAAAAGAGGTGCTAATATTCTTCAGATTTTTTTTAAGAGTTTCTGTTGAAACTCTGCTGTATAATCATACAGTATGAATTACGCATGTGTTGAAAGTTTTTACGATTCGATTTCTGTGTTGAAGTCCTGGTACTTGAATTTTAATAACTCAATTATTGAGTGGAAATAATATTATGGAATGTCTTTTTCTTGCAAATAGTACACATCAGAATACTACAGTCCATGCATTTCCATTTTATAGTCTTTCTGTTAAATTATAATTTCAGTCTTCACACTTCCATTTTATATTTTTTGTTTTTTGTAATTGCACAATAAAAGGTCACAACTTTTAAAAACATTTCCATTTTTTCTGTGTCTGTACAGTTAGTACACATGGGAATTTTGCAATCTTCACACTTGCATTTTATGTTTTGCGTTTTTCTTGTAATTGCACCATAAAATGTCACAGTTTAAGCATTTCCATTTTATTTTTCTGCATAAGAAATGATTTCTCGTCTGTACAAATAGTACACATGAGAATTTCACATTCTTTGTATTTACCTTCTTTTTTTTTTTCGTTTTACAAGTTAAGACACAAGAAAAGTTCACAATTAAGACATTTCCATTTATTTTTTTCTGTGTAAGATATTATTTCTCTTTCTTTGTCTGTACGTTGAGTACAAATGAGAATTTCGCAATCTTCACACTTCCATTTTATCTTTTATGTTTTTCTTGTTTATCACACAAAAAAACGTCACAATTAATGCATTTCTATTTTATTTTTTTCTGTGTAAGAAATTATTTCTCTTTGTCTGTACCGTTAGTAAACATGAGAATTTCACATTTACATTTACATTTGCATTTGCATTTTACTTCTTTTTTTTTTTTTTTCGTTTTACAAGTTAAGACACAAGAAAAGTATACAATCAAGACATTTCCATTTATTTTTTTCTGTGTAAGATATTATTTCTCTTTGTTTGTCTGTACGGTGAATACAAATGAGAATTTCGCTATATTCACTTCCAATTTATCTTTTATGTTTTACTAGATATGGCACAATAAAAGTTCACAGTCTAAACATTTCCATTTAATTTGTTCTGTGTAAAAAAAATATTATATATATATGTATTTCTACAGTAAGAACACATAAGAATTTCACATTTATTTCACTTCCATTTTATATTTTGTGTTTTTCTAGTTTATTACAAATATGAAAAAATTATTTAAGCATTTTTCCATATTTTTTGGGGGATTTTTTTTGTTTCTTGATTTATTTCACAATAGAATTTCACAGTCTTCACACTTCCATTTTATAGTTTTTTTTCCCCAGTTTTCTGTTTAGTTGGTGTACAATAAATTATCACAGTCAATACACTTCCATTTTATTGGTTTTGAGTTCATGCAATTAGAAATTTTAGTTTTCAACATGTCCTGTGGTGTTGTTTGCTAGTCTACATAACTGCAGTGAATGCATTTTATTAATACACGAACATCACATAATTAGTTTGCATTTAATGGTCTTTTATTTAAGGGGTCTGACCAAATATCAAGCCAAATATCAGAGTCGTATGGAACTTAAATTAAAATTAAGATATGTGAATTCAAAGGAAAAAATAAGATTAAAAAATCATATTTTTTTTATTAAGACGGGTGTAGTCTTAAATAGAAAAACAACTTGCAGCTTTTGCATTTTAAAGTCTTAAAGTGCTGGAAAATAATGAAAAAGAATATATAAACATTGTAAAACTGATTTTACTGTGGCACAGATGAAAAGTTCACAGTCAATGCATTTCCATTTTATGTTTCTTGATTCTGCAATTGGAACATAAGTTCATTTGACTCATAATTCAGTACTTTTTTTTATTTTTTAAATCAGTCCACACTTCCCTGTCTCAATTTTATAAAGGCTTATGATAGGTGTCTGAGCTTGATTAACAAGTGAAAATGTATGTTAATTATTAAAAGACATCATTTCTGTGTTTCATATACATGTACATTATATATTACTCAACTTGTTTATTGCTACAGGATTGAATTTGGTTATATCCAATTTACAAAAATGTCTTCACAATTTCAATATTTAACCAAATGACTTGGGATTTTTAATTTTAAAATGTATTTTTATATTGACCTTTTGTCTTGTAAACAGCATGCACTCGTTGAAGAAAATGGCACAATATTGCCAATCAAAGCTTGTTAAACCATAATGCAGTCAAATTTGTTTTCTTTTTGTTTAAGAAAAAAGTTTGTTGGTCAGCAACTATTCAATTATCATAAAATGTAGTCTAATTAAGTTAAAGTTGTATGAAAAATTCACAATATTACAAAAACTACATTGATAAATCTTTTAAAATTGGATTTCTGTGAATTCAGAATTAAGAATTAACAGCACTGGTTCTTGAATTATAAATATCTGTAATAAAGACCATTACTTGGCTTTAGTTCAATCCAGGCCTTGCAGTCATAAAACTTTCGAGTTAGTTTTTTGTACTCGTACTCGAAAAGCAACCAATAAAAATGTTAGATTTCATGTTTTGAGCATGATTTTTGTGCTCCAAGCAATGAACAAAGTTTTATGACATCAACCCCAGACTTCAGTATCTGTAAAAGAAAATGTCAGCCTTTAGTATAATGTTACTCTACCTATTATCTGTTGCAGAACAATTATTGAAATATTTGTTTCAAAAGTTGTACCAAAAGAGATAATTTACTGCCAATAAATTTCTAGTAGGTATATGGAAAAATCAGTGGACATAAAAACAGAAATATTTTTTATTTAAAGTCATAAGAAACGAGTGACAGGTGAAAAATAATGTTCTTCCAATTCTTGAACCAATGCATACAAACATCATAAACTTAGTCTTCTGTTCAAGAATTTTTCATTTTTTTCGCATAAATTTCGTATAATCGTAAAAAAAAAATTCAATCGGTCAGTGTTGTTGTGAAAATATGGCAGGTAATTAAAGTTCGTGTTTTGAAGCCGAAGTTTAACGATTGTCACCTGTTTGTCAACAATCAACAAAAAATCAACAAAAAAGCATGGAAATTGAGCACGTGTTTAACATGTAAATTCAGATAATTGTTTATTTTAAGGACATCCATGCATATTGCGATCACTGGATTTTTACGAGATGGGTCACACTGAGGTCACTTTGCATACGGAAAATATGTCGGGGAATTGTTTCCTGGAAGGAAGAAATTAAAATAAAGTAAACTTCTTCTAAGTATGAATAAATTAAAGAATTTTCTTCAGAAAAAATTAAATGTACATAAGTTTTATAATGAAAACTATCCATTGAGTTATAAAAAAACATATGCATTATTTTTTTTAATTTGAGGTTTCTTATGACTTTAAGTTTCTTCAATGATCATGTTAGATATTCGGGGGAATAACCATGTCTTTTTTCAGTGTAAGTTAGTCTGATTTAATATAATATCTGAAATTAAAATTTTTTTTTATTATTCATAAATGTAATTTGGTCTGCTTTGCATTATTTAAAACTGGCATTTTTATTCATGTTATAAAAGTATATAAAAAGAAGATATATCAGATTTAAACTCAAAATTTTAGATCTTAGTCTCATTTTTATGTAGAAATTGTATTCATAGATTGTATTTGTTATTTGTTTATGATATTAGACCCAATTTATTTTAAAGAGAAGCTCTTGCTTAAGTTGTTAATTGGCTTAAGAAGCTGAAATTAAATTTTATTTTTGACTTTAATTATTTAATAATTAAAAAGATTTCAAACATATTCATTATGGTATTTTGCCAGAAGTATTACATAATGTATAATATACTAGGAATTCCATTTGACTTACTCAAGTAATATTAAGTATACTATTGCAGCAGATAAATGTATATGATATTTTTAATCAGTATCCTTATTTTATGCATATCATTTGATATTATGTTAGAACAGTTCATTTTAATTTGTTATTATTTAATTAGAAAATTAAATGGTTTAATTGTATTTGTTGTTTTAATTTTATATAGCCCCTTGGGTTGAATAAAATTGAGAATGGAAATGGGGAATGTGTCAAAGAGACAACAACCCGACCAAATAAAAAACAACAGCAGAGGGTCACCAACAGGTCTTCAATGTAGCGAGAAATTCCCGCACCCGGAGGTGTCCTTCAGCTGGCCCCTAAACAAATATATACTAGTCCAGTGATAATGAACGCCATACTAATTTCCAAATTGTACACAAGAAACTAAAATTAAAATAATACAAGACTAACAAAGGCCAGAGGCTCCTGACTTGGGACAGGCGCAAAAATGCGGCGGGGTTAAACATGTTTGTGAGATCTCAACCCTCCCCCTATACCTCTAACCAATGTAGAAAAGTAAACGTGTAACAATACGCACATTAAAATTCAGTTCAAGAGAAGTCCGAGTCTGATGTCAGAAGATGTAACCAAAGAAAATAAACAAAATGACAATAATACATAAATAACAACAGACTACTAGCAGTTAACTGACATGCCAGCTCCAGACTTTAATTAAACTGACTGAAAGATTATGATTTCATCATATGAACATCAGGCACAATCCTTCCCGTTAGGGGTTTAGTATCATACCATCATAACATATATGAGAAGAACATAACCCGTGTCATGCCAACAACTGTTTTTAGAATAAATGTGTTTAGTTCCGATGCAAAGACCTTATCAGTGACTCAATATTAACGCCAACATATGCAATCTTTAATGACTTGACAACAGTATCGTAATTATATCCCTTCTTAATAAGTCTATTCAAAGGTTTTGTAAGTTTCTGAGGTGAATACTGACACCTTTGTGCTTTATAAAGAATATTACCATAAAAAATTGGATGTGAAATACCTGAACGTATTAGAAGTCTGCATGTTGAGCTATATTTACGAATGATGTCTTTATACCGATGATAAAATTTAGTAAATGTTTTGACTAGTTTGTGATATCGAAAAACCCTGGTGTAATAATTTTTCAGTAATACATAAATTTCTCTCATTAAAATCTAAAACATTGTTACATACACGAGCGAATCGTACAAGTTGAGATATATAAACACCATAAGATGGTGACAACGGAACGTCACCATCTAAAAACGGATAATTAACGATAGGAAATGAAAAATCATCCCTTTTATCATAAATTTTAGTATTCAGCTTTCCATTAGTGATATAGATATCAAGATCGAGAAAAGGGCTGTGGTCATTGTTAGTATTAGCTTTATTTAAAGTAAGTTCAACAGGATAAATTTCATTAATATACATACTGAAGTCGTCATTATTGAGAGCCAAAACATCATCCAAATATCTAAAAGTATTATTAAATTTGTTTATCAGATGTTGTTTCGATGGGTCTTTGCTTATTTTTGTCATAAATTGTAACTCATAACAATACAAAAACAGGTCCGCAATAAGTGGTGCACAGTTAGTCCCCATTGGAATTCCGATAATCTGACGATATACGGAATCCCCAAAGCGAACAAAAATGTTATCTAGTAAAAATTCAAGGGCATATATAGTATCAAAGCATGTCCAATTAACATAGTTAACATTAAGCATATTTATGCATCCATTGGCTGAGGCTTTCAAATGTCTTGATTTGAGCTTTCCTGATGAAGATAAACTGAAAAAGGGCTTTTGACTCATAAATAAAATTGAGATTGGAAATGGGGAATATGTCAAAGAGACAGCAACCCAACCAAAATGCACAAACACTTAACCACTGAGCCATGAAAATGAGGTCAAGGTCAAGGTCAGATGATACCTGCCAGTTGGACATGTACACCTCACAATCATTCCATCAACCAAATATACTAGACCTATTGCTTATAGTATCTGAGATATGGACTTGACCACCAAAACTTAACCTTGTTCACTGATCCATGAAACAACGTTGAGGTCAAGTGAACACTGTCTGACGGGCATGAGGACATTGCAAGGTATGCACATACCAAATATAGTTACCCTATTACTCATTATAAGAGATAAATTAACTTTACAAACTAGAGGCTTTTAAGAGCCTGTGTCGCTCACCTTGGTCTATGTGCATATTAAACAAAGGACACAGATGGATTCATGACAAAATTGTGTTTTGGTGATGGTGATGTGTTTGGTAGATCTTACTTTACTGAACATTCTTGCTTCTTACAATTATTCCCAATTTATAATGAACTTGGCCGATTAGTTACAGAGGAAAATATTTTGCTAAAATTTACAAAAATTTACAAAATTATTAAAAATTGACTTTAAAGGGCAATAACTCCTTAAGGGGTCAACTGACCTTTTTGGTCATGTTGACTTATTTGTGGATCTTACTTTGCTGAACATTATTGCTGTTTACAGTTTATCTCTTATCTATAATAATATTCAAGATAATAACCAACAAGAATGTGTCAAAAATACACAAATGCCCCACTTGCACTATCCTTAACCATGTTCCATGGACCGTGAAATTGGGTAATAATCTAATTTGGCATTAACATTTGAAAGATTATACTATAGGGAACATATGTACTAAGTTTCAAGTTGATTGGACTTCAATTTTATCAAAAACTACCTTGACCAAAAACTTTAACATGAAACTCCCACTTTCATTTTCTATGTTTAGTGGACCGGGAAATTGGGGTCAAAAGTCTAATTTGGCTTTAAAATTAGAAAGATCATCTCATAAGCAACAAGTGTACTACCGTAAGTTTCTAGTTGATTGGACTTCAGCTTCATCAAAAACTACCTTGACCAAAAACTTTAACCTGAACCTCCCACTTTCATTTTCTATGTTCAGTGGACCGTGAAATTGGGGTCAAAAGTCTAATTTGGCTTTAAAATTAAAAAGATCATATCATAAGCAACAAGTGTACTAAGTTTCAAGTTGATTGGACTTCAGCTTCATCAAAAACTACCTTGACCAAAAACTTTAACCTGAAACTCCCACTTTCATTTTCTATGTTCAGTGGACCGTGAAATTGGGGTCAAAAGTCTAATTTGGCTTTAAAATTAGACAGATCATATCATAAGCAACAAGTGTACTAAGTTTCAAGTTGATTGGACTTCAGCTTCATCAAAAACTACCTTGACCAAAAACTTTAACCTGAAACTCCCACTTTCATTTTCTATGTTCAGTGGACCGGGAAATTGGGGTCAAAAGTCTAATTTGGCTTTAAAATTAAAAAGATCATATCATAAGCAACAAGTTTACTAAGTTTCAAGTTGATTGGACTTCAGCTTCATCAAAAACTACCTTGACCAAAAACTTTAACCTGAAACTCCCACTTTCATTTTCTATGTTCAGTGGACCGTGAAATTGGGGTCAAAAGTCTAATTTGGCTTTAAAATTAAAAAGATCATATCATAAGCAACAAGTGCACTAAGTTTCAAGTTGATTGGACTTCAGCTTCATCAAAAACTACCTTGACCAAAAACTTTAACCTGAAACTCCCACTTTTATTTTCTATGTTCAGTGGACCGTGAAATTGGGGTCAAAAGTCTAATTTGGCTTTAAAATTAAAAAGATCATATCATAAGCAACAAGTGTACTAAGTTTCAAGTTGATTGGCCTTCAGCTTCATCGAAAACTACCTTGACCAAAAACTTTAACCTGAAACTCCCACTTTCATTTTCTATGTTCAGTGGACCGTGAAATTGGGGTCAAAAGTCTAATTTGGCTTTAAAATTAAAAAGATCATATCATAAGCAACAAGTGTACTAAGTTTCAAGTTGATTGGCCTTCAGCTTCATCGAAAACTACCTTGACCAAAAACTTTAACATGAACAGACCCACACACGGACAGACGGATGGATGAACGGAAGCACAGATGGACAAACGGAGCCACAGACCAGAAAACATAATGCCCATCTACTATCGTAGATGGAGCATAAAAACAGCAAAATTTCCTTTAAAATTTCCAATTCAGGGGCAGCAACCCAACAACCAGTTGTCGATTCATCTGAAAATTTCAGGGCAGATAGATCTTGACTTGCAAAACAATTTATCCCCCATGTCTGAATTGCTCTAAATGGTTTGGTTTCAGAGTTATAAGCCAAAATCTACATTTTACCCCTATGTTCTATTTTTAGCCATGGAGGCCATCTTGGTTGGGTGGCAGGGTCACTGCACAAATTTTTTATACTTGATACCTCAATGATAATTATGGCCAAATATGGTTAAATTTGGACCAGTAGTTTTAGAGATGATTTTTGTAAAAGATTAGAAACAAGAGGCTGTCACAACGACAGCAAACCAGATTTATTTATATTTATTTGTGTCCTGGCAATATCACAAGAACCATTACTGAAGAATGGTGAAAGTGAAAATCGTCAATATCAAATTTGACCTCCATTTTGTCATCAGTATCAACATATTAAAATTTGAAAAGCTTAGATTGAATGGTTCATGAGTAAATGCAACAACGTGAATGGAAACACCATTTTACAATCTTTCAAGAACCATAACTCCTGAACGGTAAAAGTCAAAATCGTCATTATTGAACTTGACCTCTATTTTGTCATCAGTAACAACATTTTAAAATTTGGGAAGCTTTGGTAGAACAGTTCATGAGTAAATGCACGGACTCGACTGGAAACTCCATTTTTCAATCTTTCAAGAACCATAACTTCTGAACGGTAAAAGTCAAAATCGTCATTATTGAACTTGACCTCCAGTTTGTCATCAGTAACAACATATTAAAATTTGGGAAGCTTTGGTAGAACAGTTCATGTGTAAATGCACAGACACGACTGGAAACTCCATTTTTCAATTTTTCAAGAACCATAACTCCTGAACGGTACAAGTCAAAATCGCCATTATTGAACTTGACCTTTATTTAGTTGTCAGTAACAACATATTAAAATTTTTAAAGCTTTGGTTGAACGCTTCATGGGTTAATGCACAGACAACATTTGATTGCCACCCGCCCGACCGGCCGCCCGCCGTACATCCCCAAATCAAAAATCGACATTTTTGTCACAAAAATTCGGTTAAAAATTACGAAAAATTGGTAAAAAATGACTATAAAGGGCAATAACTCCTTAAGGGGTCAACTGACCATTTTAGTCATATTACCTTATTTGTAGATCTTACTTTACTGAACATTATTGCTGTTTACAGTGTATCTCTATCTATAATAATATTCAAGATAATAGCCAAAAAACAGTATAATTTCCTTAAAATTGCCAATTCAGGGGCAGCAACCCAACAACAGTTTGTCCGATTGGTCTGAAAATTTAAGGGCAGATAGATCTTTATCTGAAAAACAATATGACCCCAGTCAGATTTGCTTTAAATGCTTTGGTTTCAGAGTTATAAGCCAAAATCTACATTTTACCCCTATGTTCTATTTTTAGCCATGGCGGCCATCTTGGTTGGTTGGCCATGTCACGCCACACATTTTTTAAACTAAATACCCCAATGATGATTGTGGCCAAGTTTGGTTAAATTTGGCCCAGTAGTTTCAGAGGAGAAGATTTTTGTAAAAGCTAACAACGGACACAGGACGCAAAGTGAGCTAAAAATTACAACTTTTTTTAAGTACCGGTAGTCACTGAACCATGAAAATGAGGTCAAGGACAGTGGATATATAACAAACAGAAACTTCATAACATAAGGCATCTATATACAAAGTATGAAGCATCCAGGTCTTCCACCTTCTAAAATATAAAGCTTTTAAGATGTTAGCAAGTTAACACCACCGCCACAGGATCACTATCCCTACATCAAGCTTTCTGCGACAAAAGTCGCAGGCTTGACAAAAATGGATTAAAAGGATCCTGTTTTACTCACCAAGCTCATTTAAATAATATTGGTCAGTTTCTTGTAAGTTTACCGTAGTCTGACAGATAAAAGTAAATGAGAAAGTCAGAAGTTTGTTGTTCAATGGTTGTCATTTGTTGGTGTGGTTCACCAGTGTTTCTTGTTTTTTATATAGATAAGACTGTTGGTTTTCCTGAATTGTTTTACACTAGTCATTTTGTGGCCCTTAATAGCTTGGTGTTAGGTGTGAACAAAGTCTTTGTGTTGGAGGCTCAAAGATTCGAATGTAGAACTGTACTTAACTTGCAATTGATTGGTGGTTTTTTTTCTCGGTGTTGAAGGCCTCCATTTATATATGTTTTATTTGTGAATTGCTTTTTAAATTACAGATCAGAAAATATAGAACCCCTATAGCAAGCGAGGCATACAAATGATTGTACCAAAATGCATTTATAGTTCGGTAATCTGGAACGGTCTTTTAATTTGCTTTGGTCAAATAAGGATCTTTCAAATTCCATCTTTCCTCCAATCATTATCATGTTCACAAAGTTGAACAACAAATGTAACAAGAGAAACTGCGAGCTACTGCTCACTGATGATAGCCCCACTTCAAGTGGATAATATTAATAGTGTAAATGTGATGAATCAGAAAACGCATCACACGGTATAGCTGACTTATATTAACCCTGAAACCAAATTTCAGAAATCTTTGTATTGTAGTTCCTGAGAAAAATGTGACCAAAATTTTCAACTTGGCTATCATGTGTAAAATCATTCAAGTGTTCGGTGAACAGGAAGTTGTCGAGTGATGAATCTGAAAACGCATCAATTGGTATAGCTGACTAATATAAACCCTGAAACCAAATTTCAGAAATCCTAGTATTATAGTTTCTGAGAAAAATGTGACGAAAAGTATTCATGGGACGGACGGACTGACAGAAGGATGGATGGATGGACAGACAGGTTAAACAGTATACCCCCCCACCATTTTTAAAGCGGGGGTATAATAAAATAAACAACAAAATATTTGATTTTTTAAACTTTATTATTGTATCTCAGTCAGAATGAGCAAGGAATATACAGACCACAATATCAACACACTGAGATCCACATATGATTATCTCCCCTTAGAATGAGACAGATTATTGGTTAAAACATAACAAGTTAAAAGGTCATAGATATAGAGTAATGTTACTGGTCCATGCTTATACAGAAAATGAAATTGGACAATACATACAGAAATGCAATGAGAAATGATAATTAAAATTGTACTACTTATCTAATATTTGGGATAAGCTGTGTGTTGCAAATACTGATTCAGGGAACACAAAATTCCAAGTTTATATGTTTTGATTTTCGCTTGTGTGTCAATAACTAACTTCAGTACTAAACTGCAGCTTGTAAAATTGATAGATATTTGTCAGGATTCAAACTTACTAATTAAATTTCATTCCTATGATTGCATTATTTTCAATATTATAGAAAGCAGCATATGGAAACAATATATCTACACAATTACATTTTCCACATTTGCAATGAAAAAGAAACTACTATTGCACAATTCAAAGTTACATCGTTTCAAAACAGAAATCTCTTAAAAACAAATCAAATTCAAGTTGAATTTATATAAAAAGACCATAAAAACAGCATTACTTCATTTTGTACTACACTTATAAGTCTTTATATATTTTTTTTACTTTACGGAAGAAACCCCAAGTTTAGGGACTTTAAATAATTACTAATAACTGGTATCTGTCGTTTTCATAAATATACCCTTTGCTACTAAGCAACGCAGATTATTCAAATTCCATTATCAGCTTTACAAATAGTTTTTTTGTGATACTTTTACCATTGATCAATCTACTGAATTCAAATACCCTCCCTTTACCAATGTCTATCCCCTTAAATAACATACAGGAGTATATAATGCAGTTTACATTTGTAAAGTAGCTGACAAGTAAAATAATTGAAATAATAATTGTCATAAGTGCAGATAAATTTTAAATTTTAATGCAAACATATAGCAAACATATATTTGCAATACATTAAAATATGAAAGTCTTCATAAACAACATTACCATTATCTGAGATAAAAATTACATACACAATGGTAATTTCATCAGGGCTATTCCAGAAAAAAATGTATGGGGGGGGGTTGGAAGGCACATTATATTAATAATACATGGGTGATGGGTATCAGAGCAACTTTTCATACTATAATGCACTATAGTTCTCAATTACAATTGTCTGGGTGGCAGGTGCTGTCAAAAACTGCCTTCCAACCCCCCCATACATTTTTTTCTGGAATAGCCCTCAGACAATCATTCAAAATCATACATTATGTATTAATATCTTACAAGACAATTACTAAAGCACCATATACTCTGAAGGTTACAGTATATTTATTCTTGAATACACTACATTTAGTTCAAAATTTTTAATTCTTCATTAACCTGTACATAAATGTTCCCTTCAAACAATGTTAGTGACAGCATAAAACGGGCGAGTATTGAATAAATGTTTGCCTCAACACCTTTAAAGGGTTTTTCGTTTTTCCACAGTAATCGATCATATATCATGTTAACTTGGGGGAAAGAATATTAAACAGTGTAATTTTCCCAAAATTATTGTTTGTGAGAAATTTAAATCAAATCTAACCACAATTCAATATTGAAAATGGCATTTTAGAAAGGTAATTAACATCAAATAGCATTTAAATCTTAGTTTTAATTATATTGTACCATTTGTTATTAAACAATCTTAATTTACAATTGTGCAAGTGCACTAAGTGCAACACAGTCCAGGAATAAATGTACAGTTCCTATCTCAATCACAAATAAGAATGTATTTGGCCTTATAATAAACGAAAATGTATAAGCCAGTTATCAAAGAGCTAAAAGATCTCTGAAGCTGGCAGACTTTGAAGCACCATTTATACATTCAAGCTTGCTATCAATAAAATGTATGAATGACTTTGAATCAATGCATGGAAATGCTTAAAAATCAAATGCAATAGATGATTTTGAAATATTTACAAAATGAAATGTTTAATGAGTCAAAAATATGAATATAAGAGAAATTCAATAAATATATTATGCAAATATCACATGATTTTTTATGAACTGCTACTAAAAATGTTAAAGTTTAATCTATACATGAAATCTCAGCCTCATTCAATATTAAAAAGTTTTTTTTTTTACAAGAATAAGACAATTATATTTTGCTTAAAGTTAATTTTACATGTTTATGCTTATATAATAGGATTTATGGTTTGTCTAAAACCCCACAAAATAGTTTAATCATCATGCCATTTAAATATAACCTGTTCTAAAGATTCTGTGAAAGTTTCATTGAAAATATGCAAAGGTTTCAGATAAGTTGCAAACACATAATTTCTTCCCCTTTGAAGATATGGCATAGTCCATGTTATGTGATAGAAAACTAACCAGAATGTCATTGGACATTGAAATGTTTTTTTGATTCTTGGAAGTTGTATTGATATAAAATCACTGGTTACAAATATGAATGTATAGATACAGAAATTTACATGGAAATCAAAGTAAACCCTTAAATTCAACAAGAAATATAAAAGTGACTTGCTCAAAATACTTCCAAACTAGTGTCAAGATACTATCATACCTATGCAAAATCCTAAGGATGAAACATTTACATAAATCGTTAAAAAAAAATGAACATTCTACAGTTGTCTGCACGATAGTAATGTTTACAGAGCATTCTTGTTGCTATGGAGACAATGCTAATAAATTGAGTAGTTACTTTGATATGATGGTAGGACTTATCTATATTAGAATTGTTGAGTTACTAATAAATAAAAACTTTTTTCTTATAAATGACATTCTAATTATGAATATAAGATCAAATATTGAACTAGTGTATATTTATAACATAATATTTTTTAAATATACAATATTGTAAAGTTTAAGTTATTAATACTGATGATAATATAATACACAAGTTTTAAACAAGTGGGACTTACTATTAATGATTAAGCAAATATTAATAACTGTGATTAAAATAAAGGTAAAAACCTTTTTCCAAAAAGTATTATAACTTAATGTGGTACCCAACACTTTAACTAAAATTAATTTGGCTCGTTTAATTTTCTTAAAATTTTGTCAAAAGTATTAGTATTTACTTTGACCCTTTTACAAAAATATAAAAATTTCAAAAAATTTGAACCAACCGTTTTATCAGAAAAATTACACTGGTTATATAGCAGTTTGACAAACACTTATTTTGATCATTGAGAAGCTTGATATTCCCTTAACAACACAACGTAATTAAAACGTTTATCAGATTTTACAGAGTTATCTCCCTGTAGTGTTAGGTACCACCTTAAGGTAACATTTCAGATATTCTATACAAGACCAAACATACTGGTATATAGTTTTCATTTTGATTTATAGCATATTTCACATATTTCTTTAAAAAAAATCAGCTTATTTTTGTCAAATTTTCTTTTGAATTTTACTTTAAATTAGCATTTTATGAATGTGACTAAAAAACACTAATTTCACATGAAATTAAAATTATTTGATTTAAATTAAGCACCATAAATCATAAAAGGAAAATAAATATACAATTCACATTATCAATATCTTGTGCAAAGATAAATAGATAGATCTTCAAGTTCAGACAACTAAAATTAAAATTTTAGCATCATCATTAAAATCTTTTAACTATTGCTATGCTTTTATTATTGCAAAATATGGAAAGAAATTTTGCATACACCCTTTTTTCAGACAAATATAATGACAGTGGTTCAAAATAAATAAGCTGAAATAGCGCACTATACATCTTTGGTCAAAAATTTAAATTAAATTAAATACATTAAAATAAACTTGCTATTTTCTACAAGCTATATGTATAAAACTGACCATTATGCATATAGAAAAACACAATACCAAAAGCTAACCTTGTTTCACAATAAGGCAAAAATGGCTTAAAAAAGTCAAATCTCATGAAGTTTTTGCTGCCCTATAAAAGTGGCATATAATGCAAAATCTCTTTCAAACAACTTCAATTTCAAAGAAAAAAGCAAGGTAATTATGAACTGCAGATAAATCAGCAGGTTTACAGAGTCCTATTCCTTCTCAATATGTTGTAAAAAAAAACCATTTTTTATCAATATATTCTAAAAACACTTATATTTGAGACAAAGTATTTCAAATTATTGTTATTTCCACGACTCTAAACAGTCTAACATACATTTCTTAAAAATTTTCTTTCCATTCTTTGTTCACATGAATAGTCTAGACTCTCTTTTCCTGTTAAATATTCCAAATTTTTTCAAATCGTTTGCCTTTAGTTTTAAAACATTTACAATTGTTTTTTCACCATTAAATATAGTTATGTTTGCACAATTTTTTTTATATGAACTTGTAGAAATGTACTTATTTTCTTTTTTTAAAGCTAACGTATTTATGACACAGCATGTTTCTCAATCATTCATTCCAAATTTTAAAGAATTGACAGCGCCTATGAAAAATTATCAGTTCACACATGTATTATGCATAAAAAGTTTTGTCTATAATTTTCTATTACCCTCTGCTTTTGCTATACAATTTCTTGCAGTCTGACCACAAAATTAAATATCCTCAAGTATTGGAAATTTAAAATTAAGAAAATCAGACATTTCAACAAATCATTAACATTTATTTCATCAATAAAAATTAATAAAATATATAAAAATTTGCAAAATGTTAAATCAAGGTACAGAAAAATGAATAGCCATCCATCCAACAAATGTAAATTAAGTAACAGATATTAAAAAAAACACCATTAAGTTGTCTTCCCTTTGTAGCATCTCCTTTGAGTTCACCTACTCCACAATAGCACCATCAGCATCAAATTGGTTTAAATCTCTTCCATTTTTCCCCTTTTTCATGACTTGGTGTCCACTTCAAAGTATTTGTATATAGATGTAACATAAGACATAACAGCCTGCCAATCGGGTCTCTCTATTGATACCATGTCATTTATGTGCTGTTAAAAGAAAAGAAGAAATAAATAATCTATTCTCAAGAAAATATTATTCAGAGTAAATATTATATTTTTTTGTACAAGTCTGAAATATCTAATATGAATGTGCAGACTAATGAATATACAGAAAACCTTGTAACACTGTAAGAGATTATGAATTCGATATATTGAAACATCTGTGCAAAATATACACACTAAAAGTTAGCATCATTTTAGAGTGTCTAATATTTGCATTCAACCTTCATAACAAGGATTTTCAGAATTTTTAGTCTTGCAGAAGTTTAACTCATTAAACTAATAAATGGTTATCTCCCCTGCTTCAATTGTAAGATTTTATAAGTCTGGTCAGTTTACATTTTCATCACAATTCACTCATTTTGTTATCTTATTATAGTTCAAATGTATCTTTAAAAAGGCTAAAAGACAGGTGCTGATCTCTCCTTGACAGTAAATGTCTACCTATAGCTAGTGTAACTAAACCTTGTAGCTTTTTTCATTTACTCTCATTTCCAATAAATCTGTTTGTTTCGGTAAACTTGTATATATTTGATTTTCTTCAAAATTATCTTAAACTTTATAGATAACATTTAGGTAAAATAATATTGTGCAATTTTTGCTTTGAAACTTGCAAAATTTTCATAAACATTTGTTTTTGTTTATTTGTCTACCGGTAATCATTATTCAACCACAGCACATCAAGCAATCAGTCAAAAATGATATTTAAAAATTTCTCAAAATTACAATTTGTTCTTCTTTAACCCGTCAGACTAAAACTATGACTTTTTGTCCCTTGGTTGTAATAATTTTGTTTTGTTTCTGTCAGTGAAAAAAAAAATTCCTCAAACTTTATTAATGATTCTTCAGTGTATATACCAGTACTTACAAGGACTGAAGAATTTATTCCTACACTCTCCGCAGCTGCAAATGCCAGCGTAAAATTCTTTCTCTGAAAATACATAAAAAAAAAAATAATAACTGAAGCTTCATTTTCTTAAGAGAGATATTGTAAAATTACTTTTTCATTTATTTTCTATTCAACCAATTGTAATTGTTCAAAATTTCCAATGTCATAATTCAGCAAGAAATTTAATACTGTAAATTGAGAAATTATTGTGATTTTTTGAAAGATGGATAAAAATGCAAGATTGATTACTGCGATTTCTGGAAAAGCTGGATTGTTACTTAGATGGTAGGTTGTCTCATTGGCACTGTTGACCACATTCTCTTATTTCTATAGTTACAGATATATGTATAAGATTTCAAAATGCAAGTTACTCAATTATTGCAATAATCATCAAGTCACAATATTTGATTGATAAAACATGCAATAATTCCTAAATTTACAGTTTCCATAATCAGTAACTGAAAATATCAGATTTCTTTAGTTTACTCAGTTTTTGTAGAGTTCAAAAACTGAAGATAGGCTCAAAGTTCTTTTATATTTGTGTATTGAATATTTCTGATTCGTTTTGTGTTTTTTTTATAAATGTTAAGACATGATCTTGGAACTGGTGCTTTTCCACGGGCAACATTTGACATCGCAACACAAATATGTCCACATCTTAAGTCCCTTGACAAGTTTCCCCCAAAATGACCCCATATCAATTTGATCAGTTTATTCATAAAATCAACATGGAAACTCGTATCTTTTAAATTCTCGTATCTCTAAACCTTTGTTTTTACCTTATCATCAGAATGGAGTTCAGCATAAGGAATCTTTTCCGGTAGGTAACTATGGAGCAAGGCACAGAAAGCTAAGCCGTCATTCCAACTACTGCTAAAATTAGTTATGTCTACTCCCTGAAATGAAAACAAAGAATGGGATAAAAATTTGTCTAACAGTTGCTGTCATTTATTTAAGGAATGACTGTAATATTTTTTCTGTCTATGAAGAAATAACATACAAAATTTGGTGCACACTGAATAACGCGCGTAGCAGGTTATTTAACAGTGTGCACCACATTTTTTATGTTATTTCGAATAGACAGAAAAAATATTACAGTCATTTCTTATAATTTAATTCTTAATTCCATTTTAAACCGTAGAAAACCATGAAAAAACGTTGATGACGTCACGGTCACATGACTAAATTATGTCTATGGGCTCATAACAAAATAACGTCAGCCGATCAGAAGACGCGTTACATCCAAAATTAAATTATTGCTGTATATCATATAAGCTTTTCAGTTTTTATTTTGCACTTAAATAAGGTCATCACTTTTCTGGATTAAAATATTTTACATTTGTCATTTCATGGCCTTTTACAGCTTACTATATAGTATGGGGCATTGCTCATGTTGAAGGTTGTATGTTGACCTTTAGATGATAACTTCTTTGTAATTTGGTCTCTGTTGAAGAGTTGTCTCATTGGTAATCATAACACATCATATTTTTATAAACTCTCAACTTGTTGACATGATTAATACATCTATTTCATGTATTTACTAATAATACAAATATTTTCTTGATGACAGTGTTGAGCAATAGGTCAATAACCTATTTAACTATCTATAAATGATCTACAAACCATAAAACTTTAACTTTCAAGGAAACTTTAATATCAAGTAATAAAATGTTGTGTTTACGGTCACTAGTTGAAAAAATTCAGTCAGAAAGTCATCAAAACTTGTTTTCTCACTTTTTTATTAATTGAGCGGCAAAAACCAGAAATCGTCATATTGATTTCCCCAATGACAATCTGGTATTGCAATAACCTATAGTATTGTTTCTGTTGGTTGTTTTTTTTTTTCAGTCAAATATAATTTTCATCATTCAACATCGCTGTCGATTTTAAGATAAAATATAAAACAATATTGTGAAAATATTAGCAGTGATCGGGAAGGACGTGCGCCCTGCGCCTATAGCGCATATTGACCAGAAATGGCGCATAGAGTGACAAATGTAAGGGCCCACGTGGCGCACGATATTTTTCACATCATTTCGAAACGTTTAGATATCGTCAAATGGATTTCCGATCGTGTTCCGTGCCGCCATGTGTGTGTACACAACTGTATAATGTTCCTCCAATCATAGGAGCACCTATATATTTTTATGACGTCTCGGATGTTTTCCTATGGTAATAAAACCATGCGGGTTCAGTCTCAGGTGTTTTCCTATGGTAATATAATAGAACCATGCGGTTTAACTGATAACCCAAAATACGTAATTAACCATCGTTCATGATATAATTTTTTATTAGCAACTTTAAATTTGTGAAATTTGGCTATTACAGACGAGATTTAAATCTAATAATAATCTTTTAATATAGTTTAGCAAGCTATTATTTCGATTGAAAATCCCCGAAGCCTTTATATGAATATAGTTTTTGTCTCCATAAAAGGCGCTTAACTGTCCTTGTCATTTTTTGGTTTTTGGCTCGTTTTGACATTTTGTAAACATGACTTCAGCGAATTATTGTTTTGTTCTATCAATTAATGGTACTCTTTACTGTTATTCTTGTCATCGTGATGAAGTAATAATAATAATACAAGAAGTGCAGAGGAAGTGCCTGAAATGTCCTCTAATACGGAACATCTGGAATAAGTATGGTATTGACGAAGACCCAAATTTAATGTTAAAAAAAACCATGAACATGAACAAGCCAAGGCAACAGTACCAGTTTAAACATTGTAAATAAAGGTTATCTTTAATATTGTCCGTTTTGGAAGAAGTTATTGTATATTCATTGAAATTACAGAATCACAGGAACAATATCCATGATATTATTTAAAATTATAAAGGTAAGTACCAACACCCCTTTGCCAAAAAATAATGATACTTTTTATTTTTTTACAGAAGTCAATTCAAATGGCCCACTCATTTGACAACATGGCCCATTATTTTTTAAAATGGCCCATTGAATTTATTTTTGAGGGGCCCTGGGCCCATAGTGAAAAAAACCTTCCAGATCACTGTATTAGTGATAAAAAGATCTCAAATACTCCAGCTTGCTGGGTTACCGTTACACGTTTTTGGTCTTATAAATCAAATGTGATTGAGAAATAAATCAGGGTAAGGGCAAAACTATCTTTGTGTGATTAATTCTACCATGCATCAAATTCTTAATAATGATGATGTCCTACGCTTGACTTCTTAAAGATGAATTTCAAAAATCACCTCCGCCCATCATCAATTAGAAATTATTGACACACACCCTTTTTTAAACCAATATTCTTAAAATATATCTAAATTAACATATCAATAAACCAAAGTCTTGCATTCATTGAATATAGTTTGAATCTTCCAATAAATAGCGATATTTTACATATATATCATGATGAATCCAAAGTTCAATGTATTTTTAAAATCTACACAAAGTCACAATTACAATGAATTATTTCGTAAACCAAAGATCAAAGCTAACAGGGCTAATCATGCTAATGACCCAGTCAATTTTAAATAACTGAAATACTATGATCATAAATTACATATATTAATCTTCTGTTTTGACAATACCAAATTTACACCAGTACAGAGAAGTAAAGAATTCATATATAAAATACAAAAGTGAGAAAAGATTATAAATTAATTCCCTGAGAATTTCCTTCTTACAAAAACACAGATCATCTGAGGTATAAAGGACATGACAGTTTAATATGACCTAATCACCCAAAAATGAATTAAATAAACACCTATTATCAGTCTCAAAAGAGGATTTATTCATATAGAACAGTTTAATCACTTTGTTAATAAGCCAGGTATTTTAAACTTGTGACACATGTGCCATACATCATGTACATGTGCAAATAACTAGTATATTTAATATTTTGTAAAAACATAAATCAATAAAAGAAAGCTGTTGAAATCTGAAATGGTTATGAGCTATTAATCAGCTTCTTTCTGTCAACAAATTATGGTACTTTTTTTTCTTTGATGATTTATTTGACAAAGTTCACACTGACTCATTTTAACATGCTTAACATGTTTAATGAGATTACCAAAAAGCAAAAAACAGATCCATTTAGGCAACATACTGATTTTAGTTTATTTCTCCACAAAATAATTCAGGGTAAAAATGATTATTGTTTCTCTCCTTGAATTGATCAAGTGAAAATTTACCATATGACAATATGTCTCAAAAAAATCTGCCACTTATAATTAAATTTCATGTTTAAACAATTTCATTATTTCTTTTTTGTTTTTTCCCCAGGTTTGTTATATATTCAACAATCCATTCTGAGCTTAAAATAATTGCTTTTATTTGTTCTACCTCCAGTAAAAAGCATATATCATTGATTTATAGGTTGAAATTTAAATTTAGTATGTTCTGCAAAGTACCGGTAAACTGTTTTTGATGAAGGGCATTAGATATTGACTGCCACTGGAAAAAAACAGGCCATAGGCATGACGTTTACTATAAAACAAGCAACAAATTAACCCTCAAACAGTAAGTGGTTGCTAGTGTTACTTTACATATAAAGAGCCTGGCATCCCTAACCTCTCCCCCTAACAGGGATGGAGTATCAAATTCAATTCAGTCCCACTTCTGCCCAGATTTGCATAAGTGATTATGGCAATAAATGTATCTTTAAAAAGTTTCCTGAAATCTTTGCTAAGTGACTATAACACATTGATCTTACATTATATGGAAGAGTTTTTTGTTGACACCACTTCAACAGAGCATTCCTCTTGGAGCCTCCCATCTGTTTAGCCAGGCCTGTCAGAGGATCTTTACAAGCACCTTCCTTCTTATCTGCCTCAATGCTGAAAAAGACCACAGGAATTTATTTATATAAAATTGATTTGACACTTCAGAAAATTTCATTGACGACAAAAACTACTCTCACTTGCTCTTTTCTACAGACAAGATGGACAATGTGATGTTAGTCAAGACTTTTTTTTGCTTCCTGTTGAAGGCCTCACAGTGAATTTGAGATGAAGAACATCAATAAAAGAGCTGTACCTTTGCATTTTAAGTGTGTTGTCTTTACTGTGCATGTACTTATTTTTTGTCATGAATGGATACCCCATATCCTTGTGTTTCTATTAACATGATTAATGTAACTTAATTCGAACGATAAAAAGATAATTTGTGGTGGTTAAAAAGCATTTACTTTTTTTAGATGTGTTACATTTTGATAAACAGTCACTTTAACTTGTATGTAATATGATAATGTTATGAAACAATTCCTCAATATTATGATACATGTCATGCATGTATATATATATACAAGTCATGTAAGTACAAACATCAGACAAACTTCATCTTAGGCACCAATCTTCAAAAGGTTGGTAGATAAACAGATATATATCTATATGGTGTATATATCAAAGAGACAGATACCAACAAAACAATAATTTAAATTGTAACAAGATGCTGTCATTATAAGGGTCATAACTTAAAAGTTATTATATGGAAACAGCTGGTGCCACCCACATGTCTGCTGTACTATCCTTAATTCTGTTATGTTTATAAATCCAAAGTAATAACAACCTGTAGTCTTTTCTGTATTTTTTCATTCTTGTACATACATATATCTTGCCAATAGACATGGGTCAATTGAATGATGAAAACTTAGATGTGTATTCAGGTTGCTGTCAGGCTCATTGGCCTGCATTTCATTATACCTAATTTATTTATCCTTAAAATACAGCTTATACATAATATGAGACAATATAAAATAAGATGTGTTATGATTGCCACTGAGACATTTTTTCACTAGCAACCTAGACTTGCTACATGTCCCTTCCTAATTATTATTATTTTTTCAATTTTGCCCCTTTAATAATTTTACTGCTATAACTAGGAGATTACAATTGTACTGACATCTGCAGGAGGAAGAAGTTAGCAAGTATAGGTCACTGAACGACCTTCAACAATGTAGTATTGTACCCTTCATTTATCTTTTTCTAGATCCTTCATTATGTATCATAAAATGTCATCAAATATCCTGAATGATTGTAAGTTTAAAATACTGGGTTAACATGGTTAAATTGTCATGTATTGATCACAGTATGGTTATGAAATATATATCACACTGATCCAGTGATCTCCAGTCAAATTTCAAAATACAAGACAAATGCAAGAAAGAGGTTTAAATTAAGCAATTCCTCATTCATATTTAATTGTACTTGTTAAGATTTTAGGAAAGGCCATAACCCATAGACCAAACAAAAATTGTTTATTTAACTTTATAATATTTCACATACTTTACATAAGTATGTGCATTATATTCAATAAACTATTATTATAAAATATAACTGCAACTGACACAAATGACTGAACATGTAAGTGGAATCAGAACAAGAAAATATCACTACCCCTGTCTACCCTATATACATGATATAAATGTACATTACAGACATGACAAAAATCCAATAAAAATGTATTGAAATATTATGCTTAAATCTAAGATAACAACGGATAGGGTGAAATTCAACTTAAATTTGCCATTTTGTCAACTCATCATAACCTGTCAAGGGTCAGTATAATAAACACTTATTAGTATCATTATTTAGAATGATTTAGAAGATCATGAATATTCTATCAATAAAATTTAAAATTTTGTTGTATCATTTCCTTTAATTTTACAAAATTGAAATAATTATCTTGAAGATATGCATTCATCATTTTGTTAACTCTACCTACAATTACTAGTTTTTTTGTAGATTACATTTGTAATTACCATATATAATTGCCCATTAACATGATTTATGTCATTATCTGTTAAAGTCAAGCTGTCAAAAGAATTTTTTCAAACTACATGTATATACTATATATGATATATTCAAGTCTTGTGAGATGTTTTCTAAACACTAGGTAAAATGAACACAAGAGTGCACACACTGAAATGTCTCGTCTTCTTTACTAATCATTGATATTATGTTGACAGTCCTAAGTATAAAGCGTTATTACAACTGTCACATAAACTTAACATTAAACAAGATAGTTAAACAAAGACCAATGAACCATGAAAATGAGGTCAAGGTCAGATGAACCATGCCAGGCAGACATGTACAGCTAACAATGCTTCCATACACCAAATATAGTTGACCTTTGGCATATAATATTAGATAAAAAGATCAAAACTTAAAAACTTAACTTTGACCACTGAACCATGAAAATGAGGTCAAGGTCAGATGACATCTGCCCGCTAGACATGTACACCTTACAATCATTCCATACAACAAATATAGTAAACCTATTGCATAAAGTATGAGAAAAACAGACCAAAACAAAAAAACTTAACTATAACCACTGAACCATGAAAATGAGGTCAAGGTCAGATGACACCTGCCAGTTGGACATGTACACCTTACAGTCCTTCCATACACCGAATATACTAGACCTATTGCTTATAGTATCTGAGATATGGACTTGACCACCAAAACTTAACCTTGTTCACTGATCCATGAAATGAGGTCGAGGTCAAGTGAAAACTGTCTGACGGGCATGAGGACCTTGCAAGGTACGCACATACTAAATATAGTTATCCTATTACTTACAGTAAGAGGGAATTTAACATTACAAACCAGATGCTCCGCAGGGCGCAGCTTTATACGACCGCAGAGATTGAACCCTGAACGGTTGGGGCAAGTATGGACACAACATTCAAGCTGGATACAGCTCTAAATTTGGATTGTGATTAAATAGTTGACACAGCTTAGGTTTCTGACACAGAATGAATGTGGTCTAATGAACTTAAATTTTTTTTTTTTGCCTTTGAGCAATTCACTATGCTGTAATCCTCTCAAAAAAATGTTTAAAGAAATTTTCTTTTTATTTATGAAATCTGAAATGAGAAAAATTTAATTAATAGTTGTATATTGTATAAAACAATTATTTAAGTTGACTCAACTACTATTCTGGACAAAGAAAGATAACTCCAATCAATTGAAAATTTCTTGCTATTGCACAATATTGTGCAATTAGATATTTCTGGCTATTGCACAGTACTGTGCAATTGAAAATATTTGCTATTGCACAATACTGTGCAATTGAAGATTTCTTGCTATTGCGCAATACTGAGCAATTGAAAATTTCTTGCTATTGCACAATACTGTGCAATTGAAGATTTCTTGCTATTGCTGAATACTGTGCAATTGAAAATTTCTTGCTATTGCACAATACTTAATATAATAATTTTGGATCCTGATTTGAACCAACTTGAAAACTGGGCCCATAAACAAAAATCTAAGTACATGTTTAGATTCAGCATATCAAAAAAGCCCAAGAATTCAATTTTTGTTAAAATCAAATTTAGTTTAATTTTGGACCCTTTGAACTTTAATGTAGACCAATTTGAAAACGGGACCAAAAATTAAGAATCTACATACACAGTTAGATTTGGCATATCAAAGAACCCCAATTATTCAATTTTTGATGAAATCAAACAAAGTTTAATTTTGGACCCGATTTGGACCAACTTGAAAACTGGGCCAATAATCAAAAATCTAAGTACATTTTTAGATTCAACATATTAAAGAACCCCAAGTATTCAATTTTTGTTAAAATCAAACTAAGTTTAATTTTGGAACCTTTGGACCTTAATGTAGACCAATTTGAAAACGGGACCAAAAATTAAGAATCTACATATATACACAGTTAGATTTAGCATATCAAAGAACCCCAATTATTCAATTTTTGATGAAATCAAACAAAGTTCAAATTTGGACCCTTTGGGTCCCTTATTCCTAAACTGTTGGGACCAAAACTCCCAAAATCAAACCCAACCTTCCTTTTATGGTCATAAACCTTGTGTTTAAATTTCATAAATTTCCATTTACTTATACTTAAGTTATAGTCCGAAAACCAAGAAAATGCTTATTTGGGCCCTTTTTGGCCCCTAATTCCTAAAATGTTGGGATCAAAACTCCCAAAACCAATCCCAACCTTCCTTTTGTGGTCATAAACCCTGTGTTAAACTTTCATAGATTTCTATTTACTTTTACTAAAGTTAGAGTGCGAAAACTAAAAGTATTCGGACGACGACGCAGGACGACGATGACGCCAACATGATAGCAATATACGACGAAAAATTAAAATTTTTGCGGTCGTATAAAAATCTGAACTTTTTTTTCAAGTGGTCACTGAACCATGAAAATGAGGTCAAGGACAATGGACATGTGACTGACGGAAACTTTGTAACATGAGGCATCTATATACAAAATATGAAGCATCCAGGTCTTCCACCTTCTAAAATATATAGCTTTTAAGAAGTGAGCTAACACCGCCGCCGCTGCCGGATCACTATCCCTATGTCGAGCTTTCTGCAACAAAAGTTGCAGGCTCGACAATAAAAGTATAAATAAATGGAAATGTGAGGTATTAACGTCAATGTCACAATGAGACAGCATTCCAACAACAAAAGAAAGCTATATATAGAACTACGAAGACATTTTCACGTCAAAGTGTATACATGGTATAGGGTTAATATAATTTGATAAATCTAATAATCATGATAATCATCCTCATTATAAAATCTGTACATTGTACTGTACATTGCTACATTCTTAATTTTCCTAATAAATCAGGGATGGAAATTCCCCAGGGCCCTACCTGTATTCCTTTGGCACATAAAGTTTAAGCTTAATAGCTTCCAATTTTTAATATTTTTACTAGGGCTCCAAAAATAATGACTTGGCTACCATCAGAAAATTTTAATTTCCATTATTCAAAAAGGTTCTATACCATGTTTACACTACAAGTTCAACTGTACCGAAAGACCAATCAATTATGCATGTAATTATATACATTAACACATAAGAAATTTTAGGTTTTTAGGTGCAAATTTTCATAAAAAATAACTGGATAGTACTTAGAAGAACACTTACAGATAAGTACTGACAGGACACCTTGTAATTACATACATGTACTAAATAGCACCACTGTATACATGGTACATGTGTGTACTATGTAGTTATCATATGCCTTTGGGGTATTCTGTCTAGACCAATTTCATGGAAAGTACCATTTGAACATAATTTTTCTGTTTGAATTCTACATCCTCCCTTTTTTTATATATAAATGTATGCCACATACCAATTTATAAAATTTCCTTTTAAGTTTATTTCAAATTGACCGAAACACGACTGAGAAAACCTAACAAATTGACTATTAAAACTTTAATGGTTTCAATGAATTTCTAGTTCTCACTTTTTAAATGCATGTATTTATTGTCATGATTGTCATGATTGTATTTCATCATTTTCAAATTAAAAGCAGATTTGTTAATTTGGTACAAATCTTTAATACAGAAAAAACAAGGTCTAAAGGACATGAAAGTAAATAT
This sequence comes from Mytilus galloprovincialis, assembly GCA_037788925.1. Lineage (NCBI taxonomy): Eukaryota > Metazoa > Mollusca > Bivalvia > Mytilida > Mytilidae > Mytilus > Mytilus galloprovincialis. The sequence continues at coordinate 55,102,453 of CM075332.1, forward strand.
GATTAAATTGACACTGATACATATTACATGTAAAGTTCTAGATGATCAAAACATCAAAAAGTTTAAAGTAGTGAAATATATTACTACATGTGCATGCATAACATGCATTATAAGGTGACCTATAGTTGCTAACTTTTACATGTTTTATGTTATTTGATTTCTGATTGAGTGTTGTCTTATTGACAATCATGCCACATCTTTTAATTTTACAGACATACACAAATCTGCAATTACCTTGGAACCAGTATTTCCCCCTAACACTGATATTGTATCTCATACACCTGTTTTACAATTATATAATATTCCTTTTTTTTCTTTAAAACATTTCTACCTACCCAACAGTGACACCACTACTTCTCCTGACTGGTGGTCTAGCTAGAATAGATGTAATTGAAGGAGATGTATCCGACTTAGAAATGGGTGGTGCTGACTTAGGAGGAACATCTCCTGGAGACCTAGGAGCATCAAAGGGGATACATGTCATAGAATGTCTAAGTGGTGGCGGTCGGTCAGCTTTCTTTAGCACTGACCGTAGTGTCACTTCTGGAGATGTCACATTCAATAAACTGTCCTTGATCGGAGACGTAGGAGATTTAACACTATCATGAAACTCCCTCATTGCTATGGGACTACAGCTTTCGTTAGCGTCAGAATTTCTCCTTGAACTACTTGTACTAGAATGAATTGATGAACATCCACTTTTCACTTGTTCCTCAATTGAACGAATTAATGTTTTCACAGATTGAATTTGATTTTTGTCACTTTTTGCTCTCATCATGCTCAGGGAACCTAACTCCTTATCAACAGTGTTGATGACCTTGCCCTTCAACTCTGCAGATAAAATAGATTTCGACGTAATTTTGTCTTCAACAAACTTATGTGATTTCATACTTTCCATTTCAACTTTTAAACGATCAATTTCACTGTTTAGTTTATTGCACTTTTCCTTCAACTGAACATTATCGTGTTGCAAGTGTTCCATGTCATCTTGCGTCTCAACGCGGAAGTCATTTGCAACAAGAACAGCTGTTTGTAAATCTTTCTGGAATTGTTTCCATTCCTCGGTTTCTTCACAATACTTCCCTTTCACTTCATTCAATTCAGCCTCCATTACTGAATTCTGAGATTGAATCTCCTTTAACTGTGACTTCACTTCTTTCAACTCTTTCATATATTCCTTTTTCTGATTTAAATATTGTTCACAGTCTTGTTCTAATTGGTCGATATGCTCTCTCAAAGATTCATTTTGATTTTGATTTTCAGATTTTTCCTTTTCTAATTTATCTAGTTTAAATTCCAAACTACTTACACTACTTCTAGAATTATTTTTCAACAATTTAATTTCCTCATCTTTTTGTTGACAGATTTCTTTGATTCTCGACATTTCGCTTTGCGTATGTAACAACACCTCTTTCATATTTGCTAATTTTTCTTCAATTCTATCTTTTTCTTGGCGTGTTTTATGTAAAACTTCCTCAAGTTCAGACTGATTGTCAGTTTTCAAACATTGTTCCAATTCTTTCACTTTAGTTTTCTCATTTTCTAGTAATGTCTTGAAATGATCAACTTCGATCTTTTCGTTTGCTACAGACTGTTTAAATTCTAGTATCGTTACTTCCTGCATCTCTTTTTCAGCTTTTAAAGAACTATTTTTGTCCTCCAAGAGCTGAACTTTGTCTCTCAGAGCATCATTTATGTCCTGCAACTCTTTATGCTCATGATCGTAAGTATTTAGCGCATTAGACAGTTCAATCTGTTTGCGTAGCAACTCTTCCCGCTCTTCTTGCGCACACTTCAATAATTCCAACAATTGCTGTTCCCTTTCTGATCTTTCTGGGAAATTCCCACTTATGAGTAAAGCTTTAAGTTGCTCAATTTGAGTTCGACAATGTTCTAATTTTTCTGTCTGTGTGCACAAAGATTCAAGTAAGATAAATTTTTCACTCGTTAATTGTTCATTATCATCGGTCAGTTCATTAACACTGTGTTGAAGATCACCAAGCTCTTGTAACGTAGCTTGAAGTTCTTCATTTGTACTATAGTGACTCTCCTCCATTTGTAAAATTCTTTCAGTCAGGCAGACGACAGAAATTTCACTCAGACCATCACTGCTCTTACTACTAGCTTTATCCCAGTGGTGATCGGCAAATCCAGAGGGGTGTTCAGGTGTACTGCAATGATCGAAAAACATTCCTGGTTCAGAGGTTGTCATTGACACAGCCCTATCTCTCTCCAAATGATCATCTTTGCCGACAGAGAATGCAACAGCACGGACGCCATCTGTAGATAAACTGTCACAGCTCATACTTTTAGGTACGGCCACTTCTCCTGTTGCTCCTTCAGAAGCTTTACTCTTATTAGAATTATTATTGTTTTTCTGTAATTTTGATAATTTTTCAGTGTCAGTGATTTGTTCATATGGATGTCCGAGTTCTTTCAGTTGATCTTTCATCATCTGATTTTCCTTTTTCAAAAACCCAAGTTCATCCTTAAGATCATGCGATGGTATTTGTTCTTTCAATCTTTTTGTTTCGTATTTATATTTTTCAATTTCAGCTTTTCTGTTTTCAGTCACTTGTATCAGTTCTGAAATTCTTTTTTCCAATAATTTTTTGTCTTTTTCAAAATTTGCCAAAAGTTCTGCGTTGTAAGCCATGACATCTGCCGGAGCAGATGTTCGTTTCCTTGACAACTTGTCCTTGCTGACATTCTGAGTGCTGTGTGCTCTTTTTATGCTCTGCATTCTGTTAAACGCTGCCATGGTCTTGGTCGATGAGTTGCTTGTCTTATCAATGTGTTGAATACTTGATGCTTTCCTAATCGGCGTAAGCGGCATTGCCTTCACCGGTTTAGGTTTTGCAAATCCATCATTTTTGTGCTTATTAAGATTCTCTTTATTGCTGCTCTTTTTGGGGTCTGTACCTTTTGGAATCCCAAGACTAGATTTCGGCCGATGGTCAATGTAGGCTGACAGCTTCCTCTTCTGATGACTAGACAAGTTTTCGTGACTTTTGCTAAGGAAAGGTTTTCCCAAAGGTGAAGCGACAGTCCTCACAGGAGTTCTTGTCTTCGCTGCAGTACTTAGATCAGAGTTAGCAGAATGTGAATGTTTCATCGCTGTAGGTGTGGTGGTAGATATAGGCTTAGCCTTTACTGGACGTATCGGAGTAGATGTACGCTCCATCATACCAGGTTTCATTGTCAAGCCGTCAGATGATCGATATCATTTGTTTTGATTGCAACCTGAAAAAATAAATAATTAATATATTTTTAGTAATGACACATTTTATTTAACACTTCAAAGGTTATAGTTCCTTATAAATTATTTAAATATTTTCCATAAAAAATCTACTTCAAAAGATTTTGACTTAGATCTTGACCTCAAAGTGATATAAGTTGTTAACACAGCAAATCTGAATCATTAGGAAGGGAATTTATAAGCTAATAAATTCTCTTACATTAAAAAATTAAAATAGAAGCTGAAAGTAAATAAAAAATAATCATTAGTTATTTTGTTTGAAGTACCTCAGAAATCAAACCTTACTAAATGTCCTTTGATGGGACAATAAATCCATAAAATAATATTTTCCATTTGAAGAGAACTTCAACTGCTCTTGTAAGTCGGCTGAGAAACATTGATAAGGGAATGTATTACCATTTGCGACAGAAATGTTTGAGTACTTATAATTACAAGAAACCATGTAACAAGTAAAATATCAATCAATGTACCATTCCGTCATACAAAAACATCTGTTTTAAAGTACACAAGGATGCATGATATGAATACAGCATCTCACTACTGTCACTAGGCGTAATATCTCTTAACCAAATTGTATTTCAAAACAGTAATGAGATTTTCTTTTGTAAATTTTTTTCTCTCGTCAGAATGTCATTCAAATTTGTTAAGTAGCTAAAAAGCTGAAAATGATTCACAAATACAATCTCAATGTATGCAGTGCTCAGACAGCTTTACATAATCTTCCCATAAAATTGATTGTACATGTATGATGTATGTAACTGATTTTTTTTATCCAGTCTTTTACAATGTATACGTGTACTTGTATATAAAATACTGAAGTATATAAAATACTGAAGTCTTCATAACAGACTTAAGATTTAAAAGACATGTTTGCTAAAAAAAAATATGAAAGGCATCAAGCAATAGTCAAACGTGTTTGGTAACTTGAATATCATAATATAATCCTAAAGTAAGGGCCTAAACCATCAAACTATATGCAATACATAAACCATATATCGACTTTGTCCATAAAAAAAACATTAATAAAACTTTCCAAAAGAAAAGTATATATATGATACATAGATATTCAGATAAAACAAGAAATTTCTTTAAACTTACAATAGTATAGAATTAATCTTCTTTAAAATCTACCCATTATCCCTGAACCACCACAACTACATGTATAATCTATATTCAATAAATGACTTATCTATATAAGTATCAACTGATACATGTACATGTATGTAATTATTTCCCAGATCTATACATGTGACATTATATAATTCTCAAATCCACTAAGACTCCACTATCTCAATGTAAATCCATTTTATTCACACAATCTGTTTCCTAAACCTTGAGGCACCAACAGGGAAGTGGTTTCTAATTCCATAATTAATGTTGTGTAATTCAATATTAACACATCAAGAAATTAAATATTTTACTACAAAAGACATCTTACAAACTAACAAAGATCTCAATTTGCTGACAATACATTACCACAGCTGTAAACATGAACACCTTCCTCAATTATCTTAATATAGAGCAGAAAGTGGCCATGGTGTAAGTCACAAAAGAAAAAGATATAATTTAAATTTGAGATTATTTTTTCGTACAAAAGACATTCTTTACAAAACATTTTAATAATTTTTTTTAATTATCATATAAATTGTTAATAAAATTTATTGTCAAAAATTTTAATAACATCAGACTAAAAATATGATAAGAAAACAAACTCAAACTGTCAAAAGGAATTGTATTTTACATGGTGCCAAGAAGTATACATCCTTTCAAAGATTACATTTGACAGTTCTTAATTTAACAATGATAATTAATAGTTTCCTAAACTGTTAAAGTGTAAAAACACATTTATTTTAAATATTTATATAAGAAATAGTTTAAAGAATTTTCTCAGACATTTTCAAACATGGCGACTTTTTGTCCTATTACTTTTGTGTTTTTCTATCCTGTGAAATTTTGTCCTGTGGTTGAGGGCCTCCCTCACCAGTGAACATTAACATTATAATAAACAAATTTATCTTCAAGAAATGAGTATTTTGAAAAATTTCCTCTGACATTTCCAATCAATAGTAAATTTTTATCTCATCAATTTTGTATCCTGTGACTTTTTGTTTTTTCTGTCCCTTTACCTATTGGGCCTCTCCCACCAGTGCTATAAACATGTAAGAGAAATGAACTTCCCACTGATTGACAGGTGTGACAGATGTAGGAGACACATACTTCTTAATTAAGACCTTAGAACATGCCCCCTGTGGCTAAAATAAGACTAATTAATGTACTATCAGTTCCCATTTTAGTATATACTATGCATTTATTACAACCTTATAAAATGTCCCAAAAATTTAGGCCAACATAAAACAATATCTATGTTCAGGGTTTCCTTACTGTCCCTATTTTGTATGTGTTCTGCATGTGTTCTGTATGTATTGTACATGTGGTCTTATGTGTTCTGAATATATTTTGCATACATGGGTTTTGTATGTATTTTGTATGTTTTTTTGCATGTGTTCTGTATGTATATATCTGGTCTGTATGTCACACAATGCCTAATCTTATAAGCTTTTGTTGGTACTATGGTATACTGTTATTTGTTACAAAATTGCAGCTATCCTAACTGTACATTCATTATTATTCATGGGGTACCAATTTTTTTAACCATGGTTATTGGTTATCCAAATATTAACATGTTCAACCATAGAAGTAAAATGAAAACATATTACCGGTACTTCCATGGTTAAACAAACCACAAATTCCCTACAGCCCTGTTTACAAAGTTTGGCAAAACCAACCTCAAATCTACAAATACAATCTTTCCCCAATCAATCAATATGTATACCAACAAAAATAGAAGAATCAACACTACTTTAAATGCAAAAAAAAAGTTTAATTGAGCAAAAGACTTTCTTCTTCTCTAATAACAAGTAAAAAGTTCAAAGCCTTCATACATCAAGTGTTATTCTATTTTTCACTCGTCAAACTGATCTATTTTTGACTTCCTTTGATTAATGTAAATGTTCAATGGAATAATGTCAATGAACATTGATTTATTCATAAAATTTAAAGGATTGTACTTGTACCATCTCCTTAAAATACTGATCTATGTACATGTAATATATGCTATTATATATGTCAAATCATTCATATATCAACTCTTACATGTATAATTCATAAAATCTAGTTTTTAAGAAAAATATAAAATTTCTTGGTTTCTTTTTAACCCTTTAATACCATGCTGAGTTGTTTTTCGGAAATTGTGTAAATTTCAAGTATTTGCAAAAATATGCAAATGAGCTGTACCCTGATGCTGATGCATACTGATTACAATAAATCTAAGACAGGGGATCACAGGGTGGGGAGGTCGGGGTGAGGAGGCAGGGAAGGGTGGGCGGGAATTTGCCCCAAAGTTTGTCCTCAGGTGCAAACAGCATCAATTTTGACGTTTTTTTTCGTTCTTTTTCTCGACCTGTAAGCCTGAGAGATGCTAATAGATGCATCCATCTGTAGTTTTCATGTAGGGTGGACACCAGTGAACACTTTTATCACAACAGTTGTAAGGTAGGAGTGAAACTGATCTGGGTTCATCAGTGTAAAGAAGGTCATTTGCACCAAAATTCACAAAATTTCCAATTTTGAACTTTAACTGGACTTGCAACCGGAAGTAGTCATTTCCTCTGCGTATTTTGATAATTAACACGATCAGTCGTTTTGTGCCTTTAGGTTAACAGTATTTGTCAAGGTTTCAGTCCTCTTAACTCCATGTTTCAGACCTTGAAGGTAAGCCTACCCCTCCAAAAAAAACCTATTTTGTCCGATATCAAATTTTGAAGTTCGTATTTGAGCTCAAAATGAATATTAAAAGTGAGAAGCATGACAATCAATAGCGTCAGATTGAGGAAACGTGCATACACTAGGAATTAAATGGCATTACAATGACCTCTATATGTATGAAGCGCCATTGGTGCCAAAATAACAGTAGTAATATTACGGCCCCCGCATGACAAGGGTTTTTTATAAAAGAAAATGTGCAATCTTTAGAATTTGAAAATCTAACTTGTATTTGGGAAAGTTAAGTGCAAGATTAAGAAAATCTCAGATTATGGTAAAACTCCAGTGTCCAACTCAGAAATGAAAAGAAATTGCAACAAAAGTATTTAATGACTAAATTAGTCTTTTTGACTTGATAGTGAAATCTCACTCTTATTCTGTAAATATTATATATTTCATATATATTTAATTTCATTCAAGTTTAAAAAGACTAAAAAGATTTCTAAAACATAAAACCCAAAAAAAGAAATGTATAAAGAATATATGTATTCTCGGTACTCACTGAAATAAACGCTCTGTGTATTTCTCAAGTCCTTACAAAATCACAAAAGTGACACAAAAGTATGTAATAAAACCAAATTTAAACATAGTTAAACATCATTACATATTTATTTAGTATTTGCCCTGGCACTTGATCACTTGGTTAAATATTAAAATAAATAATTCCTGTTGAATATTTTAAACACGGCTTGAATACATGAAGTACGTCCTAAAGAATGGTACAACAGTTTATGTACTTGTCATACTGTCTGTCTCAGATGGATGTTTATGTTTATTCTTTCGCTCAAATTGTGAAGGTTTTTTTTTTTCAAAATTTTTAAAAACTAATGTGAGCAGCAAAAAAGTTGGCATAACACTCATCAGACAATAGGGTCATTAGCAAGAGACAGAGGTTAATATAGAATCTGTTTGTTCCATAAATTGAATACTGTTTATTCAAATTTTGAAAGACTTTGAGAGTTTACAAAAGAATGCCATACAATGATAAAAAACATATCAGGCACTAAAACAAGAAATATCATGAAAAATAAAATTTAGTTAGGCCTTAAGGTGGTACCCAACACTTTCACTAAAATTAATTTGACTCGTTTAATTTTCATAAAATTTTGTCAAAATATTTACTTTGACCCTTTAACAAAAATATAAAAATTTAAAAAATTTTGAACCAACCGTTTTGTCAGAAAAATTACACTGGTTATATAGCAGTTTGACAAACATCAATTTTGATCATTGAGAAGCTTGATATTCCTTTTACAACACAATGTAATTAAAACGTTTAGCTGACTTTACAGAGTTATCTCCCTGTAGTGTTAGGTACCACCTTAAATGTCTTCATAATTAATTTTCTTTCGATAGTTTATATTAATTGTCTAGTGAAAAATATCCCAAAAATAAGTAAAATTAAGAAAGGGAATTTGACTTGAAAGGAGAGAGTAGAGAGTAGTAGTCAACTTTTAAAAAGAAGTTGATTTCCATTAAAGTACTAATTTTGAACATTTGAACTTTCAAGTAATTAGTCCATTAATATTCAACAAATTTTTGGCTACTTAGGAATTAAAAAGTGAACCTCAAAAAGTTTTTGGCTACAGGGGTAGTCATAAGTCCATCTAAAAAAATATTTTGTTACCCAGATTCAAATAGTTTTTGGTTCCAAAGATTATAAATACACCATCTTATTTAGTGAACAAACTTTTGGTTAAGTACCCATGTATTAAATAGTCCATCTAAAATTAACTTTTGGTTACCCAGGTAGTAAATAGACCATCTAAACAAACTTTTGGTTGTAATTACACCTTATGTAAGAATCCTTGATTTTGATTGGTTGATAGCTAGTGTATTTTTCACCAATTTACTCTTTTCAAATGAATATCGTTCATTTTTAACGCCTCCAGGGTATTTGCCAAAAGGATATGCCTTTTTTACCCTCTCTGCCGTGGTATTTTCCAAAAAAATACTCTATCCGACTGGACGCTTGTAACGTCAAGATCATCAATGTGTTTTGAAACATTAACATTCAGTGTAATTAAACAGATATAGCATGTTCTTGAGGGGTATTTGCGAAAAAATACCAGTCTTGAGAATGAATTTCCCTTGCCTTACGGCTCGCGAAACTTAACATTCTCTCGACTGTTATTTTTTTAAATACCCCTCCTTAACATGATATATCTGTTTATTAGTACACATGTATTAAATAGTCCATTTCAACAAACTTTTGGTTACCCAAATAGTAAATAGACCATCTAAAGAAACGTTTGGTTAGGTACACATGTATTAAATAGTCCATCTCAACAAACTTTTGGCTACCCAGGTAGTAAATATATAACATCTAAACAAACTTTTGGCTACCCAGGTAGTAAATAGACCATCTAAACAAACTTTTGGCTACCCAGGTAGTAAATAGACCATCTAAACAAACTTTTGGCTACCCAGGTAGTAAATAGACCATCTAAACAAACTTTTGGTTACCCAAGTAGTAAATAGACCATCTAAACAAACTTTTGGTTACCCAAGTAGTAAATAGACCATCTAAACAAACTTTTGGTTAAGTACCCAAGTAGTAAATAGACCATCTAAACAAACTTTTGGTTACCCAAGTAGTAAATAGACCATCTAAACAAACTTTTGGTTAAGTACCCAAGTAGTAAATAGACCATCTAAACAAACGTTTGGTTAAGTACACATGTATTCAATAGTCCATCTCAACAAACTTTTGGCTACCCAAGTAGTAAATAGACCATCTAAACAAACTTTTGGTTAAGTACCCATGTATTAAATAGTCCATCTCAACAAACTTTTGGCTACCCAAGTAGTAAATAGACCATCTAAACAAACTTTTGGTTAAGTACCCATGTATTAAATAGTCCATCTCAACAAACTTTTGGTTACCCAAGTAGTAAATAGACCATCTAAACAAACTTTTGGTTAAGTACCCAAGTAGTAAATAGACCATCTAAACAAACTTTTGGTTAAGTACCCATGTATTAAATAGTCCATCTCAACAAACTTTTGGCTACCCAAGTAGTAAATAGACCATCTAAACAAACTTTTGGCTAGGCATCAGACCACAACTAATTTTCATTCAGCTCTGATATAAAAACAAATATTTACCTAAACCTCTCCTATATGTAATCAATCTTACACATGTTTTGAAACCTAACACAGACTAATACAAAAACCTAATTTATCAAACAAGACAAAAGACTTGTACTTTAAAGTAGTGTTATCTTCTAAATACCAATTAGTCTTGTTATGTATGCCTAATAAACTTTGATTTCCCCGATAAGCTTCAATCCTTTTCACACTGTGTAATTTGCACTTGGAGATACCATACCTAGTTTCATGTTCAAGCATTTTTATTTAATTCTCTTCAATATTTCTCATGAACTTTACTTCCTTAACTAGTCTTTCAGCTATTCCCAAACTCTGTCTGACTGACATCAACCAAAAAGTAATTCGTTCACCCCAAACTCACATGTACATAATATGATGATGTCTGACCAACAAAATGTAAAAAAAAATCATCTGGTCACACAGTTATTTTCAGATTTTTTAATTGAAAATAT